>CM057758.1:15960000-18892500 GCA_030064425.1 Trapa bicornis | reverse complement strand
TGGATTGACTAATGCACCAAGCACTTTCATGAGATTAAGGAATCATGTATTACGTGCTTTTATTGGGAGATTTGTAGTGGTATATTTTCATGATATTCTAATCTACAGCAAGACCATGGATGAACATGTAGTACATTTAAGAGTTATGTTAGAAGCATTAAGGCAACATAAGTTGTTTGCCAACTTGAATAAATGTGTCTTTTGTTTGGATAAACTTGTGTTTCTTGGATATATTATAAGTTCAGAAGGGATTAGAGTTAACAAGGAAAAGATTAAGGCAATTCGCGACTGGCCGACACCTAATTCGGTAAGTTAGGTAAGAAGTTTTTATGGATTATCTAGTTTTTATAGACGTTTTGTTCCAAATTTTAGTAGTTATGTTGCACCTCTTACTACTGTTATAAAGAAAAATGTACCTTTTAAATGGGGGTAATGAGCAACAAAATGCAATTCAATTGATAAAGGAAAAACTAACTACTGCCCCATTACTCTCATTAGCTGATTTTTCGAAAACATTTGAAATTGAGTGTGATGCATCAGGAGTAGGTATTGGAGGTGTATTAATGTAGGAAGGAAGACCAATTGCATATTTTATTGAAAAGTTGGGTGGAGCAACGCTTAACTATCCTACCTATGATAAAGAGATGTATGCCCTAGTTCGAACTCTTCAAACATGGCAATACTATCTATGGCCGAAAGAGTTTGTGATTCACATAGATCATGAATCTCTTAAGCATCTCAAAGGACAACACAAATTGAACAAACGCCATGCAAGGTGGGTGGAGTTCATTGAAACATTCTCATATGTGATCAAGTACAAACAAGGTAAGGAAAATATAGTTGCAGATGCTCTATCGCGAAGGTACACTATGCTTTCAATGCTTGATTCTAAATTACTTGGTTTTGATTATATTAAGAATTTGTATGAAAACGATCCTGATTTCTATGAAGTGTTTAAAGGTTGTCGAAGTGGTAAGTTTGGGGAATTTTATTTACAAAATGGATTTCTTTTTTGAGAAAATAAATTATGCATCCCTTAGTCTTCTTTGCGTGAGTTACTTGTTAGGGAAGCACATGCTGGAGGACTTATGGGACATTTTAGGGTAGCTAAGACTATGGCGATAATGCATGAGCATTTTTTTTTTGCCCCACATGAAAAGGGATGTTGAGAAAATTTGTTCTCGATGCATTACATGTAAGGAGTCTAAGTCTAGGCAACAACCTCATGGCCTGTATACTCCTCTTCCGATTCCTAATGCACCTTGGATTGATATTTCCATGGATTTTGTTTTAGGATTACCAAGAACTAAGAGGGGGAGGGATTCTATGTTTGTGGTAGTTGATAGGTTTTCGAAAATGGCACATTTCATTCCATGTCATAAAACTGATGATGCATCGAATATTGCTGATTTGTTCTTTAGAGAAGTTGTCAGATTGCATGGTATGCCTAGAACTATTGTTTCTGATCGTGATTCTAAATTCTTGAGTTACTTTTGGAAAATCCTATGGGGTAAATTGGGAACCAAACTGCTGTTTTCAACAACATGTCACCTACAAACTGATGGTCAAACAGAAGTAGTAAATAGGACATTAGGTACTTTATTACGTTCTATAATAAAAAAGAATTTGAAATCATGGGAATATTGCTTACCACATGTTGAATTTGCTTATAATCGTTATGTTCATTCTACAACTAAGTTTTCACCATTTGAGATTGTTTATGGTTTCAATCCATTAACCCCTCTAGATCTAACTCCACTTCCTGTAGGTGAATTGGTGAATTTTGATGGAAAGAGAAAAGCAGAGTTTGTGAAAGAACTGCACAAGAAGACAAAGATGCACATTGAACGGATGACTAAAGTTTATGAAAAACAAGCAAACAAGGTCCACAAAAGTGTCATTTTTGAACCCGACGATTAGGTCTGGCTTCATATGAGGAAAGAACGATTTCTGGAACAAAGGAGATCAAAACTTATTCCTAGAGGAGATGGACCATTTCGTGTGTTGGAACGCATTAATAATAATACTTACAAGCTAGAGTTACCTAGTGAGTATAGCGTTAATGAAAGTTTCAATGTTACTGATTTAATGCCCTTTGATGTAGGTGATGAAGAAATAGATTATTTGAGGACAAATCATTTTCAAGAGGGGGAGAATGATGTGAATCCGACTAAAGAGACTATGAATTCACAAGTCCAATCAACCGAACCTATAATGGAACTGAACAGTTTGTCACCAAATGAGATAAATAATCATTTGAGACTGCAAGAGGGCCCAATCACAAGGTCAATGGTTAAAAGATTCAAAGAAGCTTTATATGGGTTGATTAAAGAGATTGTTGAATATTCAAATAGAAGCCCAAATGAAGAGCCCAAGATGAGCCCAAGAGAAGGTCCAGATTTAATTAATAAGGAGAGATTTATAAATATAATAAATCTCTTAGGATAATATTAAGTAGTTCAGATTTTTATATTAGTTATTAAAATATCCTAGATATTTAGATTAGATATGGTTAGTTTATAAGCATAATAGATTTTTTCCTCATTTTTTGGGCTATTCGGTTGTTTTTTGAGCCTATAAGAGGCATACTCCACATAATTGGAGAGACACTTTGGAATTTCAATCTTGTGAATTTTGTCTTCTTTCTTTTCTTGAAAGAGTTTTTTGAACTTATTAGGTTTTTACCTATGGCGTTCAAGCAATTCAAGACTTATCACCAGGGTTTTCTAAGAGTTCTTCTTAGAGAATTTGGGTGTGGCGTCTAGATATCCGATACCTTGTTTCTCACATAAACAAGGTATATTCCATCCTTTCATACTTGCGTCGTGAAAGTCTTGGGGTCTTGCCATATTTGGTGTAGGGTGTCGTCAGCATATTGGCGGGGTTCACATCAGTTGGTATCAGAGCACACGGTTGCACGGCAAGTTTTATCCTATCTTTTTATCTTGTTCTTTTTTTTTCTCTGCCTATTTCTATACTCTATAAAAGAAAGAAAAAAAAATCTCATCTTCTTCTATCTATCTTCTCTTCAGTCAGTTAAAAAAAAAAAGAAAAAAAAGCCAAAAAAATCTGTGCCAAAAAAAGAGGAAAAAAACAAAAAAAAATTTGTGCGAGTCAAAGTGCAATTGAATTGTATGAAGGTATAGGAACTCCAATCTAACTTCTATTTCAATGATTAGAATTGTTTGATCGATCAATTTGATAAAATCAAATTCGGCTATGTTAGAAAGTTGAAATTGACTAAAAATGAGGGGAAATTGTGGATTTTTTAAAATGTGAAGGACCAAAATGTAATTTTATAAAATTAAGGGTCAATTAGGCATGATAAGAATGTTAGAGTGCTAATTGAGGAATTTTAGAATTTTTGGGGTAAAACTTACCATTTTTGTAAAGGAAGGGCAAAATAGTAATTTTGGAAAAGATGGGGGACCAAATTTAAATTTTTTTGAAAATTAAACCCCTTTTTGTGAATTTAAATAAATTGAGGTTATAAGATAAATTTTAAATGTTTTGGGACTCAATTTGAGGAAAAATCAGTATTAGGGACTTAAAGTTTTAAAAAAAATAACTTTAGGGCCCTAATTGTAAATAAAGAAAAAATTAGTTTTCTCATTTAATTGGAATAAATGAGTGCTATTAGGCTAAAGAATAATGAACAAAAACGTTCAAATCATGTAGAAACCTAAAGTATCAAGAACGCCAGCTAAGACGAGTTTGAGTAAGGACAACAAGCCGACTAATAGGAATTTCACTGCACGATCATGTGAGTGAGATTGTTATATCATACCCGATTGGGATGATAAGTACCTTGTAAATGAAAACCCACTTTCTTAGTGGTATTTTAAACATCACAACTTAGAGTAGTGATGTGAACTTAGAGTAGTGATGTGACAATAACACAAAAAAACTACTTAATGGTTGTAAGTAGATCATACCCGGTTGTTATGATAAAACTTTCTCGGAGGAAGTGGAAAATCTGTTCATCGGTTATTAGCGTAGATCTTCTCATATTCAATTGGTATGATGGATAGTTGAAAATATATTTTTGTTGGAAGTGCTTTCCCCTAACTGCATGCCAATGCCTAAATAATTTGAGAGAACTAATTAATGGGAGCTTGAATAGCTCTAAGTAGTCCGTCCATCTCGTGATGGAGCTATGTGCCGGGGGTGAGCTCTTGGACCGGATCATCGCCAAGGGCCACTACACCGAAAGGGCCGCCGCTTCCTTGCTGCGGATCATTGTCCAGATCGTCCACACGTGCCACTCGATGGGCGTCATCCACCGCGACCTCAAGCCCAAGAATTTCTTGCTTATGAGCAAGGATGAGGATTCGCCGCTTAAGGTCACCGACTTTGGCCTTTCGGTGTTCTTCAAGCCAGGTATATAACGCATACATGCATGCCCTAATGGATAAACTAAGCTACTTGCTATGGATGGTCCATACAAAGCCTAGCCTCGGAAATTGCAGCGATGGCTTCCACTTTTCTGTATGTAAATATCCTATGAACAAGAGGGTGCCATGATCAGGGGACACGCATGACTTAGGGAAAATATGCTATGCTCGCAATGTGTTATTAGGGTTTCCTTTTCTGGACAGGTGATGTGTTCAGCGATGTCCTCGAGAGTCCATACTATATGGGGCCGGAAGTCTTGAAGAGGCGGTACGGGCCGGAAGCCGATATCTGGAGCATGGGAGTTATGCTGTACATTTTTCTGAGCGGCAGTCCACCCTTCTGGGCAGGTAAAGACTAGGGTAGAAGATATTACAGGGCTCCCTCTCTGGTGGCTTTTGGACTGGCAAATTCTTAGATGGGATGATGACGAAGGTTATTTTTCGACCGACAGAAAATGAAAACGGGATCTTCAACGCGATATTGGCGGGGTACATCGATTTCACGAGCGATCCATGGCCGAAGATCTCATTTGGGGCCAAGGATCTCGTCAAGAAGATGTTGAATACCGACCCCAGCCAGAGACTCACCTCCTTCCAAGTCCTGAGTATGTCTTTTTTTCGGCTGATTCTCCTGTGAAATGAGCACCATTCCTATTATCGTCTTTATAGGTTATCTTGTACGATTCAATATGAAAAATATCAAATTTTATTGGTTGTCCACAGATCATCCGTGGATCAAGGAGGATGGAGAAGCACCCAATACGCCGCTGGACAACGCAGTGCTAGGCCGGCTCAAACAGTTCCGAGCCATGAACAAGTTCAAGAAAGTAGCCCTTCGGGTAACTAACTACTGCAGACGGGAAACCTTTTTTCTTTTTAGTAGATGATCTCAACAGCATTGGCTGATTCGGGTTAACTTTACATGAACTTGAAGGTGATCGCCGGATGCCTATGGGAGGAAGAGCTGAGGGGCTTGAAGGAGATGGTCAAGGGAATGGACACTGGTAACGGCGGCACAATAACCCTGGAGGAGCTCAAGCAAGGCCTCTCCCAACAAGGGGCAAAGCTCTCCGAGTATGAAGTGAAACAGCTCATGGAAGCCGAAGTTTAATAATCTACATCACATCCTTATGCATTTTCCAGAAGTTGATTGGGATTAACTATGGAGGGGTGATCTGATCATCAGTTATTGCTGGTTAATACAGGCGGACGCTGATGGCAACGGGACCATAGACTACGAAGAGTTCATCACGGCCACAATGCACATGAACCGCATGGACCGGGAAGAGCATCTCTACAACGCCTTCCAGTACTTGGATAAGGATAACAGCGGGTATGGCGATGATCTACCAATACCATATACATCTTCTAGCATCCGACTGATGAAACTGTTCCCCTTTATACCAGATACATTACGACGGAGGAACTCGAGCAAGACCTTGGGGGGTTCGGGATGCAAGATGGGAAGGATATCAAGGAAATCATATCGGAGGTCGATGGAGATGAGGTAGGACGATTTCTCCTTTGATTCATCTTAGATGTAGGTCGGTCATATTACGTGCGTTTCTGCAGGATGGGAGGATCAACTACTACGAGTTTGTGGCCATGATGAGAAAGAGCAACCCAGAGGAGGCGCCCAAGAAGAAAAAGAAGCGGCAGGAAGATGTGTTTGTATGATGATAGCTACAGGGGAAGGGAAGGGAAGGGAGAAGCGTTGGAATAATTGCATTGCTTGCTTCATGTTGCTCTGCCTTCATGATGCCTGATGATGTATGTATGTATACTCATGACTCCCCATTGCCTCTTATCTTCTCTCGTCTATTTTACATTGAAGTTGACCTCCAGTGACTAGTTGACCTCCAGTAGTCACGTATCATTCCCAGCTCTTGACGGGATATTCACCAGGCCCATCCCTTGCAACTACAGCATAGTCATCTTGCAAGAGAATATTTTCCCAAGATGAATGCCCTTCATTGGCAGAAAATTGCTCAGAGATTCGTTGCCCAGCATATATACATACTGCTTTAAGGTAAAATAGTCAATCTAATCAATAACACAAGAGGATGGATTGACATCCTCACTCAGACCTCAATCAATCCCTCTAACAGCTCAATCATAGCAAACCCACAAGAGCAAGAAGTAGGCCACACCATGAGGATTCAATGACTACAAATGGCATCAACAAAATTTTCCACCTAGCTTGAAAGATAGACAAACAAGCAGTTGAGAATTGCTCCTCCATTACATCTAGAAAAGCAACCATGTCTTGTTGGGATAGGAGATCATTAGTCTTCTCATCCCACAGCCCCGGCCCCGGGCCACGGAAAGCACCTCCTCCTCGGCCTCGACCACCCATGGCCACTGGCTGCAGCTTCTCCTTGTGCACTCTCGGACTGTGTCATAATACATTCATTCAAGATAATAGATATGCACTTGCAACTTTTAAGCAGGTGAGAAAGTAAACCTTACCTTAGGGTTCTTCACTGTCTCATCTACACTTAGGATTAAGCAAGCTGCTTCCGTAGCTGCATTTATCTGCAACAGGATAGCTTCTCAGATAATGATGATTACAAGAGTAGAAACCTGCCAATTGACATCGCCGGTGATGATATGAATTGGATATTCATATACCTTGACAACACAGATGGTTCCCAAACAAAGTTAGCAAATGAATCAGCAATACCACCAGTATTAATGTCCACTCCATATGGGGGCACCTTCCCCTGTTAGAGAATTTAATAGCAGCATAAAAAATAGCACTCTGGACACAACAAGATACAAGATCTCTATATGCAGAATACTAATGGAGATGCATCTCCTTAGCCTCATCCAAAACTAGATAATATTTAATATAGGGAATATCATAAACCTACCTGATGGAAATGCATGCTTCTGTCTTAATTTATTCAAGACATCAGTTGCATCAAAGCCAGCATTGTCACAGAGTTGCCCAGGAATAACCTGCAATGCAGTTAAAATGGTTATGTAATGAAAATGTCCAATATGCTACCTAAAGTTTACAACTCCCAGAAAACATGAGCAATAATTATCATATGTATCTTAGCTTTATAATCAATCTAACCATAGATGACAAACACAGGTAATTATGCTAACTGCAAAGGGAGAATGCATTCATTTCTGATAAAACTAATAAATAAAATGGAATGGAATGATTATCCACTAAGGAAAATGGCATATAATGAATATACCAACCAACCTCCAGAGCTTTTGCACAAGAGTTGATGAATAGCTGATATTTTCTTGCTATAGTTCGTGCATGCTGCCTCAGGTATCGACTTAACTCCATCTGCATTATAGAAAGAACATGTCAAAAATGGAACTTGGACCAGCAGCTAAAATTATATTTTAAATTTATCATATTTGCATAGCATACATCTATAGCACCTCCACCAGCAACAACAGTTGAGTTCTTCAAAGCTCTTCAAACAATCATGATGGCATCATGTAGACTCCGCTCAGTGGGGACAAAAATATAGTTTTAAAATGAAATATTCAAGCATAAAATAAGTTAAGGTGATTGCCAGTGTGACGTCAGCAAGCATAGGCAATAAACTTCAAAGCTCTTCAAACAAGCATATTGGCAGTAAGGCCAGATGGGCACCCACTGAATATGTTAAACCTTTCATTTCCCACTTGCTTATCCTAAAAAATTTCACAAGTTCCAAGAACCTAAAAGCAGACATTAAAAATCCTCCCAAAGTTATTAAAACTGGAAGATTTTCAAATCGCATATGATATACACAGCATAGAAAAGGTAGCTGTTGGTGATACCAACGCAAAATAAAAAAGAAGCCCATGAAGGTACCTCACCAATAACATTATTGACAGATATCTGCACAGTTCCACAAGTAGCAGCAACTATTCTTCAGTGACACGGCCAGCACAGAAAATATCCCTGATCGGCAAAGTACTCTTGGCAAATTTTGCATTGGAAGATTTAGCTGGGCAACCACAGAGAAAATAGCACTGAAACTTTAAATAGTCCCCAAAACTTCCCCGGAACAAATATCAAAACAAATGTTTTAGGATGGTATTATTTAGTAAGCTGATAGTTGGTTCCATAAATTTGTATACCCATGGATGCATGAGCAAAATCATAACACTAAATTTGCTATGAATCACAGATCAGCGAAACATTTACCCACCTGTGTAGCAAGATCACCAATAGCTAAACGAGAAAGAACAACCTTAGCTCCGCTCTGAACACATTTATCCAATTTGTCATATATAATATTCCACTCAGCATCCACAATTGATTGATACTGTGATGGATCCGAGAGTCTGCAAAAATGTTGCGCGTCAACCCCATGACCCATGATGACAAATTTAACGAAGTTTGATGTCCATTCTAATGTACCTTATTTCAGCATTTTCTTTCTCAGATTTCAGCTCCAATTCAATGTTCCAGAGAAGAATTTTAGGTTTCAAAATTTTCTTTTATGAAAAGGTTTTCTTGAAAGCAACACCATCAATAAGAAAAGAATCACGCATGCTACCACCTGGAACATGAAAAAGATAACGTTTTCCTCACAAAGCTATCCTTAAGAAACTACCAATTAGATGATGCTGAATAAATAAACTCCCTTCATCCAAATCATTGTAGTACCTTCTTTATTCCAATCACATTCAACCTATCTTCATTGCCAATAGCAACAACAGCATCCACTACTATCGATGCCCAATGAGTTTTGAAGAAAGTGTTGTTGCAGCATATTTTGCTAGCAAGCTTTTCTTTTCCTCTAGAC
Organism: Trapa bicornis; assembly: GCA_030064425.1. Classification (NCBI taxonomy): domain Eukaryota; kingdom Viridiplantae; phylum Streptophyta; class Magnoliopsida; order Myrtales; family Lythraceae; genus Trapa; species Trapa bicornis. The sequence continues at coordinate 18,883,340 of CM057758.1, read as the reverse complement.
TTTTACCTTCCCGAGCGTGCCTTCCCAATCACATTCAACCAAGCGTTGATGTTGCTCATGAGCTGTGCCTTCTCCTGCGACGTGTCCGTTCCCTCCTTCAGCAGTATGATCTGAGGTTGCTGTAGTCACATTTCCAAGAACACGGTGTTTTAGAACATCGGTAGCATGCAAAACCTTGAAGAGAATCATAAGATCTCGTAGGAAGGTAGAAATCAACCCATCATAACCGCCATTTCTCTAGATATGGACCTTCAAATAGAGAGATATCCAGAAACAGAGGATCGACTCCGACTCACGAACACTAGAACAATGAGGAAAGGACTAGTGTTTTGAGTGAAATCCCCCTCTCACTCTCTGGCCTGTACTTTCCAGAAGAAGGTCAAAGATTCTTTTTTGATCCAAAACTTTAAAATTATTACAATAATCCAGTCTGAATGTAATTGATAATCTTAAATTTAAATATATTCTTACAATAATTTATTTTCACTCATTTAATAAAATTATGAATTTATTAGAAACATTAAATTTTTATTGCAGAGCATGTGATTTTCTTCACTTTAGGCACCTCTCTACATTGTCAAGCCCACAAATACCCTTAATCACTGGCATGGATGCTGGGACGTCTAGCTGGAATGGTGAAGCAGTGCCATCTTGCTTCTTTGATGGCAGCTCGAGTTGCAAAGTGGACTCGAGTCGCTAGGAACGAAGGTAGCTTTCCTGAAGTTGCACGATCAATCCCACATAATACATCAGTCGCAAATATTTACCATAAGTTCAAAGTTATGTATTTCACTACTTACATGAACAACTACTGGGTGGACCGGAACAGTTAATTGCTCCTCAAACCATAGGGTAACATTTGCAAAGCATTGATGGACGTTTTAAAGGACAGATGTGGTATGAGCATACCTTTAGAGGATAGTACCCGATTTTTATGATACCCGCCGTTGAGGATGGGATAGTGTATATCGTCGGGATTTTGTATGTATAAGTGAATTACTTGTGCATTTCTCAAATAATTATAGGTATATAATAGAAATGATGGGTATTTGCATATGGTGAATTAAAAGATGTTCTCCCACTATAATAATAATAATAAATTCTATAGGTAAGAGTCGCTATACAATAAGCATTCACAAACGTAAATATACAAGCTAACACTTTATTCAAGAATTCGTGGCCAAATTAGCAAACTTATTCAGGGGAATTATTTATGCTATAAATAATTTATATAATAATTTTTATAAAAGAATATATACAAAAATATGACATATATATATAATTATATGTTGTATTTTTAATAATATTAAATAATTTTATATTTTCAAATAATTTGATATTACAAGCTGGTATAGTTGTATTAATAAAATATAAAACTGTTAATAATGTTATATAATTTAAGAATAATAAATGCAAATTTAACCTATTTTTAATATAGGTTAAAATTTGTATCAAACATGCTAATTTTATTAAAATATTTATTATCACTATTATAATGTGTCCCTTATAATTATATAAATATATATTTTTTATTTTTCTTATATAAATCTAATATATTTGATTGTATATATAATTATTGAAAAAAATAAAATTATTCAATATATAATATATAATTATATATGTTATGTTTTTATTATTTTTTTCAACAAATATTATATAATTATGTTTATATCAGAAATGATTTTATTATAAATTTTAATAGTTTTTATATTTTATAAAATAAAATGATATTAATATTTTAACATGTCCTTTTTAATATAAATATATTTTTAATATCATTTATATAAAATTAAACATTAATAAATTTTATATTTATTAATATATTTATATAATTTATATATGTAATTTTGACAGGAATAGAAGGACATCACTAAGAAAAAAAATACAATCACTCCTTCACATAACACTTATATAAACTATGTTTTGTCATACTATAAATGAAAAAAAGTATAATATTTGTGTTAAAGTATAATCCATATGTAAGCACATATTTATATTAAATTATATTTTAATATTTTATTTATCTATATTAATTTTATAAATAAATATTATTTATCTAATTTTTCTTATAAATTACATGGTATTTAATGTAAAATTTGAGAATAATCAATAAAATTGAAATAAAAAATTTAATTTCAAATACATATGATTAATTATATATAATTTTCACTTAAATTAAAATTATATATAATTTATATTTTTAAAAATATTAATTATAATCAAACCAGATATAAATATTGGGAGATAAAATTAAAATTCTACCAAAAAATTATATTTGATAGATATAGATATACAAAAGCAAATATATTAATATTTTTATACAAACACACATATATTAATTGAAATCATTTTTATCAAATTTAACATAATGTTTATCTCATTAATTAAATAAACACAGTATTTAACTATAAAATAAAAAAAATTAACACCATTTTTTTAATTTATATAGTAATACATGTTCAATAATATTGTTATAAAGCTTATTTTACATATTTTAAGTAAATATTATGTCATTTTAACATTGTCATAATATTTTTTATATATCATATATATAATTTTGGCTATAAAATAATAAATTTGATAAAAAAAATATTGTGTTAATTTTAAAAATAAAATAACTAAATATTTGAGTTACTATATTGTATTATAATTACATGATATCCTTATAATGTAATTTGACTCAATAATGTTTTAAGTTCACATTACTCATTTGAAAACAATAAAAATATAATATGGAATTCTCCTTAACTCATTTATTTTGACACTATTATAAATTATTTATTTTAGAATCTTTTAATTCTTTATTTGTGTTTATATCTTACAACCGTATTTAAAAATCCTCACAAGGCAATCTAATTATTTGTGAAGATTGAGCAATAATTTTATAAAAAATATAATATTTGAATAAATAAATATGTTAAGTTTTTGTAGGATATTCCAATTACTTCAAAACCATTAATTTAAAATAAAACTTAATACTCACTCTTTAATAGAATATAGAGGATTATAATTTTTTATAATAAAAATATAATACATTAAAATATATTATATATAATACAATTTATTATTTAAAAAAATTTCACTTATCATTAATAATTATTTATTTATATTATAAAAATATATAATTATAAAATTTTAGTTATATATTTTTTATTTAACACATTTATAATATTTTATATTAATATATTTATTATTATTTAATTAAATAATAAAGATGCGTGTAAAGTGCTTTCTTAATATATTTGCTACAATGGCAATGATTTTAAAACGTTGCTCATTATTGCCTAATGAGGCATCAATATTGTGACAATTCTATCTAATTTTCTACTAATTGAAGTGATTATTGTTATTAGAAAGTTTTCACAACTCAATCATTAAAAAAAAAAAGTTATATCAAAAGTTTCCAATAGAGGGGATAGGATCACATGTGATTGCCGTTTCCTCTAATAATTCAAAATATACTAAAAATGACATGAAATGTATGCTTCTCAATAGGACTACAAGTGAGCTTATGGAATTACCATTTTTGAAAATAAAGGGTAAAATAGTAATTTTGGAAAAGTTGGGGTAACAAATTGAAAATTTGGAAAAATTAAACCCCTTTTGTGAATTTGAATAAATTGAGGTATTAAGATAAAATTTAAAAGTTTTATAACTCAATTTGAGGAAAAACTAGCATTAGAGACTTAAAGAAAAATAACTTTAGCAACCTAATTGCAAATAAATGAAAAATTAGTTTCCTCATTCAATTGGGATGAATGAGAGCTATTAGGCCATAAAATAATGAACATGGACGTTCATATCGTATAGGAACACGAAATATCAAGAACGCCAGCTAAGACAAGTTTGAGTAAGGACAACAAACCAGGTAAGAGGAATTTCATTGCACAATCGGGTGAGTGAGACTTTTATATTATACCCGATTGGGATGATAAGTACCTCGAAAATGAAAGCCCACTACTTAGTGGTATTTTAAACATCACAACTTATAGTAGTGATGTGAAAATAACACGAAAAAACTACTTATTGGTTGTAAGTAGATTATACCCGGTTGGTATGATGAAACTTTCTCAGAAGAAGTAAAAAACTCGTTTATCGGTTATGAGTGGAGATATCCTCATACTCGATTGGGATCTTAAAATTTTCAGATGCCTCCCAGGAGAGGAGCCAAGAAAACTATGAATGACTCTATTCAACACCCTGTCCTCGTAGGAAGGCAACCTTAGAAGCTTTCCAATGCCTAAGGCATGGTAGAAGTCTCAAAAGACCAAATGGGGAAGTATCTAGGAGAATGGTGTTAGGATCTATTGAGGTCACAACTCTAAATATGAAGGAAGCCAAGCATGAATCCATAAACACCAACAAAGGGCATATAACCCTACACAGGAGTATGCTTATCAAGAATCCCGTAGCTCACTCGTTATTTTGTGACCATTTTCTATAATAGGGCCAAAACCCCAACATATTGTACTCTTTTATTAATGAAGTACTCCAAATTCCTAAAAACCCTATCTCTCAAAGGATGTGATCTTCAAGGAAGATGGCCCCAAAGAAAGTGACCAAACAAGCATGCACTACCATAGAAACTAAAGAGAATCCTATCCAAGTTAAGGAAACTGAATTAGGGAATCGAGAAATCTAGGAGGACTGTTAGAGTGATCAATTGACAAAGGAGACCCCACAAGAAAACTCTCAAGGTATCCATACTCAAGGACGAAGAAGCACCAAAACCAACAATTCCCTTGAAAAATGCTAGGAGGAACCACTTATGTCCACATAATTACAAGTATGAACAATACGGACACTACGTGGAGAAGTACCCAACACTAAGGATAAGAATCAAGTTAACCTATAGGGGAATAGGACATGAAGTGAAAGACTGTCCCACACCGCAATGATTTAGGACAATATTTTCCAAGAATAATGCCCCCACAGCTATAGGAAACCCCAAGGGATACCATCCCTAGAAATACAACTCCTGCTCGGAGCTTCAGTTACATCTAGGAGTAAGTTCTTCAAAATCCTAGCATAATGGTAGGATGGAAAAAGGACTAAAGGTAGGACTTTGGTAAACCGCAAATAAGAACAAAGTGTAACTGCAAAAGATTTTTCCTTAAAAAGAAGTTTTCAGCCATTTAGGAGCAAAGAAGGGAGCGCCTCCATGAGAAAAGACCACCCGAGCATTGACAACAAATGAAATGCCTCGAGATGGTAAATACGACTCACTTTGGAAAAAGCAGTGAAGTCAAATAGAGGTTTCAGACAAATATAACGAAAGGAAGTAAGTCGCTACAACAAGATAATCAAGGAGAATAAAATGACACCCTAAGGAAGACCGAGAAGTAGAAAGGACTACACCCTAAAAAGGGTAGACATTAAGGACAAGAAAACTCGAGAAACAAATGCTAGAAGAAAATTAGACCAAAGGAATGGTAGGGATAAGGCAGTTAATGAACTGATACTCGAAAAAGTCATAATTTAAGCTTTAACAAAAGAGGGAGAGGTGAAGAGGCCAAATATTTGGAAAGAGAAGGATGAAGGAAAAATCCTTAAAAAGATCAATGGTCAAATTAATGATCAAATATAAGCCAAGAGAGGAGTAGGTAAGCCCCCCACATGATCAAGAGATCTTGAAATAAGGAAGATATGCGCTCTCCCTAAAATAAATAGACATGTACATGTGAGGATGAGGATAGAGTACAAAAAATGTGCCCACAAGATTTCAAGAGTAAAGATAAATAGGAGAAGACGACATCAAAGGATGTCATTTAAGGGTAGAAATTCCTATAGCAAATGAAAAAGGAATTTCGAGAGAAAGGGAAAGAGTCCTACCAAGGAAGGAAACTCTGGAATGGCATATGTAACCCAATTGAGAGATAATGGAACCAAGTGGAGAGGGATAAGGAGATGAACATGCAAATGAAGCGTAAGTTGAGGTAAAAGAACCAAGAAAGCATACTGGGATGATCCAAGGAATAAGTTAAAAGGAACGGGGAAATAGGAAGTTATCATCAAAAGATGCTATGACAAGTAAGAATGAGTGGAATACCCATAATAAGGAAATGAAGGAAAGAACGTCGGAGAAAATGTTGGGAAAGAAAGCCTTCCATATAAGATATGGCTAAGGAGAAATAACCACGATTAGTGAGACGAGTCGTAGTCCACACACGCATAAGGAAGCCTAAGTGACCCAAGAAGGTTCATAAACCTTGGAAAAGAACCTTATGGCAAATTGAGAGTGAACAACCAAACCGGTTCAAGTGAATTGGACCTAAATCAAATTGAACCAATTTAAGAACCGAGCTGGTTTATGAATTGGAACCGATAGATGGAGGGCAAACTGGGAAATTTATAGACCATAAATGACCTAAGGAATCATAAAAGTCATGAAAAAAAACTTTAGGATGAATTGGAGATGAAAATAATACCGGTTCAGGTGAACTAGATACGAACTAGATTGCACTAGTTTGAACCACTATTGAACCGAATGCTAAATTCATTTTTCTAGGTGGCTTAGAAAATTCAAATTTGAGATTTAAGGCCACCATTGGATAGAAAATGAATTTAGAAATTTTTATATTTGAAAAATTCGGTCGAATTGGGGGTGAACTGATCGATTTAAGCTTTGAACTCTATTCGGACTGGTCCGATCCGGTTCGGAACAATGTCATCTTCTTCCTTCATATGACAGTACTGTTCACTCGCTGGAAAATCATGCAGCACCAGCGAAGCTCTAAAGTCTCCGGCTAGGGAGTTTCAGGCAATGAATGACCGCAATTAAGGTGCCAATTAGATGACCAAGAAGTGTCCGAGCTTCCTATTTATTGAACCCCTCCTCATTCATCATCTCCAACCAGAAAACTCCATTCTCTCTTAGTTGCTCCAATTTCCAGCGAAACTCGAACCAATCTCCGATATAAGGTCTTTTATGAGCCAAAGTAGGCATGGTCGGGTTATTTAGAACTGGAGAGAAGTCAGCTACACGCATGTTGTCTCTATTTGCTCTGAGGGTCGCTGGAGAAGCGTCGGCATTATGGAATAGTGAAGCAGCTTCAGCAGACCGATGGTGCCCTACTTCAGTTGAGCTAAAATTGGCCAACTCGAGCCCTCCTCAGTCCAAACGAAGCCTTCCCAACACCTCCATAGCCCTCCTACACCTGAATTAGAGCTGAAAGGTAAGCCAATTTAACTCCCCTCTATAATTCTGATCGATACTAGAGAGAGAACCTACATAACTTCGATGATGAAATTCAAACTCAATTCAACATTAATTGATGCAATTCTTTATCCTAGGATGAACCTCAAGATGAGAGCTATCTACACAAATCAAAAGCTCAGACCGCCGCGCCCCCGACGGTAAGCTTTCAATGCTTTCTCTCTCTAAGTCCAGTTTTTCGGCATAGCTCCATTTGAGCTCATTCCGACACCAAATTGTGCAATTCAAAGTGCAATTGAATTGTATGAAGGTATAGGAACTCCAATCTAACTTCTATTTCAAAATTAGAATTGTTTGATCGGTCAATTTGATGAAATCAAATTCAGCTATGTTAGAAAGTTGAAATTAGCTAAAAATTGGGGATTTTCAAAAATGTGAAGGACCAAAATGTAATTTTATAAAATTGAGGGTCAATTGGGCATGATAAGAATGTTAGAGGGATAATTGAGGAGTTTTAGAATTTTTGAGGTAAAACTTACCATTTTTGTAAAGGAAGGGCAAAATGGTAATTTTGGAAAAGTTGGGGGACCAAATTGGAAATTTGGGAAAATTAAATCCATTTTTGTGAATTTGAATAAATTGAGGTCCTAAGATAAATTTTAAATGTTTTAGGACTCAATTTGAGGAAAAATCGGCATTAGGGACTTACAGTTTTAAAAAAATAACTTTAGGGCCCTAATTGCAAATAAAAGAAAAATTAGTTTTCTCATTCAATTGGGATGAATGAGTGCTATTAGGCCAAAGAATAATGAATAAAAATGGTCAAATCATGTAGGAACCCGAAGTATCAAGAACGCCAGCTAAGATGAGTTCGAGTAAGGACAACAAGCCGACTAATAGAAATTTTACTGCACGATCATGTGAGTGGGATTGTTATATCATACCCGATTGGGATGATAAGTACCTTGTAAATGAAAACCCACTTTCTTAGTGGTATTTTAAACATCACAACTTAGAGGAGTGATGTGACAATAACACGGAAAAACTACTTAATGGTTGTAAGTAGATCATACCCGGTTGTTATGATGAAACTTTATCGGAGGAAGTGGAAAACCTGTTTATCGGTTATGAGTGGAGATATGCTCATATTCGGTTGGTATGATGGATAGTTGAAAATATATTTTTGTCGGAAGTGCTCTCCCCTAACTGTGTGCCACTGCTTAGATGATTTGGGAGACCTACTTGATGGGAGCTCAAATAGCTCTATTAGGCCGGATGCCTAAATTTTGGAAATTGGGGTATATTATGCCTAATTTTGAAAATCTCGAACAGTGGGCCATAGGCTAGTTGGCACGAGCAGGAGCTCGTAAACAAGCGTGAGTTATATGCCATGAAAACTTGAATAATTGAATTGTTTAACCATGGTATCAAATTTCCCAAAAGGGGTTTAATTTCCCAAATTTCCATTTTGGTCCCCCAACTTTTCCAAAATTACCATTTTGCCCTTTCTTTACAAAAATGGTAAAATTTACCCCAAAAATTCTAAAATTCCTCAATTGGCCCTCTAAAATTTTTATCATGCCCAATTGACCCTCAATTTTAGTAAATTGCAATTCGGTCCTTTGAATTTTCGAAAATCCCCAATTTTCCCCAATTTTTCCCCCAATTCCAACTTTTTAACACATCCAAATTTGATTTCATCAAATTGACCGATCAAACACTTCCAATTGTTGAAATTGAGTTTCTACATATTCATACGATTCTCTAGCAATTTGAATCATAAGTTTTAATGCCGGAACAAGCTTAAATGGAGCTTCATCGAAAAATGGACTGTAGAGAGAGAATGCTTCGATTACTCACTGGTGAGGGCACCGCGGTCTGAGCTTTCTATCTAGGCAGATAGTTCTCATCCTGAGGTTCTTTCTAGGATCAATAATGACATCAATTGATGTCGAACTGGATTAGGATTCTGTCATTGAAATTCGACCGACTCTCTCTCTAACACCGATCGAAAATTGCAGAGGGGAGCCAAATTGGCTTACCATTCCATCCTAATTCAGCCGTGGGAGGGCTGAGGAAGTGTTGGGAAGGCTTGGTTTGACATGAGAAGGGCTAAAAAAGGGCAACTCTGGTTCGCTGGAGCTGCTTCACTGTTCGCTTACGCCGACACTTCTCCGGCGACTCTCAGAATGAATGGATGTCACAACCGTGTAGCTGACTTCTCCCCAGTTTTAAGGAACCCAACCTTGACTTCTTTGGCTCAGAAATGACCCTATATTGGAGCTCTGGTTCGAGCTTCACTGAAAAACTAAGCAACTGAGAGAGAGTGAGCTTTTCAGGTGTGGAAAGGATAAATGGAGAGTGGCTCTTTATATAGGGAGCTTGGGGACTCGTCGGCCGTCCGTTTGGAACCTTTATGATAGAAATTGATGGCCTAAAATGTATTGAACATAGATGTTTCTTTTTCGCCGGCACTACTTTGATTTTTCGGCAAGTGAACAGTGCTATAATCTAAAGGAAGAAGATGACACTATTTTGAACCGTACCTAATCGGGTTCAAAGCTTAAACCAGCCGGTTCACCCCCAATTTGCCCAAAATTTTCAAATCTAAAAATTTTAAATTTATTTTCTATCCAATGGTGGCCTCAAATCTAAAATTTGAATTATTTAAGCCTCATAGAAAAATGAATTTAGAATCTGGTCAATAGTGGTTCAAACCTGTTTGGATCCGGTTCACTTGAACTGGTTTGGTTTTTATCTCCAATTCCTTCTCAAGTCCATTTCCATGACTTTTGGGACTCTTTGGGTCACTTGGAATCCATAAATTTCTTGCTCTACTATCTCTCTATCGATTCCGGTTCATGAGTCGATTCGGTTCATACACCGGTTCTATTCGGTTAGGATCCGGTTCACTTGAATTGGTCTAATTTTTCTTTCCCAATTCATCCTAAGGTTCTTTTCCAAGATTTATGAACCATTTTGTGTCACATGGGAGTTGTAAATTCTCAAATTTCCCATTTCCTTATAATCGAGCTTGTAGACTAATTTGGTTTTAAAATTCGAAAGTGACTGGTTCTTTCCCTGGTTTTCTCATTATCAAAGGATGGGGTTTACAACTCTCCCCTCCTTTTAGGGATTTTATCCCCAAAAAAATTACACGTTAAATAATTGAGGGTAACTATCCCTCATCAAACACTCAGTTTCCCATGTCTCTTCTTGCATGGGTCCGTTCTACCACAACAACTTGACCATAGGAATTTTCTTGTTCATCAAATTCTTGTCTCTTCGGTTGATGATTTGTACCGGCTCTGTTTGATAGGCCAGGTTCTCTTCTAGTTCCATTAGAGGTCGGTCCAATACATGACTAGGATCAGACTGATATTTCCGAAGCACTGAGATATGGAATACGTCATGTATTCTTTGTAGGTCAGGAGGTAGTTCCAATTTATAAGCTATCAGTCCTATCTTTGAATGATGGGATATGGACCGATATATCTTGGTTTTAACTTTCCTCTTTATTGGAACCTAAGTATTCCCCTCTAGGGGGACACTTTGAGGAACACTTGATCTCCTACCTTGAACTCCAAATCTTTCCTTTGATTGTCTGCATAACTTTTTTGCCTATCCCGAGCAGTCTTAAAACGACTCCTTATTAATTTTATCTTCTCGGTGGCATCTACAATTAGTTCTGCCCTTTCTATTTTCCTTTCTCCCACTTCTTCCCAAAATAGAGGGGTATAGCATGGTCGTCCATAAAGGGCTTCATAGGGAGCCATCTGAATACTAGCATGATAAGTATTGTTGTAAGCGAATTTCATTAGACACAAGTATTCCTTCCAGTTTTTATTCATGGTAAGTATGCACGCTCTTAGCATGTCTTCTAAGGTTTGGATGGTTCGCTCTGACTGACCATCTGTTTGTGGGTGAAATGCCGTGCTCATATGAAACTTGGTCCCCATGGAATTTTGTAAACTTGGCCAAAACCTAGAGGTAAATCTCGGATCTCTATCTGATACTATACTCATTGGTACACCATGGAGTCTTATGATTTCCTTCATGTATAGGACGGCGAGCTGTTCTACTGTGTCTGTCACTTTTATAGGAAGGAAATGTGCTGATTTGGTCAATCTATCCACTATGACCCAAATCGCATCTCGGCCCCTTTTGGTAACCGGTAAGCCCGTGACGAAGTCCATGGTGATGTGCTCCCATTTTCACTCCAAAATTGGTAACGGTTATAGTAGTCTTGACGGTTTCTGATGTTCTGCATTTATCTGTTGATAAGACAAACATCGGGCTACATATTCTGCAATGTCCCTCTTCATACCCTTCCACCAGTATCCTTGTTTGAGGGTGCGATACATCTTAGTATTGCACGGATGCATAGCATACACCAAATCATGTGCCTCTTCTAGAATTAATCTTTTCAACTCCTTATCTGGAGGCACACATACCCTACCCTTATAGGTTAGTACTCTGTCACCTCGCATGTTATAGTCTGGTTTTCTTTCTCTGTTTACCAGATCCAAATAAGACTGGAGTTCTTTATTGGTCCTTTGTTGAGCCTTAATATGCTCGGTTATACTGGGTCTTACTGCCACATTCACCACCAAGCATTTTTCCTGCTTGTCTATCCTCAGATCCACCTCCATCCTTCCCAATTGTTGTAACAAGGGTAGGTAACTTGTCTTTACTTGTGTCGCCTTAGTTTGATACTTGCAACTTAAGACATCTGCTACCACATTAGCCTTTCTAGGGTTGTATTCTATTGCAAGATCATAATCCTTCACCAATTCCAACCATCTCCTCTAACAGAGATTTAACTCCTTCTCAGTTAGAAAGTACTTAAGGCTCTTGTGATCTGTGTATATCTTGCACTTAACCCCGTAAAGGTAATGTCGCCATATTTTTAGGGTAAACACTATTGCAGCTAATTCCAAATCATGAGTCGGGTAATTTCTCTCATGTACCTTCAGTTGTCATGAGGCATATGCGATAACCTTCCCCTGTTGCATTAGGACACAACCAAGCCCTTGTCTAGAGGCATCACTATAGACTGTGTACTCTCCTACATTAGGATTAGGTAAGGAGAGTACGGGTGCGGTTGTTAGTCAAGTCTTTAACTCTTGAAAAGACTTCTCACAACACTCATCCCATTTATATTCAACTTCCTTCTGGTGAGTCGAGTTAGCGGAGCTGCTATTTTAGAAAAGTCTTACACAAACCGTCTATAGTATCTTGCCAATCCTAAGAAACTTCTTATTTCTGTAGGATTCCTTGGAGCTTTCCAATCTGATATGGCTTCCACCTTAGCCGGATCCACTTTAACTCCATCCTTAGATACAATGTGCCCTAAGAATCCCACCTCCTGCAGCCAGAACTCACACTTGGAAAATCTTTCATATAATTGGTTTTCCTTCAATATTTCCAATGTAATTGCCAAATGCTCTTCATGTTCTAGCCTAGTTCGTGAGTATATAATGATGCCATCTATAAATACTATCACGAACCTATCCAAATGAGGTTGGAACATGCGGTTCATTAAGTCCATGAAGGCTACAGGGGCATTTGTCAATCCAAACGATATCACTTTGAAATCGTAGTGTCCATATCTGGATCTAAATGCCATCTTAGGGATGTCCTCTTCTCTAATCCTGAGTTGGTGATAGCCCGACCGAAGGTTTATTTTAGACAAGTAAACTGCTCCATTTAATTGGTCAAACAAATCATCTATCCTTGGGAGTGGGTATCGATTCTTGTTGGTGACCTGGTTTAGCTTTCTATAGTCGATGCACAGTCTCATGCTTCCATCCTTTTTCTTTACAAATAGAATTGGAGCACCCCATGGAGATTGACTTGGACGTATGAAATTCTTTTCCAATAATTCGTCCAACTGTTCCTTTAATTCCTTCAGCTCTGTTGGAGCCATGCGATATGGGGCTTGGGATATGGGGTTTGTTCATGGGGTTATTTCTATAGTGAACTCCACTTGTCGACTTGGAGGTAGTCCGGGTAGCTCTTCTGTAAAGACCTCTAGATAATGTCTGACTACCAAAATGTCTTTGAGTTCCTTTTCTTTAGACTTCTCTCCTACAACCGTGGCCAAAAAGGCTATACATCCTTTCTATATCATCCTTTGAGCTTTCAGGTGGGACACCAATTATACTTCACTTTTCCTTATATCTCCCTGGAACTTTAGTCCTTTTGTTTTGGAAGTGTGGAAAGTTACCGTCTTCCTTCTACAATCCATCCTTACTTGATGATTACTCAACCAGTCCATTCCTAGAATTACTTCAACCTCCCTTAGGGGTAATGGGATCAAGTCAGCTTTAAGTTTGATTCCTCCAATTCTTATCTCACATCCCTTTAATTGTTTATTCCTGTTTAAACCTTCTCCTAAAGGGGTAAGGATGTTAAGGCTTTGTACTAGTGGAGTGAGCTCCAAGGGTACTTTCAAAACCAACTCTTCCTTGATAAATGATCTCTCGTCCTCTAAAGTCAAAGAGGACATAAACTTGTTGTCCCCATAGTTGTATATACCCTGATTTAAGAAATGTATGGTTTAGAAAGAATTATCTTTTATTAAATCAGAAGATGTTTAGTTTACATGACTTCTTTGGACTAATTTGTAGGATTCTAGGATGTACCCACTACAGTGCTAGTGTCTCCTCTAGCCTCCTCTTGAGTGAGGTTGTATACTCTAGCTGGTACTCTTGATATAGCTTCTGGTATGAGGTTTCTGGGATTCCCTTGAGGTGGTCCAAGATTATTCCTCTATTTGTTCTCCCTAAGGGTGGGACAATCCTTTACGAAGTGTCCCACTCATTCGCATGTGAAACATGTATGGCATGCTCCCTCATGGTTTCTTAATAGCCAAATGTTGATCTCCTATCATCCACACAGTAAGCTTAATCTGAATCACAAAGATCTTCTACTCTAATGTGACTCTGAGCTTTAAAACAAAGTCCCTTACCCATAATCTTTTTTAAATATCTCAATATTCCCATTGTAGTCTCCCAATGATCTGTACTCGGATCAGACACATATATTTTCACAATACTGATTGCATATGTGATATTAGGCCTTGTATGACGTAGATAGATCAATCGTACCACAATCCTCTGATACCATTCTTTATCCATCAATTCACCTGACTCAGTAAATAAATTATGATTCGGTTCTATTGGCGTCGAAGTTTTTCTACAACTTAACCTATTTTAGTGAGTAAATCCAATATATATTTTTTTCTTAGAAAGAACTATGTCTTTCCTATAGCTTACAATCTCAATACCGAGAAAATACTTTAGAGGACCCAAATCTTTCACCTCTAATTCTTTGTTTAGTTATTTTTTTAGGTGTAATATCTAAACACCATCATCCCTAGTTGTGAACCTCGTCCTTTAGTAATGAGAAAATCGAGGAAAGAATTGGTCAATATAAATATTTAAACCGAATTAGTCTAAAAACCCAATTGTTAGGGGACGAGCAAATTTGAAAATTTATAACTCCCATGTGACTCAAAAAGGTTCATAAACTTGGGAAAAGAACCCTAGGACGGAATGAGGAAGAAAGACCGAAGCAGTTCAAGAGAACCGTGTCTAAACCGGATAGAACCGAGTTGATTCATGAACAAAAACTGATAGAGAATGGGTAAACCAAGACACTAATGGATCCCTTGTGATTCAAAGAGGTTTATAATCCTTGGGAAGGAACCTTAGAATAATGTGGGAGAGAAAAACTAGATCGGTTCGGGTGAACCGGACCCGAACCGGATTAAGAACCGAGTCGGTTTATAAACCAGAATCAATTAAGAGATGGTAAACTAGGAATTTTATGGACCCTAAGTGACCTAAGGAGTCACAAAAGACATGGAAATGGACTCGTGAAGGAATTGGGGATGAAAAACCAAACCGGTTTAGGTGAACCGAATCTGAACCGGTTCGGACTGGTTTGAACCATTATTGAACCGGATCCTAAATTCATTTTTCTAGGTAGCTTAAATAATTCAAATTTGAGATTTGAGGCCACCATTGGATAGAAAATGAATTTAGATAAATTTAGAAATTTTTATATTTGAAAAACTCGATCGAATGAGTGGTGAATCGACCGATTTAAGCTTTGAACCCGTTTCGGACCAGTCCGGTCTGGTTCGGAACAATGTCATCTTCTTCTTTAGGATGACAGCACTATTCACTCGCCGGAAAATCGAAGCAACGCTGGCAAAAAAGAAATGTTTTCATTCAGTACATTTCAGGTCTTTAATGCTTGTCATGTCATAAAGGTGCTAAACGGATGACCAATGGGACCCTAAGCTTTCTATATAAAGAGCCCATCTCCATTTATCCTCTCCACACCTGAAAAGCTCATTCTCTCTTAATTGCTTAGTTTTCTGGTGAAGCTCAAACCCGAGCTTTGATATAGGCTCAATTCTGAGCCAAAGAAGGCAAGGTCAGGTTCATTAGACCTGAGAAGAAGTCAGCACGGTGGTGACATTCGTTCGTTCCGAGAGTCACCAGAGAAGTGCTAGCGTGATCGAACAATGAAGCAGCTCCAACGGGCCGAAGCTGCCCTATTTCGGCTGAGTTGAAATCAGCCAATTTGAGCCCTACTTAGGTCAAACCAAGCTCTCCCGACTCCTACTTAGCCCTTCCACGGCATCGTGAAGGCCCCAAAGGACCCAACCCAGTAAAATATTATTTAGTGATCATATAATAAATGTATATTGATCATGAAACCAAATATTCTTAAAAGTTGATAACATATATGAAATAATTCATCAAACATTAGTTTTGAGGTGAGATATTCCATTAATATGATTCTACTCACTTTGGGATGATGCAAAATGAGTAGAACTTGAGGTTCAACTTTGTGACAAATGCACTTATCCAAGATTTAACAATATTGAACACCAAGGGATTTCATGTCATGGTATTCGGAACCAAGAACATCACATTCCATAGTATCAAAATAATTGCTCCCGAAGACAGTCCATATATAGATAGAATCCACATTGGTCATTCAAGTGCAGTCACCATCGTGGATACCAACATTGAGACCAGAGATGATTGCGTATCCATCGGGGATGGCATCGAACAGGTCACAATCACATCCGTTACATGCGGACCCAGCCATGGTATTAGCATCGGTAGCCTTGGAAAGTATAATATTGAGTTACCTATGAATGACATATTGTAAAGAAGTGTACCCTCACCAACACCATGACGGGTGTTAGAATCAAGAGTTGGCCTGCATCATTACCTAGAATTGCCACCGATATACATTTTGAAGACATCAACAATGTGAGCGACCCAATACTTATTGACCAAGGTTATTTTCGTTGAACCAATGCACCGTCGGGGTGAGTTATCCATATACTTTTCAAGCTGCCCATCCAATTATGTCTCACAATTTATTTAATTTTCATATCAACTTGAAACAAATGATCTGAGGGCAGGCAAACAAATTGTTATGATTAAAATATGTATTAATTTTGTAAACTGTCGTAGTTTTAACTCTATATTGAATCCACTTTTTCAGATTCCATCAAAGGATAAGATAAACAAGGTTAGCTACAAGAACATAAAGGGAACTATACTTACTCTAGTAGTTGTTAAGCTCTTTTGTAGCAAGGCATTCCCTTGTGAGGGTGTGGAACTCGCTGACATTAATCTCACCTATCAGGGAACTAAGGGTACTACAACTTCTATTTGTGAAAATATTACTCCCACAGTCACCGATGCACAAAATCCACCTCTTTGTGGGTCCCGTGCCCCTGGTGCTGCTGCCACAGCCTCCTCGATCCATCTATTGAAGAAGCTTGGTGCAATTGATATTAAGTATTAACACCAAACTTATTTCAATTTTGAAAATATAGTAGCACATTTCAACGGTAACATTATTTAGCTGTCATTCATACAATTGTATTGAATTGAGTTTTTTCTATGAATTGTATGAAATAATTTGTTCCTATTTTTTTGGTATAATTAAACACTACAACCTTCACAATAAATCGAAATAAGTAATATCATGACACATCTTAATTATCAAGACATATAAAATGCAATTATTATACTTTTAGGTTATTTTGTTTACCAAAACATGTTTTTCAATATTTATCATTTATAATTGCTTACAATTAATTTGGTATCCAACGTTTTTTCTCCTACTAATATATACTAATTATATTAATGTCTTAAGTAAATTTGTCCTTCAAGTAAGTTATATAAAAAATATTATATAGTTTTTTCTTCGATGCTAATTTAAATTTAAAATATAATTGGTCAATTTAATTTTTTTAAATAAAATATGTTATCAAGATAATTCAAATCTAACTCATTTTTTATTTCGTCATTATATATAGTCCAATGAATATGTACTAAATAAGTATTTCACGTAAGATTTCGACATTGTATCATCTAGGTATTTGTGTTAATATTCTTGGATAAGTTTGAGATCATTCGCATTAATATGTAATTTAATTCTATCATGTATTATTCATGTATCAATTCAAATATTTATCATCTATATATAAGTAAAATACATAATATTTATTAATCAATTTATATAATTCAAAAATACATACGAACATACAACTTTATTTTATAGTTATTGATATATATTAGGGTAATTTTGTAAGAGTAATGAGTACATTATTGACGTATATAATAATATAAAAAATATACGTAAAGAGATTAAGTATGACACTATTGAAATCCCAAAAATTTATAAAAGTTATTGTTATAAAAGTTATTTATAACTATTTCACATTTAATATATTAATTATCCCATCATATTTATAAATAGTTTATATTGTACAAATTTATTATACTTTAATATTATATTTTTTTTAATGATATACATTTTATTCATAAAATTTTAAATTATTCAAATATCTATATTATAATGCACTATAAAAGTCTTTTTAATACATTTTAATTAACTTGTAGGTGCATGAATAAATATGAGATTTTTCAAGAATTTATATTATAAAATTATAAGAAGCACGTTAGATATATTTATATCTATAAAATAAATAGAATAGTTATATTTAATTTTTATGTCATAATATATCTAAGTTAGGCATTAGAATGGGTCGAATAACCCACCAAATCATTCAAGAAACATGTGTTCAAATTCATCCAACACCGTATTCCAATCATACACTTATATAGTACAAGTCTAATATAGGTGAAATACTAATAACCATCATCGGATGATAAAGATCGTGGAGTTACAATATATGAAAATCAATGAACAATTATATAGTACAAATCTAATATAGGTGATATACTAATAACCATCATTGGATGACGAAGATTGGGGAGTTAAATAGTTTTTATGAAATTGAGTAAATTGAGATCCTAAGAGAAAATTTTAAAAGTTTCGGGACTCAATTTGGGGAAAAATCAGAAATTGGGGCCTAAAGTAAAAATGGAAAAATAACTTTAGGTGCCAATTTGTAAATATTGGAAAAATTGTGAATTGAGTTATTTATACTAAATGAGGTGATCAAGCTAGATGATAATGAATAACGGTGTTCATTTTATGTAGGAACATGAGACATCGGGAACGCCAACTGAGGTTAAGCTTGCGGGGGACAAAAACTGACTAAGTGGAAATTCACTACACGAACGGGTGAGTGAGAATTTTATATCATACCCGATTGGGACGATAAGTACCTCGAAAAATGAAAACCCATTACTTAGTGGTATTTTAAACATCACCACTTAGAGGAGTGATGTGAAAATGATACAAAAAAACTACTTATTAGTTTTGAGTAGATCATACCTGGTTGGTATTATAAAACTTATTAGGAGGAAGTGAAAAACCCATTCATCAGTTTTGAGCGGCATATCCTCATATTCGATTGGTATGATGGATAGTGGAAAATATATTTTGTCGGAAGTGCTCCCCCCTGACTGTGTGCCACTGCTTAAACTATTTGGGAGACCTTTTTTATGGGAGCTCGAATAGCTCTATTAGGTCGGATGCCTTAGTTTTGGAACTTGGGAGCTATTATGCCCAATTTTGAAAATCTCGAACAGTGTGCCATAGGCTAGTTGGTATGAGTAGGATCTCATAAACAAAAATGGATTATATGCCATGAAAACTTGAATAATTGAATTGTTTGGCCATGGTACCAATACATGATAGAGATACTCAGTCAACTAGCGGTAGTGTGACATGACAGGTCTCCGAACTAGTTAAGATAAACAGCTGCATGTTGAGTTGAGGCTCGGGGCTATTGGACCAGTGGCACCACAAATTATATGTGTAAACCCCAAATTTTTGAGTTAAGGAAAACCGGGAAAAGAACCGGTCAAACCGAGTAAGAAAAACTGAGCCGGTTTACAAACCCGATCATATGGGAACAAGTAATTTGGAAATTTACAACTTCTAGGTGATCCAAAGGGTTCATTAAACCTTGGCAAAGAAACGTAAGACAAAATAAAAGACAAAAACCAAATTGGTTCAGGTGAATGAGATTCTATAAGAACTTTGAAGCTAAGTGTGCTTACTCGAGAGTAGTGTGAGGATGGGTGACCTCTTGGGAAGTATGAACACTTCTCTCCCTCTCTCTACTCCTCCATTAACCGGTGAAGCTCGAACCATTTCCCGGTGAAGCTCGAACCTGACATGATGGAATAGTGAAACAGCTCCGATGGACCGAAGCTGCCCTATTTCGGCCAGGCTGAAATCGGCCATTTCAAGCCCTCCCAACACTTCCTCAGCCTTTCCACGGCCGAATTAGGACTGAAAGGTAAGCCAATTTGGCCCCCCTTTACAATTTTCGATCGATGCTAGAGAGAGAGTCGACCAAATTTCAATGATGAAATTCTAATCCAATTCCGCATCAATTGATGCGATTCTTGATTCTAGGATGAACCTCATGATGAGAGCTATCTGCCCAGATCGAAAGCTCGGACTGTCCTGCCTTCACCGGTGAGTAATCGAAGCTTTCTCTCTCTATAGTTCATTTTTCGACGAAACTCCGTTTGAGCTCATCCCAAGAGGATGAAATTGCATCAATTTTAACTTCAATTTCAACAATTGGAAACGTTTCATGGGTCAATTTGATGAAATCAAATTCGACTGTGTTAAGAAGTTGGAATTGGGGATTTTCAAAATTCAAAGGACCAAAATGAAATTTTATGAAATTGAGGGTTAGTTGGGCATGAAAATAATGCTGTAGGACCAAATGAGGAAATTTTGAAATTTTGGGGGCAAAATTTACCATTTTTGTAAAATGGTAATTTTGGAAAAGTTGGGGGACCAAATTGGAAATTTGGGAAATTAAACCCCTTTTGTGAAATGGAATAAATTGAGGTCCTATGATAAATTTTAGAAGTTTTGGGACTTAATTTAAGGAAAAACTGGCATTTGGGACTTAAAGTTAAAGAGAAATATCTTTAGGGACCTAATTGCAAATAAATGAAAGTTTGACTTTCTCATTTATTTGGAATGAATGAAGGCGATTAGGCTGAAGGGTAATGAACCAAGATGTTCATATCGTGTAGGAACACGAAGTATCGGGAACGCCAGCAAGGACAAGCTCGCGTGAATACCAAGAACCGGTCGAGTGGAATTCACGGCATTAATGGGTGAGTGGGTTTACTAACATCATACCCGGTTGGTATGATGAGCACAACTTAAAATTAAAAACCACTTACCGGTTGTGAGTGAAAATTTTATATCATACCTGGTTGGGCAATGATAAGTACCTCAGTATGAAAACCCACTATTAAGTGGTATTTTAAACATTACTACTTAGAGGAAGTGATGTGAAAATCATGCGGAAAAACTACTTACCAGTTGTAAGTAGATCATACCCGGCTGGTATGATGAGACTTCCTCAAAGGAAGTTGAAAACTCGTTCATCTGTTATGAACGGAGGTGTCCTTATACCCGGGCGGTATAATGGATAGAGAAAACATATGTTTTGTCGGATGTGCTCTCCCCTGACTATGTGCCAATGTTTAAACAATTTGAGAGACCTTCTCGACGGGAGCTCAAATAGCTCTAATAGGTCGAAGGCCTCGGTTTTGGAACTTGGGGGCTAAATGCCCAATTTTGAAAATCTCGTACAGTGGGCCCAAGGCCAGTTGGAACGAGCAGGAGCTCGTGAACGAACATGATATATGTGCCATAAAACTTAATAAGTGAATTTTTTAGCCATGGTACCAAGATAGGACCGACATGCTCAGTCAACTAGCAGCAGTGCGACATGACAGGTCGATGGACCAGTCAAGACAAACAACTGCGGGTTGACTTGAGAGTCAGGGCCGTTGGACCAGTGACACTACAGATTACATGGCAATATGAGAAAACATTGTTTGTGCATGCACTATGAGTATGGGATCATCAAGATGCCCATGAGGGGCAGTGATGCGTCCTAAAGGCACTGGACGACTTGGTGGCTATAAGGGCAGTTCATCGTTCTAGTTGTTTATGCGAAATCTGGAGTAGCACCAAGCGCATGAGACTGGGGTGAGGACAGGATGAGGTCTCTATCCTCATACGGACACGAAGAAGTGATTTTGGGATTGGAGGTCGGATGTCACGTACATCCACTCATTCCCAAGGTAGAAGTGGTCGTAATTCTATCCGGGTGGTAGGAAAAGTCGCTCCGAAGCCACTAGCGGGTTCAGTAGTGATACTGACTTGCGAATGTGTGTAACCTTCATGATGAAGGATGTGTGTTGGGTGATGATACACCGTGGTAAATAAGAAATGGTGGGAAAACTCGAATTTTTAAATGAAGGGATTTTTGAAAACAAAGGAGTCTGGCACACTCCATATAAATATTTTTCTTAAAAGTCAAAAGCTTTTAAAAACTCATTCACTAAATAGTCGTACTCACCCCCTCCCTTATATCCCTTTCAGGAAATCCTGAAAAGCCTCTCTTTAAAGACCGTCAACTAAGATGCCTGTAAGACCGATATGTAAAGTTTTAAATTTCATGCAGTTTTGATTATACTATTCCAAGAAAAAAGTGCAGGTTAAAGGACGCCTTACTCTTTACGGTTTACAATAAGGGGAAGCCCTTTAATAAACCGGGAGAGTGGCGGGTTGATCACAGGGATCTGACCAAACTGGGTCGGGGCCTGACAATATGGCATGATGTGAAAATACTGATTGTGGAAGCACTGTGTTTACGAGACCTTCAAGACACCCAAGAGGGGTAGTAATGTGTCCTAGGGCCCTGGATGACCTGGTGGGTATAAGGGCAGTTCGTCGTACTAGGTGACCTTGCGAAGCTCAAAGTAGCTTCAAGCTCACGAGACTGGGGTAGGGACGATATGAGGTCTCTGTCCTCATACGGACACGGAGAATTGTTAAATATTGAGGGTTGAATGTTGCAGACATCCACTCATTCTCAAGGTAGAAGTGAACGTACTTCTATCCAGGTGGCCGATAAAGTCGTTTTGATGCCACAAGTGGGTTCAGTGGACGTACTAGCCTATGACTGTGTGATTGACCTTCATGATGACGGATGTGTTTTTGAAAAATTGAGATTTTAAAGTGGAGAAATTAAAGGATTTAAGGAGTCTGGCACACTCCAATTTAAAAACATTTTTTTTTAAATTTCCATTTCTAGAATACCCATAGAAACTCACCCCTCTTTTCTATCCCTTTTTAGGAAAAAGAGAATGACTAGGAATAACACTAAGCCTTACCCTTTGTCAGATATGCTTAATTTCTTTTAAGCTTGCATTATATTTTATATATTCTTTTTAGGGAACAAGGTTGAAAATACGCCTGACTCTTCTCGAGTAAAAGAAGGGGGAAAATCCTCTTGAACCGAGAGAGCAGCGGGTTGTTCATGGGGATTCGACCAAACTAGGTCGGGGCGTGAGATGGCAGCCTCCCATTGACTGCCCGGGTCTATGTGGCAGTTGATGTGGCACCAGCTATCCGTTGACCGTTAAAGGTTGATTGTTGACCGTTGATGTAAACCCTGTGCTTTGATAATAAAAAACCAGGAATAGAATTGGTCATTTCTATAGAGAAAATCGAGTCGGTTTATAAACTGAAATAGATAGAGAAAGTGCAAACCGGAAAATTTATGGATCCCTAGTGATCTAAAGGGTCACAAAAGTCATGAGAAAGGACTTTAGGGTGAATTGGAGGTGAAAATCAAACTGGTTCAGGTGAACCAGACCTGAACCAGATTTAACTAAAATGAATCGGTTTGAACTATTATTGAATAGGTTTCTAAATTCATTTTTTTAAATGGCTTAGAAAATTTTAATTTAAGAATTGAGGACACCATTTGTTAGAGAATGAATTTAGATGAATTTACAAATTTTTAATTTTTGAAGAAGTCAGTCGAATTAGGCTAGGACCGACCGGTTTAAGTGTTTAACCTAGTTCGGAACAGTATCGTCTTCTTTCTTTAGATGAAAACACTGTTCACTCGCTGAAAAATTGAGCAGTGTCGGTGAAGATGAAAAGTCTCTGACCAGAGAGTTTCAAGCAATGAATTACCACCATTAAGGTGCCAATCGAACAACCAAGAAGTCCCCGAGCTTCTATATAAAGAGCCCCTCCTCATTCATCCTCTTATCACTTAAAAACTCCACTCTATCTCTACCGCTCCATTTTTCGGTGAAGCTCGAACCAGAGCTCTGACTTAGGCATTTTTATGAGCCAAAGAAGGTGAGGTCGAGTTCTTTAGATTCAAGGAGAATTCAGCTACATGAATGTAGTCTCCATTTGCTCTGAGGATCATCGGAGAAACGCAGGCGTGATAGAATAGTGAATCAGCTCCGGCAAACTGAAGCTGCCCTGTTTCAACCGAGCTGAAAATGACCAATTCAAACCCTTCTTAGGCCAAACCAAGTTCTCCCATCAATTCCACAACCCTAATACAACTGAATTAGAGCCGAAAGGTAAGCCAATTTGGCTCCACTTTGTAAATTCTGATCAATGTTCGAGAGAGAATCGACGAAACTTCACTGACCAAAATTTCCATTAATTCAACATGAATTGACATGATTCTTGATCCTAGGAGGAACCTTAGGACAAGAGCTATTTGCCTATATCGAAAGATGGACAACTGCACCTCCAACAATATGCTTTCGAAGCTTTCTCTCTCTACATCCAATTTTCTGGCGAAGCTCCGTTTGAGCTCATTCTGACGTTAATTCATGCGATTCAATGTGCAATTGAATCGTATGAATGTGTAGGAACTCAAATCCACCTTCAATTTCAACAATTAACTTCGATTGATTGGTCAATTTGAAGAAATCAAATCCGGCCAGGTTGAAAGGTTGACATTGGGGGAAATTTTAGGGAAAATTTGGGAATTTCAAAATTTTGAGGGACTAAAGTGCAATTTCCTAAAATTGAGGGCATGAAAAAGATGTTGGAGGATGAATTTGTCAATTTTTGGAATTATTGGGGTCAATTTTACCATTTTTGTAAAGTAGGGGCAAAATGGTAATTTTAGAAAAGTTAGGGACCAAATTGGGAATTTGGGAAACTTGAACCCCTTTTTGTAATTTGAATAAATTGAGATCCCAAAGTGAATTTTAGAAATTTTGGGACTCAATTTTGGGACTTAAAGTAAAAGAAAAAGAACTTTATGGATCTAATTACAAATAAATGAAAAGTTTGGGTATTTTATACATTCGTGATAAATGAAGGCTATCAAGCCAAATAATAATGAACAAGGATGTTCATATCGTGTAGGAACACAAAGTACCGAGAACGCTAGCCAAAATAAGCTCACGTAGAGGCAAAAAGCTGGTTGAGAGAAATTCACTTCATTCACAAATGAGTTGGATTTTCACATCATACCCGATTGGGATGATGAGCAACTCGATGATTAAAACCCGCTACTATGTGGAATTTTAATAGCACACCTGGATGGGGAGATGTAAGAAAACACATGGAAAAACTATTTACCGATTGTAAGTAGATCATGCCTAGTTGGTATGATGCACTTTTTGGAAGGAAGTAGAAAACCCACTTGTCGGTTGTAAGCGAAGATATTATCACACCCGGTTGGTGTGATGAATTGAAAGATTATTTTTGTCGGAAGTGCTCTCTCATGACTGTGCCATTGCTTAAACTTTTTGGGAGACATTCTTGACGGGAGCTCGAATAGCTTGGATAGGGCGGAGGCCTCGATTTTGGAACTTGGGGGCTAAAATGCCCGATTTTGAAAACCTCGAACAGTGGGCCCAATGCCAATTGGCACGAGCAAGAGCTTGTAAAAAAACATTAGATTAAGCCATGAAAAATTTAATGAATGATGTGTTTGGCCATGGTATCAAGACAGGACCGACATACTCGATGGACTGGCGGTAGTATGACAAGATAGGTCAATGGACCAGTCGAGACAAACAGCTGCATGTCGAGTTGAGGGTCAGGGCCGTTGAACCAGTGACACCAAAGATTAAATAACTTATGAGGAAAACTATTGTTTTGTTCATGCACTAAGGTTCGAGACCATTAAGATGCCCAAGAGGGGTAGTGATGCGTCCTAGGGGCTATTGGACGACATGGTGGAGATAAAGACAACTTGTCGTGCTAGTAGTCAGGAAAGCTCTATGTAGCTTTATGTGCATGAGAACGGAGTGGGGTCGGGATGAGGTCTATGTCCTCATACGGATACGGAGTTTCTTTTCAAGATTGAGAGTTGGACATGTACATCCACTCATTCTCAAGGTAGAAGTGGGATGAGCTTCTATCTAGGTGGCCGATAAAGTTGCTCCGACGCCAGAAGTGGGTGTAGTGGATAGATTTCCTTGGTCCAACCAAACTAGGTCGGGATGTGACAGTTGACCAGTTAGGTTCGGTCGGAATGTTGATCGATCCGATTCGATCGGGTTTGCTGTCCAAAATTCGAAAGTCAGCCAATTCAGACTCGATTCGACTATTTTTCTGAAATTTAAAAATTTAAAAATTAATCTAAATTCATTTTATATCTAATGGTGATCTTAATTTCCCAAATTGACATTTTAAGGCTACTTAAAAAAATGAATTTGCGAACCAGTTAAATATGGTTCATGCCGATTCGGTCCTATTCGGGCCCGGTTCACCCCGAACCGATTCGTTTCTGTCGTCAATTCTACTTCCCAGTTCTTTCTTGTCATTTTTGTGAATTTTTTGTCACTTGGGATTTTCCATTTTTCCACTTTAGCTATTTTTCATTTATTAAATGACTCTTTTCTTCATGTATAAACCTATACTGACCCGTTTTTCTTTGATTCCAAGGGATGTGCTTTACACTTGCAATTCCTCATCCATTACTATTTTGCATTTCTGCCGCCTAATATTAAATACTATTGAACAAAAACCAATATTCTCCGTGCGTGGTATCAATCTTCTCATCCTTTCTACAAAAATGAGTTTCTTTACCGCAATAATCCTTTATACTTCACTCCTTACATTACCTATCAAGTTAAACAATACTAATTACTATCTTTGGCGGAACAATATCACAAATTTTCTTCAAGCATATCAATTATTTGGCTATGTGAATGGTAGTATCCCTCAACCCAAACCCATTATGATGTTGAAAGAAGGAGCTACTAAGCTTGAAATAATCAACCTAGAATATGAATCATGGACTATCATGGATAAGTTCACTTTAACAACTATAATTACTTATTTATTTACTGAGGTGAATTTTACATGTAATAAGAGGTGTTCTCGAAGCAATGACTCTTGATTCACTGAAGGCCCTTCTTCTCACCCAAGATGCCCGACAGTTTCAAAAATATGGTTTGACCCTAGCTTCAGTAGTGCACTGCTCTCTGGCCTACTCGAAGGTTCTTTTGAGTTTGCTTCTCTTGTCGTTGCCTTCTCTAGTCACAGACCATGGGGACTCCTTCCGACTCCACCTTGCGTTCGCTTCACTGATTGCCCAATATCTTGATAACATGATCTCAGAAACCCTAATCGCAAAGGAGTACACAATGAAAGAACTGATAGAGGTTGGGGAAAGCCTCTTGAAAATCGTAGGCAATTTTCTGAGCAGGGATTTAAACTATGTAGATTTGGACCATGTTTTAGCCTACGTTAGACGGATGCCCAACCTCTTATACATTCTGCGATTCAACCCACTTATCCTAAGCCCACCTCTTCCTATAGTGTGATATGCCACCTATGTGGGCTCACTGACCACTCGACCCATCTCTGTCCATCATTTGAATTAAAGCTCACATCCTCTACTGCTGAGGACCACTCTTCTTATGGACATGAATCGAGTCCACATAATTTGTACTAGTATGTTGATTCAGGTACTACTAGTCATATTACTAATGATCTATTACACTTGTCTATTCGGGATGATTCGACACTCTCTGAGCACCTCAAGATTGGAGATGAGATAGATTTACCTATTTAACGACACATACCCAACGTTTCTCACTTACTAATATTTATTATGTTCCCAAAATTTCTTTCAACTTGTTATCCGTCTCTCGTTTTACTCAAGACAATGCATGCTATTTTGAATTATATTCCACTCATTTTCTTATCAAATATCTCTTTTCTCGCTAGGAGTTATTGGTCTTTTATAGTTTGTTACTTGGTGGCATCAAGATTAGGGTCACCTTCCTTTTCAAATTATGACTCGTGTGCTTTTCCATCATTTATCAATGAGTAATATTTCTCTCTTACCATTTTTTGACTCATGCACTTGTGGTAAAATTACTCAACAACCATTTCCAATCACTCACCATAATAGTTCACATCCTCTCAAATTAATTCACACAAACATTTGGGGACTATCCCCCATTATTTCCTCTACAGGTCACACTATTATATTCATTTCTTGGATGATTATAGCAAATTATCATGGTATTTTGTTTATAAAACAACGATATGATGTTCTCTTGCTTTTTCGTGCCTTCCGTTTACTAGTTAAAAATTTACTTGGTCAACAGATTAAATCTCTCCAATTTGCGGTGCTAAAAAATTTCTCTCTAGCGCTTTCCAATCTGAGTTAATATCCGCAGACATTCTCCCCCGGATCTACTATCCACACACACCTCAACAAAATGGGTATGTTGAATGTAAGCATCGTCACATTATTGATATGGCTCTTACTCTTCTTATTCACTCTCATGTTTCCACCAAATACTGGTCATTCACCTTTGAGATTGATATCTTCCTTATTAATCACCTTCCCATAAGATCTCTCCACTTCCGATCCCCTTATGAGGTACTTCACCATTCTACTCCTAATTATACGCTACTTTGAGTTTTTGGTTGTCGTTGCTTTCCTTATCTCCACCCTTATCTTTCTCACAAACTTCAACCTTGTTCCACTCATTGTATGTTTCTCGGATATCCCTCCAATTATCTCTGATATCGTTATTTTGATATTCACACATGAAATATATTTCTCTATTGCACAATCCATTTTAATGAATCTATTTTTCCATTTCCTTCCTCTAGTACCACATGTATGCCTTCCCCTCCTCCTGCAGTGCACCTCCTAATGCCTATCCCGTCTCCACCTCCGGACTAATGTATGTTGCCCCAATCTCCTGTACAAACACAAGTTAACTCACATGTTGTTTCTGTTGAGGATGGTCATGCTACACCCTCTTCCTCTCCTGCATTAAATCCTCCTCCTGCTCCACTTCTAGTTTTGCGTATGGTGACTTGCTCTCAAGCTGAAAGTTTACCCCAACGATGCTTCACTATTGATCCCACAGTGTTCATTGCCTTTATTGAACTCGGCACTTATTCCCAACCTTCTCATTATTTCTTTTGGCTTAAGGCTATGCATAATGAGTTTGCCTATAAATCCCGCCCTTTTGAGCTAAGGAAAATCGGGAAAAGAACCGGTCAAACCGAGTGAGAAAAACTGATTTGGTTCAAAAACCTGATCATTTGTGAATGGGCAATTTAGGAATTTAAAACTTCCAGGTGATCCAAAGGGTTTATAATACTATGGAAATAAACCTTAGGATGAATTGGAAGAGAAAAATCAGACCGGTTTGGATGAACCAAATCCAATTAGATTGAACCGGTTTATGAACCGAATCAGTTCATGAACCGGAACCGATAGAGATTGGGCAAATCGGAGAAATTCAACTCCCTTGTGCTCCAAAGTAATCCATAAACCTTGGGAAGGAACCTTAAAACAAAGTGAGAGAGAAAAATAAGTCTGGTTTGGGTGAACCAGACCCGAACCAGATTAAACCAGTTTAAGGACTGAGTCGGTTTATGAACCGGAATCGATAAAGAGATGGTAAACTGGGAATTTTATGGACCCTAAGTGACCCAAGGAGTCACAAAAGACATGGAAATGGACTTGTGAAGCAATTGGGGAGAAAAACTAAATTGGTTTAGGTGAACAGGATTCGATTCGCTTTGGACCGGTTTGAACCATTATTGAACCGAA
The DNA here is from genome assembly GCA_030064425.1 of Trapa bicornis. Taxonomy (NCBI): domain Eukaryota; kingdom Viridiplantae; phylum Streptophyta; class Magnoliopsida; order Myrtales; family Lythraceae; genus Trapa; species Trapa bicornis. Next base: position 18,853,815 of record CM057758.1, on the reverse strand, counting down.
TCCTAAATTCATTTTTCTAGGTGGCTTAAATAATTCAAATTTGAGATTTGAGGCCACCATTGAATAGAAAATAAATTTAGAAATTTTTAGATTTGAAAAACTCGGTCGAATGAGGGCTGAACCAGCTAGTTTAAGCTTCTAACTCGATTCAGTCTAGTCCAGTCCAGTTCGGAAGAGTGTTATCTTCTTCCTCAAGATGGCAGTACTATTCACTTGCCGAAAAATCGTAGCAGTGCAGGTGAAGAAGAAATGCTTCCGTTCTATACATTTTAGGTCTTCAATGCTTGTCATAATGGTGCCAAACGGACGACCAACGGGTCCTCGAGCTCCCTATATAAAGAGCCACTCTCCATTCGTTCTCTCCACACCTGAAAAGCTCACTCTCTCTTATTTGCTTAGTTTTTCGGCAAAGCTTGAACTAGAGCTCACATATAGGGTATTTTCTAAGCCAAAAAAGGCGAGGTCAGGTTCTTTAGAATTGGGGAGAAGTCAGCTACACGCCTGTAGTCTCCGTTTGCTCCGAGGATTACCGAAGAAATGTCGGTGTGATGAAACAGTAAAGCAACTCCGGCGGACCGAAGCTGCCCCGTTTTAGCCGAGTTGAAATCGGCTATTTCAAGCCCTCCTCAAGCCAAACCAAGCCCTCCCAACACTGTCTCAGCCCTTCCATAGTTGTATTAGGACCGAAAGGTAAGCCAATTCGGCTCCCCTTTACAATTTTCAATTAGTGTTAGAGAGAGAGTCGACCGAATTTCAATGATGAAATTTTAATCCAATTTTGCATCAATTGATGCGATTCTTGATTCTAGGATGAACCTCAGGACGAGAGCTATCTGCCCAGATCGAAAGGTTGGACCGTCATGCCCTTACCGGTGAGTAATCGAAGCATTCTCTCTCTACAGTATATTTTCTGGCGAAGCTCCGTTTGAGCTCGTTCCGACGTTAAAACTTGCAATTCAAATTACTAGAGAATCGTATGAACATGTAGAAACTCAATTTTAACAATTAGAAGTGTTTGATCGGTCAATTTGATGAAATCAAATTCAGTTGTGTTAAAAAGTTGGAATTACGGGAAATATTTGGAAAATTTGGGAATTTTTGAAAATTCGATGGACCAAATGAAATTTTCTAAATTGAGGGTCAATTAGGCATGATAAAAATGTTAGAGGGCCAATTGAGAAATTTTAGAATTTTTGGGGTAAAATTGACCATTTTTGTAAAAGAAGGGCAAAATGGTAATTTTGGAAAATTTGGGGGACCAAATTGGAAATTTGCGAAATTAATCCCCTTTTTGTGAAATGGAATAAATTGAGGTCCTATGATAAATTTTAAAAGTTTTAGAACTCAATTTGAGGAAAAACCAGCATTAGGGACTTAAAGGTAAAGAGAAATAACTTTAGGGACCTAATTGTAAATAAATGAAAGTTTAACTTTCTCATTTATTTGTAATAAATGAAGGCTATTAGGCCAAAGGATAATGAACCGAGATGTTCATATCTTGTAGGAACACGAAGTATCGAGAACGCCAACAATGACAAGCTCGCGTGAATACAAATAATCGATCTATTGGAATTAACGGCATTAACGGGTGAGTGGGTTTACTAACGTCATACCTGGTTGGGATGATGAGCACAACTTAAAGTTAAAAACCAGTTACCGGTTGTGAGTGTGATTTTATATCATACCCGGTTGGAGATGATAAGTACATCGAAATGAAAACCCACTACCAAGTGGTATTTTAAACATCACAACTTAGAGAAGTGATGTGAAAATCATGCGGAAAAACTACTTACTGGTTGTATGTAAATCATACCTGGTTTGTATGATAAAACCTCCTCAAAGGAAGTTGAAAACCCATTCATCGGTTATGAGCAGAGATGTCCTTATACCCGGTGTCACGCCCCGACCCTATTTGGTTGGATCCCCGTGATCAATCCGCCACTCTCCCGGATTATTAAAGGGTTTCCCCTTATTATAGACCGTAAAGAGTAAGGCGTCCTTTAAACCTGCACCTTTTCTAGGAATAACAGAAGTAAATCTGCATAAAAATTTAAATTTAGCATACATGTATCACAGGCGTCTTAGTTGATGGTCTTTAAGGGTAGGCTTTCTTGTAAACCCCACACTTTTGAGTTAAGGAAAATCAGGAAAAGAACCGGTCAAACCGAGTAAGAAAACCAAGACAATTTACAAACCCGATCATTTGGGAACAAGCAATTTGGAAATTTACAGTTTCCGAGTGATCCAAAGGGTTTATTAAACCTTGGAAAAGACACTCAACACAAATTAGAATAGAAAAACCAAATTGGTTCAGGTGAATGAGAGTCCATAAGAACTTTAAAGTTAAGCATGCTTGCCCGAGAGTAGTGTGAGGATGGGTGACCTCTGGGAAGTATTATTTTTTTGTAACCCAAAATTTCGGTAAAAAATTTTTATGCGGCTTATCATAAATAGCCATAAATTAATATATAACCCAAATTAAATTATTGTAATTAATACAAATAATTTAATATCGAAATTAAATTATTGGAATTAATACCAATAATTTATGGCAATATTAATACTAGTAATATCCCCATTCATTCTCCTCACACTTGAACACTTCTCTCTCTCTCTACTGCTCCATTTCCCGGTGAAGCTCGAACTAGAGCTTCGACTTGAACAAAGGTCAGGCTCTTTAGAACCGGGGAGAAGACAGTTATCTGATAGCAAACTTCAATCAATCTGAGAATCGTTAGAGAAGCGCCAGCATGATAGAATAATGAAGCAGCTCCGGCGGACCGAAGCTGCCCTATTTTGGCCAAGTTGAAATTGGCCATTTCAAGCCCTCCTCAGGCCAAACCAAGCCCTCCCAACACTTCCTTAGCCTTTCCACGACCAAATTAGGACCGAAAGGTAAGCCAATTCGGCTCCCCTTTATAATTTTCGATCGGTGCTAGAGAGAGAGTCGACCGAATTTCAATGACAAAATTCTAATCCAATTCCGCATCAATTGACGTGATTCTTAATTTTAGGATGAACTCAGGATGAGAGCTATCTGTCCAGATCGAAAGCTCAAACCGTTGTGCCTTCACCGGTGAGTAATCGAAGCTTTCTCTCTCTATAGTTCATTTTCCGATGAAGCTCCGTTTGAGCTCGTCCCGGTATTAAAACTTGTGATTCACATTTCTGAAGAATCGTATGAACATGTAGAAACTCAATTTCAACAATTGGAAATGTTTGATGGGTCAATTTGATGAAATCAAATTCTGCTGTGTTAAGAAGTTGGAATTGGGGGAAATTTGGGGATTTCCAAAATTCAAAGGACCAAAATGAAATTTTATGAAATTGAGGGTCAATTGGGCATGAAAATAATGTTGGAGGACCAATTGAGGAAATTTTGAAATTTTTGGGGCAAAATTTACCATTTTTGTAAAGAAAGGGCAAAATGGTAATTTTGGAAAAGTTGAGGGACCAAATTGGAAATTTGGGAAATTAAACCCCTTTTTGTGAAATGGAATAAATTGAGGTCCTATGATAAATTTTAGAAGTTTCGGGACTCAATTTGAGGAAAAATCGGCACTTGGGACTTAAAGTTAAAGAGAAATAACTTTAGGGACCTAATTGCAAATAAATGAAAGTTTGACTTTCTCATTCATTTAGAATGAATGAAGGCGATTAGGTTGAAAGATAATGAACCAAGATGTTCATATCGTGTAGGAACGCAAAATACCGGGAATGCCAAAAAGGACAAGCTCGCGTGAATACAAAGAACCAATCTAGTGGAATTCACGACATTAACGGGTGAGTGGGTTTACTAACATCATACCCGATTGGGATTATGAGCACAACTTAAAGATAAAAACCACTTACCAGTTATGAGTGGAAATTTTATATCATACCCGGTAAGGGATGATAAGTACGTCAGTATAAAAACCCACTATTTAGTGGTATTTTAATCATCACCACTTAGAGAAAGTGATGTGAAAATTATGCGAAAAAACTACTTACCGGTTGTAAGTAGATCATACCTGGTTGGTATGATGAGACTTACTCGAAGGAAGTTGAAAACCCGTTCATCGGTTATGGATGGAGATGTCCTTATACCGGTTGGTATAATGGATAGTGAAAACCTATTTTGTCGGAAGTGTTCTCCCCTGACTGTGTGCCAATGCTTAAACAATTTGGGAGACCTTCTCGATAGGAGCTCGAATAGCTCTTATAGGTCGAGGGCCTTGGTTTTGGAACTTGAGGGCTAAATGCCCAATTTTGAAAATCTCATACAGTGGGCCCAAGGCTAGTTGGCACGAGCAGGAGCTCATAAACGAACATGATATATGTGCCATAAAACTTAATAAGTGAATTGTTTGGCCATGGTACCAAGATGGGACCGACATGCTCAGTCAACTAGCGGCAGTGCGACATGATAGGTCGACGGACCAGTTAAGACAAACAATTGCGGGTTGAGTTGAGAGTCGGTGCCGTTGGACCAGTGGCACCACAGATTACATGAAAATATAAGAAAACATTATTTGTGCATGCACTATGAGTACGGGATCATCAAGATGCCCATGAGGGGTAGTGATGCATCCTAAGGGCACTGAACGACCTGGTGGCTATAAGGGCAGTTCATCGTTCCAACTGTCTGTGCGAAATTTAGAGTAGCACCAAGCACATGAGATCGAGGTGGGGACAGGATGAGGTCTCTGTCCTCATATGGACACAAAGAAGTGATTTTGGGATTGTGGGTCAGATGTCACGTACATCCACTCATTCCCAAGGTAGAAGTGGTCGTACTTCTATCCGGGTGGCAGGAAAAGTCGCTCCGAAGCCACTAGCGAGTTCAGTAGTGATACTGACTTGCCAATGTGTATAACCTTCATGATGAAGGATGTGTGTTGGGTGAGGACACACCATGTTAACTAAGAAATAATGGAAAAACCCAAATTTTTAAATGAAGGGATTTTTGAAAACAAAGGAGTCTGGCACACTCCAAATAAATATTTTTCTTAAAAGTCAAAAGCTTTTAAAAACTCATTCACTGAGTAGTCGTACTCACCCCCTCCCTTATATCCCTTTCAAGAAATCCCGGAAAGCCTCCCCTTAAAGACCGTCAAATAAGATGTCTGTAAGACAGGTATGTAAAGTTTTAAATTTCATGCAGTTTTGATTATGCTATTATAGGAAAAAGGTGCAGGTTAAAGGACGCCTTAGTCTTTATGGTTTACAATAAGGGGAAACCCTTTAATAAACTAGGAAAGTGGCGGGTTGATCACGAGGATCTGACCAAACCGGGTCGGGGCGTGACATTTCTAAAATCTTCATAAAGGGGTATAAGGGAGTGGGTGAGTACGACTACTCAGTGAATGAGTTTTTCAAAAGTTTTGACTTTTAAGAAAAAACATTTATCATTGGAGTGTGCCAGACTCCTTTCTTTCAAAAATCCCTTGATTTAAAAAAATTCGGGTTTTATCACCGTTTCCTTATTTAACCACAGTGTGTCATCACCCAACACACATCCTTCATCATAAAGGTTACATTACACACATTCACAGGTCAGCATGATCAATGAACCCACTAGTGGCTTCGGAGTGACTTTACCGGCCACCCGGATAGAAGCGCGATGACTTCTACCTTGGGAATGAGTGGATGTATGCGACATTCGACCCTCAATCCCGAAATTGGTCCTTCGTGTCCGTATGAGGACATAAACCTCATCCCGTCCCCACCCCGGTCTCATACACTTGGTGTTACTCCAAATTTCGCACAGACACTTGGAACGACGAACTGCCCTTATACTCATCGGGTCATCCAGGGCCCTTAGGACGCATCACTACCCCTCATGGAAGTCTTGATGATCTTGTACTCATAGTGCATGCACAAACAATATTTTCTTATTATGCCATGTAATATGTGGTGCCATTAGTCCAACGGCCCTGTCTCTCAACTCAACCCGTAGTTGTTTGTCTTGACTGGTCCGTCGACCTGTCATGTCGCACTGCCGCTAATTGACTGAGTATGTCGGTCCTATCTTGGTACCGTGGCCAAACAATTCCTTTATTTAAAGTTTTATGGCATATAACTCATGTTTGTTTACGAACTCCTGCTCGTGCCAACTGGCCTTGGGCCCACTATACGAGATTTTCAAAATTGGACATATTAGCCCTCAAGTTCCAAAACCGAGGCCCCCAACCTATAAGAGCTATTCGAGCTCCAATCAAGAAGGTCTCCCAAATAGTTTAAGTATTGGCACACAGTAAGGGGAGAGCACTTCCGACAAAATATATTTTCAACTGTCCATTATACCTACCGGGTATAAGGACATCTCCACTCATAACCGATGAACGGGTTTTCAACTTCCTTCGAGAAAGTTTCATCATACCAACCGGGTATGATCTACTTACAACCGTTAAGTAGTTTTTCCGTATAGTTTTTACATCACTCTTCTAAGTTGTGATGTTTAAAATACCACGAAATAGTGGGTTTTCATTCCGAGATGCTTATCATTCCCAACTAGGTATGATATAAAAATCCCACTTACAACTGGTAAGTGGTTTTTAACTTTAAGTTATGCTCATCATCCCAACCGGGTATGACGTTAGTAAACCCACTCACGGTGACTTTCAATTTAGAAAAGGTGATCATCATCCCAACTGGGTATGATGTGAATAATCCACTCACAACCGGTAAGTGGTTTTTATCTTTAAGTTGTGCTTATCATCCCAACCGGGTATGATGTTAGTAAACCCACTCACCCGTTAATGTCGTGAATTCCACTAGACCGGTTATTTGTATTCACGCAAGCTTGTCCTCACTAGCGGTCCTGGTACTTCATGTTCCTACACGATATGAACATCTCGGTTCATTATCTTTCGGCCTAATAGCCTTCATTCATTCCAAATGAATGAGAAAGTCAAACTTTCATTTATTTGCAATTCGGTCCCTAAAGTCATTTCTCTTTAACTTTAAGTACCTAATGTCAGTTTTTCCTCAAATTGAGTACCAAAACTTTTAAAATTTATCATAGGACCTCAATTTATTCCATGTAACAAAAAGAGGATTAATTTCCCAAATTTCCAATTTGGTCGCCCAACTTTTCCAAAATTACCATTTTGCCCTTCCTATACAAAAATTGTAAGTTTCACCCCAAAAATTTTTAAATTCCTCAATTGACCCTCTAACATTTTTATCATGCCCAATTGACCCTCAATTTTAGGAAATTGCATTTCGGTCCTTTGAATTTTTGAAAATCCCCAATTTCCCCTAATTTTCCCCCAATTCCTACTCTTTAACACAACTGAATTTTATTTCATCAAATTGACCGATCAAACACCTATAATTGTTGAAATTGAAGTTGAAATTGAGTTTCTCCATGTTCATACGATTCCATAGAACTTTAAATTATGAGTTTTATTGCCGGAACGAGCTCAAACGGAGCTTTGCCGAAAAATGAACTGTAGAGAGAGAAAGCTTTAATTACTCACCAGTGAGGGCATGGTGGTCCGAGCTTTTGATTTGGGCAGATAGCTCTCATCCTGAGGTTCCTCCTAGAATTAAGAATCATATCAATTAATGCCAAATTGAGTTAGAATTTCATCATTGAATTTTTGTTAGTTCTCTCTCTCGCACTGATCGAAAATTAAAGAGAGAAGCTGAATTGGCTTACCTTTAAATCCTAATTAATTCAGTCGTTGGAAGGCCGAGGAGGTGTTGGGAGGGCTTGGTTTGGTCTGAAGAGGGCTCGAAATGGCCGATTTCAGCTTGGCTAAAATAGGGCAGCTCCGGTCCGCCGGAGCTGCTTCACTATTCCATCATGCTGGCACTTCTCCAGCGATTCTCAAATTGACTAGAGCTTGCGATTAGATAGTTGTCTTCTCCCCGATTCTAACAAGCCCGTCCTCTCATTCCGAGGTTAAGAAAAATGTTCAAGTCGAAGCTATGGTTCGAGTTTCATTGGGAAATGGAGTAGTAGACAGAGAGAGAAGTGTTCAGGTGTGAGGAGAATAAATGGTGATTACCTCTTTATATAGGTGTAAAATCGTGTATTAAATAGGAGAGATTTATTACTAGTATTAATATTGTCATAAATTATTTGTATTAATTTCAATATTTTAATTTAAGTATTAAATTATTTGTATTAATTCTAAGAATTTAATTTAGGTATTAAATTTTTTGTATTAATTACAATAATTAAAAGTATATATTAATTTACGGCTATTTATGATAAGGCGTTCACATAAAAATTTTTGACCGAAATTAAAAAAATCATACTTCTTGGAAGGTTAAGAAAAATGTTCAAGTCGAACCTCTGGATCGAGCTTCATCGGGAAATGGAGCAGTAGAGAGAGAGAAGTGTTTAAGTGTGAGGAGAATGAATGGGGATGACCTCTTTATATAGGTGTAAAATTGTGTATTAAATGGGAGAGATTTATTACTAGTATTAATATTGTCATAAATTATTATTATTAATTCCAATAATTTAATTTTAGTATTAAATTATTTGTATTAATTCCAATAATGGTATTAAATAAAATATTAAAATATATATTAATTTATGGTTATTTATGATAAGGCGTACGTTGACATAAAAATTTTTTACCAAAATTTCGGGTTACAAAAAAAATCATACTTCATAGGAGGTCACCCATCCTCAGACTATTCTCAAGCAAGCACGCTTAACTTCAAAGTTCTTATGGGATATTGTTCACCTAAACCAATTTGGTTTTTCTCTTTTAGTTTCTCTTAAGTTTCTTTTCCAAGGTTTAATTAACCCTTTGGTTCACTTGGAAGTTATAAATTTCCAAATTGCTTGTTCCCAAATGATTGGTTTTGTGAATCGGTTCGGTTTTTCTCACTCGGTTTGACCAGTTCTTTTCCCGATTTTCCTTAGCTCAAAAGGGTGAGGTTTACACCTGGTTTGTATAATGGACAGTTGAAAATATATTTTTGTCGGAAGTGCTCTCCCCTAACCATGTGCCAATGCTTAAACGATTTGGGAGACCTTCTTGACGGGAGCTCGAATAGCTCTTATAGGCCGGGGGCCTCGATTTTAGAACTTTGGGGATAATATGCCCGATTTTGAAAATCTCGTATAGTGGGCCCAAGGCCAGTTGGCACGAGCAGGAGCTCGTAAAAAACATGAATTATATGCCATAAAACTTTATATAAAGGAATTGTTTGGCCATGGAACTAAGATAGGGCTGACATACTCAATCAACTAGTGGCAGTGCGATATGACAAGTCGACAGACTAGTCAAGACAAACAACTAAAGGTTGAGTTGAGAGTCGGGGTCATTGGACCAGTGGCACCACAAATTACATGGCATGATGAGAAAATTTTGATTGTGCATGCACTATGAGTACGGGACCATCAAGACACCCAAGAGGGGTAGTGATGCATCCTAAGGGCACTAGACGACCTGGTGGGTATAAGGGCAGTTGGTCGTACTAGGTGACCGTGCAAAATTTGGAGTATTACCAAGCGCATGAGACTAGGGTGGGGATGGGATGAGGTCTCTATCCTCATACGAACATGAATAATTAATTTTGGGATTAAGGGTTGGATGTTGCAAACATCCACTCATTCTTAGGGTAGAAGTGGACGTACTTCTATCTGGGTGGCCGGTAAAGTCGCTCCGAAGCCACAAGTGGGTTCAGTGGTCGTACTGACCTACGAATGTGTGTTTAACCTTCATGATAATGGATGTGTGTTGGGTGATAACACACCGTGATTAAATAAGGAAATGGTGATAAAACCCGAGATTTCAAATGAAATGGTTTTGAAAGAAAGTAGTCCGACACACTCTAATACAAATCTTTTTAATATAAGTAGAAGTTTTGAAAACTCATTTATTGAGTAGTCGTACTCACCCCCTCCCTTATATACCTTTCAGGAGATTTGGGAAAGCCTACCCTTAAAGACCATTAACTAAGACGCCTGTGAGACAGGTATGATAAATCTAAATTACTATACAGTTTTGATTTATGTTATTCAAGGAAAAGGTGCAGGTTAAAGGACGCCTTTCTCTTTACGGTTTATAATAAGGGGAAACCATTTAATAAACCGGGAGAGTGGCAGATTGATCACGGGGATCTGACCAAACCGGGTCAAGGCGTGACATCGCCACTCTTCTTCACAACAAAACTTGGGATCTCATGTCCGCTCCACCTGGTCGGCCTATTGTAGGCTGCAAATAGCTTTATGAAATCAAGCATCATTCTGACGGCTCAGTGGATTGATATATGGCTTGTCTTGTCACCAATGGCTACTACTAGTGCCCTGGTCTTGATTATGATGATATGTTCGGCCCCATTATTAAACCTATCACTATCCGGCTAATTCTTTCCCTTACTGTATCTTACAATTGGCCCATTCATCATCTTGATGTTGATAATGCTTTTTTTCATGGTTATCTTAATGAGTAAGTGTATATGGATCAACCCACTGTATTTGTTGATTATTGCTTTCCTAGCCATGTTTGCCGACTCCGCAAATCTCGCTATGACCTCAAACTAGCTACTCGTACTTGGTTCTTCTGCTTGAGTTCCTACCTTCATCACCTTGGCTTTTGTAGCTTTGCTACTGATAACTCTCTATTTATCTACCACACGAGCGGATTTGTCATTTTTCTACTTATCTATGTTGATGATAATAATCTCACAAGTTTTTTTCCTGCATGCATTGGTAACATCCTTCATGCCCTTTGTAAACCCTGCGCCTTTATAGATAAAAAAAACTTTGAAAAGAGCTGGTCGATCCAAAAGAGAAAACTGAGCCTATTCAAAAACCATAACCGATAAGGAAGGGTAAATTGAAAATTTGACAAATCCCGAATGACTCAAAGAGTTATAAAAATCATGGAAAAGAACCTTGGGATAAATGGGAAGAGAAAACTAGACTGATTCGGGGTGAACCAGACCTGAACCGGATTGAACCGGTTTCTAAATTCATTTTTCTTGGTAGCTTAAAATGACCAAATTGGGGAATTGAAGCCACCATTAGATATATAATAAATTTTAAAATTTTTAATTTTGAGAATATATATCAAATAAAATGCAAGCTTAAGGAAAAATTAAGCATATTTGATAAAGGGTAAGGCTCGGTATTACTCCTAGTCATTTTCTCTTTTCCTAAAAAGGGATAGAAAAGGGGGGTGAGTTTCTACAACTCAGTGAATGGGTTTTTCAAAAGTCTACTTTTAACTTTTAAGAAAAACATTTATATTGGAGTGTGTCAGACTCCTCACTTTTCAAAAATCCCTTTATTTAAAAATTCGGGGTTTTTCACCATTTCTTATTATCACGGTGTGTCATCACCCAATACACATCCTTCATCATGAAGGTAACACACATTTGTAGGTTAGCATGACCACTGAACCCACTTGTGGCTTCAGAGCGACTTTACCGGCCAACTATATAGAATTATGACCACTTGTACCCTAGGAATGAGCGGATGTACGTGACAGCTGACCCTCAATCCCAAAATCGATTCTTCGTGTCCATATGAGGATAGAGACCTCATCCCATCCCCACCCTGGTCTCATGTGCTTGGTGCTACTCCAAATTTCTCACGGTCACCTAGAACAACAAACTGCCCTTATACTTATCGGGTCATCCAGGGCCCTTATGACACATCACTACCCCTCATGGACATCTTGATGATCCCGTACTCATAGTGCATGCACAAACAATGTTTTCTTATTATGCCATGTAATCTGTGGTGTCATTAGTCCAACGATCTCGACTTTCAACACAATCTGCAGCTGTTTGTCTCGATTGGTCTGGAGACCGGTCATGTCGCACTGCTACCAGTTGACTGAGAATGTCAGACCAGCCTTGGTACCATGACCATACAATTTACTTATTAAAGTTTTATGGCACATATATCATGTTCATTTATGAGATTCCGCTCATGCCCATTGGCCTATGGCCCACTGTTCAAGATTTTCAAAAACCGGTCATATTAGACCCCAAGTTCCAAAAATCGAGGCCCCCGGCCTATAAGAGCTATTCGAACTCCCATTAAGAAAATCTCCCAAATTGTTTAAGCATTGGCACATAGTTAGGGGAGAACACTTCCGACAAAAATATGTTTTCACTGTCCATTATACCGACCCGATATAAGGACATCTTCATTCATAACTGATGAATGGGTTTTCAACTCCATTCAAGGAAGTTTCATCATACCAACCGGGTATGATCTACTTACAACTGGTAAGTAGTTTTTCCACATGGTTTTCACATCACTACTCTAAGTCGTGATGTTTAAAATATCACATAGTAGTGGGTTTTTATTTTGATGTGCTTATCATCCCCAACTAGGTATTATATAAAATCTCACTCACTCGATCGTGCAGTGAAATTACACTTGGTCGAGTTCCATCCCTAGTAAGCTGAACCTCGACTAGCGTTCCCAATGTCTCATTCTCCTATACGAAATGAACATATTTGTTCATTATTCTTTGCCTAATAGCCCTTATTCGTTCCAAATGAATGAGAAAATCCAACTTTATACATATTTGTAATTAGGTACATAAAGTTATTTTTCTTCAACTTTAAGTCCCTACTATCGATTATTTCTCAAATTGAGTACCGAAACTTTTTAAAATTTATCTTACGCCCTCAATTAAATGGGGATTTAATTTCCCAAATTTTCAATTTGGTCCCTCAATTTTCCCAAAATTACCATTTTGCCCTTCCTTTACAAAAATTGTAAAATTTGCCCCAAAAATTCTAAAATTGCTCAATTGGCCCTCTAATATTATTATCATGACCAATTGACCCTCAATTTTAGAAAATTACATTTTGGTCCTTCGAAATTTTAAAAATCCCCAAATTTCCCCAATTTTCCCTAATTTCAACTCTTTAACATAGTCGAATTTGATTTTACCAAATTGACCGATCAAACACCTCTATTCGTTGAAATTGAAGTTGAAATTGAGTTTCTACATGTTCATAAAATTCTAAGGAACTTTGAATAGCAGGTTTTAACGTCGGAACAAACTCAAACAGAGCTTCGCCGGAAAACAGACTATAGAGAGAGAAAGCTTCGATTTCTCATCGGTGAGGGCACTATGGTTTGAGCTTTCTATCTGGGCAGGTAGCTCTCCTCCAAAAGTTCTTCCTAGGATCAAGAATGACATCAATTGATATCGAATTGGATTAGAATTTCGTCATTGAAATCCAGCTGACCCTCTCTCTAACACTACTCAAAAATTGTAAAGGGGAGCCAAATTGCGAACGCTCAGGGTAGTGGCTTCGCATGCTTTGGTCCATACAGTTGTCAACACCTTTAAGATCACACCAACGACAAAGTGAAATAACTCTCAAGTGACCCAAAGGGTCATAAAAACCATGGAAAGGGACTTTAGGACAATTTGGGAAAGAAAACTAGACTGGTTCAGTTGAACCGAATTCGAACCGGATTCAAATATTTTAGACCGGTTTGAACCACTATTGAACCAGATGCTAAATTCATTTTTCTAGGTAGCTTAGAAAATTCAATTTGGAGAATTGAGGCCACCATTGGATAAAAAATGAATTTAGAAAATTTTAATTTTGATAAACTCGGTCAAATTGGGCATGAACCGGCCGGTTTAAGCATTGAATCCGGTTCGGAATAGTGTCGCCTTCTTCCTTCAAATGACAACATTATTTACTCACTGGGAAATTGAACAGCACCAACAAAGAAGAAACGTTTCTATTCAGTACGTTTTAGGCCATCAATAACTATCCTTAAAGTACCTAACGGACGACCAGAGTGTCCCTGAGCTTCCTATAAAAAGAGTCACTCTCCATTCATCCTCCATACACCTTAAAACCTCACTCTGTCTTAGCTACTCAGTTTTCCGATGAAGCTCAAGCTAGAGCTCCGACATAGGGTCTTTTCTAAGCCAAAGAAGGTTGGTTAGGTTCTTTAGACTCGGGAAGAAGTCAGCTACCTAACAATGTCTCCAATTGCCCTAAGGATCATCGGTGAAGCGCCAGCGTGATCAAACAATGAAGCAACTCTGGCAGACCGAAGCTACCCTGTTCCTGTTCAGCTAAAATCAGCCGATTCGAGCCCTCCTCAGGCCAAACTAAGCTCTCCTAACACTTTCTCAGCCCTCATACAATCGAATTAGAACGGAAAGGTAAGCCAATTTGACTCCCCTCTATGAATTTCGATCGGTGCTAGAGAGGGAACCGACAAATCTTTACTGACTAAATTCTCCCTCAATTCGACATGAATTAAGGTGATTCTTGATTCTAGGGGGAACCTCAGGGGTAGATCTATCTGTCCAGATTGAAAGCCCGGACCGTCGCTGTCACGCCCCGACCCGGTTTGGTCAAATCCCCATGAACAACCCGCCACTCTCCCAGTTTATTAAAGGGTTTCCCCTTATTATAATCTGTAAAGAGTAAGGCGTCCTTTAAACCTGCACCATTTCTTGGAATAGCATAATCAAAACTGCATGAAATTTTAAACTTTACATACCTGTCTTACAGGCATCTTAGTTGATGGTCTTTTAAGGTAGACTTTCCGGGAGTTCTTGAAAGGGATATAAGGAAGGGGGTGAGTACGACTACTCAGTGAATGGGTTTTCAAAGGTTTACTTTTAACTTTTAAGAAAAATATTTATATGGAGTGTGCCAAACTCCTTTCTTTCAAAAAAATCCCTTCATTTAAAAATTTGGGTTTTTCCATTATTTCTTAGTTACCGGTGTGTCATCACCCAACACACATCCTTCATCATCAAGGTTACACACATTCGCAAGTCAGTATCACTACTGAACCCGCTAGTGGCTTCGGAGCGACTTTTCCTGCCACCCATATAGAAGTACAACCACTTCTACCCTGGGAATGAGCGGATGCACGTGACATCCGACCCACAATCCTGAAATCACTTCTCCGTGTACGTATGAGGACAAAGACCTCATCCTGTCCCCACCCCGGTCTCATGCGCTTAGTGCTACTCCAGATTTCGTACAAACACCTGGAACGACGAACTGCCCTTATAGCCACCAGGTCGTCCAGTGCCCTTAGGATGCATCACTACCCCTCATGGGCGTCTTGATGATCTCGTACTCACAGTGCATGCACAAACAATGTTTTCTTATATTGCCATGTAATATGTGGTGCCACTAGTCCAATGGCCTCGACTCTCAACTCAACTCGCAGTTGTTTGTCTTGACTGGTCCGTCGACCTGTCATGTCGCACTGCCGCTAGTTGACTGAGCATGTCGGTCCCATCTTGGCACCATGGCCAAACAATTCAATTATCAAGTTTTATGGCACATATATCATGTTCGTTTACGAGCTCCTGCTCGTGCCAACTAGCCTTGGGCCCACTGTACGAGATTTTCAAAATTGGGCATTTAGCCCCCAAGTTCCAAAACCGAGGCCCTCGGCCTATCAGAGCTATTCGAGCTCCCATCGAGAAGGTCTCCCAAATAGTTTAAGCATTGCCACACAGTCAGGGGAGAACATCGGTATATGTGCCATATACCACCCTGACTGTGTGCCAATGCTTAAACTATTATACCACCGGTATAAGGACACCTCCGTTCATAACTGATGAACGGGTTTTCAACTTCCTTCGAGGAAGTCTCATCATACCAACTGGGTATGATCTACTTACAACTGGTAAGTAGTTTTTCCGCATAATTTTCACATCACTTTCTCTAAGTGGTGATGATTAAAGTACCACTAAACAGTGGGTTTTTATACCGAGGTACTTATCATCCCCTACCGGGTATGATATAAAATTTCCACTCACAACCGGTAAGTGGTTTTTATCTTTAAGTTGTGCTCATCATCCCAATAGGGTATGATGTTAGTAAACCCACTCACCCGTTAGTGAATTCCACTAGACCGGTTCTTGGTATTCACGCGAGCTTGTCCTTGCTGGCATTCCCGGTACTTCGTATTCCTACACGATATGAACAACCTTGTTCATTATTACTCGACATAACAGCCTTCACTCATTTCCAATGAACGAGAAAACCCAAACTTTTAGTTATTTGCAATTAGGTCCCTAAAGTTATTTCTCTTTAACTTTAAGTCCCTAATGTCGGTTTTTCCTCAAATTGAGTCCCGTAACTTTAAAAATTTATCCTGGGACCTCAATTTATTCAATTTCACCAAAAAGGGGTTTAATTTCCCATATTTTCAAATTGGTCCCCCAATTTTTCCAAAATTACCATTTTGCCCTTCTTTTACAAAAATGGTAAGTTTTACCCCAAAAATTCCAAAATTCCTCAATTGGTCCTCCAACATTATTTTCATGCCCAATTGACCCTCAATTTCATAAAATTGTATTTTGGTCCTTTGAATTTTGAAAATCCCCAAAATTTTCCCCCCAATTTCAACTTTTCAACACTACCGAATTTGATTTCATCAAATTGATCGATCAAACACTTCTAATTATTGAAATTGGAGTTGAAATTGAGTTCATGCATGTTCATACGATTCTAAGAAACTTTGAATCACAGATTTTATCGCCGGATCGAGCTCAAACGGAGCTTCGTCGGAAAATAGACTGTAGAGAGAGAAAGCTTTGATTACCTACTGGTGAAGGCACAGCAGTCCGAGCTTTTGATCTGGGCAGATAGGTCTCGTCCTGAGGTTCATCCTAGAATCAAGAATTGCATCAATTGATACAAAATTGGATTAGAATTTCGTCATTGAAATTCGGTCGACTCTCTCTCTAGCACCGATCGAAAATTGTAAAGGGGAGCCGAATTGGCTTACCTTTTGGTCCTAATTCGGCCCTGGGAGGGCTAAGGAAGTGTTGGAAAGGCTTGGTTTGGCCTGAGGAGGGCTTGAAATGGCTGATTTTAGCTTGGACGAAATAGGGCAACTTCGGTCCGCTGGAGCTGCTTCACTATTCCATCATGCCGACGCTGCTCTAACGATTCTCGGATTGACTGGAGTTTGCTACCAGATAGCTGTCTTCTCCCCAATTCTAAAGAGCCCGACCTCTCCTTTAGATCACCCGAAAGTTGTAAATTTCCATATTGTGTGTTCTTACTCGGTTTGACCGGTTCTTTTCCCAATTTTCCTTAACTCAAATGTGCGGGGTTTACAGTCGCACCCCCGATGGTAAGCTTTCCAAACTTTCTCTCTCTACGTTTAATTTTTCGATAAAGCTTCGTTTGAGCTTGTTCCGACGTTAATTCATGTGATTCAAAGTGCAATTGAATCGTATGGATGTGTAGTAACTTAAATCTTCCTTCAATTTCAACAATTAGCCTCTCTTGATCAGTCAATTTGATGAAATCAAATACGATCAGGTTAAAAGTTTGAAATTAGGGGAAATTTGGCAAAATTTTGAGGATTTCAAAAATTCGACGGACTAAAGTGTAATTTCCCAAAATTGAAGGCCAATTGGCCATGGAAAAGATGTTGGAGGACCAGTTGGTTAATTTTTGGAATTTTTTTAGTGAAATCAACCATTTTTGTAAAGTAAGGGAAAAATGGTATACAATAGCCAGATGTAGATCTCCTATCATCCATACAGTTAGCCTAATCTGAATCACAAAAATCTTCCACTCTATTGTGACTCTGAGTTTTAAAACAAAGTCCCTTACCCATAATCTTTTTTAAATATCTCAATATTCTCATTGTAGTCTCCCAATGATCTATCCTCGGATCAGACACATATGTGCTCACAATACTAATTGCAGATGTGATATTAGGCATTGTATAATGTAGATAGATCAATCATACCACAATCCTCTAATACCATACATTATCCATTGGTTCACCTGACTCAGTAAATAACTTATGATTCGATTCTATTGGCGTCGAAGTTTTTCTACAGCTTAACCTATTTTAGTGAATAAATCTAGTATATACTTTTTTTCTTAGAAAGAACTATGTCTTTCCTATAGCTTACGATCTCAATATCGGGAAAATACCTTAGAGGACCCAAATCTTTCACTTCTAATTCTTTGTTTAGTTATTTTTTTAGGTGTAATATCCTAACACCATCATCCCTAGTGATGATAATGTCATCCACATATACCGCGAGAATGCCAACTCGACCATTAGAGTGTCTATAGAAAATCATATGGTCTCCATTACACTACTCGTAACCCATTTTGACCAATGCACTTCGAAATCAGTCAAACCATGCTCTCGGTAACTGTTTGAATCCATATAGAGGTTTCTTCAACCTACATACCTTCCTTGTCATTTTTATCGTACCAAATCTAGGTGGAATCTCCTTATATACTTCCTATTGTAGGTCTCCATCTAAAAATGTATTTTTTATATCCATTTGATGTAATGTCCACCCGAAGTTAGCATCACATGAAATAAGCATTCTAACAGTGCTCGTCTTAATTACTAGTGCAAAAGTCTCATCATATTATATTTCGTATGTATTCATTAACCTTCTAATGATTGATCAACATCATCAGATGGTAATTATTTTTTTACCTATTTTCATTAGTATTGAATGTTGGTCTCAAAACCATACCTAATTGGAGGTTACCCTACATTAGCCCTACATTCTCTACAAATGGCAATAGGTAAAGAATCATTACCAACTAATGACATCGGTGAACCATTAGAATTCATGAATACCCAAGTCATCTAAAGGCATGGATTGTGGAATAAATATTTGTTTTTGTATAAAGTCATTACCTTTTGGTGCCATTGAGGAACTGCCATCTACATCTAGGGGCATAAATAGTGGTATAAGTGTTTATACTTGTGTCTCACCATCACCTGACTCATCTTTCTCCCCTTTGCACAATCATTCCCCCTCCTGCTATATACCTTCAATTGTGGCTTATCCTTTTCTCCATCTTTGTTACTCCAAATTTTGGGAAACGAAGTCACTCATACAATAATATTTTTAGCACTATGATCATTGACAATTTCTTCATTTCTTTGTCGTATATCAGGGATTAACAATTCTTGTAATACTTTTGCATACTGCATTGATTCCTTATAAAATAGTTCATTCTCACAAAAAGTCACATCCATGCTCACAAAGAATCTCTTCTAACTTGGAATCCAACACTTATATCCCTTTTGAGTACTGGAATAACCCACATTAATACACTTCAATGGATGAGGATCAAGCTTATTTATCGAAGGTCGATGGTCTCACATAAAACACACATCCAAATACATGAGAAGGTATTATGTATGTGTTTCTTCCCATCAATACTTCACAAGATGATCTAAAGCTCAACACTTGTGAGGGCATTCAATTAATCAAATATGATGCTATCAGTACATCTTCACTCCATAAATACATTGGTACATTCATCTTGAAGAGAATAGCACGAGCAACTAACAACAAATAATGAGTTTTCCCACCTGCCACTCCATTTTGTTTGGGGGTATCTCGACATGTAGTCTAATGAATAATTCACTTACTAGATAGATAAGACAAAAATTCTCGAAGAATAATAGTATGTTCTAAGAGTACAAACTTTGGCATTAAATTGAGTTTGGACAAGAGTTACAAAATTCTCGAAGAATAATAGTGCTTCTCCTTTGTGCTTCATCAAATATATCAATGTCATCCAAGAATAAAAATTAATAAAAGTGATAAATCATATGAATCCACTAGTAGATGAAGGGCGTGTGTTGTTTGTGAAACATACCTAATATGGAAATGGGAAAAAAGGATTTTGAAAACCAAAATTTGAGAAAAGATCTTTCTTAATGGAAATGATAATATTGGCACACTCTGAATAAAGCTATTTATCTTGAAAACTCACTCCCAAGACCCACTCATTGAGTTGTAGAACTCACCCCCTCTCTTTTACCCGTTTTAGGAGTAAGGAGATTTAACCAATTGATGTGAATCAAATTGGGCACTTTGTGATTCACAAGTTAAGGGCCAAAAGATTTGAAGAAGCATTGAATGGACTAATTGTAGCAATTGAAGAAACCCAAGTGGAAGCCCAAAGGATGAGTCCAATAAGATCTCAAGCCCAAAGAAAGAGCCCAATAAGATCTCAAGAAGATAATTCAAATTTGAATTTAAAGTGGGAGATTTATCATAAATCTTCCAGAAGATTAAATTAGGAAACAATATATTTTCTAGATATTATCAAGAAATATATTAGCAATATTTTCTAAATGGTCGGCATGTCAACCCCAATATTTTATTTTCTTATTTTGATAATTGCTAATATTCTCAATTGCCTATTAAAGGCTAACTTTATACCATTGTAAAGACAGATCTTTTATTTCAATTTTTATTGTGAGTCTTATGTCTTTTTTCTCTTTTTAGAGAACTTTTGAACTTATCAGGTTTTTACTTGTGGCGTTCAAGCAATCAGACTTATCACCAGGGTTTTCTCATACCCAAGTGGAAGCCCAAAGGATGAGTCCAATAAGATCTCAAGCCTAAAAGAAGAGCCCAATAAGATCTCAATCCTAAAAGAAAATCCCAATAATATCTCAAGAAGATAATTCAAATTTGAATTTAAAGTGGGAGATTTATCATAAATCTTCTAGAAGATTAAATTAGTAAACAATATATTTTCTAGATATGATCAAGAAATATATTAGCAATATTTTCTATATGGTTGGCATGTCAACCCTAATATTTTATTTCCTTATTTAGATAATTGCTAATATTCTCAAGTGCCTATAAAAGGCTAACTTTAGACCATTGTAAAGATAGATCATTGATTTCAATTTTTATTATGAGTCTTATGTCTTCTTTCTCTTTTGAAAGAACTTTTGAACTTATCAGGTTTTTACTTGTGTTGTTCAAGCAATCAAACTTATCACCAGGGTTTTCTAGAAGCTCTCCTAAGAGGATTTGGGTGTGACGTCTACATCTACCCGTACCTTGTTTCTTAACCAAACAAGGTATAATCCATTCTTTTTACTTGCGTAGTGAAAGTCTTGGGGTCTATTCCATATTTGGTGTAGGGTGCCGTTAGTATATTGGCACGATTAACATCACCAATGAAACCCTAAAGATGTATCATACATTAGGTATGCTTAAAATTTCTTTTAAGCTTGCATTTTGATTGATTTATTCTATTCCAGAGAACAAGGTTTAAAATTATGCCAAGCTCCTCTTGATTAATAGAAGGGAAAACCCTCTTAAACCAAGAGAGTGGCAGGTTGATCACGGGGATCCAACCAAACCGGGTCAGGGCGTGATAGAAATATTCTTCCCTATCTGTGTGCCAATGCTTAAAATATTTGGTAAACCTTTATGACGGGAGCTAAAATAACTCAAATAGGCCAAGGGCCTTAGTTTTTGAACTCATGGGGATAAATGTCATGTTTTGGAAAAACATATGTAGTGGGTCCAAGGTTAGTGGGCACGAGCAAGAGCTCGTAAACCAATTTAATTATGAAGAGCTATGAAAATTTTCTAATAAAATTGATTGTGTGATTTTGCCATGGCACAAGTTAGGACCGTCAATACTCGTTGGACTCACGGCAGTGCATCAAGGCTAGGTCGACGGACCGGCCTAGACAAACAACTGCAGATCGGGTTGAGCATCGAGGTTGTTGGACCGTTGGTACCAAAGATAATGGCTATATGTGAAAAAATTTTGTTTGTGCATGCACTTATGGTATGGGACCATCAAGATGCCCTAGGGGTAGTGATGGGTCCCAAGGCCTGTTGGACGACATGGGGACAATAAGGGCAATTTTTCATGCTAGTCAGTCATAAAACTCTAGGAGCTTCTTGTGCATGAGACTAGGGCAGGGACAAGGTTAGGTCTCTATCCTCATACAAATATGCAGTGGCATTCAGGTCTGAGGGTCGGACGTTTGGGACGTTCCACACAGACCCAGGGAAGAAGTGGATGGGCTTCTATCTTGGCGGACGGTAAATATGCTCCGATCCACAAGTGGGTGTAGTGGACGGGTTGCACCTGTAAATGTGTGTACCCTTCTTGATGAATGACATGTGTTTATTTGCTAAATGCCTCCGGGGGCAAGGGGATAGGCTAAGAGAGCTAAACACACCTAACACGGGAATGATAAAAAGGTTTTGAAAACCAAAATTTGAGGAAAAATCCTTTTAAAGGAAATGATAACCTTGGCACGGTTTAGATAAAGCTATTTTGAAAACTCACACCCAGCACCCGCTCACTTAGTTGTACAACTCACCCCCTCCCTTTTACCCCTTTCAGGTAACTAAGGAAAATACCAACTTTAGAGAACCACCTATATTGGAACTATAATACATGTTTATCTATTTATAAATATTCAATTTTGTATATTGCTATTTTATGAAAGACCGGTAAAAGAACTAAATCGGTCAGTTTTTGCCTGATTTGACCGGTTTTCTAAAAATTAAAATTTTTTAAATTCATTATATATCTAATGGTGGCTTCAATTCCCCAATTTGGTCATCTTAAGCCACCAAAAAAAATAAATTTAGAAACCGGTTCGATCCGGTTCAGGTCAGGTTCACTCCGAACCGATTTGGTTTTCTCTTCCCATTTATCCCAAGGTCTTTCCCATGATTTTTATGACTCTTTGAGTCACTCGGGATTTGTCAAATTCTCAATTTACCCTTTCCTTATCTGTTATAGTTTCTGAATAGGCTCAATTTTCTCTTTTGGAACGACCAGTTCTTTTCACAATTTTCTTATCTATAAAGGGACGGAGTTTACTAAGGGCATGAAGGATGTTCCCAATGCATGCAGCAAAAAAATTGGTGAGAATATTATCATCAACATAGATAAGTAGAAAAATGACAAATTCGATCGTGTGGTAGATAAATAGAGAGTTATCAGCTGGAAAGCTACAAAAGCCAAGGTGATGAAGGTAGGAACTCAAGTAGAAGAACCAAGTACGAGTAGCTAGTTTGAGGTCATAGCGAGATTTGTGGAGTCGACAAACATGGCTAGGAAAGCAATAATCAATAAATACAGTGGGTTGATCCATATACACTTACTCACTATGATAACCTTGACAAAAAGCATTATCAATATCAAGCTGACGAATGGGCCAATTGTAAGATACAATAAGGGAAAGAATTACCCGGATAGTGATAGGTTTAATAATGGGGCAGAAGATATCATCATACTCAAGACCAGGGCACTATTAGTAGCCATTGGCAACAAGACAAGCCATATATCGAGCCACTGAGCTGTTAGAATGATGCTTGATTTTGTAAAGCCATTTGCACCCTACAATAGGCCAACCAGGTAGAGCAGACACAAGATCCCAAGTCTGGTTGTGAAGAAGAGTGGCGAACTCAATATGCATAGCCTTAAGCCAAAAGGAGTAACGGGAAGGTTGGGAATAAGTATCGGGTTCAATAAAGGAAATGAACAATGTAGGATCAATAGTGAGGCATCGTTGGGGTAGACTTTCATCTTGAGAGCGAGTCACCATACGCAAAACTTGAAGTGGAGCAGGAGGAGGATCTAATGCAGGAGTGGAAGAGGGTATAGCATGATCATCCTTAACATAAACAACATGTGAGTTAACTTGTGTTTGTACAATAGATTGGGGCAACATACCTTAGTTCAAAGGTGGAGACGCGATAGGCGTTGGGAGGTGCACCGCAGTAGGAGGGGAAGGCATACATGTGGTACTAGAGGAAGGAAATGGAAAAATAGATTCATCAAAGTGGATTGTGTGATAGAGAAATATGTGTCATGTGTGAGTATCAAGACAACGATATCTAAGATAATTGAAGGGATATCCGAGAAACATATAATGAGTGGAACAAGGTTGGAGTTTGTGAGAAAGATAAGGGTGGAGATAAGGAAAGTTACGACAATCAAAAACTCAAAGTAGCGTATAATTAGGAGTAGAATGGGGAAGTAACTCATAAGGGGATCGGAAGTGGAGAGATCTTGTGGGAAGGCAATTAATAAGGAAGATAGAGATCTCAAAGGTGAATGACCAGTATTTGGTGAGAACATGAGAGTGAATAAGAAGAGTAAGAGACACATCAAGAATGTGACGATGCTTACGTTCAACATACCCATTTTGTTGAGGTGTGTGTGGATAGTTGATCCGGTGGAGAATGTCTACGGATTATAACTCAGATTGGACAGCACTAGAGAGAAATTCTTTATCATCGTCAAATTGGAGAGATTTAATTCATTAACCAAGTAAATTTTTAACTAGTAAATGGAAGGAACAAAAAATAGAGAGAACATCATATAGTTATTTTATAACAAAATACCATGATAATTTGCTATGATCTTCCAAGAAATGAATATAATAATGGTGACCTGCAGATGAAATAATGGGGGATAGTCCCCAAATGTATGTGTGAATTAATTTGAGAGGATGGGAACTATTCTAGTGAGTGATTGGAAATGGTTGTTGAGTAATTTTACCACAAGTGCATGAGTAAAAAAATTGTAAGGGAGAAATATTACTCATTGATAAATGATCGGAAAGCACACGAGTCATAATTTGAAAAGAAAGGTGACCCTAATGTTGATACCACCGAGTAACAGACTATATAAGACCAATAAAAGCAATAGAAGAAATATTACGATGAGTGCGAAAATAGAAGAAACCGTTCCTACAATTCCCGTGGAGCAACTCGTAGTGAGAAAAGAGATATTTGATAAGAAAATGAGTGTAATATAATTCAAAATAGCATGTCTTATCTTGAGTGAACTGAGAGACGAATAATAAGTTGAAAGAAATTTTGGGAACATAATAAATATTAGTAAGTGAGAAACGTTGGGTATGTGTCATTAAATAGGTAAATCTATCTCGTCTCTGATCTTGAGGTGCTCAGAGAGTGTCAAATCGTCCTGAATAGACAAGTGTGACAGATCATTAGTAATATGACTAGTAGTACCTAAATCAACATACCAATACAGATTATGTGGAATCGATTCATGTCCATAAGAAGAGTGGTCCTCAACAGTAGAGGTTGTGAGCTTTAATTCAAATGATGTACAGAGATGGGTTGACTGGCCAGTGAGCTCACATAGCTAGCATATCACACTATAGGAAGAGGTGGGCTTAGGATAAGTGGGCTCAATCGTAGAATTTATAAGAGTTTGGGCATCCGTCTAACGTGGGCTAAAACGTGGTCCAGATCACGAAAATTTATAAGAGTTTGGGCATCCCTGCACAAAAAATTGCCCACGATTTTTAAGAGGCTTTCCCAATCCTCTATCAGTTCCTGAGATCATGTTATCGAGATATTGGGCAATCAGTGAAGCAAGGGCAGAGTGGAGTCGGAAGGAGTCCTCATGGTCTATGACTAGAGAAGGCAGTGGCAAGAGTTGCAAACTCAAAAGAACCTTCGAGTAGGCTAGAGAGCGGTGCACCGTTGAAGCCAGGGTCAAAACCATATTTTTGAAACCGTCAGGCATCTTGGGCGAGGAGAAGGGCCTTCAGCGAATCAAGAGTCATTGCTTCGAGAACAGCTTCGATTACTTGTAAAATTCACCTATGTAAATAAAATAAGTAATTTTAGTTATTAAAGTGAACTTATCCAGGATAGTCCATGATTCATATTCTAGGTTGATTATTACAAGCTTAGTAGCTCCTTCTTTCAGCAACATAATTGGTTTGGGTTGAGGAATACTACCATTTGCATAGCCAAATAATTGATATGCTTGCAGCAAATTTGTGATATTGTTCTGCCAAAGATAGTAATTAGTATTGTCTAACTTGATATGCAATGTTGGGAGTGAAGTATAAAGGATTATTGCGGTAGAGAAACTCATTTTTGTAGAAAGGATGAGAAGATTGATACCACGGACAAAGAATATTGGTTTTTGTTCAATAGTATTTAATAGTAGGCGACAAAAATGAAAAATAGTAATGGATGAGTAATTGCAAGTGTAAAGCTCGTCCCTTGGAATCAAAGAAAATCAGGAAAAATGGGCTAGTATAGATTTATACATGAAGAAAAGAGTCGTTTAATGAATGAAAAATAGCTAACGTAGAAAAATGGAAAATCCCAAGTGACCAAAAATTCACAAAAATTACAAGAAAGAACCGGGAAGTAGAATTGATGACAGAAATGAATCGGTTCGAGGTGAACCAGACCGAATCATCATGAGCCATATTTAACTAGTTCACAAATTGATTTTTCTAATTAGCTTAAAAATATCAATATGGGAAATTACGACCACCATTAGATAGAAAATAAATTTAGATGAATTTTTAAAATTTTAAATTTCAGAAAAATAGTCAAATCGGGTCCGAATCAGCCAATTTTTGAATTTTGGACAACAAACCTGATCAAACTGGACCGGTCAACTATCACGCTCCGACCTGGTTTGGTTGGACTAGGAAAATCTATCCACTACACCCACTTATGGCGTCGGAGCAACTTTATTGGCCACCTAGATAGAAGCTCGTCCACTTCTACCTTGAGAATGAGTGGATGTACACAACATCCGACCCTCAATCTTGAAAAGAAACTCTATGTCTGTATGTGGACAGAGACCTCATCCCGACCCCACCCTGTTCTCATGCGCATGAAGCTACGTAGAGCTTCCCTCACTGCTAGCATGACAAACTGCCCTTATCTCCACCATGTCGTCCAGTAGCCCCTAGTACGCATCACTATCCCTCTTAGGCATCTTAATGGTCTTAAACCTTATTGCATGCACAAAACAATAGTTTTCCTCATAAGCTATTTAATCTTTGGTCTCATTGGATCTACGGCCCCGACCCTCAACTCGACATACAGGTGTTTGTCTTGACTGGTCCATCGACCTATCTTGTCGTACTGTCGCCAGTCCATGGAGTATGTCGATCCTGTCTTGATTCCATGACCAAACACATCATTCATTAAAGTTTTCATGGCTTAATCCCATGTTTGTTTACAAGCTCTTGCTCGTACCAATTGGCATTGGGCCCACTATTCGAGATTTTCAAAATCGGGCATTTTAGCCCCCAAGTTCCAAAATCGAGGCCACCGCCCTATCCGAGATATTCGAGCTCTCATCAAGAATGTCTCACAAAAAGTTTAGGCAGTGGCACATAGTCATGGGAGAGCACTTCCAATAAAAATAATCTTTCAATTCATCACACCAACCGGATGTGATGATATCTTCACTTACAACTGACAAGTGGTTTCTCTACTTCCATTCAAAAAGTTCATCATACCAACCAGATATGATCTACTTACAATCGATAAATAGTTTTTCCGTATGTTTTCATACATCACCCCATCTAGGTACGATGTTAAAATCCCACATAGTAGCGGTTTTTAATTACCGGGGTGCTAATCATCCCAACCGAGTATGATGTGAAAATCCCACTCACCCGTGGATGCGGTGAATTTCTCTCAAATAGCTTTTTGCCTCTATGCGAGCTTGTTTTGGCCAGCGTTCTCAGTAATTCATGTTCCTAAATTACCATTTTGCGCATACTTCACAAAAATGGTAAAATTGACCCCAATAATTCCAAAAAATGACCAATTCATCCTCCAACATCTTTTTCATGCCCAATTAGCCCTCAATTTTAGGAAATTGCACATTAATCCCTCGAATTTTTGAATTTCCCAAAATTTTCCTAAAATTTCCCCCAATTTCAACCTTTCAATATGACCGGATTTGATTTCTTCAAATTGACCGATCAATCGAAATTAATTGTTGAAATTGAAGGTGGATTTGAGTTCCTACACATTCATACGATTCAATTGCACTTTGAATCGCATGAATTGACACCGGAATGAGCTCAAACGAAGCTTCACCGAAAAATTGGATGTAGAGAGAGAAAGCTTCGAAAGCTTATCATTGAGCGCACAGCTATCTAGCTTTCGATCTAGGCGGATAGCTCTTATACTAAGGTTCCTCCTAGGATCAAGAATCGCGTCAATTCATGTCGAATTGATGGAGAATTTGGTCAGTGAAGTTTCATCGGTTCTCTCTCTAACATTGATCAGAATTTACAGAGTGGAGCCAAATTGGCTTACCTTTCGGCTCTAATTCAGTTGTATTAGGGCTGTGAAAGTGTTGGGAGAAGTTGGTTTGGCCTAAGAAGGGCTTGAATTGGTCATTTTCAACTCGACTGAAATAGGGCAGCTTCGGTTCGCTGGAGCTAATTCACTGTTCTATCGCGCCTGCCTTTCTCTGGTAATCCTCGAAGCAAATGGAGACTACAATCATGTAGCTGAAATCTCCATGAATAGAACCCGACCTCACCTTCTTTGGCTCATAAAAATGCCCAACTCAGAGCTCTGGTTCGAGCTTCGCCAGAAAATGGAGCAGTAGGGATAGAGTGGAGTTTTCAAGTGTGAAGAGGATGAATGAGGTGGGGTTCTTTATATAGAAGCTCAAGGAATTCTTGGTCGTCCGATTGGTGCCTTAATGGCGGTTATTCATTGCCTAAAACTCTCTGGTAAGAGACTTTTCATCTTCACCAGCGCTGCTCAATTTTCCGGCGAGTGAACAGTGCTGTCTTATGAAGAAAGAAGATGATACTGTTCTGAACCGGTCCGAACCGGGTTCAACGCTTAAACCGGTCGTTTCAGGCCCGATTTGATTGACTTTTTCAAAATTAAAAATTTGTAAATTCATCTAAATTTATTCTCTAACAAATGGTGGCATCAATTCTCAAATTTAAATTTTCTAAGCCATCTAGAAAAATGAATTTAGAAACCCGTTCAATAGTGGTTCAAACTAGTTCATTTCGGTTCGATCCAGTTCACCTGAACCAGTTTGGTTTTCACCTCCAATTCACCATAAAGTCCTTTCTCATGACTTTTGTGACCCTTTAGATCACTTGGGATCCATAAATTTTGTGGTTTTCCCTTTCTCTTTCTATTTTAGTTTATAAATCGACTCAGTTTTCTCTATAGAAATGATCGATTCTATTCCCGATTTTTTTATTATCAAAGTACGGGGTTTTTACGTCAATGATCAACGGATAGTTGGTGCCACATCAACGGCCACGCACCCGGACAACCAATGGGAGGCTGCCATCTCATGCCTCGATCTGGTTTGGTCAAATCCCCGTGAACAACTTGCCGCTCTCTTGGTTCAACAGGAGTTTTCCCCTTCTTTTACTCAAAAAGAGCCAGGCGTATTTTCAAACGTGTTCCCTTGAAAGACATATATAAAATATAATGCAAGCTTAAAAGAATTTAAGCATACCTAACAAAGGGTAAGGCTCGGTGTTATTCCTAGTCATTTTCTTTTTCCTAAAAAGGGATAGAAAAGAGGGGTGAGTTTCTACAACTCACTAAATGGGTATTCTAGAAATGGAAATTTTTAAAAAAATGTTTTCAAATTGGAGTGTGTTAGACTTCTTAATTCCTTTAAATTTTTCTCCACTTTAAAATCTTGATTTTTCAAAAACACATCCTTTATCATGAAGGTCAATCACACAGTCACAGGCTAGTACGTCAACTGAACCCACTTGTGGCGTTAAAACGACTTTACCGGACACCTAGATAGAAGTATGTCCACTTCTACCCTAAGAATGAGTGGATGTCCACGACATCCAACCCTCAATCCCATAACAATTCTTCATTTCCATATGAGGACAGAGACCTCATCCCATCCCTACCCCAGTCTCGTACGCTTGAAGCTACTCCGAGCTTCACAAGGTCACCTAGTACGACGAACTGCCCTTATACCCACCAGGTCGTCCAGGGCCCTAGGACACATCACTACCCCCTCTTGGGCATCTTGAAGGTCCCGTAAACACAGTGCTTGCACAATCAGTATTTTCACATCATGCCATATAATTTGTGGTGCCACTGGTTCAACGACCCTGAGCCTCAACTCAACCTACAGCTGTTTGTCTTTACTAGTCCAAAAACCTGTCATGTCGCACTGTCGCTAGTTGACTGAGTATGTCGGTCTTGTCTTGGTACCATGGCCAAAAAATTAAATTATTCAAGTTTTCATGGCATATAATTCATGTTTGTTTAGGAGTTCCTACTCATGCCAACTGGCATGTTCGAGATTTTCAAAATTGGGCATAATAGCCTCCAAGTTCCAAAACTAAGGCATCCAGCCTAATTGAGCTATTCGAGCTCTTGTCAAAAAGGTCTTCCAAATCATTTAAGTAGTGGTACACATTCAGAGGGAGCACTTCCAACAAAAAAATATTTTTCACTCTCCATCATTCCAATCGAATATGAGATATCTCCGCTCAAAACTAATGAACGAGTTTTCCACTTCCTCCTAATAAGTTTTATCATAACAAATAGGTATGATCTACTTACAAGTGGTAAGTAGTTTTTTAGTATCATTTTCACATCACTCCTCTAAGTAGTGATATTTAAAATACCACTAAGCAGTGAGTTTTCATTTTTTGAGGTACTTATCATCCCAACCGGGTATTATATAAAATTCTCACTCACCCATCATGTAGTGAATTTACACTTAGTCGATTTTTGTCCCTCGCGAGCTTAACCTCAGTTGGTGTTCCCAATGTCTCGTGTTCCTACATGAAATGAACATCGTTGTTCATTATCATCAAGCTCAATCACCTCATTTATTATAAATAACTCAATTCACAACTTTTCCAATATTTGTAAATTGGACCCTAAAGTTATTTTTCCTTTTTACTTTAGACACCAATTGTCGGTTTTTCCCCCAAATTGAGTCCCGAAACTTTTAAAATTTCTCTTGGGATCTCAATTTACTCAATTTCATAAAAACTATTTAACTCCACGATCTTCATGATCCAATGAGGCTTATTAGTATATCACCTATATTAGGCTTGTACTATATAGTTATCCACTAATTTTCATATATTGTAATTCCATGATCTTCATCATTCAATGATAGTTATTAGTATTTCACCTATATTAGGCTTGTACTATATAAGTGTATGATTTGAATACGGTGTTGGATGAATTTGAACACACATTTGTGGAATGATTTGGTGCGTTCTTCGACCTATTATAATGCCTAACTTAGATATACTGTAACATAAAAATTAAATATAATTATTCTATTTATTTTATAGATATAAATAGATCTAATGTGCTTCTTATAATTTTATAATATAAATTCTTGAATAATCTCATATTCATTCATGCGCCTACAAGTTAATTAAAATGTATTAAAAAAGACTTTTGTAGTACATTATAATATAGATATTTGAATAATTTAAAATTTTATTAATAAAATACATATCATAAAAAAATTAAAATATTAAAGTATAATAAATTTGTACAATATAAATTATTTATATATAAGATGGGATAATAAATATATTAAATGTGAAATAGTTATAAATAACTTTTATAAATTATTGGAATTTCAATAATTTCATTCTAATAATACTTAATGAAATTTCTCTTTACGTATATTTTTTATATTATTATTTACGTAAATAATATGCTCATTACTTTTACAAAATTGTTCTAACATATATATCAATAACTATAAAATATAATTGTCTCCTATGTATTTTTGAATTATATAAATTGATTAATAAAGGTCATGTATTTTACTTATTTATAGGTGATAAATATTTAAATTGATACATGAATAATATATGATAGAATTAAATTGCATATTAATGCGAATGAACTCAAACTTACTCAAGAATATTAACACAAAATCTGATGTGAAATGCCTATTTAGTACATATTAATTGGACTATATATAATGACGAAATAAAAAATGAGTTAGATTTGAATTGGGTTGATAACATATTTTATTTGAAAAAATTAAATAGATCAATTGTATTTTAAATTTAAATTAGCGTCCAAGAAAAAATATATAATATTTTTTATATAACTTACTTGAACGAGAAATTTACTTAACACGTCAATATAATTAGTATATTAATAAAAGAAAAACATTTAATACCAAATTAATTGTAAGTAATTATAAATGATAAATATTACAAAACATGTTTTGGTAAACAAAATAACCTCAAAATAATAAATAAAAATATAATAATTGTATTTTATATGTCTTGATAATTAAGATGTGACATGATATCACTTATTTCCATTTAATGTGAAGGTTGTAGGGTTTAATAATACCAAAAAATAGGAATAAATTATTTTCAAAATTTAAACCAGTTAGGTGTTAATAATTAATATCAATTGCACCAAGTGTTGCGTCTTGAATAGATGGATCTAGGAGCCTACGGCAGCAACACCAGGGGCAGAGGCCCCACAAATAGGTGGATTTTGTGTACCGATGATTGTGGGAGTAACACTTTCATAAATTGAAGTTATATTACCCTTAGTCCATGTGAGATTAATGTTAGCGATCTCCACACCCTCACAAGGAAATGTCTTGCTGCAAATGAGCTTAATAGCTACGGGAGTAAATCTAGTTCCCTTTATGTTCTTGTAGCTAACCTTGCTTATCTTAACTTTTAATGGAACCTAAAAAATAAAGAAGTGGGTTCATAATATAGGATTAAAACTACGACAGTTTACAAAATTAATACATATTTTAATCATACCAATTTCGCCAGGCCTCAGATAATTTGTTTCAAGGTGATAAGAAAATTAAATAAATTGTGAGACATAATTAGATGGACAGCTTGAAAAGTATATGGATGACTCACCCCAGCGGTGCATTGGTTCCATGGGCACTAACTTTGGTTGATAAGCACTGGGTCGCTTACATTGTTCATCATGATGTCCTCAAAGTGTATATCGGTGGCAACTTTGTGTAACGATGCAGGCCAACTCTTGATTCTAACACCCGTCATGGTGTCATGGTATTGGTGAGGGTACACTTCTTGACAAATATGCCATTTACGAGTAACTCATTATTATACTTCCCAAGGCTACCGATGCTAATACCATGGTCGTGTCCACATGTAACGAATGTGATTGTGACCTGTTCGCTACCATCCCCGATGGATACGCAATCATCTCCAGTCTCAATGTTGGTATCCACGATGGTGACTGCACTTGAATTAGGGCTGTCTTCGGGGGCAATAATTTTGATACTCTAGAATGTGATGCTCTTGGTTCTTAATACCATGACATAAAATCCCTTGGTGTTCAATGTTATTATATCTTGGACAAGTACATTTGTCACAAAGTTGAACCTCAGGTTATGCTCATTTTGCATCATCTCAAAGTGAGGAGAATGAAATTAATGGAATATCTCACCTCAAAACTAATGTTTAATGAATTATTTCAGATATGTTATCAACTTTTAAGAATATTTGGTTTAATATTTGATTTCATGATCAATATAAATTTATTGTATGATCACTAAATAATATTTTACATACAATTATGTTTTATTCATTTCTAAACTTTGTTAGTTTACTAGGCAAATAAAAATATTTCATATTTTACTATGGTACAAAACCTTGCAAGATTTTGACATGAAAAATTTTAATTAACTTAAAAATAATGAGATTTGTGAATCTTTGGGTAGAAATGTCAAATTTTTGTATTTTTTGTTTAAATATAAATAAGGGTTAAATTTTATAAAGAAATAAAGTTCAAGCACTTCATAATTAATGTATAATATTTTGGAAATATTAGAATTTCCCAATAACTTAAATAGTTTTACCTAACAATCTTACATACTCAACTTATAGTTAAAATTGCACATAGAGAGAGTTTACTAAAGGGAGCATCACATATTTTTTGTGCAAATATTTTTTGTCCACCCTACACTCCCCTACCCTTGAAGATACATTTTCCCATGATTTTCAAAATGTTGACGGTATCAAGGTTGACCCACACATCACCCTTGACCTAGGTTGGTCTAGGGTCTGCCTTCCACTTGGAGGGTAATCGGGTTCTTGCACGAGCCTTTCAGCGACACTTGTCCTAGCATATATGTTCATGCAGAGATCAAAACTACACTCGAGGTAATGGCTTCGTATGCTTTGGTCCATAGAGTTGTCTACACCTTTAAGATCACACCAACGGCAAAGTGAAATAACAAATATAAGAAATAAAAGCACAACACAATTTCTAAAAGATATTAGGCTTACATTTTAATATTTTTTCTTACCTCTACTCTATCACTAGTTCCATCAACTTTTGTACCAGATGTGGTCACATCAATAACTTCTCCGGTAATATAAGGATAAAGACATGAAACCAAAAATAAAAGTATAGATAAACTCAACGTTATTTTCTTATTCACTTTCTTTTATTTTCGTGGAATTAAATTCTTGTGAAGTAAGAAAATAGTAAAGGGAAATATATAAAGTGACAATTGGAGAGTATTCATGAATACACCCATATTTTGTGGTAAAGTAAGTGTACGATAAGTCAAAATTATTAAAGCAATATTCAAATAAGAAATAATGT
Organism: Trapa bicornis; assembly: GCA_030064425.1. Classification (NCBI taxonomy): domain Eukaryota; kingdom Viridiplantae; phylum Streptophyta; class Magnoliopsida; order Myrtales; family Lythraceae; genus Trapa; species Trapa bicornis. Next base: position 18,819,694 of record CM057758.1, on the reverse strand, counting down.
ATTAGAAATAATATAATTATAATTTCTATATATATTCCAAGTTGAAAATAAGTGGTTGTCTAATAATTATATTAATTGGATAGTTTTTTAAAATTAGAAATAAATGTCTTACTTACAGGAGATAATATATGTTATTCTCAAATATATTACTTGATCCATTTGTAGTATTAGACATATTTATATAAAGCTCATTATGCAGTTTTGTAAGATATACATAATTGATTTTATTTTCTTGATGCCTTATTTCACGTCATACAAAATTATAGCCCACTATACTTTAATTATAGTCCATTCTACTTCAATAGTTAATGTCTTTGGTATTTTACTTATTTGACCTCACTTGCCATCACCATATTAATACTATTAAAATTAATATATTTAGTTCTATATTTTTTAGTATGAGAGCATATGATTATATGTTGAATAATTCAATATTCTTCCTATATCTTTTGAAATATGTGTGAATTGTCACTTGGCATGTTGTAATTGGCTAGTGTTGCTGACGCAATATCCTAATCAGCATTCGGATCATACGTTGACCCGTTGATTGGACATGTGGTGACCTCCCTTTGGTCGTTCTGTCCTATGTGACAGTAGACCTAATTTGTCCATCCAATGACCATGCCATGTGGCATCCTCTAATTCATTAATTTAAATTTGTCAATTTTCACACCTAACGCATATTTCCATTGCCACGTGTCCTCTTTTGACTGGTCGTGGCCATCCCTCATGGCCTTGCTATATGTCGACTCCTGATTGGTCGATCATTCTAGGATATTCTAGTTGGTCACTGACCTGACACATTTTCCATGTGTTAGCCTTTCATTAGTGAGTCCTACTAACAAGGATTTTCCTCCCTTGACTAAGCACACATGCCACACTCCCATTGATCAATTTTTGATGATGTGGAAAATGGCAGAGAGAGAAAGGTTCGATTACTCACCAGTGAGGACGTGGCGGTCTGGGCTTTCTATCTGGGCAGGTAATTCTCGTCCTGGGGTTCATCCTAGAATCAAGAATCACATCAATTAATATCGAATTGAGTTAGAATTTCATCATCGAAATTTTGTCGGTTCTCTCTCTAGCACTGGTTGGAAATTGCAAAAGGGAGCCGAACTGGCTTACCTTTCAGTCCTAATTCGGTCGCGGGAGGGCTGAGAAAGTGTTGGGAAGGCTTGGTTTGGCCTGTGGAAGGCTTAAAATGGTCGATTTCAACTCGGCCGAAATAGGGCAACTTCCGTCCACCGGAGCTGCTTCACTGTTCCATCATGTCAGCGCTTCTCTGGCGACCCTCGGAGCAAATGGAGACTACAGGCGTGTAGTTGACTTCTCACTAGTTCTAAAGAACCTGACCTCACCTTCTTTGGCTAAGAAATGACCCTATATTAGAGCTCTGGTTCGAGCTTCACCAGAAAATTAAGCAACTAAGAGAGAGTGAGCTTTTTAGGTGTGGAGAGTATGAAAGGGGAAGAGGTTTTTATATAGGAAGCTCGGGGACTCCTTGGCCATCCGATTGGTGCCTTTATGCAGGCATTGATGGTCAAAAACGTATTGAACAGAGACATTTCTTCTTTCCTGACGTTGCTTCGATTTTACGACAAGTGAATGGTGCTGTCATCTGAAGGAAGAAGACGACATTGTGCCAAACTGGACCAGACCGGTCTGAACCAGGTTTAAAGCTTAAACCGGCCGGTTCACCCCCCATTCGACCGAGTTTTTCAAACATAAAAATTTATAAATTCATCTAAATTCATTTTCTATCCAATGGTGGCCTCAAATCTCAAATTTGAATTATTTAAGCCACCTAGATAAATGAATTTAGAATTCGGTTCAATAGTGGTTTAAACCGGTCCAAACTGGTTCGGATCTGATTCACCTGAACTGGTTTGGTTTTCATCTCCAATTCACCCTAAAGTCTTCTTTCATGACTTTTATGACTCCTTACTCACTTAGGATCCATAAATTTCCTGGTTTACCATCTCCCTATCAGTTCCGGTTCATAAACCAGCTCGGTTCTTAAACTGGTTTAATCTAGTTCGTGTTCGAGTTCGGTTCACCTGAACCGGTCTGGTCTTTCTCTCCCACTTTGTTCTAAGTTTCCTTCCCAAGGTTTATAAATCTCTTTGGATCACAAGGGAGTTAAAATTTCTATAATTTGTCTGTTCCCCAATAAACAGGTTTGTGAAACGGTTCGATTTTCTTACTCGATTTCACTGTTTCTTTTCCCGGTTTTCCTTCACTCAAAAGGACTGGGTTTACATCATTTCTATGACTCCCGTGGAGCAACTTCTGGTGAGAAAAGAGATATTTGATAAGAAAATGAGTGGAATATAATTCAAAATAGCATGCATTGTCTTGAGTGAAACGAGAGACGAATAATAAGTTGAAAGAAATTTTGGAAATAAAATAAATATTAGTAAATGAGAAACATTGGGTATGTGTCATTAAATAGGTAAATGTATCTCGTCTTCAATCTTGAGGTCCTCAAGGAGTGTCAAATCGTCTTGAATAGACAAGTGTGACAGATCATTAGTAATATAACTAGTAGCACTTGAATCAACATACCAGTACAGATTATGTGGACTCGATTCATGTCAATAAGAAGAGTGATCCTGAGCAGTAGAGGATGTGAGCTTTAATTCAAATGATGGAAAGTGATGGGCCGAGCGGCCGGTGAGATCACATAGCAGTAGAGGAAGAGGTCGGCTTAGGATAAGTGGGCTAAATCACAGAATGTATAAGAGGTTGGGCATCCGTCTAATGTGGGCTGAAACATGGTCTAAATCTACACGGTTTAAATCCCTCCATAGAAAATTGCCCACGATTTTCAAGAGGCTTTCTCCATCCTCTATCAGTTCCTCCATTGTGTACACCTTTGTTATTAGGGTTTCTAAGATCATGTTATCTAGATATTGGGCGATCAATGAAGCGAGGGCAGGGTGGTGTTGGAAGGAGTTCCCATGGTCCATGAATAGAGAAGGCAGCGGCAAGAGAAGAAACCTCAGAAGAACCTTCAAGTAGGCCAGAGAGCGGTGCACCGCTGAAGCCGAGGTCAGAACCATATTTTTTAAACCGCCAGGCATCTTGGGCGAGGAGAAGGGCCTTCAGCGAATCAAGAGTTATTGCTTCGAGAATAGGTGACATTGGAAGGGTAAGAGCTACCCATTCCCTATATAAAGCATCAAATAATTTGTCCTTTATTTCATGATCTAGTTTCGGACGACCGATTTGAGCAAAAGAGGTAGATAAGTTAGAAATGGTTGTCAAATAGGATGTTATAGGTTGGTCTCCCTTTTGAAAATCACTCCGTTGATGATCAAGGATATCCTTTTGAGTGCGGATTTGGGAACTGTACAAAATTTCAAGTCGGCTCCAAGCATCTATAGAGATAACAGCTCCGATTACTTGTAAAATTCACCTCAGTAAATAAATAAGCAATTATAGTTGTTAAAGTGAACTTATCCAGGATAGTCCATGATTCATATTCTAGGTTGATTATTTCAAGCTTAGTAGCTCCTTCTTTTAACATTATAATGGGTCTAGGTTGAGGGATACAACCATCTGCATAGCCAAATAATTGATATGTTTGCAGCAAATTTGTGATATTGTTCTGCCAAATATAGTAATTAGTATTGTATAACTTGATAGGCAATGTAGGGAGTGAAGTATAAAGGATTATTACGGTACAGAAACTCATTTTTCTAAAAAGGATGAGAAGATTGATACCACGCACAGAGAATATTGGTTTTTGTTTAGTAGTATTTAATAGTATGTGGCAGAAATGCAAATAGTGATGATGAGGAATTGCAAGTGTAAAGCCTGTCCCTTGGAATCAAAGAAAACTGGGAAAAACGGGCTAGTATGAGTTTATACATGAAGAAAAGAGTCATTTAATGAATAAAAAATAGCTAACGTGGGAAAATAGAAAATCCCAATTGACCAAAAATTCAAAAAATGACAAGAAAGAACCAGGAAGTAGAATTGATGACAGAAACGAAATGGTTCGGGGTGAACCGGGCCCGAACCTGACCAAATCGGCATGAACCATATTGACCCAGTTCACAAATTCATTTTTCTAGGTGGCTTAAAAATGTTGATTTGGGAGATTAAGACCACCATTAGATAGAAAATGAATGTAGATGAATTTTTTAATTTTTAAATTTCAGAAAAATGGTCGAACCAGGCCCGAACTGGCCGATTTTTGAATTTTGGACACGAACCCGGTCAGACCGGATCGGTCAACGGTCCAACCAGACCGGTCAACTAACACGCCCCGACCCGGTTTGGTCGGATCCCCATGAGCAACATGCCACTCTCTCGGCTTATTAAGTGTTTTCCCTTCTTTAAACCGTGAGAAGTAAGGCATCCTTTTAACCTGTACCTTTCCTGGAATAACATTAATCAAAACTGCATGAAATTTTAACTTACATACCTGTCTTGTAAGTGTACCTAGCTGGAGGTCTTTATGTAGGTTTTCCTTTGGTTACCTGAAAAGGGGTATAAAGGAGGGAGGAGTTCGACAACTCAATGAATGGGTGTTTAAAACTTGATAGTTTGAATTAGAGTGTGCCAGACTCCTATTTTCTTAAAACCATTTTCCTCAATTTCTTGGTTTTCAAAACCGTTATTCCTCATTAACCAAAGTCGATGTGTTTAACAATCAACACACGCCCTTCATCATGAAGAGATCACACATTCGCAGGGCAATCCGTCCACTGCACCCACTTGTGGCGTCGAAGCAACTTTACTAGCCACCTAGATAGAAGCTCGTCCACTTCTACCCTAAGAATGAGTGAATGTACGTGATATCTGACACTCAATCCTAAAAAGAAACTCTGTGTCCGTATGAGGACAGAGACCTCATCCCGACCCCACCCCGGTATCATGCGCATGAAGCTACATAGAGCTTTCTTGACTCCTAGCACAACAAACTGCTCTTGTCTCCACCATGTCATCTAATAGCCCCTATGATGCATTGCTATCCCTCTTGGGCATTTTAATGGTCCCAAACCTCAGTGCATGCACAAAACAATAGTTTTCCTCATAAGCTATTTAATCTTTGGTGCCACTAGTCTAACGGCCCCAACCATCAACTCGACATGCAGCTCTTTGTCTCGACTAGTCCATCGACCTATCTTGTCGTACTGCCGCCAGTCCATCGAGTATGTCGATCCTGTCTTGGGTACCATGGCCAAACACATCATTCATTAAAGTTTTCATGGCTTAATCTCATGTTTGTTTATGAGCTCTTACTCGTGCCAACTAGCATTGGGCCCATTGTTTGAGATTTTCAAAATTGGGCATTTTAGCCCCCAAGTTCCAAAATCGAGGTCTCCGGCCTATTCGGGCTCCCGTCAAGAAGGTCTCCCAAAAAGTTTAAGCAGAGGTACACAGTAAAGGGAGAGCACTTCTAACAAAAATAACCTTTCAATTCATCACACCAACCGGGTGTGATGATATCTTCGCCTACAATCGGCAGCGGGTTTTCTACTTCCTTCTAGAAATTTCATCATACAAACCGGGTATGATCTACTTACAATCGGTAAGTAGTTTTTCCGTGTTTTCTCACATCACCCCCATCCAAGTGTGATGTTAAAATCCCACATAGTAGCGGATTTTTATTACTAAGGTGCTCATCATCCCAACCGGGTATGATGTGAAAATCTCGCTCACCCTTGAATGCGGAGAATTTCTCTCAACTAGCTTTTTGCCTCTACACGAGCTTGTTTTGGCTAGCGTTCTCGGTACTTCGTGTTCCTACACGATATGAACATTTGTGTTCATTATTATTTTGCCTGACAGCTTTCATTCATCACTAATAAATAAAATGTATAAACTTTTCAATTATTTGTAATATGATCCATAAAGTTCTTTTTCTTTTACTTTAGGTCCCTAATGCCAATCTTTTCCCAAAATTGAGTCCCGAAAGTTCTAAAATTCACTTTGGGAACTCAATTTATTCAAATCAAAAAAAGGGGTTCAAGTTTCCCAAAATCCCAATTTGGTCCCTAACTTTTCAAAAATAGTAAATTGACCCCAATGAATCCAAAAATTGACCAATTCGTCGCCCAACATCTTTTCCATGCCCAATTGGCCCTCAATTTTAGGAAATTGCACTTTAGTCCCTCAAATTTTCAAAATTCCCAAAATTTCCCCAATTTCAACCTTCAACTTTACCGAATTTGATTTCTTCAAATTGACCGATCAACCGAAGTTAATTGTTGAAATTGAAGGTGGATTTAAGCTCCTACACATCCATACAATTCAATTGCACTTTGAATGGCATGAATTGATGTTGAAACAAGCTCAAATGGAGCTTTGTTGGAAAACTGGACGTAAAGAGAGAAAGCTTCGAAAGCTTATCATTGGGGGTGCAACTGTCCAGCTTTCGATGTAGGCAGATAGCTCTTGTCCTGAGGTTCCTCCTAGGATCAAGAATTGCATCAATTCATGTCAAATTGATGGAGAATTTAGTTAGTGAAGTTTCATCGGTTCTCTCTAACAATTATCGGAATTTATAGAGTGGAGCCAAATTGGCTTACCTGACTCTAATTCAGGGTTATGGAAGTGTTGGGAGAGCTTAGTTTGGCCTAAGAAGGGCTCAAATTAGCCAATTTCAGCTCGGCCGAAACAGGGCAACTTCAGTCCGTCAGAGCTGCTTCACTATTCGATCACACCGGCACTTCTCATGCGACTCTCGGAGTGAATGGATGTCACCATCGTGTAGATGACCTCTCCCTAGTTCCAAGGAACCCGACCTTGCCTTCTTTGGCACAGAAATGACCCTATATCGGAGCTTTGGTTCAAGCTTCACGGAAAACTAAGCAGTTGAGAGAGAGTGAGCTTTTCGAGTGTGGAGAGGATGAATGGAAAGGGGCTCTTTATATGGAGCTCGAGGACTCGTCGGTCGTCCATTTGGCACCGAGTTCTTTATATGGCACCGGGTTCAAAGCCTTAACCCGGTTGGTTTACCCCCGATTCGACCGAATTTTTCAAATGTAAAAATTTCTAAATTCATTTTCTATTTAATGGTGGCCTCATATCTCAAATTTGAATTTTTTTAAGCCACCTAGAAAAATGAATTTAGCATTCAATTCACTAGTGGTTCAAATCGATCCAAACTGGTTCAATCCGGTTCACCTGAACCTGTTTGGTTTTTATCTCCAATTCACCCTAAATTTCTTTTTCATAACTTTTATTACTCCTTAGGTCACTTAGGGTCCATAAATTTATGGGTTTTCCCTCTTCTCTATCGGTTCAGGTTCATAAACTAGCTCAGTTCTTAAACTGGTTCAACCGAACAGATCTGGTTTTTCTCTCTCAATTTGTCCTAAAGTTTTTTTCCAAGGTTTATTAACCTATTTGGGTCACTTGGGTATAAAATTTTCTATTCTATCGTCCTACAACCTTCTTTGTTATTTTTGTTCATCCCTTTCATCACGTATTTAATATTCTTATCTCATTCTCATACTTTCCTCATTGCATGGAACTTACCTTAGCCTAGAGTATTTTCCTTGAAATTTTATGATCATTTCCCTTCGTTACGTCCTTCTTTCCCAAGGCACCATTTCACATCCCAAGCTTTTTTACCCAAATTTTCATAACTATAATTTCCGGTCATTTTTCTTCCACAGATTCTGGCATTTATTGTCTTTTCATCCTACATGGATTCCTTCCTCATTATTTTATTATCACCTTTATGCTTGACTTCGTTATGTCTTACTCATAGACCATTCCTTGCCTAAGTTGTATTTCTTTGATTCAGTTGGATTTACATGCCCCCTTACCTCATGGCATTCTTCGTGATGTCTTAACTTTACATCCCTATACAGTATTGGTTTCCGTACTTCTCATCTTTTCCAAATTTCTTTATTTGGTCATTCCGCTTTCAAATCCTTAAATTTTTTGATACTTAATGACATATTAAAATTTTTGATCTTTTACTTCATTCTTCATTCCCATTGGTATCCTACCCCCCTTAAGATCTCTTCTCTTTATAAATCCCTACTTACCCTTATCAAAGTTCCTCCCACTATTATTCATTATGAGTTTAATTCCTTTCTTACTTGTCTGGCATCTTTTGATGTCATCTTCCTACCTATACATTACCTGGGTTTGACTTATCCCTTTATTCTTTACGATTTCCTTCTACTTGAACCTGATCCTTTCTTTTCCAAAATTTTGTTCGTGAGAAGTTTATTCTCTTTCTTATTCCTTTGGTTCCATTTTCTCTCCTTGGTACACCCATGTCTTCCCAAGATTTCTTTCTCTGGTGAGCTTCACATTTTCTTTCCCTCGGTATTTCCTTCTAGTTCTACCATTGAAATCCTTAAATTTTAGAGTATCTTTTTGCTGATATTTTCACCAACTTACTCTTACTCTTTGGATCCATGAGTACCTTATGTTGATCCTGCTTCATTCCCACTTGCTTCTGTATTTGTTTATTCCTTTGAGGTGGACATCTCATCCTCATCATGTCCAAACCATTCGTACCTTCGTATCCTTAGTATTTCCCTTTTATCTTGATTAGGGTTATTCTTTTACTACTCCCCATCTCTTATTAGACTTCGTCTACTCCTCCGAATGATTTGGTCCATATAAATTATTTTCTCATATCGGATTCTTCTAAAGTTTCCATTTTGAGTTTTCAGAAGTTTCTCATATCGGATTCTTCTATTACTCTTCCAAGGCAGGTCATAATTTACCTCCAATACATCCTTCCATCAAGAAGTTTCTAACGGTGGGTCGGTGCCTTACAATTCACGTTGTGTCCCTCTGCCAATCCAATGATTCCTTCAAGGTACTTAGTTGTATGCATCCCTCCAGAGTTCCGTTTCCCAGCGTATTACTTCTCTTCTTCATTCTCATTGTGCCATTCTCTAGAGTTTCCAGAGGACGTTCTCTGTGTTTGCCCCTTATGAGAGGGTTCTAGATATACTTCCCATGTACCTTATCCCTACTCTTGAGGTATCTTTCTCGGGTTGACCTTCTTAAAAAGAAATTTAAATTTTGCATTTACCTCGTCATTTCTTGACCTCTTGGTGAACCGCTTACTTAGCCAGCTCCATGGTTTCGGTCTCTAGTCCTTTGTGGCCTTTAAGGAGTTATTACCCTGAATTTATGAGGTGTGAAACACCCCTTCTTTCCTTACACCTATAATAATTTATCTTAGTACTTGTCTTTAGTAGGGTTGGGCACTTCTTCAGGTAATGTCTCAATCGTTCATACTTGTAATAGGTTATTCCTTTACATGGATTGTTTTGGTCCCTTCTTTCCTTCAAGTAGGGCATTTCCAGGGTTACTATTGGTTTGGTGCTCTACCGTACTTTGAGTCTGATCACTTTGATAGTTTTCTTACTGAATCTCCTTTGCTAAAGGGTCATGGTAAGAGTCTTCCTTGGTTTCTTAATTCCCTAATTCATCTTCCATAACTGGGATGTAACTTTTCCTTAGCTTTCAGGATAGTGTGGGTTTGCTTTATTTTGCTTAGGCCATATTCCCAACACAATTGCATAATCAGGAGAGAGAGTTTTGAGAATTTGAGTATTTTATTAACAGGAGGATACAAAAGATTAGGCTTTCAGCCCTATCACAGGAAATGGTTGCAAAATAACTAAGGAGCTATGGAATTCTTGATAAACGTCTTCCTCCATACTTAGAGTTGTGCCACCAATAGGTCCTAGCACCATTCTCCAGAATACTTCCCCATTTGGTCTTTTGATATTTCAGCCCGGTCTCAAGCATTTGGGAAGCTTCTAGGGTTGTCTCCCTACGGAGGTAGGGTGTTGAGTAGAGCCATTCCAAGTTTTCTTGGTTCCACTCCTCGGAGCCATCTGAAAATTTTAAGATAAATCCTATTAGTTACTATATTTTCTAGTCTTGATCATGTATTCGAGGAAACAGGCTCTGATACCACTCTAGTTGTCACGCCTCGACTCGGTTTGGTCGAATCCCCGTGATCAACCCACCACTCTCCCGGTTTATTAAAGGGTTTCCCCTTATTGTAAACCGTAAAGAGTAAGGCGTCCTTTAACCTGCACCTTTTTCCTAGAATAGCATAATCAAAACTACATTAAATTTAAAACTCTACATACCTGTCTTACAAGCATCTTAGTTGACGGCCTTTAAGGGGAGGCTTTCCGGGATTTCCTGAAAGGGATATAAGGGAGGGGGTGAGTACGACTACTCAGTGAATGGGTTTTTAAAAGCTTTTGACTTTTAAGAAAAACATTTATATGAAGTGTGCCAGACTCCTTTGTTTTCAAAAATCCCTTCATTTAAAAAATTCGGGTTTTTCCATTATTTCTTAGTTACCACAGTGTGTCATCACCCAACACACATCCTTCATCATGAAGGTTACACACATTCGCAAGTCAGTATAACTACTGAATCCCCTAGTGGCTTCGGAGTGACTTTTCCTGCCACCCGGATAGAAGTACGACCACTTCTACCCTGGGAATGAGTGGATGTATGTGACATCCAACCCACAATCCCGAAATCACTTCTTTGTGTCCGTATGAGGACAGAGACCTCATCTTATCCCCACCCCAGTCTCATGCGCTTGGTGCTACTCCAAATTTCGCACAGACACCTAGAACGACGATCTGCCCTTATACTTACCGGGTCGTCCAAGGCCCTTAGGGCATCACTACCCCTCATGGGCGTCTTGATGATCTCGTACTCATAGTGCATGCACAAACAATGTTTTCTTATCAAGCCATGTAATATGTGGTGCCACTAGTCCAACGGCCCCGACTCTCAACTCAACTTGCAGTTGTTTGTCTTGACTGGTCCGTCGACTTGTCATGTTGCACTACCGCTAGTTGACTGAGCATGTCGATCCAATTTTGGTACTATGGCCAAACAATTCACTTATTATGTTTTATGGCACATATATCATGTTCATTTACGAGCTCCTGCTCATGCCAACTGGCCTTGGGCCCACTATACGAGATTTTCAAAAATCTGGGCATTGTAGCCCTCAAGTTCCAAAACTGAGGCGCCCGGCCTATAAGAGCTATTCGAGCTCCCGTCAACAAGGTCTCCCAAATAGTTTAAGCATTGGCACACAGTCAGGGGAGAACACTTCCGACAAAATAGATTTTTACTGTTCATTATACCGACCGGTATAAGGACATCTCCGTTCATAACCGATGAACGGGTTTTCAACTTCCTTCGAGGAAGTCTTATCATACCAACCAGGTATGATCTACTTACAACCGGTAAGTATTTTTTTTTCGCATAATTTTCACATCACTTTCTCTAAGTGGTGATGATTAAAATACCACTAAATAGTGGGTTTTTATGCCGAGGTACTTATCATTCCCTATCGAGTATGATATAAAATTTTCACTCACAACTGGTAAGTGGTTTTTATTTTTAAGTTGTGCTCATCATCCCAACCGGGTATGATGTTAGTAAACCCACTCACTCGTTAATGCCGTGAATTCCACTAGACCGGTTCTTTGTATTCACGCGAGCTTGTCCTTGCTAACGTTCCCAGTATTTCGCGTTCCTACATGATATGAACAACCTTGTTCATTATTACTCGGCATAACAACCTTCATTCATTTCCAATGAATGAGAAAACCCAAACTTTTATTTATTTGCAATTAGGTCCCTAAAGTTATTTCTCTTTAACTTTAAGTCCCTAATGTCAGTTTTTCCTCAAATTGAGTCTCGTAACTTTTAAAATTTATCCTGGGACCTCAATTTATTCAATTTCACCAAAAAGGGGTTTAATTTCCCAAATTTCCAATTTGGTCCCCCAGTTTTACCAAAATTACCATTTTGCCCTTCTTTTACGAAAATGGCAAGTTTTGCCCCAAAAATTCCAAAATTCCTCAATTGGTCCTCCAATATTATTTTCATGCCCAATTGACCCTCAATTTCATAAAATTGTATTTTGGCCCTTTGAATTTCAAAAATCCCCAAATTTTCCCCCAATTTCAACTCTTCAACACTACCGAATTTGATTTCATCAAATTGACCGATCAAACACTTCTAATTGTTGAAATTGGAGTTGCAATTGAGTTCCTGCATGTTCATACAATTCTAAGAAACTTTGAATCGCAGATTTTAATGTTGGAACGAGCTCAAACGGAGGTTCACCGGAAAACAGACTGTAGAGAGAGAAAGCTTCGATTACTCACCAGTGAAGGCACGGCGGTCCGAGCTTTCAATCTGGGCAGATAGGTCTCGTCCTGAGGTTCATCCTAGAATCAAGAATTGCATCAATTGATACAGAATTGGATTAGAATTTTGTCATTGAAATTCGGTCGACTCTCTCTCTAGCACCGATCGAAAATTGTAAAGGGGAACTGAATTGGCTTACCTTTCGGTCCTAATTCGGCCGTGGAAAGGCTTAGGAAGTGTTGGAGGGGCTTGGTTTGGCCTGAGAAGGGCTTGAAATGGCCGGTTTCAACTTGGCTGAAATAGGGCAGCTTCGGTCCGCCGGAGTTGCTTCACTATTCCATCATGTCGACGCTTCTCCAACGATTCTCGTATTGACTGGAGTTTGCTATCAGATAGTTGTCTTCTCCCCCGTTCTAAAAAGCCCGACCTCTCCTTTCGAGGTTAAAAAAAATGTTGAAGTCGAAGCTCTAGTTTAAGTTTCACTAGGAAATGGAGTAGTAGAGAGAGAGAGAGAAGTGTTCGGGTGTAGGAGAATGAATGGGGATTACCTCTTTATATAGGTGTAAAACCCGTGTATTAAATGGGCGAGATTTATTACTAGTATTAATATTGCCATAAATTTGATTCCAATAATTTAATTTCGGTATTAAATTATTTGTATTAATTCCAACAATTTAATTTTGTTATTAAATTATTGGTATTAATTACAATAATTAAATATATATTAATTTATTGTTATTTATGATAAGGCGTACATAAAAAATTTTTACCAAAATTTCGGGTTACAAAAAAATTCATACTTCCCAGGAGGGAACTCATCCTCACACTACTCTCAAGCAAGCACGCTTAACTTCAAAGTTCTTATGGAATCTCGTTCACTTGAACCAATTTGGTTTTTGTCTTTATTTTGTTTTAAATTTCTTTTCCAAGGTTTAATGAACCCTTTGGATCACCAGGAAATTGAAATTTCCAAATTGCTTGTTCCCATATGATCAGGTTTGTAAACCGGCTCAGTTTTCTTACTCAGGTTGACCGGTTCTTTCCCGGTTTTCCTTAACTCAAAAGTGCGGGGTTTACATCCTCGGTACTTCCACCTCACACTCATAAGTCTACTTCACCCATTGAGAGTGATTGAAGCTAGGTTGAGTGGGTGGAGGTACTTGATGGACCTTTATGAAGGTGGCATACACATCCCTATAGTTATCCCATATTTTTTTCTCGGTGGGATTCCCTTCTGGTTGATGTTGGACTGGAGGAGGAGGGGTTGGACTGGAGGAGGAGGGGTTGGACTTCTAGGAGGAGATGTTGGTTCCTTTTGTTTGGGAGAAGGGTATATGATGCCTTCCGGTTCTAGTAAGGCTCCTACTAGTTTACGATAGTCTTCCACCATCTCCTTGGGCACCCTTTTCTTGCCCTTTAGAAACCTTTGTACGGCTTCCTCCATTAGGTTGGATGTCTTTTTCAAGGTTATGGCTAGAGGACTGGATTTCACCGTAAATTTTCTAGGGACTCTCCTTCCTACACGATAGTTTAGAGTTGGGTTAATGTCAGGGCATAATATTGATAATGTTTCAAGAGAACTAAGCTCTCATACCACTCTAGTTGTCATGCCCCAACCCGATTTGGTCGAATCCCCGTGAACAACCCGCCACTCTCTCGGTTCAAGAGGAGTTTCCCCCTTCTTTTACTCGAGAAGAGACAGGCGTGTTTTCAACCTTATTCCCTAGAAAGATATATATCAAATATAATCAAGCTAAAAAGAAATTAAGCATTCCTGATAAAGGGTAAAGCTCGGTGTTATTCCTAATCATTTTCATTTTCCTGAAAATGGATAGAAAAGATGGGTGAGTTTCTACAACTCAATGAATGGGTATTCTAGAAATGAAATTTTTTAAAAATATATTTTCAAATTGGAGTGTGTCATACTCCTTAATTCCTTTAAATTTTTCTCCACTTTAAAATCTCGATTTTTCAAAAACACGTCCTTCATCATGAAGATTAATTACATAGTCGCAGGCCAGTACGTCCACTGAACCCACTTGTAGCGTCGGAGCGACTTTACCGGCCACCTATATAGAAGTATATCCACTTCTACCCTGAGAATGAAAGGATTTTTGCAATATCCAACCCTCAATGCTGTAACAATTTTCCATGTCCGTATGAGGACAGAGACCTCATCCCGTCCCTACCTTGGTCTCGTGCGCTTGAAGCTACTCCGAGCTTCGCAAGGTCACCTAGTACGATGAACTACCCTTACACCCCACCAAGTCGTCCAGGACCCTAGGACACATCACTACCCCTCTTGGGCATCTTGAAGGTCCTGTAAACACAGTGCATACACAATCAGTATTTTCACATCATGCCATATAATTTGTGGTGCCACTAGTCCAACGGCCCTAAGCCTCAACTCAACCTGCGGTTATTTGTTTTGACAAGTCCGAAGACCTGTCATGTCGCACTGCCGCTAGTTAACTTAGTATGTCGGTCCTGTCTTGGTACCATGGCTAAACAATTCAATTATTCAAGTTTTATGGCATATAATTCATGTTTGTTTATGAGCTTCTACTTGTGCCAACTGGCTTATGGCCCACGGTTTGAGATTTTCAAAATTGGGCATAATAGCCCCCAAGTTCCAAAATCGAGGCATCTGGCCTAATAGAGCTATTCAAGCTCCCATCAAGAAGGTCTCTCAAATCGTTGAAGCAGCGACACACAGTCAAGGGAGAACACTTTCGATAAAAATATATTTTTCACTATCCATCATACCAATCAAGTATGAGAATATCTCCGCTCATAACCGATGAACGGATTTTCCACTTCCTCCTAGGAAGTTTCATTATACCAACCGAGTATGATCTACTAACAACTAGTAAATAGTTTTTCCATGTCATTTTCATATCACTCCTCTAAGTTATGATGTTTAAAATACCATTAAATAGTGGCTTTTCATTTTCCGAGGTACTTATCATCCCAACCGGTATGATATAAAAATCCCACTCACCCGTTCGTGTAGTAAATTTCCACTTAGTCAGTTTTTATCCCTTGTGAGCTTAACCTCAGCTGGCATTCACGATGTCTCGTGTTCCTACACGAAATGAACATCATTGTTTATTATTATCTAGCTTGATCACCTCATTTAGTATAAATGACTCAATTCACAACTTTTTCAATATTTGCAAATTGGTCCCTAAAGTTATTTTTCCTTTAGGCTGCAATTGCCGATTTTTCCACAAATTGAGTCTTGAAACTTTTAAAATTACTCTTGGGATCTCAATTTACTCAATTTCATAAAAAGGGGTTCAAGTTTCCTAAAATTACCATTTTACCCTTCGTTTACAAAAATAGTAAGTTTTACCCCAAAAATTCTCAATTAGCCATCTAACATTCTTATCATACCCAATTGAATTGTGAACCAATAATAGGTCGGACCCATGTCTACTTAAAAGCTTGCTACTTTTCCAACGTTATAAACCCACAACATTTCTCTATATTATCTAATGTGGAATCTTATTCTCAACAAACCTACAATAAAGTAAAATATTAAAAAGTGTCTATGTTATAATTATCTATTAAAATGGGTTAATTATCTAAAAAGTCACAAACTTTATTATTGTTTTGGTAAATATTTTTCATTAATGTGATTAGCATAAAACTTGTATATTTAGTCTTATTTATACCGATTATATGATATACAAAATAGTGCACCACAAATGAAAAGTATATTTAAAAAAATTTGAGATAAATCATTTGAATTATTAATAGATGATTATTTGCGGTAAAAATTAAAGTCATTTTTATAAAAAAATTTAAATTACAAGTAAATTTTGAAAAAATACATATACGCGATCTAAATATTTCAATTAGTAATTTATAAGTATGTAAGAATTGTTATGTAAATATTATTTATATATTAGGTCGGATGGTAACAATTTAATGAGAAAATTGTAGTGTGTACTTGTTTTGAAGCAATATGTTTGCATATAATCATTTTATAAAGTACATCAACATATCTAGGGGCATTTTTTAGAATTTATATAATAATCTAGTATTGAAGTCTCTTCGACTATGATGCTTGGATATTGCTGCTGAAGTGCTAATCCATTGAAGTAAGATTTTCCTACTCTAACTTTTAGATGTTACGATGTTATTAGGTTAGTGAATGTATAGTTCTTATGTAAAATAACGTATGGTAAAAGGAAATAGGAATAAGTGAATTTACAGAAGTGTTGGCATGCAGCATCTTCGATCAATTTAGATGACTACAAGTGGTAATATTGTGTATTTGCACTGTATCTTCTAGTTGGGAAGTATGAAACGATTATGAATAAGTAGGTACATGGTGAGTTCTGGTCATATTAAAACATTTTGTTCTAACCCTAATAACATGAGAAGATACCGCTAAGAAGATTAGGAGAAGGTACCATTTACTTGTATGGATTGTATTCATTTTTACTTAAAAATTATTATTGATAATTAGTGCAATGTTTCTAATCTTATAAATTTATCACATAATATATATATATATTTAATATGTGTAATTTTTAAATTCGCCTTAAAAAATTTACTATTAATCGGATATGATTATTTCGATTTCAGACGAGTGAGAACAATAATTTCGAGTTTAATATTTTTCCATAATATTCGGGCAAAACACGAATTTTCAATGTCGGATACAAACCCACTGAATATAATAATATGTGAAAAGGTATATTAAACTGATAACGGTTTCTACTTACTCCTACTTAAAAGTTGTAATTTATAAATAGTAAAAAAAAATTTAAATTATAAACTAATAATACTTATTTATTTTATCAAATATAAAATTGTATTATAAGATAAATATCACTACAAAATACTAATTTTATAACCCTAATAAAATAAATTAAAAATAAATAAAATCTTCAATTTAATCATATTCATATACTATGAGATTATGTTTGGGTTGGGCGATACTAGGAAATATAAAATAAAGTTAGGTTCGGAGTAGGTATAGGTAGGAGGGATAGGAATAGGTAGATGGATAATCGATTTTTTTACAATCCTATTTCAACTGCAATATTTTAGAATTAATTATTTTTAATTTTAGTATACATAATACCCTAAATTTACCTTAAAGCATGTTGTTATATGATAAATTACACCATCAATTTCAATTAATCATTTTTAGAATTATTATACTTTTAACTCAATAAATTTTTATTTGATATACAAATTATTTATATTTCTTATTAAATAAACAATAATATAATATAATATTTTATAACGTGTATAACATACAATAAATTTTACTATACATTAAAACTTTTATACTAAATAATAAAAAAATTTATAGAATTAATAATTATTATTAATTAATTATCAAAATAAATAACCAACATGTTAATCAATATGATAATACTTCCAAAATTTTGGAATCCATTATATACAAGTTTGAATTTATGGAATTCAATTAATCTATTATTATAATATTTGGATAAATTTATAGCTTGTATAAGACGGATGGGCATATTATATTCATTATTAATTTTTTATTAATATTATATTATATATTAGTGTAAAATATTAATTTTAGTATAAATAAATATTGTGATAATTTATATAGATAAGTATTCGTTCTAATTTTTATTTAAAAGTAATTAGTTATAATTAGTGTAATATTTCTAATATTATAAAATAATAATATTTATTTATTTTATTAAAGTTTTTATAATATTCTCAATAAATATGGTAATTTAATAAAAACTAATATTATTAGTTAAATTTTTATTATTATATTAAAATAATTTTTAGATATTTTATATCAAAATATTTAAAATATTTTCTACCATAAATTATTTACCTAAATAAATAAGGACATGTGTGAGTATAGAAAGCATCTAGTCGGCTCTCCCTGCTTTTTTTCTTCTAGCATTCCCATCCGTCCATGGATGAATTGTGTTTTTGACCAAAAATAGTGACTGATTATTAATTAATCAATTCACCATTTAATTAATTGAATAATTAGTCTAATTTTTGTCTTGTTGACTTTTTGACTTTCACCTGAGGAAAGGTCCAATGCCGTCGCCGGCTTAGCACGGTCCACGCTGTTGATAACATGTCGCGTTTACCACCCAACTCTTTTTTTTAATAATTCAATTTTAATTTTTCTATTCATCTTCGAAACTTCTAAGGTTTGTTTGCCTGTCTCATCTGTTCTTGCCCGACACGTTTTCCCAATAAAAACCTCTTTCTCTTCTGTTATGTCCCATTCTCTTCCCTCTGTTATCCCTTCTTCTACACCAATCCAATCCAACTCAGGTTTCATCGTCTTTGATCGTCCATGGCTCGACAGAGTTCGTCTACCGGAATCCTGGTCCTTTCCACGGCGGCGGTAGTGGTGGTGAATCTGGTGATGCTCTGTGACGGATTTCCGACGACCATGACCCTGCAACGGACTTTTCCGGCAATACGGGACGTCGAGCTGAGCCACCTCGTGGCCCATGACAAGGCCCGGCATGGTAGATTGCTGCAGCAGTCGTCCACCAACGCTAGTGAGGTTGTCATTGACTTCCCCGTCGGCGGCACCTTCAACCCCTACCTTGTCGGGTAACGTATCAGCTAAACCATCTGAGCTAGTTCATTTTCATGGTCACATGCGATAGAATTGAATTCTCTGCAGATCGTTTTTGTGTGGCTAACCGGTGACAGCCGGTTGCTATCATAAGGGCTAAAATTCAATTCTGGCAGTATTTGGTCAACGTTCAACATGACCTCTGTTTTCGGACTGTTCATTGATTGGCCGAGAAACAGAGCACAATTTTGCAGCCCAGATGCTGTCTTTGATTGAGGAAGAGCTCTTGATTCTCTATACGCAGGCTCTATTACACGACGGTGCAATTGGGCAGCCCGTCGAAGGATTTCTACGTGCAGATCGACACAGGAAGCGACGTCCTATGGGTCAGCTGCAGCTCCTGCAATGGCTGCCCTTCAAAAAGTGGCCTAAACGTAATCTATTCTCCTTCCATCCTACGATATCTCAAGTTCAGTGAAATCTGATGGCCGTAGCTCTTTTTTTCCTTCTCTGTCATCAGATTCCGATGACTTCTTTTGAACCCAAGAGCTCGTCATCGGCCTCGGAAATCTCGTGCTCCGATGATCGTTGCACGAAGGGTATACAGTCCTCCGACGCCACCTGCACATCTCAGAACAACCTCTGCGGCT
Source organism: Trapa bicornis (assembly GCA_030064425.1). Taxonomy (NCBI): domain Eukaryota; kingdom Viridiplantae; phylum Streptophyta; class Magnoliopsida; order Myrtales; family Lythraceae; genus Trapa; species Trapa bicornis. Next base: position 18,800,359 of record CM057758.1, on the reverse strand, counting down.
ATACCTTCAAGTACGGCGACGGAAGCACCTCGTCGGGATACTACGTCTCCGATAACCTTTACTTAGACGAAACCAACTCTTCCTCCCCTGTTGTCTTCGGGTAATTAGTCATCTCTTTGACCAGGAAACCACGATGGCTAAAATTGTATATTAATTATTATTTTATTATAAATAAATAATATTTTTTAACCTTATTTTATTTGGGATTTTGAACAGATGCAGCACGACCGTGAGCGGCCAGCTGACGAAGACCGACAGGGCGGTGGACGGCATATTTGGGTTCGGCCAGCAGAGCCTCTCGGTGGTCTCGCAGCTGGCCTCACAAGGCCTAACTCCCCATGCCTTCTCGCACTGCTTGAAGGGTGACGATAACGGGGGAGGTATACTCGTCCTCGGCGAGATTGTGGACCCGAGCATGATCTACAGCCCCCTCGTCCCATCGCAGTAAGCCTCCTCCGGCCTCCCTAGTCAAAACGTTTCCTCCTAGACCATCCTTTGTAGGTCTTCATGTGGCCTATCTGCAGGTCCCATTACAACTTGAATCTGCAGAGCATTTCGGTGAATGGCAAGGCGCTGAATATCGACCCATCAGTGTTTGCAGCATCGGCCAATGGAGGCACGATAATCGACTCCGGGACAACCCTCGCGTACCTCGCAGAGAGCGCCTACGACCCCTTCGTGACTGCGGTAAGTCCCGGATTCTCGGATTCGTGTTTCCGGCCGGGTAAGCGGTTGTTGTTCTATCGGAGGAAAAATGAACGGTGACTTTGGGTGATGCAGATAGATGCTGCAGCTTCTCAGTATGTACAGCAGGTCCCTTCTAAAGGAAACTACTGCTACTTGATCACCTCCAGGTTCGAAGAGTAACCCTATGCTTTATTTGATAAGCTCATAATAGACTGAACATTCTATTCCCATCTTTGCATGTTTGGTGCTAAATTTGGAAATTCTGGGCAGTGAAACTATGAGTGATGTGTTCCCACAAGTCTCCTTCAACTTTGAGGGGAATGCTTCAATGGTCTTAGGTCCTCAGGACTATCTTCTGCAGCAGGGCTCTGTGGTGAGTGTTTGAGCCTGCAGAAATCTCCCCGTCGTCTTCGGTTAGGGCTACGATCCTTACTAACTTCCCGATCAGTTTGATGCGGCTCTGCAGGGGGTTGCTGAGGTGTGGTGCATCGGGTTTTCGAGCATTCAAGGAGGGCTAACGATTCTAGGAGGTGAAGAAGATCATCAGCTACTCTGCTCTGCTCAACTTTTCTCCTTCCAACAAGACCATGAAATGGTGAAGTGATCTAATGGTGCCATTGTTGTTGTTGCAGACATTGTTCTCAAGGACAAGATCATCGTCTACGACATTGCCGGGCAACGGATCGGCTGGACCAACTACAACTGTAAATCTCTGAGTTTCATCTCTTCACTTCAATGTAATGGATTCTTATTGACGTTTCCTTACCGCAGGCTCAATGCCGGTGAATGTGTCAACAACGTCGACCTCCGGGAAGACAGAGACAGTGAGCGGACGGACTACACAGGCAAGCAGCTCGTCGAAGACTTCGCCGGAGCTTTTGATCCTATGGATGGTGACGGCCGGAGTAGTATACGCGTCCATGCTCCGTGGTCACATGTTCCTCTAGTCTATAGGACCCAGCAGAGTTTCCCTTCCCCATACACACCAGCTGCCCCATTGGTTCATTTATCTGTAAATAATCGGAACCGCAAACACCCACACAGTTATAGAGATTGTTGGTTTCTATAGTTTAATTTATTGAGATTGACAATGGATCCATCATACTAAGTTATTTGTGTTGATAAAAAATAATGCATTACATTGTCTTCCTAAATTTTTAATAAGATATAAATTTAATTTCTTAAAAATTTTGATACTTTTTTTATATAATATTAAAATTAATATTATCTTCAAATGGAGTATTAAAAAGATTATTCAACTCCTTATTATTCTATCATTCATTTAATTCAAGAAGAATAATATGCACATGGTAAATAATAATCTAGTCAAGGTTTAGTTGTACACATCACATCTATGTATATATATATATATATATATGCATGAGTTGTATATGTACATGCTATAGTTGGATTAAACCTTGGTTTATATCTCATAAGTATCCATTGGAACGGTTAGAATGAATTATTTAGTATCGTCCTCGTTTATATTTAAAATTTATAATTTATAATTAGTGTTATATTGTTAACCTTATAAAATAATAATAATTCTCTATTTTATATAATTTTAAATTATATTCTCAATACTCGCTCATGTATATTATTATCACATTTAATATACTGTATATATATCGGATATTATTTTTGTGATAACGAATGAAAATAATATAATCGAGTTAAGTATTTTTTCTATATACTCTAAGTACATAAGATATCATTAAGGATCGAATTTATTTATACTTAAAATTTATTAATTGTAATTAGTTGAATATTACTTACCAACCAACACTTCTCTAGTAAGTTTGGTAGTGAATTAAGTCCATACGAATGCCTAAGATTAAGCTTCCATTTATATCTATTGGACTACAAAAAAGAGATAATGGAAATTATTTGATCATTGTAATCAATTAGTCGTATATGGAGGATGCTTGCATTGGTTATGTTAATGATTAGTGCGATCAATTTCTGGTGATTATATGCAGTTTTACCCATCTTTAACACGATATATGCCGTCCTCTTGATGCGAATTCTCTCTTGTGCATAGTTGTCTATGAGTCACTCCACTCGTACCTTATGATCCATTTGAGGAAATGGAAGTTCCATCCGAAGGAGCTAAATAGTATCGAATTTGGCTAAATGTTATGAGTTGTACTAGTTGTTTATTTATGATATACCATGCTAACTCTTTCTATCGGTACATCTCATATTATTTTCCTCCCTAATACTCTTCCAACCAGTTCGAGTGGCAACCTACTCTTCAACCAAGAACTCAACCATTCTCCCCAACTTGATCAATAATAGTACTCTTAAATACGTCTTCAACTCATTTTCACCTTTTCGAGTCATTTGTTATTTTGTCTACATTTTCCTATTATCTAAAAAATTCACCAAAAAAATTAATTGGGAGATTTCACATACTCCTATTTCATACTACAGTATTGATAGGGTTAAGGGTCGGACCCATTTATACTTACAAGTCATAAAGTGTAATATTTTCAACCTTAAAAAACCACAACACTTCTACGAGAATACTCTTACCACATGCAATTTTTAAATCTGTTCTCAACAACTGTCTATGAGTCGGGTGTTATTCTTCCGGTCTCGGACGAGGGGGAAAAGTAGATGAAGGTCTCATGATTTCATTTGAGAGACTTGGAAGAGAAGAAGAATCAAAGAGATTGTATGATGGAAAATGATAGATAAGGGGAGAAGAATCAGACCACGAGTCGGGTTTCCAATCCCGAGTCAGGTACGGGTGCGAGTCCACTAGCTCTAATACCATGTAAAAAGGTATTGTGTACTGATAAGAGTATTCTCGTAGAATTCTTACCACGTGCAATTTTTAAATCTGCTCTCAACAACTGTCTATGAGTTGGGTGTTATTCTTCCGGTCTCGAACGAGGGGGAAAAGTAGATGAAGGTCTCATGATTTCATTTGAGAGACTTGGAAGAGAAGAAGAATCAAAGAGATTGTATGATGGAAAATGATAGATAAGGGGAGAAGAATCAGACCACGAGTCGGGTTTTCCAATCTCGAGTCAGGTACGAGTGCGAGTCCACTAGCTCTAATACCATGTGAAAAGGTATTGTGTACTGATAAGAGTATTCTCGTAGAATATTCTTACCACGTGCAATTTTTAAATCTGCCCTCAACAACTGTCTATGAGTCGGGTGTTATTCTTCCGGTCTCAGACGAGGGGGAAAAGTAGATGAAGGTCTCATAATTTCATTTGAGAGACTTGGAAGAGAAGAAGAATCAAAGAGATTATATGATGGAAAATGATAGATAAGGGGAGAAGAATCAGACCACGAGTCGGGTTTTCCAATCTCGAGTCAGGTACGAGTGCGAGTCCACTAGCTCTAATACCGTGTGAAAAGGTATTGTGTACTGATAAGAGTATTCTACGAGAATACTCTTACCACGTGCAATTTTTAAATCTGCCCTCAATAACTGTCTATGAGTCGGGTATTTGTAAACCCCGCACATTTGAGTTAAGGAAAACCGGGAAAAGAACCGGTCAAACCGAATAAGAAAACCAAACCGGTTTACATTTGGGAATAAACAATATTAAAATTTACAACTTTCGGTTGATATAAAGGATTTATTAAACATTCGAAAAGGAACTTAAAACAAAATAGAAAACAAAAACCAAATTGGTTTAGGTGAACTAGATTCTATAAAAACTTCAAAATTAAGCATTTTTACTTGAGAGTAGTGTGAGGATGGGTGAACTCCTGGGAAGTATGATTTTTTATAACCCGAAATTTCGGTTAAAAATTTACCAATAATTTAATACCTAAATTAAATTATTGGTATTAATTTTAATAATTAAATACATAAATTTAAATTATTGAAATTAATACTGAAATTAAATTATTGGAATTAATACCAATAATTTATAGCAATATTAATATTAGTAATAAATCTCACCCATTTAATACACGGTTTTTACAACTATATAAAGAGGTCATCCCCATTCCATTCTCCTCACACCTAAACACTTCTCTCTCTCTCACTATTGCTCCATTTCCCGGTAAAGCTCAAACTAGAGCTTCGACTTCAACAAAGGTCGAGCTCTTTAGAACCGAGGAGAAAACAGCTATCTGATAGCAAACTCCAGTCAATACGAGAATCGTTGGAGAAGCGCCGACGTGATAGAATAGTGAAGCAGCTCCGACGGACCGAAGCTGCCCTATTTCGGCCAAGCTGAAATCAGCCATTTCAAGCCCTGCTCAGGCCAATCCAAGCCCTCCCAACACTTCCTCAGCCTTTCCACGGCCGAATTAGGACCGAAAGGTAAGCCAATTCGGCTCCCCTTTATAATTTTCGATTGGTGCTAGAGAGAGAGTCGACCGAATTTCAATGACGAAATTCTAATCCAATTCCGCATCAATTGATGCGATTCTTGATTCTAGGATGAACCTCAGGATAAGAGCTATCTGTCCAGATCAAAAGCTCAAATCGTCGTGCCTTCACCGGTGAGTAAGCGAAGCTTTCTCTCTCTATAGTTCATTTTTCAGCGAAGCTCCATTTGAGCTTGTCCCGGCATTAAAACTTGCGATTCACATTTCTGAATAATCGTATGAACACGTAAAAACTCAATTTCAACTTCAATTTCAACAATTAGAAACGTTTGATGGGTCAATTTGATGAAATAAAATTCGGCTGTGTTAAGAAGTTGGAATTGGGGGAAAATTGGGGATTTTCGAAATTCAAAGGACCAAAATGAAATTTTATGAAATTGAGGGTCAATTGGGCATGAAAATAATGTTAGAGGACCAATTGAGGAAATTTTGAAATTTTTGGGGCAAAATTTACCATTTTTGTAAAGGAAGGGCAAAATGGTAATTTTGGAAAAATTGGAGGACCAAATTGGAGATTTGGGAAATTAAACCCCTTTTTGTGAAATGGAATAAATTGAGATCCTAGGATAAATTTTAGAAGTTTCGGGACTCAATTTGAGGAAAAACCGATATTTGGAACTTAAAGTTAAAGAGAAATAACTTTAGGGACCTAATTGCAAATAAATGAAAGTTCGACTTTCTCATTCATTTGGAATGAATGAAGGCGATTAGGTCGAAGGATAATGAACCAAGATGTTCATATCGTGTAGGAACGCGAAATACCGGGAATGCCAGCAAGGACAAGCTCGCGTGAATACAAAGAACCAGTCTAGTGGAATTCACGGCATTAACGGGTGAGTGGGTTTACTAACATCATACCCGGTTGGAGATGATAAGTGCCTCGATATAAAAACCCACTGTTTAGTGGTATTTTAATCATCACTACTTAGAGAAAGTGATGTGAAAGTTATGCGAAAAAAAAAACTACTTACGGGTTGTAAGTAGATCATACCCGGTTGGTATGATGAGACTTCCTAGAAGGAAGTTGAAAACCCGTTAATCGGTTATGAACGAAGATGTCCTTATACCAGTCGGTATGATGGACAGTAAAAACCTATTTTTTTCGAAAGTGTTCTCCCCTGACTGTGTGCCAATGCTTAAACTATTTGGGAGACCTTCTCGACGGGAGCTCGAATAGCTCTGATAGGCTAGGGGCCTCGGTTTTGGAACTTGGGGGCTAAATGCTCGATTTTGAAAATCTTGTACAGTGGGCCCAAGGCCAGTTGGCACGAGCAGGAGCTCGTAAACGAACATGATATATGTGCCATAAAACTTAATAAGTGAATTGTTTGGCCATGGTACCAAGATAGGACCGACATGCTCAGTCAACTAGCGGCAGTGCGACATAACAGGTCGACGGACTAGTCAAGACAAACAGCTGCGGGTTAAGTTGAGAGTCGGGGCCGTTGGACTAATGGCACCACAGATTACATGGCAATATAAGAAAACATTGTTTGTGCATGCACTGTGAGTACGGGATCATCAAGACGCCCATGAAGGGTAGTGATGCGTCCTAAGGGCACTGGACGACCTGGTGGCTATAAGGGCAGTTCGTCGTTCCAGGTGTCTGTGCGAAATCTGGAGTAGCATGAAGCGCATGAGACCGGGGTGGGGACAGGATGAGGTCTCTGTCCTCATACGGACATGAAGAAGTGATTTCGGGATTGTGGGTAGGATGTCACGTACATCTACTCATTCTCAGGGTAGAAGTGGTCGTACTTTTATCTGGGTGGCAGGAAAAGTCGCTCCGAAGCCACTAGCGGGTTTAGTAGTGATACTGACTTGTGAATGTGTGTAACCTTCATGGTGAAGGATGTGTGTTGGGTGATGACACACCGTGGTAACTAAGAAATAATGGAAAATTCCAAATTTTTAAATGATGGGATTTTTGAAAACAAAGGAGTCTGGCACACTCCATATAAATGTTTTTCTTAAAAGTCAAAAGCTTTTAAAAAAAACCCATTCACTGAGTAGTCGTACTCACCCCCTCCCTTATATCCCTTTCAAGAAATCCCGGAAAGCCTCCCCTTAAAGACCGTCAACTAAGATGCCTGTAAGACAGGTATGTAAAGTTTTAAATTTCATATAGTTTTGATTATGCTATTCCAGGAAAAAGGTGCAGGTTAAAGGACGTCTTACTCTTTACTGTTTACAATAATGGAAAAACCCTTTAATAAACCAGGAGAGTGGCAGGTTGATCACGGGGATCCGACCAAACCGGGTCGGGGCGTGACAACTAGAGTGGTATCAGAGCCTGTTTCCTCGAATACATAATCAAGACTATAAAATATTGTAACTAATAGGATTTATCCTAAAATTTTCAGATGGCTCTGAGGAGAGGAACCAAGAAAATTAGTAATGGCTCTACTCAACACCTTATCTTCGTAGGAAGACAACCCTAGAAGCTTCCCAAATGCCTAAAGCAAGGTAGGAATCTCAAAAGAGCAAATGAGAAAGTATCCCAGAGAATGGTGACAGGACCTATTAAGGTCACAACTCTAAGTATAAAGGAAGCCAAGCGTGAAGCCATAAAATGGGGCATATAACCTTACATAGAAGGATGCTTATCAAGAATCTCGTAGCTCCCTAGTTATTTGGTGACCATATTCTGTAATAGGGTCAAAATCTCCAACATATTGTACTACTCTATTAATGAAGTACTCCAAATTCCTAAAAACCCTGTCCCTCAAATGATGTGATCTTCAAGGAAGACTCCAAAAAGAAAAAACAAAACTCCCACAGTATCTAGACTTAAGGATGAAGGAGCACCAAAACTAACAATTCCCAAGAAAATGCCAGGAAGAACCACTTATGTTCATGTAATTACAAGCATGAATGATAGGGACACTGCGTGGAGAAGTGCCTAACCCTACAAAGGACAGGAATCAAGTTAACCTAGAGGGGAATAGGACACGAAGTGAAAAACTGTCCCACATCGCCAGGAGTCAGGACAATATTTTCCAAGAATAAACACCCCACAACTATAGGAAATCCGAAAGGATACCATCCCAAGAAACGTGATTCCATTTGCAACCACAGATAAGAGGAAACTCTTCAAAATCTTAGCAAAGTGGTAAGAAGGAAAAAGGGGTAAAGGTAGGACATCAATAAAACCACAAATAGAACAAAGGATAGCTAAAGAGAATTCCCCCTTTAAGAAGAAAATCCAAACAATTTACGAGCAAAGAAAGGAGTGCATCCATAAGAGAAGACAAGACGAACATTTGATGACAAACAGGACATATTGGGATTACAGGAATAAATCACCTTGGAAAAAGCAACTATGTCAAATAGGAAGTTCGGACCAACAGGACAAGAGAAAGCAAGTCGTTACAACAAGATAGTTACAGGGAACAAATGACACCTAAGGAAGACCGAGAAGTAGAAGGGACTACACCCTAAAAAGGTCAATGAGATGGATGTTAAGGACAGGAGGACTCGAGAAACAGCTGCTAAGAAACTTAGACCAAACAAATGGTGGAGGCAAAGCAGTTAAAATACTCGGGAAAGCCATAATGTAAGTTCCAACAAAGAAGAGAGAGGCAGAAAGGTCAAATACTCAAGAAAAGAAGAATACAAGAAATCCTTAAAAGGACCAAGGGCCAATTAACGACTAAACTCAAGCCAAGAAAGGAATAGGCAAGCCTCTCCCACAATGATCCTAAAACAAGGAAGATTTGTACGCTCCCTAAAGAAATAGACAGGTACTGGGTACAAATAAGGATGCAAATAAAGCATAAAAGATGTGCCTAAAATATTTGAGGAGTAAAGGTAATTAGAAGAAGACGACATCAAGGGATGTCATTTAAGGGTAGAAATCCCCTAGAGTAAATGTAAGGAAAGAATGTCAGGGGAAAGGCAAAGAATCCTACTAAGGAAGGAAGCCCCGGAAAGACATGTGTATCCCAATTAAGAGGAAATGGAACCAACCCTTATTTAGGAAATGTTTTCCAAGGAAGGAAGTATTGTAATGGCCCATTATGACCTGTTTGGAGAGAATAGGAGAACCATGTAGAAAGAGGAATACTAGTAACGGTGGACAACCAAAGATGATGAACAAAACTGGATGGAGTGAACCTTCCCAAGCAAAGTAATCGACACATAGATTGAAAGCAATTATTGTAGAATGAAGAATCATGAAGTGATTTATGAGCAAGTAAAAGAGGATTAAGGAAAAAGGAAGTCATTGAATAAGGGATGTCACTAAAGAAGACAAATGACATAAGAAGGGAAAAAAAATCCTCATATGTCAATAATCATCAGGAAACCCAACGATTGGACTTGAAAGGACCCAATAAAAACGTTTGGAAAGGAAGAGTAGGTAAGAGAAATCCATGCGGTTATGTGAGACATAACTTCAAAGGCATGATGGATGAGAGGATAACGGTAAAAAGGATAGTTGAGGAATGCCATCAAAAGAAAAGAGAGATGAAGTTATATGATCCCTGAAAGGTTAAAAAAAAAAAGCTAAGAGAGACCCTCAAGGAGATGTTCTAGAAATCTAATGGACAAAGACAGGTCCTAGAAAACGCCATGTTGTAAGGGGTATGTAAGCCCAACAATCTCGAGGAGAATATAACTCAAAGTAAGGAAGAGTCGGCTAATAAGCATAATGAGGTCGAATATAAAAATTTGGACTGAAGTTATAATAGACAACGAATGGAGGAAGTGTCAAAATGAGATGAAAAAGTGAGAATAAAGAAAACTGTGGCAACCAGTACGTAACGCCCGAAAGAACATTGAGCTAAAGGTTTCAACGACCAAGGGGTTAACTAGACATGGGAATGGTTAGGTATCTTGGAATTTCCAATCTTGAGTACAAAATCTCAAAGGGAAGAATGTGCTCTAAGTAAATAAAGATATAAATCTAAGAATATACCCTGAAGTAAGGTATGTCTCGTTATGATAAACTCCATGGAGGGAGTAAATAATATAAAGGAAAAGAAATTCCTTAAGTGAAGGATGTAAAAAGGACTAATTAAAAGAACAAGAGAAGATTTTGCATGTTAAGCAAACACCAAAGGGGCAACAAAGGAAATGATTGCTCATGCAAGGATATTAACTAAGTTTTGGGGACAAAACTCCTAAAAGGAGGGGAGAGTTGTAAACCCCGCACATTTGAGTTAAGGAAAACTGGGAAAAGAACCGGTCAAACCGAATAAGAAAACCAAACCGGTTTACATTTGGGAATAAACAATATGAAAATTTACAACTTTCGGTTGATATAAAAGATTTATTAAACATTCGAAAAGGAACTTAAAACAAAATAGAAAACAAAAACCAAATTGGTTTAGGTGAACTAGATTCTATAAGAACTTCAAAGTTAAGCGTGCTTACTTGAGAGTAGTGTGAGGATGGGTGACCTCCTATGAAGTATGATTTTTTATAACCCGAAATTTCGGTTAAAAATTTTTATGCGAACATATGGCTTATCATAAATAGCCATAAATTAATATATATTTAATTATTAAAATTAATACCAATAATTTAATACCTAAATTAAATTATTGGAATTAATATAAATAATTAAATACTGAAATTAAATTATTGGAATTAATACCAATAATTTATGGCAATATTAATATTAGTAATAAATCTCACCCATTTAATACACGGGTTTTACAACTATATAAAGAGGTCATCCCCATTCCATTCTCCTCACACCTAAACACTTCTCTCTCTCTCACTACTGCTCCATTTCCCGGTAAAGCTCGAACTAGAGCTTCGACTTCAACAAAGGTCGGGCTCTTTAGAACCGGGGAGAAGACAGCAATCTGATAGCAAACTCTAGTCAATACGAGAATCGTTGGAGAAGCGCTGGCGTGATAGAATAGTGAAGCAGCTCCGACGGACCGAAGCTGCCCTATTTCGGCCAAGCTGAAATCAGCCATTTCAAGCCCTGCTCAGGCCAATCCAAGCCCTTCCAACACTTCCTCAGCCTTTCCACGGCCGAATTAGGACCGAAAGGTAAGCCAATTCGGCTCCCCTTTATAATTTTCGATTGGTGCTAGAGAGAGAGTCGACCGAATTTCAATGACAAAATTCTAATCCAATTCTGCATCAATTGATGCGATTCTTGATTCTAGGATGAACCTCAGGATAAGAGCTATCTGTCCAGATTGAAAGCTCGAACCGTCGTGCCTTCACCGGTGAGTAAGCGAAGCTTTCTCTCTCTATAGTTCATTTTTCGGCGAAGCTCCGTTTGAGCTTGTCCCGGCATTAAAACTTGCGATTCACATTTCTGAAGAATCGTATGAACACGTAGAAACTCAATTTCAACAATTAGAAACGTTTGATGGGTCAATTTGATGAAATAAAATACGGCTCTGTTAAGAAGTTGGAATCGGGGGAAAATTGGGGATTTTCAAAATTCAAAGGACCAAAATGAAATTTTATGAAATTGAGGGTCAATTGGGCATGAAAATAATGTTAGAGGACCAATTAAGGAAATTTTGAAATTTTTGGGGCAAAATTTACCATTTTTGTAAAGGAAGGGCAAAATGGTAATTTTGGAAAAATTGGAGGACCAAATTGGAGATTTGGGAAATTAAACCCCTTTTTGTGAAATGGAATAAATTGAGATCCTAGGATAAATTTTAGAAGTTTCGGGACTCAATTTGAGGAAAAACCGGTATTTGGAACTTAAAGTTAAAGAGAAATAACTTTAGGGACCTAATTACAAATAAATGAAAGTTCGACTTTCTCATTCATTTGGAATGAATGAAGGCGATTAGGTCGAAGGATAATGAACCAAGATGTTCATATCGTGTAGGAACGCGAAATACCGGGAATGCCAGCAAGGACAAGCTCGCGTGAATACAAAGAACCAATCTAGTGGAATTCACGGCATTAACGGGTGAGTGGGTTTACTAACATCATACCCGGTTGGAGATGATAAGTGCCTCGATATAAAAACCCACTGTTTAGTAGTATTTTAATCATCACTACTTAGAGAAAGTGATGTGAAAGTTATGCGAAAAAAAAACTACTTACGGGTTGTAAGTAGATCATACCCGGTTGGTATGATGAGACTTCCTCGAAGGAAGTTGAAAACCCGTTCATCGGTTATGAACGGAGATGTCCTTATATCAGTCGGTATGATGGACAGTAAAAACCTACTTTTGTCGAAAGTGTTCTCCCCTGACTGTGTGCCAATGCTTAAACTATTTGGGAGACCTTCTCAACGGGAGCTCGAATAGCTCTAATAGGCTAGGGGCCTCGGTTTTGGAACTTGGGGGCTAAATGCTCGATTTTGAAAATCTTGTACAGTGGGCCCAAGGCCAGTTGGCACGAGCAGGAGCTCGTAAACGAACATGATATATGTGCCATAAAACTTAATAAGTGAATTGTTTGGCCATGGTACCAAGATAGGACTGACATGCTGAGTCAACTAGCGGCAGTGCGACATGACAGGTCGACGGACTAGTCAAGACAAACAGCTGCGGGTTGAGTTGAGAGTCGGGGCCGTTGGACTAATGGCACCACAGATTACATGGCAATATAAGAAAACATTGTTTGTGCATGCACTGTGAGTACGGGATCATCAAGACGCCCATGAGGGGTAGTGATGCGTCCTTAGGGCACTGGACGACCTGGTGGCTATAAGGGCAGTTCGTCGTTCCAGGTGTCTGTGCGAAATCTGGAGTAGCATGAAGCGCATGAGACCGGGGTGGGGACAGGATGAGGTCTCTGTCCTCATACGGACATGAAGAAGTGATTTCGGGATTGTGGGTAGGATGTCACGTACATCTACTCATTCCCAGGGTAGAAGTGGTCGTACTTCTATTCGGGTGGCAGGAAAAGTCGCTCCGAAGCCACTAGCGGGTTTAGTAGTGATACTGACTTGCGAATGTGTGTAACCTTCATGGTGAAGGATGTGTGTTGGGTGATGACACACCGTGGGAACTAAGAAATAATGGAAAATTCCAAATTTTTAAATGATGGGATTTTTGAAAACAAAGGAGTCTGGCACACTCCATATAAATGTTTTTCTTAAAAGTCAAAAGCTTTTAAAAAAACTCATTCACTGAGTAGTCGTACTCACCCCCTCCCTTATATCCCTTTTAGGAAATCCCGGAAAGCCTCCCCTTAAAGACCGTCAACTAAGATGCTTGTAAGACAGGTATGTAAAGTTTTAAATTTCATGTAGTTTTGATTATGCTATTCCAGGAAAAAGGTGCAGGTTAAAGGACGTCTTTCTCTTTACGGTTTACAATAAGGGGAAAACCCTTTAGTAAACCAGGAGAGTGGCGGGTTGATCATGGGGATCCGACCAAACCGGGTCGGGGCATGACAGTATTATTCTTCCGGTCTCGGACGAGGGGGAAAAGTAGATGAAGGTCTCATGATTTCATTTCAGAGACTTGGAAGAGAAGAAGAATCAAAGAGATTGTATGATGGAAAATGATAGATAAGGGGAGAAGAATCAGACCACGAGTCGGGTTTCCAATCTCGAGTCAGGTACGGGTGCGAGTCCACTAGCTCTAATACCATGTGAAAAGGTATTGTGTATTGATAAGAGTATTTTATTCTTACCACATGCAATTTTTAAATCTGCCCTCAACAATTGTCTATGAGTCGGGTGTTATTCTTCCGGTCTCGGACGAGGGGGAAAAGTAGATGAAGGTCTCATGATTTCATTTGAGAGACTTGGGAGAGAAGAAGAATCAAAGAGATTGTATGATGGAAAATGATAGATAAGGGGAGAAGAATCAAACCACAAGTCAGGCTTCCAATCTCGAGTCAGGTACAGGTGCGAGTCCACTAGCTCTAATACGATTTGAAAAGGTATTGTGTACTGATAAGGGGTCGGACCCATGTCTACTTAAAAGTCATGACTTGTAGGTAGTAGAACCTTTCAAACCTTACAAAAGTACAACACTTATCGATTTTATCTTATATGTGATCTTATTCTCAATATTAATAAATATAATATTGAAGACAAGAATAACAAATGTAGAGATTGCAATTATAATGGAGCAAATGAAGAGATAATGGTTATAATAACATTAATTTGTGATATTTTCTATCTATTTATTATATATCATATATCTTGAATAAATGTACAATAAAATAAATTATGATTCTATATTTTTCTCTCTCTCATTTCTTTCATGGTATCAGAGTTTTTTTGAGAAAACTCCGAGTAGTACGATCCTTGGGGGTCGGGCTTGCCCAACCCGAGAGCAACATATTATTTGGTCGAATTGTCACCTTCTGCATCATTTTGAATAAGAACTACACCCGATGAATTTGTGTACCATTCTACAACGCTACTGCATCAATATTTTTAATATTAATTTTCGTGGAGGAGGTTCTCTCTTGTTATTTTTCACTATATTTCTAACTTTTCTCAAAGTTAGAATCATCACCCCCTCACAAGCTGGCTGGTTTGTCTCGGGGCACTATCTATTGAGTGGTTCTCCTACTGCATATTTATTTCTTTGTCATTGAAATCATTCTTTTCCTCGCCACCATCAACAAATTCAGAGACAAATATTTTGTTCTCTTGCCCAACTTCATATTTCTCCTTCTTCTCTAAGTGCTCTTCAGAATTAGAATTCTCTATTTCACTTGGTTGGTCTTCCTAGTCTACTCATTTTCAGATAATTATTCAGGTCTACAACACTTGATGCATTGTCACCCTTGTAGTTTTCATCTCTTTCACCCTATCCAAAAGCAAAATCTTAATTTCACCATCAATTTTATACTTGCAGTCATTGATTTAGTCAAACTGCTTTCAAATTTGTTTTTTTTTACTAAATAACATCTTAGATCTTCTACAATCAAAATTTATAATCTCCTTGAATTAGTCGGATATTCAGATTTTAGTTGTTCGAAAACAACTTCTCCATCACTATGTTTATGTTTTGTGTATCTCCATTTACATATGTCTTTTTTATAATTAAGTCACCTTAATCGACATCTACTCCTACATTGACCATTAGCCTATTCTCAAGTACCATTATATCTGCACGATTTTTCTTAATCCAACTGGCATTTCAAATTCCTCCGATGTCATTTTCCTTTTTCTACCCTTCAATCTTGTCCACACTATAGTGGATGTCATAGTTTTCCCTTATTTTCTCACTTTGTTGAACTTGGACTCATTCGAACAAACATTACATCAGTCTCTTTGATACTCTCATCTAATATTTTTATTAATCACAAAGTATATTTGGTAAATTTACTAAACAACTAGCAATATACTTACATTTATTTTGTATATCAAACTTATTTCAAGACTTTATGATGGTCTTATTGCAAATATAGCCCACAAATCTAGTTACACAGAAACCCTGCCCTTTGGAGTTAAGGAAAACCAGGAAAAAACTGATCAAATCGAGTGAAAAACAATGAAATCGTTCACAAAACCCGATCATTAGAGAACGGGCAATTTTAAAAATTTACAACTCTCGAGTGACCCTAAGGGATCATAAAATCTTAGAAAAGAATCTTAGGACAAATTGGAAGAGAATCATACCAGTTCAGATGAACTAGATCTAACTGTATTGAACTGGTTTATGAACCGAGACGGTTCATGAATCGGAACCGATAAAAAATGGACGAACCGGGAAATTGATGAGTCCCGAGTGACCTAAAAAGTCACAAAAGTCAAGAAAAAGGAGTTTAGGATGAATTGGAGATGGAAACCAAATCGGTTCAAGTGAACCGGTTTGGACTGGTTTGAACAACTATTGAACTAGATGCTAAATTTATTTTTCTAGGTGGCCTAGAAAATTAAAATTTGAGATTTGTGGCCACCATTGGATAGAGAATGAATTTAGATAAATTTAGAAATTTTTAATTTTGAAAAACTCGGTCGAATTGAGCATGAACCGGCCGGTTTAAGCTTTGAACCCGGTTAAGACCGGTCTGGTCCGGTTCGGAACAGTGTCATCTTCTTCCTTCATGTGACAACACTATTCACTCACCGAAAAATCGAGCAGCATCGGCGAAGCTGAAAAGTCTCCGGCCACGGAGTTCCAGGCAATGAATGATCGCCATTAAGGCGTCAATCAGACGGCCAAGAAGTCTCCGAGCTTACTATATAAAGGGCCCCTCCTCATTCATCCTCTCCACACCTGAAAACTCCATTATCTCTCAACTGCTCCAATTTCTGGCGAAACTCGAACCAAAGCTCCCATATAGGGACTTTTCTGAGCCAAAGAAGGCGTGATTGAGTTCTTTGGATTCGGAGAGAAGTCAGCTACATGCCTGTAGTCTCCATTTGCTCCGAGGGTCGCTGGAGAAGTGCCGACGTGATCAAATAGTTAAGCAGTTCCGACAGACCGAAGCTGCCTTGTTTCAGCCGAGCTAAAATCAGCCAATTCGAGCCCTTCTCATGCTAAACCAAGCCCTCTAATACCTTTACAGTCTTCCTACAGCTAAATTAGAGCTGAAAGATAAGCCAATTTGGCTCTACTCTATAAATTTCGATGAGTGCTAGAGAGAGAACTAGTAGAATTTCGATAACTAAATTCTCACTCAATTTGGCATCAATTAATGCAATTCTTGATCCTAGGAGCAACCTCAGTACAATAGCTATCTGCCCATATTGAAAGCTCGGACTGTCATGCCCCCAACAGTAAGCTTTCGAAGCTTTCTCTCTCTAAGTACAATTTTCCGACAAAGTTTTGTTTGAGCTCATTCCGGCATCAAATCGTGCGATTCAAACTACAATTGAATTGTATGAAGGTGTAGGAACTCCAATCTAACTTCAATTTCAACAATTAAACTTATTTGATCGGTCAATTTGATAAAATCAAATTTGACTGAGTAAGAAGGTTGAAATTGGGGAAAATTTAGGAATTTCAAAAATTCGAGGGACTAAAGTGCAAATTCATAAAATTGAGGGCCAAGATAAAGATGTTGGAGGACCAATTGGGCAAATTTTGGAATTTTTTGGGCAAAACTTACCATTTTTGTAAAGTATGGGCAAAATGGTAATTTTGGAAAAGTTGGGGACCAAATTAGAAATTTAGGAAATTGAACCCTTTTTTGTGAATTTGAATAAATCAAGGTCCCGAGGTAAATTTTAAAAGTTTTAGGACTCAATTTGGGTAAAACCAACATTTAGGACTTACAGTTAAAGAAAAATAACTTTAGCGACTAATTGTAAATAAATGAAAAGTTTAGTTTTCTCATTTATTTGGGATGAATGAAGGCTATTAGGCTAAAGGATAATGAACAAGTATGTTCATATCATGTAGGAACACGAATTACCAGGAAGGCCAACTAAGACAAGTTTGTGTAAAGGCAACAAGCCGGCTAAGAGAAAATTCACTACACTATCGGGTGAGTGGGATATTTAATATCATACCTGGTTTGGATGATAAGCATCTCGAAAAGGAAAAACCACTAATAAGTGGTATTTTAACCATCACACCTAGTAGGAGTGATGTGAAATTATACGAAAAAACTACTTATCGACTGTAAGTAGATCATACCCGGTTGGTGTGATAAACTTCCTAGAAGGAAGCAGAAAACCCATTTATCGATTATAAGTGGAGACGTCTTCATACCCGGTTGGTATGATAGACAAATGAAAAGTTTATTTTGTCGGAAGTGCTCTCCCCTAACTGTGTGCTACTGCTTAAAACTTTTGGGAGACTTTCTTGATGGGAGCTCGAATAGCTCAGATAGGCCGGAGGGCTCGATTTTGAAACTTGGGAGCTAATATGCCCGATTTTTAAAATCTCGAACAGTAGGCCCTAGGCCAGTTGGCACGAGCAGGAGCTCGTAAACAAACATGATTATTAAGCCATGAAAACTTAAGTAAATGAGTTGTTTGGACATGGTACCGAGACAGGACCGACATACTCGATGGATTAGAGGCAATGCGACATGACAGGTCTACGGATCAGTCATGACAAACAGCTACAGGTCGAGTTGAGAGTTGGGTCGTTGGACTAGTGATACCATAGATTATATGACTTATGTGGAAAAATTATTGATTTGTGCATGCACTGTGTTACAGGACCTTCAAGACGCCTAAGAGGGGTAGTGATGCGTACTAGGGCTCTGGACGACCTAGTGGAGATAAGGGCAGTCAGTCGTACTAGAAATCTTGAGAAGCTCAACATAGCTTTATTGCGCATGAGACTAGGGTGGGGACGAGATGAGGTCTCTGTTCTCATATGGACACGAAGTATTTTTGGTCTGAGGGTAGGACGTCAGAGACATTTACTCAAACTTTAGGTAAAAGTCAGAGACTTCTATCAGGGTGGATGTTAAAGAAACTGTGATCCATAAGTCGGTGCGATCGACGTAACTGCATCTCACGAAATGTGTGTGATCTCTTCATGATGAAGGGCGTGTGTTGTATTTTAAACACATCGAATATGAAAATGTGAAAGAGGTTATGAAAACCGTGGAAAGGATTTGAGAATCCTTGGAAATGAATTAGGAAACCTTGGGAAAAGGTTTTGATAAACTGAAATTTGAAAAAAAATATATATTTTTATGAAATAAGGAGTATGGCACACTCCGATTAAAAAAATTGATTTTTGTAAAAACTCTCACTCAACACCCATTCACCGAGTTATCGAACTCACCTCCTCCCTTTACCCATTTTTAGGAAATCAAGGGAAAACCAACCTTAAAAGTTTATCGATAGCCGAACCTTAAGGCAGGTATGTAAAATTTTATATTTAGTTTTGATTAATATTATTACAGGAAAGGTATAGGTAAGAATGATATCTTACTCCCCACGGTTTACAAGGGGGGAAAACCCTGAATAAACCGGGAGAGTGGCGGGTTGTTCACAGGGATCTGACCAAACCGGGTCGGGGCATGACATACACATTAATCTATCTTTCTATTAATTAGTCCAATTTCAGGTTTCTCATTTCCTTATATTTTCTTGTGCAGTTCAACATGCTAGAAATCACTCTTATGTCAACATTTTGACACTTTTTCACTTTTTGCTAACTTGGGTAAGAGAAAGTGAGCAAATTCAACTAGTATCAAAATATTTTTCGACTTCAGATTAAGATCCAATCTCAATATCACTACCTCTCTTGAGATTGTGGGAGAATAATATAGATAATATTAAAGACAAGAATAGAAGAAGCAGATATTGCAGTTATTGCAGTTATAATGGAGCAAATGAAGAGATAATGGTTATAATATCATTAATGTGTCGTATTTAATTTTCTATCTATATATTGTATAGCATCTATCTTGAATGAATGTACGATAAGATAAATTGTGATTATATATTTTTCTCTCTATCATTTCTTTCAAATACAATATTATAAAATCACAATTTATCTTATCGTACATTCATTCAATATGACAACTAATAAATAAACATATAATTAGTCTTCGTGCACATGTTTTGAGTCTCATTTCTCGGTTGTACGCATTTAGATGTTGATGCTATCGTATGGCCTTTTGTACTCATTTGCACACACCTGTAAATGGTTTGGAGAAGTTGGTAATCTCACAACTGAGTAAATTTGTTTACTCACATTGAGTTAGGACATAACTTACGACCCGATCCCTAACTACTATTTTATTAGGGTTTATGTACTTGTATTTTTTTCGCAGCTTTATTTCTCACATTAGTACTTTATTTCATATTCATCATCTTAGGAATTAATTTCTCATTTCACAAAACTACACATTAAATACATAAGCATAATTCCCGGTGTTCTTACACATATGAACTAGGGATGTGAGTGGTATGTACATATCAAGGCGCACTTCCAAGAAACATCCCAAGATAATTGTGCCACTCACACGAATATTGATGATGTGTTACTCGAGATCCAACATCATTTAATCTAACTCAGCTCATCTTTTAGATCACAAATAATTATTCAACACCCACCATACGCCTTCCTCGTGTTTGTGGGAAGATTCAGGAAATCAACTCTTCCCTTATACTCCACTCCCAGTCTTTCATGTTACACTCGATAAGAAAATGAAGTTTTCTCCCTATATAACGATTTTTCTTACAAAGATTCATTTAGGATTATTTTTAAGCTAAATTTGATGAACTAAAGCCTAGAATGATTGTAGGGACATGAGGAAGATAATTAGCATCATGATGTGATGGAATTAATGGAGTTTAACATGATTTCTTGAATCTCAAAGTTTTGGGGACTAAAATATAATTTTTGAAAAGTTGGAGACTGAGTTTTAAATTTTAAAATAATAAATTTTTAATGGTAATTAATGATAAATCAAGTACCCAAAGGGAAGTAAATTATAATTAGGAACCTAAAGAAGAGATTTGGGAACTTTAGGGACTTAATTATAAATAAAGTAAATTTAGGGATCTATATGTAAATAATGAAAAATATATAAATTTAAGTGCAATTTCATATTTGATAGGACTTAATTATTCAGAATAATGTCGAAATGAAATTACCTACGTGTGTGCAAACCATGGCATGATAATTCAAAAATCTATCCGAAATGAACAAGTTAAGGACTCGGGTGAGTGTGATTTCTAACATCGAATACAGGTTGGTCAATGATGCATCAATATCGACATAAAGTAATAGTAGAGATGCTAAAACTTTTTTCCAAAAATATATTCTCGTGATTGTATGAACATTGCTTAAAACCATTTTCAGGGTGTATTTCTCTTATGAGCATGAATTTTGAATATGTTTGAATATGAGCATCAACCATGTTACTAAGTTGGCCCAAGGTCATTGTTTAAACATGAAATGGGCCCAATGCCAATTTTTTAAAAAACTTGTTCAGTGGGCCCAAGACTAATGAAAATTGGCCAAATCCCGTAAATAATTTGATAAATATTCATGAGCATGTCAAGATACTAAAATATGTGATATTTTGTGAAATGGTTAATTCTCAGTAAATACAATCGAGGTGGAAGCGGGTCTCATCCTAGTACTGATAGTACAAAGACAACCATCTTCAGTTAAAATACATGTATATGTTTGTTTATAAATAGGAGTATGGGTTGCCTAATATGGGATATTGATAGTGCTCAGTAGTATTGTTCAAACAAGAAAAGCTATAGTTGAGCTAGTATGTTGAGAGCTCTTAGAGTCCTATGTGTATTAGACGTGGTGAATGTGGAATGTCTAGTCGATTTATAGCGGATAATTCAATAGATATATTTGGGGGTTTGGCCATAGTGCTCAAATACACAGATGTGAACATTATTATCCAATCAAACATGTGGTCGATGTTGTATACTTAAAACAGGGTGATTGATAAAATCGTTTCAAACCACAAGTGGGATAGATAGAATTATTTATTCTGCGAATATTTGATCTCTTACATAATAGTAAAGGGTGTGTGAAATATTGTGATATAAACAATTATCATTATGATATTATTAAACCTTTCTATATATTAAATCAGGATTATGGAGTTAAAATGCATATTTTTCCTACTCAATTAGTTATAAACTCACATCCCTCCAAACTATTCAGGATATTAGGAATTCACTAAGAAGATTTTTAACAAATATTCACATCTAATATACATAAACCTTATGAATTGTTTACAATTAATTTTTCCAAATTCTCTTTTTGATAATTTTGTTTTAAAAAAATTGATATTATACTTATTTTGAGTTTTTCTCCTATTTAAACTATTAATATAATTCATATTATTTTAAAATTTACAGTAATAACATGTTACTCGTTTCAACCGGACAAATTAGGTTGAAACATAATAATTAGTACTGTCATCCAAAATAGGGAGCTAGAGACCAAATGACAAGGCCTAAGGGAAGAGTTTGAATGAAGAAGCTCTATTAAAAATCAAAAAACCCTAAAGAGTGAGAAGAATACAAAGAGGAAATGGATGGATAATTTAACGATACGAGAGTTTGTGATACACTTATGAGGCAGGAAGAATGCCTCTCTCGAATAGAACAATTGGGGTACAAAGGACGGAGAACATAACTTACTAGGAAGCACCTATGGTGCAGTAAATGAATTCACTTTGATTATTTGGCTATAAGTCTTTCACTAGCAAGAAAAATACAGTGATCCAGTCACTGTATTACGTGATCATAACTCGTTATAATCGTAGACAATGAAGGCACATTTTTCAAAATTTTTGAAGTGCAACTTCCATTATCGTGAATCCCTTAGTTATGAGAGGTGGTACATTTGGAGGAACCGAGTCACATAGGCTCAAATGATTGTATTCATGCTGATGGGAGTAAGTGCATGACCATAATTATAGAATCGTCATATAATTCTTATTAAAATTAAGCTACGGTAAGGTTGTGGTATAATATTTTGTAAAATAACTTAATGGAAAAGCTCAAATTAACAATTATTTATTTTGAAATGTTTCAAGAAATATATTTGGAACTCAATTATTCTAACACGAATTCAAATTTACTTATAAAAAAGATAAATGACGCAAATATTATCATGAATAACAAATTTATGGATAAGAAGAGCCAAAAACCCGAAACCCCCTACTCATATTGCATCGGGACCGGTTACTTTAGCAAAGAAATGTGATCTACATTCATTACTCAACTATTACAACTTAATTTTAATTTATCTTTAAAATTTTAAATTTCTTGTTATACTAGTGCAATAAAAAGCAACTTATTTTAGTATTTAACACATAATAGAAAATTATATATTTTAATGTATATTATGTCCATCAAATAAAAAATAAAATATAATTATAACCACTTACATACAAATGTTTATTTATTATTTGATCTTAAGAGTTATTTTTTTCGAGGAAGGTATTGTGATATTTTTGTAGCTATTTAAGATATTATTTTAAATAATAATAATTAATTATTATGAATATATAAATGAGTTTTATATTATATATTAATAAAAGTAATTTTTATGTTGATTTTTCATCTCTCAATCTAATTTAACATGTCAACATCAAATTTTGGAATTTACCAATTACTTATTACTTATTAACCTTTAATTCGCATTTTTAACTAATTTAAAATAATAATAATAATAATAATAATAATAATAATAATAATAATAGCCCTTTTTTTTTTGTTCATAGACTAAAATCTTCACCCGCCTCTTTTTAACCCTTTTAACCGCCCACGTTGCAATTACACCTCTCACCTTTTCGACACGTGTTCGCCACCTGTCACCCTTCGCCGACAACTTCATAATCAGTCCTTAAATCAGCCGCCATTCAATCGAGAATATCAAGCAATGGCTCCAAAGCGGCGGAGGGTGGTGAAGACCACTAGGAAGGTCGTCCGAGAAACCGTTCTGGTCTCAGTGATTGACAATGGCACTGAAGAAGGTATCGACAACACCCAGAACCAGATCAGCTTACCGGACTTTGAACCAGAGACGGAGGAGCTGCAGGTGCCGCAGGAAGCCTTCATGGGGGCTGAAACGACGCGGGAGACCATTGACCAGCTGAACGTTGGGGCTACTCCAGTCACCACCGCCACTCCTCCCCCCACGCCGAGGAGGGTGTCGACGAGGCGGACTATCATCATCGAAGACAAGACACCCAGTACCAGGCGACGCATCCCGGTGGAAGAACCAGGTTAGATTTAATCAGTTGATATTCTTTCGCTTTCAAATAGCGAACGTCAAACTTTAAAACTTGGATATTTGAGCATTTTTGGGTATGCAGCAGCAGCTCCAAAGGAAGCGGTTCCTCTAAGAACCGAAGAGCAGGTGGAGGTGGAGGTGGAGATGGCGGTGGAGAAGAAACCTGCTCCTGAAGAGCAAGATGTCAAAAAAGATCAGGCCGGGGAAGAAGATAGAAGGGCCGAGATATCCTCTCTGGATGAGACTGAGGGGGAGGAGGAAATGCGCACGCCGGAATCCGAAGAAACCGACGGAGAAGAGGCGGCTCAACCAATATCTCCGGTAGAGCAAGAGGCAGAGAAGAAGGGCGGCGGTGGCGAGAAGAAGCCGAGGTCGAGGTCAAGGCCGAGGGAGCAGAGGAGGAAGAGAAAAGGGGTAGAGGATGTGGGAAACGAGGAGTACAGGAGGTACGTGTTTCAGGTGCTGAAGCAGGTCCACCCGGGGATGAGGATATCGGGGGATGCCATGGCCGTGCTCAACGGCTACATGAACGACATGTTCGAGCGGCTCGCGGAGGAAGCAGCCAGGCTGTCGAGGTACACCGGAAAGTTGACACTCACGTCCAGGGAGATCCAGGGGGCGGTCCGGCTGGTCGTGCCCGGGGAGCTCGGCCGCCACGCCATTGCAGAAGGGGCCAAGGCCATCTCCAACTACATGTCGTACGAAGTACAGCCATCCTAACTATGTTTTTTTTTTTTGCTTACTAGGGTTTAAGCTACCTAGTTTTGGCTACTTGCCTCCGCGATTTTGTTGTCGGGTTGCTGTAGACAAGGAGGCTGGGTGTGTACTAAAATATATACCTCTTGGCCCATAAAAGAGAGTATTAAAGAGAGCATTCCAATCTCAAACAAAGCCTTTCTAGGCAAAAAAATTCTCAAACAAAGCCTTAAGTCTGACTCGGATTTACACAGACACCTATTTTATAGTACTGAATCGTCGCCGCCGCCACCACCCGTCAAAGACGGCCGGGGAGAAAAGGGGAGGACGAAGGGCAAAACTCTTTGAAGTACATATGCTGATCCAAATCAAAAGCACTTCAGGAAAGAGCTTGAAGAAGATTCGAAGGGATAGAGAGAACCGACACATTGGATACTAGATGACCCTTTTTGGGATTATATCCTTTTACTGAATGAAGTATGCTCGGATGGCATCTAGCACTGGAGCCTGACACATTGGGCACTTCCCTTGGCTCTGCAGTAGACTATTGGCACATTTCGAACATGCACACATGTGCCCACATCTGCACCAATGAGAGATTTGGTTAAAGGAGGAACTCAAAATCATGGTTGTGACTTATGGGCCACTGGAGCACTTGATTCATGTAGAATTTTTACCTGTACAATAAGGAATCGATACTGCTATCATGGCATATGCAGCAGACACTCTTCCTCACTTGCTCCCCGTTGGAATCATCTTCAGCCGCTGCAGTAAGATTATTATTACCTAAAAATGTGGATCAATGGACGGATGGAGCACCCAGTTCAGTTCAGTATCAAACATAACGACATTCATGGAGTCCTTGGAACTGCAAGATTTGTAAGTTTCACCTGAAGAAGGTGTAGACCGGTTCAAGGCAGCTGAGACCTCCTGCTTTACTGAACGCTGCAGATCAAGTTGCATGTCCATACAGGCCTCCAGCATCCTTTGCATGTCATCCATCCTCTGATGGAGCCTTACCATGTCAATCCTCAAGTCGTTAATGGTGTCCCACTCCTGCACTAGGTTAAACTTGTTTAAACTGTAGCCGTAGCATGAACGATCAGATGAAAGTCGAAATGTGGATGTAGAAAATACCATTCTGAGGGACTGGTGCATGCCGTGATGTGGGCAAAGGTAACTATGCAAGTCATGGTCCCAATGGAGTGCTGGCAGTGAAGAGCTCCTAGTAGAATCCTCCTGAGCTTCATCATTGCCATTCAACTGGTTCATGTCGTGCTCTGCAGTTATAGGATTGTCGGATGAAGTTTCGTCAAGTTCCCACTCATTAGATGCTCGGACTTGCCTCTCCACATATGATTGGATTAATTGGTCAAGGCTCTCTCGGAATCCACTGCTCAGAAGATTAGAGACCCTCCTCCTAGAAAAATCCAAGAGGAAAATTAACAATTTCAAATCAGTGTAACTTGCATCTATGTATTGGTCAGAATGATTATTTCACCTGCTTAGAAGCTCCTGAATTTCTGTGCTGTGAGCATTATCATCTTCCAATGGATCAAATGTGCCAACTCTGGTACTGGAAGAAATTTCCCGACTTGAAGGATGCTCTATCCAGCTTTGCTCAACCTCTGGGAAATCATCATCTCCATTGCCCTCATCTGGGAGCTCAGAAAGGTAACTGCCTTCCATATCTTCATTGTCGTACTGATCTAATGACCACTCGTTCTCAATATGTTCGACTTCAGCATGAACTTGGCTGTTATTTCCTTCATTCTCAAAGTCACGGACTAGCCATAGCTCTTCCACTGTAGAATCCTCCCCCCTTAAGCTGTCACTAGAGCTGCCCAATGGATGATCCGTATGTTGCATCAAGCTACTTGTGGAGGTTTCTTCTCTTCTTGAGAATATATATGGGGATTCATTGGCTTGATCTGCAGATTCAGCTTGTCTAGTTTCATTGGGCAGTGCATTACTGGCACTAGCCAGTGAAACTTCACCTCCCTCCTCAACTCCTAACCCCACACATTCAGATAGTTCATCAATTGATGTTCCATTTTCAGCTGCCGGCTCCTGTCTTTGTTCAGAGTCACCAGTGGCTTTCAGCTCAACCATAACTCCAATGGTATGTTCAGAATCATCCAAAGCATCCGATGATTCACAACTATTTCTTCCTACATTAGTGGGGTTAATTGATTCTTCAGGGGTTACATTCAAACCGGTAGACAAGTTATCCCGGTAATCCTGATCACTCCTATTATCACTGATATCACGGAGAGAAGAGTTGTGAGAAAGGTTGCTGCTTGTTCGGCTGTAACGATCCAATCTGGAGAGAAATCCTTCCCTGTTTTATATCAAGTAGAGAGCACATATCAGTCCGAGATCAAAAAATCCAGAGTTCCCAGATTTAATACTAAAACTATGACACTCTAAGAAGAAGGTGCGCCAGAGAAGGAGGGTTGAAGAATAAAGCAGATACACTCTATACAAGCAAGAGCCTTATGAAACAGACCTCAAACCAGAGACGGATAGATTTTGCCTCAGCAAACCTAGCTCATTAACTGCCATGGAACTGCTTTTCTCTTTCATCAGATGACTTTCACGTAGGAATCTTCCTCTCAACACTGACTGCAAAACGTTGCCATATTTAGAGATCAGTGCCACAGTAAATCAGTAACAAAGAATCCTCTGTTAGTTCAAAAAACTGGATAATAGTCAAGCAAACTCACTGAAAGAAAGGAAATACAGTTGGAACTCCAAAGTGGTAATGCAGATGAACATACTGGCAGAAACATAAAAAAATATTGCTTTCCTTAAACCCGGAGAGCATGAGAGAGACAGTGTGACAGACAATAGCTACTTGAACTCTATATATGAATGGCATCTGGAACAGATTAAATGGCATCAACAAATACCTGAATGCGGTTCCGGTGGGCAAACTGTGAAACTGATCGATGCTCCAATAAATTATGGATCTCTAGCTGTCTATCCCTCTGTGCCTTCTTCACCATGTCAACTAGGACCTGCCTGCCACATACTCTGAGAATGCCTTTTCTAGTTTTCTCAGATCCATATCCATGTTGATTAATTTGTACCCGAAATTGAGTAGCTGGATCTTCCCTTAAATCATTAAATGGACCCATCTGGCTATTTTTGTGGACCCTCTCTCGTATGATCCTAACTCTCTCCTGCTCTGTCTCACCGAGCACTGTCCTAGGGCTATTGTTGATGTGAGAAGCACCAGAGCACCGTTCACTCGCACCATTGTTCTTCCACTCCCTAAAAATTTTCCTTACTCTTTCTCTTTCAGCTTCACCGTAATCAGAAGACTGTAAATGGTCTAGATTGAGATGGTTGGAAGTTTCATTCTTCAGCTCGTTCTGACTCCCAGACCACTCAGGGCCATCTTCACTCACAGCGACATTCTCTATACCAACATCGTTCTCACTAAGACTAGTTTCAGAAGCATTTATACTAGAGAAGGCAACACTTGATGCATTACTCTCTTGCCCAAGCAGCCATTCACTGACTTTGTGACGTGGAGACAGTCCCTTTTCATCCTCCCATTCCCGCCACATCTGCAGAATAGAAGATGCCCTGTTTCCTGACCTCCCAGGATCTAGACCTTGTGTGGATGCTGTGGATTGAGGCTCTCTAAGAAAAGAAGAATCAAGAAGAGAAGAATTTTGAAGCCCAGCAATAGCCATAGCTCTAGATAACCAGGAGAAGAGAAAAGGAACCCCCTTCAATGCATCCACTTAAGATGTACCCAAAAAATGCATTGAATGGTAAAAACTTTATCAGCAGATAACCGCTTCAAAAAGAGGCTGCTATAAACTTTAGAACTCATCAACAGGGAGGCTTATGGCGTTTGAGCACATCAGCTGGAGGAAGGCATCAGAGTCAGTTCAGATTGTCACCAAAGTTTCCAGAATTTTTATAACTGAATCAAAGCCCGAAATTATCTTCTTCTTTCTGCATCAAGAAACAAAAAAAATCCTCAACATGATAGAAAATCTAGAACATAAAACTTTAACTGAAAAAGGTAGAAGCGTGAATAGAAAAATCAATTTCGATACCCTAAACCAGTAAATTCATAAACCTTACTAATTCAAAACACAGGGAAAAGCAACCGGACTAACAAGCTGGGTATCCAGAAGATGCCGTGGAACGCAGAGAATCCAAACTCTGGTTCTCAGACTTATTATTGACTGAAATCCTATACAAGGCACCAGTCATAAAGGTAAACGGACCACTTCACATGTTCCGTGGAAGTAAAAGGCAGCAATGCCAGAAACTGAAAACATAGGACCGAAATCAACATCTCCCATTTCCTCCCTCATCTTCTACCAGAGCCGCTGCTGCCGCAAAATCAAATTAGCTCGGAAACCGTAAATCGGATCAGAGCCGTTAGTTCCTGATGAAGCCAAGCAGGGACGTCTACACGACTGAGCGCATTCGAAGGAATAGAATAGAAATATAACTCTAAAAAGTGAAGGGTGAAAAGTTACCTGTCGAACTCGATTTTTCTAGTCTTTGAAGCGAAGTTACAGAGGGGCCAGAGAGAGAGACAGGGAGAGTTTTGGAGAAATGTCAATTGCATAGACTAAGGGAAGTTCGGCAGCTCAATTTTGAAGGAAGAGGAGGGAGGAGGAGAGAGCGTCGATTTTGGAAACATTGGACGTGGATACATCATCGGCCCTTGAATTTTGCCGTTATAATAACGTCTATAAATTATCGGCTGACTCCGATGAATGACACGTGGCAGATGATTCTAACGTAGAGGGATAAATGGGTAAAGTTGCTCAATTTTCCCAATTCTTAAATTTAACCGGAGGCGGGATTGGGGGCTGAAAAGCGCTGTTTGACTTTGACGACTCGACACGCCGTCGTATTTTGCGGGGCCGAATGGCTTAGTGGAGTCGGTGAGGCAGGTCATGCGATTGGCACGTGATGAGGTACAGCTAGACAGCGCTATCTGTTTGAATGTATATGGCTCCTCGTACTTAAAAAGGTGTTACACAATTAAATATGTACTAAAATATAAATATAAATAAAATTAGTAAGTGGTGAGAATTTAAAATATTTCATTTCATATATCTCAATTTGGAATTTTATGATAATTTTAGAATTTTCCTTTATTAAAGAAATATGAAACTAAAGATAAATATGTTTTTTTGAAAAAATAAAAGAAAAATAATGGCGATATGTCTGCCCAAATTAATGGAATAAAAATACAATTAAAAAAAGAAATATAAAAATTAGTGAATGGAAATATTAAATGGCGTAATTTTTTTTATTTGGACAATTATTTTCCTATTTTACTACAAATTAACTTAAATGTATGAGATAAATAATGTTTTTTCATATTAATTATGGATTTCAAGCTTTAACCCATAACAATGAAAAAAATAGTATTTGGAGATTTTTATTAATTTTACATAATTCTCTTTTTTTTATTAGTATTATAGGAGAATAGGTGTGGCAAAAGCTTGTAATAGAACCCGACTCGGGCCAACCCGGAAGAACAAACCATCAATGAAGGTAAGTGCCAGTGTTGGTGTTCTATTTCTGAAACTGTGGAGCCTAATAAGAACATGTGTACGTTGGTTGTCCTTTTTTTTCACGTGGGCATACATTATTAGTTGCAAAAAGATAAGGGGCAACAGAACGTGCATGCATGCGACAAGGAAAGATCCATGGACCACGCGACCAATGAAGGCAGTGGCAAGTGCTAAGTGTCCTTTCATTATTCTTACACTTTCATTAAAGAGTAAGAATTATTCCTAATTGGTTAACAAATATGGAAGGTGAAAAATAAAATTAGACTTTCCAAATCTATACGCATCAGAATTGGGAATCACAACATGGATTGAGAATAAAATGATAAATTGAGTGAAATAAGGAGTTTAAAATTTAAATTAATAACGGTCGTAATAATATTTAATAGTAACATTTATGTGATTGAAATACAATCATGATAAAACGGTTGTTCTAGCAAGATATTTTTATTTCAATTAACTACATCACACGCCAATGTTTTAATCAATCAAGATAATGTCTTGGCAAGATATTTTCAAGAGAAGTCTATCTTTTTTTCCCTTTAAATTGATGTACAAGTATAAAGTGTGCATATCAATCATGTTCTAGTAAGATATTTTTAAGATAATTCTTTATCCTGTCTTTTAAATTGAGCTTTATATGATTCATTCTATCCTGTCTCACATCAAATATGCATAGCCCCCAACAAAAGCAATAGATAGTGTGAGTCCATTAGCCCTAAATTTAGGGTATGTGCATATGATGCTAATTTTAGAAATATTTGATTTTAAATAAAATAAATATTATGAATTTAAGAATAATATTTGAAAGTAGTACTCTATTAATTTTAAAGAAAATGTATGAAATTTGTGCGTGTGAGAAGAAAAATAATATTCCAATGAATAACAATGCTTAAGAATAAATTTAATTAAATTTAAATAGGTAAAATAAAAAAAACATATTATACATTTATAAATTAATATATAAGTAACCCATAAAAAATCCAAAAAAAAATGTGTTCTAAAAATAGTACCATTTGAATTACTCGTGGCTCCACAACTTTTATCATTGTTGGATGAAGGGGCCCTATATATATCAAGATTCATGCATAGGCTTCTTCTATCATAAATTTGTGGGACTCGTAATGAACATAGGGGTGGCAGGTTAGACCATATACCCAACTATTATAGGTCCGAGTATAGGGTTTAGACCCTGACCACGAAAATGGCCAGCTCCGAAAACCAGGTAAAGGTCCAAGAAGTCCGAGGCCGAGGCCATCATGACAATATATGAGACCCGTGGGGGTCCAATGCCACCCTACACACATGGTGATCATATGTTAGAGTGAGATTGAGGAGATTGGGTGCCCCTTCCTATTATTGCATTACTTTTGTCAAGGCCAAACGATATTTTGGTACAATAATAACAATTTAAAATATATCATATCTAAAAAATTTAATAATATTTCTTATTATTCTCTACCATTTCAATAGATGTAGAGTGGATAAGAATATTTAGATGATGAGGCATCAACCGACAAACTTGGATCATGTTTGTTGGTGGGTTGTAAAGTTGATATACGATCACTTAATTTCACCTAATTTAATATTTGTTGATAATATAACTGTATTTTTAATAAAATAAATAATTATTTTAGTTTTATAAAATTATAAAATTTACATCACTCATAATTGATCATTTTAAGTAAAAATATCAGTATATAATAAATTTTTACATTTAAATCTCACACCCGTGTTTAATTCGAAATTATAAATAAAAAACTCGAATAATATTTTACTCAAATATTAAAAAATATATACAAGTTTATTATTTTTACTTATATAATACTATAAAAATAATAATATTTTATTAATTGAGTATGAATTTAAAATTATAACCGAAAGGGAATTCAGTTGGGAGAGGGCGAGTTGTCAAAATATTGATCCACTTACGTCTACTTGATGGACTTAGCTCTACTTGCAAAAACAAGACCTATGAATAAGATGGAGTGGGTGGGCTAATACAATTAATGGGCAGATGCAGCTCTACTTGAAGATAGATTGCTGTGTAAAATGATGCAACTTCTTGCATGGTGACTGGAATAATGAGGAATACAAGGCAAGAACCAGTTCGGGTGTAACCTTTTCTTTTGCCCCAATCCATGGATCACTATGGAAGGCAAAACAATACACTCAACGAATATAAACTCTAGCTTCAAGGGCACACATTCTCTTTCTCTTGCTACTGATTTTGCTTTTTCTTCTATATATAAACAGTAAGGTAAGGTCATCATCATTCATTGACAACAAGATGGCCAACGCCACCCGCCCACAAGGCCACCGGCCGCCGCCGGCCCAGGGCGACGGTGGCCTCGTAAGATTCCTCAAGCTCGCCCTCGTCGTTCTTCTCACCGTCATCATCATCCTCGGCCTGGTCGTCCTCATTGCCTGGCTCGTCATCCGCCCAAAGCACGTCACCTTCTCCGTCGAGGACGTCTACGTGCACAACTACAACCTCACGCACGACCACCTCGACGCCACCTTCGACTTGACCCTGGCGATCAACAACCGCAACCGCCACGTCTCGTTCTACTATGACTTCGCCGAGCTCTCAGTCAAGTACGAGGACAACACGCTCGCGGTGGACACGATCCCACCCTTCCATCAAGGCCACAGGTGCGTGCTCTCCAACCCCACAATTTTAAACCTATATAATAAAGTTTTTAATATATTATAAATGAAATGCTTTATTTTATATTTTCGAAAAATGGATGAATATTTTTAATACTTCAACTGTATCGGTCCGATCCGGTCTGGTCTGATGAACTTTAGGAATGTGACCCGGCTCTACGTGAAGAGGGAGGCCAAAGGGGTGGCGCTCCGCCAGCCGGTATCGAGGAACCTAAGGCTGGAGAGGACGTCCGGGACGGTGGTGCTGGACGTGACAGTTAGGTCGAGGGTCCGTTACAAGGTCGGGGCATGGAAGTCAAGGGACCGGACCGTTGGGATCTATTGTTCCCCGGTTCTAGGGCACTTCAACCGGTCCAAGAACTTCGAGGGAACAAAATGCAGCATTGAGATTAAATAATATTAAGTGTGAAGGAATGTGTGTTTTCTTCTTCGAATATTTATTTATATATTTTTTTTATTTTCATTATAGCCCAAATTCTTTCTGAGACCTCTGGTGTGGTTTATTGGGTTACATCTCAACTTTGGTGGGCTCATTTTTTTTGGGTATTACATTTGTATCCATGCCATTGATGTTGTAATATGAAGTGTGGATTGTGTTTTGAATGATATGATTTGTTAATAAAAATTTTAAATAATGAATTTATCATTTTAATAATTTATTAATTAATATATAATTATATAACATGTACTATAAAATAAAAGTATATATAATAAAATATAATTATATTATATATGATAAATTATATATAATTAAGTTATTATTACGATAAAAATAACATTATTAATAATTATATATAAATATTATATATTATAATAAGAAAATTAATATATATGTTGATAATAAATTATATTATACACATAATATATCATTTTTATATATAATATTTTATTATATAATATTATTTAAAATATATAATAAAATTAAATTTAAATAAATAAAAAATAATATAAAAAGTATTAAAATTATTTAAACAAAAAATAATATCTTAAAATTTCCAAAAATTAGAAATTACATATTAGTATAAATGTATAACTTTTTCTTTAAAATATTTTTAATTTATTTAATCAAATAAGTAATTTCTCGATTTTTTAATTCTCTATCTTCTTAATTCAAATATGAGTGGTTTGGAGTTGAACTGCTGGGAGGATAAGTTTTTTGGTGGAGGGTAAGTAAAGTGATGCATTTAGATTTATTAAAAATTTTTAACAATACGTTATGTAAAATTAGTTGAAAAATTATTAATAGAAAAATTATAAATATAAATTTATCATTTTAATTAAATTAAATAATTTATTATATATTATATATAATTAAATTATATTAAAAATATTTTATACAATAATTTTTTTATAAATATTTGTATTATATATTTATATTAAATAATTTTATATAAAAATATTATTAATATATAAATTTATTTAAAATATATAATAATAATAAAAAATAAATAATTGTATTAAACTAATTTAAATAATAAATAACACAATAATTTCAAATACCCCAATTTTTTTAAGAATTATTTTATAGTGTAAATAAATGATTGTAAAAGTTTTATAGGTGATTCTACGCCATACATATTTTTTTACCAAATAATTAATTTATGCACTTTTCAAACCACTTTTTTTTTCACAATCTTTTTAAACCACTAAATTCAAATACTATATTTGAATTTAATTTTTATTTTTAATCGAAAAACAAGATAATTTCTTACAAAAAAAAAAGTCTCACACTTTCTATTATTTTACCGTGAAAATATTGAGATTTCAAAGAATATCGTTCAGCTTCGGCTTTTTAAAATATTTTATTTAATTTTGAGTTATATCCAATTAATTAAAAAATAAAAATCTTATCTTTATAAAGGCCCGATCGAGATTGAAAAAACGGTCATAAGTGAATCAAGCGGGACCCGTTCGAATTTTGAAATTCGAAATAGCGTCCGTTTCCATAAAGAGGAAGACACTGTGCGGATTAAATTACAATCTTACCCTTCATATCCTTCTTATTTCACCCCCACCCCACCTATCTGTCTGTCACCGTCTTCCTCCACTGACGTCTAGATTCTCATCTCGTTGTCGTCTCTCCCATTTCTGGCCGTCATTGCTTCGGCGGCTCTCTCGCCCTCAGGTACGCGCTTTCCTCGACCGGTGGGTCTGTGCTCCATTTCATACTCTGGTCTGACCTGTCCCGATAGTAACCCTAATCGCTGTGGCAGTTGCATTGTGATTTTCGCCTGATCGACGAGAAGATGGTGCAGATTCAGTACTCCGAGAAGTACTTTGATGACACCTATGAGTACCGGTAAGTTATGGTGCTTATAATATTTAAATTTCCTGCAGATTTGGCTATTTGTTGGCGTTAATTTTTTATCTTGTGGACAATTGTGCGGTCGTGCAGGCATGTTGTGCTTCCTCCGGAGACTGCCAAACTTCTTCCGAAGAATCGGCTTCTTTCTGAGGTTAGTTCAAATCGGTCTTTGATATGACGTCTGATTGATCGTATCTGGTGATTGAAATACACTATTTATATGCAATTGAAACGTTAACTACATTTTACTGCGATCTTCTTCATTTCTGAGCCCGTGCAAACTGTTATTTTATCCGAATATTGCTTCGTTATGTCTATAATTGTGTGATTTTACTAGATCGAAAGTTTCAAAGTAAACCCGTGTGATCAGTTAATACCTATGTTGTGTTGGCTATTTTCATCTTTTGCTGTTAGTCCATTCAAAGTATATGTACAACTATGAGAATTTTGTTTTGCATTAATCAGGGGATCGATCTTTACATGCTATGAAGTTTATTTTGTGTGCTCTGTTCTGTCCAGTCTGTTGTGAAACTACTACCCATTGAGGGTACCTTGCATTACTTGTTAGGCCACTGTTATCTGCTGAAAACCTCAAATCTTCAATCTTGGTATATGAATCTCCACCTTTCAATCTACATCTATTTTTTTTTCTGGTTGTGTTTCAGAATGAATGGCGTGCAATTGGAGTTCAACAGAGCCGCGGATGGGTCCACTATGCTATCCACCGCCCTGAACCACACATCATGCTCTTCAGGAGGCCTCTGAACTATCAGCAGCAGCAAGAGAATCTGGCCCAACAGAACATTCTTGCCAAGTGAAGAAGCTCTGCTCTTTCATCCCTATCTATGCATAGAAAAATATAATGTTATTTGGTGGTATGCGTTGATTAGCCCTAAATAGACCATTACTTGATGTTTCTGTGATGATGTTCTCCTATTTGGGGAACTTATGCTACTAGTTCTATTTAGCCAGTTAAAATGATCACTTGAGGATCATCAATGGTTGAACCTTTGCACCCCTATAAAGGGTGATAAAGTAAGACATAGTGAGGTTATGATTGATGTTTGTGTTCTTTCACTTATTGCTGACATGATTAATTTGTTGCATTGAGTGGAAGGTTTAGGGACATATTGATCTATGTTAATGTAAAATTTTCATGGTAACTTTGCTAAAAGTAACAGTTATAAAAAAAATTTGGGTGACCTGACCTGGTCGGTCCTGATCCGGGTTTTATGGCCAAACTTGAACCAGGGTTTGGGTGGGTTGAGTCAAAACCTACATTCAACAGGGCGAGTCCGGGTGGAAACCTGCTCGGCAGCTTTCCCTAGTGAAGATATGGGCGCATAATTGCTACCCCATTGAGAAATGTAGCAATTATCAACGCTGCTGCTTTATTAATGAATGTCTTGTTGCATCGTGGATCTCTATTACGTAGGCAGTGGGTACCTTTTATTGAAGCTCAGTTACACTGCCAATGGCAGATTTTTTCCCAACCCTACCCAATTGGCTTCTTTGTTGGAAACCCATATACCCAATTGGTCAACCCTTTAAGCTGGAGAAGCATTAAAAGCATACATAACCTGCTGTCGATCTGGTCACTTGATGGATCTGGTCACTTGATGGAAACCCATATACTCAATTGGTGGCCAAGTTCGTGATGGTTATCATCATCATCTAAAAACCTAATGGGGTAAGCATAAAAATTGATTTAAAGAAATAGAAAACAGAAAGTAGGCAGTGCCGCCTCCATCTCTCAAGTTGGCTGGCAGCAATGCAAATAGTTACTCTGGGCTCCAAAACATGACAGTAGAAATCTTATTCTTCATGAACGGGATAAATGATCTCTGCAAAGGATTGATACAGTGGTTTTATTGGTACCGGTTCATACACTGATCATACTTCATGCAGATAACCAGGAATCCTCTCTGCTTTTGGGCAATAGAGGTCACTCTATAATGGGGCATGGAGTGGATGACATTAGACTGGAGTGAGACCCACCACACCTGCAGTAACATATTGTCAACTGATCAATAAAAGGGAACATATATATCTATTGAGAGCTGCTCGGCTTGTTCATAAACAAGAAAGAAAAATTAAAAGGGCAAGTTAACAATGAAAATCAGAGTAAAACAAAGTGTCCAATTTTACTTCAGGGCAAGTTAAGAATCTTTATCTCATAGAAATTGCAACCTGTTTTCCAACCTTGAAGGAAAAGTGGACCTAACTTGTATCTGCTGGAAATCTCAATAAAAAAACGAAAAAATGGAAGAATTTCTGGAAAAAGTGAAACTGTCCATAAACCTAGAGCAATATGCAATGTAATTTCTTCTTGCTATTTATAAGTAATGTAAGCATGAAAGGCTTGATTTATAGTCAGAGGGCATCTGAATGTACAAATAGTTTGCATCTATTAAACAAGTGAGTGGATGCAGCATAGAGTACCCTCAGGATCCTGTGATTGGAGACCATTTACAATCTTATTTCAGCTAACAAGTGGTTTGACTATACCGGAAAAGAGAAAGATGACAAACAGGTTCAAGGACCACATTTCTGTGGCATTTTTTTACAAGCACCAGATTTCTATTTACTATAATGTATCGAGTGCTTTTTATTTTTTGCCCACATAATGTGTTAGGTGTTAGGTCCATACATATGCATCACTAAGGAAGAAAGCAAATGACAAAAAATAGAACTCAACATGAAGTTAAAATGTCACGTATAAACGGATTCTTGAGAAGAAATGATGGGAAGTATATTATTTCTGCTTACCACATGCCAATCTTCCTCCAGCATTTCCAGTAGAGAGGCTAAGCTCATGCCCACCTGCATGTTTTGTGTATAGTACAAATAAATGTCTTAAAGAAATTGAGACAAAAAATATCTTAAGATAGCAAATCAGTCAAGACCTAACGTCTTTACTTAATTCCCGTGAACCAAAAAAAGAATAGCCTCTAGAACAATTCAATTCTTCATCTAGGGGTACTAGCTTTTCACATTAAATGATCATACTTGCTCTTGATAGGAGTGTTCAAGAGCACTAAACCACTTATGCACCAAAGACTTTGACAGATTACAATCTTACAGAAGACATTCATGGACGTTTACCCTTTCCAAGGTCATCCTCAAGTTCATGGACCACTAAAGCTCTCCCGACAACTGAATTCGGACCACTTAGGGGAATCTGCACAATTAGGGAGATTTATTAATTGTTGATGAAGAACCGAGCTAACTTCCACAAGAACAAGCACCAAATGAATAGAAAAAGAAAGGAGAATGCATTTAGGAATACCTGATTGTCTACAATTGTTGCCTCTGCCACACCTATATGGCCAAAATCAAAGAAATGGTTGATTCACCTTTGATTGGAGAAAATGGAAATACAAGAAAAAAAAGGTCAATGTGGTAAACTACCATCGGCATTGGCAATTATGTTTCCCAGGTCACCCGCATGACGGATTTCATCCTCAGGAGCACCATGTGTCAGGTTGTTCGGATTGAAGTGCGGTCCTAAATTTCAAAGGCAACTAGTATTTTTAAAGATAATTTAAATACTACTAAGTGAAGAGAGAATGAACAAATGTTTTGATAACCAAAGTAGTATTGCTAAGATATTATTACAAAACAACAACATAAAGATGAAGCCAAGGCTTACCAGTAGAAATGCAGCCATTAGTTGTGTCACCATACTCGTGCTAAGGAAAAAGGAAGCAAAAGGCAACACAAATGTGATGTGCATGTTTTGAGCTACAAAGTAATGCCACCAAAGAAGATCAAAACGGGAAGTTCTTACCAAGTGAAAGCCATGAAGTCCTGGAGTCAGCCCAGTAATTCGAACATTCACCGTGGTAGGACCTAAACAACCCAAATGGAATAGCTTTATCAACCCAAGCAGATACTGACTACATTGACAATTCTATGTACATCAAAAACATTATCTCCTACCCTCGAATCTTATAAGTTCAGTGTCACTCTGCAATACCAAATTTTGCAACCTGAAACGTTCAAACTCATGGGACCTCGAATGGACATGCTTACAACCGCTTTTCCAGATGGATTAGTAAAAGAAAATCGAGATTCGGAAGCAGGTACATACCGCCTTCTTCTTGGGTCAAAGTTACGACGCCCTCGACATTGGAATTGCCCTTCAGCACCGCGACGGCTTTCTTAGCTGCAGCCAGGACGGTGAGGGATCTCCTACGGTCCCCTCCCGAGGAGTGGGAGAATGAGCGGAAGGCAGGCCTGAAGGAGACGCCATGGAAGGCGGATGACTGAAGGTTACGGTGTGTATAAGCCAAGCTGGGGCAGAGCAGGGCGTGGGTTGAAACTGATGAGGCCTGCATTTTGGTGAGGGAGAGAGTGGAAAGGCTAGGTGACTGGAGCTGCGAACTGAAATGTAGATTTGGTTGCCGTAGATAATATGGGTGCGCGTGTGGGTGAGAGAGAGAGTTTCTGGTGAGTTCCTTTACCACTTTATGTGGCTCTTCCTTATTGGGCTAGTACAGCACTGAGCAGCTGGTACATGAAGACCACTGGATTAGAGGGCTATACGGGTCGAGGTCGAGCCAGCGAAGGAGAAAGATGACAAGAATTGAGGGGCTCAGTCCAAATCTTGCACTTGCAGTAGGAGGAAGAAAACATTGGGTAGGCCCATTTTTACTCTGCGTATCAAAGCAAAGGCCATTACAGCCTTGTTCAAGCAATTCACTGTCGGCCCCGAAAGAAAACCCAAAATGTCTACAGAAGTCTTCTCTTAGTTCTTGTTCTCGGCCATTTCCTCCTTGTTCAGGGTCGAGGGTCGTATTATTGCCCTAAAGTTCATCGAGAAGGAGGAAGAGACCTGAAAAAACTGCTTGTTCATTGGGTATCATTGCATTAAACTTTCAATCTCAGGGATGGAAGGGACAAACACTTAATGTCGAATTTCTGCATTATAGCAGAGAATCTGAATTCGAACCAAAAGAGAAAATATCTTTCCATTGCCCGGATATTTCATGTCTCCCCAGGAACAATGCTGTAGCACTACCAGCAGATTTTAACAGGAAAAAGCATTAAAGCGATGAATATCTATCTACACATCCGCCATTGCATCAGAAAGATGCTAACTAAGACGTCTGATCTTTTTGATCTTTTTTATCTTTTTGCCTTTTACCATGAAGTCATGCTGTCATTGCCAATTTGCAGGGTGCCATCTTTCTTGTGTCTTATCTTCTTCGAATCTTTCGTCTTTTTTCCCGACCTCAACCCGAGATCTGAACTCTAATGCTATGTTTCGTCGATTACAGATTATCGTAGGATGACGAAATAATGTTGAGGAATTTCATCCATCGATAAAGCTCGGAAAAAGAAGCACATGGGTCGTTCTCTTTCAAAAGTCCACAATCATATCCACAATTGCAGAGCTTTTATGGATCAGAGCCTATCCACAGAAATATTCCCTGAAGATTTACACCCGGAAAATCCCGTCCCCGAAAAAGACAG
This sequence comes from Trapa bicornis, assembly GCA_030064425.1. Lineage (NCBI taxonomy): Eukaryota > Viridiplantae > Streptophyta > Magnoliopsida > Myrtales > Lythraceae > Trapa > Trapa bicornis. Next base: position 18,760,064 of record CM057758.1, on the reverse strand, counting down.
GCAAACGCAAACGCAAACCCATCTCCGTCGTCCTCCGATTTCCGACTCAGGCCTGAAACTTCGATCTCGAGTGCAAAGCTAGAAAAAACCCAACTAGAAATCATTTCTCTGTAGCACATAAACGGGAAAAAGAAATGTCATTCAAGTATATTGAAGATCAATCGCACACAGGTCCAATCGATTCCGATGAGAGTTTACATTCCCACTTGGGAAGTCTCAATCGACATTTTTTGTTGCCGATAAGGTATCAACTTGACGAGTCGATATCGAATCTCACCGGTGGATAAGTCGATGGGCATCTCAGCTGCATTGCCTGTAAAGAGCCCTTAGTGAGTCAGTGACTGCGAGCCCCCACCACCTCCCATGGTAGAGAAGGAGATAAGGCAGCTGAAAGTTTACTTTTTTTGGGTAAAATAAGACTGTCGAGATTTGGGCTGCTGACGAAGAAAGCAATTCCCGATATTTTCCATACGCCGGGAGCGTGCTCTCTCTGGGTAGAAATATGGCGAGTGAGCAAAAGAGGACCATGCTCCTGGGCTCAGTGACGGTTCATAGGCTGACGATCACCCGAATCACACAGCCACTCATAGGGCGCCGCGTATTCGCTGACCCGGAGTGGGTCTGTCTTGTCTGTGTTGGACAAGGATGTACTATACCGGAGAAGTGGGTCCCACTCCTCGTCAGCAACTACTCAGATCCTCATCTCCGCCTTTTGTTCAGAAAATATCTCGACCAGCTGCCATCCGGCGGGCGCTACCGGTATTCTGATGAATGTCTTTCCCCCGCTCCGGCGAAGCGTCTACCACGCGACGGAATGCGCGTGGCTCGTTCGCCGCTGCCGAACAAGGTATAATAGTTGGCCGGGGTGATATTAGTAATTTTAGAGAATTATTAGATTAAAAATAAATTATTGCCTAAATTTTGTCTAAATTCTTTCGCCGCATGATTAAATAGTTTTTAGCACGATATGAAAGTAAAGAGGGTCAGATGAAACTTCGGAAAAAGATTAGGTCCTTGTGCAAAATTATAGAATACCGGCCTCTGACATCGACGGCGCAGCGCGTGAAGGAGGCAGCATATCTCACTCGTTCAAAAAGGCGGCCACATCTCGAAAATGCCCTTAGCCGTTATCCGTTTACCAGCGGTAAGCGCTAAAATTTCCCAAAAAGGATAGGCCCTTTATCGTCTTCTCAAAAACTTTACCCTCTCGCTCTCTCTCCCGCCACCGCGACCGGTCTCCGGCTGCAGTATATATATATATAATGCGTCGACTCCTGAAAACCACCCTGCAAAGGACTTCCAGAGCTTTTTCTTCATTTTTAAGCAGCTGGGAAGAAAATCTTGAGACCAGAGCTCAGGAGAAACCCATTTTTACTAACAAACGTGTTTTGGGCATATCTCCGGCTTCCTGGTGAGGACAGGATCTTGTCTCCATATTTTCTTTGTTTCTGGCGGCTCTCGTTTCTTTTCTAATATTAGGGAAGATTTGATGTGCGTGTTAAATTGGTTGCCTGCTTTTTTTTTACTGGGTCTGCGCTTGTGTGAGAGGTTTCTTGGTAATGAATGGTAGAATTTGGGTCTTCGTTTTTTCAGATATAAGAAGGGGAAAGAGTATATTTGGTGCAACCATAATGGAGGGCGGGTTCGTGACTGAGATGCCGAAGGGGATGGAGGATGATCGATCGTCTGGGGGTACTAATGAGACTGCATCGATGGGTCTTGCATCTGGGAATTTTGGGTAAGCTTGATCGTCTTCTAGATTTTCTCCCTGGATTTTCCTGAATAAACAAAAGTGACTGATTTAAAAAAAAAAACGTTTTCTGGGTTCTGCACGATTCAGATGCTCGCATTACAGACGGAGGTGTAAAATCAGAGCTCCTTGCTGTAATGAGGTGTTTGATTGCAGACACTGCCATAATGATGCAAAGGTAGAATGAGACTTAAAAGCTTATATATTCACATGGAAGCTTGATCAATATTTGCATTTGAGCTTAACATCAGATGTTACATTGAGCAGAATTCTATGGAGATAAAACCTGCTGATAGGCATGATGTCCCGAGGCATGAAGTGAAGAAGGTATGTCTAAATTCTTATTTAGCTGTATGAAAGAATTGGTAGTTCTGGGTTATGACCTGATGGATTTGAGTGATAATTCCTTTGGGACTGAGATGATTTTTCTTCCTCGTTCCTGGTTTCTTGTTGTTTTTTCAACTTTAATGGCATTCCTGATTGTGCTTTTTTTTCCTTTTCTTGCAGATAATATGCTCCATGTGTGACACTGAACAAGATGTGAGTTTGTTAGAAGAAACAATTTTATGGGAAAAATGATGTTGATTGAAAATGGGTCTTACATTTTTTTTCTTTGTTTCTCCAGGTTCAGCAGAACTGCATAAAATGCAGGGTTTGCATGGGGGAATATTTCTGTGCAAAGTGCAAATTCTTTGATGATGATGTAATAATACCAACCATCCATCCATTCCTGAAATTTCTTCCACCCTTTGCTCATACAGTATGCAAATGCATCTCACAATTTCAAATTTTCAATTTCAGGTCTCGAAGAGACAATACCATTGCGATGAATGTGGCATCTGCAGGTAATTTTGCCATTTGCTGCTTGTGTTGTAATCTTCATTGGTGTTGTGTTTGATAGAGGTTTCTCAATTGCCATTCCTGAATCTTTTGCTGCAGAACTGGAGGCAAAGAGAATTTTTTCCATTGCAATAGATGCGGTGAGTAAGATAAATTATACCACATAGTCACTTTCCCCTTGTTTATCTCCTCCAGAAAAGAAAAAAGACGAGGATTAGCTAAAAGCGTATTCACATGCTGCTATTCATCATCTCTAAATACTTTTGCAATTTCCTCATCTAGGATGCTGTTATTCAAAGTCAATGAGATATGCTCATCGATGCGTGGAGAGGGCAATGCACCATAATTGCCCTGTTTGCTTTGAGGTAAAATGAATACCGTGATTCTCTGAATTTCAGGCTTGCCTCATTTCCTCATTTTCTGTCCCGATCTGTTATGATATGCAGTTCCTTTTTGACACGATGAAAGACATAACAGTCTTGCCCTGCGGGCACACAATACATTTGGAATGCGTGAAAGAAATGGAACACCATTTTAGGTAGGCACTGGACCTTCCCTCTGAACTCTCAAGAAGAAATTTATGAGCAATCTCGCTTGCCTCAACTCTTGGATGAGTAGGGATCCCTGCAGTTAGTCAGTGTTATCCTTCAAAGGTGATGGTCTCATCTTACAATCTGCACATTTTGTTTGTGGGTATGTTTGCAGATATTCTTGCCCAGTTTGCTCCAAGTCTATCTGTGACATGTCCAATTTGTGGAAACATCTTGATCAAGAGGTAAAGTTTTGTTTGGTCATCTCCTGCACATTTGATCCTCTTTCAAAATCTAATGGCACTTGACCTAATGCGATGCAGATTGAGAAGACGCCAATGCCTGCAATGTACCAGAACAAAATGGTGAGCACTACTTAGGACCACACAAAAACAACTTTTGTCTTGGCCATTTCAAAACCTTGCAGTTTCTGATTGTAACCAAGACTTTCCTTACTGACCCTGTAGGTGTGGATTCTTTGCAATGACTGTGGTGGGCAATCCAGAGTTCAGTTCCACATTGTGGCACACAAGTGCCTGACCTGCAAATCCTACAACACACGCCAAACCCAGGGCGGCCCCAGTTCAACTTCTCCTGCTCAATGGGGGTGCCCCAGATGCTGATCTATTGAATTGACAGTGGTGGCAGTGCCATATGATGCTGCCTCTGGCTTAGATTATCCTTGGCTCAATTCTAGTTCTTGTGGATTGTCTGTAGTAGGTGGAAACCATAGGAAAACTGGGAGAATGGGGGAAAGTGTTTTCTTTTCTTCTACCTTCATCTGTACACCTGATTTACATTATGCAGTTGGAAAGTTTGAATACTTTATGAGATATAAAATATCCCATCTTTTTGAGCTGACCTCCATATGTGAATATATCCATTGATATCCTCAAATTATTCAGTCCTCCATGGAAGCCCAAGCTCCTCCAAAACGGGCAGGATCCCCAAGTTCCTTGTTCAAGGCAAGCCCATGGCTTAGGACCCAGCATACTATGATCATATCATATAATATAAATCTTGACTTTTGGGCTTCATTTCTTTGTTTGGATGTAAAGATGAAATAGAAGAAATCTCCCCTATTAAATATTGGTTTGGATTATTATGGAGGTTTATGAATATAAAATTAAAATAATAAATTAAAATTAGGTTAGAGAATGTATTGTTGAACGATAATGGGTTGTGCTCATATATACTTAAAATTTATAACTTTTAAGTAGTAGTACACTTTCCACATTATAAATCCACAACACTTCGATACACTTATTAATTGCAATTCTCAACACCTCTCAACATCCGCCCTCAACACCTGTTTAAAAGACGGGTATTCCCCTTCCGGTCTCGCACGAGTGGGAATACAATGGACTCAACTTGGGTATTTTTCCTCCTCCATCCACAACTCGGGCAGACCACGAGCTGAGTTTCCGGCCTCTAGTCGGGCATGAATGCGAGTCCACTGGCTCTGATACCATGTTAGAGAATGTATTGTGGATCGATAAGGGGTCGGTCCTATGTTTACTTAAAAGTCATAACTTGTAAGTAGTGGTACTCTTCCAACCTTATAAACCCACATCACTTCTCTATTTTATCCAATTTGGGATCTATTCTTAACACCCGCCCTCACGTGCAACGTGGATATACTTGCCATGTGCAATTCTCAACACCCGCCCTCAATACCTGTCTACGAGTCGGATATTCCCTTTCCGGTCTCGGAGAGGAGGATACAATAGTCTCGAGTTGGGTATTTTTTTCTCCTCCATCCAACTCGGGCAGATCAAGCCAAGTTTCCGGCCTCGGGTCGAGTACAGGTGCGAGCCCACTGGCTCTGATACCATGTTAGAGAAAGTACTTTTAAGTAGAAATGGGCCCGACCCCTTATCGGTCCACAATACCTTCTCTAACAAAGTTCCATGTCTCCACTGCTAGAAGGATTTGCACTCTTTAGGGAATACTTCTGATGTGTTCTGTGCCTCAACTTCCCCATTAGGGATATCTTTCTTACCAGTCACCAGTTTCCCTTCCCACATTTGTTTCTGGAATTGCTGCTGCCTTGTCTTTTTCTCCTGGATTGCTTTCTGACGGTTCTCATAGAACTCAAAATCATCCAGAAGGCAAGCCTTTAAGGAATGGTCCTTAAATATCTTTATCATCTGAAGACCTTGCTCAAGCTTGACCTCTTGGGTATCTCTGCTGTTAGGCTTGTTCTCATTGTTTTCAAGAATGATATGCTTCAACAAACTGTTTGGAACATCTTTCACAATATGCCACTTCAGAGGGAAGTGGCCAGTCCACTTGTCCTGCTGCCAGTATTCAACATTCTTTTGGAAATCAACAGGCCCTAGCATTTCTGCAACACCAACAAATTGACCACTGGTATTGACCGAGAAGAAAAGGAACACTGAACAGTCGCCAGCTTTTTCTTGAGCATCCCTATATGCAGCATCAAGCTTCTTGTTACCATTTGGTGTGCTAGCCCATACATTGTACTTGATGCTTTTATGGACATCATCTTCACCATATGACTTTATAACAAAGAACTTAGCATCTGAATACTGCACAGGGAAATCTGCTCTGTTATACTGTTTATGCTCAGGGATCAAATTTGGTTTAGCCTTCTCCTCTTCAGTAGCCCCACCCGGGAGAAGATTCTGCCCCTTAACCAACATAACAGATGAAAAGGTTTTCTGGTTTTTAGGTCCCTTAGCCCGAGGCCCCCTACTTAATTCATTCAAGCCATCCATGTCCCCATTAGCATAACCATAAAAGCTAGCACCGCGTCCCCTGTATTTAAATTTGTTATCTACACCCAGCCAACCACGTCCATTTGTTCGAGTATCATAACCAAATCCAATTCCAGACCTCATTGTGCCTCCCATACTGACCATAGAACTTGTTCGGGTAAAACCTGTTAGCATATCCATTACCACACTCATGGCAGATAGCGGGTAAAACCTCTCTGACCCAACCATATGCTATCTTCCTAATGCATATCCCATCAACTGATGGGACTAGTATCGAGTACAAGTACAAGTCCAGTGGCTCTAATATCATTTTAGAGAATGTAGTGTGGACGGATAAGGGGTAAGGCACATGTCTACTTAAAAGTCATAACTTGTAAGTAGTGGTACCTTTCAAATTTTATAAACCCACAACACTTCTCTATTTTATCCAATATTGATCTATTCTCAACAAACTATAATCCCACAACTAAAGTGTACTAAATCCTACTATCATTCATAGTTAATAGCTACTTTTATTAGTCACTATTCATCTATCTGTGGTAGTTGTTGTGATGAGACATCCTTTCTATCGTGAATCTTTTTTTCCTCTTACTGCAGATTTGCAGTGATGTATTAAAAACTGATTTATGGCCTTTCTCCTCCACTTTGGGTGAATTCAACCCCATGAAACTTTTCTTACTTGAAGAGACTCTGTATTCAATAGGCTGGACAATATGAGGTCTGGGCAAGGTGGTTGGAGGATGAAAAGAAATATCATATCTTGGGGGAGACAGGGAAATCATCTCAGCTATGCAAAGTTGGATCATGCAAGAGAAAAAAGAACTATATTAAATTGCAGACCATGCATGAGCAAATCTGAGAAAAGAGATTGATGGGCATGTGAATAGATAGACAGGGGCCCAATATCTTATCAGAAAATGTGCTATGTTAAATAGACCATGGAAAAGGCTTAGTAGATATCATGCATGACTGCATCAGATATGCTTACTGATTTGTGGGCTCTCCTCAATGATACACCATATGGAATGAAGTGTCATCTCTTATCTTTATTTTCATTATTCAATATATTTTTTCTTCATATTATAAAACTCAAATTCAGGATTAAAAAAGATATTTGATCTATTTTAACAATATTACATTAAGTTGGTATTTGATACATCTATGAGAACTTGCAAATAAGCATGCTTTACAACTAGTAGTAATGTGAGAAATCAGTCTCCATCATCATCTTCCCCAAGATCAATCATCAGACCTATTTACAGGGTCATCTGTGAGTGAGTTGCTCGTCTATAATGGCTGCTCTCTACTTGGGTCAGAGGAGAGCAACTCTCTGGTACTTTGTCTCGGCGGGGAAAATGTCGAACAAGCGGCCGGGGTGTCCCCTCTTGTTGCTGACACTTGCGCAGCTCGTAATGGAGTCTTGAAGGAAGAGAGGAGCTGAAGGTGGGGGCGGTGGCAGGGATGGGGAAGGGATCTTGACCGGCGGGATCTCTGAGGACTCCAGCGGCGGCGGAGGGTGCTGCCACTGCGGGAGAGGGCCAGCCAGCAGCAGCGTTTGGAGAAGCGGCCCCGTCCCCATCACCGCCTGCAGAAGCTTCCCCTTCTCCGGCAACGGCTTCTCCAGGGAAAGAAACGAGTCTAGCGACCTCGCGGAAGACGGCGGAGGCTGAACTGGGTCGGTGGCTTTGGAGGAAGAGACGATGCTGTCGTCGCAGTCGGGCACAGAGAACCCGCCGTTGAACTCGTCCTCGACGGTTGAGCCCCCGGAGACAGGAGCCGCCGCCGCGGCCGTAGCTGCCATTTGCTGCTGTAGGAAGAGGTTCTCGAGGAGCTTCAACTTCTCCCGAGCCTCGTCTCTCTCTTGAACGGTCCTCTCGAGGAGCCCTCTGAGCTGAGCCACCTGCTCGTCTCTAACCCTCATCTCCTGCTGCGCCACGGCCTTCGTATTCTCAAGCTCCAGCGACGTCCACAGCAGGCACTGCCTCAGCTCCTCCACACACTGTACATGTAATCACATTTCAGCAATCCCATCAAGAAGATGAAGGAGACCGACGACTTCAGACTATATCAATTTACCTTTTCTTGGGTGCAGTAGGCCGGAGACAGAGAAGAGCCCTTTTCTACCTCCATGCTCTCTGGTTTACTTCACTGCAAACAAGCTCTACCGATGAGAGATAGATACTGAATCACTGATGCTGATGTAGGGGAGACTTCCTTGGCTTTTATAGAAGACGACATGGTCCACTGTTAGCTGTATGATCCTATTTTTTCATATAAAAAAACATTATAGTAAATTTGGTCTAGTGTATATTTAGACTTTTAGAACTTTCAACTTGAAGAGCATCAGTGGGTGTAGCTGGATCACCAACCATTACAGACCACACCAACTACTTTGTTATTTGACTGTTAGGCTTCCAAAACACTTTCTTCCAGTAGATGATGCCAAGGAGCTTCTCCATCTTCTTCATCCTTCCATGGAAGTACTCTCTTTCTTTCTCTCTCTCTATCTCTCTCTCTCTCTCTCTCTCTATATATATATATGATGTTAGACTCTAGTCTAGTTGAGTCAGTCCAATGTCTTGTTAAAAAGTCTCTGTCAGTATGCACAAAACTGGCGCAGGGAATGGCACAGACGAGTCAGCTTTGCATAGCAGCCACCCTAACTGTACCATCTTACATCATTCCCTCCCTACAGTCCCATCATAATTTTACTGCACGAACTTTTGGGTCAATTTTGTTGCTTCTTGGCTCCTATATCTCAGCCATGTCTACTTGCTCCTCCACTATATTTGTCAACCATTGGGACTTGGGCGTCCGTGCTTGGACCAGATATGGGTCAGTTTATGAACCATGAGTGGAGATGGTCATAGAGTCTCCAAAAGACTGCAGGAAGGCGTTTCTAAAAGAGAAGAAATTGATCATGGTGATGGTGAGAAAGATCAAAAATTGCAGACTGAATGTGTTTTGACAAGTAATTGAGGTAATAAGTGGAAGGTGGGGCTGTTTTAGGAGTCTATGGAAAATCAACCCTTTTGTGTTCCATTTTTGACGACTGAGAGTCTAAGCATGTGCAGCTAGCTAGGCTTCATAACATAAGATTTCAAACCCTAAAACTTGCATATATCCATTATGTACTACTGAATAGCATGAAGAAGACGATGACCCATTTGATCTGGTTAGCATTCATTAGAAGTCACCATTGGGGTGTAGGTGTGTATTAGCCATTGTCATGCAATGCAAGCTCTCATTTGTCTAGATAAACGACTCCACGAGCAGAAGGCTTCAGGCTCATGGGCTTATACTGCATGATTTGTTGTCCTGTGTCTACTTTCTTGTTTGCTTTGTCTGGTGGCAATAATGGTGGACACGGGAGCTCAGAAAAAGCCGAATGACAGCACATGCATGGAGGATTTACATAGTCCCCACTGCCTTTCAAAATTTCGTTATTGTTATTGACCTAGCTACGAAAGCAACTCTCCAGCTACCGGTACGAACCCAAGGCACGGATTTTCTGGTACTGGTCAGCCATTTCCAGCTACATTCTTCGGTTTAGATAGCTCAAGTTCACTTTGGAAGAAGCTCGACCATTCTTCGAGATCTTAAACATGGCGCCGTCGACATTTTTGTCGGCGTTCTAGAGGTTCGTCAGTGGGTATACAGACAGACACCCTTTTTGAATTCTGATGAGAAAATTCTCCCCTCGATACGAGCAGGATGCATATATTCATCTTGATCATCATTGTTTTATGGAATGACATTAGTGAAAAGACCTAACCAGGTGGGGTGGAGGTTTGGTACGAACCCAATGAGGTGCTTCCATGGATTGCCTAACTTTTTTGTCGAGATTGCATGATTGGGATGATGAGAGGGCATGGTGGGGGAATGATGATGAAGACAGTGATGTGCATCACTAACTCATATTGTGTGTATAGGGGACCACACGGTTTGGACCTAAAGTTCCATCTAGTGATATCAATCAATGATTAAGTTAGAAAACTGATAAAACTGACTTCAATTAAGATGCGAATTCGAGTTTTGAATGGATAGAATTCTCCAATGGGTGACCTTTTGTCACTTCTGCTGACTTATTGTGTGTATTTGTATACTTACGGTCACATCAAGTGCTTAAATGCCTTATTCTTCTTCTTCTTCTTTTCTTCCCTATAAGACCATTAATTGGCTGCTACTTCAAAAGTTGAAGCAAAGCTAACGCGGCTTCCACTGATCATGGCGGGTGACTGCTTGCTTCAGGCTGTACAGATCAGTGGCTTCTGTCTATGAAGAAAGTCTCATAAATTGCTGCTCATTTCCCAGTATCAGAGACCATGAACTGAAAAGTTTGCATCCTTCCCTTGACCATATGCATACTCTTTAGAATTGGGATTGAATTTATTGCAGACTCATAGTCTGCATGACTTTTCTGAAACCAACACAAAACATGATGAGATTCCCATCTTAAGCTATTATACGCCCAGAAGTTTATTGAATTGGGCTTGACTGAAGAGTGAATCCTTGAGCCAGAAAGAAGTTTCTTCAAGCTGATAATAATATGTGGGGATGGTGAAAGAAAGCGGGGACAGATCATAGCAGTAACTTGTTTCTTCTCATCAGAATAACCAATCACAGAAGTAGCAGACTAATAGTTTTCTTCTCAAAAGGCAACAGAATTGATACAACATATTAGCTACCACAACTAGTCATGATCTCTGGAACAGATCATAGCAGTAACTTGTTTCTTCTCATCAGAATAAACCAATCACAGAAGTAGCAGACACAGATCATGACTAATAGTTTTCTTCTCATAAGGCAACAGAATTGATACAACATATTAGCTACCACAACTAGTCATGATCTCTGGAACAGATCATAGCAGTAACTTGTTTCTTCTCATCAGAATAAACCAATCACAGAAGTAGCAGACACAGATCATGACTAATAGTTTTCTTCTCATAAGGCAACAGAATTGATACAACATATTAGCTACCACAACTAGTCATGATCTCTGGAACAGATCATAGCAGTAACTTGTTTCTTCTCATCAGAATAAACCAATCACAGAAGTAGCAGACACAGATCATGACTAATAGTTTTCTTCTCATAAGGCAACAGAATTGATACAGCATATTAGCTACCACAACTAGTCATGATCTCTGGCATGGCCTAAGAGCAGAAGTGTTCAATACTGACTCTCTCATGCAAAATCAATAGAGCTTTGATGTTAATTGGCACTGTCATAGGATGCTATAGAGAAGCATGTTTGTCATTCTAACCTCCGCATTTTTATATTCACTGGACGCTCTTTGTAGGAATGAACCTTTTCAGCAGCCCTCCTCATAGGTCTCCCGACAGATGATCTTCTTCTATGTGCCTCCATCAGTTCATGATCAGCTCTTAAAGGAGCACTGTTCTCTTTATCTTCCTTGTCAAATGATATGAGGGGTTGAGATATGGGAAGCTCGGCTTCCTCTATCTCAGAGAAGTTCTTCTCCATAAGTTCAGTTTCACTCTTCTCCTGTGACACGAACCTTGCTGATTGCCTTCTCTGGCATTGCCTAAGGGGAGAGAAACACATGACAATAAATTGAATGGTTCAGATATGGCATCACATCTCACTGGGATAATAAGTCTTGAGAATTCTGCTGTTAGTCCAAACCAAACCTCTTGTTTTCGGTCTTCTCCTTCCCTGAATCTTGCTTGTTTGTGCTTTGAACGCCCATTGCTGCATAATGTGTAAACATTGTCTGGTCACTTAACAAAGATGCTTAAATCAAACCAAGGGCATTCATAAGAAAAGTTACATTGACTTCTCTGATGGAGCTTTCTGTTCCCACCCCGCAGTTTTTGTTTATCATCTGCCTTTTGTCGCAATTCTTCCACTTTGCCCTCTTCCACGTACTTCTTTTCCAGTTTCTGCAAGCAGAAATTATCAGTTGTAAATATAATCAACTCAGAAATGATTCACAGCAAAAAGTTGGGACCAAAACTCACCATTGCACAGTTGTTTACTACATTCTTATCCACCAGTTTACCCTGCTCAGAAGGGATTTTCAGCATTAAATTCATGGACAACTTTAAATTAAATGAACCTTAATATAAATAAAGGCCGCCTTAATCTTCGTCTCATGCATTCACCACACTCCAGCATTAATAATTCTCAACTGGTCCAATAATCCATGCCAATTGAAAACTCTGTAGTTGAATGGCATGATATCTTTAACAATATTCGGACTTTACCTCAATTTCCAGATTCTTCACCTTGAGCAAAGCTTCCTTGCACGCTAGTTCGTGCTGGAGTGACTTCATCTGAGAGAAGGCATTCAATGTTCAACAAGTCGAATCATTCCATTAGAAGAATTTTTCATCACAAATGTCTAAGTATAGTTACCTTTTCCCTCTTGACATTGAGTTCCTGCAAATTTTAGTAGAATTTTCTCAGATATCCAGTGGGATTACAAGTAAAATTAACAGATAAAAATACATGACTGAGCATATATATTAATGATCAAGAAATTGGACGGACCGCTAACATTTGGCTGTTGGATTGAGCGAGGTTCCAGTTCTGAAGCTGTGTCTTCTGGTAACCGATTCTCAATTTTTGCAGCTCTGCTCCACTCAATTCGATGATTTTACTGTTCAATAAAGTTAAGCTATACCCACATAGGTGTCCAAAATCAAGACAAATAACCAGAGAATGAATATCTTGAGCAAGCATTTCCCTAAACTGACAAAAACTCTCTTTTGAAAGTCAACTAGCGGAAATCTTAGTCAGAAGGATACTTCCTCTCTTCGATAAGCTTCATCAGCGTCCTGTTCTCCTGGTCAAAGAGAAGGATTTTTTTCCTTTCAATTGCCTAACCACCGGAAACGATGACTCGAGAAATTGAACAAAACAGAGACGAAAATCAACCTGAATCAGTTTTTCTACGTAGTCTTTGGTGATCTCCGTGGAGACGGGCAGCGGATCTGGGTGTTCGGTCAGGATTTTGGTGGCTGCCGCAGGAGAATTAGTGATATTGGACAAACCCTTTCTTTCTATCAAGCTCACACATGCTCTCTTCGCCGCCCTAACTTCCCCCATCATCTCGATTCAGAGTATCGGAGAACAATCCCAGGAATTCACACTGGAAGAAGGATCAAGAACACAGGAGATAGAGAGGGGGAGAGAGAGAGAGGATGAGAAGAAGAAGTTCGGAAGTCTAACGTCAATATTACCCACATTGGAGGATGTAATGAAGGAGGCGCCTAGCTTGATATTCAAATGTCCAACGGTCGGAATCCAGCGAGAGGAGGATGGCAACCGTTGGATTTCCCTTGCTACAAGGAATCCCGCGAGATCCAATGGTGGTATTATAACAATTCAATATTTTTCCTTTCTCTAGGACGTTTTTGCCCATCTGCCACATATATAACCTAAGAATTTAAGAATTTTAGAAACGGCGTCGTTTAATTGAGCAAAAATAAGAAACGGCCTCGTTTATCAAACTCCATTAGTCGAACTTTGGGATGATGATCTAAACCACTCGATCCACCTCCATCAAAAAATAGAATGGATAAGTGATTTCAATTAGTTATATATATATATTATTATTATTATTATTATTATACCCTGTTTTCCCCAATTATTGGTAAGAAATAGGCCTTTAAGTATATTTTATTAAAATATAATTAAAAAATAATCTATTAAATTGATGATTTCCTTTACATCAAATGTACATTTTTTATACTTTTAAAGGGTAGCATGAATAAATAAATATATTCAAATTATATCTTAATTCTTAACTATATCAATACAAATTTAATACTTTATTTGTCAAAAAATTTGCATATTAAATTCATGTATATTAAACATTTTATATCAAACTATATACAATACAATTTACCCTATAATTTATATATAGTGTGGACAAAGGAATTTTAAAACTTTTATAGCTATAAAATATATAGTTAAATGATTTATAGGTTGCTTATTTATTTATATTTGGTGGCGTGGCCTAGAATGACCTTATTATCCCATAAAGTTTTCATTGTACTAAAATATTGGTATGTAGTTATCGTTTAGGGTTGTACTATTAATTTTAAAAATGATATTTAATTTTAATAAAATTAAAAAATGTTTTAAGTTTATAATATTAAAAATATTTAATATTTATTAGTGATTACTTTTAAATATAAATAAATATGAACTTATCGAAATAAAATATATTTTTACAAATATTAAATTTATCGTCAAATAATATATTATTACAAATCAACAAATATAATAATTATTATATGTGAGTATATTTAAAATTTTTACCCATGTAACATTTTTTTGCACAAACTCTTGTATAATAATTTATAAATAATTATAGATAAAATATATAATTTAAAATAAAAACTTTGAGTATTATGTTTTTAAAAGTAAAAGGTTAAATTTTATATATTTAAAAATTCAATTATATATTTTTTATATATAAAATAAAAATTTTATTTTTATAAATATATGAGACTGCAAAAATGTATGATAATATAGTATTTAATATTTAATTAAAAGTTATAATTTATAATTAGTAAAATGGATTTATTTTTATTTAATTTGTAGTAAAATGAATACACTTATCAAATATAAATTTAAATACGCTTTAAAATACAAGTATAATTATTTTGATTGCTTATTAATGACAATATCGTTCTCAAATTGGATATTTTTTTATAATTGAATAGAAAATAAACAAAATTTTGATTATTTTGGTAATGAATTAGATATAATAACAAGTGATGATTTATTATATATTAATAAATGTTTTAATAATATTTACTTAAAATTTATAAATTACAAATTTATAATATTTATCTATTTTTATTTAATATAGGATAATATTTTCAATATATATATACAGCAATACGACTACAATTCATTATCTAATAATAATAAATTGAGAGGATATGGAGCTCCACAGGGTGTCTCCACAGTCTTTTTCCGTTACATTGATGGAATTTCTAGAGTGCTTTGTGTACGCAGACCGTCAGGCGGCCGCTTTTAGATAAGTGGGATGTAAATGAGAATATATTATAGAGAAAAAAAGTTAGGTTTATACCCAACCCATATACATTGATTTTTCGCTACCAAAATTTTGGTAATTTTAGTTAGGTCCAATACCTACAAAATTCTTGAATACTTAGGAGAACTGTGAAGATCATAGCTAGAAAATGGGCGTACCTAATTACAAATATGTGGATGGGATTAAGATATTTTCTAAAAATTACTAATTTTTTTTAAATTCAACAAAAATAATATAATATAATTTATTTTACCAAATTTGTTTTACTTATTATAGTATCAATAAATTTGTGTATCAATTTAATTTACAGTTCAATTTTTTTAATACGTACTGTACAAATTTTATAATATATATATATATTTAAAAGTAACAAATTATAAGTATTTAAATATTTTCAAAATTATAAAATTAAAATATTTCTGTATTTTATAAAATGTATTATTATATTTTTAATATAAATTTAAATAAGTTAATAGTTCCATTCTTTTAAATATATAATATTTATCTATTTTATTAAATTTGATATTATATTCTCAATAATATGTATTAGTTAAGTAAATTTATCCCTAAAAAATTGAACATTTTTATATTTAGTTATTAAAAAAATTTATACGTGAAATAGTACTATTGATATAAATTGTTTTAAATTTATACCATTTTTAAAAATATATTATAATATAATAAATAATATTTATAAAATGTAATTTGTAGTACAAATATCAATGATAATTGATAATATAATATTGACATAAATAAAATTAATTGCATGAATTTTAAAATTTTATTAGAATAAAAAATGAAAATATACTTTAAAACTTTCATTAAATTTAAAATGTTGAATCAAAGAATTAAATTAGAGAAAAAAAAATGTTTTGGGGGCCACCATTTAAATCAGTTTCTTGTCGTGCACGGCACTTCGCTCTCTCAAGGCCACCCGGATGGCCACTCGGTCAGATCAATGCTCAAAACGCCATCGTTTTCACAAGCCGACCAAATTTTGTCATCTGTCCAGTCCTAAGAATATCTCTAAATATATATTAAATATTTATAATTATTTTATTTAAATAAAATACTAATTTTGGTATATTTTTATCTTAAAAAAGACAATAAAGACAATATTACTACATCATGTATTAGATAGTAGTACGAGTTACAGTATGTAATATTATATGAGAATTTTTTTATAACTATAAAATACATAATAAATACACACTTAAAACTAATAAGTAGTGATATATTAATTTCTTATAAATATATAATATTTATCTATTTTAAATAATACGTGAATATTTTCTCAATATATTTTAAATTATCTAATATACAAAAATACTATTAACATAAAAAAATTAAATTATTAACTCATTTAAATAATAAAATTAAAAAACTAGAATTATTTTTCGCCGAAAAAATATATCAAATTACATTAATTAAATTAGGTTTAAAAGTCGACATTAATATTTTCTTAAATAATAAGTGAAAATTATTATATTATCTCAGAAATTATTTTTATTTTTGCAAGAAAAAAAAAAGAACGTCATCATCGTCATGCTCGTCGTCTTCTCCAATCACTGTGCCTTAATCTCCACTCGTGACCACCCAGTACAAAAGAAAAGGCTCGAAAATGAAATGCCCCCCATCCCTCTCCTCCCCACCTAACGCACATAATCAAATACCAGAAGCAATTGCCTCAATCCACGTCTTCTTGTCATCTTCTCCTGGAAGATAATCTATCTTCTCAGATGGAATGCTCTTGAGATCAATCACAACGCAAAACAGAGGCCGCAGTTTCAGCTCCAACTCCCCTGAAGATGAGAATCCTCCATGGGAGGGGGGCGCAGGAGACGCACATGAAGGAGAAGAGGAGGAGGAGGAGGAAGAGGAACAAGCTCTGCACATGGCTCTTCTTCTCCGCTCTCTGTTTCTACTTCATCGCCCCTCGTGTGATTAGATTCAACCCAACCTCTCTTTCTAGACCTTTCCTCCATGATTCCGTATCGTCTCGATCATCCCATGCTCTCGTGGAACAGCCCAGGATCGACGGAGGTTACGTTTAGGCCCTGTGGAGATTGCTCGGTTTTTTCAATCATCAAGCTCGGTTCTTTATCCTTACGAGTCGAGGCTTTTATTACAGGGCTGGGTGATCTGAGGATATACGTATACGAGCTGCCCGGAGAGTACAACTCGAATTGGCTCTCCGACGAGAGGTGCAGCCGCCACCTCTTCGCGGCGGAGGTGGCGATCCACCGCGCGCTGATGGGCAGCGAGTGGAGGACCCTCGACCCGACCCGGGCGGACTTCTTCTTCGTCCCGGTCTACGTCTCCTGCAACTTCAGCACCGTTAATGGATTCCCCGCCTTCGGCCACGCGAGGGCCCTGCTCTCCTCCGCCGTCCATCTCATCTCGTCGGAGCAGCCCTTCTGGAACCGGTCACGGGGCTCTGACCACGTCTTCGTTGCATCCCACGATTACGGAGCATGTTTCCACTCCATGGTAAGAAAGTATAGAGACCCTCAAAAAGAGGAATTTTTATCATTTGTTCGAAGCTTCCAACCACCTTCCCTTTTATCCCTCACTCAAGAAAAGTTGACACCTTTTATCATATTTCCTTCTCTGAACAAAGTTGGCAACTTTTATTATGTCTGATCAAACTGGATTTAATGAATATTGAAGGAGGAGAAGGCCATGGAAGATGGGATACCGGAGTTCTTGAAGAACTCAATCATACTGCAAACTTTCGGTGTAAACTACGGCCACCCTTGTCAAGACGTGGAGAACGTGGTGATCCCGCCATACGTCCCGCCGGAGAGCCTACCGGAGGACGAAGCTCCGGCGGCCGGGAAGCGTGACATATGGGTGTTCTTCCGGGGGAAAATGGAAGTCCACCCGAAGAACATCAGCGGCCGATTCTACGGCAAGTAATGGCCTGAAGCCTTAGAAAATTCTCCCCCCATTGAAAGATTAGAATTTGTAAATGGAGTTTTGGTGGTTATTGAATGGCAGGGCGGTGCGATCGGTGATATGGCGCAAGTACAGGGGCGACCGCCGGTTCTACCTGAGACGGAACAGGTTCTCCGGATATAGGCAGGAGATGTCCCGGTCCGTGTTCTGCCTGTGTCCGCTGGGGTGGGCGCCCTGGAGCCCGAGGCTGGTGGAGGCGGCGGCTCTGGGCTGCGTTCCAGTCATTATAGCGGACGGCATTCGGCTACCCTTCCCTTGGGCGGTGCCGTGGCCGGAGATATCCCTCACGGTGGCGGAGGCCGACGTCGAGAGGCTCAGGGGGGTGCTCGAGCACGTGGCCGCCACCAACCTCACGGCGATCCAGAGGAACCTGCGGGACCCGAGGATCAAGCAGTCCCTTCTGTACAATGAGAGGGTGCAGGAGGGGGATGCCACGTGGCAGGCCATGCGATCGCTGGCCCAAAAGATGGATCGGTCGTACAGGAGGTCAACGCCAGCGTGGCAACTGAGATAGTTGACAGTGGAAGACAGCTGGAGTTAGCTGGATGCCACATGCTTATTTTTAGTTTTGTAGTTGTAGGAAAAATCATACTCCCATATAAATTGTAATTACAGAATTTTTGCCTTAGTGATAAATGAATATCGCAATTTTTTTATTATATTCGAGAAAATTATAATATTTACTCGAAAGAAAATAATGAAAAAAAAATCCTATATTTATTTTATTATTTAAATAATAAATTTATTAATTTTGAAAATATATTTATTCATTAGAAGAGTTAAATAAAAAAATCCGACCTGCCGGATTCGAACCAGCGCCCTAAGGATATACTATGCAAACACTACAGTCCTCCGCTCTATCAACTGAGCTAAGGTCGGACATGGCTGGGACAAGATGATATAATCCAGACGTCAGCACTGTTGTCCGATGATTACACAGAAAGGTTCTCTTGCGTCCTATTTTAGGTTTCGAATATCATCTTCGTCGACCATCCCATCGGCACGGGCTTTGCTACGACTTCTCCGGCATGGAGAATCTCCTGAACCAGACCTCAGTCAAGAAGGCCATCGGAGTAGGGGACATGGCGTTCGTTTCCTGCAGTATCGACGTGTACACGAGCATGCTGAATGACTGGATGAAGGATCTCAAGGTCGGCATCCCTGCCTTACTAGAGGATGGGATTAGGGTTCTCATCTACGCAGGCGAATACGACCTCATATGCAACTGGCTCGGTAAGGCTCACTTGTATTATTTTCCCTAACTTCTTATCGTATTGGAAAAAATTGAAAAGTGTTGTTTATTTATTAAATTGAAATTTTTTTATTAATTATAATTAATTAATTTTAAATATAAATAAGTATAAAAAATTATATATACATAATACACTTTTCATTTATTAGAACCTAATCTAAAACTATAAATCCGTCTCGGTGTTATATACTATTATGGAAAAAAATATTTAATTCAAGTCAATACTTAAAAATAATAAATAGTTTGTATACAATTGTTAAATATAGATTTAAAATTTTAAAAGTTAACTATATTTACATAGGATAGTTATTGAGAATATTATCTCAAATTTAATAAAATATAAATATTTTAATTTATAAAATTATAAATATTAAATTACTCACCATTTATAATTTTTAAAGTAGAAATGAAACTAATACATTATTCGTACTCAATAAATTTTAACACTTGCACTTAATTCATTACTTTTAAACTATGGTGCGCTTTAACTTTCTAAAGGTTGGGCTGTTTTTGGGACTCTGACGTACCTGAAATCTGGCATTTTTAAAGTCCGGTTGGAGGCAGCCGGGTGTGCTGATAATGGAAAACTCTGCATTGCAGGTTCATGATGCGGGTCATATGGTGCCAATGGACCAGCCGAAGGTATTGCTCTATACTCTGTTCTATATGGATGGTCTATTGGGTCAAGCTCAAATAAGCACAGTGATTCTATTTCTGGGCTACCACATGAGTGCAGCTTTGCTGCGGCCCAGCCTGGAAGAACAGATCTCCACTGCAACTTGGATAAACTGTTTTCGAGATATTGAGAAGGAAACCTCTTGTCTTGTCTCTCTTTTCGTGGCAGAGTCCACAGAGGCTACAAATACTGAGGTTGTTCATGTTGTGTAGGGTCAAACTGCATGTGCTGCAAGTGCACATCTTTTGTCCCTAGCAGAGGCTAAAACAGTCAACGATTGAAGGCTTCATCAATGATTGATTGATAGACCTATTTGGGTTCTTAAATGGGGTGAAAGGACAGGCTGCCAGCCATGCCAGGCCAGGCCAAGTCTTTTTCCAAGCTTCAAAGTCAAGGACACCCCAACAAAGTATTTATAAGGGTATGGCGTGGTGGTCCTTGAACCTCCATTGAAAAAATCTATCATCCCTCAATTCAAAAATGAATTTTTATTGTTAGTAAGAGATTAAGCTATATAAGAATTTAGATATATAATATAATTCTTATATATTTTATATAATATTTAATTTCAATTCTTAAACCTAATAAGATACTTTCAATAATTGTATAAAATATAAATATAATTATTAGGCTATAAAACCAGTTATAATAATTGATATTTTTATTTTATACTAGTAAATAGTAGAATCCAGTTTTAGTTTTAGTTTTTATTTAGTTATTAGTTATACTCCTATAAATTTAATTAGTATTACTCCATTTAACTATATTTAATCTCGAAAAATTCCGTGAATTGATTACAAAGTTTAAAAATATTAAAATAAACTCGATTAAACTATATTGAATTTAGAAAAATTCGGTTAACCCGATAACTAAGTTTAAGAACACTATAATAAACTTGATTGTCGAATTAGGATTTTAATATAAAAATACTGGGTATAATTTTAACTTTTTCAATATTATATATACATATAATAATTATTTATTATATTAAATATACTATTTTTAATTATCAAAAAATTAATAATAAATTCAATTTTTGTAAATATTTTATTAGATCACTACAATGATACAAATTCGGGAATCCAAGAAACATCACCCACCAAGAACTTATTGTGAGGAAAACAAAAATGAACAAAGGAGGTGACTGATTTGAACCGGAAAGAAATCTTGGTTTTCAACCCAAACCGGTCCTGATTGGTGGGCCGCGCCCCTTTGCTCTCTAATCAAACACGTGGCCCCACTCAACACCACCCACAATTTCTTCCATTTGTTTTATTATTTAACAATTTACTCCTCAAATTTTACAAACCATTTTAATCTCCTCACCCAAATCGGACAAGTGAATGTTGGAGGGACCAAAGTATTATTGAAAAATATTTTTTGAAAAATTAAATTATTACATATAAAAAGTAAAACGGAGAACAAAAACTTGCACATTTTTTAAATATAATCCCTTAAACAATTGAAGAATTAAAATTTGTCCACTGCCTATTATTTAGGTTATTGTATACACAATGTAATGTGGGCATTGAATAAAATTAGTTTTTGACATAAAAAATTATATCATGTACTATTTTAATATATTAATTCAAACCCACTTTGATACTTTTATTTATGAATAAAATTTGTATACCACTTGTTTCATACCCAAAAAGAATATGCCGTTTAATTTGCAATTTTCTTTACTTTTCTCCATGTTCCAATTGAAATTTAACTTAGTGAAGTCAATTAAATTTTTTTGTATCCAAAATAATCATTATTCAAGTTATTATCCATTAACCAAATTCATTGAAATTCGATTCCGTTTATCTTAAAATAAATATTAATTTTATATTAATTAAATATAAGATGTTGATTATTTAATTATTTTCTAAATTGAGCTTTACCAAGTTTAATTTAAGATTTGTATGATATTTATCGTTTTAAATATATAATATATTATTAGTAGAGTTGAAGTAAATAAATTAGTGTAGTGATAAGATCTCCCTTACCTAATTAAGAGATTAGAGGTAAAGGATTCGAACATTAGATTAATTTCTTTTTTTTGCTAAAAAATCTTTGAATAATTTCAATTCTCATTTATTAAGATTTTAAAATGTTATTTTTTGTATTACAAAGTTAAAATCTTACTTGGATAACTCCAAGTTTGGTGGAAGGGGCCTCAATTGGACTTCAAATGTTAAGCTCAAAACCAGACCGGTGGGGTCGGATTGGTCCATGGGACCCACTTCTTACCTCCTTAAAAAATGAGTGATTTGAAAAAAATTAGTATTAAATTAATAATTAAGCATTTATTTTATGTAAGGGTCAATGGTTAGACGTGTCTCCTTTTTTCTCATATGAAAGGAATAATTTTTTTTCTTTATTGCATATTTTAAGAAGATTCTACTAAATGCCCATGAGACATTAAGATCAAGTAAGACTTATCATTTAAATTGTAAGTGACCCATATAGGGTTAATTGTATTAGAAATACAAGCACTTGCACTTTCTCCATTAACTACTTAATTATCAAGTTTTTTAGCATTGACCTTTTGGTCAAATTTTTATCAAATGAAATTATTTATCAATTCACAATAATTTATAATATATTTTCAGATTTAGTATATATGTACCCCTAACTAATTAAATATCGAAAATCCGAATTGTATTCTACTTTATTATTTAGAAAAATATTAAATTTGAGTTTATTTTTTATTCGTATAAAATTGAAAAAATTATATTATTGATATCAAATTTAAAATTATATGTTATACTCGTATACATATGGTATATTAGTAGAAATATTGAAAATATTATAATAAATTAAATAAAATAGAAAAATATTATATATTTATAAAATTATAAATATTTAATTATTTACAAAATATAAATTTTAATTAGATATAAATATACTCTTATAAACCCAAAATAAAATTTTGTACATGTAATAATATTTATGGTTATTTAAATTAAAAAAAAAGAATGTATAATGCAATAAAATGAAGGGGTGAACAATCCTCTCGATAGAAGAATTGCCATTGACATTTCTCAAGAGGGGACTGCTTTATGTGGCTATGGAGTGAAACTAAAGAATCTCCCAGCCAATTACACTGTCTTTGTTTTGTTTCTTTTAACATTCAGATACTTATTTCCAAACATATCATATTTTTTTTATTGTGTAATAGGAAAAAAACTTTTCCGCTATAAAATTAAAATAAATTTATAATGATTAAGTAATAGAAATTTATATATTTTACATACTCATAATATTTTATATTATAGTAAATAAATAATATACTCTTTCAACACTTGAACTAATTGTAACAAATACACATAATTTTTAAATTCACACTTAAAACATGAATTTTTTTATACAACAATCAATTTGAAGTTATTTATGGGAGAACATTAGATATTATTAAGAATATTATCCAAAATTTTATAAATTAGAAAAGTGTTATTGGTTTATAAGATTGAAAAATTTTAAATACTTACAAATTTTTTAAATATAAATATAAAGGGTATAAATACTTATTTTTCTACGTTACATTCTTATATATAATAGAATGTAAATAATATTTTATTTTAATATTTATTTAAAAAATATTATAATTATAAAATAAGATGTGAGAATAATTATATAATGTTGGGAAAAATGTTCTCATTTGATATATTTTAATGGTGGCATGTTGAATAGTTAGAGTTGAATATATTTTCTCCCTACCAAATTAGTTAGACACATAAAATAGAAGATAGAGTAAAGGGGCAGCAACAACATCATCAAAAGAAGACAATTGGATTGATTTGATGATGCTGATGGAATCAAAAGGCAAGCGAAGACAATTGGCGATGTGAAAGTGAACCCATTCTCACGAGGATTGAAAATGGCATATGCAAACCCTTAATATATTCATGTTCCCTTTATTCAACGGGTCAGGTGGCTCCTCTTGATGGGCATATTCAAGCATCTAACAAAAACAACGGTCCATGTCACTGTCAATGTGCCAATAATTATCGGACCAGACAGACAGAAACGACGTGCATGCATGGATGGAGAATAGTCAATGGAATTTGAGAAAAATTGGGTAAAATAGGGTCAACTTATACTTAATTATGAGTTTAATCATGTCCCATTGTTAATATCAAAAGTTGAATAAAATATATAATATTATAATAATTTTATCACCTACAATTATATATATATATTTAAATAAATATATTTTTTTGCACCAAAATAAATATAAGTTAATATATAATTTATTTACAATATTTTCTAATATAATATTGAAAATTAAAATTGTAAAATAAATAAATAAAAGATTAATTTTATGAAACAATCTCATTATGGAAGATATTACCAAATAATAATCTAACCCAATTAATGGCATAAACATTAATCACACTCCTAAATGGTATCCTTAATTAAATAGAAAGTTTGATATGTAATAATTGGAAAAAAAGTGAGATTCGTTGACCAAATGAGTGGTTGGATTTGTGTTCCTATAACAATCTCATTATAAGAAAATATTTTTTAATGGTGGCATAAATTTCAGATTATATATTAGATTTTCCCTTAAATTCTAACAATAATTTATCACTTATCTTTATTTTTTTATGTATTTGATTCATATAATTTTGTAGATATTTATTTATATTTTATATTATATATTTAAAATTAATTTTATAAACCTTATACCTTGGGAAAAAATGAAACTTTCTAATATAAACTATAATTATTTTTTAGTGCCAAAAATGCAACTTTAATCAAATATATAAGAATTTAAAGTTATTTTCAAGTATTCAAAACATTTTTCCCATATATAAAAATGAAAATTTGCTATGAAAAATATTAATTTTAATGTATAAAAACTTTAAAATGTAGGAAAATAGCATTATTAGAACATCATCAAGATTTGTTTTTTTTTTAAATAAAAAACATATATTAAGTTTGCCCCATTAGTGGTCTCTTTCTCTCCCTTATTATTGCTTATATAACATTAAAATACGGGCATGCATGCACATTTCTGGTTGGGCAATGGATCGATTTTAAAATGTCATTTTTATGTTTTTTTTTGGACAATAATGTTTAGGCTTCCATTTATCAAAAGAAGTGTTGGTTCACATATCAAAAGGTTTGGCAGGTTGACTATTTGGCTGCCAAAAACAAGGGAAAGTCGTATTAATTAGATCACACACATTGATTTTCCAGAGGGAGGAGGAAGGGAGGGATCATCCTCCAACTCAAGCCATTAAATCATCAAATCACCATTAAATCAATATTAAAGCTAATATGCCAAAGTGAAAGCTACTTAATATATATACGTGTATATATATGTAGGAAGCTAGATAGTAGCTAGGGGTAGAGATAGATGTATCTATTCTATGATGGGTCAAATATTATAGAGATGTGTGAAAGTTGGAATCAGTGTTGATTGATCAGTCAAGGAAGGGAAAGATAACCCAATAATGGATCATGATTGACCATCATGGAGGTAAGCTACAAAGCTACACCTCTTCTCCCTCTCTCTTCTAATGTCATCATGCATTATTGCTTGCATTAGTGTATCTTTTATGTGGGAGTAAGGTATTGTGAATTTTATATTTTATTTTTTAAAATAATTATAAAAATAAAATAAAATAAAATAAAATAAATAGTGTGTTATCACCTTTTAGATGAGATAACATGAATACTTGCTTGATAATTTATCCACACGGTCCAAATAAGGGTGTGGATGTATAGTCAATTCCAAACATTTTCCCATAGGGATAAGGCCATTACTATGTCATCCCAACACAACTAGAGAAGTAAAGGTTGTATCAACTTCTTATCTTCTTCTAACCTCATTCATGGTCACATTGGAAATTGTGTGTGTTTATCTCATTTTCAAATTGCTCACATTTCAAATAATTTAAAAAGGCCCTTTGATTACATGTTTCCTTCTATTAGAATAGAAGAAGCTCATGAATTTAAAAGGAGAGGAGTATAGGAGTATAAGTGGCACTAGAAATCTCATGAGAATTACAATGTTTTGTTAATATATTAAAAAAATTAGCCACACAATGTATTGTTAAAATATTAAAAATCTAACATTATTCAAATAAATTAGTTAAAGTAAATATGAATGTAAAATCTATTACAACAAAATTATTTTTAAATTTAGAGTAATTAAAATAGTAATAAAATATGGACATCATAGTTTAATATGAACTTAATTTAAATTTGAATTGGGTTAGTATGTATTCGAATTTTATTGTCAAATATCGGATCAAAACGGATTGATATATGATTTCGGGTTTAGATGGGTCGAATTTTAATAATGGACTATGAATATAGGAGGAGGTGGCTACTAGTGAAATCTGACATGACCGACGGCCAAGCCTATTTACGCTAGGATGAAGTTTTGTATACTTTGAGTTAGTTACGTACACAAATAGATGAGTTGAGATGGGACATCACAATTTGACTAAATGTGTCCAATTTGGATCACTATTATTTAAGTTTGATAATTTGCTTTTAGGGAACAATAAACCCTTTTTTTAACGAGAAATAGGGGTGTGAGCATAGTCTTCTCACTTTGTCTAGTCAATGGTTCGGAAGTTGTCATACACCTACAATGACTTCTACCAATCAAGGCTAAGTGGATGTCACTGGAGAGAGAGATTTTGGGTATGTTGAAAGGTTTGTTTTTGGAAATTTGATGTACGGGTAATACTTTACTATAATTACTTACAAAGGGTTCCCATGTAGAAACAAATTAGTAGAACCTTGAAAAAACTCTCTCTTCTTCTTCCTAATAGTATGTAGAACGTGTAAGGAGGAGCTTATGAATAGTGTTATCCATGGACTTGGCCTTCCTTATCAAGTTGAATGCGATAGTCACCTGCTCTGACCAACCTAGACTAACAAGGTAAGCATCAATCTTTGTCATGATCATGCTCCAAATAGGGTAGTTTCAATGAAGCTAAAAAAGTAGATGAATTCCTAACTCTTGGTAAGTGTCACAAAATGAAGAAGAAGGGATCGTGAGAGTGAAATATGATCAAACAAGTTGGTGCCCATGAAGGAAGGATCCCTTAGAGGCTTTTTCCCTGGAAGGATGGTTTCCCTACCATGTGATATACATCAGCAATGGAAGTCCATGTAATTGGGGTTTGAGAATGTATTATGTACCTATAATTAGGTCAGATTAATATACTTTTTATTTATAATTTTTAAATTATAGGTATTATTCTTACAATTTCAAAAAATTGGAAATAATAGTCTTAATTTGGGTATTTTTTTAGATAATAGTACAAAATATAAACCAAATTTTTAATTTTGGATAAAGTATAGGTGTGAACCCATTGGATTTAATAAATAATCACTCCTATCTAATTAAAAGTTATATAACTTATAATTACTTATAAATCTATAAAACTTATAATTGTGAAGGTGGAATAAGTTTGACTAATTGACCCATTCAAGACATTAATGATTATGGGTGAATGGATACTCTAGCATGGCTGATTTGAATGGTGTAAGATTCATTTACATTGACCCACTAGTCTTCTCTGTCACATGTGATGTACACTCTTTTATATTTACTGCTTAGTGTGATCACACACATGCATGCATCATAGCAGAAGGAACATTTGATATCCTCCTTTGACTTGTCTAATTAAACAGAGTGTCTGAAGGAACACATTTATACATGTACAAAAATATATATAATATTTAGATTATTGTCTCTACCACTGTTGAAAGTATTGATAAAAAGAGCCATCATCCACATCACAGCCTTTCAATCTCTCTTCTCAAGGGTTTCTCTCAGTTTATTGTATCCTCCCAACCCCATATACCTAACCACTAGCAGTCTTCTCCTTCTTCATCTTCTTCTTCAAGATGGGGAGGGCTCCTTGCTGTGACAAGGCGAATGTGAAGAAGGGTCCGTGGTCGCCTGAGGAAGACTTGAAGCTCAAGGAGTACATAGAGAAGTACGGGACCGGTGGTAACTGGATAGCTCTCCCTCAGAAAGCAGGTAACTTTTGTTGGTGTCGCCATGGTTATATATACACCAGCTGGATCTGCATATGGCTTGTTGTTAAGTTGGATTCCATTTGGTTGGTGGTCAAATTATAGGGCTCAAGAGGTGCGGGAAGAGCTGCAGGCTCAGGTGGCTCAACTATCTCAGACCCAACATCAAGCATGGAGAGTTCTCTGCTGATGAGGACCGGATCATCTTGTCTCTCTTCGCCAGTATCGGAAGCAGGTGGATAATCTCTCTCTCTCTCTCTCCGATGAAAGTACTGTCTAATAAATCAGTATGTTTTTTCAATACCCATTGAAGAAAAAGTTTGGCCAACTTTATGACTACTTTGTCTTCCTGACTTGTTTTTCAATGGAGGAAAGCTGGTGGAATTTTCCAAACCATATTACCAAAGCAGACATCAGATTCATCATCTGTCCTTACTGCTGGCCCTAATTCAATGTCTGTTTGCTGCTTATCATCAGGTGGTCGATAATTGCGGCCCATCTCCCCGGCCGGACGGACAATGATATCAAGAACTACTGGAACACGAAGCTGAAGAAGAAGCTCATGGGCACGCTGATACCGAACCAGGACCATAGATTCATCATCAAACCCTCACCACCATCCCAGATGCTGCCGCCGCCTTCCAACATGATCCAGCAAAGTTCATCCCCATTGCTGTTGCCTAATTTTCCATCACAGCCTCTCTCTTCATCTCTCCTTTACAGAGAGAACCTGTGCTACCAGCCATCTTGTTATGCTCCTGCAAAGTCTCCATTGTTGTTCAGTGGACTTGACTTCTCATCACCAACATCATCAGTTCCAACGGTTAGCCTATTGACCAACGTCAGTTACCCCATGAGTAATTATGCATCGGACTCCATATTACAAGCAGCCCCAGGAGATTTTCAGTACGATTACAGTCAGATGATGAACAAGCAAGAAAGGACCCACCATCACAAACATCTTCAGGCGTTCATGATCTCCGAAGAGAGTCATCACAGTCAGACTATAGGCGTGTGGGAGCCGGAGGAGAAGTGCAATGATGGTTATTACGGGGAAGGCCACATGAGCAGTAGTTCTTCATCTGCCATAGAATACGACCTCGAAGAAGTGAAGAGGCTGATTATCAATGGAAGTGGCAGCAACAACAGTGTGAACGCCATCAGTAGTTTCCTCAGCAACCCTCTGTACTGAATCTACTTATAATGATGATATATATATATACATATAATATATGTGGTATAATATAATGACATTTTCTCATACTTCTTGCACTGATTTGCTTCTTCTGCCTCCTGGCTTATCTCTAATCTCCAGATTTGAGGGAGTTGGTAAAGTGAAGTTGATAAATACCATGAGATTGAAGGAGAAGACTATCTTAGATTAGTGATTAAACCTTGGTTTTCCTTTTTCCATTATCCCACACTGTTCGTATCTGAGTGAGTCAGTCTGACATCTTCTGCCATTACATTATTTGCATTTGTTTTTGAGAAGCTGCTGATGTTATGCTACTGTACGGCTGGCTCTGTGTCTCTCTGTGCAAAAACGCCAGCCCAAGAAACCTAATAATTAATGTAAAGCATGCCCTAGCTAGCTATCTAGCTAGGGTTCTATCTTTCGCTCAATAATGGTTATAAAATATTGATTAAAGAAATAATGGCCATCTCTAATATCAATTAATTGAAATTAATACTGATATTTTATTACCTTTAAATACAATTTAGGTTCAGAAAAATTCATACTATAATTCTTTTAAATCACATAAAATTAATAAGTTTTATGTTCTGTTCTTATTACATTTGGCTTTGCATATCCCTTAATTTATCTCTTACTTCTTCAAAAGTGGCAGGCTGGGAAAATATGAGTTTGATAGCTTGTCATGTCCATCATATGTATATATTCAATGTAATGGGAATATGGTTCAAATCTGTTGTGCTCTGACCAACCAAACCAAGTAAGTAAATGAGAATATGAACTTGAATTGTATTTAAAGTTGTGGAGCCAAAAGAGGGTTACACTCTTTTCTCACTTTGAAAATTTAGGTTAGAACATATTATATTTGTGGGTCATTATTGTGGTTGTTCTTACCCACATAATTTTTTAAAAAATAATACTTTAATTCTAAATAAATGTACGAGAAGTTATTGCAGAAAAGTAAAATTTCATACCTATTTATACTTAAAATTTATAATTTGTAATTAGTTTACTATCCAATCTTATAAATTTACAATAATTCTTTATTTTATTTAATATGGTATTTTATTCTTGTATTCACACGAATATATATTTTGATATTTTAGATATGGTGAAACAATAAAAACTCATACACATTTATACCTAAAATTTATAATTTATAATTAGTATAACATTTTCAATTTTATAAACTTATACCACTTCTCTATTTTATTTAATTTATAATATTATTCTTAATAAAATATTTTATTAAAAAACTTTTTTTTAAATTATGGAGTAATCTTAATATGAAAGCTTTATTTTAATACTTCTTCATTATTTTAAGATTTATGTCAAAAAAATCACATATAATACATATAAAAATGAATACTCAGAAGAAAATTTAAACCAGAAATGATGAACTTGCTCGAATTAGATGAGACATATTGAGCTTTGAAGACTCTAATTATGCTGCAGAAGAAAAAGGGATTGGATCCATTTTTTAAACCTAATAAGAAATTCAACATTTTAGGCATTCGTGTTGGGAAAGGCAAATTGACAAACTGTCCTCCGTTGCACTGTTTCCGGCGCTAAATTTAGGAAACCTTTGTCAGGCAGTTTGATTTGTCCAAACCCAATTCTTGTTTTGTTCTTTCAAATGTTCCCAAGTTTGTTAATTTTTAATTATTTCCTTTAATACAACTATTTTTTCACAGCAAATTTATTTTTTTGAAATATATGAATAAAAAATTAGCGGTGATATTATTACTATATAAATTTATTGACCAATAATACAAGGAAGAAGATGGAATTTAGGGTTTTATTATGCCATCTACATTAATTTTGCATATAAATTAAATACTGATAAATTATATTATACTATATTTAAAAATTTTTAATTCATATTTAAATTATATTTTGTTGAATAATTATTAAAATAATTATAAAATAAACATCTTTTAATATAAATATTGCACACACCAATGCCTTAATTATGAAAAGGTGATCTATGCCAACTATGGACTTACATAACATGCATATTACAGACTAAAATATTTTATTGGAGTAGGACAAAATTGCACTGTGTGGCGGTGATCGCGCCACGAATTAACAAATTGGTCTGTCCAAAGAACAACAACTATTCATTAAAGAATCCATTGCTCATCCTCCTCAATAAGAGAAAAAGTTTACCAAATTTAAGTTTGATTATTTGTTTTAACATGTTTGAAATTGTAGTGGATTAAATTTAATTTTATAAAATTATATCAAATATTAGATAAAATAAATAAGTGTTATAGGTTTATAAAATTATAAATATTTTACTAATTATAATTAATTACTTTTAAATATAAATATGTACTATCAATTATAGTTACCTAATACCTTTTCAAAATAATAAATATTATATTTAAATAATTTTAATATTATTAGTATACTAATCTTATTAATAAATTAATTATTAACTGTGGTATAAAAAATTTTCAAATTTAAAGTTTACCTTGAATAATGGACTAAAATGTAATAATTGTCATAAATTTCGTGTTTTTAACTTTGTTTTTGTAATTTTTAAAACGACTATTATAATACCTGAACTTCAATTTTTTACTACTTTTAGTATATTAATATTAAAAAAAATTAATTTTACTCTAATATGGTTTAAATAAATACAATTGGATAAGTTTGATGGAAATTAAAAATATAATAAATAAAATAAAAAAGAAAGAAAGTTAGAGGAGGAAGATGGGGAGGGCCCCCTTCAACCCTCATGAGTATGGGGGAGGGGAGGGAGGCTCTCCTCAGTAACCCCTAGCCGCCCGGTCACGGCTCCAACTACCCTCCGACAAGCCTAGCTGGGTGGCCGAGGAGGGCCTCTACCACACCCTCTCTTTCTTTTTCTTTTTTTTAATTATTGTTCAAATAAAAAACAATAAAATTAGATTGATTCATTTGTATGAGATATGTTTATTTAACCAAAAGTAATGTGAATTTCTCATTATTATTTATCAACTTAAACATTAAGTGAAACATACTTTATTTTTATAGTTTACAACAATTTCTACTTCAATTTGGATGCTAATTTTTTTTAGGATTTTTAGGGTAAACCCTAAAAAAATCCAAAGATTTCATCCATTTCTAATATAATGTATGAATTTATAAAAAAATAGGTATCACAATTTATCAACTTTATAATTTAGATGAAAACATGGATGAACCTACAATTAACTTAAAAGATATAGATAATAAGGGAATATCAAATCAAATAGAAAAATGTTGTTTGTCAGGTGGACAAGCAATAAAAGCTTACTGATATTGTGTCAGTCAGATTTGAGAGAGCAAGTTACATGGGCTGTCCATTTGTATAATATATATATATAACCCATCAGTTGAGTCAGGCTTATCATTTTCACTATTCTCATGTCTTCAAATTTTGCTCTTTGATCTTCTTTTGGCCTTTTCTTCATCCACTTTCAATATTAAAACTGGTATGATTTTGGGCAGTGTGGGAAAAGTTTTCTAGGGCTCAAAAAGGTCAGTTATGTGGGAGCCGACAGCCTTTTCCATTTTCCTTTATAAGCCAGTTTTGCTGATTAATCCGAGGCTGATTGGCATTACATTGAACACAGTATAGTATAGTGTGCATGCATTACTATCTTTTTACAATATGCTTTAACTCAAAATGATAATGCATTCAATTATGCCTTTTTAGGGTTCATCATTTCTAAGGTTCTTATGTTCAATCCATAATTAATCAATTCATATTAGTTCCACTCATTTCTCTGGTAATTTGATTTATTGAGAATATAATTATACATTTTATAAAATGCAGTAATTTTATGAATTTATAAGATAAAAATGGTTGTTATCATTAATTACTTTTAAATAAAAATGGTTACAACTTAATTATTAATATACAATACTTTATAAAATGGTATTAGAGCCAATGATCCAAAGAAATATTTAGGAAAAATATTTAATTTAAGAGATTGGTATACAATAAATTCTTAAGTGCTTAAAAAATGATAATAAGATAATTATAGATCGTTATCTCCATTTATAAGGCCGTGTATAATCAACCTTTGCAGGTAATATTTAGTTCATCAGGTAATATTTAATATTAATTATGATTATATTGAGAATAATATCACTAATAAATAATAAATCAGAATAAAATTATTAAAAAATGAGTAATATTTTACAAACTATTAAATTTCACTCATATTCTTATTTTATATTATTATATTTTTTTTATAATAATTTAAATATATTATATATATTCATATAAATATTTCCTTAAATGTATATAAATTCCTAAAATTATACAAATATAGAATATAATATTATAATAATATTAAACACATTATTTTTCTTATTTATCTATTATCTTTAAAAATACACAAATTCTATCGGGTTATTACAAAAAAAACCTCAACAACACCCATACTCCAAGATTTTTTTAAAATTTTATAATTATTTATTTAGATAAACACTTCATTAAATTTATATAAATACTCATATTATGATAATATTACACATATTTTATCTATAATTCTTATTGTCTTTAATCACACATTAACTAAAATAATATTGTGTTATATTATAAGATTATAAATTTTTTACCCCTTATAAATAAACATATATTTTAATTAAATATAAATTCAATTAATCATGAAAACAAATTCATCTCTAATAAATGTATTTTAAGTTAATTACGGTTTCTTCTTATTTATTAGAAAAAAAAGTACAAGCATGAGTTCAAGGAGACATGGTGCCAGGTTGACTATATATCATGTGTCGACCATATTCGAGTCAATAGAAAATATATAAGATATAAAATAAATTAATTAATAAAACAGCCCCAAAATAAA
This sequence comes from Trapa bicornis, assembly GCA_030064425.1. Classification (NCBI taxonomy): domain Eukaryota; kingdom Viridiplantae; phylum Streptophyta; class Magnoliopsida; order Myrtales; family Lythraceae; genus Trapa; species Trapa bicornis. The sequence goes on along the minus strand of CM057758.1, from coordinate 18,726,245 downwards.
GAATTCGTATCAATGATATGAAGCTTGTGGATATGAACCTTTTAAAAATAAAATATTAATGATATTTTTGCAATTATTTTTAAAATAACACTTTAATATCAAATATACATAATTATAATACAAAAAACATTTTTAAAACCTAAATTCAAAATTTGTTTATTTCTTATTCAAATCAACACTACTGTCTCTTTTCCTGCCTCGTTCCACTCCTCTGCTACTCCGATTTCACTGCTCTACCGGGGCGAAGAAATATGCCGTGAAAAGGCCCGAAAACCTAATTGTTGAATACTCGGCGAGGAAATCCAACGACGGAGAACGATTGATGTGGATTGAGTCGGAGGGAGAATCGGGTTAACGTGGGACATACTCAATTAACGGAGGTTTGATGAAGCGGGTTTTAACCCACCCGAACTCCCTTTACTAAATAATTATTTATTTATTCTATTAAACGACCAATGAATACCATTACTTATTGCATGGCCCACTTTCTTGCACCGTACTCATTGCTTATTTTATTTTCCAGAAATTAATAAATTATATACGAAATATTAAATAAAATAAAATTCGTGAATAGATAATTAATTCTAAAAATGGGTATGCATATAAAAAAATATAAAATGATACACATTTATGAATATAATAATTTTATATATTTACACCAATTCACTCATTATAAAATATAGCGAGTAGAAAATATTTAATATTATATATTTTTAAAATTAACAACTTCTATCAATTATTAATAAGTTGTTAATTTTAAATAATTTTAAAGTAGTTATTTATTTTAATTATTTATTTACATATATAATTTTAAATTCACACTAAATAATTATTTACTATAAACATATAAATTGTATAATAATTTTCTTGTATATTTAAGAAAAATACGAGTCAGATTTTGGGGTTGAACCAACTAATTTTAATAGTATATAAAAAGTATTAGAGTTTAATAAATAATTATACTCGTATTTACTTAAAATCAAGGGTGAAATTGGTTCATAGAGCTAAGTTTAGTTGACGGCCCAAAATATGTGGCCCAATAGAAAATGATTAATTAGGCCCATTTCCCAACTTGGGTGAGGTCCAGTGGGATCACTTACTCATGTCAACCGACCAATGTCAGAAGTGCTCTTTCCGTTTTATGGCAAGGGAAGCTTCGGGGGAAGTACCAGATGGATATCATAGTCATGATGGCGGTGGTCGAAGGTGAGTTTCCTTCATAGGTGGATGGCAACCCCGATTTTGTTGTTTTCCCTCTTTGCCGTTTTCTAATGTGTACTGATTCTTAGACGATCATCGGGAGTATATAATCACGGCATCTGCCACCTACCATTCCTATAGCAACTGAAGTTCCATGGCGGAGGTGAGTCCTCTCTCTCTCTCTATCATTCTTGTGGGTTTTCTTTTTTCTGTGATAAATTTCATCCTCTTGGGTTGCAGAAGAAGATGGGAGAGAAGGAGAAGAGTCATGATGGAGTGGTCACTGTGGTCTTGAAGACTGAGACGCACTGTCAAGGCTGCGCCACTAAGATATTGAGATCCGTCAAGGCCATTAAAGGTATCGATCATGGTCACGTTCTCTTTCTTCTTCTGATTTCCGCATGCTCTGATCTGTCCGTACTTTGTCGATGGATTAGTGGGTGCTTAGAAAGTTGTGTGTTTTCTTTTGTGTGATTGAAGGCGTGGAGAAGGCGAAGGCAGAGTGGGAGGTGAACAAGCTGACGGTGAGGGGAGAGGTGGACCCGTCGGCGCTGAGGGAGGAGCTGCAGGAGAGGATCAAGAAGAAGGTGGAGCTCATCTCCCCGCTGCCGTCCAAGAGAGAGGACAAGGACGGTGGCCGCAATGGCGGAAAAGGGGAGGACAAGAAGAACTCAGGCAGCAAAAACAACAAGGATGAAAACAAGGCAAAAGAGGTGGTAACAGTTTGTGCAAGAAAACTTCCACTTTCTGGGGTATCCATATTGTCATCTTACCATTGATTCATAGTTACTGTGATCTGTTTAATGGTGGGCAGACGCAGGCTCCGGCGATCAACACGGCTGTTCTGAAGCTGAGGCTCCACTGCAGTGGCTGCATCGTCAAGATGCACAAGATCGCTTTCAGGACCAAAGGTTGATGGCTTGACACCCTTTTTCACATGGCCATTCGAGCAATCATAGAAATGCTGGCTGATACATCCTTTTTTTTTCTTTAGGTGTGGAGAGCATCGCCATAGACAAGGAGAAAGAGCTAGTGACCGTGAAGGGGACGATGGATGCCAAGACCTTGGCCGAGAGCTTGGAGGAGAAGATGAAGAGGTCGGTCGCCATTGTCCCCCCAAAGGCCAAAGGCGGCGGCGGTGGTGGCAAAGAAGAAAAGAAAACATGCACCGGAGATGCCGAAAGGAAGGCCAACAAGGAGAATGACAGCCGGGAAGTGCTCGAAAGTTGCAGGGTGGAGTGTGTCGGGCTGCCAATACCGCCGCCAATCTGCGCTCCGGCGACCTTCGGACCTGCCGGTTATGAGCCGGTTTACGGCCATCCCTACCCTTACCCTCCACCGTATATGTATATCAACGGCCTGCATCCGCTGCAGATGTTCAGCGACGAGAACCCGAACAACGCCTGCTCGGTCATGTGACGCGACGATCCACGTCGTAGCGCACCGACGCCGCCGTGATCGGAAATGGAACAAGATGTTAATAGGGATGGAGCTTCTGAAAATGATCATGAACTACAGTTTATATCATATGAAGGTGGGATGATGAATCACCACGAGCGGATTCATTCTCCTGTCCTTTCTTTGTTCCATGTCCAGTTCGTTCTCCTTTCCGTTTGTGCTCTCATTTCCTTGTTCCACGTTTGTCGGTGGTTCTGTCCACCACCACGAAGAGAGGAATCTTAGGCTAAGTTGAATTGCCAGTATTTCATAGAAAATTGTTACCGTCTTTCCCGGTTATCATGCATAAATTATATAATATATATATATAATTTTAATTTAATGTATTATTTTTAGCTCGTAATATCACATTTAAGTTGAAAAATGTCTTAATTAGAAAAAATATGAATTTGTTGAATTGTGATATTTTAAAGTTTTTTTCATAATTTCTACTAAATTGATAATTACTATAAATTTGTGATAAATTTGAAAAATGAGTAAATTTGGCATATTTTCATGATTTATGCTTAATAAAAGATATTTTCTCAGATGTTAATTTTTAATTTTTGTATAATTGTTCTCCTAGACACGTGGAACGGGCTCTCACGTGGCAGAGAGAGCTATAAATATCTCAGTATCTCCTCCTAACCAGATCTCTAACCCTCGTCATTGCTGAGGATTTGCTTCTTCGCAGATCACTGCAAGCATCATCATAGGAGGTATCTCTGTCGGCGGGCGAGCTCCGGATCTTTAGGATTCTCGAGGTGAATGATTATTTCTCTTTTTGAATTTTCCATCCGAGTAGTTTCAGTTTCCATCGTTGATTGAAACTGTTGTTTACTTGATTGTTTTTATTACTTTGTTTTGCTTTCTTAGGGTTTGAAGATGGTGTCAGACGCTAGCAAGAAGAAGCTCGCGCAGAAGAAGGCAGCTGCGGCTGCCAAGAGAGGCGGAAAGTCTGCAGCTGCTTCAGCCGCCGCCGCCGCATCATCCAGAGCCTCCGACGCTCAGAACGGAGTTCATAAGCTGGCCGATGCAGTCGGTTCGATGCAGATATCTGATCGGACATGTACTGGCGTTCTCTGCTCTCATCCTCTGTCAAGAGATATTCGAGTGAGTTGTCATCCTCCTTTTGATGCGCGTGGTAGATGCGTCTAGGGATTGGTTTCTCTGCTGATTTGTTGAGTTCGATTTTGGACTATGAATTTACATGAATTGTTGGTTAATCGGATGAAAAAGGGGGCTTTTTTGGTTGATGTTCTCTTTCATGAGTATGTAGTTCATTTTGTTAGCATCTGTCGCAAGAAAATTTATCCCTTGTTTTTCTATTAGATTTGTACGAGATGAAGATAGTTTATGTATTGTACATGGGAAGATAGCATTTAGTTCTATGTTATCAATTCTACCATCTAATGGATGCAACATTTGTTCTTCATCTAATGATTTAACAACAGTTAGATTTTTCTGGAAAAAGAATTGATTCCGATCTGTCCTTCTGGTTCTTGCAGATAGAGTCTCTATCCGTTACCTTCCATGGACACGATCTTATCGTTGACTCTGAGCTGGAACTCAATTATGGCAGGTCCGTATTATATTCCAAGGATGACTTTACTTTTGAGCTCATCTGTGAAATCTCTAGTTGATGAAAACCTTTTCCTGTCTTTTCACTTTCAGGCGCTATGGATTGCTTGGGTTGAATGGCTGTGGAAAGTCCACACTCCTGGCTGCAATTGGGTGCCGAGAGCTTCCTATACCAGACCATATGGATATTTTTCATCTTACCAGGGAAATTGAAGCTTCCGACATGTCTGCTCTTGAGGCTGTTATAAGCTGTGACGAAGAGAGATTGAAACTAGAAAAGGAGGCTGAAGCTCTGGCTGCACAGGTTTGTCCAGAATACCATATATGTCCGAGGTTAGTTCCTTGGCTATTACCTTCTGCTTGATATGGCACATATGTTATTTTCTGCAGGATGATGGAGGAGGAGAAGCTCTTGACCGAGTTTATGAGCGCCTGGAGGCCATGGATGCAGCCACTGCTGAGAAAAGAGCAGCTGAGATCCTGTATGGTCTTGGTTTTAATAAAAAGATGCAAGCAAAGAAAACCCGTGACTTCTCTGGTGGCTGGAGGATGAGGATTGCATTAGCAAGGGCCCTCTTCATGAATCCCACTGTCTTGTTGCTGGATGAGCCAACAAATCATCTTGGTATGTTAACTTTCTGATTCTTGTATCAATTTATATCTTGTGATGGAGTGACTATGTAATCTTGGTTTTTGATGATTGACAACCTTTTATCTGACAGACCTTGAGGCTTGTGTCTGGCTTGAGGAGACATTGAAGAATTTTGATAGGATCCTGGTGGTTGTATCGCATTCACAGGATTTCTTGAATGGTGTCTGCACAAACATCATTCACATGCAAAACAAGAAACTGAAGCTGTATACTGGAAACTACGACCAATATGTTCAGACTCGCTCTGAATTGGAGGAGAATCAGATGAAGCAGTACAAATGGGAGCAGGAACAGATTGCCTCAATGAAGGATTATATTGCCCGATTCGGACATGGGTCGGCAAAACTGGCTCGTCAGGCACAGAGCAAAGAGAAGACACTGGCCAAAATGGAGAGGGGTGGGCTAACTGAAAAGGTCGTGAGAGACAAGGTCCTCGTATTTAGATTTGTTGATGTGGGCAAGCTTCCTCCACCAGTTCTTCAGTTTGTTGAGGTAACTTTTGGTTACACCCCTGACAATCTTATCTACAAGAACCTTGACTTTGGGGTGGATCTGGACTCAAGAATTGCTCTGGTTGGGCCCAATGGAGCTGGAAAGAGCACCCTGCTGAAGCTGATGACGGGGGATTTGGCACCTTTGGATGGGATGGTGAGGCGGCATAACCACCTGAGGATTGCCCAGTTCCATCAACATTTGGCTGAGAAACTTGACCTTGAGATGTCTGCCCTCCAGTATATGATCAAGGAGTACCCTGGGAATGAGGAGGAGAAGATGAGGGCTGCCATAGGGAGGTTTGGGCTGACTGGAAAAGCTCAGATTATGCCCATGAATAATCTCTCCGATGGGCAAAGGAGTCGGGTGATCTTTGCTTGGCTTGCTTGGAGGCAGCCCCACCTACTATTGCTTGATGAGCCCACCAATCACCTGGATATTGAGACCATAGATTCGCTCGCTGAGGCACTGAATGAGTGGGATGGGGGAATGGTCCTAGTCAGCCATGACTTCAGGCTCATAAACCAGGTGGCTCATGAGATATGGGTCTGCGAGAACCAAGCAGTGACTCGATGGGAAGGCGATATCATGGACTTCAAGGAGCATCTCAAGAGCAAGTCGGGCATTAACGATTCATAGCAACCTGTTTTGTTAGCTGCGGGAGATGAAATTATTTTCTGCTGATGGGCACGAAGTGGCAACAATTCAGTTCCCTCTGCCCAGCAAAGAAAATTCTTTTTGGATTATCACTCATGTCTGACATCTATGTGCTCTCTGGTTTGATCCTGAAGGATATGACATTACTATCTGCAGGAATTTACTTTTAGCTATGGAACCTTTATAGTCTGTTGTACCTTGTGAGATCTATTTCATAGTATCATTTATTCTAGAGGTATTCTAATACGAACTCGTTTTCTCATCTTCCATCATCACATTCTGTCTGTGGACAGACTTCCTGATACACAGTTCCTGAGGGAAAATGACAATGAAGCTTTACTCTTTGCTGGGAGGTCAATACAATAATTAGTATAGTTGATGGTGGCATGGCTAGAGGCTCTGGTAAAAGTATCCCCCTTGGGATTCATATAAAACATGCATTTCACAGGTCACTTCATGTATGGAAGATTATCATCTGGGCTTTTAATGGGCAGATGGTGGTGGAGATGGCTGCCATGATGGCGATGAACACCGACTGCTGGCTGAGGAGCGGAGAGGAAGATAGTTCACGAACCTGCTTGGAGCTGAGGAATGCACCGGCCCCTTAGGCAAACAAGCCTTGGCCTCCCTCCAACCGAATACTCTCCTCTCCGGGAAGAGAGGGAGATTCACAGGCGTGAGGTCTTGAGACTCAGCAAACAGCGGCATCCAGGTGCTGGGCGCACTCGTCAGGAAACATCCTAGTCGGGCAGCCTCCACGTAGGTCGCTGAGATCACTACTAAGAGAACTGTCAAAGGTAGGAATGAACAGGTGGACATTGTTTTGTTTTTCCTCTCAGGTCCTCTCCAGGAATCTTATGGAGGAGGAAGAATCAGGTTCACTTCACATATATAGACAGACACACAGAAAGCAGAAAGATGGACTCTGGAGAAGAGCTTGTGACTGTATTTAATGGACGCGTGAGCGGTTGATGGAATGTAGAGCGGGTGAAAATGCAGAAGAAAGGCATATATTTGTGGAAGGTGGCGGTGGCACTTTTGAATTTGTGGAAGGAAGGGGATGATGCCCGTGAGCTTCTGTTTAATGCTTTCTTTAACTATCTCTTCAGTCTGGAAAATCAGATTTTTGCCTGCAGCTTATGGGTTATGCATTAATGCTGATCCCGTTTTGGTAGTATTGATCCATGAAAGCTTCCATGAATGCTGATGAGCCGAATGCAAGGAAATGGGCTGCACTTTCTGTGGTTTGCTAGTCTTTTTCCCAGCCTTCAACAACACCTTCATGCATATTAAAGTTCATCTCTAATAACGGTAGTACTTGGAGGTGGACCATCTCGATGAATATTTTATTTTGATATTCTTATTACATGGATCTTATATGAGATTTAATAGATTAATGAAAGTTTATTTTGATTTATAATGTACATCAATTAATCTATAAATATTTACCAATTATCCGTGGTAAAGATCTAGAATAATATACATAAATTTCATACTTCTTTCCTTTACATTAAGTTTACATTTGATATTTGAGGGCAAGCTTTTGCTAAAAATCTGACATGAATGGTTGATATCAAATGATACTTGCAATATGATTACCTGTCCTTCCACTTTTTGGTGTTTGAATTCTGATGCATGCATCTCTGATATGATGTGAGACAGTTGGTTCAAGTAAATTGCCAGAGATCGTTGATCATCGGCAGTCTCAGTGGCTGTTGCTGCAACCGTCCTGGGTGCTGCAGCTACAACTCTCGTGAAGAGAACAACTTCCGATCAACTGGAGATGTGGTATTACATTTTACTCAATAGTTATTAGTATTGTAGGCCTAATACTGAAAAAATGCTGAACAATTGTGACATCAGATTGCACAAAATGGACTTTCATGGCTGTCTTAGCTTTTTGTGAAGAATGAGCTGTGTGAACTTCTTACAAGAGTTTTGAGTGCAACTCGACATCTAGTCTTCTCCTCCATGGAATCTTTTAACATTGTTATAGCTTGAGTCAGGGGATCTTGGGGCTTCAAATCCCACCAACCACAGCTTGTTCTTCCTGCAAGTTAACCATGTCATATGTCTCCAGAAGAGATGATGCAGCTAAGATTGTAGTTGCCAAGGTTTCCTACATGATCTCTTTGAACCAGTGCGTTCATGTTGAGAAGATCCAGTCATCAAAAAGGGATAGACTCTAGTCTGTCTGACCTGTAAAACAAATGTCATCCTACGTTAAAACAGCTCTGACACGGATTATCCAGAGGAACAAGAAGGTTCCTTTTTATTTCCTTCTTAAAGTTTACAGATAGTTTAAAATCTTTACAGCTGCCTGACTGCTTGACACAGTCAAACACCATGTCATGCCTCTATTTCTTCAAACACTTCAAGGAGACATTACCAAGGGGTATCTATCTTCAAGTGCTTGAGTATGACAGGTGCAAAACCATCTTCATTAACTCCAAAAATACATGACCAGGTGGAATATGCAGTTCCTTAAATGGATCATTTCCTGTGTGTTTGGTTAATTAGGAAGGCATAAAGAACATATGCCACCAATGATCACAATGGCTGTCCAACTAGGGCAAGATAGTGCCTAAAAAAAGCTGAGACATACTGATATGACATTTATCACTAACTCATCACAAACACAAGGACTTAGGTTAGGAGCAAATCCAATAAACAGGATGCCTACTTAACTTCCATGTAAAAAAATCACTTGCACAAAAAGGGCCAATTAGGAAACTTAACCTAAACCTCATTAATCTATACCGGAATGAATCCCTAAGGCAGGTATGAAGGTAAATTAACAGTAGAAATCCAACAAGATGCTTCCAAGATCATCCTTCATGAAATTCCAAGTGGAAAGAGGGCAACCTTTATCAGACTACAGTTTTTTTTCGCACTAATGGACAATTCATGTGCACTTTTCGGTGAAAACAACGTGCTAGTAAATATTGCCTCCCAGCGACAGAATGCCATAGGTTCAAATTGGAAAAGCCTACGCGAAATAGTATGTTAGGCACGAGCTTAACAATCAAAACAGCAAACTTCACATGGAAGTTCATGTCTCATCTTCAGGATCGGAAGTGATCATTCAGTAATCCCAGCTACCCACATCACCACAACCCACCAACAAACCTGCCCACCAAACTGAATTGCTCAAAGACCGGATCCCAACTGGAAGCGCAGTCAGAGAGACAAGCCCAGGGAAGGGAAGAAAATCCTTACCTTGAATAGAGGTAGAGTAATCCTGCTATCCATATATTAGGTGGGAGGAAGAAACTTCAGATGCACCATGTCTTCTTGTGACTGCGCAGTCGGACCCAACCCACCCAAAAAAAGAAACCCTAACTAGCCGACAGAATCCCTTATTTTCCGACACAATGAAGGAAAACGGAGGCCCTAAGACCGAGAAGGCCCGAGGCAATAAATTCCCCACTTTCACGCAGGTGCCTTGACAGATGGCCGGGAGATGGATTAAAGAGAGACAGCAAGCAATCGAAAACAAAAGACAACCTCAAAGGAAAACTATTTTTTGAAAATTTTTTTTCGGGAGAAATCAAATGAATATTAAATTGGAAAAGCGAACAGGCCATGAACATGAACACAGGTTGTTGTTGCCGAAAAGTAAGACAGCCGAGACTTTCCTTGCTCTTGACTGAGGAATCCGCCATGGGAATTTACAAGAAATTGAATTAAAATCAGGGCTTCTTATTGATGGTGTGGAATAATGGTGGGTGGATAAGACAAGTGTGCAAATCAAAGAGAAAAAAAAGGAGAAAAAAATCCGACCTTTTCTTATCCTGGAGTACATTTGTAGACAAATCATCTACCAGCGACTAGGTTGTCGGAATATATTTTGAACGTGAAATTAAATGAGAGGATAATATCGAACTTAAATATATTTTAAAAATTGATTTATTAATTTAAATAATATTAATTTTATTATATATTTTAAATATAATTATTATATTATAAAATTTAATTGTATAAAGGGCTAGAAATTTTAAATTTTAAAATATTTATTTATTTTTTAATATTATAATATTTATATTTTAAATAAATATTATTTTGATTGTACATTCAAATTCCAATACAAAATATATTTTAATTAAATTTAGATTTTGAGTGAATGATGATTTATTTTTTAATTAAATTTAATTATTTATTAAGTAATATACATACTATATAATAAAATATATAATTATAGTTATACGTAAATGTTGTGTAATTATGATAATAAAATAATATATGTATAATAAACTATATATATATGATATATTATTTTTATTTATTATATTATTATATCATATAGTTTTATATAAAATATTATTAATATATAAATTTATTTTAAATATATAAAAAATTATCAGTGTAATTTAAAAAAAAAAAGTGATACGTGAAAAGTGAAGATTCTACGGATAAGTAGACTGCTTTTGGGCCCGAGTGGACAACAAATAAAAAAAAGGGAAAAGTAAGATAGAAATTACATTCATATTATAAAGGATTTTCCTCATTTTCCTTTCCTTTTCCATAATAGAAATTTTGAATTTTTTTGTACTATGGCCATTTGTTTATTTTTTTATTATATATTCTTATTAAATCATTTTTTATATAGTACACTCTTTTTTTCCTATTTTTTAAAACTTTTTATTACATATTATTATTATATTAATTCTTTTACAAAATAACATATGTAAAAAAATGAAAGATTCATTCTTTATCGTTACCTCTTAATTAAAAAAAATATTTTATAATTAGGCTTGATAATTGGGCTACACAAAATAGAGTTTGTATCTATTTAAATCCGACCTCATTCAATACAAATTTCATTTCCGACGAAGCCGAATCTGATCAGAAGTTGATGAATGGTCCATCCTTGAGCTTTGCATGCAGCCAACGAGTCACACACATAATAAGGTTGCCCGAATTGGACCACTCAAGGAGACAATGAATTGAGATGCATGGTCGTTACCAGGGTTCCCTCTCTGACCATTTATAGAGAAATACAAAGAAAGAGAGCCCATCATCATGGAGAGAAAGTGGGACTACTTGATATTCAAGTGGCACTCAAAGTTTTGCCTCCAAGAAAAAAGTGGCATTCAAATTATTGTACATGGCATGAGTTTTGATAAGATTTAGATAAGCACATGGCCTTTCTCACACATCATGACCCATTAAATTAAATTCTGAATATGTGAAAGGCTAACATCATACGGGCACCCCTATAGGCTACTAGTTGCTGCAGAATGTACATAAATAAATGTGCAAATGCCTACTAGTACTGACCCCTCATGATCTCATGTTGCAAGTGGCTCTCAATGGACCACATCCCACTTTGAAAATCACTAACTATTCGTATTCCCTTGAGAGTGTTGGTTCAACCCAAGAGAAAGGTCATCCTCAACCATTGATGTCATTGGACTTTCTTGCAGATCCAATGGAGGATGTTGTAATAAGTAACAAATTGTTGGGAAAATGATATTACATTAACTACCTAATATAGACTGTTGTATCGAACTTATATCTAATTTATCACGTTTTCAAACTTATAAACCCGAATCACTTCTATAGACTTGTCAAGTTCCTCGAATAGAGCCCCCAGCACGTGATCACAAGCTCCATGGAATACCAATTCTTCTGGAAAAAAAACGGTAAAATCTGTACATCCATCCATTGATAATGTGCACTAACTAGATCCTTGTCTAACAAATCTTACCTGATCTTTGGTGTTGAAGCTTTCCCCCAGGAAAGCTTTCCATTTTGATCCTGCAACAAGCTCCACAATTTGGCTTCCAGCTAAACCTACTTGAAAGATTATTGAAACTTGACCCAAAAGAGTAGAGGAAATAAATCGCATTAATCAACGCATCTAACCTGCAATAAGTTACTGGTCTCTTTAAATTTGGTTGTACGATTTTATGCTTTGGAAGATCCCTTCATTGACACAGTCAAGAAGATCTGACTTGATGATCTTAATAATGAATGACAATCAAATCTTAGGGTTTTTCTTCTGGGAAAGATTGTAAATAAGGGAAGACATCATCAAAAACAAACAGATCAGACTAATGGGATTCCCAGCTCAGAGCTAAAACCCCTCAGAAAAAGCAAGGCAAAGAAGCAAAACCGGAATCTTACCTTATTTACTGGCAAAGTGACACTTGGGGAGGCCTGAGCCAGGGAGAAAAAAACGACTGTTTGAGCTTTGATGAAGGGCCTAAGCTGTTTGAAGAAGGGCATTAGTAGTTGTCTATGGCCGATGCAGCATCATCAAGATTCTCACTTAATCCCAGCAGATTCGTGCATGTGAATCTTGATGATGCTACACCTGCAAACAACAACTGCATCTATGAAGGTAACCTAAACAAGAACTTTCCAGCACCATCGGCATCGCCTTCCTCAAACATTAGTCGCTCCATCCACTGCCGAAGTCGGCCATTATTTGTCACTAATCATGCCTCCACAAATTACTACTCCCACCAAATTCTCAAAACAGAAAAATCTCAACCAGGAGAAGGCTAAACCTGCTGGAAGGGGAGGAGGGCCAGGGCCCAGGTTGAAGATAAAGAGAATTCAAGCTCGCTTTTTCTTTCTTTCTTTCTTTCTTTCTTTCTGATTCTGGAGTAAGAGTCTAATCACCCTGCAGCATCCGGTCGAGAAGGCATTGACAGAAGGACCAGAAAGTTTCGTTTTTTTCACAAAATGCAAGGAGGAAAGCTTCGATTGTGTAAGCTAGCCAAGAATGGTGATCTGGAGATTCTGAGCTGCTGTGAGATGAAGAGGGAGGAAAGAGTGTTAGAGAGCTCACGGTGAATGAAGGTAACAGCCAAAGGTTGTGAAGAAAAATATACACACATGCTCACAGGCTTACAGCCATGGAAAGAATGCCCTCTTCCATTTTCATGGGTATTTAATTTGGGTATCCTCTTTTCCTCCAAATAGGAGGAGGAAGAGTCACCAAACAGGAGGAGGAAGAGTGAGGTGGTGATACTTGTTGGTTCCTGTTGCTTTTTTCATTGGCTGATGTGTCCTTGTCTTTCACCTCACCAAAGCCAAACTTGTCATCACTTGTATTACTCTTCCAGCTCATAAACCCTAATTGCCATTGAAAATGCATATTTATTTATCTCAACAAATCAATTGACACCAACCCATCATGGAGCCATGATGGACGATAATTGAGCCAAATGGTCGGGATGGTATCCTATGAGGTAAAAGGTTTTCCGCCAATGGATTTGTAAGTGTTCTTTGCATTTGAATTTATTTATACAAAATTTGTTATAATAAGAATATACCACATAATTAAAAAATAATATTTTTTTATGATTACTATGTGTATTAATTGATTAATTTATTTATTGCCTACTCTAATTTAATTAGGCTTGTCAAAATGCCATTTCTAATTCAATGATCACATATCTAATGACCGGATCAAAAATGTCTCAATGGTTGTACCCAAACCCGTAATCGAATACGAAAAATGGAACCGGTCATCAGTTATGAGTTCATTAGGATTTTAGGAGCCGGATTTTAATCTAAAGTCAATTCGATCTGATGTATTTGTAGATTATTTGGAACCAAATACAATTTTTAAATTCGAATTAAATCAATAAGGAATACAATCAAATATGTTTTTATTCAAATCATAATTTTTTAAATTATTATTTAAAATAAAATACTAATAACATTTTTATATAATGTCTGTAAAGATTATTTTATAGGTACAGAAATGTGAAACTATAATTTTTTTATAATATTTGTTTATTTAAATATATAATGTATTATTAATAATTTTTAAATAAATAAGTATTTAACATAGTGATACAATATATGTTTATTAATGAGTTAAATAAGAATAATTAGAAATTATTGCATAATTTTAAAATATGATTTAGCTTTTTTAAATTAAAAAGAATATATATACCCATCTCTTATTTATATTTATACTAAAATTGACCAATTCCCGCTAAATATTAGACAATTATAAATTTAGATATTCATTTAAAAAAAAGTTTTAATAGGTGCCTATCATTTATTTTGCCCATTAACATAGATGTCAATTTCAAGTATTAAATTGCTACACTTTATAGTTTGGGGTGGTTTATTATGAAAGTCATTTTTTCATAAAGTATTAATTTAAATATTTTATGGAAATCCACCATAATCATTATAGTAATATCATCATAAGGTTGGCCGTGAAAATTACACTATAAGTGTGAATTTATTATAAAATGATTTTGGTAAATTTAGGATGAGTTGACCAATAAGGTTTATGTCTAAAATTAATAAATTACTTGGGTCAAAATATACCACTTATATTAGTTATACAATTACTTCTCAAATCAAATTTAAAATTTGGTAAAAAAGAAATCAATTTTTTAGACTTAATCCAATAATCATCAAATGCCTGCAAATTCCCTTGCGAGTTCTAGAAAATTCGACCAACTCTCAAAAATCAACATCTTTAAATTATATGCTTTTAACATACCTATACTATTTTCTAATAACAAGGTAGATATTATTTAACTAGTTATTGAAAATTCTGACTTATCTAATTATTAAAGAAAAATATTAAATTTATCCCTTATTATTTTGCTTTTATAAATGATTATTCTATCAAATATTCTTTAAAGTAAATATGAATATAACTCATTTAATTTATGCACTAAACTAATTATTAATGTGTTTGCTCTCCATGCCATAATGATCTTGCCTGATATAATCATTTTGTATCTCCTTTGCTGCAAATTCAAACAAGCCATCATAGATTAAGACGTCAAGTAACTGAGGCACAACGAATTCGGCACCAAAGCATGCAGTCATTGCTATAGAATGAGAGACGGCCGCAACATCCAATCGGCCTTGATGATCAGATAGCAACAGTAAAAGAATGGATCTAAATGCATTTTTTCCACACACTTCGGGGGAGAAAAAGAAACGCTACTGAGCTCACATTTCCCGATCCGAGCCGCACAAGGACATATTGAGCATAACAGGAAGAAGCAGAAAACGAGTTAATAAATTGCAGGAGGCTCAAAGATGATTAGTGAGATCAAAGGTCAGGGAGATTTATCCAGTAAGTTCGGTACCGACCAGAAAAGACCGCCACACCATCAAGGGAGGAAAACCGACCATCAACGGAGAAGAACAATTAAGGACCAGACGAGATGAAGAAGAAAGAGAGAGAAACAATCCTTTCAGGAGGGAGAGATGGAGAGGTGAGCCATTTGAGACTGCAACAAGGCGTTAATTGATGGCGAAAGCATCTTGGTGCTTTTCACTGTTGCAGTCGTCACATGAGTACAGTCCATGTGGCCCACCAACTCCCCGCCAATCATCACAAGCCACGTGTAAGCATTACCTTGCTGGATTATCAGAAATTATTTCTTCACTGATAACCAAATTTCCTCTCTTCTTCTTCTCTCTTGAGAAAGGTAATGGGCCATTCTTATAATCCATCCAACTGAAACACAGAAAAGGCGCCAAATACATAAACTATGGAGCAACAAAATTGTTAAGCACACAAGCTATTAGGCTACGGTTAGGGAGATGGCCCCAAGAGTGCGAATAATACTCCTGCCTGCCATCTTGGCACAGGTATTCTGAATAATATTCACTTCCATATGGAGTTGGCCATGAAATTAAGAGCTGGGACACCCCTTATCTCTGCATCAAACAAGGGTGCCTCAAGCAATCTTAGTTGGGAGAGTTCTTTATCGTTACTGATCGTTTTCAGGGCATGCATTTGCTCCTGCAATACCCAAAAACCATGGATTTAGATTCTAGGTATCTGCAGAGTAAATTATGGGCTTGTTCAGGAGCATTTGTAGATAAATAGTGAAGTCGCTCACCTTCCTTTTCATGGCACAGAACTTGCAGTCTGATGAAGATGGGGGAAGGAGTTGGTTCACAAGTATTCTCCTTATCGGAACACTTTCCTTTCTCAAGGATCCACACAACCTGGATGATTCACTCACTGCCATAACCTAAAGAGGGGATGCAGGTGAAACAAGCTCCAATTTTGAGAAGTAAACTTAAAAAACTTGGCAGATAAATGCAGGACAAGAGAAGAAGGAAAGTAAGCATTTCATCAAATGCCCAAGTGCAACTTTTAGATTGACGAACAACTAGAATAACTCCATAAGCATGCTATTTGGGCAACGATAAAAGATTCCAACAGTTGATCAGGTAATTCTGACTTCACCAGGTTAAAGCTTCATTTAAATTTTTTATAGTGAATTGATAGCATCATAAATCGCACAAAACCTACAAAGCTCTGAAGTGGGCACACTTTACGTGGGACATTACCGTAGGAATGGTTACTATGATGAATTCCATGGAATCTGGGTCACGAAAAAGATCCCGAACCTTTCTTGCACTCTCCCTGAGTTGCTCCAACCTATCAGGCTAACAGATTAAAGCCTGGTTTAATTGGTTGGCCCACTACAAAAGAGAAAACAACCAAAGAAAAGTGCAAGAAGGAAGAGGCTGTAATCAACAAGTGTTATGCTTACTGCATCCAGCTGCTTATCTTGTTTCCCGAAAACAGATTTGATGGCTGCACTAGCTGAAGCTAGCTTCTTCTTAAGCTGAACAGTGCACCCAAGTGAAAGTAAATGTCAGTCAATTGCATTATGACCATGGAAGTTTAAAAAAGAAAAGGGCATCATCATCATGGAGAACATAACAAGATATCTTAGAAAGACAGAGAAGACCAAAAAAACTAACATCAAGATGAATAAATCTAATTTTCTACTAAATTTGACATAAATAGGCCACTTATGTCAAATCATAATATAAAGGAGGTTTATCTTATAAAAGTTCAAACCTAAGATGAAACTCTCAACCATGTTGGTTTCCTATTAGTAAATATCAACTGTCAAATCAGAATGTAAAATCTAGAGTAGCAAGGCTTAGAAACTATATATTCTCATGCTCATTCATCATACCTCCATCATTTTGCCAAGGGATGTATCAAGGAAATCAGGCAGAGATAGAAGTCGGAGAGTGTGGCCCTATCCATCAACTTTGAATCAAGCTCGTGATTATCCACATAATGAAGTAATGAAGTAATGCTTTACTCACTGTTGGGGCTGTATCAAATACAATGCGAGTGAATGTACTATATGCTGGCGAGTCTAGGAAGCCCATCACCTGAGGAAAAATATAATCGACACGATCCTTTCATTACCATAATAATCATTGGCAGGGTTAAATATCATATGCGATCCTTAGTAGAGTGCTGATTGGTAGAGAAAAATTGGGAAAATCTGCACACCTTGGAAATGGCAACAACTTCATCCATACCAGGAGGAGGATTGTCCATCAGTTCATCAAGTTTAAGATCCCCTAACTAAGAAACATCACGTAATAAGTAACACCCAGAAATCCAGATCTCCACCAGCTGAGGGATTTGAGTTAATATCTTAGCCATTTATAGTCCGAGTTGTTCCATCTTAAAACTGCTAAAGGGATATTACCTCTAACAGTCGGCTACTTTTCCATGTGAACAGATGTTTAAATTTCAACTATCATAATTGATTTCTGAGCTAGAATAGCAGTGAGGGTGTCACCTGATCAAACATTGATCCGAGGCCCATGCCATCCATTACATCTTTGACAGAATTTCTACCACCGGTTCGCATTGAGCTCTGAAATTCTTCCTTCATTTTCTCTGAGACTATCTGGCACAAGTAGTTCCATAAAATAAGCAGATAAATATAATAATAAGAATGTCCACCAAAAAGAAATAAGAGCTAAAATAAGCAATATCCTCAATCAAAAGTACCTCAAGCGCATAAAGTGGAGAAGCAACTCCTTCCACGGGCACAAGGTTGCCTCCAGACAGATTCTACAGCAAAAGAGAACCACTGGCAATGAAATTTATTCTTTATCCAGAATGAAGGCAATATACTGATTTTTTTTACAATAAAGAGAAAAGAAGCCCCCTAGTACCTGAGAAAAAGAATCACTTAACGAATGAGCAGGGTCAGTTGAGACCACAATGGTAGGGTGCCCACTGTTAGCAAACTTCACTGCAAGGGAAGCAGCACAACTTGTCTTGCCAACACCACCCTTCCCACCTATCATGTAGTACTTCCGTGTTCTTCCGAGAACCATGTCATTGAACCCATCAAGAGACTCTGGCGAACTAGATATTGATCTCACTGCACATATGGATCAGATGGAACCCGATCACTAAATAATTGTACTCAACATTTCTAATTTGGGTAAAAGAGCTAGAAATTTACACAAAACTTCTGAATTCGACACTGAAAGAACAGATATTTCTGAAATTAATGGTGTTATCGCAACTCAGATTAAAATCAGTGGCTCGAAACGATGATATTTGCAGGGAGAAGAAAATAAGCTTTGTTCACCTTGAACAAGATCCTTCAAGGGCCTACTATTGTTGGTATAAAAAAGAGCTGACGCCGCAGATACGGCCTCTGTAAACCTTCTGGCTCCATGGTCAAGAAGACTGTAGTTCTGGCACTTCGATGCATACCGCAGTAGAGCCGCCATAGCCGTAGAGCTCTGAGCAGAGATGAGAGAAATGGAGGGAAAGATAGCTTCGGCACCGTCTTCGATAATTGGGCTATCAGATGTTAGACCCATTAACTTAAGGCCCAATGTAAGCCCACAGTTGCCTCCAGTTAAAAGAGAGCCCGGAGACGGTTACTGACGCGCCCCGGGTCTCACGCGCCTATACAGTCCAATACAATTCATAGGAAATTTCAAGTCCGTCTCTAACAACGCTTTCTTTTCTGCCTGAGCTCTGTATTCTACTTTCCCTCTCGTTCCCCCCTCTCAGCTTTTTGCTGCTCACCTATCCACAATCTCATCTCACAGTACTACAGTTTTTCAGCTTAACTTCCTGCCCATTCAATGGTACTAAGCTAATTCCTTTCTCTCCTCTTCTAGCGCGTTAGTTGAAATGCTCTAGCATCTGCCTGCTCATGATTTCTCTTAGTCTATTGTCCACTGGTTTAAAGATGAGTCAACATGCAAATAGTCAGGTCGCGTGGGAGAATTGCGCGCTGAGTATGGTATCAATGCCGGGTATATAAGTTAAAATTAGTGAAATCTCACGGAATATGATTGGGATAGAGTGGGAGGAGATATCCTTCCTTTGCCTTTTCTAGTTGTTTTGGAGAAGAATATATACTGATGTAATCATCTTATAGTATTGTCATTCCAAATTTTGATTTGAAGTCTAATTTTTGCCTTTTTTGGGAAAGCTATGTCTAAATGGCAATTGCAATCTCAATCATTGATTGGTATATTTGGTGCATGTTTATTTATTGGGAAAATGATTTACGCCTTGTTTACTTCACCTTCATTGGAGATGTCATTTGGAAAAGATGTATTCCCAACAGTAGTTTAGGAAAATTACATAGACCCAAAGATGTATTTCATATGAGATGATAATGAATTCTTCCTCTTGATGGCAGATATCGCACTGGAGATTGTAGAAGTTGGATCATGACTGATGCTGCAATAAATGATGCATTTATTAGTATAGATATGGATGACAACAATGATATTTTCACAGCAGAGGTAATTTTTGTTAATCATCTACTGGAAAAAAAAATGTTTTTGATCTCTCATAGTAATGACTAGGGCCTTACTGATGTGGAAATTCAACTTTCAAGCCATTATCTTTGGGCATTGTGGCTTCCTCATCTGTGCCTAGCCATGGGCTATTGTGCTGAATTTTCTTAGTTTTCTTGGTAGCATGTTGTAGGAGGCTTCTGTTGGATTATAATAGTGGCACTGGGATTTTTCCATGACCTGCTTATTGAGTCATGATGGAGTTATAGAGTAATCTGATATTGCACCTTGCCCAGATTCTCTAAAGCACATCTCTATACGGACAACTATCATAAGTTTCTGTGTACAACATGCATCCAGTGATTATTGCTAGTTTTCTAGATGACTGTATGTTTAAGAACTGATTTTATATGAACAGATTCATGATGAATATGTATAGATGGATTCCATAAAGTGAAGCTGCTATATTTGATTTGAAAATAAAGATAAAGATATGCTTTCAGTATCGTGTACTTTGTAGTTTGTTATGCCAATGTCTGCTCCTGTTTTCCTGAAGGGTGGTCACCATGTCTCATTTCTTTCTGCTTTTGAGGATGAAGTGATGGAAACAGAGCATGCCTTTCTAGATGTGGGGCATGAGTGTGACAAAGATGTGGTTGGTGGTCATCTTGGCTTTGGCACTTACGACCTAGAGAAGTGCTTTGGTGTTGGAAATATTTCATCTGCTATTGTGTATGATGAGATGATCAATGGTGGTAAAAAAGTTAGCTCTTTTGTTTTTGTGGATTAATCCTTGTTATTGCTGCTTGCAATTCATCCCTCATTCAGTATTTCAACTTACATTTGACCTAGATGCTGATCTGTTACAGGTTGATCATCAGCATTCTTTGCCATACATTTGACCTAGATACTGATCTGTTGCGGGTTGATATCATATACATTACAGCTTAATAATGGGACTTTCTAGTTATAGGATTAAGTTCCAAAAATAGTGACCATTATATCTTGCAAACTAGTATGTCAATTAATCAAATGTATACAAACATGCATTCTGCAATCAGTTAGCAGATGAGATTGATGAACCTGTCCAACATTTCCTATGTGCCCTTATTATTTGGAATTGCTTCTCCATAGGCATGTTTGCAGCTTGCTTTGGATCATGACTTCTTTATGAATAAACATTTTGGTGTACAAATACTTACAGTTTACCTTTGTGTCATTTAGGCCCTGTAGATTCTTCGCTTAATGTGGGAGAGGAAGCAGAGAGAGAAGTATGTCCCTCTTGCAAGCTATTAGTTGGGATTCTATCTGATAGAAGAGATTAGGAGTCAGAATTCTTACATTATGTTTGTTCTCTAGTTTTTTGATGGGATGCTTCAAGGAACAGATAAGAGAACCCCGCATGAGCAGAAACTTACACCACAGACATCCAACCTTGAATCCCTAGGTAGATCTTCAGAGTAGTTAGTCTTCTACTTGGGAATTTTGATTTGAAACTCATTAGTTACTTTTGTGACATTTATTTTTCATCCTTTTAGATTCTAAACCCACGGGTGGTCATTCCAGCGATCCTTATGGACCAGCTGGTGGATCTGTTCTTAAGTTGGGACTAGAAAATGAATTGCAGGCTACAGCTGGAGTGAGAAAAGAACAAATCTCTACTCATATCCAAGATGCTGAGAGTTTGGCAGAGGAGAAACCTCTAGGAAAGAGACTGCACAAGCCTCCTCGGAGGTACATTGAAGAATCTGTGGAGCCTAAGTCCAGATCCATCAGCGGAAAGAAATGTAGGACATACTGTAGAGCATCAAAGGTCAAGCCTTCAAGTGTAAAGTTTCCCAAGGAGCCCATGAAGCAACTTCCCAATGTGGGCAATGGAACATTGCTATCCATGCACGAGGAAGAACCTTTTGCAAGAGCTTGCATCCAGGTTCCATTTGGCCTTCCAGTCGAAGAAGAACAAGCTAAGGAATCTCCTGAATCTTTGGGAATGAGCATTGTTTTGGTAGGTCTGGCGATATAAATTATAATTTCTTTATCATCTAATCTACATGTTCTACTATTAGTAATATTTCATTATTAATTACTTTTAACCAATAATAAATGCATTGATCAACTCTTTTTTTTTTTGTTCAGTGGCAGGACCCTGACAATTGCACGAGCAATCTATCAACTATCTCAAAGGAGAGATTTGATGTCGAGTGTCTCTCTGCAC
This sequence comes from Trapa bicornis, assembly GCA_030064425.1. NCBI lineage: Eukaryota > Viridiplantae > Streptophyta > Magnoliopsida > Myrtales > Lythraceae > Trapa > Trapa bicornis. The sequence continues at coordinate 18,704,466 of CM057758.1, read as the reverse complement.
CTCCTAAATTGCTGGAGTCTGCCCCAAAAACTAATCGAGAAGACAGAACCAATGTGCAGAAGGGGAATAGACGGAGAAAGCATCATATTCCATGGACTCAATCAGAGGTGATGAAGTTGATAGAAGGAATCTCTCATCTTGGAGTTGGAAGGTGGTCCAAGATAAAAAAACTTCTATTTCCTTCCTCAAAGCATCGTACATCTGTAGATCTAAAGGTAGGTCTATCTTGTGTACGAAAATGCACTTGGTGTCTTTTATATCACTGAATGATTCCTCTGTTTTATTGTCAAAACAATTCCGGTTTTCAGGACAAATGGAGAAATCTGGTGAAAGCTAGCAAGACACAACTGAGGAAGAAGAGGAAGGTCCCTCCCATCAAACTCCAAAGTGGCATTATCTTGTTTCCATACCCAAATATTTGTCTTCTTCTTTGTCAGAACTTTGCAACTGTGCAGGGTACTCAAGGTCGGAAGCAGCTCACGCATCAAGCTCCAGAGCCTGTTCTTCGTCGGGTTAGGGAACTGGCAAAGTTACAACAACTGCCAGAGAAAACAACAGTGGTTCGAGGTTTTTTGTCAGACAAGAGGCTGCTTCTGGGAGGTAAGTTTGAAGTGTAGAGACTCATTGGAGCTTTAGTCACCAAGAGTTGAAGTATCCGTACGCCTTGGAAAATGGCTGACTGTCATGGACAATCACTGAACTTTCATAATTTAATATAGTTGCATATCATCATCCTCTCGTGTCTTCAAGAAATCATCCATTCCTATACTTGAATATATAAGAGGGAGAGGTTGTTGGGAGGGTCCAGCCTCCTCTCATACCATACCTTAGGTTTTGAAGGGGGAAGGAAGGCTGAAGCCCCTTTCCGACGAGCAATCCCCTTTATTTCGTTAATGACCCATAACTTAACCTCTAATAATTAAAAAGAAATTAATTTATGGGATGAGAATAATGCATAAAAAATATTTTTTTATTATTTATAATATAATAGTTATTAAATACAATTTAATTTCACATTCTTTTTTATTAATTTTATGACATGAACATTTGGATAAATAATTTTAACTAATTTTTAAAATATAAATAATTATTATATAAAATATTATAGAGGTTAAAACAAATTTAATTAATATGATGAGAATAAGTATGAAAAATATTTGTAATTAATTATAATAATGAATTAGTAAAATTCATTGAGAAAATAATGTGAATACTTTTGAAATTGAAATCATTTTCATTTAAAAATTGTATTGATAATTAATTATATTAAATTTATGTATAGAATAATATCATTTTTTATTAATATGAGATTATATTATCATATGCTCCTAAATTACATATAATAAATATGTACAAGTTGTATATAATTATTACATTTCCATATATAACACTTTATTATAATTAATATTAAACTTTAAAATGTTATATAAAAAATTATTAAGTTTTTAATAGCTTTTAAAGTGTTAGTTTGAAATCTTATTTACCAAGTACCAAAGTGTATGTTACTTTTTGGATGAAGATGAGCATTGTCTCAAATTTACCAAGAATTGAGTAATGGACAATCAATCTCTAAGTCTAGCTTTGGGAATCCATGAATACACTCTTAAGGTTGTCATCATTTAAAATGTATTTTTCAATGAGATGTGATATAATATAAGTTCAATAACATGTCACATACAATTCACTAGACAAATTATAGGCTGTCAAAATTATAAGCAAATATTAATAATAAAAAATGTGCACAAATCCTTGAGGTTCAACCACAATGTTAGTGGTGGTGATTGATGAATGATTCTTATGTTTTCTTGTATGACAAAATTGACTAAGTATCATTCATAAAAACTCCTAAAACAATATCACCTTACACTCATTTTAACATATTATAAATTTTTTTATCAAATTTATTGTGAGAAGATGTTATATATGGTTGGGTCTATATTTATTTAAAAGTTATAACAGGTAAATAGTGCAATATTTTTAATCTTATAAATTCATAACACTTTACCGTCCTCAAATACAACGTGAAACCCTCAAAAATTGTTTTAGAGCCGAGTATTATTCTTTCAGTCTTGAGTGGGGAACAATTGAATCGAGTTAGGTATTTTTTCTTATCCATACTGAGGCAGACAGTCTCAGATCCAGTAATTATAAATAGTGAAATCATTTCAACCTTATAAACCTATAAAACTTCTCTATTTTATCTAATATAAAATCTTATTTCCAACATTTATTAATACACATTTTATTTCTAATCTCATCGAATTACATGATTGTCACATTCTTACTCGATATAATAGTAATTATCATACTATATTAGAACAATATATTGAAATACTAGGAATACTACCGCTCTAAAATTCATTTTAAATTTAATATTTTTCAAAATTACTTAAAAATAGGTAGTAATCTAAAAACTCTCCGAGAATCATTAATTGTATTAGATCTATTTAAATTATCTATTACCTACTCCTCATCTTTTAAACAATCACCTAAAAGGATAGTGAAAAGGGGAGCTTAAAACTCATTGGGTAAGGTTATTAACACCATGTTTCAAGACATCCATGTCATTCTATACTCAAAATTCAAAATAGAGTATTTAACATCTTTTAAAACATAACCATCATTTTTAAAAAATGGTATTTCTTTTTAAAAGATTATGTATTTTAATTTTCAATTATAAGTACCCATTACAAGTCTTATTCAGTATATTCAGTGCATTTGAGCACACGTAATCCATGCCAAATTAAATATGTTGATTGTGCCAAATTTTTGAATGTCGCTTATTCGATCATTTGTTAATGATTATTGGATAAATACGCGTTGATATATCCTTACAATTTTTAAAATAGATTATATCACTAATTTGAATGTCAATGTTTCATCTATCCCACCTCTTAAAAGATGAGAGTAAAGAAGAATATTAATAAAATAAGATGTATTGCATTAGTAGTGTATAAAATTTTTTCACGCTATTTTATTGAATAACAAGGCTTACATATATATATATATATTTGTAGTATATTAAATGGTAAATTAAATAAAACAAATGAGCACAACTTGCAGGTGTAATGACATTAATTACTTGTACTAGTGGAGGTAATGTTATTGACTAAAAAATTTGCAAGCATGTGAGTTTTTTTGTCATGGAAGTGATATAATTAATTGCAGGCACTAGTCATTCCAGTGGAAGTAATGATATCAATTGCTTGCACTAGTCATTCAATGGGAGGTGATGTCATTGAGTCACCTATTGACCGGACACGTGGTGACTTATTATTGGTCGATTAAGTTGATGTGGTCATTAATCGAATCTAGTCATACATTGACCATGACACGTGGCGTCCTCTTATTGGCGAATTTAAATTTGTCGATTTTCCTCCTAATTCATTGTGCCATTGCCATATGTTAGTCTCTGATTGGCTATGGTCATCCGACGTTGTTTTGTCACGTGTCAACCTCTTATTGGTCGACCATTCTCTAACATCCTAATCGACCGCTGATGTGGCTCATTTGCCACATGTCAACACCTCATTGGCCAGCCCTACTAACTAGTCTTCTCCTTAATTGATCGTTGATTAAGAACACATGTGGCTCCCTCATTGGTTGATCTTTGGTGGCGTGATTTTTTCTTCGTTTAACAGTTGACCGAGTACACGTGTCACGCTTTAATTGGATAGTGTTTTTAGATGCTAACTGAGCAGCTGACTAAGCACGCTTCACCATGTGTCGTGCGCGGTGACTAGGCACTAACATGGTAGGCGGTCTGTTGACCGGTTCGGTGATCTGAAATAAAAAATCAATTAGTTCATGCCGGATTCGATCGATTTTCTAAAAATTTAAAAATTTCTAATTCTGTCTAAATTTATTGTCTATATAACAGTTACTTCAATTTCCCAAATTGATATTTTTAAATTATTTAGAAAAATGAATTTTTGAATCGATTCCTTATCGTTCAATCCGGTTCAGGTCAGTTTCATCCTGAACCAGTCTAATTACCTCATCCAATTCCATTCATGGTTCTTTTCTATTATTTTTTTATTGACCATTTTTAATTTTCCAATTTTCCGTTTTGATTTCTCTATACCAATTCTGGTTCATTTTGAAACTTGGTTTTCTCTCGTAATTTTTCAGTTTTCTTATTAAACGGGGTTTACAGTAGGTTTGAGGTATACACCTCAAGAGTTCAATACAAATGCTATAATTTTTTTTATTTATCAGTATTGTTATCCATTGTAAATTTATGATATAATTTATAATTGTATTATTTTAAAAGAAAATTTTGATCTAGTGTGTAATTGTTTTATATTCTAAGTCTTCCCTTCACTTGTTTCTATAATGGTAAAATACCGAGAAATCAGGATATCATTGCCCCCACTCCAACTGGTTAATCCATGTTCAATCTAAACCTTCTCTTAGCATGGGCTCAAAATGACAAGTAAATCTTTGTTTGCATGATAAAATTAATGGGCTCTTTAGAACCTCCCCTTCCCAACTATTGTTTTAAAACAATTCTATTTACATTTTTTATTACTAGGTGGTTGAGGTTATGTTATCTTTTAGACATAATCAACACATTAGTTGACTAGCCTACCCCAATTCCTTAATTTGATAAGAGGTTGGTTTACTTGATTAAACACTCGGTCTAATAGGATTTGCTTGGTTTTTAGTTGTTGATAGCCAACATCTTTCCTTTAGCTATGAGCCAACAACTTGTTAGAAAGTTGACTACTAGGGTTTCCTTGGTGTTATTTCACTTTTTTGTTTAGGGTTTGCCTTCACTTTTTATTGGGTTTATTTTATAAAAAAATGATATATGAATGGGCTTCTTTTAACGCTCCCCTCAGGGATTAGAGTATGAGAAGTGCGCCCATTCACTTGTACAAGCTAAGTCCAAGTTTAAATCCATGAGGTTCTAATTCAAGCCCACTCGAAGGGCTAATGGGTTTCCAATTATTTTTTTGCCCTCATCCATGTCCACAAGTTCTCAACCCCTTCCTTATTTTAGGTTGTAGCTAAACGTAGTCCCTTTATAGTGTTCTCTTGTAGTTCATGTATGATTGAGAGGCTGCCCATGTTCAACCCATTCATTTTTAAGGCTTTATTTGACTCTTAATTAATTTGTATGGGTTGAATAAGTCCATTTGTGTGCTAAAGTTATAATGGGTGGTTTTAATTGAATTTTTCAAAATTATTTAATCTGATTTCATTCATCACATAAATTAGATTTAATTCAAATAATTTTATATTTAATTTTTAATTGAATGTAAAGTATATCCCATTTTTATCCGTATTTAAATTCAGTTCAAGTGAAATTTAAAATTTTTATCTTTTAATTTTAAGTCCATCTAAATGATATTTTTATTTTTTAAAATATTAGGTTTATTTTACGTTTTCGATTCTAATTTATTGTAATATAATTATTCAGAAATCCTATCATTATAATTTATTCAGTATTTTTAAAATTTTATCCCCAAAATTATTATAACGTGGAATTTCAATCTCCACTCATTATTATAACGAGGCCGTATTGGTAATTTTTATAGGAATTTGGTTAAAATTAATATATTGATGTGAATTAATGATGATTGAATATTATTTTTTAATATTAGTAATTGAATGCAAATCATGGGCTTGGGCCTCATGTCTCACTCATTATCCAGTCCCAATAAGATTATTAGGGCCCATTGGAATGATTCGGGTCCGACCTCACCCACTGGATCATAAGGGCTACAGCCTACAAAGCAGAAAAGCGGCGCAGTATCCGACCCTCCTGAAAGGGAGAAGTGAAAATGACCGGGAAAGGAAGTGCTACTCCGGCGACGTATTCGCCTTCTCCGACGAGCCGGAAGGGGAAGCCTCCCGCCTATAAAGACGGTGACCTCAATTGGGCTCGCCCCGACGGCCGAGGCTTCCAGCAGTGCAGGCCCGCCTGTAAGCTCAGAATCCACATTTTCTTTGCTCTACCACGCATTTATCTCGCTCTAGGAATGGTTCTTCTTGCCTTAGGATCGTGTAGTTTGATGATTCCATGTGGCTTATTGATTATGGTAGCATCCTTGGCTCGTGATTATGGAACTAGAAAGACGGCAGGTTTGATTGCTTCGAGGAATCGACCAGCGTTCTCCTGTGAATTTTTTTGGGGAAATCTTTATGACCGTCCTACTCCATTCTCATATCCATCTGGAGCATGCATTTGGTGCCGTGTGATTAGGATAGTTCTCTAGCTTCGATATTCTGTTGTTACTCATGGTTAATTCAACATCTTCGAGTATCAGAAGGTTCGCCCTTGTTGACATTTTTTGGTTGCATATTGTGTATGGGGGTTATCGGTTAACCTTTTCTACACCAGGGAGCCATTCCAATGGAGTCTAGCTAAGCATGGTCATTTTAGTGTCGACCTGTTCCTTATCCCTTTGCAGTGCTAAACATGTAATACATGCCATATCTTAGGCATATTGTTCTCAGCATCTGAATATATGTGATGATAACGTCCTTGGCTGTCTAATAGTGAACGATAAGCTCCCCCCCCCCCCCCCCCCCCCCCCCCCCCCCCGATTTTTTACCAGTTTTCTTCTTTCATTCTGAGAGAAGGAATGCATCATGATTGTCAATCTTAATGTTTTCCGCATCTGATTTTGAGCTTCACTGCAGATTTTAGAACTGGTGCAGTGAACGCTGCTTCAGGCTCTGCTTATGTTGAAATTGGGAATACCAAGGTCATAGTGTCTGTGTGAGTTCAACCATTCTTCTTATGAATTTCTTTGGCATTGTTCATCATAATAAAATATGTATTTACTAAAATGATGTCTATTTTTTTTTATGTTTAAGTCTGTCTCTAGTTGATGAGCAATATACTTGGGTGATGGCATTTTCCCAGATGTACAGAAGCTAAGAAATGGTAGCTAATTATGCTTTTCGTGCTCAGGTTTGGTCCGAGGGAAAGCAAGAAAGCTATGAAGTACAGCGACATTGGTAGATTGAATTGTAATGTTAGCTATACAAGCTTCTCTACTCCAGTCAGAGGGCAGGTATTGTATGGAAGACATTCGAGCATGTATTATCATTTGTGGCTTCCTTGTCTGGTCTCTTCCTTTCCTTACTAAATCTGAGATACTTGTGCTAGCAATTGGACCACAAAGAGTATTCATCGATGCTTCATAAGGCTCTGGAAGGTGCCATTATATTAGAATCATTTCCAAAGACAACCGTTGATGTCTTTGCACTTGTCTTGGAATCTGGTGGAAGTAAGTTTTTTTATGGAGGATCAATGTATTTATTTTTGTATGCCTTGTGAAATGCAAAAGACTGACAAATCCTTCATTCTTCCTGTTACAGGTGATTTGCCTATAGTAATATCATGTGCTAGTCTTGCCCTTGCAGATGCTGGGATCATGATGTATGACCTCGTTGCTTCTGTTTCTGTGGTATGCCATTCTGTTTAGTAGAATATTATGTATGTTGTCGCTTTCTGTATAAAAAAGCCAAATTACCCCTTCTCTTTCGTATACACTATGAACAACATACACGTGTGCATGCTAATGAAGTTATTGAGCTTTTGTTCTATCAAAGAGTGGATGTGTGGGTGGATTAAGATATGTCCATTTTAATCTGATGGTCAATAAGATTCCATTGATTACAAGCATCTTACAAAATTGGCTTTCATGTTCATTAGTAGGTAATTAGTGGATTTCTAAAAAGAGGACCAATTGATTCTGCTGATGCATTTGTTTGGATACATTGTTCCTTTTTTCACCTTTTCCGTATAGATGTAAGCAGGCCTTTCTAATTATGTGGATCTTATGCATGTAATGTTTTGTGTTTCAGTATTCTCTTGGGGTAAACCTTGTGATTGATCCAATATCAGAAGAGGAGAGCTACCAGGATGGAAGCTTATTGATCAGTTACATGCCTTCCCGTAAAGAGGTCACTCAGCTCACAGTTACAGGGGAATGGTCGACTGATAAGATAAATGAGGTAAGTTATTGAGTATGCCATCTTCCTAATATCTCCTGAAATAGATATCCCTGGCAACACCTCAGCTTATCATGAATCACAAAGGATTAGGCACCCTCTTGCAGTGATCTACATATATGCTGATAATTGTTTTTGTGAAAATCCCTGGGTATGCAGTGCTTAGTTGTCTGAAACCTTATTGATCAACCTCTGCTCGAGAATAGTTTTATGTGTCCCAAGGTTTTCAATTGGAGAGACTGAAAATGAAAAATGTTTGGGAATGTAAGAAGTTGTTTTGTTGCTACTGTAGGCAATGAATATTTGCCTTGACGCCTGTGGAAAGCTTGGGGAGATAATGAGAATGTGCCTGAAGGAAGCTGCTTCGGTCTCATCTGAGTAAAGTCTAATGCTTTTTTGTACGTTCTAGTCTGTTTTTGTTGTCTTTTTGACCTGTCAGAGAAGGAAGAAGATTTTGTTGGCAAATATCACCATTGTTTTATCAAAGCTCATCCCTTCACAGAAGCTATAGCCTTCTCTTTTCTTTTGCAACTCTCTTTATTAGTATTCCATGGAAGAAAGAACTTGCTGCTGCAATTGCCATTTACATTAACTGGTCTAGCTGAATAACTGTAGTGACCACTTAACATTCAGAGACTCTTAAAAACAGCATTCACGGATGGAATGCCTGCAGCATCCTCAATCCACTTCCCAAATTGTCTGAAACAGAGTAAACCTTGGGAGGCCTGGGGGCAGGTTGAAAGGACTACAAGGGGCCTAAAAGACTCGTGAGTCATGAACTTGAGGAGCGCTTTGTCTTTGACAGCATGCCTTCTATAGCACAAAAAAGGTTCCATCCATGGGAGCTGAGCTTCCATCCATTCCCATCATTGTTTGGCATCTCCATAGCAAGTTGGAAGAAGACACTTTAGAGTATGAGATCAACAGGCGCAGATGATGGGAAAAAGACCAGTTAATTGAAGGGACTGTAATGATTATGTCTACTTTCTTAATCAATGGTTTAGTTAAGGACAATCATCAGGAGACAGTTCAATAGTTATCTCTTTGACAATTTAACAGGCACTGTGGCTAGAAGGGCTATAATATGCAATATTTAAAAAAATCAAATAACATGACCCAAAATATAATATGCAATATTAAAAAAAGTGGAACATGGGAACAAGGTTGGAATTTGAAAGCTGTGTGACATTGATCATCACCTTCTTAGTTTGACTAATATGGAAAATAGATACATCTTTTCATAGTCAACAAAGATTAAAGCTCTCAACTGGTGTGCGTGAGCGCTTTTTTTTTTTTTAATTTTTTGGGTGAACTTTAAATTTAAAAAGAGATGGGGAAATAATTAATAAAAGAGCACTAAAATCTCATAAGAAAAAAAAAGACTATCATTCTTATTATATATTTGAATTTTTTTATATATAAATTATATATATTTGAAATTAATTATTTCAAAATTTCATATTATTAGAAAATATAAATTAATAACGGATTCATTAGTTATAAAAGGTTCCAATTTTATATATTCAAAATATCTTTTATTTTAATTAATATTTAACTAATTATCTCAACATAATCAATAATTATTTACTATATTAATATATATTATTATAATATCTAAAAAATAACCATTACAAATTAAATATTTTTTTAATATTCGAACAGATTATAACTCCGGTTACGATTTCTGTTCAGCCATGAATAGGAATGTTAATAATTTTAATATTATATTAAATAATATTTTGTATGATAACTGGTTATATGCTCACAATAACTCAAATATTAAAAAAATTAACTTATATAAAACCAATCTCAATTTTATAATTATAATATATATATATATAATTAGAACAAAATAATATATTATTAGAATTATACCCACTTTCTATAAGAGGCATGACATCCATATAGTATATGATGCACCGAAAGCTAATAGCTTTCCTTAGCTTAGAATTTCAGGGCACATATCCAACCATCCCACCATTTCAATAATCACTTTCCATCCATTTTTCCGAAGAAGCGCATGCAAGCACTAGACAACACATGCACGAATCCTATTGTAGCTGTGCATGCCTACGTGGAAGCACGTGCGTTCGATGCAGCCAATAATAAGTGGACAACTGGGATCGTGTATGCATGTTGACACTGTGTGGGCTTTTAGTAAGCAATATAAGTGAAGATATGATTAATCAATCTTATATCATTAGAGAAAAAACATATTAAAAGTTTTGTTTTGGAAGCACCGGCCTAATGTACGTGTACATACCGTACAATTTTAAACCCACATTTATTATAATTATATTTTCTTATACTTTATTTTTATATTTATAATGTACTTTTTTCCTAACTAATGTATATAAATCATTACAAATACTTGATTTTTTTATTATGTCAGATACATATCAATATGCCTAGCTACCTAGATAATTAAGTGGGTCCATGTCGGAAAACATCCGACCATATGAATTGGTTGTCGAGCAACAAGTGGGGCTTTCCTACTGGGAAATGTACAAGAGTAAGATAGGGGAATGATATGTCTCCACCCTTATGGGCACATTTATTACACGACAATGGAATGGATGGAAATCCATGGATAAGTAGTCAACATTCAAATCGTGTGTATATGTTCTACTTGTCGGCAGGATACAATAGTCCCCTTCACTTTAATTTTGCCCGGAGTACAATTCATAATCTCTCTACCTTGTCGGGTAATCCTTGGATGGATGTCCCGTCCCCGGACACAATGGCTTTTTTCTCGTGGCATTCTTATAGCCAAAGTCAGGATAAGAGTTTAGGGTATAGGATTAGAAAATTTATATATGTCTAATTTCTAGAGGGATAGCTTTCAAATAAATTAGGCCTAAATATTACACACTAATTTAATCGATTTTAAAAATCGCAAGCCCACTTTGTATAAATTTGTATTGGAATATCTTTGCCCATAAATAATTAAATATATATGGATTATAGATTAATTAATTTTAATAAAATTTGGAATAATTAAAGTGATATACCAAAAATGAGATATGAATAGGTCAAAAGGATGATAGTGGAATGCAAAATGGTCTAAGTGCATGTCAGCATGTGGCATATCGACACGGACCCCATTACCAAACTAGCCCATCATAAAGCGTGCCATGCAAAAAAGAGGGGGAAAGGAATAAATAAATAAAATAAAATAAAATAGAAATAGTGCTCACTCATGGCATGGATGACTAGGAATTCCATCATATTCTTGATTCCTATTTTTTAATAAAATTGCTCTATATGGTTAGTTGGGGAAATGGTAAATTGTCATCACAAGTAGACCAAAAAAAGTTCATTCATGTGTATATATGATGTGTAGGTGTGAAAAGGGAGAAGCATAATCAAAAGTGGATTAGTTGGTGGTAATGGTATCCCTTTAACAAGTCTAAGGTTTGATTATCTTTTGGAGTTTTTATATTTGACTAATTATAATCTATTAATTACTACTCAAAAGTTTGCATGAGTTCTTCTAAACAAATGTTTTCTTTTGGGTATGATGGTTTGACTTGTCCTTTTCCATAATAGGACTTGGAAAACAAAGGGCATTCATCAGCACCATAACAATATGCCCATACGCCACCATAAGTCAAAAGGCACATCAACATGGTCAGTACTAGGAGCACATACACACGTTACTAAGCATTTACTAGAAGATAAACTGCATTTAATTTTCTAGCCATCAAATCATAAGTCAGATGCACCATGGGAGCTGAGCTGTCGGACACTACATTCATAATCCTATCCATGACCACTAAGGAATTGATATACCCAGGCCAAATTTTGCACAAGTTCGTAGTTGAAGGTGCCAGAGATAATTTGGAAAGCATATAAAAGTGTTATTATAAATAATATTATCCTTAGATAAAATAAAAAATTATTATTAATTTATAAAATTAAAAATATTTTACTATTAACAGGTTATTATTTTTAACTAAATACGTATACTATCACTACTAATAAGTAAATATTATTATCCCATAGTTCACACCCACACCTTACACCTTACCTTTTATTGTAAACACAATTATAATATCTTATTATATGATATTACTATCTCTTGGTTCACACCCACATCTTACCTTGTATGGTAAACACAATTGTAAAGAAAAAATAACAAATTAAAAATAATTGTTCACATTTTTTTATAATAAAAAATAATATTCAATTTGCATTTTAATTTAATTATATCAACTTTTTTATATAATCTAACTATAAATATTACACCTGATTTAAATACAATTTATACTATTATATAGAAAAAATACCTAAATCGAATTAATTATTTTCACTAGTACAATAATAAAAATATAATATAATACTTAAATTTCAATTTAATTATCTCAAATTTTATGAAATAACTATAATAATTTTATTATATAAAACTATATATACACACAAAGGGCATCTAAGGTAAATTCGTGCCATGCTTTTCTCCTACCCCTCCAATATAGATATGTATATATAGACCATATGTGAGAGGTGAATTTTTGGTCTAGTGAGAATATACCATACATGGAACTATCTACCCTACTAGATAGGGATAAGAGAATAATGTATTTCCATAATAGGGGAGTCAGGTGGAGGGGAAAATGAGATGAGATAGCCATAGTGACATACATTATCGCCCTCTCATTTTGCAGAAATTATTTTTGGTACCTATTATACTTTATAAATTAATATTTTTTTTATTTTACCGAGTCACATCACCGACTAATACGGATGAAACATTTGCTCCACTCGTTCATGTCCCCAATATTATCATGTCGACAAGGTCACTCTTCGATTCATTCCAATGTTTGGAATCATTCGTAGGTTTGGAATTATAAAATAAATTGGAATATGTTAAATTTAAAAGTATTATGTAATATATATATATATTTAAAAAATAGGATGCCATGGGAAAATTGTTGAACGTGTTGACTGTCAGCTCAGCAGAATGCATGGACATGCATGTTCTTGTGCATGCAATGAATGTACGAGAAGAATATTATCTATTAGAGAACATGTTACACATTACAAGACAAACTTGTTATGGGGCTTTGTCTGTGGCAAATGTATGGAGGAACATATATTACATTATCTACCATAAATTTGATCATAATTTAATATTATATAACTCTCATTAATTTTTTAAATGGTAGTTTTTTATTCAAAGTTTAGTGAAAAATTAATCAACGTTACAATTAAAAATCATTACATGGTATAATATTGATTTTACATTATTGACACCAAAGCAAGGGATAATAAGAGGATGAGATGGTTGGGTGTAACTAAAACCTCTCAGTGTTTGGATGGGGTAGTTTTGGAATTTTGAAGTAATGATGGGTGGTTTTGGAATTTTGAAAATGGGGCCAACTACCCTTTTAGATTAATGAGGGGGAAAAATAATTAAAAAAAAAGGAATATTAAAAAATGGTAAGGATAAGAGATAGTGTGCGTGTGGGGGCTAAAGGGGACAACATGGTTTGGTCCAACTGAGAACTGAGGATGGCAATAATTTTGTTCCTTTCTTGTATAAATTATTATTTATAATAATACAAATATAATTTTTAAAATAAGAACAAAAAAAGGAAAGAAAATAAGAGAAATTTGAATGACAAAAATAACCTTCATTCCCCCTCAAATTCACAATAATCTACCATTTACAATAATTTTGTTAATTTATTTGATAAATTTATGCTTGAGATATGGATTTAAATAAATTTTATCTTAAAATCAATCGAATTTGACTTGATTTTAAATATATAATAATTAATTTTTATGAAATTAAATATAATATAAATATATATTAATTAAAAATATTAAATTTTAGTTCGAATTAAACTATATTCAAATCCGAATATAATCAAGGCCGGATTCGTACGAATTCAAATAAAACGACCTAAAACCAAGTACTCATTGTCCCACTTAGAATACATGTTCACTTTAATGATGTATAAGTCATACATAACCATTGTCAACTAGCACCCAAAGGGGAAAAAAAGGACAAGCTCAGTTGCCCAATACAAATCTGAATAAAACACCCATTTTGCAAGTGTATTCCAGCCAAACACGCTAGTGGATGAATTTGTGTGCCAAAGTGATTGGAGCACAAATTTATGAATTTGACCAAAAAAACTCCCCGAAAAGGAAGTGAAGTCTCCCTTACATTAATTCTTCAATATAAGGTCAAATTCTAGCAATTCAATTCAATTCAAATACTTTGATCCCAACTTCTACTTGATAAAATAATCACCCTCCAAAACAGAGTATAGTCCTTTACTAGAAGTGTGCAGCTTTATTGATCCCATCATTACCCACCCAACAAATTTGGGTCTCCATAGGGTGGACCATGGCCCTAAGCTACCTTCCACTGCCCAATGATCCATGCTAGTCCTAAGATGTCATCTATCTAGGCATGGCCATACGGCCCTTGGCCCTTCCTAGCCTCGCTAACTATCTATCACCATTCTCTCTGCATCACTTTCATATGGTCCATGTTCATCAGTTAGCCGTGTCAACCACGGCCGCCGCCGGCCTACCATGTCCTCCCACCTCCACATAGTCATCCCATTGTGTGGGGAAAGCAAAGCTTTCCATGTCAATTTTACATGACATAACCATGTCATTGCAAGGTCAAATTTAGTGTCTATCATTTTTCCCTCTTCCCTTTTGCTAAAGTTCATTCCCTTTCTTTGGCTCACTTAGCACTTTCCATGGCACAATTCAATTCAAAAATATTGTAGTGGTGAATCAAAAGTGATAATTTCTTTGTACCCTTCAACATAATCAATCCAATTATAATGATTTTAAATTAATTTTGTATTGATAAAATGATAGGAGTTAGTCTATAATTCTTCAAATTTGAATTTTTTTATTCGCAAAAATAAGGTAATTCTCTGAGGGAGTAGAACTTGGAAGGATTTTTCATTTCCTTCCATTATAATGGCGGCTGAAGGGGAAGTTTGCTGCACTCAAAACCGTTATAAATAAGCAAACACACCCCACAAGACCACCTTCAGAATCAGTGGCTGTCAAGCTCTGTGGATCATAAGAGAGGTCTGACCAGATAGCATTCTCTTCGCAGATCCATCATTCCTCTGAGGCTATATAGGGAAAGGAGAAGAAGAAGAAGAAGAAGAAGAAGAAGAAGATAAGCAGAAGGAGGGAGGTAGGGAGATGGAGAAGGAGATGAAGCAGCAGTCAAGGTTCAAGAGGATCTGCGTTTTCTGCGGCAGCAGCCAAGGCAAGAAGAGCAGCTACAAGGATTCCGCCATAGAGCTGGGCGAAGAACTGGTACTAATAACTTAATCTATAGTTATAACACACAGAATATCTGGTCTCTCTTCTTGCCTGCCAAACATCTCCTGCGATTTTGCTATCCTAACCTTTCCCTGCTCGAATCAATGTCATCCTACTAAGGGTGACTGTTCTTCTGACTGTGATCTTGAAGGTAGCAAGAAACATTGATCTGGTGTATGGAGGTGGCAGCATCGGCCTAATGGGTCTCATCTCTCAGGCCGTCTACGACGGCGGTCGCCATGTTATCGGGTGGGTAATCAAATCCCCCCTCTTCTTTTGGAGTCTGAAAACCGGTTATTGTTCTTCATCCTTCTGATCTTCTTCTCCCTTGCTTCTTTATATTCAGAGTGATTCCCAAGACCCTTATGCCACCAGAGGTATGTAGGCCTCTTCTTTCAGTAGTTCATTGCTTAAATGCCATGAAAATGGCCTTGCAATAGTCATCTTACTGCTGTAAATGGATTTGGAGTGAAGGTGGCACTGTCGTTATTAACTGAAAATGACTAGACAAGACTCTAGCAGAGGAACAGACGCAACATTATCTTCTTCTTTAATCAACCATAACAACCTCCTTTTTCCACTCCACGTGGTGTTTATTTGTCCCTCTCTTCTGCTGCCCTGCATTTTATATCATTTTCCACCTCTCCTTTGTCATCCCCACAAGTAGGATGCTTAATTCATCCCAAGAAAAAAAAAAGAGCTTCTGGTGTTACAGTCTATACTTGCCTAACCTTTCTGTAGACTCTGTATTGGTGCACTCATGCATAAGCTTCAAGAGCACACTCACCTGCATTTGCTCTTACCTCTTTTGCCCAGTTTTCCCTTTTGCTCTGTATTGGCATAGCAATGGCTTAATATGCCACGGGAATTGCCAGAATGAATGTTCAGCTCGATAAGTTTTAGCATCCTACTGTGCAGATAACAGGAGAGACAGTAGGGGAGGTGAAGCCGGTTGCAGATATGCACCAGAGGAAAGCTGAGATGGCTAGACAATCTGACGCCTTTATTGCCTTACCAGGTTTGTGATATATCAAAGCATAATTTAATCACCAGAGAAGAAGATAAACATGGGGTAGAATCTTTAGTATTTAATTCACTGCTGATTATGGAAAGCTGGGATTTTTGCAGGTGGCTATGGCACCCTGGAAGAGCTCCTTGAAGCGATCACTTGGGCTCAGCTGGGGATCCACGATAAGCCGGTAATTAACCTAATGGTGAAGTTGATCAGTCTTCTTTAGATGGGTCTGCATAATGTTCATGAAATTTTTGGTCAATTTCTGCAGGTGGGACTGCTGAATGTGGATGGCTACTACAACTCCCTGCTTTCTTTCATCGACAAGGCGGTGGAGGAAGGCTTCATCAGTCCAAGCGCTCGCCATATCATCGTGTCTGCCCCGACCGCCAAGGAGCTTGTCAAGAAGATGGAGGTGAGCTATAAAATGTCAAGTTCAGTGCTAAGAAAGTGTTAATAGATTGTATGTCTCCATGGCCAGTGACTTAGCCATGACTGCCAATTCTCTCTCAGGAGTACTACCCACGCCATGAAAGGGTAGCTTCGAAGCTCAGCTGGGAGATGGAGCAGTTGGGATACTCCCCAAAGTGCAGCATTTCAAGATGTTGAAGGAAGTAGAAGTAGAAGAAGAAGAAGAAGAAAAGCAAGCGATGGTCTGAGTAGAAAGTGGATGTAATGGCAGTTTTAGTTGATAGACCATTTCCAAAAAACTAGTTCTCAATTATAAAATTCCACTCATCAATCAAGCCATTCAACCCTCTCCATCACTAATTACCCAAAAAATACATATATATATATATATATTTTTTAATTTACATAATTAGTACAAAACTTTTGATATTGATATCATACCATATTTGGCATGCCATGGCTTGTAAATTTAATTAGTGAATATATATTTTAATATATGATATATTATTAGTATTTTTTAATCACAATTAACAATTTTGAAAACGTTTTTAAAAAATTTAGTTAGATTAACATTGGTTATATAATTCTAATTCTAACAAGTGAAAATAATATTAATATATTATTTTTTTCCGGGTGAGGCATAATGAAATTTAAAAATTATTTTGGGGGTAAATGTGATATTAAATAAAAAGTTTGGTTTTAAATGATTCAATTAAAAAATTGTGTTAAAATGGTAATATTTATATATTTTATGGTCATTTAGCCAAAATATAATATAAAGGAGTTAAAGAAGGCTTTAGAAGACCATAAAGAGAAATAAATTAAGGAATAAATGGGTAAATGAACCAATTTGCTCAATAATCATGAAGTCCTTTGACCGATGCCACTTCTCCGTTGACCATCAACTGGTCTCTCTTGCCGCAAGCGAAATGGACGGTGATGAGGCCCATGTTGTCGGATCTGGTACCAGAGCGAGAGTGTACTGGATCGCTACCCCACTTGCGAAAAACCTAAATTCCCATTGTTACAGACACAAAACTAGATTTCCCCCCATTCTGAATCTCTCTCTGTTGTCTATCTCGTCTTGCTCATCTATCTTGGTCTTCCCGGTACGTAGACCCTTTTGACTGCCTCTCTCCTCGTCAGTGCCAATGGCAATGTGGTGATTCTGCTTCTCTTAACGAGTTGATAATGCCGAAAAATGTCCTGTCTTGGCCCCCCTATTTGATCGGCTTTTCCCTTGTTTTGCTTCGGGGTTTCTTTCATTTCTAACGACTGCCCTTCGTTTGATTTTTGCGGCATTTTTCGTAAGTGTCTTGATTACTTGTGGCATGCTGAGGTGAATTGAAGAAAATTTTCGATTTTTAGGGTGGTTCTTACGTGGTGGTTCACTAAGACCTAATTTGATAGAGGTTTATGTGCGTGCCTTTTTGAGCCTTCATTCTGGCATTTCTTTGTGAAAGAAAAATGGTTTCGTGAAATGGTGTTGGTGATGATAACAATATTATGATATGAACAACTGCATTTCCTCTTAGTAATTTTGGGTTCCATTGTATTGGTTGGGATGTCGCCTACTATATTAAGAAGGCAAGGATCATGCCTATTCTCCTTGAGTTCTGAAATTGACGTGTTCTTTATCTACTTAAAAAATTAATTTGTTTTAGCTTCATTTTAGATGCTGAATTAGTTTTCTCTTATTAGTTACTTATCCTCAAAGTGCAAAGCCAATTGAACATTACGAGTCCTGCTTTGTCAGTAAGACATCATCCAAAATACGTTTATCAAGGCATATCCCTCACTGGTTTAGCAGCCTCCAGTTATCCGGAGAAGTTTTGTTCGTTCAGGGAGTTTGGTAAATAGTATACCAGTTCTGTTAGATACACCTGTAACTTTTCTTTTATTCCATTAATGGTGGCTTTTCATTGTCATATATTCACGTTGGGTTGTTCGTTATGATGTGAGGACCGGTGGCAGTGCAATCTCCATTTATGAAAGGCTATTATGGTTGATAGGGAGGAAGGAAAAGGAAATAGAAAGGCGAATTGAGTAGAGTAGAAAGGAATTGAATGATGATTATTATTCGTTCTATCGATTTTTTAATGTTAGTCATGTATCTTTCTTCCATTGTCATTTTTGTTATAACTTTTTTTGGTGGAGTGCCTAAACCACATTAAAGTCTCTGGAGAAGGGATTTTGTAAACCCGACAAGATGAGATAGGTTTTACCATAATATAATGTCTGCAACATGAAGATTCTCTCATACATTTGGATATTCATGATTTTCATTAAATATGTTTGATTCTTGCATGATTGTCATATGCAAATTTTTGATATAGTCCTTTTCCTAATGATTGGTAATAGGATTTTGACATGGTTGGTTCTTGGTTGTCGGATGAGAACTTAAGAGGAATCACTGATGGATTCGATGACAATGTCATCAAGCATGATGATTTTCCCTTGGAAGATGTGGATGGGGATGTGCTGGGTGATGATTGGGATGCTAAATTCCAACAGCTTGAGCTTCCTTCTTCTGATATCCTAGCTGGATTACCCTCTGGTTTTGTTAGGAGATTATGCGATGATGAGTCAGGTCCACTTAGTACTCCCCCTAAGGTATGCTCTATTCTGAACATCTTATCATGCAATAGTTTTCTATAAATGCTGAAGAGTTTGTCAGCTGTTTCCTTATGAAGTGTTGGAACTTGGAAGTTTTTGAATCAACTGCAAAGTCTTGGTTTTTAACTGTGCCTCATGTTTTTGCTTATGTAGTGTTTATCTTGAACTTACAGTTCAATGCATAGCTAAATGCTGGATGATCAATACAGTTCAATGGCTTACCGGTGCCTATCTAGAATATCAGGGATGGAAAAAGAGATTGGCGTATTAGGAATACCTTTTCTGCTTTCATTCGAGCATTTCGTGCCCTGTTCATTGATTGGTTCAATTGATTTGTAGAATATGTAGTCTGGGAGAAAAATATTATTTTCCTTATTAAATTTGTCTGACTGACACCTAGTGATGTCACCATGGGTTTTTTGTAATTAGAAGGTACAATACATCATAATATTGAACTGATTTTAACATTGCATATAGATTTGTCACTGTTTTACAATCCCAAAATGAGCCTGAAATCCAGAAAATTTTATCTTATTGAGGAGTATATTGCAGAACATTTTCAGATACTGGCAGAGTAAACTTCTCAGAAACTATGAACTTGATCTGTCCTTATTTGGTAAACATTATGTTCAGTTGTAAGAACATGATGTTCAGTTAGAGGTGAGAGAAAGTTTTATATTCTTTATGGAAGCAAATTTGATGATCTTGCATGTTTCCATAAGTTTTGTCGTAGTGATTAAGATGACTTGATCAGTTTTTAGGTAATGACTGGGTAAATTTCACTCCAAAATTAGGCTTAGTCTATCCTTCCGGAATTCTTGGTTCTCCAATATATTGGCCTGCAATAATATCCCAATTCGACCAGGTCATCATGAGTAGGATTCCTACCATAACATTATGACAGATTCAAGATGGACTCCTATGATGTTTTTAATGTTATTTATGAGAAATCAGAAATTTTCCATTCACTATCAGTGCTGTCTTTGCTCTCTTTGAAATTATGTATTTTCAGAAGTATTGTGTTGAAGATAGATTATATTCTTGATCTTCAATAACTTGTTAAACCTTATGAGGTTTCCAAGTTTATTGCTGTTTTACTTTTAGAACTTAGGAATTTGCATTCACCGATAGGGACTACACATTCATTGATCGGTTATGTTCTCAAGGAAAAGACTATGGCTGAGGATTGATGCATTAAGCATACGAACAGAACAGCCTATTGTATTATGCTGCAACTCTTAAAGAGTTCGTGCCTATTAATATCATGCTGCTTGCCTGTCATGGGTTCTGGTTTTGTTGCTCAATGTCATGCTGATTCTTGATTCTTGCTCGCTGATTAAATTTCTCTTCCATTCTGCAAGATAATGAATTATTATACATCTTGTTGTCCTTTTGTTGATGTACAGCATTCTTGCTTCATATTTCAGTATGAAGAGAAACCTAAGCTAAAAGATGGATCACTAGGCTATGGGGAAGCAACCTCAGATGAAAACATCCTCTCTGGTGATATCGGAGACTCAAGTCTGCTTCAGACTACCTCTAGATCGGTCTCGGTCCTTGAGAGTGGAAACTCACATTCCACTGATGACTCTGTCAATTTTGGGTTCAAATCATTTATCCCTGTGAAACGGGCTCGCAGCAAGCGGCTGGGTCCAACCAACCGTAATCCATGGCTCACTTCCATTCCCTTTGCATCATACTTGGAGAAAAGAAAGGGAAAGAAGAACATCTCCATTCACTTGGATTGCATTAGCTCTAATGTGTCTACTTTCCCTTCTAATATGATGAGGAGCTGCTTGCATTGCGGGGTAACCAAGACCCCACAGTGGAGGGAAGGTCCCATGGGTCCAAAGACCCTGTGCAATGCATGTGGTGTCCGATACAGGTCTGGTCGTCTCTTCCCTGAGTATAGGCCTGCTGCAAGTCCGACTTTTGTCCCTTCACTGCACTCCAACTCACACAAGAAGGTGATTGAGATGAGGATGAAGGCAAACCACGAGGGTCCAGTAGTAATGACAGTTTAAGGCCTCCATTTTATCAGCTCAGTAGTTTATCCATTTGACCATGGCGGCAGAGGTTGAGAGCTGTCTTTTTCCCTCCCGGAGTTTTCACTCAAAATTTCCATCCTTCTCCCCTCCATTATTTGGTTCTTAGGTCTAGACGATTAGTTCTGTAGATTGATCAATAAGTAGAACCTTTTAGATTAGCCGTCAAGTCTGCTAGGCATGTTTGAGTCTCATAGTGACAGGTAACATAACATTCTTCTGCCCCCAACAAGGTCACAGCTTCTTGTGCTGCTCAAAGTTCTTACATTTCATCTCAGTAGGAGTCAAAATGTGAAGGGGTATCAGGCAATGTAGATCATACGAAGGAAGGCCTCATGATACCATGTTTGTTGGCCATTGGCATTAGCCTATATTAGTTAGCTTTCTTTAGTTTCAGGCATGAACAGACCGAACTTTATCTCAGTAATGCCGTGCCATGGTAGAATCATGTCTACTATCTCTGGATACACCATGCTTTTCCAAGCTTAATGTTGTACCAGGTTATATAGCTCAGATGATGGTGCAATTCAACCTTATTTTCTTTTCCCTAATGAATGAAATACCTAGAAAGGTATCCTTCTTATCTATAATCGGTCAATCCCTCTAGCTACTGATAAGGGCTGGCCTTTTGACACAGCTGCAGAAAAAGTATTCACATGGACTCTGCTCTGACTGGCTCAGGCTGACCAGTCCGGTACAGTGTTGTCTTGTTATTCTCGTCATCGTCCCGCGATATTAAGCCTAAAGAGAAAAGCCATGATCATTAAACTATTATTTTAGTTAGTTTATTTTCCTTTCATTTTCTGCCATTGATTTAAGACCTTGTTTTGTTCTGGAGAGAGAGAGAGTCTGTGTGTGCATGTGAGTTGTCTTCCTCTGCTTGCTTGTTTGCTTGCTATTGATCTGAAAGAGGAGACTCGAGTCCAAACAAAGAATGGTCTGGAGGTAAGAGGAGACTCGAGTCCAAACAAAGAATGGTCTGGAGGTAAGAAAGAGAAGTGAACTCCCAGTCTATTGAGTGGATGCTGATTTTCTTTTGGAGTATAGCTCAGAGAAAACAATACTCAATTTCTCCCAAGATTGGTCTCTGTCGGTTCCCTCCTGCGGGTGAGTTATACCACGCTGTCAGCTGGAGCTGCACAATCTTGTCCTGAATTGAATCAGAGCCCGAAATTCAGAAGCTGGAATCTTTATTTGGTTCTTGATTTTCTCATTTTCTGTGGACTGATTTTCTGGGTGCTGTACATCTAGCCATTTGGTGGCGAAAAGGCTGTTGCTATTTTTATGCATGTCGGAAAAGACTGGCGGAGTCCATTACGAGATGCACAAATGGGTCAATGAATCACCTCTTGCATGCATCAAAACAGCTCCTTTGCTGGACTGAGGCTTCTTTTCTGCTGTAAAAAAGGTTAAGAGTTCTGCTAATTCACTGTGTGTTTGGCTCTGGAGCTTCATATCCAGCTGCTCAAAATTCGATTTTGAGTGCAATTTCTGGAGATCTTTGGAGGAAGAAATGGATGAGACAGAGAGTGGCACATTAGATCCTCAGCTATGGCATGCTTGTGCAGGCAGCATGATCCAAATGCCTCTAGTAAACTCCACTGTCTTCTACTTCCCCCAGGGCCACGCTGAACACTCGAGCTCAGCCGTTCATTTCTCGAACTCCCCCAGTATCCCTGCATCCATACTCTGCAGGGTCTCTTCTGTGAAGCTCCTTGCAGACCACGACACTGATGAGGTCTATACCAAGATCATGCTGGTCCCACAGCCGAGCACTTATTACCTTGACTCCTCCAATGGTAGTGCTGGTATTTTAGCTAATTCAGGGGTAAAGGAGAAGAAGGTCTTATCCTTCGCCAAGGCTTTGACACAGTCGGATGCAAACAATGGCGGGGGATTCTCTGTGCCCCGCTATTGTGCAGAGACCATATTCCCGCTTCTGGATTACTCTGCAGATCCTCCTGTGCAGATGTTGATCGCAAGAGATGTCCATGGGAAGGTATGGAAGTTCAGGCACATTTATCGCGGGACACCCAGAAGGCACCTCCTGACGACCGGCTGGAGCTCGTTCGTGAGCTGTAAGAGGCTCGTGGCTGGGGACTCGATTGTGTTCTTCCGGGGAGAGAGCAGTGAATTAAGGGTGGGAATCCGGAGAACCAAACAGGGGCTATGGGGCTATGGCAGTTTTCTGGAGGGAGGAGAGTCCAAGTTGGTAAGAATGAATGGTTTCGGGAGGGGGAAGACAAGCCCTGGTAATGTGATCAATGCGGTTGCTCTTGCTACAAGGGGCCAGCCGTTTGAGGTCGTTTTCTATCCAGGGGCCGGCATGCCGGAGTTCTGTGTGAAGGCTTCATCGGTTAGGGCTGCTATGAGGGTCCAGTGGTCCCCTGGAATGCGGTTCAAGATGGCCTTTGAAACCGAGGATTGCTCCCGCATCAGTTGGTACATGGGGACTGTTTCCTCAGTTCATGTTTCCGACCCGGTTCGGTGGCCCAACTCTCCATGGCGGCTTCTTCAGGTATGTTCCACTATCATATAGTTCTAGCCTGGCTGACTCTTAAGAATGATGGAAAGGTTAGCTTTGTCTAGAACTTGCCACTCATTCTATACTACTTTCATGCTTTGATGGGTTTTGAAAGTGCTGATTACTGTTGAATTGCTTACCATAAGAGGCCCTGAATCCATAGTAAACAATGGTTGTCCACTGATTGCTTATAAATTTTGGCGCAGGTTGATTGGGACGAGCCTGATCTGCTGCAGTGCGTGACTCGTATCAACCCGTGGCTCATTGAACTTGTCTCCAATACCCTGCCGACCGTCCACCACCCACTGCAATTCACCGGCTTCCCAATCCTTGAAGGGAAGCTTCTTGTCCCGCGATTCTCCAGCAATCTAGTTCCTGCTAGTACCTCTGGTCTCATTCCCAACAATTTTGCTCCTGCAAGTATACAGGGAGCCAGGCATACTCACTCCCCTTCTATCTTTTCGGATCTTAGTCTCCAGGCCAAGATTCCTCACACCCCTTTCAGGCTGTTCCAACCACCATTGGATCCTCATTTCACAGAAGCCATCTCTACTGTGAAATCTCAGGACAATGAGGAGAGCTTGTCTTCTTCGCTCACTATTGGTTATCCCAGTCAGAATAATAACCCTGCCAGTGAGAAAAAACGCAAGTTCTTGCTCTTTGGGCAGATCATCTCTCCAAGCTCCCTCAGCGATACAGCCTCAGAGAGCTTCCCGACTAGTAATTTGCAGGACCCCAGTACCCTCAAGGTTGATACAGGCCACTGCAAGGTCTTCTTGGAGTCCGAGGATGTTGGGATCAATCTGGACCTTTCGGTCTTAGGTTCTTACGATGAGCTCTATGACAGGCTAGTCACTATGTTTGGGATGGAAAGATCAGATCTTCTGATCAATAATGTGCTGTACGAAGATGGGTTCCGTGTAGTTAGAAAAGCTGGCAGCGAACCCTTCAGGTTAGTTTTCCAAAAGCAAATCCAAGTTTGACACCCAAGTCTGCTTTTTCTAACCTCCTTTTCACTTTGCTGAGATGAGCAGTGATTTTACGAGGAAAGCAAAACGACTTACTATCCTGATGGACTCTGGCTGCAAAAGCATCAGAAGGTAAATAAATCTGGATTCCTTCTTCCCTGTAATAGACCTAAATGTCATCTTTCTCCGTCTGCTGAACTTGTGAACTTGCGTTTGGCAGGTCACTCCTGTCGCCAACAAAGAGCAGCAGCCATTTAAGCACTTATGCTGACTGTTTGATCATGGCACCGCCAGCTCTTCAGCTGTTGCAGTAGGCTAACGTTCCTGTGTGTTCTTACCATGTGTGTGTGTGTCGAACAAAGGATATCTATGTTCGGTCGTGGATCTTTCATGAGGATGAGACAACTGAAGTTGCTCATTTGGCATATTGCTCGTAGTAGAAATGATTTATGGGTTCATCAAACTCCCTTCTGTTTCTCCATGTTCCCTCGTACCATATAGCTAGTAGTAGAGTCTCGTGATCTGATCTATTCATGTGACACGTCAGCTTCGCTGTCAAAGGTAGACGACAGTGATACGATGACGTGGTATGGCTCGTGCGAGTGGACCCCACAAGTTTTGTCCAAATGGTCTCCCTTTCATCAGTGTCACCAGAGTGAGAGTGAGAGAGAGGATGCTCGTTGATGGAGTCCGTTGGATTTCTGGCCTCTACTGACTTGGATGAGATCCTACGGCTCGGAGATCAACTGCCACGTGTGCTGACCTGGCGAGGCAGTGGAAAGAGAAAGTCTAGACAGAGGCTGTCTTTGTATGTCACCAACGGCGATACGAGATGAGGAGATTATGAGAAGGTGCGATATGATATAGTTCTAATTTATGGCGATGCAGATTCTATGACATCACCAAAAGGGTCCGTTCTGGACCGGGTTCGAACATTTCCGACCGGATAACTCATAGGATGAACCGGGCTCAACGTGGATTATGGACCACTTAGTTTTTGCTTTGGGCTATTGTAGACCGGGATCAGGAATAAATTTGATTGCTTTTATCATATAATAATCCCCATTTGTCATGCTGTTTACCTAACCCGAAGTAGAAATGTTCGATCGTTTCAACGGTTCTCCCGCGAGCATATCACTCGAATTCGATCACCGGCCGTATTCGCGGATTCGCCCCCGCCGGAGATCCGTGACTCCTGTCGAGTTTCATTGAGGACACTTCGGATTCAGGTGCGGCCGATGTTCTCGATCCCAGCCTGATTTCGTGCTCAGTCTAGTTCTTCGTCTTTTGCTTATAAGTTATTGATAGTTTTTCTAAGCTGTTTTTCTCTGACTTTTAAGTTCCACTGATGTTCTTGATTTAGTCAATGCTGCAATTTTGCACTGTAAAGATTTAATATTTCGTTACTGCCTGATTAGAGCTTGTCCGTATTCAACTGGATTTGTGTTTTCGTCTCTGAAGGTTTAATTTTGTTGCTAAGTTAGACATTGCTGTTTGCCTTCCGTCCTCAATTCACAGTACACCATTTTTAGCTATTTTTAAAAGTGGTCGTTTATAAAACTGTTTACTGAATAGGCATCTCCTTGACCGAATTGTAGATGCTGGGTTTTGTTTCTCCACTGGGCTACTGAGCTGCCTGATATCTTATAGCTAGTACATTTTTCCTATCCAAGGTGAAGAGATAGATGGACCTGAGTCATGCATCTGTTCACCCTGCCCAAGATCCTCCCACTGGAGAAGGTGCCCGTGCTCCTAGAGCGAGGATGAAGGATATGCACGGCATGCCTGCGACCCTGGGAGGGCTTGGCTTGCGTTTATGTCAGTTCCTCTTTTCAGCAGCTGCACTGTGTGTCATGGCCACAACCAGTGACTTTCCGTCAGTCACTGCTTTCATGTAAGTACTTTACTAAGCTTGCAACAGTTATTTGAAAAGCAAGGAGACTATATTAATGAGTTTCCTCATATGGGCTCTCAATTTTCATGAATCTTGCAGCAGGAAATTTTGCATAGATTTACTGTTGATTCTCATTAGGGATATAATGTATGGCTCTGTAACTTGTAGTTCTCTACCATATGTGTTGACCTGGCTTCATTTGGTTAGGATCCTGATCCTGTTCATTTAAAGCCAATATACTGATATTTTGATGCAAACAGTCATTACTGTACTTAAAGTGATATGAATTCTATGGTGACTAGAATTCAATCTACCATATGCTAAAAATGACATCAGAACAAATTGAGAATTTAATGGATTGATAGCCCAGTTTTGGTGGATATATAGAATATAGGTGTTGTAGTACATGATGCAGGATTGTCCTTACTCTGACTAGCAGATATGCTTGGAAATATGATGTTACCTCTTTTGTACTAAGAAAAAAGATAAGTTGGTAACTTTGGGAATGGACTTCTCTATTTTCCAGCCTCTTCATTTAGTTCCTTGGTTAATTGTACTTGTAAAAAAAGCATTAATTGCATTTACAAAAGAGATTTTCTGATAATTGTTTTATCAGCTACCTTGTTGCAGCCACTGGGTTTCAGAGCATATGGAGTTTCTTGTTGGCCCTAGCAGACATTTATGCACTACTGGTAAAGCGTTCCTTGCAGAACCAGCAAGTGGTCATGGTATTCACACTTGGTGATGGGGTAAGATATAGAGCTATTTTAGTTTGAGGTACCATTTTTCTTTTTTATATCAGTAAGCTTGTTGTACAAATTGGTTGATCAGCATCAAACTTATGGATCATGGTGCATACATCTCGCCTTTGTCTTCTCTCAAGCTCTGTATGAATACCTTTTTATTTGCAAATTAGTGCCATTGGCATGCAACATTTAACTGTGCATTTTTTTATTCAAATCCTAGCAAAGAAAAAATTCTTGTTTCCTAGCTCTATCAATATGTGTTTAATATCTAATAAATTTGCAATAAGCTAGCTGCTCCC
This sequence comes from Trapa bicornis, assembly GCA_030064425.1. Classification (NCBI taxonomy): domain Eukaryota; kingdom Viridiplantae; phylum Streptophyta; class Magnoliopsida; order Myrtales; family Lythraceae; genus Trapa; species Trapa bicornis. Next base: position 18,676,675 of record CM057758.1, on the reverse strand, counting down.
ATGGATGCTCGTCCTAAAATTCAATTAAAACTGGTATTTTGCTCTGCAGGTCACTTCCACATTGACATTTGCTGCAGCATGTGCATCTGCGGGAATCACAGTTCTCATCGACAATGACCTGGAGAGCTGTTCAGTAAACCATTGTCGACAGTTTCAGACTGCCACTGCTATGGCATTCATCAGTTGGTTTGTTGCTCTACCTTCTTTTTTGTTTAACTTATGGTCAATGGCATCCCGATGATAATGAAGGTCATATGGAAGGAAGCTGGGAAAAAAATTTGGTTACTCTCTTTTGGATGCTAGATCACACAATACACACAATGTAAAAATAGAGTCTCGCTTTGTCTGAATATCATAATTTTGATGTTTTTTCTTTTCCAGAATTGATTAGATGAATTGCTGATTTATCTATGATTTTAACAGATTATTATTCTTTGAATGTGCTTGTGTTCCCGTGGCGTACGATTTTCTGAATTGTATGCTGAAATCAATGAATGTGAAGAGACTTTAAAATTCCCCCATCTTAGCTCTGGTCACAAACTTTTGCAGTCTGTATTGAAAAATGCATTTAGATAGGCCTTTTGAATCAAAATCTGCACCTTGTGAAGTGATAGCAGTGTTGAATACTGGTGTAGTCCGGACACTGGATTTCTATGACAATTTAAAAAAATGATAAAAAAGGCTTAATAAAATGGATCTGACAAGGGCCAACACCATAAATCATTTCAGAGCCTCTACTGTGGTCCCTATTCTTTATAAACGTTTGGTGGACTTGTATTAATAAGATGTTTCTGGCATGACAGTTTTTTCCTCTGGTGGGTAGAGCCAGGTAGGTTCAATGACTTCAGGCTTCATCTTCTTCATCTCTTGTTCAATCTTTGGCTGCATCTGCCCTCTAAACTCTACCCCTGTTGAGGGAGTTCAAATTAGAGTACTCCCTATGTGGGGTCATTGAGTAGGAGCTCTGCATCCTGAATCCTTGAACAAGCAGAGAAACGGTAAGATGTTGAACCTTGGACCACTTATGATATCAAATCTCTTCATTTATGTATTCATCATCTTTCTTACCCTTCTTTAAAGACTAGAAATTATGGAAGGAAAGATGGGAAGAGAGGACAACACAGGGACCCCTCAGCTCCCTAATTAATGCTCTCACAGAAGGGTAGGATGAGAGGACAACAGACTATTTAATTTCTGCCATCTATCTCTACATTATTGCTCCTCTTATTCTTCTTCTTCTACCCATCAAGAAACAAGAAACCCTCTACCTGGTGGAGGCCTACATGATGATTCTTTTGCCAGGCAAAACCTAATATTTTCACCAAAATGGACTTCTTCAGCATGGTCAGGTACAATCTAAAGAAAAAAATAAGGCTCAATAACCATTTATGCACAACATTTTATCATTTTTTTTTAATTTGACACAACATTATCTGCCCACCAGTTCACATGACCTTCATTTTATCAAATATAGCACATGACTATTCTATCTTCAAATTACATAATATACATGAAGAAATAGTCTGACAAATGCACAGTAATGGTGTGTATCTACTCAAAAATACAAAATGAATTTTATAATAATATCAGAAAAGAGAAACACATATCACTATGTAATTTTGAGAAAAAAATGGTATTGTGTTGTATCACTGTGTAATTGGGCTATCAAAAAGGATGAAATGGGTAAATATTGTGTTTATACTAGACCTGAAAAAATATAAAAAACTGTGTTTATATAAGTTATTAACCAAAATAAAAATGGAATCATCAAAGTTGTAAAACTCAGTTTCCAACATTCTTCAAAAGGCTTTTAACATAAGGACCAGTCATTGTGGAGGAGATCAGAGTTGATGCAGCTGCAATACACCTTCAAAAAAATCAAAGCTGTAGTGAAGACAGAAGAAAAACCTAAACAGACAGTAGGAACATGCAGTCTAATCAGATCTTAAGCTCTTTCATAGGTAGAGGGAATGGTGCAATGGGGAGCAGAACTCGTTAAAAGAAGAAACCCATACATGTAGCAAAAGTTGTAGAGAAGACAGAAGAAAAACCTAAACAGACAGTAGGAACATGCAGTCTAATCAGATCTTAAGCTCTTTCATATCCTGTACTGGAACTACTGCTACTTGGGATTCTATCTGAACTTTAGCAGGTGCACTTTCAACATCCTCCTCCAGACGAGGCACAGATTCATCTGATGGGGCAAGTGAAATCAGGGGCTGTCTTGGAGGTTCCTTTTCGGCAGGAGAAATGGTAGAGGTGGTGGTGATGGTGGTAGTTGTGGTGGTGGTGATGGTGGTAGTGGTGACTTGAGGGTTCTTTTGAGCTGGAGGAATAGGAGGAGGTGCAGGGGAAGCATCTTTCCTTTGAGGTGGTGGAGCAGCAAACACAGGAACAGCTTGCCTGATGCAGACAGGCGGCGCAATTCCAATTGGAGGTGCTACTGGAGACAACATCTGTGGTGGTGGCCGAGGTGAGGCCGAGAACACAGGAGTTGCAGTTCTTATGGTCACCGGAGGTGCAATTCCATGGCAACCTGTCCTAAATGAGTGGATCGGAATGTAAGGAGCAGCCCCTGCCACTGGGAGCTTGCTGGGGAGGACTTCTTTTCTGTCCATAGACATTGTGGATGAAGAAGAAGCTGGGAATCTGCTCCTGTGAGAGGATTTGGGGCATATTAGGGGAAGGATCTTAGAAGTGGCTACTGCTGGAGGTTGTGGACTAGTTGGTCTAGGACACTGGGAGGGGAACTTTATTGTGAATGGGATCGAGCCGCTAGGGGAGTTAGCTAATGCCACCTTCTCCTTCATGCAGTAATTTAGCAAGGCTCGGGCTACTGTGATCTGCTCTAGCTCATCAGTGTTCTCGGGTTCTGAAGAAGAACTTGCAGATTCTTTGGCCACTGCAAGTAGAGGAAACATGGTCACTTTGAGCTCTTCTCATTTGTCAGTGGAGTCAATAAAACAGATCTATATTCCAAAATGCTTGCTCACAAAGACAACAAATATCAATAAAAATGGAAAATGAATGCAGTGGAATTATCATACTGCATTGTGCCTCATTCCTAATCAATAAAGAAAAGGATTTCTATTGCAGACATTAGAAATACGAATCTGAAGCACAGCAACTTAGCATGTAATTAGAGTTAACCTCTTACTTTCTACCAAGGAAAACAGAATGAAAACATGATTTTTTAGAGGGTTGAACTCACATTGCTTTAAAGAAAACCATGCTGCCATAGCTGCATTCTTCTCCGCCTGTTTCTTATTCTTGGCAGGTTCTCCTGTGAATACTACTCCAGCCAAATCTACAGTCCCAGTAAATACAGGGTGGTGTCCCAGCCCTGACCTGTATGTGGTATATCGAGGCAGGGGGGCACCAACTCTCTGTGCAATTTCCTGCAAGAGGTTCTTGTAAACGCCCGTCTCATCCTAAATAAAGACGGTCAGTCAGTCAGTCGGTCGGTCGGTCGGTCGGTCAGCCGTTTGACTAAGATTTTCGTGTGAACACTTTCCATGCCAATAGAACATATAGAGAAATGTGAAAAGATGAATAAATCGCCCTATACCCAAGACCCAAAAGACTGAAGATGCAAGCACAATTTATCAAAGAAGCTTTGGGCAGAAAACTGGAAATGCCATCATGCAAAATGCAGCTTTTCATGTGCAAATGAAGACTAAAAAGCAGTGCTGGAAATGGAATTGAAATCACTTAAATTAGATTGGTCTCTGCTCAAATAAAATAGAACTGCATATGCAGGCTGATATAATCTCATTCTGAACTTGTTTCATGATCACCAGAACAATCAAGAAGCTCAATAGAAGTGCTTCTTCAGAAAATGTCCAACAAAGGCCTGACAAAATGGAGAATAAGCAAGCAGCTGCAGTTACTTTTTTTCCACCTTGAAAAGGGGTTACTAATTAAACGCTTGGAATTCGCTGAAGCTAAATCAAATCTCAAGCAGGTAATATAGACTAAAGGTAAAGATCCTTGATTTCAGCATTATCTTTGGTTTCCTCATCTGCCTTATACAAAGATCCTTGCTTTCTCTTTCAAATAGAATAATAAAACAGCAATAGATGGGCAACTACTTACAACGTGCGCATTTTAACAAGCATAGACCGTGCCCTGGTGTAAGGTTAACATGGAACTGAAGGAGATGCAGCAAACGAAGAAAAGCAAGGAGAGAGGAAGAGAGAGAGAGATTCCTGGCCTCTTGATTAATCAACTGATTAGACGGATATAGATAGGAAGATAGAAAGATAGAGAGAGAGAGAGAGAGAGTACGTACGAGGATACGGGCAGCGAGGGAATGGCGGGTGGATAGGGAGTGGAGGGCGACCTCGGCGGCGGAGTGCTCAGCCTGGCGGAGGGTGGAGCAGTAGTGGGGACTCTCGAAGGCCTCGCCGTTGAAGTTGACGGTGGCTTTGAACCTCGGGGCGTGGTCGGGACCCTCCCTGATACACGTGTAAGAAGGAAGGTTGAAGCAGCTCCTCTGCGCCAGCTCCTGCAGCTGGTTCTTGTACATCCCTCCGACCACCAAGCGAACGACACCGCACCCTCTCTCTCTCTCTCTCTCTCTCTCTCTCTCGCAGCTTTCTTCGACTCCGGCGTCGGATCCCGGCGAATGAAGGTCCCCTCCGCTAATCAATCCCTCTTCGCTCACCCATCTATCTCGGCGGAGATCGACGCGCTGCACCAGTTAGGTTTTCTACTGAAAAAAAACAGAGGAGAGATGACAGAGTAGGAGAAAAGAATCCTCCTCCAAAGTTCAGAAGAGAGATGGAAATGGGGTCGAATTATTAATGGAGAAGTCAGAGAGCATAGAGAGAGAAAGAAGAGGAGTCAACTGAACGTTATAAGCTTCCTGCTGCTGCTTACCTTCTTCTATCTCTCTCTTCCCTACTCTGCATGGCATTATCATACGAGTATCATCCGGAGTATTAGGTAATTTTATTAATTCCAATAAATAACCTGTTCATTTTTTAAAGCCGTGAAAGGCTTTGGAGTCTTGTGCATCGAAAGTGCGGACAAAGTCTTCATGTGACGTTGTCGTTTCAACGGAACCATTAAAAACCTCATACTAGAGAGAGAGAGAGAGACTAGACTACGCGTTTAAGGCCAGCCACCATCCATCCTTCCTTCCTCTAACTTCCCCTTGCTTATTTTTGCAGGGTATTCCCCTTCATCGCCGGCTAAAGAGGTCCGTCGACATTGTCTTACCTATAAAATGCAAAAAAATCAATAAAAAAAAGTTCCTCATCTTCCACACTCACTTCACATTTGTGCATCCTCTTAATGACCGTCGGCTTGTTCACCATATAATTTGGCTAAGAATGATGCCCAAAATGAAAGCAGCATCGGAATCCCCACCCTCCACCCCTCTTCATTGGCTTGTGCAATGACGGAATTGTGCCGGAACTCAAAGTCCAAGAATAGGCCATATCAACATCATCGGGACCAACCAAAGCCATGATAGCCTCCGTAATTGGTGAACTTTGATTGGGAGGAGTAATAAATTAGCGGGAACGCCACAGGTGGATTCAATGCTGGCTATGTAATCAATGTGAAGGGGGGGGGAGGGAGGGTTGATTGAAAGAGTCAAGTGAAGAAGGCTGGTTTGAATGTGCGGAGGGAGAGGGGGGCTAATCAATGTTGGGTCTTTAATGAGACCATGTGCTGCCTAGGCGTACCCCCCAACCCAAACACTAATTACCAAATCCAAGTAGGTCTCCCACGAGATTTTGCCTGCAATCAGTAGTCAACAACCTCAGCTCAGCAGTGAAGTGCAGCATCAAATAACACATTAGAGAAATTCGAAATCTAACCTGTGATCTCAGAGCCATCAAAGGCTGGTTGGGGGGCGGCAGCAGCTCGGATTGGTCTTCTGTGCATAGAGTCATTGAAAATAAGGTGAAATGTACATACTGTGCAGGAAGTGTTGTACTGAAGGAAAGCTCTCAAAAGATATAGGGCTTGTACAGTTTCAGTGTGGGAGTGTTGCTAACAAGCTTCCATCCAACCTCGTCTTAATGTATAAACAAACTTATCAAAAATGATGATATGATGGAACATGTCTAGCAATAGCTAGTTAGCGCGGCCAACTACTTCCTAGGCCGAAAAACTAAGGCAGTAAAAACCACGAAAAACTTAGGCTGGGTATAGTGAAAATTTCGGGGTATACTGGCTTTTGTTACAGTGCATGCTGTGCTGCGAATGAGGAGTAGTTCACCAGGTAAAGGGGCTGGCTCCAAGCAAAAATATCTCGTTTTCCACATCTTTCACCCATTGACAGACCCGGTTGCAAGTCCTTATGGCCAAGGCCTGCAAATTCAGAGCAGTTAAAGCTCAAGATCTGCAAATAGATAGTGATGGCAGAGGAATTGAAAGTATACAAGGTGCAACTGAAGCTCCCAACATGTAAACAAACACTGAAATAATTCCAAGTGTTTCCCTAGAGAATTCTTCAGTTGGCCATGGCAATGGAGAAGACAACATCAAATGAGCACTTAATTTCAGCTTTGCACAGAAAACAAACCTTATCAGCAAGTGGATCAAATGCCGCATAAAGTTCAAAGTCCTGGGTGACCCAACAGAGCAGAACTGCAAGAAAAAAAAAGATTGTTATGGTATAAGAGAGAGCTCCACATACAAAAAATTCATATCAAGTGTGTGAATACAACTGTAACAGTTGAAGACCCATCACCATAGTTTCCATCTCTTCTGAACTGAGTTTTATGGGGCTGGTTTCCTTTATCATGCATTGAAGCATACATCCTCTGGTAAGCCCTATACAGCCTGAAAAGAGCTCATTCAACAGGAAAATATCAAAATGCAATATGTTTCATATATAATGCATGAGAGCACGGCTTACCTCTTCTGCTGCTGTAGAGTGCATATTGGCGGCGAAAATTCTGAAGACACGTATTGGTCCAAGAATATGCTCCGATATATAAAATGCCATAGACCTGCTGGACCGCCAATGCCTGGATGTGCTCCTTTAAGACTCTGCTGAGAATCTGTGTGAGGATTAAGATTACCTAAATGAGGGAATAATGATCGAGAACGGGGCACTGGATCAATAGGCAAGTCTTCAACATGCATTCCACCATCAACTATTGATCGTTGCACTTCACTTAGAACATTTGATTTCAGTAAGACCATTTCGATGCGCATCCTACAAGGTTTCATCCATATAATCCATAAGTAGTAGATGGTGGAATGAAATTTCAGAATGAATAAAAAGGAAAAGAAGAAAGACAGAAAATGATGGCCACAAGAATTCTGCTTTATGTGAAGAAAATTTCAGATTCAAGCAGGCTACCCTCAATCTAATTTCCCTACTGTAAAAAGTTCCTGCAGTTGCGTTACTAATGATGGATTCTAAAATATTGTTTTAGTCATAGGGGTATGCATCTCTTCCCAGATTGTAGCATTTTGGATTGGTAATGATCACTTTTCTCGATAACTAAATCAAACAAACCCACGGTTTCAGTAAATCAATTAGAATGTTGCTTGCCTACAATCCTTCAGGTGGAAGAAAGCATCTGAACGAGTTGTTAGCAACATCAAATATGTGTCAGTCTGCAACAAGAGAACATAAATATCATGTCAGTGCTCCACCGATTCAATTCTACAATTCTGGAAAACATAAACTTTAAAGGGAAAAAGAATAGCCATGAGTCTGTAAAAAAGATAATACCACGAGCAATATTATCAATACATATACATATATTTATCACTCACATCAAGATATTGCACATATGTGTATAGAAATGCCATAGGGTTATATCTTGGGAGGCAAATGGGTGAAAAGCACTCAGACGACCTGTAACAGCAAGAAAAAGTCTATGATGCCATCTCTCAAACAAGATAATAAAATGCTCACTTGTAGATACTGTAACCTGTTATGGTTAAATACATTGAACAGAATTTCTTAGGAAAACTGCTTTCCCATTTCTAATATAAAAGGTTAAATACATTGAACAGAATTTTCATATGGACAATTTGCATAAAGAAAAGAAGAGCAATTAATCTATTCAAGCTAAATTATGGGCAGTTATCAATAGCAATTTTTAAAGTTAGGCGGCTTGTTTCTTGAGTAGAGTAAATGATGTATTTTCACTTGCTTTCTGTGAAAAGTGGAAATCATTCACATAAATGGAGAAGAACTGATATGTAATAAGCACCACAAAGTAGGTTTTCTATGTAAAACGAACTCAGAGAGGCGCACGAACACCAGATACAGAATCAAGCAAGGCTTGCAAAAGTCAATACTTGCCTAAATGATTCAGATGACATGACAAAATTAGCAAGTAACAGCATATCATCAGGATGCAAAGAAGCCTTCTGAGCACCAACAAGACTGACCACCTGCAGAAAACTTTAAACTTATGGATCTCGTAAAACATATTTACTAGTTAATGAAATTCTTCCACTGACACCCGTAAATTGAGTTTAAAATGCTGATGGATTGAAGCAACACAGAAAATATTGAAGGAAAGGATTACTCACTTTGTGTCTACACATTAATATTGCAAATAGGACACCAGAGTCTGCAACATCTTGCAGAATAGCTCCAGCAGCTTGCCTTGTTGCATAAGAAAGAGGAAGACATGTATATGCATGGAGAAAGGTAGCTGGGTTCCTGGATGACATGTACAATTAAACAGGTCTATCCAGCTCAGCCACTAATATAAGAGAGGCATGGAAAATATGGATACCAATATCTATAGCAACTATAGAATAGTAAGCCTTTGAAACCATCAAATTGGGCAAACTGAATAGTTGAACTTGTTCATCTGATCTATTGATTACGAGATATCAAAAACTTTAGATCCTAAGATAACATGTGGCCAGCATGTATTGTGGGCAATAAAGGGTTCTTGTAAGTAAGGAGATTATTACAGGTAAAATAATAATTTCTTCTAGCTAGGTGAGTAAAATAACTCACCATTGAAGAAACGAAAACTCTAGAATCAGGTCTATGCCGGAACCAATTCAATCTAGAAAATGAAGTCTCATTTTATCATTATAATTTTTTTGTTTTTCCTTTAGCATATATTGCAGGATCTGCTCCCTGAAAAAGTTTCCAGAAAATAAGCAGGGTTGATCGAGACAATCATTTGGTTACATTAATTAGAGGACATGGAATAAAACAATAGACAAGCAAAAGTAAAATTCTTCCACTTGCAAAAATCCAAAAGAAAGGGGGAAATGACAAAGATAAAGGAAGTATGAGCACACACCAGCTAAAGGAATGAATAAGGGAAGAGAACACAACATCAGTTCCTCCAAGAAGAGGTGTCATATCAAACTTTGGGTTCTTCTCAAAACATCTGTTTACTGACTTTGTTAGTATAAGTATCATCTGTAACCAACCACAGTCAATCAGGTAACGAGTTCAGTATCTTATAGCAGATGCATGTTTAATTGATTTAAATAACAGAGGATAGGGAGTGTGTCCAAGGAAATTTTTTACCTACCTGACCATAAATAAGTTCCAACTGCCCTCTTAAAGACTCATAAGGCTCTTCTGTGCAGCTGATACACACCAAATAAATCGGTCCCTTGACAAGAAAAACCACCTATAGGTGACAACAAATATAATATGTATGCACCCTGTATCAGCTCTCGGATTTCATATATATGTCAATGCAACCAAGAACCATATCAACAAACGAATAGACAGTTACAGATTTTAATCGCTGAGCAGCTCTAATAATAAACAAGGGCCATATTGGATGTTAAGAACTATACAGAATCAATTCAATTATTGATGCATAGCGCAAAAAAAGAAAGGCAAGCAACCTGGTGTTTTCCTGCTCTCACCAGTTCGACACAATCTCCCCTGGAAAACATTGAATGAAACAAAAAAAAAGTTTTAAATTCTTGTGAATTAAAAAGACATGCACAGGAAGGATTAACCAACAAACTTAAAAGTCGAGTCCAATGACAAATTACCCATTTTCCACAAAGGAAATAATTGCCTGCAGCGTGGCTGAAAACCCTGCAAGCTTATGCTCATCTCCATACCTGAAAGTAATGTAGGGGAGTCCACAATTTCCACTTATACAAAATGAAGAGAAAGGTTGAGCTCAAAGTGCTGAAATTGGGAAAATGAAATATTCAACCTTGAGTATATTGGTTTTCCAGAGTGACTGAGGATAAAAAAATGCTTCTTCCTCTTTCTCCAAGAAACTGAAGCATCATCCTGCAAGAAATGCAATTCTTTTTCCTTTTTAATCACTTTGCTTTCAAAGTAATAGGTTTGTTGGAGGAGCAGATCACATTGGTTGGCTCAAACATCACAGATAAAGTACTTGCAACCCTCTGGTTGAATTACGGACAATGCAAATAACTATATCTTCAAATTACCCCAATTGATGAAATGATGCACCAGGTGATCATCCCAGAAGATATGCATGGTAGATGCCAAGAAGAATCCACCCTTGAAACAGTACACAATAGCTCAAAATTGGACAGAATCAAAAGTCCCCATGTCCCAAATGTCCGTCCAACACAATAAGAATCAGCGTATCTGAGTCCTAAAGGCAATCCCAGTTCAATTGAAAATAATTATAACTGAATAAGCCAAAAAGAAATCAAGGGTACCTCGTCCACATGCCGTTTTCCGGGAACCCACGGGGACTGAGAATTGGGAACACCATTCTGTAAATGATTGTCTTCCTGAATCTCATCTTCTTCACTCTCAGCGGAGGCACTGCTAGATCCGCTGCTCCCCCTCCCGCCAGCATATCCGCTGCTGCTAGGGCTCAACCGCCTTTCCACATCCAGCTCTGAGTTCGAATTACCCTTCCACATAGACCTAGCTTCTCGGCCACGATCGTCTTCCATAACCGCTATCTCAGCAGCTGAACCAATGTCCTCCGGAGCATTCATCTCTTCACTAAAGGTTTTAGCCTCTCCTCCACCTCTGCGATTGCCAGTGTAATCAATTTCTGCTTCCCGCTCGGTGGTCGGCTCACTCCTCCATAAATGGCCAGCTTCAAGGACGCGCTCCACCTCTCCTTCCGCTGCTATCTCAGGAACAGAATCACAGCCGTCAATCGCATTCGACTCCCCACCATCTCTTCCACTCTCTCCAACTGCAGCCTCTTCAAGAGACTCCTCGTCTCCTTCCACTGCCATCTCACGGGAAGCTCCCATCGGATCCGTCTCTCCATCGCCGATTTTACTTTCATTTCCGTGGCTGCCAGCGGCATCGTCCTTCATTGTGAATCCCTTCGCCGCGCCATCAACGCCTTCCAATTCTCCAGATACGCTCATGGAACGGAGCTTCCCCTCAATCGATCCGGGATTCATCTCGGAGCTAGGCTCCTTATCAGATGCGAACGAGCTGGAATCGGAGTCGTGACTCGAACCGGAGGAAGACGACATTTCAGGTGACGTGAGGTGATCCTTCGGCTAACTCCGAATTGGGGCACAAACTTTATTGCTTATGGATCTTTCCGTACATAGAGGGAAAGAGAGAGATGCGAGGCTCTTTTCAGCTCTCAATTCTCACATCTTCTCCTACCTTCCTCTCTCTGTTTGCCGTCTAGTCCGCAGCATCTTCTCCGGCACTGCAAACAAACGACGAACGTCAAGGAGAAGCAGCTCTACTTCTTCTGACCAGTAGGTGAAGAAACGGGATCCGAATCCATCCTCGACGGATACCCGATACTAAATTAATGGGCCTAAATGAGGAAGAAATAGGCCCATTAAACTAAATACTACTAGGGCCGGCCGGTGGATGGACAGGTCCTTCTCGAAGGTCCTAGATTACGGGTCCTTCTATTCACCAAAATGCCATTTTTATAATACACGCCGCTACGGATCAGCGGACTGTGAAATTATATATAAATATATTTTTATTATATACTTTTAAATAAAACATTCATCCACAATTTCTAAAGTCGGATTTCTGTCACATCCGATCCGGCCGACAGGGAAAAAAAGAAACCGATAACTTAAAAACTGAAAATATATATAAATATATTTTTATTATATACTTTTAAATAAAACATTCATCCACAATTTCTAAAGTCGGATTTCTGTCACATCCGATCCGACCGACAGGGAAAAAAAGAAACCGATAACTTAAAAACTGAAAATCCGAAGAGGCAGTGGCGAGTGTGACGGAGAAGATACCGGCTAACGGCTTCTGTCAGTCCAGGAACCCGGTTCTGGCCCATACAGCATTTCGGACTCGGCTCAGATCCCTTCCCTTCAAGGTCCGGCCTACTCCCACCTGGACGGAAAACGACGCCGTCCTCGCCCTCGCCAGGAACTCGTGCGGCGGCAGCCTGTCCCTGCAGCCGCCGAAGTCTTCGTCCCCTTCCTCATTTCCGTAATCGAAGTCATTTTCTAGGCTGTCTCCTCTCCGGCGTTTCCTGTCCCCGTGCTCATCCCTTAGGATAGTTGACCAGTTCGGAACGTTGACAGGCAGAGACGAAACCGAGCCGTTCGGGTCGCGGCGTCTGATCGACGACTTCTTCACCTGGCGCTCCGTTCGGCGGGATATAGGTGGCTCAGAACTGGAGAATGCGGCTGAGTAGATGTCCGACTCGTCGAGCTCGAAGGCGGAGTCACCGGGAACGGCGGACGATAGATCGCCCGAGACGAAACGGTAAGCTATTCTGGTGGCCATTGGCGATGAATTTCAGTAACTTGCGCTAGTTTTCTCTCCTCCTCTGCAAATAAATTATTGTTTAATTATTTCAAAGTGAGGCTCTCAGGGTGGTTTTATAAAAGGGAAAGTGATGGATAAAGCATCCCAACGGTATCCGTTACATTGCAGCTGCCACGTCCACTAGCTTGAGAGAAAATAATGTGAAAAACGGTCATTTATGGAAAAAACAAATCCATAATGGTGGCCAGAGGAGAAGCAGAAATGGAACTAATTACTGGTTACTCTCGTGTCGAGTTGCAGCGCCTCGATCATAAAGCCGTTGAAGTTGTTGGCATGAGAACGAATGGGACAACAGGTGATGCTGGGCCAGGTAAATGGTGATGCCGTAGCCCACCTAAACCTCATCGAATGAATGACGATCAACCTATACTAGGTGATCGACTCTGGATACTTTCATTGATTTAGATATTGGAGGGGGCGGAGGGAGATCTAGTGTGTACTCATATTCTCGGATCATCGTCATCAAATTGGAGTGAGACTGTAGTGAAGGACACTGGTGACCTGAACACGTCTTGGATCGAGGTTGCACGCACATCCAAGCACTCATATTCTCCGATCATCGTCATCAGATTGGAGGGAGACTAAATCTTCTTAAAATTAGGTAATGGGGCCAAGGACAAAAGGGAAATCTCACATGCAATGTCATTCCATCTATATCTTTAGTGGGCTACACGTTTTGCTGATCTTGTGCACGGGCGATATGATTGGTCGGTTGTTCTGTCGTGATATATTCCACATTCCTTGCACGGGTCTCCTTTGGTTGCCTTCTCCTTGCTGCAATCTCAAATCCAAATCTCTCCAATAATCAAACTTATGCTTACTGCAATAATCATATTGGTCCGACCATATATTGTCCATAATATCTTATGTAGTTTTGAGAATCCAATGGATCTCATATGTTATTTTAGAAGTATGATAAATATAATAAAAGTTTTCCATCTCGAGGTCACCCTCATTGTCAAAGAAAGATATTCACTGCTGGGATGAAGAGAACATCTTCACTGCCAGTAGCTTCGCTTGTGGATTCCAATCATGGATCCACACAAGGTGAAAGTGTCAGTGTCTTTCATATGAGCAGTATCATGGGGTCCTGAAGATGATTCAAAGACCTGAGTAACTGCTAAAGACTTTTGTTTTGATTGTTCAGAGGAAAGGATCCCAGGGGCATATGGCTCGGTCCCTCTCCGTCCCTGTCAACAACAAAGACAGAAGGATAGATTCTTTCTTCCGGGTGATTCCATCTACTCCTCGTGTGAAGGAAGGAGATGAGATCATCAGTATTTCACCACCTGTTGACCCCAGTGAGCCCTCCTCAAACATTCTTAGTTTCAAGAACTCATTGGCTTTCGTTAGAAACCTCTTATCCCAGTCTCCTGTTCAGAGACTGACACCAGTGGAGAGGATATACCGGAAGAGGAGGCCGTCTGCAGGATTTGTCTGTTGGAGCTCTGCGAAGCAGGAGAAACACTGAAGATGGAATGCAGCTGCAAAGGAGAACTGGCTCTTGCTCACCGAGACTGTGCTGTCAAATGGTTCAGCATCAAGGGCAACAAGACATGTGATGTCTGTAGACAAGAAGTCAAGAACCTGCCGGTTACACTCCTCAGGATACAAAGTGTTCAGGTCCGGAACCGACCAAGCAGAGTTCAGCAAGAAGATCTCAGGGAGTACATGCAAGTTCGTCCATTTCTCCTTCAAATATCAAACAAAAGAGTTGATAAAAGGGGATACTTTGCCTTCAAACAGTGTAAGATACTCTATGATCCAATGCACCTACTCTCATCGTTATTACTGACTTAACAATGAAAGACTTTCCAGGTCGTGGCAGGAAGTACCGGTCCTGGTGATTGTGAGCATGCTTGCCTACTTTTGCTTCCTTGAGCAGCTCTTGGTAAGTCACTTACCAAATCAGAACCCCATGATGATCTTCTCTGGCTTGTTTTTCATCTAGATCATATCATAAATCCGTCATGGTAATACAGGTAGGGAAGATGGGCACCCGTGCAATCACCATATCTCTTCCGTTTTCCTGCGTCCTTGGCCTCCTCTCATCAATGACTGCATTAACAATGGGTATACACCCCTTGGTTCTTTCTACAAAGACATGGTAAGCAAGAAATGTGCCTCTGATTACATATATTCTTATTTGCAGTGAAGAGCAGATATGTATGGGTGTACGCCTCGGTCCAGTTCGCCCTGTTGGTTGTATTTGCCCATGTATTCTACTCTCTGGTGAGATGACATGATAAGATAACCCAATCAAATGCACCCCAAGAGCTTAGCCTCCTGAATCTCTGAAGCTTACAGTATTATCTGATGCCTTGCAGGTCCATCTGCAAGCGGTTCTATCGGTGCTGTTCGCTACATTTGCCGGCTTCGGGTTGGCCATGAGTGTGAGCTCATTCACGGCGGAGTTCATGAGATGGAGAATGACAAGGGAAAACAGTTCATCATCCCCTCAGTCACATATGTTACAGCTGACCGTCCGGTTCTCAGGTACTGAAAATCCGCAGAATCATAGCCCGCATGCAGAGATCTAATAGCAGGAGCTGAACTTTGCTGCGGTTGAGAATATTGGTTGGCGTACAATAGTGAGCCCACTGTCCTGCATGGGGGTTGTAAGGTAGTCTTTGGTTGTGTAACTGGCTTGGATTTACAGGAGACGACAATCATGGCTTACTGTATTTGTTCATGGTTCGTCGGAATTGATTAGCGTTCGATGGTTTTGAGCAATTTTGTCCCATCATTCGACCCAGCTGACTTAGTCATGTGCAACTCCAATTACATCTTTAAAATCCAGGTGTTAGGTCTGTGCAAAAAAAATCCAGGTGTTAGGGGTAGCAATTACTCATGCGCAAGCTATCAAAAGCCCAGCTATGGCAACCCGAGCCCGAGCCAAACTATCAGTGGCTGAATGCTTAAAATATGGGCAAGTCTCTGATTCAGACATTCCACTCGACAGCTGGGTTTGGGAAATTAGTAATACATTGGGGACCGCTTGCAGTGACAAGATCAGATCCAGACGGAAAAGAACGCCAAAAATTGAATGCCGTCCCGCTTCCCTTTACACATTTATCACACCAGACAAGGCCACCATTCAATCAGAATTGTCACCGTTCCATTATAGCCATCCATAATACATCTTTAGACCCTGCTTTTGGATTCACGGTCCATTTCCATAGGCAACTGCTGGAATGGAGTAGATGCTAATTATAGGCACAAACGAAATTTAGCCATCCATAATACATCTTTAGACCCTGCTTTTGGATTCACGGTCCATTTCCATAGGCAACTGCTGGAATGGAGTAGATGCTAATTATAGGCACAAACGAAATTTAGCCATCCATAATACATCTTTAGACCCTGCTTTTGGATTCACGGTCCATTTCCATAGGCAACTGCTGGAATGGAGTAGATGCTAATTATAGGCACAAACGAAATTAAATCTTTTAGAAATAGTATCAGAAATAAAAAAATTAATACCTACTGAATATAGATCGGTATAACTGAAGGTGTAGATAGAACTGCTACACCAGTCTAGAGGAGGTAATAAGGAAAATCAATAAGTGAACTAGTAACAATCTAATTAAATCATGTAATTGGAAAAATAATAATAAAATTTCAGTGCAGCATATCTAGAGAATCTCTCTCCTAGCATCATAACCGTACTCCGACCTCCTCATGTTGTCCTTCCTTTTCTTGTAGATTATCCCGCCTAGAACTACCAGGCCGGCGCATACAATCACCGCCACTGTGATTCCTAGCTTCTTTCCGGCACTCATCCCGCCGGATGATCCTCCGGAGTTGGCGTCCGTATTGGAGGTGATATCGCTGTGATTGATATCGCTCGAATCGTCCGGCGCTGGAGAAGGAACGGATGATTCCATTGGCGGCGTATACGGAGAGAAGGGAGTAGTAGAGGGAGAAGAAGCGGGAGCTGCATCCGAAGGAGGCGGCACTGGCGGGGACGAGATCAAACTCAGAGGCGCATTGGCACGGGAGGGCGCTGGTGGAGATGCCGGAATCGGAGAAGAGATAGGCGAAGGAGCGTCAGCGGGGAGCTCGGGAGCAGGTCCAGGCGAGATCTGCGGCGGATCTGCAGACAATGCGACATGGAGAGGGAGGAGAGCAACGACAGCGTAGAACCACAACTTCGCCATGGGAGGAGAACTAAGGTGAAGAGCTATTGCGAGAGAATGGGAAGAGGGAAGCAGATCTGAAGAAGTAAGATGAGACTGCGGTAGCAGTGTAGAACAAGAAAGAAAGGAGACTCCGGTGGGTGTACTGCAAGATTCAACCTCATATTTATAGTCCTATGAAGATGAATCAGATAATGCCACGTCGACGGCTTACGCAGATCAGCTAAGAGCGTAGCAGACGATCCAATCGGCGGAGCATTATTTGGTACTATTTTTTTGTTTTATTTTTATTTGATAAGCTATTTAAAAACACTTTATTTTAATATTATTATATAAAATACCATCTACAACTATCTCCATATATTTAAAAAAATTCCTGGATTATTGTTATATTTTACTCACCAAATTATTTTTTTGCTAAATACAAAATTATTATTATTTTCAAATGTTTTTATATATTTATATTTTATATTTAAATTAATAAAAAACATTTTGTTCATATTTTCTATATCCTAAAAAAACACATCCTAAAATATCTTTCTAATTGTATTGTTATTTTAATTAATAATATTTTCTTACTCATTTATATGCAATATTTATTATTATACTTTCTAATTTCGTTCATTAAAAATAAAAAATCTTTTTTTTATAATTTAAAGTGTAAAAACATATAACTATTAACTTTTCTTTGCTCAACATATAACTATTAACTAATTTATCCCAATTGGTGAATAATTTAGAATAAAATTAAATAAACGTTTATAATATTTTATATGTGATGTCATTTAATATTTGAATTCGTTGTTATTGGCCATATCATTAATTAGTCGCTCTAATTATATATCGTATTTCTTTTTTTTTTGCACAATATTATATATCGTATTTCAAAAAGTGGTTTTCCAAACAAAATTAAAGCTTTTGGTATTTCAAAATATTTAAACTAATAATTTAAAATTAAATAAATTAATGATGTATACCTTTGAATATCGATATGGGAGCCGAGCCTCAACAAGCTTGAATATTTTATTAATATAAATTATATTTTAAATATATATTATTAAATATATTAAACACTACACTAAATATATATTATTTATTTAAAAAATAAGTTATAAAATAGGTAAGCGTGACATCCAAATACTTTAATAATAACTTTTAAAAAACTCTTATTATAAATCTAATTTCCATATTTAATAATCGATAAGTTAAAAAGTTATTTCAATTAGAAAAAAATAAAATCTCACCAAATTTAAAAAAATTTATAAGTTAAAAAGTTATTTCAATTAGAAAAAAAATAAAATCTCACCAAATTTAATTTACAAATGGTAGCGTAGTTTACATTTTATAGGCAAAGATAATAAATTAATAGCATAAAAATAAATAAAAAATATCAAGTAAATTATATCATCATTAATATAAATATATAAAATATTTTAATAACTGATTTAAAAATTTAAAAATAAAATATTTTAATAACTGATTTAAAAATATAAATTTAACTAATTAAATTTCTGATACCTTTTTCTTGAACTTTTTAATCGATCAATTTTCTACAATATTTTTAATCATCTAATGTCAAGCAACCTTTTAATTAATTTTCTAACAAAGTATTCATTCGTTCTATTTTTAGTCACATTCATATCTTTAATGCTAATATAATATTGATATATTCTCAATACTTCTAAAACAATATACGGGATCCATTGGATTCTCAAAACTGCGTGAGACATTATGGACATTATATGGTCGAACCAATATAAATTCATTTTATGGAAATAAGATGCTTCAAGAATTCCAGCTGAGTCTTGGATTCGCATGGACAATATTAAAGCTCAGGCGCCAATCTATAGTATAGGTCACTAATGAAGACATTGTCTGGAGCAATTACCTTTCCATAAGCATCACCATTTCACAGTGTGAGGTATGTGGAAAGAGGTCAAAACCCATAGCTTTCACAGGACAGAAAGGCTCCGATTTGGGCATTGACTTCACCCTTCGACGGGCAAGACCTGCGCTGCTCATATTTCTCCATCCCCTATTGTCTTTTTTCCCCTTGTCCTCCTCGGGACAGTTTGAGCAGAGCTCGATTGCATTTGCTGCTAAGGTGTCAGGGTTGCATGATATGTAACTGCATTAAAGATATATATCATCATACGCTTATGGTTCAACTTCAGTTAGAGGAACATGTGAATATTTTGGGAGTTTAAAGTTTTGTTGGAGAACTTACACAAGCTTCCGCAGACCTGAATGAGTTCTCAGTGCTTTGATTACCTGAAATCAAAATTAAAATACAAGGGAAAAAAGCTGGTATTATTATATTAGGCAAAAGCTTTTCCTTTCCTATTCGAATAAACACATCTTTCTTATCTCCAGAGGTTCACAATGCTCAATATGTGCATATAACAATAATAATTATCAAAACTAGACCGAACAGGCTG
This sequence comes from Trapa bicornis, assembly GCA_030064425.1. Classification (NCBI taxonomy): domain Eukaryota; kingdom Viridiplantae; phylum Streptophyta; class Magnoliopsida; order Myrtales; family Lythraceae; genus Trapa; species Trapa bicornis. Next base: position 18,657,404 of record CM057758.1, on the reverse strand, counting down.
GTTGGGGCGGGAAATGGACCCGGGTGGGTCTGGTCTGGTTTTGCTTTGAGACCCGTTTGCACAATTAGCTGCTGAAAACCCATGAAAACTGGAGAGAACTCAGTTTGACCCATAAATCCATATGGGCAGGTGGTAGAACCCATTCCAAAAACACATCTTTATAGCCTTCATATAATAGAAAAGGTTTCCCCTATTTTGTGGAAATAATCAATGTGGCACAAAGCAAAATATACAATATGCAACTAATATTAAATCTCACTCACTCATTTCATAAAGGTATAGAAGAGAATGTTATAAATTATAGCTTCATTTAAAAATAAAATTTAGTAAAATTTTAATAAATGCAAAATATAATTATATTTTGAATATATATCCAATTGTACATTATTATTTTGAAGGGTTAAAATTATGAGTTAATATTAATATATACTATTTTTATATATTTTATGATTAATAGTATATTTATATAATATCTTAATAATAAAATAGGGTCTAACACATTGACCCAATCCGACCCAATGAACCCATGTCATGTTTGGTTTCGGATCCAGTTCGGTTCAGATAACTATGATAACAAGTTCTCTTAGTTTCTTCAATGGCTATGCACATCCACATCTTGTGCAGAGTAAGCTGGGAAAAGTGCAAATGTAAAATAAGAAATATAAATCTGTGGAACAAGGAATAAGCACTCACAGTAGGATGAAGTCCGCTTCGTGGAGGATCAACAATAGCTACCACATTTTTGAATTGCTGACGGGAAGCAACTCCCATATCCAAAGAGGAATTCTCTTGATTTCCTAATTCTTGCTCCTCAAGACCTAGACATGGATAGAAATACATTGGTACTGCAATTATTAGGAAACGAAAGTGGTCAATAATTTAGAAAACCCATACATTTGGTCATTTGCTTAATTTTGTCACAACCTTTTAATCTTCACAGAGAAAGGCCAAACCTTTGGCCTTTGACTCGTGGCAAATATATTGACACATGGCACATCATTAGAGCCTATGTTAGTGCTAAAATGACAGTAAATAAAAAAGGACATAAATGCCAAAGGTTTGAAAATTTTGTAAAAATCTGAAAAGGTTTGACACTCCTATGCTATCAACCCAAAATAAAATCATATGAATTTGAAAATATTTGATGTCAAGCACAATAGCCACAGTAAGACCATTATTTTCAGAGCAAGCAATTTCTTTGTCACTTCTTTTTGTTGCATTTGAAGGATCATCTTGTTTCTGAGGCACATCAAGGTATTCCTTCAGCAAAGATCCCATGACATCCTCTGCCTGTTACACAATGTAAAATAAAGTAAACTTATAAATATTTCCAGTACAAGCTAGTAAAAAATCGACTTTTCACGGAATGGACCAGGGACAAAGGTCCTTGAGAAGTAGGCACTGAAAAGCTGATGTCAGTGCTCATTCTATTCTCGAGACAAAAGTACAAAAGAAAACCAATGGCAAAATAACCAGAAATAGTGGAAACACTTCTGTAAAATGTACACGAACCTATAAGTCCAGATATATTAATAAGGATAATAATACCATAAACACAATAAGATAGAAAGATAAAATTCTCACCTTTCCACAGACAAATCTACAGTTCTTTATGCCATTAATTTCTGCATTTCGATGAGCATCTGAAACTGCTGAAGCATTGACTTCAATGCCCACCACCTGGAAAAATAGTAAAAGTAACCTCAGTGCTTTAAAAAGAAGATTTAATTCCTATTAGAAAGTTGATTGGTGGGCTTGTGAATGTGAAATACAATGATATTTATCATAGTACTCATTGGTAATGCCCTAAACAAATCCAAAAACAAATATGAGCAATTTCATGCTTCATGGGCAGATCTGCTTCCTCGTTATTTTTCTATTTTAAGTGTTGGATAAATAATTAGATATAAATTTATAGGTCAGAATATTACCATGCCAACACGGTGGGCTAAAGTCAGTCCAATTGTCCCAGTCCCACAACATACATCAAACAGTAGGGTGTCAACGTCAAGACCAGCCCAATCACCAGCAAGAGAATACAGCTTCTCTGCAGCAAGGGTATTAACCTGCAAACAAATCAAATGGGGAAAATCGTAGAAAACAGAGTGTATTTGGGCAACTAGAAGCAGTATGATAATCTGGAGCCTCACCTGGAAAAATGCTGTAGGTGAAATAGAGAACTTGAGGTCATTTATATAGTCATGAATTCTAGGTTCTTCCGTTTCACTGACTGGTTCAGTTAAAGGTCCACAATCTGGTTTTGGAAAGAGAAGTGACCGCAATGGAGCATCATATGGTGCCACATTAGATATTCCTTGGTGTTCCTGCATATGACATGTTTTACTAATATCAATTTGCTCCTGTTACCATGTGGGATAAGAAACAGAGACCATAAAGAATATCATTCTTGTTTTAGGAAGAGTTATCCTTGTTCGTACCTGAATAACCAAATGGGTGAGAGGTAGCAAAGGGGAACATACAGCCGCTTCTGAGGAAAATGCATGAGCCATCTTCTCAAATTCACTGGAAATGACACCATTGTCATGACCCAATGAGCAAACCTATGTTTATTTTATAACAAGAGACAACAAGTAGATTAATTTATTGTTCAACCTTGATAGAGAGAGTCTTCTGATTCATATTGATAAAATTTTCCAACCCTCTTTTCCAAAAGTGGAAAATATGGATATTTGAATTCTACTTTTGATTAAACCAAAACAAAGGGACACTATAGTTTGTATAGGAAATTGGCCCATTTGTATCGAAACCTAGAATTTGTATCAATATTCTAAAGCAACTAAATGATTTTCAGTTGAGTGCAAGTACCTGAAAAATTAACATGACCTCCCCAATTTCAGGGTGAACATATTCAACATTTGTCACATTCCTTGGTCTCCTTCCTTCTCGAACCTTATGGGAAGGGAACAACAACAAAATCATGACTAAAGGTTTATCCATATGCAGGCCAAAGACATTAGTTGACAAAAGAGAGAAAATTCTATAAGGACTGAAACTATCTTGGTAGAAGCAATATTGAATTTAATGAATACAAACCGTAAACTGCCGCCAGAATCCAGTATTCTTATGTCTACACCAAACTGGTAAGCTTGAGTTTTGCAGAAACTCCTGAAAAATAGAGGCATACTTTATAGCTATACTAGAGATATTTGGACAGTCTACAGGTTCAGCAACTGCTGTCACTCCAGTCCTGAGGAGATCCCAAGTGTTAGCTTATATATAAACATCATATATATATACTAACAGGAAAATTGACTAGAAGAAAATTACTTGAAGGTTCCGAGTGTGAATCCTACAGTGGGCTTGCCTTCATTAGACAACCCAATTGTAAATTCACACTTATTGCGATAACCATTCACATGCGGTGATGCCACTATATCTTCCAACTTGCAGGCAAGGCCGGCTGCAATATGTATATGTGTCTATAATATTTCATTATAACCAGAAATAAGGTATTATTATGCTCATGTAAAATTAATGGTCCTTATAATTTTCATGTTATCATGCTGGGTGATACTAATCTGATCAACAAAGCCCTTGCTTCATAAAACTTATGTGATCATATCCTCCAGAATCTCATTCTTTGACACAAACTGATATGATAGTCAAATACAAATATTGACATGAAGCATTTGAAGTGAGACAATGCATGCCAAAGTTTGTGCAAAAAAAATATAAACTGCACAGAGAACAGAACGGTGGCAAAAAAAAAAAACTCTGCAATTCAAGTTTTTTCTTTAGAATGAGAAGGGAAGATAATTACCACTTTCTTTGGATTTCATGATCCATTGCGGAAATAAAGCACCTGTAGGACAAACCTTGCGTGCATTGCGAGTCTGCAATATGAAGCAAAGTGTTAAGAGTTCTCAGAACCACCAGGTTATCAAAATAAAGTAAAGAACACTATGATGGACATAGGAGATTGACTAAATCAATAAAAAAGGCATTGTAAGATGGACTGACAAGTTTTTTGAGGATTTTTTCCAAAGAGCTCCTTTTGAACTGCAACTGATCACTGTAAGAGAAATTTGCGTAGGGAGTAACAACATCTCGGGCACTTTTTGCACAGCGATCACCGAACTCAGAAGCATCACCATTTGCGTCAGTGCCAGAAGTTACCCCGTCTTGTTTCAGTTTCTTCTTAGAGGCTCCATTAGTAACATCGTTATCCTCATCATTTTCATCGTCGCCCGCCACCTCTCTCTTCGTAACACCACTAGCCTCCTTACCTCTCTCAGAAGTCGGATCCCAGGAACCGTCAGGCCGCTGCCGGAGCTCCTCCTCACCATGAGCGTACCTGCAAGTGCTTCCATGACTGCAGGAACCACCGGTCCGCCTGAAGTAGGAGCATAGGCTGGTCTTCCACAGTGGGTTAGGCGGACAATCGGCCTCCTCACCCTCGGCTCTCTTACGCTTCTCCCCCGAGACAGCGTTATCAGCAAGCGGTTGGGGAATGGCTGGTTTAGGGATGTTCTCTGTTTGCGCGGAGGAATCCTGGCAGCCGATTTGGGCCTCAGCCGTGGGGTAACCGCCGTCTGGAGATGCGGCCATTGTAACTCTCAAAATGGGTACCTCCAGTACAGGGTTTTAGGCTTTAAGCGCTACTGACTTCTCGGATAATTTACAGCTAGCTCGGATCGGAGAAATAACCTGGATCCGAAATCCGTGGTACGATCCCATATGGTAAATAAAATTTACCAATTATATAATAGTATATTTTATGATTACAAATTATTATTTTTATGTAAATTTTTAATAAATAGTAATTTATTTAATAATAATTATTTTTATGTAAAATTTTAATAAATAATTATATTAAAAATTTTAAGAAAAAGTAAGTTATTTGAGAATTTTAATATATTTATAGTTTGTTATGATAGGATTGTATTTGCTAGAAATGTGATAAATTTTGAAAGAATTGTCCTTAAAAATGAAATTACGATAATTAAATATTGATAAATACTTTATTTGAAAAGTTAGTAAAAAAGATAAATTATATATTATAATAAAAAGTTCAGCAAAATAGTTCTCAAATGAACCTGTGTAATAGGTAGATATAATCAAAATATTTATTTTTATAATTAAGTATAAGTAAGGTATGAAAAATTTAATTGCTGATATATTATTTGAAAGTTACTTTTTACTTATAATTATTTATATTAAATTGCTTAGTTTTACTTATAATACTTTGTTTAATACAAAATTTCTATTTTTAACGGTATGTTTACCACATTGTATTTGCTTATAATTGTTATATTTATTCAGTAATTAAATTATCACTATCGGAAATTATCTATAATTTTAATCTATTTGATAGAAAACGACATGATTAAGAAAATATTAATCTAATCAACAAAAGTTTTAAAAATGCTGTTTTTTATCCAAGGAATTGAGGATTTTGATTAGTATACATTTGAGAAATGAACGAATTATGGAGAAAAAACCATCAAAATTCCTTATATTATATAGATCATTTAAAGTGTTAAAACTCATAAGTAATAACTAAAATGAGAAGTTATCTGACAAATATATTATTAGCTATAGTTTAAATATTTCTAACTTAATGCGTTTGTGATGTAGGTGATGAAGGAAGTAAAGATTTGAGTAAAAATCATTTTCAAGAGGAGTAGAATGATGTGAATCTAACTAAATAGACAACGAATTCAAAAGTTCGATCAACATCACCTGCAAAGGTGGTGAATACTTCATCAAAAAAATGAGTTAAAAGGTTATTTAAAACTAGAAGATGGCCTAATGACAATGTTAATGATTAAAAGATTTAAAGAATCTTTACATGTGTTGATTAAAAAGATTCTAGAAAATCAAAGTGGAAGCCTGATGCGAATTCGACTAAAAAGACTACGAATTCACAAGTCCAATCAACCGAATCTGCAATAGAGCTGAACAGTTTGTCACCAAATGAGATTAATAATAATTTGAGACTGCAAGAGGGCCCAATCACAAGGTCAATGGCTAAAAGATTCAAAAAAGCTTTATATGGGCTGATAAAAGAGATTGCTGAATATTCAAATAGAAGCCCAAATGAAGAGCCCAAGAGAAGGTCCAAATTTAATTAATAAGGAGAGATTATAAATCTTTTAGGATAATATTAGGTAGTTCAGATTTTTAAATTAGTTATTAAAATATCCTAGATATTTATATTAGATATGGTTAGCTTACAACCATAATTGATTTGTTTCCTCATTTTGTGGGTCATTCAGTTATTTTCTGAGCCTATAAAAGGCATACTCCACAGCATTGAAGAGACATACTTTGGAATTTCAATCTTGTAAGTTTTGTCTTCTTTCTATCTTGAAAGGGTTTTTGAACTTATCAGGTTTTTACATGTGGCGTTCAAGCAATCAAGACTTATTACTCGGGGTTTTCTAAGAGTTATTCTTAGAGGATTTGGGTGTGACATCTACATATCTCATACCTTGTTTCTCACATAAACAAGGTATATTATATCTTTTCATACTTGCGTCGTGAAAGTCTTGGGATCGTTGTCATATTTGGTGTAGGGTATCGTCAGCATATTGACGAGGTTCACATCAGTTGGTATCAAAGTCAGGTTGCACGGCAAGTTCTATCCCATCTTTTTATCTTGTTCTTTTTTTTCTCTGCCTATTTCTATTCTCTATAAAAGAAAGAAAAAAAATTATCATCTTTTTCTATCTATCTTCCCTTCAGTCGGTTCAAAGAAAAAAAAGAAAAAAAATCCAAAAAAATCTGTGCCACAAAAAAAGAGAGGAAAAAAAGTAAAAAAAAATAGGCACACAATTCTAGCTTGATTTTCATTTTATCTAGTCTACTTCATTTCATCTTAATTTCTTTCTCTATTTAAATTTTATTCTTCTCCGAGTCAATTCGTACACCACACTTAAATTCTTCTGGAATTAGTTTTTGAAAACCTTACTGATTTGTCTTGATTGTTACTCAAGTTGAACTACTTCATAAAAATGATTTATTTTTGAAGTTCAATTTAGATAGAAAAAAGACAAACGAGAGGAAAAAGGCAAGAGTGTTTGAATCTTTAAGAAAAAGCCAATTGAGTGTGAAAACACGAGTGATTGAGAGAAATACGTGAGTGAGCACATAAGGTTCTTCTATTTTATCATTTGTAGGAACTCATGGCCCAACGACGAGGAGATACGCCAAATGAAGAAGATTCCCAACAACCGATGAATAAGACGAATGCTGAAGTCTGAGTTGGAACCGCTTCATGAGCGAATTGATCAATTGGAAGGAGTGAGGGGTTTGCGTCAGCATACCCCTACTGAACAGTGATCTCAAAGCTTTCAGCCAAGACGTTTTTGATCCACAAGAACTCGAGGAGTTCGATCGATATGCTCATAGAGAACGACCCCGAGTTGATGACAACCTGGATAATATCAAGTTGAAGATACCCTCTTTTCAAGAAAAAACTAATCTAGAAGCATATCTTGAATGGGAAAAGAGGATGGAGATGGTTATTGACTGTCATAATTACTCAGATGAAAAAGGTATGACTTGCTGCTGTCGAATTTACTGATTATGCTATAATATGGTGGGATCAGTTGGTGAAGGAAAAGGAAATGAAATCACGAACGCCCTGTGGAGTCTTGGGATGAAATGAAAGCGATCATGCGACGACGATTTATTCCCAGCCACTATCACCGGGAGCTGTTCAATAAACTCCAAAGGCTTACCCAAGGATCAAGAAGCGTCGACGAATACTTCAAGGAGATGAAGATTGCGATGATTCGAGCAAATGTGGAGGAAGATAGAGAGGCAACAATGGCGAGATTTTTGCATAGTCTAAACCATGAGATAGCTGACGTGGTGGAAATGCAATATCATGTTGAGCTCCAAGATATGGTACATCAAGCTATCAAAGTCGAACAACAATTGAAGAGAAAGAGTTTACACAAAAGGGGATTAACAATGGTTCCTCGAACTCATGGAAACCATCCTCAAGGCGATTTGAGAGTCAATCAACTCAACCTCAGCATGCTCCACTAAAAGAGATAACCAAGCAAGCTGTGGCCCAAAATCAAGGTAACACCCATATCACAACTCCTAAAACTCGTGATATTAAGCGTTTCCGATGCCAAGGCAGGGGTCACATTGCAAGTCAATGCCCAAATAAGCGGGCAATGGTGATCAATGCTAATGGTGAAATTGAGACCGATGATGAAAAAGAAGATATCGATCCGGGGATGCCACCACTTGAAGATGCTGATGAATATGCAGAAGAAGGGGAATTGTTGGTTGCACGACAAACTCTCAGTGTTCAAGCCCAAGAAGAAGAAAACAATCAGTGTGAGAACTTATTTCATACTCGTTGTTGTGTGAAAAATAAGGTTTGTTGTGTAATTATAGATGGGGAAAGCTGCACTAATGTAGCTAGCATTAAGCTGGTGGAGAAATTGGCATTACCAACCTTAAAGCATCCGAAGCCTTATCGACTACAATGGCTGAACGACCAAGGTGAAATCAAGGTAACCAAACAAGTGTTGGTTGCATTTTCTATTAGAAAATATCAAGATGAAATACTATGTGACGTGGTACCAATGCACGCATGCCATATACTTTTGGGACGACCTTGGCAGTTTGATCGTCAAGTTATGCATGATGGATTCACTAATAGGTACTCTTTTGTGATGAATGAGAGACAAATATCTCTTGTACCATTGACTCCAAGGCATGTTTTTGAGGATCAACTAAAAAAGAAAAAGACAAATGAACAGAAAATAGAAGAAAAAAGAAAGGAGAAATATCAGAGTTGAAAAAAAAGAGGGAAAAGTCAGATGTGGAAAAAAAAAGAGAGTAAAAGCAATTTCCTTGCAAGAAAAAGTGAGATCAAACGAGCTTTACTTTCACATCAGACTCTTATTGTACTTATGTACAAGGATGCCTTTTTGACTACTAATGATCTTGTCGGATCTTTGCCAAGCAATATTATTACTGTTTTGCAGGGATTTATCGATGTCTTTCCTGATGAGATACCACCAGGTTTGCCACCAATTCGAGGAATTGAACATCAAATTGATTTCATCCCTGGAGCGACAATTCCCAACCGACCAGCATATAGAAGTAACCTTGGGGAAACAAAGGAACTTCAACGCCAAGTTCTAGAGCTGATGGAAAAGGGGTATGTTCGAGAGAGTATGAGTCTATGTGCTGTGCCAGTGCTACTTGTACCTAAGAAGGACTGAACATGGCGAATGTGCGTGGATTATCGAGCCATCAACAACATCACGGTAAAGTATCGCCACCTTATTCCTCGTTTGGATGACATGTTAGATGAGTTGCATGGATCTTGTTTATTTTCGAAAATAGATCTTAAGAGTGGATATCATCAAATTCGAATGAAAGAAGGAGATGAATGGAAAACTGCATTTAAAACTAAACAAGGATTATATGAATGGTTAGTTATGCCCTTTGAATTGACTAATGCACCAAGCACTTTCATAAGATTAATGAATCATGTATTACGTGCTTTTATTGGGAGATTTGTAGTGGTATATTTTGATGATATTCTAATCTACAACAAGACCATGGATGAACATGTAGCACATTTAAGAGCTGTGTTAGAAGCATTAAGGCAACATAAGTTGTTTGCCAACTTAAATAAATGTGTCTTTTGTTCGGATAAACTTGTGTTTCTTGGATATATTATAAGTTCAGAAGGGATTAGAGTTGACGAGAAAAAGATTAAGGCAATTCGTCACTAGCCGACACCTAATTCGGTAAGTCAGGTAAGAAGTTTCCATGGATTAGCTAGTTTTTATAGACATTTTGTTCCAAATTTCAGTAGTTATGTTACACCTCTTACTTCTGTTATAAAGAAAAACGTACTTTTTAAATGGGGTAATGAGCAACAAAATGCATTTCAATTGATAAAGGAAAAATTAACTACTGCCCCATTGCTCTCATTGCCTAAATTTTCGAAAATATTTGAAATTGAGTGCGATGCATCAGGAGTGGGTATTGGAGGTGTATTAATGTAGGAAGGAAGACCAATTGCATATTTCAGTGAAAAGTTAAGTGAAGCAACCCTTAACTATCCTACCTATGATAAGGAGATGTATGCCCTAGTTCGAACTCTTCAAACATGGCAGCACTACCTATGGTTGAAAGAGTTTGTGATTCACACATATCATGAATCTCTTAAACATCTCAAAGGACAACACAAGTTGAACAAACGCCATGCAAGGTGGGTGGAGTTCATTGAAACATTCCCATATGTGATCAAGTACAAACAAGGTAAGGAAAATATAGTTGCAGATGCTCTATCACGAAGGTACGCTATTCTTTCAATGCTTGATTCTAAATTGCTTGTTTTTTATTATATTAAGGATTTGTTTGCAAACGATCCTGATTTTTGTGAATTGTTTAAAGGTTATCGAAGTGGTAGGTTTGGAAAATTTTATTTATAAAATGGATTTCTTTTTTGAGAAAACAAATTATGCATCCCTCAGTCTTCTTTTCGTGAGTTACTTGTTAGGGAAGCACATGGTGGAGGACTTATGGGACATTTTGGGGTAGCTAAAACTATGGTGATAATGCATGAGCATTTTTTTTCGCCCCACATGAAAAGGGATGTTGAGAAAATTTGTTCTCGATGAATTACATGTAAGGAGTCTAAGTTTAGGCAACAACCTCATGGCTTGTATACTCCTCTTCCAATTCCTAATGCACCTTCGATTGATATTTCCATGGATTTTGTTTTAGGATTACCAAGAACTAAGAGGGGGAGGGATTCTGTGTTTGTGGTAGTTGATAGGTTTTCGAAGATGGCACATTTCATTCCATGTGATAAAACTGATGATGCATCGAATGTTGCTGATTTGTTCTTTAGAGAAGTTGTCAGATTGCATGGTATGCCTAGGACTATTGTTTCTGATCGTGATTCTAAATTCTTAAGTTACTTTTGGAAAACCCTATGGAGTAAATTGGGAACCAAACTGCTGTTTTCAACAACATGTCACCCACAAACTGATGGTCAAACAGAAGTAGTAAATAGGACATTAGGTACTTTATTACGTTCTATAATAAAAAAGAATTTGAAATCATGGGAAGATTGCTTACCACATGTTGAATTTGCTTATAATTGTTATGTTCATTCTACAACTAAGTTTTCACCATTTGAGATTGTTTATGGTTTCAATCCATTAACCACTCTAGATCTAACTCCACTTCCTGTAGGTGAATTGGTGAATTTTGATGGAAAGAGAAAAGCAGAGTTTGTGAAAAAACTTCACGAGAAGACAAAGATGCACATTGAATGGATGAGTAAAGTTTATGAAAAACAAGCAAACAAGGGCCGCAAAAGTGCCATTTTTGAACCCGGTGATTGGGTCTGGCTTCATATGAGGAAAGAATGATTTCCGGAACAAAGGCGATCAAAACTTCTTCCTAGAGGAGATGGATCATTTCGTGTGTTGGAACGCATTAATAATAATGCTTACAAGCTAGAGTTACCTGGTGAGTATAGCGTTAATGAAAGTTTCAATGTTACTGATTTAATGCCCTTTGATGTAGGTGATCAAGAAACAAAAGATTTGAGGACAAATCATTTTCAAGAGGGGGAGAATGATGCGAATCCGACTAAAGAGACTACGAATTCACAAGTCCAATCAACCGAATCTGCAATAGAGCTGAACAGTTTGTCACCAAATGAGATGTATAATCATTTGAGAATGCAAGCGGGCCCAATCACAAGGTCAATGGCTAAAAGATTCAAAGAAGATTTATATGGGCTGATTAAAGATATTGCTGAATATTCAAATAGAAGCCCAAATGAAGAGCCCAAGATGAGCCCAAGAGAAGGTTCAGATTTAGTTAATAAGGAGAGATTTATAAATATAATAAATTTTTTAGGATAATATTAGATAGTTCAGATTTTTAAAATAGTTATTAAAATATCCTAGATATTTAGATTAGATATGGTTAGCTTATAACCATAATAGATTTTTTTTTCCTCATTTTGTGGGCCATTCGGTTGTTTTTTGAGCCTATAAAAGGCATACTCCACAGCATTGGAGAGACACACTTTGGAATTTCAATTTTGTGAGTTTTGTCTTCTTTCTATCTTGAAAGGGCTTTTGAACTTATCACCCGGGGTTTTCTAAGAGTTCTTCTTAGAGGATTTGGTTGTGGTGTCTACATATCCCATACCTTGTTTCTCACATAAACAAGGTATATTCCATCTTTTTGCATTTGCGTCGTGAAAGTCTTGTGGTCTTTGTCATATTTGGTGTAGGGTGTCGTTAGCATATTGGCGGGGTTCGCATCACAAAAAAACACTAAAAAACCCCAAGAAACGCTAAAAAAATGCCAAGAAACGCTAAGAAACCCTATAAAACCATAAAAACGATAATAAACCCTAACAAACCTTAGTAATCGCTAAGAAACACTAAGAAACCCCAGGAAACGCTAAAAAAATGCCAAGAAACCCTAAAAAATGCTAATAAACCATAATAAACCTTAGTAGACGCTAAGAAACACTAAAAAAATGCTAAGAAACCCAAAGAAATACTAAGAAACCTTAAGGAACCCTAAAAACATGCTAAGAATCGCTAAGAAACCCAAAAAAACGGTAAAAATCCTAATAAAGTCTAGGAAATCCTAGAAAAACAGTGAGCAACGCTAGGAAACCCTAGTAAATGCTAAGAAATACTAAGAAATGCTAAGAAACCCGAAGAAATGCTAAGAACCCTTAAGAAACCCAAGGAAACGCTAAGACAGCCTAAGAAACACTTAGAAACCCTACAAAACCCTAAGAAATGCTAAGAAACGCTATGAAAAGCCTAAGAAATGCTAAAAATTGTTATGAATAGCTAAGAAATGCTTAGAAACGTTAATAAACACTAGAAAAACTTAAGAAACGATAAGAAATGCTTAGAAATGTTAATAAACACTAGAAAAACTTAAGAAACGGTAAGAAACACTTGAAAATCTTAGTAAATGCTAAGAAATCCTAAGAAACCCGAACAAACACTAAGAACCCTTAAGAAAACCTAAGAAACACTAAGACACCATAAAAAAACCCCTAAGAAACGCTAGTAAACCCTTGGAAATGCTAGGAAACCCCGTTAAACGGTAAGAAACGCAAAGAAATCCTAAGAAGCCATAGCAAACGCTAAGAACCCTTAACAAACCCAAAGAAACGCTTAGAGAACCTAAAAAAACCCTAAGAAATGCTAATAAACCCTTAAAAATGGTAAGAAACGCTACAAAACCTTAGTGAACACTAAGAAACGCTAGTAAAAGATAATAAACCCTAGGAATCCCTAAGAAACGCTAATAAACGCAAGGAAAGCCAAGTAAATGCTAAGAACCCTTACGAAACCCTAAAAAACCCAAAGAAAACGCTAAGAAAGCCTATGAAATGCAAAGAAATGCTAAGAAACGCTAAGAAATACTAAGAAATGCTAAGAAATACTAAGAAATGCTAAGACACTTGAAGAATCCCAATAAAACTCTAAGAAACGGTAAAAAAAACCCTACAAAACCCTTAGAAATTCTCAGAAATGCTAAGAAACTATAAGAAACGCTAAGTAATGCTATGAAACCCCAAAAAATAGTAAGCAACACTAGGAAATCCTAGTAAATGCTAAGAATCACTAAGAAACCTGAAGAAATGGTAAGAACCCTTAAGAAACCCAAGGAAACGTTATAACAGCCTAAGAAACACTTAGAAACCCTACAAAGCCCTAAGAAATGCTAAGAAACGCTAAGAAAAGCCTAAGAAATACTAAAAATTGCTATGAACGGCTAAGAAACGCTTAGAACCGTTAATAAACACTAGGAAAACTTAAGAAACGGTAAGAAACGCTTCGAAATCCTAGTAAATGCTAAGAAATCCTAAGAAACCCAAACAAACAGTAAGAACCCTTAAGAAAACCTAAGAAACACTAAGAAACCATAAAAAAAAACCCCCTAGGAAACGCTATTAAACCCTTGGAAACAGTAGGAAACGCTAGGAAACCCCTGTAAATGGTAAGAAACGCAAAGAAATCCTAAGAAACCCTATCAAATGCTAAGAACCCTTAACAAACCCAAAGAAACGCTTAGAAAACGTAAAAAAACCCTAAGAAACGGTAAGTAATGCTACAAAACCTTAGTGAACGCTACGAAATGCTAATAAAACATAATAAAACCTAGGAATCCCTAAGAAATTGTAATAAACGCTAGGAAAGCGTAGTAAATGCTAAGAACCCTTAAGAAACCCTAAATACTAAGAAATACTAAGAAATGCTAAGACACTTGAAGAATCCCAATAAAACACTAAGAAACGGTAAAAAAACCCTACAAAACCCTTAGAAATTCTCAGAAATGCTAAGAAACTATAAGAAACGCTAAGTAACACTATGAAACCCAAAAAAATAGTAAGCAACGCTAGGAAACCCTAGTAAATGCTAAGAATCACTAATAAAATCCTAAGAATGCCTATGAAATGCAAAGAAATGCTAAAAAACGCTAAGAAACACTAAAAAATGCTAAGACACTCTAAGAATCCGAATAAAACTCTAAGAAACGCTAAAAAAACCATACAAAACCCTTAGAAATCCTTAGAAATGCTAAGAAACTATAAGAAACGCTAAGTAATGCTATGAAACCCAAAAAAACACTATGAAACACTAAGAAAACGATAATAAACCCTAATAAACCTTAGTAATCGCTAAGAAACCCCAGAAAATGCAAAAAAAAAATGCTAAGAAACACTAAAAAATGCTAATAAACCATAATAAACATCTTCATTTTTTTATTCATTATTTAGGTTGATGAACTAAATCAGATAGTTATATGAGTGAAAGAAAACAGCTTCTAAATTAGCAGTAAAAAAATTGAGTCTCATCTCCTATGTACAAGAATTAAAAGAAAATAAAAATAAACAAGACCTTTATCCCCAAGATCGGTTGATTAATCAGCCAAGCTTGAAGCGGGCTCAAAAGCTCAACCAACCATATATAGTTTTTATTATCCTTTCTATGTAGTACTATAATGGACCATTGAGTAAAAATGACCTTATTATGACCATCCCTCATTGGTTGTCCGCGGATTCCATTATCAAGAAGTGTATCTACAGCTTCTTGTACCAATTTCTCTTGACACATTACTAATTCCCCTGGTGTAGATCTACTTGTTGTTAGTAAACGCTAAGAAACACTAAAAAACCGCTAAGAAACCCAGAGAAATACTAACAAACCTTAAGGAACCCTAAAAACATGCTAAGAATGGCTAAGAAACCCAAAAAAATGCTAAAAACCCTAATAAAGCCTAGGAAATCCTAGAAAAAACAGTAAGCAACGCTAGGAAACCCTAGTAAATGCTAAGAAACCTGAAGAAATGCTAAGAAACGCTATAAACCGCTAAGAAACCCGAACAAACACTAAGAATCCTTAAGAAAACCTAAGAAACACTAAGAAACCATAAAAAAAACCCCCTAAGAAACGCTATTAAACCCTTGGAAACGCTAGGAAACCCCTGTAAACGGTAAGAAACGTAAAGTAATCCTAAGAAACCCTAACAAACGCTAAGAACCCTTAACAAACCCAAAGAAACACTTAAAAAACCTAAAAAAAAACCCTAAGAAACGCTAATAAACCCTTAGAAACTGTAAGAAACACTACAAAACCTTAGTGAAAGTTAAGAAACGAAAGTAAAACATAATAAACCCTAGGAATCCCTAAGAAACGGTAATAAACGCTAGGAAAGCCTAGTAAATGCTAAGAACTCTTAGGAAACCCTAAAAAAATGCAAAGAAAACGCTAAGAAAGCCTATGAAATGCAAAGAAATGCTAAGAAACCCGAACAAACACTAAAAACCCTTAAGAAAACCTAAGAAACACTAAGAAACCATAAAAAAAACCCCTAAGAAACGCTATTAAACCCTTGGAAACAATAGGAAACCCCTATAAACGGTAAGAAATGCAAAGAAATCCTAAGAAACCCTAACAAACGCTAAGAACCCTTAACAAATCCAAAGAAACGCTTAAAAAACCTAAAAAAAACCCTAAGAAACGCTAATAAACTCTTAGAAACGGTAAGAAACGCTACAAAACCTTACTGAACGCTAAGAAACGCAAGTAAAGCATAATAAACCCTAGGAATCCCTAAGAAATGGTAATAAACGTTAGGAAAGCCTTGTAAATGCTAAGAACGCTTAGGAAACCCTAAAAAACCCAAAGAAAACGCTAAGAAAGCCTATGAAAAGCAAAGAAATTATAAGAAACGCTATGAAATGCTAAGAAACCCGAACAAACATTAAGAACCCTTAAGAAAACCTAAGAAACACTAAGAAACCATAAAAAAAACCCCTAAGAAACGCTATTAAACCCTTGGAAACACTAGGAAACCCTTGTAAACGATAAGAAACGTAAAGAAATCCTAAGAAACTCTAACAAACGCTAAGAACCCTTAACAAACCCAAAGAAACGCTTAAAAAACCTAAAAAAACCCTAAGAAACGCTAATAAACCCTTAGAAATGATAAGAAACGCTACAAAACCTTATTGAACGCTAAGAAACGCAAGTAAAACATAATAAACCCTAGGAATCCCTAAGAAACGGTAATAAACGCTAGGAAAGCCTACTAAATGCTAAGAACGCTTAGAAAACCCTAAAAAAACCCAAAGAAAACGCTAAGAAAGCCTATGAAACGCAAACAAATGCTAAGAAATGCTATGAAACGCTGAGAAACCCAAAAAAACACTAAGAACCCTTAAGAAAACCTAAGAAACACTAAGAAACCATAAAAAACCCTAAGAAACGCTATTAAACCCTTGGAAACGCTAGGAAACCCCTGTAAACGGTAAGAAACACAAAAAAATTCTATGAAACCCTAACAAACGCTAAGAACCCTTAACAAAACCAAAGAAACGCTTAACAAACCTAAAAAAAATACTAAGAAATGCTAATAAACCCTTAGAAACGGTAAGAAACGCTACAAAACCTTAGTGAACGCTAAGAAACGCAAGTAAAACATAATAAACTCTAGGAATCCCTAAGAAATGGTAATAAACGCTAGGAAAGCCTAGTAAATGCTAAGAACGCTTAGGAAACCCTAAAAAAATGCAAAGAAAATGCTAAGAAAGCCTATGAAACATAAAGAAATGCTAAGAGATGCTAAGAAACCCGAACTAACACTAAGAACCCTTAAGAAAACCTAAGAAACACTAAGAAACCTTAAAAAAACCCCAAAGAAACGCTAGGAAACCCCTGTAAATGGTAAGAAATGCAAAGAAATCCTAAGAAACCCTAACAAACGTTAAGAACCCTTAACAAACCCAAAGAAACGCTTAAAAAACCTAAAAAAAACCCTAAGAAACGCTAATAAACCCTTAGAAATGGTAAGAAACGCTACAAAACCTTAGTGAGCGCTAAGAAATGCAAGTAAAACATAATAAACCCTAGGAATCCCTAAGAAATGGTAATAAATGCTAGGAAAGCCTAGTAAATGCTAAGAACGCTTAGGAAACCCTAAAAAAACCTAAAGAAAACGCTAAGAAAGCCTATGAAACGCAAATAAATTCTAAGAAATGCTATGAAACGCTAAAAAACCCGAATAAACACTAAAAACCCTTAAGAAAACCTAAGAAACACTAAGAAACCATAAAAAACCCCTAAGAAACGCTATTAAACCCTTGGAAACGCTAGGAAACCCCTATACACGGTAAGAAACGCAAAGAAATCCTAAGAAACCCTAACAAACGCTAAGAACCCTTAACAAACCCAAAGAAATGCTTAAAAAAACCTAAAAAAATCCCTAAGAAATGCTAATAAACCCTTAGAAACGGTAAGAAATGCTACAAAACCTTAGTGAACGCTAAGAAACGCAAGTAAAACTTAATAAACCCTAGGAATCCCTAAGAAATGGTAATAAACACTAGGAAAGCCTAGTAAATGCTAAGAACGCTTAGGAAACCCTAAAAAACCCAAAAAAAATGCTAAGAAAGCCTATGAAACGCAAAGAAATGCTAAGAAATGCTAAGAAACACTAAGAAATGCTAAGACACTCTAAAAATCCTAATAAAACTCTAAGAAACGCTAAAAAAATCATACAAAACCCTTAGAAATCCTTAGAAATGCTTAGAAACTATAAGAAACGCTATGAAACGCAAAAAAACAATATGAAACTCCAAGAAACGCTAAAAAATGCAAGGTAACGCTAAGAAACCCTAAGAAACGTCAATAAACTCTAGGAAATTCTATGAAACGCTAGTAAACCCTAGTAAACGCTAAGAAACTCTGGGAAACACTAAAAAACCCTAAGAAATGCCAAGAAACCATTAGGAACCCATAGAAACAGAAAGAAACACAACGTAATGCAAAGAACACTTAAGGAACCCTTAGAAACACAAAGAAACCCAAAGAAATGCTAAGAACCCTTAAGGAACCCTTAGAAACACAAATAAATGCTAAGAAATCTTACAAAACCCTAAGAAATGATAAGAAACCCTAAGAATTGCTAAAAAACTATAAGAAACGCTAAGTAACACTATAAAACCCTAAAAACGCTAAAAAAATGCCAAGAAACGCTAAGAAATCCTATAAAACCATAAAAAATGATAATTAACCCTAACAAACCTTAGTAATCGCTAAGAAACACTAAGAAACCCCAGGAAACGCTAAAAAAATACTAAGAAACTAATGTGAATCCGACTAAAGAGACTACGAATTCACAAGTCCAATCAACCGAACCTGCAATGGAGTTGAACAGTTTATCACTAAATGAGATGAATAATCATTTGAGAATGCAGGAGGGCCCAATCACAAGGTCAAGGGCTAAAAGATTCAAAGAATCTTTATATGGGCTGATTAAAGAGATTGCTGAATATTTAAATAGAAGCCCAAATGAAGAGCCCAAGATGAGCACAAGAGAAGGCACAAATTTAATTAAAAAGGAGAGATTTATTATATTAATAAATCTCTTAAGATAGATTTTTAAATTAGTTATTAAAATATCCTAGATATTTAGATTAGATATGGTTAGCTTATAACCATAATAGATTTTTTCCTTATTTTGTGGGCTATTCGATTGTTTTCTGAGCCTATAAAAGGTATACTCCACAACATTGGAGGGGATACACTTTTGAAATTTCAATCTTGTAAGGTTTTGTCTTCTTTCTATCTTGAAAGAACTTTTTGAACTTATCAGGTTTTTACCTGTGGCGTTTAAGCAATCAAGACTTATCACCCAAGGTTTCCTAAGAGTTTTTCTTAGAGGATTTGGGTGTGGTGTCTACATATCTCATACCTTGTTTCTCACATAAACAAGGCATATTCCATCTTTTCACACTTGTGTCGTGAAAGTCTTGGGATTGTTGCCATATTTGTGTAGGGTGTCGTCAGCATATTGGCGGGGTTCGCATTAGAAATCGTAAAAAATGCTAATAAACCATAATAAACCTTAGTAGACGCTTAGAAACACTAAAAAAATGCTAAGAAACCCAAAGAAATACTAAGAAACCTTAAGGAACCCTAAAAACATGCTAAGAATGGCTAAGAAACCCAAAAAAATGCTAAAAACCCTAATAAAGCCTAGGAAATGCTAGAAAAACAGTAAGCAACGCTAGGAAACCCTAGTAAATACCAAGAAACACTAAGAAATGCTAGAAAACCCAAAGAAATGCTAAGAACTCTTAAGAAACCCAAGGAAACGCTAAGACAACCTAAGAAACACTTTGAAACCCTACAAAACACTTAGAAACCCTACAAAACCCTAAGAAATGCTAAAAAACGCTAAGAAATGCTAAAAATTATTATGAATGGCTAAGAAACGCTTAGAAATGTTAATAAACACTAGGAAAACATAAGAAACGGTAAGAAATGCTTGGAAATTCTAGTTAATGCTAAGAAATCCTAAGAAACCTGAACAAACACCAAGAACCCTTAAGAAAACCTAAGAAACACTAAGAAACCATAAAAAAAACCCCTAAGAAACGCTATTAAACCCTTGGAAACGGTAGGAAACACTAGGAAACCCCTGTAAACGGTAAGAAACGCAAAGAAATCCTAAGAAACCCTAACAAACGCTAAGAACCCTTAACATACCCAAAGAAACGCTTAGAAAACCTAAAAAAACCCTAAGAAATGCTAATAAACCCTTAGAAACGGTAAGAAATGCTACAAAACCTTAGTGAACACTAAGAAACGCTAATAAAACATAATAAAACCTAGAATCCCTAAGAAATGGTAATAAATGATAGGAAAGCCTAGTAAATGCTAAGAACCCTTTAGAAACCCTAAAAAACCCAATGAAAACGCTAAGAATGCCTATAAAATGCTTAGAAACCCTAAAAAGCCCTATGAAACGCAAAGAAATTGATACGAATCCAACTAAAGAGACTACGAATTCATAAGTCCAATCAACTGAAACTGCAATGGAGCTGAACAGTTTGCCACCAAATGAGATGAATAATCATTTGAGACTGCAAGAGGGTCCAATCACAAGGTCAGGGCTATAAGATTCAAAGAAGCTTTATATAGGCTAATTAAAGAGATTGCTGAATATTCAAATAGAAGCCCAAATGAAGAGGCCAAGGTGAGCCCAAGAGAAGATCCATATTTAATTAATAAGGAGAGATCTATAAATATAATAAATCTTTTAGGATAATATTAGGTAGTTCAGATTTTTAAATTAGTTATTAAAATATCCTAGATATTTAGTTTAGATATGGTTAGCTTATAACCATAATAGATTTTTTTTCCTCATTTTGTGGGCCATTCGGTTGTTTTCTAAGTCTATAAAAGGCATACTCCACAGCATTGGAGAGACACACTTTGGAATTTCAATCTTATGAGGTTTTGTCTTCTTTTTATTTTGAAAGAGCTTTTTGAACTTATCAGGTTTTTATCTGTGGCGTTCAAGTAATCAAGACTTATCTCCCGAGGTTTTTTTAGAGTTCTTCTTAGAGGATTTGGGTGTGGCGTCTACATATCTCATACCTTATTTTCTCACATAAACAAAGTATTTTCCATTGTTTCGCACTTGCGTCGTGAAAGTCTTGGGGTCTTTGCCATATTTGGTGTAGGGTGTTGTCAGCATTTTGGTGGGGTTCGCATCAGAAATGCTAAGACACTCTTAAGGATCCCAATAAAACTCTAAGAAATGCTAAAAAAAACCCTACAAAAGCCTTAGAAATCCTCAGAAATGCTAAGAAACTATAAGAAACGCTAAGTAACGGTATGAAACCCAAAAAAACACTATGAAACTCTAAGAAACGCTAAAAAATGCTAAGAAACGCTTAGAAACCCTAAGAAACGTCAATAAACCCTAGCAAATCCTAAGAAACACTAGTAAACCCTAGTAAACACTAAGAAGCACTAGGAAACACTAAGAAACCCTAAGAAATGCCAAGAAACCTTTAGGAACCCATAGAAACACAAAGAAATGCTAAGAACCCTTGAGTAACCCTTAGAAACACAAAGAAATGCTAAGAAACCCTAAGAAACCTTATAAAACCCTAAGAAATGATAAAAAAAACCCTTAGAAATGGTAATAAACGCTAGGAAAGCCTAGTAAATGCTAAGAACCTTAAGAAACCCTAAAAAAACCCAAAGAAAATGCTAAGAAAGCCTATGAAACCCTAAAAAGCCTTATGAAATGCAAAGAAATGCTAAGAAATGTTAAGACACATATGCAAATCCCACCAATATGTGTATTTTGTTCAGATAAACTTGTGTTTCTTGGATATATTATAAGTTCAGAAGGGATTGGAGTTGATGAGGAAAAGATTAAGGCAATTCGCGACTGGCCAACAGCTAATTTAGTAAGTCAGGTAAGAAGTTTTGTTTCTTCACTTTGTGTTACAATGTCGAAATTAACATAATGTGAATTTCTTGCAACTAGAAATCGTAGCTTGCTAGCTTAGTTGACAAAGGTCCACAATCACGGGAAAATGTTCATCTTTATTTGTTGGACCAATCATGACTAAAGTGAAGTTTGAACCTGGTTGGTTTGATTTTTCATTCTCATTAAGAGTAATTTTGCACGCAAAGATGAGAGCAAAGCAGTCAAAAGTTTTGGCTTGCATGGATTCATCAGAAAAGGGTATAGTTCCATAGTCCATTATATGCATCTAGTTAAGTGAACGAATTGCGATATATGATGGGCGGTTTGGGAAGACAGCTATACTGGATGGGGTTAACCCCTTCGAGGAAGCAAATATAATTGTAAATAATTTTAATATTATAGTTTTATTTATTTAAAAATGAATATGAACTTATTTTATATTTCTAGTAAAGGTTGGAGCATTATTGGAGATTTCAACTAAAACTAAAGCATTTCCTCTGTACGGGTGATAATATTAAAAATAAAATATAATTGTACATAATTTTAATTTTAGTATAATACAATAAAAATAAATTTATATTAGCTGAGAAGTTAAAGTGTTGAAAAAAAAATTAATTTATTTTGTTAAATATATCTTGAAAGTTATAAAATTTTACTTATATGGTAAAATAATAATTATATCTTAAAAATATTCATAATTTTAAATAATTTCTTATTTTATTTTATTATTATAAACATTACTATTAAATTATTGATTAATTATATCTTTAAAATATAAAAATTCGTATATTATTTTTCACTCTTTCTATCATTATTTTAACGTGCTATATATCACGATTATAATTTAAGTTGAATTGGAAATAGATCAAATTAAAATTTTTTTTTTAAATAACTTAATTTCCGTTCTCATTTGCCAAGTACAATAAATAGACTATCTAAAAATCGCTGCTTTTTAACCTAACTCCATGGCACAAAATGTTTCAATCTTCTAATAAAACAAATTGAATTTTTAATTTACCATTTGATATAAACTCTAAAAGTTAGAATTATATCTCATGGCATGGAAATCGATATAAAATGTGTGTTCAAGTGAGAACTTACTTCAACTTTCTAATAAAAGAAATTGAATTTTTAATTTGCCATTTGATATAAATTCTAAAAGTTGGAATTATATCTTGCTGCATGGAAATCGATACAAAATATGGGTTCAAGTGATAACTCACTTCAACTTTTTAATAAAAGAAATTGAATTTTTAATTTGCCATTTGATATAAACTCTAAAAGTTGGAATTATATCTTGTGATATGGAAATTGATACCACCGAAAAAATCTCATAAAAGAATATATTTTTAATCTCACCCTAAATAGAAAGTGTTGAACTTTAAACTTACTCACTAATCTTAAATATGAATACCAACTCACCACTTATTAGCAAAAAAATAGCTCTGAAATCGGAAAAATGGAATACACTATATTCCGCACCTATCACAAAAATTATGGTGGAAAACATTAGGTATGTAACTTCCCTTAAGATTAATTAGATTACGTTTTCATTATTTAATCGAATTTTTCTCCAAAAATCGGAGCAATTTCTACGTCCAAATTCTAAATAACAAGATTTAAACTATACATTCTCTATTTGGTATACATTAAATTAATCACACTACAAATTTATAACAAAATAAATATTATGCCACAAAAAGAGTTCAATAATTATTTGAGCTTGTAAAAATAGGCGATTAAAAAGATTTTATAAATTATTGTATGAGTTAGTTTGAGATTGGACATATTGAGATAAAGTTCAATATAATAGCACATCAAACTTCAATTGAGATCTAAATTTAAAAATAAGAGTATATATTTATTATTTTAGATATTTTAAAATCTAAAATACATTACCTAAAAAGTGGAATGTAAATGCCATATCGTATACAAGTGAATCTTAACTTAAAGAAATAATCCCATATTTTGACGACAAGAAAGGGTATAAAATTTTTTCTTTTCTTATACTTAATAGACTAGAAATGGACAAACATTAGTAGCAAAATACCTTGTTGCTGGTTAGGGTTGTTTGAGTAATCTAAAAAGAAACTTTTGATTCAAGAGAAGTAATTAGAGGAGAAGTCCTTTAAGCAGGTATTTCTATTGATATAATGGAGTAGCGAAGAGTATCCCAGGTAATAACAGAGGAACTTGTTGTTGACCTGAACAAATATTATTATTTTCTTCAAAAATATTATGTTTGGAAAATACATTATTTGTCTTTCACAAGAGAGTATAAAGCCCTCGTACTTCTAAAAATCTCTCTTTAGTGAAGAGGCAATGGAGAGATCTATAGTAAATCAGTCATCATTTCATGGATTTAGTCCTCTGGACTGCGATCGAATTTTTTTATCTTCACGTGGTTATGTTGTACACCAAGTAATATCTGGATCTCTATTTATCCTCTGAAAGAAAGATATTTTATTTATATCATTACTTCCAAATAAGTTTACAATGAATTTCAAAATGTATGAGTTGTGAATAAAGTTTGATTAATTTTTTAATAAGGTAATCATCTTTCTTTTTCTCATTCTTACCGTTAATATTTCAGGTTCAAGTGAGAAATAAATTAAGCTAATAATAATTTATTTACTTTTTTTCTCTTCCTGAATTCTTTTCTTTATTCTAAAATAACTATGTCTACTTAATAATTTTTATTGTTTTGCTGATATATTCGAATAATTATATTTGAAGGGGCATATAGTGGATTTAGATGAGATACCTTTTATTTTTGAATATTGATAAATATCATTTTCTTATTTTTTATTTAGAATCATTATATCTACACTTATTGATAAAGGGTTGAGATGCCATTTGGATTATGGTGGATAAATTGATCAAATAAGCTCATTTTCTTCCTATAAAATTGTATACGAAGGAAATCGTAAGATTTCATAGTGTTCTGGTGAGTATAGTATTGAATAAAGATTTGAGATTTATTTTAAGGTTTTGGCCAAGTTTATAAAATGCCATGGGAACCAAGTTTCACATGAGCATGGCGTTCCACCCTCAGATAGATGGGCAGTATGAGCGAACAATCCAAATCTTGGAAGACATGGTGACAGCGTGCATGAAATTTACTTACAATAATGGTTATTAGACCAATATTCAGATGGCTCCCTATGAAGCCCTTTATGGATGACCATGCTGTACCCCTTCATTTTGGGAAGAAGTGGGAGAAAAAAGGCTAGAAAGGGCGGAACTAAACGAGGATGCCATATAAAAGATAAAATTAATCAGGAGTCACCTTAAGACAGCACAGGATAGACAAAAGAGTTATGCGGACAATCAAAGGAAAGATCTGGAGTTTGAGGTGGGAGATCAAGTATTTCTCACAGTGTCCCCATGGAGGGAAATACTTAAGTTTCAACAAAGAGAAAAGTTGAAACCAATGTATATCAGTCCATATCCCATCATCCAAAGGACAGGACCGATGACCTATAAATTGGAACTACCTCCAGACCTTCAGAGAATACATAATGTATTCCACATCTCGGTACTTCGGAAATATCAGTCTGATTCTAGTCATGTATTGGACTTACCTCCATTAGAGCTGGAAGAGGACCTAACCTATCAAACAGAACCGGTACTAATCATCGATCGAATAGACAAGAATTTAAGGAATAAGAAAATTCCTATGGTCAAGGTTATGTGATAGAATGGACCTGTGCAAGAAGAGATATGAGAAACTGAGAGTGTGATAAGGGATAGTTACCCTAAATTATTTAACATGTAACTGTTTTAGGGACAAAACTCCTAAAAGAAGTGAAGAGTTATAAACCCCGTCATTTGATAATAAGAAAATCGAAAAAAGAACCGGTCGTTTCTGTCTTACCTGAATTACCATCTTCTTCTCAATTAATGTGAAAACAATTCCTTTGTTTAAGCCTTAATTTTTTTTTCAGAGCAAGAAGTGATATGACATGCCTTCATATTACACATGCCATAGTGTTTACACTCAATTGTTGAAATGGTCAAAAAACGGTGAAATCTTTTCATACTTTTCTTTTTAGAGTAACACAAGGTTGAATACGATATTGAATCATATATTATTATGCTGTCAAAAATATGTATTTTCAAAATAAATAAGAATATTTGTTAAGAAAAACAAGAACAATCAACTGAGTTATTACGTGGGATACTCCATTATATCAACAAAAATACTCTCACTTTACGAAGACATTAACCCAATAACATGCACTTGTGTTTTTGGGTGAAATGGAGCGCACACTTAGAAGAGAGAGTACCAATTACCCCTCAACTATGGAGAGAGCAAATATAATACACCCAAATATATATGTATGGTGTGGTTGATGCTCAGCTCAGTGCCCTCACACCTATTTATAGATTCTCATCTTATAATACATTTAATTTTTTTATTGGGATGAAATAATGAGTAATTCAATTGCAGACAATTGAATTATAAATCTCTATTTCATTTTTTTTAAACACAAATAATTTTTTTATTAGTATAAGAAATTGGATTACTTATTAAAACTAATTTAGCATTGCCAATTACATGCATTTCCCACCTACAACAAAAGTGGAATTCCTCATATCAAATCCATGGACATGTGGAATTGAGAGAGCACTACCTGCCTTTATTTTCTGAAGACAAAAACATGCGTAGATAGACAGACCACTGGATAGGGTTGCTCAGTAGCCGAACATGCCTTTTAACTTTGATTTTAGTACATTTTTAATTTTATTTTTAAATATTATAACCAATTTTTATATTATTTTAAATTAATCTCCAAAAGTCAAATTAAAATTAGGATGAACTCTGTTTATATCATTTACATTTTTTTATATAATGTATATTTAATAAAATATTTAAATTAAATAAAAATATATAAATCATAATATTATATAAAATAAGCTAATTAAATTTAATATTTTAATGATAATAAATTATATAATTTATAATTAAAATTATATTATTATAAAGAATAAATAATATATTTGTTCTTATATTATTATTTTGAGTGTTAATTATTATATTTGTAAATTTATGTAATTTTAATTACATTTTTTTTCATATTTGTACTTTTATTTTAAATTCATTTTTTTTATAAATTTTGTTGTTAATTCAGGCATTTCTCGATATTTTCGAGTTTGCTTGGATTATTAGTTTGAGTTACAATTTTATTAATTTTTTTATTGTTTACTTTTAGTAATTAATTTTTTATAAATTTCGTTTGTCATTCATTATTTTCTCAGTATTTTTGTTTTTACTTGTTTTCTTAGTTTGAATTACTATTTTAATAATTTGTTTTGTTATTTGCTTTTAATTATAATTATTATTTTTCATATTTTAAACTATTTTTGGTTCTTTCATTGATTCTAACCATTTAATATGTATTGAATGATCATATATATATTTTTTATTTAATTTTATTTTTGAGTATTTTTATGAGTTTTTGATACTAATTGTATTTTAATATTTATTTATAATTTTTGTGTTCTTTTAAATTTATCTTACAATATTTTATTATTAATTTGTTTGTTTCTTACTAATTTTCACGTTTCTTACCTTTTTATTTCACTTAATATTTTGAATAATACAATTTATAGTTTATTTTTGTATATTTATTTTATGTTTTATTGTTTTATACTATTTTTTACATTATGGGTAATTCTTACAATTTTTGTATATCTAACAATTTATACTATATTTAACATTTATTTATATATTTTTAATATTTTATACTTTATTTGAAGTTTATTGGCATGTTATACATAACTTATTATTTGCGTTGTTTGTATAAATGTATCTTACTATTGGTTTTTGGTTGTTTATGTGTTACTTTATATATTATTGATGTTTAATTTAATATTTAGTGTAATTTACTATTTTTAATAATTATTTTTACTATTTATTTTTGAAATATTATTGTATTTTTTTTATGTTTTATACTATTTTTTCGTTTTTTATTTTTTATTTTCTCTGATTACTTTTGAAAATTTATTGAATTTTATGCTATTTGTGGTGTTTATTCAAAAGTATTTTACTATATTTTGTTGGTAATTCAATTATTTGTTATTATATTATATTTTATACAATTTTGAATATTTTTAATTTCTTATTTTTATTTTTATATTATAAACAATCCACTCTATTTTTAAAGTTTATTATTTTTTTTATATTTTACATTCTAATTTTTGGAGATTTTCATTATTTTATGTGTTTTTACTATTTATGGTGTTTATTTAAATATATATTTGTATGCTTTTTTGATTATTTGACAACTTTTTAATGTTTTTGTAATTTATTTACTTTTTGTTGTTACGTTATTAGTTTGAGTGTCATTTATTACGTATACAAGTTTATAGAATTTTAAATACTTTTTTTTCATATTTGTGATTTTCTTTTAAATTCATTTTTTTATAAATTTTGTTGTTCATTTAGAAGTTTTTGACTATTTTTTTTAGTTTTCTTGGTTTCTTAGTTTGAGTTACAATTTTTTTATTATTTACTTTTAGTAATTCATTTTTTTTATAAATTTCATTAGTCATTTAGGATTTTCTCGGTATTTTTTGTATTTGCTTGGTTTTTTAGTTTGACTTACTATTTTAGTAATTCGTTTGTGGTTTTCTTTTAATTATAATTATTGTTTTGCATATGTCAAACTATTTTTGGTTGTTTTAATTGTTCTAACCATTTTATATGTATTGAACGATCAAATATATTTTTTGTTTTTAATTTTATTTTTGAGTTTTTTTACATTAATTATATTTTAAATATTTATTTAAAATTTTTGTGTTATTTTAAAGATATCTTACAATATTTTATTATTTATTTATTTATTTCTTACTATTTTTCATATTTTTTTACAATTTTCTCTCATTTAATATTTTGAATAATACAATTTATAGTTTTTTTTATTTTTTTATGTTTTATTGTCTTATACTATTTTGTATATTTTGAGTAATTCTTACAATTTTTGTATATCGAACGATCTATACTATATTTAGCTTTATTTTTTTAATTTTTCTTACTTTATTTGAAAATTTTAACTTTTTAGGAAAAATGTTAGATTCAGAGTGTGCTAAACTCCTTATTTTTTTTCAAATTTCCAATTTTTTTCACCATTTCTTATTACTCACGGTGTGTTATCACCCAACACACATCCTTTATAATGAAGGTCAATCACACAATCGCAGGCCAATATGTCCATTGAACCCACTTACCCTGTTGAAGCTTCGTCGAAAAAGTTACAATAGAGAAAGAAAGCTGGCATTTCTTACTTTCGGAGAGGCTGTGACCAGAGCTTGAGGTGGGGGCAACTAGAGCTAGTCGATGGGAATCTAGTGGGGTCGAGTTCTATTGTAATTCACTACTATCTAGTGGGAATTTGAAGAGAAAAGTTCCGGTTGGTGCAACTCTGAAATTTGGGAATTCCGACTGGGGGAGGCGAAATTGAGCTTACCGGGGCCTATATGGGTGTTGTGGAGGGTCTTGGGCGATCAGTGGTGGCCAATGTGGGTGGGGGAAGTGCTTGATGGGGAGAGGTGGCGTCGGGCAGGAGCTCGCTGCTTCGAGCTCCGAAGTAGCTTTACTCTGTGATCTTCCTCACACCTCCCTGAGCACTCCCTGGCTGTTCTGAGAATGTCTAGAGCTAGAGGACTCTTCCTTGGTTCCAATGCCACCCTTTGGAGCTCCTTTAGTGGTAGTTTTGCCCGTCGTCGAAGCTCTGATTTGTAGCTCGCTGAAAAACTCATTCTTCTTCTTCGCTCGATTGTGGGATGTTGAGAATGAATGAGGGGGTGCTCTTTATATAGGGAGGTCGACAACTGCTCAGGCTACCAGTCGGCATAAGACTCAGTCTCCGACTCGACCGTCAAAGACCTGATCAAAGCATTTTTCAAGTCGTTGGAGACTCCAACTTTTCTGACGACTCCCTCTCTCTCTCTCTTCTCTATCAGCATCTAAAGGTTAAAGACGATGACGTGACGGTCGTGCCACATGGCACACTGTGATTGGTCAGTTTTTTTGACGTGGAACGCTAGCTCAACCGCTGTGTCAACCATTGCCCATTGACCGGACACGTGGCAACCTCTCATTAGCTGCACATGTCTACATGGCATGTTAATAGTGTGGCAACTGTCCGTTGACCGGACACGTGACAGCCTCCCATTGGCTGACTATGTCTACGTGGCAGCTGGCGTAGCACTAGTTGGTTGTTGACCATTGACTGGTTCGTTGATCGTTGATCGGTCAGGTCGGACCGTTGACCGATTCAGTCCGATCGGGTTCACAGTCCAAAATTTGAAAATCGGCCGGTTCGTATCTGGTTCGACCAATTTTTTCAAATTTAAAAATTTCTAAATTCATTTTCTATCTAATGGTGGTCTTAATTTTCCAATTTGACATTTTTAAACCACCTAGAAAAATGAATTTGTGAACCAATTTACTATGGTTCATGCCGGTTCAGGTTCGGTTCACCCCAAACTGGTTTGGTTCTCTCTTCAATTCCACTTCCTGGTTGTTCCTTGAGGTTTTTCTAAAATTTTGGTCATTTGAAATTTTCCAATTTCCAATGTTAGCTATTTTTCGTTCATTAAATGACTCATTTCTTCATGTATGATCATATATCGGTTCTTTTCCCGATTGTTCTTTGCGTCCAAGGAATGGATTTTACGTTAAAGTTCATTGGTTTTTTTTTTTACATTTTTCATTTTAATATTTGGTATTTTTCATTATTTTATGTGTTTTTACCATTTATGTTATTTATTTAAATATATGTTACTATATTTTTTTGGTTATTTGGCCATTTCTTAATGTTTTTTCCATTTATTTACATTTTGGTGTTATGTTATTATTTTGAGTGTCACTTATTAGGTATGCAAGTTTATATAATTTTAAGTACTTTTTTTTTCATATTTGTGGTTTTCTATTGAATTCAATTTTTATAAATTTTATTTTTCATTTAGGCGTTTCTCGATATTTTTTTAGTTTACTTATGTTCTTAGTTTGAGTTAAAATTTTATTAATTCTTTTTATTGTTTACTTTTAATAATTCAATTTTTATAAATTTCGTTGGTCATTAAAGCTTTTCTCGGTATTGTTTGTATTTGCATGGTTTGTTAGTTTGGCTTACTATTTTAGTAATTCGTTTTATGGTTTGTTTTTAATTATAATTATTATTTTATATATTATAAACTATTTTTAGTTATTTTCATTGATTCTATTCATTTTATATGTATGTTACTATACTTTTTTAGTTATTTGCCTACTTCTTAATGTTTTTGGAGTTTATTTACATTTTGGTGTTATATTATTATTTTGAGTTTCACTTATTTTATGGAATTTGAAGTATTATTTTTAATATTTGTTATTTTCTTTTGAATTAATTTTTTTTATAAATTTTATTGTTCATTTAGGTATTTCTCGGTATTTTTTTTATTTTGCTTGGGTACTTAGTTTGATTAATAATATTAATTCTTTTTATTGTTTGCTTTTAGTAATTCATTTCTTATAAATTTTGTTGCTCATTTAGGCTTTTTCGATATTTTTTTGTTTGCTTGTTTCCTAAGTTTGACTTAAATTTTATTAGTTTGTTTTGTGGTTTGCTTGTAATTATTATTATAGTTTTTAATATTTTAAACTATTTTTGGTTGTCTTCATTTTTGTTTTTAATGTTATTTTTTAAAGATTTTTAGACAATAATTATAATTTAAATATTTATTTTTATTTTTTGTGTTCTTTTAAATATATCTCATAATATTTTATTAATGATTTGTTTGTTTCTTACTATTTTTCATATTTCTTATATTTCTGTTTAACTTAATATTTTGAATTTATATTTTATTTATTTAATTTTTATTATGTATTTTATTATTTTATATTATTTTGTGTATTTGAGTAATTTTTACCATTTTTGTTGTTTATGTGTTATTTAATCTATTATTGGTGTTTGATTTAGTATTTAGTGTAGTTTTCTCTTTTTAAATTTTTTTTACTATTTATTTTTGAAATATTATTGTATTTTTGTGTTTTATACTATTTTATCATTTTTTATTTTTTATTTTCTCTGATTATTTTTAGAAATTAATTGTATTTTAAGTATTAATTACTATTTATTGTGTTTATTTGAAAGGATTTTTCTATGTTTTAGTAATTCGTTTTGTGGATTGCTTTTAATTAATATTATTATTTTGCATATTTTATACTATTATTTTGTTATTTTTATTGATTATAACTATTTTATATGTATTGAATGATCACATAAAGTTTTAGTGTTTAATTATATTTTTTAGTATTTTTTTATAATTTTTGGACACTAATTATATTTTAAATATTTATTTGTATTTATTTGTTTTCTTTTAAATGTCTCATACATTATTTTATTATTGATTTGTATGTTTGTTAATAATTTTCGTATTTATTACATTTTTGTTTCACATAATATTTTGAATAATACAATTTATAGTTTATTTTTGAAATTTTATTTTATTTTTATTATTTTTATACTATTTTGTATAATTTGAGTAATTCTTACCATTTTGTATATTTAACGAGCCATACTATATTTAACATTTATTTATATTTTTTTTAATGTTTATTATTTTAGTTGGAGTTTATTAGTATTTTATACATAACTGATTATTTGTGTTATTGTTATAAATGTATCTTATATTGGTTGTTGGTAGTATATGTGTTACTTGATATATTATTAGTATTTGATTGAGTATTAACTATTTATTTTTGAAATATTATTGTATTTTTTGTGTTTTATACTATTTTATCATTTGTCATTTTTTATTTTCTATGATTATTTTTAGAAATTTATTGAATTTTAAGTATTTATTACTATTTTTTGTGTTTATTTAAAAGGATTTTACTATATTTTGTTGATAATTCATTTATTTGTTATTATATTAAATTTAATACTATTTTGAATCTTTTTAAGTGCTTATTTTTATTTTTTATTATGAACTATTCGTGCTATTTTTAAAGTTTATTTTTAAAAATTTTTAATTTTAGTTTTTGGAATTTTTTGTTATTTTATTTTTTTCTACTGTTTATGGTGTGGATTTAAATGTATCTTACTATGTTTTTTTTTGTTATTTGGCCACTTTTTAATGTTTTTAGAATTTATTTACATTTTGGTGTTACCTTTTTATATTTAGTGTACTAATTTTAAATGTTTATAAAATTTTAAGTACTTTTTTTTATTTATAATTTTCTTTTAATTTCATTCTTTTATAAATTTTATTATTTTTTATACGCTTCTCCGTATTATTTTAGTTTGCTTAGGATCTTAGTTTGAGCTACAATTTGATTAATTCTTTTTATTGTTTGCTTTTTATAATTCACTTTTTCTAAATTTTATTGGTTATTTAGGCTTTTCTCGATATTTTTTTTTCTGTTTGCTTGTTTTATTAGTTTTACTTACTATTTTAGTAATTTGTTTTGTGATTTACTTTCAATTATTATTATTATTTTATATATTTCATATTTTTTTTTGTTGTTTTCATTTATTCTAATTTATTCTAATTAAATATGTATTAAATGATTCGATATATTTTTAGTATTTTTTTATAATTTTTGAACACTAATTATATTTTAAATATTTATTTATATTTTTGGTATTTTTTAAATATATCTTACAATATTTTATTATTAATTTTTTTATTTCTTAATATTTTTTTTCATATTTCTTACCTTTATTTTTACTTAATACTTTGAATAATACAATATATAGTTTATTTTTATATTTTTAGAGTGTGTTTTATTATTTTATAATATATTATGTATTTTGAGTAATTATTACCATTTTTATATATCGAATGATCGAAATTGTATTAACATCTATTTATATTTTTTTAATATTTATTACTTTATTTTTTATTATTTTTATTAATTATAACCATTTTTATGTATTGAACGATCTTATATATTTTTAGTGTTTAATTAATTTTTTAATATTTTTTTAAACACTAATTATATTTTAAATATTTATTTGTATTATTTGTATTCTTTTAAATGTATCTTATAATATTTTATTGTTAATTTTTTATTTCTTACTATTTTTTGTATTTCTTATATTTTTCGTTTTACTTCATTTTTTCAATAATATAATATATAGTTTATTTTTAGATTTTTATAGTATATCTTAAATAGTAAAAATACATAAAATAAAAAAACTTTAAAAATTAAAATAAAAATGTAAAAAAAACTAGTAAACTTTAAAAATTATATGGATTATCGTTAATAATATAAAAATAAAAATATACATATAATAATATAATATAATAACAAATAATTAAATTACCATCATAAAATCATTTCAAATAAAAACCCTAAATAATAATAAATATTTAAAATTTAATAAATTTTTAAAAATAATAAGAGAAAATAAAAATTAAAAAACAACAAAATAGTATAAAATATAAAAAATGTAATAATATTTTAAAAATAATTAGTAAATTTTTTTTTAAAAAGAGTAAATTAAGTAGATATAAAACAACAACCAATATCTGCTCCATTATATCAATAGAAATAGCTGCTCGCTGCGAATTACTTCTCCTGAACCAAAAGTTTATCTAAGTACTTCTATTGAACCAAAAGTTTCTATTCAGATTACCCAAACAACCCTAATGAACAACAAGAAGGTATTTTTCTACTACCGTTTGTTTATTTCTAATCTGTTAAGTATACATTTATGTTCCCGGAAAAGAAGAATGAGCAATTTTGTGATGATGCAGATGAACTCCACATGCGTAATTATTATTGTTATTTCTTTAAGTTGAGCTTCACTTGTATGTCATAAGCTGATCGCATTTCCATTCTACTTTGTAGGTGATGTATTTTCGATTTTGAAAGATGCATAGAAGAAAATGTAATATCCTATTCTAGAAATGATCTACTGATGCAGTTATTGCCCATGACCCTTCTTCATCATTGATGTGGGTTCTCTTATGTCTTCCTTTCCCATTTCTAATTAGTGGGGAATCATTTTTGTCTCTTGTGCACATTTTCTATAAGGTCTCTTTTGCTCAGGTGTGTACTTGGAACTTTTTCTCAATGATCTGTTCAAGTTAATTTCATTTTTAATCCATCATATAAACTCTCATGCAGATATGCCGTAAATTTATTTTTGTTGTGCTTATTGCATTTGACTATGCAGATTATAGTTACATATGCTAGAAAATATGGATTTGAGCAAGATGGGTTGGATTCGAGCATTTGTCTAATTTATGTGATCTCTAATATGATGAACTAGTTCAAATGCCTTGACAATTGTTTCGTATCCAATTACACGAACTTTTCTAGCAATGTAAGAGATACAATTTGGAGTTTCACTTTCCCTTACTTGCGGAAGTGTGCCTCGCTGTGGAACGTGTTGAATTCTTTAATATCAGGATCATTTTATGGCATGGACTTCCAATCAGATACATCTTTCAAAGATCAGGATGAATGGATAACTCTAGTGATGTCCTTGAGCACAAAGAGATTCAAGAGCTTGAAACAATGTTCAAGATTCCTTCGGTTGTTAATATTCTCGGGGATGCAAACTTTGGACATCTTGTTCAAAAATGGTTATGTCACTTCATAAAGGAGTTTGAACATAGCAGATCCAATGGGATTGTACATTGCACACCTGCAGACCCATTCAAATTGATGGAGCTTCCCCGCCTATACCAGAATCTCTTGCTGAGGTTTGTTGTTGCAATTTTCTGTGAATGGGCCTATTTAGTTATTCTCACTGCAGTATTGTATTTTTGTTCCCCCTTATAATCAAAATTGTTTGTATACATACCAGATCCCACAAAAAAATTTTATTCATCGAACTGAAGGCATCTC
The DNA here is from genome assembly GCA_030064425.1 of Trapa bicornis. Lineage (NCBI taxonomy): Eukaryota > Viridiplantae > Streptophyta > Magnoliopsida > Myrtales > Lythraceae > Trapa > Trapa bicornis. The sequence goes on along the minus strand of CM057758.1, from coordinate 18,621,751 downwards.
TAAAAGAGATATTGGAGTAGATGAAAAAGATGGGAAACCTATTTAACCAAACATCACATCTCAAGCTACCTGTAATATTCCATCTTTTTTCACCTTCTTATATTTGTTCATATAATCATCAAACCTTCAAAAAATACTAAGTTCATAGACTAACACCTATTTTTTATTTGCAAAAATTTCGTGCAAACATAAAGGAGAAACAAATATCAATCATGACTCAATCAATGGAGTCGAATATTATATGGGCTTTTGTAGATGCTTTTTTCTACTCGACACCAACCTCCCTACACTTTGAGTCTCACATACAATACTTCATCCAATAATTACCTTTAATATTACCCTATTATTTATATCTCTAATTCAATAAACGGGCCAAGTATAATGCCTTTGCCCACCAATCTCTCTCAGTTCTTTAAAGTACCTAACCAATAACTCCCTATTTTCGGTCCCATCCAATTTCAAAATCAAACTTCTTACAACATCAATAGAATTCAAGATGTTAAATTCACGAGCCAAGTAATCTAAGATTTCTTACAAGAAACCATCACACTTGGCCACAATTTTCTAGATCATAACTCCAAGTGTCCCCCTCAAAACTCTGGATGTTGTAAAAGCTCCTCCTGCATCTCTAAGTAAATAATATCACACATCACTTTCAAGTTTGAATATGGATTTGAGTTCGGTTGCAATTAATCTTTAGATTAGCTAAATAGGAATACCTTATCTATCCGCGGTCTTGGCACTGATATGTTCCTGCTAATTCAGGTAGAGCTTTCTGAGAATACGTATATGAATTTTCTCTCTGTGCATCTAATTGCACATATTGATTTATTGTGTTCTCTATGGCAAAGAACAACAATATTGCTGCAAAGATCTTCAGGGTAGGTACCTTGGTCGTCTCCATATCTCATCTCCATATCTGGATGCTTTTGGTGAAGAGGTAGATGTCTTCCTCTACAGTTTTTGGATGGTTTCCTCGCACTATTAGTTAATTACATGCTCTAAAATGATAAGACATGCAAATCATCCTTTTGGCCTCTTTGCATATATCTCCCTTGATCATTTTCACGTTATTAATCTAAATTTGGACTTCTTTGCTTGAATAAAAATGTGAATCATCCGCGTGCTGATTCTCGATACATTACCTACTAAGAGTTAAATAATGCATCTCCAAGTTGATAAAAAAATCCTAAAAATATGAGAAATTAGTTACCACTATACTTGAGCTTGTAAGTTTGGAAGTGGAAGTTTACATGTATCTGCTTGAGGTCATGCTTTTATCGATGCCATACTATGTCCAACTCTAATGACAATATTATTGCACATGTTGTTGATTACCCTTCATTGATATCTTCCTAAAGACTCACCCTTTTGCACGCGGTGCTATACTTTCAGAATGTAGAGTTGCTTTGGGGGAAGACTCTATTTGAAAGAGGTATCTAATGCTTTCTACATAAACCTTAGATGGCATAACCAATGACCTCCTTGTTTATCATTGATGCTAACACTACACATCTTTCTTGATTAGTCATTAATTAACAAGAACTTAAAACCCCATGAGTCAGGTAGCCTCTCATATGATCAACCATCGACCTCAAGCATTCTCTGTTAGGCAACTCTTGGTGGCTTTGTATTGTAGATGGACCGCTTGATATATCTTCATTAGAGGTCACCAACAGACCTCAAGCATTCTCTATTAGGCAACTCTTGGTAGCTTTGTATTGTAGATGGATTGCTTGATATATCTCCATTAGAGGTCACCAACGACACACTTCTTTTTAGTATGGCCTTGGAAAGGGGATTGTAAATATGGACAGTAAGCCTTCTCATCATCACAGCCTATCTTGTTTGTATTCAAAATTATGATAAAATGCCCACATTTCTAGTAGTAGGCAACATATTATCGTTGGGACATCTTCACGAGTAGTTACTGTGCTTCCATGAAGTTGTTGACTTGCTAGGTGATTTACTTCATGTAATCATTCCATTTACAAAACAATGGTGTACAAGACAGGACTTCATGTATTGTTCAAATGAGCTAGACTTGACTTTCTAAATCATTTAATAACTTTTCTAAATCACTGAACAATATTTTGTCAAGGTATTCAATGCTGAATTCTCCCATAACCTGTAAAAGATAAGTAATAAATGATGAAATTTTATGAAAATTAAGTAATTATCTTGTTGAACTAAATAATAGAGTTATAAGAAAATGTGACTTACTAAACCCAAATTTAGATTCGAACTTGAAGGTGATGTATGTTCTTGTTTACTTGTAGATGTAGGAGGAGTTTCTACAACATCCAAACTACAAGTGTTTTGAGGAGAACACTTAGAGTTATGATTTGGAAAATTGTGGCCAAGTGCGATGGTTTCTTATAAGTAATCTTGAACTACTTGGCTCGTGAATTTAACATCTTAAATTCTATTGTTGTTGTAAGAAGTTTGGTTTTGAAATTAGATGGGAGCGAGAATAGGGAGTTGTTGGTTATGTACTTTAAAGAATTGAGAGAGATTGGTGGGTAAAGACATTATATTTTGCCATTTCATTGAATTAGAACTTTTATACAATATAGGCAGCTGGTTTTGAATAATAGGATAATTGTGGAGCTAATTATTGGATGAATGACTGTAGGTGACATTCAAAGTGTGGGGAGGTCGATGTTGAGTAGAAAAAATTTGCTCCATAACTTATTATTTTTCCAAGGTTTGATGATGATGTGAACAAATATAAGAATGTGAAAAAAAGATGGAATATTACCACAAGGTAGGTCGAGATGTGATGAATGGTTAAATAGGTTTTCCCCATCTTTTTCCTCTACTCTAATATCTCTTTTGAAAATGTGTTTACGATCGATAAATTAATTTTTTTTGTTGAATATGTATACCAACAATATTAATAATACATGAAATTTAATTATATTCTCAAATAAAATAAAGTGATATGATGATTGAGTATATAATTTTGGTGTAGGATTACACTTTATAAAGTGAATGTGAGCGATAGCTATCATGAACTTATCACGGAGATCTTGCATTCATCATATCCGGGGTGGCTTTGTAGTAGTCGGGTTCTGTCCCTTCTGAAACGTCCTAGTGTTATGGGAGGAGTAGTTGTAGGGATCCGATTCAGCCATGTTCGGATTGATATCCGAGATTATTGCTGCTCCGTTGTTGTAACTAATGGCGGCCACGATGACAAACTTATTTCGTAAGTTGAGATGAAACACATGATGCCATATCATTTTCAACCTCTATTCACGGATGGGTTTGATTAAGATATTGCAGCCCCCTTCTTCACCCCTCTTGTCGCAACTTCTATGTCGTACTTGTGCGGGAACACTGGAAAAATAAAACTTATAAATTCACATTTTTTTGTTGATGGGAGAGATAGAGAAAGAGTTACCAATGACTAGGATTTGGTGTGGCGAGGAAGATGCTGATTTTATAGAATCAAGAAGTACGATAATACATCTTAGCTATTAGCTCAACAATAGAGAAATATATCCAAGAAGAATCAATTGAAATTTTGTTTTGAAGCCTCTCAATTGTATATTTTAGTTAAAGCATAATGTAAAAATTAATTCAAACTACATGACATCAAAATCATTATGAAAGCTGGTTTTGTTTAGTCGACGTGATTCCCATATTTTTGTGTGTTATATATTTGGTTAATTGTTGCTTACTTTCTTTAGGAGTGGTATTGTGGCTTACAGGTGTAATTTGCTTTGCCTTATCAAATGCATAGGCTTTCTCAAATTGGAGTTCCCAAGGAGTCCCTTTATAAATTCCAATTTGGACTTTATGATTTTGTGAGAAATAATGGATCTTCAATACCAAGGTTGGCATGAGATGACGAAATATTGGAGCTTCAACAAAGATAAGAAAGAGGGTCTAGGAAAGCTGCTGAAAAACTGTGCAATATTAATAAGTTAGGGGTATATTTATAAATAGTATACATATACACTATATATATATATATTATTAATGTAATTTATTAGTAGTGTATTCTATTTTCCAATCTTCAATATAGTATAATGGCTAGGGTTTTCTGGTATTTTCAAGTTTTGGCAGATATAAAGAATTGGGGAGCCTGAGACTGCTCTGGATGCGAAGTAGCTGAATTGTCAAAGGAGACAAAAAGATATCTATAATATTTGTCGTCATCGGGAGCTGGGACCAGGAGACCTACAAGCTGGAAGAGATTTGAGAGAGATAAAAAATATGAATAGCAGATGTCTTATCATACTGGACGAGAATGAGATCAATTATGGTAATCAGGTGCAAATACTTGAATCTTCCACAGATTAGGTTATTGATTCTGGTGCTTTAAGACATATGACAGGATCAATAGAACAATTTAATACATATGATAAGTATCCTCAAACTCATAAGGGAGTTGTTAATACTGCAGATAAAACAATACAATCTATCAAATGGAAGGGCTCCATTAGATGTACTAATTTGATCACATTATCATCTGTTTTACATGTTTTCTCTTTTCCAGTTAATAAGTTGTCAGTTAGTAGTATCATTGATCAATTAAATTGTTAAGTAATTTTTTATGGGGACACTTGTATCTTTTGAGAGAGAAACACTAAGAATATAATTGGACAGGCAACAAGCGTGGAGGATTGTGGTATCTAAATAGAAGAGTTGTGGATAAAAGTTTGAGTGTTACAATGAATAGTAAAGAAGAAGATGAAGCAATGTTAGAACATTGTCGGTTAGGACATCCATCTTTTGAGAGTCTTAAAAGGTTGAGACCATAGCTGATGAGTAAAGTAGAACGCAATAAACTTGTTTGTGATGCTGTGAGTTTAGAAAACACACAAAAAAAAGTTATAATTCTACTGGATTAAGAAGTGTGGAGCCATTTTTGTTGATTCACTCAGACATTTGGGGCCATGTCCGGTTAACTCTACTAGTGAATTCAGATGGTTTATCACCTTTATTGATTGTTTCTCTCATATGACATGATTATATTTGATGAAGCACAAATGAGAAGTATTATTATGTTTCAAGGATTTTCTAGTTGTTGTTCAAACTCAATTTAATGCCAAGGTTTGTACTCTTAGAACAGACAATGGCACTGAGTATGTGAATCAGGAATTTTCATCTTATCTATCTAGTAAGGGAATTATTCATCAAACTAAATGTTCAGATACCCCCCAACAAAATGGTGTTACAAAGAGGAAAAATCGTCATTTATTGGAAGTTGCTCGTTCTCTTCTCTTCAAGATGAATGTACCAAAGTATTTATGGAGTGAAGCTGTACTGATAGCAGCTTATTTGATTTATTGGATGCCTTTGCAAGTGTTGAACTTTAGATCATCTTGAAAAGTATTGATGGGAAAAAAACACATGCATCCCTACTCGTATGTTTGGATGTATATGTTTTGTGAGAGATCATCGTCATTTGGTAAGCAAGCTTGATCTTGGTTTATTGAAATGTATCTATGTGGGTTATTCCAGTACTCAAAAGGGATAAGTATTGTAGTCCAAGTGAGAAAAGACTATTTGTGAGTATGGATGTGACTTTTTGTGAGAATGAACCATTTTATAAGGAATCAACGCAGTCTGCAACTGTATTACAAAACTTGTCAATTCTTGATATATGACAAACAAATTAAGAAATTGTCAATGATCAAAATGTTAAAAATATTATTGTAAGAGTAAATCTGTGTCCTATAATTTCAAAAAACAAAGATGGAAAAAATGATAAGCCTCAATTGAAGGTATATAGTAGGAAAAATAAGGACGGTGCTAAGGGGGAGAAAGATGAGTCAGGTGATGGTGAGACAATTTCAAGTATTAATCAACACTTTAACAGTTCATCAACGTCACTAGAAGGTAATTACTCTGTACAACCTTGTAATAGTTCATCAATGTCACCAGAAGGTAATGACTCTATACAACCTTCTAATGGTTCATCCACGTCATCAAATGGTAATGATTCCTTACCTATTGCCATTAGTAGAGAACGTATAACTAATGTAGGGAAACCTCTAATTAGATATGGTTTTGAGAATAATATATCTAATTATGTTTCATATGCATCTGTTCCACCTACTTACAAGTCATTTATTGCATCACTACAGTTAGTACATATAACAAATAATTGGTAAGAAGCTAAACAGGATTCGAAGTGGCTTGTAGTAATGCATGAAGAGATGAAAGCACTAGAGAAGAATAACATGGGAACTTGCTCAAATTTCGTATGGAAAAAAAGCTATAGGATGTAAGTGGGTATTCAATATAAATCAAAATGTTGAAGGAGAAGTTGTGAGATACAAAGTAACGTTAGTGGCAAAAGGTTATAGTCAACACATGGAATAGACTATGATGAGACTTTTGCACCAGTAGCTAATATTAGTATTGTTAGAATGCTTATTTCATATGCTGCTAATTTCAGGTGGATATTTGTCACACCCCGACCCAATTTGGTCAGATCCCCGTGATCAACTCGCCACTCTCCCAGTTTATTAAAGGGTTTCCCCTTATTGTAAACCGTAAAGAGTAAGGCGTCCTCTCACCTGCACCTTTTTCCCGGAATAGAAAAATCAAAACTGCATGAAATTTAAAATTTTACATACCTGTCTTACAGGCATCTTAGTTGACGGTCTTTAAGGGTAGACTTTCCGGGATTTCCTGAAAGGGATATAAGGGAGGGGGTGAGTACGACTACTGAGTGAATGGGTTTTTAAAAGCTTTTGACTTTTAAGAAAAACATTTATATGGAGTGTGCCAGACTCCTTTGTTTTCAAAAGTCCCTTCATTTAAAAATTCGAGTTTTTCCACAATTTCTTATTTACCATTGTGTGTCATCACCCAACACACATCCTTCATCATGAAGGTTACACACATTCACAAGTCAGTATCACTACTGAACCCGCTAGTGGCTTCGGAGTGACTTTTCCTGCCACCCGGATAGAAGTACGACCACTACTACCCTGGGAATGAGTGGATGAACGTGACATCCAACCCACAATCCCGAAATCACTTCTTCGTGTCCGTATGAGGACAGAGACCTCATCCTGTCCCCATCCCGGTCTCATGTGCTTGGTGCTACGGTAGATTTCGCACAGACACCTGGAACGACAAACTGCCCTTATATCCACCAGGTCGTCCAGTGCCCTTAGGATGCATCACTACCCCTCATGGGTGTCTTGATGATCCCGTACTCATAGTGCATGCACAAACAATATTTTCTCATATTGCCATGTAATCTGTGGTGCCACTAGTCCAACGGCCCCGACCCTCAACTCAACTCGCAGCTGTTTGTCTTGACTAGTCCCTCGACTTGCCATGTCGCACTACCGCTAGTTGACTAAGCATGTCGGTCCTATCTTGGTACCATGGCCAAACAATTCACTTATTAAGTTTTATGGCACATATATCATGTTCGTTTACGAGCTCCTGCTTGTGCTAACTAGCCTTGGGCCCACTCTACGAGATTTTCAAAATCGGGTATTTAGCCCCCAAGTACCAAAATCGAGGCCCCCGACCTATAAGAGCTATTCGAGCTCCTGTCAAGAAGGTCTCCCAAATAGTTAAAGCATTAGCACACAATTAGGGGAGAACACTTTCGACAAAATAGGTTTTCATTGTCCATTATACCAACTGGTATAAGGACATCTCCGTTCATAACCGATGAACGGGTTTTCAACTTCCTTCGAGGAAGTCTCATCATACCAACCGGGTATGATCTACTTACAACTGGTAAGTAGTTTTTTCACATAATTTTCACATCACTTTCTTTAAGTGGTGATGATTAAAATACCACTAAACAGTGGGTTTTTATACCGAGGTACTTATCATCCCCTATCAGGTATGATATAAAATTTTCACTCACAATCGATAAGTGTGTCACGCCCGACCTGGTTTGGTCGGATCCCCGTGATCAACCCGCCACTCTCCCGGTTTATTAAAGGGTTTCCCCTTATCGTAAACCGTAAAGAGTAAGGCGTCCTTTAACTTGCACCTTTTTCCTGGAATAGCATAATCAAAACTGTATGAAATTTAAAACTTTACATACCTGTTTTACAAGCATCTTAGTTGACAGTCTTTAAGGGGAGGCTTTTCGGGATTTCCTGAAAGGGATATAAGGGAGGGGGTGAGTACGACTACTCAGTGAATGGGTTTTTAAAATCTTTTGACTTTTAAGAAAAATATTTATATGGAGTGTGCCAGACTCCTTTGTTTTCAAAAAAATCCCATCATTTAAAATTTTGAATTTTTCCATTATTTCTTAGTTACCACGGTGTGTCATCACCCAACACACATCCTTCATCATGAAGGTTACACACATTCGCAAGTCAGTATCATTACTGAACCCGCTAGTGGCTTCAGAGCGACTTTTCCTGCCACCCGGATAGAAGTACGACCACTTCTACCCTGGGAATGAGTGGATGTACGTGACATCCTACCCACAATCCCAGAATCACTTCTTCATGTCCGTATGAGGACAGAGACCTCATCTTGTCCCCACCCCGGTCTCATGCGCTTTGTGCTACTCCAGATTTCGCACAGACACCTGGAATGACGAACTGCCCTTATAGCCACCAGGTCGTCCAGTGCCCTTAGGATGCATCACTACCCCTCATGGGTGTCTTGATGATCCCATACTCATAGTGCATGCACAAACAATGTTTTCTTATATTGCCATGTAATCTGTGGTGCCACTAGTCCAACGGCCCCGACTCTCAACTTAACCCGCAGCTGTTTGTCTTGACTAGTCCATCGACCTGTCATGTCGCACTACCGCTAGTTGACTGAGCATGTCGGTCCTATCTTGGTACCATGGCCAAACAATTTACTTATTAAGTTTTATGGCACATATATCATGTTCATTTACGAGCTCCTGCTTGTGCCAACTGGCCGTGGGCCCATTGTACGAGATTTTCAAAATCGGGCATTTAGCCCCCAAGTTCCAAAACCGAGGCCCTTGGCCTATCAGAGCTATTCGAGCTCCCATCGAGAAGGTCTCCCAAATAGTTTAAGCATTGGCACACAGTCAGGGGAGAACACTTCCGACAAAATAGGTTTTCACTGTACATTATACCAACCGGTATAAGGACATCTTCGTTCATAATCGATGAACGGGTTTTCAACTTCCTTCGAGGAAGTCTCATCATACCAACCGGGTATGATCTACTTACAACCGGTAAGTAGTTTTTTTCGTATAATTTTCACATCACTTTCTCTAAGTGGTGATGATTAAAATACCACTAAATAGTGGGTTTTTATACCGAGGTACTTATCATCTCCTACCAGGTATGATATAAAATTTTCACTCACAAGAGGTAAGTGATTTTTATCTTTAAATTGTGCTCATCATCCTAACCGGGTATGATGTTAGTAAACCCACTCACCCGTTAATGCCGTGAATTCCACTAGACTGGTTCTTTGTATTCACGCGAGCTTGTTCTTGCTAGCGTTCCCGGTATTTAACGTTCCTACACGATATGAACAACCTTGTTCATTATTACTCGGCATAACAGCCTTCATTCATTAATGAATGAGAAAACCTAAACTTTTAGTTATTTGCAATTAGGTCCCTAAAGTTATTTCTCTTTAACTTTAAGTCCCTAATGTCGGTTTTTCCTCAAATTGAATCCCGTAACTTTTAAAATTTATAATGGGACCTCAATTTATTCAATTTCACCAAAAAGGGGTTTAATTTTCCAAATTTCCAATTTGGTTCCCCAATTTTTCCAAAATTACCATTTTGCCCTTCTTTCACAAAAATGGTAAGTTTTTCCCCAAAATTTCCAAAATTCCTCAATTGGTCCTCCAACATTATTTTCATGCCCAATTGACCCTCAATTTCATAAAATTGTATTTTGGCCCCTTTGAATTTCGAAAATCCCCAAATTTCCCCCCAATTTCAACTCTTCAACACTACTGAATTTGATTTCATCAAATTAACCAATCAAACACTTCTAATTATTGAAATTGGAGTTGAAATTGAGTTCATGTATGTTCATACGATTCTAAGAAACTTTGAATCGCAGATTTTAATGTCGGAACGAGCTCAAACGAAGCTTTGCCGAAAAACAGACTGTAGAGAGAGAGAGCTTCAATTACTCACCGGTGAAGGCACGATAGTTCGAGCTTTCGATCTGGACAGATATGTTTCGTCCTGAGGTTTATCCTAAAATCAAGTATTGTATCAATTGATGCGGAAATGGGATTAGAATTTTGTCATTGAAATTCGGTCGACTCTCTCTCTAGCACGGATAAAAAATTATAAAGGGGAGCCGAATTGGCTTACCTTTCGGTCCTAATTCGGCCGTGGAAAGGCTGAGGAAGTGTTAGGAGGGTTTGCTTTGGCCTGAGGAGGGCTTGAAATGGCCGATTTCAGCTTGGCCGAAATAGGGCAGCTTCGGTCCGCCAGAGTTGCTTCACTATTCCATCATGTCGGCGCTTCTCCAACGATTCTTGGATTGACTGGAGTTTGCTATCAGATAGTTTTCTTCTCCCCGGTTCTAAAGAGCCCGACCTTTGTTCAAGTCGAAGCTCTGGTTCGAGCTTTACCGGGAAATGGAGCAGTAGAGAGAGAGAGAGAGAAGTGTTCAGGTGTGAGGAGAATGAAATGGGGATGAGCTCTTTATATAGTCGTAAAACCCGTGTATTAAATGAGTGAGATTTATTACTAGTATTAATATTGCCATAAATTATTGCCATAAATTATTGGTATTAATTTTAATAATTTAATTTCGGTATTAATTCCAATAATTTAATTTAGGTATTAAATTATTGGTATTAATTTCAATAATTAAATATATATTAATTGATGGCTATTTATGATAAGCCGTACGCACATAAAAATTTTTGACCGAAATTTCGGGTTACAAAAAATCTTACTTCCCAGGAGGTCACCTATCCTCACACTACTCTCAGGTAAGCACACTTAACTTTGAAGTTCTTATGGAATCTAGTTCACTTGAACCAATTTGGTTTTTGTTTTCTAGTTTGTCTTAAGTTTCTTTTCTAATGTTTAATAAATCCTTTGGATCAACTGAAAGTTGTAAATTTTCATATTACTTATTCCCAAATGTAAACCGGTTTGGTTTTCTTATTCGGTTTGACCGGTTCTTTTCCCGGTTTTCCTTAACTCAAATGTGTGGGGTTTACAAAGTGGTTTTTATCTTTAAGTTGTGCTCATCATCCCAACTGGGTATGATGTTAGTAAACCCACTCACCTGTTAATGCCGTTAATTCCACTAGACCGGTTCTTTGTATTCACGCGAGCTTGTCCTTGCTGGCGTTCCTGGTACTTCATGTTCCTACACGATATGAACATCTCAGTTCATTATCATTCGGCCTAATCGCCTTCATTCATTCCAAATGAATGAGAAAGTTAAACTTTCATTTATTTGCAATTAGGTCCCTAAAATTATTTCTCTTTAACTTTAAGTCCCTAATACCAGTTTTCCCTCAAATTGATTCCCAAAACTTCCAAAACTTATCATAGGACCTTAATTTATTCCATTTCACTTAAAGGGGTTTAATTTCCCAAATTTCTAATTTGGTCCCCCAACTTTTCCAAAATTACAATTTTGCCCTTCCTTTACAAAAATGGTAAATTTTGCCCTAAAAATTTCAAAATTCCTCAATTAGTCCTCCAACATTATTTTCATGCCCAATTGACCCTCAATTTCATGAAATTTCATTTTGATCTTTTGAATTTCGAAAATCCCCAATTTTCCCCCAATTCCAACTTCTTAACACAGCTGAATTTGATTTCATCAAATTGAACCATCAAACGTTTCCAATTGTTGAAATTGAAGTTGAAATTGTGTTTCTACATGTTCATACGATTCTTTAGAAATGTGAATCACAAGTTTTAACGTCGGGACGAGCTTAAACGGAGCTTTGCCGGAAAATGAACTATAAAGAGAGAAAGCTTCGATTACTCACCGGTGAAGGCACGACGGTCCGAGCTTTCGATCTGGGCAGATAGCTCTCGTCCTGAGGTTCATCCTAGAATCAAGAATTGTATCAATTGATGCGGAATTGGATTAGAATTTCGTCATTGAAATTCGGTTGACCCTCTCTCTAGCACCAATCGAAAATATTAAACGGGAGCCGAATTGGCTTACCTTTTGGTCCTAATTCGGCCGTGGAAAGGCTGAGGAAGTGTTGGGAGGGCTTGGTTTGGCCTGAGGAGGGCTTGAAATGGCCGATTTCAGCTTGGCCGAAATAGGGCAGCTTCGGCTCGCAGGAGCTGCTTCACTATTCCATCATACCGGCGCTTTTCTAACGATTCACGGATTGACTGGAGTTTGCTATCAGATAGCTGTCTTCTCTCCGGTTCTAAAGAGCTCGACCTCTCCTTTCGAGGTTAAGAAAAATGTTTAAGTCGAAACTCTGGTTTGAGCTTCACCGGGAAATGGAGCAGTAGAGAGAGACAGAAGTGTTCAGGTGTGAGGAGAATGAATGGGGATGACCTCTTTATATAGGTGTAAAATTGTGTATTAAATGGGAGAGATTTATTACTAATATTAATATTACCATAAATTATTGGTATTAATTCCAATAATTTAATTTAGGTATTAATTACAATAATTAAATATATATTAATTCATGGCTATTTATGATAAGGCGTTCACATAAAAATTTCTTTTGACCGAAATTTCGGGTTTAAAAAAAAATCATACTTCCCAAGAGGTCACCCATCCTCACACTACCCTTGAGCAAGCACGCTTAACTTTAAAGTTCCTATAGATTCTTGTTCACTCAAACCAATTTGGTTTTTCTCTTTTAACTTATCTTAAATTTCTTTTCCAATGCTTAATAAACCCTTTGGATCACCCGAAAATTGTAAATTTCCAAATTGCTTGTTCCCAAATGATCTGGTTTTAAACCGACTTGGTTTTCTTACTCGGCCTGACTGGTTCTTTCCTGGTTTTCCTTAACTCAAAAGTGCGGGGTTTACAACATTACATCAAATGGATGTAAAGAATGCATTTTTGCATGGAGACCTACAAGATAAAGTATATATGGAAATTCCACCTAAATTTGGTACGATGAAGATTGTGGGGAAGGTATGTAGATTGAAAAAATCTCTTTATGAACTCAAATTATCACCAAGAGTATGGTTTGATCAATTTTGACGTGTAGTGGTCAAAATGGGTTATCGGCAGTGTAACGAAGACCATACAGTTTTCTATCGACACTCTAATGGTCGAGTTGTTATTCTCACAGTATATGTGGATGATATTATCATCACAAGAGATGATGATGTTGAGATATTGCAGTTAAAAAAATAAATAAGTAAAGAATTTGAGGTAAAATACTTGGGGACTCTAAAGTATTTTCTCGGTATTGAGATTGCAAGATCTAGGAATGGCATAGTACTTTCTTAGAGAAAGTATACATTAGATTTACTCACTGAGACAGGGATGTCAAGCTGTCGAATTGCTTCGAAACTAATAGAATCGAATCATAAGTTATGTGCTCAATCAAGTGACCTAGTGGATAAAGAACGATATCAGAGAATTGTGGGATGATTGATCTATTTATGTCATACAAGACCTGATATCACATATGCAGTCAATATTATGAGTAGATATATGCACGATCCTAGGACAAATCATTAGGATGCTACCATGAGGATATTGAGATATTTAAAAAGGAGTCTAGGTAAGTGACTTTGGTGTAAGCCTCAGAGTCACACCAAAGTGGAATGTTTTTGTAATTTAGATTGGGCTAGATGTGGGGATGATAGGAGATCTACGTCTGGCTATTGTGTGTTTATTGGAGATAATCTTGTATCATGGAGGAGTAAGAAATAAGAAGTACTCGTTCGATCATTAGTAGAAGTGGAGTACATATCAATGGCTAAAACTATTTGTGAGATAATTTGGATAAGAAGATTACTAATAGAGATTTGACTCTTTAGAGAAGAACCTATGAAGTTATGGTGTGATAACAAGTTTGGTATAAATATTGCCAACAATCTAATTCAACATGATAAGGTCAAACACGTGAAAATTAATCGATTTTTCATTAAAGAAAAAGTTGATATGAAGATTGTGGAACTACAATATATGAAGACCAGTGGACAACTAACAAATTTTTAACTAAAGGTTTAGGTTCTAGATAATGGGATGATATTTGTAATAATATTGGAATGGTAGATATCTACCGTCTATCTTGAGGGGAGTATGTAATATTAATAAGTTATGGATATATTTATAAATAGTGCAAATATACCCTATATATATTATTAATGTAATTTACTAGTAGCTGATTCTATTTTTCAATATTAAATAAAAACTATCATTGATACAACGATTGCGGATGAACATGCTTTGGTTGCAATGGTTAATGTTTAAAGATAAATCATCCAACCTATTAACACGATCTTACATGTGCAATATGTGTTCCCTGTTTTGAAAATGGGAATTGTGAGGGGCATGATTATTCTACAATATATACTAGTGGTGGTTGCTGCGATTGTGAAGATGTAACTGCTTGGAAGCTTGAGGGTTTCTGCTCCAAGCGTAAAGGTCGAGTACTTGATATTCTTCTTTCATGTTGGAGAGATAAGCTATTGAGATTAGCTTAATCTAATAGTGAGGGAAAGCATAAAGCAACTAATGATGCCATGACAAATGCTGCAAATGAGCTTACTTTCACTGTGGTCAATATGTTTTTATTATTTTGTAAGGACAACGAGAGTCTTCTCAGTTTTGTTTTAGTTAGGTTGTTCGCATGCAATGGTTTATTAGATATTTTGCTAGGGACTGAGAGGATCTTGAATGATTTGATTGTAAAGAAGCTGAATGAACTGCTGCTGAAGTTGCTGGCAGAGCCTTCATTTAAGTACGAGTTTGTAAAAGTATTTTTGAGCTACTATCCCACTATCATAAATGCAGTAGTAAAAGAGTTGATGATGCTTTCAAGGATTATTCTGCAATATCGACATTTTCGGTGTAAATCTTGATAATGCCCACATTGACCCCATGCCTTGTAAAGGAAGTGAAATTTTTAGTGATACTACTTAGAAGATTAAGAGAAATATTTGTTTCCACCACGGGTGAAGATGGTCCTTTATAGGTAAATAGCTAAATGAAGACATTTTTTCTTGGTATTTATTGATAAGTAGGATTATCTCTCTCTATGTATATGCATACATTTTATTTGGATAAATTATATTGATTATACCACACCTTTGTAAAAAGTGACAATTTTGTATCAAACTTTTTAAAACGACTCTTCTAGTGCTAAATCCTTGGACTAAATTATATTGACAGTACCAAACATTTGCAAAAAGTGATAGTTTGGTGTCAAACATTTCAAACAAAACTCTTTTGATATAAAACCTTTGATAAAATAAACTCTGATAATCTGTGTCAAACTTTTGTAATAAGTGACAGTTTGGTCAAATATTTTTAAAAGGCTCTTTTGGTATCAAAATCTGTAGGCTAAAATATATTGACAGTATTAAACATTTGCAAAAAGTGACCGTTTGATATTAAACCTTTTAAAAAAATTATTTTGATGTTAAAAGTAAAAATTACTTCTAACACTAAATTAATCTATTTTATCAATGGTTTGACACCAAAAGAGTTTTTTAGAAGGTTCGATAACAAACTGACACTTTTCACAAATGATTGGTACCATCAATTTAATTTAGCCTAGTTTATTTGCTTTTAAAATAAGAAGGGAGTGAGTGGGCATCTTCTTCTCACAATTTTTTATTTGGATTTTCTTTAATATATTTGATCAGTAGATGACATTCCAATATTGCCATTTATCTCATTTGCTTGCTAGCGGACTAATATATTCTTGTGATTCGAGTTCTGGAAGCCAGAGCATCTAATACATAGAAACTTCTTTTCTTTCCCTTTCTTTTTCTGCCTTACTGGATGCTAAACACATATATAATTAGGACTGCAAGTATACATTGTGAAAAAAATAGGACTAGTAATTATCCTTGGAAAATCTTATTGTAATTAGAATTTTCTAATTTAGTGTCTTATGAGAATATCATTGATTTCATTTCCATAGGTTACAAAATGGCAAGGTTTGTATGACACCGCCATCCCGCCATCCCTAATACCAATTAGGGGAAACCCGCCAGCAACTTCAGCAGTAGTTCATTCAGCTTCTTTACAATCAAATCATCCAAGATCCCCTCAGTCCCTAGCAAAATATCTAATAAACCATTGCATGCGGACAACCTAACTAAAACAAAATTGAGAAGACTCTCGCTGTCCTTACAAAATTCTAAAAATATATTGACCACAGTGAAAATAAGTTCATTTGCAGCATTTGTCATGGCATCATTGGTTGCTTTATGTTTTCCCTCACTATTAGATTAAGCTAATCTCAATAGCTTATCTCTCCAACATGAAAGAAGAATATCAAGTACTCTCCACCTTTACGCTTGGAGCAGAAACCCTCAAGCTTCCAAGCAGTTACATCTCCACAATCGCAGCAGCCACCACTAGTATATATTGTAGAATAATCATGCCCCTCACGGTTCCCATTTTCAAAATAGGGAACACATATTGAACATTTAAGATCGTGTTAACAAGTTGGATGATTTATCTTTAAACCTTAACCATTGCAGCCAAAGCATGCTTGTCCGCAACTGCTGTGTCAATGATAGTTTTTATTTAATATTGAAAAATAGAATCCGCTACTAGTAAATTACATTAATAATATATATAGGATATATTTACACTATTTATAAATATACCCCTAACTTATTAATATTGCACACTCCCCATGGTAGATATCTACCAATCTAATATTGTTACAAATATCATCCCATTATTTAGAACCTAAACCTTTAGTTAAAAATCTGTTAGTTGTCCACTGGTCTTCATATATTGCAGTTCCACAATCTTCATATCCACTTTTTCTTTGATGAAAAATCGATTAATCTCCACGTGTTTGGCCCTATCATGTTGAATTGGATTGTTGGCAATATTTATACCAGACTGGTTATCACACCACAACTTCATAGGTTCTTCTCTAAAGAGTCGAATCTCAATTAGTAAACTTCTTCTCCAAATTATCTCACAAATAGTTTTACCTATTGATATGTACTCCACTTTTGCTAATGATCGGACGACTACTTCTTATTTCTTACTCCTCCATGATACAAGATTATCTCCAACAAACACATAATAGCTAGACGTAGATCTCCTATCATCCACACATCTAGCCCAATCTAAATCACAAAAATATTCCACTCTAGTGTGACTCCGAGGCTCAAACCAATGTCACTTACCTAGACTCCTTTTTAAATATCTCAATATCCTCATGGTAGCATCCCGATGATTTGTCCTAGGATCGTGCATATATCTACTCATAATATTGACTGCATATATGATATCAGGTCTTGTATGACATAAATAGATTGTGCAATATTAATAAGTTAGGGGTATATTTATAAATAGTATAAATATACCCTATATATATTCTTAATATAATTTACTATCTGAGTTTTTCTATTTTCCAATATTTAAGATGGTATCAGAGCTAGGGTTTTCTAGTATTTTCAAGTTTTGGCGTTTCTGAAGGATTGGGGGAACCTGAGACGGCTTCAAATGCGAATTATCCGAATTGTCAAAGAAGATGAAAAGATATCTCTAAGATTTGTCGTCGTCGGGAGCTGCGACCTGGAGACCTAAAAGCTAGAAGGGATTTGAAAGAGATGGAAAATATGAATAGCAGATTTCTCATCATACTGGACGAGAATGAGATCAATTGTGGTAATCAGGTACAAATACTTGAATCTTCCACAGATTGGATTATTGATTCTGGTGCATCAAGACATATGACAGGATCAATAGAAAATTTTAATACATATGATAAATATCCTCAATCTTATAAGGGAGTTGTTCATACGGCAGATGGAACAATACAATCTATCAAAGGGAAGGGCTCTATTAGATTTACTGATTTAATCACATTATCATCTGTTTTGCATGTTCCCTCTTTTCCAGTTAATCTATTGTCAGTTAGTAGTATCATTGATCAATTGAATTGTAGAGTAATTTTTGATGGGGACACTTGTATCTTTCGAGAGAGAAACACTGAGAAGATACTTGGAACTGACAGTAAGCGTGGAGGATTATGGTATCTAAATCAAAGAGTTGTGGATAAAAGTTTGAGTGTTGTAGTGAATAGTAAAGAAGAAGATGAAGCAATGTTAGAACATTGTCGATTGGGACATCCATCTTTTGAGAGTCTTAAAAGGTTGAGACCAGAGCTGATGAGTAAAATAGAACGCAATAAACTTGTTTGTGATGCTTGTGAGTTTGGAAAACACACAAAAACAAGTTATAATTCTATTGGATTAAGAAGTATAGAGCCATTTTCATTGATTCACTCGGACGTCTGGGGGCCATGTACGATTACCTCTATTAGTGGATTCAGATGGTTTATCACATTTATTGATTGTCACTCTCGGATGACATGGTTATATTTGATGAAACACAAAGGAGAAGCACTATTATGTTTTAAGGATTTTCTGGCTCTTGTTCAAACTCAATTTAATGCCAAAGTTTGTACTCTTAGAACAGACAATGGCACTGAGTATGTGAATCAGGAATTTTTGTCTTATCTATCTAGTAAGGGAATTATTCATCAGACTACATGTCCAGATACCCCCCAACAAAATGGTGTTGCAGAGAGGAAAAATCGTCATTTGTTGGAAGTTGCTCGCTCTCTTCTCTTCAAGATTAATGTACCAAAGTATTTATGGAGTGAAGCTGTACTGACAGCAGCTTATTTGATTAATCGGATGCCCTCACAAGTGTTAAACTTTAGATCACCTTGTGAAGTATTGATGGGAAAAAACACATACATAGTCCCTCCTCGTGTTTTTGGATGTATATGTTTTGTGAGAGATCATCGTCCTTCGGTAAGCAAGCTCGATCCTCGTGCATTGAAATGTATTTATGTGGGTTATTCCAGTACTCAAAAGGGATACAAGTGTTGGAGTCCAAGTGAGAAAAGACTATTTGTGAGTATGGATGTGACTTTTCGTGAGAATGAACCATTCTATAAGGAATCAACAAAATCTACAACTGTATTAGAAAACTTGTCAATTCCTGATATATGGCTAACAAATGAAGAAATTATCAATGATCAAAGTGCTGAAAATATTATTGTAGGAGTGAATCCGTGTCCTATAATTTGGAGTAACAAAGATGAAAAAAAGGATGATCCTCAATTGAAGGTATATAGCAGGAGAAATAAGGACGATGCTAAGGGGGAGAAAGATGAGTCAGGTGATGGTGAGCCAATCCCAAGTATTAATCAACCCTCTAACGATTCATCAACATCACCAGAAAGTAATGACTCTATACAACCTTCATCAACGTCACCAGAAGGTAATGACTCTATACAACCGTCATCAACGTCACCAGAAGGTAATGACTCTATACAACCTTCATCAACGTCACCAGAAGGTAATGACTCTATACAACCTTCATCAACGTCACCAGAAGGTAATGACTCTATACAACCTTCTAATGGTTCGTCCACGTCATTGGATGGTATTGATTCCTTACCTATTGCCATCAGTAGAGAATGTAGAGCTAATGCAGGGAAACCTCCAATTAGATATGGTTTTGAGAATGATATATCTAATTATGTTTCATATGCATCTATTCCACCTGCATACAAGTCGTTTATTGCATCACTACAGTCAGTACAAATACCAAATAATTGGCAAGAAGCGAAACGGGATCTGAAGTGGCTTGGAGCAATGCATGAGGAGATGAAAGCACTAGAGAAGAATAAAATGTGGGAACTTGCTCAACTTCCAAATGGAAAAAAGGCTGTAGGATGTAAGTGGGTATTCAATATGAAACAGAATGCCGAAGGAGAAGTTGTGAGATACAAAGTGAGGTTGGTGGCAAAAGGTTATAGTCAAACATATGGAATAAACTATGATGAGACCTTTGCACCAGTAGCTAAGATGAGTACTGTTAGAATGCTTATCTCATGTGCTGCTAATTTCGGGTGGACATTACATCAAATGGATGTAAAGAATGCATTTTTGCATGGAGACCTACAAGAGGAAGTATATATGGAGATTCCACCTGGATTTGGTACGACGAAGACTGTGGGGAAGGTTTGTAGATTGAAGAAATCTTTATATGGACTCAAACAGTCACCAAGATCATGGTTTGATCGATTTCGACGTGCAGTGGTCAAAATGGGTTACCGGCAGTGTAACGGAGACCATACGGTTTTCTATCGACACTCTGATGGTCGAGTTGCTATTCTCGCAGTATATGTTGATGATATCATCATCACTGGGGATGATAAGGTTGAGATATTACAGTTGAAAAAACAATTAAATAAAGAATTTGAGGTAAAAGACTTGGGTCCTCTAAAATATTTTCTCGGTATTGAGATTGCGAGATCTAGGAAAGGCATAGTACTTTCTCAAAGAAAGTATACATTAGATTTACTTACTGAGACAGGGATGTTAAGCTGTCGACCTGCTTCGACACCGATAGAACCAAATCATAAGTTATATGCTCAGTCAGGTGACCTAGTGGATAAAGAACGATATCAAAGAATTGTGGGACGATTGATCTATCTATGTCATACAAGACCTGATATCATGTATGCAGTCAGTATTGTGAGCAGATATATGCATGATCCCAAGACAAATCATTGGGATGCTACCATGAGGATATTGAGATATTTAAAAGGGGGTCCAGGTAAAGGACTTTGGTTTAAGCCTCAGAGTCACACAAGAGTGGAATGCTTTTGTGATTCAGATTGGGCAAGTTGTGTGGATGATAGGAGATCTACGTCTGGCTATTGTGTGTTTGTTGGAGGTAATCTTGTATCTTGGAGGAGTAAGAAACAAGAAGTAGTTGCCCGATCATCAGCAGAAGCAGAGTACAGATCAATGGCTCAAACTGTTTGTGAGATAATTTGGATAAGAAGCTTACTAATGGAGCTTCACCTCTTTAAAGAAGAACCAATGAAGTTGTGGTGCGATAACAAGTTTGCTATAAATATTGCCAACAATCCAGTTCAACATGATAGGACCAAACACGTGGAAATTGATCGATTTTTTATTAAAGAAAAAATTGATATGAAGATTGTGGAACTGCAATATATGAAGACCAGTGGACAACTAGCAGATTTTTTAACTAAAGGTTTAGGTTACAGAGAATGGGATGATATTTGTAACAAGATTGGAATGGTAGATATCTACCATCCATCTTGAGGGGGAGTGTGCAATATTAATAAGTTAGGGGTATATTTATAAATAGTATAAATATACCCTATATATATTCTTAATATAATTTACTATGTGAGTTTTTCTATTTTCCAATATTTAATGTTGAGAATAGATCCCACATTGGATAAAATAGAGAAGTGTTGTGGGTTTATAAGGTTGGAAGGGTACCACTACTTACAAGTCATGACTTTTAAGTAGACATGGGCCCGACCCCTTATCGGTCCACAATACCTTCTCTAACATGGTATTAGAGCCAGTGGACTCGCACTCGTACCCGACCAAAGGCCGAAAACTCGGCTTGTGGTCTGCCCGAGTTGGATGGAGGAGGAAAAAATACCCAACTCGAGGCCATTGTAGTGTCCCCCCTCGTCCGAGACCAGAAGGGGAATACCGGGCTCGTAGATAGGTGTTAAGGGCGGGTGTTGAGTATCCACGTTACCTTTATAAGGTTGGAAGGGTACCACTACTTACAAGTCATGACTTTTAAGTAGACATGGGCCCGACCCCTTATCGGTCCACAATACCTTCTCTAACATAGATCAATCGTCCCACAATTCTCTGATATTGTTCTTTATCCACTATGTCTCAGTGAGTAAATCTAATGTATACTTTCTCTAAGAAAGTACTATGCCATTCCTAGATCTTACAATCTCAATACCGAGAAAATACTTTAGAGTACCCAAGTCTTTTACCTCAAATTCTTTACTTGTTTATTTTTTCAACTACAATATCCCAACCTCATCATCCCTAGTGATGATAATATCATCCACATATACTGTGAGAAGAGCAACTCGTCCATTAGAGTGTCGATAGAAAACCGTATGGTCTCCGTTACGCTGTCGATAACCCATTTTGACCACTACACATCGAAATTGATCAAATCATACTCTTGGTGACAGTTTGAGTCCATACAAAAAAATTTTCAATCTACATACCTTCCCCACAATCTTCATTGTATCAAATTCAGGTGGAATCTCCATATATACTTCCTCTTGTAGGTCTCCATGCAAAAAATGCATTCTTTACATCCATTTGATGTAATGTCCACCCAAAATTAGCAGCATATGAAATAAGCATTCTTACAATACTAATCTAGCTACTAGTGCAAAAGTCTCATCATAGTCTATTCCATATGTTTGACTATAACCTTTTGCTACCAATCTTGCTTTGTATCTCACAACTTCTCCTTTGACATTCTGATTCATATTGAATACCCACTTACATCCTATAGCTTTTTTTCCATTCGAAATTTGAGCAAGTTCCCATGTTATTCTTCTCTAGTGCTTTCATCTCTTCATGCATTGCTCCAAGCCACTTCTGATCCCGTTTAGCTTCTTGCCAATTATTTGTTGTATGTACTAACTGTAGTGATGCAATAAATGACTTGTATGTAGGTAGAACAAATGCATATGAAACATAATTAGATATATTATTCTTAAAACCATATCTAATTGGAGGTTTCCCTACATTAGCTATACGTTCTCTACTAATGGCAATAGGTAAGAAATCATTACCATCTGATGACGTGGATGAACCATTAGAAGGTTGTATAGAGTCATTACCTTTTGGTGATATCGATGAACCATTAGAAGGTTGTATAGAGTCATTACCTTCTGGTGATGTTGATGAACCGTTAGAGGGTTGATTAATACTTGAAATTGTCTCACCATCACTTGACTCATCTTTCTCCCCCTTAGCACCATCACCTAATCACTCTTACAATAATATTTTCAGCATTTTGATCATGGACAATTTCTTAATTTGTTTGTTATATATCAAGAATTGACAAGTCTTGTAATACGGTTACAGACTACGTTGATTCCTTATAGAATGGTTCATTCTCATGAAAAGTCACATCCATACTCACAAATAGTCTTTTCTCACTTGGACTCCAACACTTGAGTACTGGAATAACCCACATAAATAGATTTCAATGCACGAGGATCAAGCTTGCTTACCGAATGACGATGATCTCTCACAAAACATATACATCCAAACATATGAGTAGGGATGCATGTGTTTTTTCCCATCAATGCTTCACAAGGTGATCTAAAGTTCAACACTTGCAAAGGTATCCAATAATCAAATAAGTTGCTATCAGTCAGCTTCACTCCATAAATACTTTGGTACATTCATCTTGAAGAGAAGAGAATGAGCAACTTCCAACAAATGACGATTTTTCCTCTTTTTAACACCATTTTTTGGGGGGTATTTGAACATGTAGTTTGATGAATAATTCCCTTACTAGATAGATAAGATGAAAATTCACAATTCACATACTCAGTGCCACTGTCTGTTCTAAGAGTACAAACTTTGGCATTAAATTGAGTTGGAACAACAACTAGAAAATCCTTGAAACATAATAGTACTTCTCCTTTGTGCTTCATCAAATATAATCATGTTATCCGAGAGTAACAATCAATAAAGGTGATAAACCATATGAATTCACTAGTAGAGGTAATCGGACATGGCCCCTAAATGTCTGAGTGAATCAATAAAAATGGCTCCACACTTCTTAATCTAGTAGAATTATAACTTATTTTTGTGTATTTTCCAAACTCACAAGCATCACAAACAAGTTTATTGCATTATACTTTACTCATCAGCTATGGTCTCAACCTTTTAAGACTCTCAAAAGATGGATGTCCCAACCGACAATGTTCTAACATTGTTTCATCTTCTTCTTTACTATTCACTATAACACTCAAACTTTTATCTACAACTCTTCTATTTAGATACCACAATCCTCCACGCTTGCTGCCAGTTCCAATTATCTTCTTAGTGTTTCTCTCTCAAAAGATACAAGTGTTCCCATAAAAAATTACTTGCCAATTTAATTGATCAATGATACTACTAACTGACAACATATTAACTGGAAAAGAGGAAACATGCAAAACAGATGATAATGTGATCAAATTAGTACATCTAATAGAGCCCTTCCATTTGATAGATTGTATTGTTTCATCTGTAGTATTAACAACTCCCTTATGAGTTTGAGGATACTTATCATATGTATTAAATTGTTCTATTGATCCTATCATATGTCTTGAAGCACCAGAATCAATAACCTAATCTGTGGAAGATTGAAGTATTTGTATATAATTATCACAATTGATCTCATTCTCGTTCAATATGATGAGACATCTGCTATTCATATTTTCCATCTCTCTCGAATCTCTTCCAGCTTCTAGGTCTCCTGGTCGCAGCTCCCGATGACGACAAATATTATAGATCTCTTTTTGTCTCCTTTGAGAATTCAGCTACTTCGCATCCAGAGCCGTCTGAGGCTCCCCGAAACTTGAAAATACTAGAAAACCCTAGCCATTATACCATATTGAAGATTGGAAAATAGAATACACTACTAATAAATTACATTAATAATATATATAGCGTATATTTACCCTATTTACAAATATACCCCTAACATATTAATATTGCACCGTTTTTTAGCAGCTTTCCTAGACCCTCTTTCTGATCTTTGTTGAAGCTCCAATGTTTCATCATCTCATGCCAACCTTGGTATCGAGGACCCATTATTTCTCACAAAATCATAAAGTCGAAATTGGATTTTATAAAGGTACTCCTTGGGAACTCAAATTTGAGAAAGCCTATGCATTTGATAAGGCAGAGCAAATTACACTTGTAAGCCACAATACCACTCCTAAAGAAAGTAAGCAACAATTAACCAGATATATGACACACAAAAATATGGGAATCACGTCAACTAAACAAGACCAACTTTCATAATGATTTTAATGTCATGTAGTTTGAATTAATTTTTGCATTATGCTTCAACTAAAATGTATAATTGAGAGGCTTCAAAACAAAATTTCAATTGATTCTTCTTGGATATATTTCTCTACTGCTGAGTTAATAGCTAAGATGTATTATCGTACTTCTCGATTCTATAAAATTAGCATCTTCCTCACCACACCAAATCCTAGTCATTCGTAACTCTTTCTCTATCTCTCTCCCATCAATAAAAAAATGTGAATTTATAAGTTTTATTTTTCCAGTGTTCCCGCACAAGTACGACATAGAAGTTTCCACAAGAGGGATGGAGAAGGAGGCTACGATATCTTAATCAAACCCATCCGCAAATAGATGTTGAAAATGATATGGCATCATGTGTTTCATCTCAACTTACGAAATAAGGTCGTCATCGTGACCGCCATTAGTTGCAACAATGGAGCAGCAATAATCTCGGAGATCAATTAGAGCATGGCTGAATCGAATCCCTATGACTACTCCTCCCCATAACACTAGGACGCTTCAAAAGGGACAGAGCCCGACTACTACAAAGCCACCCCGGATATGATATGATGTGAATCCGACTAAAGAAACTACGAATTCACAAGTCTAATCAATCAAACCTGCAATGGAGCTGAACAGTTTGTCACCAAATGAGATGAATAATCATTTGAGACTGCAAGAGGGCCCAATCACAAGGTTAAGGGCTAAAAGATTCAAAAAAGCTTTATATGGGCTGATTAAAGAGATTGCTGAATATTCAAATGGAAGCCCAAATGGAGAGCCCAAGAGAAGGTCCATATTTAATTAATAAGGAGAGATTTATTATATTAATAAATCTCTTAGGATAATATTAGGTAGTCCAGATTTTTAAATTTGTTAATAAATATCCTAGATATTTAGATTAGATATGATTAGCTTATAACCATAATAGATTTTTTTTCCTTATTTTGTGGGCTATTCAGTTATTTTCTGAGCCTATAAAAGGAATACTCCACAGTATTGGAAGACACACTTTGAAATTTCAATCTTATGAGTTTTGTCTTCTTTCTTTTCTTGAAAGAGCTTTTTGAACTTATCAGGTTTTTACCTGTGGCGTTCAAGCAATTCAAGACTTATCACCCGAGGTTTTCTAAGAGTTCTTCTTAGAGGATTTGGGTGTGGCGTCTACATATCCTATACCTTGTTTCTCACATAACAAGATATACTCCATCTTTTCATACTTGCATTGTGAAAGTCTTGGGATCGTTGCCTTATTTGGTGTAGGGTGTCGTCAGCATATTAGCGAGGTTCGCATCAGTTGGTATTAGAGCACACGGTTGCACGGCAAGTTTCATCCCAACTTTTATATTTAGTTCTTTTTTTTATCTTCTCTACCTATTTCTATTCTCTATAAAAGAAAAAACAAAAAAAATCTCATATTCTTCTATATATCTTGTCTTCATTAGGTTAAAAAAAGCCAAAAAAAAAACAAATTAATGCAAAAAAAAGTAAAAAAAATCATGCTAAAAAAAAGAGAAAAAAATTTGTACAAAAAAAAGGAAAAAAAAAGTACACAATTCTAGCTTGAAGAGTCCCAATAAATATGAAATAAAAAGAGAGAGCCCACAATTCCGATTTCATCTCTATCGAATTTGAATATCAGAATAGTGGATATAGTCATGATTCAATGGGTTAGGTCTACTTACTTTTTCTTTTCTTGATTTCTAATTTTTAGAATATATTTGATTGATTGGAATATTTGAAAATAGGAATATTTGACAATTTAAGAGACGGCTTATCTATCATTATTCATTAGAATAAAAAAAAATTTGAAATCTTTATTTATTATTATTATTTTTAATATAAATTATAGTTATAGCTAGTATGAGTATACTATAAACTAAACTTTAAACTAGAATTTATATTTCAAAAAAAAATTACAAAAATCACTAATATCCCCGTTTTTCCCGTTCAAATATGAATAATACCGATGAGGTGAAGTTTTATGAACAAAAAAAAAGCCCCTTATCGGATTTGAACTGATGACTTACGCCTTACCATGGCGTTACTCTACCACTGAGTTAAAGGGGCCCTTAGATTCAATTTATAAATGCGTTACTACTATAGCAGATAAAATTTATCTATATATCTATTTTATTTATATATATAAATATATGCAGCAGACTCAGAAAAGCTAGTGGCTCATTCAGTAACGAAAAATTTTATTTAAGGTCAATAGGGTCAAAATTGGATTTGATCAATATCAATATCAATGCAATGAATTGTTTTAAGGCCGACCTTAATTGACTCCGATTCAAACAAAATTCATTTGATTGATATTACCTATCAATTCGACATAGATCCAAGGTATTTCATCGAATCATATGATGAAGAGATTCCGCTTTTCAGTGGTTTGATATTCTGGTGTCCCAGGCGTAGAGGAACCACACCAATCAATCCATCGAACCCTCAAGTTCACCAACTATGAGTTGGACGTTTTAACCAACCTGGATAATATCAAGTTGAAAATGAAAATACCCTCTTTTCTAGGAAAAACTGATCCAGAAGCATATATTGAATGTGAAAAGAGGATGGAGATGGTTTTTTATTGTCATAATTACTCGAAGATGAAAAAGGTACGACTTGCTGCTGTCGAATTTACTAATTATGCTATAATATGGTGGGATCAGTTGGTGAAGGAAAGGAAATGAAATCATGAACGCCCTGTGAAGTCTTGGGATGAAATGAAAGTGATCATACGACGACGATTTGTTCCCAGCCACTATCACCGAGAGTTGTTCAATAAACTCCAAAGGCTTACCCAAGGATCAAAAAGCGTCGACGAATACTTCAAGGAGATGGAGATTGTGATGATTCGAGCAAATGTGGAGGAAGACAGAGAGGCAACAATGACAAGATTTTTGCATGGTCTAAACCATGAATAGCTGATGTGGTGGAAATGCAATATCATGTTGAGCTCCAAGATACGGTACATCAATTTATCAAAGTAGAACACCAACTGAAGAGAAAGAGTTTGCACAAAAGGGGATTAAACAATGGTACCTCGAACTCATGGAAACCATCCTCAAGGCGATTTGAGAGTCAGTCAACTCAACCTCAGCATGCTCCACTAAAAGAGACAACCAAGCAAGATGTGGCCCAAACTCAAGGTAACAACCATATCACAACTCCCAAAACTCGTGATATTAAGTGTTTTTGATGCCAAGGCAAGGGTTACATTGCAAGTCAATGCCCAAATACGGGCAATGGTGATCAATGCTAATGGTGAAATTGAGACCGATGATGAAAAAGAAGATATCGATCCAGGGATGTCACCACTTGAAGATGCTGATGAATATGCAGAATAAGGGGAATTGTTGGTTGCACGACGAACTCCTAGTGTTCAGGCCCACGAAGAAGAAAACAACCAGTGTGAGAACTTATTTCATACTCGTTGTTGTGTGAAAAATAAGGTTTATTGTGTTATTATAAACGGGGGAAGCTGCATTAATGTAGCTAGCACTAAACTGGTGGAGAAATTGCCATTACCAACCTTAAAGCATCTGAAGCCTTATCGACTACAATGGCTGAACGACCAAGGTGAACTCAAGGTAACCAAACAAGTGTTGGTTGCATTTTCTATTGGAAAATATCAAGATGAAATACTATGTGATGTGGTACCAATGCATGCATGCCATATTCTTTTGGGACGACCCTGGCAATTTGATCGTCAAGTTATGTATGATGGATTCACTAATATGTACTCTTTTGTGATTAATGAGAGACCAATATCTCTTGTACCATTGACTCCAAGGCAAGTTTTTGAGGATCAACTGAAAAAGAAAAAGGCAAATGAATAGAAAATAGAAGAAAATACGAAAGGAGAAAAATTAGAGTTGAAAAAAAAAGAGGGAAAAGCCAGAAGTGGAAAAAAAAGAGAGTAAAAGGACTTTTATTGCAAGAAAAAGTGAGATCAAACGAGCTTTACTTTCACATCGGGCTCTTATTGTACTTATGTACAAGGATGCCTTTTTTAGTACTAACAATCTTGTCGGATCTTTGCTGATGTGAATCAAATTGGGGACATTGTGATTCACAAGTTAAGGGCCAAAAGATTTGAAGAAGCATTGAATGGACTAATTGGAGCAATTGAAGAAACCCAAGTGGAAGCCCAAAGGAAGAGCCCAATAAGATCTCAAGCCCAAAGAAAGAGCCCAATAAGATCTCTAGAAGATAATTCAAATTTGAATTTCAAATTTGAATTTAAAGTGGGAGATTTAGCATAAATCTTCTAGAAGATTAAATTAGGAAACAATATATTTTCTAGATATGTTCAAGAAATATATTAGCAATATTTTCAATATGGTTGGCATGTCAACCCTAATATTTTATTTCCTTATTTAGATAATTGCTAATATTCTCAAGTGCATATAAAAGGCTAACTTTATACCATTGTAAAGACAAACCTTTGATTTCAATTTTATTGTGAGGCTTATGTCTTCTTTCTCTTTTGAAAGAACTTTTGAACTTATCAGGTTTTTACTTGTGGCGTTCAAGCAATCAGACTTATCACCAAGGTTTTCTATGAGCTCTTCTTAGAGGTGTTTGGTGTGGCGTCTACTTCTATCCATACCTTGTTTTTCTCAACCAAACAAGGTATATTCCATTCTTTTTACTCACGTCGTGAAAGTCTTGGGGTCTATTCCATATTTGGTGTAGGGTGTCGTTAGTATATTGGCGGGGTTCGCATCAGTTGGTATCAGAGCACACGGTTGCACAACAAGTTCCATACTATCCTTTCAATTTTCGTTCTATTTTCTTATCTTCTACCTATTTCTATCGAGTATAAAAAAATCACAAAAAAAATCTCTTTTTCCTCCTATCGAGTTATATTTTCATTATCTTCTATCTATTTCTAGTCAATATAAAAAAAATCACAAAAAAATATCTTTTTTTCTCCTATCTAGTTATACTTTCATTCTACTTCTATTCTCTATAAAAAAAAATCTCATCTTTTTATCTACTTTCTTTATAATAGAAAAAACAAAAAAAAGGCCAAAAAAGCCAAAAATATTATTTAAAGAAAAAGCTAAAAAAATTTGTAAAAAAAATTATTTAAAAAAAAGGCGTGCAAAAAAGTTAAAAGAATAAAAAATGGCAAAAAAAAGAATTATAAAAAAAAGGCAAAGAAAAAAAAGGCACAAAAGTATATATTCAGTATTTTATTCATTCTACTCTTTTTGAATATTGTCATACCTTGCACTTAAATCCTTTTTAGAATATCTTTTTGAAACTCTGTTGATTTGTCTTAATTGTTCCTCAAGGATTTAAGTGTAAGGTATGAGAATATTAAAAAAATATAGGAAGAAGAATAAAATCTAAGAGAGTAGAATGAATAAGATACTGAATATATACTTTTGTGCCTTATTTTTTCTTTGCCTTTTTTTATTCTTTTAACTTTTTTGCACGCCTTTTTTTTAAATAATTTTTTTACGAATTGTTTTTTAGCTTTTTCTTTAAACAATATTTTTGGCTTTTTTTTGCTTTTTTTTTACTTTTTCTATTATAAAGAAAGTAGATAAAAAGATGAAATTTTTTTTATAGAGAATAGAAGTAGAATGAAAGTATAACTAGATAGGAGAAAAAAAGAGATTCTTTTGTGATTTTTTTTATATTGACTAGAAATAGATAGAAGATAATGAAAATATAACTTGATAGAAGGAAAAATAGATTTTTTTTGTGATTTTTTTATACTAGATAGAAATAGGTAAGAAGATAAGAAAATAGAACGAAAATTGAAAGGATAGTATGGAACTTGTCGTGCAACCGCGTGCTTTGATGATGCGAATCCCGCCAATATACTAATGGCACCCTACACTAAATATAGAATAGACCCCAAGAATTTCACGACGCAAGTAAAAAGAATGGAATATACCTTGTTTGGTTGAGAAAAATAAGGTATGGATAGAAGTAGATGCTACACCAAACACCTCTAAGAATAGCTCATAGAAAACCTTGGTGATAAGTCTGATTGCTTAAACGCCACAAATAAAAACTTGATAAGTTCAAAAGTTCTCTTAAAAGAGAAAGAAGACATAAGCCTCACAATAAAATTGAAATCAAAGATCTGTCTTTACAATGGTATAAAGTTAGCCTTTTATAGGCACTTGAGAATATTAGCAATTATCTATATAAAGAAATAAAATATTGGGGTTGACATGCCAACCATATTGAAAATATTGCTAATATATTTCTTGAACATATCTAGAAAATATATTGTTTCCTAATTTAATCTTCTAGAAGATTTATGATAAATCTCCCACTTTAAATTCAAATTTGAATTATCTTCTAGAGATCTTATTGGGCTCTTCTTTTGGGCTTGAAATCTTATTAGGCTCTTTCTTTGGGCTTGAGATCTTATTGGGCTCTTTCTTTGGGCTTGAGATCTTATTGGACTCTTTCTTTGGGCTTGAGATCTTATTGGACTCTTCCTTTGGGCTTCCACTTGGGTTTCTTCAATTGCTCCAATTAGTTCATTCAATGCTTCTTCAAATCTTTTGGCCCTTAACTTGTGAATCACAGTGTCCCCAATTTGATTCACATCATTTGCCGAGCAATATTATTTCTGTTTTGCAGGAATTTATGGATGTCTTTCCTGATGAGTTGCATGGATCTTATTTATTTTTAAAAATAGATCCTAAGAGTGGATATCATCAAATTTGAATGAAAGAAGGGGATGAATGGAAAACTACATTTAAAACTAAACAAGGATTATATGAATGGTTAGTTATGCCCTTTGGATTGACTAATGCACCAAGCACTTTCATGAGATTAATGAATCATGTATTACGTGCTTTTATTGGGAGATTTGTAGTTGTATATTTTGATGATATTCTAATTTACAGCAAGACCATGGATGAACATATAGCACATTTAAGAGTTGTGTTAGAAGCATTAAGGCAACATAAGTTGTTTGCCAACTTGAATAAATGTGTCTTCTATTCGGATAAACTTGTGTTTCTTGGATATATTATAAGTTCAGAAGGGATTGGAGTTGACGAGGAAAAGATTAAGGCAATTCACGACTAGCCAACACCTAATTCGGTAAGTCAGGTAAGAAGTTTTCATGGATTAGCTAGTTTTTATAGACGTTTTGTTCCAAATTTTAGTAGTTACGTTGCACCTCGTACTGTAGTTATAAAGAAAAGCGTATGTTTTAATTGGGGTAATGAGCAACAAAATGCATTTCAATTGATAAAGGAAAAACTAACTACTGCTCCATTGCTCTCATTGCCTAATTTTTTGAAAACATTTGAAATTGAGTGTGATGCATCAGGAGTAGGTATTAGAGGTGTATTAATGTAGGAAGGAAGACCAATTGCATATTTCAGTGAAAAGTTGAGTGGAGCAACCCTTAACTATCCTATCTATGATAAGGAGATGTATGCCCTAGTTCAAACTCTTCAAACATGGCAGTACTATCTATGGCCGAAAGAGTTTGTGATTCACATAGATCATGAATCTCTTAAGCATCTCAAAGGACAACACAAGTTGAACAAACGCCATGCAAGGTGGGTGGAGTTCATTGAAACATTCCCATATGTGATCAAGTATAAACAAGGTAAGAAAAATATAGTTGCAGATGCTCTATCGCGAAGGTATACTATGCTTTCAATGCTTGATTCTAAATTGCTTGGTTTTGATTATATCAAGGATTTGTATGCAAACAATTCTGATTTCTATGAAGTGTTTAAAGGTTGTAGAAGTGGTAAGTTTGGGAAATTTTATTTACAAAATAGATTTCCTTTTCAGGAAAACAAATTATGCATCCCTCAGTCTTCTTTGTGTGAGTTACTTCTTAGGGAAACACATGCTGGAGGACTTATGGGACATTTTGGGGTAGCTAAGACTATGGCAATAATGCATGGGAAGATTGCTTACCACATGTTGAATTTGCTTATAATCGTTCTGTTCATTCTACAACTAAGTTTTCACCATTTGAGATTGTTTATGGTTTCAATCCATTAACCCCTCTAGATCTAACTCCACTTCCTGTAGGTGAATTGGTGAATTTTGATGGAAAGAGAAAAGTAGTGTTTGTGAAAGAACTACACGAGAAGACAAAGATGCATATTAAACGGATGACTAAAGTTTATGAAAAACAAGCAAATAAGGGCCGCAAAAGTGTCATTTTTGAACCCGGCGATTGGGTCTGGCTTCATATGAGGAAAGAACAATTTTCGGAACAAAGGCAATCAAAACTTCTTTGATGCGAACCCCGCCAATATGCTGACGACACCCTACACCAAATATGGCAATGATCCCAAGACTTTCACGACGCAAGTGCGAAAAGATGGAATATACCTTGTTTATGTGAGAAACAAGGTATGGGATATGTAGACGCCACACCCAAATCCTCTAAGAAGAACTCTTAGGAAACCCTAGGTGATAAGTCTTCATTGCTTGAACACCACAGGTAAAAACCTGATAAGTTCAAAAGCCCTTTCAAGATAGAAAGAAGACAAAACTCACAAGATTGAAATTCCAAAGTGTGTCTCTCCAATGCTATGGAGTATGCCTTTTATAGGCTCAGAAAACAACCGAATGACCCACATAATGAGGAAAAAAATCTATTATGGTTATAAGCTAACCATATCTAATCTAACTACCTAATATTATCCTAAGAGATTTATTATATTTATAAATCTCTCCTTATTAATTAAATCTGGACCTTCTCTTGGGCTCTTCTTTTGGGTTTCTATTTGAATATTTAGCAATCTCTTTAATCAACCCATATAAAGCTTCTTTGAATCTTTTAGCCCTTGACCTTGTGACTGGGCCCTCTTGCAGTCTCAAATGGTTATTCATCTCATTTGGTGACGAACTGTTCAGCTCCATTACAGGTTCGGTTGATTGGACTTGTGAATTCGTAGTCTCTTTAGTCTGATTCACATCATTCTTCCTAGAGTAGATGGACCATTTTGTGTGTTGGAACGTATTAATAATAATGCTTACAAGCTAGAGTTAACTGGTGAGTACATTAATGAAAGCTTCAATGTTACTAATTTAATGCCCTTTGATGTAAGTGATGAAGAAACAGAAGATTTGAGGACAAATCATTTTCAAGAGGGGGAGAATGATGTGAATCCGACTAAAGAGACTACGAATTCACAAGTCCAATCAACCGAACCTGCAATGGAGCTGAATAGTTTGTCACCAAATGAGATGAATAATCATTTGAGAATGCAAGAGGGCCCAATCACAAGGTTAAGGGCTACAAGATTCAAAGAAGCTTTATATGGGCTGATTAAAGAGATTATTGAATATTCAAATGGAAGCCCAAATGAAGAGCCCAAGAGAAGGTCCATATTTAATTAATAAGGAGAGATTTATTAATATAATAAATCTCTTAGGATAATATTAGGTAGTTCAGATTTTTAAATTAGTTATTAAATATCCTAGATATTTAGATTAGATATGGTTAGCTTATAACAATAATATATATTTTTTCCTTATTTTTTTGGGCTATTCGGTTGTTTTCTGAGCCTATAAAAGGCATATTCCACAGCATTGGAGAACACACTTTAGAATTTTAATCTTGTAAGGTTTTGTCTTCTTTCTATCCTGAAAGAGCTTTTGAACTTATCAGGTTTTTACCTGTGGCGTTCAAGCAATCAAGACTTATCACTCGAGGTTTTCTAAGAGTTCTTCTTAGAGGATTTGGGTGTGGCGTCTACATATCCTATACCTTGTTTCTCACATAACAAGGTATACTCCATCTTTTCATACTTGCGTCGTGAAAGTCTTGGGATCGTTGCCATATTTGGTGTAGGGTCACCAGCATATTGGCGGGGTTCGCATCACGATGGACGCAAGATCTCCATGATAAGTTCATGACAGCTATCGCTCACATTCACTTTATAAAGTGTAATCCTACACCAAAATTATATACTCAATCATCATATCACTTTATTTTATTTGAAAATATAATTAAATTTCATGTATTATTAATATTGTTTATATACATATTTGACAAAAAAAATTAATTTATCGATCGTAAACGCGTTTCCAAAAGAGATATTGGAGTAGATGAAAAAGATGGGGAAAACCTATTTAACTATTCATCACATCTCGACCTACCTTGTGGTAATATTCCATCTTTTTTTCACATTCTTATATTTGTTCACATCATCATCAAACCTTGGAAAAATAATAAGTTATGGAGCAACTTTTTTCTACTCAACATCAACCTCCCCACACTTTGAATGTCACCTACAGTCATTCATCCAATAATTAGCTCCATCATTACCCTATTATTCAAAACCAGCTGCCTATATTGAATAAGACTTCTAATTCAATGAAATGGCGAAATATAATGCCTTTACCCACCAATCTCTCTCAATTCTTTGAAGTACATAACCAACAACTCCCTAGCTCCCATCCAATTTCAAAACCAAACTTCTTACAACAACAATAAAATTTAAGATGTTACATTCACGAGCCAAGTAGTCCAAGATTACTTATAAGAAACCATCGCACTTGGCCACAATTTTCCAAATCATAACTCTAAGTGTTCTCCTCAAAACACTCATAGCTTGGATGTTGTAGAAACTCCTCCTGCATTTGCAAGTAAACAAGAACATACATCACCTTCAAATTTGAATCTAAATTTGGGTTTAGTAAGTCACCTTTTCTTATAACTCTATTATTTAGTTCAACAAGATAATTACTTAATTTTCATAAAATTTCATCATTTATTACTTATCTTTGACAGGTTATGGAAGAATTAAGCATTGAATACCTTGACAAAATATTGTTAAGTGATTTAGAAAACTTATTAAATGATTTAGAAAGTCGAGCTCCAGCTCATTTGAACAATACATGAAGTCCTGTCTTGTACACCATTGTCTTGTAAATGGAATGATTACATGAAGTAAATCATCTAGCAAGTCAACAACTTCATGGAAGCACAATAACTCCTCGTGAACATGTCCCAACGATAATATGTTGGCTACTACTAGCAATGTGGACGTTTTATCAGAATTGTGAATATAAACAAGATAGGCTGTGATGATGAGGAGGCTTACCGTCCATATTTACAATCCCCTTTCCAAGGCCATACTAAAAAGAAGTGCGTCGTTGGTGACCTCTAATGAAGATACATCAAGCGGTCCATCTACAATACAAAGCCACAAAAAGTTGCCTAATAGAGAATGCTTGAGGTCGATGGTCGATCATATGAGAGGCCACCTGACTCATGGAGTTTTAGGTTCTTGTTAATTAATGACTAATCAAGAAAGATGTGTAGTATTAGCATCAATGATAAACAAGGAGGTCATTGGTTATGCCATCTAAGGTTTATGTAGAAAGCATTAGATACCTCTTTCAAATAGAGTCTTCCCCCAAAGCAACTCTACATTCTAAAAGTATAGCACCGCGTGCAAAAGGGTGAGTCTTTAGGAAGATATCAATGAAGGGTAATCAACAACATGTGCAATAATATTGTCATTAGAGTTGGACATAATATGGCATCGATAAAAGCATGACCTCAAGCAGATACATGTAAACTTCCACTTCCAAACTTACAAGCTCAAGCATAGTGTGGTAACTAATTTCTCATATTTTTAGGATTTTTTTATCAACTTGGAGATGCATGATTTAACTCTTAGCAGGTAATGTATCGAGATGTAGTACGCGGATGATTCACATTTTTATTCAAGCAAAGAAGTCCAGATTTAGATTAATAACGTGAAAATGATCTAGGGAGATATATGCTATTTCAGAGGCCAAAAGGATGATTTGCATGTCTTATCATTTTGGGGCATGTCATTAACTAATAGTGCGAGGAAACCATCCAAAAACTGTAGAGAAAGACATCTACCTCTTCACCAAAAGCATCCAGATATGGAGACGACCAAGGTACCTACCTTGAAGATCTTTGCAGCAATATTGTTGTTCTCTACCATACAAAACACAATAAATCAATATGTGTAATTAGATGCACAGAGAGAAAATTCATATAAGTATTCTCATAAAGCTCTACTTGAAGCAGCAGGAACATATCAGTGCCAAGACCACGGATAGTTGCATGATTTTGACATCCATTTTTCCAACAGTTTTAAGTGTAAGGTATGAGAATATTAAAAAAATATAGGAATAAGAATAAAATCTAAGAGAGTAGAATGAATAAGATATTGAATATATACTTTTGTGCCTTTTTTTCTTTGCCTTTTTTTATAATTCTTTTTTTTACGAATTGTTTTTCAGCTTTTTCTTTAAACAATATTTTTGGCTTTTTTTTTTTGCTTTTTTCTATTATAAAGAAAGTAGATAAAAAGATGAGTTTTTTTTATAGAGAATAGAAGTAGAATAAAAGTATAATTAGATAGAAGAAAAAGAGATTTTTTTTGAGATTATTTTATATTGACTAGAAATAGATAGAAGATAATGAAAATATAACTTGATAGGAGAAAAAAAGAGATTTTTTTGTGATTTTTTTATACTGGATAGAAATAGGTAGAAATAAGAAAAATAAAACGAAATTTGAAAGGATAGAATGGAACTTGCCGTGCAACCGTGTGCTCTGATACCAATTGATGCGAACCTCGCCAATATACTCATGACACCCTACACCAAATATGGTAAGACCCCAAGACTTTCATGACGCAAGTACAAAAGGATGGAATATACCTTGTTTATGTGAGAAACAAGGTATCGGATATCTAGACGCCACACCCAAATTCTCTAAGAAGAACTCTTAGAAAACCCTGGTGATAAGTCTTGAATTGCTTGAACGCCACAGGTAAAAACCTGATAAGTTCAAAAAGCTCTTTCAAGAAAAGAAAGAAGACAAAACTCATAAGATTGAAATTTCAAAGTGTGTCTTCCAATACTGTGGAGTATTCCTTTTATAGGCTCAGAAAATAACTGAATAGCCCACAAAATAAGGAAAAAAAATCTATTATGGTTATAAGCTAACTATATCTAATCTAAATATCTAGGATATTTAATAACTAATTTAAAAATCTGAACAACCTAATATTATCATAAGAGATTTATTTTATTAATAAATCTCTCCTTATTAATTAAATATGGATCTTCTCTTGGGCTCATCTTGGGCTCTTCATTTGGGCTTCCATTTGAATATTCGACAATCTCTTTAATCAGCCCATATAAAGCTTCTTTGAATCTTTTAGCCCTTAACCTTGTGATTGGGCCCTCTTGCAGTCTCAAATGATTATTTATCTCATTTAATGACAAACTGTTTAGCTCCATTACTGGTTCGGTTGATTGGACTTGTGAATTCGTAGTCTCTTTAGTCGGATTCACATCATTGGACTCATCCTTTGGGCTTCCACTTAGGTTTCTTCAATTGCTCCAATGAGTCCATTAAATACTTCTTTAAATCTTTTAGCCCTTAACTTGTGAATCACAGAGTACCCAATGTGATTCACATCACTTAGATAAACTTTTGGTTCAAGAGAAGTCCTTCTAGAGCGAGCAGTTATTTCTATTGATATAATAGAGCGGGTATTGGTTGTTGGTCGTTTATGTGTTACTTAATATATCATTGGGGTTTGATTTAGTATTTAGTGTAATTTACTCTTTTTAATAATTCTTTTTGCTACTTATTTTTGAAATATTATTATATTTTTTGTGTTTTATACTATTTTATCATTTTATCATTTTTATTTTCTCTGATTATTTTTAGAAATTTATTGAATTTTAAATATTTATTGTTATTTAGGGTTTTTATTTGAAATGATTTTACAATGTGTTGTTGATAATTCAATTATTTTTATTATATTATATTTCATACTATTTTAGATATTTTTTAATGTATCTTTTTTTTATATTATGAACGATCCATGCGATTTTTAAAGTTTACTAGTTTTTATTACATTTTCATTTTAATTTTTGAATTTTTTTATTTTATGTGTTTTTACTATTTAAGGCGTTTATTTAAATGTATCTTACTATGTTTTTTTGCTTATTTTGCCACTTCTTAATGTTTTTGCCTTTTATTTATATTTTGGTGTTACGTTATTATTTTGAATATCACTTATTATATTTGCAAGTTTATGGAATTATAAGAGTTTTTTTAATATTTGTGGTTCTCATTTAAATTCATTTTTTATAAATTTTATTATCCATTTAGGTGTTTCTTGGTCTTTTTTTAATTTGCTTGGGTTCTTAGTTTGAGTTACAATTTTATTAAAATTTTTTTATTGTTTGCTTTTAGTAATTCATTTTTTTATAAATTTCGTTGATCATTCTGATTTTTCTCAGTTTTTTTTGTGTTTGCTTGTTTTATTAGTTTGAATTACTATTTTAGTAATTCGTTTTGTGGTTTGCGTTTAATTATAATTATTATTTTTCATATTTTAAACTATTTTTGGTTGTTTTCATTGATTCTAAACATTTTATATGTATTGAAGGATTACATATATTTTTTGTTTAATTTTATTTTTTTAGTTTTTATGAGTTTTTTACACTAAATGTATTTTAAATATTTATTTACATTTTTGTGTTCTTTTAAATGTAACTTACATTATTTTAGTATTGATTTGTTTATTTCTTACTATTTTTCGTATTTCTTACATTTTCTTTCACTTAATATTTTGAATAATACAATTTATAATTTATTTTTGAATTTTTATTTGTGTTTTATTATTATATACTATTTTGTGCATTTTGAGTAATTCATACCATTTTTTATATCGAACAATCCATACTTTATTTAACATTTATTTATATTTGTTTAATGTTTCTTACATTATTTAGAATTTATTAGTATTTTATACATGACTTATTATTTGAGTTATTTGTATAAATGTATTTTACTATTGGTTATTGGTAGTTTATGTGTTACTTAATATAATATTGGTGTTTGATTAAGTATTGAGTGTAATTTACTATTTTTAATAATTTTTTTATAGTTTATTTTTGAAATATTATTATATATTTTTGTGTTTTATACTATTATGTCATATTTTAATTTTTATTTTCTATGATTATTTTTGGAAATTTATTAAATTTTAAATATTTATGACTTTTTGTGGTGTTTATTTGAAAGAATTTTACAATGTTTTGTTAGTAATTCAATGACTCGTTATTATATTATATTTCATACTATTTTGGATCTTTTTGAGTATTTTTTTTCTATTTTCATATTATGAACTATCCATGCTATTTTTAAAGTTTTTTGGTTTTTTTTACATTTTTCATTTAATATTTGGATTTGTCTGTCATTTTATTTGTTTTTAATATTTATGGTGTTTATTTAAATGTATCTTACTATGTTTTTTGGTTATTATGCCACTTTTTAATATTTTTGCCTTTTATTTACATTTTGGTGTTAAGTTATTATTTTGAATGTCACTTATTACGTTTGCAAGTTTATAGAATTATAAGTACTTTTTTTCATATTTGTGGTTCTCTTTTAAATTCATGTTTTATATTTGTGCAAAAAAAATTCATTTTTTATAAAATTTGTTGTTCATTTAGGTGTTTCTCGGTATTTTTTTGAGTTTGCTTGGATTCTTTGTTTGAGTTACAATTTTATTAATTATTTTTATTGTTTACTTTTAGTAATTAATTTTTTTTATAAATTTTGTTGGAAATTCTAGCTTTTCTTAATTTGAATTACTATTTTAGTAATTCGTTTTGTGGTTTTCTTTTAATTATAATTATTGTTTTTCATATTTCAAACTATTTTTTTGTTGTTTTCATTGATTCTAACTATTTTATATGTATTGAAGGATCACATATATTTTTTCTATAATTTTTTTAGTTTTGATGAGTTTTTGACACTAAATGTATTTTAAATATTTATTTACATTTTTGTGTTCTTTTAAATATAACTTACAATATTTTATTATTGATTTGTTTGTTTCTTACTATTTTTCATAGTTCTTACTTTTTTATTTCACTTAATATTTTGAATAATACAATTTATAGTTTATTTTTGAATTTTTATTTTGTGGTTTATTGTTTTATACTATTTTGTGTATTTTGACTAATTTTTACCATTTTTATATATCGAACGATAGATAGTATAATTAACATTTATTTATATTTTTTTTAATGTTTCTTACTTTATTTAGAGTTTATTGGTATTTTATACATAACTTATTATTTGAGTTATTTGTATAAATATATCTTAATATTGGTTGTTGGTTTTTGATTGAGTATTTGTATAATTTACTTTTTTTAATAATTCTTTTTATAATTTATTGTTGAAATATTATTGTATTTTTTTATTTTATACTATTTTTGTCATTTTTTTATTTTTTATTTTCTTTGATTATTTTTGGAAATTTATTGAATTTTAAATATTTATTGCTATTTGTGGTGTTTATTCAAAAAGATTTTACTATATTTTGTTGGTAATTTAATTATTTAATACTATTTTGGTTATTTTTTAGTATTTTTTTATTTTTATATTATGAACGACCCATGTTATTTTTAAAGTTTATTGGTTTTTTTACATTTTTTATTTTAATTTTTGGAGTTTTTTTTAATTTAAGTGATTTTACTTTTTATGGTGTTTATTTAAATGTATATTACTATGCTTTTTTTGGTTATTTGACCACTTCCTAATGTTTTTGGCATTTAGTTACATTTTAGTGTTACGTTATTATTTTGATTGTCACTTATTATATTTGCAATTTTATGTACATTTTTTTTCATATTTGTGGTTTTCTTTTTAATTTATTTTTTATAAATTTTGTTGTACATTTAAGCATTTCTCGATATTTTTTTAGTTTGCTTGGGTTCTTAGTTTGAGTTACAATTTTATTAATTCTTTTTATAGTTTACTTTTTTAATTTATTTTTTATTTCGTTGGTTATTCATGGTTTTCTTGGTATTTTTTGTGTTTACTTGGTTTCTTAGTTTAATTTACTATTTTAGTAATTCATTTTATGGTTTACTTTTAATTATAATTATTGTTTTGCACATTCCAAACTATTTTTGGCTCTTTTCATAGATTTTAACCATTTTATATGTATTAAATGTTCACATATATTTTTTGTTTAATTTTTTTTAGTTTTTTATGAGTTTTTTACACTAATTATATTTAAAATATTTATTTAAATTTTTGTGTTCTTTTAAATGTAACTTACAATATTTTATTAATTTTTATTTTGTCTGATTATTTTTGGAAATTTATTGTATTTTAAATATTTATTACTTTTTACTTGTTTATTTGAAAGGATTTTACAATGTTTTGTTGATAATTCAATTACTTGTTATTATATTTCATACTATTTTGTATTTATTTTAGTGAATTTTTTATTTTCATATTATGAACTATCAATGCTATTTTTAAAGTTTATTGTTTTTTTTTCATTTTTCATTTAATTTTTAGAGTTTTTTTGTTATTTTATGTGTTTTTACTATTTATGGTTTATGGTTTTTATTTAAATGTATGTTACTATACTTTTTTGGTTATTTGGCCACTTCTTATTATTTTTGTCGTTTATTTACATTTCGGTGTTACATTATTATGTTGAGTGTTATGACTTTTGCAAGTTTATGGAATTTTAAGTACTTTTTGTTATATTTGCGATTTTATTTTAAATTTATTTTTTTTATAAATTTTGTTGTTCATTTATGCGTTTCTCGGTATTTTTTTAAGTTTGTTTGGGTTCTTAGTTTGAGTTACAATTTTATTAATTATTTTTATTATTTACTTTTCATAATTTATTTTTTATAAATTTCATTGGTCTTTTAGGCTTTTCTCGATAGTTTTTGTATTTGCTTGGTTTCTTAATTTGACTTACTATTTTAGTAATTGGTTTCATGATTTTCTTTTAATTATAATTATTATTTTACTTATTTCAAACTATTTTTGGTTATTTTCATTGATTTAAACCATTTTATATGTATTGAACGATCACATATATTTTGTGTTTAATTTTATTTTTGAATGTTTTTTATGAGTTTTTTACACTAATTATATTTTAAATATTTATTTATATTTTTTATGTACTTTTAAATGTATCTTACAATATTTTATTATTGATTTGTTTGTTTCTTACTATTTTTCGTATTTCTTACATTTTTGTTTCAATTAATATTTTGAATAATACAATTTATAGTTTATTTTTGGATTTTCTTTGATGTTTTATTGTTTTATACTATTTTATGTATGTTGAGTAATTATTACCATTTTTGTATATCTAATGATCCATATTGTATTTAACATTTATTTATATTTTTTAATATTTCTTACTTTATTTGGGGTTTATTGGTATTTTATACATAACTTATTATTTGAGTTATTTCTGTAAATGAATCCTACTTTTATTTGTAGATTATTTATGTGTTACTTGATATATTATTAGTATTTAATTGAGTATTTACTGTAATTTACTCTTTTTACTCTTTATTTTTGAAATATTATTATATATTTTTTTGTTTTTATACTATGTTGCCGTTCTTTATTTTTTATTTTCTCTGATTATTTTTGGAAATTTATTGAATTTAAATATTTATTTATATATATGGAGTTTATTTGAAATGATTTTACAATGTTTTGTTGGGAATTCAATTATTTGTTATTATATTATATTTAATCAATTTTGGATCTTTTTTTAGTGCATCATTTTATTTTTATATTATGAACAATCCATACTGTTTTTAAAGTTTATTGGTTTTCTACATTTTTCATTTTAAAGTTTGGAGTTTTTTATTATTTTATGTGATTTTACTATTTATGGTGTTTATTTAAATGTATGTTACTATGCTTTTTTGGTTAATTGGCCACTTATAAATGTTTTTGGCATTTATTTACATTTTGGTGTTGCATTATTATTTTGAGTGTTACTTATTACATTTGCTCGCTTATGAAATTTTAAGTATTTTTTGTCATATTTGTGGTTTTCTTTTGAATTTATTTTTTATAAATTTTGA
This sequence comes from Trapa bicornis, assembly GCA_030064425.1. Classification (NCBI taxonomy): domain Eukaryota; kingdom Viridiplantae; phylum Streptophyta; class Magnoliopsida; order Myrtales; family Lythraceae; genus Trapa; species Trapa bicornis. The sequence continues at coordinate 18,577,860 of CM057758.1, read as the reverse complement.
TGTTCATTACAATTTTATTAATTTTTTTTATTATTTACTTTTAGTAATTCATTTTTTTTATAAATTTCGTTGGTCATTCAGGCTTTTCTCCATATTTTTTGTATTTGCTTGTTTTCTTAGTTCGATTTACTATTTTAGTAATTTATTTTGTGGTTTGTTTTTAATTATAATTATTGTTATGCATATTACAAACTATTTTTTATTGTTTTCATTGATTCTAACTATTTTATATGTATTGAACGATCACATATATTTTTTGTTTAATTTTATTTTTGAGTTTTTTATGAGATTTAACACTAAGTGTATTTTAAATATTTATTTACATTTTTGTGTTGTTTTAAATGTAACTTACAATATTTTATTAATAATTTGTTTGTTTCTTATTATTTTTCGTATTTCTTACATTTTTGTTTCACTTAATATTTTGAATAATATAATTTATAGTATATTTTTGGATTTTTATTTTGTGTTTTATTATTTTGTACTATTTTATGTATTTTGAGTCATTCTTGACATTTTTGTATATGGAATGCTCCATACTATATTTAACATTTATTTATATTTATTTAATATTTTTTACTTTATTTGGAGTTTATTGAAATTTTATACATAACTTATTATTTGAGTTATTTGTATAAATTTATCTTACTATTGGTTGTTGGTGCTTTATGTGTTACTTAATATATTTCGTTGGTCATTCTAGCTTTTCTCGGTATTTTTTATATTTTCTAAATTTCTTAGTTTGACTTACTATTTTAGTAATTCGTTTTGTGATTTTATTTTAATTATAATTATTGTTTTGTAAATTTTAAATCATTTTTGGTTGTTTTCTTTGATTCTAACAATTTTATATGGATTGAACAATCACATATATTTTTTGTGTAATTTTATTTTTGAGTTTTTATGAGTTTTTTACACAAATTATATTTTAAAGATTTATTTACATTTTTATGTTCTTTTAAATGTAACTTAAAATATTTTATTTTTGATTTGTTTGTTTCTTACAATTTTTCGTATTTCTTACATCTTTATTTCACTTTATATTTTGAATAATACAATTTATAGTTTATTTTTAGATTTTTATTTTGTGTTTTATTATTTTATACTATTTTATATATTTTGAGTAATTCTTACCATTTATGTATATCGAACAATTCATACTATATTTAACATTTATTTATATTATTTAATGTTTCTTAATTTATTTGGAGTTTATTGGTATTTTATAATAAATTATTATTTGAGTTATTTATATAAATGTATCTTACTATTGGTTGTTGGTCATTTATGTGGTATTTAATATACTAGTTGTGTTTGATTAAGTATTTAGTGTAATTTACTCGTTTTAATAATTTTTTACTGTTTATTTTTGAAATATTATTGCATTTTTTGTGTGTTATACTATTTTATCATTTTATCATTTTTATTTTTAAATATTTATTTAATTTTAAATATTTACTGCTTTTTGTGATATTTATTTGAAAGGATTTTACAATGTTTTGTTGGTAATGCAATTAATTTTTATTATATTAAATTTCATTCTATTTTGGTTCTTTTGTAGTGCATCTTTATGAACGATACATGCTATTTTTAAAGTTTATTGGTTTTTTGTTACATTTTTCATTTAATTATTGGAGTTCTTGTTATTTTATGTGTTTTTACTATTTATGGTGTTTATTTAAATATATGTTACTATATTTTTTTAGTTATTTGGCCACTTCTTAATGTTTTTGCAATTTATTTACTTTTTGGTGTTACGTTATTATTTTGAATGTCACTTTATGGAATTTTAAATACTTTTTTCATATTTATGGTTCACTTTTAAATTTATTTTTTATTAATTTTATTGTTTATTTAGGCGTTTCTCGGTATTTCTTTTACTTTGCTTGGTTTCTTAGTTTGAGTTACAATTTTATTAATTCTATTTATTTATTTTTTTAGTAATTAATTTTCTATATATTTCGTTGGTCATTCTAGCTTTTGTTGGAATTTTTTGTATTTGCTTGATTTCTTAGTTTGACTTACAATTTTAGTAATTTATTTTGTAATTTTCTTTTAATTATAATTATTGTTTTACAAATTTCAAATTATTTTTTATTATTTTTATTGATTCTAATAATTTTATATGTATTGAACGATCACATAAAGTTTTTGTTTAATTTTATTTTTGAGTTTTTTTATGAGTTTTTTTACGGTAATTGTATTTTAAAGATTTGTTTACATTTTTGTGTTCTTTTAAATGTAACTTACAATATTTTATTTTTAATTTATTTGTTTCTTACATTTTTGTTTCACTTAATATTTTGAATAATACAATTTATAATTTATTTTTAAAATTTTATTTTATGTGTTATTGTTTTATACTATTTTGTGTATTTTGAGTAATTCTTACCATTTTTTGTATATCGAACAATCCATACTATATTTAACATTTATTTATATTTGTTTAATGTTTCTTAATTTATTTGGAGTTTATTAGAATTTTATACATAACTTAATATTTGAGTTATTTATATAAATGTATCTTACTATTGGTTGTTGGTGGTTTATGTATTACTTAATATATTATTTATGTTTGATTAAGTATTTAGTGTAATTTATTATTTTTAATAATTTTTTACTGTTTATTTTAAAAATATTATTGTATTTTTTGTGTTTTATACTATTTTATTGTTTTTAATTTTTATTTTCTCTTATTATTTTTAGATATTTATTTAATTTTAAATATTTATTACCTTTTGTGGTTTGCTTTTAATTATAATTATTGTTTTGCATATTTCAAACTATTTTTGGTTGTTTTTATTGATTTTAACTATTTTATATGTATTGAACTATTATATATATTTTTTATGTTTAATTTTATTTTCTACTATTTTTATGAGTTTTTTACTCTAATTGTAATTTATATATTTATTTGTATTATTTTTATTCTTTTAAATGCTTTTACAATATTCTATTATTAATTTGTTTGTTTCTTACTATTTTTCATATTTCTTACATTTTTGTTTCATTTAATACTTTGAATAATACAATTTATTATTTATTTTTAGATTTTTATATTGTGTTTTATTGTTTTATATTATTTAATATATTTTAAGTAGTTCTTACCATGTTTGTATATTGAATGATCTAAACTATATTTAACATTTATTCGTATTTTTATAAAAATTTTTACTTTATTTGGAGTTTATTGGTATTTCATACATAACTTATTCTTTGAGTTATTTGTATAAATTTATCTTATTATTGTTTGTTGCTAGTTTATGTGTTACTTGATATATTTTTGTTGTTTAATTGAGTATTTAGTGTTATTTACTCTCTTTAACTATTTATTTTTTAAATATTATTGAATTTAATTTGTGATTTATACTATTTTTTTTGTTTTTATATTTTTTTATTTTATCTTATTACTTTTGAAAATTTATTAAATTTTATGTATTTATTACTATTTGTGGTATTTATTCGAAAGGATTTTACTATGCTTTCTTGCCAATTAAATAATTTTTCATTATATTATATTTCATATTTTTTTGGATATTTTTGAGTGCTTCTTTTTATTTTTATATTATGAACATGCTTCTATTAAAGTTTATTGGTTTTTTACATTTTTTATTTTAATTTTTGGAGTTTTTTGTTATTTTATATATTTTTACTATTTATGGTGTTTATTTAAATGTATGTTAATATGCTTTTTTTTTGTTATATGGCCACTTATTAATGTTTTTTGCGTTTATTTACATTTTGGTGTTACCTTATTATTTTGAGTTTCACTTATTATATTTGTAAGTTTATAAAATTTTAAGTAATTTTTTTTCATATTTGTGGTTTTCTTTTTAAATAATTTTTTTTATAAATTTTGTGATTTATTTAGTTTCTCGGTATTTTTTAGTTTGATTGGGTTCTTAGTTTGAGTTACAATTTTATTAATTCTTTTTTATTGTTTTCTTTTAGTAATTTATGTTTTTATAAATTTTGGTTTTCAAGTTTGACTTATTATTTTAGTAATTTATTTTGTGGTTTGCTTTTAATTATAATTATTGTTTTCATATTTCAAACTATTTTTGGTTATTTTCTTTTATTCTAATAATTTTATATGCATTGAACAATCACATATATTTTTTATGTTTAATTTTATTTTTTAATATTTTTAGGAATATTTTTATATTAATTATATTTTAAATATTTATTTATATTATTTTTGTTCTTTTAAATGATTTTACAATATTTTATTATCAATTTGTTTTTTTTACTATTTTTTGTATTTCTTACATTTTTTGTTTTATTTGATATTTTGAATAATACAATTTATAGTTTATTTTTGAATTTTTATTTTGTGTTTTATTGTTTTATATTATTTTGTGTATTTTGAGTAATTCTTACCATTTTTGTATATCGAACTATCTATACTATATTTAACATTTATTTATATTTTTTTAAAAGTTTCTTACTTTATTTAGGGTTTATTGGTATTTTATACATAACTTATTATTTGAGTTATTTCTATAAATGTATTTGGATGTTGGTCATTTATATGTTACTTGATGTATTTTTGGTATTTTATTGAGTATTTAGAGTAATTTACTATTTTTAATCATTCTTTTTTATATTTTATTTTCTCTAATTACTTTTGGAAATTTATGAAATTTTAAGTATTTATTACTATTTGTAGTGTTTATTGGAAAGGATTTTACTATGTTTTGTTGGTAATTAAATTATTTGTTTTATATTATATTTCAATCTTTTTTAGTACTTATTTTTATTTTTATATTACAAACGATCAATCTATTTTTAAAGTTTATTAGTTTTTTTTACATATTTCATTTTAACTTTTGATGTTTTTTTGTTATTTTATGTGTTTTTACTATTTATTGAGTTTATTTAAGTGTATGTTACTATAATTTTTTGGTTATTTGGCCACCTCTTAATGTTTTTGCCGTATATTTACATTTTGTTGTTATGTTATTATTTTGAGTATCACTTATTAGGTATACAAGTTTATGAAATTTTAAGTACTTTTTTTTATATGTAATTTTCTTTTTAAATTATTTTTTTTTATAAATTTTGTTGTTCATTTTGGTGTTTCTCATTATTTTTTTAGTTTGATTGGGTTCTTAGTTTGAGTTACAATTTTATTAATTCTTTTTTATTGTTTACTTTTAGTAATTCATTTTTTTTATAAATTTAGTTGTTCAAGTTTGACTTACTATTTTATTTGCTTTTAATTACTATTATTCTTTTGCATATTTCAAACTATTTTTTGTTGTTTTCATTAATTCTAACTATTTTATATGTATAGAACGATCACAAATATGTTTTATGTTTAATTTTATTTTTTTATGTTTTTAGGAGTTTTTTACACTAATTGTAATTTAAATATTTATTTATATTATTTTTGTTCTTTTAAATGATTTTACAATATTTTATTATTAATTTGTTTGTTTCTTACTATTTTTTGTATTTCTTACATTTTTTTCATTTAATATTTTAAATAATACAATTTATTATTTATTTTTAGATTTTTATTTTATGTTTTATTATTTTATATTATTTTGTATAATTTGGGTAATCCTTACCATTTTTATATATCGAAATATTATTGTATTTTTTGTGTTTTATACTATTTTATCATTTTTTTTCTTTGATTATTTTTGAAAATTTATTAAATTTTAAGTATTTATTACTATTTGTAGTGTTTATTATAAAGGATTTTACTATGTTTTATTTGTAATTCAATTATTTGTTATTATATTATATTTCATACTATTTTAGATCTTTTTTAGCAATTCTTTCTATTTTTATATTATGAACTATCCATGGTTTTTTTAAGGTCAATTAGTTTTTCTACATTTTTCATTTTAATTTTTCAGAGTTTTTTGTTATTTTATATGTTTTTACTAGTTATGGTGTTTATTTAAGTGTAGGTTACAATGCATTTTTTGTTATTCGGCCACTTATTAATATTTTTACTGTTTATTTACATTTTCGTGTTATGTTATAATTTTAAGTGTCATTTATTACCTTTGCAAGTTTATGAAATTTTAAGTATTTTTTTTTCATTTTTTGGTTTTCTTTTGAATTTATTTTTTATAAATTTTGTTCTTTATTTAAGCATTTCTTAGTATTTTTTTAGTTTTTCAGGTGCTTTGATTGGACAATTTTATTAATTCTTTTTACTATTTGCTTTTAGTAATTCATTTTTTTATAAATTTTATTGGTCATTTAAGCTTTTCTCGATATTTTTTGTGTTTGCTTTGTTTCTTAGTTTGACTTACTATTTTATTAATTCATTTTATGGTTTGCTTTTAACTATAATTATTGTTTAATATATTTCAAACTATTTTTGGTTGTTTTCATTGATTTTAATAATTTTATATGTATTGAACAGTATCATATATTTTTTGTGTTTAATTTTATTTTTGAGTGTTTTTTATGAGTTTTTTACACTAATTGTATTTTAAATATTTATTTATATTTTTAGTGTTCTTTTAAATATATCTTAAAATATTTTATTATTGATTTGTTTGTTTCTTATTATCTTTTCTATTTCTTACATTTTTGTTTTACTTAATATTTGGAATATTACAATTTCTTGTTTATTTTTATTTTTATTTTATTGTTTTATACTATTTTTTGTATTTTGTGTAATTCTAAACATTTTTTAATATCGAACGATCCATACTATATTTAACATTTTATATATATTTTTTTAATTTTTTACTTTATTTGGAGTTTATTGGTATTTTATACATAACTTATTATTTGAGTTGTTTGTATAAATGTATCTTACTATTGGTTGTTGGTCGTTTATGTGTTAATTGATATATTATTGGTGTTAGATTCAGTATTTAGTGTAATTTACTATTTTTAATAATTCTATTTACTATTTATTTTTGAAATATTATTGTATTTTTTATAGTCTTTAATACTATTTTTCTCTCATTATTTTTACAGATTTATTGAAATTTATATATTTATTGCTATTTGTGGTGTTTATTCGAATATTTTGAATTATATAATTTTATAGTTTATTTTTTTATTTTAATTTTATACTTTTTGTTTTATATTATTTTATGTATTCTGAGTAATTCTTACCATTTTTTGTATATCGAACAATCCATACAATATTTAACATTGATTTATATTTTTTAAAGTTTATTACTTTATTCGGAGTTTATTGGTATTTTATACATAACTTATTATTTGAGTTATTTGTATAAATGTATTGTTTATGTGTTACTTAATATATTATTGGTGTTTGATTGATTATTTAGAGTAATTTACTCTTTATAATAATTCTTTTTACTATTTATTTGAGAAATATTATTGTATTTTTTATTTTTATACTATTTTTCATTTTTATTATTTATTTTCTTTAATTATTTTTAAAAAATTATTGAATTTTAAGTATTTATTACTATTTGTGGTGTTTATTCCAAAGGATTTTACAATGTTTTGGTTGTTAATTCAATTATTTGTTATTATATTATATTTCTTACTATTTTGTATCTTTTTGTGCTTCTTTTTATTTTTATATTATAAACCATCAATGCTATTTTTAAAGTTTATTCATTTTTTTACTTTTTTCATTTTAATTTTTGGAGTTTTTTTTATAATTTTATGTGTTTTACTATTTATGGTGTTTATTTAAGTGTATAATACTATACTTTTTGGTTATTTGGGCACTTTTTAATGTTTTTGCCAGTTATTTATATTTTGGTTTTATGTTATTATGTTGAGTGTTGTGGAATTTTAAATATTATTTTTCATATTTGTGGTTTTCTTTTAAATTTATTTTTTATAAATTTTGTTGTTAATTTAGTCTCGGTATTTTTTGAGTTTGCTTGGGTTCTTAGTTTGAGTTACAATTTTATTAATTATTTTTATTATTTACTTTTAATAATTTATTTTTTATAAATTTCATTTTTCATTTCAGCTATTCTCGATATTTTTGTCTTTGCTTGGTTTCTTAGATTGAATTACTATTTTAGTAATTCATCTTGTTATTTACTTTTAATTATAATTATTGTTGTAAATATTTCCAACCATTTTTTGTTGTTTTTTATTAATTCTATTCATTTTATTTGTATTGAACTACCACATATATTTTTTATATTTAATTTTATTTTTGAGTGTGTTTTATGAGCTTTTTACACTAATTGTATTTTAAATTTTTTTATGTTCTTTTAAATATATCTTACAATATTTTGTTATTGATTTACAATTTGTTAATGATCATTAATGTGTTTCTTACTATATTTTTTATTTTTGCTTGAATTTTTAATATCACTTATTAGTATTTTTAGTTGTGGTTTGTTTTTCAAATATTATTTTTTTTAGTGTTTCATACTATTTTAGATTGTTTCATTTTATCATACCTTTTTAAGTCTGTGATAATTTCAGTTATTTTCATTATTTCTTTGTATTTTTTTTAGTTTTTTTAATTATTTTTAGGATTTTTTTAAATTTTAAGTATTTATTGTTATTTGTGGTGTTTATTTAAATTTATTATAATGTGTTGTTGATAATTTATTTTGTACTTATTATTTTTTCTTTCTTACATTTTTAGCTATAGTTACTATTTTAGTAATAATATTTGTGATTTATTTTTAAATATTTTCAATGTTTTTATGTGTTTCATATTATTTTTCATCTTTTTGAGTGATTCTTTTTATTTTTATATTATGAACTATACATATTATTTTTTTTATGTTTATTGGTATTTTACATTTTTGTTATTTATTTTTGTCGTATCTTCTTATCTTATGTATTTTTACTATTTATGTTATTTTTTAAATGTATATTACTATGATTTTTTGTTATTTAGGCACTTTTTAATATCTTTTGAATTTATTTGCATTTTGGTGCTACATTATTATTTTGAGTGTTTTGTAAGTTTATGAAATTTGATTACTTTTTTCCTATTTGTATTTTTCTTTTAGATTTATTTTTTATAAATTATTTTATTTATTTTTGTCGATATTTTTTATGTTTGCTTGGATTCTTAGTTTGACCTAAATTTTAGAAATTAGTTTTATTGTTTTCTTTTAATTATTTTCATTTTTTTACTTATTTCATACTATTTTTTATTGTTTTCATTGATTTTTATCATTTCTAATATATTGAATGATCAATTATATTTTTTGTGTTTAATTTTATTTTTGAGTGGTTTTATAATTTTTGAATATTAATAGTATTTTAAATATATATTTATATTTTTGTGTTTATTTAAATTTATCTTACAATATTTTATTATTTATTTATTTGTTTCTTATTATTTTCCGTATTTCTTACTTTTTTTGTTTCACTTAAAATTTTGTACAATTCAATTTATAGTTTATTTTTTATTTTAATTGTGTATTTTATTGTTTTATACTATTTTGTTAATTTTGAGTAATTCACACCATTTTTGTTTATTAAACGATCCATACTATATTTAGTATTTATTTGTATTTTTTAATGTTTCTTAATTTATTTGAAATTTCTTAGTATTTTATACATATCTTATTATTTGAGTTATTTGTATAAATTTATCATATTATTTATTGTTGGTCATTGATGTATAACTTAATATATATTTTTTTATTTTTGAAATATTATTTTATTTTTTAGCATTTGTCATTTTTTTATTTTTTAGTTTCTCTGATTATTTTTTTAATTTATTAAATTTTAAGTATTTATTGTTATTTGTGGTATTTATTTGAATGCATATTGCTATTTTTGTTGGTAATTTATTTATTTATTATTATATTATATTTTATACTTTTTAGATCTTTTTAATGCTTCTTTTTATTTTTATGTTATGAACTATATATGTTATTTTTATATTTATTGGTTTTTTTTGCATTATTCTTATTTATTTTTGGGATTTCTTGTTATTATATGTGTTTTTTTTATTTATGGGGTTTTTTAAATGCATGTTACTATGTTTTTATCATTTATTTAGATTTTTGTTTTACATTATTATTGTAAGTGTCACTTATTATATTTTCAAGTTTATAAAATTTAAAGTACTTTTTTTCGTATTTATAGTATTTTTTTGAATTCATTTTTATAAATTTCGTTAGTAATTTAGGTGTTTATTGGTATTTTTTGTGGTTGCTTGAATTCTTAATTTGACATACTATTTTAGGAATGAATAGTAATTCATTCCGTGGTTTGCTTCTTCTTCTTATTATTATTATTATTATTATTATTATTATTATTATTATTATTATTATTATTATTATTATTATTATTATTATTATTATTATTATTATTATTATTATTATTATTATTATTATTATTATTATTATTATTAAACTATTTTTTAGTTTCTCTGATTATTTTTAAAAATTTATAAAATTTTTAGTATTTATTGTTATTTGTGGTGTTTATTTGAATATATATTGCTATTTTTGTTGGTAATTTATTTATTTATTATTATATTATATTTTATACTTTTTAGATCTTTTTAGCGCTTCTTTTTATTTTTATGTTATGAACAATACATGTTATTTTTTATATTTATTGGTTTTTTGCATTATTCTTATTTATTTTTGGGGTTTCTTGTTATTATATGTATTTTTTTATTTATGGAATTTTTTAAATGCATGTTACTATGTTTATTTGGTTATTCAAGCACTTCTTAATATTTTTAGCATTTAATTAGATTTTTATGTTACATTATTATTGTATGTGTCATTTATTATATTTTCATGTTTATAAAATTTTAAATACTTTTTTTTTGTATTTAAGGTATTGTTTTAAATTCATTTTTATAAATTTCGTTAGTAATTTAGGTGTTTATTGGTATTTTTTGTGGTTGTTTGAGTTTTTTAATTTGACATACTATTTTAGTAATTTATTTTGTGGTTTGTTTATTATTATTATTATTATTATTAAACTATTTTTATTTATTTTCATTGATTATTGTAATTTCTTATGTATTGAATTATTCCATATATTTTTTTGTATTTAATTTTGTTTTTGAGAGTTTTTATAATTTTTGAAAAGTAATTGTATTTTTAATATTTATTTATATTTTTGGTGTTTATTTAAATATCTTATAATATTTTATTATTCATTTGTTTATTTCTTACTTTTTTTCATATTTCTTATATTTTTTATTTCGATTAATATTTTGTATAATTCAATTTATGGTTTATTTTTAGATTTTTATTGTATATTTTAATTTTTTATACAATTTTGTGAATTTTAAATGATTATTTTAGAATTTTTAAAAATTTTTTAGGATTATTTTCATTTTAGTATATCGAATGATTAATATTATTTTTATCAATTCTTATTAAGTTTTTTAAAGTTTCTTACTTTTTTTTTGGAGTTTATTGATATATTATGCATATCGTATTATTTAAGTTGTTTGTTTAATAAATGTATTGCATTATTTGTTATTGATCATTTATGTTTTTTTTTACTATTTTTTATTTTTATATTTACTTTAGTGTTTAATAACACTTATTATTATTTTTATTAACTCATTTTTGAGTTTATTTTTAAATTATTATTTTATTTTTTAAATTAATAGTAATAATTATTAAAAATAAATCACAAAATAAATTAATAAAATAGTAAGTTAAAGTATGGAAACAAGCAAAGGAAAAAATATTGAGAAAAGCCTAAATAACTAACAATTAAAAAAAAGTAAATTATAAAATGTAAATAATAAAAAGAATTAATAAAATGGTAACTTAAACAAAAAAACCCAAGTAAACTAAAAAAATATCGAGAAGAACAATAAAATTTATAAAAAAATAAATTTAAAAGAATAACATAAATATAAAAAAATGTACTCAAAATTTATGTAATAAGTTACATTTAAAATAATAAAGTAACACCAAGATTTATATAAATGCCAAAAATATTAAGTAGTTAAATAACAAAAAAAATATAGTAATATAAATTTAAATAAACATCATAAATAATAAAAACACAAAAAATAACAAAAATCCAAAAAATTAAAATAAAAAATGTAGAAAAATCAATAAACTTTAAAAATATCATGGATAGTTGATAATATAAAAATAAAAAAAACCATTCAAAATAATTCAAAATAGTATTAAATATAATATAATAATAAATAATTGAATTACCAATAAAATATAGTAAAATCATTTTAAAATTTAATAAATTTTTAAAAATAATTAGAAAAAATAAAAATTAAAAAACGACAAAATAGTGTAAAAGACAAAAAATTACAATAATATTTCAAAAATAAACAGTAAAAAAATTATATCTAGTAACACAAAAATGACCAACAACCAATTCTAATATACATTTATACAAATAATTGAAAAAATAAGTTATGTATAAAATACAAATAAACTCCAAATAAAGTAAGAAATATTAAAAAAATATAAATAAAGGTTAAATATAGTTTGGATCGATCGATATATAAAAATGGTAAGTGTCACGCCCTAACCCAATTTGGTCGGATCCACATGAGTAACCTGCCACTCTCCCGTTTTATTAAGTGGTTTCCCCTTCTTTAAACCGTGAGCAGTAACGCGTCCTTTAAACCTGTATCTTTTCTGGAAATACATTAATCAAAATTACATAAAATTTAAATGTACATGTCTTTCAAGTTTAGCTAACTGAAGGTTTTTAGGTAGGTTTTCCCTTGGTTACCTGAAAAGGGGCAAAGGGAGGGGGTGAGTTCGACAACTCAATGAATGGGTATTTGAAACATGATTTTCAGAAAAAATAGTTTGAATTGGAGTGTGTTAGACTCCTTATTTTCTTTAAAACAAAACCATTTCTTCCTCAATTTCTTGATTTTCAAAACTATTATTCCTCATTAACCATAATTGGTGTACTTAAAAATCAACACATTCCCTTCATCATGAAGGGATCATACATTTGTAGGGCAGCCCGTCCACTGCATCCACTTGTGGTATCGAAGCGACTTTACATGCCACCTAGATTGAAGCCCGTCCACTTCTACCCTGGGAATGAATGGATGTACGCGACATCCGACCTTCAAACCCATAAAGAAACTACATGTCCGTATGATGACAGAGACCTCATTCCAACCCCACCCCAGTCTCATAAGCATGAAGCTATGTCGAGCTTCCCTGATTGCTGGCACGACAAACCGCCTTATCTCCACCATGTCGTCCAGTAGCCCCTAGGACGCATCACTACCCCTCTTAGGTGTCTTGATGGTCTCGAACCTTAATGCATGCACAAAACAATAATTTTTCACATAAGCCATTTAATCTTTGGTGCCATTGGTCCAATGGCCCCAACTCTCAACTTGACCTGCAACTATTTATCTGGATTGGTCCATCGACCTATCTTGTCGCACTACCGCTAGTCCATTGAGTACATCGGTCCTGTCTTGGTACCATGGCCAAATCACATCATTCATTAAAGTTATCATGGCTTAACATCATGTTTGTTTACGAGCTCTTACTCGTGCCAACTGCCCTTGGGCCCACTGTACGAGATTTTTTAAATTAGGCATTTTAACCCCCAAGTTCCAAAACCGAGGCCTCTAGCCTATTAGAGCTATTCGAGCTCCTATCAAGAAGGTCTCCCAAAATGTTTAAGCAATGGCACACAGTCAGGGGAGAGCACTTCCGACAAAAAGAATCCTTTCATTCGTCTATCACACCAACCGGGTGTGATGACATCTCCTGTAAACCCTGCACTTTTGAGTTAAGGAAAACCTGGAAAAGAACCAGTCAAACCGAGCAAGAAAACCGAGCCGGTTTATAAACCCGATCATATGGAAACAAGCAATTTGGAAATTTATAACTTCCGGGTGATCCAAAGGGTTCATTAAATCTTGGAAAAGAAACTTAAGACAAAATAAAAGAGAAAAACCAAATTGGTTTAGGTGAACAAGATCCCATAAGAACTCTAAAGTTAAGCGTGCTTACTTGAGAGTAGTGTGAACTCTAGTAATAAATCTCTCCCATTTAATATACGATTTTACACCTATATAAAGAGGTCATCACCATTCATTCTCCTCACACCTGAACACTTTTCTCTCTCTACTGCTACATTTCCTAGTGAAGCTCGAACTAGAGTTTCGACTTGTACATTTTTTTTAACCTCGGAAGGAGAGGTCGAGCTCTTTAGAACCGAGGAGAAGACAGCTATCTAATAGAAAACTCCAGTCAATCCGAGAAACACTAGAGAAGCGCCGACATGAAGGAACAGTGAAGCAGCTCCGACGGACCGAAGTTGCCCTATTTCGACGAAGCTGAAATCAGCCATTTTGAGCCCTCCTTAGACCAAACCAAGCCCTCCCAACACTTCCTCAGCCCTCCCACAGCCTAATTAGGATTGAAAGGTAAGCCAATTCGGCTCCCCTCTATAATTTCCGGCCGGTGCTAGAGAGAGAACCAGCAAAATTTCAATGATGAAATTTTAACTCAATTCGATATCAATTGATGTGATTCTTGATTCTAGGATGATCCTCAAGATGAGAGCTATTTGCCCAAATCGAAAGCTCGGACCGCCGTGCCCTCACCGGTGAGAAATCGAAGCTTTCTCTCTCTCTACAATATGTTTTCCGGCAAAGCTCCATTTGAGCTCGTTCCGGCGTTGAAATATGTGATCTCAAAGTTCCTTAGAATTGTATGAACATGTAGGAACTCAATTTCAACTCCAATTTCAACAATTAGAGGTGTTTGATCGGTCAATTTGATTAAATCAAATTCGACAGTGCTGAAGAGTTGAAATTGAGGGAAAAATTGGAGGAAATTTGGGGATTTTTGTTATTCGAAGGACCAAAATAAGATTTTATGAAATTAAGGGCCAATTGGGCATGAAAATAATGTTAGAGGACCAATTGAGAAATTTTACAATTTTGGGGGCAAAATTACCATTTTTGTAAAGGAAGGGAAAAATGGTAATTTTGGAAAATTTGGAGGACCAAATTGGAAATTTGAGAAATTAATCCCCTTTTACTGAAATGGAATAAATCGAGGTCCTATGATAAAGTTTTGAAGTTTCAGGACTCAATTTGAGGAAAAACCGGCATTAGGGACTTAAAGTTAAAGAGAAATAACTTTAGGGACCTAATTGTAAATAAATGAAAGTTTGACTTTCTCATTCATTTGGAATGAATGAAGGTGATTAAGCCAAAGGATAGTGAACTGAGATGTTCATATCGTGTAGGAACACGAAGTACCAGGAACGCCAGCATGGACAAGCAAGCTCGCGTGAATACAAAGAACCGATCTAGTGGAATTCACATCATTAACGGGTGAGTGGGTTTACTAACATCATACCCGGTTGGAATGATGATCACAACTTAAAATTAAAACCCACTTACCGGTTGTAAGTGGAAATTTTATATCATACCCAGTTGGGAATGATAAGTACCTTGGTATGAAAACCCACTATTAAGTGGTATTTTAAACATCACTACTTAGAGGAAGTGATGTGAAAATCATGCGGAAAAACTACTTACCGGTTGTAAGTAGATCATACCCAGTTGGTATGATGAGACTTCCTCGAAGGAAGTTGAAAACCCATTCATCGGTTATGAACGGAGGCGTCCTTATACCCGGGCGGTATAATGGATAGAGAAAACATATGTTTTGTCGGAAGTGCTCTCCCCTGACTATGTGCCAATGTTTAAACAATTTGGGAGACCTTCTCGACGGGAGCTTGAATAGCCCTAATAGGTCGAGGGCCTCGGTTTTGGAACTTGGGGGCTAAATGCCCGATTTTGAAAATCTCATACAGTGGGCCCAAGACCAGTTGGCACGAGTAGGAGCTTGTAAACGAACATGATATATGTGCCATAAAACTTAATAAGTGAATTGTTTGGCCATGGTACCAAGATAGGACCGACATGCTCAGTCAACTAGCGGCAGTGCGACATGACAGGTCGACGGACCAGTCAAGACAAACAACTACGGGTTGAGTTGAGAGTCGGGGCCGTTAGACCAATGGCACCATAGATTACATGGCAATATGAGAAAAACATTGTTTGTGCATGCATTATGAGTACGAGATCATCAAGATGCCCATGAGAGGTAGTGATGCGTCCTAAGGGCAATGGACGACCTGGTGGCTATAAGGGCAGTTCGTCGTTCCAGGTGTCTGTGCGAAATTTGGAGTAGCACCAAGCGCATGAGACCGAGGTGGGGACAAGATGAGGTCTTTGTCCTCATACGGACACGAAGAAGTGATTTCGGGATTGTGGGTCGGATGTCACATACATCCACTCATTCCCAGGGTAGAAGTGGTTGTACTTCTATCCGAGTGGTAGGAAAAGTCGCTCCGAAGCCACTAGTGGGTTCAGTAGTGATACTGACTTGCGAATATGTGTAACCTTCATGATGAAGGATGTGTGTTGGGTGATGACACACCGATAACTAAGAAATGGTGGAAAAACCTGAATTTTTAAACGAAGGGATTTTTGAAAAAAAAGGAGTCTGGCACACTCCATAGAAATGTTTTTCTTAAAAGTCAAAAGCTTTTAAAAACCCATTCACTGAGTAGTCGTACTCACCCCCTCCCTTATATCCCTTTCCGGAAATCTCGGAAAGCCTACCCTTAAAGAACGTCAACTAAGATACCTGTAAGATAGGTATGTAAAGTTTTAAATTTCATGCAGTTTTGAATATGCTATTCCAGGAAAAGGTGCAGGTTAAAGGATGCCTTACTTTTTACGGTTTACAACAAGGGGATTCAACCAAACCGGGTCGGGGCGTGACATCTCCGCTTACAACCGATAAACGGGTTTTCCACTTCCTTCTAAAAAGTTCATCATACCAACCGGGTATGATCGACTTACAACTGGTAAGTAGTTTTTCGTGTGTTTTCTCACATCATCCCATCCATGTGTAATGTTAAAATGACACTTAGGAGTGGTTTTTCATTTTGAGGTACTAATCATCCCAATCGGATATCATGTGAAAATTTCCACTCACAAGTGGATTTTCAGTTTAGTAAAGGTGCTCATCACCCCATCGGGTATGATATTAATAAGTCCCACTCACCCGATAATGTAGTGAATTCCTCTTAACTGTCTCTTTGTCTTCACGCAAGCTTGTCTTTGCTAGCGTTCTTGGTACTTCATGTTCCTACACGATATGAACATTCTCGTTCATTATCCCTTGGTCTAATAGCCTTCATTTATAATGAAAGAATAAAATGCCCAAACTTTTAGTTATTTGCATTTAGGTCCCTAAAGTTCTTTTTCTTTAACTTTAGGTCCCAAATGCTAATTTTCCCCCAAATTGAGTCCCAAAATTTTTAAAATTCACTTTGGGACATCAATTTATTCAAAATTACAAAAAGGGGTTCAAGTTTCCCAAATTTCCAATTTGATCCCCAACTTTTCAAAAATTACCATTTTGCCCCTACTTTACAAAAAATCGAAATTTGACCCCAATAATTCCAAAAATTGACCAATTAGTCCTCCAATATCTTTTCCATGCCCAATTAGCCCTCAATTTTAGAAAATTGCACTTTAGTCCCTTGAATTTTTGAAATCCCCAATTTCCCCCTTTCATACTGGCCAAATTTGATTTAATCAAATTGACCAATCAATTGAGGTTAATTGTTAATTGTTGAATCACGACATTTAGATCTGAATTGAGCTCAAACGAAGTTTCATCGAAAAATTGGACTTAGAAAGAGAAAGCTTCGAAAGCTTACTGTTGGGGTGCGACGGTTCGAGCTTTTGATCTACGCAAATAGCTCTTGTCCTAAGATTCTTCCTAGGATCAAGAATCGCATCAATTCATGCCGAATTGAGGGAGAATTTGGCCAGTGAAGTTTCATTGGTTCTCTCTCTAACACTTATCAAAATTACAGAGGGGAGCCAAATTGGCTTACCTTTTTGCTCTAATTCAGTCATATGAGAGCTGTGGAAGTATTGCGAGAGCTTGGTTTGGCCTAAGAAGGGCTCGAATTGGTCATTTTTATCTCGGCTAGAATAGGGTAGCTTCGGTTCGTCGGAGCTGCTTCACTGTTCTATTATGCCGACGATCCTCGAAGCAAATGGAGACTACTATTGGTTAGCTAACTTCTCCCCAAATCTAATGAACCCGACCTCACCTTCTTTGGCTTAGAAAAATGCCCAAGTCAGAGCTCTGGTTTGAGCTTCATCAGAAAATGGAGCAATAGGAAGAGAGTGGAGTTTTCAAGTGTGATGAGGATGAATGGAGAGAGGCTCTTTATATAGGAAGCTCGGGGACTTCTTGGCTGTCCAATTGAAGCCTTTATGGCGGTCATTCATTGCCTGAAACTCCTTGATCAAAGACTTTTCATCTTCGCCAGCGCTGCTCGATTTTCCGACGAGTGAATAGTGTTGTCATCTGAAGGAAGAAGACATCACTGTTCCGAACCGGGTTCAACGCTTAAATCAACCGGTTCATGCCTGATTCGACTGAGTTTTTTAAAATTAAATATTTGTAAATTCATCTAAATTCATTCTCTATCAAATGGTGGCTTCAATTCTCCAATTTGAATTTTCTAAGCCACCTAGAAAAATGAATTTATAAATTGGTTCAATAGTGGTTAAAACCTGTTCAATCCAATTTAGGACCGATTCACCTGATCCGGTTTGGTTTTCACCTCAAATTCATCCTAAAGTCCTTTTTCATGACTTTTGTGATTCCTTAAGTCACTCAAGATTTATAAATTTCCCGATTTGCCTGTTCTCTAGTGGTCGGGGTACGTGAACTGGTTCGGTTCTGTCACGCCCCGACCCGGTTTGGTCAGATCCCCATGATCAACCTGCCACTCTCCCGGTTAATTTAAGGGTCTCCCCTTGTTATAACCCGTAAATAGTAAGACATCCTTTAACCTACAGCTTTCTTGGAATAACATAAATCAAAACTGCATAGAATTTTAAATTGCGTCCTTTAACCTACACCTTTCCTGGAATAACATAAATCAAAACTGCATAGAATTTTAAATTTATCATACATGTCTCACAGGCATATTAGTTGGTGGTCCTTGAGGGTAGGCTTTCTGGGATTTTCAAAAAAGAGATATGAGGAAGGAGATGTGTACAAAGATTCAGTGAATGGGTTTTCAAAATTTGACTTTTAGGGAAAATGTTTATTTGGAGTGTGCCAGACTCCTTATTTCTTTCCAAAAATTCTTTCATTTCAAATATCTATTTTATCACCATTTCTTATTAATCATGGTGTGTCATCACCCAACACACATCCTTCATCATAAAGGTCAAAAACACACAATCGCAGGCTAGCCCATCCACTGAACCGACTTATGGCGTCAGAGCAACTTTACCGACCACCTAGATAGAAGCATGTCCACTTCTACCCTGAGAATGAGTGGATGTATGCGACATCCAACCCTCAATCCTCAAATTAATTCTTCGTGTCCGTATGAGAACAGGGACCTCGTCCCGACCCCACCCTAGTCTCATGAGCTTGAAGCTACATCGAGCTTCGCAAGGTCACTTAGTCCGACGAACTGCCCTTATACCTACCAGGTCGTCCATGGCCCTAGGACACATCACAACCCCTCTTGGGTATCTTGAAGGTCACATAATTATAGTGCATGCACAATCAGTATTTTCACATCATGCCATATAATATGTGGTGCCACTGGTCCAACGGCCCCGACCCTCAACTCAACCTACAACTGTTTGTCTTGACTGGTCCGTAGACCTGTCATGTCGGTCCTGTCTTGGTACCATGGCTAAACAATTCATTTATTTAAAGTTTTATGGCATATATCTCATGTTTGTTTACGAGCTCCTACTCGTGCCAATTGGCCTATGGCCCACCGTTTGAGATTTTCAAAACCGAGTGTATTAGCCCCCAAATTCAAAAATTGAGACCTCTAGCCTAACAGAAATATCCGAGCTCTCGTCAAGAAGGTCTCCCAAATCGTTTAAGCAGTGGCACATAGTCAGGGGAGAGCACTTTCGACAAAATAAATTTTCAACTATCCATCATACCAATCGAGTATGAGGATATATCCGCTCATAACCGATGAATGGGCTTTCCATTTCCTCCGAGGAAGTTTCATCATACCAACTGGGTACGATCTACTTACAATTTGTAAGTAGTTTTTTTGCGTCATTTTCACATCACTCCTCTAAGTTGTGATGTTTAAAATATCATTAAGTAGTGGGTTTTCATTTCAAGGTACCTATCATCCCCAACCGGGTATGATGTAAAATCCCACTCACTCGATCGTGCAGTGAATTCCTCTCAACCGGTTCTTTGTATTTACGCAAGCTTGTTCTTGCTAGCGTTCCCTGTAAACCAAGCCCTTTTTAGCTAAGGAAAATTGGGAAAAGAACCGATCAAATCGAGTGAGAAAACCGAACCGGTTCACAAACTCGATCCTTTGTGAACGAGCAATTTGGGAATTTACAACTCCTAGGTGATCCAAAGGGTTCATAATACCATGGAAAAGAACCTTAGGATGAATTGGAAGAGAAAAACTAGACCGGTCTAGATGAACCGGATCCAACTGGATTGAACCGGTTTATGAACCGAGTCGGTTCATGAACCGAAACCGATAGAGAACAGACAAATTAGAGAAATTCAACTCCCTTGTGTCCCAAAGAAATTTATAAACATTGGGAAGGAACCTTAAAACAAAGTGGGAGAGAAAAACCAGACCGGTTTGGGTGAACCAGACCCGAACTGAATCAAACCAGTTTAACAACCAAGCCGGTTTATGAACCAGAACCGATAGAGAGATGGTAAACCAGGAATTTTGTGGACCCTAAGTGAACTAAGAAGTCATAAAATCACTAAAAAGGACTTAAGGGTGAATTGGAGATGAAAACCAAACCGGTTCAGGTGAACCGGATTCGAACCAAATTAAACCAGTTTGGACTGGTTTGAACCACTATTGAACCGGATTATAAATTCATTTTTCAAGGTGGATTGAAAAATTCAAATTTGAGATTTGAGACCACCATTGGATAGAAAATGAATCTAGATGAATTTAGAAATTTTTAGATTTGAAAAACTCGGTCGAATGGGGGGTGAACCGACCGATTTAAGCTTTAAACCCAATTTAGACCGGTTCGGTCTGGTTCGAAATAGTGTATTCTTCTTCCTCAAGATGACAGCACACTGTTCACTCGCCGAAAAATTGAAGCAGCACCGGTGAAGAAGAAACATTTCTGTTTGGTACGTTTTAGGCCATCAATGTTTGTCATAAAGGTACCAAATGGACGGCCAACGAGTCCCCGAGCTCCCTATATAAAGAGCCCCTCCCCATTCATCCTCTCCACACCTAAAAACTCCATTCTCTCTCAACTGCACCATTTTTCGGTGAAACTCGAACCAGAGCTCCGACATGGGCACTTTTCTGAGCCAAACAAGGCGAGGTCAAATTCTTTAGAGCCGTGGAGAAGTTAGCCGCATGCCTATAGTCACCATTTGCTCTGAGGGTTGCTGGAGAAACGCCAGCGTGATGAAACAGTGAAGCAACTTCGATGCACCGAAGCTGCCCTATATCGGCCAAGTTGAAATCATCCATTTCAAGCCCTCCTCAAGCCAAACCAAGCCCTCCCACCGCCGAATTAGGACTGAAAGGTAAGCCAATTCGGCTACCCTCTACAATTTCCAGCCGGTGCTAGTGAGAGAACCGACAAAATTTCAATGATAAAATTCTAACTCAATTCAACATCAATTAATGCGATTCTTGATTCTAGGATGAACCTCAGGATGAGAGCTATTTGCCCAGAATGAAAGCTCGGTCCATCATGCCCTCACCGATGAGTAATTGAAGCTCTCTCTCTATAGTTCATTTTCTGGCGAAGCTTTATTTGAGCTCGTTCGGACTTTAAAACTTGCGATTCAAATTCCTTTAGAATTGTATGAACATGTATAAACTCAATTTCAACAATTGGAAGTGTGTTGATCAGTCAATTTGATTAAATCAAATTCGGATGTGTTAAGAAGCTGGAATTAGGAAAAAAAATTGGGCAAAATGGGGGATTTTCAAAAATTCAAAGGTCCGAAATGCAATGTCCTAAAATTGAGGGTCAATTGGGCATGATAAAAATTTCAGAGGGCTAATTGAGGAATTTTAGAATTTTTGGGGTGAAACTTACCATTTTTGTAAAGGAAGGGCAAAATGGTAATTTTGGAAAAGTTGGAGGACCAAATTGGAAATTTGGGAAATTTATCCCCTTTTTGTGAAATGGAATAAATTGAGGTCCCATGATAAATTTTAAAAGTTTCGGGACTTAATTTGAAAAAAAAATCAGCATTAGGGACTTAAAGTTAACGAGAAATAATTTTAGGGATCTAATTGCAAATAAATGAAAGTTTGACTTTCTCATTCATTTGGAATGAATGAAGGCTATTAGGCCAAAGGATAATGAACCGAGATGTTCATATCGTGTAGGAACATGAAGTACCGGGAATGCTAGCAAGGACAAGCTCGCGTGAATAAAAAGAACCGGTCTAGTGGAATTCACTGCATCAACGGGTGAGTGGGTTTACTAACGTCATACTCGGTTGGGATGATGAGCATAACTTAAAGTTAAAAAACACTTACCAGTTGTGAGTGGGATTTTATATCATACCCGGTTGGGGATGAAAAGTACCTCAAAATGAAAACCCTCTATCATGTGGTATTTTAAACATCACAACTTAAAGGAGTGATGTGAAAATCATGCGAAAAAACTAATTACCGGTTGTAAGTAGATCATACCCGGTTGGTATGATGAAACTTCCTTAAGGGATGTTGAAATCCCATTCATCGGTTATGGCAAAGATGTCCTTATACCCGGTCGGTATAATGGACAGTTAAAAATATAATTTTTTCGGAAGTGCTCTCCCCTGACTGTGTGCCAATGCTTAAACTATTTGGGAGACCTTCTTAACGAGAGCTCGAATAGCTCTTATAGGTCAGTTTTGGAACATGGGGGCTAATATGCCTGATTTTGAAAATCTCATACAATGGGCCCAAGGCCAGTTGGCACGAGCAGGAGCTCGTAAACAAACATAAATTATATGCCATAAAACTTTAAATGAAGGGATTGTTTGGCCATGGTACCAAGATAGGACCGACATACTCAGTCAACTAGCGGTAGTACAACATGACAAGTCAACGGACCAGTCAAGAAAAATAACTGCGGGTTGAGTTAAGAGTCAGGGCCGTTGGACCAGTGGCACCATAGATTATATGGCATAATGAGAAAATATTAATTGTGCATGCACTGTGAGTACGAGACCATCAAGATGCCCAAGAGGGGTAGTGATGTGTCCTAAGAGCACTAGACGACATGGTGAATATAAGGGCAGATCGTCGTACCAAGTGACCGTGCGAAATTTGGAGTAGCACTAAGAGCATGAGACCGGGGTGGGGACATGATGAGGTCTATGTCCTCATACAGACACAAAGAATTGATTTTAGGATTGAGGGTTGGATGTCGCGAACATCCACTCATTCTCAGGGTAGAAGTGGACGTACTTCTATCTGGGTGGCCGATAAAATCGCTACGAAGCCACAAGTGGGTTCAGTGGACGGGTTGGCCTGTGAATATGTGTTTAACCTTCATGCTGAAGGATGTGTGTTTGGTGATGACACACTGTGATTAAATAAGGAAATGGTGATAAAATCCGAGATTTCAAATGAAATGGTTTTTAAAGAAAGGAGTTTGGCACACTCCAAAATTTATTTTTTTTCCTAAAGTTAAAAAGTTTTGAAAACCCATTCACTGAGTAGTCGTAGTCACCCCCTCCCTTATATCCCTTTCAGGAGATTTCGAAAAGAATACCCTTAAAGACCATCAACTAAGACGCCTGTGAAACAGGTATGATAAATCTAAATTATTATGTAGTTTTGATTTATGTTATTTTAGGAAAAGGTGCAAGTTAAAGGATGCCTTACTCTTTACAGTTTATAGTAAGGGGAAACCCTTTAATAAACCGGGAGAGTGGCGAGTTGATCACGGGGATCCGACCAAAACGGGTCGGGGCATTACAATAGAGCCTAAAGAGTGGATGGCTAGGCATATGGTGGAGTACACGAAATAATACCGATAATCGGAAGCTACTCAAATAAGGAATAAGGAATGGAATAGTTGTCAAATCATATTGTTTTAGAAATCCAAAATTAAATAACATACTAGCACTAACGCATCGGATCCTATCAAAACTCCAAGGTTAAGCGTGCTTGGGCTAGAGTAGTGTTAGGACGGGTGAGCTAGAGTAGTGTTAGGATGGGTGACCTATTGGGAAGTATTCATGTAGGGTTGCACCCTTTCAATAGTTGACAAATCATTTTTTTTCTAATAATCCAAAATTAAAAACATACCAGCACTAATGCAGGATCCCTTTAGAACTTTGAAGTTAAGCATGCGTGTTGAGAGTAGTGCTAGGATGAGTGACCTATTGGGAAGTATTCATGTTGCATCCACTCAATAGTTGTCAAACCATATTTTTTAGTAACCTAAAATGTAATAACATACTAGCACTAATGCACTAGATTCTATCAAAACATTGAAGTTAAGTGTGCTTGGTTGAGAATTGTGCTAGGATGGGTGACCTCTTGGGAAGTTTTTTTTAGTAACCCGAAATTTCGATTAAAAGTAGTTTATAAAATTATATTATAAGTTTAAAATTAAATTCATATAATTGGAATAAATAAAATGAAAATTATAAATTATTAGGTGAAAATAATGTGATAAATATAAAATTTTTTTGTTTAATTAGTATTAACACTACGCCCCTAAGGTAAATATCATAAATACCTATATTTATTTATTGAAATTAATACCAATAATTTAATACATATATTTAATTATAGGAATTAATAATAATAAATACTCATCAATTTCTCAAGAATAATGACAACATTAATACCGTAGTAATAAATACTCCCCATTTAATACACAATTCTACTCCTATATAAAGAGCTCATCCCCATTCATTCTACTCACACATAAAAACTACTCTCTCTCTCTCATACTCCATTTATAGGTGAAGCTCGAACTAGAGCTTCGATTTGAACATTTTTCTTAACCTTTGAAGGAGAGGTCGGGCTCTTTAGATTCCGGGGGAAGTCACCTATTTGATAGCAACCTCCATTTGATTTGAGGAACACCAAAGAAGCGCCGACATAATCAAACATTAAAACAGCTCCAGTAGTGTAAAACCCGCCCTTTTGAGCTAAGGAAAACCGGGAAAAGAACTGGTCAAACCAAGTGAGGATTCAGAACCGGTTCACAAACTCGATCATTTCTGAACGGGCAATTTGGGAAGTATGATTATTTTTTAAACTGAAATTTTGGTCAAAATATTTTTATGCGAACGCCTTATCATAAATGGCCATAAATTAATATATATTTAATTATTGTAACTAATACCAATAATTTAATAGCTAAATTAAATTATTTGAATTAATACAAATAATTTAATACCAAAATTAAATTATTGGAATTAATACCAATAATTTATGGCAATATTAATACTAGTAATAAATCTCTCCTATTTAATAAACGATTTTTACACCTATATAAAAAGGTTATCCCCATTCATTCTCCTCACACTTGAACCTCTTTCTCTCTCTACTGCTCCATTTCCCGGCGAAGCTCGAACCAGAGTTTCGACTTAAACATTTTTCTTAACCTTGGAAGGAGAGGTCAAGATCTTTAGAACCGAGAAGAAGACAACAATCTAATACCAAACTCCAATCAATTTGAGAATCATTGGAGAAGCACCGGCATGATGGAACAGTGAAGTAGCTCCGGCGGACCAAAGCTGCCCTATTTCGGCGAATCTGAAATCGGCCATTTCGAGCCCTCCTCAAACCAAACCAAGCCCTCCCAACACTTCCTCAGCCCTCCCACGCCCAAATTAGGACTGAAAGGTAAGCCAATTCCGCTCCCCTCTACAATTTTCGGTCGGTGCCAGAATTTCAATGATGAAATTATAACTCAATTCGGCATCAATTGATGTGATTCTTAATTCTAGGATGATCCTCAAGATGAGAGCTATCTGTCCAGATCGAAAGCTCGGACTGTCGTGCCCTCACCGGTGAGAAATCGAAGCTTTCTCTCTCTACAATCTATTTTCTGACGAAGCTCTGTTTGAGCTCATTCCGGCGTTAAAATCTACAATTTCAAAGTTCCTTAGAATCGTATGAACATGTAAGAACTCAATTTCAACTCCAACTTCAACAATTAGAGGTGTTTGATCGGTCAATTTGATAAAATCGAATTCGATAGTGTTGAATAGTTGAAATTGGGGGAAATTTGGGGATTCTCAAAATTCGAAGGACCAAAATGAAATTTTATGAAATTGAGGGCCAATTAGGTATGAAAATAATGTTAGAGGACCAATTGAGAAATTTTAGAATTTTTGGGGCAAAACTTACCATTTTTGTAAAGTAAGGGCAAAATGGTAATTTTGGAAAAGTTGGAGGACAAAATTAGAAATTTGAGAAATTAATCCCCTTTTAGTGAAATGGAATAAATTGAGGTCCTATGACAAATTTTAGAAGTTTCGGGACTCAATTTGAGGAAAAACCGGTATTTGGGACTTAAAGTTAAAGAGAAATAACTTTAGGGACCTAATTGCAAATAAATGAAAGTTTGACTTTCTCATTCATTAGGAATGAATGAAGGCGATTAGACCGAAGGATAATGAACCAAGATGTTCATATCGTGTAGGAACACGAAGTATCGGGAACGCCAGCAAGGACAAGCTCGCATGAATACCAAGAACCGGTCTAGTGGAATTCATGGCATTAACGGCTGAGTGAGTTTACTAACATCATACCCGGTTGGTATGATGTGCAAAACTTAAAATTTTAAAACCACTTACCGGTTGTTGGTGGAAATTTTATATCATACCCGGTTGGTAATGATAAGTACCTCGGTATGAAAACCCACTATTTAGTGGTATTTCAAGCATCACTACTTAGAGGATGTGATGTGAAAATCATGCGAAAAAATACTTACTAGTTGTAAGTAGATCATACCCGGTTGGTACGATGAGACTTCCTTGAAGGAAGTTGAAAACCCGTTCATCGGTTATGAACGGAGGTGTCCTTATACCGGGCAGTATAATGGATAGAGAAAACATATGTTTTATCGAAAGTGCTCTCCCCTGACTGTGTGCCAATGCTTAAACAATTTGGGAGACCTTCTCGATGGGAGCTCGAATAGCTCTGATAGGCGGGAGGCCTCAATTTTGGAACTTGGGGGCTAAATGCCTGATTTTCAAAATCTCGTACAGTGGGCCCAAGGCCAGTTGGCACGAGCAGGAGCTCGTTAACGAACATGATATATGTGCCATAAAACTTAATAAGTGAATTGTTTGGCCATGGTACAAAGATAGGACCGACATGCTCAGTCAACTAGCGGCAGTGCGACATGACAGGTTGACAGACCAGTCAAGACAAAAAACTGCGGGTTGAGTTGAGAGTCGGGGCTGTTGGACCAGTGGCACCACAGATTATATGGCAATATGAGAAAACATTGTTTGTGAATGCACTGTGAGTACGGGATCATCAAGATGCCCATGAGGGGTAGTGATGCATCCTATGGGCACTGGACGACCTGGTGGCTATAAGGGCAATTCATCGTTCCAGGTGTCTGTGCGAAATCTGGAGTAGCACCAAGCGCATGAGACTAGGGTGGGGATAGGAAGAGGCCTCTATCCTCATACGGACACGAAAAAGTGATTTCAGGATTGTGCGTTGGATGTCGCGTACATCCACTCATTCCCAGGGTAGAAGCGGTCGTACTTCTATCCGGGTGGGAGGAAAAGTCGCTCCGAAGCCACTAGCGGGTTCAGTAGTGATACTGACTTGCGAATATGTGTAACCTTCATGATGAAGGATGTGTGTTGGGTGATTACACACCGTTAACTAAGAAATGGTGGGAAAACCCAAATTTTTAAATGAAGGGATTTTTGAAAAAGAAAGGAGTCTGGCACACTCCAATAATAATTGTTTTTCTAAAAAGTCAAAAGTTTTTAATAACCCATTCACTTAGTAGTCGTACTCACCCCCTCCCATATATACCTTTCAGGAAATCCCGGAAAGCCTACCCTTAAAGACCGTCAACTTAAATGCTTGTAAGACAGGTATGTAAAGATTTAAATTTCATATAGTTTTGATTATGCTATTCTAGGAAAAATGTCACGCCTCGACCCGGTTAGGTCAAATTCTCATGAACAACCCGCCACTCTCCCGGTTTATTAAAGGGTTTCCCCTTATTATAATCCGTAAAAAGTAA
Organism: Trapa bicornis; assembly: GCA_030064425.1. Taxonomy (NCBI): domain Eukaryota; kingdom Viridiplantae; phylum Streptophyta; class Magnoliopsida; order Myrtales; family Lythraceae; genus Trapa; species Trapa bicornis. The sequence goes on along the minus strand of CM057758.1, from coordinate 18,549,698 downwards.
GGCGTCCTTTAAACCTGCATCATTTCCTGGAATAGCATAATTAAAACTGCATGAAATTTTAAACTTTACATACCTATTTTACAGGCATCTTAGTTGATGGTCTTTCAAGGTAGGCTTTCTAGGATTTCCTGAAAGGGATATAAGGGAGGGGGTGAGTACGACTACTCAGTGAATGGGTTTTCAAAGGTCTACTTTTAACTTTTAAGAAAAACATTTATATGGAGTGTGTCATACTCCTTTCTTTTAAAAAAAATCCCTTCATTTAAAAATTTGGGTTTTTCCATTATTTCTTAGTTACCACAATGTGTCATCACCTAACACACATCCTTCATCATGAAGGTTACACACATTCGCAAGTCAGTATCACTACTGAACCCGCTAGTGGCTTCGGAGTGACTTTTCCTGCCACCCGGATAGAAGTACGACCACTTCTACCCTGGGAATGAGTGGATGTACGTGACATCCGACCCACAATCCCGAAATCACTTCTTCGTGTCCGTATGAGGACAGAGACCTCATCCTGTCCCCACCCCGGTCTCATGCGCTTGGTGCTACTCAAGATTTCGCACAGACACCTGGAACGACGAACTGCCCTTATAGCCACCAGGTCGTCCAGTGCCCTTAGGATGCATCACTACCCCTCATGGGCATCTTGATGATCCCGTACTCACAGTGCATGCACAAACAATGTTTTCTTATTTTGCAATGTAATATGTGGTGCCACTAGTCCAACGGCCCCAACTCTCAACTCAACCCGCAGCTATTTGTCTTGACTAGTCCGTCGACCTGTCATGTCGCACTGCTGCTAGTTGACTGAGCATGTCAGTCCTATCTTGGTACCATGGCCAAACAATTCACTTATTAAGTTTTATGGCACATATATCATGTTTGTTTACGAGCTCCTGCTTGTGCCAACTGGCCTTGGGCCCACTGTACGAGATTTTCAAAATCGGACATTTAGCCCCTAAGTTCCAAAACCGAGGCCCCTGGCCTATCAGAGCTATTCGAGCTCCCGTCGATAAGGTCTCCCAAATAGTTTAAGCATTGGCACACAGTCAGGGGAGAACACTTCCGACAAAATAGGTTTTCACTGTCCATTATACCAACCAGTATAAGGACATCTCCGTTCATAATCGATGAACGGGTTTTCAACTTCCTTCGAGGAAGTCTCATCATAGCAACCGAGTATGATCTACTTACAACCGGTAAGTAGTTTTTTTTCGCATAATTTTCACATCACTTTCTCTAAGTGGTGATGAATAAAATACCACTAAACAGTGGGTTTTTATACCGAGGTACTTATCATCCCCTACCGGGTATGATATAAAATTTCCACTTACAATCGGTAAGTGGTTTTTATTTTTAAGTTGTGCTCATCATCCCAACCAGGTATGATGTTAGTAAACCCACTCACAACCGGTAAGTGGTTTTTAAATTATAAGGTGTGTTCATCATCCCAATCGGGTATGATGTTTGTAAACCCACCCACCTGTTAATGCCGTAAATTCCACTAGACTGGTTCTTTGTATTCACGCGAGCTTGTCGTTGCTGGCGTTCCCGGTATTTCGTGTTCCTACATGATATGAACAACCTTGTTCATTATTACTCGGCATAACAGCCTTCATTCATTTCCAATGAATCAGAAAACCCAAACTTTTAGTTATTTGCAATTAGGTCCCTAAAGTTATTTCTCTTTAACTTTAAGTCCCTAATTTTGGTTTTTCCTCAAATTGAGTCACGTAACTTTTAAAATTTATCATGGGACCTCAATTTATTCAATTTCACCAAAAAGGAGTTTAATTTCCCAAATTTCCAATTTGGTCCCCAATTTTTCCAAAATTACCATTTTGCCCTTATTTTACAAAAATGGTAAGTTTTGCCCCATAATTCCAAAATTCCTCAATTGGTCCTCCAACATTATTTTCATGCCTAATTGACCCTCAATTTCATAAAATTGTATTTTGCCCCTTTGAATTTCAAAAATCCCCAAATTTTCCCCCAATTTCAACTCTTCAACACTACCGAATTTGATTTCATCAAATTGACCAATCAAACACTTCTAATTATTGAAATTGGAGTTGAAATTGAGTTCATGCATGTTCATACGATTCTAAGAAACTTTGAATCGCAAATTTTAACGTCGGAACGAGCTCAAACGGAGCTTCACCGGAAAACAGACTGTAGAGAGAGAAAGCTTCGATTACTCACCGGTGAAGGCACGGCGGTCCGAGCTTTCGATCTGGGCAGATAGGTCTCATCTTGAGTTTCATCCTAGAATCAAGAATTGCATCAATTGATGCGGAATTGGATTAGAATTTCGTCATTGAAATTCGGTCGACTCTCTCTCTAGCACCGATCGAAAATTGTAAAGGGGAGCCGAATTGGCTTACCTTTCGGTCCTAATTCGGCCTTGGAAAGGCTAAGGAAGTGTTGGGAGGGCTTGGTTTGGCCTGAGGAGGGCTTGAAATGGCCGATTTCAGCTTGGCCGAAATAGGGCAGCTTCGGTCCGCTGGAGTTTTTTCACTATTCCATCATGTCGGCGCTTCTCCAACGATTCTCGACCTTTGTTCAAGTTGAAGCTCTAGTTCGAGCTTTACCTCGAAAATGGAGCAGTAGAGAGAGAGAAGTGTTAAGGTGTGAGGAGAATGAAATGGGTGAGATTTATTACTAGTATTAATATTGCCATAAATTATTGATATTAATTCCAATAATTTAATTTCGGTATTAATTCCCATAATTTAATTTCGGTATAAAATTATTTGTATTAATTCCAATAATTTAATTTAGGTATTAAATTATTGGTATTAATTACAATAGTTAAATATATATTAATTTATGACTATTTATGATAAGCCGTACATTCGCATAAAAATTTTTGACTCTCTCTCGAGCACGCTTAACTTTGAAGTTCTTATGGAATCTAGTTCACCTGAACCAATTTGGTTTTTGTTTTCTAGTTTGTCTTAAGTTTCTTTTCCAAGGTTTAGTGAACCCTTTAGATCACCCGAAAGTTGTAAATTTCCATATTGCTTATTCCAAAATGTAAACCGGCTTGGTTTTCTTATTCGGTTTGACCGGTTCTTTTCTCGGTTTTCCTTAACTCAAATGTACGGGGTTTACAACTCTCCCCTCCTTTTAGGAGTTTTGTCCCCAAAACTTAGTTAACATCCTTGCATGAGCAATCATTTCCTTTGATGCCCCTTTGGTGTTTGCTTAACATGTAAAGTCTTCTCTTGTTCTTTTAATTAGTCCTTTTTACATCCTTCACTTAAGGAATTTCTTTTACTTTATATTATTTACTCCCTCCATGGAGTTTATCATAACGAGATATACCTTACTTCAAGGTATATTCTTAGATTTATATCTTTCTTTGCTTAGAGCACATTCTTCCCTTTGAGGTTCTGTACTCAAGATTGGAAATTCTAAGATACCTAACCATTCCTGTGTCTAGTTAACCCCTTGGTCGTTGAAATCTTTAGCTCAATATTCTTTCGGGCGTTACGTACCGGTTGCCACGGTTTTCTTTATTCTCACTTTTTCATCCCATTTTGACCCTTCCTCCATTCGTTGTCTATTATAACTTCAATCCAAATTTTTATATTCGACCTCGTCATGCTTATTAGCCAACTATTCCTTACTTTGAGTCATATTCTCCTCGGGATTGTTGGGCTTACATACCCCTTACAGCATGGCATTTTCTAGGACCTGTCTTTGTCCATTAGATTTCTAGAACATCTCCTTGAGGGTCTCTCTTAGCTTTTTTTTTTTTTGACCTCTCAGGGATCATATAACTTCATCCCTTTTTTCTTTTGATAGCAGTCCTCAACTATCCTTTTTACCGTTATCCTCTCATCCATCATCCCTTTGAAGTTATGTCTCACATAACCACATGGATTTCTCTTACCTACTCATCCTTTCTAAACGTTTATATTGGGTCCTTTCAATTCCAATCGTTGGGTTTCCTGATGATTATTGACATATGAGAATTTTTTTTCCTTCTTATGTCCTTTCTCTTCTTTAGTGACATCCCTTATTCAATGACTTCCTTTTTCCTTAATCCACTTTTACTTGCTCATAAATCACTTCATGATTCTTCATTCTACAATAATTACTTTCAATCTATGTGTCGATTACTTTGCTTGGGAAGGTTCACTCCATCTAGTTTTGTTCATTATCTTTGGTTGTCCGCCATTACTAGTTTTCCTCTTTCTACATGGTTCTCCTATTCTCTCCAAACAGGTCATAATGGACCATTACAATACTTCCTTCCTTGGAAAACATTTCCTAAATAAGGGTTGGTTCCATTTCCTCTTAATTGGGATACACATATCTTTCCGGGGCTTCCTTCCTTGGTAGGATTCTTTGCCTTTCCCCTAACATTCTTTTCTTACATTTGCTCTAGAGGATTTCTATCCTTAAATGACATCCCTTGATCTCGTCTTCTCCTATTTACCTTTACTCCTCAAATCTTTTAGGCACATCTTTTATGCTCTATTTGCATCCTTATTCGTACCCAATACCGGTCTATTTCTTTAGAGAGCGTACAAATCTTCCTTGTTTCAGGATCATTGTGGGAGAGGTTTGCCTATTCCTTTCTTGGCTCGAGTTTAGTCGTTAATTGGCCCTTGGTTCTTTTAAGGATTTCTTATATCCTTCTTTTCCCGAGTATTTGACATTTCTGCCTCTCTCTTCTTTGTCGGAACTTACATTATGGCTTTCCCGAGTATTTGTTCGTTAACTGCTTTGCCTCCACCATTTGTTTGGTCTAAGTTTCTTAGCAGCTGTTTCTCGAGTCCTCCTATCCTTAACATCCATCTCACTGACCTTTTTAGGGTGTAGTCCCTTCTACTTCCCGGTGTCATTTGTTCCCTCTGACTATCTTGTTGTAACGACTTGCTTTCTCTTGTCCTGTTGATCCGAACTTCCTATTTGACATAGTTGCTTTTTCCAATGTGATTTATTCCTGTAATCCCAATACGTCCCGTTTGTCATCAAATGTTCGTCTTGTCTTCTCTTATGGATGCACTCCTTTCTTTGCTCCTAAATGGTTTGGATTTTCTTCTTAAAGGGGGAATTCTCTTCAGCTATCCTTTATTCCATTTGTGATTTTATTGAGGTCCTACCTTTACCCCTTTTTCCTTCTTAACACTTTGCTAAGATTTTGAAGAATTTCCTCTTATTTGTGGTTGTAAATGGAGTCACATTTCTTGGGATGGTATCCTTTCGGATTTCCTATAGTTGTGGGGTGTTTATTCTTGGAAAATATTGTCCTGACTCCTAGCGATGTGGGACAGTTTTTCACTTCGTGTCCTATTCCCCAATTTCCCCTTTTCAAACTGACTGAATTTGATTTCTTCAAATTGACCATTCAATCGGGGTTAATTGCTTCATTTGGAGGTGTAAATCAATTTCTACACTTCCATATTATTCAATTGAGCTTTGAATCGCTTGAATTGAGGTCGAAACTAGCTAAAACGGAGCTTTGCCAAAAAAATTGTGCGTAGAGAGAGAAAGCTTCGAAAGCTTATCATCGGAGGTGTGGCGGTCCGAACTCTCTATCGGGGAAGGTAGCTCTCTTCCCGAGGTACCTTCTAGGATCAAGAATTCCTACAATTGGCCCCGAATTGAGGAAGAATTTCATCAGTGAAATTTCATAGTTTCTCTCTCTAACTCCGACTTGCAACGAGTGAGAAAGGCCGAATTGGCTTACCTTTCAGCTCAGTAGAGGTTGTATGAGGGTTGTGGGGATGTTGGGAGGGCTTGGTTTGGTCGGAGGATGGCTGGATTTGGCCGATTACAGCTTAGTTGAAACAGGGCAGCTTCGGTCCTTCATAGCTGCTTCATTGTTTGATTCCGCGGGCGCTTCTTTGGCGGTCCTCGGGTCGAACGAAAGTTGCTATTAGGTAGCTAACTTCCCCCAGAGTCTAAAAAACCTAACTCACCTTCTAAGGCTGAGAAAACTGCCCAAGTCGGAGCTCTAGTTTGAGTTACATTGAAAAATGGAGCAGTTGAGAGAGAATGGAGATTTCAGGTGTGAGGATTATGAATGGAGAGGAGCTCTTTATATAGGGAGGTCGAGGACTCTCTGCCCAACCGTCCACTGAACCCACTTGTGACATCGGAGCGACTTTACCGGCCACTTAGATAGAAGCACATCCACTTCTACCCTGAGAATGAGTGGATGTACGTGACATCTGACCCTCATTTCCGAAATCAATTCTCTATATCCGTATGAGGACAGAGACCTCATCTTATCCCCACGCTAGTCTCATGTGCTTGGTGCTACTCCAAATTTTGCACGGTCACCTGGTATAACGAACTGCCCTTATACTCACCAGATCGTCCAAGACCTTTAGGACACATCACTACCCCTCATGGGCATCTTGATGATCTTGTAATCATAGTGCATGCACAAATAGTATTTTCTTATCATTCCATATAATCTGTGGTGCCACTGGTCCAACGGGACCCTCCACTTAACCTGCTGCTGTTTGTCTTGACTGGTCCAGAGACCTGTCATGTCACACTGCCACTAGTTAACTGAATATGTCGGTTATGTCTTGGTATAATGGCCAAACAATTCATTTATTAAAGTTTTATGGCACATATCACATGTTTCTTTACGAGCTCCTCCTCGTGCCCACTGGCCTATGGCCCACTTGTTCGAGATTTTTCAAAACCGGGCATAATAGCCACCAAGTTCCAAAATCGAGGCCTCAGACCTATAAGAGATATTCGAGCTCCCATCAACAAAGTCTCCAAAATCGTTTAAGTATTGGCACATAGTCAGGGGAGAGCACTTCTGACAAAAATATGTTTTCAACTGTCCATTACACCGATTGGGTATAAGGACATCTCCACTCATAACCGATGAACGAGTTTTCAACTTCCTTCAATGAAGTTTCATCATACCAACTAGGTATGATCTACTTACAACCAGTAAGTAGTTTTTCCGTATGATTTTCACATCACCCTTCTAAGTTCTAATGTTTAAAATACCACTTGGTAGTGGGTTTTCATTTCGAGATACTTATCATCCCCAACCAAGTATGATATAAAATCTCACTCACAACTGTTAAGTGGTTTTTAACTTAATTTTCCCATCACCCCAATCGGGTATGATGTTAAAAGTCCCACTGACGATGGCTTTCAATTAAGAAAAAAGGTGCTCATCATCCCAACCGGGTATGATGTGAATAACCCACTCACCCATTAATGTAGTGAATTCCACTCGATCGGTTCTTTGTATTCACGCGAGCTTGTCCTTGCTGGCATTCTCGGTACTTCGTATGCCTACATGATATGAACATCCTTGTTCATTATCCCTCGGCTTAATAACCTTCATTTATTCCAAATGAATGAGAAAATCAAACTTTCTATTTATTTGTAATTAGGTCCCTAAAGTTATTTTTCTGTAACTTTAAGTCCCTAATGCTGGTTTTTTTCCTCAAATTGAGTCCCGAAACTTTTAAAATTTATCTTAGGACCTCAATTTATTCAAATTCACAAAAAGGGGTTTAATTTCTCAAATTTCCAATTTGGTCCCCTAACTTTTCCAAAATTACCATTTTGCCCTTCCTTTACAAAAATGGTTAGTTTCACCCCAAAAATTCTAAAATTCCTCAATTGGTCCCCAATTTTCCCCAATTTCAACTTCCTAACACACTCGAATTTGATTTCATCAAATTGACCAATTAAACACTTCTAATTGTTGAAATTGAAGTTGAAATTGAGTTTCTACATGTTCATATGATTCCATAACACTTTGAATTGCAAGCTTAAATGCTAGAACGAGATCAAATGGAGCTTTGCCAAAAAACAAACTATAGGGAGAGAAAGCTTCAATTGCTCACCAGTGAGGGCGCGGTGGCCTGAGCTTTCTATCTGGGCAGTTAGCTCTCCTTCTGAGGTTCCTCCTATGATCAAGAATAACATCAATTGATGTCAAATTGGATTAGATCATTGAAATTTTGTCAACTCTCTCTCTAACACCAGTAAAAAATTGCATAGGGGAGCCGAATTGGCTTACCTTTTGGTCCTAATTCAGTTGTAGGAGGGTTGTGGAGGTGTTGGTAAGGCTTGGTTTGGCCTAAGGAGGGCTCGAATTGGCCGATTTCAGCTCGGCTGAAACAGGGCAGCTTCGATCTACTGGAGCTATTTCACTGTTTGATTATGTCGGCGCTTCTTCGGCAATCCTCGTATCGACTGAATTTTTCTATGAGATAGCTGACTTTCTCTGGAGTCTAAAGAGCCCGACCTCTCCTTCTGAGGTTAAGAAAAATGCTCAAGTCAAAGCTCTAGTGTTCAGGTGTAAGGAGGATGAATGGGGTGAGCACTTCTTTATATATGTGTAAAATTGTGTATTAATGGGGGAGATTTATTACCGGTATTAATGTTGCCATAAATTGATGGGTATTTATTATTATTAATTTTAATAATTTAATTTAGTTATTAAATTGTGGGAATTAATTCTAATAATTTAATTTACGTTTTAAATTATGAATTAAATTAATACCAATAATTTAATTTACGTATTAAATTATGGGTATTTATGATAGGGTGTACGATTAATACTAATTAAACAAAATTCGCACCAAAATTTTGGGTTACAAAAAAAACATACTTCCGAGGAGGTCGACCATCCTTACACTACTCTCACGCAAGTATGCTTAATTTTGGTGTTCTGATGAGATCAAATTCATCTGAACCAATCAGGTTTTTCTCTTCTAATTTGTCTTAAGGTTCTTTTCTAAGGTTTTATGAACCCTCAAATGGTCGGGTTTGTGAATCGGTTTGGTTTTCTTACTCGGTTTGACTGATTTTTTTTCCCAGTTTTCCTTAACTCAAAAGAGCGGGGTTTACAACTTCCCCTCCTTTTAGGAGTTTTGTCCCCAAAACTTAATTAGCAATCTTGCATGAGGAACCAATTCCTTTGGTGTACATTTGGTATTTGCTTAACATGTAAACTCTTATCTTGTTCTTTCAATTTACCCTTTTTACATCATTCACTGAAGGAATTTCTCTTCCTTTATAATATTTTCTCCCTCCATGGAGTTTATCATACCTAGACATATCTTACTTAAGGGTATATCCTTAGATTCACATATTTATTTGCTCAAAGGAACATTTTTTTTCCTTTGAGGTCCCATACTTAGGATTGGGAATTCTAACATACCTAACCATTCCTACGTCTAATTAACCACTTGGTCGTTGAAACCCTTATCTCAATGTACTTTAGAACATTACAAACCTGCTTTCATGGGTTTCTTTATTATCACCTTTTCATCCTATTTCGACTCTTCCTTCATCCGTTGTTCATTACAATTTCAATCCAAATCTTATGTTTGACCTTGTCATGCTTGCTAACTGACTTTTCCTTATTTTGAGTCATGTTTTCCCCGGGACTATTAGGTTTACATGCTCCCTTATTGCATGACATTTTCTAGACCTTATCTTTATGCCCATTATATTTCTAGAACACCTCCGTTAAGTTTATTCCAAAATTTTCCAACCTCTTAGGGGTTGTATAACTTTATCCCTCTTTTCTTCTGGTAGTATTCCTCGACTACCTTCACCGTTATCAAACAAACTTACACAACTGTGTCGGTTTTCCTTACCCATTCGTCCTTTCTCAACTTCCTTATTGAGTCTTTTCGATTCCAATGATTGGGTTTTCCAATAATTTACCGACAAGCTAGGATTCCTTCCTTCTTAAGTCCTTGGAATTTTTTATTCAAGGATTTTTCCTTTTTTCTTAATCCACTTTTACTTACTCATGATCATTTCATGATTCTTCGTTCTTACAATAATCGTTTTCATTCTATGTGTCGATTCATTTGCTTGGGAAGGTTCCCTTATTCCGATTTCATTCTCTACTATGTCCCTCACAATAGAGATTTCTATCTTAGGAGTTACATGCTCAATCTTCTTATCATTCCTTGTAGGGTTCTTTGCACCCCTATCTATGTTAGGGCATTTGTCTGCTTTGGATCCTTCTCTATTCACAACTTATGTTTCATCCCTTATTCTTTACTTGGGATACTTCCGATTATTGGTTTTATTCTGTGCATTCCACACTATGCTCAGTCATCCACTCTTTAGGCTTCATATGCACGTGTGGACTATGACGCGTCTTACTAATTGTGGTTATTTCTCCTTAGCCACATCTTATTTGGAGGGCTTACTTTTCCAACGTTTTCTCGGACATTCTTCTTTATTTCTTTATTATGGGTATTCCACACATTCTTACTTGTCACAACATCTTTTAATGCTAAATTCCTATTCCCCGTTCCTTTTAACCTATTTCCTTGGGTCATCCCAGTATGCTTTCTTGGTTCTTTCATCTCAACTTGTGCTTCATTTGTAAGTTTATCTCTTTGTCCCTTTCACTTGGTTCCATTATCTCTTAGTTGGTATACATATGTCTTTCCATGGTTTCCTTCCTTGGTAGGACTCTCTCATTTTTCCTTCGTTCTAGGGAATATCTACCTTTAAATGGAATCCTTTAATGTCGTCCTCTTCTGTTTATCCTTGCTCTTGAAATTTTATGGGTATATCTTTGGTACTCTATCCTCATCTCCACTCATACCATAGTACACATCTATTTCTTTTAGGGAGAGTTTAAATTTTCCTTGTTTCAAGATTTCCTGACCATTATGTAAAAGGCTTATGTACTTTGAATCACAAGCTTGAATGCTAGAACGAGCTCAAATGGAGCTTCGTCAGAAAATAGACTATAGGGAGAGAAAGCTTCAATTACTCACCAGTGAGGGTGCGGTAGCCTGGGCTTTCTATCTAGGCAGGTAGCTCTCCTTCTAAGGTTCTTCCTAGGATCAAGAATAACATCAATTGATGTTGAATTGGATTAGATCATTCAAATTCTGTCGACTCTCTCTACCACCGATCGAAAATTGCATAGGGGAGCCGAATCGGCATACCTTTCGATCCTAATTTAGCTTTAGGAGGGTTGTGGAGGTGTTGGTAAGGCTTCGATCTATCAGAACTTTTTCACTCCTTGATTATGTCGGCACTTCTTCGGCGATCCTTGAATCGACTGGAGTTTGCTATCAGATAACTAACTTCCGCCGGAGTCTAAAGAGCCCAACCTCTCCTTCTGAGGTTAAGAAAAATGCCCAAGTCGAAGCTTTGGTTCGAGCTTCACCGAGAAATGGAGTCGTAGAGAGAGAGAAAGAAGTGTTTAGGTGTGAGGAGGATGAATGAGGTGAGCTCTTCTATATATATGTGTAAAATTGTGTATTAAATGGGGGAGATTTATTGTCGGTATTAATGTTGCCATAAATTGATGGGTATTTAAAATTTTGGGTTACAAAAAAAACATACTTCCCAAATGGTCGGGTTTGTGAACCAATCTGGTTTTTCTCTTCTAATTTGTCTTAAGGTTCTTTTCTAAGGTTTTATGAACCCCCAAATGGTCGGGTTTGTGAACCGGTTCAGTTTTCTTACTCAGTTTGACCAGTTCTTTTCCCAGTTTTCCTTAACTCAAAAGGGTAGGGTTTACATGAAATGTCGTGAACGGAGACGTTCTCTCTTTGCCAACGATGTCCGTTCATGCATTGAATGAACAGTGTCGTCATCTGAAGGAAGAAGACAACACTATTCCGAACCGGATCGGACCAATCGGACTGGTTTCAATGTTTAAACTGACTAGTTCCGGCCCGATTCGACCGATTTTCTCAAAATTAAAAATTTTTAAGTTTATCTAAATTCATTCTCTATCCAATGGTGGCTTCAATTCTCCAATTTGAATATTTTAAGCTGCTTAGGAAAATGAATTTAGAAACTAGTTCAAATCGGTTCAACTAGTTCAGTCTGATTCATCTTGACCCGGTCTGGTTTTCCCTAACCAATTGTCCCAAGGTTCTTTTCCATTCTTTTTATGACTCTTTGAGTCACTTGGAATTTGTAATTTTCCCGATTTACCCTTTTTCTTATCGATTATGGTTTGTGAATCGGCTCGGTTTTCTCTTTTGAAATGACCGGTTCTTTTCCTGATTCTCATATCTATAAAGGAACAGGGTTTACAACTCTCTCATCCTTTTAAGAGTTTTATCCCCTAAAACTTAATTAGCATCCTTTGCATTGGGAATAATTTTCCTTGGTGTCAACTTGGGGTTTTCTTGACATGCTAACACTTTGGTTGTTCTTTCATTTAGCCCCTTTATATCACGCACTTAAGGAATTTCTTTTCCTTTTCCATTGTTTACTCACTCCATGGAGTTTATTATAACTAGGCATGTCTTACCCATTAGTCCAAAGGTACATCCCTAGATTCACTTCCTACTCTACTTAGTGCAAGATTCTTCAACTTGAAGGTCCTTGCCTAGGATTTTAGGATTGGGAGTTCCAAAATGCCCAATCATTCCTATGTCTAGTTGTTCTCTTGATAGTTGAAACCCTTAGCTCAGTATTCTTTCGAGCGGTACATATTTGTTATCACGGGATTCGGTGTTATCACCTTCTCATCCTATTTTGTCCCTTCCTTCATCCGTTATTTATTACAACTTCAATCCAAATTTTATGTTTGACCTTATCATGCTGACTATTCCTTACTTGAGTCACATTTTTCCCCGAGTCTATTGGGCTTACATGTCCTTTACAACATGACATGCTCTAGAACCAGTCTCTGTCCATTAGATTTCTAGAATACTTCCTTGAGGGTTATTCTTGATTCTCCAAACTGTTGAAGATCATATAACTTCCTCCCTCTTTTTGTCTGGTAGTATTCCTCGACTACCTTTATCCAATATAACTGTGTCAGTTTCCCTTACCTACTCGTCTTTCCCTAACTTCCTTATTGCATTTTTCCGATTCCAATCATTTGGGTTCCCTTATGACTTACCTACACATTGAGATTCTTCCCTTCTTATGTCCTTCCTCATTCCCAGTGGCATCCTTTACTCAAGGACATTCCCTTTCCTCTAACCACTCTTACTCGCTCGCGACCATTTCATGATTATTTATGTCGAGTTGATTCCTTTCAGTCTATGCCTCGATGGCTTTGTTTAGGGAGTTCCATTTTTATTATTTCATTCTCTACTATGTCCTTCAAAGTAGAGACTTTTACCTTAGGAGCTATATGCTCAACCCTCTTACCATTCCTTGAAGGTTTCTTTCCTCATTTCCTTACACCCTTTCTATATTGGGCATTTGCCTGTTTTGAATCCTTCCTTATCTAAAAATTCCATTACATCCCTTATTCCTTATCTGAGAAACTTCCAATTATTGGTTTCGTGTACTCCACCCTATGCCCAGTCGTCCACTCCTTAGGCTCCATCAAGTGAGCGTGGACCATAACCAGTCTTGATGTTAGTGGTTGTTCCACTTAACCACTTCTTAATTGGAGGGCTTACTTCTCCAAGGTTTCTTGGACGTTCCTTTCTTTATTTCCTTATTATGGGTAGTCCACCCATTCTTACTTGTCACAGCATCCTTGGGTTTAACATACTTCCTTGGGTCCTCCTAGTATGCCTCCCTTGATTCTTTCACCTCAACATTCACTTCCTTTGCAATCTCATTTCCTCTTGTCACTTGGTTCCACTATCTCTTAGTTGGGAAATGTATGCTTTCCCAAGGTTTCCTTACTTGGGAGGATTCTTACCCTTCTCTCCCAGAATTCTATGCATCCTTGAGGGCATCTAACCTCAAATCTACTTCATGACATCCTTAGATGCCATTCTTCTCGTTTCACTTTTTCTGGAAATTTGTTGGGTATGTCCTTTGTATTTTCTCCTACTTGTATCAAAAGTTTATTTTTGTAGGGAATATAACTTTAATTTATTATGATGGTAATGAATTACAGTTCTTGGCTATATTTATTCAGGGGAACATTGGTAAGTACTAACTATGGTGCTAGGATCATTTTGTGTTTCCTCTTAGGCGAGGTTGTATACTCTGGTCGGTACCCTCAATATAGTGGCTATGTCTTGCCCTCCGTCTAATGTCCTTGGGTTTCCTTGAGGTGGTCGATGGGTACTTCATTGTATATTGCCCCGAAGGGCTGGGCAGCTCTTCGCAAAGTGGCTAATCTATCTACATTCAAAGCATACTCGGCATGGTCCTTCATAGTTTTTCTGTCACTTGAGACAATAGGGGCTTCTCCTTTGTGGGTATGATAACCTTCCATTGTCCTAGGGAACCCTATTCTTGTTCCCCATTTCTACCCAACAGGCTCCTTTTATCCTACTCGACAGTTCTGGCCTCCTACCTCCTTCTTGCCGGTCTGCTCTATCCAGCGGCGTCTCATCTGTACCAGATGCTTACATTCATGGGCCATACTGATGACAGCAACCAAATCTGTGGGGCATCCTAGTATTCTCATTTGATCTCATATGTCCATAATAAAATCATCCATGAATCATTGGCATACATCTGCAGGTTTAGCTAGGTCTGGGGAAAAGAGTCTTAACTCGTTAAACTTGGTTTCATATTCCGAGATAAAGTTAAGCCCTTATCGAAGTTGGAGGAAGTCTTGCTTCTTTTCATTAATCAGATGTGGAGCTAGGTATTCCTTCGTATAACTTTCCTCAAATTACTCCCATGTAAGGGTGGTGGCATGCAAGCTTCTAACATTATCCCACCACCTCTTTGCACTGGCTTCCAAGAAAAACTTTGCCGATATTACCATATCCTAGAGTAAAATCCTAACAATCCCCATGGGTTTCTTGATGCTGGCCAGCCAGTCCATAGCAGCCCTAGCATCCTTCTCTTCTAGGAAAGGCTTACATCCTAGTTGACGGAGGGTTTTGGGGTATTTGGGGATGTCAACTAGAGCAGGAACTTTAGTAAGAGAGGGATGAGATTGTACTTCCTCGGGCTTAGCTAGAGAGTTAGTGTCCACCTCAGGGGTGAGGTTATGCCGTCCAAACACTTGGGTAAACTTTTTATGCAGTTTCTGGTGCTCTGAGCTTAGTCTAAGTGGAACTATTTAAGCTTCTCGGGGAGTTTCCATGGGGAGGGGTTGTTGGTTAGTGATAGTGACTTCGGCTCTAGTTCTCTCGGCTCCTCTCTTGGGAGACATCTGTAAATTTTAAAATTTATTCCTCTTAGTTACTACGATATATAGTCTTGATAATGTATTTGAGGAAACAAGTTGATTTTCAACTTGTAAACGAAATGCTCAAAAGACATAGATAATTTCATAACAGTACTTTATAATGTAAAATAAGAAGAACTTACTATAATCATCAAGAAAGTGTACATGGTAGGTATGGCCCATGTGAGAGAGAATGGGAGAGGGTCCCCATATATCAGTATGAATGAGCTCCAGTGGAGTGAGGCTCTTATGATGGGTGAGAGGAAATGGTTGCTGAATAATTTTACCACAAGAACAAGAATGTCACGCCCCAACCCGGTTTGCTTGGAACCCCGTGATACCACTCAAGTTATCATTCCCCGACCCAGTTTGGTCGGATCCCTATGAGCAACCCGCCACTCCCTTTGGTCCATGAAGGGTTTCACCCTTTTTAAACTACGAGGAGTAAGACGTCATTTTTTCTTGTCTTACCTGGAATAGCATTATACAAAACTGATTATCTTAAAATTGATGTACCTATCTTACAATCTCAATACAGGATGGTATTTAAGTTTGGTTTTTCCTTGGTTACCTAAAATGGGTAAAAGGGAGGAGGTGAGTTCTACAACTTAGTGAGCAGGTGTTGGGAGTGAGTTTTAAAGATAGACATGCCAAGGTTATCATTTCTTTAAGAAGAAAGTTTTTCCTCAAATTTTAGTTTTTCAAAACCTTTACCCTGCCAAGGGTGACATTTTCCTTTTAACAGGGTTTCCTCAAGTTCAAATTCTTTTCCAAAACCTCTTTCCAAGGTTTACCAATTCTTTCCCAAGGATTCTAAAATCCTTTCCAAGGTTTTCAAAACCTTTTTCCCATTTCTAAATTAGGTGTGTTTAGAAAACAACACATGCCCTTCATCAAGAAGGGTATACACATTCATAGGTGCAGCACGTCCACTGCACCGACTTATAGCTTAGAGCGTCTTTACCAGCCACCAAGATAGAAGTCCATCCACTTCTACCTTGGGTCTGAGTGGATGTTCTCGACATCCGATCCTCAAACCTGAATACCACTCCATGTTCATAAGAGGACAGAGACCTTATCCTGGTCTCATGCGCATGAATCTCAAACACAGTAGTTTCAAGAAACCCCAAACACAGTAGCTTCGTGGATTCCAAACATAGTAATTCCATGGAGTTCCAACACAGTAACCCCGTAACTAACTAGTACGATGAGAAACCCAAACATAGTATCTTCTCCTTCCCTTATCGCCACCATGTCGTCCAATAGCCCTAAGGACCCATCACTACCCCCTAGGGCGTCTTGATGGTCTTGTACCACAAGTGCATGCACAAACAATAGTTTTCATTTTTCTTAGCCATTCTCTTTGGTGCCTACGGTCCAACGGCCCCGACACTTAACCCAGTCAACAGTTGTTTATCTGACTGATCTGTCGACCTAGCCTTGACGCACTCTTGCTAGCCCATCGAGCCTTGTCAGTCTTGACTTGGTACCATGGTGAATCACACAGTAAATTCCACTTTTAATGAGAGTTTTCATGGTTTTTCCTAATCATGTTTGTTTACAAGCTTCTGCTCATGCCCACTGGCCTTGGGCCCACTATATGTGATTTTCCAAAATCGTACATTTATCCCCCTATGAGTTAACAAACTGAGGCCTCTAGCCTATCTGAGATGTTATAGCTCTCATCAAGAAAGTCTCCCAAATAATTTAAGCAATGGCACACAGTTAGGGGAGAACTTCTAACAAAAAAATATATTTTCCACTTCATCACACCAACCAGGTGTGATGATATCTCCACTTACAACTAGTAAGCGAGTTTCTCCTTCCCTCAAGGAAATTTGTCATACCAACCGAGTATGATCATCTCTACTTACAACCTGTAAGTAGGTTTTCTTTTGATAAAAGTATTCATCACCCCAACCGGGTACTACGTTAGAAATTTCCCACGTATTCATCCTCGGTCGGTTTTCCAAGTCTATGCAAGCTTGCTCTTGTTTACATTTCGGTCACACTTGTCCCTACACGATTTTGGGAAGCCTTATCACTTATGGTTTGGTATAAAAGCCTAGACTTAAAATTTATCGATAAATTACATTTAGGTTCCTAAAGTTTATTTTTCTTAACTTTAGGTCCCTAATGCTATCTTTTGCCCAATTTGAGTTCCAAAGTTTCCACAATTCCCTTTTAAGTCCTCATTTTACTCAAAATTGTATAAGGGGCTCAAATTTTCCAAATTTCCAATTTGGTCCCCAACGTTTCAAAAATTACTATTTTGCCCCTACTTTCCAAAAATGGAAATTTGACCCCAAATGTTCCAAGAATCGACCAATTGGTACTCCAACTTCTTTTTCATGGCCAATTGGCTCTCAATTTTTGGAAATTACAAACAGGACCCTCAATTTTATGAAATCCCCAATTTTTCCCTTTCAAACTAGCCGAATTTGATTTATTCAAATTGACCATTCAATCGGGGTTAATAGCTTGATTTGGAGGTGTAAATCAATTCCTACACTTCCATACGATTCAATTGAGTTTTGAATCACATAAATTGAGGCCAAAATGAGCTCAAACGGAGCTTTGCCGGAAAAACTATACGTAGAGAGAGAAAGCTTCGAAAACTTACCGTTGGAGGTGCGACGGTCCAAGCTCTCTATTGGGGAAGGTAGCTCTCTTCCCGAGTTACCTTCTATAATCAAGAATTCCTACAATTGACCCCTGAATCAATGGAGAATTTCGTCGGTGAAATTTCATAGTTTCTCTCTCTAACTCCGACCTACAACGACTGTAAAGGACCGAATTGGCTTACCTTTAGCTCAGTTGAGGTCGTATGAGGGTTGTGGGGATATTGGGAGGGCTTGGTTTGGCTGGTGGAGGGCTGAAATTGGTTGATTTCACTATTTGATTCCGACGATGTTTCTCCATCGGTCCTCGGGTCAAATAGAAATTGCTATCAGGTAGTTGACTTCCCCCGGAGTCTAAAGAACCCAACCTTGCCTTCTGAAGTTGAGAAAACTGCCCAAGTCGGAGATCTGATTTGAGCTTCATAGGAAAATGGAATAGTTGAGAGAGAATAGAAATTTCAGGTGTAAGGAGGATGAATGGAGAGAAGCTCTTTATATAGGGAGCTCGGGTACTCTCTGCCCAACCGTTTCACATCTTGGTCAAGCTTATCCTCGACCTAAAACACACTGAACGGAGGCGTTCTCTCTTCGTCGGCATTGTTCGTTCATGCATTGAATGAACAGTGTCGTCATTTGAAGAAAGAAGATGACACGGTTTCAAACTGGACCGAACCGTTCTAACCGAGTTCAATGCTTAAACCAGTCAGTTCAAGCCCGATTCGACCGATTTTCTCAAAATTAAAATTTTCTAAATTCATTCTTTATCCAATAGTAGCTTCAATTCTCCAATTTGAATATTTTAAACTACCTAGAAAAATGAATTTAGAGACCGGTTTATTCTCGTTCGGTCTGGTTCATCTTGAACCAGTCTAGTTTTCCTTTCCCAATTATCTTAAGGTTCTTTTCCATTCTTTTAATAACTTTTTGAGTAACTTGGAATTTGTAATTTTCCCGATTTACCATTTTCTTATCGGTTATAATTTGTGAATCGGCTTGATTTTCTCTTTTTAAATGACTGGTTCTTTTCTCGATTCTTTTATCTATAAAGAAATGGGGTTTACACGGGACGTCGTTGACCATTGCCCATTTACCTTGACTGATCCATTGACCGTTGTCCGCTTACCGTTGATTGGTTCATTGACCGTTGATCGGTTCGTTGACCGGTCTGGTCCAATAGGGTTCGGTGACTCAAATTCGAAATTTGGCTGGTTCGGACACGATTCGATCATTTTTTTTAATTTAAATTTTCTAAATTTGTCTAAATTTATTTTCTATCTAATATTGGCCTCAATTTCCCAAATTGACATTTTTAAACAACTATAAAAATGAATTAGTGAAGCGGTTCACTATGGTTTATTCCAGTTCAGTTCAATTCGAGTTTGGTTCACCCCGAATCGATCCGGTTCTCTCATCAATTCCCCTTCCTAATTCTTCCTTATGATTTTTATGAATTTTTGGTCAATTGTTATTTTCCAAATTCCCATTTTAAACATTTTTTTCTTCTTTTTTTTGCTCGATTTTCTCAAAACCATCGGTTCTTTCCCCGGTTTACTTGAACTAAGGGTCGAGTTTCACATGTATACACATATTATATGCAATTTCAAACCCATAATCAATAATTATCTATGAATCGTGTATTATTCTTATAGTATTGGACGAGTGAGAACAATTAGTTCGAGTTGAATATTTTTCATCCATACTCGGGTTAGATACGGGTGTGAGTCTACTGGATATTAAAAGTTATCATTTATAAATAATATAATATTTTTAAATTTATAAATCTATAATATATAATTTTCTATCTAATTAAAATTAGTTATATAAAAATTATCTAATTACCTTTTGAATTTATATTCCCTATGTAATTAAAATTAGTTATATAAAAATTATTTAATTACCTTCTGAATTGAATTCCAAGTGATTGATCCTTTCCCATGAAAAATTCTAGTGGTTGGTGATGTATTTGAATGATTTATTCTGAATGGTGAAATTTCTTTCCTACATCAATATATCACATTCTTTTCTAATATATAATTAATCACATTATATTTACCATACACACAAATTAAAAAATAAAAAATTTAATACAAATTCTATTTGATTTTAGCCGGAGATCTTCGATCCCGGTAATTACAATTTTTCTATTTGGATAAGTATTTATATTTATATTAAGTTAAAATTATTAATTATAAATGGTAGAAACTTTTATAATATTATGATTACTTAATAGTATTCTATTTTACACTATATATGATCCAATTCTTTGAACATGCATAAATTCAAATTACATTACACTCTCAATGGCATCATCTCACCCTATAAGATAAATATCTTAATTGGAAGTATTGTACTGATATATTCACAGACAATGGAGGCGTTTTTTATATGGTAAAAATGAAGTTTTAACAGTAATGAGGTTGGCTACCACTTCATTTGAGTGCCTAACACATATATCACTGGAAGGAGCTGGAGGGAAGAGAGGGAGAGCCTAGCTGAAGGATGGAAGAGGAAGAAGAACATTGAAAGATTTACTTGCAGGTACAGGGAAAAAAAACATACTTGTAACAGTATTTCCCATGAACAGAAGTCAAGCCGCTAGCTATCAAAGATCAAAATGAAGCTATGAATAGCCGGATCATCCATCCACCACAGTACATTTGGTCAGCTCCGCCTATCTGATTTACTGATGGGTCTCTCTCCCTCTCTCTCCATTTTCATTTTTTTCTTCTCGTAGTCCTATATAGAGCAAGTACATGGCTAAGTTCCATGCTGAGAAGGGATACTCCCCTGCAGCAAAGCAAATTGACAGGGATGAAGACCAACCCTTTGAACCTTGGACTACCCTTTGACAGAAGGGAGTTTATATGGATGAAATGTTTTTTTGCCGACAAGTGTCTTTTAGGGTTTAACAAAAGAAAGCCTCTCTACTACTATTCATGAGAGGACAACTTGGACTCCAGCTAAGATTGCACTACCCTTTGACAGAGGGGTAGGGTAGACTAGACACCATCAAGTGTATAATACAGATCAGCCTTCCAAAGAAGATACCAGCTCACATAAACAAAATGATAGTTCACTGCATATTGGTACGATGATGAATGGTTGGACTGTACTTCAGTGTTATATTTGAAAATGTCATATCAGATTCTTAATAATAATCCATCTATGACAGTCACAGAATAAAAAAATATGTGTCTAAATGGTAATAAAGAAAAAATGGGTCAAAACTGTTAATTGTATAAAATATTAGGGATGGAAGTAATAATTTACTCTAAAATTGTGTAGGGGTGAATCCATCAAAGAAAACAGCCAAAATCTCAGGTGCTTATAATGGAGAAAACACGGACTCTTATTAACCCCATTTGCATTATATTTATCTGTATGCATAATGTCTGCATACATGCATGTGTGTCTACTGGTCACATCACCACACGAGGGCACTCAGCTGAGCATTGCTTCAGGGAAAGGGACAAAAGGATGGGACGCAGCTCGACCTTGACTTGGCTCCCTCAGCCCTAAGGATGGGACACAGTCGACCCTTAACTTGGCTCCCTCAGCCCTAAGCCCCGTTCGATTCTCTGACGGAAGCCTGTTCTTAGATGAATGCCATTTTTTAATATTTTAGAAAATTGAATGCCCACTAAAAAATGTTAATAAATTTTTAAATGCAGAATTCTTCATTCTGCAATCTCTTTGTGCATCCTTTATCCATTTAAATATTTAAGCATTTTACTCGAAAAAAATATTTGTTTTCTTGCATAGTGGTTTACTGCATCCGACCATTTACCCAATTGGATCCTTGTATGAAATAAGACAAGTGATCATAATAATATCTTAGCTATAAAGACATTGTCAATCACATGACTCCATTATATTTAATATATTTTGTTCTATAGTAAAACTTTATTTTATTATAAATGATTATATTTCAATAGTACATTTTTGTCATTTATATATATATAGATAAACGTGTCTAATTCCCCATGCAAAATAAAATTAGTCATGTATATCAAATGGCAATTAATGAACCATTTTTTGCATTTAATTACAAGTGATTGGCTCTGGAAAAACTCCAGAGGTTGGTAATGTCTTTCAAGGAATTTTTTTATGGTAAAAATGAAGTTTTGATAGTAATGAGGCAGGCTACCTCCCACAACATAAAAATCTAAAAAACCTAAACAATCCTAACAATGCTAAAAAATTTTAAAAACTATAAAAGACTAAATAACTCTAAAAATCCCTAAAATCTTAAAAATTCTAAAAAATTATAAACAATATAAAAATAAAAATAAAATCTAAAAAAATCCTAAAAACCTATAAAACTCTAAAAAACCATAAAATCCCTGAAAACCTAAAAAAACTTTAAAAAATCCTAAACCCTAGAAAACCTTATCTCTCCCTTCTCCCCCTCTCACTCTAGACTTTCTTTCACTTCCATTTCTCCCTCTCTCTACATCTCTCTCCCCTTGTCTCTTCCCCTCTCTCCTCCTTTCTCCCCATCTACCTCTACCTCTACCTCTCGCCATCTCTCACTTCCTCTTTCCCTCTTTCCATCTCTCTCTCTTTCTCTCTCTTTCTCTCTCATACCCTCTCTCTACCCTACTCTCTCCACTAAAATAATATTATTGGTCAATAAAGGATCGTGTTCATATCTTGTGACTTTACTATGAAGTGGAACACTTACAAATTTATAAATGCACAATATTTCTATGTTTTTTCTAACGTGAGCCAATAATGAGTCGAACCCATTTCTCTCTCTCTCCCTCACCTCTCTCGATCTCTACCTCTCTATCTCTCCCCCTTGTGGATAATATTATGGGTCAATAAGGGGTGTGACCCATATTTTATGGTTTTTAGGCATTTTTTAGTTTTTGAGAATATGATCTCACATTTGATAAAATAGAGAAGTATTGTAAATTTATAAGATTGAAAGTTTTCCACTACGTATAAGTCATAGGAGAATATTATTTTAGGAGTTTTAGGGTTTTTAGGGTTTCTTTTATATGTTTTAAGGGTTTTCTTAGGGGTTTTAGGGTTTTTTTAGGTGTTTTAAGTTTTTTTATGGTTTTTAGATTAATTTAGGTTTTTAGGGTTTGTAAGGGTTTTTTAGTGTTTTTAGGGTTTTTAGGGGATTTTAGTATTTTATGGTTATTTTGGGGTTTTTAGGGATTTTAGTCTTTTCTATAGTTTTTTAGGTTTTTATAGGGTGTTTTAGGGTTTTATAGAGAGTTTTAGGGATTTTTAGAGTTTTTAGGGTTTTTAAAGTGTTTTATAGTGTGGTTTAGGGTTTTGGGGCTTTTGAGGGTTTGTAGGCATTCTTAGAGATTTTTAATGGATTTTAGGGTTTTTTTAGGAGTTTTAGGGGTTTATTGTTTTTAAAAGTGTTTTTAGGGGTTTTTAGGGTTTTTTTGGGATTTTATAGGTTGTTTCTAGAATATTATCTCACATTGGATAAAATAGAGAAGTGTTTTGATTTTATAAGGTTGAAAGTGTTCCACTACTTATTAGTCATAAGAAATGGGTCTGACCCCTTATTTGCCCATAATATTATATCATAGGGGGGGAGAAATAGAAGGAGAGAAGGAAAAAGGGCTTTTAGGGTTTTTAGGTTTTTTAGGTTTTTAAAGTTTTTTTGGGTTTTTAGGTTGTTTAAAGTGGTTTAGAGTTTTTAGGGGTTTTAAGGTTTTTTTATGATTTTATGGTGTTTATGGTTTTTAGGATTTTTTAAGGATTTTTAGGGATTTTTTAGGGTTGTTTATTTTTTTTATGTTTTAAAGATTTTTTTAGAGTATTTTTAGGGTTTTGGAGTTTTTAGGGGTTATTATGGTTTTTTAGGGATTTAATATAGTTTTTTAGGGTTTTATAATTTTTACAAATTTTTAGGGTTTTTATGGTTTTTTTAGGTTTTTTTAATATTTTTAGGATTTTATAAGTAATAGAACACTTTCAATCTTCAAAATTGATGATATTTCTCCATTTTATATAATGTGGGTCGATAATATAAGAAACCCATTTCTCTCTCCCTCTCTCGATCTTTCTCTAACTCTCTCTCTGTCCTTTCTCCCTCTCTCCCTCTATCACCCCTATGATATAATATTATGGTCCAATAAGGACCGGGACCATTTCTTATTACTAGTAAGTAGAGGAACAAATTCAACCCTATAAAATCACAATACTTCTCTATTTTATTTAATATATGATCATATTCTCAAAAATCCTAAAACAATTCTAAAAATCTCTAAAAACCCTAAATATACTTAAAAACTCTAAAAATATCCTAAAACCCCCTAAAAGACTAAAAAGTCCCAAAAACCCAAAAACTCTAAACCACCCTTTAAAATACTTGAAAAATGCTAAAACCCCTAAAATACCGGTTGTGAATTCGACTAAAAACAATACGAATTCACAAGTCCAATCAACTAAACCTGCAATCGAGTTGAACAGTCTGTCACCAAATGAGATAAAAGATCATTTGAGACTACAAGAGGACCCAATTATAATACTAAGGGCTAAAAGATTCAAAAATGCTTTATATGGGCCAATTTAAGAGATTGTAGAAAATTCAAATAGAAGTCCAATAAAACAGCCCAAGATGAACCCAATAGAAGGTACAGATTTAATTAATAAGAAGATATTTATTAATATAATAAATATTTTTTGATATTAAATAATAATATTAGATATTTAATTAGTTAAGTTCAGATCTTTAAATTAATTATTAAAATATCATATATATTTAGATTAGATATGGTTAGCATGTAACCATAATAGATATTTTCCCTTATTTTTAGGCTCATTCGATTGTTATATGTGCCTATAAAAGGCATACTCCACAACATTGGAGGATACACTTTGGAAAATTAATTTTGTAAGGTTTTGTCTGAAAGAACTTTTGAACTTATCAGGTTTTTACTTGTAGTGTTCAAGAAATCAAAACTTAACACTCGAGGTTTTCTAAGAGTTTTTCTTGGAGGATTTGGGTGTGGCTTCTACATATCTCATACCTTATTTCTCAAATAAACAAGGTATATTCCATCTTTTTCGTACCTGCATCGTGAAAGACTTGGGGTCATCCCATATTTGGTATAGGGTGTCGACAGTATATTGGCGAGGTTCGCATCAGTTGGTATTAGACCACACGGTTGCATGGTAAGTTTTATCCTATCTTTTATATCTATTTCTTTTTTTATCTTCTCTACCTACTTCTATTCTCTTAAAAAAATAAAAAAAAATCTCATCTTCTTCTATCTTCTTTTCAGTAAGTGCATAAAAAAACAAAAAAATATTCGTGCAAAAAAATATAAAAAAAGAAAAAAAGAGCAAAAAAAACATTCGTGCAAAAAAAAGAGAGGCACACAATTCTAGCTTGATTTTCATTCTTATTCTGCTATATTTAAATTTCATTATTATTTATTACTTCATTCTATTTTAATTTCTTATTTTCTTATCTATCTAAATTTTATTCATCTTTCTTATATAAGTCTATTCGTACGTCACACTTTAATTCCTTTGGAATTGAGTTTTAAAAATCTTAGTGTTTTGTCTTGATTGTTTCTCAAGTTGTACTGCTTCATAAAAATGATTTATTTTTAAGTTCAATTAAGATGGAAAGAAGACAAATGAGTATAGAAAGGTAAGAGTGTTTTGAATCTATCAGAAAAAAGTCATTTTAGTGTGAAACACGAGTACGTGAGTGAAACATATGAGGAAGAGTTGCAAAATTTTTTTCTTTCTACCAATTGGCAGGATCATAAGGCCCAACGATGAGGAAACACTATAAAAGAAGAAGGTTCCATACTGCCCATTCAAAACTTATAGTGGAAAGTAATAAAAAGTGAAATGAAACAGATAGTGAAATCTGAATTTGAGTCACTTCATACGCGAATGGATCGCTTGGAGGAAGGTGTGAGACGATGCTCACATCAACATACTTACACTGAACGACCATAAAGCATTGGATCTCGATGCTTTGATCTACATTAACTAGGGGAGTTCGATGATCTCCAAGTTAATCGCGACAACCTCAAGCTCAATTACTTCAATCAGCATACTACTTGGGACAGAACATGGATTGATGATATCTTGGACAACTAATGCAAGAAGTTATTTCATATTCGTTGTTCTATAAAAAAAATAAGATTTGTTCTGTTATCATAGATGGGGAAAGCTGCACTAACTTTGCTAGCACCGAGCTTGGGGAGAAGTTGGCATTACATACAATAAAGCATCCAAAGCCATATCAATTTCAAAGGCAGAATGATCAACCCAAACTCGAGTTAAGAAAACAGGTGTTAGTGTCATTCTCCATTGGGAAATATCAGGATGAAGTATTATGTGATGTAGTACTAATGCATGTATACTATATTCTATTGGGAGAACCTTGGAAGTTAGATCATCAAGTTAGATATGATAGATTAATTGATAGATAGTCATTCGTGATAAATAATAGACTAATATCTCTTGTACCTTTGACTTTACAACAAGTTTTTCAAGATCAGTTGAAAAAGAAAAAGGTAAATGAAAAGAAAATAGCAGAAAAACAAGAAGAGAGAAAAGCCAAAATAGAAGATGAAGAGAGAAAAGGCAACATTGAAAAAAAAGAAAGAAAAATCAAAGTTGAAAAAGAAGAGAGAAAAGCTAGAATTGAAAATGATGAAAGAAAAGGCAACATTGAAAAAGAAGAGAAAAAAGTCATAATAAAAAGAAAAGAGAGTAAAAACAATTTTATGGAGAGAAAAAGTGAGATCAAAAGAGATATAATTTCAAATTATATCCTTATAGTATTTATGTATAAGGATTTATTTTTTACTAACCAAATTGTCGGATATTTGCCGAGCAATATTATCTCTTTTTTGTAGTAATTTAAGAATATTATTCCAAAGAAGATAACTTCTAGTTTGCCACAGTTTGACAAATCAAAAATCAAAGTCAATACCAAGTCCTAAAACTGATGGAAAAGAGATATATATGTAAGAGAAAGCAATCATGTGTTGTACCCATGAAGAACAAAACTTGGCAAATATGTATCAATTGTCAAGCCATTGACAATATCACGGTAAAGTATCAATGACATCTTTCTCATTTATATAATATTATTATTGAGTTGCATGGATACTATTTATTTTTAAAAATTGATCTTAAGAGTGAGTATCATCAAATTCAAATTAAAGAAAAATATGATTTGAAAACAACATTTGAAATAAGACTAGGTCTATATGATTGGTTAGTTGTGATTTTTGGATTAACTAATGCCTCTAGCACTATCATGAGATCAATGAACCATATCTTGCATATTATTATTTTAAAGTTTGACTATATATATTTTGATAACATCCTAGTATATGATAAGATCTTAGATAAACTTACAAAATATTTGAAAATTATGTTAGTTTTAAGGAAAGGTAAGTTGGTTGAGAAATTTAAGATTTTTATTTTTTGTTCGGATAAGATTGTATTTGCTAGAAATGTGGTAAGTTTTGAAGAGATTGTCATTGACAAAGAAATTAAGGTAATTCGAGATTGGAAAACACCTTATTTGGTAAGTCAGGAAAAAAGATCAATTGCATTTAATAATAAAAAGTTCAGTGGAGTAGCCCTCAAGCTAAACTAGTGTCATGTAAGGTGGGTGGATTTCATCAAAATATTTCCCTATGTGATCAAGTGTAAGCAATGTATGAAAAATGTAGTTGCTGATACATTATCTCGCAGGTACGTTTTGCTTAAAATCATTAATACTAAATTGTTTAGTTTTACTTGTAATACTTTGTTGGATACAAAACTTATATTTTTAACTGCATGTTTACCACATGTTGTATTTGCATATAAGTTATCACTATTAGAGATTATCTATGGTTTTAATCCATTGGATAGAAAATGACATACTCAAGAAAATATTAATCTAGCCAATAAGAGTTTCAAGAATGTTGTTTTTTATCTAGGGATTGGGATTAACCTACATATGAGGAATGAACGGTTTATGGAGAGAAAAGTATCAAAATTCCTTAGATTAGAGGGATTATTTAAAGTGTTAAAAATTCATCAATAATAATTATAATATGAAATTATCTAACAAATATATTGTTAGCTATAATTTAAATATTTCTAAGTTGATGCCTTTTGATGTAGGTGATTAAGGAACTAAAGATTTGAGGACAAATCATTTTCAAGAGGGGGAGAATGTTGTGAATTCGACTAAAAACAATACGAATTCACAAGTCCAATTAACGGAACCAACAATGGAGCTGAACAATCTATCACCAAATGAGATGAAGGATCATTTGAGACTACAAGAGGGCCCAATTACAATACTAAGGGCAAAAAGATTCAAAGATGCTTTATATGTGCTGATTTAAGAGATTGAAGAAAATTCAAATAGAAGTCCAATAGAAGAGCCCAAGATGAGCCTAAGAGAAAGTACAGATTTAATTAATAAGGAGAGATTTATTAATATAATAAATATTTTAGGATATTAGATGATAATATTATATATTTAATTAGTTAAGTTCGGATCTTTAAATTAGTTATTAAAATATCCTAGATATTTAGATTATATATGGTTAGCATGTAACAATAATAGATATTTTTCCTTGTTTTTAGGCTTATTCGGTTGTTATCTGTGTCTATAAAAGGCATACTCCACAGCATTGAAGGATACACTTTGGAAAATCAATTTTGTGATATTTTGTCTTCTTTCTCTCTTGAAAGAACTTTTGAACTTATCAGGTTTTTACCTAGGGCATTCAAGAAATCGAGACTTATCACCCGAGGTTTTCTAAAAGTTTTTCTTAGAGGATTTGGGTGTGGCGTCTACATATTTCATACCTTGTTTCTCAAATAAACAAGGCGTCTACTTGTGTTTTGAAAGTCTTGGGGTCTTACCATATTTGGTGTAAGGTATCGTCAGCATATTGGCGAGATTTATATCAACACCCTATAAAATCTTAAAAAACTATAAAACACCATAAAAACCATAAAACACTAAAACCCCAAAAAACCCTAAAAACCTTAAAAAACATGAAAACCCCATAAAAACCTTAGAAAGCCCCAAAAGCACTAAAAACACTAAAAATATTTACAAAAAACCTATAACCCATAAAAACCATAAAAATAAAAAAAATCTTAAAAAATCCTAAAAGCCCTAAAAACCATAAAAACACTAAAAAAACCTAAAAACCCTAAAAAGTATAAAACACTAAAAACGCTTAAAACCAAAAAAACATTAAAAATCCTAATAAAGCCAAAAAAACTATAAACCCCATGAAAACCATAAAAAATCCTAAAACCCCTAAAAACTCTTTAAAAAAACCCAAAAATTCTAAACAACCATAAAAATACCTAAAAACCTTTAAAAAATCCAAAAAAAAACCCTTTCTCCCTCTCTCCCACTATCTCTTAGAGTTTTTAGGATTTTTTTTAAAGGTTTTTAGGGTTTTTCGGGGTTGTTAGGATTATTTATGGTTATTTTGTGTTGTTTAAAGTTTTTCTTGGGAGTTTTTAGGGCTTTTCTTTAGTGTTTTATAGTTTTTTAGCGTTTTTAGGGTTTGTTAGGGTCACGCCCCAACCCGGTTTGTTTGGATCCTCGTGAACAACCTGCCGCTCTCTCGGTTTATGAGGAGTTTCCTCCAACTTTAACTCAAGATGAGTCAGTCGTAATTTCGACCTTGTTCCTTGGAAGACATATATCCAATAAAATGCAAGCTTAAGGAAATTTAAGCATACCTAACAAAGGGTAAGGCTCAATATTATTCTTAGTCATTTTTCCTTTTATGAAAAAGTGATAGAAAGGAGGGGTGAGTACGACTACTCAGTGAATGGGCTTTTCAAGAAAATATCTTTGAGGAAAAGAGTTGTATTTAAGTGTGTCTGACTCCTTTCTTTCAAAAATCATTTCATTTAAAATCTCAGGATTTACCACTATTTCCTTATTTAATCACGATGTGTTATCACCCAACACAACCTTCATCATGAAGGTTAAACACACATTCGCAAGCCAGCACGACCACTGAACTCACTTGTGGCTTCGGAGCGACTTTACTAGCCACCTAGATAGAAGTACGTCCACTTCTACCCTAAGAATGAGTGGATGTACGTGACATCCGACCCTTAATCCCAAAATTAATTCTCTGTGTCTGTATGAGAACATTGACCTCATTCCGTCCCCGCCCCGGTCTCATGCGCTTAGTGCTACCAAATTTTGCACAGTCACCTAGTACAACTAACTGCCCTTATACTCATCATGTTGTCCAGGGCCCTTAGGATGCATCACTACCCCCTCATGGGCGTCTTGATGATCCCGTAATCATAGTGCATGCACAAACAGTATTTTCTTATCAAGCCATATAATCTTTGGTACCACTAGTCCAACGGCCTCGACCCTCAACTCAACCTGCGGCTGTTTGTCTTGACTGGTTCGGAGACTTGTCATGTCACACTACCACTAGTTGACTGAATATGTCGGTCTTGTCTTGGTACCATGGCCAAACAATTCATTTATTAAAGTTTTATGGCACATATCTCAAGTTTGTTTACGAGCTCCTACTCGTGCCCACTAGCCTATAGCCCACTTATTCGAGATTTTCAAAATCAGGCATAATAGCCCTCAATTTCCAAAAATCGAGGCCCCCAACCTATAAGAGCTATTCGAGCTCCCGTCAAGAAGGTCTCCCAAATAGTTTAAGCATTGGCATACAGTCAGAGGAGAGCACTTCTGATAAAATTATATTTTCAACTATCCATTATACCGACCGGGTATAAGGACATCTCCGCTCATAACCGATGAGCGGGTTTTCAACTTCCATCGAGGAATTTTCATCATACTAACCGAGTATGATATACTTCCTTCAAGGAATTTTCATCTTCGCTCTCCTTCTGATGTTCTTCCTAGGATCAAGAATAACATCATTTGATGTTAAATTGGATTAGAATTTCATCATTGAAATTTGGTCGACTCTCTCTCTAACATCGATCGGAAATTATAGAGGGGAGCCGAATTGGCTTACCTTTCTGTCCTAATTCGACCATGGGAGGGTTAAGTGTTTGGAGGGCTTGGTTTGGCCTGAGGAGGGCTCGAATTGGTCGATTTCAGCTCAACTGAAATAGGGCAGCTTCGGTCCGCCGGAGCTGCTTCACTGTTCAATCACGCCGGCGCTTCTCCGCGACTCTCGGAATGAATGCAAGTCACCATCGTGTATGACTTCTCCCCAGTTCTAATGAACCTGATCTCGCCTTCTTTGGCTTAGAAATGACCCTATATCAGAGCTCTGGTTCGACTTTCACCGAAAATATATTGTCTAAGAATATTCTAAATATACCTTTGTTTGGTTATGACATGATTTTGAGATGTGAGTGAACATCAATGTCTATGAAAGGATGGCCAAAGAGGCTAGAAGAATAGTTTCATCATCATATATGAGTAGAAAATATTTTAAAGGATGGTGGTCAATAAATGAACATTGAGGCAAGTCAAAAAAAAGTATGAGCAACTAATGGGATGAAACCAAGTTGAAGGAGAAAATAATTCATGTATAATATGTTAGGTATCCATCCAAGTTCTAAATGGACGAGCTAACAACCATTGTATTACTCCCACTACTATACTAGTGAGACATTTACTACCATTATACAATACTAAAAAATACAAAACAAACATCACCCATTTTTTTATAAAAATAAACTTTCTCACTAGTATCATGAAAATATTTATAAATTCCATAAAAATTCTAAGAATAGCGAGTAATTATAATTAAATGCATTTGAACAATTTTTCTTCTATACTTATACCTCAAGTGCTCTAAGTATAGGTTTGATTTTAATAATATCTTTGTGTTTCACTTATGTCTAAAATGTGATTAGTGATTTTAATATTATCTTTGTGTCCCACTTATATCTGAAATGTGATTAGAGAGAGGTGATAGTAAAGCTTTTTTATTGCAAATACAGATGTTAAACACAAGTTTTCCACACCTATCTCGGGTCAAATCTTCACAATTTACCCCCAATCACATTTATAATACTCCTAATGGCTTGTGGAATGAGTGAGGGCTCTTACCCCGACTAAGCACAACAGAATTTGACCGTTTGTCAAAACTGGTCGAAACCAAGCAAAAGAGGGTGTTGCCAAAAATTCTCAATGGAGTTGGGCGGAGAGCTGACCACACCTTAGGTGTTTTGTAGATAAGAGCCAATTTTTATGTGTGGTGATCATCCAAGTGGTCACCAGAGTTAGTAGCAATTGGTTGTCGACTTGTCGCGATCGGGCTAAACTGTATAAACCCATCGAAAAATATTAGCTCATACTAGTCCATTTCTTCCTTGCCAAAGGTCGACCTTCACCATGGAGATGTAGAGGAGAGGGAGGCCGACAATTTGGCACTGGTGGGGGTCAGAGTTGTGGTTGGAGGACGGTGATAGGACCATTGCGACAACCGATTCTACTATCCAGAATGGGATTAGCAAGAATGGTTATATTTCGGCCCTTTCCAGCCACTATCAGGTCAGGGCTCGGTAATGAATCTCTAGAGTACTCAATTATAGTCAATTTGACACCAAAATCAATACATTTGGTGATCGGACAAGAGAAATATGACCATTTTATTGACTAGAAGTCAGGGAGCAGCTAATGAACGATTTTTCTCACTTTAAATTACAATATCAAGCTATCCATGAGAAGTTAATTTAATTAAATTCATAGGGATGGTCTTAGCTCAATTTCTAGCTGATCTTTCAAATTTTTAGCACTCAATTTGATAAAAAAAAATTAAGTTAGTTATAGCGATAAGAGAAATTGTGGGTTGGTGTTCAGTGGCTCGAGTTGAGTTATGTAAACCCCGCTCTTTTGAGTTAAGGAAAACCGGGAAAAGAACCGGTCAAACTGAGTGAGAAATACCGGACCGGTTCACAAACCCGACCATTTGAGGGTTAATAAAACCTTGGAAAAGAACCTTAAGATAAACTAAAAGAGAAAAACCAGATCGGTTCAGAAGAACTAGATCCTATTAGAATACCAAAGTTAAGCATGCTTGCATAAGAGTAGTGCAAGGGTGGGTGACCTCCTGAGAAGTATGTTTTTTTAACCCGAAATTAATATATATAATTATTGGAATTAATACCAATTATTTAATACCTAAATTAAATTATTATAATTAATACCAATAATTTATGGCAACATTAATACTAGTAATAAATCTCCACCATTTAATACACAATTTTACACATACATAAAGGTTAAGGAGTTAAAAGTGGGGAAAATTGGGGGATTTTTTAAATTTGAGGGACCATAATGTAATTTTATAAAATTGAGGGTCAATTGGGCGTGATAAGAATGTTAGAGGGCCAATTGAGAAATTTTAGAATTTTTGGGGTAAAACATACCATTTTTGTAAATGAAGGGCAAAATGGTAATTTTGGAAAAGTTAGGGGACCAAATTGAAAATTTGGGAAATTAAACCCTTTTTTATGAAATTGAATAAATTGAGATCCCAAGAAAAATTTTAAAAGTTTTGAGACTCAATTTGAGGAAAAACCAGCATTAGGGACTTACAGTTAAAGAAAAATAACTTTAGAGACCTAATTGCAAATAAATAAAAAGTTTGATTTTCTCATTTATTTGAAATGAATGAAGGCTATTAGGCTGAGTGATATTGAACAAGGATGTTCATATCGTGTAGGAACATGAAGTACCAGGAACGTCAACAAGTATAAGCTCGCGTGAATATAAAAAACTGGTCTAGTGGAATTCACTGCATTAACGGGTGAGTGGGTTATTCACATTATATCCGGTTGGGATGATGAGTACCTTTTCTAAATTAGAATTCACCGTGAGTGGAACTTTTAACATCATACCCGGTTGGGGTGATGAGCGAAATAAGTTAAAAACCACTTAAAAGTTGTGAGTGAGATTTTATATAATACCTGATTGGGAATGATAAGTACCTCGAAATGAAAACTCGTTATTTAGTAGTATTTTAAACATCACAACTTAGAAAAGTAATGTGAAAATTACACGAAAAAACTAATTACAGATTGTAAGTAGATCATACCCAGTTGGTATGATGAAACTTACTCGGAGGAAGTGGAAAACCTATTCATCAATAATGAGCGAAGATATCCTCATACTCGGTTGGTATGATGGATAGTTGAAAATTTATTTTGTCGGAAGTGCTCTCCCCTGACTATGTGCCTATGCTTAAACGATTTGGGAGACCTTATTGACGGGAGCTCGAATAGCTCTTATAGGTTGGGGGGCCTCGGTTTTGGAATTTGGGGGCTATTATGCCCAGTTTTAAAAATCTCGTACAGTGGGCCCAAGGCCAGTTATATGCCATAAAACTTTAAATAAATGAATTGTTTGGCCATGGTACCAAGGCAGGACTGACATATTCAGTCAACCAGCGGCAGTGCGACATGACAGGTCGACTGACTAGTCAAGACAAACAGCTGCAGGTTGAGTTGAGGGTTGGGGCCGTTGGACGAGTGGCACCACATATTATATGGCATGATAAGAAAATATTGATTGTGCATGCACTATGATTACGGAACCAACAAGACGTCCAAGAGTGGTAGTGATGCATCCTAAGGGCCCTGGATGACTTGGTGAGTATAAGGGCAGTTCGTCGTACTAGGTATCCGTGCGAAATTTGGAGTAGTACCAAGCGCATGAGACCGGGGTGGGGACGGGATGAGGTCTCTATCTTCATATGGACACGGAGAATTGATTTTAGGATTGAGGGTCGGATGTCGCGAACATCCACTCATTCTCAGGGTAGAAGTGGATGTGCTTCTATCTAGGTGGCCAGTAAAGTTGCTCCGACGCCACAAGTGGGTTCAATGGACGTAATGTCCTGCGAATGTGTGTTGGGTGATGACACACCATGATTGATAAGAAATTGTGGCAAAACCGAGATTTGAAATCGAAGGACTTTGAAAGAAAGGAGTTTGGCACACTCCAATACAAATCTTTTTCCTAAAGTTAAAAGTTTGGAAAACCTATTCACTGAGTAGTCGTACTCACCCCCTCCCTTACATCCCTTTCAGGAAATTCTAGAAAGCCTACCCTTAAAGACCATCAACTAAGACACCTATGAGACAGATATGATAGATTTAAAATATTATGCAGTTTTAATTTATGTTATTCCATGAAAAGATGCAGGTTTAAAGGATGCTTTACTCTTTACGGTCTATAATAAGGGGAAACCCTTTAATAAACCGGGAGAGTGGCAGGTTGATCACGGGGATCCGACCAAACCAGGTCGGGGCGTGACAAGTCGAGTCAACCCAACTTGTTCATTTCTTCTTTTCTTTCCATTTTTAAACTTTTAAATTACCATTTTGCCCTTTTGGGTCCTTTTTGTAATTAAATTATAAATCCCTGCCATGTTTGGGCGAAAACCGGCTTCACCCAAAAATCTTGATTTTCGTGCCCGACACTCAATCTCTAATCCGATCGAATCCCTAGCTTTGATATCAAGTTTCCTATTCCATTTTCATTATGAGTTTATGATCCAAATCCCGACTCATGTTACATTCTGGGTTTTGTTCCAAGTTTTAGTTTTTGTCTCTTAATCAAGACTTTAATTCCGACTTCCGATCATATCCTCATGTCCCGTGTCTATAATTTTGTTAGCAGTTTTGGTTATTATTTTAAATTTGGGATCTCATTTATTCATTTAGGGTTTTATTTTTAGTTTGAGATATTATTCTCGATTCACACACGATTTTCGGTTCACTTATTTTTAATCCTGGTTTGAATTTTCTGGTGTTATAATCTTTTTTTTTCAAATATTTTTATGTTTAGATCCATTTAATCTTCAAGGGATTCTTCCCCTTCTTACTAGAGAGCATCTTCAATTAATTTAAATCTCCTTTTCAACTCAATATACCATTATTTGAATTTATATAGTTAGTTTTAAGAAGTGAGACTCTTTTTCTTCAAATCCAATTAATGTTGTCCACAAATTCCTTATTCAATTATTTTATTAATATTCAATCTCAAGTTATGT
The DNA here is from genome assembly GCA_030064425.1 of Trapa bicornis. NCBI lineage: Eukaryota > Viridiplantae > Streptophyta > Magnoliopsida > Myrtales > Lythraceae > Trapa > Trapa bicornis. Next base: position 18,514,029 of record CM057758.1, on the reverse strand, counting down.
TAAATTTTTTAAATTTGGATCAAGCAATAGAAAATGAATCACATTTGTATCACTTATACACAAGTTAGACAAGCCCCATCAAATTTTTGTAAGAAAAATAAATCCTATAAGATTTACTTCAAATTATTCTAATATATTGCTAGATTTTTCTAGTGACCTATCAAAACATTTTGTTTATTCATTTAAAAACTTTATTAAATATATATAAAGTTCATGTAAAAAATTTAAATTTAATTATTATAATAATATTATACACATTTTATTTATAATTATTCTATTTTATTTCAAGTAAGAGTTATTATTAGAATGGTTGGGGTGGGATTAAAGGTGATTCATATTTATTTAAAAGTTATTATTTATAAATAATAAATCAATATTATAAATTAACCAGATTTTTGTAGTAGACTCAATTTAATATAATTTTTTTAATATTAGTGTTTATGGTGAATACAATGGTTAGTTGTAGCGATATAAATTCTCTTGTTTACATATATAGATGACAATTGTTACGGGTAGGGATAATAACTACAAGATGAGTATTTATTTTCTTTCATATTTTGTTATATTTAATAATATGTAATAAATGGTAGTTTTTAAATAATTATATTTATATTAAGTTAAAAGTTATTATTTATAACTAATTAACTCTGAAAATATAGTTAAATATTTTCTATTTTATCTAATATAATATAACCAGACTAAATTTAAATTAATCCTAATGTCAATCTCTCATCTCACCATATAAAATAGATATATTAATTCTAACTAATATATTATCAGATAATGGAGCCATACATGAAATTTATTATAGGGTAAAAATGAAGTACAATAATGAGGTTGGCTATCACCTCATTTGAGAGCCTCACACCTTTTGCCATAATATTGGAAGGAGGAGGAGGGAAGAGAGGCAGGGAGACGAAGATTGTTAGGATAGAAAGATTTACTTGCAGGTACAGGAAGAAAAAAAACATACTTGTAACAGTATTTCTCATGAACAGAAGTCAAGCGGCCAGCTACAAAGATCAAAAGGAAACTAGGAATGGCCGATCATCGACCACAGTACATTTGGCCACCTCGGCCTATCTGGTTTACTGATGGCCCCTCTCCCCCTCTCTCCCCCCCTCTCTCTCTCTCCCCCATTCTCTCTCTCCATTTTTTGTCTCTGTATTTTTTTCCAGTTTTGGAGAAGATCATTTAGTCTCTATCTTATTTTCATTTTTTTTCTTCTCCGGTTCCTATATAGAGCAAATTGACAGGGATGAAGATGAACCCTTTGGAGTAAATTAGGGTTTCTACTAATTAAAAAAGGGCAAGCAACAAACTATACGCCTGCTTTTACATACGGAAAGAAGCACATGGGCCATGCCATGCCATGACATGAAAGTGACTAATCATTCTATTTCATCTCATTGATATTCTCATTTCGATTCATTTCCAGCTAACCAGATGGGTTAGAGTATTTATGAACCTACAATATAAAAGCAGGACATTGAAGACAACCATCGCTTGCACCTCTGATCTAAGCAATTACATTTCATCCATCAGAGGACTTCAATATACCTCAAGAACATGCGACACGACAAATTCTCTCCTCTTAATCATGCATTGAAAATTGTGGTTGTTGCTATACTTAATGAGAGCCTATTGCTTGAAAATATCCCACGTTCTAAATGTAAGGTTTAAAGCAAATATACTATAAAGTTTTATAATATTGGATTATCTTATTGTAATTAGAATATTTTCGTAAATAAAACTATCTAATTTATTCGGTATTCATAATATATTTTTCTAATGACTATAATATCACCTGAAATATTGTTAGTAATAGTATTTGGTATTTTTGCTATGTAAATCCTATATTTTTAGAATTAGGGATGGCATTGTTAGTTTTATGTTTTCCTATTTTTGCCCATATATTTAAAATATCATTTTTATTTTTATGTTTGACGAAATAATTTTTTAACAATTTTTAGTGCGATACGTTATATAAAAGTAATTTTTATGTCAAATATTCGTAATAAATGATAATTTTATATTAGACATTTAAAAATAATTCTTATCCTACTAAATATTTCATAAAATACAATTATCTAGTTAACATTTATAAAGAAATGATACTTTGATATTAGATCTATTAAAATATATATATATTTTTAGTGACGAATAATTAATAAAATAAATTTATTTAGTGTTATGACTAAATAATAAATATGTCTATTTACTAAAATTTTGGAACTAATATAGTGATTTTAAAATATTGGATACAAAACTGTTAATATGTTTTAAAAAAATAGAATTATAGTTTAGTGGTTTGATACTAAATATATATATATTTATATTTATTTATTTTAATATTAAATTATATTTTTTAGAAAAAAATTGGTATAATGTTTTTTTTGCCGACAATGATTCTCCAGCTACTATACCACTACCCTTTGAGAGAGTGGTAGGGGTAGACACCATCAATTGTATAATACAAAAAAGATGCCAGCTTACGTAAACAAAATCATAGTTCATGGTGATTGGTGTTCTATGATGAATAGTAGGACTGATTGTACTTCATATTCGACCTATTTGGCTCTCACAGAATAAAAAATATATGTGTAAATGGTAATAAAGAAAAAATGGGTCAAAATTTACCTTAAGGTGCTTATGGACAATGGGTTTCTCTGTCTAGTGGTCACATCGGAGGCACTCAGCATGAGTATTGCTTCAGCCTCACGGAAAGGGACAAAAGGATGGGACGCATCTCGAGTCTTGACTTCTCAAATAAATGCCCACTAAAAAAAGTGCTAATGAATTTTTAAATGAGCAATTATTGGTACTGCAATCTCCTTTGCATGTTGTCTCCCTATAAGCATTTTGTTCAAAACAGATGTACTCGAGAGATTTTTAGAAGTAAAAAAAAATAGTAATAAAAAATATTTGTTTTCTTACATAGTGGTTTATAGATTATAGGTCGGATACTGCATTTATCACACTCAACCTTTCTATAACGGAGACAAGTTACCATAATATGTTATCTATACGGGACATGAAAATTCCCTTTAAAGCCATTGGCAATCACATGATGAATACCTTCTATTATATATAATAATACTTTATTTTATTATAAATGATAAGGATTTTAATCATACATTTTGTCATATATATATATAATTCACCTAGTAAAATAAAATTAGTTGTACACTATCAAATGACATTATCCAAGGTGAGGTCTCAAATTGCTAAGTTATGTCAACATCTAATATATAATTAATCACATTTTACTCATAATAGACGAGTGAGCTAACCCATTAAATTCTAGTAAAAGATATCTAAATTAAAATACTATTAAAATTTTCTGAAGAAAATATTATATCTATTAATATAAATATTTTATTAAAGTTATATAAATTTCAGAATATAAATTTAATTATTGTAATAATAATACACAAATTTTATCTACAATTACTATATTATCTTTTCACTATAAGAGTATTTATAAAACCCCTAATTACCATTATATGAGCTTCGTTTTCATATTATTTTTATACTTATCAACTCAAAATAAAAACTATAAACATACTTATAGAGAGATTTTATTAACTCCTGATTTTATTGCACACATGAATTATAAGTTGAGAAATAAGTATATTGAAATTATTAAAACTTATAAAATAAAAGAGTTAACCTAAAATTATATTTAAATATAACTCTCCACACACTACCTATAGTACTTGAAAATAAATGAGAAGTTAAATAAATTATTAGCACTCTAACCTATAAACATACTGAAATTATTAAAATTTGTAAAATGGTAGTGTTGATCCAAAATTATACTTAAATATAGCTCTCGTATATTATACACTATATATAATACTTATAAGATTTTAGAGTATTAAATATATAAGAAGCGAGAATTTAAATGGATTATTCGCCCTTAAGTTAATAGTTATATTATATATTAAAGATTTTAGAGTATTAAATAATACTAGTTAAACAATTAGTTAAGTATTATGTAAATATATTGAGATATTTTTATAATAATAATTAGGTATCTAGTGATATAAATACTATTTTACCCTATAACCTTAAATATATTATTGAGATTATAATTTTATATTTTTATTTTACTTATATCTAAGATGATATATTAATGAAAGATTACTTTTATTAGAAAAATAAATTCAATATACCATTATATGAATTATTAGAGTTAGTTTTAAGGAGTGAGACTTTTTTTTCTACAAACTCAAATAAGATTATCCATAAATTTCTTATTCAATAATTTTATTAATATACAATCTCAAGTTTTATTATATTTTTTTTATTTGGGGCAAGTACAGAATGAATGACATTTGTACCAATGAGACAAAGTTAGACCAGCCCGTCAAATTTTTGTAAGAGAAATAAATCCTATAAGATTTGACGTATCAAGACATTTTGTTTATTCATTTAAAAATTTTATTAAATATTTATAAAATCCATGTAAAAATCTAAATTTAATTATTGTAATAATATTATAAAAGTGATTGTTAGAATTGTTGTGGTAACCATAAATTGTAATTTATATTTATTTAAGAGTTATTATTTATAAATAATTAAATAATATTATAAATTAATAAAAAATTTCTATTTGAACCATTGATATAAATTCTTTCAATATCCGTTTCCTGAATACAATTGTTACTAGTAGTGATATAAATTCTCTGCATATTCGTGTCCGTATACATATGTAATACTATTGTTACTAGTAGTGATAATAACTACAAGTTAGAGTATTTTATTCTCTCATTTTTTGTGCACTATCTGTAATAATATGTAATAAATTGTCGTTTTTTTCTATTTTATCTAATATAACCTCACTAAATTCAAATTAATCCTAATGTCAATCTCTCATCTCACCGTATGAAATAGATATATTAATTCTAAATAATATAAGGCTTACATGAAATTTATTATAGGGTAAAAAAGAAGTTTTGACAAAAGAGGAGGAGCAATCTCTCATCTCACCATATAAAATAGATATATTAAAGGCTTACATGAAATTTATTATAGGGTAAAGAGGAGGAGCAATCTTTCATCTCACCGTATAAAATAGATATATTAAAGGTTAAAGGCTTACATGAAATTTATTATAGGGTAAAAAAGAAGTTTTGACAAAAGAGGAGGAGGAGGAGGAGACGAAGATTGTTAGGATAGAAAGATTTATTGCAGGTACAGGAAAAAAAACATACTTGTAACAGTATTTCTCATGAACAAAAGCCAAGCCGCCAGCTACAAAGATCAAAATGAAGCTAGGAATGGCCTATCATCGACGACCGTACATTTGCCACCTCCGCCTCTCTGGTTTGCTGATGGGTCTCTCTCCCTCTCTCTCCATTCTCTCTCTTCCATTTTTATATTCTGTATTTTTTTTCCAGTTTTGGAGAAGATCATTTAGTCTCTATCTTATTTTCATTTTTTCTAAAATGAAAGTAATAATTTACTCTAAAATTGTGTAGGGTGAGTCCATGAAAACACCCAAAATCTAAGGTGCTTATAATGGAGAAAACACGTAACCATTTTGGACTCTTATTGCCATTTGAATTTTATATATCTGTATGCATAATGTCTGCATACATGCATGTGTCTACTGGTCAGATCACGGCACGAGGGCACTCAGTAGAGTATTGCTTCAGCCCTGAGCCCCGTCCGATTCTCTGACGGAAGCCTGTTCTCAGATGAATGCCATTTTTTAATATTTCAGGAAATTGAAAAGAAATAGGTGGATTCATGTTTTCATGAATCTCATCTATACACAGGAGGTGGATAGACTATATGATGCTCCGGGTGAGACTGTTGCTTCTTTTTTTTTGGTGATTTATTCGCCTTCTGCCATCGTTCCCATGTTATGCTGTTTGTTGGGTTTCCTCTTGCTATCTCTTTTTGTAAATCAATAACATCCAAATGCCCTAACCATTTATCAGATATTGATTTAATGGATTAAACACACATGTAAAGATGTACTAAGTTGTCAAGATCTTAGCTGTGGCACTTGGGTTGTCTTGCTGTTTCTTCAAATCTAATTTTTCGCTTGTCTACTGATAATTTCCTTTTTTTGAAAGGTGATGCGCTGGTGATTTCCAGTTGAGCGGCTTAGGCGCTGGAATCGACCATTGGTGTGAGGGTGATTGGGATGAAATCCAACATCTTTTGAAGGTCAGGAGGAAGGAAGAGAGAAAAAAAATGGGGAGGAGGGAGCTTTCCTAAGCCCAATCACGGATGGCAATATTAAGGGGTAGAATTATCTGCCGACTCATTCATTCAATCACTCAGTGGAGATCTGAAGTGAAGCACGGAAAACCTTCAACCGCATATATCTTCTACAGATTGACTGTGTGAATGATGCGGGAGATACTTCTGGCCCCTCCATTTTCCATGCTTGGACTGAAGGGAGCTCCTTTTTCCCTAATCCCTCTCTTCTCCGGGCATTAGATGTTTGATATTATATTTTAGTGACAATTGTATATTGTTAGCAACTTAGCTAGGGATTGCTGTAGAATTTTTTTTTCTGGATGAAATCTGTTCATTTCTTCCTGGAAAGGCTGTACCTGACTTGATTCCTGATTCATAACCAGACTAGACTGCCCCTACCATGCTCCCCAGGAATCTTACCCTCTTGCCACTTCTGCCCTGCACCTTCAAACATTTGATTGCCCTTGTGATTTCTTGGCTGCCATTGATCCTCCCTGACTCCCACTGTTGTTCCGTCTACAAGGTGCTGAACTGGGATTATCCATGCATGTTCCTGGTGGCTCATAGCATTTGATTATGAAGAGACTCTGTTGGATGCAAGAAAAATCCACCTAAATACAATGCTTGTACTTTGAGGCTTTACTCCCCTTTTTGGGGTATTGATGCATTTGTACCTTTGCTTTGTCTCTCCTCATGTAAACCCCAGAGATATTCCCCTATGCCCCCGATAGGTCTTTTGTGTATTGGAACTTGGAGCTAGCTAATAATAGGGAGTTCTGTTTTGGCCTATGAATATACAGTTTAGCTTATGCCCAAAGTATGCCTTTTATCAATATATACATCTCTTTTTACTAAATATCCACTTTTATCCTAACAAATAAATTGATTAGTACAAAATTCACTCCTAACTTGACTTAAAGTTTCCATATGCAGTCACCATATTGGCTCAAAATCAACTCCAACATTTGTCACGTCGTGGCAGCAGGGCCCTTGAGTCCTCATTTCTTGCATTGTCTTGTCTGCATATGTTCTCTGGTTTGACAAGGAAAATTCTGATGGAATGACACCAATATAGGTAAAAAGTAATATTATTTACTATTGTAATTGTAATTTTGACCATCCCTACCAAAAATTTAAAGCTATTTATGATTACCCATAATTATATTAAAAAATCCTGACCTATTAATGAGTGGAAACAGGCGCACAAGTTGAGCGGCCAACCCTTGATTCTACTCTCTTGGTTGGAGGATAATTTGTGACTGTGGTGCTCATCTCTCATAACATTGACAAAATTTAATAATTCAGGATCATTGGCCAAAAAGAAGAAAAAACTGGTCCAATTCGAAATATTGAGTTTTAAAAGAGTAATACCTTCAAGTTCTTATGTGCCAAAATGAAGAACTACATACTGAGATACCATTACGCAATTAATTCCTTATGAACCGAGCCCTCTCTCTCAAATTTTGTCTTTTTTTCAGGCATTGGGCCGTGCTTATTAGGCTTTAAAATCATAATAGGCCGTATTTTCTGAAACCCATGAATTATTTAATTTTTTTTTATGAATATAGAGAAAATTATAATTAATTCAGACTCGACAATGAATCAGAAATGAGTTTCTTTACACTTTCCTTCAAACTGAGCGCAATCTAGTGGGCGAAAAGCTTTGGACAACCAGTAACGGGGAGATGCCCAGATGGGCATCTCGTCATTTCATCTTCAACTTTCGGTCTTGTCAACGTCCAGGGGACTTCTTAGTGGCGCCACACGGAGCCCAAAGCTCTTGCCTTTGCAGCTCCGAGAGGAGATGGAGCTCCAAGCCCGGTGTTTTGAAGCTCATTGCTCTTCCTTCCCCTCCTCGGCAGCGGGCTCCGGCGCTGGATATTCCGGTAAATCAATGTCCAGTTCACGCATGAACAGTTTAAGTGTCGTTGATTTGTTCCTTCTTCAATGTGTTTCTGTTTGATCACCTTGAGCTGACATGCCATGATATTGTCGCAGGGAAGAAGAAATTATAATTTTTTGTTCGGATTGAGTTTTTTTTATGAGGTATTTCTGGGATTTGATGTGGGAGAGAACAGGAAAAAGAAGTTTTCCAATATTTGTGGTTTTATTGCTGGAAACTTATTGTCTTTTGAGGTGCCTTTGAAGCCCAACAAATGGAAACTAAAATTTTCTGGAAATTCTTGCCTTCTGATCATCAATTTGTATCTAGAGGGGCTGGTGGAAGTTATAAAGAATCCGAGAAAGAAGAAGATAGCTGGCGTAGATCAAGATGAACTAGTGGACGACCTGGAACTTCTTGCCAATCCCGACAGTTCCTTTTGCTAGTTTAATGGTGTCAAGATACACCACAATGTCTATGATGCTGGTGCTTCCCAGCAGCATGAATCTCTGCTTCAAATTGATAGTGTGAATGTTCCAATGATTCTATTACACGGGTTCGGAGCCTCTATCTTCTCTTGGAATCGCATTGAAGCCTTTAGCTCAGGCCACTGGCTCTAGAATTCTTGCATTTGATAGACATTTGGATTAACTTCGAGGGCTGACCCAAGTTCTTTGAAGGTCCCCCCAGGTGGCGGGGATTCAAAATCTCTGAATCCTTATTCGATGGCGCTCTCGGTGCTAGCAACCTTGTATTTTATCAACTTCTTGGCAGCTGAGAAAGCCATTCTAGTTGGGTGGGTGACAAATGGTTTCTTTGGATACAAGTGCCCTTATCTCATTATTTTTAGTATGTAAATATATTGAACTTTATTATTTCACATCATGTAGATTCACCTCCAGAACTAGCCTAATTAAGTCGATTTTCTTATGCATTCAGCTGGATCTCTTGTAGCAGTTAACTCATATTTTGAAGCCCCCGGAAAGAGTTGCCGCTCTGATCCTTCCCCTGCTATTTTCGCTCGAAATCCTCCAAGGGGAGAGAATCAGCCTGAGGGACAGAAGTCGAGGTTGGAAACAGCAGAAGGAACCTTATATCCATGATCTGGGCATTATTATCTAGGATTGCCAAGTATGTGGAATGCTAATAGCCAACTGTATAAGTGAGTCCTTTCGGCTATACTTCAGTCTGCTGTTGGTCTTGTGCTGGTTAGATAACTTCATGATTTGCCTTTTATTTTGTCTATTTTATTTATTGGTCTATCCGTCTCTTCAATATTCAAACTGTTCCTAAGAATCATTAAGACTTCAAACTTATATTGACAAAACTGTTTTTTCAGGTAAGGATGATAATTGATAAATTTGGCATATCTGCCATCAAGATTGCATGGAACCATAAAAAACAAGTTACTGATCACATCCTCCAAAGTTATACAAGGGTATAATCTGAGACGGTCATGATTTTGCAGTATAAGAAAGTTGAATTCATAGATTTTAACTCATGAATGTGCATTTACACCATATATATGTGTGTGTACAATTGCAGCCATTAAGGAATAAAGGTTGGGACAGAGCTCTTGTAGAATATACAGCAGCTATGCTTTTGGATGTTGACTCTGAATTGAGACCTCCCATTCAAAAGCGGCTTCATGAGAATTCTTGCCCAGGTAAACTTCAGTGCAAGGAACCTATTTTGTTTGTTTGACTGGCCCATGGGGCACTATTTGACGGTGTTATTCTCTTACTGATAACAGTCCTGATTATTACTGGTGATAATGATAGGATTGTTCCGTCTTGGAATGCTGAGAGACTCTCCCAGGCAATTCCAGGATCAATTATTGAAGAACTGTGGACACCTGCCTCATGAAGAGAAGGTTGATGAGTTTGTTAATGTTGTGAGGAAGTTCCTGCAGAGAAACTTTGGTGGCTATGGGGAACAAATGGTTCAGCAAGCTCTAGCTTGATTTCTCATGCTACAATCAACGCAAGGAACCAAAGCATTTTGGAAAGCAAAGGGATCACTTTGGAGGCTGGTGCCAGACAAAAAAATATCCAAGTACGCCATATCTACTGGCCCAAGAGCTTCTAATCAAGTTATTCCATTTTTTACCACTGGGTCCTGTTAAGCATGAAACTCCATTAAACTTTGTACTCTCTGTTCGAGGTTGATTGATTCTGATTGAACCAGAGGGAAGAGAATCCAAGCTTCTTGAAGAACATATTCCTACAGTTGAACATATGATGCGTCAATGTAAGCCACATGTTGGCTAGCTACTATTAGCTTTTAAAAGACAGGTTAATTGATATTGTAATCAATTATTTGCTCATTAATATTGCGTTTAACTTTTGTTCAAGCATTTGTACCCACTAGATTCCTCTAGATTCAGCTAACTTTCGCATGATTGATTTTCGTTGATCATGCCTCCGTGGTGTAGATAACATCAGGACGGAAGCTTTGCTGAACCTCAAGCACGAGCTCCTCCAGACTCAGTTTGCATTCAAGCCCTATCTGTAAGAATGCAGTATTCTATATCATTGTTCATGGCAACAAACCCTAATAACAGGTCCCAGAGAATAATAGCAGCGGATATCGTAATGACTGAGCAGAAGAGTTGGAACCGATCCCAATGATGCATACCTTAACGACGAAGGAGTACAAGACGGCATCTTCCATGCTGCTAATGTTGAGGTGGAGGATGTCGAACGATAGCCTCTCCAGGATGGCGATTATCTTCAGTATCTGCCCGGGTATCCTCCTGGCAATTACCTTGAGGATCACGTTCGATCCGGAGATCCTCGCCTCGACATCAGCAACCCTAGAGCTGCAGCAGGCTCCCCCAGTGAGCTCCTTATTAGCGGTGCTCTCGAAGATGAAGGGACTGTCAAGTGGCGGCGGAGGGGCCATCAGCTGGAGGGGGCGAGGGCTAGGGCTAGGGCAAGGACTGAGGCTCATGCTCATCCTCCTCTTCTTGGCCTCGAGGGACTGAAGGACTTGGTGCAGCTCCTTGATGAACTCTATAACTCCTCCGATTACCGACGCCTGATCTCCCTACGTAGATCACAACCCAAAAGAAGATATTATTTCTTCAACCTGACATAGAAAGGTGTCTTCGGAACTCTTATAAGACACGTAATGTTAAGGCTAGGGTTCATCCCTGTAAGTAGCCAATTATTCTGTTTCCTCATAAAATCTTCTCCACAGCAAGATACCCGTGATATACCCTTTTGATGTAGAATCGTGGAGTCAAGGAACGGAGGACTTTGAGGTGCTCGTTCATCTGCCTTCTCCTGTTCCTCTCCACAGCGATGTGTGACATCTTCCCACCTCCCTTGCTACTTTACTTTTCAGCCCTACAAACAATTCAGTTCTCTCTCTCTCCCACTTCAATGCTATTTCTCTCGACAGCAGCTGGGAGATTTCCTTATATACAACTCAGAAGCATGCCGCAAACCACTAATATATATATATATATATGCAGTGTAAGAATTTGTTTTTCTTTACTTTGCTTCCCCCACTCTCTAACCCACCCGCTCACCCACACAGGCGACCTCATAACCTTGTATAAAAAATGATCCATACCACACTCACCATAGGGAGAGAGTTGGGCTGGGTAAGACTGTAAGCTCAATAAATGCGGCATGCTGCAGTCTCGTGAGGCAATTTTACTCTTCATGCTTTCTGGTCTTCTTCTAGGGTTTATAGAGAGAGAGATAATGAATGAATGTCACTGTAATTACTTGCTCACGTTTAGTATATTGGTTCAATTCACGAGAGTTGAAAATAACATCGGGATCGGTTCATGTTCATAGTGTTTGATCCTCCCCTCTCTCTCTCTCTTTCTCGCCCCCTTCCCCTCCCCCTCCCCCTCCCCCATCAAACAGCACTTGACTTGGAGTCGGAAGAGGAAGAGGATGAATGTGAACACTTCCTTCTATAATAATTCATCATTTAATCGACTGCTGCTCCCATTATCACCTGAAACTTAACCGTCTTTTTGTTCCTACTACGCACTCAGAACAACAGTTGCTGGGTTGCATTACCAACTCTCTCTTTCCCCCTCTCTCTGCAGCTCTAAATACATAGATCATGCCGACCTTGCCCACTTCATCATCACCCTACACCAATATACAAATTTACCATTGGCACAAATTCTCTTCCATGAGAATAAATACATGACTAGGTATACATACACCATTTTGAATATTCTAAATGAGTATAATTATCAGTTCTTATTACCTTTTTAGTTTAAAAAAATAATATTATCTCGTTAAAATTGATAGTACACATGCACACTTTCAGAGAAATTTTTTAGTCCGAGAGTGTGGAAACAGTTTTTTTTATGAAGGTCTGCTTTATCAAGAACTAGCTACATGGATAACACAGAGTATGCACAATAGCTTGATTACTACTTGAGCTTGATGATAAGTGTCAACCCAAACAAATAATCGGAGGTGGGTGAGATTGAGAGTTAGAATCAGTAGAGCAATGTTCGGGCGGGGTGGAGAGAGGAATAAGAAGAGAGGAGAAAATTATTAATGGGCTCTTAATAGGGCCCCAATTGGGTCTCTTAACCTGGGTGAGAAAACTGGGGAAAGAACCGGTCAATCTGGGTGAGAAAACTGAACCGGTTCATGAACCCCAACCGATAGAGTAAGGGTAAATCGGGAAATTTATAGATCTCGAGTGATCTAAAGAGTCACAAAAGGCATGAAAAAGGACTTTAGAATGCATTAGAAGAGAAAACCAAGCTGGTTCAGGTGAACCAGACTTGAACCAGATTGAACTGGTTTCTAAATTTATTTTTCTAGGTGGCTTAAAAAATTCAATTTTGAGAATTTAAGGTAACATTGGATAGATGATGAATTTAGATGAATGTACAAATTTTTAATTTTGAAAAACTCTGTACAATCGGGCCTAAACCGGTTGGTTTAAGCATTGAACCCTGTCTAGATCGATCTGGTCCAGTTCGGAACAATGTCGTCTTCTTCCTTCAGATGATAGCTCTGTTCACTTGTCGGAAAATGGAGCAGTATCGGCGAAGATGAAAAGTCTCTGTTTAAAGAGTTTCAGGCAATGAATGACCGCCATAAACTCACCAATCAGACTGCCAAGGAGTACTCGAGCTTCCTATATAAAGAGCCCCTTCTCATTCATCCTCCTCACACCTAAAAACTCATTTCTCTCCCTACTGCTCCAATTTATGGTAAAGCTCGAACTAAAGCTCCGACTTAGGCATTTTTCTAAGCCAAATAAGGCGAGATTGAGTTCCTTAGATTTGGGAAGAAGTCAGCTACCTGATGGTAGTCTCCATTTGCTCCAAGGATCACCAAAGAAGTACCGATGTGATTGAATAGTGAAGCAGCTTCGACGGACCGAAGTTGCCCTATTTCGGTTGAGCTATGAATGGCCAATTTGAGCACTTCTCAGGTCAAACCAAGCTCTCCCAACACTTCCACCACCTTCATAGGACTGAATTAGAGCGAAAATGTAAGCAAATTTGGCTCCACTCTATAATTTCCGATCAATGTTAGAGAGAGAACCGGTGAAACTTCACTGACCAAATTCTCCTTCAATTCAACATGAATTGATGTGATTCTTGATCCTAGAAGTAACTTTAGGATGAGAGCTATCAGCCCAAATCGAAAGCTCGGACCGCCGCACCCTCGACGATAAGCTTTCTCTCTCTAAGTCCATTTTTTCGACGAAGCTCTGTTTTATCTCAATTCGGATCCAAATGACGGGATTCAAAGTTCCATTGAATCATGTGGAAGAGTATGAACTCAATTTTACCTTCAATTTCAACAATTAAACCTGATTGAATGGTCAATTTGATGAAATCAAATTCGGCCACTTTGAAAGGGGGAAATTGAAGGAAAATTTTGGGGAAATTTGGGAATTTAAAAAAATTGAGAGACCAAAGTGTAATTTCCCAAAATTGAGGGCCAATTGGCCATGAAAATGATGTTAGGGGACCAATTAGTTGATTTTTAGAATTATTGGGGTCAAATTCGCTATTTTTGTAAGGTAGGGGCAAAATGATAATTTTTAAAAAGTTGGGAACCAAATTGAAAATATGGGAAACTTGAATCCCTTTTTGTGATTTTGGATAAATGGAGGTCCCAAAGTGATTTTTAGAAGTTGCAGGACTCAATTTGGGGAAAAATTTGCATTAGAGACCTAAAGTTAAAAAAAAAAGAACTTTAGGGACCTAAATGTAATTAATTAAAAGTTAGGCATTTCCTTAATTTGTGATGAATGAAGGCTACTAGGTAAAATATTAATGAACAAGTATGTTTATATCGTGTAGGAATATGAAATACTAGGAACACCAATAATGATAAGCTCGCGTGAGGCAAAAAGCCCTTTAAGAGGAAAAGTACACTGCACTTATCGAGTGAGTGAGAATATTCATATAATACCTGGTTGGGATAATTAGTACCTCAGAATTTAAAAACAACTACTAAGTGGAATTTTAACATCACATGTCACGCCCCGACCCGGTTTGGTCGGATCCCCGTGATCAACCCGCCACTCTCTCGATTTACTAAAGGGTTTTCCCTTATATTATAAATCGTAAAGAGTAAGGCGTTAACCTGCACCTTTTTCCAGGAATATCATAAATCAAAACTGCATAGTAATTTAAATTAGTTGTACCTATCTTGCAGGCGTTTAATTGCACAAGTCCTTTAAGGTTCGGCTTTCCGGGATTTCCTAAAAGGGGTATAAGGGAGGGGGTGAGTACAACTACTCAGTGAATGGGATTCAAATCTTTTAACTTTCAAGAAAAACATTTATATGGAGTGTGCCAAACTCCTTTGTTTTCAAAAATCATTTCATTTAAAAATTTGTGTTTTTCCATTATTTCTTAGTTATCGGTGTGTCATCACCCAACACACATCCTTCATCATGAAGGTTACAAACATTCGCAAGTTAGTATCACTACTGAACTCGCTAGTGGCTTCGGAACGACTTTTCCTGCCACTTGGATAGAAGTACAACCACTTCTACCTTGGGAATGAGTGGATGTACACGACATCCGACGCACAATCCCGAAATCGCTTCTTCGTGTCCATATGAGGACAAAGACCTCATCCTGTCCCCACCCCGATCTCATGCGCTTTGTGCTACTCCAAATTTCGCACAAACACCTAGAACGACGAACTGCCCTTATAGCCACCAGGTCGTCTAGTGCCCTTAGGATGCATCACTACCCCTCATGGGCATCTTGATGATCCCGTACTCACAGTGCATGCACAAACAATGTTTTCTTATATTGCCATGTAATCTGTGGTGCCACTAGTCCAACGGCCCCGACTCTCAACTCAACCCGCAGCTGTTTGTCTTGACTAGTCCGTCGACCTGTCATGTCGCACTGCTGCTAGTTGACTAAGCATGTCGGTCCTATCTTGGTACCATGGCCAAACAATTCACTTATTAAGTTTTATGGCACATATATCATGTTCATTTACGACCTCCTGCTCGTGCCAACTGGCCTTGGGCCCACTGTACGAGATTTTCAAAACCGGGCATTTAGCCCCCAAGTTCCAAAATCGAGGCCCCCGGCCTATTAGAGCTATTCGAGCTCCCGTCGAGAAGGTCTCCCAAATTGTTTAAGCATTGGCACACAGTCAGGGGAGAGCACTTTCGACAAAAATAGGTTTTTACTGTCCATCATACCAACTGGTATAAAGGACATCTCCGTTCATAACCGATGAACGGGTTTTCAACTTCCTTCGAGGAAGTCTCATCATACCAACCGGGTATGATCTACTTACAACTCGTAAGTAGTTTTTTTTTCGCATAACTTTCACATCACTTTCTCTAAGTAGTGATGATTAAAATACCACTAAACAGTGGATTTTTATATCGAGGCACTTATCATCCCCAACTGGGTATGATGTTAGTAAACCCACTCACCCGATAGTGCAGTGAAATTCCACTTAGTCGGGTTTTGTCCTTAGCAAGCTGGACCTCGACTGGCGTTCCCGATGTCTCGTTCTCCGGTGAGGGCGTGGCGGTGGAGCTTTCAAATCTGGGCAGATAGCTCTCCTCCAGAGGTTATTCCTAGGATCAGGGATGACATCAATTGATGTTGAATTGGATTAGAATTTCTTCATTGAAATTCAGTCGACTCTCTCTCTAACAACGATCTGAAATTGTAAGGGAAACTGAATTGGCTTACCTTTCGGTCCTAATTCGGTCGAGGAAGGACTAAGGAAGTGTTGGGGAAGGCTTGGTTTGGCCTGAGGAGGGCTTGAAATGGCTGATTTCAGCTTGACCAAAATAGGGTAGCTTCGGTCCGCTGGAGCTACTTCACTATTCCATCATGCCGGCGCTTTTCCAACGATTCTTGGATTGACTGGAGTTTGCTACTAGATAGCTGTCTTCTCCCCGTTTCTAAAGAGCCCGACCTTTGTTCAAGTCGAAACTCTAGTTCGAGCTTCACCGGGAAATGGAGTAGTAGGGAGAGAGAGAGAAGTGTTAAGGTGTGAGGAGAATGAAATGGGGATGACCTCTTTATATAGGCGTAAAACCCGTGTATTAAATGAGCGAGATTTATTACTAGTATTAATATTGCCATAAATTATTGGTATTAATTCTAATAATTATATTTTGGTATTAATTCCAATAATTTAATTTCGGTATTAAATTAATTGTATTAATTCCAATAAGCGTAAAAATTTTTGACCGAAATTTCGAGTTACAAAAAAAATATCATACTTCCCAGGAGGTCACCCATCCTCACACTACTCTAAGGCAAACACACTTAACTTTGAAGTTTTTATGGAATCTAGTTCACCTAAACCAATTTGGTTTTTATTTTTTAGTTTGTCTTAAGTTTATTTTCTAAGGTTTAATGAATCCTTTGGATCACCCAAAAGTTGTAAATTTCCATATTGCTTATTCCCAAATGTAAACCAGCTTGGTTTTCTTATTCGGTTTGACCGGTTCTTTTCCCGGTTTTCCTTAACTAAAAAAAAATACGGGTTTTACAACTCTCCCCTCCTTTTAGGGGTTTTGTCCCCAAAATAGTTACACGTTAAATAACTGAGGATAACTATCCCTCATTAGAGACTCAGTTTCCCATGTCTGTTCCTGCATGGGTCCGTTTTGCCACAACACCTTGACCATAGGGATTTTCTTGTTCCTTAAATTCTTGTCTCTTTGGTCGGTGATTCGTACCGGTTCTGTTTGATAAGTCAGGTTCTCTTCCAATTCCATTGGAGGTCGGTCCAGTACGTGACTAGGATCGGGCTGATATTTTCGAAGTACTGAAATGTGGAATACGTCATGTATTCTCTGCAAATCAGGAGGCAGTTCTAATTTATATGCTACCGGTCCTATCCTTTGAATAATGGGATATGGACCGATATATCTGGGTTTTAACTTTCCTCTTTGCTGAAACCTAAGTATTCCTCTCCATGGAGAGACTTTGAGGAATACCTGATCACCCACTTCGAACTCCAAATCCTTCCTTCGATTGTCTGCATAACTTTTTTGCCTATCTTGTGCAGTCTTAAGACGACTCCTTATTAATTTTATCTTCTCTGTGGCATCCTCTATTATCTCGGTTTTCTCTAACTTCCTTTCGCCCACTTCTTCCCAAAACAAAGGGGTACGACATGGTCGTCCATAAAGAGCTTCATAGGGAGCCATCTGGATGCTGGCCTGATAACTATTATTATACGCAAATTCCATCAAGCATAAGTACTCCTCCCAGCTTTTATTCATGGTGAGTACACATGCCCTTAGCATGTCTTCCAAGGTTTGGATGGTTCACTCAGACTGACCATTTGTCTGAGGATGAAATGCCGTACTCATGTGGAGTTTGGTTCCCATGGCATTTTACAGACTCGGCCAAAACCTGGAAGTAAATCTCGGATCTCTATCCGATACTATACTCACCGGGACACCATGGAGTCTTATTATTTCCTTCATGTATAGGATGGCCAGCTATTCTACTGTGTCCGTCACTCTTATAGGAAGGAAATGAGCTGATTTGGTCAATCTATCCACAATTACCCAAATTGCATCTCAACCTTTTCTGGTCACCGGCAAGCCCGTGACGAAATCCATGGTGATGTGTTCCCATTTCCATTCCGGAATTGGTAAGGGTTGTAGTAGTCCTGACGACTTCTGATGCTCTGCTTTTATCTGTTGACAAGACAAGCATCGGGCTACATATTCCGCAATGTCCCTCTTCATACCCTTCCACCAGTATCCTTGTTTGAGGGTGTGGTACATTTTAGTACTGCCCGGATGCATAGCATACACTGAATCGTGTGCCTCTTCCAATATTAATCTCTGTAACTCCTTGTCTTGAGGCACACATACCCTACCCTTATAGGTCAGTACTCCGTCACCTCGTAAATCGTAGTCCGTTTCCTTTCTTTGTTAGTTGAATCCAAGTAGGACTGAAGTTCTTTATCAATCTGTTGTTGGGCCTTTATCTCCTCGGTTAGACTGGGCCTTATCGCTACATTTGCCACCAAGCATTTTTCCTGTCGGTCCATCCTCAGACTCACTTCCATTCTTCCCAATTGTTGCAACAAAGGTAAGTAGCTTGTCTTGACTTGTGTCGCCTCAGTTTGATACTTGCGACTTAAGGCATCTGCTACCACATTTGCCTTTCCGGGGTGATATTCTATCACAAGATCATAGTCCTTCACTAATTCTAGCCATCTCCTTTGATGAAGATTTAACTCCTTTTGAGTTAGGAAGTACTTAAGGCTCTTGTGATCTGTGTATATCCTACACTTAACCCCGGAAAGGTAGTGTCGCCATATCTTCAAGGCAAACACTATTGCAGCTAATTCCAAGTCATGAGTCGGGTAATTTCTCTCATGTATCTTCAATTGTCGCGAGGCATACGTGATAACCTTCCCTCGTTGCATTAAAACACATCCCAGTCCTTGTCCCGAGGCATCACTATAGACTATGTACTCTCCTGTAGTAGGATCGGGTAAGGAGAGTACTGGTGCGGTCGTTAGTCAAGTCTTTAACTCCTGAAAAGACTTTTCACAATCCTCATCCCATTTATACTCAACTCCCTTCCTAGTGAGTCGAGTTAGAGGAGTTGCTATTTTAGAAAAGTCTTGCACAAACCGCCTATAGTATCCTGCCAATCCTAAGAAACTTCTAATTTCTGTAGGATTCCTTGGAGTTTTCCATTCTGATATAGCTTCCACCTTGGCTGGATCCACCTTAACTCCATCCTTAGATACGATGTGCCCTAATAATCCTACTTCTTGCAACCAGAATTCACACTTGGAAAACTTTGCATATAATTGGTTTTTCTTCAAGATTTCTAATGTAATTGCCAGATGCTCTTCGTGTTCCGACCTGGTTCGTGAGTATATAAGGATATCATCTATGAATACTATCACGAACCTGTCCAGATGAGGTTGGAACACGCGGTTCATCAGGTCCATGAAAGCTGCAGGGGCATTTGTCAATCCGAACGGCATCACTTGAAATTCATAATGTCCATATCTGGATCGAAACGCCGTCTTAGGGATGTCCTCTTCTCTAATCCTTAGTTGGTGGTAGCTTGATCGAAGATCTATTTTTGAGAAGTATGCTGCTCCTTTTAACTGATCAAACAAATCATCTATCCTTGGGAGTGGGTATCGGTTCTTGATGGTGACCTGATTCAGCTTCCTATAGTCAATACATAGTCTCATACTCCCATCCTTTTTCTTTACGAACAAAACAGGAGCACCCCATGGAGACTGACTTAGACGTATGAAATCCTTTTCCAATAATTCGTCCAGTTGTTTCTTTAGTTCTTTCAGTTCTACCGGAGCCATGCGATATGGGGCTTGGAATATGGGGTTGGTTCCTGGGGTTATTTCTATAGTAAAATCCACTTGGCGACTTGGAGGTAGTCCAGGTAGCTCTTCAGGAAAAACTTCTGGATAATGCCTGACTATCGGAATGTCTTCTATTTTCTTTTCTTCAAAATCCTCATTTATCACCATGGCCAGCACAACTGTACATTCTTTTTTAATCATCTTTTGAACCTTCAGGTGGGACACAAATTTTACTTCACTTTTTTTTTTTATCTCCCTGGAACTTTAGTCCCTTAGCCTTGGAGGTATGGAAAGTTACCGTCTTCCTTCTACAGTCCATCCTTGCCTGATGATTACTCAGCCAGTCCATCCCCAGGATTACTTCCACTTCTCTTAAAGGTAACGGAATCAAGTCAGCTTCAAGTTTGATTCCTCCAATTTTTATCTCACACCCCTTTAGTTGTTTATTTCTATTCAGACCTTCTCCTAAGGGTGTAAGGACATTAAGGCTTTGTACAAGAGGAGTGAGCTCCAGGGGTATCTTAGAAACCAACTCTTCCTTGATAAATGATCGTTTTGCTCCAGAGTCAAATAGAGCATAAACTGGTTGTCCCCACAGCTATATATACCCTGATTTAAGAAACGTATATTTTAGAATGAATTCTCTTTATTAATTTAAAAGACATTCAGTTTACATGACTCTTTTGGACTAGTTGGTAGGGTTTTGGGATGTACCCGCTATAGTGCTAGGGTCTCCTCTAGCCTCCTCCTGAGTGAGGTTGTATACTCTAGCTGGTACTCTTGTTGTAGCTTCTTGTCTGGAGTTGCTGGAGTTTCCTTGTGGTGGGTGGTCCAAGAGTATTTTTCTGTCTGTTCTCCCTAAGAGTAGGACAATCCTTCACAAAGTGTCCTGCTTGTCCGCAGGCGAAACAGGGATGGCATGCTCCCTCATGATTCCTTTGACACTTCGGACAGCAAGGGTTCCCTTGGGGTAAGGTAGGGACTACTATGGGAAGGGGTGGAGGCATGTTCCTTCTCCATTGTAATGCCTTTTTGTTTCCTCCCCTTGAGCTGGTATATTCTATTCGTCCTCCTTGACAGTTTGAATCTTTATCCCCCTTTCTAGTCGTCTGCTGCATTCGACGACGTCGGGTCTGTACCAGTCGCTCGCATTCATGAGCCATACTAATTATAGCTGCTAGGTCTGTGGGGCGTCCCAGTACTCCCATACGGTCTCGAATATCCAAGTTGAGACCGTCCACAAACCTATGGCATATGTCAGCTAGTCCGGCTAGGTCGGGAGCAAAGGGTCCGGCTAGGTCGGGAGCAAAGGGTCCGGCTAGGTCGGGAGCCATACTAATTATAGCTGCTATGGAACTAAGCCCTTGCCAAAGTCAGATGAATTCTTGTTTCTTCTCATTTATTAGGTGGGGTGCCAGGTATTCTACTGAGTATCTTTCCTCAAATTGCTCCCAAGTGGGGGCGGCGACATGTAGATTTCGGACATTATCCCACCACTGTCTAGCACTCCCTTCCAGGAAGAATTCCATCAGGATCACCTTATCATCTGGCAGTATTCGGGCAATTCCCATTAACTTCTTGATATTGGCCAGCCAGTCCATGGCAGTCCCAGCATCCTTTTCTCCGAGGAAGGGTTTACATCCTAGTTGTCGGAGAGTTTTGAGATTTCTAGGTATGTCTGTTGGAGTGGTTGGATTAGCAGGGGGAGGGTGGGATTGCACTTCCTCGGGCTCAGCCTGTGAGTTGGTATCTGCCTCAGGAGTAAGGTTAGGTTGGCCAAATACACGGGTGAACTCCTCATACAATCTTTGATGCTCCCTGCTGAGTCCAGGAGGAGTTGTCTGGGCTACTCTGGGAGTTTCTACCGGTAAGGGTGGTTGGGCGGTGTTGGAGACGGTAGCCCTAGTTCTCTTGGTTCCTTTCTTCAGAGCCATTCTGTCAAATTTAAAAATAACGCTATTAGTTACTATATTTTCTAGTCTTGATTATGTATTCGAGGAAATAGGCTCTGATACCACTCTAGTTGTCACGCCCCGACCCGGTTTGGTCAGATCTCCGTGATCAACCCGCCACTCTCCCGATTTACTAAAGGGTTTTCCCTTATATTATAAATCGTAAAGAGTAAGGCGTTAACCTGCACCTTTTTCCAGGAATATCATAAATCAAAACTGCATAGTAATTTAAATTAGTTGTACCTATCTTGCAGGCGTTTAATTGCACAAGTCCTTTAAGGTTCGGCTTTCCGGGATTTCCTGAAAGGGGTATAAGGGAGGGGGTGAGTACAACTACTCAGTGAATGGGATTCAAATCTTTTAACTTTCAAGAAAAACATTTATATGGAGTGTGCCAGACTCCTTTGTTTTCAAAAATCATTTCATTTAAAAATTCGTGTTTTTCCATTATTTCTTAGTTATCGGTGTGTCATCACCCAACACACATCCTTCATCATGAAGGTTACACACATTCGCAAGTCAGTATCACTACTGAACCCGCTAGTGGCTTCGGAGCAACTTTTCCTGCCACCTGGATAGAAGTACAACCACTTCTACCTTGGGAATGAGTGGATGTACGCGACATCCGACCCACAATCCTGAAATCGCTTCTTCGTGTCCATATGAGGACAAAGACCTCATCCTGTCCCCACCCCGATCTCATGCGCTTTGTGCTACTCCAAATTTCGCACAGACACCTAGAACGACGAACTGCCCTTATAGCCACCAGGTCGTCTAGTGCCCTTAGGATGCATCACTACCCCTCATGGGCGTCTTGATGATCCCGTACTCACAGTGCATGCACAAACAATGTTTTCTTATATTGTCATGTAATCTGTGGTGCCACTAGTCCAACGGCCCCGACTCTCAACTCAACCCGCAGCTGTTTGTCTTGACTAGTCCGTCGACCTGTCATGTCGCACTGCTGCTAGTTGACTGAGCATGTCGGTCCTATCTTGGTACCATGGCCAAACAATTCACTTATTAAGTTTTATGGCACATATATCATGTTCATTTACGAGCTCCTGCTCATGCCAACTGGCCTTGGGCCCACTGTACGAGATTTTCAAAACCGGGCATTTAGCCCCCAAGTTCCAAAATCGAGGCCCCCGGCCTATTAGAGCTATTCGAGCTCCCGTCGAGAAGGTCTCCCAAATTGTTTAAGCATTGGCACACAGTCAGGGGAGAGCACTTTCGACAAAAATAGGTTTTTACTGTCCATCATACCAACTGGTATAAGGACATCTACGTTCATAACCGATGAACGGGTTTTCAACTTCCTTCGAGGAAGTCTCATCATACCAACCGGGTATGATCTACTTACAACTCGTAAGTAGTTTTTTTTTTCGCATAACTTTCACATCACTTTCTCTAAGTAGTGATGATTAAAATACCACTAAATAATGGATTTTTATATCGAGGCACTTATCATCCCCAACTGGGTATGATGTTAGTAAACCCACTCACCCGATAGTGCAGTGAAATTCCACTTAGTCGGGTTTTGTCCTTAGCAAGCTGGACCTCGACTGGCGTTCCCGATGTCTCGTTCTCCGGTGAGGGCGTGGCGGTGGAGCTTTCAAATTTGGGCAGATAGCTCTCCTCCAGAGGTTATTCCTAAGATCAAGGATGACATCAATTGATGTCGAATTGGATTAGAATTTCTTCATTGAAATTCAGTCGACTCTCTCTCTAACAACGATCTGAAATTGTAAGGGAAACTGAATTGGCTTACCTTTCGGTCCTAATTCGGCCGAGGAAGGACTGAGGAAGTGTTGGGGAAGGCTTGGTTTGGCCTGAGGAGGGCTTGAAATGGCCGATTTCAGCTTGACCAAAATAGGGTAGCTTCGGTCCGCTGGAGCTACTTCACTATTCCATCATGTCGGCGCTTTTCCAACGATTCTTGGATTGACTGGAGTTTGCTACCAGATAGCTGTCTTCTCCCCATTTCTAAAGAGCCCGACCTTTGTTCAAGTCGAAACTCTAGTTCGAGCTTCACCGGGAAATGGAGTAGTAGGGAGAGAGAGAGAAGTGTTAAGGTGTGAGGAGAATGAAATGGGGATGACCTCTTTATATAGGCGTAAAACCCGTGTATTAAATGGGCGAGATTTATTACTAGTATTAATATTGCCATAAATTATTGGTATTAATTCTAATAATTAAATTTCGGTATTAATTCCAATAATTTAATTTCGGCATTAAATTAATTGTATTAATTCCAATAATTTAATTTCGGCATTAAATTAATTGTATTAATTCCAATAATTTAATTTAGGTATTAAATTATTGGTATTAATTACAATAATTAAATATATATTAATTTATGGCTATTTATGATAAGCCGTACGTTTGCATAAAAATTTTTGACTGAAATTTCGGGTTACAAAAAAAATATCATACTTCCCATCCTCACACTACTCTAAGGCAAGCACGCTTAACTTTGAAGTTCTTATGGAATCTAGTTCACCTAAACCAATTTGGTTTTTGTTTTCTAGTTTGTCTTAAGTTTCTTTTCCAAGGTTTAATGAATACTTTGGATCAACCAAAAGTTGTAAATTTCCATATTGCTTATTCCCAAATGTAAACCAACTTGGTTTTCTTATTCGATTTGACCGGTTCTTTTCCCGGTTTTCCTTAACTAAAAAAAATACGGGTTTTACATCACACCTGGAAGGTGTAATGTGATAAAACATGTAGAAAACTACTTACCGGTTGTAAGTAGATCATACCTGGTTGGTATGATGAACTTCTTGGAAGGAAGTAGAAAACCCACTTATCGGTTATGAGCGGAGATGTCCTCACACCTAGTTAGTGTGATGGACAGCTGAAAAGTTATTTTGTCAGAAGTGCTCTCCCCTGACTGTGTGCCACTGCTTAAACATTTTGGGAGACCTTCTTGATGGGTGCTCAAAGAGTTTAGATAGGCGGGAGGCCTCGATTTTGGGACTTGTGGAAGCTAAAATTCCCGATTTTGAAAATCTCGTATAATGGGCCCAAGGCTAGTTGGCATGAATAGGAGCTTGTAAACAAACATGGGATTAAGCCATGAAAACTTTTAATTAATGATGTGTTTGGCCATGGTACCTAGACAGGACCAACATACTCGATGGACTGGTGGCAGTGCGACAAGATAGGTCGATGGACCAATCGAGACAAATAGCTACAGGTCGAGTTGAGGTTCAGGGCCGTTGGACTAGTGGCACCAAAGATTAAATGGCTTATGAGAAAAACTATTGTTTTGTGCATGCACTGAGGTTCGGGATCATCAAGATGCGCAAGAGGGGTAGTGTTGCACCCTTGTGGTTACTAGACGACATTGTAAAGATGAGGGCAGTTTGTCATGCCAGTAGTCATGGAAGCTTGACGTAGCTTCATGCGCATGAGATCGGGGTGAGGTCGGGATGAGGTCTCTATCCTCATATGGACATGGAGTTTCTTTTCAGGTTTGAGGGTCGGATGTCGCGTACATCCACTCAATTCTAGGGTAGAAGTGGATGGGCTTCTATCTAGGTGGCCGGTAAAGTCACTTCAACGCCACAAGTGGGTGCAGTGGACTGTGTAAACCCCGCCCTTTTGAGTTAAGGAAAATTGGGAAAAGAACCGGTCAAACCGAATGAGAAAAACTGAACTAGTTCACAAATCTGATCATCAAAGAATGGGAAATTTGGGGAATTTACAACTCCCGAGTGACCCAAAGGGTTCATAAACCTTGGAAAAGAACCTGAGGACAAATTGAGAGAGAAAAACCAGACTGGTTCGGGGAACCGGATCTGAACCGGTTTATGAACAAAGCCGATTTATGAACAGGAACCCACAGAGAGAGGGCAAACTAGGAAATTTATGGATCCCAAGTGACCTAAAGAGTCACATAAATCACGAAAAAGGACTTTAGGAGAATGGGGGATTAAAACCAAATTAGTTTAAATAAACTGGATCCGAACCGAATTGATCCGATTTGGACCGGTTTGAAGCACTATTGAATCAGATGCTAAATTCATTTTTCTAGGTGGCTTAGCAAATTCAAATTTGAGATATGAGGCCACCATTGGATAGAAAATGTATTTCAAAATTTTTAATTTTTAAAAATTTGGTTGAATCGGGCCTTAACCGACCGATTTAAGCATTGAACTTGGTTTAGACCGGTCTGGTTCGGTTCGGGACAGTGTCGTCTTTTTCCTTCAGATGATAGCACTATTCACTCGCCGGAAAATCGAGTAGACATCAGCGAAGCTGAAAGGTCTCTGGCCAGGGAGTTTCAGGCAATGAATGACTGCCATTAAGTTGCCAATCTGACGGCCAAGAAGTCTCCAAGCTTCCTATATAAAGAGCCACTCCTCATTCATCCTCTCCACATCTAAAAACTCCATTCTCTCTCAATTGCTCCAATTTCAGGTGAAACTTGAACCAGAGCTCTAATATATGGTCTTTTCAGAGCAAAGGAGGCTTGGTCAGGTTTTTTAGAACCGAAGAGAGGTCAGCTACACGCCTATAGTCTCCATTCGCTCTAAGGGTCGCTGGAGAAGCACCGGCATGATCGAAAAATGAAGCAGCTCCGGTGGACCGAAGCTGCCCTATTTTGGCTAAGCTAAAATCAGCCAATTTGATCCCTTCTCAGGCCAATCCAAGCCCTTCCAACACCTCTATAGTCCTCCTACAGCTGAATTAGAGCTAAAAGGTAAGCCAATTTGGCTCCCCTCTGTAATTTCCGACTGGTGCTAGAGAGAGAACTAACAAAACTTTGATGATAAAATTCTTACTCAATTTGGCATCAATTGATGCAATTCTTGATCCTAGGAGAAACCTGAGTAAAAGAGTTAACTGCTTAGATTGAAAGCTTAGATCGCCGCCCCTCCAGCGGTAAGCTTTTGAAGCTTTCTCTCTCTAAGTCCAATTTTCCAATTAAGCTCCGTTTGAGCTCATTCTGGCACCAAATTGTGCGATTCAAAGTGCAATTGAATTGTATGAAGATGTAAGAACTCCAATCTAACTTCAATTTCAACAATTAAACTCATTTGATCAGTCAATTTGATGAAATCAAATTCGACAGAGTTAGAAGGTTGAAATTGGGGGAAATTTGGGAATTTCAAAAATTTGAGGGACTAAAGTGAAATTTTCATAAAATAGAGGACCAATTGGGCATGATAAAAATGTTGGAGGACCAATTGGGCAATTTTGGAAAATTTGGGGGCAAAATTTACCATTTTTGTAAAGTAAGGGCAAAATGGTAATTTTGGAAAAGTTGGGTGACCAAATTGGAAATTTGGGAAATTGAATCCTGTTTTATGAAATTGAATAAATTGATGTTCCAAAGTGAATTTTAAAAGTTTCGGGACTCAATTTGAGGAAAAACCGACATTTGGGACTTAAAGTTAAAGAAAAATAACTTTAGGGACGTAATTTCAAATATGTGAAAAGTTTAGTTTTCTCATTCATTTGGAATGAATCAAGGCTATTAGGTTGAGGGATAATGAACATGGATGTTCATATCATGTAGGAACATGAAGTACAGGGAATGCCAACAAGGACAAGCTCGCGTGAATACAAAGAATCGGTCGAGTGGAATTTACTGCATTAATCGGTGATTGGGATACAATATCATATTTGGTTGGGTTGGTAAGCACCTCGGAAATGAAAACCCACCAATAAGTGGTATTTTAACCATCACACCTGACATGAGTGATGTGAAAATTTCGTAGAAAAACTACTCACTAGTTGTAAGTAGATCATACCCGGTTGGTATGATAAACTTCTTGGAAGGAAGTAGAAAACCCGCTTATTTGTTATAAGTGAAGATGTCCTCATACGCGGTTGGTATGTTGGACAGATGAAAAGTTTATTTTGTCAGAAGTGTTCTCCCACGACTGCGTGCCACTACTTAAAACTTTTTGACGGGAGCTCGAATAGCTCAAATAGGCCGGAGGCCTTGGTTTTGGAACTTGGGGTATAATATGCTCGATTTTGAAAATCTCAAATAGGCCCTAGGCCAGTTGGCACGAGCAGGAGCTTGTAAACAAACATGATCAATATGCCATGAAAACTTAAGTAAATGAGTTGTTTGGCCATGGTACCAAGACATGACCGACATACTTAGTCAACTAGCGGTAGTGCGACATGACAGGTCTTTAGACATGTCAAGACAAACAGATATAGGTCGAGTTGAGGGTCGGGGCTGTTAGACCAGTGGCACCACATATTATATAGCATTATGTGAAAAACTATTGACTGTGCATGTACTGTGTTAGACCTTCAAGATGTGCAAGAGGGGTAGTGATGCATCCTAGGGCTTTGGACAACCCGGTGGATATAAGGGCAGTTAGTCGTACCAGAAGTCTTGCGAAGCTCGATGTAGCTTCAAGCGCATGAGACTGGGGTGGGGCTGATGAGGTCTTTGTCCTCATATGAACACAGAGTTTTATTATGGGATTGAGGGTCAGATGTCGCGAACATCCACTCATTCTCAGGATAGAAGTGAACGTGTTTCTATCTAAGTGGCTGGTAAAGTCGCTTCGACACCACAAGTGGGTTCAGTGGATGGGCTGGCCTGTGATTGTGTGTTTGACCTTCATGATGAAGGATGTGTGTTTGGTGATGACATACCATGGTAATAAGAAATGGATATAAAAACTGAAGTTGAGAATGAAATATTTTTAAAAGAAAATAAGTAGTCTCGCATACTCCGATTCAAACCTTTTTCCTAAAAGTTAAATTTTGAAAAGCCCATTCACTGAGTCGTTGTACTCACCCCCTCCCTTATACCCTTTTCAGGTAACCTCGAGAAGCTTACCCAAAGACCACCAACTAACACACTTATAAGGCAGGTATGAAAAGTTTAAAATTTTATGCAGTTTTGATTTATGTTATTCCAGGAAAGGTACAAGTTTAAAAGATACCTTACTTCTCACAATTTTAAAAGAAGGGGCAACCCTTAGTAAGCCGGGAGAGTTGTGGGTTGATCACGGGGATCCGACCAAACTGGTTCGTGGTGTGACAATTTGAGTGGTATTAGTGCATGTTTCCTCGAATACATTATCAAGATTATATAATATAGTAACTAAGAGAAAATTTAAAAAAATTTCAGATGGCTCTATTAACTAAGAGAAAATTTTAAAAAAATTTAGATGGCTCCTAGGATAGGAACCAAGAAAACTAGAATTAGTGTTACCAACACCACCCAACACTCTGTCCCCGTAGGGAGATCACCCTAAAATACCCGAAAAGTCCCAAAGAACCAAGAGATGTTAGTGGGAAGTATCTAGGAGGATGGTTCCAGGACCTGTTGAGGTCACAATCCTTAGTACGAAGGGAGCCATGCCTAAGGCCACGAACGCTATCAAGGGCTTGTAACCTAACCATGGAGGACGCTTGTCAAAAACTTGTTTCTCCCCATCTATTTCGGAACTACTTTTTGTAACGGGGCTAAGACCCCCACATATTGTACTACTTCTCCACTAATAAAGAATTCCAAGTTCCTAAAAATCATATCTCTCAAATGAGGTGACCTTGCACCTCAGCTATAAGAAGATTGCCCAAGAAAAGTAACCAAACAAAATCGTGTTACCCTAGACATCATGAAGACCAAGGAGATTTCCATCCTGAATAAAGGAATGAATCAAGGAAATTATGGGGCAAAGAAGGAATGATAAGAAAATTGTCAAGTTAATTAAGGAGTTTAGGAGAACTCTTGGAGTAATTGAGCAACCTATTACAAGTGTAAGGAAATGGGACATGATGTTCTCCATGATTTAGGACAATATTCTCCATGAATAATGCCCATATAGCTATAGGAAACCCAAAAGGATACCATCCCCAGAAATACAACTCCTGCTCGGAATTTCAACTACATCTAGGAGGAAACTCTTCAAGATCCTAGCATAGTGGTAGGAAGGAAAAAAGACTGAAGGTAGGACCTCAATAAATCGTAAACAAGAACAAAGTAAAGTTGCAGAAAGTTTTTCCTTAAGAAGAAATTTCTAGCCATTTAGGAGCAAAGAAGGGAGCACCTCCATGAGAGAAGACTAGCCGAGCATTTGATGACAAATGAAATGTCTCGAGATTTCAAATACAACTCACTTTGGAAAAATAGTGAAGCCAAATAAAAGTTTTGGACAAACATAGTAGAAGGAAGCAAGTTGTTACAACAAGATAGCGAAGGAGAATTGTAAACCCCGCACTTTTGAGTTAAGAAAAACTGGGAAAAGAACCGGTCAAACCGAGTAAGAAAACCGAGCCGGTTTACATTTGAGAACACGCAATATGGAAATTTACAATTTCCGGGTGATCAAAAGGGTTCGTTAAACCTTTGAAAAGAAATTTAAGAAACTTTAGAAAATAAAAACCAAATTGGTTCAGGTGAACTAGATTTTATAATAACTTCAAAGTTAAGCGTACTTGCCCGAGAGTAATGTGAGGATGAGCGACCTCCTGGGAATTTTGAATTTTTTTTTTGTAACCCGAAATTTCGGTCAAAAATTTTTATGTACGCCTTATCATAAATAACCATAAATTAATATATATTTAATTATTGTAATTAATACCAATAATTTAATACCTAAATTAAATTATTGGAATTAATACCAAAATTAAATTATTGGAATTAATACCAAAATTAAATTATTGGAATTAATACCAATAATTTATGGCAATATTAATACTAGTAATAAATCTCGCCCATTTAATACACGAGTTTTACGCCTATATAAAGAGGTCATCCCCATTTCATTCTCCTCACACCTGACACTTCTCTCTCTCTCTCTAATGCTCCATTTCCTGGTAAAGCTCGAACCAGAGCTTCAACTTGAACAAAGGTCGAGCTCTTTAGAACCAGGGAGAAGACAGCTATCTGATAGCAAACTTCAGTCAATCCGAGAATCGTTGGAGAAGCACTGACATGATGGAATAGTGAAGCAACTTCGGCGGACCGAAGCTGCCCTATTTCGGCCAAGCTGAAATCAGCCATTTCAAGCCCTCCTCAGGCCAAACCAAGCCCTCCCAACACTTCCTCAGCCTTTCCACGGCCGAATTAGGAATGAAAGGTAAGCCAATTCGGCTCCCCTTTACAATTTTCGATCGGTGCTAGAGAGAGTTGACCAAATTTCAATGACGAAATTCTAATCCAATTACGCATCAATTGATGCAATTCTTGATTCTAGGATGAATCTCAAGACGAGACCTATCTGCCCAGATCGAAAGCTCGGACTATCGTGCCTTCACTGGTGAGTAATTGAAGCTTTCTCTCTCTACAGTCTATTTTCCGGCGAAGCTCTATTTGAGCTCGTTCCGGTGTTAAAATCTGTGATTCAAAGTTTCTTAGAATTGTATGAACATGCAGGAACTCAATTTCAACTCCAATTTCAATAATTAGAAGTGTTTGATCGGTCAATTTGATGAAATCAAATTCGGTAGTGTTGAAGAGTTGAAATTGGGGGAAAATTTGGGGATTTTCGAAATTCAAAGGGCCAAAATACAATTTTATGAAATTGAGGGTCAATTGGGCATGAAAATAATGTTGGAGGACCAATTGAGGAATTTTTGAATTTTTGGGGCAAAACTTACCATTTTATTAAAAGAAGGGCAAAATGGTAATTTTGGAAAAATTGGGGAACCAAATTGGAAATTTGGGAAATTAAACCCCTTTTTGGTGAAATTAAATAAATTGAGGTCCTAGGATAAATTTTAAAAGTTACGGGACTCAATTTGAGGAAAAACCGACATTAGGGACTTAAAGTTAAAGAGAAATAACTTTAGGGACCTAATTGCAAATAACTAAAAGTTTGGATTTTCTCATTCATTAGAAATGAATGAAGGCTGTTATGCCGAGTAATAATGAATAAGGTTGTTCATATCGTGTAGGAACGTGAAATACCTGTAACGCCAGCAAGGACAAGCTCGTGTGAATACAAAGAACTAGTCTAGTGGAATTCACGGCATTAACGGGTGAGTGGGTTTACTAACATCATACTCGGTTGGGATGATGAGCAAAACTTAAAGATAAAAACCACTTACTGGATGTGAGGGGAAATTTTATGTCATACCCGGTAGGGAATGATAAGTACCTCGGTATAAAAACCCACTATTTAGTGGTATTTTAATCATCACCACTTAGAGAAAGTGATGTGAAAATTATGCAAAAAAACTACTGACCGGTTGTACGTAGATCATACCCAGTTGGTATGATGAGATTTCCTCGAAGGAAGTTGAAAACCCGTTCATTGGTTATGAACGGAGATGTCCTTATACTGGTTGGTATAATGGACAGTGAAAACCTATTTTGTCGGAAGTGTTCTCCCTTTACTGTGTGCCAATACTTAAACTATTTGGGAGACCTTATTTACGAGACTCGAATAGCTCTTATAGGCTGGGGGCCTCGATTTTGGAACTTGCAGGCTAGAATGCCCAGTTTTTTGAAAATCTCGTACAGTGGGCCCAAGGCCAGTTGGCACGAGTAGGAGCTCGTAAACGAATATGATATATGTGCCATAAAACTTAATAAGTGAATTGTTTGGCCATGGTACCAAGATAGGACCGACATGCTCAGTCAACTAGCGGCAGTGCGACATGACAGGTCGACGGACCGGTCAAGACAAACAACTGCGGGTTGAGTTGAGAGTCGTGGCTGTTGTACCAGTGGCACCACAGATTACATGGCTTGATAAGAAAATATTGTTTGTGCATGCACTATGAGTACGAGATCATCAAGATGGCCATGAGGGGTAGTGATGTGTCCTAAGGACACTAGACGACCTGGTGACTATAAGGGCAGTTCGTCGTTCCAGGTGTCTGTGCGAAATTTGGAGTAGCACTAAGCACATGAGACCGGGGTGGGGATTGGATGAGGTCTTTGTCCTCATACGGATACGAAGAAGTGATTTCAGGATTGTGGGTCGGATGTCACGTACATCCACTCATTCCTAGGGTAGAAGTGGTCGTACTTATATCCGGGTGGCAGGAAAAGTCGCTCCGAAGCTACTAGCGAGTTCAGTAGTGATACTGACTTGCGAATGTGTGTAACCTTCATGATAAAGGATGTGTGTTGGGTGATGACATGCCGTGGTAAATTAGAAATGGTGGAAAAACCTGCTAATTTTTAAATGAAGGGATTTTTGAAAACAAAGGAGTCTGGCACACTCCATATAAATGTTTTTCTTAAAAGTCAAAATCTTTTAAAAACCCATTCACTGAGTAGTCGTACTCACCCCCTCCCTTATATCCCTTTCAGAAAATCCCGGAAAGCCTACCTTGAAAGACCATCAACTAAGATGCCTGTAAGACAGATATGTAAAGTTTAAAATTTCATGCAGTTTTGATTATGCTATTCCAGGAAATGGTGTAGGTTTAAAGGACACCTTACTCTTTACGAATTATAATAAGGGGAAACCCTTTAATAAACCGGGAGAGTGGCGGGTTGTTCACGGGTATCCGACCAAACCGGGTCGGGGCGTGACAAGAATAAATGAAGCCTTAAGGAAGGCCAGGAAGTCGAAAGGACTACACCCTAAAAAGGGTAGTAGGATGGACATTAAGAACAAGAAGACTTGAGAAACAACTGCCCTAAGATAATTAGACCAATGAAATGGTAAGGACGAGGCAATTAACAAATTGATACTCGTGAAGGTCATAATTTAAACTACAACAAAGAAGGAAGAGGTGGAAAGGCCAAATATCAGGGAAAAGAAGGATGAAATAAATTCTTAAAAAGACCAATGACCAAAGTAACGACTAAACTCAAGCCAAGAAAGGAGTAGGCAAGCCTCTCACGTAACGGTCGAGAAATCTTGAAACAAGGAAGATTTGAACTCTCCCTAAAAGAAATAGACACGTACTGTGGTATGAGTGGGGATGAGGATAGAGTATAAAAGATGTACCCACAAGATTTCAAGAGCAAGGATAAACAGAAGATGACGCCATCAAAGGATGCCATTTAAGGGTAGATATTCTCTAGGGTAAATGAAAAAGAAATTCTGGGAGAAATGGGAAGAGTCCTACCAAGGAAGGAAACCCTGGAAAGGCATATGTATCCCATCTGAGAGATAATGGAACCAAGTAAAGAGGGAAAAAGAGATGAACTTGCAAATTGTAAACCTCGTCCTTTGATAATGAGAAAACCGGGGAAAGAACCGGTCAATTTTGAATTTTAAACCGAATCGGTCTATAAGCTTGATTATTAGGAAACAAGAAAATTGAGAATTTACAACTTCCATGTGACTTAAAATGGTTCATAAATCTTGGAAAAGAACCTTAGGATGAATTGGGGAAGAAAAACTAGACCGGTTCAAGTGAACCGGATCCGAACCGGTTTATGTAATGAATCGACTCATGAACCGGAATCGATAGAGAGAGGGTAGACAGGGAAATGTATAGATCCCAAGTGACCCAAAGAGTCCTAAAAGTCATGAAAATGGACTTGAGGAGGAATTGGAGATGAAAACCAAATCAGTTCAGGTGAACCGGATCCAAACCGGTTTGGACCGGTTTGAACTACTGTTGAACCAGATTCTAAATTTATTTTTCTAGGTGGCTTAAATAATTCAAATTTGAGATTTGAAGCCACCATTGGATAGAAAATGAATTTAGATTAATTTAAAAATTTTTAGATTTTGAAAATTCGGTCAAATGTGGTGTGAATCGGCCCATTTAAGCTTTGAACCCGGTTCGGAACGGTCCGGTCCGGTTTAGAATAGTGTCGTCTTCTTCCTTCAACTGACAGCACTATTCACTCTTCAGAAAATCAAAGCAGCACCGATGGAGAAGAAACTTTTCTGTTCGATACGTTTTAGGCCATCAATGTCTTTCATAAAGGTTGCAAACGAATGGCCAACGAGTACTCGAGCTCCCTATATAAAGAGCCCCTTTCTATTCATCCTCTCCACACCTGAAAAGCTCACTCTCTCTCAATTGCTCAATTTTTTGGTGAAACTCGAACCAGAGCTTCGATATAGGGTCATTTTTGAGCCAAAGAAGGCGAGGTCGAGTCCATTAGAACTGGCAAGAAGTCAGATACATGGTAGTGACTTCCATTCGTTCCGAGAGTCGTCGGAGAAGTGCCGGCGTGATCGAACAGTGAAGCTGCTCCGACGGATTGAAGTTGCCCTATTTTGGCCAAGTTGAAATCGGCCAATTCGAGCCCTCCTCAGGCCAAACCAAGCCCTCCCAACACTTCCTCAACCCTCCCACGATCGAATTAGGTAAGCCAATTCAGCTCCCCTCTGTAATTTCCGATCGGTCTTACAGAGAGAGTCGGTTAAATTTTAATGATGAAATTCTAATTCAATTCGACATCAATTGATGTCATTTTTGATCCTTGAAAGAACCTCAGGAGGACAACTACCTACCCAGATAGAAAGCTCGGACTGTCGTGCCTTCATCGGTGAGTAATCGAAGCTTTCTCTCTCTATAGTTCATTTTCTGGCGAAGCTCCATTTGAGCTCGTTCCGTCATTAAAACTTGTGATTCAAATTGCTAAAGAATAGTATGAACATGTAGAAACTTGATTTCAACTTCAATTTCAACAATTGAAAACGTTTGATCAGCTAATTTGATGAAATCAAATTTGACTGTGTTAAAAAGTTGGAATTGGGGGAAAAATTGGGGATTTTCGAAAATTCAAAGGACCAAAATATAATTTCCTAAAATTGAGGGTCAATTGGGCATGATAAAAATGTTAGAGGGCCAATTGAGGAATTTTTGAATTTTTGGGGTAAAATTTACCATTTTTGTAAAGGAAGGGCAAAATGGTAATTTTGGAAAAGTTGGGGGACCAAATTGGAAATTTGGGAAGTTAAACCCCTGTTTGTGAAATTGAATAAATTGTTGTCCCAAGGGGAATTTTAAAAGTTTTGGGACTCAATTTGAGGATAAACCGGCATTAGGGACTTAACGTTAAAGAAAAATAACTTTAGGAACCTAATTGCAAATAAATAAAAGTTTAGTTTTTCTCATTCATTTGGAATGAATGAAGGCTATTAGGTCGAGAGATAATGAATTGTGATGTTCATATCGTGTAGGAACATGAACAACCGGGAACATCAGCAAGGACAAGCTTGCGTGAAATCAAGGAACCGATCTAGTGGAATTCACGACATTAACGGGTGAGTGGGATTTTATATCATACCCACTTGGGGATGATAAGTACCTCGAAAAGAAAACCCACTACCAAGTGGTATTTTAAACATCACATCTTGGTGGAGTGATGTGAAAATCATGCGGAAAAACTACTTACCGATTGTAAGTAGATCATACTCGGTTGGTATGATGGAACTTCCTCGAAGGAAGTTGAAAATCCATTCATTGGTTATGAGCAGAGATGTCCTTATACCTGGTCGGTATAATGGACAGTTGAAAATATATTTTTGTTGGAAGTGCTCTCCCCTAACTGTGTGCCAATGCTTAAATGATTTGGGAGATTTTCTTGACAGGAGCTCGAGTAGCTCTTATAGGCTGGGGGCCTTGGTTTTGGAACTTGGGGGCTATTATGCCCGATTTTGAAAATATCGAACAAGTTGGGCCATAGGTCAGTGGGCACGGGCTGGAGCTGATAAAAAAGAATATGAGATATGTGCCATAAAACTAATTAAATGAATTGTTTGGCCATGGTACCAAGATAGGACCAACATATTTAGTAAACTAGTGGTAGTGTGACATGACAGGTCTCCGGACCAGTTAAGACAAACAGCTGCATGTTGAGTTGAGAGTCGGGGCCGTTGTACCAGTGGCACCACAAATTATATGGCATGATAAGAAAATACTGTCTGTGCATGCAATATGATTACGAGATCATCAAGACACCCATGAGGGGTAGTGATGCATCCTAAGGGCCCTAGACGACTTGGTGAGTATAAGGGCAGTTCGTTGTACTAGGTGACTGTGTGAAATTTGGAGTAGCACTAAGCGCATGAGACCGGAGTGGGGATGGAATGAGGTCACTATCCTTATACGGACACAGAGAATTGATTTTGGGATTGAGGTTCGGATGTCACGTACATACACTTGTTCTCAGGGTAGAAGTTAACATACTTCTATATAGGTAGCCGGTAAAGTCGCTTCGATGCTACAAGTGGGTTCAGTGGTCGTGCTGGCATGCGAATGTGTATCTGACCTTCATGATGAAGGTTGTGTGTTGGGCGATGACACACCGTGATTAAATAAGGAAATGGTGATAAAAACCGAGATTTTAAATGAAAGGATTTTTCAAATAATGGAGTCTGTCACACTCCAATACAACTCTTTTCCTCAATGATATTTTCTTGAAAACCCATTCACTGAGTAGTCGTACTCACTCCCTCCCTTATATCCCTTTTAAGAAATTCTTGAAAGTCTACCCTTAAAAGACCATTAACCCAGATGCATGTGAGACAAGTATGATAAAAAATAAAATATTATGCAGTTTTAATTTATGTTATTCCAGGAAAAGTACAGGTTTAAAGGACGCCTTACTCTTTACGGTTATAATGAGGGGAAACCCTTTAATAAACTAGGAGAGTGGCGGGTTGATCATGGGGATCTGACCTAACCAGGTTGGGGCATGACAGTAGAAGTGGACGTGCTTCTATCTAGGTAGCCGGTAAAGTCGCTCCGACGCCACAAGTGGGTTCAATGGATGTGCTAGCCTGTGAATGTGTGTTTGACCTTCATGATGAAGGTTGTGTGTTGGGTGATGACACACCATGATTAAATAAGGAAATGGTGGTAAAACCCGAGATTTTAAATGAAAGGATTTTTGGAAGAAAGGAGTCTGGCACATTCCAATACAATTCTTTTCCACAAAGTTAATTTTTGAAAACCCATTCACTAAGTAGTCATACTCACCCCCTCCCTTATATCCCTTTCAAAAAATTACGGAAAGTCTATCGTTAAAGATCATTAACCTAGACGCCTGCGTGATAGGTATGATAAAATTAAAATATTATGTAGTTTTAATTTATGTTATTCCAGGAAAAGTGCATGTTTAAAGGACGCCTTACTCTTTATAGTTTATAACAAGGAGAAACCCTTTAATAAATCGGGAGAGTGGCAGGTTGATCACGGGGATCCAACCAAACCGGGTCGGGGCATGACAACTTTAGTGGTATCAG
Source organism: Trapa bicornis (assembly GCA_030064425.1). NCBI lineage: Eukaryota > Viridiplantae > Streptophyta > Magnoliopsida > Myrtales > Lythraceae > Trapa > Trapa bicornis. Next base: position 18,476,060 of record CM057758.1, on the reverse strand, counting down.
AAACTTTTTCCTTGAATACATAATCACGACTAGAAAATATAGTAACTAATAGAAGTCATTTTAAAAATTTATAGAAATGGCTCCAAAGAAGGCAACCAAGAGAATTAGAGCTGCCGTCTCTAACACCGCTCAACCACCCCTACCTGTAGAAACTCCTAGAGCAGCCTAGACAACCCCTCCTGGACTTAGTAGGGAGCATAAGAGATTGTATGAGGAATTCACCCGTGTATTTGGCCAACCTAACCTCACTCCTGAGGTGGGCACCAACTTACTGATTGAACCTGAAGAAGTACAATCCCAGCCTCCCCTTGTTAATCCAACCGCTCCAACAGACATTCCTAAGAATCTCAAATTCCTCTGACAACTAGGATGTAAACCTTTCCTTGGAGAAAAGGATGTTGGAACCGCCATGGATTGGTTGGCCAATACCAAGAAGTTGATGGGAATTGTCCGGATACCACCAAAGGATAGGGTGATCCTAATGGAATTATTCCTGGAAGGAAGCGCTAGACGGTGGTGGGACAATGTCCGAAACCTACATACCACCACCCCCACTTGGGAACAATTCGAGGAGAGGTATTCGGAGGAGTACCTAGCACCCCACCTAATAAATGAGAAGAAGCAAGAGTTCATTCGGCTTTGGCAAGGGCGTAACTCCATATCAAAGTATGAAACAAAATTCAACTAGTTAAGACCCTTTGCTCCTGACTTAGCCGGGCCATTTGACATTTGTAAGATGTTTGTGGACGGTTTCAACATGGAAATTAGGGACCGTATGGGAGTACTAGGATGACACATAGACTTGACAGCTATAATCAGTATGGCTCACGAATGTGAATGACTGGTACAAACCTAATGTCGTCGAGTGGAGCAGACAACTAGAAAGGGGGATAAGGATCCAAATCGTCAAGGAGGAATGAAAGAATATATCGGTCCAAAAGGAGGAAACAAAATGGTATTCTAATGGAGAAGGGGCATGCCACCACCTCCCCCCAAAATAGTCCCTACTTTACCCCAAGAAACCCTCACTGCCCGAAGTGCCAAAGAAACCATGAGGGAGCATGCCATACCTGTTTCACATGCGGACGAGTAGGACACTTCGTAAAGGATTGTCCCACCCTTAGGGAGAATAGACAGAGGAATACTCTTGAACCACCTCAATGGAGTCCTAGAAACCTCAGACCAAAAGCTACAACAAGAGTACCAGCTAGAGTATACAACCTCACTCAGGAAGAGGCTAGATGAGACCCTAGCACTGTAGCGGGTACATCCCAGAACCCTACAAATTTGTCCAAAGAAGTCCTGTAAATTAAAAATCTTCTGAATTAATAAAAGAAAATTCCTTCTAAACCATATGTTTCTTAAATTAGGGTATATACAGCTATGAGAACAACCATCCTATGCCTTCTTTGACTCTGGAGCAGGGAGATCATTTATCAAAGAAGAGTTGGTTTCGAAAGTACCCCTGGAGCTCACTCCACTAGTACAAAGCCTTAACATTCTTACCTCTTTAGGAGAAGGTTTATATAGGAATAAACAATTAAAGGGATGTGAGATAAGAATTGGAGGAATCAAACTTGAAGTTGACTTGATCCCGTTACCCCTAAGGGAGGTTGAAGTAATTCTAGGAATGGACTGGCTGAGTAATCATCAAGCAAGGATGGACTATAGAAGGAAGACGGTAACTTTCCACACTTCCAAAATGAAAGGAATAAAGTTCCAAGGAGATAGAAGGAAAGGAGAAGTACAATTGGTGTCCCACCTAAAAGCTCAAAGGATGATACAGAAAGGATGTACAACCTTTCTAGCCATAATTATAGGCGAGAAGTCTGAAGAAAAAGAATTGGAAGACATTCTGGTAGTCAGACATTATCTAGAGGTTTTTCCAGAAGAGCTACCCAGACTACCTCCCAGTCGACAAGTGGAGTTCACTATAGAAATAACCTCAAGAACAAACCCTATATCCCAGGTCCCATATCGTATGGCTCTAGTAGAGCTGAAGGAATTAAAGGAACAGTTGGATGAATTATTGGAAAATAATTTCATACATCCAAGTTAGTCTCCATGGGGTGCTCCTGTTCTATTTGTAAAGAAAAAGGATGGAAGCATGAGTCTGTGCATCGACTATAGAAAGCTAAACTAGGTCACCATCAAGAATCAATACCCACTCCCAAGGATAGACAATTTGTTTGACCAATTAAAGGCATCAACTTAGTTCTCTAAAATAGACATTCAATTGAGCTATCACCAACTCATGATTAGAGAAGAGGACATCCCTAAGACAACATTTAGATCCAGATATGGACATTATGAGTTTAGAGAGATATTGTTTGGATTGACAAATGCCTCTACAACCTTCATGGACTTAATGAGCTGCATGTTCCAACCTCATTTGGACAGGTTTGTGATAGTATTCATAGATGACATCCTTATATACTCACGAACCAGGTCAGAACATGAAGGGCATTTAGCAATTACATTGGAAATATTGAAGGAAAACCAATTATTTGCAAAATTTTCCAAGTGTGAGTTCTAGCTATAGGAGGTAGGGTTCTTAGGGCACACCGTATCTAAGGACGAAGTTAAAGTGGATCCGGATAAGGTGGAAGCCATATCAGATTGGAAAGCTCCAAGGAAACCCACAAAAATAAGAAGTTTCTTAGGATTGGCAGGATACTATAGGTAGTTTGTGCAAGATTTTTCTAAAATAGCAGTTCCGCTAACTCGACTCACCAGGAAGTGAGTTGAGTATAAATGGGATGAGTGTTGTGAGAAGTCTTTCCAAGAGTTAAAGGCTCGACTAACAACCGCACCCGTACTCTCCTTACTTGATCCTAATGCAGGAGAGTACACAGTCTATAGTGATGCCTCTAGACAAGGGCTTGGTTGTGTCCTAATGCAACAAGTGAAGATTATCACATATGCCTCGTGATAACTGAAGGTACATGAGAGAAATTACCCTGCTCATGACTTGGAATTAGCTGCAATAGTGTTTGCCCTAAAGATATGGTGACACTACCTCTATGGGGTTAAGTGTAGGATATACACAGATTACAAAAGCCTTAAATACTTTTTGATGCAGAAAGAGTTAAATCTCCATTAGAGGAGATGGCTGGAATTGGTGAAGGATTATGATCTTGCGATAGAATATCACACTGGAAAGGCTAATGTGGTAGCAGATGCCTTAAGTCGCAAGTATCAAACTGAGGCGGCACAAGTAAAGACAAGTTAGCTACCCTTGTTACAACAGTTGGGAAGGATGGAGGTGGATCTGAGGATAGATAAGCAGGAAAAGTGCTTGGTGGTGAATGTAGTGGTAAGGTCCAGTCTAACCGAGCATATTAAGACTCAACAGAGGACCGATAAAGAATTCTAGCCTTATTTGGATCTAGTAAACAAAGAAAGGAAACCAGACTACGACGTACGAGGTGATGGAGTACTAACCTATAAGGGTAGGGTATGTATGCCTCAAGATAAGGAGATGAAAAGATTAATTCTAGAAGAGGCACACGATTCGATGTATGCTATGCATTCGAGCAGTACTAAGATGTCAAACAAGGGTACTAGTGGAAGGGTATGAAGAGGGATATTGTGGAATATGTAGCCCGATGTTTGTCTTGTCAACAGATAAAAGCAGAACATCAGAAACCGTTAGGACTACTACAACCCTTACCAATTCTAGAATGGAAATGGGAGCATATCACCATGGACTTCGTCACGGGCTTACCGGTGACCAAAAGGGGCCGAGATGCGATTTGGGTCACAGTGGATAGATTGACCAAATCAGCACATTTCCTTCCTATAAAAGTGATAGACATGGTAGAATAGCTGGCCGTCCTATACAGGAAGGAAATCACAAGACTCCATGGTGTCTTGGTGAGTATAGTATCGGATAGAGATCCGAGATTTACCTCTAGGATTCGACCAAGTTGACAAAATTCCATGGGGACTAAACTTCATATGAGCATGGCATTTCACCCATAGACAAATGGTCAGTCGGAGCGAACCATCCAAACCTTAGAAGACATGCTGAGAGTGTGCGTACTCACCATGAATAAAAACTGGGAGGAATACTTGTGTCTGATGGAATTCGCTTACAATAATAGTTATCGGGCTAGTATTCAGATGGCTCCCTATGAAGCCCTTTATGGACGACCATGTCGTACCCCTCTATTTTGGTAAGAAGTGGGAGAAAGGAAAATAGAAAGGGTAGAATTAATTGAGGATACCACCAAGAAGATAAAATTAATAAGGAGTTGTCTTAAGACCGCTCAGGATAGGCAAAAGAGTTATGCAGACAATCGAAGGAAAGATTCAGAGTTTGAGGTAAGAGATCAAGTGTTCCTCAAAGTGTCCCCCTAGAGGGGAATACTTAGGTTCCAACAAAAAGGAAAGTTGAAACCAAGATATATTAGTCCATATCCCATCATTCAAAGGATAGGACTGGTAGCTTATAAATTGGAACTACCTCCTGACCTGCAGAGAATACATGATGTATTCCATATCTCAGTACGTCGGAAATATCAGCTTGATCCTAGTCATGTATTGGATTGAAACTAGAAGAGAACCTGACCTATCAAATAGAGCTGGTACGAATCATCGACCGAAGAGACAAGAATTTGAGGAACAAGAAAATTCCTATGGTCAAGGTGTTGTGGCAGAACGGACCCATGCAGGAAGAGACATGGGAAACCGAGTCTATGATGAGCGATAGTTACCCTCAATTATTTAACGTGTGACTGTTTTAGGGACAAAACCCTTAAAAGGAGGAGAGAGTTGTAAACCCCTTCCTTTGATAATTAGAAAATCAGGGAAAAAACTTGTCTGTTTTAAATTTTAATCCGAATTAGTCTATAAGCTCGATTATTAAGAAACATGCCAATTGAGAATTTACAACTTCCATGTGACTCAAAATGTTCATATATCTTGGAAAAGAACCTTAGGATGAATTGGGGAAGAAAAACTGGACCGGTTCAAGTGAACCGGGTACGAACTTGATAGAACAGGTTTATGGACCGAATCGACTCATGAACTGGAATCGATAGAAAGAGGGTAGACTGGGAAATATATGGATCCCATGGGACCCAAAGAGTCCTAAAAGTCATGGAAATGGACTTGAGGAGGAATTGGATGGTTTAGGTGAACCGGATCAGAACCGGTTTGGACTGGTTTGAACAACTATTGAACCAAATTCTAAATTCATTTTTCTAGGTAGCTTAAAGAATCAAATTCGAGATTTGAAGCCACCATTGGATAGAAAATGAATTTAGAAATTTTTAGATTTTAAAAATTCGGTCAAATGAGGGATGAACCGGCCGGTTTAAGCTTTAAACCCAGTTTGGACTGGTTCGGTCCGGTTCTGAACAGTGTCGTCTTCTTCCCTCAGTTGACAGCACTATTCACTCACTGGAAAATCGAAGCAGCGCCGACGAAGAAGAAACATCTCCATTCAATCCGTTTTTGACCATTAATGCCTGTCATAAAGATGCCAAATGGACAGCCGATGAGTCCTCGAGCTCCCTATATAAAGAGCCCCTCTCCATTCATATTCTCTACACCTGAAAAGCTCACTCTCTCTCAATTGCTTAGTTTTCTGGCGAATCTCGAACCAGAGCTCTGATATAGGGTCATTTCTGAGCCAAAGAAGGTGAGGTCAGATTCATTAGAACCGAGGAGAAGTCAGCTACGTGGTGACATCCATTCATTCCAAGAGTCTCCGGAGAAGTGCCGACGTGACCAAACAGTGAAGCAACTTCGACGGACCGAATTGCCCTATTTCGGCCGAGTTGAAATCGGCCAATTTAAGCCCTCCTCAGGCCAAACCAAGTCCTCCCAACACTTCCTCAGCCCTCCCATATTTTGGTCAAATTGGGGGTGAACCGGTTAGTTTAAGCTTTAAACACGGTTTGGAAGAGTGTCATTTTCTTCCTTCAGATGACATCACTGTTCACTCACCGGAAAATTGCGCAGCACTGACAAAGCTGAAAAGTCTCCATCCAGGGAGTTTCAAGCAATGAATAACCATCATTAATGTGCCAATCGGATGACCAAGAAGTCTTTGAGCTTCCTATATAAAGAGCCCCTCTTCATTCATCCTCTCTACACCTAAAAACTCCATTATCTCACAACTGCTCCAATTTTTGGCGAAGCTCAAACCAGAGCTCTGACTTGAGCACTTTTCTAAGCCAAACAAGGTGAGGTCAGGTTCTTTAGAACTTGAGAGAAGTCAGCTACATGCTTGTAGTCTCCATTTTCTTCGAGAGTTGTCGGAGAAGCGCTGACGTGATCAAACAATGAAGCAGCTCCGGTGGACTAAAGCTGCCCTATTTTGGCCAAGCTGAAATCGGCCAATCCGAGCCCTTCTCCAGTGAAACCAAGCCCTCCCAACACCTCCACAGCCCTCCTACAGCTGAATTAGAGTTGAAAGGTAAGCCAATTCGGCTCCCCTCTGTAATTTTTGACTGGTGCTAGAGAGAGAACCGATAGAACTTCGATGATAAAATTCTCACTCAAATCGGCATCAATTGATACAATTCTTGATCCTAGGAGGATCCTCAGGATATGAGCTATCTGCACAGATCAAAAGCTCAGACCGTTGCGTCCCCGACAATAAGCTTTCGAAGCTTTCTCTCTCTAAGTCCAGTTTTCCCACAAAAGCTCCATTTGAGCTCATTCCGACACCAAATTGTGCGTTCAAAGTGCAATTAAATCGTATGAAGGTGTAGGAACTCCAATCTAACTTGAATTTCAAAAATTAAACCCATTTGATTGATCAATTTGATTAAATCAAATTTGGCTGAGTTAGAAGGTTGAAATTGGGGAAAAATTGTAGAAAAATTGGGAATTTAAAAAATTCGAAGGACTAAAGTGCAATTTCATAAAATTGAGGACCAATTGGGCATGATAAAGATGTTGGAGGATCAATTGGGCAATTTTTAGAATTTTTGGGGCAAAATGGTAATTTTGGAATAGTTGGGGGACCAAATTAGAAATTTAGGAAATTGAACCCCTTTTTGTGAAATTGAATAAATTAAGGTCCCAATGTGAATTTTAAAAGTTTTGGAACTCAATTTGAAGAAAAAACGACATTAAGGACTTAAAGTTAAAGAAAAATAACTTTAGTAACCTAATTGCAAATAAATAAAAAGTTTGGTTTTCTCATTCATTTGGAATGAATGAAGGCTATTAGGACGAGGGATAATGAACAAGGATGTTCATATCCTGTTGGAACATGAAGTATTGGGAACGCTAGCAAAGACAAGCTCGTGTGAATACAAAGAATCGGTCAAGAGTAATTCACTACATTAAAGAGTGAGTGGGATTTTATATCATACCCGGTTGGGATGATAAGCATCTCGGAAATAAAAACCCACTACTAAGTAGTATTTTAAACGTCACACTTGAGAGGAGTGATGTGAAAATCACGCGGAAAAACTGCTTACTGGTGTAAGTGGATCATACTCGGTTGGTATGATAAAACTTTCTTGAAGGAAGTAGAAAACCTGCTTATCTGTTATAAGTGAAGATGTCCTCATACTCGGTTAGTATGATGGACAGTTGAAAAATATATTTTTGTTGGAATTGCTCTTACCTGTCTATGTACCATTGGTTAAACACATTGGGAGACCTTCTTGACGGGAGCTCGAATAGCTCTGTTAGGCCGGAAGCCTCAGTTTTGGAACATGGGGGCTAATATGCCCGATTTTAAAAATATCATATAGTGGGCCCTATGCCAGTTGGCATGAGCAGGAGCTCATAAACAAATATGATTTATATGCCATGAAAACCTAAGTAAATGAGTTGTTTGGCCATGGTACCAAGATAGGATCGACATACTCAGTTAACTAGGGGGTGTGCGACATGATAGGTATCCGCACTAGTAAAGACAAACAATTGCAGGTTTAGTTGAGGGTTGGGCCATTAGACCAGTGGCATCACAGATTATATGACATTATGTAAACCCCGCTCCTTGGAGTTAAGGAAAACTAGGAAAATAACCGGTCTTACTTAGTAAGAAAACTGAATCGGTTCATAAGCTCATTATTGGAGAACGGGCAAGTTGGAGAAATTTTAACTCCCAAGTGACCCAAAGTGATTCATAAAACTCGGAAAAGAGGTTTATGGTAAAATGAGAGAGAAACTTGACCGATTTGAGAGAACCGTACTCGAACCAGTTTGAGAACTAAGTTGGTTTATGAACCAAAACCCAAAGAGAGGGGACAAATTGGGAAATTTAAGGACCCTAAATGACCTAAGGAGTCATAAAACTTATGAAAAAAAGCTTTAGGATGAATTGGAGATGAAAACAAAACTAGTTCAGGTGAACCAGATCCGAACCTGATTGGATCGGTTTGAAACACTATTGAACTGGATGGTAAATTCATTTTTCTAGGTGGCTTAAAAAATTTTAATTTGAGATTTGAAGCCACCATTGGATAGAAAATGAATTTAGAAATTTTTAGATTGGAAAAATTTAGTCGAATCAAGGATGAACTAGCCAGTTTAAGCTTTGAACTTGGTTCGGACCGATCCGATCCCGTTCGGAATAGTGTTGTCTTCTTCTTTCAGATGGCAACATTGTTCACTCACCGAAAAATCGAAGCAGCGTCAAGGAAGAAGAACATTTCCATTAAGTACATTTCAGGTCATCAATGTCTATTATAAATGTGCCAAACAGACAGCCGACGAGTCCCCGAGCTCCCTATATAAAGAGCCCCTCTCCATTCATACTCTCCACACCTGAAAAGCTCACTCTCTCTTAGTTGCTTAGTTTTCTAGTGAAGCTAGAACCAGAGCTCCAAAATAGGGTCATTTTTTAGCCAAAGAAGGTGAGGTCAGGTTCCTTAGAATCGGGGAGAAGTTAGCTACACGGTGGTGGCATCCATTCATTCCGAGAGTCGCCAGAGAAGTGCCGGCATGATCGAATAAAGAAGCTGCTTCAGCAGACCGAAGCTGCCTTATTTTGGCTGAGCTAAAATTGGCTGATTCGAGCCCTCCTCAGACCAAACCAATCCCTCCCAACACTTCCTTAGCACTCCCATGGCCGAAATAGGACTGAAAGGTAAGCCAATTAGCCTCCCCTCTACAATTTTTGACTTGTGCTAGAAAGAGAGTCCACGAAACTTCAATGATAGAATTCTAATCCAATTTGGCATCAATTGATGCCATTCTGGTTCCTAGGAGGAACTTCAGGAGGAGAGCTACTAGCCTAGATAGAAAGCTCAGACCGTCGTGCCCTCACAGGTGAGCAATCGAAGCTTTCTCTCTCTAGAGTCTATTTTCCGGCGAAGCTCCGTTTGAGCTCATTCCAACGTTAGAACATGTAGAAACACAATTTCAACTTCAATTTCAACAATTAGAAGTGTTTGATTGGTCAATTTGATGAAATCATATTCGGCTGTGTTAGGGAGTTAAAATTGGAGGAAAATTAGGGGAAATTGGGGATTTTTTTTAAAATTTGAAGGACTAAAATGTAATTTTTATAAAATTGAGGGTCAATTGGGCATGAGTAGAATGTGAAAGGGCCAAATGAGGAATTTTAGAACTTTTGGGGTAAAACTTACCATTTTTGTAAATAAAGGGCAAAATGGTAATTTTGGAAAATTTGGGGGACAAATTGGGAATTTGGGAAACTTGAGCCCATTTTATAAAATAGAGTAAATTGAGATCCCAAGAGGAATTTTAAAAGTTTCTAGACTCAACTTAATGAAAAATTGGCATTAGGGACTTAAAGTTAAAAGAAAAATAACTTTAGGGACCTAAATGCAAATAAAGGAAAAGTTGGTTTTTCTCATCCATTTGGAATGAATGAGGGCTATTAGGCCATAGAATAATGAATAACCTTGTTCATTTCATGTAGGAAAATGAGACATCAGGAACGCCAGCTAAAGTTAAGCTTGCTAGGAAAGGAAACCAACTAAGTGGAATTTCACTGCACGATCGAGTGAGTGGGATATTATACCATAACCAGTTGGGGATGATAAGTACCTCGAAATGAAAACCCACTACTTAGTGGTATTTTAAACATCGCAACTTAGAGGAGAGATGTGAAAATTACGCAGAAAAACTACTTATCGATTGTAAGTAGATAATACTCGGTTGGTATGATGAAACTTCCTCGATGGAAGTGGAAAACCCATTCATCAGTTATGAGCGGAGATGTTCTTATATCTGATCGGTATGATGGATAGTTGAAAATATATTTTGTTAGAAGTGCCCTCCCCTGACTATGTGCCACCGCTTAAATGATTTGGGAGACCATGTTGATAGGAGCTCGAGTAGCTCTTATAGTCCGGGGGCCTTGGTTTTGGAACTTGGGGGCTAATATGCCCGATTTTAAAAATCACGAACAGTGGGCCATAGGCCAATAGGCACGGGCAGGAGCTCGTAAACAAACATGAGATATGTGCCATAATAATTTTAATAAATGAATTGTTTGGCCATGGTACCAAGATAGGACTAACATATTCAGTCAAGTAGTGGTAGTGCGACATGACATGTCTCCGGACAAGTCAAGACAAATAGCTAAAGGTTGAGTTGAAGGTCAAGGCCGTTGGACTAGTGGTACCACATATTATATGGCATGATGTGAAAATACTGATTGTACATGCACTGTGTGTACCGCACCTTCAAGACGCCCAAGAGGGATAGTGATGTGTCCTAGGGCCCTAGACGACCTAGTGGATATAAGGGCAGTTCATTGAACCAGGTGACCTTACGAAGCTCGACATAGCTTCAAGCGCACGAGACCGGGGTGGGGTTGGGATGAGGTCTCTGTCCTCATACGGACATGGAGAATTGATTTCGGGATTGAAGGTCGAATGTTGCGTACATCCACTCATTCTCAGGGTAGAAGTGGACGTGCTTCTATCTAGGTGGCCTGTAAAGTCACTCCGACGCCATAAGTGGGTTTAGTGGATGAGCTAGCCTACGATTGTGTCTTTTTTACCTTCATGATGAAGGATGTGTGTTGGATGATGACACACCGTGATTAATAAGAAATGGCAATAAAAAATAAAGATTTGAAATGAAAGGATTTTTGAAAGAAAATAAGGAGTCTGATACAGTCCAATACAAATCTTTTTCCTAAAAGTGAAATTTCAAGAAAACCCATTCACTGAGTTGTAGAACTCACCCCCTCATTTCTATCCTTTTTTTTTTTCAGGAAAAGAGAAAATGACTAGGAATAACACCGAGCCTTATCCTCTGTCAAGTATGCTTGATTTTCCTTAAGCTTGCATTTTATTTGATATATGTCTTTCCAGGGAAAAAAGGTTGAAAATACGTCTGACTCATCTTGAGTTAAAGAAGGGGGAAACTCCTCTTAAACCGAGAGAGCAGCTGGTTGCTCATAGGGATCCAACCAAACCGGGTTGGGGCATGACAACTAGAGTGGTATCAGAGCCTAGTCCCCTCGAAACATTATCAACATTATGCCTTAACATTAACCCAACTCTAAACTATCATGTAGGAAAGAGAGTCCCTAAGAAATTTGCGATGAAATCTAGTCATCTGCCTATAATTGTGAAAAAGACATCCAACCCAAGGGATGAAGCCGTCCAAAGGTTTCTAAAGGGCGAGAAAAGGGTTCCTAAGGATATGGTGGAGGACTACCAAAAACTAGTCAGAGCCTTACTAGAACTAGAAGGTATCATATACACTCCTCCCAGACAAGAGGAACCATCATCACCTCCTAGAAGTCCAACCCCTCTTCCTGAATGTCCACCAAGTACCTCCACCCACTTAACTTGGCTTCAATCCGTCTCAATGGGTGAAGTGGACTTATGAGTATGAGGTGGAAGTACTAAGGTGGTAAGGATTGGAAGCCATACATGAATGGAAATTCTTGTTCTGAAAAGACAATAAATGCCAGAATTCGTGGAAGAAAAATGACTGGAAATTCTTGTTCTGAAATTTTGGGTAAAATAAGCACGGGGTGTGAAATGACGCCTTGGGAAAAAAGGACGTAACGAAAGGAAATGATCGTAGATTTCTAAAGGATATACTCTAGACTAAGGTAAATTTCATGGGATGAAGAAAGTATGAGAATGAGATGAGAATCGTAAATACATGATGAAAGGGATGAATGAAAATAACCGAGAAGATCGTAGGATGAAGGAATAGAAAATTTTTTAACAATAAAAAGTTTAAGCCAACACGTGAATAATGTGAAATAAGTTTTGGGGACAAAACTCCTAAAAGGAGGGGAGAGTTGTAAACCCCGCTCCTTGGAGTTAAAGAAAACTAGGAAAAGAACCAGTCTTAGTAAGAAAACTGAACTGGTTCATAAGCTCATTATTGGAGAACGAGCAAGTTGGAGAAATTTTAACTCCCAAGTGACCCAAATAGATTCCTAAACCTCGGAAAAGAACTTTAGGGCAAAATGAGTGAGAGAAACTAGACCGGTTTGAGGGAACCATACCCGAACCAGATTGAACCCGTTTAAGAACCAAGCTAGTTTAGGAACCGAAACCCAAAGAGAGGGGACAAACCAGGAAATTTAGGGATCCTGAATGACCTAAGGAGTCATAAAAGTCATGAAAAAGGGCTTTAGGATGAATTGGAGATGAAAACCAAACCAGTTCAAGTGAATCGGATCCGAACCGGATTGGACCGGTTTGAAACACTATTGAATTGGATACTAAATTCATTTTTCTAGGTGGCTTAAAAAATTCAAATTTGAGATTTGAGGCCACCAATGGATAGAAAATGAATTTAGAAATTTTTATATTGGAAAAATTTGATCGAATCAGGAGTGAACTGGCCAGTTTAAGCTTTGAACCCAGTACGGACCGGTCCGGTCTGGTTTAGAATAATGTCGTCTTCTTCCTTCAGAGGACAACACTGTTCACTTGCCAAAAAATTGAAGCAACACTGATGAAGAAGAAACGTTTCCATTCAGTACATTTTTAGGCCATCAGTGTCTGTCATAAAGGTGTCAAACGGACGGTCGACGAGTCCTCGAGCTCCCAATATAAAGAGCCCCTCTCTATTCATCCTCTCCACACCTTAAAAGCTCACTCTCTCTCAGCTTAGTTTTCTAGCGAAGCTCAAACCAGAGCTCTGATATAGGGTCATTTCTGAGCTAAAGAAGGCGAGGTCCGATTCTTAGAACCGGGGAGAAGTCAGCTACACGATGGTGGCATCCATTCATTCCGAGAGTCGCTAGAGAAGCATCGGCGTGATCAAACAGAGAAGCAGCTCCGACGAACCGAAGCTGCTCTATTTTGGTCAAGCTGAAATTGGCTGATTCCAGCCCTGCTCATACCAAACCAAGCCCTCCCAACACTTCTTCAGCACTCCCACGACCAATATAGGACTGAAAGGTAAGCTAATTAGGCTCCCTTCTGTAATTTCCAACTAGTGCTAGAGAGAGCCGACAGAATTTCAATGACAAAATTCTAATCCAATTCGGCATCAATTGATGCCATTATTGATCCTAGGAAGAACCTTAGGAGGAGAGCTACCGGCCTAGATAGAAAGCTCAGACTGTCGTGCCCTCATCGGTGAGCAATCAAAGCTTTCTCTCTCTAGAGTCTATTTTTCGGCGAAGTTCCGGTTGAGCTCGTTCTAACGTTAAAACTTATGATTCAAAGTGCTATGGAATCATATGAACATGTAGAAACACAATTACAACAATTAGAAGTGTTTGATCGGTCAATTTGATGAAATCCAATTCGACTGTGTTAGGGAGTTAAAATTGGGGGAAAATTTGGGGAAATTGGGGATTTTTGAAAATTTGAAGGACTAAAATGTAATTTTTATAAAATTGAGGGTCAATTGGGCATGAGTAGAATGTGAAAGGGCCAAATGAGGAATTTTAGAACTTTTGGGGTAAAACTTATCTTTTTTGTAAAGGAATGGCAAAATGGTAATTTTGGAAAATTTGGGGGCCAAATAAGAAATTTGTGAAACTTGAGCCCATTTTATTAACTAGAGTAAATTGAGATCCAAGTTTTGGGACTCAATTTGAGGAAAAACCGACTTTAGGGACTTAAAGTTAAAAGAAAAATAAATTTAGGGACCTAAATGCAAATAAAGGAAAAGTTGGTTTTTCTCATCCATTTGGAACGAATGAAGGCTATTAGGCCAAAGAATAATGAACAACTATGTTTGTTTCATGTAGGAAAATTAGACATCGGGAATGCTAACTAAACTTAAGCTTGCTAGGGAAGGAAACCAACTAAGTGGAATTTTACTGCACGATTGGGTGAGTGGGATTTTATATCATACCTGGTTGGGGATGATAAATACCTCGAAAAGAAAACCCACTACTTAGTGGTATTTTAGACATCACAACTTAGAGGAGTGATGTGAAAATCACACAGAAAAACTACTTATCGGTTGTAAGTAGATCATACTCGGTTGGTATGATGAAACTTCCTTTGAGGAATTGAAAAACCCATTCATCAGTTATGAGAGGAGATGTCCTTATACCCAGTCGGTATGATGGACAGTTGAAAACATATTTTGTCAGAAATGCCCTCCCCTGACTATGTGCCACTACTTAAACGATTTAGGATACTTTCTTTACAGGAGCTCGAGTAACTCTTATAGTTCGGGGACCTCGGTTTTGGAACTTGGGTCTAATATGCTCGAGTTTAAAAATCACGAACAATGGGCCATAGGCCAAAAGGCACAAGCAGAAGCTCGTAAACAAACTTGAGATATGTGCCACAAAACGTTAAACAAATTAATTGTTTGGCCATGGTACCAAGACAGGACTGACATATTCAGTCAACTAGTGGCTGTGCGACATGACAGGTCTCCGGACTAGTCAAGACAAATAGCTACAGGTTGAATTGAAGGTCAGGGCCATTGGATTAGTGCCATCACAAATTATATGGCATGATGTGAAAATATTGATTATGCATGCACTGTGTGTACGAGACCTTTAAGACGCCCAAGAGGGGTAGTGATGTGTCCTAGGGCCCTGGACGACCTGGTGGATATAAGGGTCGTTCGTCGGACCAGGTGACCTTGTGAATCTCGACATAGCTTCAAGCGCACGAGACCAGGGTGGGATCGGGATGAGGTCTTTGTCCTCATACGTACACGGAGAATTGATTTCGGGATTGAGGGTTAGATGTCGTGTACATTCACTCATTCTAAGGGTAGAAGTGGACGTGCTTCTATCTAGTTGGCCGGTAAAGTCGCTCCGACTCCACAAGTGGGTTCAGTGGACGGGCTGGCCTGCGATTGTGTGTTTTTGACCTTCATGATGAAGGATGTGTGTTGGGTGATGACACACCGTGATTAATAAGAAATGATGATGAAAAACAAAAATTTGAAATGAAAGGATTTTTGAAAGAAAATAAGGATTCTAGCATACTCCAATACAAAATTTTTCCTAAAAGTTAAATTAAAAAAAAACCCATTCATTGAGTTGTAGAACTCACCCACTCCTTTTCTATCTTTTTTTTCAGGAAAAGAGAAAATGACTAGGAATAACACCGAGCCTTACCTTCTATCAAGTATGCTTGATTTTCCTTGAGCTTGCATTTTATTTGATATATGTCTTTCCAGGGAACAAGGTTGAAAATACGCCTGGCTCATCTCGAGTTAAAAGAAGGGGGAAACTCCTCTTAAATCGAAAGAGCGACGGGTTGCTCACGAGGATTCAACCAAATCAGGTTGGGGCATGACACATTATGTGAAAAATGTTGATTGTGCATGCACTGTGTTTACGGGACCTTCAAGATGCCCAAGAGGGGTAGTGATGCATCCTAGGGCTCTAGACGACATGTTGGATATAAGGGTAGTCAGTCATACCAGAAGTCTTGCAAAGGTCAGAGTAGCTTCAAGCGCATGAGACTAGGGTAGGGGAAAAGATGAGGTCTCTGTCCTCATGCAGACATGGAGACTTATTACGGGATTGTGGGTCAGATGTCACGAACATCCACTCATTCTTAGGGTAGAAGTGGACATGCTTTTATCTAGGTGGCCGATAGAGTCGCTCCGACGCGACAAGTGGGTTCAGTGGACGGGCTGGCCTATGATTATATGTTTGACCTTCATGATGAAGGATGTGTGTTGAGTGATGACACACCGTGATAATAAGAAATGGATATAAAAACTAAAGTTGAGAATTAAATGTTTTTTTAAAAGAAAATAAGGAGAGCACACTACGATTCAAACATTTTTCCTAAAAGTCAAATTTTGGAAAACTCATTTACTGAGTCTTTATACTCACTCCCTCCCTTATATCCCTTTCAGGAAACCCTGAAAAACTTACCCCAAAGACCATCGGCTAACCTGGCTATAAGACAGGTACGATAAGTTTAAAATTTTGTGCAATTTTGATTTATTTTATTCTAGGAAAGGTGCATGTTTAAAGGGCGTCTGACTCCTTACGATTTATATACAAGGAGCAACCCTTAGTAAACCGGAAGAGTGGCAAGTTGATTACGGAGATCCGACCAAACCGGGTCAGGGCATGACAATTTATATGTTACTTGATATATTATTGGTATTTCATTGAGTATTTAGTTTAATTTACTCTTTTTAATAATTCTTTTTACTATTAATTTTTTAAAATATTATTGTATTTTTTGTGTTTTATAATATTTTGTCATTTTTTTATTTTTTATTTTCACTAGTTATTTTTGGAAATTTATTGAATTTTAAGAATTTATTACTATTTGGGGTGTTTATTCGAAAGGATTTTACTATGTTTTATTAGTAATTTAATTATTTGTTATAATATTATATTCCATACTATTTTTTTATCTTTATGAGTTCTTCTTTTTATTTTTATATTATATACGATCAATGCTATTTTAAATTTTAATAGTTTTTTTTTACATTTTTCATTTTATTTTTTGAAGTTTTTTTGTTATTTTATGTGTTTTTACTATTTATGGTGTTTATTTAAATGTATTTTACTATGCTTTTTTGGTTATTTGGCTACTTCTTAATGTTTTTAGCGTTTATTTATATTTTGGTGTTACGTTATTATTTTGAGTATCACTTATTACGTTTGCAAGGTTATGGAATTTTAAGTACAATTTCTCATGTTTTTAGTTTTATTTTAAATTTATTTTTTTATAAATTTTGTTTTAATTCAGGTGTTTCTCTGTATTTTTTTTTGTTTGCTTGGATTTTTAGTTTGAGTTACAATTTTATTAATTCTTTTTATTGTTTGCTTCTAGTAATCCATTTTTTATAAATTTTCTTGGTCATTTAGACTTTTCTAGATATTTTTTTTGTATTTGCTTGGTTTTTAAGTTTGACTTACTATTTTAGTAATTTGTTTTGTAGTTTGCTTTTAATTATAATTTTTGTTTTGTATATTTCATATGTATTGAACGATCTCATTTATTTTGTGTTTAATGCCATTTTTTGAGTGTTTTTTAATGATTTTTTTTACGATAATTGTAATTTAAATATTTTTTTTGTATTTTTTGTGTTCTTTTAAATGTATCTCACAATATTTTATTAATTATTTTTGGTCTTTTGCTATTTTTCAAATTTCTAACATTTTCGTTTCACTTAATATTTTGAATAATACAATTTATAAATTATTTTTTGATTTTTATTATGTGTTTTATTGTTTTATACTATTTTGTGTATTTTGAGTAATTTTTACCATTTTTGTATATCGAATGATTCATACTATATTTAACATTAATTTATATTTTTGAAATATTTTTAACTTTATTTGGAGTTTATTGGTATTTTATACATAACTTATTATTTGTATAAATGTTTCTTACTATTGATTTTTTATCTTTTGTATGTTACTTAATCTATTATTGGTGTTTGATTGAGTATTTTGTGTAATTTACACCTTTTAATTATTTCATTAATGTTTATTTAAACCCCGCTCTTTGGAGTCAAGGAAAACCAGGAAAGAACCGGTTCATAAACTTGATTATTGAGGAATGGGCAAATTAGGGAAATTCCAAATCCTTGTAATCCAAAAATATTTATAAATCTTGGGAAGAAACCTTAGAACCAAGTGGGGGAGAAAAACTGGATCAGTTCAGGTGAACCGAACCCGAATCGGATCGAATCGGTTTACGAACCAAGCCAGTTTAAGAACTGGAACTGATAGAAAGAGGGCAAACCATGTAATATATGGACCACAAGTGACCTAATGAGTCACATAAGTCATGAAAAAGGACTTTAGAATGAATGAGGGACATAAACCAAATCGATTCAGGTGAACCGTATCTAAACCGGATTGAACCGGTTTAAACCACTATTGAACCGAATGCTAAATTAATTTTTCTAGGTAGTTTAAAAAATTCAAATTTGAGATTTAAGGCCACCATTGGATAGAAAATGAATTTAGAAATTTTTAGATTTTAAAAATTCGGTCGAATCAGGGGTGAACTAGCCAGTTTAATCTTTGAACCCGGTTTAGACGGGTTTGGTCCGGTTCGGAATAGTGTCGTCTTCTTCTTTCAGATGATAGCACTGTTCACTCGTCAAAAAATTGAAGCAGCACTAACGAAGAAGAAACATTTCCGTTCAGTACGTTTCAGGCTATCAATGTGTGTCATAAAGGTGCCAAATGGATGGCCGACGAGTCCCCGAGATCCCTATATAAAGAGCCCCTCTCTAATGTGAACCCTGCCAATATGCTGACAACACCATACACCAAATATGGCAAGATCCCAAGACTTTTACAATGCAAGTACGAAAAGATGGAATATACCTTATTTTTGTGAGAAACAAGGTATGAGATATGTAGATGGCACACCCAAATCCTCTAAGAAGAACTCTTAGAAAACCTCGTGTGATAAGTCTTGATTGCTTGAATGCCACAAGTAAAAACCTGATAAGTTCAAAGTTCTTTCAAGATAAAAAAAAGACAAAACCTCACAAAATTGAAATTCCAAAGTGTCTCCTTCAATGCTGTGGAGCATGCCTTTTATAGGCACAAATAACAACTAGATATCCTAAAAATAAGGAAAAATATTTATTATGGTTACATGCTAACCATATCTAATCTAAATATCTAGGATATTTTAATAACTAATTTAAAGATTTAAACTTAACTAATTAAAGATATAATATTATAATTTAATATCCTAAAAGATTTATTATATTAATAATTCTCTACTTATTAATTAAATCTGAACCTTCTCTTGGGCTCTTCTATTATGCTTCCACTTGAATTTTCCGCAATCTCTTTAATTAGCCCATATAAAGCTTTTTTTAATCTTTTAGCCCTTAACCTTATGATTGGGCCCTCTTGCAGTCTCAAATGATTATTCATCTCATTTGGTGACAAATTGTTTAGCTCCATTGTAGGTTCGGTTGATTGGACTTGTGAATTCATAGTCTTTTTAGTCGGATTCACATCATTCTCCTCCTCTTGCAAAGGATTTGTCCTCAAATCTTCTGTTCCTTCATCACATACATCAAAGGGCATTAAATTAGTAACATTGAAACTTTAATTAATGCCACACTCACTAGGTAACTCTAGCTTGTAAGCATTATTATTAATGTGTTCCAACACTCGAAATGGTCCATCTCCTCTAGGAAGAATTTTTTATCACCTTTGATGTTGTTGATGGCTTGACAATTGACTCACATTCACCAAGTTCCATCCTTCTTAGGTACGAGTAGCACTGGCATAGCACAGACTCATACTCTCTCGAACATACCCTTTTTCCATCAGCTATAGGACTTGGCATTGAAGTTCATTGGTTTCCTCAAAGTTACTTCTATATGCTGATCGGTTGGGAATCGTCGCTCTAGGGATTAAATCAATTTGATGTTCAATTCCTCGAATTGGTGGCAAATGTGGTGGTATCTCATTAGGAAAGACATCCATAAATTCCTGTAAAATAGTAATAATATTGCTCGGTAAAGATCCGACAAGATCATTAGTAGTCAAGAAGGCGTCCTTGTACATAAGTATAATAAGAGCTTAATGTGAAAGTAAAACTCGCTTGATCTCACTTTTTCTTGCAGTAAAATTGTTTTTACTCTCTTTTTTTCCACTTCTGGCTTTTCCCTTTTTTTTCAACTCTGATATTTCTCCTTTCTTTTTTTCTTATATTTTTTGTTCATTTGCCTTTTACTTTTTCAATTGATCCTTAAAAACTTGCCTTGGAGTCAATGGTACAAGAGATATTGGTCTCTCATTCATCACAAAAGAGTACCTATTAGTGAATCCATCATGCATAACATGACGATCGAACTGCCAGGGTTGTCCCAAAAGAATATGGCATCCATGCATTTGTACCACATCACATAGTATTTCATCTTGATATTTTCCAATAGAAAATGTAACCAACACTTGTTTGGTTACCTTGAGTTCACCTTGGTCATTTAGCCATTGTAGTCAATAAGGCTTCAGATGCCTTAGGGTTGGTAATGCCAATTTCTCCACTAGCTTAGTGCTAGCTACATTAGTGCAGCTTCCCTCATCTATAATAACACAACAAACCTTATTTTTCACACAGCAACGAGTATGAAATAAGTTCTCACGTTGGTTGTTTTATTCTTCTTGGGCTTGAAGACTAAGAGTTCGTCGTGCAACTAACAATTCCCCTTCTTTTGCATATTCATCAGCATCTTAAAGTGGTGGCACCTCTAGATTGATATCTTCTTCTTCATCATCAGTTTCAATTTCACCCTTAGTGTTGATCACAATTGCCCGCTTGTTTGGGCATTGACTTGCGATGTGACCCCTGCCTTGGCATCAGAAACACTTAATATCATGAGTTTTGGGAGTTATGATATGGGTGTTACCTTGATTTTGGGCCATAACTTGCTTGGTTGTCACTTTTGGTGGAGCATGATGAGGTTGAGTTGACTGAATCTCAAATCGCCTTGAGGATGGTTTCCATGAGTTTGAGGGACCATTGTTTAATCCCCTTTTGTGTAAACTCTTTCTCTTCAGTTGTTGTTCGACTTTGATAACTTGATGTACCATATCTTGGAGCTCAACATGATATTGCATTTCCACCACGTCAGCTATCTCATGGTTGAGACCATGCAAAAATATATCCATTGTTACCTCTCTATCTTCCTCCACATTTGCTCAAATCATCGCAATCTCCATCTCCTTTAAGTATTTGTCGATGCTTTTTTATCCTTGAGTAAGCCTTTGGAGTTTATTAAACAACTCCCGGTGATAGTGGATGGGAACAAATCGTCGTCGCATGATTGCTTTCATTTCATCCCAAGACTCCATAGGGCGTTCATGATTTCGTTTCCTTTCCTTCACCAACTGATCCCACCATATTATAGCATAATCAGTAAATTCGACAGTAGCAAGTCATACTTTTTTCATCTTTGAGTAATTATGACAATAAAAAACCATCTCCATCCTCTTTTCCCATTCAAAATACGCTTTTAGATTAGTTTTTCCTTGAAAAGAGGGTATCTTCAACTTGATATTATCCATGTTGTCATCAACTCGAAGTCGTTCTCTATGAGCATATCGACCAAACTCCTCGAGTTCTTGTGGTTCAAAACGCCTTGACTAAAAGCTTCAAGGCCGTTGTTCAGTAGGGGTATGTTGACGCGAAACCCTCACTCCTTCCTCCAATTGATCCATTCGCTCATGAAGAGGCTCCAACTCATACTTCATAATTCGTCTCATTTTGCTTATTATAGCTTGCATTTGTAAGTTTGGAATCAGTTGTTGGGAATCTTCTTCATTTGGCGTATCTCCTCATCTTTGTGCCATGAGTTCCTACAAAGGATAAAAATAATAGAACAACCTCGCAAACACTACCTTATGTATTTCTCTCAATCACTCGTGTTTCACACTCAATTGGCTTTTTCTTATGGATTCAAACACTCTTTCCTTTTTCCTCTCATATGTCTTACTTCAAAATTAATTGAACTTTAAAAACAAATAGTTTTTATGAAGCAGTTCAACTTGAGGAACAATCAAGACAAATCAATAAGGTTTTCAAAAGCCAATTCCAAAGAAATTTAAGTGTGATGTACGAATAGACTCAGATAAAAAGAATACATTTTATATAAAGAAGAAAATAAGAAATTAAGATGGAATGAAGTAATAATAAGTAGACTTAGATAGAGCAGAATAAAAATGAAATTTAAGATATAATTGTGTGCCTCTTTTTTTTGCACGATTTTTTTTACTTTTTTTCTTTCTTTCTTTTTGCACTCACTAGAAAGAAGATAGATAGAAGAAGATGAGACTTTTTTTTTATTTTTTTAAGAGAATAGAAATAGGTAGAGAAGATAAAAAAAGAAATAGATATAAAAGATAGGATGAAACTTGTTGTGCAACCGTGTGCTCTGATACCAACTGATACGAACCCACCAATATATTGACAACACCCTACACCAAATATGGCAAGATCCTAAGACTTTCACAATGCACGTATGAAAAGATGGAATATACCTTATTTATGTGAGAAACAAGGTATGGGATATGTAGATGCCACACCCAAATCCTCTAAGAAGAACTCTTAGAAAACCTCGGGTGATAAGTCTTGATTGCTTGAACGCCACAGGTAAAAACCTGATAAGTTCAAAGTTCTTTCAAGATAAAAAGAAGACAAAACCTCACAAAATTAAAATTACAAAGTGTCTCCTCCAATGCTATGGAGTATGCCTTTTATAGGCACATATAACAACTGAATATTCTAAAAACAAGGAAAAATATCTATTATGGTTACATGCTAACCATATCTAATCTAAATATCTAGGATATTTTAATAACTAATTTAAAGATCTGAACTTAACTAATTAAAGATCTAATATTATCATTTAATATCTTAAAAAATTTATTATATTAATAAATCTATTCTTATTAATTAAATATGAACCTTCTCTAGGGCTCATTTTGGGCTCTTCTATTGGGCTTACACTTGAATTTTCTACAATCTTTTTAATCAGCCCATATAAAGCTTCTTTGAATCTTTTAGCCCTTAACCATGTGATTGGGCCCTCTTGTAGTCTCAAATAATTATTCATCTCATTTGGTGACAAACTGTTCAACTCCATTGTGGGTTTGGTTGATTGTACTTGTGAATTCGTAGTCTCTTTAGTCAGATTCACATCACTCTCCATTCATCCTCTCCACACTAGAAAACCTAACTCTCTCTTAGCTGCTTAGTTTTTTGGTGAAGCTCGAACCAAAGCTCTAATATAGGGTAATTTCTAAGCCAAAGAAGGCGTGGTCGGGTTCCTTGGAACCGGGGTGAAGTCAACTACACGGTGGTAACATCCATTCGCTTCGAGGGTTGCTGGAGAAGCGTCGGTGTGATCGAACAATGAAGCAGCTCTGACAGACCGAAGCTGCCCTATTTTGGCCAAGCTAAAATTGGCCGATTTGAGCCCTCCTCATACCAAACCAAGCTCTCCCAATGCTTCCTCAGCCCACTCACAGTCGTATTAGGACTAAAAGGTAAGCCAATTTGGCTCCCCTCTATAATTTCCAACCGGTGATAGAGAGAGAATTGATAGAATTTCGATGATAGAATTCTAATCCAATTCAACATCAATTGATGCGATTCTTGATCCTAGGAGGAACCTCTAGAGGAGTGCTATCTGCTCCGATTGGAAGCTCGGACCACCGCGCCCCCACTGGTGAGCAATTGAAGCTTTCTCTCTCTACGTTCTATTTTCCAGCGAAGCTCCGTTTGAGCTCGTTCCGGCGTCAAAACTTATGATTCAAAGTGCTATGGAATCGTATGAAGATGTAGAAACTTAATTTCAACATCACACTACTTAGTGGTATTTTAAACATCACAATTTAGAGGAGTGGTCTGAAAATGACACGAAAAAACTACTTACTAGTTGTAAGTAGATCAAACTCGGTTGGTATGATGAAAACTTCCTCGGAGGAAGTGGAAAACCTGTTAATTGGTTATGAGTGGAGATGTCTTCATACTCGGTTGGTATGATGGATAGTTGAAATTATATTTTTGTCGGATGTACTCTCCACTGATTGTGTGCAAACTACTTAAACAATTTGGGACACCTTCTTGACGGGGAGCTCGAATAGCTCTATTAGGCTGGAAGCCTCGGTTTTGGAACTTAGGGGGCTATTATGCCCAATTTTGAAAATCTCGAATAGTGGGCCCTAGGCTAGTTGGCACGAGCAAGAGCTCGTAAACAAACATGAATTTATATGCCATAAAAACTTGAGTAATTGTATTGTTTGTCCATGGTACCAAGACAGGACCAACATACTCATTCAACTAGTGGCAATGCAACATGATAGGTCTCCCGACTAATCAAGAAAAATAGTTGTAGGTTGAGTTGAGGTTCAAGGCAGTTGGACCAATAGTGCCATAGATTATATGGCATGATGTGAAAATACTGATTTTGCATACACTATGATTACGGGACCTCTAAGACGCCCAAGAGGGGTATTGATGCATCCTAGGACCTTTGGACGACCTGGTGGATATAAGGGCAGTTAGTCGTACTAGGTGAACTTGTGAAGCTCGATGTAGCTTCAAACGCATGAGACTGGGGTGGGGACAGAATGAGGTCTTTGTCCTTATACAAACACAGAGAATTGTTACGAGATTGAGGGTCGAGTGTCGCAAACATCCACTCATTCTCAGGGTAGAAGTGGTCGTACTTCTATCTAGGTGGTCGGTAAAGTCGCTCCGATGCCACAAGTGGGTTCAGTAGACGATCTAGCCTGCGATTGTGTGATTGACCTTCATGATGAAGGATGTGTTTTTGAAAACTGAGATTTTAAAGGGGAGAAAATTTAAAGGAATTAAGGAGTCTGCCACACTCCAACTTGAAAACATTTTTTTTTAAAACTCCATTTTTTTTAAAATACACATTCACTAAGTTGTAGAAACTCACCCCTCTTTTCTATACCTTTTCAGGAAAAAGAAAATAACTAGAAATAACACAGAGCCTTACCCTCTATCGGTATGCTTAATTTCTCTTAAGATTGCATTTTATTTGATATATGTATTTGTAGGGAACAAGGTCGAAAATGCATCTGGCTCCTCTCGAGTTAAAGAATGGGGAAACTCCTCTTGAATTGGGAAGAGCAGCGAGTTGTTCATGGGGTTACGACCAAACAAGGTCGGGGCATGACAACTAGAGTGGTATCAGAGCCATGTTCCCTTGAAACATTATCAATATTATGCCCTGACATTAACCTAACTCTAAACTATCATATAGGAAGAATAGTTCTAGGAAATTCGCAATGAAATCCAATCCTCCACCTATAACCTTGAAAAAGACATCCAACCCAAGGGAGGAAGCCATCCAAAGGTTTCTAAAGGGAAAGAAAACGGTGCCCAAGGACATGGTGGAAGACTACCGGAAACTAGTAGAAGCCTTACTAGAACTGGAATGCATCATATACCCTACTCCTAGACAAGAGGAACGAGTATCACCTCTTAGGAGTGTGACCCCTCCTCCTCTAGTCTCACAACAACCAGAAGGGAATCCAACCAAGAAGGAGGCATAGGATAATTATTGGGATGCGTATGCCACCTTCATGAAGGTCCATCGAGTACCTCCACCCACTCAACCTAGCTTCAATCCCTCTTAATGGGTGAAGTAGACTTATGAGTGTGAGGTTGAAGTACTAAGGCCGTATGGATTGGAGGCCATACATGAAATCCGTCATATTAGGAAGCACGAATGGACCCCAATCAGTTCCTCAGAGTCTTTTGATCAAGTGTCTCATAATCGTTCTAGAGTTAACTCTAGTCCTATGACCCCAAGGCATTAGGGGGTAGAGAATTCCTATAATAAGCCAAATTATGGAAAGAAAAATATTTCTTGAATGAAGGGAAGTAAAATTTTTATTAAAACTTTTGAGTTATTTAACACAAAAGAATATGATAACAAAAATCTAAGTAGAAAATCACCTAAGGAGGAAAATACAAGTAAATCTCAACCCTTAGAACTTACCCTTAGAATATGATAAGGAAGGAGTCATCTAAGGGAGATCTTAATAGAAGAAGAAGTGGAACAAAGGAAAACAATCATCAAGGAATACAAAATTTTAGAAAGTCCGAAGAGTTAAAATTAACTCAGAAAATGAAGAGTAAGGAAAAACAAGGTAGAGTAGAACATTCCAAAAAGAAACCACAAGAATAGAAGCTGAACAAGAAGAAAAAGAAATAGAGACCTCCAAGGAAAGATGAGAAGAAAATGGAATAACAGGAAGGCCCAAGTATAAAAACTACAAATTAAGATACAATTCCTTAGGAACTTTGTAAGAGAGAAAGACTTGGGGAAGGTAAAGGTATGAATCAAAAGAGGAAGAGAAACAAGAGTGGATAAGTCATACAAGACCCTAAGACAATAGAAGATTAAAGGAATAAATTTCTAAGGAACGGTAATATGATTAAACAAAAAGGAAATCTAGAGTGGAAGATACAAGAAGGAAGATAAAAATAGGAAGTTGGGGTGAGAAAGGAGAAAGCTCCGGGTCAAGACAATCAATCGAGGGAAGGTTGCAAAAGCGGAGTTGAAATAAGGTCCCTAGTAAGAAGTACGAGAGACTAAGTGAGTTTGTTAGGAAGTTGAGCGTGATCTACTTTGAGAAGACTTAGAAACCCAAATAGAGAACTCTAGATGGGATCCAATTTAAAGATATAACTTATATGGACTAAGGTATTCGAAGGAGTAAATTAAGTCTAATAAGAGATGGGGAGTAGAAAAAGAATACACCCTAACCAAGACAAAAGAGGAATACCAAGGATAAGAAGATATGGAAGGTTTGGACACAATAAGGATGAGAGGTCCACCTCAATAGAATAAACAAATGCTGGAGCAAGTGGAAATGAAGTAAGATAGATGGAAGGTACTCGTGGATCCAAAGAGTAAAAGTAAGCTGGTGAAGATATCGACAAAAGACACTACAAAGTTTAATGATACCAATGGTAAAACTAGAAGGAAATCCTAAGAGAAAGGGAATGTGAAGCTCGTCAGAGAAAGGAAACTTGGGATGACATGAGTGTATCAATGAAAGGGAAATGGAACCAACGGAGTAAGAAAGAGAATAAGCTTCTCAAGAACAATATACTAGAGATGAAAGAATCGAGTATAAGGGGAAGGAAATCGCAAAGATTCAAGGGATAAGTCAAACTCAAGTAACGTGTAAGTAGGAGGATGCCATCAAAAGATACCATACGAGTAACATAGGAATTTACTCAAAATGAATCATAGTGGGAGGAACATGAATGAGGGTAAGAATGGATATAGAAAGAGAAGAGATCTTAAAGAGAAAAGACACCGATAAAAATAAAAATGGGATATAAAGTTAAGAGTTTAAAATATGATAGTGAGTATTAGGAAGTTTAGAGAAATGAAGGTTGAATGATCGAATAAGGAAGTTAGGAGAAGACGAATAAGTATGAAAACCAATACAACTATAGATACATAAAGTCGAAGACATCAGGAAGAATGTCATGCGGTAAGGGGGTAGGTAAACCCAACCGACTCAAGGAAATATGGCTGGGGCAAGGGAAGTTCTATGAGTAAGACATAACAAAGTCAATCATAAAGTGATAACCAAAGAATGAGGAAGGTATTTGTGCTAGATGAAGAAGTGATAAACGCTGAAGTCTATGGGAGAAAAATGACCGGAACTCATAGTTCTGAAATTGTTGGGTAAAAGAAGCTTGGAATGGGAAATGTTGTCTTGGGAAGGAAGATGTAACTAAAGGAAATGATCCTAATTTTTCAAGGAAGATATTCTAAGCCAAAGTAAATTCCATGGAATGAGGGAAAGATGAGACTGATGCTAAAACCTTATGTATGTGATGAAAGGGACGAATGAAAACAACCGAAAAGCGTGTAAGACGATAAAATAGAAAATTTATATATTAATAAAAAGATTAATTAGATACACAAGAGAGTGAAACAAGTTTTGGGGACAAAACTCCTAAAAGGAAGGGAGAGTTGTAAACCCCGCTCTTTGGAGTCAAGGAAAATCGGGAAAGAACCAGTCAAACCTAGTGAGAAAACCGAACGATTCATAAACTTAATTATTGAGGAATGGGAAAATTAGGAAAATTCCAACTCCATTATAATCCAAAAAGATTTATAAACATTGGGAAGGAACCTTCGAACCAAGTGGGGGAGAAAAACCCGATCGGTTCGGGTGAACCGGACCTGAACCGGATCGAACAAGTTTAGGAACCAAGCCTGTTTAAGAATCAGAACCGGTAGAGAGAGGGCAAACCGGGTAATATATGGACCCCAAGTGACCTAATGAGTCACATAAGTCATGAAAAAGGACTTTAGGATGAATGAGGGATGAAAACCAAACCAGTTCAGGTGAACTGGATCCAAACCGGATTGAACCGCTTTGGACTAATTTAAACCACTATTGAACCAGATGCTAAATTCATTTTTCTAGGTGGCTTAAAAAATCAAACTTGAGATTTGAAGCCACCATTGGATAGAAAATAAATTTAGATGAATTTAGAAATTTTTAGATTTGAAAAATAAGGACTTTAGGATTTGAACCACAATTAAACTAGATGCTAAATTCATTTTTCTAGGTGGCTTAAAAAATCAAATTTGAGATTTGAAGCCACCATTGGATAGAAAATAAATTTAGATGAATTTAAAAATTTAGATAGAGAGAGGGCAAACTGGGTAATATATGGACCCCAAGTGACCTAATGAGTCACATAAGTCATGAAAAAGGACTTTAGGATGAATGAGGGATGAAAACCAAACCGGTTTAAGTGAACTGGATCCAAACCGGATTGAACCGCTTTGGACTGATTTGAACCACTATTGAACCAGATGCTAAATTCATTTTTCTAGGTGGCTTAAAAAATCAAATTTGAGATTTGAAGCCACCATTGGATAGAAAATAAATTTAAATGAATTTAGAAATTTTTAGATTTGAAAAATAAGGACTTTAGGATTTGAACCACTATTGAACTAGATGCTAAATTCATTTTTCTAGGTGGTTTAAAAAATCAAATTTGAGATTTGAAGCCATCATTGGATAGAAAATAAATTTAGATGAATTTAAAATTTTAGATAGAGAGAGGGCAAATTGGGTAATATATGGACCCCAAGTGACCTAATGAGTCACATAAGTCATGAAAAAGGACTTTAGGATGAATGAGGGATGAAAACCAAACCGATTTAAGTGAACTGGATCCGAACCGGATTGAACCGCTTTGGACTGATTTGAACCACTATTGAACCAGATGCTAAATTCATTTTTCTAGGTGGCTTAAAAAATTAAATTTGAGATTTGAAGCCACCATTGGATAGAAAATAAATTTAGATGAATTTAGAAATTTTTAGATTTGAAAAATTCGGTCGAATCGGGGGTGAACCAGTCGGTTTAAGCTTTAAACATAGTTCATACTGGTCTGGTCCGATTCGAAATAGTGTCATCTTCTTCCTTCAAATGACAACACTGTTCACTCACCGAAAAATTGAAGCAGCACTGACGAAGAAGAAATGTTTCTATTCAGTACGTTTTAGGCCATCAATGTTTGTCATAAAGGTACCAAACAGACGGCCGACGAGTCCCCAAGCTCCTTATATAAAGAGCCCCTCTCCATTCATCCTCTCAACACTTGAAAAACCTCACTCTCTCTCATTTGCTTAGTTTTCTAGTGAAGCTCGAACTAGAGCTCTGATGTAGGGTCATGTTTTAGCCAAAGAAGGCGTGGTCAGGTTCCTTAGAACTAGGGAGAAGTCAGCTACACGGTGGTAACATCCATTCGCTCTGAGGGTTATCGGAGAAGCACCTGCATTATCGAACAGTGAAATAGCTCTGGTGGACCAAAGCTGCCCTATTTCAGCCAAGCTAAAATTGGCCGATTCGAGCCCTCCTCAGACCAAACCAAACTCTCCCAATACTTCCTCAGCCCTTCCACAACCAAATTAGGACTCAAAAGTAAGCCAATTTGGCTCCATTCTATAATTTCTAACCTATGCTAGAGAGAGAATCAACATAATTTCGATGATAGAACTCTAATCCAATTTGACATCAATTGTTGTGATTCTTGATCCTAAGAGGAACCTGAGGAGGAGAGCTATCTGCCCCGATTGGAAGCTTGGACCGCCGCGCCCCCATCGATGAGTAATTGAGCTTTCTCTCTCTATGTTCTGTTTTCCGGTGAAACTCCATTTGAGCTCATTCCGACATCAAAACTTACAATTCAAAGTGCTATGGAATCATATGAAGATGTAGAAACTTAATTTCAATGTCAATTTCAACAATTAGAAGTGTTTGATCGATCAATTTGATGAAATCAAATTTGGCTATGTTAGAAAGTTGAAATTGAGGATTTTTGAAAATTTGAAGGACCATAATGCAATTTTATAAAATTGAGGGTTAATTGGGCATGATAAAAATGTTAGAGGGCCAATTGAGCAATTTTAGAATTTTTGGGGGTAAAACTTACCATTTTTGTAAAGGAAGGGAAAAATAGTAATTTTGAAAATTTGGGGGTCAAATTGGGAATTTGGGAAAATTGAACCCCTTTTTTTGAAATTGAGTAAATTGAGATCCAAGAGGAATTTTAAAAGTTTCGGGACTCAATTTGGGAAAAACCGGTAATTGGGGCCTAAAGAAAAAGAAAAATTAACTTTAGGGACCAATTTGAAAATATTGGAAAAGTTGTGAATTGAGTCATTTATGTTGAATGAGGTGATCAAGCCAGATGATAATGAACAATAATGTTCATTTCGTGTAGGTACACGAGACATCAGGAATGCCAGTTGAGGTCAAGCTCGCAAGGGACAAAAACTGACTAAGTGGAAATTCACTACACGAACGGGTGAGTGAGATTTTTATATCATACCCGGTTGGGATGATAAGTACCTCGAAAATGAAAACCCACTACTAAGTGGTATTTTAAACATCACAACTTAGAGGAGTGGTGTGAAAATGACACGAAAAAACTACTTACTGGTTGTAAGTAGATCATACTCAGTTGGTGTGATGAAAACTTTCTCGGAGGAAGTGGAAAACCCATTCATTGGTTATGAGTGGAGATCTCCTCATACTTGGTTGGTATGATGGACAGTTGAAATTATATTTTAGTCGGAAGTACTCTCCCCTGACTGTGTGCCACTACTTAAATAATTTGGGAGACCTTCTTGACGGGAGCTCAAATAGCTCTTTTAGACTGGAAGCCTCATTTTTGGAACTTAGGGGGCTATTATGCCCAATTTTGAAAATCTCAAATAGTGGGCCCTAGGTCAGTTGGCATGAGTAGGAGCTTGTAAACAAACATGAATTTATATGCCATAAAAACTTGAGTAATTGAATTATTTGGCCATGGTACCAAGACAGGACCGACATACCCAGTCCACTAGCGGCAGTGCGACATGACAGGTCTCCAGACTAGTCAAGACAAACAATTGCAGGTTGAGTTGAGGGTCAGAGCCATTAGACTAGTGGCGCCACACATTATATGGCATGATGTGAAAATACTGATTGTGCATGCACTGTGATTGTGGGGCCTTTAGGATGCCCAAGAGGGGTAGTGATGCATCCTAGGGCCTCGGAAGACCTGGTGGATATATCACCGAGCCTTACCCTCTGTCAGGTATGCTTAATTTCTCTTAAGCTTACATTTTATTTGATATATGTATTTCTAGGAAACAAGGTCAAAAATACGGCTGGCTCCTCTCGAGTAAAAAAGGGGGAAACTCTTCTTGATCTGGGAAGAGCGGCGGGTTGTTCATGAGAATCCGACCAAACCGAGTCGGAGTGTGATAGTTTATTTTTCAAATATTATTAAATTTTAAATATTTATTATAATTTTTTGTGTTTATTTGAAAGAATATTACTATGTTTTGTTGGTAATTCAATTATTTGTTATTATAATATATTTCATACAATTTTGGATCCTTTGGAGTGCTTCTTTTAATTTTTATATTATGCATGATCCATGTTATTTTTAAAGTTTATTGGTTGTTTTTTACATTTTTCATTTTAAATTTTGGAGTTTTTTTTTGTTATTTTATGTGTTTTTACTATTTATTGTGTTTATTTAGATGTATATTACTATGCTTTATTGGTTATTTGGCTACTTATTAATATTTTTGGCATTTATTTAGATTTTGGTGTTATATCATTATTTTGAGTGTTACTTAATATATTTGCATGTTTATAGAATTTCAAGTACATTTTTTTTCATATTTGTGGTTTTCTTTTGAATTCATTTTTTATAAATTTTATTTTTCATTTAGGAGTTTGTTGGTATTTTTTTAGTTTGCTTGGATTTTTTAGTTTGAGTTACAATTTTGTTAATTCTTTTTATTGTTTTCTTTTTGTAATTCATTTTTTATAAATTTCATCGTTCATTCACACTATTCTCGGTATTTTTTGTGTGTGCTTGGTTTCTTAGTTGGACATACTATTTTAGTAATTTGTTTTGTGGTTTGTCTTTAATTATAATTATTATTTTGCATATTTCAAACTATTTTTGGTTATTTTTATTGATTCTAACTATTTTATATGTATTAAACGATCATATATATTTTCTTGTTTAATTTTATTTTTAAGTTTTTTTATGATTTTTTTACACCAATTGAATTTTAAATATTTATTTATATTTTTTGTGTTCTTTTAAATGTCTCTTACAATATTTTATTATTGATTTGTTTATTTCTTACTATTTTTCGTATTTCTTACATTTTTGTTTCACTTAATATTTTGAATAATATAATTTATAGTTTATTTTTGTATTTTTAGTGATTGTTTTATTATTTTATTCTATTTTGTATAATTTGAGTAATCCTTACCCTTTTGGTAAATCGAACTATCCATACTATATTTAAAATTTATTTATATTTTTTAATGTTTCTTACTTTATTTGGAATTTTTTGGTATTTTATATATAACTTATTATTTGAGTTATTTGTATAAATGTATCTTTATATTGGTTGTTTGTCCATTATGTATTATGTAATATATAATTGGTGTTTGATTGGGTATTTAGTTTAATTTACTCTTTTTAATAATTTTTTACTGTTTATTTTTAAAATATTATTATATTTTTTTTTGTATTTTATACTATTTTGTCATTTTTTAATTGTTATTTTCTATGATTATTTTTAGAAATTTATTGAATTTTAAATATTTATTGTTATTTATGGTGTTTATTTGATATAATTGGACTATGTTTGGTTAGAAATTCAATTATTTGTTATTATAATATATTTCATACTATTTTGGATATTTTTTATTGCTTTTCTTTATTTTTATATTTTGAATGATTCATGCTATATTTAAAATTTATTGGTTTTTTTTACATTTTTTATTTTAATTTTAAGAGATTTTTTTATTATTTTATGTATTTTTTCTATTTATGGTGTTTATTTATATGTATATTACTATTCTTTTTTTTTTATTATCTGGCTATTTCTTAATGTTTTTGTAGTTTATTTAGATTTTTGTATTACGTTATTATTTTGAGGGTAACTTATTACGTTTGCATGTTTATAGAATTTTAAGTACTTTTCTTTTAAATTCATTTTCTATAAATTGTATTGTTTATTTAGGCATTTCTCGACATTTTTTCAATTTGCTTGGGTTCATAGTTTGAGTTACAATTTTATTAATTCTTTTTATTGTTTACTTTTAGTAATTCATTTTTTTTATAAAAATTTCATAGGTCATTCAAGTGTTTCTCGATATTTTTTGTGTTTGCTTCCTTTCTTAGTTGGGCTTACTATTTTAGTAATTAGTTTTGTGGTTTGATTTTATTTGTAAGTATTATTTTGCATATTTCAAACTATTTTTGTTGTTTTCATTCATTCTAACCATTTTATATGTATTAAACAATCACATATATTTTTTTTGTTTAATTTTATTTTTAAGTGTTTTTTATGAGTTTTTGTCACTAATTGAATTTAAAATATTTATTTATATTTTTTGTATTTTTTTAAATGTCTCTTACAATATTTTATAATTAATTTGTTTGTTTCTTACTATTTTTCGTATTTTTTACATTTGTGTTTCACTTAATATTTTGAATAATATAATTTATAGTTTATTTTTAGATTTTTACTGTGTTTTATTGTTTTATTCTACTTTATGTACTTTGAGCCATCCTTACCATTTTTGTATATCGTCCATACTATATTTAACATTTATTTATATTTTTTTTATGTTTCTTACTTTATTTGGAGTTTTTTGGTATTTTATACATGACATATTATTTGAGTTATTTATATAAATTTATCTTACTATTAGTTGTTGGCCGATTATGTATTACGTAATATACTATTGGTGTTTGATTGAGTATTTAGTTTAATTTACTCATTTTAATGATTTTTTTATGGTTTATTTTTTAAAAATTATTATATTTTTTTGTGTTCTATACTATTTTGTCATTTTTTAATTGTTATTTTCTTTGATTATTTTTGGAAATTTATTGAATTTTAAATATTTATTGTTATTTGTGGTGTTTATTTGATAAGATTTTACTATGTTTTGTTGGTAATTTAATTATTTATTATTATAATATATTTCATACTATTTTCGACCTTTTTTATTACTTTTTTTAATTTTATATTATAAACTATTCATGCTATTTTTAAATTTTATTTTTTTTACATTTTTCATTTTAATTTTAGGAGTTTTTTGTTATTTTATATGTTTTTATTTCTATTTATAGTGTTTACTTAAATGTATATTACTATGTTTTTTGGTTATTTGGCCATTCTTAATGTTTTTAGTATTTATTTACATATTGGTTTAACGTTATTATTTTGAGTGTCACTTATTAAGTTTGTAATTATTTGTTATTATGTTATATTTCAAACTATTTTCTATTTTTTTAGTGCTTATTTTTATATTATGAACGATCCATGTTGTTTTTAAAGTTTATTAGTTTCTTTACTTATTTTATTTTAATTTTTCGAGAGTTTTTTTATTATTTTATGTGTTTTTTACTATTTGTGGTATTTATTTAAATGTGTGGTACTATGCTCTTTTGGTTATTTAGCCACTTCTTAATTTTTTTAACATTTATTTATATTTTGGTATTACTTTATTATTTTGAGTGTCACTTTTTATATTTGTATGTTTATAAAATTTGAAGTACTCTTTTTCATATTTGTGATTTTCTTTTGAAGTCATTTTTTATAAATTTTGTTTTCCATTTATGGATTCTCGATATTTTTTTTAGTTTACTTGGGTTCTTAGTTTGAGTTACAATTTTATTAATTCTTATTATTGTTTATTTTAGTAATTAATTTTTTATTAATTTTATTTGTCATTCAAGTTTTTCTTGATATTTTTTGTGTTTGCTGGATTTCTTAGTTTGACTTACTATTTTAGTCATTCATTTTGTGGTTTGCCTTTAATTATAATTATTATTTTGCATATTTCAATATATTTTTGTTTGTTTTCATATATTTTAACTATTATATATGTATAGAACGTTCACATATATTTTTTATGTTTAATTTTATTTTGAGTATTTTTTTATAATTTTTGGACACAAATTGTATTTTAAATATTTTTTTTATTCTTTTAAATGTATCTTACAATATTTTATTATTGATTTGATTGTTTATTACTATTTTTCATATTTCTTACATTTTTTTCACTTAATATTTTGAATAATACAATTTATAGTTTATTTTTAGATTTTTATTTTATGTATTATTGTTTTATACTATTTTTTATATTTTGAATAATTCTTAACATTTTTATATATCTAACTATCCATACAAATTTTAACATTCATTTATATATTTTATAATGTTTCTTACTTTATTTGGAGTTTATTAGTATTATATACATAACTTATTTTTTGAGTATTTAGTGTAATTTACTCTTTTTAATAATTGTTTTATTGTTTATTTTTTAAATATCATTATATTTTTTTGTGTTTTATACTATTTTATCATTTTATCATTTTTATTTTCTCTGATTACTTTTGGAAACTTATTGAATTTAAAATATTTATTTCTATTTGTGGTGTTTATTTAAAATGATTTTACTATGTTTTGTTTATAATTCAATTATTTGTTATTATAATATATTTCATACTATTTTGAATATTTTTTAGTGCTTCTTTTTATTTTTATATTATGCACTATCTATACTATTTTAAAAGTTTATTTTTTTTACATTTTTCATTTTATGTTTTGGATTTTTTTGTTATTTTATGTGTTTATACTATTTATGATGTTTATTTATATATATATTACTTTTCTTTTTTGGTTATTTGACTACTTCTTAATGTTTTTATCGTTTATTTAAATTTTAGTGTTACATTTTTTATTTTAAGTGTCACTTATTACATTTGCATGTTTATGGAATTTTAAGTACTTTTTTTTCATTTTTATAATTTTCTTTTTAATTCATTTTTTTATAAATTTTATTGTTCATTTAGGAGTTTCTCACTATTTTTAGTTTGCTTTAGTTTTTTAGTTTGAGTTACAATTTTATTAATTCTTTTTATTATTTACTTTTATTAATTCATTTTTTATATATTTCGTTGGTTATTTAAATTTTTCTCGATATTTTTTGTGTTTGCTTAGTTTCTTAGTTGGGCTTACTATTTTAGTAATTAGTTTTGTATTTTACTTTTAATTATAATTATTATTTTACATATTTTAAACTGTTGTTTTCATTGATCCTAACCATTTTATATGTATTAAATGATCACATATATTTTTTGTTTAATTTTATTTTATATTATTTTTTTATGAGTTTTTTACACTACTTATATTTGAAATATTTATTTATATTTTTTGTATTCTTTTAAATGTCTCTTACAATATTTAATTTTTATTTTTTTCTTTCTTACTATTTTTCGTATTTCTTACATTTTTGTTTTACTTAATATTTTTAATAATACAATTTATAGTTTATTTTTAGATTTTTAGTGTGCATTTTATTATTTTTTTTATTATTATGTGTTTTCTGAGTAATTTTTACCATATTTATATATGGAACGATACATACTATATTTAACATTTATTTATATTATTTGATATTTCTTACTTTATTTGGAGCTTATTGGTATTTTATATATAACATATTATTTGAGTTATTTGTATAAATATATTTTAGTATTGGTTGTTGGTGGTTTATGTGTTAATTGATATATTATTGTTGTTTGATTGAGTATTTAGTTTAATTTACTCTTTTTAGCGATTTTTTTACTGTTTATTTTAGAAATATTATTGTATTTTATACTACTTTGTCATTTTTTAATTTTTATTTTCTCTTATTATTTTAGAAATTTATTTAATTTAAAATATTTATTCCTATTTCTGGTGCTTATTTAAAAGGATTTTACTATGTTTTGTTTGTAATTTTTTTATTTGTTATTATATTATATTTTATTATATTTTAGATTTATTTGAGTACTTTTTTTATTTTTATATTATGAACAATCCATAATATTTTTAAAGTATATTAGTTTTTTTTACATTTTAATTTTTGGAGTTTTTTTTATTATTTTATGTATTTTTACTCTTTATGGTGTTTATTTAAATGTATATTACTATGTTTTTTTGGTTATTTGGCCACTTATTAATATTTTTAGAATTTATTTACATTTTGGTGTTAGGTTATTATTTTGAGTTTCACTTATTACGTTTACAAGTTTAAGGTATTTTAAGTATTTTTTTTTTCATATTTGTGGTTTTCATTTTAATTCATTTTTTATAATTTTTTTTCATTTAGGCGTTTCTCGATATTTTTTTAGTTTGCTTGTCTTCTTAGTTTAAGTTACAATTTTATTAATTCTTTTTATTGTTTGATTGTAGTAATTCATTTTTTATAAATTTCGTTGGTCATTTAGGCTTTTCTCGGTATTTTTTGTGTTTGCTTGGTTTCGTAGTTTGACTTACTATTTTAGTAGCTCGTTTTATGGTTTACTTTTAATTATAATTATTGTTGATACGAACCTCACCAATATATTAACGACACCCTACATCAAATATGGAATAGACCCCAAGACTTTCACAATAGAAGTAAAAATAATGGAATATACCTTGTTCAATTGAGAAACAAGATACGAATAGAAGTAGATGTTACACCAAACTACTATAAGAATATCTCTTAGAAAACCTTGATGAATATTCTGATTGCTTGAATACCCAAAGTAAAAACCTGATAAGTCAAAAGTTCTCTCAAAAGAGAAAGAAGATAAAACCTCACAATAACATTGTAATCAAAGATATGTCCTTACAATGCTCTAAAGTTAGTCTTTCATAGACACTTATTAATATTATTTATTCTCTAAATAAGGAAATAAAATATTATGGTTGACTTGCCAGTTATATAGAGAATATTGTTAATATATTTCTTGTTCCTTTATTTAGAGATGTCTAAGATAATAAATATTCTAAACTTAGTATATTATCTTATTGGACTTTTCTTTTAAGTTTGAGATCTTATTGGACTCTTCTTTGGGGATTCCACTTGGGTTTCTTCGATTGCACCAATCAGCCCATTTAATACTTTTTCAAATCTTTTAGCCATTAACTTGTGAATCACAATGTGCCTAATTTGAATCACATCATTCTGCCACTCTTTAAAATGATTTGTCATCAAATCTTCAATGTCCATGTCACCTACATTAAAAAACATTAAATTAGAAATATTAAACATATAGGTAACACAATTCTAAATAGATAAATTCGAGTTGTAAGTATTATTAATGATTCCAATTGATCCTCTATTTTATGAAGGAATTCTGATTGTTTTCTTTCTAGAAATTGACTATTCCTCATATGTAGCCTAATTCATGTCCCTGAATAAAAAAAATAACTTTCTTGAAACCCTCATTTGTTAGATTTATATATTCTTCCGTTAATCGTTTTATAACCAATGTGCTAAAATCATAATCAATATCAAATAATGAAAACCTAATCGTATAATTAATATAACGATTATATATAAACTTAATATTATATATATTTATTTGAAAATATAACTTTCCTTTTCAATTTACTCAATAAAATCTTCCAAAGTAACTCAATAATTTATAATCATAAATATATACAATAGTTCTATAAATATCATGTAATATAATAACTTCTCTAAATAATAATTCAGTAATATTTGACACATCATTAATTTTAACAGATGTCATTTTTAAGAATTGTTTAACTATGAAACACATAAAATATCTCCCCCTTTTAATCCTAAGTAATTTATAAATTAATTCAATTAAGAAACCAATACAAGCAGATACTTTAGGAAATGAAATATGAATATATAAAATATGAAATTGTTGGCTAAACTTATCTTTTTCATATGCAATGCATTGAAAATAAAATTTCCTTATATTTCTTTTCATATATGGAACAAAAATATATTTATGCAATATTACAATAATTTTAACTACCATAGATTGTCCATTAAGTTCTGAGACATATGATTTATTAACAAGTAACTTACACAACAACTGTCAATCACTTCACAAGAATTATGATATCATATACTTCCTTAATATAATTAAAATAATGTAATTTAGTAACAATTAGCGTAAGCAAAACATACCTTTGTGATATTGCATCGACAACTATATATTTCATACATTGTCTATACTTGATCATATATAAAAATATTTTGATGAAAACATCACACCTTGCATGATTCTTATTCAAGTTATTTTGCCTCTTAAGGTGCAAATCAAATACATGATTCATGTGAATCACAAATTATTTTGGCCTTAGCTACCATATTTGTAGATATTGAAAAAAATATAAATATCTCATTATCATAGGTAGGATAGTTTAAGGCTACTTTGCTCCACTTTTCACTAAAATATATAATCAATACACCTCTAATGCCTATTTCTAATACTTCACAATTGAGTTTGAATAATTTAGTAAAATTGGGTAATGCAAGCAATAAGAATCTAGTTAGTTCATCCTCAGAATATTTGAATGTATTTTCTTGGACATCACATAACTGAAATAAAATATTCTTTTCTAAAAATATAGTGAGAAGTATAGGACAACTATTAAATTTAGGAACATAATCCATATAAAAATAAGTTAATCTAATGAAACTTCTTATCTCACTTACCAAATAAGGTGTTGGACAATCTTGAATTATCTTAATTTTCTTTTGAGTAACAATACCTACAAAACTTGCAAAATATTTAGGAAATACAAATTATTCCAACAATATATACATTTAGTAAAATTAGAAAATAACATATATTTCCTAAAAATATTTAAGGCAAATTTTAAATATATTTCATGTTTATATAAGGAAATGTTATATATTATTATATCATCAAAATATACATCTACCAACTTTTCAATTAAAGCATATAAGAAATAATTCTATAATCTCATAGAAGTATTAGTTGTATTAGTTAAACAAAAAATTATAATTAACCATTCATATAAACTAAGTTTTATCTTTAATGCATTTTTCAATTTATATTCATCTTTAATTCAAATTTTATTATATTCACTTTTAATCTATATTTTTTAAATGAAATAAGATCCATACAACTCATCTACCATATGATCTAAATAAGGAATAGAGTATCAAAACTTTACTGTGGTATTGTTAATAACTCGACAATCAATATATGCCTACCATGTAAATCCCACTCCTTAGTGTTAAGAAAAAACTGGGAAATAACCGGTCAAACCGAGTGAGAAAATCGAACTGGTTCACAAACCCCTATATCGGGGAACAGGCAAATTAGAGAAATTTTAACTCCCAGGTGACCCAAAAATGTCCATAAACCTTGGAAAAGAACTTTAGGACAAATTGATAGTGAAAAACCAGACCGGTTCAAGTGAACTCTAGACCCGAACCGGTTTAAGAACTAAGTCGGTTTATCAATCAGAACCGATAGAGAGAGGGCAAACTGGGAAAATTATGGACCCTAAGTGACCTAAAAAGTCATCAAAGTTATGAAAAAGGGCTTTAGGATGAATTGGAGATGAAAACCAAATTGGTTCAGGTGAACCAGTTTGGACCAGTTTGAGCCACTATTGAACTGGATGCTAAATTCATTTTTGTAGGTGGATTAAAAAAATTCAAATTTGAGATTTGAGGCCTCCATTGGATAGAAAATGAATTTAGAAATTTTTAGATTTGAAAATTTTGGTCGAATCGGGGGTGAACCAGCTAGTTTAAGCTTTGAACCCGGTTTGGACCGGTCCGGTCCGGTTCGGAACAGTGTCGTCTTCTTCCTTCAGATGACAGCACTATTTAGTCATCGAAAAATTGAAGTAGCACCGACGAAGAGGAAACATTTCCGTTCAGTACATTTTAGGCCTTCAATGACTATCATAAAGGTGCCAAATGGATGGCCGACGAGTCTCCGAACTCCCTATATAAAGAGCCCCTCTCCATTCATCCTCTCCACACCTGAAAATATCACTTTCTCTCAACTACTTAGTTTTCTTGTGAAGCTCAAACCAAAGCTCCAAATATAGGGTCATTTCTAAGCCAACGAAGCGTGGTCGGTTTCTTTAGAACTGGGGAGAAGTCAACTACACTGTGATAACATCCATTCACTCTGAGGGTTACTAGAGAAGCTCCGACGTACTGAAGCTGCCCTATTTTGGCCGAGCTAAAATTGGTCAATTTGAGGCCTCCTTAGACCAAACCAAGCTCTCCCAACACCTCTTCAGCCCTTTCACGGCCGAATTAGGACTAAAAGGCAAGCCAATTCATCTCCCCTCTACAATTTCCGACCGATGCTAGAGTGAGAATCGGCCGAATTTCGATGACAGAATTCTAATCCAATTCAGCATCAATTGATGCAATTCTTGATCCTAGGAGAAATCTCAGGAGTAGAGCTATCTGCCCCAATTAGAAGCTCAAACCGCTGCGCCCCTGCCGGTGAGCAATTGAAGCTCTCTCTCTCTACGTTCGATTTTCCGGCAAAGCTTCGTTTAAGCTCGTTCCAACGACAAAACTTACGATTCAAAGTGCTATTGAACCGTATGAAGATAAGAAACTCAATTTGAACTTCAATTTCAACAATAAGAATGTTTGATCGATTAATTTGATGAAATCAAATTCGCTTGTATTAGGAAGTTGAAATTGGGGAAAAATTGGAGGAAATTGGGGATTTTCGAAGATTCAAGGGACCAAAATGCAATTTTATAAAATTGAGAGTCAATTGAGTATGATAAGAATGTTATAGGACCAATTGAGCAATTTTAGAATTTTTGGGGTAAAACTTACCATTTTTTAAAAAGAAGGGCAAAATGGTAATTTTGGAAATTTTGGGAACCAAAGTGGAAATTTGGGAAACTTGGACCCCTTTTAATGAAATTGAGTAAATTGAGGTCTCAAGAGGAATTTTAAAAGTTTTGGGACTCAATTTGGAGAAGAACCAACAATTAGAGCCTAAAGTAACAGGAAAAATAACTTTATGGACCAATTTGCAAATATTGGAAAAGTTGTGAATTTAGTGATTCATACTAAATGAGGTGATCAAGTCAGATGATAATGAACAACGATGTTCATTTCATGTATGAACACGAGACATTGGGAACGCCAGCTGAGGTTAAGCTCGTAAGGGACGAAAAACGACTAAGTGGAATTTCACTGCACGATCGAGTGAGTGAGACTTTGATATAATACCCGGTTAGGATGATATGTACCTCGAAAATGAAAACTCACTACTAAGTGGTATTTTAAACATCACAACTTAGAGGAGTGATATGAAAATGACGCAAAAAAACTACTTATCAGTTGTAAGTAGATCATACCCGTTTGGTATGATGAAAACTTTCTTGGAGGAAGTGAAAAACTCGTTCATCGGTTATGAGCGGAGATGTCCTCACACTCGGTTGGTATGATGGACATTTTAAAATATATTTTTGTCAGAAGTGCTCTACTCTGACTGTGTGCCACTACTTAAACCATTTGGGAGACCTTTTTTTATGGGAGCTCGAATAGCTCTATTAGGCCGGAGGCCTCAATTTTGGAACTTGGGGGCTATTATGCCTAATTTTGAAAATCTCGAACAGTGAGCCCTAGGTCAGTTGGCATGATATGGAGCTTGTAAACAAACATGAATTATATGCCATGAAAACTTGAGTAATTGAATTGTTTGGCCATGGTTCCAAGACAGGACCGACACACTCAATCAACTGGTAGCAGTGCGACATGATAAGTCTCCGGACTAATCAAGACAAACAGCTGCAGGTTGAGTTAAGGGTCGAGGCCATTGGACCAGTGACACCACAAATTATATGGCATGATGTGAAAATACTGATTATGCATGCACTGTGTTTATGGGACATCCACTAATTATTAGGGTAGAAGTGGATGTGTTTCTATCTAGGTGGACGGTAAAGTCGCTTCGACGCCACAAGTGGGTTTAGTGGACGTACTGGCTTGCGATTGTATGATTAACCTTCATGATGAAGGATGTATTTTAGAAAACCGAGATTTTAAATCGGAGAAAA
Organism: Trapa bicornis; assembly: GCA_030064425.1. Taxonomy (NCBI): domain Eukaryota; kingdom Viridiplantae; phylum Streptophyta; class Magnoliopsida; order Myrtales; family Lythraceae; genus Trapa; species Trapa bicornis. Next base: position 18,432,767 of record CM057758.1, on the reverse strand, counting down.
TTTAAAGGAATTAAGGAATCTAGCACACTCCAACATGAAAATATTTTTTTAAAACTTCATTTTTAAAATACACATTCACTTAGTTGTAGAAACTCACTCCTCTTTTCTATCCCTTTTTAGGAAAAAGAAAATGACTAGGAATAACATTGAGCCTTACCCTCTGTCAGGTATGCTTAAATTCTCTTAAACTTGCATTTTTTATATATGTCTTTCTAGGGAATAAGGTCAAAAATACATCTGGCTCCTCTCGAGTTAAAGAAGGGGGAAACTCCTCTTAAACTGGGAGAGCGGCGGGTTATTCACGGGGATCCAACCAATCTGGGTTGGAACATGACAACTAGAGTGGTATTAGAGCCTAGTTCCCTTGAAACATTATTAATATTATGCCCTGACATTAACCCAACTCTAAACTGTCATGTAGGAAGGAGAGTCCCTAGGAAATTCACGGTGAAATCCAGTCCTCCACCTATAACCTTGAAAAAGACATCCAACCCAAGGGAGGAAGCCATACAAAGGTTTCTAAAGAGCGAGAAAAGGGTTCCAAATGACATGGTTGAAGACTATCAGAAACTAGTAGGAGCCTTACTAGAACCAGAAGGCATCATATACCCTACTCTTAGACAAGAGGAACCAGTAGTACCTCCTAGAAGTTTAACCCCTCCTCCTCTAGTCCCACAACAACCGGAAGGGAATCCCACCAAGAAAGAGGCCTAGGATAATTATTGGGATGCATATGCCACATTTATGAAGGTCCACCAAGTACCTCTACCAACTAAACCTGGCTTTAATCCCTCCCAATGGGTGAAGTGGACTTATAAGTGTGAGTTTGAAATACTGAGGTGGTACAGATTGGAGGCCATACATGAAATTCGTCCTATTAGGGAGCACGAATGGACCTCAATCAGTTCCTTAGAGCCTTCTAATCAAAAGTCTCATAATTGTTCTAGGGTTAACTCTAGTCCTATTACCCAAAGGGATTAAGGGCTAGAGAATTCCAGTAATAAGCCAAATTATGGCAAGAAAATTATTTCTTAAATGAAGGAAAGCAAGAGTTTTATTAAAACTTCTGTGTTATTTTAAACAAAAGAGTATGATAATAAAAATCTAAGTAGGAAATCTCCTAAGGAAGAAAATGCAAGTAAATCTCAACCCTTAGGACTTACCCTTAGAAGACGATAAAGAAGAATCCATCTAAGAAAGATCTTAAGAAAAAGGAGAAGGAAAACAATCATCAAGGAGTACGGATCATGAAAAGTCCAAGGAGTTACAATAAGTTTAGAGAATAAGGAGTAAGGAAAAACAAGGGGGAGTAGAACATTCCAAAAGGAACCACATAAATATCGGAAAGAAAAAAAAATAGAGACCACCAAGGAAAGATAACAAGAAGGCCAGATATAAAAACTACATAATAAATTAAGGTACAATTCCTTAGGAACTTCGTAAGAGAGAAAGACTTAGGTAAGGCAAAGGTATGAATCAAAAGAGGAAGAGAAACAGGAGTAGATAAGTCATACAAGACCCTTAAGTTAGGAGAAGATTTAGGGGAATGGATGTCTAAAGAACGATAAGATAATTAAACAAAAAGGAAATCCCATAATGGAAGATACAAGAAGGAGGATAAAAATAGGAAGTTGGGGTGAAGAAGGAGGAAGCTTCAGGTCAGGACAATCAATCAAAGGAAGGTTGTAAAACCATAGATGAAATACGGTCCTCAGTAAGAAGCACGAGTGGCTAAGTGAGAGTATTGAGAGGTTGAACGTGATCTACTACAAGAAGATTTGGAAACTCAAAATGGAAACTTTAGATGGATCCAATTTAAGGAAATAAGTTATATGGACCAAACCATTCGGAGGAGTATATGAAGTCTAATAAGAGATGGGAGGTAGTAAAAGAATACACCCTAATCAAGATAAAAGGGGAATACCAAGGACTCGAAGATATGGAAGGTTTGAACATAATAAGAATGAGAGGTCCACCTTAATAGAATAAACAAATGCTGGAGCAAGTGGGAATGAAGCAAGATAGATGGAAGGTACTCATGGATCCAAAGAGTAAAAGTAAGCGAGTGAAGATATCAGCAAAAGACACTACAAAGTTTAATGATTCCAATAGTAGAACTAGAAGGAAATCCTGAGAGAAATAGAATGTGAAGCTCACAAGAGAAAGAAATCTTGGGAAGACATGGGTGTATCAATGAAGAGGAAATGGAACCAATGGAATAAGAAATAGAATAAACTCCTCAAGAATAAGATGCTGGAAATGGAAGAATCATGTACAAGGAGAATGAAATCGTAAAGAATAAAGGGATAAGTCAAACCCATGTAATGAATAGGTAGGAAGATGACATCAAAAAATGCCATACAAGTAAGAAAGGAACTAAACTCAGAATGAATAATAGTGTGAGGAACAATGATAAGAGCAAGGATGGAATTAGAAATAGAAGAGATCTTAAGGAAGAAGGACACCAGTGGGAATGAGGAATGAAGTAAAAGATCAGAAATTTTAATATGTCAGTAAGTATCAGGAAATTTAAGGATTTGAAGGTTGAATGACCGAATAAAGAAATTTGGAAACAAAGATGAGAAGTACGAAAACCAATACTTTTACGGGAACATAAAGTTAAAGACATCACGAAGAATGTCATGCAAAAAAAGGGCATGTAAATCCAATTAACTTAGCGAAATATGACTTAGGCAAGGAATGGTCTACGAGTAAGGCATAATGAAGTCAAGCATAAAGATGATAACCAAAGAATGAGGAAGGAATCCATACAAGATGAAAAGACAATAAACGCTAAAAATCCATGGAAGAAAAATGACTGAAACTAATAGTTCTGAAATTTTGGATAAAAGAAGCTTGGGATGGGAAAGGGTGCCTTGGGAAAGAAGGACGTAACTAAAGGAAATGATCATAGATCTTCAAGAAAAATGTTCAAGGCTAAGGTAAGTTCCATGGAATGAGGAAAGGATGAGAATGAGAAGAGAATCTTAGAAATGTAATGAAAGGGATGAATAAAAATAACCGAGAATGTTGTAGGACGATAAAATAGAAAATTTCATAACAATAAAAAGTTTAAGCCAACACGCGAACAATGTGAAATATGTTTTGGGGACAAAATTCCTAAAAGAAGGGGAGAGTTGTAAACCCCGCTCCTTGGAGTTAAGAAAAAATTGGGAAAGAACCGGTCAAACTAAGTGAGAAAACTGAACTAGTTCACAAACCCATTTATTGGGGAATAAGCAAATTGGAGAAATTTCAACTCCCAAGTGACCCAAAAAGGTTCATAAACCTTGGAAAAGAAATTTAGGACAAATTGAGAGAAAAAACATGACAAGTTAAGGTGAAGCGGACCCGAACTAGATTGAACCGGTTTAAGAACGGAGTCGATTTATGAACTGGAACTGATAGAGAGAGGGCAAACCGGGAAAATTATGGACCCTAAGTGATCTAAAGAGTTATAAAAGTCATGAAAAAGGACTTTAGGATGAATTGGAGATGAAAACCAAACCGATTCAGGTGAACGGGATCCAAACCAGATTAAACCACTATTAAACTGAATGGTAGATTCATTTTTCTAGGTGGCTTAAAAATTCAAATTTGAGATTTGAGGCCACCAATGGATAGAAAATGAATTTAGATGAATTTAGAAAATTTTTAGATTTGAAAATTTTGGTAGAATCGGGGGGTGAACCGGCCGGTTTAAGCTTTGAACCCGGTTCAAACCGGTCCGGTCCGATTCAAAATAGTGTCGTCTTATCGAATCAGCCCCGTCGAAGAGGAAACATTTCCATTCAATACGTTTGAGGCCTTCAATGACTGTCATTAAGGGGCCAAACGGACAGCTGACGAGTCTTCGAGCTCCCTATATAAAGAGCCCCTCTCCATTCATCCTCTCCACACATGAAAATCTCACTCTCTCTCAACTGCTTAGATTTTCGGTGAAGCTCAAGCCAGAGCTACGATATAGGATCATTTTTGAGCCAACAAAGGTGGGGTCAGGTTCCTTAGAATTGGGGAGAAGTCAGCTACATGATGGTAACATCCATTCACTCCGAGAGTCACCGAAGAAGCACCGGCATGATCGAACAATGAAGTAGCTCCGGTGGACCGAATCTACCCTATTTCGGCCAATCTGAAATTGGCTGATTCAAGCCCTCCTCAAACCAAACCAAGCTCTCCCAACATCTCCTCAGCATTTCCACGGCTGAATTAGGATTGAAAGGTAAGCTAATTCGGCTCCCCTCTACAATTTTCGACCAGTGCTAGAGATAGAACCGGCATAATTTTGATGACAGAATTCTAATCCAATTCAGGATCAATTGATGCAATTCTTGATCATAGGAGGAACCTCAGGAGGAGAGCTATCTGCCCGATTGGAAGCTCTGACCGTCGTGCGCCCGCTTGTAAGCAATTGAAGCTTTCTCTCTCTACTTCTGTTTTGCGGCGAAGCTCCGTTTGAGCTCATTCTAGCATGATAATTTTATAAAATTAAGGGTCAAGTTTGAGCTCTTTGTTTGGTGATTTTTGAAAATTTAAGGAACCAAAATGCAATTTTATAAAATTGAGGGTCAATTGAGCATGATAAGAATGTTAGAGGACCAATTGAGTAATTTTAGAATTTTTAGGGTAAAACTTGCCATTTTTGTAAAGGAAGGACAAATGGTAATTTAGAAAAATTTGGGTGCCAAAGTGGGAATTTGGGAAACTTGGACCCCTTTTTATGAAATTGAGTAAATTGAGGTCCCAAGAGGAATTTTAAAAGTTTTGGGACTCAATTTAGGAAAAAATCGGCAATTGGGGCCTAAAGTAATAGGAAAAATAACTTTAGGGACCAATTTTCAAATATTGAAAAAGTTGTGAATTTATTCATTCATACCAAATGAGTTTATCAAGTCAAATGATAATGAACAATGATGTTCATTTCATGTAGGAACATGAGACATCGGGAATGCCAGCTAAGGTTAAGCTCGCAAGGGACAAAAACCGACTAAGTGGAATTTCACTGCATAATCGGGTGAGTGAGATTTTTATATCATACCCAGTTGGGATGATAAGTACCTCTTAAATGAAAACCCACTACTAAGTGGTATTTTAAACATCACAACTTAGAGTAGTGATGTGAAAATGACACGAAAAGACTAATTACTGGTTGTAAGTAGATCATACCCAATTAGTATAATGAAAACTTCCTCGGATGAAATGAAAAAATCGGTCATCGGTTATGAGCGGAGATGTCCTCATACTCGGTTGGTATGATGGACAGTTGAAAATATATTTTTGTTGGAAGTGCTCTCCCCTGACTATGTGTCACTGCTTAAACCATTTGGGAGACCTTTTTTATGGGAGCTCGAATAGCTCTGTTAGGCCAGAGGCATTGGTTTTGGAACTTGGGGGCTATTATACCCAATTTTAAAAATCTCGAACAGTGGGCCCTAGGCCAGGTTGCAAGAGCAAGAGCTCGTAAACAAATATGAATTATATGCCATGAAAACTTGAGTAATTGAATTGTTTGGCTATGGTACCAATAAAAGATTGACATACTTAGTCAACTAGTGGCAGTGCGACATGACAGGTCTCTAGAATAGTAAAGAAAAATAGCTGCATGTTGAGTTGAGAGTTGGGGCCATTGGACCAGTGGCACCACAGATTATAGGGTATGATGTGAAAATACTGATTGTGCATGCACTATATTTACATGACCTTCAAGATGGCCAAGAGGGGTAGTGATGTGTCCTAGAGCCCTGGACGACCTGGTGGATATAAGGGCAATTAGTCGTACCAAGAGGCCTTGTGAAGTTCGACGTAGCTTCAACCGCATGAGATCAGGGTGGGGTCAGGATGAGGTCTCTATCCTCGTACGGACACAGAGAATTGTTACGAGATTGATGGTCAGATGTCGCGAACATCTACTCATTCTCAGAGTAGAAGTGGGCGTGCTTCTATCTAGGTGGCCGCTGGTAAAGTCGCTTCAACTCCACAAGTGGGTTTAGTGGATGTACTGGCATGCGATTGTTTGATTGACCTTTATGATGAAGGATGTATTTTTGAAAACCGAGATTTTAAAGCAGAGAAAATTTAAAGGAATTAAGGAGTCTAGCCCACTACAACTTGAAAATATTTTTTTTGAAAACTCTATTTTTAAAATACCCATTCACTGAGTTGTAGAAACTCACCCCTCTTTTCTATCCTTTTTCAGGAAAAAGAAAATAACTAGGAATAACACCGATTCTTACCCTCTGTCAGGTATGCTTAAATTCTCTTAAGCTTGCATTTTTTTTATATATGTCTTTCTATGGAACAAGGTCGAAAATACGCCTAGCTCCTCTCAAGTTAAAGAAGTGGGAGACTCCTCTTGAACCAGTAGAGCGGTGGGTTGTTCATGGAGATCTGACTAAATCGGATCGGGGCATGACATACCAAGTCTTACCCCTTTTGGATATTTGCACAACTGGTGGATTAATTCTCTTTGGTATGGTTCTCTTTTCTATCAAGTTTAGGACTTTGTGTTGAGTTTGATACTTGATCCTTCGACCTAATGGCAAAATAATAGATATATTCTTTGGAACATGCTAGAATTCCTGCAAAAAAATATATAATATTGCGCGACAAATATTCGATAATGGGATTAGTATTTAAAAATATATCCTTATACATAAGTACTCTAAGAAAATGTAAATTTATATTGATCTCACTTTTTCTTTTAATAAAATTATTTTTACTCTCTTTCTTTACAATTATGACTTTTTTCTTTTCATTTTCAATTTTGGCTTTTCTCTCTTCTCTTTAAACTCTAATTTTTCTCTCTTCTTTTTCAATGTCGCCTTTCATCTCTTTCATTTCAATTATGGCTTTTATCTCTTCTCATTTTTCTGCTATTTTCTTTTCATTTGCCTTTTTCCTTTTCAATTGATTCTCATGTATTTGTTGTAGAGTCAAAGGTACAAGAGATATCGATCTATTATTCATCACAAATGAGTACCTATTTGTTAATCTATTATGTGTAACTTGACGATCAAACTTCCAAGGTTGTCCCAATAGAATATGGCATGCATGCATTGGTTCCAGATCACATAATACCCCATCCTTATATTTCCCAATAGAGAATGAAACCAGCACTTGCTTGGTTACCTCGAGTTTGTGTTGATCGTTCAATCTTTTAATTGGATAAGGGTTCGAATGCTTCAGTGTAGGTAATGCCAACTTCTCCACAAGCTTGGTGCTAACCATATTAGTGCAGCTTCCCCCATCTTGATAACAAAACAAAACATATTTTTCATAGAACAACGAGTATGAAATAGATTATCATGTTGGTTGTCCAAGATGTTATCGATCCATAGCCTTTCCCTTGGAGTATATTGATTGATTAGAGATCATCAAATGCCCCGAGTTCTTGTGTATCGAAATGCCTAGATTGAAAGCCTCGAGTTCTTGTGTATCAAAATAACCTCTCACACCTTCCTCCAAGAGATCCATTCGCGTGTGAAGTGACTCAAATCTAGACTTTACAACTTGTTTCATCATTGCTTTCCAATGTAGATTTTGAATGGGTTGAGGGCAACTGTCTTCTTTTCATGTGTTTCCTCGTTATTCGTAATTGTAATCCTACTAATTGTTAGAAACAAAAAAAACCTCGCAACTCCCCCTCACATGTTTCTCTCAAGCACTCATATTTCACACTCAAATGGCTTTTTCTTAAAAATTTAAAACACTCTTGTGTTTTTCCACTCATATGTCTTATTTCAATTTTAATTGAACTCAAGAACAAATCGTTTTCATAAACCAGTTCAACTTGAGGAAAAATCAAGATAAATAAAAAAATTCAAAAAGCAATTCTAAAAAGGATTTAAGTTTGAGGAATGAAGATACTAAAAAAATATAGAAAAAAATAAAATCTAATAAAGTAGAATGAATAAGATATAGAGTATAGACTTTTGTGCTTCTTCTTCTTTTTTTTTTTGCCTTTTATGCCTTTTTTATGATTCTTTTTTTTCACACCTTTTTCTACTTTTTTTTCACAAATTGTTTTTGCATGTTTTCTTTGGCTTTTTTTTTTTACTTTTTTAACACAATTTCTTTTGGATTTTTTTAATATAAAGAAAGTAGATAAAAAAGATGAGATTTTTTTTATAGAGACTAAAAGTAGAAAGAAGATAGTGAAAATATAACTAGATAGGAGACAAAAAAAATTTTGTGATGTTTTATACTGAATAAAAATAGGTGGAGAAGATAAAAAAAAGTAAAACAAAATTCGAAAGGATAGTATGGAACTTGTTGTACAACCGTGTATTCTGATACCAACTAATGCTAACCCGGAATATACCTTGTTCGATTGAGAAATAAGGTCCAGATAGAAGTAGACGCCATACTAAACTCCTCTAAGAAGAGCTCTTAGAAAACCTTAATGATAAGTTTGATTGCTTGAACGCCACAAGTAAAAACCTAATAAGTTCGAAAGTTCTCTCAAAAGAGAAAGAAGACATAAACCTCACAATAAATTGAAATCAAAGGTCTTTCCTTATAATGCTCTAAAGTTAGCCTTCTATAGGCACTTATGAATATTAGTTATTCTCTAAATAAGGAAATAAAATATTATGGTGGACATGCCAACCATATAGAGAATATTGCTAATATATTTTGTCACACCCCGACCCGGTTTGGTTGGATCCTCATGATCAACTCGCCGCTCTCTTGGTTCAAGAGGAGTTTCCTCATTTAACTCAAGTGGAGCCAGATGTACTTTTAACCTTGTTCCCTAGAAAGACATATATCAAATAAAATACAAAGAGATCAAGCATACCTGCCAGAGGGTAAAGTTTGGTGTTATCACTAGTCATTTTCTTTATTTCCTAAAAAGTGATAAAAAGAGGGGTGGGTTTCTACAAAACGGTGAATGGGTATTAAAAAAATTTTAATTTCGATGAAAAATAGTATTCTAAAATGGAGGGTGCTAGACTCCTTAATTTCTTTAAATTTTCCCATCTTCAAATTTTGGTTTTTAAAAAAATCATTTCTTATTACCACGGTGTGTCATCACCAACACACATCCTTCATCATGAAGGTAAAACACACAATCATAGGCCAGCCCGTCCACTGAACCCACTTGTGGCATCAAAGTGACTTTACCGGCCACCTACATAGAAGTATGTCCACTTCTACCCTGAGAATGAGTGGATGTTCGCGACATCCGACCCTCAATCCCGTAACAAATCTTTGTGTCCATATGAGGATAAAGACCTCATCCTGTCCCCCTCCAATCTCATTTGCTTGAAGCTTCTTCGAGCTTCACAAGACTTCTGGTACGACAAACTACCCTTATATCCACCAGGTCGTCCAAAGCCCTAGGACACATCACTACCCCTCTTGGGTGTCTTAAAGGTCCCGTAACACAATGCATGCACAATCAACAGTTTTTTCACATAATGCCATATAATTTGTGGTGCCACTAGTCCAACGGCCCCAACCCTCAACTCGATCTACAGCTGTTTGTCTTGACTAGTTCGAAGACCTGTCATGTTGCACTATCGCTAGTTGACTTAGTATGCCGGTCCTGTCTTGGTACCATGGCCAAACAACTCAATTACGTAAGTTTTCATGGAATATAAATCATGTTTGTTTAGAGCTCCTACTCATGCCAACTTGCCTAGGGCCCACTGTTCGAGATTTTCAAAATCGGGCATATTAGCCCCCAAGTTCCAAAATCAAGGCCTCCTACCTATATGAGCTATTCGAGCTCCCGTCAAAAAGTCTCCCAAAGATTTTAAGCAGTGGAACACAATTAGGGGAGAGTACTTCCAACAAAATGAACCTTTCATTTGTCTATCATACCAACCAGGTATGAAGACGTCTCCGCTTATAATCGATAAGTGGGTTTTCCACTTCTTTCTAGGAAGTCTAATCATATCAATCAGGTATGATCTACTTACAACAGGTAATTAGTTTTTCCGCATGATTTTCACATCACACTTCTCAGGTGTGATGTTTAAAATACCACTTAGTAGTGGGTTTTCATTTCTGAGGTGCTTATTATCCCAACCGGGTATGATATTAATTTCCCACTCACCCGATCGTGCAGTGTATTTCCTCTAAATCGATTTTCATCCCTTGTAAACTTAATCTCAGCTGGCATTCTCGATATCTCATGTTCCTACACGAAATGACCATTTTTGTTCATTATCATTTGGCTTGATAACCTTCATTCATTATGAATGACTAAAATATCCAACTTTTCAAATATTTGCAATTTGGTCCTTAAAGTTATTTTTCCTTTACTTTAGACCCCAATTGCCGATTTTTCTCTAAATTGAGTCCCGAAACTTTTAAAATTCCCCTTGGGACCTAATTTAGTCAATTTCATAAAAAGGGGTTCAAGTATCCCAAATTCCCAATTTAGCCCCCAATTTTTCCAAAATTACTATTTTACCCTTCCTTTACAAAAATGGTAGGTTTTAACCCAAAAATTTTAAAATTTTCTCCATTGGTCCTCTAACACTCTTATTAGTCCAATTGGCCCTCAATTTTATAAAATTGCATTTTGGTCCCTCGAATTTTTGAAATCCCCAATTTTCCCCAATTGTTTCCCCCAATTTTAACTTTCCAACACAGTCGAATTTAATTTCATCAAATTGACCAATCAAACAAGTTTAATTGTTGAAATTGAAGTTGAATTAGAGTTTCTACATCTTCATACGATTCAATTGCACTTTGAATTACAAGTTTAGACACCGAAACAAGCTTAAACGGAGTTTTGTCGAAAAATAGAACGTAGAGAGAGAAAGCTTCAAATGCTCATCGTCGGGGGTGCGGCGGTCCAAGCTTCCAATTTGGACAAATAGCTCTCCTCCCGAGTTTACTCCTAGGATCAAGAATTGCATCAATTAATGTCGAATTGAATGAGAATTTTATCATCGAAATTCTGTTGGTTCTCTCTAGCACTAGTAAGAAATTATAGAGTGAAGCCAAAATGGCTTACCTTTTAGTTCTAATTTGGTCGTAGGAGGGCTGAGGAGGTGTTGGGAGAGCTTAGTTTAGCCTGAGGAGGGCTCGAATTGGCCAATTTCAGCTCAGCCGAAATAGAACAGCTTCGATCCACCTGAGTTGCTTCACTCTTCGATCATGTCAACAATCCTCCGACGACCCTCGGAGTGAATGGATACTACCACCATGTAGCAGACTTCTCCCCGGTAGTTCTAAGGAACCCAACCATGCCTTCTTTGGCTCAGAAAAGCCCTATATCAGAGCTTCACCAAAAAACTAAGCATTTGAGAGAGAGTGAGGTTTTGAGGTGTGGAGAGGATGAATGGAGAGAGGCTCTTTATATAGGGAGCTTGGGGACTCGTCGACCATCTGTTTGGCACCTTTGCGACAATCATTGATGGCCTGAAACGTATTGAATAGAAATGTTTCCTCTTCACCGGTGCTGCTTCGATTTTCCGGCGAGTGAACGGTATTGTCATTTGAAGGAAGAAGACGACACTGTTCCGAACTGGACCAGACTGGTACGAACCGATTTTAAAACATAAACCTACCGATTCAAGCCAGATTCGACCGAGTTTTTCAAAATTAAAAATTTCTAAATTCATCTAAATTCTTTATCTATCAAATGGTAGCCTCAATTCTCAAATTGGAATTTTCTAAGCCATCTAGAAAAATGAATTTAGCATCTAGTTAAATAGTGGTTCAAACTGGTCCAAACCGATCAATCCGATTCGAATCCGGTTCACTGCAACCAATTTGGTTTTCATCCCCCAATCATCCTAAAGTCCTTTTTCATGACTTATGTGACTCTTTAGGTCACTTGGGATCCATAAATTTCCCGGTTTGCCCTCTCTCTATCGGTTCCAGTTCATAAACCAGCTTGATTCATAAACTGGTTCAATCTAGTTCACTCAAACCAATCTGGTTTTACTCCCAATTTGTCCTAAAGTTCTTTTCCAAGGTTTATGAACCTTTTTGGATCACTTGGGAGTTGTCATTTCTCCAATTTACCCATTCCCCAAGAATCGGGTTTGTGAACCGATTCAGTTTTCTCACTCGATTTGACCGGTTCTTTCCCGATTTTTCCTTAACTCCAAAGAGCGGGGTTTACAACTCTCCCATCCTTTTAGGAGTTTTGTCCCTAAAACATATTTCACACTTTTTGCATATTGGTTTAAACTTTTTATTGATATGTAAATTTTCTATTTCATCATCTTTCAACCTTCTCAGTTGTTTTCGTTCATCCCTTTCATCACATACCTAAGATTCTCATCTACTTCTCATCCTTTCCACATTCCATGGAACTTACTTTAGACTAGACTATCTTCTTTGAAGATCTTGGATCATTTCTTCTAGTAATATCCTTCGTTCCCAAGGCACCATTTCCCATTCCCTGCTCTTTTTACCCAAGATTTTAGAATTATGAGTTCTAGTCATTTTTCTTCCACATGTTTTGGCGTTTATCACCTTTTCATCTTGCATGGATCCCTTCTTCATTCTTTGGTTATCACCTCTATGCTTGACTTCGTTATGCCTTACTCATAGACTTTTCCTTACTTAAGTCATATTTCCCTGAGTTAGTTGGGTTTACCTGTCCCTTACTGCATGACATTCTTCGTGATATCTTTGACTTCACATCCCTATAACCGTATTGATTTCCTTATTTACTTGTCTTTTCCAAACTTCCTTATTCAGTCATTCAACCTTCACATCCTTGAACTTCCTTATACTCACTAACATATTAAAACTCTTGATCTCATACTTCATTCCTCATTGCCACCGGCATCCTTCCTCTTTAAGATCTCTTCTCTTTCCAAATTCATTCTTACTCATATGGTATCTTTTGATGTCTTCCTCCTACTTACACGTTACTTGGGTTTGACTTACCCCTTGGATCTTTATGATTTTCTTCCCCTTGTACTTGATCATTCCATCTTCAACATCTTGTTCTTGAGGAGCTTATTCTCTTTCCTATTCTGTTGGTTTCATTTCCTCTTCATTGATACACCAATGTTTCCCAAGATTCCTTTCTTAGGTGAGATTCACATTCCCTCTCTCCCAGGATTTCCTTCTGGTTTTACCACTGCAGTTATCAAATTCTGGAATGTCTTTTTCATGTTAATCGAACTAAATAGACAACGAATTCACAAGTCCAATCAATTGCACCTACAAAGGAGGTGAATACTTTGTTAGAAAATGAGTTAAAAGGTCATTTGAGACTAGAAGAGGGCCCAATGACAAGGTTAATGGTTAAAAGATTCAAACAAGCTTTATATGGGTTTATTAAAGAGATTGCCAAAAATCCAAGTGGAAGCTCAATTAAAGAGCCAAAGAAAAGCCCACGAGAAGGTTCATATTTAATTAATGAGTAGAGATTTATTAATATAATAAATCTTCTACAATATTAAATGATAATAGTAGATATTTAATTAGTTAAATTCATATTTTAAAATTAGTTATTAAAATATCCTAGATATTTAGATTGGATATAGTTGACATGTAACCATAAGATATATTTTCCTTACTTTTAGGCTATTCAGTTGTTATTTGTGCCTATAAAAGGCATACTCCACAGCATTGGAGGACAGACACTTTTGGAATTCAATTTTGTAAGGTTTTGTCTTCTTTCTCTCGCGAAAGAACTTTTGAACTTATCAGGTTTTTACTTGTGACATTCAAGCAATCAAGACTTAACATCAAGGTTTTCTAAGAGTTCTTCTTAGAGGATTTGGGTGTGGCGTCTACATATCTCATACCTTGTTTCTCACATAAACAAGGTATATTTTCATATTTTCATACTTGCATCGTGAAAGTCTTGGGGTCGTTTCCATATTTGGTGTAGGGTGTCATCAACATATTGGTGAGGTTCGCATTAGTTGGTATCAGAGCACATGGTTGCATGGCAAGTTTCATCACATCTTTTATATCTATTTTTTTATCTTCTCTACCTATTTCTATTCTCTAAAAAAATAAAAAATAAAAGGTCTCATCTTCTTCTATCTATCTTCTTTTTCAGTAATTGCAAAAAAAAAAGCCAAAATAATTTATGCTAAAAAAGAGCAAAAAAGACAAAAAAAAAGGTGAGCAAAAAACAATCGTTCAAAAAAAGGCGAAAAAAAGGCACAAATTTCTATCTTGAGATTCACTCTAGTCTATCTGAGTTTTATAACTTCTTATCCTTTGTGTTTCATTCGTCATTCTATCTGAATTTATTATTCATTCTTATATAAGTACATTCTAAGCTCACACTTCAATTCCTTTGGAATTACTTTTTGAAACTCTTATTGATTTGTTTTGATTGTTTCTCAAGTTGAACTACTTCATATAAAATATTTATTTTTAATTTCAATTAAGATTGAAAGAAGACAAATGAGTGGAAAAAGGCAAGAGTGTTTTAAATCTATAAGAAAAAAACCATTTGAGTGTGAAACAGGAGTGTTTGAGAGAAACATGTGAGGGAGAGTTGCAAGGTTCTTTTCTTTCTAACAACTATCAGAATCAAAAGGCCCTACGACTAGGAAACACTATGAAAGAAGAAGGTTTCATACCACCCATTCAAAACCTACAGTGGAAAGCAATGAAGAGTGAAATAAAATAGATAGTGAAGACTAAATTTGAGCCACTTCATACGCGAATGGATCGCTTGGAGGAAGGTGTGAGACGACGCTCACATCAACATACTTCCACTAAACGACAATGGAGCATTTGATCTCGATACTTCGATCCACAGGAACTGAGGGAGTTCGATGATCTCCAAGTTAATCGCGACAACCTCAGGCTCAATTCCTTCAATTAACATATTACTTGTGACATGCCATGGATTGATGATATCTTGGACAACCAATGTGAGAAGTTATTTCATACTCATTGTTCTATGAAAAATAAGGTCTGTTTGGTTATCATAGATGGGGAAATCTGTACTAACTTTGCTATCACCTAGCTTGTGGAGAAGTTGTCATTACATACAATAAGCATCCAAAGCCATATCAAATTCAAAGGCTGAATGATCAACCCAAACTCAAGGTAACCAAACAGGTGATAGTGTCATTCTCTATTGGGAAATATTATGATGAAATATTATGTGATGTAGTATCAATGCATGCATGTGATATTCTATTGGGAGAACCTTGGATGTTAGATAGTCAAGTTACATATGATAGATTAACAGATATGTACTCATTTGTGATGAATAATAGATCAATATCCCTTGTACATTTTACTTTACAACAAGTTTTTTAGGATTAATTAAAAAAGAAAAAGATAAATGAAAATAAAATAGTAGAAAAACAAGAGAGAAAAGGAAAGATTGAAGAGGAAGAGATAAAAGGCAATATTGAAAAAGAAGAGAGAAAAATTATAGTTGAAAAAGAAGCGAAAAAAGCCATAATTGAAAATAATGAGAGAAAAGGTAAGGTTGAAAAAGAAGAGAGGAAAGCCATAATAAAAAGAAAAGAGAGTAAAAAAAATTTTATGAAGAGAAAAAGTGTGATCAATAGAGATATCATTTCAAATCCTATCCTTACAGTACTTACGTACAAGGATGTATATTTTACTAATCATATTGTCGAATATTTGTCGAGTATTAGTATTTCTCTTCTACAGGAATTCAAGAATGTCATTCCAAAGAAGATAACTCCTAGTTTGCCACCTATTCAAGAAATTAAGAATCAAAGTCAACACCAAGTTCTAAAACTGATGGAAAAGAGATATATACGTAAGACCAAGCTACCATATGTTGTACCCATGAAAGACGAAACTTGGCCAATATGAATCGATTGTCAAGCCATTGATAATATCACGGTAAAGTATCAACGACATATTTCTCATTTATATGATATTATTATTGAGTTGCATGGATACTATTTGTTTTCAAAACTTAATCTTAAGAATGAATATCATAAATTTTAAATTAAAGAAAAAGATGATTTAAAAACAACAATTGAAACAAAACCAGGTCTATATAATTGGTTAGTTGTGATTTTTGGATTGACTAATGTCTCTAGCACTATCAAGAGATCAATGAACCATATCTTGCATGTTATCATTTTAAAGTTTGACTATATATATTTTGATAATATCCTAGTATATGATAAGATCTTAGATGAACTTGTGTAATATTTGAAAATTGTGTTAGAAGTTTTAAGGAAAGATAAGCTGGTTAAGTAATTTAAGATATTTATCGTTTGTTCGGATAAACTTGTATTTCTTAGATATGTTATAAGTTTTGAAGGTATTTGCATTGACAAAGAAATTAAGGTAATTCGAGATTGGCCAATGCATATGTTGGATAATTTATGGCCGAAAGAGTTTGTAATTCACACAGATCATGAATATCTTAAGCATGTCAAGGGGCAACACATGCTGAAGAAACGTAATGCAAGGTGGGTGAAATTCATTTATACATCTCCTAATGTGATCAAGTGTAAGCATGGTATGAAAAATATAGTTGCTGATACATTATTTGGAAGGTATGTTTTGCTTACAATCATTGATACTAAATTGCTTAGTTTTGCTTGGAATACTTTGTTAGATACAAAACTTCTATTTTTAACTGCATGTTTACCACATGTTGTGTTTGCTTATAATCATTATATTTATTTAGTGACTAAATTATCACCATTGAAAATTATCTATGGTTTTAATCCATTGGATAGAAAACGACAGACTCAAGAAAATATTAATATAGCTAACAAAAGTTTCAAGAAGTTTGTTTTTTATCCAAGGATTTGTATTAGCCTACATCTGAGGAATGAACAGTTTATGGATAGAAAACTATCAAAATTTCTTAGATTAGAGGGATTATTTAAAGTGTTAAAACTCAATAGTAATAATTACAACAAGAAGTTATCTGACAAATATACTGTTAGCTATAGTATAAATATTTCTAATTTAATGTATTTTCATGTAGGTGATGAAGGAACAGAAGATTTGAGGACAAATCATTTTCAAGAGAGAGAGAATGATGTGAATCAGACTAAATAGACAACAAATTCACAAGTTCGATCAACTGCACCTACAAAGGAGGTGAATACTTTGTCAGAAAATGAGTTAAAAGGTCATTTGAGACTAGAAGAGAGCCAAATGACAAGGTTAATGGTTAAAAGATTCGAATAAGCTTTATATGGGTTTATTAAAGAGATTGTTGAAAATCCAAGTGGAAGTCCAATTAAAGATCCCAAGAAAAGCCCACAAGAAGGTTTAGATTTAATTAATAAGTAGAGATTTATTAATATAATAAATCTTCTATGATATTAAATGATAATATTAGATATTTAATTAGTTAAATTCATATTTTTAAATTGGTTATTAAAATATCCTAGATATTTAGATTAGATATGGTTGACATGTAACCATAAGATATATTTTCCTTATTTTTAGGCTATTCAGTTGTTATCTTTGCCTATAAAAGGCATACTCCACAACACTGGAGGATAGACATTTTTGAAATTCAATTTTGTGAGGTTTTGTCTTCTTTCTCTCATAAAAGAACTTTTGAACTTATCAGGTTTTTACCTATAACGTTCAAGCAATAAAGACTTATCACCAGGGTTTTCTAAGAGTTCTTCTTAGAGAATTTGGGTGTGGCGTCTACATATCTCATACCTTATTTCTCAAATAAACAAGGTATATTTTCATATTTTCGTACTTGCGTCGTGAAAGTCTTGGGGTCGTTGTCATATTTGGTGTAGGGTGTCGTCAGCATATTAGCAAGGTTTGCATCACTTTTGTTGTTATTTTCACTAGCTTACATCTTACTCTTCGGATCTATGAATACTTTTGGTTTATCTTGCATCATTTCCACTTGCTCCAACATTTGTTTATTCCTACGAGGTGGACCTCTCATTCCTCTTGTGTCAAAACCTTTCGTATCTCTATGTCCTTGGTATTCCTCCCTTTGCCTCGATTAGGGTGTATTCTTTTACTACTCCCCAGCTCTTATTAGAGCTTCGTTTACTCCTCCGAATGATTTGGTCAATAAGAGTTATTTCCTTTAATCAGATCCATCTAAAATTTCTATTTGGGTTTCCATGTCTTCTTGCAATAGATCATACTTAACCTCCCAAAACACTCACTCAACCACTCATACTTCTTATTGAGGTCCTCATTTAGGCTTCAACTTTGCGACATTTCCTCGATTGATTTTCTTGACCTTGAGCTTTATCCTTCCTCGACCCAACTTCTTATTTCCATTCTTCTTCTAGTATCTTCCATTCTAGTATTCTTTTGTTTGATCACCCTACCATTCTTTAGAAATTCTCTCTTCTAAATCTTCACCTAACTTAAGGATTTTGTATGATTCATCCACTCCTGCTTTTCTTCCTCCTCTGGTCTATACCTTTGCCTTCCAACAGTCTCCCTATCTTATGGAGTTCCTAAGGAACTGTATCTTAGTTCTTTATTAGTAGTTGTTACACCTGGGCCTTCCTGTTATTCTACTTTCTTCCCATCTTTCCTTGGTGGTCTTTATACTTACTTCTTTTTCTTCTCAATCAACTTCTATTCTTGTGGTTCCCTTTTGGAATGTTCTACTCCTTGTTTTTCCTTACTCTTCATTCTCTGAGCTTATCTTTAACTCCTTGGACTCTCCATGAATCTGTACTCTTTAATGATCGCTTCCCTTTGTTCCAACTTCTTTTTCCTTTTCTTAAGGTCTCCCTTAGATGGATTCTTACTTATCGTATTTACAAGGGTAAATCTTAAGGGTTAAGATTAACTATAACCCGTCTTTTCTTCCTTAGGTGATTTCCTATCTTTTACTTAAATCTGTTATTACATACTCTTTTGTTTTGAATTTATCAAAGGACTCAGAAGTTTTAACAAAAATTTTACTTTCATTCATTCAAGAAATATTTTTTTGCCATACTTGGCTTATTACAAGAATTTTCTACCCCCTATTTCCTTGGGATCATAGGACTAGAACTAACCCTAGAACAGTTGTGAGACTCTTGTTCAGAAGACTTTGAGGAATTGGTTGGGGTCCATTCGCATTCCCTAATAGGACAAATTTTATGTATGACCTCGAATCCATACCGCCTTAGTACCTTGACCTCACACTCATAGGTCCACTTCACCCATTGGGAGGGATTGAAACCAAGTTGAGTAGGTGGAGGTACTTGGTGGACCGTCATGAAGGTGGCATATGCATCCCAATAATTATCCCAGGCCACCTTCTTGGTTGGCTTCCATTTTGGTTGTTGTGGGACTGGAGGAGGAGGGGTTAGACTTCTAAGAGGTGATACTGGTTCCTCTTGTGTAGGAAAAGGGTATATGATACCTTTCGGTTCCAATAAGGCTCCTACCAGTTTTCGGTAGTCATCCACCATTTCCTTGGGTACTCATTTTTTGCCCTTTAGAAACCTTTGTACGGCTTCCTCTCTTGGGTTGGGTGTCTTTTTCAGGGTTATAGGTGGAGGACTGGATTTCACCGTGAATTTCCTAGGAACTCACCTTCCTACACGATAGTTTATAGTTAGATTAATGTCATGGCATAATATTGATAATGTTTCAAGGGAACTAGGCTTTGATACAACTCTAGTTGTCACGCCCCGACCCGGTTTGGTCAAATCCCCGTGATCAACCTGTCGCTCTCTTGGTCAAGAGGAGTTTCCTCCTTCTTTAACTCAAGTGGAGCCAGTCGTACTTTTAACCTTGTTCCTTGGAAAGACATAATATCAAATAAAATGCAAGCTTAAGAGAGATCAAGCTGATGCGAACCCCGCCAATATGCTGACGACACCCTACACCAAATATGGAAAAGACCCCAAGATTTTCACTACGCAAGTGCGAAAAGATGGAATATACCTTGATTATGTGAGAAACAAGGTATGGGATATGTAGACACCACACTCAAATCCTCTAAGAAGAACTCTCAGGAAACCTCGGGTGATAAGTCTTGATTGTTTGAACGCCATAGGTAAAAACCTGATAAGTTCAAAAAGCTCTTTCAAGATAGAAAGAAGACAAAACCTCACAAGATTGAAATTCTAAAGTGTCTAACCATGGCCAAACAAATCATTTACTTAAGTTTTCATGGCATATAAATCATGTTTCTTTACGAGCTCCTGCTCGTGCCAACTGGCCTAGGGCCCATTGTTTAAGATTTTAAAAATCGGGCATATTAGGCCCCAAGTTCCAATACGAGGCCTCCGGCCTATATGAGCTATTCAAGCTCTCATCAAGAAGGTCTCCCAAAGATTTTAAGCAGTGGCACATAGTCAGGGGAGAGCACTTCTGACAAAATAAAATTTTCATTTGTCTATCATACCAACCGGGTATGAAGACGTCTCCGCTTATAACCGATAAGCGAGTTTTCTACTTCCTTCAGGAAGTCTCATAATACCAATCGGGTATGATCTACTTACAACTGATAAATAGTTTTTCCGCGTGATTTTTACATCACTCCTCTCAGGTGTAATGTTCAAAATACCACTTAGTAGTGGGTTTTCATTTCTAATGTGCTTATCATCCCAACTAGGTATGATATTAATTTCCCATTCACCCGATCGTATAGTGTATTTCCTCTAAGTCGGTTTTCGTCTTTTGCAAGCTTAATCTCAGTTGGCGTTCCCGATATCTCGTGTTCCTACACGAAATAAACATTTTTGTTCATTATCATTTTGCTTGATAACCTTCGTTCATTATAAATGACTAAAATATCCAACTTTTCAAATATTTACAATTTTATCCCTCAAGTTATTTTTCCTTTACTTTAAGCCACAATTTCCGATTTTTCTCTAAATTGATTCCCAAAACTTTTAAAATTCCCCTTGGGACCTCAATTTATTCAATTCCATAAAAGGGGTTCAAGTTTCCCAAATTCTCAATTTGGCTCCCAATTTTCCTAAAATTACTATTTTACCCTTCCTTTACAAAAATGGTAAGTTTAAACCCAAAAATTCTAAAATTTGCTCCATTGGTCCTCTAACACTCTTATCATACCTAATTGGCCCTCAATTTTATAAAATTATATTTTGGTCCCTCGAATTTTTGAAATTTCCAATTTTTTCCCCCAATTTCAACTTTCCAACACAGCCGAATTTGATTTCATCAAATTGACTTATCAAACAAGTTTAATTGTTGAAATTGAAGTTGAATTAGAGTTTCTACATCTTTATATGATTCAATTTATAAATAATTTATTTATAAATTATTTAAAAAAATAAAAGGAAAAGATATAATATTAGATAAATAATAAATATTTTTAAAATTATTTTAAAATATTAATTAAATTAAAAGTAGTTGTTGTTGAGTAAGTGTAAATATATAAAAAAATGAATTGGATAAAGAATAAGGGTCGCTTTGATACTATTAAATTAAATAATAGTGAATATCTTTACATATATATTATATAAATAAATATATTTTTATATTTAATATTTGAGATCTATTATTAAAAATGAATATAACAGTAGCAACAACAAAAGAAGCTTAATAGTCATATCTCTTCCTGTTTAAATTTTTTAATATCCGTTCAATATTATAATTATTTGGTTAGGTTTTAATTAATTCTCTTAATATAATTTAATTATAATTAATATTTTTAAAAGTATACGTATTATTAAAAATATAAATTATATATAATTTTAATTTAAGTAAAATTATATATAATTAATAATTTGTATTTTAAATTGAGTTTTTATTTAAATTTTATTAATTATTCTCATATTTCACATTAAATACTAGATAATATTTTTATGAAAAAAATAAAAAAATAAATACATTTTATTTATAAAATTAATATAAATAAATAAAATCTTAAAATATAATTTAATATAAATATGCACAGACATAATTTGATATTTTTTTTACTAAACATTTATATATAGTATAGATTATACTTTCTCATAAATATTATACTTTTTTTCATTTATATTATAACAAAACAGTTAGGTTTATGTGGGTGTTATGTGAAAGGGGTGATTGTGGTTTTCTTTTTTTACTGATGCCTCAAGCAAGTGGTTTAATATAAATGAAATTACATACCCTAAATTATAAATTTTAAATTAATAATTACATATATTATTAATTATGATAATAAAATTTAAAATATATATAACATAATATGATTTATAAAAATAAAATATATTAATAAATATTTAAAATATAATTATATATTCTATATTGTATTAATATATTATATATTAATATATTTAATAATTTTATTTTTTTTCAATATTTACATATACAATCAAATAAAATATATTTATATAAGAAAAATATATTTATATAATTATAAAATATATACATATACAATCAAATAAAATATATTAATAAATATTAAAAATATGGCATATATAATTATATATTATATATTAATATATTTAATAATTTTATTTTTTTTCAATATTTACATATACAATCAAATAAAATATATTTATATAAGAAAAATATATTTATATAATTATAAAATATATACATATACAATCAAATAAAATATATTAATAAATATTAAAAATATGGCATATATAATTATATATTATATATTAATATATTTAATAATTTTATTTTTTTTCAATATTTACATATACAATCAAATAAAATATATTTATATAATTATAAAGGAAAATTATAATAGGAATCCTAAATATTTTAATAAAATTAGTATAAGAGGCACATATTTATTTGTTATTTACTTAACTTATCATATTAAATACATTCAACAAATATACCCATTTTTTTCTCCTCTTGTATTATACTATTTTTTAATATTTTTTCAGTATATAGTGGAGCAAATTACATTAAAATGAATGAATATTTCTTTGAAAATGAAAATTGATTTTAAGGGATCTTCAAATTGGGAAAAAAGTGATGATTAACTATAATTATTGTTTTATTTTACTTAATATATAATTAATTGTTATATAATATAATTGAATAAGTTCTTAATAAATATACCATAAAATATTTTTTAAGGTATAGAATAAGGGAACAATAAGTAGAATTAAAATATTTTTCTTATAATATTGGACATATATTTTTAATTATAGGTGTAATTATGTTAACTATAATAATAAATTAAAAATATTATTAAATAATTAAAAATTATGATTGAAAATGGTTTCAACTTATACATTCTTAAACATACTATTAATTTTTTAATAGAATGAGTGTTAATTTTTTTAAAATAAATATTTTGATATTACAAATATAAAAATGAATTTATTTAAAATAAAAACTAATATATATATAATATATTGACATGAAATAACAAATATTATATATTATTTTTAGTTTTTTAAATAATGACATATTAGTAAAAAAATAATAATTAAGACCATTAACATATTTTTAATATATGTTAACTATAGCTATTTTTATAAAAGTTTAATAATTGATTGTTGCCACTAATGTATACTTATTAATTATTGACTGTATTTATCATCAAAGTTTATCTATTTTTAATTAAAATAAATATACTTATATAATTTGTAATTAATATTTTTTATATGAATAGAGTCTCAATCGATAAAATTAAATAGCGTATTATATTATTAATTTATACATATTTATTAAAGTAAATAAAATTATAATATATAAGACAATATTATTAGTTAAATTATTATATATTAATCATTTAAGATTTAATAATAGTGAAATTAAAACCCAATTTTATTAATTATTTCCACATTCACATTAAATACTATCAAATTTTATAATAAAAATTGATAAATAATATTTATTTATAAAATTAATATATATAAATAAAAAATCATAATAATATATTAAAATATAATTTAATATAAATATATAATGATATAATATGAAATGATTGGTTATAATATGCGATACCTTCAAATAATTTGATATAATATATATTATAAATTTGATGTAGTTTATACTGAATAATTAAATATAATATCTATTATAACTTTTTATAAATATTTTATTTTAATATAACAAATATTTAGATTATATATGGATAATGTGAAGTAGGCAATAGTTTGTATTCTTCTAATGTGATGATTAACTTTTATTCATTATATGCAAAATCAAATAGATAAAACTAACAATTAGTGATTAAATTTGATAAGTACTTGATTTTTGATATATTATTATCATGTTATATTAATATACTTAATCGTAATTTAATAAATGAAATTATTAGTATTAGGGAATTAAATGTCAGATATTATTTTAAACTTTTAAATCAAATAATAATATTACATTATTTTTTATTAATATAACAACAAATTTTAAATATAAAATATTTTAAAATTTAATAATTATTAATTTTAATTTATATTAAATTGGAAAATTTTTTGTTTAAGAATTTTCAATTATAAAATACTATCAAATTTATTAGTTAAAACTATACATTTAAAATTTAATATTTTTTAACATTAATTTTATTAATTATTATTATATAATACAATTTATATAAGACTAAATATTATGTTTATTAATATATTTTTATTTTATATAATATATTTTATTAAATATAAATAATATTATATAATTATCATATATTTATAATTATTATTATATATGATAATTTAAAATTGATATCAAATATTTTAATTTTATGAACTAATCTTATTATTTATTTTATTAAATGTTTATTATTAAAGTTGTTTTTTATAAAAGTTTAATACACTCATATGTATTAATGGTAGAACTAGATTAGACTATATTTTTAATTTTTATATATCCCAATTTATCAGTTAAATATAATTGTTTGGTAGGATTTGAATTTATTATCTCAATATAATTTAATTATAATTAATATTTTTAAAGGTATAGGTATTTTTAAAGATATAAAATATATATAATTTTAATTTAAATAAAATGATATATAATTAATAATTTGTATTTAAAATTGAGTTTTTATTTAAAATTTATTAATTATTCTCATATTTCACATTAAATACTACATAATATTTCAAAAAAATAAATAAATGGTATTTATTTATAAAATTAATATAAATAAATAAAATCTTAAAATATAATTGAATATAAATATGTGCTTACATAATTTGATATCGTTTTGACTAAACATTCATATATAATATAGATTATACTTTATTATAAATATTATACTTTTTTTATTTATATTATAACAAAACATTTAGGTTTATGTGGGTGTTATGTGAAAGGGGTGATTGTGGTTTTTTTTAATGATGCCTGAAACAAGGGTTAGAAATATTCCTCTTAAAATTACATACCCTAAATTATAAATTTTAAATAAATAATTACATGTATTATTAATTATGATAATTAAATTTAAAATATATATAACAAAATATGATTTATAAAAATATATTATATATAAAAATAAAATATATTAACAAATATAAAATTTATTATAAAATAATAAAAACATGACATATATAATTATAATTATATATTAATATATTTAATAATTTTATTTATTTCAATATTTACATATACAATCAAATAGATTATATTTATAAAATTATAAAGGAAAATTATAATAGAAATACTAAATATTTTAATAAAATTAGTATAAGGAGACACATATTTATTTGTTATTTACTTAACTTGTCACATTAAATATACTTAACAAATATACCCATTTTTTTCTCCTCTTTAAATTCAAATTTCTTTTATAATTAGTAATATTTAATCATTTAGTATGTTTTTTTTTGCATTATACTATTTTTTTATATTTTTTCAGTATATAGTGGAGTAAATTACATTCAAATGAATGAATATTTATTTGAAAATGAAGATTGATTTTAAGGGAATCTTGAAATTGAGAAAAAGATGATAATTAACTGTAATTATTGGTTTATTTTGCTTAATATATAATTAAATTTTACATGATGTAATTTAATGCATTCTAAATAACTATACCAACAAAATATTTTTTTAAATATAGAATAAGGAGACAATAAGTATAATTAAAATATTTTTTCTTATATAATTGGACATATATTTTTAATTATAGATGTAATTATGTTAACAATAATAATAAATTAAAAATATTATTAAATAATTAAACATTATAATTGAAAATGGTTTACACTTATAAATTCATAAAAAAAATTTAATAGAATGCGTATTAATTTTTTTAAATAAATATTTTGATATTACACATATAAAAATGAATTTATTTAAAATAAAAACTAATATATATAAAATATATATTGACATGTAATAACAAATATTATATATTAATTTTTTAAATAATGATATATTAGTAAAAAATAATAATTATGGCCAATAACATATTTTTAATATATGTTAATTATAGCTATTTATATAAAAGTTTAATAATTGATTGTTTCCACTAATATGTGCTTATTAATTATTGATCGTATTTATAATCAAAGTTTATCTATTCTTAATTAAAATAAATATTCTTATATCATTTGTAATTAAAATTTTATATATAAATATTGTCTCAATCTGTAAAATTGAATCATATTTTATATTATTAAATTATACATGTTTATTAAAGAAAATAAAATCATAATATATAAGACAATATTATTATTTAAATTATTATACATTATTCATTTAAGATTTATAATTATTGAAATTAAAACTAATTTTATTAATTATTTCTACATTCACGTTAAATACTATTAAATTTTATAATAAAAATAGATAAATAATATTTATTTATAAAATTAATATATAAAAATAAATAAATCATAATAATATATTAAAACATAATTTAATATAAATATGTAATGACATAATATGAAATGATTGGTTATAATATGTTATACCTTCAAATAATTTGATGTAATATATATTATAAATTTGCTATAGTTTATATTCAATATTTAAATATAATATATATTGTAATTTTTCATAAATATATTTTATTTTAATATAACAAATATTTTGAGTACAGAATGATGTGAAGTAGGCGTGTATTCTTCTAATGTAATATGATGATTAACTTTTATTTATTATATGAAAAACCAAATATATGAAACTAATAATTAGTGATTAAATTTGATAAGTACTTAATTTTTTTATATATTATTATCATGTTATATCAATATATTTAATCATAATTTGATAAATGAAATTATTAGTATAAGGCAATTAAATGTCAGATATTAATTTAATTTAAACTTTTATATAAAATCATATTTTTGCAAAAACTTTAAAATATTACTATTGTTATTAATATTAAATATTTGATAAAATTAACATATTTAATATTAACTTTATATTTCATTAATACAATATTTTATTGTATAAATATTACATTATTTTTTATTAACATAACAACAAAATTTAAATGTAAAATATTTCAAAATTTAATAACTATTAATTTTATTTTATATTAAATTGGAAAATGTTGTTTAAGAATTTTGAATTAATTTTTCAATTATAAAATACTATCAAATTTATTAGTTAAAACTATAAATTTAAAGTTTAATATTTTTTAACATTAATTATTATTATATTTTATATTAATATTATATATTTTATAATAAAAATTAGATAAATACTATATATTTTTTAAATTAATATTAATAAATAAAAATTGTATTTTAAAAATAATTTAATATAAATATGAAATTATATATTATAAGATAATTATTAGTAATATAATATTTTTATATATAATTTGAAATATAATATAGAAAATATAATATGGTGTAATATAATTTTAATATATACTAATATAATTTGTTATCTTTAATTTAAATATAATATTATTATATTTTAATAACAAACATTTAGGTTATAGTTTGGGTGTTATGTGAATTAATTAGTTATATTGTATTTTTTTAATGTATGTGTTATGTGAATTAATTTATAAATGTTTCAATATATATAAAAGGAAAAACATATTATTAGATAAATAATAAATATTATTGTAGTTATTTGAATATAATAATTAAATTAAAAGCCTTTGTTGTTAATTGTATGATTAAGAACATAAAAAATGAGTTATAGAATAAAGAAGAAATTATGCTTTAATAATATTAAAAGTAAATAATTATAAATATTTTTCTAAAGAAACATATAATAGAAAGAAAAAAAATATTTTTTTAAATTTGAAATTCATAATTAATAACAAATATAATAGTAGAAGCAATAGAAGGAGTTTTGTGCATAATTATATCTCTTTCTTTTCAAATTCTTTAATATATATATTTTCTTCTCTTTTTATTTAAGTTTTTTTTAATTCTGTATATTAATAAATATTTATATCTCCCTCTCTAACTCTCATAATAATATATAAATAATTTACATTATTATATTTAAATTAATAATTAATGATTAAAATTGTTAAATATATACTTAATTTTTGACATATTATTATAATATATTTATATGTAAATTAATAATTTCAAATGTTAATATAAGTGAATTAAGTAAAGCATTGATGATTGCAATTGTTAATATAAGTATTAATAATTGCAATTATTAAACAAATGTTAATTTTTTTATATTATTTTGAAATATCATTAATATACCATTAATAAAAAAATTGAACTACTATAAATATTTCAAATTTCAAATAATATTTTGATATTAAAATTAAAAAAATACTTTTGTTACTAAATATTTGATAAAATATTTCATATTAATTGGATTATAAAACTAAATATTTAAAATTGAATCCTTTTTAATTTTAATTTTATTAATTATTCTTACATCATTCAATTTTCTAATAAAAATAAAATAAATACTAATAATTTATAAAATTAGTATAAATAAATAAAATCTTTAAATATAATTTAATATAAATATGTGTTTATATAATATAAGGTTATATAATTTGATATAGTTTATAATAAACGTTAATATATATAATATCTATTATAATTTCCACAAATATTACTTTTTTTCATTTATAGTATAAAAAAACATTTAGTGTTTATTTAGGTTTTATGTGAAGTGAATTTTCTTTTTCTGATGATGAGTTCACTGTTATTGCAAGAGTGGGCAGTAATCAAATTATGTAATTCTCTATGCATGTATCTCTCAAAATTTTATACCTAAATTACAAATTTTAAAATAAGAATTAAATATTAAAAATTACGAATTAATAAACCTTATATTCAAAACATATATAATAAAATATAATTTATGAAAATATATTAATAAATATACTATATATTAATATTTATTTGTATATAAAATGTATTAAAAAAGATATATTTATATTAAAAAGTATATGTCAAATTATTAATATAATTTTATTTGATAAATATTAAAAATATATTGAATTTTATAATAAAAAATTGATATAAAAATTATTTATATAATATTTGTCAAAAAATTATAAAAATATGACATATATATAATAATATATTATATTTTAATATACTGAATAATTTTATTTTTTAATATATATAGACAATCAAATAGATTATATTTAAATAAAAAATAATAAAATTATTTATATAATTATAAAGGATAAATCATATTGTGATAACAAATGTTTTGATAAAATTAATATATTTGATACTAATTTTGATATATTGAATATATTTAATTGGGATGTTAGTAGCTCTACCCAATAAGTTATAATAGCTTGTAATATCAAATTATTTTAAAAATAAAATTATTTAATATTATTAAATTAAAATTAAAATTATATTTGTCATATTTTTGTATATATTTCGTCTTAATAAAATATTATATAAATTTTTTTAAATATTTTTATATATTATCAAATAAAATTATATCAATATTTAGATATTTGTATTAATAAAAATATATTTATGATAATACAATTTATATAACACCAACTATTATATTTTATAATATTTTTATTATATATAATTTTTATATAATTATCATATATTCATAATTATTATTATATATGATAAGTTAAAATTGATGTTAAATATTTTAATTTTATAAAAAAAATCTTATTATTTATTTTATGAAATATTTAGTATAAAAAGTGGTTTTTTTTAAAAGTTTAATACACATATATGTTAATAATAGAACTAAATTATATATTTAATTATTTTGTGTTTAAATTAACATATTGATCCACTCATCAGCATTCTTATTCTTATTCTTTTATATCAAAATTTTAAAATATAAGAAAATTACTATTAAATTTTATATTGAGAAAAAGGGATATGTGAGTAATATTTAATATATTGAAAATATAATTTTAATTATAAAAAGTAAGGTATTCCCATTTTTTCTACTTTTACATTTTCAAATTTCTTGTATGTTTTGGAATAGTTGATCAATTAATATGTTTTTTTTGTATCATACTATTCTTTTGATTTTTTTTTCATTTTCTTTTAAAGCAATTTGCAATAAAATGAATAAATATTTTTTTCAAAACTAATATAACACCAACAATCTTTTCAGATAATTAGTTAAATTTAAGGTTTTTTAATTAAAAAGTGCCCTTATTTTCATCATTTGATTGTTTTAAGGTATCCTTATATGACCACCTCTACATTTTATTTGTTTAAAATATTGTTTACAGGAGAATTTTATGTTACATGTTGTGTTTTATAACAGTTATTGTAACTTATTATATGAATTTATCCAAAAAGTTTCCGTATTCATAATATTTTGAAATGGGGGAAAGTTATTAATTCATATAATTATAATTATGTTGTATATAATTATAATTATTGACTTATTTACAAATATTTTTTTTATGTAAATAAGAAATAGGATAATGGTAGTAGTGAATTTTCAACACTATTAAATAAAGTATATGTTATATTCATTAAAAAAATATAATTATAAAATTTTAATATTTTTCTTATAATTCATGCTATAATTGCAATGAATTAAATATTTTTTTAATATATTTGTTCATATATTTTTAAAATAAAAATTTTTATGTTACACATTTGTAAAAATAAATTTATTTATAATAAAAGCTATTGTACTTACAAAATATATTAAAATAAATTAACAAATATTATATTATTTTTATTTTTTAAAATAGTTAAATATTAGTAAAAAATAATGATTAGAATCATTAACATTTTTAATATATGTTAATTATTATAATAATTGAAATTATTTTTATAAAAGTTTAATATTTTACCCTTTCCACTAATAAGGTGCTTTTATTAATTATTTATCATATTTACTAACAAAGGTTAACCATTTTTAGTTATAATATTTTATATATTTAAAATTAATTAACGTATTATTTAATATGATGCATTTTATTAAATTATATATACTTAATAAATATTAAATTATATAAAAAACGTTATATATATTATACTGTTAAGTTTTACAGTTATATTATTATTTGTTCCTTAAAAATTTAATAAATATATATATATATATTTACGTACCAGATTATATTCAATTTTAATAAAATTATATATAACATAATAGGAATTTAGTTATATTCTTAGATACCCTAAAAAATTCAATTTCGATCAAATTATTTTTGCTTGAATTTGTTATATTATTATATATTTATGAATAAATTGACATATTTTGTGATATATTTATGAAAATATAAAAAATAAAAAAATTTAATTAAATTTTAAAAAATAAGTTAAAAAAGCTGTATAATACAAATATAATAAATATATAAATATAATATATTTTATAAAATTAAATAAAAATTATTAATATAGTTTTTGTTAATTTCCTATATTTTTATTCATAATTAATATAATCATGTTTATAAAATTATGTGGATTCCGTATTAATGGTTATTTAATTTTTAACGATAAATGTTTTTTATGTTATTCTTTATAAAATTAGATTTGAATTATAAACGAGATATAATGAAAGAAAATAACATCGTCATCACAATCAAAATCTTCGACTTCATCACTCTCATTATCTGCATACTCATCTATCCTTCTTTATATATTATAAGTTATAATAAGAATAAACCCACCTATTCATACAATATATAAAAAATAATATATTTATATCAAAATGTTAAAATTAAGTTATTTATTTGGGGTATAATTATTTTTTTTATATTTTTAATCATTAATTATATTTTATTTATATAAAATAATACTTCAAAATATGTGATATTATAATATTCAAACAATTTAAAATTTTCTATACACAATATAACACACCAAATATAATGGTATGTAATGGTTTATAGTAGGAAAAATGATGCCATACTATATTTAATAAAAAAATATAACTTTTATCTTATTTAAAATAATGTCATATTTTGTTTACATTTAATTTAACTATCTTTTTTTATTATAAGAATATAAATTTATTTTATACAAGTGCTCTAAATCTCATATCATGCATATAAAATGATAAATATGAGCAAAAGTTTTAAAATGAATATGTTGAAATAAGTAAAGGTCAAAGAGAAAATAAAAAAAAAATGTCAAATATAAGTGAGTATCAAAAGTTAACTGATATAATATTAAATTGTTGAATAATTTTATTTGTTATTTTTTTTATAAGTGTTTGCATAATAAATAACATTATATTTATTTTAAATTAATTTATTTAATCAATTATCCCACCAACGATCAAGCCTTTCAAACAATGCATAATAATAGTTCTGTTTTATATAAAAAATGAAATATTATACAATTTTTGTATACAACAATTATATTACACTTTACCTGTAAAATTAATATGTCAATGTATTTAATTCATATCTTATAATTTTTATTACTTTTTAATAATCTATTATAAGTATTTTTTTAATTATGTAAGTTAATGAAAAATATTTAAAATATAAAATTAAAATTATATAATATATATATATATATGTAAGAATTTATTTGTAATCTCAAATATACTCATTTCAACTAATAATTTTAATAACCCAAATAAATTAATATTTAAATAAAATATTTTAAAATTAAATTTTGTTAAATGAAATTAATAGAAAAAAGAATATTGTTTTCAAATAATTGAACTAATATGTGATAGAAATATAATAATATGTATACACTATTGACACTAAACAATATTATACACTATAAATAATAATTATAAAGATTATTATTTATTTAATTATAATTTTTAAAATTAATATTAATATGTTTTTGGATAATGACATAAGAGGAGAAATTTTACTATAAAACACATTTGTCGAAAAAATATTAATTTCTATTTTTTACAATATTTCATGGAATAGATAAAAATATTTTGAATTAAAAATTTTTTAATAGTGTATATATGTATATTATCATCTATTATAAGTATAAAAGTAAAATTATATAATTGTTAAAAAAATTATTATTAATATTTCAATATATTTAATTCATATCTTATAAGTTTTATTACTTTTTAATTATCTATTATAAGTATTTTTTAATTATGTAAGTTAATGAAAAATACTTAAAATTTTTAACAATTATATAATCACCTATACACTATTATACAGTATAAATAATAATGATAAATATTATTATTGATTTAATTTTAATTGTTAAAAATAATATTAATATATTTTTGGGTAAATAATATAATAAGAGAAATTTTAATATAAAACATATTGGTCGGAAAAATATTAATTATTTTACAATATTTTAAAGGATAGATATAAATAATTTTAAATTTTGTTAATAGTTATGTATGTATATTATTATCTATTATAAGTATTTTATATTTAAGGTCCCACGAGGAGTGAAACCCAAGTCACTGGATTCAAAGTCAAGAGTGCTAATCACTACACCATAAAACCAATAATTATTTAATAATAATCTTGTTTATATTTAATAAAAGTAAGGAGAAATATAGAGATTAAAAGAGTTAGAAGGGATAACTCATAAAAAAGGAGGAAGTGTGTCATATTTTCTAATATTCAATAATTTATTACTTAAATATTATTTTTAAATAATTTAATAATGTAATTATTAATTTATCTAAAATTTAGTAATTTTTTAATCTATCAATATATAATACATATAATTATATTTATTTTAGGTTATGTATTATAATTTTTTAAATAGATATTTTTGAGAAAAAATATAATATTATTTATTAATGTTAGATATTTATAATTATTTTTATAACATATTTAAAATTTTATAATGAATATAAATTTTAAATTTTATTATTTAATGATTAAAATAATTATATATTTTGTGAAATATCTATCATATTTGATTTTATTTAGTGCAAATATGTGTATTTTATATCAATTTAAAATGATTAATTAATTGTATTGTTAAAGAAAGTATAAATTAAATAGACATTATTTTAAACAATATATTTTTTGCATTTAATATATTATAATATTATTTATTTCATTTAATTTATTGAAATCTATTAAAGTTTATATATAATAATATTAATTGAAATTACGATTCAAAATAACTTTTCACTTAATTTCTTATATACTTTTTTGACATGTATATTTATATTCATGTTATTTATCATTATTTTAAATATAAATTAAGTATTAATACCATATTTATATATAATACCATTAAAATATAAAATTTTAATTTTATATAGTATTTTAAACTTATAATATTAATTTTAATTTCAAATATTAAGTAATACTTAATTTTTTAAAAAATAATTAAATTTTTACCAATATAAATAAACTAAACATCTAATTTGTTCACTGATCAATTATTAATTTTTAAAATATGTATTTTTTGCAACAACTATAAAATAGTAAAAAAATATATTTTTTAAATTATATCTTACAATATTTTTCAAGTTTTAAAATATATGTACGAAATAAAATGAATAGTTATATATAAAAGTGGTATGTTATATATATGGAGAATAACAAATCATAAATATTTTTGAAATTTTTTTTACCTCTAATTTATTATAAGTATTATATTATTAATTTTTCATATTTATTTGGTATTATATTTGTTTTTAAAAATAATTTTATTAATTAAAAATTTATGAAAAAAATTATGTGTTGAAATATTATACACTTGTATAATAAAAAATATAGAAATTTTGAAATATCATGTAAATTTAAAATACTATCAAAATTATCAATTAGATTATAAAACTAAATATTTAAGATACGACTCTTGTTTATTTTATTAATTATTTTTACATTTGACATTAAATATTATTATATTTTATATTAAAAAATATAATAGTATTTATTTATAAAAGTTATACAAATAAATAAAAATAATATCTTAAAATACAATTTAATACATATTATATGATATGAGATAACTTTTTCGTAATATAATTTAATATAATATTTATTATAATTTTGTTATAGTTTATAAGCAATATTTATATATAATATTTATTATAATTTTATAAAAATATTTTATTTTTATTTCATTTCATATCTATTATATAAAGCTAATTGTATGTCCTTCTTCTACTGTAAGTTTAATAACAAAATACATATATGACATACCGTTATACTTAAAAAATTATTAACTTATTCAAAACAATCAAAATTTATATATATTAATTTGACTTACCGTTATACTTAAAAAATAACCTCTCACTTATTCTCTAATATTTTCTTTTAACAATTTGTATTTATATTATTTATAATTATTTAAACTATATATATTAAATAATAATACCGCAAAAATATAAATATGTATTGTAAATTTTTAAAAACATTTTTAATATTAAAATTATTTTATGCATATTATTTTAATTCATCAAATTATATTAAATTTAATATATTATTATAAAAAATCACTTTTACTAATGGTTTTGGATAATTTTTTGAACTCTAATTTTTTATAATTATTATATTTATTTAATAGTATATTTGTTCAAATAAAATATTATATTAATTAAAAAAATCACTTTTACTAATGGTTTTGGATAATTTTTTGAACTCTAATTTCTGATAATTATTATATTTATTTAATAGTATATTTGTTCAAATAAAAGATTATATTAATTAAAAATTCTTGTAAAAATTATGTGTTGAAATATTATGCACTTACATATTGAACATTTTAGAAAATTTGAATTATTAAGTAAATTTCAAATTATTATGAGTCTTGTCAAACAAATTTTAATTTATTTTTTAAATTATAAAATACTACCAAATTTTTTTATATTATATAACTATATATTTAAAATCGAGTTCTTTTTAATTTAAATTTTATTAATTACTTATATATTTAAAATTAAATATTATACAATTTTCTAATAAAAATTATATAAATACTAATCATTTGTAAAATTAATATAAATAAATAAAATTTTAAAACATAATTTAATATAAATATGTGATGATATAATATTAGGTCAAGTAATTTGATATCGATTATACTAAAGGTTCATACATAATATTTATTATAATTTTACACAAATATTATATTTTTGTGAAATGAATTACATTGGTTTTCTTCTTCTCTTGTGTTGTGAGATTGCAAATGTTTTCTAAGGAAGGAATTATTGTAATGGTCAAATGTAATAAAGACTACCCTCTATGATGGGCAATAGGATGGGCATGAATACAGCTAATAGGATGGGCATGAATACAGCTATCCAGACGATAGGACCAAAAAAATAAAGAGAAAGAGACACTTAAAGAACTGGTCTTCGAGAGAACCATCAATTTAAACCACAACAAAGAAGGGAGAAGTGAAAAGGCCAAAACATTGGGAAAGAAGAATGAAGGAAAATCTTTAAATCAATTGATGGCTAAAATCGGGTTTATAGACTTAAGACGGTTAAGTGAGCCTCACGAAGGGCGAACAAGAGAATTTGAAACAAAGAGGATGTGAACCCTACTTAAACGAAAATAATCTAACGAATTAACACCAAAAGATGCTGTGACAAGTATAAATGAGTGGACAACCCATACTTGTATTTGTTTAAATGTATCTTACAATGGTTTATTATCCATTTATTTGTTTATGTTTATTGTGTTTTTTATTATTTTAAACTATTTTGAGTGATTATTACCCTTTTTGTGTATGGAACGACTACTTTTAGCATTTCTTTGTGTTTTTCGTATTTTATATAATTTTGTGTATTTTGAATGATTCTTTCTATTTTTATATATCAAATAATTCATATTACTTGTATCATTTGGTAGTAATTTTTTAGAGTTTCTTGATTTATTATACATATCTTATTATTTAAGTTGTTTGTTTAAATGTATTGTAGTATTTGTTATTTTTAATTTATGTGTTTCTTACAATATTTTTTGTGTTTGCCTTAGTGTCTAATGTTACTTATTAGTTTTTTGATGTATTATACATATCTTATTACTTAAGTTGTTTGTTTAAATGTAATGTAGTATTTGTTATTGTTCATTTATGTGTTTATTACAATATTTTTTGTGTTTGCCTTAAGTGTTTAATGTCACTTATTAGTTTTTTTAGTAACTAATTTTGTTGTTTATTTTTAAACTATTATTTTATTTTTTAGTGTTTCATACTATTTTGGATTGATTTCATTTAATCTTACCATTTTTATCTCATGAATGATTTCAACTATTTTTATTGTTTATTTGAGTTTTTTTAGTTTTTCTTATTATTTTTTCGATTTTTTAATTTTAAGTATTTATTTCTATTTATGGTATTTATTTAAATTTATTATATTATGTTTTGTTGGTTATTTATTTTATTTTAATTATTTTTATTTCCTACATTTTGTGTTTTGCTTACTACTTTCGTAATAATAGTTGTGATTTATTTTTTAGTGTATACAATATTTTAAGTGTTTTATACTATTTTGGATATTTTTGATTGATTCTTTTTATTTTTATATTATGAACGATCAATGTTATTTTTTCTATATATTGGTATTTTTACATTTTCTTATTTATTTTTGGCACTTCTTATTATTTTATGTGTTTTTATTGTTTATGGTGTTTCTTTAAATGTATGTTGCTATATTTTTTTGGTTATTTAGATACTTATTAATATTTTTAGAGTTTACTTACATTTTGGTGTTAAGCTATAATTTTGAGTGTTACTTATTACTTTTTTTTTCTATTCTATACTTTTGAATTTATATTTATAAATTTCGTAGATAATTTAGATGTTTCTTGGTATTTTTTGTTTGTTTGGGTTCTTACTTGCTTTTAATTTTTATTATTATTTTGCATATTTTAAATTATTTTTTGTTGTTTTCATTGATTATTATCATTTCTTATGTATTGAATAATCTCATATATTTTTTGTGTTTATTTTTATTTTTGAGTATTTTTTATGATTTTTGGATCCTAATTATTTTTTTAAATGTTTGTTTTATTTTTGGTGTTTCTTTAAATATATCTTACATTATTTTATTATTTATTTATTTCTTACAATTTTTCATATTTCTTACATTTTGTGTTTAGACACTATGTTTTTTTTGTTATTTAGGTCATTCTTAAAATTTTTGGTGTTTACTTAGATTTTTAGTGTTATCGAAAAATTTTAATAATTTTAATTTAAATTTTATTATGCTTTCTTAGTTTCTTTTACTTTTTTCAATTTTTCTAGTTGATTTTTACCATTTTTTATGGAATGATCTCATATATTTTTTGTGTATTTTTTTTATGATGTTTAGAAAATTATTATATTTTAAGTATTTATTACTATTTTTTATGTTTCTCTAAGTGTATCTTATAATTTTTTATTATTCATTTATTTGTCTCACACTTTTAAATGTTTTATTTTAAACAATGTGTATATTGCAATATTTTATTTTAAGTATTTATTACTATTTTTTTGGTTTTTTAGAATGTGCGTTACTATGTTTTTTTTGGTTACTTAGGCACTTCTTAATATTTTTAGTATTTACTTATATTTTTAGTGTTACTTAATATAGTAATTATTTTTACGACTTTATTTTAAATTGTTATTATATTTTTAAATGTCTCACACTTTTTTAGATTATTTTGATTGATTCTTACCATTTTTGTCTTGAACAAACTAAAATATTTTTTTATATTTTGTTGTAATTTTGAGTGTTACTTATTACTTCTATGGGTCGTTTATGTGTTACTTCATAAATTTTTGGTGTTTGTTTGAGTATTTATTAAGATTTATAGTTTATAATAATTCTTTTTTTAGTTTGTTTTTAAAAATTATTATATTTTTTTAGTGTTTATATTATTTTATCGTTTGATTGTATTTTTTAGTTTCTTTGATTATTTTTGGAAATTTATTTAATTTTATGTATTTATTGCTATATGTGGTGTTTATTTGAATGTATATTACTAACTTTTGTTGGTAATTTATTTATTTTTTATTATATTTTAAATTTTCTTACATATTAATTTTGGCTTACTATTTTCTTATTTATATTTGTGATTTAGTTTTTAATGTTTAAGTGTTTTTGAGTGTTTTTTTTATTATTTGTGTTGTTTTTTTAATGTACCTTACTCTATTATTTGATTATTTAGGTAATTGTTAAACTTTTTGGTTTTTACTTACATTTTTAGAGTTACTGAAAAATTTTTATAATTAATTTTACAATTATACTTTAAATTTTATTGTATTTTTTTTAGTGTTCCATACTTTTTTTTGAGTTGTTTTAATTGATTCATACCATTTTTGTATTGGATATTTCATATTATTTTTGGTTTGTTTCATGGATTTTTACCATTTTTGCCTATGGAACAATCTCATATATATTTTTTGTGTTTATTTGTGTTTTTATTATTTATAAAAAATATTATATTTTAAGTATTTATTACTATTTTTACATTTCTCTAAATATATCTTAAAATATTTTATTATTCATTTATTTGTTTCTTAATATGTTTATTATTTCCATAAATTTTTTATTTCACTTGCCATTTTATTAATTCATTTTATCATTTATTTTTGGATTTCCATTTGCGTGTGTTTTATATAATTTTGTATATTTTGAGTAATTATTTCCATTTGTTTATGGAACAATTCATACTAATTTTATTATTTTTTAATGTTATTTTATCATTTCTTAATTACTTTTTTTGGAGTTTTTTGATATATTATACATATTTTATTATTTAAATAGTTTATTTAAATATATTGTACTATTTGTTATTTATCATTTATATGTTTCTTACACTATTTTGTAAATTTTTTATTATTTATTGTCACTTAATAGTATTTTTAGTAACTGTTTTAGTAGTTTGTTTTTATATTAATATTTTATTTTTACTGATTCATACTATATTGGATTATTTTTATTTAATCATACCATTTTTAAGCCTTAAATTATTTCAACTATAATGGTCGTTTATTTACATTTTTTAGTTTTTTTTAATTTTAAGTATTTATTACTATTTATGGTGTTTATTTGAATTTATTATACTATGTTTTATTAGTCATTTATTTTTTTTAATTATTTTTTATTTCCTACATTATTACCTTTGCTTATTATTTTTTGTGATTTATTTTTTTAATATTTATAGAGCTTTTAAGTGTTTCATATTATTTCAGATATTTTTAGTATTTCTTTTTATTTTTATATTTAGAAAGATCCATACTATTTTTTATGTTTATTTATATTTTATATTTTTGATATTTTTTAGAGTTTCTTTTTATTTTATGTATTTTTTCTATATATGGGGTTCATTTAAATGTATATTACTATGTTCGAGGAACTTTTTATTATTTTTTACGTTTATTTTTATTTTGGTGTTAAATTATTATTTTCAGTATCACTTCTTACTTTTGCAAGTTTTTGGAATTTTAAGTACTTGTTTCCTATTTATGGTCTTCTTTTAATTTTATTTTTATAAATTTTGTTGATTTTTTATGTGTTCTCACTTTTCTTTGTGTATGCTTTAGCTCTTATTTTAACTTACTATTTTAGTAATTTATTTTTTGGTTTGCTTTTAATTATTATATATATATATATATATATATTTCAAACTATTTTTTGTAGTTTCCATTGATTATTACCATTTATTATGTATTATTCGATCTAATATATTTTTAGTGTTTAATTTTATTTTTTCAGTATTTTTTATGATTTTCAGACACTAATTATATTTTAAATATTAATTTATATTTTTAATAATTTTTTAAATATATCTTACAATATTTTATTACTTATTTGTTTATTTCATACTATTTTTCGTCATTCTTATATTTTTTGTTTGAACACTATGTTTTATGGTTATTTAGGTAATTCTTAAAAGTTTTGGTGTTTACTTACATTTTTAATGTTATAAAAAAATTTAATAATTAATTTTACAATTTT
Source organism: Trapa bicornis (assembly GCA_030064425.1). Taxonomy (NCBI): domain Eukaryota; kingdom Viridiplantae; phylum Streptophyta; class Magnoliopsida; order Myrtales; family Lythraceae; genus Trapa; species Trapa bicornis. Next base: position 18,391,817 of record CM057758.1, on the reverse strand, counting down.
ATTTTAAATTTTATTGTATTTTTTTAGTGTCTAGTACTTTTTGGTGTTTTTTAATTGATTCTTACCATTTTTGTTTTGTGTATTTTATACTATTTTTTTTGTTATTTACAATAATTTTTACCCTTTTACGTATCAAACGATCATATATATATATATATATTTGATTTATTTGTATTTTAAGAGTTTTTTTTTTATGATTTTTAAAAAATTATTGTATTTTAAATATTTATTACTATTTTTGTGTTTATCTAAATTAAACTTAGAATGCTTTATTTTTCATTTATTTGTCTCACACTTTTTCGGTTATTATACTTTTAAATGTTTTATTTTAATTAATGTGGATCTTACAATATTTTATTTTAAGTATTTATTATTATTATTTTAGTTTATTTAAATGTATGTTGCTATGTTTTTTTAGTTATTTAGGTACTTAATTTTTTTTTTGTGTTTACGTACATCTTTAGTGTCACTTAATATTTTAGTAATTATTTTATAACTTTTGTATAAATTGTTATTATATTTTTAAACGTCTCACACTTTTTCGAGTTGTTATAATTGATTCTTACTATTTTGTTCTCGAACAAACCAAAGTATTTTTTTGTATTTTGTTGTGATTTTGAGTGTCACTTACTATTTTTGTAAGTTAATGAAAAATTAACTATTTTTTACCATTTTGTTGTTGTTTTAATTTATTATTATCATTTTTTGAGTATTGAATTATCTTATATATTGTTGTTGTATTTATGTCATGCTCCGACCCGGTTTAGTCGGATTCCCGTGAGTAACACGTCACTTTTCTGATTTATTAAGGGTTTCCACTTCTTTAACCCAATAGGAGTAATGCGTCATTTAAATCTATATATTTCTTGGAATAATATAAATTAAAAATGAATAAAATTTTAACTTTACATGTCTGTCTTGTAGGTGTAACTAAAAGAAGGTATTGGGTAGGTTTCTCTTGGTTACATGTAAAGTGATATAAGGGAGTGGGTGAGTTCAACGACTCAGTAAATGAGTTTTTAAAGTTTGACTTATAAGAAAAATGTTTGAATCGGAGTATGCTGGACTCAATAATTTCTTTTTTAAACAATTCATCCTTAAAATTTCATTTTCATAGCCATTACTCAATCTTCAATTATGACCGGTGTGTTTATCAGCCAACACATGCCTTTTATCATGAATGGAACACACATTTGTAGGCCAGCCCATCCACTATACCCACTTGTGGCGTTAGAGTAACTTTATCGACCACCTATATAGAAGCATGTTCACTTCTACCCTAAGAATGAATGGATGTACGCGATAAAACTCTTCTGATCCTGAATCCAGTAAATAAAACTCTGTGTCTATATGAGGATAAAGACATCATCCTGACCCCACCCTGGTATCATGCATGTAAAATTTTGTCAAGCTTCCAAGACTGCTAGCACGATTAACTGCCCTTATCTCCACCATGTCATCCATTAGCCCTAGGACACATCACTACCCCCTCTTGGGTGTCTTGAAGGTACAGTAACATCAGTGCATGCACAAATCAACAGTTTTTCCATAAGCTATTTAATATGTGGTGCCACTGGTTCAACGGCTCTGACATCAACTCGACCAGCAGCTGTTTGTCTCAACTGGTTCGTTGACCTATCATGTCACACTATTGCTAGTCCATCGAGTATATTGATCCTGTCTTGGTACCATGGCCAAACAAATTATTCATTTAAAGTTTTCATTACTTATCTCATGTTTGTTTACGAGCTCCTGCTCGTGCCAACTGGCCTAGGGTCCACTGTACGAGATTTTTAAAATCTGGCATCTTAGCCCCAAGTTCCAAAACCGAGGCCTCCCACCTATCTAAGCTATTCGAGCTCCCGTTAAGAAGGTCTCCCAAAAATTTTAAGCAGTGGCACATAGTTAGGGGAGTGCACTTTTGACAAAATAAACTTCTCATTTATCCATCACACCAATCGGGTATGATCTACTTACAAGCAGTAAGTAGTTTTTCTGCGTAATTTCCACATCACTCGTCTCAGGTGTGATGCTTAAAATACCACTTAATAGTGTGTTTTTATTTTCGAGGCGCTTATCATCCCAACCGGGTATGATATAAAATCCCACTCACCTGATAGTGCAGTGAAATTCCTATTAACTGGCTTGTTGCCTTCACACGAACTTGTCTTAGCTGGCATTCCCGGTACTTCATGTTCCTATACAATATGAACATCCTTGTTAATTATCCTTTGGCCTAATAGCCTTTATTCATCCCGAATGAATGAAATAACCAAACTTTTCATTTATTTTCAATTAGGTCCATAAAGTTATTTTTCTTTATCTTTAGGCCCCTAATGCCAGTTTTCCCCCAAATTGAGTCCCAAAACTTTAAAATTCACCTTAGGACCTCAATTTATTCAAAATTAAAAAAAGTGGATTAAATTTCCTAAATTTCCAATTTGGTCCCCAATTTTTCCAAAATTATCATTTTGCCCCTACTTTACAAAAATGGTAAGTTTCACCACCAAATGCCGACGTTTCTTCGGTGACCCTTAGAACAAATGGAGACTACAGGCATGTAGCTGACTTCTCTCTGAATCCAAAGAATTGACCACACCTTCTTTGTTTTAGAAAAAGGCCCAAGTAAGATCTCTAGTTTGAGCTTCACCATAAAATGGAGTAGTAGAGAGATAGTGGAGTTTTCAGGTGTGAGGAGGATGAATGAGGAGGGGCTCTTTATATAGGAAGCTCGGGGACTTCTTAGCCGTCCGATTGGTGCCTTAATGGCGGACATTCATTGCCTGAAACTTCCTGGCCAGAGACTTTTCATTTTAGCCGGTGCTGCTCGATTTTTCGATGAGTGAACAGTGCTATCATCTGAAGGAAGAAGATGACACTGTTCCCAAGCAGACCAGACCAGTTTTGGCCCGATTCGACTGAATTTTTAAAAATTAAAAATTTTTAAATTTATCTAAATTCATTATCTTCCAATGGTGGCCTCAATTCTCCAATTTGAATTTTTTAAGCCACCTAGAAAAATAAATTTAGCATCTAGTTCAATAGTGGTTGAAATCGGTCCAAACTAGTTCAATCTAGTTCGAATCTAGTTTACCTGAACCGGTTTGGTTTTCATCTCCAATTCATCCTAAAACCATTTTCATGACTTTTGTGACTCTTTATATCACTAAGGATTCATAAATTTCCCAGTTTGCCCTTTCTCTATCGGTTCGAGTTCATGAACTGACTCGATTCATAAACCGGTTTAATTTGGCTCAGATCTGGTTCTCCTGAACCAGTTTGATTTTCTCTCCCAAATTGTCTTAAGTTCCTTTTCCAAGGTTTTATGAACCCTTTGGGTTACTCAGGAGTAGTAAATTTCCCAAATTGCTTGTTCTCTAATGATCAGGTTTATGAATCGGTTTGGTGTTTCTCACTCAGTTTGACTGGTTCTTTTTCCGATTTTTCCTTACCTCCAAAGGGCGGGGTTTATAACTCTCCCCTCCTTTTAGAAGTTTTGTCCCCAAAACTAAATCAACATTTTGCACTTCAAGATAAACTTCCCTTCTTATGCACTTTCTCATTTCTAGTGGTGTCCTTTCCTCAAGGACTTTCCTATTTCTTAATCCATTCTTACTCATTCGTGATCAATTTCATGACTCTTTTATCCTGAGTTATTCTCTTTCAGTCTATATATCGATTACTTTATTTGGGGAAGTTCCCTTCTTACAGATTTTGTTCTCTACTATGTCCCTCACAGTAAAGGCTTCCACTTTGGGAGCTATATGCCCTACCTTCTTACCATTCCTTGAAAGTTTCTTTCTTCCTTTCTTCACACTCTTTTCTATATTGGGTATTTGCCCACCTTTAATCCTCCATTATATTAAAATTTCCATTTCTTCCCTCAATCCTTATCTGAAGGACTTCTGATTATTGATCTTATTTAGTGTACTCCAGCTTATGCTTAGTCGTCCTCACTTTAGGCTACATCAAGTGAGCGTGGACCACAACTAGTCTTGACTTAAGTGATCATTTACTTTACTTTAGTCACTTCTTAACTGGAGGACTTATGTCTCCAAGATTTATTAAATATACTTTATTCCCTTTTTATGAGCAGTTCACCTCTTTCTTACTCGTACAACATCTTTGCTGTTATCTTCTGACTTACCTGTTTCTTGGGTATAACTTACTCCTTGGATCCTCCTAGTATGCTTTCCTAGGTTTCTTTCACCTTAGCATGCATTCTATTTTCAAATTCGTCTCATCATCCCTCGTCACCTGGTTCCATTTCCTCTTTATTGGGTCATGTATCCCTTCCTAGGGTTTCCTTATTTGGGAGGATTCTTACCCCCTTTTTTTTCCATAATTCATTTTTCATTCATCTTTGATGGCACCTAAGTTTAAATGATGTCTTTTAATGCCATTCTTTCATGCTTACATTTATTCTTGAAATCTTACGGGTACGTCCTTTGTACTCCATCCTCATTCTCACTCGTAGCCCAATACATGTTTATTTCTTTTTAGGGAGAGTTCACATCCTCCTAGTTTCAAAATCCCTTGATCGTCCTTCGAGAGGCTTACTTAATCATCTCATGGTTTTTTATTGTAAATCCGGTCTTGGCCATTGATCTCTTTAAGGATTTCCTTCATCCTTCTTTTCCAATGTTTTGGCCTTTTCACTTTTGCCTTCCTTGTCATGGTTTAAATCCATGGTTCTCCCAAAGGCCAGTTCGTTAACTACCTCGTTCCTACTATTTTTCTTGTCCAACTATCTAGATAGTTGTATCACTTGTCTTTCATGCCCATCCTATTGTTACTAGTTGCTTATTTCTAGTAGGTTCTCCTGGAATCGTTATTTGGCTCTTTTGCTCTTCTAAAGCAGGTCATACTCAACCTCCGATACATCCTTCCTTCAAGAATTTTCTAACGATGGGTTCGTTCCTTGCACCCCACGTTATGTCTATTTGCCAATCAATGATCCATTCAAGGGAGTACTTAGTTGTATGCATCCCTCCAGAGTTCCTTTTCGTAATACATTTCTTCTCTTCTTCACTCTTACTGTATCCTACCCTGGAATTTTTGAAGGATGTTTTCTGTGTTTGCCCCTTTTTTGAGGGGGTTCTTGGTGTACCTCCCATATACCTTACCTATATTCTTGTGCTATTCCTCTATGGTTGACCTTTTTAAGAAGTGAATTTCCTTCCTTTACCTCGCTATTTCTTGTCCTCCTTGTGAATAGCTTACTTAACTCACTCCATAGTTTTTTTGGCCTTCGGTCTTACTTGTATTCCGTAACCTTGACTTCGATAGTCGATGTGGTCCTTAGGAGGCAATACCCTCGGTTGATGGGGTATGGAACAATCCTTGACTACCTGTCCTATTCCCTTATACCATATCATGTTATTTCTTGCGTGGACCGATGTGATTCCTCCTTGACTTCAAGCATTTTAGGGTCTTTCTAGGGAATTGTTGGTGGTCTAGTGTTTTGCCGTCCTTGAGTCAAACACCTTGGATCTTCTTTGTCAATGGATTGCTCTCTCAGTCCTCCTATATTTTTTTAATTTCTATGATTCAGTTTCCTCAACTGGAATGGGATTCTCCTTAGGTAGCGCGAGTTTGTTTGGTCACTTTTCTTGTGGTCATCTTCCTAGCAAGATCACATCGTTTGAGAGACAGGGTTTTAGGAATTTTGAGTACTTCATTAATAAAGTAGTACAAAATGTTGGGATTTTAGTCCTATTACAAAAAGTGGCAATAATGTAGATAGGGAATTATGGAGTTCTTGAAAAGCATCCCCTTAGGTAAGGTTATTTGCCCATTGCTGGCGTTTTTGGCTTCATGATTTACTTCCTTCGTACTTAGAGTTGTGACCTCAACAAGTCCTGGCTCCATCCTATTAGATACTTCCCCATTTGGTCTTTTAAGACTTCTACTAAGCCTTAGGCATTGGAGGGACTTCTAGGGTTATCTTCCTACGAAGACAGGGTGTTGGGTGGTATTGGTGATATTATTCCTAGTTTTCTTGGTTTCTCTCTTGGAGGCATCTGTAAATTTTAAAACTTTCTCTTATTTACTATGTTATATAGTCTTGATAATGTATTTGAGGAAATAGGATCTAATACCACTCAAGTTATCACGCCTTGACCCAGTTTAGTCGGATCACCGTGAGAAACCCGCCACTCTTCTGGTTTATTAAGCGTTTCCCCTTATTTAACCAGATAGGAGTAAGGTATCCTTTAAACATGTAATTTTCTTGGAATAACATAAATTAAAACTGCATAAAATTTTAACTTTACATACTTGCCTTGTAGGTGTAACTAACAGGAGGTCTTGGGTAAGTTTCCCTTGGTTACATGTAAAGGGATATAAGGGAGGGGTGAGTTCAACGACTCAACGAATGGGTTTTTAAAATATGACTTGTAAGAAAAATATTTGAATTAGAGTGTGCCAGACTCCTTAATTTCTTTTTAAAACAATTCAACCGTAAAATCTCATTTCATAGCCATTACTCAATCCTCAATCATAACCCGTGTGTTTATCAACCAACACATGCCCTTTATCATGAAGGGAACACACATTCGTAGGCCAATCTATCCGTTGTATCCAGTTGTGGCGTCGGAGCAACTTTACCGACCACCTAGATAGAAGCGCGTCCACTTCTACCTTGATAATCAGTGGATGTATGTGACATCTGACCTTCAATCCTATAAATAAAACTCCGTGTCCATATGAGGATAGAGACCTCATCCTGACCCGACCCCAGTTTCATGCATATGAAGCTACATTGAGCTTCCAAGACTACTGGCATGACTAACTGCCCTTATCTCCACCATGTCGTCTAGTAGCCCTAGGACACATCACTACCCCTCTTGGGCGTCTTGAAGGTCCCGTAACATTAGTGGATACATAAATCAACAGTTTTCCCATAAGCCATTTAATTTGTGGTGCCAATAGTCCAAGGGCCCTGACCCTTAACTCGACTTGCATCTGTTTGTCTCGACTAGTTCGTCGACCTGTCATGTCGCACTATTGCTAGTCCATCAAGTATGTCGGTCATGTCTTGGTACCATGGACAAACAAACCATTCATTTAAAGTTTTTATGGCTTATCTCATGTTTGTTTATGAGCTTCTGCTCGTGCAAACTAGCATAGGGCCCACTCAACAAGATTTTTAAAATTGGGCATCTTAGCCCCCAAGTTCCAAAACTGAGGCCTCCAGCCTATCTGAGCTATTCGAGCTCCCATTAAGAAGGTCTCCCAAAAATTTTAAGTAGTGGCACATAGTCAGGGGAGAGCACTTTCGACAAAATAAACTTTTCATTTATCAATCACTCCAACCAAGTATGAGGACATCTCTGCTTATAACGGATAAGCGGGTTTTCTACTACCTTCTAAGAAGTTCATCATACCAATTGGGTATGTTCTACTTACAAGCGATAAGTAGTTTTTCCGCTTAATTTCCTCATCACTCCTTTCAGGTGTGATGGTTAAAATACCACTTAATAGTTGGTTTTCATTTCTGAGGTGCTTATCATCCCAAACTGGTAGATATAAAATCCCACTCACCCGATAGTGTAGTTAATTTTCTCTTAACCAGCTTGATGTCTTTGGAATGAGCTCAAATGGAGCTTCGCCAAAAAACTAGACTTAGAGAGAGAAAGCTTCGAAAGCTTACCGTCGGCGGCACAAAGGCCGAGCTTTCAATTTGGGCAAATAGCTCTTGTCCTAAGGTTCCTTTTAGGATCAATAATTGAGTGAGAATTTAGTCATTGAAAATCTATCGGTTCTCTCTCTAGCACCGATTGGAATTTACAAAGGGGAGCCAAATTGCTTACCTTTATGCTCTAATTCAGCTGTAGGAGAGCTGTGGAGGTGTTAGGAGGGCTTGGTTTGGCCTAAGAAGATCTCAAATTGGCCGATTTCAGCTCGATTGAAATAGGGTAGCTTCTGTTCGTCGGAGCCGCTTCACTATTCTATCACACCAGTGTTTCTCCGACGACCCTCGGAGCAAATGGAGACTACAGGCATGTAGCTAACTTCTCCTCGAATCCAAATAACCCGACCACACCTTCTTTGGCTCAGAAAAATGCCCAAGTTGGAGCTCTGGTTTGAACTTCACTAGAAAATGGAGTAGTAGGGTGAGAGTCAATTTTTCAGGTGTGAGGAATATGAATGAGAAGGGGCACTTTATATACGAAGCTTGATGACTTCTTGCTCGTTCGATTGGCACCTTAATGGCAATCATTCATTGCCTGAAACTCCCTGGCCGAAGAATTTTCATTGTCGCCAGCGCTGCTCGATTTTTCAACGAGTGAATAGTACTATCATGTAAACCCCGTATTTTAATAATAAGAAAATAGAGGAAAAAATCATTTTAAAATTGAAAACCGAGTCGGTCTACAAACCGGAACCAATAGAGAAATGGTAAATTAGGAAATTTATGGATCTTGAGTGTCTCAAAAGTCATGGAAATGGATTTAAGAAGGAATTGGAGATGAAAACCAAACCGGTTAAGTTGAACCAGATCCGAACCGAATTGAAACAATTTGGATTGATTTGAACTACTATTGAACCGAATTCTAAATTTACTTTTCTAGGTTGCTTAAAAAAATTCAAAATTGAGATATGAGACTACCATTGGATAGAAAATGAATTTAGATGAATTTAGAAAATTTTAGATTTGATAAATTCGGTCGAATTGGGGGTGAACTGACCAGTTTAAGCTTTGAACCCGGTTAGGACCGGTCCAGTCTGGTTCGGAATAGTGTTATCTTCTTCATTCAGATAACAACACTGTTCACTGGCCAAAAGATCGTGTAGCGCTGACGAAGCTGAAAGGCCTCTGACCAAGGAGTTTCAGGCAATGAATGACAGCCATTAAGGTGCTAATCAGACAATTAGGAAGTCCCCGAGCTTCCTATATAAAGAGCCCCTCCTCATTCATCCTCTTTACACCTGAAAACTCCATCCTCTCTCAACTGCTTCAATTTTTAGTGAAGCTCAAACTAGAGCTCTGACTTGGGCATTCTTTTAAGCTAAACAAGGCAAGGTGAGGTTCTTTAGAACCAGGGAGAAGTCAGTTACACGCTTGTAGTCTCCATTTGCTCCGAGAGTCATCGAAGAAACATTGGCGTGATAGAACAGTAAAACAACTCCGACGGACTAAAGCTGCCTTGTTTTGGCTGAGCTGAAATCGGTCAATTCGAAACCTCCTCAAGCCAAACCAAGCTCTCCCAACACCTCCTAAGCCCTTCCAAGGCCAAATTAGAATGGAAAGATAAGCTAATTTGGCTCTCCTTTGAAATATCCGACCGATGCTAGAGAGAGAATCGGTAGAATTTCGATAATGAAATTCTAACTCATTTTTCCATCAATTGATGCAATTCTTGATCTAAGAGGAACCTCACGATACGAATTGACTGCCCAAATCGAAAGCTCGAACAGTCGCGCCCCTGACGGTAAGCTTTTAAAGCTTTCTCTCTCTAAGTCCAATTTTATGGCGATGCTCCGTTTGAGCTCATTTTGGCACCAAATCGTACGATTCAAAATGCAATTGAATTGTATGAAGGTGTAGGAACTCTAATTTAACTGTAATTTCAACAATTAAACTCATTTAATTAGTCAATTTGATGAAATTAAATTTGACAGAGTTAAAAGGTTGAAATTGGGGGAAATTTGGGAATTTCGAAAATTAGAGGGTCTAAAATGCAATTTCATAAAATTGAGTACTAATTGGGCATGATAAAGATGTTGGAGGACCAATTGGGCAATTTTTGGGGCAAAACTTACCATTTTTATAAAGTAGGGGCAAAATGGTAATTTTGGAAAAGTTGGGGGACCGAATTGGAAATTTGGGAAATTAAACCCTTTTTGTGAATTTGAATAAATTGAGGTCCTAAGATAAATTTTAAAAGTTTTGAGACTAAATTTGGGGAAAAACCGGCATTAGGGACTTAAAGTTAAATAAAAATAACTTTAGGGACCTAATTAAAAATAAAGAAAAATTTAGTTTTCTCATTCATTTGGAATGTATGAGGGATATTAGGTCGAAGAATAATGAATAAGAATGTTCATATTATGTAGGAACACTAAGTACTGACAATGCCAGCTAAGATGAGTTCGAGTAAGGACAACAAGCCGGCTAAGAGGAATTTCACTACACAATCGAGTGAGTGGGATTTCTATATCATACCCGGTTGGGATGATAAGTACTTCAAACATGAAAACCCATTGTAAGTGGTATTTTAAACATCACATTTGAGAGGATTGATGTGAAAACGATAAGGAAAAACCACTTACCGGTTGTAAGTAGATTATACCTAGTTGGTATGATGAAACTTTCTCGAAGGAAGTGGAAAACTCGTTCATCGGTTATGAGTAGAGATGTCCTCATACTCGGTTGGTATGATCGACAGTTGAAAATATATTTTGTCGGAAGTGTTCTCCCCTGACTATGTGCCATTGCTTAAACAATTTGGAAGACCTTCTCGACGGGAGCTTGAATAGCTTTGTTAGGCCAAATGCCTCAGTTTTGGAACTTGGGGGCTATCAAGCCCAAAATTTTGAAAATCTTAAATAGTGGGCCCTAGGCCAATTGGCATGAGCAAGAGCTCGTAAACAAACATGAATTATATGCCATGAAAACTTAAGTAATTGAAATATTTGGCCATGGTACCAAGATAGGATTGACATACTAAGTCAACTAGCGGAAGTGCAACATGACAGGTCTCCAGACTAGTCAAGACAAACAGTTGTAGGTCGAGTTGAGGGTCGGGGCCGTTGAACTAATGGCACCACAGATTATATGGCATCATGTGAAAAATGTTGATTGTGCATGCACTATGTTTATGGAACCTTCAAGACGCCCAAGAGGGGTAGTGATGTGTCGACGTAGCTTCAAGCTCATAAGACCGGAGTGGGGTTAGGATGAGGTCTCTGTCCGGATATGGACATGGAGAATTGTTATGGGATTGAGGGTCAGATGTTATGAACATCCACTCATTCTCATGGTAGAAGTGTATGTGCTTCTATCTAGGTGACCGGTAAAGTAGCTCTGACGTCACAAGTGGGTTCAGTGAACATACTGGCCTGCGATTGTGTGTTTGACCTTCATGATGAAGGATGTGTGTTGGGTGATGTCACACCGTGATTAATAAGAAATGGTGATAAAAACTAAAATTTGAAATGAAAGGTTTTTAAAAGAAAATAAAGAGTTTGGCACACTCCAAATAAAACATTTTTTCCTAAAAATTAAAATTTGAAAACCCATTCACTGAGTCATTGTACTCACCCCCTCCCTTATATCCCTTTCAGGAAATCCCAGAAAGCTTACCCCAAGGAACACCAACTAATACGTTTGTGAGACATGTACAATCTATAAACCTCGCCCTTTTGAGCTAAAGAAAATCGGGAAAGGAACTGGTCAAACTGAGTAAGAAAATCGAACCCGTTTATAAACCCGATTATTAGGAAATGGGCAATTTGGACATTTACAACTCTTGGGTGAATCAAAGGGTTCATAAAACCTTGGAAAAGAACCTTAGGACAAATTGGAAGAGAAAAACCTGACCGGTTTAGATAAACTGGATCCAATTTGATTGAACCGGTTTATGAACTGAGTCGGTTCATGAACTGGAATTGATAGAGAAAGGGCAAACAAGAAAATTTATGGATCCCTTATGACCCAAAGAGATTTATAGACCTTGGGAAGGAACCTTGGAACAAAGTGGGAGAGAAAAACCAGACTGGTTCGGGTGAACTGAGCTGGTTTATGAATTAGAACCGATAGAGAGATGGTAAACCGGGAAATTTATTGACCCTAAGTGACCTAAGGAGTCACAAAAGTCATGGAAATGGACTTGTGAAGGAATTGAAGATGAAAAATAAACGATTCAGGTGAACCAGATCTGAACCGGTTTGGACGGGTTTGAACCACTATTGAACTAGATCCTAAATTTATTTTTCTAGGTGACTTAAATAATTCAAATTTGAGATTTGAGGCCACCATTGGATAGAAAATGAATTTAGATAAATTTTGAAAATTTTAGATTTGAAAAATTCGGTAGAATGAGGGGTGAACCAATTGGTTTAAGCTTCGAGCCCGGTTTGAATCAGTCCGGTCCAGTCCGGTTTGAAACAGTGTCATCTTCTTCCTGCAGATGACAGCAATGTTCACTTGCCGAAAAATTGAAGCAGTGCCGGTGGAGAAAAAACTTTTCCGTTCGATACATTTCAGGCCATCAATGTCTGTCATAAAGGTGCCAAACGGACGACCAATGAGTCCCCGAGCTTTCTATATAAAGAGCCCCTCTCCATTGATCTTCTCCACACCTAAAAAGCTCTCTCTCTTAGTTGTAATCGAAGCTTTCTCTCTCTACAGTTCATTTCCCGGCAAAGCTCCGTTTGAGCTCATCCCGACGTTAAAACTTGTGATTCAAAATGCTAAAGAATCATATGAACATGTAGAAACTCAATTTCAACTTCAATTTCAACAATTGGAAACGTTTGATTGGTCAATTTGATGAAATCAAATTCAGCTATGTTAAGAAATTGGAATTAGGGGAAAAATTGGGGATTTTCAAAAATTAGAAGGACCGAAATGCAATTTCCTAAAATTGAGGGTCAATTGGGCATGATAAATAAGTTAGAGGGCCAATTAAGGAATTTTAGAATTTTTGGAGTAAAATTTACCATTTTTATAAAGGAAGGTCAAAATGGTAATTTTGGAAAAGTTGGGGACCAAATTGGAAATTTGGGAAATTAAACTCCTTTTTTTTAAATGGAATAAATTGAGGTCTTATGATAAATTTTAGAAGTTTCGAGACTCAATTTGAGGAAAAATTGGCATTAGGGACCTAAAGTTAAAGAGAAATAACTTTAGCGACCTAATTACAAATAAATAAAAGTTTAGTTTTCTCATTCAGTTGGAATGAATGAAGGCTATTAGGCCAAGTGATAATGAACCAAGATGTTCATATCATGTAGGAACATGAGGTACCGAGAACGCCAACAAAGACAAGCTCACGTGAATACAAAAGAACCGGTCTAGTGGAATTCATTGTATTAATGGGTGAGTGGGTTTACTAACGTCATACTCGATTGGGATGATGAGCACAACTTAAAGTTAAAAGAACCACTTAACGGTTGTGAGTGGGATTTTATATCATACCCAGTTGAGGATGATAAGTACCTCGAAATGAAAACCCACTATCAAGTGGTATTTTAAACATCACAACTTAGAGGAGTGATGTGAAAATCATGCGGAAAAACTACTTACTGGTTATAAGTAGATCATACCCAGTTGGTATGATGAAACTTACTTGAGGGAAGTTGAAAATCCGTTGATCGGTTATGAGCGGAGATGTCTTTATACCCGGTCGGTATAATGGACAATTGAAAATATGATTTTGTCGGAAGTGCTCTCTCCTTACTGTTTGCCAATGCTTAAACTATTTGGAAGACCTTTTTCACAGGAGCTCAAATAGCTCTTATAGGTCGGGGGCCTCAGTTTTTGAACTTGGGGGCTAATATGCCCGATTTTGAAAATCTCATACAGTGGGCCCAAGGCTAATTGGCACGAGCAGGAGCTTGTAAACAAACATGAGTGATATGCCATAAAACTTTAAATAAAGGAATTGTTTGGCCATGGTACCAAGACAGGATTGATATACTCAGTCAACTAGCAGCAGTGCGACATAACAGGTCGACGGACCAGTCAAGACAAACAACCGTGGGTTGAGTTGAGGGTTAGGGCCATTGGACCAATGACACCACAGATTATATGGCATGATAAGAAAACATTGATTGTGCATGCACTGTGATTATAGGACCATCAAAACGCCCAAGAGGGGTAGTGATGCATCCTAAGGGCAGTTCGTCGTACTAGGTGGCTGTGCAAAATTTGGAGTATCACTAAGCGCATGAGACTGGGGTGGGGACAAAATGAGGTCTATGTCCTCATATGGACACGAAGAATTGATTTCGAGATTGAGGGTCGGATGTCGCAAACATCCACTTATTCTCAGGGTAGAAGTGGAAGTACTTCTATCCAGGTGGCCGGTAAAGTCGCTCCGAAGCCATAAGAGGGTTCAGTGGACGTGCTGGCCTGCGAATGTGTGTTTGACCTTCATGATAAAGGATGTGTGTTTGGTGATGATACACCGTGATTAATATGAAAATGGTGGTAAAAACCGAGATTTGAATTGAAAGAATTTTTGAAAGAAAGGAGTCTGGCACACTCCGATACAAATCTTTTTCATAAAAATAAAAGTTTTGAAAAACCCATTCACTGAGTAGTCGTACTCATCCCTCCCTTGTATCACTTTTCACAAAATTTCGAAAAGCCTACCCTTAAAGACCATCAACTAAGACGCCTGTGAGACAGGTATGACAAATATAAAATATTACAGTTTTGATTTATGTTATTCTAGGAAAAGGTGCAGGTTTAAAGGACGCCTTACTCTTTACGGTTTATAATAAGGGGAAACCCTTTAATAAACCAGGAGAGTGGCGGGTTGATAACGGGGATCCGACCAAATTGGGTCAGGGCGTGACAACTAGAGTGGTATTAGAGCCTGTTTCCTCAATACATAATCAAGGCTAGAAAATATAGTAACTAATAGGATTTATCTTAAAATTTACAGATGGCTCCCAGAAGAGGAACCAAGAAAACTAGGAATGACTCTACCAAACCACCAGTAACCCTGGAAAAGCCCCACTCGAAGGAAAGCAGGAACCACCACAATCCATGCAAGTGAATAACCTATTACAAGTATGAACGATGGGGACACTACGTGAAGAAGTACCCAATCCTACTAAGGACAAGTACCAAGATAAACTATTATAGGTGTAAGGAAAGAAGGAGTGTCCCACACCTCATAGATTTAGGGCAATACCTCCTCAAAGGTCACTAAAGACATGAAGGATTGGAGATTGAAACTATAGAGTAGGTTAAGTAAGCGGTTCACAAAGAGGTCAAGAAATGACGAGGTTAGTGACAAATTTAAACTTCTTCTTAAGAAGGTCAAACTAAGAAGGATACCACAAGAATAGAGATAAGGTACATGGGAAGTATACCTAGAACCCTCTTATAAGGGAGCAAACACAGAAAAATGTCCTCCGAAAACTCTAGGGAATGGCACAATGAGAGTGAAGAAGAGAAGGAATATGCTAGGAAAGGGAACTCTGGAAGGATGCATACAACTAAGTACCTTGAAGAAATCATTGGATTGGTAGATGGACATAACGTGGAGTGCAAGGCACCGACCCATCGTTAGAAACTTCTTGAAGGAAGGATGTATTAGAGGCCAATTATGACCTACCTTGGAAGAGTAATATAGCCAAATAATGGGATGTATTGGAATTTTAGGAATGAATCACCTTGGAAAAAGTAATGAAGCCAAATAGGGTCAAAGAGAATAAATGACACCCTAAGAAAGACCGGGAGGTAGAAAGGACTACACCCTAAAATGGTCAGTGACATGGACGTTAAGGATAGGAGGACTCGAGAAATAGCTGCCCTAAGAAACTTAGACCAAACGAATGGTGAAGGCGAAGCAGTTAATGAACTAATACTCGGGAAAGCCATAAATTGAGTTCCAACAAAGAAGAGAGAGGCGGAAAGGCCAAATACTCAGGAAAAGAAGGATGAAAGAAATCCTTAAAAGGACCAAAGGCCAATTAATGTCTAAACTCAAGCCAAGAAAGGAATAGGCAAGCCTATCACATAATGGTAAAAAAATCTTGAAACAAGGAAGATTTGTACACTCCCTAAAGAAATAGACAGGTACTGGGTATGAATGAGGATATAAAAGATGTGCCTGCTAGATTTGAGGAGTAAAGGTAAATAGGAGAAGACGACATCAAGGGATGTCATTTAAGGGTAGAAATCCCCTAGAGCAAATGTAAGAAAAGAATGTCAGGAGAAAGGCAAAGAATCCTACCAAGGAAGGAAGCCCCGAAAAGACATGCGTATCCTAATTAAGAGGAAATGGAAAGAACGATAAGCTCACAAATGAAATGGTAGTTGAGATGGAAAGATCGAGTACCAAGGAAAAGTAATCATGAGGTCTTAAGAAGTAAGTTAAACCAAAGGAATGGATAAATAGCATAGTAGAATCAAAGAATGCCATAACGAATAGGAGTGGGTGGACTATAATAATAAGAGAGTAAAAGAAAGAATCTTGGAGAAGTAAGCCCTCAATTAAGAAATCAATTAGGGAAAATGATCATTGACATCAGGACGGGTTGTGTTCCATGCTCACTTAATGGAGCCTAAAGAATGGATTGATGAGCATAGTGTCGAGTATATGAAATAAGATCAACAATCAGAAATTCCTTAGATAAGGAATGAAAGGAAATTTTAAGACGAATAAGGATTCAGAGTGGGAAATTGCCTCAACATAGAAGCAAGTGTAAGGAGATAAAGGAAGGAATCTCTAAGGGAGTAAATAATATAACTGAAAAGAAATTTCTTAAGTGAAGGATGTAAAAAGGGCAAATTGAAAAAACAAGAGAAGAGTTTACAAGTTAAGCAAACACCAAAGGGACATCAAAGGAAATGATTCCTCATGCAAGGTTGATAATTATGTTTTGGGGACAAAATTGCAAAAAGGAGGGGAGAGTTGTAAATCCTGCCCTTTTGAGCTAAGGAAAATCGGCAAAGGAACTGGTCAAATCGAGTGAGAAAATCGAACCAGTTCACAAACCCGATTATCAAGAAATGGGCAATTTGGAAATTTACAACTCTTAGGTGAATCAAAGGGTTCATAAAACCTTAGAAAAGAACTTTAGGACAAATTGGAAGAGAAAAACCAAACAGGTTTAGATGAACCAGATCCAATTGGATTGAACCAGTTTATGAACTAAGTTAGTTCATGAATTGGAACCGATAGAGAAAGGGCAAATAGGGAAATTTATGGATCCCTTGTGACCCAAAGAGATTTATAAACCTTGGGAAGGAACCTTGGAACATAGTGGGAGAGAAAAACCAGACTGGTTCGGGTGAACCAGACCTAAATCGAATTAAACCAGTTTAAGAATCGAGTCAATTTATGAACCGAAACCGATAGAGAGATGGTAAATTGGGAAATTTATGGACCCTAAGTTACCTAAGGAGTCACAAAAGTCATGGAAATGGACTTGTGAAGGAATTGGAGATGAAAACTAAACCGGTTCAGGTGAACCAGATCCGAACTAGTTTGGACCGGATCCTAAATTCATTTTTCTAGGTGGCTTAAATAATTAAAATTTGAGATTTGAGGCCACCATTGGATAGAAGATGAATTTAGAAATTTTTATATTTGAAAAACTTGGTCGAATGAGGGGTGAACCGATCGGTTTAAGCTTCAAACCGGTCTGGTCTAGTTCGGAACAGTGTCATCTTATTCCTCCATATGACAGTACTATTCACTCGCCGAAAAATCAAAGCAGCACTGACGGAGAAGATACGTTTCTGTTCGATATGTTTTAGGCCATCATTGTCTGTCATAAAGGTGCCAAATGGACAGCCAACGAGTCCTCGAGCTCCCTATATAAAGAGCCCCTCTCCATTCATCCTCTCTATACCTAAAAAGCTCACTCTCTCTTAGTTGCTTAGTTTTTCGGCGAAGCTCGAACCAGAGCTCCGATATAGGGTTTTTTTGAGCTAAAGAAGGCGAGGTCAGGTTTCTTAGAATTGAAGAGAAGTCAGCTACTTGATGGTAGTCTCCGTTTGCCCCGAGGGTCGCCGGAGAAACGTGGCATGATGAAACAGTGAAACAGCTCCAGTGGACCAAAGCTGTCCTATATCGGCCGAGTTGAAATCAACCATTTTGAGCCCTCCTCAGGCCAAACCAAGCCCTCCCAACACTTCCTCAGACCTCCCATGACCCAATTATGACTGAAAGATAAGCTAATTCGGCTCCCCTCAGCAATTTTCGACCGGTGCTAGAGAGAGAACCGGTAGAATTTTGATGATAAAATTCTAACTCAATTCAGCATCAATTGATGCAATTCTTGATTCTAGGATAAACCTCATGATAAGAGCTATAAACCCAGATCGAAAGCTCGGACTGTCGTGGCCTCACCAGTGAGTAATCGAAGCTTTCTCTCTCTACAGTTCATTTTTTCAGCGAAGCTCCGTTTGAGCTCATCCCGACATTAAAACTTGCGATTCAAATTGCTAAAGAATTGTATGAACATGTAAAAACTCAACTTCAACAATTGGAAACGTTTGATCGGTCAATTTTATGAAATCAAATTCAGTTGTGTTAAGAAGTTGGAATTGGTGGAAAAATTGGGGATTTTTGAAAACTAGAAGGACTGAAATGCAATTTCCTAAAATTGAGGGTCAATTGGGCATGATAAAAATGTTAGAGGGCCAATTGAGGAATTTTAGAATTTTTGGAGTAAAATTTACCATTTTTGTAAAGGAAGGGCAAAATGGTAATTTTGGAAATGTTGGGGGGACCAAATTGGAAATTTGGGAAATTAAATCCTTTTTTGTGAAATGGAATAAATTGAGGTCCTATGATAAATTTTAAAAGTTTCGAGACTTAATTTGAGGAAAAACCGGCATTAGGGACTTAAAGTTAAAGAGAAATAACTTTAGGGACCTAATTGCAAATAAATGAAAGTTTGGTATTCTCATTCATTTGGAATGAATGAAGGCTATTAGGCCGATAGATAATGAACTGAGATGTTCATATCGTGTAGGAACATGAAGCACCGGGAATGCCAACAAGGACAAGCTCGCGTGAAAATAAGGGACCGGTCTAGCGGAATTCATAACGTCATACATTGACGGGTGAGTGGGTTTAATAACGTCATACCCTGTTGGGATGATCAGCACAACTTAAGGTTAAAAACCACTTACCGGTTGTGAGTGGGATTTTATGTCATACCTGGTTTGGGATGATAAGAACCTTGAAATGAAAATCCACTACCAAGTCGTATTTTAAACATCAAAACTTAGAGGAGTGATGTGAAAATCATGCGGAAAAACTACTTACTGGTTGTAAGTAGATCATTCCTAGTTGGTATGATGAAACTTACTCAAAGTAAGTTGAAAACCTATTCATAGGTTATGAGCAGAGATGTCCTTATATTCGGTTGGTATAATGGATAGTTGAAAATATATTTTTGTCGAAAGTGCTCTCCCGTACTTAAACGATTTGGGAGACCTTTTTAACGGGAGCTCGAATAGCTCTTATAGGCTAGGGGCCTCAGTTTTTGAACTTGGGGGCTATTATGCCCGATTTGGAAAATCTCGAACAAGTGGGCCATAGGCTAGTGGACACTAGCAGGAGCTCGTAAACAAACATGAGATATGTGCCATAAAACTTTAATAAATGAATTGTTTGGCCAAGACAAACAGCTGCAGGTTGAGTTGAGGGTCGGGGCCGTTGGACCAGTGGTACCACATATTATATGGCATGATAAGAAAAATACTATTTGTGCATGCACTATGATTACAGGATCATCAAGACGCCCATGAGAGGTAGTGATGCATGCTAAGGGCCCTTGACGACCTGGTGAGTATAAGGGCAGTTTGTCGTACCAGGTGACCGTGCAAAATTTGGAGTAGCACTAAGCGCATGAGACTGGGGTGGGGACGGGATGAGGTCTCTGTCCTCATACAGACATAGAGAATTAATTTTGGGATTGAGGGTTGGATGTCACGTACATCCACTCATTCTTAGGGTAAAAGTGGACGTACTACTATCTAGGTGGCCGGTAAAGTCGCTCCAAAGCCACAAGTGGGTTCAGTGGATGTGTTGGCCTGCGAATGTGTGTTTGACCTTTATGATGAAGGTTGTGTGTTGGGTGACGACACACAGTGATTAAATAAGGAAATGGTGATATATCCCGAGATTTTAAATGAAAGGATTTTTGAAAGAAAGGAGTCTGTCACACTCCAATACAACTCTTTTCCTCGAAGTAAATTTTTTGAAAATCCATTCACTGAGTAGTCATACTCATCCCTTCCTTATATTCCTTTTAGGAAATTTCGAAAAGTCTACCCTTAAAGATCATTAACCTAGACGCCTGCGAGATAGGTATGATAAAATTAAAATATTATGCAATTTTAATTTATGTTATTCCAGGAAAAATGCAGGCTTAAAGGACGTCTTACTCTTTACAATTTATAATAAGGGGAAACCCTTTAATAAACCAAGAGAGTGGCGGGTTGATCACGGGGATCCGACCAAACTGGGTTGGGGCGTGACAACTAGAGTGGTATCAGAGCTTGTTTCCTCAAATACATAATCTAGACTAGAAAATATAGTAACTAGTAGGATTTATCCTAAAATTTTCAGATGGCTCCCAGAAGAGGAACCAAGAAAACTAGGAATGGCTCTATTCAACACCTTATCTTCGTAGGAAGACAACCCTAGAAGCTTCCCAAATGCATGAGGCATGTCAGGAATCTCAAAGGACCAAACGGGGAAGTATCCCAGAGAATGGTGCCAGGACCTCTTGAGGGCACAACTCTAAGTATAAAGGAAGCCAAGCGTGAAGCCATAAATGCTAGCAAAGGGGCATATAACCTTACATAGGATGATGCTTATCAAGAATCTCATAGATCCCTAGTTATTTGATGATCATTTTCTGTAATAAGGCCAAAACACCCAACATACTGTACTCCTCTATTAATGAAGAACTCCCAAATCATAAACCTTGTCTCCCAAAAGGATGTAATTTTGTTAGGAAGATGGCCCCAAGAAAAGTAATAAAACAAAACTGCAATTCCCTAGACCCCACGGATATCAAGGATAAAGGAATAAATCAAGGAGATTATTACGCAAAGAAGGCATGAAAAGAAAATCGTCATGTTAATGAGTGTAGGAGAATTTTGGGGTAACTAAGCAAGGAACAACCTATTATAAAGTACAAAGGAAATAAGATATGAAATGAAAGACTGTCTCACACCACCAGGATTTAGAACAGTACTTTCCAAGAATAAACACCCCACAACTATAGGAAATCCCAAAGTATACCATCCGAAAGAACACGACTCCCGCTTGTAATTTCAACCACAAACAGAAGGAAACTTTTTGAGATCACAGCAAAGTGGTAGGAAGGAAAAAGGGATGAAGGTAGGACCTCGATAAAACCATAAACATAACAAAAGGTAGCTGAAGAGAACTCTCACTTAAAGAAGAAATTTCCAATAATTTAGGAGAAAAGGAGGGAGTGCATCCACAAGAGAAGACAAGCTGAGCATTTGACAACAAATGGGATGTCTTAGGATTTCAAGTACGACTTCCTTTGGATAAAGTAGAGAAGTCAAATTGGAGCTTCAGAGCAACATAGCAGAAGTAAGCAAATCGTTGTAACAAAATAGTCAAAGAAAATGAATGACAGCCTAAGGAAGACCAAGAGGTAGAAAGAACTACACCCTAAAAAGGTCAGTGAGATGGGCACTAAGGACAAGATTACTCAAGAAACAACTGCCCTAAGAAACTTATACCAAAGGAATGGTGGAGGCGAGGTAGTTAACGAACTAATACATGGGAAAACCATAATTTGAGTTCCAATAAAGAAGAGAGGGGTAGAAAGGCCAAATACTCGGGAAAAGAAGGACGAAAGAAATCTTTAAAAGGACCAAAGGCCAAGTTAACGATTAAACTCAAGCCAGTAAAAGAATAGGAAAGCCTCTCACATAATTGTCAAGAAATCTTGAAACAAGGAAGATTTGAACGCTCTATAAAGAAATACACTATAAAAGCAAACTTTGGAGGGATGCATACGACTAACTACCCTTGAAGGAATTATTAATGGACGGATGGACATAATGTGAAGTGCAAGGAACCAACCCTTAATTAGGAAATGTTTCAAAGGAAGGGAGTAACATGATGGCCCAGTGTGACCTATTTGGAGTGAGCAGGAGAACCAAGTAATAATTCCAGGTGAACCAAGTAGAAAGAAGAAACTAGTAGCATAAGACAACCAAAGAGAATGAACAAAACCCTAAGAAAGGCTGAGATGTAGTAAAGACTACACTCTATAAAGGACAACAGGATGGGCATGAAGAACGAGTGATACAGCTGCCCAGATGATTGAACCAAAAAAATAAAGAGAAAAGAGATAGTTAAAGAACTAGTCTTCGAGAAAACCATGGATTTAAACCACAACAAAGAAGGGAGAAGTGAAAAGGGCAAAACATTGGAAAAGAAGAACGAAGGAAAATCCTTAAAGAAATCAATGGCCAAAATTGGATTTATAGTTTAAAGTCTTGAGACGGTTAAGTGAGCATCACAAAGGACGAACAAGAGATTTTGAAACAAGGAGGAGAGGATGTGAACTCTCCTTAAACGAAAATAATTTAACGGGTTAGCATCAAAAGATGATGTGACAAGTATGAATGAGTGGACAACCCATGCTAAGGTAATAAAGGAAAGAATGTTTGAGAAATGTTGGGAAAGTAAGTCCCCCAAATAAGATGTGGCTTAGAAGGAATAACCACAATTAGTAAGACAGGTTGTAATCCACACGCGTATAATGAAGTCTAAAGAGTGGACGGCTGAGCATAGTTTGAAGTAAACGAAATAATATTTATAAATTCCTTAAATAAAGAATAAGGGACGAAATGGAATTTTAAGATGGGGAAGGATTCTAAGCGAGCAAATGCCACAGTATAGAAGGAAAATTAAGGAAAACAAAGGAAGAAACCTTCAAGGAATGGTAAGAAGGTTGAGTATGTAGCTCCTAGAATGAAAGTCTCTACCTTGAGTGACATATTAGAGAATGAAATCGTAAAAAGGGAACTCACCGAACAAGCAATAGACTGAAAAAGGGTCAAACGGGAATAATGAACTACGAAATGATTACGAACAAGTAAGAGTGGATTAAGGCCAATGGAAAATCCTTGAGTAAAGGATGTCATTGGGAATGAGGGTGGACCTAAGAAAGGATGAATTCTAGCATGTCAGTAAAACATCTGGAAATCAAATAATTGGAATCGGAAGACTCAATAAGGAAGTTGAAAAAAGGACGAGTGGGTAAGGAGAAACGACCCAGTTTTGTAAGTTGATGTGGACAACGGTAAAGGTAGTCGAGAAATACTATGAAAAGAAAAGTGGGATGAAGTTATACAATCCCTGAGAGGTTGGAAAGTTGGAAATAATCCTAAAGGAGTTGTTCTGGAAATCTAATGGACATAAAGACAAGATCTAGAAAACGTCATGTTGTAAAGGGCAGGTAAACCCAATAGTTCCAAGGAAAACATGACTCAAAATAAGAGTTAGTTAGTAAAAATGACAATGTCAAACCTAAAATTTAGACTAAATTGTAATGGGCAACATAAAAAGGAGGACGAAAAGGTGATGACAAGGAAATCTGTGAAAACAGGTACGTAACGTTCTAAAGGACGTCGAGCTAAGGGTTGCAACGACCAAGAGGTTAACTATACACAGGAATGGTTTGGTATCTTGGAACTCCCAATTTTGAGTACAAGACCTCAAAGGGGAAATGTTTCTCTAAGCAAAGAGAGATGTGAATCTAAGGATATACCCTTAAGTAAGGTATATCTAGTTATGATAAACTCCATGAAGGGAGTAAATGATATAAAAGAAAAGAAATTCCTTAGGTGAAGGATCCAAAGGGTTCATAAAACCTTGGAAAAGAACCTTAGGACAAATTGGAAGAGAAAAACCAGAAAAGTTTAGATGAACCGGATCCAATTGGATTGAACCGGTTTATGAATCGAGTCGGTTCATGAACCTAACCGATAGAAAAAGGGCAAACAAGGAAATTTATGGATCCCTTGTGACTCGAAGAGATTTATAAAAATTGGGAAGGAACCTTCGAACAAAGTGGGAGAGAAAAACCAAACTGGTTGGGTGAACCAGACCTGAACCAGATTAAACCGGTTTAAGAACCGAGCCAGTTTATGAATCAGAACTGATAGACAGATGGTAAACTGGGAATTTTATGGACCTTAAGTGACCTAAGGAGTTATAAAAGTCATGAAAAAAAACTTTAGGGTGAATTGGAGAGGAAAACCAAACCGGTTCAGGTGAACTGGATTCGAATCAGATTGAATTGGTTTGGACCACTATTGAACCGGATTCTAAATTTATTTTTCTAGATGGCTTAAAAATTCAAATTTGAGATTTGAAGCCACCATTGGATATAAAATGAAATTAGATGAATTTAGGAAGCTTTAGATTTGAAAATTTTGGTCAAATGAGGGGTGAACTAGCCAGTTTAAGGTGGACAAGAGAGAGAAATGCATAGTGGTTGACATAGTGGTAAGACCCAGCCTAATTGAGCAAATTAAGGTCCAACAAAAAGGGGACTCCAACCCTATTTGGACCCGGTCAACGAAGGGATGAAACTGGACTTTAACCTTTGAGGTGATGGAGTACTAACCTACAATGATAGAGTGTGTTTGTCTCAAGATAAGGAATTGAAGAGATTAATTTTGGAAGAGGCACATGATTCTGTTTATGCGATTCATCCAAGTAGTACTAAGATGTACCACACTTCAAACAAGGTTATTGGTAGAAAGGGATGAAGAGGGATATTGCAGAATATGTAGCCAAATGTTTGTCCTGTCAGCAGATTAAAGCTAAGCATCAGAAACTAACAGGACTGCTACAACCCTTGCCAATCCCAGAATGTAAATGAGAACTCATCACTATGGACTTTGTCACGGGACTACTTGTGACTAGAAAGGGATGAGATGGAATCTGGGTCATTGTGGATAGATTGACCAAGTCTACCCATTTCCTACCTATAAGAGTGACGTATTCTATAGAATAATTGTCCGTCTTATACATGAAGGAGAATGTGAGACTCCTTGGTGTCTCGGTAAGCATAGTGTCGGATATAGACCCTAGATTTACCTTGAGGTTCTGACCTAGTTTGCAAAAGGCCTTAGGAACCAAGCTCCACATGAGTATGGAATTTCATCCTCAAACCTATGGACAGTCTGAGCGGACAATCCAGACCTTGGAGGACATGCTACGAGCATGTGTACTCACCATGAACAAGGGTTAGGATGAATATTTGTGTCTGATGGAGTTTTTTTTTTATAATAACAATTATCAGGCTAGTATTCAAATGGCCCCTTTTGAGGCCCTTTATGGACAACCATGTCATACCCCCTTATTTTGGGAGGAGGTAGGAGAAAGGAAGTTGGAAAGGGTCGAACTAATAGAGGATGCCACAGAGAAGATGAAGATTATAAGGAGTCAACTTAAGGCTACTTAAGATAGGCAAAAGAGCTATGCGGACCATTGGAGAAGGGATCTGGAATTTGATGTGGGAGACCAAGTGTTCCTAAAAGTATCCCCCTGAAAGGGAATACTTAGATTTCAACAATGGGGGAAGTTGAAACCAAGGTACATCGGTCCTTACCCCATAGTCCAAAGGATAGAACTAGTGGCATATAAATTAGAACTACCTCTGGACTTACAAAGAATACATGACGTATTCTACCAAAGTTAGAAGAGAACCTAACTTATCAAGTAGAACCGGTGCAAATCATCGACTAGAGAGATAAGAACTTGAGGAATAAGAAGAGTCCTATGGTCAAGGTTCTTTGGCAAAATGGACCATGCAAGAGGAGACATGGGAAACTAAGAGTGTTATGTGGGATGGGTACCCTAAGTTGTTTGACATGTTATTGTTTTGAGGACAAAACCCCTAAAATGAGGGGAGAGTTGTAAACCCCATCCCTTTATAGGTAAGAAAATCGAGAAAAGAACTTATCATTTCAAAAGAGAAAGCCGAGCCAGTTCACGAACCATAACCGCTAAGGATAAAATGGGAAATTGATAAATCCCGAATGACTCAGAGTCAAAGAAATCATGAAAAAGAACATTTGGACAATTGGAAAGGGAAAACCAGATCGGTTCAAGGAGAATTGGACTAAACCGGTTTCTAAATTCATTTTTCTAGGTGGCTTAAAATATTCAAATTGGGGAATTGAAGCCACCATTAGATACAAAATGAATTTAGAATTTTTTTTTATTCATTGAACCAGTCGGACCAGTCTGGTCTAATTCGAAACAGTGTCTTCTTCTTCCTTCAGATGACAACACTGTTTGTCAAGCCCTAACCCGATTTGGTCGGATCCCCATGATCAACCCGTCCTTTAAATCTACACCTTTCCTAGAATAACATAAATAAAAACTGCACCAAATTTTAAACTTATTATACCTTCCTTACAGATACGTTAGCCGGTGATCTTTGAGGTAAGCTTTTCGGGGTTACCTGAAAGAGATATAAGGGAGGGGGTGAGTTCAATGACTTAGTGAACGGGTGTTTAAAGATTTACTTTTAGAAAAAAATGGTTTGAATTTGGAGTGTGCCAGACTCATTACTTTCTTTTAAAAACATTTCATTCTCAATTCTTGGTTATCAAAACCATTTCTCATAATAATGGTGTGTTTATCACTCAACACACATCCTTCGTCATGAAGGAACACACAATCGCAGGCTAGCCCATTCACTAAACCCACTTGTGGCATCAGAGCGACTTTACTGGCAACCTAGATAGAAGCACGTCCATTTCTACCTTGAGAATGAGTGGATGTTCGTGACATCCGACCCTCAATCTTGTAATAAACTCTGTGTTCGTATGAGCACAAAGACCTCATCTCGTCCCCACCCCGATCTCATGAGCTTGAAGCTAGGTCGAGCTTCGCAAGACTTCTAGTACAACTAACTGCCCTTATATCCACTAGGTCGTCCAAAGCCCTAGGACACATCAATACCCCTCTTAGGCATCTTAAAAGTCTCGTAACATAGTGCATGCACAATCAAAAGTTTTTCACATAATGCCATATAATTTGTGGTGCCACTGGTCCAACGGCCCCGACCCTCAACTCGACCTACAGTTGTTTGTCTTGACTAGTCCAAAGACCTGTCATGTCGCATTGCCGCTAGTCCATTGAGTATGTCGGTCCTGTCTCGGTACCATGGCCAAACAACTTATTTACTTAATTTTTCATGGCATAATAATCATGTTTGTTTACGAGCTCCTACTCATGCCAACTGGCCTAAGGCGCACTATTCAAGATTTTCAAAATCGGGCATATTAGCCTACAAGTTCCAAAACCGAGGCCTTCGACCTATATGAACTATTTGAGCTCCTATCAAGAAGGTCTCCCAAAAATTTTAAGCAGTGGCACACAGTCAGGGGAGAGCACTTCCGACAAAATAAACCTTTCATTTATCTATCATACCAACCGGATATGAAAAAGTCTCCGCTTATAATCGATAAGCGAGTTTTCCACTTCCTTCTAGGAAGTCTCATCATACCAACCGAGTATGATCTACTTATAATCGGCAAGTAGTTTTCCGTGTCATTTTCACATCACTACTCTTAGGTGTGATGTTTAAAATACCACTTGGTAGTGGGTTTTCATTTTCGAGGTGCTTATCATCCCAACTGGGTATGATATAAAAATCCCACTCACCCGATAGTGTAGTGAATATCCTCTTAGTCGGCTTGTTGTCCTTACTTGAACTTGTCTTGGTTGGCATTCTCGATATTTCGTGTTCCTACACGATATGAACACTTTTGTTCATCATCATTCGTCCTATTAGCCCCCATCGCAAATGAATGAGAAAACCAAAATTTTCCTTTATTTGTAATTAGGTCCCTAAAGTTATTTTTTTTAACTTTAAGTCCCTAATGTCAGTTTTTCCTCAAATTGAGTCTCAAAACTTTTAAAATTCACCTTGGGACCTCAATTTATTTAAATTCACAAAAAAGGGTTTAATTTCCCAAATTTTCCATTTGGTCCCCAACTTTTCCAAAATTACCATTTTGTCCCTATTTTACAAAAATGGTGTGTTTTGCCCCAAAAATTCCAAAAATTTCCCAATTGGTCCTCAACATCATTAGCATGTCCAATTGGCCCTCAATTTTATGAAATTGCACTTTAGTCCCTCGGGTTTTTCGAAATTCCCATATTTCCCACAATTTCCCCCCAATTTCAACCTTGTAACTCATTCGAATTTGATTTCAAATGAGTTTAATTATTGAAATTGAAGTTATATTAGAGTTCTTACACCTTCATGCGATTCAATTGCACTTTGAATCACGTGATTTAATGTCAGAATTTGCTAAAACGGAGCTTCGCCGAAAAATTGGACTTAGAGAGAGAAAGCTTCGAAAGCTTACTGTCGGGGGCAAGGCGGTCCGAGCTTTCGATTTGGGCAGATAGCTTTCATCCTGAGGTTACTCCTAGGATCAAGAATTACATCAATTGATGCCAAATTGAGTGAGAATTTAGTCATCAAATTTACCATTTCTCTCTCTAGGATCGATTCGAATTTATAGAGGGAAGCCAAATTGGCTAACTTTTCAGCTCTAATTCAGCTGTAGGTGGGTTGTAGAGGTGTTGGGAGGGCTTGGTTTGGCCTAATAAGGGCTCAAATTGACCGATTTCAGCTCGACCAAAACAAGGCAGCTTTGGTCCATCGGAGCTACTTCATGGTTAGATCACGTCGACGCTTTTCCAATGACCTTTGGAGCAAATGGAGACTATAGGCGTGTAGTTGGCTTCTCCCCAAATCCAAAGAACTCGACCTCACCTTGTCCTTCTCAGAAATGTGCCCAAGTCAGAGCTCTGGTTTGAGCTTCGTTGGAAATTGAAGCAGTTGAGAGTGAATGAAGTTTTCAGGTGTGGAGAGGATGAATGAGGAGGGGTTGTTTATATAAGGAGCTCGGGGACTTCTTGGCTGTCTTATTGGAGCCTTAATGGCGGTCATTCATTGCCTGAAACTCCCTAGTTGGAGACTTTTCAGCTTCCCCGGTGTCTGCTTGATTTTTCGGCAAGTGAACAATACTGTCATCTGAAGGAAGAAGATGACAATGTTTCGAACCAGACCGAACCAGTATGAACCGGGTTCAAAGGTTAAATCGGCTGGTTCAAGCCTGATTCGACCGAATTTTTCAAAATTTAAAATTTAAAAATTTATTTTCTATCCAATGGTGACCTCAAATCTCAAATTTAAAATTTCTAACCCACCCAGAAAAATAAATTTAGGATCCAGTTCAATAATGATTCAAACTGGTCCAAACCGGTTCAATCCGGTTCGGATATGGTTCACTTGAGCTAGTTTGGTTTTCATCCCCCATTTATCCTAAAGTCCTTTTTCATAACTTATGTGACTCTTTAGGTCACTTGGGATCCATAAATTTCCCAGTTTGTCCTCTCTCTATGGGTTCCAGTTCATAAACCAGTTCAATCCAAATCGAATCCGGTTCACCCAAACTGATCTAGTTTTTCTCTCCCAATATGTCCTAAGTTTCTTTTCCAAGGTTTATGAACCCTTTTGGGTCTCTTGGGAGTTGTGAATCCCCAATTTGCCTATTCCCCTATGATCGAGTTTGTGAACCGATTCTATTTTTCTCACTCAGTTTGACCGGTTCTTTTCCTGGTTTTCCTTAACTCCAAAGGGCGGGGCTTACATTGTTCATTCAATGTAGAAATGAGTAATTCTGATAAAGGAAAAATGTCTCTGATTAGACTGTTTCAGGGTGAGGATAAGCTTGGCCAAAATGGAAAACAGTCGAGCAGAGGGTCCTCGAGCTCCCTATATAAAAAGCTCATCTCCATTCATCCTCCACACACATCAAATCTCCATTCTCTCTCAACTGCTCCATTTTCCGGTGAAGCTCAAACCAGAGCTCTAACTTGGGTAGTTTTCTTAGCCTTAGAAGGCAAGGTCAAGTCCTTTAGATTCTGGAGAAGTCAGCTACCTAATAGCATCTTACTTTCGACTCGAGAACCGACAGTGAAGTGCTAGTGGAATCAAATAGTGAAGTAGCTCCGACGGACCGAAACTACCCTATTTTGGCCGAGTTGAATTCGACCAATTTTAGCCCTCCTCTAGCTAAACCAGGCCTCTCCAACACACCCACAGCCCTTATACGGCCTCAGCGGATCTAAAAGGTAAGCCAATTCGGCCTCCCTCAATCGTTGTAGATCGGAGTTAGAGAGAGAAAGTACTAAATTTACTGACAAAATTCTCCTTCAATTCAATATCAATTGTTGCAATTCTTGGTCCTAGAAGGAACCTCAGGACAAGAGATACCCTCTCCAATCGAGAGCTCAAACTACCGCACCTCCGAGGGTGAGCTTTTGAAGCTTTCTCTCTCTACGCACAATTTTCCATAAAGCTCCATTTGAGCTCAATTCAGACTCAAATGACATGGTTCAAAGATCAATTGAATCAATGGAAGTGTAGGAACTGATCCATACCTTCAATTGGAACAATTAACCCCGATTGAATGGCCAATTTGAAGAAATGAAATTTGGTCAGTTTGAAGGGGAGATATTAGGGGAAACGTTTGGGGAAATTTTTTGGGAAATGGAGGATTTCATAAAATTGATTGACCTTTTTGCAATTTCCCAAAATTAAAGGCTAATTGGCCATGAGAAAGATGTTGAGGGACCAATTGGTTGATTTTTGAAACATTTGGGACCCAATTGCAATTTTTGGAAAGTAGGGGCAAAACGGTAATTTTTGAAAAAGTTGGGGACCAAATTGGAAATTTGGAAAACTTAAGCCCCTTATAGAATTTTGAGTAAAATGAGGACTCAGAGGGGATTTTGGAAACTTTGGGACTTAAATTGGGCAAAAGTTGGCATTAGAGACTTATAGTTAAGAAAAATAAACCTTAGGGACCTAAGTGCAATTTATCAATAATTTGTAAGACTAGGCCCTTATGCCAAACCATAAGTGATAAGGCTGCCCAAATCGTGTAGGGACAAGTGTTACCGGAACACAGGCAAGAGCAAGCTCGCGTAGACTTGGAAAACCGACCAAGGACGAACACGTCACCATTATCGGGTGAGTGAGCTTATTTACATCATACCTGGTTGGGATGGTAAGTACTTTAGAAATGAAAAACCACTTGTGAGTGGAACTTTAACATCACACCCAATTGGGATGATGGGCGAACTAAGCTAAAACCTACTTACCGATTGTAAGTAGAGGAAATCATACTTGGATGGTATGATAAACTTTCTTGAATGAAGGAGAAATCCGTTTGTCGGTTGTAAGTGGAGGTATCATCACACTCGGTTGGTGAGATGAAGTTAAAATATATATTTTTTTAGAAGTGTTCTCCCCTAATTATGCGCTAATGCTTAAACTATTTAGGAGACCTTCTTGATAGGAGCTAGAACAGCTCAGATAGGCCAAAGGCCTTAGGGGCACGAGCAGGAGCTTGTAAACAAACTTGAAATGAGAAATCCATGAAATCTATAATGAACTTGTTGTGTGATTTTGATATGGTACCAAGTCAGGAATGACAATACTCGATGGACTGGCAGCAGTGCGTCCATGCTAGGTCGACGGACTTGCCTAGACAAACAGCTGTAGGTCAAGTTGAGGGTCAGGGCCGTTGGACTAGTGGCACCAAAGATAAATGACTATATGAAAACTATTGTTTTGTGCATGCACTTGAGGTACAGGACCATCAAGATGCCCAAGAGAAATCTAAGGGCT
The DNA here is from genome assembly GCA_030064425.1 of Trapa bicornis. Lineage (NCBI taxonomy): Eukaryota > Viridiplantae > Streptophyta > Magnoliopsida > Myrtales > Lythraceae > Trapa > Trapa bicornis. The sequence goes on along the minus strand of CM057758.1, from coordinate 18,360,380 downwards.
ACTGGACGATATAGTGGAGATATGGGAAGTTCGTCGTGCTAGTAGTCGGGATGCTCAGAGTAGCTTCTTGCGCATGAGACCAGGGTGGGGCCGAGATGAGGTGTCTGTCCTCATATGAACACGGAGTGGCATTCGGATTTGGGGGTCGGATGTCAAGAACATCCACTCAGACTAGGGTAGAAGTAGACAGACTTCTATCTTGGTGGTCGATAAAGACACTCCGAGCCATAAGTGGGTGCAGTGGACGAGCTGCACTTGCCAATGTGTGTACCCTTCCTGATGAAGGTCGTGCGTTGTTTGTGAAATACACTTAATATGGAAATGGGAAAGAGGATTGTGAAAACCGGAATTTGAGAAAATATCTTTCTTAACTTGAAATGAGAATATTGGTACATTTTGAACAAAGCTATTTCGTGAAAACTCACTCCCAACACCCACTCACTAAGTAGTAGAACTCACCCCTCCCTTTTGACCCCTTTTGGGTAACCGAGGAAAGACCCCTTTCTAAAGAGCTTACTAATTCGGAAAAGGACAGACATGTCTATTTTAAGTTACTTAGTTTTGTATAATGCTATTCTAGGAAAGATAGGTAAAAGGACGCCTTACTCCTCGTAGTTTAAGAAAGGGAAAACCCTTGATAGATCATGAGAGTGACAAGTTGTTCAAGAGGATCTGATCAAACTGGGTCGGGGCATGACAGGAGACCTCATCCTGACCCCACCCCTATCAAATACACAAGAAGCTCCTAGAGCTTTAATACTAATTGGCACAATGAACTGCCCTTATCTCCACCATGTCGTCCAGCAGCCCTTTAGACCCATCACTACCCCCGAGGCCGTCTTGATGGTCCAGTACCATAAGTGCATGCACAAACAAGAGTTTTCATATAGTTATCCATCCTCTTTGGTGCCAACGGTCTAACAGCCCTGACGCTCAACCCGACTTACAGCTATTTGTCTAAGCTAGTACGTCGACCTGGCCCTGACACACTATCGCCAGTCCATCGAGCACTCTCGATCTTGACTCGGTATCATGGCGCAATGGACAATCAATTCCATTAATTAGGAGTTTTTATTACTCTTCCTAATAAAGTTTATTTACGAGCTTCTACCCGTGCCCACTAGCATTGGGCCCACTACACGTGTTTTCCAAAACTGGGCATTTCGCCCTATGCATTAAAAAACTAAGGCCCCTGGCCTATCTGAGCTTTTCTAGCTCCCGTCAAGAAGGTCTCACAAATATTTTAAGCATTGTCACACAGGGGAGAACACTTTTGACAAAAAAATCACTTTTTAACTTATCACACCAATAAGGTGTGATGATAACTACTCTTACAACTGGTAGGCGGGTTTCTCATTTCTTTAAGTAAACTCATCATACCAACCGGGTATGATATTTGTTCATTTCTACCCACAATTGTTGAGTAGGTTTTATCCATTAAAAATAGTGCTTATCACCACAACCAGGTATGACGTTAAATAATCCCACTTTCCTAGCGACTATGTTGCGCTCATCCCTAGCCGATTCTCCAAGTTCGTGTCTTGCTCCTGTGTTAGCATTCCAGTTTTCAAGAGTCCTTACATAGTTTGGCCACTCTTATATATTAGGGTTTTGTATAAAAGCTTCCCATCTTTTCTGTATGGGCTATTGGGCCCATATTTATGGTTTAATACACTTAGGTCCCTAAAGTTCATAAATTTTGACTTTAGGTTCCTAGTGTCAAATTTTCCTCAAATTAAGTCTCGAGGACTTCCAATATCCTCCTTGGGTCCTTAATTTACTTTAAATTTTGTAAGGGGCTCATGTTTCTCAAATTTCTAATTTGGTCCCCAATTTTTCAAAAGTTACGATTTTGCCCCTATTTTCCAAAAATAGTAATTGACTCCAATTCTTTTGAAAATTGACCAATTGGTCCCCCAACACCTTTTTCATTTCCAATTGACCTTTAATTTTGAGAAATTGCATGAAGGTCCCTCAATTTTTTGAAATACCCAAAATTTTCCCAATTTCTTCCCTAATTTCACCCTTTTATACTGATCGAATTTGATTTCTTCAAATTGGCCATCCAATTGGAGTTGATTGCTCCAATTGATGGCATGGATCAGTTCCTACACTTCCATACAATCAAATGGAGCTTTGAATCGCAGAATTTGAGTATGAAATGAGCTCAAACAGAGCTTCATTGGAAAACTATTTGTTGAGAGAGAAAGCATCGAAAGCATGTCGTTGGAAGGGCGACGGTCCGAGCTCTCGATTTGGAGAGGTAGCTCTCATCCTTAGGTTCCTTCAAGGATCAAGAATTGCTACAATTGAATTCCATATGAGGGTGAATTTTGTTAGTCAAATTTAGCACTTTCTCTCTCTAACACTTATCTGCAACGACGGAGAAGGGCCGAATTGGCTTATCTTTCACCTCTGTGGAGGTTGTGTGAAGGCTGTGGGGGGGTGTTGGGGAGGCTTGGTTTGGTCGGAGGAGCTTTGAATTTGGCTGAATTCAGCTCGGCCAAAACAGGGCAGCTTCGGTCCCTTGGAGCTACTTCACTGTTTGATTTAGTTGACGCTTCTTCGACGGTCCTCGAGTCGAAGGGAGGTTGCTGTCAGGTAGCTAACTTCCCCTAGAGTCTTGCCCGAAAATGCCTTGATCGGAGATTATATTCCTTCACCGGAGAAGGAAAGTTTTTTAACCGATGAACTGTGCTTTCATCTTGAGGAAGAAGACGACACTGTTCCGAATCAGACCAGTTTGGTCCGACTGGGTTCAATGGTGAAAATCGGCTAGTTTAGACCCAATCTGACCGGTTTTAAATTTCTAAATTCATCTAAATTCATTTCCTAACTAATGGTGGCTTTAATTTTCTAATTTGATCACTTTAATTACAATTAGGTCCCTAGCGCTTGTACTTTTAGGTCCTTATTTGTTCCTTAGTCTCAATTAAGTACCTAAGATTTTCAATTATCCTTCTTGTATCCTTAATTTTATCAAAATTGCCGATTGTCCCCTAAAGTTTTCAAAATTTCCATTTAGTCCCTAATTTCCCAAAAATTACAATTTGACTATAAACTTCTCAAAGTTGCAAATTGATCCTCCATTTTGTCCAAATTTTCCAATTGCCCCTCAATTGGGAGTGAATTTCATGAAACTGCCCTCAATTCCATCAATTCACCATTCTGCCCCCAATTTTTGAAAAATTCCCAATTTCCCTAAAAAACCCAATTTGCCCTAAAAAACCCAAATTTCTCAAAATTTTCACTTTGGCCCCCCGAATTACAATCTAGTCAAATTGATCATCAAAACGTTGTTAATTGTCCCCATTCATGATTTGGATCGCCTTCTTTATGTTTTTCTCATCATTTAAGCCCTAAACCGCTTCATTTGGCTAAAAAATGAGCTCAAACGGAGCTTCATCGAAAATTACAATCTAGAGAGATAAAGCTTTGATATCTTGTCGGTAGGGGTCCAATGACCAAAGCTTTGGTTGCCACTAAGTCACTCTCTTCGTGAGGATCCTTCCTGGATCAAACCATGCCTATGCCTCAATTGATGACCTGAGTAGTGTGAATTTCTAAGTTAAAGTTTTTGTAGAACTTGGCTGTTAATAATGTTTTTCAGCGAAGGGCGGCAGAGGGAGCTTACCTTCTTAGCTTGGAGGAAGGTCAGGGCACCTCTAGGTGGAGTGTGGGGAGTCTGGCTTGTCCATAATTGGCCAGGGGAAAGCTTGAAGTGGGCTGCAGAAGGTCGATTGTTTTTTGGCTGAGGAGCGGTAGCACTGGTTGAGATCTCTTGCTCCTCGATGGTCCTCAAACTAAAAGGAGGGTATGGCTAGGTAGAGGACTTCCTCCCGGTTCCAAAGACACCGAATGTAGCTTCGGAGGTTGAGAAAAGTCTCGTCACCAGAGCTCTAGTTCGCTACTCATCGAAAAATGGTAATCTTCTTCTTCTTCGATTGATTGTGGGATGTTAAGGACGAATGGAGGGTGCTCTTTATATAGGGAGCTTGACAACTATCTAGGCTACTGGCCGATGTTAGACTCGACCTTTGACTCAGCCGATGGCGACCTGGCCGGAGAGATTTCCGAGTTGCCAAAAACTCCCCTTCCTTCAGTCTCTCTCTCTTCTCTATTTTCTCTGTCAACGATCGAAGGTTGAAGACGATGACATGGTGGGCATGCCATGTGGCATGCTGTGATTGGCTAGTTTTTCTAACATGGAGGTCCAACTTGGCCACTTCGTCAATTGTTCATCGGTTGACCTGTAAACCCGGTCCCTTTAAAACAAGGAAAGAATCGGTTAACCCGAGTGAGAAAAACCCAACCGGTTCACAAACCCAATCATAACGGAATGGGAAATTTGGGAAATTTACAACTCCCGAGTGACCCAAAGGGTTCATAAAACCTTGGAAAAGGATCTAGGACAATTTGGGAGAGAAAACCAGACCAGTTTAGGAGAACCAAATCCAAACCACATTGAACCGATTTATGAACCGAGTTGGTTCATGAACCGAAACTAATAGAGAAAGGGCAAACTAGGAAATTTATGGATCTTGAGTGACCTAAAGAGTCATAAAATTCATAAAAAAGGACTTTAGGATGAATTGGAGATGAAAATCAAACCAGTTCAGGTGAACCATATCCAAACCGGATTGAATCGATTTGGACCGGTTTGAACCACTATTGAACTAGATGCTAAATTCATTTTTCTTGTTGGGTTAAAAAATTCAAATTTGAGATTTGAGACCACCATTGGATAGAAAATTAATTTAGATAAATTTAGAAAATTTTAAATTTGAAAAATTTGGTTGAATTAGGGGTGAACCAGCCGGTTTAGACTTTGAACCCAATTTAGACCAGTCCCGTCCGGTTCGGAATAGTGTTGTCTTCTTCCTTCAGATGACGGCACTGTTCACTCGCTGGAAAATTGCGTAGCACCGACGAAGCTGAAAAGTCTTCGATAAGAAAGTTTCAAGCCATGAATGACGGCCATTAAGGTGCCAATCGGACGGTTAAGAAGTCTTCGTGCTTCCTATATAAAGAGACCCTTCTTATTCATCCTCTCCACACCTAAAAACTCCATTCTCTCTCAGCTGCTCCAATTTCCAATGAAGCTCAAACCAGAGCTCCCATATAGGGTCTTTTCTGAGCCAAAGAAGGCATGGTTAAGTTCTTTAGAACTGGGGAGAAGTCAGTTACACGCTTGTAGTCTCCATTTGCTCCGAGGGTCACCAGAGAAGCGCCGACGTGATTGAATAGTGAAATAGCTCCGGTGAGCCGAAGCTGCCCTAATTTGGCCAAGCTGAAATCAACCAATGTGTGCCCTTTTCAGACCAAACCAAGCCCTCCCAAAACCTCTACAATCCTCCTATAGTTGAATTAGAGCTGAAAGCTAAGCCAATTTGGCCCCCTCTATAATTTCTGACCAGTGCTAGAGAGAGAACCCGCAGAACTTTGATAATAAAATCCTCTCTAAATTTTGCATCGTGTGATGAAATTCTTGATCCTAGGAGGAACCTCAGAACAAGAGCTATCTACCCAGATTAAAAGCTCGGATTGTCGCGTCCCCGATGGTAAGCTTTCGAAGCTTTCTCTCTCTAGGACCAATTTTTCGGCAAAACTCCGTTTGAGCTCATTCCAGTACCATATTGTGCGATTCAAAGTGCAATTGAATTGTATGAAGGTGTAAGAACTTCAATCTACTTTAATTTCAACAATTAAACTCAACTGATTGTCCAATTTGATGAAATCAAATTCGGCTGAGTCAGGAGGTTGAAATTGGGAGAAAAAATTGGGGAAAATTGGAAATTTTAAAAATTTGATAGACTAAAGTGCAATTTCATAAAATTGAGGACCAATTAGGCATGAAAAGATGTTGGAGGACCAATTGGCTAATTTTTGGAATTTTTGGGGCAAAACTTACCATTTTGTAAAGTAGGGGCAAAATGGTAATTTTGGAAAAGTTAGGGGACTAAATTAGAAATTTTGGAAATTAAACCCCCTTTTGTGAAATTGAATAAATTGAGGTACCAAGATGAATTTTAAAAGTTTCGAGACTCAATTTGAGGAAAAACCGGCATTTGAGACTTAAAGTTTAAGAAAAAGAACTTTAGAGACCTAATTACAAATAAATGAAAAGTTTAGTTTTCTCATTCATTTAGAGTGAATAAAGGTTATTAGGCTGGGGGATAATGAACAAGGGTATTCATATCATGTAGGAACACGAAGTACCGGGAATGCCAGCAAGGACAAGCTCACATGAATACAAAGAACCGGTCGAGTGGAATTCACTACATTAATGGGTGAGTGGGCTAATTTACACTTTATACCTGTTTGGGATGATGAGCACCTTTTCTAAATTGGAAGCCACTGTAAGTGGGAATTTAATATCCTACCTGATTGGGATGATAAGTAACTCAAAAATGAAAACCCACTGCTAAGTTATATTTTAATCATGACACTCGAGAGTGATGATGTAGAAACCACGCGAAAAAACTACTTATCGGTTGTAAGTAGATCATACCCAACTGGTATGATGAAACTTCCTCAAAGGAAGTGGAAAACCCGTTCATCGGTTATGAGCAGAGATGTCCTCATACTTGGTTGGTATGATGGACAGTTGAAAAGTATATTTTGTCAAAAGTACTCTCCCTTGACTATGTGCCACTACTTAAACATTTTGGGAGACCTTCCTAATAGGAGCTCAAACAACTCAGACAGGCCGGAGGCCTCGATTTTGGAACTTGGGGGTTAATATGCCCAATTTTGAAAATCTTGAATAGTGTCCCTAGGCCAGTTGGCACGAGTAGGAGCTTGTAAACAAACATGATACTAAGCCATGTAAACTTAAGTAAATGAATTTTTTGGCCATGGTACTGAGACATGAATGACATACTCGATAGACTGGTAGCAATGCGACATGACAGGTCGACAAACTAGTCGAGACAAATAGTTGCAGGTCAAGTTGAGGGTCGGGGTCGTTGGACCATTGGCACCAAAGATTAAATGGCTTTTGAGGAAAACTTTGTTTGTGCATGCACTTGAGGTTTAAGACCATTATGATGCCCAAGAGGGGTAGTCATGCATCCTAAGGGCTATTGGATGACATGGTGGCAATAAGGGAAGAGAGAAGCTACTGGGTTTGTGTTTCTTGTCATACCGGTTAGTCATGGAGTTTTGTGTTTGTACTCCACAGAGTTTTGTGTTTGGGATTTCCTGGAGCTTTCGTGTTTGAGTTTCATGCGCACGAGACCGAGATATGGTCTCTATCCTCATATGGACACAAAGTTTTATTCATGCGTGTTTCCTTCATGATGAAGGGTGTGTGTTGATTGATAAGCACACTGGTTATGGTTGAAGAGTGAGTAATAGCTATGAAACCGCTATTTTAAGGATGAATTATTTTAAAAGAAAATAAGGAGTTTGACACACTCCAATTTAAATATTTTCCCTAAAAGTCAAACTTTAAATACCATTCATCGAGTTGTTGAACTCACCCCCTCCCTTATATCCCTTTTCAAGTAACCAAGGGTCACGCCTCGACTCAGTTTGGTTGGATCCCCGTGAACAACTCGCTGCTCTCCCGATTCAAGAGGAGTTTTCCCCTTCTTTAACTCGAGAGGAGCCAGGCGTATTTTTAACCTTGTTCTATGGAAAGACATATATAAAATAAAATGCAAGCTCAAGAGAATTTAAGCATACCTCGCAAAGGGTAAGGCTCGGTGTTATTCCTAGTCCTTTTCTTTTTCCTAAAAAGGTATAAAAAAGAGGGGTGAGTTTCTACAACTAAGTGAATGGGTATTTTAAAAATGGAGTTTTCAAAAAAAATGTTTTCAAGTTGGAGTATGTCAGACTCCTTAATTCCTTTAAATTATTTTCGCTTTAAAAATCTCAATTTTAAAAAACGCATCCTTTATCATAAAGGTCAATCACACAATTGTAGGCCAGTACGTCCACTGAACCCACTTGTGGCATTGGAGCAGTTTTACCGGCCACCTAGATAGAAGTACGTCCACTTCTACCCTGAGAATGAGTGAATGTTCATGACATCCAACCTTCAATCCCATAACAATTCTTCGAGTCCGTATGAGGATAGAGACCTCATCCCGACCCCACACCGGTCTCGTGTGCTTGAAGCTACATCGAGCTTCACAAGGCCTCCTAGTACGACTAACTGCCCTCATGTTTGTTTACGAGCTCCTGCTTGTGCCAACTAGCCTAGGGCCCACTGTTCAAGATTTTCAAAATTGGGCATAATAGCCCTCAAGTTCCAAAACCGAGGCTTCTAGCCTAACAGAGCTATTTGAGCTCCTGTCAAGAAGGTCTCCCAAATTGTTTAAGCAGTGGCACACAGTTAGGGGAGAGTACTTCTGACAAAATATAATTTAAATTGTCTATCATACCAACCAAGTATGAGGACATCTCCGCTCATAACCGATGAAAGGGTTTTCCACTTCCTCCGAGGAAGTTTTCATCATACCAACCGGGTATAATCTACTTACAACTAGTAAGTTATTTTTCTGTATCATTTTCACATCACTACTCTAAGTTGAGATGTTTAAAATACCACTTAGTAGTGGATTTTCATTTTCGAGGTACTTATCATCCCAACCAAGTATGATATAAAAATCCCACTCACCCGATCGTGCAGTGAAATTCCACTTAGTCGATTTTCGTCCCTTGCGTGCTTTACCTCAGCTCGCATTCCCAATGTCTCGTGTTCCTACACGAAATGAACATCATTGTTCATTATCATCTGGCTTGATCACATCATTCACTATGAATGACTAAATTCATAACTTTTCCAATATTTGTAAATTAGTCCCTGAAGTTATTTCTCCTTTTACTCTTGTCCCAATAGTCAATTTCCCCCAAAATGAGTCCTGAAACTTTTAAAATTCCTCTTGAAACCTCAAATTACTCAATTTCATAAAAAGGGATACAAGTTTCCCAAATTTCCACTTTGGCCCCCAAATTTTCCAAAATTACCATTTTGCCCTTCCTTTACAAAAATGGTAAGTTTTATCCCAAAAATTCTAAAATTGCTCAATTGGTCCTCTAATATTCTTATATTGCTCAATTGACCCTCAATTTTATAAAATTGCATTTTGGTTCCGGGAATTTTTGAAAATCCCCAATTTTCCCCAATTTCAACTTTCTAACACAACCGAATTTGGTTTCATCAAATTGACTGATCAAACACTTCTAATTGTTGAAATTGAAGTTAAAATTGAGTTTCTACAGATTCATACAATTCTATAGCACTTTGAATTATAAGTTTTGACGCCGGAACGAGTTCAAACGGAGCTTCGCTAGAAAACAGAACGTAGAGCGAGAAAGCTTCAATTGCTCACCGACAGAGGTGCGATGGTTCGAGCTTCTAATTAGGCAGATAGCTCTCCTCCTTAGGTTCCCCCTATGATCAAGAATTGCATCAATTGATGTTGAATTGGATTAGAATTTTGTCATCTAAATTCTGTGGGCTCTCTCTCTAGCACAGGTCAAAAATTATAGAGGGGAGTCGAATTGGCTTAACTTTCAGTCCTAATTCGGCCGTGGAAGGGTTGATGAAGTGTTGGGAGAGCTTGGTTTAGTCTGAGAAGGGCTCGAATCAGCCAATTTCAGCTCAGCTGAAATAGGGCAACTTCGATCCGTCGGAGCTGCTCCACTATTCGATCAAGCCGGCGCTTCTCCAGCGACCCTCGGAGTGAATGGATGTTACCACCATGTAGCTGACTTCTCCCTAGTTCTAAGGAACCCAACCACATCTTTGTTAGCTCATAAATGACCTTATATCAGAGCTCTAGTTCGAGCTTCACCAAAAAACCTAAGCAGCTGAGAGAGAGTGAGGTTTTCAGGTGTGGAGAGAATGAATGGAGAGGGCCTCTTTATATAGGGAGCTCAAGGACTCGTTGGACGTCCATTTGGCATTGTTATGACAGACATTGATGGCCTGAAATGTACTAAATGGCAACGTTTCTTCTTCACCGACACTACTTCGATTTTCCGACGAGTGAACAGTGCTGTCATCTGAAGGATGAAGACGACACTGTTCCGAACCGGACCGGACCGATCTGAACCGTGTTCAAAGATTAAACCGACCGGTTCACCCCCGATTCGACCGAGTTTTTTTAATCTAAAAATTTCTAAATTCATTTTCTATCCAATGGTGCCCTGAAATTTCAAATTTGAATTTTTTAAGCCACCTAGAAAAATGAATTTAGCATTCGGTTTAATAGTGGTTTAAACCGGTCCAAACTTGTTCAATCCAGTTCGGATCCGGTTCACCTAAACCAGTTTGGTTTTTTTCTCCAATTCATCCTAAAGTCCTTTTTCATGACTTTTATGACTACTTAGGTCACTTAGGGTCCATAAATTTCCCGGTTTGCACTCTCTCTATGAGTTTCGGTTCATAAACCGGCTCGACTCTTATACTAGTTCAATCCGGTTCAAGTTTGGATCACCCGAACCGGTCTGGTTTTTCTCTCTCAATTTGTCCTAAAGCTCTTTTCCAAGGTTTATGAACCTCTTGGGGTCACTTGGAAGTTGAAATTTCTCCAATTTGCTCATTCCCCAATAAATGGGTTTGTGAACTAGTTCAGTTTTTCTTACTCGTTTGACTGGTTCTTTCCCGATTTTCCTTAACTCCAAAGAGCAGGGTTTATAGGAAACCTACCTAAAGACCTCCTATTAGTCACATCTGCAAGACATGTATGTAAGTTAAAATTTTTATGCAATTTTTATTTATGTATTCCAGGAAAGGTATAGGTTTAAAGGATGCCTTACTCCTCCCAAGTTTAAAGGAAGGGAAAACCCTTAGTAAACTAGGAAGAGTGGCGGGTTGCTTACGGGGATCCGACCAAACCTAGTTGGGGAGTGAAAACTTGAGTGGTATCGGAGCCTATTTCCTTGAATGCATTATTATGGCTAGAGAACATAGTAACTTATAGGAATAATTTTAAAATTTATAGATGGCTCCCAAGAAAGGAACCAAGAGAAACTAGAGGCACAGTCTCCGACACTACCTAACCAACCCTCCCTATAGAACCCAGACAACCCCACCTAAATCAGAGAATGTACGAAGAGTTCACCCGAGTGTTTGGATGGCCTAATCTCTCTCCTGAGGTGGACACCAACCCTCGAGTTGAGCTTAAGGAAGTACAATTCCATCCCCTCCTACTAACATTCCTCCTCCAGTGGACATTCCCAAATACCTTAAAACCCTCTGACAATTAGGATGTAAACCATTCCTAGGAGAAAATATAGTTCCACCAAGAAGAAGCCCTATTGTTCCAAGTGCTAGAAAAATCATGAAGGACCATTCCAAATATGCTACAAATGTAGAAAACCCTACCATTTTGCGAAGAACTTCCCAGTCCTTCAATGCAATACACAACAAAGTACCCACCTACCACTTCAAGGAAACCCAAGGGCACTAAACAGAGGGCAGGACACCGCCACTACATCAAGGGTCCCAACTAGAGTATACAATCTCACCCAAGAAGAAACACAAGAAGACCCTAGTAATGTAGTTAGTACTTACCAAAATTCCTTGTAATAAATATATCTAAAAATTGTAATTCGTTATCATCATAAGGAAAGTTATATTTCCTATAAAGATAAAGTTGTGTTACAAGTAAGAGAAAATATAAAGGACGTACCCACAAAATTTCAAGGAGGAAACGGGAAAGGATGACATCTATGTACGACACTTTGAGGATATATACACTCAAGGACACTTCAAAATTTCAGAAGAAAGGGGAAGAATACTATCAAGGAAGGAAACACGCTAGGGAATCTTACATATCCTAACTAAGAGGTAATGGAACCAAGTGACGAGGGATAAGGAGATGAGGTTGCAAAGGAAGTGTATGCTGGGGTGAAAGAATTAAAGAAGGCATGATAGGATGATCCAAGAAAGTAAGTTAAACCCAAGGGAATGATTGGACAGCTTGGAACTCTCGGCCTTGAAATTTTGAGTCATAACCCTCAAGAGGAAGAAACCACCCTAGGTAGAGGAGGAATTGAATATAAAGATATCCTTTTGGACATGTGGGTAAGACATGCATAGTTATGATAAACTTCGGGAAGTGAGTAAAAAACAGAAAGGAAAAGACATTCCTTAAGTCCATGATTCAAAAGGGCTAAGTGAAAGAACAACTAAAGTGTTGGCATGTCAAGCAAATCCCGAGTGAACATTAAGGGAAGTTATTCCTAATACAATGTATGTTGATTTAGTTTTGAGGACAAAACTAATAAAAGGAGGGGAGAGTTGTAAACCCCGTCCCTTTAAAACAAGGAAACTGGGGAAAGAACCGGTCAACCTGAGTGAGAAAAATCAAACCGATTCACAAACCCAATCATTAGGGAATGGACAATTTGGGGAATTTACAACTCCTAAGTGACCCAAATAGTTCATAAAACCTTCTAAAAGGAACTTAGGACAATTTAGGAGAGAAAACCAGACCGGTTCAGGAGAACCAAATCTGAACTAGATTGAATCGGTTTATGAACTGAGTTGGTTCATGACTCGAAACCGATAGAGAAAGGGCAAACCGGAAAATTTATGGATCCGAGTGACCTAAGGAGTCACAAAAGTTGTAAAAATGGGACTTTAGGATGAATTGGAGATGAAAACCAAACTAGTTCAGGTGAACCGGATTGAACATGTTTGAACCACTATTGAACCGGATGCTAAAATCATTTTTCTAAGTGGCTTTAAAAATTCAAATTTGAGATTTGAGACTACCATTGGATAGAAAATGAATTTAGATGAATTTAGAAATTTTTAGATTTGAAAAATTCGGTCAAATTGGGGGTGAACCGGTCGGTTTAAGCTTTGAACCCGATTCGAACCGGTCTGGTCCATTTCGGAACAATGTCGTCTTTTTCCTTTAGATGACAACATTGTTCACTCATCGGAAAATTACGCAACACCGATGATGCTGAAAAGTCTCCAGCCAGGGAGTTTCATGCAATGAATGATCGCCATTAAGGCACCAATTGGACGACCAAGAAGTCCCCGAGCTTCCTATATAAAGAGCACCTCCACATTCATCCTCTCCACACATAAAAACTCCATTCTCTCTCAGCTGCTCCAATTTCTGGCGAAGTTCAAACTAGAGCTCTGATATAAAGTCTTTTCTAAGCCAAAGAAGGTGTGGTTAGGTTCTTTAGAACCGGGGAGAAGTCAGCTACATGCCTGTAGTCTCCATTTGCTTCGAGGGTCACCGGAGAAGCGTCTCGCGTGATCGAATAGTGAAGCAGTTTCGACAAATCGAAGCTACCCTATTTTAGCCAAGCTGAAATCGGCCAATTCGAGCCCTTCTCAGGCCAAACCAAGCCCTCCCAACACCTCCACGGTCCTCCTGTAGCTGAATTAGAGCTGAAATGTAAGCTAATTTGGATCCACTCTACAATTTCTGACTGGTGCTAGAGAGAGAACCGGCAGAACTTTGATGATAAAATTCTCACTCAATTTAGCATCAATTGATGCAATTATTGATCCTAGGAGGAACATCAGGATAAGAGCTATCTGCCCAGATCGAAAGCTCGGACCACCGCACCCCTGACGGTAAGCTTTCGGAGCTTTCTCTATCTAAGACCACTTTTTCAATTAAGCTCCGTTTGATCTCATTTCGGCACCAAATCGTGCTATTCAATGTGCAATTGAATCATATGAAGGTATAGCAACTCCAATCTAACTTCAATTTCAACAATTAAACTCAATTGATTGGTCAATTTGATTAAATCAAATTAGGTTGTGTTAGAATGTTGAAATTGGGAGAAAAATTGGGGGAAAATTGGGAATTTTGAAAATTCGAGGGACTAAAGTGCAATTTCATAAAATTGAGGACCAATTGGGCATGAAAAAGATGTTGGAGGACCAACTGGACAATTTTTGAGGAAAAACTTACCATTTTGTAAAGTAGGGGCAAATTGGTAATTTTGGAAAAGTTGGGGGACCAAATTGGAAATTTGGGAAATTAAACCCCTTTTTTGTGAAATTGAATAAATTGAGGTGCCAATATGAATTTTAAAAGTTTCGAGACTCAATTTGAGGAAAATCCGACATTTGGGATTCAAAGATTAAAAAAGAACTTTAGGGACCTAATTGCAATAAAATGAAAAGTTTGGTTTTCTCATTCATTTGGAGTGAATGAAGGCTATTAGGCCGAGGGATAATGAACAAGGGTGTTCATATCATATAGGAACACGAAGTACCGAGAACACCAGCAAGGACAAGCTCGCGTGAATACAAAAAGTACTGGTCGAGTGGAATTCACTGCATTAATGGGTGAGTGGGCTAATTTACACTTCATACCTGATTGGGATGATGAACACCTTTTCTAAATTGGAAGCCACCATGAGTGGGAATTCAATATCATACCCGGTTATGATGATAAGCACATCAAAAATGAAAACACATTGCTAAATGGTATTTTAATCATCACGCCCGAGAGGGGTGAAGTGGAAACCATGCGGAAAAACTACTTACCGGTTGTAAGTAGACATACTTGGTTGGTATGATGAAACTTCCTCAAAGGAAGTGAAAAACTTGTTCATCAGTTATGAGCGGAGATGTCCTCATACTCGGTTGGTATGATGGACATTTGAAAAGTATATTTTGTTAGAAGTACTCTCCCTTGACTGTTTGCCGGTACTTAAACATTTTGGGAGACCTTAGTGACAGGAGCTCGAATAGCTCAAATAACCCAGATGCCACAGTTTTGGAACTTAGGGGTTAATATGCCCATTTTTGAAAATCTCAAACAGTGGGCCCTTGTAAACCCCGCACTTTTGAGTTAAGAAAAATCGGGAAAAGAACCGGTCAAACCGAGTAAGAAAACCGAGCCAGTTTACATTTGAGAACACGCAATATGGAAATTTACAACTTTCGGGTGATTTAAAGGGTTCATTAAGCCTTGGAAAATAAATTTAAGAAACTTTAGAAAACATAAAAACTAAATTGGTTCAGGTGAACGAGAGTCCATAAGAATTCTAAAGTTAAGCGTGCTTGCCCGAGAGTAGTGTGAGGATGGGTGACTTCTTAGGAAGTATGAATTTTTTTTATAACCCGAAATTTCGGTAAAAAAATTTTATGTACGTCTTATCATAAATAACCATAAATTAATATATATTTAATTATTATAATTAATACCAATAATTTAAGACCTAAATTAAATTATTGGAATTAATACAAATAATTTAATATCAAAATTAAATTATTGGAATTAATACCAATAATTTATGGCAATAATAATACTAGTAATAAATCTCGCTCATTTAATACACTAGTTTTATGCATATATAAATAGGTCATCCCCATTTCGTTCTCCTCACACCTAAACACTTTTCTCTCTCTACTGCTCCATTTCTCAACTTGAACAAAGGTCGGGCTCTTTAGAAACAGGGAGAAGATAGCTATCTGATAGCAAACTCCAGTCAATCCGAGAATCGTTGGAGAAGCGTCGACATGATGGAATAGTGAAGCAACTCCGGCGGACCGAAGCTTCCCTATTTCGGCCAAGCTGAAATCGGCCATTTCAAGCCCTTCTCAAGCCAAACCAAGCCCTCCAAACACTTTCTCAGCCTTTCCACGGCCGAATTAGGACCGAAAGGTAAGCTAATTCGGCTCCCCTTTACAATTTTCAATCGGTGCTAGAGAGAGAGTCGACCGAATTTCAATGAAGAAATTCTAATCCAATTCTGCATCAATTGATGCAATACTTTATTCTAGGATGAACCTCAAGACGAGATCTATCTACCCAGATCGAAAGCTCGGACCGCCGTGCCTTCAACGGTGAGTAATCGAAGCTTTCTCTCTCTACAGTCTATTTTCCGGCGAAGCTCCGTTTGAGCTCGTTTCGGCGTTAAAATATGCGATTCAAAGTTTCATAGAATCGTATGAACATGTAGGAACTCAATTTCAACTCCAATTTCAATAATTAGAAGTGTTTGATCGGTCAATTTGATGAAATTAAATTCAGTAGTGTTGAAGAGTTGAAATTGGGGGAAAATTTGGGGATTTTAGAAATTCAAAGGGCCAAAATACAATTTTATGAAATTGAGGGTCAATTGGGCATGAAAATAATGTTGGAGGACCAATTGAGGAATTTTGGAATTTTTGGGGCAAAACTTACCATTTTTGTAAAAGAAGAGCAAAATGATAATTTTGGAAAAATTGGGGAACCAAATTGGAAATTTGGTAAATTAAACCCCTTTTTGGTGAAATTGAATAAATTGAGGTCCCAGGATAAATTTTAAAAGTTACGGAACTCAATTTGAGGAAAAACCAATATTAGGGACTTAAAGTTAAAGAGAAATAACTTTAGGGGCCTAATTGCAAATAACTAAAAGTTTGAGTTTTCTCATTCATTAGAAATGAATGAAGACTATTATGCCGAGTAATAATGAACAAGGTTGTTCATATCATGTAGGAACACGAAATACCGAGAACGCCAGCAAGGACAAGCTCGTGTGAATATAAAAAATCAGTCTAGTGGAATTCACGGCATTAACAGGTGAATAGGTTTACTAACATCATACCCGGTTGGGATGATGAGCAAAACTTAAAGATAAAAACCACTTACCGGATGTGAGTGGAAATTTTATGTCATACCTGGTAGGGAATGATAAGTACCTCAGTATAAAAACCCACTATTTAGTGGTATTTTAATCATCACCACTTAGAGAAAGTGATGTGAAAATTATGCGGAAAAACTACTTACCGGTTGTAAGTAGATCATACCTAATTGGTATGATGAGACTTCCTCGAAGGAAGTTGAAAACCCGTTCATCGGTTATCAACGGAGATGTCCTTATACCGGTTGGTATAATGGACAGTGAAAACCTATTTTTTCGGAACTGTTCTCCCCTGACTGTGTGCCAATGCTTAAACTATTTGGGAGACCTTATTGACGGGAGCTCGAATAGCTCTTATAGGCCGGGGGCCTCGATTTTGGAACTTGCGGGCTAGAATGCCCAGTTTTTTGAAAATCTCGTACAATGGGCCTAAGGCCAGTTGGCACGAGCAGGAGCTCATAAACGAACATGATATATGTGCATAAAACTTAATAAGTGAATTGTTTGGCCATGGTATCAAGATAGGACCGACATGCTCAGTCAACTAGCGGCAGTGCGACATGACAGGTTGACGGACCAGTCAAGACAAACAACTGCGGGTTGAGTTGAGAGTCGGGGTCGTTGGACCAGTGGCACCACATATTACATGGCTTGATAAGAAAACATTGTTTGTACATGCACTGTGAGTACGGGATCATCAAGACGCCCATGAGGGGTAGTGATGCCTCCTAAGGGCACTGGACGACCTGGTGGCTATAAGGGCAGTTCGTCGTTCCAGGTGTCTGTGCGAAATCTGAGTAGCACCAAGTGCATGAGACCGGGGTGGGGACAGGATGAGGTATCTGTCCTCATACGGAAACGAAGAAGTGATTTAAGGATTGTGGGTCGGATGTCATGTACATCGACTCATTCCTAGGGTAGAAGTGGTTGTACTTCTATCCGAGTGGCAGGAAAAGTCGCTCCGAAGCCACTAGCGGATTGAGTAGTGATACTGACTTGCGAATGTGTGTAACCTTCATGATGAAGGATGTGTGTTGGGTGATGACACACCGGTTACTAAGAAATAATGGAAATAAGGGATTTTTTGAAAAGAAAATAGCCTGGCACACTCCATATAAATGTTTTTCTTAAAAGTTAAAAGTAGACCTTTGAAAACCCATTCACTGAGTAGTCGTACTCACCCCCTCCCTTATATCCCTTTCAGGAAATCCCAGAAAGCCTACCTGGAAAGACCATCAACTAAGATGCCTGTAAGACAGGTATGTAAAGTTTAAAATTTCATGTAGTTTTGATTATGCTATTCTAGGAAATGGTGCAGGTTTAAAGGACGCCTTACTCTTTACGGATTATAATAAGGGGAAACCCTTTAATAAACCGGGAGAGTGGCGGGTTGTTCACGGGGATCCGACCAAACCGGGTCGGGGCGTGACAGCACTAGTCCTAGTTGGCATGAGCAAGAGCACATAAACAAACATGATTCTAAGCCATGAAAACTTAAGTAAATGAATTGTTTGGCCATGATACCGAGACAGGATCGGCATACTTGATAGATTCACAGTAGTGCGACATGACAGGTCTACAGACCGGTCGAGACAAATAGCTAGAGGTCGAGTTAAGGGTCAGTGCCATTGGACCAGTGACACCAAAGATTAAATGGCTTTTTGAGGAAAACTTTGTTTGTGCATGCACTTAAAGTTTGGGATCATTAAGATGCACAAGAGGGGTAGTGATGCGTTGTCCTTAGGGTTGCTGGATGACATGGTGGTGATAAGGGAAGAAAGAAGCTATTGGGTTTGTGTTTCTCATCATACTAGTTAGTAATGGAATTCTGTGTTTGTACTCCACGAAGTTATGTGTTTGTACTCCACTAAGTTCTGTTTTTGTACTCCACAGAGTTTCTATGTTTGGACTCCACGAAACTACTGTGTTTGGGATTTCCTGAAGCTTCTATGTTTGAGTTTCATGCGCACGAGACTAAGATATGGTCTCTGTCCTCAAATGGACATAGAGTTTTATTCATACGTGTTCCCTTCATGATATTGAATTACAAAAAATAGAAAATGAAAAAAAATTAAGAAAATAATAAAAATAGTAAGAAACAAATAAATGAATAATATACAACTATAAGATTAATTTAAACAAATACCAAAAATAGTAATGAAAAGTGATAATACAAAATAATTTACTAAAAATAATAAAAACACTAAAAAACACAAATAAACTGTAAACCCCACCCTTTGGTGTTAAGGAAAAACTGGGAAAAGAACCAATCAAATCGAGTGAGAAACACCGAACTAGTTCACAAATCCAATCATCAGAGAATGGGAAATTTGGGAAATTTACAACTCCCGAGTGACCCAAAGGGTTCATAAAACCTTGGAAAAGGACCTTCGGACAATTTGGAAGAAAAAACCAAACCAATTTAGTAGAACCGGATCCGAGATGAATTGAACCGATTTATGAATTAAATTAGTTCATGAACCGAAATCGATAGGGAAAGGGCAAACCTAGAAGTTTATGAATCCTGAATGACCTAAAGATTCACAAAAAAAATCATGAAAAAGGACTTTAGAATGAATTGGAGATGAAAATCAATCTGGTTCAAGTGAACCAGATCCGAACCAGATTGAACTGATTTGGACTAGTTTGAACCACTATTGAACCAGATGCTAAATTCAATTTTCTAGATGGCTTAGAAAATTCAAATTGGAGAATTGAGGCCACCATTGGATAGAGAATGAATTTAGATATTTTTAATTTTGAAATATTCGACCGAATCGGGCCTAAACCAACCGGTTTAAGCTTTGAACTCGGTTTGGACTGGTCCGGTCTGGTTCGAAACAATGTTGTCTTCTTCCTTCATATGACATGTCACGCCCTGACCCGATTTTGTCAGATCCTCATGATCAACCCACCACTATCTTAGTTTATTAAGAGTTCCCCTTGTTTATAAACAGTGAAGAGTAATGCGTCCTTTAATCCTACACCTTTCATAGAATAACATAAATCAAAACTACATAAAATTTTAAACTGACCGTACCTATCTCACAGGCATATTAGTTGGTGTTCCTTGGGGTAGGCTTTCCGGGATTTCCTGAAAGGGATATAAGGGAGGGGGTGAGTACAACGACTCCCTGAATGGGTTTTCAAATTTTAATTTTTAGGAAAAATGTTTTATTTGGAGTGTACTAGACTCCTTATTTTCTTTTAAAAACCTCTCATTTCAAATTTTGATTTTTATCACCATTTCTTATTAACCACAGTGTGTCATCACCCAACACACATCATTCTTCATGAATGTCAAACACACAATCGCAGGCCAGTACTGTCACGCCCCGACCCAATTTGGTCGGATCCCCGTGATCAACCCGCCACTCTACTGGTTTATTAAAGGGTTTCCGCTTGTTATAAACCATAAAGAGTAAGGCATACTTTAAACTTGCACTTTTCCTGGAATAACATAAATTAAAACTGCATAATATTTTAATTTTATCATACTTGTCTCACAGTCATCTGGGTTAATGGTCTTTAAGGGTAGATTTTCCAGAATTTCCTGAAAGGAATATAAGGGAGGGGGTGTGTATGACTACTTAGTGAATGGGTTTTCACAAAATTAACTTTGAGGAAAAGAGTTGCATTGGAGTATGCCAGACTCCTTTCTTTCAAAAATCCTTTCATTTAAAATCTCGGGATATATCACCATTTCCTTATTTAATCACGGTGTGTCATCACCCAACACACAACCTTCATCATGAAGGTCAAACACATATTCGCCGGTCAGCACGTCCACTGAACCCACTTATAGCTTAAGAACGACTTTACCGGCCACCTAGATAGAAGTACGTCCACTTCTACCCTAAGAATGAGTGGATGTATGTGACATCCGACCCTCAATCCCAAAATCAATTCTCCGTGTCTTGATGCATCACTACCCCTCATGGGCGTCTTGATGATCTCGTACTCACAGTGCATGCACAAACAATGTTTTCTCATATTGCCATGTAATCTATGGTGCCACTGGTCCAACGGCCCCGACTCTCAACTCAACCCGCACTTGTTTGTCTTGACTAGACCGTCGACTTGTCAGGTCGCATTGCCGCTAGTTGATTGAGCATGTCAGTCCTATCTTGGTACCATGGCTAAACAATTCACTTATTAAGTTTTATGGCACATATATCATGTTCGTTTACGAGCTCCTACTCGTGCCAACTGGCCTTGGGCCCACTGTACGAGATTTTCAAAATTGGGCATTTAGCCCTCAAGTTCCAAAACCGATGCCCCCGACCTATCAAAGCTATTCGAGCTCCCATCGAGAAGGTCTCCCAAATTGTTTAAGCATTGGCACACAGTCAAGGGAGAGCACTTCCGACAAAACATATGTTTTCTCTATCCATTATACCGCCCGGGTATAAGGACACCTCCGTTCATAACCGATGAATGGGTTTTCAACTTTCTTTGGGGAAGTCTCATCATACCAACTGGGTATGATCTACTTACAATTGGTAAGTAATTTTTCCACATGATTTTCACATCACTTCCTCTAAGTAATGATGTTTAAAATACTACTTAATAGTGGGTTTTCATACCAAGGTGCTTATCATTCCCAACCGGGTATCATAGGACCTCAATTTATTCCATTTCACAAAAAGGGGATTAATTTCTCAAATTTCCAATTTAGTCCTCCAACTTTTCCAAAATTACCATTTTGCCCTTCCTTTACAAAAATGGTAAGTTTTGCCCCAAAAATTCTAAAATTTTTCAATTGGTCCTCCAACATTATTTTCATGCCCAATTGGCCCTCAATTTCATGAAATTTTGATTTTGGTCCTTCGAATTTTGAAAATCCCCAAATTTCCCCCAATTTCAACTCTTCAACACTATCGAATTTGATTTCATCAAATTGACCGATCAAACACCTCTAATTGTTGAAATTGGAGTTTAAATTGAGTTTCTACATGTTCATACGATTCTAAGGAACTTTAAATTGCAGATTTTAACGTCGGAATGAGCTCAAACGGAGCTTTGCCGAAAAATAGATTATAGAGAGAGAAAGCTTCGATTTCTCACCGGTGAGGGCACAACGGTCTGAGCTTTCAATCTGGGCAGATAGCTCTCATCTTGAGGATCATCCTAAAATTAAGAATCGCATCAATTGATGCCAAATTGAGTTAGAATTTCATCATTGAAATTTTGTTGGTTCTCTCTCTAGCACCGGCCAAAACTTACAGAGGGGAGTCGAATTGGCTTACCTTTCAGTCCTAATTCGGCCGTGGGAGGGCTGAGGAAGTGTTGGGAGGGCTTGGTTTGGTTTGAGGAGGGCTCGAAATGGCCAATTTTAGCTTCACCGAAATAGGGCAACTTCGGTCCGCTAGAGCTGCTTCACTGTTCCATCATGCCAGCGCTTCTCCAGCGATTCTCAAATTGACTAGAGTTTGCTATTAGATAGCTGTCTTCTCGTTGGTTCTAAAGAGCTTGGCCTATCCTTCCGAGGTTAAGAAAAATGTTTAAGTCAAAACTCTAGTTCGAGCTTCACCGGGAAATGGAGCAGTAGAGAGAGAGAGAAGTGTTCAGGTGTAAGGAGAATGAATGTGGATGACCTCTTTATATAGGTGTAAAATCGTGTATTAAATGAGAGAGATTTATTACTAGTATTAATATTGACATAAATTATTGGTATTAATTTCAATAATTTAATTTCAGTATTAAATTATTGAAATTAATTTCAATAATTTAATTTAGGTGTTAAATTATTGGTATTAATTATAATAATTAAATATATATTAATTTATGGCCATTTATGATAAGGCATACATTCGCATAAAAATTTTTAACCGCATCCTCACACTACTCTCGAGCAAGCACGCTTAACTTCAAAGTTCTTATGGAATCTTATTCACTTGAACCAATTTGGTTTTTGTCTTTTATTTAATCTTAAGTTTCTTTTCCAAGGTTTAATGAACCCTTTGGATCACTCGGAAGTTGTAAATTTCCAAATTGCTTGTTCCCATATGATTGGGTTTGTAAACTGGCTCGGTTTTCTTACTCGATTTGACCAGTTCTTTTCTTAGTTTTTCTTAACTCAAAAGTGTGGGGTTTACATGCCCACTAGTCTATGGCCCACTTGTTCGAGATTTTCAAAATTGGTAATAATAGCCCCCAAGTTCCAAAACCGAGGCCCCCAACCTATAAGAGCTATTCGAGCTCCCGTCAAGAAGGTCTCCCAAATCGTTTAAGCATTGGCCCACAGTTAGGGGAGAGCATTTTCAACAAAAATATATTTTCAACTGTCCATTATACCGACAAGGTATAAGGACATCTCCGCTCATAACTGATGAATGGGTCTTTAACTTACTTCGAGGAAGTTTTATCATACCAACTGGGTATGATCTACTTACAACCAGCAAGCAGTTTTTTCACATCACTACTCTAAGTTATGATATTTAAAATACCACTTGGTAGTGGGTTTTCATTTCGAGGTACTTATCATCCCCAACCGGGTATCATATATAATCTCACTCACAACCGGTAAGTGGTTTTTAACTTTAAGTTGTGTTCATCATCCCAACCGGGTATGACGTTTGTAAACCCACTCACCTGTCAATGTAGTGAATTCCACTAGACCGGTCCCTTGTTTTCACGCGAGCTTGTCCTTGCTGGCGTTCCCGGTGCTTCATGTTCCTACATGATAAGAACATCTTGGTTCATTATCTATCGGCCTAATATCCTTCATTTATTCCAAATGAATGATAAAACCAAACTTTCATTTATTTGCAATTAGGTCCCTAAAGTTATTTCTCTTTAACTTTAAGTCCCTAATGCCGGTTTTTCCTCAAATTAAGTCCCAAAACTTTTAAAATTTATCATAGGACCTCAATTTATTCCATTTCACAAAAAGAGGTTTAATTTCCCAAATTTCCAATTTGGTCCCCCAACTTTTCCAAAATTACCATTTTGCCCTTCCTTTACAAAAATGGTAAATTTTACCCCAAAAATTATAAAATTCCTCATTTGGCCCTCTAAAATTGTTATCATGCCTAATTGACCCTCAATTTTAGGAAATTGCATTTCGATCCTTCAAATTTTCAAAAATCCCCAATTTCCCCCCCAATTCCAACTTTTTAACACAACCGAATTAGATTTTATCAAATTTACCGATCAAACACTTGCAATTGTTGAAATTGAGTTTATACATGTTCATATGATTATCTAGCAATTTTAATTGCAAGTTTTATCGCCAGAACGAGCTCAAACGGAGCTTTGCTGGAAAATGGACTGTAGAGAGAGAAAGATTTAATTACTCACCGGTGAGAACACAACAGTCTTAACTTTCGATCCGAGCAGATAGCTCTCATCCTAGGGTTCATCCTAGAATCAAGAATTGCATCAATTGATGCTGAATTGAGCTAGAATTTCATCATCAAAATTATATCAGTTCTCTCTCTAACACTAGTCGAAAATTGTAGAAGGGAGCCGAATTGGCTTACCTTTCAGTCCTAATTCTGTTGTGAGAGGGCTAAGTGTTAGGAGGTTTGGTTTGGCCTTAGGAGGGATCGAAATGGCCGATTTTAACTCAGTTGAAACAGGGCAGCTTTGGTCCACCAGAGCTGCTCCACTATTCCATCACGCCAGCGTTTCTCCGGCAACCCTCGGAGCAAATAGAGACTACATGCATGTAGCTGACTAAGACCCTATATTGGAGCTTTGGTTCGAGCTTCACCGAAAAACTAAGCAACTAAGAGAGAGTGAGCTTTTCAGGTGTGGAAAGGATGAATGGAGAGGGGCTCTTTATATGGGGAGCTTGGGGATTCGTTGGCCGTTCATTTAGCACCTTTATGACATACATTGATGGCTTGAAACGTATCGAACGGAAATGTTTCTTCTTCATTGGTGCTACTTCGATTTTTTGGTGAGTAAATAGTATTGTCATCTGAAGGAAGAAGACGACACTGTTCCGAATCAGACCGGATTGGTCCGAACCAGGAACGACTAAGCCCATAATTTTCAATTAATTGCATTTAGGTCCCTAAAGTTCTTTTTCCTTAACTTTAGGTCCCTAATGCTAACTTTTTGCCAAATTAAGTCTCAAAACTTCTAAAAATCACTTTGAGTCCTCAATTTACTCAAAATCATTTAAGGAGTTCAAGTTTTCCAAATTTCCAATTTGGTCCCCAACTTTTCAAAAATTACCATTTTACACCTACTATACAAAAATGGCAATTTGACCCCAATTATTTTGAAAAATCAACCAATTGGTCCTCTAACATCCTTTTCATGGCCAATTGGCCCTCAATTTTGGGAAATTGCAATTTGGTTCCTCAGTTTTATGAAATACCCAAATTTCTCCATTTTAAACTGGCCGAATTTGATTTCATCAAATTGACCATTCAATAGAGGTTAATTGTTGAAATTGGACGTATAATTTAGTTCCTACATGTCCATACGATTCAATTGAGCTTTGAATCGCATGAATTGAGGCCGAAAGGAGCTGAAACGGAGCTTAGCAGTAAAACTATACGTAGAGAGAGAAAGCTTCGAAAGCTTACCATCGGATCAATAATTGTAACAATTTATATAAAATTGAGAGAGAATTTGGTCAGTAAAGTTTCATAGTTTCTCCCTCTAACACCGATCAGAAATAACAAAGGGGTGCCAAATTGGCTTACCTTTCAGCTCTAATTCGGTCGTATGAGAGCTGTGAGAGTGTTGGGAGAGCTTGGATTGGCCTGAGGAGGGCTGAATTCGGCCGATTTCAGCTCGGCCGAAACAAGGCAATTTTGATCCGCCAGAGCTACTTAACTATTTGACTACATCGGTGCTTCTCCGGCGGTCCTCCAATCAAATGGAGACTATAGTCGGGTACCAGACTTCTCCATGAATCTAAGGAACCCAAGCTCACTTTCTAAGGCTCAAAAAAACCTCAATGTCGAAGCTCTAGTTCAAGCTTCATCGGAAAACTAAGTACTTGAGAGAGAGTGGAGTTCTTAGATGTGAGGAGAATGAATGGAGAGTAGCTCTTTATATTGGGACTTTGGGAACTCTTTAGTCAACCGGTTGGCACCTTAATAGAGCTCATTCATGGCCTAAAATGCTCTGAACAAAAATGTTTCATTTCTGCTGGCACTATTCATTTTTTCGGTGAGTGAACAGTGTTGTCAAATGAAGAAAGAAGATGACACTGTTCTGAACTAGTCCGAACCGAGTTTGATGCTTAAACCGGCCGGTTTAGGCCCGATTCGACCAAGTTTTTCAAAATTAAAAATTTTTAAATTCATTCTCTATCCAATGGTGGCTTCAATTCCCCAATTTAAATATTTTAAGCCACCTAGAAAAATGAATTTAGCAACAAGTTCAATGATGGTTCAAACTGGTTAAATTCTGTTCAGGTCCGGTTCACCTGAACCTAGTTTTCTCTTCCAATTTGTCCCAAAGTCATCTTCCATGGTTTTTATAACTCCTTGGGTCACTCGGGATTTGTAAATTTCCCCATTTTCCCTTTCACTAATGGTTGGGGTTCGTGAACAGGTTTAGTTTTCTCACTTGGATTTACTGGTTCTTTCCCCAGTTTCCTTATCTTTAAGGGACGGGGTTTACAACTCTCCCCTCCTTTTAGGAATTTTGTCCCCAAAACTTATTCAACATCCTTTGCACAGGAAATAACTTCCCTTGATGTCAACTTGAAGTTTGTTGACAAACTAATGTTTTGGTTATTTTCACTTAGCCTCTTTATAACATGCACTTTAAGAAATTTCTTTTCCTTTCCATTGCTTAATCATTCCATGGAGCATGTCCTAGCTAAGCATATCTTACTTGAGGGTCCAAGGGATATTCTCAAGTTCCTATCTTCCTTTGCTTAGGGAAAGATTCTTTCCCTTGAGGTTCTTACTTAGGATTTTAGATTTGGGAGTTCCAAGATGCCCAATGTAAACCCTATCCTTCTATAATAAGAAAATTGGGAAAAGAATCAGTTAGTTCCAAAGAGAAAATCGAGTTGGTTCATAAATCGTAACCAATAGGGAAAGGGTAAATTGGAAACTTTACAAATCCTGAGTGACCTAAAGAGTCATAAAAGTCATGAAAAAGGACTTTGGGGTGAAGTGGAAGAGAAAATCACTTTGAGTGACCGGTTTAAGCATTGAACCCAATTCGGACCGGTGCGGTCCGGTTCGGAACATTATCATCTTCTTCCTTTAGATGGCAGCACTGTTCACTCGCCGAAAAAGCTAACAGTGTTGGCGATGATTAAAAGACTCTGTCAAGGGCATTTTTTGCCATGAATGATCACCATAAATGTGCCAATCGAACGGTCAGGGAGTCCCCGAGCACCCTATATAAAGAACTCCTCCTCATTCATTCTCCTTACATTTGAAAACTTCTCTCTCTCTCTCTCTCTCTCTCTCTCTCTCTCTCTCTCTCTCTCTCTCTCTCTCTCTCTCTCTCTCTCTCTCTCTACTTCTCTAATTTCTGGTGAAGCTCGAACCAAAGCTCTAACTTGGGCATTTTTCTAAGCTAAAGAAGGCGAGCTCAAGTTCCTTAGACTTAGGGAGAAGTCAATTGTCATGCCCCAACCCGGTTTGGTTGGATCCCCATGATCAACCCGCCACTCTCCCAGTTTACTAAGGGTTGTCCCTTGTTAATACATCGTGAAGAGTAAGGCATCCCTTAAACCTGCACCTTTCCTGGAATAACATAAATCAAAACTACATACAATTTTAAGCTGATCATACCTATCTTACAGGCGTATTAGTTGTTGGTCTTTGGGTAGGCTTTCTGGGGTTCCCTGAAAGGGATATAAGGGAGGGGTGAGTATAACGACTCAGTGAATGGGTTTTTTCAAAATTTATCATTTAGAAAAAATGTTTGATTTGTAATGTGTCAAACTCCTTATTCTCTTTTAAAAACCTTTCATTTCAAATTACAATTTTTATCACCATTTCTTAATAACCATGGTGTGTCATCACCTAACACACATCTTTCATCATGAAGGTAAAACACACAATCGCAACCGAGCCCATCCATTGAACCCACTTGTGGCGCGGAGTGACTTTACCGGCCACCTAGATAGAAGTACATCTACTTCTACCCTAAAACTGAGTGGATGTTCACGACATCCAACCCTCAATCCCAAAATAAATCTTCGTGTCCGCATGAGGACAGAGACCTCATCCTGACCCCACCCCGGTCTCATGCGCTTTAAGCAACATCGAGCTTCGTGTTTGAACCACTATTGAATAGGATGCTAAATTCATTTTTCTAGGTGTCTTAGAAAATTCAAATTTGAGTTTTGAGTCCACCATTGGATAGAAAATGAATTTTGATGAATTTAGAAATTTTTAGATTTGAAAAATTCGGTCAAACCGGGGGTGAACCGGCCGGTTTAAGCATTAAACCTGGTACGGACCAATCTAGAACAATATCATCTTCTTCCTCCAGATGACAACATTGTTCACTCATCGAAAAATCATGCAGCGCCGGTGAAGCTGAAAAGTCTCCTGCCATGGAGTTTCAGGCAATGAATGACTGCCATTAAGGCTCTAATCAGATGGCCAGGAAGTCCCCGAGCTTTCTATATAAAGAGCCACTTCTCATTCATCCTCTCCACACCTAAAATCTCCATTCTTTCTCAACTGCTCCAATTTTCGGTGAAGCTCGAATCAGAGCGCTGACTTGGGAATTTTTCTGAGCCAAACAAGACAAGGTTGGTTCTTTAGAACTAGGGAGAAGTCAACTACACGCCGATAGTCTCTATTTGCTCCGAGGGTCACCAGAGAAGCACCAGCGTGATCAAACATTGAAGCAATTCCGGCAAACCGAAGCTGCCCTGTTTTAGCTGAGCTAAAATCGGCCAATTCAAGCCCTTCTCAGGCCAAACCAGGCCCTCCCAACACCTCTACAACCCTCCTACAGTTGAATTAGAGCTAAAAGGTAAGCTAATTCGATCCCCTCTGTAATTTCCGATTGGTGCTAGAGAGAGAACCGGCAGAAATTCCATGGTAAAATTCTCAATCAATTCGGCTACAATTGATGCAATTCTTGTTCCTACAAGAAACTTAAGGACACGAGCTATCTGCTAGATCAAAAGCTCAGATTGTCGTGCCCCCGATAGTAAGCTTTTGAAGATTTCTCTCTCTAAGTCCAATTTTTCAGTGAAGTTCCATTTGAGCTCATTATGGCACCAAATCAAGCGATTCAAAGTGCAATTGAATCGTATGAAGGTGTAGGAACTCCAATGTAACTTCAATTTCAATAATTAAGCTCATTTGATTGGTCAATTTGATAAAATCAAATTTGGCAGAGTTAGAAGGTGGAAAAGTTAGGGACAAAATTGGAAATTTGGGAAATTAAATACCTTTTTGTGAATTTGAATAAATTGAGGTCCTAAGATAAATTTTAAAAGTTTTGGGACTCAATTTGGGGAAAAACTGGTATTAGGGACTTAAAGTTAAAGAAAAATAACTTTAGGGATCTAATTAAAAATAAAGGAAAAGTTGGTTTTCTCATTCATTTGGGATGAATGAGGGCTATTAGGCCAAATAATATTGAACAAGAATGTTCATATTGTGTAGGAACAAGAAGTACCGAGAACGTCAACTAAGACAAGTTCGTGTAAGGATAACAAGTCGGCTAAGATGAATTTCACTACACCGTCGATGGTACGAGTAACTGCCCTTATATCCACCAAGTTGTCCAATGCCCTAGGACACATCACTACCTCTCTTAGGTGTCTTGAAGATCTTGTAAACACAGTGCATGCACAATCAACATTTTTCACATGATGCCATATAATTTGTGGTTCCACTAGTCCAATGGCCCCGACCCTCAACTCGACCTACAGTTGTTTGTCTTGAATAGTCCAAAGACTTGTCATGTCGCACTTCCGCTAGTTCACTAAGTATGTCAGTCTTGTCTTAGTACCATGGCCAAATAATTCATTTACTTATGTTTTCAAGCCATATAAATAATGTTTGTTTACAAGCTCCTGCTCATGCTGACCAGCCTAAGGCCCACTATTAGAGATTTTCAAAATTGGGCATATTAGCACCCAAGTTCCAAAATCGAGGCCTCCGGCCTAATAGAGCTATTTGAGTTCCCATCGATAATGTCTCCCAAAATGTTTAAGTAGTGGCAAACAGTCAGGGGAGAGCACTTCCAACAAAATATATTTTTCAACTATCCATCATACCAAACGAGTATAAGGACATCTCCGCTCATAACTGATAAACGGGTTTTCCACTTCCTTCGAGGAAGTTTCATCATACCAACCGGATATGATCTACTTACAACCGTTAAGTAGTTTTTCCGCATGATTTTCAGATCACTCCTCTTAGGTGTGATGTTTAAAATACCACTTAGCATTGGGTTTTCATTTTCGAGGTGCTTATCATCCCAACCGGGTATGATATATAAATCACTCTCATTCTTCTTGAATTTTGTGACTCTTTAGGTCACTCAAAGTCCATAAATATCCCAGTTTGCCCTTTCTCTATTGGTTCCAATTCATAGATCGACTCGGTTCATAAATCGATTCAATCCGGTTCAGATCTGGTTCACCTAAACCGGTTTGGTTTTTCTCTCCCAATTTGTCCTAAGGTTCTTTTCCAAGGCTTATGAACCATTTTTGGGTCACTTAGGAGTTATATATTCCCCAATTTTCCCATTCCCCTATGATCGGGTTTGTGAATCGGTTCGGTTTTCTCACTCATTTTGACCGGTTCTTTTCCCGGTTTCTGTAACCTCAAAAGGGCGAGGTTTACAACTCTCCCCTCCTTTTAGGAGTTTTGTCCCCAAGACATAATTAGCAATGTTTGCATGAGGAACCATTTCCTTTTATGTATACTTGGTGTTTGCTTAACATGCAAACTCTTCTCTTGTTTCTTTTAATTCTCCCTTTTTACATCGTTCACTTAAGGAATTTCTTTTCCTTTATATTATTTACTCCCTCCATGGAGTTTATCACAAATAGACATACCTTACTTATGGGTGTATCATTAGATTCACATCTTTCTTTGCTTAGAGCAAGATTTTTCCTGTTGAGGTCCTGTACTCAGGATTGGGAGTTCCAAGGTACCTAACCATTCCCGTGTCTAGCTAACCTGTTGATCGTTGAAACCCTTAGCTCAATGTTTCTTTAGAGCATTACATAATTGTTTTCATGGGTTTCCTTGTTATCACCTTTTTGTTCTATTTTGACTCTTCCTTCATCTATGGTTCATTACAAATTTTAGTCCAAATTTTATGTTTGACCTTGTCATGCTTACTAACTAACTCTTCTTATCTTGAGTCATGTTTTCCTCGGGACTGTTGGGTTTACATGCCCCTTGCAGCATGACATTTTCTAGATCTTGTCTCTATGTCTAGTAGATTTCTACAACACCTCCTTGCATCAAGTAGTATTCCTTGACTACCTTCACTATTATCCAATTATTCTTCATGTCTTGACAAGGTGTCTTACATAATCGTGTCGGTTTTTCTTTACCCACTTGTCCTTTCCCAACTTCTTTATTGGGTCTTTCTAGTGTCAATTATTAAATTTCCTTATGACTTACTGACATGCTGAGATTCTTCCCTTCTTATGTCTTTCTTCATTTCCAGTGACGTCCTTTACTCAAGTATTTTCCTTTTCCTTAAACGCATTCTCATTTACTTGCAATCATCTCATGATTCCATCATTTTTAGGGCATTCTCTTTTAATGATTTTCATCCTCTAATATATCCTTCAAAGTAGAGATTTTCCTTTAGGTGCTAGATGCTCAAATTTCTTACTACTCCTTGAATGTTTCTTTCCTTCACATTCTTACACCCTTTTGAATTTGGGCTTTTGTCCATGTTTAATCATTTGCCGATCGTCAGGTCTTATTTCGTGTATTTAACACTATACCCGCTCTATTACCCTTCTTTAGAGTGTAGTCTCCACTACTCCCTTGTCTTTCCTATGGTCTCGTTTTTTCTCCTTGACCATCATGTTGTTACTAGTTGCCTCCTTCTTACATCCTTCTGAGGTCGGTATTATTTCCTATTCTTTATCCTTCACTGTCCTCCATTTCCTTATCCTCTCTTCGAAGAGTTCCTGCTGATAGATTGGTTTCTAGTACCCTTTATGTCTAACTATACACTCCTTGGTCTCTAGTAAGTAAGTCTGGACCACGACTAGTCTTGATATCATTGGTTTTTTCTCCTTACCCTCTTCCAAATTGAATGGCTTACTTTCCCAAGGTTTTTCGGATGTTCTTTTCTCTATTCCCTTATGATGGCTAGCCCACCATTTTCACTTGTCGCTACGTCATTTGATGCTATTTCCTACTTAGTCGTTCCTTGGGTTTAACTTTCCCCTTGGGTCCTCTAAATGTACTTCCATTGGTTCTTTCACCTCAACGTGCACTTCATCTCCTCATCCTTCGTTACTTGATCCATTATTTCTTAATTGGGACATGTATACCTTCCCAGGGACTTCTTCCTTGGGAAAGGTCAATGTAGTTATTTGCTCCAAGACATCTTTGTGCAGGACTTACTAAATCCTCCTTGTGGCTTGAGTGTAGTCATCATTTTATTTTCAGCCATTTATTTCCTCAAGGGTTTTTTTCATTCTTTCCTTCCACCATTCTGGCCTTTCCACTTCCCCCCATCCTTTCTAGGTTAGTCTACAACCCTTGACTCCTCTGTTTTTTCTAACGTAGATCATACCTTACTCTCTTGAGGAATTTAGTTGTCTTTCATCATTCAGCTTGTCTTCTATGGAGGAGGTATTTCCTTCTTTGCTCCTAGGTGGTTTGTAGTGCTCTTTAAGGAAATTTACCTTTATTTATATTCTACTAATTTTGGATTTTCTTAAGGTCCTACCCTTCATCTTCTTTCCATGATCCTTCCTCGAGCTATTGAGGCATGCTACTGTATTATTAGGGAACAGAGAAAATTTTTTAGAAATTCAGAATCTTATTTATTTTAGTAAAAATACAGTTTGGGACTTTAACAACTCTTGAGGGAGATTGTTAAAATGATGGGTTGGGGAGTATTCACTACTAAACTATGATCTAGAGGGATTTCTTCCTAGGTGAGATTAGGTTTACTAGTCGCAATTGTAGTTCTTATAATGTCATTCATTCAAACTTCTATAAGCTTGGAGGTGTCCTTATTAGAAGGTATCGCTTAGATTCCTCGCAGTTTGGGACAATTCCTAGCTATGTGTCCCACCTTCCTACACTCATAACAGATCCTTTCGGTCTTGTCCTCCGAAATGTCGGGCATCTTCTACTGCAGTGTCCCCATTGCCCACATTTATAATAGGTCATCTCCTTGTGTGGACCTTTATGGTTCCACCCATACTTTGAGCATTGTAGGGCCTTTCTAAGGGGTTGTGGATGGTTCGATGCCTTGTCATCCTTGAGACTGAACACCTTGGAGGCTTTCTTGTCGAGTCCTCTTTGACTCGTAGTTACTACAAGGGTCCTTCTATACTCTTGGTTCATTTCCTCCCTTGGGATGGGGTTCTCCCTAGCTTCCAAGGTGGCTATGGTAGCGTGGGTTTGTTTGGATACTTTTCTTGGGACCATTTGAAAATTTTAAGATCAATCCTATTAATTACTACATTTTCTAGTCTTGATTATGTATTCAAGGAAACAGGCTCTGATACCACTCAAGTTGTTATGCCCTTACCTAGTTTGGGCGGATCCCCGTGATCAACCCACCACTCTCTTGATTTACTAAGGGTTGTCCCTTGTTTATAAACCGTGAAGAGTAAGGCGTCCCTTAAACTTGCACCTTTCCTGGAAAAACATAAATAAAAATGCATATAATTTTAAACTGATCATACCTATTTTACAAGCGTATTAGCTGGTGGTCATTGGGTAGGCTTTATGGGGTTACCTGAAAGGGATATAATGGAGGGGTGAGTACAATGACTAAGTTAATGTGTTTTTTCAAAATTTATCTTTTAGAAAAAAATATTTCATTCGGAGTGTGCGAGACTCCTTATTCTCTTTTAAAAACCTTTCATTTCAAATTCTAGTTTTTATTACAATTTCTTATTAACCACGGTGTGTCATCACCAAACACACATCCTTAATCATGAAGGTAAAACACACAATCGGACGACAGCCCGTCCACTAAACCGACTTGTGGCGTCGGAGTGACTTTACCGACCACCTATATAGAAGTACGTCCACTTTTACCTTGAGAATGAGTGGATGTTTGCAACATCTGTCCATCAATCTCATAATAAATCTACGTGTCTATATGAGGGCAAAGACCTCATCCTAACCCCACCCTGGTCTCATTCTCTTGAAGTTACGTCTAGCTTTGCAAGGCTTCTAGTACGACTAACTGCCTTTATATCCACAAGGTTGTCTAGGGCCCTAGGATACATCACTACTCCTCTTGGGCATCTTGAAGGTCCCGTAAACACAGTGCATACACAATCAACATTTTTCACATAATGCCATATAATTTGTGGTGCCACTAGTCCAACGGCCCCAACCATCAACTCGACCTACACCTATTTGTCTTGACTAGTCCGAAGACATGTCATGTCGCACTGCTGCTAGTTGACTGAGTATGTCGGTCTTGTCTTGGTACCATGGCCAAATAATTCATTTACTTATGTTTTCATGGCATATAAATCACATTTGTTTATTAGCTCCTACTCGTGCCAATCTGCCTAGGGCCCACTATTTGAGATTTTCATAATTGGGCATATTAGCCCCAAAGTTCCAAAACTGAGGCCTCCGGCCTGACAGAGCTATTCAAGTTCTCGTCGAGAAGGTATTCCAAATTGTTTAAGCAGTGACACACAGTCAAGGGAGAGCACTTTCGACAAAATGTATTTTTCAACTATCCATCATACCAATTGAGTATGATGACATCTCCATTCATAACCGATGAATGTGTTTTCCACTTCCTTCGAGGAAGTTTCATCATACCAACCAGGTATGATCTAATTACAACTGGTAAGTAGTTTTTTCGCATGATTTTCACATCACTCCTCTTAGGTGTGATGTTTAAAATATCAATTAGTAATGGCTTTTCATTTTCGAGTTGCTTATCATCCCAACCAGGTATGATATAAAAATTCCACTCACCCGACTGTGTAGTGAACGTCCTAACTCAAACTCTTCTTAGTTAGCGTTCTCAGTATTTTGTGTTCCTATACGATATGAACATTCTTGTTCATTATTCTTTGCCCTAATGGCCATCATTCATCCCAAATGAATGAGAAAACCAACTTTTCCTTTATTTGCAATTAGGTCCCCAAAGTTATTTTTCTTTGATTTAAGTCCTTAGTGCTAGTTTTTCCTCAAATTGAGTCTCGAAACTTTTAAAATTTATCTTAGGACCTCGATTTATTCAAGTTCATAAAAAGGGGTTTAATTTCCCAAATTTCCAATTTGGTCCTCCAACTTTTCCACCTTCTAACTCTACTAAATTTGATTTCATCAAATTAACCATTCAAATTAGTTTAATTGTTGAAATTGAAGTTACATTGGAGTTCCTACACTTTCATACGATTCAATCGCACTTTGAATCGCACAATTTGGTGTCGGAATGAGCTCAAATGGAGCTCCGTCAGAAAACTAGACTTAGAGAGAGAAAGTTTCGAAAGCTTACCGTCGAGGGCGCGGTGGTCCGAGCTATTTATCAAGGCAGATAGCTCATGTCCTGAGGTTCCTTCTAAGATCAAGAATTGCATCAATTGATGCTGAATTGAGTGAGAATTTTATCATCAAAGTTCTGCTAGTTCTCTCTCTAGCACCGGTCGGAAATTACAGAGGGGAGCTGAAGTGGCTTACCTTTCAACTCTAATTTAGCTATAAGAGGGTTGTGGAGGTGTTGGGAGGGCTTGGTTTTGCCAGAGAAGGGCTCTAATTGGCTGATTTCAGCTCAGTCAAAATAGGGCAACTTCGGTCCGCCAAAGCTACTTTACTGTTCGATCACACTGGCACTTCTCCAACAACCCTCTCAGCAAACGAAGACTACATCCGTGTAGTTGACTTCTCCCTAGTTCTAAAGAACCCGACCTCGTCTTGTTTGGCTCAAAAAAAATGCCCAAGTCGGATCTCTAGTTCAAGCTTAACCGGAAATTGGAGCAATTGAGAGAGAATTGAGTTTTCAGGTGTTGAGAGGATAAATGAGGAGGGGCTCTTTATATAGGAATCTCGGGAATTTCTTAGTCATCCAATTGGTGCCTTAATGGTGGTAATTTATTGCCTGGAACTAACTGATTGGAGACTTTTCAGCTTCATTGACGCTGCATGATTTTTTGGTGAGTGAATAGTGTTATCCTTTGGATGAAGAAGACGACACTGTTACGAACCGGGTTCAATACTTAAACCAGCCAGTTCACCCCCAATTCAATCGAATTTTTCAAATCTAAAAATTTCAAAATTTATCAAAATTCATTTTCAATCCAATGGTGGCCTCAAATCTCAAATTTGAATTTTCTAAGCCACCTAGAAAAATGAATTTAGCATCTAATTCAATAGTGGTTCAAACTAGTCTAAACCAGTTCAATCCGGTTCAGATCCAGTTAACCAGAACCGGTTTGGTTTTCATCTCCAATTCATCCTAAAGTCCTTCTTCTTGATTTTTGTGACTCTTTAGGTCACTCAGGATTCATAAATATCCAGTTTTGCCCTTTCTCTATTGGTTTTGGTTCATAGATCGGCTTATTTCATAAACTGGTTCAATCCAGTTCACCCTAAACGGTCTGGTTTTTCTCTCCCAATTTTTCCTAAGGTTCTTTTCCAAGGTTTATGAACCCTTTTGGATCACTTAGGAGTTGTACATTCTTCAATTTGCTCATTCCCTTATGATCAGGTTTATGAACCGGTTTGATTTTCTCAATTGGTTTAACCGGTTCTTTTCTCAGTTTCCTTAACCTCAAAAGGGTGGGGTTTCAATCAGCTACCCAACGGTGGTCACCATTCGATACTAGGGTCGCCAGAGAAGCGCCGGCGCAATCAAACAGTGAAGCAGCTTCGGTGGACCGAAGCTGCCCTATTTCGGCCGAGCTGAAAATGGTCAAATTGAGCCCTCCTCAAGCTAAACCAAGTTATCCCAATAGTTCCACAATCCTCATATGACTGAATTAGAGCTAAAAGGTAAGTCAATTTGGCCCTCATCTATAAATACAAATCAGCGCTAGAGAGAGAAACGGCAAAACTTCAATGACCAAATTCTCACTCAATTCAACATGAATTGTTCCAATTCTTAATCCTATGAGGATCCTCAGGACAAGAGATACTTGCCCCGAACAAAAGCTCGAACCGCCGCACCTCCGACGGTAAGCTTTCTCTCGCTAAGTTCAGTTTTCCGACAAGGCTCCATTTGAGCTCAATTCGGACCCAAATGACGTGATTCAAAGTTAAATTGAATCACATCTATGTGTAGGAAGTGATTCATACCTTCAATTGAATCAATTAACTTCGATTGAATGGTCAATTTGATGAAATCAAATTTAGCAAGTTTGAAAAGGGGAAAATTGGGGAAACTTTTGGGGAAAATTGGGGATTTCATAAAATTGAGGGACAAAAGTGCAATTTCAAAAAATTGAGTGCCAATTAGCCATGAAAAAGATGTTGGAGGACCAATTGGTTGATTTTTGGAATTTATTGGGGTCAAATTGCCATTTTTGTAAAGTAGGGGCAAAATGGTAATTTTAGAAAAGTTAGGGACCAAAACTGTAAATTTGGGGAACTTGAAAACCTTAAGTGATTTTGAGTAAATTGAGGACCCAAAGTGAATTATAGAAAGTTTCGGCACTCAATTTGGGGAAAAGTTAGCATTAGGGACCTAAAGTCAAAGAAAAGGAACTTTAGGGACCTAAATGCAATTAATTGAAAAGTTTGGGCATTTTGATCATACGAGAGGAATTAAGGCTATCAAGCCAAATGTTAATAAACAAGGATGTCTAAAATGATGTAGGAATACAAAGGACCGGAATGCCAGCAAGGATAAGCTCGCGTAGAGGTAAAAAGCCAATTAAGAGGAATACACTACACTTATCGGGTGAGTGGGATTATTCACAGCATACCTAGTTGGGATGATGAGTACATCGGAAAAGAGAAACCACTTCTATGTGCAATTTTAATATCACACCTGGTTGGAGTGATATGAGAACTATGCAAAAAAACTACTTATCGATTGTAAGTAGATCATACCCGGTTGGTATGATGTCCTAGAAGGAAGTAGAAAACCTGCTTAACGATTGTAAGTGGTGTCATCACACCCAGTTGGTGTGATGGACGAGTTGAAAAGTGATTTTTGTTGGAAGTGTTCTCCCCTAATTGTGTGTCAATGCTTAAAAATTTTGGGAGACCTTCTTGACGAGAGCTCGAATATCTCAAATAGGTGAGAGGCCTCAGTTTTGGAAATTGGGGGCTAAAATGCCCGGTTTTGGAAAATCACGTACAGTGGACCCAAGGTCGGTTGACTCAAGTAGGAGCTCATTAACAAACATGATGATAAGCCATGAAAATTTTAAATGAATGAATTATTTTATTTGGCCATGGTACCAAGCCAGGACTGACATACTCGATGGACTGGCGATAGTGCGACAGGACCAGGTCGACAAACTAATCTACAGGTCGAGTTGAGGGTCAGGGTCATTGGATTAGTGGCACCAAAGATTAATGGCTTTGTGGAAAAACTTTTGTTTGTGCATGCACTTGAGGTTCGAGACCATCAACACGCCCAAGAGGGGTAGTGATGCATCCTAGGGGCTATTAGATGACATGGTGGAGATAAGGGAAGTTTATCATGCCAGTAGTCAAGGAATCTCGATATAGCTTCATACGCATGAGATCGGGGTGGGGTCGGGATAAGTTCTCTATCATCATACGGACACGGAGTTGCTTAGCAGGTTTGAGGGTCAAATGTCACGAACATCCACTCATTCCGAGGGTAGAAGTGGACGAGCTTCTATCTAGGTGGCCGGTAAAGTCGCTTCGACACCACAAGTGGGTATAGTGGATGGGCTATCCCGCGAATGTGTGATCCCTTCATGATGAAGGGCGTGTGTTGATTGTTAAACACGTCGATTATGGATAATGAGGAAAATGATTTTAAATAACTAGGAATTTATGGGAAATAATATTTTTGAAAAGAAATAAGGAGTCTGGCACACTCCAATTAAAGATGTTTTGAATACACTATCCCCATACCCATTCACTGAGTTGTCAAACTCACCCCCCCCCCCTCCCCCTCCCTTTACCCATTTTTAGGTAACCAAGGGAAAACCTACCTAAAGACCCTCCGATAGCTGAACCTGCCAGATATGTAAGAGTATATATTCAGTTTTTATTTATGTTATTTTAGGAAAGGTATAGGTAAAAAGGATGTCTTACTCTTCACAGTTTAGAGAAGGGGAAATCCTTAATAAATCGGAAGAGTGGTGGGTTATTCACAAGGATCCGACCAAAGCAAGTCGGGGCGTGACACCCAATCATCCCTGTGTCTAGTCATTTTCTTTATCATTGAAACCCTTAGCTCGGTGTCCTTCAGAACACTACGTACTTGCTTTCATAAGTTTCGGTATTAGTTCATTTTTGTCCAGTTTTGACCCTTCTTATGTCCTTCCTCATTTTCAGTGGCATCCTTTCTTCAAGGACTTTCCTTTCTCTTAATCCACTCTTACCCACCCGTGATCACTTCACACTTCTTTATTCCGAGTTAAACCCCTTTGATCTATGTGTTGATTACTTGTTTGGGAAAGTTCCCTTATTATAGTTTTGTTCTCTACTATATCCCCCACAATAGTGACTTTTACCTTAAGAACTACATGCTTAACCGTCTTATCATTCTTTGAAGATTTCTTTTCTTGCTTTCTTCATACTCCTTTCTATATTAGGGTATTTGCTCATTTGAATCCTTTTCTAACTGAAATTTCAGTTTCATCCCTTATTCTTTACTTGAGACACATTCTATTCTCGGTCTTATTTCATATACTCCACACCATGTCTAGTCACCCTCTCTTTAGGCTCCATCAATTTAGCATTAACCACTACCAGTCTTGATGTTAGTGATCATTTACTTTAATCACTTAATAATTGGAGGGTTTTAATTTTCCATGGGTTCTTAGATGTGTTTTCCTCTATTTCCTCTTTTATGGGCAATCCACCCTTTTCTTACTCGCAAAGCATCTTTTGATGTTATTTTCTTATTTAGATGTTACTTGAACTTAACTCACTCATTGGGTCCTCCTCAGTACCTTTCCTTTGTACTTGATCTTTCCACCTCAATGGTAGATCATTCATGATCTTATCTTCTTTTCCACTTATGTTGGTTTCATTACTTCTTGGTTGGGACACGTATGTCCTTCCAAGGCTTCCTTCCTTAGTAGGATTTATACTCCTTTTTCCCAAAATTCTCTTCTAGTTTTGCCATTGAAAATATCTAACCTTAAATGACATTCTTTGATGCCATCTGCTCATGCTTACCTTTGCTCTTGAAACCTTATGTGTACTCCTTGTGTACCTCATCTTCCTTCTCACTTATTCCTAGTATTCATCTATTTCTTTTAGGTGGAATTCACATCTTCTTTATTTTAATATCTCTTGATCATCCTACATGAGGGTTTGCTTAGACTTCTCATGGCTTTTTGGTCGTTACTTCCGTTTCAATCATTGATCTCTTTAAGGCTTTCCCTTCATCCTTATTTCCCAAAAGTTTTTGGCCTTTCCACCTCTCCCTTCTTTATTGGGATTATTGACCTTCACAAGGGTTTGTTCATTAACTACCTCGATCCTATTATTCTCCCTATCAAGTTATCTTGAGGTCTTTGTTTCTTGAGTCTTCTTATCCTTAATGTCCATCTTGTTTCCCTTTTTATGGCATAGTTCTCACTACTTCTTGGTCCATCTTAGGGCGTTGTTTATTCGCCCTAATCATTCTATTGTTATTAGTTATTTCCTTTAACTAGGTCCGTCTAAAATCTGTATTTGGCATTTCTGCTCTTTTATAGCAAGTCACACTTGGACATCCAGGTACCTTAACCTCTAATGTCTTTTAATGATGTCCTTGTTTAGTTCTAGCTTATCGTGGTTCATCTATCAGTTATTTTGCTTGGGGCTTTTTTCCTTTCATGGTCCCACTTCCAATCCTTATCCTTTTTCTACGGACTTCCATCCTGGGAGTTTCACGTTCTACCCTCCTAACGCTTCTTGAAAGTTTTACCCATATTCTTTTATTACACCTTTCTACCATTAGTATAGTTATTTGTTCTTGATTCCTCCTTGCCCTCCAAAATCCTTCCTTTGAGAAGCTCCTAATTGTTGTTGAGTTCCTCATAATTTGTGTCCTACATATCACTAATTCTTTCAAGAGTACTTGTATTATTCCTCTGGCTTTCTTCCTACCATACTTCTTTCCTCTTTCCTTTCTCCTTGTTTTATCCCAATGTGGCTTAGCATCTTCCGTGCTCCTTACTTCTTCCTTACTTTCCTCCTGGTCAGATTCCATTCCACTATTTTCCTTTGGGGAAGCCCAATCTTCTTAGTTTCCTAACTTTTATATATATGGTATCTTCCTTATTTCCTATGTGCTTAGGCTTTTACTACTCATGTACCCTTTACACCGGGCTTTACACTCTTCTTCTTCCTTCTCTTAGTTAGGGTATTCCCTTCTTGGTGAACTCTAGGCAGACCCTTCTAGAAATTATTTCCAAGTCTTGTATTCTCCATTCTCTGGTAGGGGAAAAACTTATTTGGCTATCTTTATGGTTTGGGTTAACTAGAAATAACTCGTAGTTTGCTTCCTTAGGTGGTCTTTTTTCTATCCACTACCCTGATTATTATTCACATACTTTCATTTCTGTTAGTTGTACTGGTCATTATCAAGGAGATTAAATCTAATCAAAGAGAACTAGATTTTCATTCATTCAAAAAATTATTTATAGCCGAACTAGGCTTATTATAGAAATTTTCAAATTTCTAGTCCATTGGGGTCATAGGTCGAGAGTTATCCTTAGAATGGTTATGGGATTCACGGTCTGATGGTTTTGAGGAACTGGTTGAAGTCCATCCATATTCCCTTATGGGATGAACTTCATGTATGGCCTCCAGTTCGTACCGCCTTAACATATCTGCCTTGCACTCATATATCCACTTCATCCATTGAGAATGATTGAAGCTGGATTAGACAGGTAGGGGTACTTGATGGACTTTTATGAAGGTGGCGTAGGCATCCCAATAGTTGTCCCATGCCTCTTTCTTAGTGGGATTCCTCTCTAGTTGTTGTGGGGCTAAAGGAGGTGTTGGGATCCTTGGGGAGGAACAGGTTCTTCTTGCCTTGGAGGAGGATATGTAATGCCCTCTGGTTCTAATAGGGCTCCAACGAGTTTCCTATAATCCTCAACCATATCATTGGGCACTCTCTTCTCAGCCTTCAAGAACCGTTGAACAACCGCCTCCCTAGGGGTAGGCTTTTGTTCTAAGGATTCTTCCCAAGGTTTATAAATCTCTTTGGGTCACAAGGGAGTTGAATTTGTCTAATTTGCCCGTTCTTCAATAAATGGTTTATGAACTAGTTCAGTTTTCTTACTCAGTTTCACTAATTCTTTTCTCAGTTTTCCTTAACTCAAAAGGGTGTGGTTTAAATAAGGGTAGTTTGTCGTGCCAGTACTCAAGGAAGCTTGATGTAGCTTCATTCACATGAGACCAGGGTGGGGTCAGAATGAGGTCTCTGTCCTCATACTGACATGAAGTTGATTTCGGGATTGAGGGTTGGATGTCACAAACATCCACTCATTACCAGGGTAGAAGTGGACGAGCTTCTATCTATGTGACCGGTAAAGTTGCTCCAATGCCACAAGTAGGTACAGTGGATGGGATGCCTTGTGAATGTGTGATTCCATTCATGATAAATAGTGTGTGTTATCTGTCAAACACACATATTGTGGATAATGAGGAAAAGCATTGAAAACCGAATTTTGAGGAAGAAATGATCTTAAAGGAAATAAGGAGTCTGACACACTCCAATTAAAAGCTATTTTTATGAAAACTCATTTCCACTTTTTTATCCCCTTTTAGGAAGTTAGTAAAAATTACTAAGGAAAACACAAGGACTTATCTTTTGTTAGGTATGCTTAAAAGTTATTTTTAAGCTTGCATTTTTTTTT
Source organism: Trapa bicornis (assembly GCA_030064425.1). Classification (NCBI taxonomy): domain Eukaryota; kingdom Viridiplantae; phylum Streptophyta; class Magnoliopsida; order Myrtales; family Lythraceae; genus Trapa; species Trapa bicornis. The sequence continues at coordinate 18,317,707 of CM057758.1, read as the reverse complement.
AATTTATGTTATTCGAGGGAACAATGTTACAGAAAGGGGGAAACCCCTTTTAAACCAAGGGAGCAGTATCAAAGCTAAGTTCCGTTGAAGTATTATCAATACTATGCCCTGACACTAATGAAAACTTAATTACCATGTAGGAAGGAGAATCCCTAAAAAGTTTACCATGAAATCCAATCCTCCACACATCACGTAGAGAAAAATCAAACCGATTTAGATGAACTTAGGCATGTCAATAGGACCCGAGACCCGAGCTTCGGGTCCCTACCCAACCCGAGCGGACCCGAGAAGTCTCGGGTCTGTTCGGGTCCGTGCTCGGGTTCGGGTCCATACATTGGACCCGAGACCTGATCCTCGAGTCTCGCATGGCTGGTTTAAAAATATTAGAAAATTTAAATAAAAAATATTATTTAAAAATTATTCTATTTTTTCTATCATTAATATTCTCACTGTATTATTTTTTTCCTTTATTAAACACTTTATTTTTCCTTTATTATAATATAATATATTTATAAATATCTTATTAACATACTATATTACTTATTTTTCCTTTATTAGACTCTAATAGATTATATTTCCTTTTTAAACCCTAATAAATTTATAAATAATTGAAACAATTACAATGAAAAAATTTATATTATATTAAGTTATATTTCTAATTAATTGTATTATTTAATAATATATAATATATATTCAAAAATTTTAAATAATTAAGAGATTTATAATTTATTTTTAACTAAAAAATTGAATTTAAATTATATAAATAAAATTGTATATATCAATAATTATACAAAAAATATCAAATAAATAAAAAGTGTTAATATGGAAATCACCCACATACATTTATAGGCATATAATCCACACTATTTTCCTTTTTATAACCACGCACATCAATTTTTAGATCGTTTTTTTATTATTTGTAAATTAAATTTAATATAAAATTATAATAGTAATTTATTAGGTAAAGTAAAGCTAATAAACATTTGAAAAATTAAATTTTGAAACAAATATTAAAAATTTTATATATTACAACAATTTAAATTTTTTATTTTTAGTAAAAACTATATATTAAAAAAATATAAGATAGACCCGAGCAGCGGGTTCGGATCCAACTTCTGGACCCGAGGCTCGGGTCTAGCATATTCGAGATCGGGTCGGGTCTAGGCCTGACCAAGTAGACCCGAGCTCGGGTGCGGGTCTGCTAAAACCCGCCCTGACCCAAGCTATTGACATCCCTAGATGAACCGGACCCGAACTGAATTAAACCGGTTTAAGAACCGAGTCAGTTTATGAACCAGAACCGATAGAGAAATAGTAAACCGGGAAATTTATGGATCCTAAATGACTTAAGTAGTCATAAAAGTCATGAAAAAGGACTTTAGGGTGAATTGGAGGTGAAAACTAAACCAGTTTAGGTGAACCGAATTAGAACCGGTCTGGACCAGTTAAAACCACAATTGAACCAGATTCTAAATTTATTTTTCTAGGTAGCTTAAATAATTCAAAATTGAGATTTGAGGACAACATTGGATAGAAAATGAATTTAAATGACTTTAGAAATTTTTAGATTTGAAGAACTCGGTCGAATGGAGGGGTGAACCGACTGGTTTAAGCTTTGAACCTGGTTTAGACCTGTCCGGTCCAGTTCGGAACAGTGTCGTCTTCTTCCTTCAGATGACAGCATTGTTCACTCACTGGAAAATTGAAGCAGTGCCGGCAAAGAAGAAACGTTTCCGTTCAATACGTTTCCGGCCATCAATGCCTGTCATAAAGGCACCAATTGGATGGCCAAGGAATCCTCGAGCTTCCTATATAAAGACCCCCTCCCCATTCATCCTCTCCACACCTAAAAAGCTCACTCTCTCTTAGATGCTTAGTTAATTGGTGAAACTCGAACCAGAGCTCCGATATAGGGTTCTTTAGAACTGGGGAGAAGTCAGCTACATGCCTGTAGTCTCCATTTGCTCTGAGGGTCACCAAAGAAACGTCGGCGTGATGGAACAATGAAGCAGCTCCAGCGGACCAAAGCTGCCCTGTTTCGGCCGAGTTGAAATCGGCCATTTTGAGCCCTCCTTGGGCTAAACCAAGCCCTCCTAACACTTCCTCAGCCCTCCCACAACCGAATTAGGACTGAAAGGTAAGCTAATTCATCTCTCTTCTACAATTTTTGACCGGTGCTAGAGAGAGAATCGATAGAACTTATATGATAAAACTCTAACTCAATTTGGCATCAATTGATGTGATTCTTGATTCTAGAATGAACCTCAAGATCAAAACTACCTGCCCAGATAGAAAGCTCAGACTATCGTACCCTCACCGGTGAGTAATCGAAGCTTTCTCTCTCTTTAGTCCATTTTCTGACAAAGCTCCATTAGAGCTCATTTCGACGTTAAAACTTGCGATCCAAATTGCTAGAGATTGTATGAACATGTAGAAACTCAATTTTAACTTCAATTTCAACAATTGGAAGTGTTTGATCAGTGAATTTTATAAAATCAAATTCGATTGTGTTAAGAAGTTGGAATTGGGGGGAAATTATGGATTTTCAAAAATTCGAAGGACCGAAATGTAATTTCCTAAAATTGAGAGTCAATTGGGCATGATAAAATGTTAGACGGCCAATTAAGAAATTTTAGAATTTTTAGGGAAAAATTTACCATTTTTGTAAAGGAAGGGCAAAATGGTAGTTTTGGAAAAGTTGGGGGACCAAATATGAAATTTGGGAAATTAAACCCCTTTTTGTGAAATGGAATAAATTGAGGTCCTATGACCAATTTTAAAAGTTTCAGGACTTAATTTGAGGAAAAACCAACATTAGGGACTTAAAGTTAAAGGGAAATAACTTTAGGAACCTAATTACAAATAAATGAAAGTTTCATTTTCTCATTCATTTGGAATGAATGAAGGCTATTAGGTTGAAGGATAATGAACCGAGACGTTCATATCGTGTAGGAACACGAGGTTCCAGGAACAGCAGCAAGGATAAGCTCACGTGAATACAAAAAACTGGTCTAGTGGAATTCACTGCATTAACGAGTGAGTGGGCTTACTAATGTCATATCCGGTTGGGATGATGAGCACAACTTAAAGTTAATAACCACTTACCGGTTGTGAGTGAGATTTTATATCAAACCCGGTTGGGAATGTAAAGTACCTCAAAATGAAAACCCACTACTAAGTGGTATTCTAAACATCACAACTTAGAGGAGTGATCTGAAAAACATGTGGAAAAACTACTTCCTGGTTGTAAGTAGATCATACCAAGTTGGTATGATGAAACTTCCTCGAAGGAAGTTGAAAAATCGTTCATCGGTTATGAGCGGAGATGTCCTTGTACCCAGTCGGTATGATGGACCGTTGAAAACATATTTTTGTCAAAAGTGCTCTCCCCTAAGTGTGTGCCAATGCTTAAACGATTTGGGAGACCTTCTTGGTAGGAGCTCGAATAGCTCTTATAGGTCGGGGGCCTCGATTTTGGAACTTGTGGGCTAATATGCCCAATTTTGAAAATCTCGTACAGTGGGCCCAAGGCTAGTTGGCACGAGCAGGAGCTCGTACACAAACATGAGTTATGTGCCATAAAACTTTAAATAAAGGAATTGTTTGGTCATGGTACCAAGACAAGACTGACATACTCAGTCAACTAGCTATAGTGCAACATGACAGGTCGACGAACCAGTCAAGACAAATAACTGCGGCTTGAGTTGAGGGTCGGAGTCGTTGGACCAGTGGCACCGCAGATTATATGTCATGATAAGAAAACACTGATTGTGCATGCACTATGATTATGGGACTATCAAGACACCCAAGAGGGGTAGTGATGCATCCTAAGGGCACTGGAAGACTTGGTGGGTATAAGGGCAGTTTGTTGTACCAGGTGACCGTGCGAAATTTGGAGTAGCACCAAGCGCATGAGACTGGAGTGGGGACGGGATGAGGTCTCTGTCCTCATACAGACACAAAGAATTTATTTCAGGATTGAGGGTCGAATGTTGCAAACATCCACTCATTCTCAAGGTAGAAGTGGACGTACTTCTATCCGATTGGCCGGTAAAGTCGCTCCAAAGCCACAAATGGGTTCAGTGGACAGGCTGACCTACAAATGTGTATTTGACCTTAATGATGAAGGATGTGTGTTGGGTGATGACACACCATGATTAATAAGAAATGTTGGTAAAAATCGAGATTTGAAATGAAAGGATTTCTTAAGAAAGGAGTCTGGCACACTCCAATACAAATCTTTTTTTTCGAAAAGTTGAAAGTTTTGAAAACTCATTCACTAAGTAGTAGTACTCACCCCCTTCCTTATATCACTTTTAGGAAATTTCGGAAAGCCTACCATTAAAGACCATCAACTAAGACGCCTGTGAGACATGTACAATAAATTTAAAATATTATGCAGTTTTGATTTATGTTATTCTAGGAAAAGGTGCAGGTTGAAAGGATGCCTTACTCTTTATGGTTTATAATAAGGGGAAGTTGTTCATAGGAATCCAACCAAACCAAGTCGGAACGTAACAGCTTGAGTGGTATCAGAGCTTGTTTTCTCGAATACATAATCAAGACTAGAAAATATAGTAACAAATAGGATTGATCTTAAAATTTTCAGATGGCTCCCAAGAGAGGAACCAAGAAAACTAGGAATGACTCTACTCAACACCCTGTCCTTATAGGAAGACAACCCTAGAAGCTTTCCAAATGCCTAAGGCATGGTAGGAACCTCAAAGGACTAAATGGGGAAGTATCCAAGAGAATGGTTGCTAAGACCTATTGAGGGCATGACGCTAAGTACAAAGAAAGCCAAGCCTAAAGCTATAAACGCCACCTAGGAGGATGCTTATCAAGAGTCTCGTAGCTCTCTATTTATTTTGTGACCACTTTCTATAATAGGGCTAAAAACTCCAACATATTGTACTACTCTATTAATAAAGTACTCAAAATTCCTAAAACCTATATATTAATGAAAGTGATCTTGCTAGGAAGATGGTCCCAAGAATAGTAAACCAACAAACCCCTTCACCATTAAAATTAGGGAAAATCCCATCCCAGTTAAGTAAGCAGAATGAGGGAATCAAGGAATATAGGAGGACTCTTAGAGTGACAATTTGAAAAAAAAGAATACTCTCAAGGTAATCACACTCAAGGACCGTGAAGTACCAAACTACTAGTAACCCCTAGAAAGGCCCCACAATACCCGAAGGAAAGGAGAAACCACAACAGTTTACACAAGGAAATAACCTATTAAAAGTGTGAACAATGGAGACACTACTGAAGAAGTACCCAACCCAACTAAGGACAAGTACCAAGCCTGTCATAAGTATAAGGGAATAGGACAGGTAAAGAAGGATTGTTCCGCACCTCATAGATTTAGGGCAATACCTCCTCAAAGGTCATGAAAGACATGAAGGACTGGTGACCAAAACCATGGAGCAGGTTAAGTAATCAGTTCACAAAGAGGCCAAGAAATGGCGAGGTAAAAATTGAATTTAAACTTCTTCTTCTTAAGGAGGTCAAGCCGTGAAGGATACTACAAGAATAGAGGTAAGGAAGTATGCCTAGAACCCTCTCATAAGGAGCAAACGCGGAAAATATATGGGTATGACACAGTAAAGAGTGAAGAGGAGAAGAAATACTCTATGAAAGGAAACTTTGGAGGGATACACATGACTAAGTACCCTTGAAGGAATCATTGATGGGTGGATGGACATAATGTGGAGTGCAAGGAACCAACCCTGAATTAGGAAACATTTCAAAGGAAGGAGGTATCCTGATGGCCTAGTGTGACCTGTTGGGAGAGAGCAGAAGAACCAAATAATAATTCCAGGAGAATCAAGTAGAAAGAAGAAACTAGTAGCAATGGGATGGCCAAAGAGAATAAACAAAACCCTAAGAAAGGCTGAGATGTAGTAAAGACTACACTCTATACAGGACAATAAGACGGGCATGAAGGACGAGTGATACAGCTGCCAAGATGATTAGACCAGAAAAATAGTCAAAAGGGGGTAGTTAAAGAAATGGTCTTTGGGAGAACCATGGATTTAAACCACGAAAAAGAAGGGATAAGTGAAAAGGCTAAAATGTTGGGAAAAAATGGATAAAGGAAATCCTTAAAGAAATCAATTACCAAGACCAGAATTACGATCAAAAGGCCATGAGATGGTTAAGTGAACCTCTCGAAGGATGATTAAGGGATTTTGAAACTAGGTGGATGTGAGCTCTCCCTAGAAAGAAATAGACATGTATTGGGGTACGAGTGAGAATGAGGATGGAGTATGAAAGACATACCCATAGGATCTCAAGAGTAAAGGTAAGCATGATAGAATAGCATCAAGGGACATTATTTAAAGTTAGGTGTCTTCAAAGATGAATGAAAAAGAAATTATGGGAGAAAAGGGGTAAGAATCCTCCCAAATAAGGAAATCCTAAGAAAAGATACATGATCTAATAAAGAAGAAATGGAACTAGGTGACAAGAGGTGATGAGATGAATTTGCAAATAACATGCATGCTAAGGTGAAAGAAACCCAGGGAAGCATATTAAGAGAATCTAAGGAGTAAATTAAACTCAATAAAAGGGTAAGTAGGAAGTTAGCATCAAGAGATGTTGTGACAAGTAAGAATGAGTGGACTATCCATAATAAGGTAATGAAGGAAAGAACGTTCGAGAAATGTTGGGAAAGTAAGCCCTCCAAATAAGATGTGGTTGAGGAATAACCACAATTAGTAAGACAGGTCATAGTCCACACGCGCATACGAAGCTTAAAGAGTGGACGGCTGAGCATAGTATGAAGTACACAAAATAAGAGTAATAAGTTCCTCAAATAAAGAATAAGGGACGAAATAAATGGGGAAGGACTCTAAGTGGGTAAATACCATAGTATAGAAGGAAAAGTAAGGAAATGAAGGAAGAAACCTTCAATGAATGGTATGAATGTTGAGCATGTAACTTCTAAAACAAAAGTCTCTACCTTGAGGGACATAGTGGAGAATGAAATCATAAAAAGGGAACTCCTTGAACAAAACAATAGACTGAACGGGGTCAAACGGGAATAATGAACTATGAAATGATTACAAACAAGTAAGAGTGGATTAAGGCTAAAGGAAAATCCTTGAGTAAAGGATGTCATTGGGAATGAGGATGGACCTAAGAAAGGATGAATCCCAACATGTCAGTAAAACATCGAGAAACCAAATAATTGGCACCAGAAAGACCTAATAAAGAAGTTGGGAAGGATGAGTGGGTAAGGAAAACCAACATGGTTATGTAAGACATGTTGTCAAGATATGAAGGATAATTGAATAATAGTAAAGTTAGTTGAGGAATACTACTTGATGAAAGGAGGGATGAAATTATACAGTTCTTGAAAGGTTGGAAAGTCATAAACAAGCCAAAAAGAAGTGTTGTAAGAAGTCTGATGGACAGAGATAGGTTCAAAACTATGTCATGTCGTAAGGGACATATAAGCACCAATAGTCCAAAGTAAAATGTAACTCGAGTAAGAAGGAGTCAGTTAGTAAACATAACAAGGTCAAAAATAAATTTGACCGAAGTTGTAATCAATGACGGATGAAGGATGGGTCAAATTGGGATGAAAGAAAAATAACACAGAAACCTATGAAAACAAGTGCGTAAAGCTCGAAAGAACGTCGAGCTATGGGTTTCAACGATGAAGAGAATAACTAGACAAAGGAACGATTTGGCACCTTGGAACTCCCAATCCTGAAATCTTGAGTAACAATCCAAAAGGAAGAACCTTACCCTGAATAAAGGGAGATGCGAACCTAAGAATATACATTGGGATTAATGAGCCAGACATGCCTCATTATTATAACTCCATGGAAGGAGCAAGCATGATAAATGAAAACAAATTCCTTAGATGAATGATTACGGGGACTAAGCGAAAGAGCAATCAAAGTGTAAGTATGTCAAGAAAACCCAAGTTGACATTAAGGAAAATTATTCCCAATGTGGAATATATTTGTTAAGTTTTGGGGAAAAAACTCCTAAAAGGAGGGGAGAGTTATAAACCCCGCCCTTTTGAGTTAAGGAAAACCAAGAAAAGAATCGGTCAAACCGAATGAGAAACACCGAACCGGTTCACAAACCTGTTTATTGGGGAACTAGAAAATTAGAGAAATTTCAACTCCCTTGTGATCCAAATAGATTTATAAACATTGGGAAGGAACCTTAGAACAAAGTGGGAGAGAAAGACCGGTCCGCTTCGGGTGAACCACACCCGAACCGAATTAAACCGGTTTAAGAACTGAGCCGATTTATGAACCGTAACCAATAGAGAGATGGTAAACCAGGAAATTTATGGATACCGAGTGACCCAAATAGTCCCAAAAGTCATGGAAATAGACTTGAGAAAGAATGGGAGATGAAAACCAAACTAGTTCAGGTGAACTAGATCCGAACCGGTTTGGACCGGTTTGAACCACTATTGAACCAAATTCTAAATTCATTTTTCTATGTGGCTAAAAAATTCAAATTTGAGAATTAGGCCACCATTAGATAGAAAATTAATTTAGATGAATTTAGAAATTTTTAGATTTAAAAAACTCGATCGAATGGATGGTGAACCGGCCGGTTTAAGCTTTGAACCCGGTTCGGACTGGTTCGGTCTGGTTCGGAACAGTGTCGTCTTCTTCCTTCAGATTACAGCACTGTTCACTCACCGAAAAATTGTGCAGCTCCGGCGAAGCTGAAAAGTCTCTGGCCAGGAAGTTTTAGGCAATGAATGACCGCTATTAAGGCTCCAATCGGACGGCCAAGAAGTCCTCGAGCTTCCTATATAAAGGCTCCCTCCCCATTCATCCTCTCTACACCTGAAAAGCTCACTCTCTCTCAGCTACTTAGTTTTCTGGTGAAGCTCAAACCAGAGCTCCAATATAGGATCATTTCTAAGCCAAACAAGGTGAGGTTGGATTCTTTAGAACTAGGGAGAAGTCAGCTACACGCATGTAATCTCCGTTTTCTCTGAGGGTTATCGGAGAAGCGTCAGCGTGATGGAACAGTGAAGCAGCTTTGGCAGACCGAAGATGCCCTGTTTCATCTGAGTTGAAATCAGCCATTCCGAGCCCTCCTTAGGCCAAACCAAGCCCTTCCAACACTTCCTCCCACGACCGAATTTGCCTCCCCTCTACAATTTTCGACTAGAACTAGAGAGAGAACCGATAAAATTTCGATGATGAAATTCTAACTCAATTCTGCATCAATTGATGTGATTCTTGACTCTATGATGAACCTCAGGATGAGAGCTATCTACCCAGATCAAAAGCTCGGACCGTCGTGCCCCTGACGGTAAGCTATCAAAGCTTTCTATATCTATAGTCTATTTTTCGGTGAAGCTCCGTTTGAGCTCATTCCGGCGTCAAAAACTTATGATTCAAAGTGCTATTGAATCGTATTAAGATGGGGAAACTCAATTTTAACTTCAATTTCAACAATTAGAAGTGTTTGATTAGTCAATTTGATTAAATCAAATTCGGTTGTGTTAAGAAGTTGAAATTGGGGGGAAAATGGGAATTTTTGAAATTCCAAGGACCAAAATGCAATTTTATGAAATTTAGGGTCAATTAGGCATGATAATAATGTTAGAAGACCAATTGAGGAATTTTGGAATTTTTGGGTAAAACTTATCATTTTTGTACAGGAAGGGCAAAATGGTAATTTTGGAAAAGTTAGGGGACCAAATTAGAAATTTGGGAAATTAAACCCCTTTTTGTGAAATGGAATAAATTGAGATAAATTTTAAAAGTTTTGGGACTCAATTTTAGGAAAAACCGGTATTAGGGACTTAAAGTTAAAGAAAAAATAACTTTAGACACCTAATTGCAAATAAATAAAAGTTTGGTTTTCTCATTTATTTGGAATGAATGAAGGCTATTAGGCCAAGAGATAATGAACTGAGATGTTCATATCGTGTAGGAACACGAAGTACCAGGTACGCCAGCAAGGGCAAGCTCGCGTGAATACAAGGAACCGGTCTAGCGGAATTCACTGCATTAACGGGTGAGTGGGATTTTATTTCATACCCAATTGGGGATGATAAGTACCTCAAAATGAAAAACTCACTATTTAATGGTATTTTAAACATCACAACATAGAGAAGTGATGTGAAAATTATGCAAAAAAACTACTTATGGGTTGTAAGTAGATTATACCTGGTTGGTATGATGAAACTTCCTCGAAAGAAGTGGAAAACCTGTTCATCGGTTATGAGCGAAGATGTCCTCAACTCGATTGGTTTGATGGACAGTTGAAAACATATTTTGTCAAAAGTGCTCTCTCGTTTAACTATGTGTCAATACTTAAACGATTTGGGAGACGTTCTTAACGGGAGCTCGAATAGCTCTTATAGGTCGGGGACCTCAATTTTAGAACTTGGGGGGCTAATATGCCCGATTTTGAAAATCTCGTACAGTGGGCCCAAGGCCAATTGGCACGAGCAGGAGCTCGTAAACAAACATGAGTTATATGCCATAAAACTTTAAATAAATTAATTTTTTAGCCATGGTACCAAGACAGGACCGACATACTCAGTCAACTAACGGTAGTGCGACATGACAGGTCGACGGACTAGTTAAGACAAACAATTGCAGGTTGAGTTGAGGGTCGGGGCCGTTGGACTAGTGGCATCATAGATTATATGGTATGATGAGAAAATATTGATTGTGCATGCACTGTGATTATGGGACCATTAAGATGCCTAAGAGGAGTAGTGATGTGTCCTAAGGGCACTGGGTGACCTAGTGGGTATAAGGGCAATTCGTCGTACCAGGTGACCGTGTGAAATTTGGATTAGCACCAAGCGCATGAGACTTGGGTGGGGACGGGATGAGGTCTCTATTCTCATACGGACACGGAGAATTGATTTCAGGATTGAGGGTTGGATGTCGAGTACATCCACTCATTCTCATGGTAGAAGTGGACGTGCTTCTATCTAGGTGGCTGGTAAAGTTGCTCCGACACCACAAGTGGATTCAGTGGATATATTGGCCTGTGGATGTGTGTATGACCTTTATGATGAAGGATGTATGTTGGGTGATGACACACTGTGATTAATAAGAAAGGTGGTAAAAACTGAGATTTGAAATTAAAGGACTTTTGAAAGAAAGGAGTCTGGAACACTCCAATACAAATCTTTTTCCTAAAAGTTATAAGTTTTGAAAACCCATTCACTGAGTAGTCATACTCACCCCCTCCCTTATATCCCTTTCAAGAAATTCTGGAAAGCCTACCCTTAAATACCATTAACTAAGATGCCTGTAATACAGGCATGATAAATTTAAAATATTATACAGTTTTTATTTATGTTATTCTAGGAAAATGTGCAAGTTTAGAGGATGCCTTACTCTTTACAGTTTATAATAAGGGGAAACCCTTTAATAAACCGAGAGAGTGGCGGGTTGATCACGGGGATTCGACCAAACTAGGTCGGGGTGTGACACCGATGCAGTATTGTCACTCTAGCGACACTGACACGACAAAAAATATCAAGCTGAATTCTGGCCATCTCTAACCTTAGGTGACTGGGTCAAACCTTCCACAACTTTCCATGACCAACCCCCGACCTCTAGGAACCTTCTAGGTAAGCCAATTCCACCTCCATTTCACTGGAATAGTGAAGTTGTAGAAAATGAAGCACTAAAACTTCTCTCCTCAAATTATCCATGCTCAAGTATCTAATTGACCTGAAGTTTATTCTGGGAGACTCTCCCCAAAGAGCACCAGCCACACCTATCCAGAGCTCATACTGCCACCCCCTCATCGGTATGAAAATCAAGCTCTCTCTCTAGAAAACTATTCCAATGAAGCTCCATTTGAGCTAAAAAATGGATCAATTGAGGTCATTCAAAAGCTAGGATGATCACAGAGAGATGAGGGAAGAGATTAGCAGCATGTTAAGGGGCCATTAACCAAGTTTAGGTGGTCAATTGTGGGAAATGAGAATTTAGGGGCCAAAGTGCAATTTTGGAAAAATTGGGCAAATTGGGGATTTTTGGAAAAATTGGGGGTCGATTTGCAAATAATGACAAGTTGAGGATTTGAAGGGAAATATAGAGAAATTAGGGGTCCAAAGGGGAAAACAAAAACTTTGGGGACCTAATTAATAATAAATGGACATTAGGGACCTAAGAGAAAATTTTTGGAGCTTTAGGGACTTAATTGTAATTATGGCATAATTAAGGACCAAAATGTTGATACGGAAATTTTGGGATTTTTCCTGCAAATAGTACTAATATGAATGCTTATGCCGGGCAAAAGGATCGTACACGAGAATGTGTGGTTGGCCAAGACAATGACGTGAACAAGTTATAGTACACGAGGTGAGTGGGTTTAGCATCACGCCTAGTTGGGCTAATGAGTACTGTATTCCTGCATTAAAATTTGGTTTTCTAAGACTGCCCTCCCTTGACTAGTTGAACAAGCTTAAAAATTTAGGGAGGAGATCCTGATAATTGCATGGAACATGCAATAGTCGGGTAATAGCGTTCAAGTGGGCCCAAGGCCAATAGGCACGGCTGTAGGGCCGTATACAAGATAAGATTTGTGTGCTTGAAAACTCTCATAAGAATTGGTGAATTGTGTGTGATTTGGTTACAATGTTGAAGTTGAACAGATGAACTTGTTGGGTGAGTAGCTACTGAGCCAAAGTCGGGTCATTGAACACGTTGGACTAGTAGTTATAGAGCCGAAGTCGAGTTATCGGGTCCGTTGGGCCAGTATCACCAAAGATGACGCAATCGAGACACCCGGTATGGGGTAGTAGTGGTTTTGAGGGCTGTTGGATGACCCATGAAGCATAAGGGCGGTTCATCGTCTAGTATGTCAAGAAGCTTTGTAATCTTCATGCGCACTGAGATCAAGGTCGAAGGGGGAAGAGGTCTCATCCCATATTATTGACATGAAGTATGGCTAGGGTATGAGGGTCGGACGACTGATGTCCACTCAGGCTCAAGATATAAGTTATGAACTTCTATCGGGGTGGATGGTAAAGGCGTTCTGGTCCACAAGTAGAACCGTCGGGTACGAGACTGTGAACGTGTCATCCTTTTTTATGATAAAAAGTGTGTGTGATTGTGTATTAACCCGAGGAGGGGTAAATAATGGATCACTATGGATTAATTGAAAACCCAAACAAATTTATCTCTAAGATTCCTTACTCATTGAGTTGTAAGACTCATCTCCTCCCCTTAACATTTTTCAGGAAAGAGATGGTCATCCAGGAACTTCCCTCTCCAAGCCTCAAAACTTAGGTATGATTTACGCTATCAATTTTGTATAATGTCATTCCAAGGGATAGAGACAGACAATATGCCTCACTCTTCATGGCCTAGGGGGAGGAGTGTCTCCTCAAGGTTAAGGAGAGTGGCGGGTTGACCACGAGATTCTGACCAAACCAGGTCGGGGTGTGACACCGCACGTGCAAATCTCGCACGCGTGGCACAGTGTCATCTTCCTCCTTAGGATAGTTGATAAAAAGGGATAAGGGAGAGATGGGCGGTCTTCGATGACCTAAAAAATGCTTCGATCTAACCGTCGGCGAGCGAGATGGGGGCTGAGTCCTATCCCGGTCGGTAGCCCCGTCAGTTGTTGAGCTTCCTATGTAAAGAGCACCTCTTGCCCTCGATTTCCTCATCCCACCAATGACTGAAGAAGAAGTGGTGCTCGGTTTTTCGGTGAGACATACACCAGAGCTCCGACATCAAGCCTTTCTTCAACCTCCGAAGCTGCAAGTGGTGTTATTGGAACTAGGAGGAAGTTCTCCACCCAGGTGCACCCTTCGTCCAACCGAAGGACCACCGAGGAGCACCAGCAAGACTGCATAGTACTGCTGCTCCAACTATTCCGAAGTGACGAGATCTTGTCGAACCCAATTCTGATCACCCCCAACCTCCTACAACTTAAACAACTCTCCCATGACTCTTCTTAGCCGATCTTCGACCCCCCTAAAGCTTCCAATTAAGTTCATTCCCCCTCCACTCATCGTAGTATTAAAACTCTAGAGAGATAAAGTGGCAGAAAATTAATGACCATATTCTCCCTACCTAGGATGCTAATTGGGGTGATTTCCAATCCTCGAAGGACCCTCTTAGAGAAGGCTAACTTCCCTAATCCAGAGCCCCAGCAACCGCCCCAGCCGATAAGATTTTGAAGCTATTTCTCTCAAAGTTTAGTTTTCCGGCGAAGCTCCGTTTGAGCTCATTTCATGACCAAATGATAAGATTCAAAGCATGAACAGATCCTAGGAAGGTTGGAAAGACAATTAGTGGCATGCTAGGAAACAATTAACCAATTTTGTGGGGTCAATTTGATGAAACAAGATTTTGGACAAAAATGAGCAAATTTGAGGAGTTTGTGGGAAAATTAGGGATGTTCAAAAATTGGGGAATTTTTGTGAAATTAACTCAATCGAGGACCAATTGGCAATTTGGGTGAAATTGAGGGCCAATTTGTGATTTTGGGGGAAAATTTTGGATCAATTAGTAATTTAAAAGAAATTTAAGGGTCAATTAGTAATTTGGGGGAAATTAGGGACTTAAGTGTAATTAAGTATAAACATAGTGACCTAATTTCGATTAAGGCATGATTAAGGGCCTTCATGCCAATTTTCTAATGTGAACACTCGGACCATATAGGACAGGCAATTCCAAGACCAGCACAGAGGAGCACATAGCCTGCCGAGATCTAGTCGGGGACAAGTCGAGACATACTGGGTGAGTGGGTTTTAGCATCACATCTAGTTTGGCTAATGAACACACCTTCATGAATTGAAAACTATTTTTCAGAAATGCTTTCCCTGCTTGAACCCACTTAAAATTTTTGGGAGACTTTTTTGAAAAAAGCGTGAATAATGAAATGACTAGAGTAAGTCTTGCTCGAGTGGGCCTAAGTCCGATGGGCATGGGCTTAGGCCCGTAGACAAATAGATGAGTATTAAATCCATAAAAAAATATTATAATGAACAGTTGTATGTGATAGCTACCGAGCCATGACTAGGGTTGTAAACTCATTGGGCTAGTGGTCACTAAGTCGAAGCCAAGTCGTCGAACCCATTGGGCTGGTAGTACCAGGCTAAAGCTGGCTCAGCAAGCTCATGGGGGCTGTTAGCACCAAAGATAAAAGATTTTAACTAAAAAGACTTGATGTTTGTGCATGCATGAGATACGAAACCATCGAGACACCCGATATGGGGTAGTAGTGGTTCTAAGGGCTACTAGACGACCTAGGGAGCATAAGGGAAGTTTGTCGTTTAGTGAGTCGGGAAGCTTAGTGAGCTTCATGTGCATTGAGACCGAGGCTGGAGGGGGAGAGGTCTCGTCCCACATTTATGGACAGGAAGTATGAATTCTAGTCTAGGAACTGGACAATTGAGGCTAACATAGACTTGGGTAGAAATTGTGAACTTCCACTAGAGTGGACAATAAAGACACTCTAGTCAATAAATGGAATAGTCGGGGACTGTTCTGTGATGTGTGATTCCCTTTAATGATAAAGGGGTGGATGGTTCTGTGCTAATCAAATACGTAAACTAAATAAACTTCATGAATGCTTAAATATATTGATAGCTTAACCCCTTATTGAGTTATGAAAACTTATCCCTCCTACCCCCTTTCAGGGGAGCACGTACACCAAGAAGAGGGAAATGGTCAAGCGAGAAGCCTACACGTATATGGTACGAAATATTTACTACAATAGTTTTGATTACTTTGTTTTTGGAAAACCAGCAGGTTGTAGGCCTTTACTTTCTTTTTTCCACCCCAATAGAAATATCAGGATGGAGAAATGAAAGGTGGCAGATTGCTCATGGTGTTTCGATCAAATTGGGTCGGGGCGTGATAAACAGTGACCCATACAACTACGGAGGACTCAGAATGGTGAAATTAAAGGACAACGAGTTGAGGACCAAAACCTCCTTAATAGATTAACCAACAAACCTTCGCTCAAAAATATCAAATCAATGAATTAAGATGAACAACAGATCAGTTAGCGGGTGAAGTACCTAAAAGTGGCAATGGAAGTGAGGTGGATAGCCCCGCAACTGTGTCCATTGTTCAAAAGGGAGAGAGAGTGATGACTAGTCACAACATGTAGTAGAGGAAATAAGGAGGAGACTCGCAAGTGACCTGCAAAAACTGAGAGAGGAAGGTTGTACAAGGTGAGATCTAATTTTTAGAAACCCAAAACGGAGCTTGGCAAGGGAGACATACCGGAAGTCATCAGCCGACATGTAGAGGGTTAGCAAAATCCCTTGTCAGAGATCCAATGGAGAGCCAAAGGAAGAACGATGATGGAGGCTTCGACAATCAGGGAGGGTTAGAGCACTGTAGTGATGGAAATTTGCTCGAGGTATAAAGACCCCGAGTAACAGTCAAACTAAAGGTCATTTTGGTTGATAACCAAGATGCCCTTAGATTTAAAAGTCAAAATTACCCCTCAATTTGGCAAAAATTACAAGGCGTACCTAGCTATGAATATTACCATCATATCCCTAGAACTTCAGAATATTTACAATCCGTGTCATTTAGCCAATGTTACTGAATTCCCCTTCAAATTCAATAAAAATTATGGATATGCCATTGGGTAAATTAAATTACCAAAATACCCTTGTGAAATGGATAAAATTTCATGAATTCCCTCAGGGGCATATTTGGGATGATAAATGAGGTTTAGATGCTGAAATTACAAAAATGCCCCTCACGACATAATTGGAGTACGAAGAAACTTTGAGCCTTGATTACTAACCTAGATTCTTCAATTACTAGATTTTAAGTGAAGGTACAAAAGGAGCAAAACATACATGATCGTGCAAGAGTAGCACGAAGATTCGGGAATTCTTCTGAGACGAACATGTCATTGGATAACAATGAGTGGGATTTCTAGCATCAGTACCGTTTGGACCAATGATGCGATATTACTCACATTTTATTATTTTCTAAATAATAAAAATATTTTCATAATATATTTTGTCTTTACTATGTTAACCCAACTAAAAATTATTTTTTGGGGCAATATATTTTTTATGTGGATTATAATGTTCTAGTTGGCTCGAGGCTACGGTTTTTAAAGAGAAATTGATCTAAGGCCATGTTTTGGAAATCTCGTGAAATTGGGCCCAAGGCCAATGGAAATGAGCATTGTCTCGTCGATTAATGTTGAACTATAAGTTGGATAAAAATTATCACAATTTGATAATTGTGTGTTTAAGCTTATAAGCTAAAGTCGGGTTGTAGCTCGTTGGGCTAGTAGTACAAAGAGAAAGTTCTAAATCAAAAGATACTTGTTTTGTGATTGTAATCGTATGAAACCAAATAGACATGCGATACGGGGTAGTTTTAGTTCTAAGGGCTATTGGATATCAAGGTTGGTATGAGGGAGGTTGTGATGGTCTAGTACGTCTTGAAGCTCTGGGAGCTTCATGTGCACTAAGACCGAGGGAATAGAAGAGTGATGTCTCACTACCTCCATATGGGGATCAAAGTATCGATAAGTCTGGTGATTGGGCAAAGGTGCTCACATAGACGATGTGGTGGAGGTTGTGGCCTCTTACCAAGGTATACGGTAAAAAATGCTATGGGCCACTAGTGGGACAAATTAAGGTTGTGGCCTCTAAGTATTTGTTCTACGACGATTTGATTACTTTATTGAGAAAGGGTGCGTGATCATTTGTCTGATATAAATGTATGTAAATTTTACCTTTTATAAAATTAAGGAAAACCTTCTAGATATGAATAATATAATTTTAGCTTGTGAGATACATGCGATAAAATAATAATTGAAGATCGGGTGAAATAATTTTAAATAATAAATAAGTGGTTACTTGTTAAGCGGAATCCCAACTCATAGGGATTAAACAAAAGTAGTATGTATGAACATTTGGTTATGTGAGTTGTTGCTCATTGTAAATACAAATAAACTTTCAGGACTTATTATGATAACCTCAATGATAACTTACTTCTAATGAAAAGAATAGATTTCAAACTTGTCAAATACAAGTTAATTATTTAAATCTTTATAAGGTTACATTATAAACTCCTACTTTACCCAAACCTCCTTGAAATTCTATTTGAAATATGTGTTGAACCGTGGACATAAAGTCACGATATTAGCTAAGCACATTCATTGAGTTGTCGAACTAATTCTGATTTGATTATCCATTTCAGGCAACAATGGTGAAAAAGAACATGTGTTAATGGGAAAAGCCAAAAATAAACTAAAAGTATATCGTGTGTAATTACTTTATAAATAGAAATGTGAGTTGTCGAACTAAGCACATGTGTTATAAGGTTACATTATAAATAGTCCCGGTATGATTTCCTAATTTTATTTTTTAAAAAATTAATTTATTAATTTTAAAAAATAATTTGATATGTTTTGTTTTGAGCCTTATACTATGTCAAGTTTATAATGATAATGCACTTATTAATGTAAAACCAAGAGTACGTGACAATTATCTATACCAATTGAGAAAAACGGGTTGGGATATAATAGCATTAATAGTTGTTCTAATTTTTATTTTTACAACACTCTTTTCCATATGATCACATGTACAAAATAGTTGAATATAATATTGGTGAAATTTCATTTCAATTTTCCTATTCGTTCTTAACCATTCTTCTGTAGTAAACAAGTTATTAGTCTATATATTTTTAACCATTCATCTATCAAAAAGTTACTAGTTTATATGGAATCAAACAATGGTAAAATAAAAAGAAATAAATAAGATAATTGAGGTATTTAAGGAATAGTGATTGGTAGTTGAACCTCACATTCGAGGTCAAAATTGCGTCCGTCGAATTGATTCGAGCTCAGGTTGGGTTTGTATCCAGCTGCATGAACTCAAGTTCATATTTGCTTGAATTCGAGTCTATTTAGACTTAAGCATGAGTCGAGTTTAGGTCAATTTACACAGACCCCAAACTAAGACTTGTTTGAATTCGAGTACAGTTGGATTCGAACTAAAATTCAATATTTTTTATTAGTGTAAATTTAAATTCGTAATAAACAGAATTTGTGAACATAAATTTTAGTCGGTTCAAATTCATCGCAAATACGTGAAGTTAACGTTATTCAATATTAGATGTAGTGAATACAATATTGAATTAGATTTAGATCTGTCGTAGAAATTTAAAATAATTCGAGTCGGTACGAGTTTGTATCATATAAAATCCGACCCCATCCAATAAATTGACAAGTTTAGGAGCGGGTAGAGGTTATAGGGGTCGCAGTTGGTGAGCAGTATCATTATCTACAAATAAATATTTAAAAGAAAAAAATATTATTATTAAAGTGAATATTTTTACTAATAATAAATATGTTTAGAGATATAGGCAATAATATTTGAAAAAATTAATATAAAAATACAAGTACTAATGTGAGGTTATAACTTATAATATTGATAGAAATAAAAATAATAAATTCAAAATTTTGAAAGAACTACGTGCACACTTGTAATCACAGGAACATATATATCCAAAAATTTGAAAAAAAAATTGATAATTAAGTGAACACAAATAAAAAAAAATAAATTAAGAGAGCTAATAGATAAACTATTAATAAGAAAATTTGTTATTTTAAATATAAAATTACAAAATTTCCCTTCTGATGAGCCCGCCTAATATTATCCTTTCTTCTTCTTCACCTCCTCCATCCAACCCTAAAAAAACCCTCACAAAAGCGTGATCCTGATGTCTCATCATCATACTGGTGAACGTTGACTTGCAGTATCTCCCTGACACAGAGGCCAATGCATGGATAAGCATGTGAATGTGAATGATATCGTTGAACATGATATTCACAGTCGTCCCCCATGGGGATAACCCTCTCGCTCCCCAAGCGGCGTTCCTCTTCGCGCTGGCCTACCTTCGCTATTGGCCCGTATTCACCCTTCATGTTGTTGTTTGACAGACAGAGAATGCATGCATCCAATCACTTGATCCCATTTTGAGAAGACATTGTGAAAATGTGGTCCGTGTATTATCATTGCATGAAGAGTTACTACAAGGAAGCACAGATTTTTTAGTGTTTTAGTGTTATCTTTCACCCATTATTTCCTTTTCACCTGGTCCACAAAGTCAACATTACACCTTATTTCTAATAAAACCTTTTCAAAATATTATAAGGTGATAATTTTATATTTGTCTATTAATAATATAATTTTTTCATAAAATATTATACATTTATTATATTTATTAAATATTTTAATATTATAATTAATTTAAAATAGTTATAGTACAAATTAAAAAATGACGACCTAAAAGAGAAATTAGCAAATAACCAAATATATTGTTCATTAAATTTTTTATATTATTAAATGATTAAAATATTTATTGATTCAACCCTTAAATGGTAATATTTATCTTATAATAAAAGTTATTGTTTTAATTTAATAAAATAAATATATCAAATTGAAATATTTTCTAGAGTGACATACCATTTTAAAATATGTTATAAAAATTTACTAATAAAAAATAAATGAAAATTAACATACTAATATGAATTATATTATAAAATAATTATATAATCATGCAATTAAGTAAAAAAGAAAATATATCAACAAACAATATTTTGTAAATTAATTGCTCCATCAAATAACAAATAAAAAATATCATCTTGATTTAAAAAACTTTTTTACTTGATATAATTTTCACCATCCATATATTATCCTTACCACTTTTCCATTTTCCATTATTCTATAAAATTTTAATTTTTATCAATAAACATTTCTATCAATACTTGAAAAACTTGATATATGATGGTATTTTTTTTTACTTTTTTTTATAAAAATCTCAAATTTAAACCCTCATTTTCATGAAATTTCAAATAATATTATAATATTTTTCAACTAAATAAGATATTAACATTTTTTTGGATCAAGTGTTAATATTTTGCAGGTGACCAAGTAAAATTCTAACATTTATCATATATCATCAACTAATAGTACATGCATAATAAAGTTAAAATTAATTATGAATGATATTATTTGAAATGTTTTGTTAATGTAAGTGTCTTATGTGAAATTTCATACTAATTTTGTTGCCCTAACCCTAAAATTTAACACTAATTTAGATGGAAAAAAAGTGTTAGTAATTAATTGAGTGAAATATTATTAAAAGTCACTTCTATTTCACTATGCCTAAAGTATAAGTCCCATTTTATGAGCTAAAAAGGCCAACTTGAAACTAAGAGTAAAATTGGATCCTATCTAATATATGGGCTGAGCTCCAAAGGATTTCCTTTGCATAGAAGAGGTTGGAATGTCCATCTTCATCATCATGGTGAACCTCTCTTCTCAGCGGTATTCCTTGTGTTAGAGGGGAGAAGAAAAGGCCGATCAATTCACGGCCAATTCTTTAATTTTTTTCCCAGTTCCATAACCATGGAGTTAGTATTTCACCATGGAGTTAGTATTTCACCATGGATATATGCACAACCCTTACTCCCCATCACATTCCCAAATTAATAAGATGCTGGAAAATGAACAAAGTCTTTACCAATGAATGATTAGCTATGCTGAGATCCAAACCTATAGAGAAAGTAAATACGACAGAGGACAAAAATATGTCAAGTTTTGATACTCTATATGTTGTACTACTGTTGAAGTAAAGAGCTATTTGTAATAATATGCAGCACACAAGAGAACAGATGATAATTATAGAATATCATATAGCTATCCAGCAATCGTCTCCAAATTATTCAGATCAGTAAGAAAAACGGTCAAAAGATGAGAGTAGTCGAGAATCGACATAATAAAGGCTCTCATGAGTTCATTTTTATCAAACTCCACTGGTTTTGGCCCCCTTTAGAGACCTCAACCAGCTGATACACAATTGATTACATTTTTTTTTTCAAAATCGGCCAGCACCCACTAATATTGCAGCACCGTACTGGATAGTTCTTTCAACTAGAGCCATATAGATAACTAGTGATCGCCATGCTTGTTCCAGCAGACGAGCATGGTGATGCAGCGCTTCATGATGTAGAATCTCGCCTTGTGCTCCTTGGCCAGGTTAGTGCACTTCTTAGTAATGTTCGAGCTCTTCTGCGACACGCTCCTCGGAAGAAAAGACGACTTGCGGCCACCTCCTTTTCCGTTGACGACCCTTGTCGAGCAGCTCTTCATCAGCAGTGGCGAGTTGGAGGAGGAGGAGTTGTTGCTGCTCATCTTCGTCGAAAAGCTCCTAGAAATATGGTTCTTGGAAGAGGAATAGCAAGTTGATAATGCCTCCTTCTTTGAAGACTCAGAGTAGCTCTCATTCATGGCCATCTCTTGTAAATAATGTGATGGGGCTTTTACTTGTACTCCTGTGGTACTTATTGCAGGTAATAATTAGGTTTTTATGTTAGAGATTCAGAAAGGGGAGAAAAAGAAAGGGTGCAGGATCGGGACCAAGCATATCTATCAATTACGTGTATATATATATAATATTTAATTTATTATTTATAAATATATTTATAAAATGTTAAATATTTTTTTTATTTATAATTTTATTAAGTAATTTTTTTATATTTTTATATAAATTTATATATATAATGATATCATATAAATTATATATATTTTTTATTTAAATTAAATTAAATATTTTTTTATTAATAACTTAACATATATTATTTTGTATTAGGTTTGCGTAATATATTTAATTTATTATTTTAAATTAGTTAAATAAAATGTTAATTATATATACTTTTATTTATATATATTTGTATTAAGCTTAAATTATATATAATATGTGTTTTAAAATATATATCTAATTTAAGTTAAATAAAATATTTATTTATAAATTAAAATATCATATTATAGTATATATAATAAATTATATTGTAAACTGAATTTATTATTTTATAATGTTAGAAGGTTTACTATTGTATTTGAGAGCAGTATTCGATTATTTATTTTAATTTTAGAAAATATTTGAAAATAAAATTTGAATTTTCAAATATAGTATAGAATTGTATAACCTTCAAATATAAAAAAAATTAATTGCCTCAAGTAGTAAAACACTTATAAATTATATAATACATTATTTTTTTCACAACATATAATATAATGCATTATTGTACTACAATAATATTAGAATAATATGCTATAATATATAATAGTGTGTATAGGAATATGTATATGTATATAATAGTGTATGACAAAAAAGATTATGATGTGCGTATGTATTACGCATATGTTCAGAGAATTATTTAGGGGTGACATACAGGACCAGTTATTATTGGATTCATAAATTTTTTTTATTTTTTTTTTGTTTCTCCACCACAAGTTTTGAATTTAATTTCCCAATATATTCGAGATTCGAAAGAGTAAAGGGGAATCCACGTCACACTCTTGTAACATGTGATTTGATTTACATATTAGACTATTTTAATTGAATTTTCATTCATTCAACTCATTTACTATTATTAATAAATTAGAAAATATTAATAAATATTTAATTATTTAATTATTTCTTTATAGCAGTATTATGAAGAGATTAAACATCGTAGGAGCGCTTATTTTTGTAAGTAGTCTACATGTATGTGAGGGTTCATCTGAAACTGTTTCTACGTAAAGTTTAGTTTACCGTTAATAAAATGAATGCAAATTCCGTCGTTAGCTTTTTAATCAATGAGAATAATAGAATATACAACTAACTCCACACTTAAAAAAAATAATACAAATGTACATTTTATGTAACTTCACATTTAAAAAAATAAAAATGGTAAAAATATATACTTTATTTAATTTAAAATTATATTTTCTACCTACCCGATCATTTACATACGTTTATATTTGTAGCAGTATAACAATTGCATCAATTTTATTATTTTTGTTTCTTAGTCAGCAGTGCATCACTCGTCCAGTTTCGGGTTGGTTATTTGTGTAAGTACACAATTCTAATATAATGTAAAAAAGTATTATATAAGGATATATTATCAAGCTTATTTATATTTAAAAATTATTATTTTTAATTAATTAAATATTTGTACACTTATATATTAAAAACATTTTTTTATTTTATAAAATTTTGTATTATATCATTAACTATAATAAATAAAATACTAAATATATTTTATAAAATATATGTAGGATATATTTAAATAATTAAATATATTTTATTTTATTTTGTGTCAGTGTATTGCCCTCCCTCGTTCGCCCACGTAGAATTTGAAGTACGAAAATCAATAACATATTGTGCAAATATATCATATGGTTGTCTTGATATTATATCAAAATACTACATTGCATTGGCTCATTCTAATGTGGAGGTGTAGTGAAGACAAGAGTAAAATATTGAATATTAATATAAAACCCAGACAAAACTAACGTGTTCATTGCATTGAGGTTAGAAATCCACGTACCATATTGTTATATCATGATGTTGTGTGTGGTATGCTCTCCTTCACATGTGCCAAACTTTATAAATATATGTTCAAATTAAAGAGTACCTTGAGATTGCAAATAATATTCTATTGCTACTGGTGGTGAGAAAGTACCATTGATTTTTTCTTTATAAGTGTGTGCATTCGACCCATTTGTCCATATTGTCGGTTGCACGACAACCCAGACCGTGAAAAAACATATGTACGTGTTAGTAGAGAATGCATGGTGAGTAACTTTTCATCTTTTCTGTTTACATTATGTGATGAATACCTTATACCCATGTTGTGAAAGAAAGTCTCCAATGTATGTTGCTAATCAAGGCATACACATACATATACTAAATATTGTATCCTACCACATATTTTAATATTTAAGGGTTACATGGTATTATGTTGTTATAGTGGTATGCCACGTGTACATGATAGGTGCCCTTAATTAATTAATGCATGGGAAGGTATCATAAGGGGTCCCTTACCCAATTACTTGCATATATAATATAGTATTATTTTTTGCATGATATTCTATATGTATATACATATGTGCTAAAACATTCATACATAAATTAACACATTTCTACACAAAATTAATTCTAATATTGTGCATTTGACTAGTTATACTGTGGGTTTCATCTTGTCGGAATCTCAGCATAATACATGGGATATTTCCCATCTCATCTGAAGTATAGAATCTAATGAATTTAAAGACACCAAATAGTTTGACCCAAAAAACAACAAATCGTGAATTGATTGGCTCAACATTAAGTCGATGGGCAAAAGTTTTTTCCATCGCAGTATAGATGCGGTGTTCGATTGGTCAAATTAAGAGGTGGAAATGTATTGGTCAAAGCAGAAACTCTGACTTGCATGAGATTAAGTCAACGGAAGGTGTCGGAGAGTCAATATATTTTTTCACAGTATCATGTGGTCGTAAGAACAAAAGGATACGCATGGTCTGAAGGGTCACCACGTGCATGCATGTGAACGACATGACACTTTTAAATTTAATTCATTAAATTATATTTTAAGACTTATTTTTCGTTGTTATCCAAGGTGGATTTAGTGGAAATGTTGATGGCCAAGAGGCCAACCCAATTCCTAGCCCCTCACACATACTCCTCTTCATCACTCCACTCCTCCATTTTGTGTGTTAGATATAAATTTCGCAAAACTTCGGGTCCTGTCGGATTTTGGCAGATACGCACCGCGATCGAAAGACGGGTTCAGATCACACCCGAATGGATTTGAACTTCGAGTTCAGTTGAACGGATTCATATCTGATCCGAAGTCCGGATCTATTAGGTCCGAACTCGAACTTCGGCTACATAGACATGAAGGTCGGGTCCAGCTTTATATACCGAATCCGAGACTCAAGTCCTTCCGAAATAAACCACATATAGGTCCTTCCCATTCCAAAAGGACCGGAGGCGGGTCCTGAGTCCTTTTTTAAAGACACCACTCGGGTCCTTCCGAAGAAGTTCTCCACTGATCAAATTATACGCAATGTGAAGTAGGTATGTGGCCTCCTCCCTACAACCAACACAGAATTAAAAAAAGGAAACAAAGTTGAGCAACTATCTCAATTCCCTTCGAGGACTTGCCGGAATGAAACTCGGGGCATTCCCTCTGTTTCCCTTTCCCTTTGATGTGTGAAGGTATAAGAAGCGTCATACCTTAACAGTGGCGAAGATCATCCCATTGGTCGTACTTGAAGCTGCCAAGTAGGTAAAAGAAAAAAGTAAAAAAAAAAGAATAAGAGTGTTTAGCTCAAATTGAATAAGTTTGTACAAAATATAGAATTGTTAGTAGTTTTATAAAAATTAAAATATTATACTATTTATAAATAATAATTTTTAAATAAAAATAAGTTATATTTTCTCACATAATACTATAATTTTTATCAAATAATATTACTTATTATATATTATTAAACCTATTGTATATGTACCCATATTCGACCCTAAAAATAGGTTCATTTTTTACTTGAATATTAAGAAAAAATATCTAAATAATTTTATTATTTTACTCTTTTAGATTTATAAATTTAGATATTATACTATTTATAATTTATAACTTTTAAATATACATATATTAAACCATTTTCATTTATAATATTTATTATAAATGAGAGGATATAAGGGAGGGATGATCGTCTGACTGTTTACCCGCCAATCTGTCCGTTTACAATCCATGGCCGCCGGTCATCATCGACGACTGAGTAATTTAGATACCTTATCCACGCTTGCGTGCCCACAAAGGAGATGATGATGCCGTGTTCTCCGCTGATCAAATTAAAGGCATGCTGGAAATGTTATACATACTGAGATTATGAATGGGTTTCTCACATTAATGGAAGTGAACTCATCACCTTATATGAGAGATCGGCATCCATGGCGGCTAAGGTTCGCGTGGTACTGCAAGCTGCTGGGGATATCGTTGGTATACTGCAGCCCTTAAACACACCTCAACCATGTTTCTACACTTCCCTGCAAATCCATCCGTCGTACTTATATGCATCTCACGGTCGGCCATTAATGCATGGCCCTCGTCACTAGCTTAACTAGTGTACATATATGATACCTTACCTTTATGACGTGAAGAGCCATCCTGCACATCCTCGTCGTTGATCCATTTCGGTGCGAGTTTGTACCCATAACTCGGCAGAAGTTCGTTACACCAACTACTTTCAGAGCTAGCTAGCTTGGACCGACGGCTCCTTACATAACACATACACCATAGATCTTAACACAGTCGGTTGTTGCATGTGTGTACTTTACCTGGCATGATGAGTCGGGAGGGGCTGGAGCTGGAGGGTCGTCGCGGAAGACTTGTTCGATGAGGAACCTTACTTTTCCCAGCGCCTCTCCTCCCATCACCCGCCCCGGCCTCGGAGCTGCGAACGGGCAGAGCGGCTCCAGAATCTGGTTCGTCCCGAGACCCACACCACGCACTGAAAGGACAAGATGATGGGTGATGACCATGATGATCTCAGTCTAGCTGTCACAACCTTTAACCACATATGCAAATCGATGCTCGTGTATATGATGATGAATGCGTGCCTTGCCTGCACGTAAGCGATGATGTCCCTTAGGCAGTCCGCGTTGCTCGGGTCGCAGAATCTGTACTGCCCTTTGCAGGTTCTCTGCAACGACTGAACGGAAAAGAAAACAATTGGATAGCGTGGGTTCGGTCTATAAAGAACGTGTCTACTTGTAAGATACTGTACCTCGGAAAGTTCATCGGAGATGAGAGCCATCCCATGAGCAAGCCGTACCGCAGCATTGCCATCAATGGTTGGATCGGTCACCTTCCTTCCTTGTTTTTTGCCCTCTTTTTCTGCGTACCTTTTGCCCCGTAGGCCCACTAGAGAATGGACGCAGCCAAACATGTCGTTTCATTTAAAAGAGTTAATAAAAAATGAAAAATGCCAAAAAAAATTATAAGGGCGTTCCTGTCCAATAAAAGTGGATCCGAACTTCGGCTCCACATATGCGAGGCTCGGGTCCATTGACGGACCCGGACCCACGTTTTCAACGGGGTGGGACACGAGCAAACCCAACCAACCTCGGGTTCGGTCCGCTCAGGTCGGGTAGGGGCTCGGATCCCTTTTACAACCCTATGAGGTAGTAGAAATATGATATTAAGGAGCACATAGATGGTTACGTGAAATAAACATGTCTAAAATCAAAGTCCAAAAAAGAGCTTACTGCAACCATTCTGCATAGACACAGAGCAAGCACTCATGGCTGAAGCTCGGTTGCAGGCCTTGGTCACTTCTTTTAAGCCCCTGCAGATAAATTAGGAGCTAGAGCAACAAACTCCCTCGACATCTTTCATTGCACATGTACCAATTACTGATAAAAAACCTATATAGGAATAAAGAAAGGCAAAGAGGACGCAGATGAAAAATCAGACGCAGCTGAAATGTGAATGCTGGCAGGAGACTTGCTTCCTAATTCCATCAACTAAAGTAGTTGCTCTGTTTGGGCAGAGCAGAACAAGGGAAAGCAATATGCAACATGCCATTCATTTAGGCTAGCAAGGCCAGAAGAGATAAAAGCATAGAATTTAAGCAGAAGAGGTACTTACTGGCTAGATAAACACTGAAGTCCTCCTTTACTGCCATGAGCAAAGATAAACATATGACCAAATTAAGCCAATCCAGAAATTGAGTGTCCTAGGAAATAATCGGTACAATTCCAATAAATTAACAGACTGACTCTACACAGTTCCTACACATTTGACACATGCGGGTGCATTTTAGTCTGGTGGCAGGACCAGAAAGCCTGGTCTTCTAATACCCTGTCCAAGAGTTCCTGAGAAACGTGCTCTCCCCTCCTCTGCTGTGGCGATATACTTGCTGTGTGTACCAATGTTTTCCACTTATCCTGATTAATCAAATTGTGTATTCTCAATACATGTTACAACTCTAACAACTATTCAATGCCAAATAACTTGACTATAAATTCTAATTATTCAGAAGAGTCTCGTAAATCTGGTAATCTCGGCTCCTCACCTTCAGATCCACATATGTCCGATGTTTCACAACATCAAAAACTTGTTCTTTGATATCTCGCCACCTTCAAATACAACATTGAGAAACATATTACGGGTCAGTCAAAAACACTTTCTCCCTAAACTATAAAACCTAAAGGATGTGCACTGATCATAAAATTGTAAGTTAGCACACCTTCCAGTGCCAAGTTTCTCAACAGCCTGAATAAGAGCTTCAACTTCAGCCACGAAAACGGCCTGCGGACACGGCGCCAATTAACTTTAGAATGTTCAAGTTCCTGATTCACTGGGAACATAGGAAATGCTTCACTACTGTTTATGGTAGGAACCACTGCTAAAGGGTCGGAGTCCACCAAGTTTTCATCTATTGGCATCACAATAGGATAGACTGAGTCATGGTAATCATTTCCATCAAGCTTGGCGCGGTTGATTCCATAAGACTCTTTTAGGAGTTTTAAAGCTTCCTGATGTGCATCTGAACCTTCTGAACACTTGGTAAGAGAAAGCAGCAGCAGCTTCCGAAGTTAAACTTGAGATTCAATTTCTGCAATATGAGATAGGAGAACATCATTACCCAGCACGAGGATGAGATGCACCGCTGGGAAGTGAAACATGAGAAAGTCCAGCACTTTCAACTGGAGTGGCAGAAGAGTTGGGTTCAATTGTGAAGTCCAGAGAATCAAGTTCATAATCATGAGAAATCCCACTCTGCAGCAGTCATTTTTAACTTTCTTCCCTTGCAACAGAACACCAATACACACACCTCCTCCAAGAATTGCACTCAGAGCTTCCACTACCATCCTCTGCGGAATAAGAAAACAATCCCAAGTTGATAATTCCCATCTAACACAAGCACCTCATAAAAAAGTCACATGGATAACACCTTTAACAAACCAATAGTAGCTGTTTCTTCAAGCTCAATAAACAGCTCAGGGACTATCAAAGACTTAATTCTGAGGTTCACTGGCAAAAGGATGACTCCAGAGTAAGTACCACTTAGATTGAAGAGAAAAAACTTTTCTAAAAAAGAATTTTGCATCACAAATACAGATACCATGAGAATTCCTTCGTCTATGTGAAGGATGCTGACTTGCCCTCACAGTTGACCCTGAAAATTTTAGCAATTATACAGATGTTTTGAGATTAACCAATATTTAAGAGAAATAGAATTTACCATAAATACCTATACAATTGTCTTGGTTCCAGATTTGTACCTCTGTCATTGAAATTCTTGAAACAGTTTGGACAAGAAAATCTCTTTTTAAAAGAATAGTTACTCAGAGATCTTTGATGTCTATAGCAGCCAATCTTATCCCAGTAGGTAATCTTCAGATCTTTGTCTGATGGAAGTATACAAATATTGCAAGAAATTATAGAGGACACATCATTAATTGAGACACCTGAGTGAAATGCCTCAGCAATATAGTTGGTGAGAAAATTTCTATAACTATATCAGCTCACCACTTCTATTGAACTGTGCAGACCTCGATTTTAGAGCATGCCAGCATCTAGAGGTCAGTACTTTCCTTATTCTTCTGCCACAAACACGTGGTACAGAGTTGAAGGGCTTCGTACTTTTCTTCATGGGGCTAAGACGAGTGCACCCAAATAATTTGTCGTCATCATCTCTACTAACTACTTTTCTATCATCACAAATACTTTTTACAGGACCTCCTAAACTGCACAGATCAGTGCTACTCCTATATACAAACTTGTCAATGTTAAGCTTATTATGTACTATTGCTTCATCATCCTGCACCGGGTTAGATCTGTCATCTGTTCTGGTCCACACCTCAATGGCAGAATTTATTGAATCATCCTTTGCTTTGAACTCTGAGCCCTCACCTTGATCATTATCTAGAGAAAAAGGATCATAAACGAGGATCAGAAACTAGAAAGATCTTGCCACATTTTTCATGGTTAGATGGCTTGATTTGTATGGATTTACATTCATTTTGATGCACTTTATCATAAACAGCCTCTTTAACAGAAGACTGGCCTTCATAAGATGAAGAACTGCCAGAAGAGAGACGTGCATCTTTATCAAGCAACATATCACCCGCTACAGTAGCGAGTAGATCAAATCCACACATTTTATGACCATCAAGCTTCTTGCTGGTCAAAAATCTCCGCTGGAAGGAGACAGAAAACATCCATTATCAACTAGACTCAACCCAGTAAAAGGATGAGACCCATAACATAAAATGATCTTACTCTGGCTGATGGGGGGCCTCACGGTATAGCAGGCACCTGATAGCCATTGAATCCATTATCTAATCTCCTATTTGACACCATCTTGGAGAAACCATAGTGCAGACTGCATAGAAATGCTTCACACAGGGAGAACCACCAACCTAGAGAGATAGGGCATATACATTTATTTCATAGGGAAAATAAAATCCACCGTGTACTAAAAAGACAAAACAAAGACTTAGTGCTATTCAAATTACACAACTGCCCAGGGTTGCACTGGGATGCAATATTTCCTTCCGACCCATAATTCGCCGAACAGTTGTGGCGTTAAAAAAAGAGAGAAAAGGAATCATCAGTGAGAAAGTTATCTGACAGAAAAGTTCAGAGTCGGGGATATCAGATTTAAAAGTGCGATCAAGTCACAAGCTTTGCTCCAGAAATCCAAACAATAGCTTTTTGGAATTTACGGAATCGCCACGACAATAAAATAGAAGACTCGATTCGCAGAAATCTCCGCTTGTCGTCCCAATTGTTTTTTCAATAGGTTAATATTTTTAAAAATATCAATTTAATGACCTTTTCTATAGTACATATAAAAAAGAAACTATGCGTTTGCCGGGAGTCGAACCCGGGTCTATTGCTTGGAAGGCAATTATCCTAACCGTTGGACTACAAACGCTATCAATAAAAATAAATATATCAATTACAAATTTTTATACGCTAAACATTATTTATAAAATAAATGCAAAATAATTTTTGGAATTTTTCAATAAAAAGTAATTAAATATAAATATAAAAATAATTAAGAAAATTATTTTTTATATTATATGGATGGTATAAAAATATTAAAATTTTAAAAATATTTATTTTTAAAGAAATTATTGTTGACAGCCATTTCATACAAAATTTATAAAATGTATTTTCCCTCTTTATAATTTTAAAATAATTTCACCATTTTAAATCAACTAATTAATAAATTTTAAATTAATATAAATTCAATTCACATTACACTCGTAATCAAATATTGATATTGAAGAAATATTCACAATTAATTGTGATTTTATTTTATTTCTTGTTTATATGTGATTTACCATAAAAATAATATGAAAATAAAATGAGAAAAGTAGTATTACTTATAATTTTTACTGCTTTTCATTTAGCATCGTAGTAAATTTATATAAAGATTGCAGTACAAAATAAAATAAAATCAATCATAGATATTATTTACTGTATGATTGCGTGAACTATTGGCAGTACAGTAGAGACAACCTATTAATTATCCCAATAAGTAAATAAAATATTTTGTACACAATTACATGTGATGCTATTTGATTTTTTTTCGTGCTATTACCCCATAAGCTTAAGGGGAGGTCTTGGATATTGAGATTGGAATGAAGTATAGTAAAACAGACGGAAGAAAGACTTTTAGTGAGAATATCGACTAATTGAGCATATGTACCGATGAAACGAACTTATATATTGTCAGACTAACTTATTCACAAACTTGTATACCAATTTTAAATGAGTAGTGCATTTAAGATAATGAAGAATCTGTTTAACAACAATCCAATGAGTGGCAGTAAGCATGTGCATGAATTGACAAGCTTGATTAATAAATAAGTGATATTAGGATGGGTGAGCGTGAGATATTGGACAAATCCCACAATTTGATGGTATTGGGTTGGATTAGAGAGTGGGGTTCCATTATTAGCAGAAAGACAGGGACCAAGAGCAATAGGGGTGAAGATAGGCTTGCACTCGAGCATAGCAATCCGATTAAGGAGATTATGAATGTATTTGGACTACATGAGGTGAAAACTAGTAGAGGATGGTTGAACTTCAATATCAAGGAAGCGATGAAGAGATCCCAGATCCTTGAGTGAGAATTTTGCTTGGAGAGCTCACAAGATATCTATAATGAGAGTAGTAGGTGAAACCGTAAGAATGATGTCATCAACTTAAACAGGCAAATAGATGATAAATCTGGAGGTACGATATATAAAAAGAGAGTCGTTGGCCATATATTCACAGAAGCCCAAGTGCTGAAGAAAAGAGCTCAAATGTAAAAACCAAGTGTGGGGAGCTTGTTCGAGGCCATAGAGAGAGCACTGTAAGCGACAAACATGGTTGGGAAGCGAGTATCAACAAAGTCGGGAGGCTGGATCATGTAGACCTATTCAGTGAGATGACCATGCAAGAAAGCATTGTTGACATTCAATTGATGAATGCACCAGTTGGAGTAGATAGTGAGAGAAAGGATTACCCTAATGGTGATAGGTTTAATGACGTGGTAGAAAGTGTCATCATAGTAAAGGCTTGAGAGTTGAGAGAAATCTTTGGCAACAAGTTGGGCTTTGTAGCGAGCAATGGAGCTATCGAGTTGTTATTTGATTTTGTAAACCCATTTACAACCAATGATACGACGACTAGGAGGAGCAGGAATCAGATCCCAAGTATTATTGAGATGAAGAGCAAATAGTTCATCACGCATGGTGTCCCGTCATTCAGGGTGACATTGAGCCTGAGCAAAGGTGCGAGGTTCATAAAGATGGGCCACAAATAGACGCAGGGTGATGGTGAAGCGTCGTGGAGGAAGCGGGCCATCTTGAAACCGTGTAAGCATGCGAGGTGCTGGAGGGGCATGAATTGTAGGGGCGGGAGCAGTAGATGAATCCTATAAAATAGGAGATGTCTCATAG
The DNA here is from genome assembly GCA_030064425.1 of Trapa bicornis. NCBI lineage: Eukaryota > Viridiplantae > Streptophyta > Magnoliopsida > Myrtales > Lythraceae > Trapa > Trapa bicornis. The sequence continues at coordinate 18,283,931 of CM057758.1, read as the reverse complement.
GTAGGTAAGGGGGAATGAGGAGATATTCCTGAGCATGATGAGGTAACAGGAAAGGGGAGAGGAAGTTGGGGTGGGGAGGTCATAGTGATGAGTGGTCAGGTTGTCTTTGTAAACCCTATTTGTCACGCCTCGACCCGGTTTGGTCCGATCCCTGTGAACAACCCGCCACTCTCCTGATTTATTAAAGGGTTTCCCCTTATTATAAATTGTAAAGAGTAAGGCGTCCTTTAATCTGCACCTTTTCCTGGAATAGCATAATAAAAACTACATGAAATTTTAAACTTTACATACCTGTCTTACAAGCGTCTTAGTTGATAGTCTTTAAGGGTAGGCTTTCTGAAATCTCCTGAAAGGGATATAAGGGAGGGGGTGAGTACGACTATTTAGTGAATGGGTTTTCAAAAGTTTAGACTTTTAAGAAAATATTTATTATTGGAGTGTGCCAGACTTCGCACTTTAAAAAAAATCATTTCTTTTAAAAATTCGAGTTTTTCACCATTTCTTATTATTGCAGTGTGTCATCACCCAACACACATCCTTCATCATGAAGGTTACATACATTCGTAGATCAGCACGACCACTGAACCCACTTGTGGCTCCAGAGCGACTTTACCAGCCACCTAGATAGAAGTATGATCACTTCCATCCTAAGAATGAGTGGATGCACGTGACATCCCCCTCAATTCCGAAATCGATTCTTCGTGTCCGTATGAGGATAGAGACTTCATCCTGTCCCCACCCCGATCTCATGCGCTTGGTGCTACTCCAAATTTCGCATGGTCACCTGGAACGACAATCTGCCCTTATACTCACTGGGTCGTCTAGTGCCCTTAGGACACATCACTACCCCTCATGGGCGTCTTGATGATCCTGTACTAATAGTGCATGCACAAACCATGTTTTCTTAATATGCCATGTAATTTGTTGTGTCATTAGTCCAATGGTCCCGACTTTCAACTCAACCTGTAATTGTTTGTCTCGGCTAGTTCGGAGACCGGTCATGTCGCACTACTCTTAGTTGATTGAGAATGTCGCACTAGCCTTGGTACCATGACCATAAAATTTACTTATTAAAGTTTTATGGCACATATATTATGTTCGTTTACGAGCTCCTGCTCGTGCCCATTGGCCTATGGCCCACTATTCAAAATTTTCAAAAACCGTGTATATTAGCCCCATAAGTTCCAAAACCGAGGCCCCCGACCTATAAGAGCTATTCGAGCTCCCATCAAAAAGGTCCCCTTGCTGGCGTTCCCGATACTTCGTGTTCCTACACAATATGAACATCTTGGTTCATTATCCTTCGGCCTAATAGCCTTCATTCATTCCAAATGAATGAGAAAGTCAAACTTTCATTTATTTGCAATTAGGTCCCTAAAGTTATTTCTCTTTAAGTCCCAAATGCTGGTTTTTCCTCAAATCGAGTCCCGAAACTCTTAAAATTTATCATAGGACCTCAATTTATTCCATTTCACAAAAAGGGTTAAATTCCCAAATTTCCAATTTGATCCCCCCAACTTTTCCAAAATTACCATTTTGCCCTTCCTTTATAAAAATGGTAAGTTTCACCCCAAAAATTCTAAAATTCCTCAATTGGCCCTCTAACATTTTTATCATGCCCAATTGACCCTCAATTTTAGGAAATTACATTTCGGTCCCTCGAATTTTTGAAAATCCCCAATTTCCCCAATTTTTCCCTAATTCCAACTCTTTAACATAGCCGAATTTGATTTCAACAAATTGATCGATCAAACACCACTAATTGTTAAAATTTAAGTTGAAATTGAGTTCCTCCATGTTCATACGATTCCATAGAACTTTGAATCGCGAGTTTTAATGCTGGAACGAGCTCAAACGGAGCTTCGCTGGAAAATAGATCGTAGAGAAAAAAAGCTTTGATTACTCATCGGTGAGGGCACGGTGGTCCGAGCTTACGATCTAGGTAGATAGCTCTTGTCCTGAGGTTCATCCTAGAATCAAGAATCACATCAATTGCTGCCAAATTGAGTTAGAATTTCATCATTAAAATTATGTCGGTTCTCTCTCTAGCACCGGCCAAAAATTGCAGAGGAGAGCCGAATTGGCTTACCTTTCAGTCCTAATTCGGTCGTGGGAGGGCCGAGGAAGCATTGGGAAGGCTTGGTTTGGCCTGAGGAGGGCTCGAAATGGTCGATTTCCGCTCGGTAGAAATAGGGCATGCCATGCCCCGACCCGGTTTGGTCAGATCCTCGTAATCAACCCGCCACTCTTCCGGTTTATTAAAGACTTTCCCCTTATTATAAATCATAAAGAGTAAGGCATCCTTTAAACCTGCACCATTTCTTGGAATAACATAATCAAAACTGTATGAAATTTTAAAATTCACATACCTGTCTTACAGGTATCTTAGTTGATGATCTTTAAGGATAGGCTTTTCGGGATTTCCTGAAAGGGATATAAGGGAGGGGGTGAGTACGACTACTCAGTGAATGGGTTTTCAAAAGTTTGACTTTTAAGAAAATTATTATTATTGGAGTGTGCTAGACTCCTTTCTTTAAAAAATCCCTTTATTAAAAAATTCGGGTTTTTTCACCATTTCCATATTTAACTATGGTGTGTCATCACCCAACACATATCCTTCATCATGAAGGTTTTCACACATTCACAGGTTAGCACGATCACTGAACCCACTAGTGGCTTCGAAGCGACTTTACCGGCCACCCAAATAGAAGCATGACTACTTCTACCCTAAGAATGAGTGGATGTACACGATATTCGACCCTCAATCCTGAAATCGATTCTTCATGTACGTATGAGGACAGAGACCTCATCCTGTCCCCACTCTAATCTCATGTACTTGGTGCTACTCCAAATTTTGCACAGACACTTGAAACGACGATTTGCCTTTATACTCACCGGGTCATCTAGGGCCCTTAGGACACATCACTATCCTCATGGGTGTCTTGATGATCCCGTACTCATAGTGCATGCACAAAAAAAGTTTTCTTAAATTGCCATGTAATATGTGGTGCCATTAGTTCCAACGGTCCTGACTTTCAACTCAACCGGTAGCTGTTTGTTTTGATTGGTCCGGAGACTAGTCATGTCGTACCGGTATTGGGTTGTCTGAGTATGTCGGACCTGCCTTGGTACCATGACCAAATAATTTACTTATTAAGGTTTAATGACACATATATATCATGTTCGTTTACGAGCTCCTGCTCGTGTCCATTGGCCTATGGCCCACTATTCGAGTTTTTAAAAAATTGGGCATTCTAGCCCTCAAGTTCCAAAACTGAGGCTCCCGACCTATAAGAGCTATTCAAGCTCTCGTCAAGAAGGTCTCCTAAATAGTTTAAGCATTGGCACACAATCAGGGGAGAACACTTCCGACAAAATAGGTTTTCACTGTCCATTATAGCGACTGGTATAAGGACATCTCCATTCATAACCGATGAATGGGTTTTCAACTTCCTTCGAGGAAGTCTAATCATACCAACCCGGTATGATCTACTTACAACCGATAAGTAGTTTTTCCGCATAATTTTCACATCACTTTCTCTAAGTGGTGATGATTAAAATACCACTAAACAGTGGGTTTTTATATCGAGCTACTTATCATCCCCAACCGGGTATGATATATAATCCCACTCACAATCGGTAAGTGGTTTTTATTTTTTAAGTAGTGCTCATCATTCCAACTGGGTATGATGTTAGTAAACCCAGTCACTCGATAGTGACGTGAAATTTCACTTAGTCGGGTTCTGTTCTTAGTAAGCTGGAGCTCGACTGGTGTTCCTGATGCCTCATTCTCCTACACGAAAATGAACATGGTTGTTCATTATTCTTTGTCTAATAGCCCTCATTCATTCCAAATGAATAAGAAAAACTGACTTTACATATATTTGCAATTAGGTCCCTAAAGTTATTTTTCTTTAACTTTAAGTCCCTATTGCCGAGTTTTCCCCTAAATTTGAGTACCGAAACTTTTAAAATTTACCTTGAGACCTCAAATTATTTAATTTCACCAAAAAGGGGTTTAATCTCCTAAATTTCCAATTTGGTCCCCCCAGCTTTTCCAAAATTACCATTTTGCACTTCCTTTACAAAAATGGTAAGTTTTGCCCCAAAAATTCCAAAATTTCTCAATTGATCCTCCAACATTATTTTCATACCCAATTGACTCTCAATTTCATAAAATTGTATTTTGGTCCTTTGAATTTCGAAAATCCCCAATTTTCCCCCACTTTCAACTCCTTAGCACAACTGAATTTGATTTCATCAAATTGATCGATCAAACACCCCTAATTGTTGAAATTGAAGTTAAAATTGAGTTCCTCCATCTTCTTATGATTCAATAGCACTTTGAATCGCAAGTTTTGACGCCGGAACGAGCTCAAACGGAGCTTCGTTGGAAAACGGACTGTTGAGAGAGAAAGCATCGATTGCTCACCGGTGAAGGCATGACGGTCCGAGCTTTCGATCTAGGCAGATAGCTCTCATCCTAAGGTTCATCCTAGAATGAAGAATCGCATCAATTGATGTCGAATTGAGTTAGAATTTTATCATTGAAATTCTGTCGGTTCTCTCTCTAGCACCGGCCGAAAATTGCAAAGGGGAGTTGAATTGGCTTATCTTTCAGTCCTAATTCGGCCGTGGGAGGGCTGAGGAAGTGTTGGGAAGGCTTGGTTTGACCTGAGTAGGGCTCGAAATGGCCAATTTCAGCTCGACCAAAATAGGGCAGCTTCGGTCCGCCAGAGCTGCTCCACTATTTCATCACGCCGGCGTCTCGCCGGTGACCCTCAAAGTGAACGGAGACTACAAACGTGTAGTTGATTTCTCCCCAGTTCTAAAGAACCTAACCTCACCTTATTTGGCTTAGAAAAGATCCTATTTCGGAGCTCTAGTTTGAGTTTCGCTAGAAAATAGAGCAGTTGAGAGAGAATGGAGTTTTTAGGTGTGGAGAGGATGAATGGGGAGGGTCTCTTTATATAAAGAGCTTGGAGACCCGTTGGCCGTCCATTTTGCACCGTTATGACTTAAATTGAAGACCTGAAATGCCTCAAATAGAAGTGTTTCTTCTTTGTTGGGATTTTGTTCAGTTTCCTAGCGAGTGAACAGTGCTGTCATCCTGAGGAAGAAGATGACACTATTTCGAACTGGATTGGACCGGTCCGAACCGAGTTCGAAGCTTAAACCGGCCTGTTCACCCCCCATTCGATCGAGTTTTTCAAATCTAAAAATTTCTAAATTCATCTAAATTCATTCTCTATCCAATGGTGGTCTCAAATCTCCAATTTGAATTATTTAATCCACATAGAAAAATGAATTTAGGATTCGGTTCAATAGTGGTTCAAATAGATCAAAACCGATTCGAATCCGGTTCACCTGAACCGGCTTGGTTTTCATCCCCAATTCCTTCACAAGTCCATTCCCCTAACTTTTGTAACTCCTTAGGTCACTTAGGGTCCATAAAATTCCCAGTTTACCATTCCTTTATCAATTTCGATTCATAAGCCGACTCAGTCCTTAAACCGATTCAATCTGGTTCGGGTCCAGTTCACCAAAACCGGTCTGATTTTTCTCTCCCACTTTGTTCTAAGGTTCCTTCCCAAGGTTTATGATTTTCTTTGGAGTACTATGGAGTTGAATTCCTTTGTTTTGCCCGATCTCTACCGGTTCCGATTTATGAACCGACTCGTTTCATAAACCGGTTCAATCCTATTGGACCAGGTTCATCCAAACTGGTCTAATTTTCCTCTTCCAATTTGTCCTAGGGTTCTTTTCCATAGTATTATGAGCCCTTTGGATCACCTAAGAGTTATAAATTCCTAAATTGCCCATTCACAATTTATCGGGTTTGTGAACAGGTTCGGTTTTCTCACTTGGTTTGACCGATTCCCTTTCCGGTTTTCCTTAGCTCAAAAGGGCGGGGTTTACAACTCTCCCCTCCTTTTAGGAGTTTTGTCCCCAAAACTTAATTAGCAACCTTGTATGAGGAATCATTTCCTTTGATGCCCCTTTGGTGTTTGCTTAACATGAAAACTCTTCTCTCATTCTTTCAATTACCTCTTTTTACAACCTTTACTTATGGAATTCCTTTTTCCTTTGTATTATCTACTCCCTCCATGGAGTTTGTCATAACTAGACATACCTTACTTCAGGGTATGTTCTTAGATTTTATCTCTTTATTTGCTTAGAGCAACATTCTTTCCCTTGAGGTTCTGTACTCAAGATTAGAAATTCCAAGATAACTAACCATTTACGTGTCTAGTTAACCACTTGGTCATTGAAACCCTTAGCTCGACATCCTTTAGAGCATTATGTACCTATTTTCACGGATTTCTTTATCATCACTTTTTCGTCCCATTTCGACTCTTCCTTTATCTATTGCTCATTAGAAATCAGTCCAAATTATGTTTGACTTTATCATGCTTACTAACTGACTCTTCCTTATCTTGAGTCACGTTTTCCTTGGTGCTGTCAGGTTTACCTGCCCTTTACAGCGTGATGTTTCCTAAGATCTTGTCTCCGTGTCCATTAGATTTCCAGGACACCTCCTTTAGGATTATTCTTAACTTTCCCAACTCTCAAGGATTGTATAACTTCATCCCTCTTTTCTTTTGGTAGTATTCCTCGACTATCTTTAGCGTTGTCTGCATAAATTTATAACAGTGTCGTTTCTCTTTACCCACTCGTCCTTTTTTCGATTTCCTTATTGAGTATTTCTGGTTCCAATTATTTGGTTTCCGATTGTTTTACTGACATGTTGGGATTCGTCCTTTCTTAGGTCCATCATCATTCCCAATGACATCCTTTACTCAAGGATTTTCCTTTGGTCTCAATCCACTCTTACCTGTTCGTAACCATCTCACAATTCCTTATATCGAGTTGATTCCTTTCGATCTACTTGTCGTTTGCTTGATTTGGGGAGTTTCCCCTTTTTACGGTTTCATTCTCTACTATTTCCTTCAAGGTAGAGACTTTCATCTTAGGAGATACATGTTCAGCCTTCTTACCATTTCTTGAAGGTTTCCTTTTCTTCATCTCCTTACACTCTTTCCATATTGGGACATTTGCCCACTTTTAGTCATTCATTGTCTTAAAATTTTCCCATTCCATCCCTTATTCCTTATTTGAGTAGTTTATTAATCTTATTTTGGGTACTTCATATTATGATCAGTCATCCACTCTTTAGGCTTTATTATACGTGTATGGACTATGGCCTGTCTTACCACTCGCAGTTATTCCTACATAACCACATCTTATTTGGAGGGCTTACTTTCCCAACGTTTCTCATACGTTCTTTCCTTCCTTAACCTATTATGGATAGTCCATTCATTCTTTCTTGCCACAACATCTCTTAATATGCTTCCTTGGATTTCTTTCACTTTATCATGCATTTTATTTGTGAATTTGTCTCCTCACCTCTTGTCACTAGGTTTCGTTTATTTTTTATTACGTCATGTATCCTTTCTTAGGATTTCCTTATTTGGGAGGATTCTTACCCTTTTCTCCCATAATTTCTTTTTCATACATCCTTGAAGACACCTAACTTTAAATGATGTCCCTTGATGCTATTCTTGTATGCTTACCTTTACTCTTGAGATCCTACGGGTACGTCTTTCATACTCCATCCTCATTATCACTCGTACCCCAATACATGTCTATATCTTCCTTAGGGAGAGCTCACATCCACCTAGTGTCAAAATCACTTGATCATCCTTCGAGAGGCTCACTTAATCATCTCATGGCTTTTTGATAGTAAATCCAATCTTGGTCATTGATTTCTTTAAGGATTTCCTTTCTCCATTTTTTTTCAACATTTTAGCCTTTTTACTTCTCCCTTCATTGTCATGGTTTAAATTTATGGTTCTCTCGAATACCAGTTCTTTAACTGTCCTTTTTTTTCTCTCTACTTTTCTAGTCCAATCGTTTGGGCAGCTGTACCACTCGTTCTTCATGCCCATCCTATTATCCTTTATAGAGTGGAATCTTTACTACATCTCAGCCTTTCTTAGGGTTTTGTTTATTCTCTTTGGCCGTCCTGTTGTTACTCGTTTCTTCTTTCTACTTGGTTCTCCTAAAATTATTGTTTGGTTCTCCTGCTCTCTCCAAGCATATCACATTGGGCCATCACAATACTTCCTTTCTTTGAAACATTTCCCAATTAATGGTTGGTTCCTTACACTCCACGTTATGTCCATCCACCCATCAAAATTCCTTCTAGGGTAGTAAGTCGTATTCATCCCTCCTAAGTTTACTTTAATAGTGTATTTCTTTATGTAGCGTTCAAATCTTCCTTGTTTCAAGATTTCTTGACAATTATGCGAGAGGCTTTCCTATTCTTTTCTTGACTTAAGTTTAGGCATTAATTTGGCCTTTGGTCCTGCTAAGGATTTCTTTCATCCTTCTTTTCCCGAGTACTTGGCCTTTCCGCTCCTCTCTTCTTGGTTGGAACTCAATTTATGGTTTTCCCGTGTATTAGCTCGTTAACTGCCCCACCTCCACCAGTCCCTTGGTTTAGGTTTTCATATGGCAGTTATCTTCTTGAGTACTCCTGTCCTTAACGTCCATCTCACCGACCTTTTTAGGGTGTAGTCCTTTCTACTTTCCGGTCTTCCTTAGGGTGTCATTTGTTCCCTCTAACTATCTTGTTGTAACAACTTGCTTTCTCTTCTCCTGTTAGTCTGAACTTCCTATTTGGCATAGTTGCTTTTTCCAAGGTGATTTATTCCTGTAATCCCAATACGTCCCATTTGTCATCAAATGTTCGTCTTGTCTTCTCTTGTTGATGCACTCCTTTCTTTGCTCCTAAATTGTTTAGATTTTCTTATTAAAGGGGGAATTCTCTTCAGCTATCTTTTGTTATATTTGTGGTTTTATTGAGGTCCTACCTTTACTCCTTTTTCCTTCTTACCACTTTGCTAAGATTTTGAAGAGTTTCCTCTTATCTGTGGTTGCAACTGGAGTCACGTTTCTTGGGATGGTATCCTTTCAGATTTCCTATAGCTGTAAGGGCGTCTTCCTTGGGAAGTATTATTCTAAATCCTAGTGGTGTGGGACGAAACTTCATTTCCTGCCCTATTTCCTTTGTACCTTATAATAGGTTGCCCCTTATTTAGTTACCCCAAAGTTCTCCTAGACTCCTTACCATGATGATTCTTTTGTCATGCCTTCCTTGCATAATAATCTCCTTGACATCCGTGGTGTCTTTTATTTAGGTATTTTTCTTGGGGCTATCTTCCTAACAAGATTATATCCTTTGATAGACAAAGTTTTTAGGAATTTGGAGTACTTTATTAATCGAGGAGTACAATTAGCCCTATTACAGAAAGTGGTCACAAAATAAGGAGCTATAGGGTTCCTGATAAACACCTAGGTAAGGTTATACACCCTTTACTATCGTTTGTAGCTTCACGCTTGGCTTCCTTTACACTGAGAGTTGTGACCTCAATAGATCCTAGCACATTCTCCAGGATACTTCTCCATTTGGTCTTTGGAGATTTCTACCATGTCTCAGGCATTTGGGAAGCTTCTAGGGTTGTCCTCCTATGAGGACAAGGTACTGAGCAGAGTCATCCCTAGTTTTCTTGGTTCCTCTCCTAGGAGCCACCTGAAAATTTTAAGATAAATCCTATCAGTTACTATATTTTCTAGTCTTGATTATGTATTCAAGGAAACAGACTCTGATACCACTCTAGTTGTCACGCCCCAACCCAGTTTGGTCGGATCCCCGTGATCAACCCGCCACTCTCCCGGTTTATTAAAGGGTTTCCCTTTATTATAAACCATAAAGAGTAAGGCATCCTTTAAACCTGCACCATTTCCTGGAATAGCATAATCAAAACTGCATGAAATTTTAAACTTTACATACCTGTCTTACAGACATCTTAGTTGATGGTTTTTAACGGTAGGCTTTCCTGAAAGGGATATAAGGGAGGGGGTGAGTAAGACTACTCAATGAATGAGTTTTCAAAAGTTTGACTTTTAAGAAAATAATTATTATTAGTGGGTGCCAGACTCCTTTCTTTCAAAATCCCTTTATTAAAAAATTTGAGTTTTTCCACCATGTCCATATTTAACCATAGTGTGTCATCACCAACACACATCCTTCATCATGAAGGTTTTCACACATTCGCAGGTCAGCACAATCACTGAACTCACTAGTGGCTTCGGAGCGACTTTACCGGCCACCCGGATAGAAGCACGACCACTTCTACCTTGGGAATGAGTGGATGTACGTGACATCTGACCCTCAATCCTGAAATCGATTCTTCGTGTCCGTATGAAGACAGAGACCTCATCCTGTTCCCACCTCGATCTCATGCACTTGGTGCTACTCCAAATTTTGCACAGACACCTGGAATGACGATCTGCCCTTATACACACCGGTCACCCGGATAGAAACACGACCACTTCTACCTTGGGAATGAGTGGATGTACGCGACATCTGACCCTCAATCCTGAAATCGATTCTTCGTGTTCATATGAAGACACAATCGGTAAGTGGTTTTTATCTTTAAGTTGTGCTCATCATCCCAACCGGGTATAATGTTAGTAAACCCACTCACCCGATAGTGCAGTGAAATTCTACTTAGTCGGGTTCTGTTCTTAGTAAGCTGGACCTCGACTGGCGTTCCCAATGCGTAGTTCTCCTACACAAAAATGAACATGGTTGTTCATTATTCTTTGGCCTAATAGCCCTCATTCGTTCCAAATGAATGAGAAAATCTAACTTTACATATATTTGCAATTAGGTCCCTAAAGTTATTTTTCTTTAACTTTAAGTCCCTATTGCCAGGTTTTTTCCTAAATTTAAGTTCTGAAACTTTTAAAATTTACCTTTGGACCTCAAATTATTTAATTTCACCAAAAAGGGGTTTAATTTCCCAAATTTACAATTTGGTCCCCCAACTTTTCCAAAATTACCATTTTGCCCTTCCTTTACAAAAATGGTAAGTTTTGCCCCAAAAATTCCAAAATTCCTCAATTGGTCCTCTAACATTATTTTCATACCCAATTGACCCTCAATTTCATAAAATTGTATTTTGGTCCTTTGAATTTCAAAAATCCCCAATTTTCCCCCACTTTCAACTACTTAGCACAACCAAATTTGATTTCATCAAATTGACCGATCAAACACCTCTAATTGTTGAAATTGAAGTTAAAATTGAGTTCCTCCATCTTCCTATGATTCAATAGCGCTTTGAATCGCTAGTTTTGACGCCGCAACGAGCGCAAACGGAGCTTCGCTGGAAAACGGACTGTTGAGAGAGAAAGCATCGATTACTCATCGGTGAAGGCACGATGGTTTGAGCTTTTGATCTGGGTAGATAGCTCTCATCCTAAAGTTCATCCTAGAATGAAGAATCGCATCAATTGTTGCCGAATTGAGTTAGAATTTCATCATTGAATATATATCAGTTCTCTCTCTAGCACCGGCTAGAAATTATAGAGGGGAGCCGAATTGGCTTACCTTTTAGTCCTAATTCGGCTGTGGGAGGGCAGACGAAGTGTTAGCAAGGATTGGTTTGGCCTGAGAAGGGCTTGAAATGGCCAATTTTAGCTCGACCGATACAGGGCAGCTTTGGTCCGCCGGAGCTATTTCACTGTTTCATCACACCAGCGTCCTGCTGGCGACCCTCGGAGTAAACGAAGACTACAGACATGTAGCTGACTTCTCCCCGGTTCTAGAGAACCCGACCTCGCATTGTTTGGCATAGAAAAGACCCCATGTCGGAGCTCTGGTTCGAGGTTCACTGGAAAATGGAGCAGTTGAGAGAGAACGGAGTTTTCAGTGTGGAGATAATGAATGGGGAGGGGCTCTTTATATAAGGAGCTTGGAGACCCATTGGCCATCCGTTTGGCACCGTTATAACTGACATTGAAGACCTGACACGCCCCGGACATAAGCGTTTCTTCTTCACCAGTATTTCTTCAGTTTCCTGGTGAGTGAACAGTGTTGTCATCTTGAGGAAGAAGATGACACTGTTCCGAACCGGATTGAAACGGTCCAAACCGGGTTCGAAGCTTAAACCGGACTATTCACCCCCCATTCGACCGAGTTTATCAAATCTAAAAATTTCAATATTCATTCTCTATCCAATCGTGGCATCAATTCTCCAATCTGAATTATTTAAGCCACCTAGAAAAATGAATTTAGGATTCGATTCAAAAGTGGTTCAAACTAGTCCAAACCGGATCGAATCTGGTTCACCTGAACCGGTTTAGTTTTCATTCATCCATTCCCCGGACTTTTGTGACTCTTTAGGTCACTTAGTGTCCATAAAATTCTAGATTTACCTTTCCTTTATTGATTCCAGTTCATAAACCGACTCGGTTCTTAAACTGGTTCAATCCGGTTCGGGTTCGGTTCACCCGAACCGATTTGGTTTTTCTCTCCCACTTTGTTCTAAGGTTCCTTCCTAGTTTATGAATTTCTTTGGAGTATAATGGAGTTGAATTCCTTTGTTTTACCCGATCTTTATCGATTCTGCTGCATGAACCAACTCGATTCATAAACCGGTTCAATCCTGTTGGACCTGGTTCATCCAAACCGGTCTAATTTTCCTCTTCCAATTCGTCCTAAGGTTCTTTTACATAGTATTATGAACCCTTTGGATCACCTGGGAGTTGTAAATTCCTAAATTGCCCATTCACAATTGATTAAGTTTGTGAACTGGTTCGGTTTTCTCACTCGTTTTGATCGGTTCCCTTCCCAATTTTCCTTAGCTTAAAAGGGCGGGGTTTACAACTCTCCCCTCCTTTTAGGAGTTTTGTCCCCAAAACTTAATTAGCAACCTTGTATGAGGAATCATTTCCTTTGATGCCCCTTTGTGTTTGCTTAACATGCAAACTCTTCTCTCGTGCTTACATTTACTCTTGAGATCCTATGGATACGTTTTTCGTACTTCATTCTCATTCTCACTCGTACCTCAGCACATGTCTAGAGCTCGCATCCACCTAGTTTCAAAATCCCTTGATTACCCTTCGAGAGGTTCATTTAACCGTCTCAAGACTTTATAGTTTCGGTTCTGGCCATTGATTTCTTTTAAGGATTTTCCTTCGTTCTTCTTTTCCAATGTTTGCACTTTTCACTTTTCACTTCTCCCTTCTTTATCGTGGTTTAAATCCATGGTTCTCTCGAAGGCTAGTTCTTTAACTACCTCCTTCACACTATTTTTCTAATTCAATCATCTGGGCAGCTGTAGAACTCTTCCTTCATGCCTATCCTTTTGTTCTTCATAGAATGTAGTCTTTACTAGATCTCAACCTTTCTTAGGATTCTGTTCATTCTCTTTGGCTACCCACTGCTACCAGTTTCTTCTTTCGACTTGGTTCTCCAACTCTCTCCAAACAGGTCACACTGAGCCATCACGATACTTCCTTCCTTTGAAACATTTCCTAACTAAGGGTTGTTTCCTTGTACCCCATATTATGTTCATCCGCCCATCATTAATTCCTTCAAGGGTAGTTAGTTGTATGCATCCCTCCAAAGTTTACCTTCATAGTGTATTTCTTTATGGAGCGTTCAAATCTTCCTTGTTCCAAGATTTATTGACAATTAGGTGAGAGGCTTGCCTATTCTTTTCTTGGCTTGAATTTAGTCATTAATTTGGCCTTTGGCCCTTTTAAGGATTTATTTCATCCTTTTTTTCCCGAGTATTTGGCCTCTCCGCCCCTCTCTTCTTTGTTGAAACTCAATTTATGGTTTTCCCGTGTATTAGTTTGTTAACTGTCTCGCCTCCACCATTCCTTGGGTCTAAGTTTCTTAGGGCAGTTTTTTCTTGAGTACTCCTATCATTAACGTCTATCTCACTGACCTTTTTAGGGTGTAGTCTTCCCTAGGCTGTCATTTCTTTGACTTAATTTGTTGTCACGATTTGCTTACTTCTACTATGTTGCTCCAAATCTTCAATTTGACTTATCTACTTCTTCCAAAGGAAATCGTACTTGAAGTCCCAAGACATCCCATTTGTCACCAACCGCTCGGCTTGTCTTCACTTGTGGATGCACTCCCTCATTTTCTCCTAACTATTGGGAATTTCTTCTCTAAGGGAGGGTTCTCTTCAGCTACCTTTTGTTCTATTTATGGTTTTATCGATATCCTATCTTCAACCCATTTTCCTTCCTACCACTTTGCGGTGATTTTGAGTTGTTTCCACTCATTTGTGGTTGAAATTACAAGCGAAAGTTGTGTTCCTTGGGATGGTATCCTTTCTATTGTTGTGGGGCCATTTATTCTTGGAAACTATTGTCCTGACTCCTTGCGGTGTGGTGCGGTTTTCTTCACTTCATGTCATATTCTTCTATAGGTTAACTTGATTCCTGTCCTTAGTAGGGTTGGGCACTTCTCCACGTAATGTCCCTATTGTTCATGCGTATAAACACATGGACGTAAGTGGTTCCTTCTAGCATTTTTCTAGGGAATTGTTAGTTTGATGTTTCTTCATCCTTGGGTTTGGATATCTTGAGAGTTTTTCTTGTGGAGTTCTCTTTGTCAACTGATCGCTCTTAAGAGTCCTCATAGATTTATAGATTCCCTAATTCAATTTCCTTAACTTGGATGGGATTCTCCTTTGTTTCTATGGTAGTACAGTCTTGTTGGGGCCATCTTCCTTGAAGATCACATCATTTGAGGGACAATATTTTTTTAGGAATTTAGAGTACTTTATTAATCGAGGAGTACAGTTGTCACGCCCCGATCCGGTTTGGTCGTATCCCCATGAACAATCCGCCACTCTTCCGGTTTATTAAAGGGTTTCCCCTTATTATAATCAGTAAAGAGTAAGGCGTCCTTTAAACCTACAGCATTTCCTAGAATGGCATAATTAAAATTGTATGAAATTTTAAACTTTTCATACCTGTCTTATAGGCATCTTAGTTGATTGTCTTTCAGGGTAGGCTTTCCGGGATTTCCTGAAAGGGATATAAGGGAGGGAGTAAGTACAACTACTCAGTGAATGGGTTTTTAAAGGTCTACTTTTAACTTTTAAGAAAAATATTTATATGGAGTGTGTCAGACTCTTTTGTTTTCAAAAATCCCTTCATTTAAAAATTTAGATTTTTCCATTATTTCTTAGTTACCGATGTGTCATCACCCAACATACATCCTTTATCATGAAGGTTACACACATTCGCAAGTCAGTATCACTACTGAACCCGCTAGTGGCTTCGGAGCGACTTTTCCTGCCACCCGGATAGAAGTACGACCATTTCTACCCTGGGAATAAGTGGATGTACGCGACATCCGACCCACAATCCCGAAATAACTTTTTCGTGTCCGTATGAGGACTGAGACCTCATCCCGTCCCCACCCCAGTCTCATGCGCTTGGTGCTACTCCAAATTTCGCACAGACACTTGGAACGACGATCTTCCCTTATACTCACCGGGTCGTCCAGGGCCCTTAGGACACATCACTACCCCTCATGGGCATCTTGATGATCCCGTACTCATAGTGCATGCACAAACAATGTTTTCTTATCAAGCCATATTATGTGGTGCCACTGGTCCAACGGCCTCGACTCTCAACTCAACTCGCAGTTGTTTGTCTTGACTAGTCCGTCGACCTGTAATGTCGCACTGCCGCTAATTGACTGAGCATGTCGGTCCTATATTGGTACCATGGCCAAACAATTCACTTATTAAGTTTTATGGTACATATATCATGTTCGTTTACGAGCTCCTGCTCATGCCAACTGGCCTTGGGCCCACTATACGAGATTTTCAAAAAACTGGGCATTCTAGCCCGCAAGTTCCAAAATCGAGGCCCCCGGCCTATAAGAGCTATTCGAGCTCCCGTCAAGAAGGTCTCCCAAATAGTTTAAGCATTGGCACACAGTCAGGCGAGAACACTTTCGACAAAATAGGTTTTCATTGTCCATTATACTAACCGGTATAAGGACATCTCCGTTCATAACCGATGAACGGGTTTTCAACTTCCTTCGAGGAAGTCTTATCATACCAACCGGGTATGATCTACTTACAACCGGTAATTAGTTTTTCCGCATAATTTTCACATCACTTTCTCTAAGTGGTGATGATTATAATACCACTAAATAATGGGTTTTTATACCGAGGTACTTATCATTCCCTACTGGGTATGACACGAAAATTTCCACTCACAACCGATAAGTGGTTTTTATCTTTAAGTTGTGCTCATTATCCCAACCAGGTATGATGTTAGTAAACCCACTCACCCGTTAATGCCGTGAATTCCACTAAACTAGTTCTTTGTATTCACGCGAGCTTATCCTTCCTGGCGTTCCCAGTATTTCGCGTTCCTACACGTTATGAACAACCTTTTTCATTATTACTCGACATAACAGCTTCATTCATTTCCAATAAATGAGAAAACCCAAACTTTTAGTTATTTGTAATTAGGTCCCTAAAGTTATTTTTCTTTAACTTTAAGTCCCTAATATCGGTTTTTCCTCAAATTGAATCCCATAACTTTTAAAATTTATCATGGGACCTCAATTTATTCAATTTCACGAAAAAGGGGTTTAATTCCACAAATTTCTAATTTGGTTCCCCAATTTTTCCAAAATTACCATTTTACCCTTCTTTTACAAAAATGGTAAGTTTTGCCCCAAAAATTCTAAATTTTCTCAATTGGTCCTCCAACATTATTTTCATGCCCAATTGACCCTCAATTTCATAAAATTGTATTTTGGCCCTTTGAATTTCGAAAATCCCCAAATTTTCCCCCAATTTCAACTCTTCAATATTACCGAATTTAATTTTATCAAATTGACCGATCAAACATTTCTAATTATTAAAAATTGGAGTTTCTGCATATTTATATGATTTTAAGAAACTTTGAATCGCAAATTTTAACGTCGGAACGAGCTCAAACGGAGATTTGCCGGAAAACAGACTGTAAAGAGAGAAAGCTTCGATTACTAACCGGTGAAAGCACGGCAGTCCGAACTTTCGATCTTTGCAGATAGGTATTATCCTTAATATTTTTTCTTATTGTTAAATAATATATTATCATATGAAAATTCAGCTCATTATCTTTCTATTTATAGATAAAAAATACACAATTTTAGATAATTATTTTTATTTGTCCGAAAATATAAAAATAATACCTAATTTGTGTATAATTATTAAAAGTAGGTTTAAAATGGTACATTATAAGTATATTTATAAATTGTATAAAAAAATAAATATTTTAATTTTATCAAATTAAAAATTTTAAACTAATTATAAATTATTATTTTTAAGTAAATATAGGTACAAAAAATAATAATAAATTCAGGCGGTGAGTAAAATTAAAGAGCATCCCAATCATGTCGGCTCTTTTGTTTTTGAGAAAGGTCCCAATTAGCCCCCATTTCGTGTGGGTGTTTCGTCCAATTTAGCTGTTCACAGAATCTCCATTGATGTTATAGTGCTTGGTATATTAGTAAACCGTCAATTTAATTCCAAATATTCATCGGAAGCAATTAGTTTGAACCAGCTGGAACAACGAACCAAATTAAAAATATTTTTGTACCATTCATATAATATAAAAATATTTTTCTTAATTTTTTATATTTATATTTAACTACTTTTTATTGAAAAATTCAATATAAATTTCATTTTTTATTTTACATTTAACTTTTAGTATTTATAAAATATCAGGCCCTCCCCAATACAATAGCGTTTGTAGTCCAACGGTTAGGATAATTGCCTTCCAAGCAATAGACCCGGGTTCGACTCCCGGCAAACGCATTTCTTTTTCTTTTTAAAGTCTTTAAATTAGCTATTTAAAAATATTAACCTATTGAAAAAAAAAACAATTGGGACTTATTTGCAATTTTACTCAAATATACCCTGGCTTTTAGCCAATAAAAAATTGCGGAGGAATTGTCATGGTATTTGTACTTATGATGCAAGATTCTATTCTAGAAAAGTTTTTTTTTCAATCTAAGTGGTACTTACCTTACCCTGGAGTCATCTTTTTGCCAGTGAACCCTGGGAATTAAGTCTTTGATAGTCCCTGAGCTGTTTATTGAGCTAGAAGAAACAGCTACTATTGGTTCATTGACCGTGTTATCCATGTGATTTGTTATATATTTTTATGAGGTACTTGTGCTAGATGGGAATTATCAACTTGGGATTGTTTTCTTATCCTCATGACGGGTAATGATCTATCTCATATTGCAGAGATTGAATCTCAAGATTAACTTCGGAAGCTGCTGCCTCTTTCTCTTACTAGGTGTTCAGAAGGTTCAGATGCACTTCATGAAGCTTTAAAACTCCTAAAGGAGTCTAATGGAACCAGCTGCACCAAGCTTGATGGAAATGATTACCATGACTCAGTCTATCCTATTGTGATGCCAATAGATGAAAACTTGGTGGACTCCGACCCTTTAGCAGTGGTTCCTACCATAAACAGTAGTGAAGCATTTCCTATATTCCTAGTGAATCGGGAACTTGAACGTTCTAAAGTTACTCGAAGCCCTGTCCACAGGCCGTTTTCCTTGGCTGAAGATTGCAGTGGAAGGTGTGCTAATTTACAATTTTATGGTCCTGCGAGAAGCCATCTAGTCCCTCTTATTATAGATCAGTGCACATCCTTTATGTTTAAGAGTTTAGGGAGAAAGTGTTTTTGATTGACCGGAGTAATTTGTTTCTCAACTTGCATTTGAAGGTGAGGAGCGGAGATTACTAGATTTATGGGACTCTTCCTCAGACATCTTATGGAGCGGAGAATGGAGATTCTGTATCAAATATTTCAAATTTTATATTTTATCACCAAACATTTTATAAAAAATATAATTTTAATCACAAATTTAACTCTTAATAAATTAGAACGGAGGGTTCCAAAATTCAGAATAAAACACTTAAAAAATTTTGAATAAAATATTAAACTTCACTTAAATATAAAAGTGTGATCAAATAAATATTTTTTCCGATAAATATAAAATTTTCCACGGACATATTATGGAGCTGAGATTCTGTATCAAATATTTCAAATTTTATATTTTATCATCAAATATTTTATAAAAAATATAATTTTAATAACAATTTTAACTCTAATTAAATTACAACAGATGGTTTCAAAATTCAGAATAAAACACTTATAAAATTTTGAGTAAAAAATTAAACTTCATTTAAATATAAGTGTGCCCAAATAAATATATTTTTTTCCGATAAATATAGAATCTTATAAAAATTTTTGCTAAATCGTAGTATGCATACTTCCACCTACATACCTCGTTTTTATCTGTTATGTGTTGGTAGCTTAAGCTTGTCTTGTCTCTTCATATGCTCTCTCCATCACTTCACATAATTTTGGGAAGAAAATGAACTCACACTTCAATAAAGTAGACTTGACAAGTTATTTTATGGTTACACCTGGACATTTACCTAAAAATAGTCTATATATAATTTATTATTTCGTAATAATATTATAATTTATTTCTTTAATAGGTTACATCTCTTAGGATTTATATCTTATTTAATGTAATTATGTTTCATATAAACAAAACTTTGGCTCATCAAACATAATATCAATTAATGAATCTCCATTGGAACGAGCACAACACCATTGTGCTCCCACCAATCAAGAGTGGTAATAACGATTTCGAGAATGTATTATTCAGTCATTTATGCATACCATATTAACATATAGGTTCCCAAGGAAAAGAACAAGACCTTGTTGTTTTCTTGACCAACACTCAAGTGTTTATTTGGATGCGGAAGCTACAATTTTATCATTTGTATACTCTAATAGTGGTCTTCTACTACCGATCACTAAGTATATCATATATTTTGGTGGTCATCTACTTCCACACACTCATGTGTACATAGATCCTCTCTTTTGAGATCTCATGCGACTTGGAAGAATCATATCATTCATACTTCATTGCTTTCATACAATCATGGGTGCCGATCCACTCCTCTAGGGTAAGCAATGGAACACCTCAAATCATAAATACTAATATATAATAAACAAATTTATTCACTCAATTATCAAATTATATTTCACGTAAGTCAATCCTCATATGATTGTCCCAACATATCATGATCTCATGTATCAAGCATAGCACGCAATAAGTTCATGAGATCCCGTTTCTCACTCGATCACTTCCGCTTTGTTCCACATTCGATCACCTTTACTTATCATAATTTTAATTATTTAATATAAATCACAATTAATTATTAGAGTACTATCCTCCCTCGTTTGTTCCTCTCATTATATTATCTTGCGATAAGTTATGGCGTGCTTTGATTTCTTTGGTGTACAGTACTCACTCGACGGACCCATCTATCTACCTCCCTATTCACTTATACAGCGTCTCATATTAATACTTATCATCATGATCTCTATCTTCTCATTTTAGGTGATTATCCATAATTCTTCAGCCAATTATGAGCATGCAATCATGTAGTTTTCATTTAATTTATCAAAACTCATTTTTATCTTTTGAATGCATAATTATGTATTTTAATGTGTGGTAAAGTATAGTAGACAATTCAATCGTACTCATCATCAGTAAATCTCACTTACCGTTTTATTCGTAACTTTTTCGTTCCTGTGTTTATTTTCCTAATATCTCTTATCAAGGTTCACTTGTACTATTTGTGACAGTTTAAACTACACAAATAAAAGAGTATAAAGTAGGTCAAGTTTGTTCTTAAACAATATAGTATAGTATTATCCCGTAATTTCTCAAAATTACATTTTACCCCTCAGATCGGGTTCGCTCAATTTGTGCATCGATAACTTGTTTATATGATAACTCTTTCCCACTTCCTCTAAGTCTCAATAACTCCCTCATTTATTTGGTTATATTTACTCTAAGGTCCCAAAGTATTTAAACACTTTTCATTAAACCCCTTAACTTTTCATTTTTTGCAATTTAGATTTTAAACTTTCAGAAATTACATTATGGTATTTATTATTTCCACTTACCCATTTTTAAACCATTAACTTCTACAAATATTTATTTATAGTACTTTAACTTTCTCTAAGTTCTTTTGGGTACTCAAACTCTTAGAAACTCTCTCTTTGGTCCAAACTTTTTATAAATTATCATTTAAACCTTAAACTTTTTCAGAAGTTTCACTTAGGTCCCTAATATATTTTAAGCTACCATTTCGTTTCCCTAAGTTTTCTCCAATTTTATTTCAGGTCCCTAAACTTCTACTGAATCTTCTTTGGGTCCCATTTTTTAAATCATGGTTTTGCCCCAAAATTTTTCAAAAATTATATTTTAGTCCCTCAACTTTCTTCTCGTTTAAAAAATCTCTATAAACTTCCCCAAAATCATTTATAGGTTGCTCATATTATTTCTCAGGTCCCCATAGTCACTTTCTAGCTAGTCTCGGCTAAAATAGTGTCATTTTGGTCACAATTGAACTCTCATCAGAAAACACACACAAAGTCTAGTTTAAGTCGGTAGCTCACTGGAGAGAGGGTGGCAGTCGTCGGTATCGGTTGAATTGGATAGCTAACTTCCCCACGAGTTTTTGAACACCTTGATCATCCTTTGAGGTGGTCAAAGTCACCTGTAACACTTAATTTACAGAGCTCGGTCAAAAACAGGGAGCTAATAGAGTTTCTCATATTTTTCATGGCCATGAGTTTTACCTTTAGCCCAAACGACCATCGGGATTAGTGAAAGGGGACCAAGAGTAGCCTCTAAAATAAATTTGGGTCATGGTTGGACATCGAGGAGTTCAGGACAAGCTCGGAAAGCTCTTACCCTATTTTTGGCCGAGGGAACAAGGTTACTGTTTTGTCTGGCCGACACTGGTAGAGGGCACGTCGACATCGGGGTGAGGTACAGCTTGAAAGGTTACTTCCCTCGACTTTAAGGACACCGAAATGACTGGATTTTGTGGTTGGAGGAAGGAGATATTTTCTCTAGAAGTGAGGTCATTAGAACATGGAGCAAGCTCGATTTTAGAGAGAATTCCAACGACCAAGCGTAGGGAATGACAATAGGGATTATATAGCCGACTTGGGGAGACAAATATTTATTATTTAATGTCTTTAGCTGGTCTGATCGGATCCCCTAGACCTCACTTTTCATTTATATCTCCTTGGGGATATGAAACTGAAAATCATGCGAAAATCAATTATGAATCAGGTTACCGACTGAATCCGGATTGAGTTTCCATGTCATGAGTCAGATGAAGGAGATGACACGTGCGTGTGTGTGCCTGGCATGGCACGCTGACTAGTTTGCACTGTAGTGAAGCGATTTTCAAAAAATATAACGATCATTTCTTGGTCGGTTAACCCATAATTCGACTAGTTCCTAATTAAATTTATTTTCCTAAAAGTGTTTATTCAAATTTTTACAAATTACACTCAATAATCACTATTTTCTAATCTAATTAACCATTTCTAAAATTCGGAGGTGTGAGAGGTTTGACCACTTCGAGCCAATTCAATTAGTTTTGTTCGTATTTGAATTGCTTTACCTCCGATTCAACCGATTTTGGCCTAATTCATTTTCTAAAAATTATTTATCCAATTATATATTATGTCACGCCCCAACCCGGTTTGGTTGGATCTCCGTGAGCAACCCGCCACTCTTCCGGTTTATTAAGGGTTTTTCCCTTCTTTAAACCATAAGGAGTAAGGCGTCATTTGTACATGTACCTTTCCTGGAATAACATTAATCAAAACTGAATAAATTAAATTTACATACCTGTCTTACAGGTTTATCTAGCAAAAATTCTGTTGGTAGGTTTTACCCTCGGTTACCTGAAAATGGGTAAAGGGAGGGGGGTGAGTTCGACAACTCAGTGAATGGATATTTAAAAATGAGTTTCTGTAAAAATAATTGAATTGGAGTGTGCCATAATCTTTATTTTCTTTTAAAATATTTTTTTCTCAAGTTCTGCTTTTCAAAACCTTTTTCCAAGGTTTACCAATTATTTTCCAAGGATTCTCAAATCTTTTCCAAGGTTTTTAAATCCATTATCCCCAATCGGTGTGTTTAACAATTAACACACACCCTTCATCATGAAAGGATCATACACATTCGCGATATGGAATTACACCGACTGCACCCACTTGTGGATCTTAGTGTCTTTATCATCCACCCTGGTAAATGTCCCTAACTTCTACACGGAGTCTTAGTGAACATTTCAGATGTTCAACCCTCAGACCCAAAATACTCCATTAGAGGAAAGCACTTCAAACAAAATAATCTTTTCATTTGTCTATCACACCAACTGGGTGTGAGGACATCTCCGCTCATAACCAATAAGCGGGTTTTCTACTTCCTTCTAGAAAGTTCATCATACCAATCGGGTATGATCTACTTACAATCAGTAAGTAGTTTTTCCGCGTATTTTCTCACATCACCCTAACCAAGTGTGATGTTAAAATTTCAGATAATAGTGGGTTTTCATTTCCGAGGTACTTATTATCAAAACCGGGTATGATGTGAATAAGCTCACTCACCCGATTATGCAGTGAATTCCTCTTATGTGGCTCTTTACCCCCACCCGAGCTTGTTTTGCTGGCATTCCCAATACTTCGTGTTCCTACACGATATGAACATTCTTGTTCATTATCCTTTGGCCTAATAGCCTTCATTCACCACGAATGAATAAATTGCCCAAACTTTTGGTTATTTGCATTAAGGTCCCTAAAGTTCTTTTTCTTTAACTTTAGGTCCCTAATGCCAATTATCCTCCAAATTGAGTCCCGAAACTTCTAAAATTTACATTGGGGCCTCAATTTATTCAAAATTACAAAAAGGTGTTCAAATTTCCCAAATTTCCAATTTGTTCCCAACTTTTTAAAAATTACCATTTTGCCCCTACTTAACAAAAATGGTAAATTTGACCCCAATAATTCCAAAAATCGACCAATTGGTCCTTCAACATCTTTTCCATGGCCAATTAGCCCTCAATTTTGAGAAATTGTACATTAGTTCCACGAATTTGTGAAATTCCCAAATTTCACAAAATTTCCCCCAATTTCCCCCTTTCAACTTGGTCGAATTTGATTTCATCAAATTGACCGATCAATCGAGGTTAATTGTTGAAATTGAAGGTAAATTGAGTTTCTACACTTCCATATGATTCAATGGAAATTTAAATTGCGTCATTTGGATCTAAGTTGAGCTCAAACGAAACTTTATTGGAAAACTGTACTTAGAGAGAGAAAGCTTTGAAAGCTTACCATCGAGGGTGAGGCGGTCCGAGTTTTCTATCTGGGCAGATAGCTCTTATCCTAAGGTTATTCCTATGATCAATAATTGCATCAATTTATGCTAAATTGAGGGGGAATTTAGTTAGTGAAGTTTCGTCGGTTCTTTCTCTAGCACTCATCGGAATATACCGAGGGGAACCAAATTGGCTTACCTTTCAACTCTAATTCAGTCATATGAGGGTTATGGAAGTGTTTGGAGAGCTTGGATTGGCCTGAGAAAGGGCTCGAATTGGCCATTTTCAGCTCGTCGGAAATATGACAACTTTAGTCCGCTGGAGCTTCTTCACTGTTCGATCACGCCGAAGCTTCTCTAGTGATCCTCGGAGCAAATGGAAACTAGCGTCGGGTAGCTAACTTCTCCCCGAATCTAAAGAACCCGACCTCGCCATATTTGGCTCAAAAAAATTCCCAAGTCGGAGCTCTGGTTCGAGCTTCACTAGAAAATGGAGCAGTAGAGAGAGAGAGAAAAGTTTTCAGGTATGAGAAGGATGAATGAGGAGGAGCTTTTTATATAGGAAGCTCGGGGACTTCTTGGCCGTCCGATTGGCACATTTATGGCGGTCATTCATTGCTTAAAACTCCCTGGCCGGAGACTTTTCATTTTCCTCAGCGCTACTCAATTTTCCAGCGAGTGAACAGTGCTATCATCTGAAGGAAGAAGACGACACTATTCCAAACCGGACCGGAGCGGTCTGAACTAGGTTCAATGCTTAAATCAGCTGGTTCAGGCCCGATTCGATCGAGTTTTTTAAAATTATTGGTTCAATAGTGGTTCAAACTGGTTCATTCCCGATTCAAGTCCAGTTCACCTGAACCGGTTTGGTTTTCACCTCCAATTCATTCTAAAATCCTTTCTTATAAATTTAGGTCACTCGAGATTTATAAATTTCCTAATTTACCCTTTCTCTATCAGTTGGTGTTCGTGAACTGATTCAGTTTTCTCACCCGGGTTGCCCGGTGCTTTCCCCGGTTTCCTTATCTTTAAGGGACGGAGTTTACATATTAATTGGGCTCAATAATTATTATTTTTCTATTTGTCTAATTATTCTTAAAAATCGAGTATTTTTCACCTCAAGTAAGTTCGATAGTCATTCGATTTTCTCCATGTTTCTTAATTTTCTATCAAGGGGTTAAACAAATACTAGTCTTATTATTTCTGAAATCAAAATTTGTTAGCAAATTATATAATTTTATTATAACTAAAATATTAATTTTAATTTATATATTTGTATAATATCATAATTTTTATATATTTATTATATAATTTATATTTAATAAAATATTTAAAATGTATATTATTATAAAATTATATTAATTTAAGTTAAATAAAATATATATATTATGATATTATACAAATAAATAAATTTAATTTAATATTTTAATAATATTAAAATTAAATAATTTGCTATCAAAATTATATTATTATTATTGTTATTAATAATGAGAGATAGGTTTGTAAAATATATTTAATTTATTATTTTAAATTAATTAAAGAAAATATTAATTATATATATTTATATCAAATTAATAATGCTTAAATCAACCAAATTTTCTAGTGGAGTTGTAGGTATTATGGGAATTCATCAAATATAACGTATCACTTGAGTAAAAAAAACTCAATTCTCTCAAATAACATGTTTATTCTCATTATCACCATCTTTCCTTTATAACATATTTTTGTCTCCTTATCTTAAAAAAATTTTAAATACACATAAAATTATTTGATAAAAAAATAAAATATTTACTACAGTATAATCACATTCGAAATATAAATTTCACTCATTATAATGTGAATTTATTTATTTTTAAAATTTTTTATTAATCTATTTAAGTGTGATAATTTTTGTATTATAACTATTAAATTAGTCTACATAAATCAAAGTATAAATTTTAAATTTTTAACTCATTATTATAATCATAATAAATATTAAAATTCTCATATATTTTTAAGCCCTGTTATTACTAATTTATTATAGGCTAACGGAAATCAATCCACTTTCGGCAAGGATATTTTGGATTTTTATAAAAGCTCATGTGTCAAGCTTTTTTATATTTTTCTTGAAAATATTTTCAAACATACATATTATCATTCAATAAGTTCTCAACTAACTTTTGACAAGATATCTCTAGATTTTTATAAAACTCATGTGTCAAGCTTTTTTATATTTTTCTTAAAAATATTTTTAAACACACATATTATCATTTAATAAAAATAAAGTATGAACTGTACGGATCTCCCTCACCCTTGTAATGGAAACTTAATCGTTTCCATAATTTTGGGCAGTGTGATTCTTGTATTATAACTACAAATTAGTCTACAAAAATTAAATAATAAATTAGGGTCAATTTCTATATTTACTTAGTACTCTATGCTACTCCTAGTTGTAGTGGATTATAGGTGTGAGTGAGGTTTCATACTAATATGATAGCCATTAGTCCATTCTTATAACCTGTTCTCATATTTTTTAAACACTTGGTTTACATTCATTTATTTTAAGCTAATGGGTCTCAACATAATTTCCCATACATTCCTAATATCTCCCGTTTTTCTTTTATAAAAGCACATGTGTCAAGCTTTTTTATATTTTTCTTAATAATATTTTTAAACACACATTATTATTTAATAAAAAGTAAAGTATTAACTAAATTAGTACAATCACACCCAAAGTGGAAAACCTTACTCACTAAGTGTGATTCTTGTGTTATAACATTAAATTAGTCTATATAAATCAAACAATAAATTCAGTCCATTAGCTCATTCTTATAACCATAGTAAATGTTAGTGTTCTTGTCACTTTTTAAACAATTGAGTTTCACTCATTTATCATAGGCTAACAAGGTCTCAACCCACTTTTTCATAAATTCGGTATATCTTTAATTTTTTTATAAAAGCACATATGTCAAGCTTTTTTATATTTTTCTTAAAAATATTTTCAAATGCATGTATTATTATTTAATAAAAAATAAAGTATTGACTATATCAGTACAATCAAACATAAAGTCGAAAACCTCACTCACTGTTAGTTATAATCGGGATTTATTCCTTCCTAAAGTTTTCTTTTGGGAAGTGTGATTCTTGTATTATAGCTATCAAATTAGTTTACATAAATCAAAGAATTAATTCAAGGCCATTAACTTATTCTTATAATCATAGTAAATATTAGAGTTATCTTCACTTTTTTAATACTAATCAAATTGGAGAATTTAGGCCACCATTTGATAGAGAATAAATTTAGATAAAATTATAAATTTTTAATATTGAAAAACTCGGTCGAATCGGGCCTAAACCGGCCGGTTTAAATATTGAAATCGATTCAGACCAATCTAGACCAGTTCGGAAGAGTGTCGTCTTCTTCCTTTAGATAACAGTACTGTTCACTCACTGAAAAATCGAGAATAGCCGGCGAAGATGAAAATTCTCCGGCCAAGGAGTTTCAGGCAATGAATGACCACCATAAAGGTGCCAATCGGACGGCCAAGAAGTCTCCGAGCTTCCTATATAAAGAGACATTCCTCATTCATCCTCATCACACCTAAAAACTCCACTCTCTCCCAACTGCTCCATTTTCTAGTGAAGCTCGAACCAGAGCTCTGACTTGGGCATTTTTCTGAGCCAAGGAAGGCGTGGTTGGATTTTTTAGATTTGGGAGAAGTCAGCTACACAACTATAGTCTCCATTTTCTCTAAGGATCGCTAGAAAAACGCTAGAATGATAGAATAGTGAAGCACCTCCGGCGGACTGAAGCTGCCCTATTTCAGTCGAGCTTAAAATGGCCAATTTGAGCCCTTCTCATGCCAAACCAAGCTCTCCCAACACTTCCACGGCCCTAATACAACTGAATTAGAGCGGAAAGGAAAGCCAATTTGGCTCCCCTTTGTAAATTCTTATCAATGTTAGAGAGAGAACTCGCAAAACTTCACTGACCAAATTATCCATCAATTTGACATGAATTGATGTGATTTATTATCCTAGGAGGAACCTCAGGATAATAGTTATCTGCCCAGATCGAAAGCTCAGACCCTAAAAAACCCCCAATGGTAAACTTTCGAAGCTTTCTCTCTCTATGCTCAATTTTTCGACAAAGCTCCGTTTGAGCTCGTTCTGGCATCGATTCATGTGATTCAAAGTGCAATTGAATTATAAGGATGTGTAGGAACTCAAATCCACCTTCAATTTCAATAATTAACTTCGATTGATTGGTCAATTTGATGAAATCAAATTCGGTCAAGTTGGAAAGTTGAAATTGGGGGAATTTTGAAAATTCGAGGGACTAAATTGCAATTTCCCAAAATTGAAGGCCAATTGGACATGGAAAATATGTTGGAGGACCAATTGGTCAATTTTTGGGGTAAACTTTACCATTTTTGTAAAGTAGAGGCAAAATGGTAATTTTGGAAAAGTTGGGGACCAAATTAGAAATTTGGGAAACTTGAATCCCTTTTTGTGATTTAGAATAAATTGAGGTCCCAAGGTGAATTTTAGAAGTTTTGGGACTCAATCTGGGGGAAAATCGACGTTAGGGACCTAAAGTTAAAGAAAAAGAATTCTAGGGACCAAATTACAAATAATTGAAAAGTTTGGGTATGTTATTCATTCGTGATGAATTAAGGCCATCAAGCCAAAGGATAATGAACAAGGATGTTCATATCGTGTAGGAACACGAAGTATCGGGAACGCGAGCCAAGACAAGCTCGCGTAGAGGCAAAAAGCAGGTTGAGAGGAATTCATTGCATTCATGGGTGAGTGGGATTTTTATATCATACCAGGTTGGGATGATAAGCACCTCAGAAATAAAAATCCGCTACAATGTGGGATTTTAACATCACACCTGGATGGATGATGTGAGAAAACACATGGAAAAACTACTTATTGGTTGTAAGTAGATTATACCTGGTTGGTATGATGAACTTCCTATAAGAAACTAGAAAACCCATCGATTATGAGAGGAGATGTCCTCACACCTGGTTGTTGTGATGGATAGCTAAAAGATTATTTTTGTCGGAAGTGCCCTTCGTTGACTATGTGCCAATGCTTAAACTTTTTGGGAGACCTTTTTTATGGGAGCTCGAATAGCTCAGATAGGTCGGAGGCCTCGTTTTGGAACTTGAGGGTTAATATGCCCGATTTTGAAAATTCCATACAATGGGCCCAAGGCCAATTGGCACGAGTAGGTGCTTGTAAACAAACATGACTTTAAGCCATGAAAATTTTAAATGAATGGTGTGTTTGGCCATGGTACCAAGATCAGACCAACATACTCTATGAACTGGCGGCAATGCGACAAGACAGGTCGATGGACCAATCGAGACAAATAGATGTAGGTCGAGTTGAGGGTCAGGGCCGTTGGATGAGTGGCACCAAAGATTAAATGGCTTATAAGGAAAACTATTGTTTTGTACATGCATTGAGGAACAGGACCTTCAAGATACCCAAGAAGGGTCATGATGTGTCCTAGGGGCTACTAGACGACATGGTAGAGATAAGAGCAGATTTTCATGCCGGCAGTTAGGGAAGCTCAACGTAGCTTCATGTGCTTGAGATCGGAGTGGGGTCGAGATGAGGTCTCTGTACTCATACGGACACGGAGTTTCTTTACAGGATTGAGGGTCGGATGTCGCGTACATCCACTCTTTCTTAGGGTAGAAGTAGAAGGACTTCTATCTAGGTGGCCGGTAAAGTCGCTCTGACGCCACAAGTGGGTGTAGTGGATGTACTGCCGTGCGAATGTGTGATCCCTTCATGATGAAGAGCGTGTGTTGATTGTTAAACACACCGACTATGGTTAATGAGGAATAATGGTTTTGAAAACCAAGATTTCGTGGATGAAATGTCTTAAAGAATATAAGGAGTCTGACACACTCCAATTCAAACTATTTTCTAAAAGTCAATTTTTAAAACACCCATTCACTGAATCGTTGAACTAACCCTCTCCCTTATACCTCTTTTAAAGTACCAAGGGAAAACCTACCCAAAGACCTCCAGTTAACTACACCTCTAAGACAGGTATGTTAAGTTTAAATTTCATACAGTTTTGATTAATGTTATTCCAGGAAAGGTACAGGTTTAAAGGATGCCTTACTCCGCACGGTTTAAAGAAGGGAAAAATTCTTAATAAACTGGGAGAGTGGCAGGTTGATCACGGGGATCTGACCAAACCGGGTCGAGGCGTGACATAATATGGAAATGAAAAAAAGGTTTTGAAAACCGGAATATGAGGAAAGATCCTTCTTAAAGAAATCTTGGCACACTTTGAACAAAACTATTTCTTGAAAACTCACTCTCAACACCCACTCAGTGAGTTGTAGAACTCACCCCTCCTTTTTTACCCCTTTTCAGGTAACCAAGGAGAACCAACTCTAAAAACCCTCTTGTAGTTGAATTATAAGACAGGTATGATCAATTTAATATATTCAGTTTTGTATAATGTTATTCCAAGAAAAATAGGGAAAAGGACGCCTTACTCCTTGCGGTTTAGAAAAGGGTGAAACCCTTCAAAGACAAAAGGGAGTGACGGGTTGCTCACGGGGATCCGACCAAACCGGGTCGGGGCGTGATAGTGGGAACCGCTATGACGTCAATTCTGGTTGGAATGATGATTCAGTTTTGAAAAACTATTTTCTCGGAATACTCCCCTGATTGAATGACTATGCTTAAAATATTTGGGAGCTAATTTCGGGCTTAGGCTCGTGATGCCAGTGGGCACAAGGCTAATGGATACGGGCGTGGACTCATCTAGAATGGATATGTGATGTATGATGCTAAAAAACCTGAATAATGGGAACTTTGTGTGATACCTATCGAGCCAAGTTTGAGTTGTTGAGCTTGTTGAGCTGAACTGCTACTCTACCGAAGCCAAGCCGACAGACCATTGCGCTGAAGGGCCAAAATATTTTTAAACACACATTATTATTTAATAAAAAGTAAAGTATTAACTAAGTATAATTACACTAAAATGGAAAATATTACTTAATTTATAATCCGTACTTATTTATTTCCACAATTTTCTATTCCTCTCTAAATACTATTATTGTATTATAGCTATCAAATTAATCTATATAAATTAAAGTATAAATTTGGGGTTATTAAAATATTCTTTTATAGTAAATGTTAGGATTCTTATTATTTTTTAAACATTGTGATTTACACTCATTTATTATAGGTTTACCGCCTCAATCCACTTTTTCAATAATTTCCAAATATCTCCTATTTTTATTTAATGAACTTATTCGTTCCAAGAGTTTTCTACGGGGCTTTCCAAGTGTAGGTATCTCCTATTTTTTTATAATAGCTCTTGTGTTTAGTTTTTTTTATATTTTTCTTTAAAATATTTTTAAATATATATTATTATTTAACAAAAAGTAAAGTATGGTACAATCACATGGTGAAATCGAGTATTATATGGATAAACAGTCTATTAATCCATATTTATAAATGGTCCATTGAACCACGTATAACTCAACTTCCATTTAATTTTTCTTAGAAACGGAAGGTAAGAAATCACAATTGAATAAGAAATTCATCTACTCTCTAGCTAATGAAGTTTGAAATTTTTTTCTCGTTAAGATATCTCTATGTTCTTTACCTTCCATTTTTTATTTATGGTTTCATAAATTAAACCTTCCTTTCTTATCAGGCATTTCATTTGATCGTTAAGAGATTACCCTTTGATTGGATGAATATTAAACACCTTGAGTACCTTAGTGAAACAATGAAATTATTACTCTTGTTTGATCTCTATATCATGCAAATGCAATAACCCATGGTTTTAGCGTTCTTACTGTACCCAATAGTCTAATATGGGTTAATAGGATGGAGTCAATGGTAGGATACGCGAGTACACACACTTGATGGACTCAATTTTTTTACATATTCAAAATATATTTTTACTAAAATAGAGAATATTTTGATTTAAGAATACTAGTAATTCAGTTCTAATAACTAATTTAAGTTAAAATTTATTATTTATTTAAAATATAAATATTATAATATAAAAGTTATTTATCATATTTAATTTTATATTATAACAACCTATTCATATAGGATCATTCCTGCATTCTTAGGAATATGGTAGAGTTTCATGCTACAAATGACAAAATTAATTTAGACTTTTAGAATTGGTAGTTAGCATGAGCAAATAAATACCCATAGAACTTACATGGCTTGAGACCAAAAAAAAAGTCAGATTTGCAGTTAATATGGCCACTTCCCATTTCCCAGTACTGACTTTTGCATGTTCATCCGGTTTGACAAACAGTGGGAGAAGGAACACAAACAACATCACAAACAGAATGCATGCAGTAGATGAAAGAGTTCATGAATCACATAACATCCCTATGATCCCTATCCCTACCATTTAGCAACTCCATACCCTGTCCTATAAATAAACAAGTTTCAAAATAAAGTACAACCGTCCTCTCCCATTCAACTCAGGTGGCCTTCCAGGGTCCCAGCTTGGACTCCAAAGCATGGCAAGACCCGAATCAGGAGCACATGCCTCTGGGGAATGGACTGAACAGGCTCAAGGCCTACTGGTAGAGATAAAGTTGAAGGTGGCAGACCATTCTTTGGCAGTAGGATCAGGCACCTTCTTACCGTCCACATATGGCGTCCATGACCCATTGGAATAATCGTTTAGTACCCAAGTGACCTTTTCAGGGGGATCCGAGAAGTCAAAGTTAGGTGGAGACTTTGGGGCAGTGCCATTTTTCTGCCTTTGGCTTGCAGTGCTCTCTCCAGTCTGCAATTCAGGTTTCAGTTGATGTATCATCAAATGTGACTAAAATAAGAAATGAAAATCGTGAAAATCGTGCATCTGCCGTTACCTCTGGGTCAGCATCTGAGCTGTCTGTAGTTTTCTTTCTCTTGATTCCATTCTCTAGAAAGTAAAGAACCTCTTTCTTTGAGCGAAACAGGCTACCTGAGACTGGATCACGGTAGTACTGCACCAGAAATTATAATTCAGGCCTCACATAGAGGGAAAAAATAGAACAAGTGCGCCGATAAAGTAGCCGGTAGCAATGGGAGGAAACAGTCAAAGAGATCACAAGTCCAGGGGGTCAAAAGTAATCCAAATCTCTTTACCTTAAAAGAGATTGAGGGGAAAAAAACTCTGTCCAAAGCAAAATCCAAGGTATTGTTAGGTTATGGATTACTATGCAATCATTTCATAATAAAAAAGATCCTTAAAAGTAAGCTTCCTCCCTGATCAACTGCAATCAATCCACCAATCTAGACAACACAGTAAGGTGAGTGAAGAATTTTTTTAATCTTGGCACCAATCATCTTACTCCTAGTCATCTACCTATCTCATAATCCATGCCAACAGTATAAAAATTTTAGCCTTGATAATCAATTTTTTGTGCAAAGTCCATACAAAATGTAACTTTGCAGAAACATTGATTATAACATCTGAGCAGTGTGAAAAACCGACTTTTAATGAAGTTCTCAAAGTTAATAGCTAGCTGCAACTGATCACTAGAATACTCTCTACAACAGAGAGCACGACTCAAAACACCTGCCAATTGAAAGTGCATGTTAGAAGATTCGCACACTCTATACATGGACCTTAACACAGGAACATGGTAAATGGGCCAAGGAAAAAAATAGCTCAGTTATATGCATTGAGAAACAACTCCCATAAATAAACAGAAGATGCACATGAGAAGTATAGCAATCTAACACTTGGAATCAATTAAAGTAATAACTAGAACTCAATCAGGGCTATTTCAAATCTTAACTTGGATAGAGAACAAAAATTGAAAAAGCTCAAGTTTGACCCAACTCATGGAATTTTCAGTAAAATAGAGGAGAACTTTAGCAGAAAACTTGAAACAACATCCAGTCGAATTGCTCAAAATCATGAAAAAGAGCAAAAAACTCAAGTTTCATGCCAGAAAACATAGATTCCTAAAATGAATAGCAGAAAGCAGAAACAACTTGATCTTGCCTAAACAACCCAGCATGTCAAAGGAATCTATGACCAGGTCGTAGAGGTATAAAAAAACCATTTCAAACAATTTCAGGCCATTAAGAAAATAAACAGGTCATATGTATAAAGATAAATATGCATTGATGACAGGCAGCTAACAGCTCACAAGGACTTCTATGGACAATGGAACATTCATTCTCTGTCACTAGCTAACCAAATAACAACACAGTTCTGTTCTTTGAAATGACTAGTCCTCCAAAAAGTTAGAGATACAATGAGTGTACAGAATGCTGCCAATATGAAGTAATGGTTTAGCAATGCAATGGTAACAAAGTCAATAATTGATTTCAACAACACCAACACAAATTCGTATGCTCTATCATGCTTTGAGCACTGCCCTTAAAGCATGTAGGTAAAGAAAGGACTGAAAAGCCCCATATCTGGGAAGAAATTTGATAGGCACTACGGTTATATACGAAAGAATATCCACAAGCATGCAAGGAATCAAAGGTTGAACGTTTACTCTATCTAGAAAATAATGTTGAATATGCAAAGGAAGCTCATTAGCTCCATTCACCTAGATTAAAGGATATCAATAGAAGGAGGTTAATGCTGAATTTCACATTTCTAGTACTATAATAGGCAAAAAGACCCATCAGCTCAAAATGGAACCTTGTCGATCGATCCGGCAGTGGCACCGGACGCTCTGACCCTATCTTCCACGATCCATCCAGCTGGCAGCCAATCTGGCACCTCCCCTACAGATAACCGACGCCTCCGTCTCGCCGCCCTTGAGTCCTCAGAGCGGTTCGCCGCGCTGTCAGGCGTCGCAGCCACGGATGCACCGACGCTGGAGCTCGATTTCGGAGCATGAGAAACATGAACGGGGTGATTGAAGTAGTGGCCGGGGAACGAAGCCACGGCACCAGCTCCACCGTGGTTCGGCTTCCCCGCGCCGTTGGTCCGGGTGCCTCCGTTGGAATTCGAGGCTGGGTTGATGACGCAGCCAGACTTGAGGAGCGAATCCGGCGGAAGGGCTCCGGAGAATCTTTCGGTGTCGGAAGGATTGAGGGAATCGGGCCTGGAGATGGCAGCCGGAGGTGAGTGTTGGGACATTGACATGAGGAGAAGGGGAAAAAGTGCAGGACGGAGAACAAATTGGATAAATGGATCAGGCCGGACAGCGTTGAAGATCGCGCGCCACCTACAACAGCCTACAGGGTTTAAGAACCCGCTTCAGTATACTGCTGCTACTACACAGCGCCATACGGATGTCATGCCCATTTAACCAGATCCATGCTTTAGCTTTTTGACGCTTGGGGATTTGACCGATACATGCGGAGACAGAGTAGTGCTTGGAAATGATAGACATCATGCAGAGCAAGCAGAGTCTTTAAAAGACAATTGAAATTTATTATTTTATGTTAATAAAATCGGTTAAAAATATTTTTTCTCATTAAAAAAAACAAAGTAATAATAATATATTATATTATTTTGGATATATTATATATATTGGGATCAAAGTATTGATCATCGGTCTATTATATCATCCCATCGGGAAGCTGGAAGGGACGATCGAATAACGGCGAACCCAAGGTCAGATGTAGCCCTTCTTGTTCAAGGAATCCCCTTTCATCATTGCATAGGCGGAGGAGGTTCAATTTCAACTCGAGTCTTGGCATTGGGCAACGTTCATCCGGAATCGGCGGTTCTAGGCCAGGCCTAACCCTATTTGTTGGTAGGATCCTGGTATCCTCTCTCAAATTTAATCGTGTACTTGCGATTCTCTGCTGAATATGCGGTTGTGGCCCTAGACCGATGGTTGGGTGATTGTTGATTTGTGTTTTATTTTTCTTATGTGGAATATGGCGTTTAATCGATTTCTTGAAACTGATTTTACATTTGTAGGGTAGATTCGGGCTTACCCTGGCACAGATTCAGCGCTTTCTTGCAGTTATTTGTTCTTGGAATTGTTGCTTTGTTTGATCCACTCTACTGTGTCCTTTGAAACTCTAATTGATCTGTTTCTGTTTATTAGATCCATCTATCTTTTCATTTCAAGATGCCTGCTACCGCAGGAAGGGTTCGCATGCCGGCTAACAATAGGGTGCACAGTAGTGCTGCCCTGCAGATTCATGATATATGGCAGAGTGCTATTGGGTATGACCCTTATGCACCCACCATGGATGATTCCAAGAGTTCACAGCAGAATGAATCTGCTATTACCGAACCAGAGGGTGAGAATGCTTACTTGCTTATGAATCAACATAATGGAAGACTTCAAGAGTCCTGAGTTAACTGAGTTTTCTTGGTTGAATGATTTCAGTGGAGTGATGAGGAATGTATATGTCCCTGTAACTTCTACAAAGACTATATGAGGAGCCGGGCTACTTGATTATAATAAGTTTGCCCTTGTCAGATCCAAGAGGGTGAAGGTAACTTGGCAGAATATTCTCGCTCATGGGGTGATAAAGATCTCATCAGGGAGCAATGCTTGTATTCTGTTTGTCACTATAAATGGAAGAAGTTTTGAACTCACATATCCCTCTCACGGGCACTACCCTCCCTTAGAGTTTGTGAGGGAGATTCCTCTACCCACACGATCTCTTGTGATGCTAAGGTGGAAGCCTAGGAAGATGAAGCCGGTAATGGTCTTGAGATTATTGTGCCAAATTATGGCATGGGCTCTGAGGAGCATGAGGTCCCAGTATGTCTTAGATCCCATACCTGAAAGCAAAATGGACCCATGTTTATCCTTATCAAGAGCATAGCAGCAGAAAATCAGTTATGATGGTAGGCGTGGAATGGGAGATGGTCTGATTACACAAATGTGTACTCATCATAAGAAGGGAAAATTGCAAATTTGTGAAACAATGTTTTATAGTATTACTATTATGGGACATGTCAACAAGACCATCCTAGCATCCTAAATTTGGTAACTGTGTTCAGGATGAGAATCCTCACCAACTAACTGCCTGTCTTGAAATGTAATTATTGAATTATTGAATTATTGAATTATTGTCATATTGTCTTTTTTATGGTATCAGGAAGATTTGGATAGTCTATTTGGGCCATGCTACTCTAATGTAAGAATAACAATTCCACAGGTGAAATGCTACTCTAATGTAAGAATAACAATTCCACAGGTGAAACAGGAGATCTCCAAGTTTTCTTGCATCACATTCAAGTCTGATATCATGGGTTCTGTGTCTTGCTGCTGTGAATGTAATTGGGGACATGTTTTGTACATATCCATCTAGCTATGCCTATGCATGGTGTTGTTATGTTAGTGAATTTGCAATTTGGTTTATGGTCTTTATATTCAAGAAGGTGCCATTGAGTAAAACTAATAGTATCATAAAGTAATTAGGAATTCAGGAGAGGGGGTGAAGAGGGATACGGCCGCACAAGTAGACCCTCGAAATTTCCGGGCAGGAATTAATCGTGTGTGCTGCTGTCACGACAAGATTTATGGTTAAAATAAATATTTGGAGGGACCAACTAAAATGTGCCACGTCGCATAGCATTTTTTAAGCCGTCATTGATCTCAGAATTAATGACCAAAACAGCACCGCAACTGCAGCGTGGCGGCAAGTGATTGGACCCAACCATATTTGGTTTGCGCAAATATCTTGCGGATAATAGATGAGAAAGGAACAGAGGAGCTCGGATTCTCTTCCACTGCCGAGAGTCGCCTTATCTCCCTCCAGCCAGGCCCAGTCCGACTCCATCGTCTGCCCCTACCTCCATGAGAAGCTGAGCCGAATCGCTGCAGCTCGCCGTCCAATCCTTCTCTTGATTAGATGGCGAAGACCTTGCTCTCACCACCGCCGTTCATCGGCACGCCTCTCCCTTCCCTCTCCCGTCACGGCCTCCGCACGCTCCCTCACGGCCGCAGGCTCGGCAGCCTCCGCGTGAAGTTCAGTTTCCAGGAGGTTCCTCCTCCGCTTCATCAATTCGTTTCCTCCGTCGATTTCAACTCCATCGTCAGCCGTACGGAGAGCTTGCTCTACACTCTCGCTGATGCTGCTGTTGCAGTGGACCCGAGCTCCGGTGGAGCTGCTTCAACATCCACCGACGTGGCCGTACAGAAGAGCGGAGGCTGGTTTGGATTTATATCAGACGCCATGGAGGTTGTGCTGAAGGTAATGAATGAATCCTGACTTGGTCTTTTCTTATGGCCTTCAGCTACTTTTCCAGAGCTCAAGATTTTGTCAAGAGGAGCGTTTGGCCGAGGCTTCTTGTTGTGAATTATAAGTTCGCAGAGAATTGGTTGTCTATCAAGGAATAAATACTTCTTCCAGAAATTTAAGAGTGTATGACATGGATTAGATAGATAACGCGCTTTCTTGATGCTGAGAGACTGATGTCAAATATGAGCCTTCTTCACCACCAATCTAAAGAAATATCCTTTTCTCCGTCACTAATTCTGATACTATCCTTCTGTTATCTGATCAGATTTTGAAGGACGGGCTCAGTGCGGTGCATGTACCATACGCATATGGTTTTGCGATCATACTGTTAACTGTTTTAGTGAAGATCGCCACTTATCCATTGACAAAGCAGCAGGTGAGACACAGCCACCATTTTAATTAATTAACCCAGTCAACCACTCTTTTCTGCATTTTAATCTCAGATTTCTGTGGAGCTACAGATGAATCTAGTTCCTTCCTTTTGTTATCTTTACTATTTAAAATCTTTATGGCCTGCTCTTTTCATAATATTCTAATTTTAGTTATTAAGAACACGATCATGAGCTTTGGCCATATGCAGGTAGAATCAACATTGGCAATGCAAAATCTTCAACCCAAGATTAAGGCCATCCAACAAAGATATGCAGGAAATCAGGTTAGGCAACTTATTTTGTTGTCCTCAACATAATATGAATCTGACTTATTTAATTCTACAAGTGTGGCTTTATTTTCTCCTCATTCTTTCTTGTCCTAAGGAAAGGATTCAACTCGAAACATCGAGACTCTATAAGCAGGCTGGGGTCAATCCTTTGGCAGGTAAGGAGATTACTAAGTGGTAGAACTCCAATTTTATTCTATGACTTGTGTATATGTTTTTCTTTCAGTGGTTCATTTGAAATAGTTCTATACAATTTTAATTTATCAAGGGAAAAAATGTAGTATCTGGATGTGCATGGTCTAGCATGATATTGGTGTTAGCAGCGGTTTCACCATCATTTAATTAAATTTGAGCTCCTGTTCTGTTTCTTTGGATCTGTGTGTGTTTAGCATATTACTGATCTTTTAACTTATCACGTTGGTTAGAATGTATAATTCATGCTGGCACCATATGAATTTGTCTTGTTGGTCTATAGGGTGTTTCCCAACATTGGCTACAATACCAGTCTGGATTGGTTTGTACCAAGCTCTTTCAAATGTGGCTAATGAGGTAAGAATGGATCTGTGCTTTTTCTTGCTCAATCAATTTGAACATTGAGTATTATGATTTGTTAACTTTAGGTATCTTTTTACCTTGCAACTCTTCTTAAATAATCTTATTTACCAATTTTTGTTTTGTATCTTCATCATAGGGTCTGCTAACAGAAGGTTTCTTCTGGATCCCATCATTGGGTGGCCCAACTACAATTGCTGCTAGACAAAGTGGGGCAGGCATTTCTTGGCTTTTGCCCTTCGTGGTAATTAATCATATAGCATCCCTCATTTATGGAATTTAAGCTGACCATATTTGATATAATATTTTATATTTTGAACCTTCCTGAAGGGCTAACCTAGATTTTTAGCTATGCATGCTCTTTTGGGCAGTGATACTAGTAAGACATTCATGTAAACTAACCATGTGATAATGCAGATTTATAAAATTGAAATGCTATTTCCAAACATACAATTTATATGAAATACCCTTCATGTATTAAATTCTCCTGTTGCCATTTTTTTTAACTCTTTTTATGTTTAGACCTATTCCTATTATGCTGTAATTTATACAATAAGATCCCTAGGGAAGACAGCATCTGCATTCTGGTTTCCTCTTTTTTTTTTTTTTTTGAAAATTTAAATGGAATTTTTATTCAATCATTTTTTTGCACAATTTTATTCAATCATTGAAAAGGCTTTTGTGTCAGATGCGGTTTTCAGCTACGAACAGTTCTACCCTCGTTTAACTTACATGCTAACTATCCTGGTCCATGGATATACCCAGTACATCTTCTGTTGCAGCACTTATCTTATGATCGACATTGCAGGATGGACAACCTCCATTAGGTTGGCAAGACACTGCAGCATATCTTGTTTTGCCAGTCCTTCTCATTGTTTCCCAGTACATCTCCATGGAGCTGATGAAACCTCCTCAGGTAGAACCAAGACCTTGCACAGAATTTTCCGTGCATGATATATCTGTTAAAATACTAACTTTGCTTCTGTTGACAGACTGATGATCCAGCTCAAAAGAACACGCTTCTTGTCTTTAAATTTCTACCGCTTATGATCGGTTACTTTGCCTTGTCAGTCCCATCAGGATTATCAATTTACTGGTTAGTTTCCACTGAACTACTTTTAATTAATAATTATGAAGATTTCTTGGAGACTACTGTGACAGCAGGAACATTATTCAATCTATGTTATATATGAACCATTTGGTTGTGATGCCTCTTTGTTCTTGTTCCTGGGTGCTGCTTTCCTTCTCCTGTTCAGCAATGAACTTCTGTTCCTCACGCTAAGTACTACAAGACATGTTTCCATTCTGGATTTTTTATATGTAGATTTCTTCTAGCACTGATTTTCTGGAGCTACTGTAATTGTAAGCTTTTTCTAGAGAAATGCATCTTTCTCCTTGGCTTTACCTGGCAGATTTTCATTGATAAACTTGGCTGTTCCTTCTGCCCCTATCAGGTTTACAAACAATGTATTGAGTACAGCACAGCAAGTATGGTTACGCAAATTAGGAGGTGCTAAGCCTGTTGTGAATGAAGATGCTAGTGGAATCATTACAGCTGGACGTGCTAAGAGGGTAGGCTCTGAGACTGCTCGACAAGGGGAGAGGTCAGTTCTTTTTCATCTCTAGACAACATTATCATCAGTGCATGCAGTGCTCTCTTGTTGATGCCTTTCCATTCACAGGTTCAGACAAATAAAGGAAGAGGAGAAGAAAAAGTTGAGGAAGGCATCACCAGCCCAAAACGTAGAGATTTCAGCTTCTGATTCTGAAGATGATGGTTCAGATGATGAGGATGCTTCTGAAAAGGTATGACATGTGAACACTTGGCATCTGATACGCCTGCATATTTTCAATAGCTAGAGAAACCCTTCTCAGTTGAACTTAAGCTTTGTTAGATGCATGGCATAAAATAATACAAAATGTCTGCTTTGTATCAGAAATGATTTCTACCAATAACATTTAACAATATCTATCTAAGTAAACAAATATTCGGTGGACAATAGCTTTGCATCCGACTAATAACTGAATTTTTTCCTTGTTTTTGGACCACCCAGTGACATTTGGCCCATGGATAACCATCTTAGTTCAGTATTCTAGTCTAAAGATTTCAAAATGCATAGTGACAACAGACAGACACTTGCATAGTGACAACTAATTGTATTCCATTTGCTGATGATTGAGACATGATATTTGAGATTAATATATCATATAAACTGATCATTTGCAGGACGAGGGGGTGCTAGAAGAGACATATGCTGCTAGTGCAGGCAAACAACAGTTGCCAGATTACCCTCGACCAAAGAGAAGCAAAAGGTCAAAGAGAAAACGGGCTGTATGATCAGATTTTGCAGTAATAATTTATTGTATGCGGTAGTAACCTGTAATTTTATTCCATTGCCAAACCTCACTGTCAGGGCTCATTATGGCTATGATCAAGAGTTTTCCTCATTTGCCTCGAAGTCTAAGTGGAGAACTCTGTCAAATTCACATGGGGACCTGACCTGGGTTCTCACATAAACTTTGCGCCAAATAAGAGACCTTCCATGCCTATAAATCTAACCTTATATCTGCCTAGAGGCCACTGCTGGATTTCCTGAACCAAAGATTAGACCGGGCTTTTGACCGAAGCATATGCATCAACTTATCTTCATTGCCTTGGAGAGGTGCAGGACCAGGTCAGCATCAAGATCTTCTGCAGTTATCTTCTCAGTGTCTCCTCGGCCCCTTCCAATGGAACTGCCACCACCACGCCACTGTCTTCTCAATGGTCCGCCTCTACCTGAACCCCTATCAAATACAATGTACAAAATCCATCAACATAAGAGAACCACAACGCCACGGCAATGATAGATTCAAAATGGCATATCCAATGGTATTGTTTAGCCAGTCAGCAATGCCAATTGATATAACCCTTCTTACAGAGAGCATTGATCTGACTAATGTGCAACGCCTTACTCTCATCAGTATTATCATTTATAACAACAATGGCTGTGTAAACTGACTCAATTCTCCATCATGCAGTGGAAAGGCATACCATCTGGAAGCTCTGCTGAAGTTTCCAAGAGGTGCAGATGGTGGGAAAGGTGCAGCTGGGCAGACAATATCTGTTCCCATAAGCTCGATCTTCAAAGGTTTCCCATCGAGGAGAACATTGTTGTATCTCTTTACAGCTGCTAGAGCCTCAGCCCTGTGTGTAAAGTTTACTTCAGCAGTACCCTGAAGGATAAAGAAAAAATGGAAGATCATATACTACAGCCTGATAGAGTGAGATAATCTTCCAAAGAAGAGATTTCCATCAATTCCAAGATAGCACCTTTGACCGCCCACTCCTATCAAAGTGGATCCCGCAACTCTTCAGAACACCAACCTCTGAAAACAATTCCTGTACATGGCAGAGGCAGAGCTGATTATTAATGGATAAAAGGAAATAACAAATACAAGCATCGATTCTCAAGTCAATGTATTATGACTTCCATCACGAAATCTACAAATGAGAAATGCAGAATATCATCAGAGAGATCTTGCTGGATTGGATTCCCACTGACAATCCACCCCCCGGAGGAAGGCTTTTGGGATGAAAAACGAAGAAACGCTCGGAGCGGAACCGATTACCCTGAGGTCCTCATCTGAGACACCATAGTCCAAATTGGCCACGTAGATCTTCGTCGCGGCATCCACCGCCGGATCCTGGCCGGCCAAAACCTGGTTATGTGGTTCAGCTTCACGGACCATCATAGGAGCACGAACCTGAAAACCGGATACTCGCATAAAAAACCGTTCCCTTCTGCGGACTGTCACACAACATAAATTAAGGCCGGAGAGGAGTGAGGGGAACGGCAACGAAGTAAGCGGAGAAGATGTAACACCCGAGGCAGAGAGTATGGCGTAGCACGGTATGAGTGAGGGTCCAGGAAACGGCGGGAGCGACCGGATCCAGTCCCCTGGCGGCCCCGATATCGGGCGGGACCAGAACGGGGGGCTCTGTTGCTCCTTGTGATGTCGTCGAGGGACATGCCTAAGCTTGCAGACATATTGAGGATCAAGGCTCGCAAGAAGAAACCCTATGAGTATCAAAAAGGGAAATAAGGAGGGGAGAAGACAGCGGAGAAAGTGGTGGAGGCGATGGAGGGAAGATAGACGATGACGGCGGTGAGTTCGAAAAAATAGATAATACGGACACCATTCAACATATAAATCATAATTAAAATTTAATTTAATAATGTAAATTTAATGAACATAAAATAGTATATTTATTATTTTATTTTTTTCATCAATAAATTATTCATTCATTTCTATAAAACTATCTTTTTGGGAATCAAACAAATACCATTTATGTTACTTACACATATTTTATAAATATTAATAAATTATTACATATTAAATATTGCAAAAATATAAAACTTTAATTTTAAAATTATAATATTAGCATTAATTTTTACACTTGCCCAATTTCAGTCAAATGAGAGTTCCCATACCTTACTAATGGTGATTTCCCAGTTAAAGCACACACTAATGCTTTTTGAGTCAGACCCAAATTGCACATATTCGCCATTGATGTTTGCAATAGCAGAACAGCAAGAAATATAACTAGGTTAATGATCTATTTATATCAACTGATCGTAAAAAGGGCAGCAAGAAGAAAATTAACAATGGGGTTCACTTCTTCTACTCATAATCTGAAACGATTCCTAAGCAAGAAACCTACACCCAACTACATACAGAAGAGTGACCCCATCAGGTTAACCTATAACTAAAGGAGATCTGAGGAGCAATCAAATTAAGCCTTCTTGGGGGACTTGGTGGCCTTGGAAGGAGACTTGGGCTCTTTGGTAGCCTTCTCAGTCTTCTTCGGCAAGAGGACTGGATTTATGTTGGGCAAAACGCCGCCATGAGCAATCGT
Source organism: Trapa bicornis (assembly GCA_030064425.1). NCBI lineage: Eukaryota > Viridiplantae > Streptophyta > Magnoliopsida > Myrtales > Lythraceae > Trapa > Trapa bicornis. The sequence goes on along the minus strand of CM057758.1, from coordinate 18,239,543 downwards.
CACTCCTTGCAGCAACTTCCCCAGCTCTTCGTCATTCCGCACTGCCAAAAGAAGGTGGCGAGGTATGATCCTATTCTTCTTGTTGTCCCTAGCAGCATTTCCAGCCAGCTCAAGCACCTACAGCAGAATAATCAGTACATCGATTTGAAGGAGTGAATGCCCTAATTCAAACAATCGCATCCCTAAAAATTACATTCTTATAGGGACTCTAACCACTGACGCAATATGCGGAGGGAGGTAAAGAGGGGAGCTTACTTCAGCGGCCAAGTACTCAAGCACAGCAGCGAGGTAGACTGGAGCTCCAGTACCGACACGCTGGGAGTACCTTCCCTTCTTCAAGTATCTCGCGATTCTTCCCACCGGAAACTGCAGGCCAGCCTTGACTGACCGCGACACCGGCTTCTTCGACAGGCCACCACCCTTCCTGCCGCCGGCGCCCTTCTTGGTCTTTGCCGGAGTATCCATTCGCAGTGGATCTAAACGCAGAGAGAAACTGACGAACTGCTCTTCGATAAATGTGCGATGTGCCGAGGATAGAAAAGGCACCCAATTCTTAAATTATTCAAAACGAGTTGTTATTATAGATAGAGTCCACGGATCGATGTTCTGACCGTCCGATTGAGAATTCCATGGACGGTGAATAATTACTTCCGCCTTGATCCGCTTCCTCCAAAATGAACCAATAGGATGCGAATATTAATTTGAAATTATACTTGGGCCATCATTTTTGTCCATCATTATTGCATGTTGAATCTTATGGTAGAAAGAATGCAATATGGCAATCTTCAATGATTCTATCCCTCACCGTCACAGGAAAAAAAGATAGATCAAGTCAGAGTGTCATAAATTCGTTAACATTTCACCGTATGGGTCTGCACTATCGATTTATAAAATAATTAATAGTTTTTATTAAATAAATAATACAATTATAAAATATTGTTTAAAATTAATTATTATTTTATATAATAAAATTTTATATTATACAAAAATATGATGATGATATATATAATCTTCGTAAAAAATGAAATGGTAACCTCTATATTTCTTTTATAAATAAAGGGATAGAGGGAAAATATTTAAAGGAAAAGTAAATTACGTCAAATTTAAGATTATTTGTAATATTTTTTTGTATTATGTGCATATCAAAATTATCTTATTTTTGTTAAATTTAATCATGTATCTATTGGTAAAATCATATGAGCTCAATAATTCCACCTTTTCCTACCATTCATAAGTTCCATAAATTAACCGTTCTACTCCTCCAATTCATAGATAGGAAGTGGAGCACTTGATTGGAATTCACATACAAAGTCGGATAAATTCTGGGTGAATTTCGATTACAACTTATCTCAATTGTATTTACTTTTTTTTGGCATCAATCAACTTTAGTATAAGTAAACATGAGAGTATTTATTTAATTTTATTAAAATAATTATAAAAAATTGTATTTAAAAAATATAAATAAATAAATTTTAATTTTGTTGTATTACATATTTTATATATTCACCCTATTTTATTTTCGAGAAGACGAAATTTGTTATGTATACTAACAATACCTTATTCAATCTAAAGTAAAAGTATGGGAGAAGAGAACGGATCCATTATTTTCTTTTTTTTTTGTTCCGTAAGGAATGAAATTTTATTTTTAATCAATTAGCACTTAAACTTAAAATGAAACTAATACTATTTTACTAATTGAAATGAGATCAATTATTTTATATATATTAAAATATGAATATTATACTATAAAATACATTTACCTAAAATTTTAAATTTTTGAATTTTTGATAAAAAAAATTTTACTTAAATAGAATTTTTAATTTTAAATAATATTATTATTTTTATAGTATATTCAAATTATTTTATTTATCAAATTTAATTTAATTTGATTATGGTAAATTAATAGAGGTTGTATATAATTGGAAATGAATCAAACATTTATAGCAACTTAATACTATAGGAATCGAATCAAATCCAGTGTGATATATTTGTTTTCATTACTAGGTATGTATGTGAAGAAATTTAGGAAAGTGGAGTATAATGTGTTGAAAGTTATGTTTGTTATATCATACGCATAAGTCACATTAACTTTTTTAATAATTAACTCAATAAATTAAATACATACGTATATTTATAATCTTATAAAAATATAAATATAAAAATAAAAAATACAATAAAATATATATAATATAATATTAATTAGTTAATATTATATTATATATATTATAATAATATATTTTAATATTCTAAAATTTATTCTCAATAAAATCGTTATTACTCTCCACTCAAATATAGTTCACCACTAGTATAAGCAAATATATGATAAATTTTTGGTGAGTAGATAGCTAGTTGAGTTTTATCACCAATAAAACGAAAATTAAAAAGAATACAAATGATTTGTTTACAAATAAATTGATAGTTAATCTCAATTTATTTGGTGCTAGAATGAAAAATAGGATTAAATGTGAATAGCTTATAATTTGTTATATGAGAGTGTAGGAAAAGTGGAAAGTGGTAGATCAACTTCTAGGATAATAGATCGAATTCAAATAAGTTCAGTTGTTGTATTATCAAAACTCTTATATTCAGTTTCTATACTATAATCCATTTTGTTGGGGCGTGTGTGAGCATGAAATGCAGTAACCTGTATTGACCATCTCAAGTTCAGACTTGAGATAGAAATAAATTTCTTGACACTATCTAACTAAAGAAACTTAATTTTGTAGTCGAACAAATTTTTAACTTGCAAATGAAAGGCTCCAAAAATAGATAGAATATCTTAATGTCTTTTCATGACAAAAAACATAAAAATTTACTACAATCATCAAGAAAATAAACATAATAAAGATGATATGTGTGGGATTTAACAAGAGTAGGTACCCATATGTGAGAGATTTTACCTAAAAAATATGAATCATGTAATGATAAAGGCCTTTTGATGTCATAATGAAGTCGGTTTAGTACGACTTACATAAGCAACTGTAGATAAGGTAGAAGGATTACTACTGGTACGAAAACAGTATAATACTCCCTTGCTAGTAACAATATCTTTGATAAAGAAGTGAGTAGTGTGAAATTAAAAAATATCAAGCATTATATTTAGTAAATTGAGAGAAATAGAGTAAATTAAGGGAAATTTAAGGAACATAGTAGATATTATTGAGATAAAAGTTATGAGTAGAAGATCTAATACATGTAGATACAGAGGATAAAATGAGTAAACTTGTCTCGTCTACTATTAGCATATGCTTATGAAGTGTCTTATTATTCTCCTTAATATACATGTGAGATAAATTATTAGTAACATTAGTGGTCGCTCCTAAATCAATATACCAGTGAAGATAATTTAGACTAGCTTAATTGTAATGAGCAGAGAGAACTTGAGTTGTGGCAAAAAGAATTTGAGTAGTTGAATAAACAGCCTTGAATTTATAGGAAGGATAATGATGAGTGGAATGTTAATTTTTACCTCAACCATATTTTTTAACACGATAACTCTTATTAGTTTGTTCGATTTGTAGGCTACATCCAATAACATTCAATAAATATTTTAAAAAAATAAAGATTATGAGTCAATTATCGTAGATTTGGTGTTAATAGTATGAATAGATTAGTGTAATACAATAGCTCTAATATCATGAAAAAATTTAGAATATGGTAATAGAATAGGTTGAAAAATAGGGTTGGTACGTAATATACATAATTCAAATTAATCACTATTTATAGGCTAATAAAAATAAAAATATAAAAATAAATATTATGAAAAAATAAATATAATATAATATTGACTAATTAATATTAAATTATATATATTGTAATTATCTAAAATAATTTAATAATATATTATGATATTATAAAATTTATTCTTAATATTAGTATTAATTTTAGTGTGAACATTTAAGAAACTAATAAATGGTAAAATTGAAGGTAGAAAGAAGAATCGAGAATTTCCTCAAAACCCTTACATATAATTGCCAACACACAACAGGTACTACACCCATGCCCCAAGGTTGGATTGGAGGGTAAAGGGTATGCAATCTCATGTTTATTAATTTGTAGAATGGATTTATCCTAAAACACAATGACTGAAATTTTATATATTTATATTATTTCAATTTTATTATATTTTCACCAATTTTAAATAAATTCATATATTATTAATATTTTATATAAAATTATATAATAAAAATATTACACATAAAATATAAATTATTTATATATAATATAATTTATTATATATAGATATATTATTTTTCTTATTGTGTTTATATAATATTTACATATAGGTACTATTACATAATTAACATTAATTTATTTATTTTTTATTATAACAATAATTCATGTTCTATAATATTATTATATGTTAAAAATAAGATATATATTATGTACATAATCACTATTATACAATAATTATATATATATATACATTATTATACATTTAATATTTATCCATTATCTAAATATAATAATAATCTATTATATGATTTTTATTACTATTATATAATTAACATTTATTTATTTTTGTAACAATAATTTAATTATATTTTATATTTGATTATATAATAAAATGTGATATATATAATTTACTATATATAATATAATTATATATTTTATTATACATATTTCTTATTGTATATTAATTAATAACTTATTGGTATATCACATAATTTTTAATAATACAATTTAACTCAATTATATATATAATATTACTTACTAAATTAAAATTAAAATAAAAATATTAATTTTATTTAAAAAAAATCATTAACTCTCACTCCATTAATTTAAATATATTATAAAACCGCTCAAAATTCTCGTGTAGGGTCTAAAAAAGTTATTCCAATTTTGTCGGTACTCAATGGATAATGTTCCGCATTTTATTCTTGAACCAAACATTTATATATAGAATATTATTCGGGAACTCAATCAAAAGTTAAATTATATTCAATCAAACTAGACAATCACAAATGTACTATTAATTCTCTTTTATCTTGATTGGAACAAAAAAAAATGTAATAAATACCGCCTTTAGATGTGTTTAAGGGAAAAAAATCACTTTTAAGAGGAAAAAATATAGCGGATTTTATAATAATTATTGAAGTTTTTATTATAATTAATTAAACATTGATGTTGTTAAAGGTTCTTTATCTCAATAGCTATTCTACCATAACAAAAAAAAGATCATAATCTTATTAAATAAGTTATTATTTCTGATCGAGTTTTCTCACTTTTAATCTATTTATTTATGTAAATTTTTATATAAAGTCGTTTTTAAAATTATTTTAAACAGGTTAAAATAATTTATAATTCCACTAATATCATGTCAACAAAAGTGTATTTATCTTGTTAGAGTAATCTAGAATAATATTTTAGTTGTCTATTAGTATTTTAATTTCATAAATTCAAAAAAAATGGCAATTGAATGGTGTGAGATAAATTTAAATATATTTAAAGTATAAAATAAAGTGGAGTGAAGTTAATTTAAGAGGTTACTTAGAAAAAGAAATTAATGTAAAATTAATATATACATTTTATATCCAACTCATTTGGCATACTTCGTGGACTTGTACCAGGAAATCTTTTACCTTTTTCTCTTTTTTATATTATTTGGAGAAGCCTTATAAAAAAATATAATAAATGCAAATAGGATCAATAAATTACATGGTCTTAAAATGTCCAAGCATGGGAGTTGTGCCCTATTTATTTTTTTCGGATAATAGTTTATTCTTTTTGGAAACTGTAATGACTAATATGCATGTTTTAAAAATATTTTGAATCACCAAGCATTAATTTAACAAAACTAGGTCTGCCGTCTCCTTTAGTAGTTAGGAGCACTATTAAATATAACATTCTATCTCTTTTGCAAATTGAGGTTGGAGTTGGGTGGACGCCGGTTTGAGTTTTTCTGACAAGACTATGGGTTAAATCTAAAGTTTGGGTCATTAACCATTTGATTATAATTTAAGTAAATTTTAAGTATATGTCCATAACCTTTAGGCAATATTGACATTTATGCAAATTTATATAATAATAATATAATTAAAATAATTGAATTAATTTAGCAAAAAAAAATCGTTATAATCAAGTTCAAGTAATGATAAAACTCAAATTTGTATCCTTAATCACTAATCACTGGACTATATTTATTTTGATACAATTTTACAAAATAATGATATATTCAAAAATAACATAATTGGTTTAAATTAAGAATTTTTATTTTATTTTTTTGTATTCAAATAAATAAAATAAAAATTCTTAATTTGAACTTGGGCATTACTTAATTATGTACTTAACCACTTATTATATTGACTTTTATATAATTTTACATAATAATAATATATTCAAAATAATCGAATTTATCTATTAAAAAAATTTAAAAATTCTTAATGAACTCGAATTTCTAGTACAATAAGAATTTATATATAAATTCAATTGGTTTGATTAAGGATACAAATTTGAGTTTTACATGTAATGTTCAAATAATCGTGTACAATTTTTTATTTTATAACATAAGTTCGGGTCTCACGACCCGAAACCAGCTACAGGACCCTGAACCCGAAGTTCGAGTTCAGTTTAATGGACTCAGCCATCAAGTCAGGTCCATGTCTCATTGCACGAACCCAAATATTGGGTTTACATAAGCTCGGGTTCATTTGACCCGACCCAACTTGACTTATTGGCAACCCTCTTTTCTATAGTTGGGGAGTGAAGTACATAGACTCCCTATTTTATGGGATTTGAACAATACTTGTACCATTCATTTCCTTTCTAACAAGTTAAGGAAAAAAATTGTAAGGATGAAAAGTGGCACGGAAGAACAGTTCTTATAATATCTGTTATTCATGCTATCTCAATATCAGCTATTTTCTACTATGGTGTAATAGCATATGGTGGGAAGATCACGAGAGAATGGGATCCATACGATAAATAAAGATAAGCTTGACCATAAAAAATAAAACGGGAATTAGAGTAAAAAAATTAGCTATATTCAACATATACCTACATGGTGAGAATTTTAAAGTGCTATATTTAAGTAATTCTGATATTTTACTTGTACTGAGACCATCATAATTGTGAAGAAGTATATAGATTAAGAAACTTATATGGGAGGTTAGAGACACGTAATAAAAAGTGTGGGGGATAAATAGATAAAGGTCATTCATTACTCTCACCCTCTAGGCAACCATGTGTTCAACATATGCAGGTATGCTCTTTTATCGAGAGTGGAATCCGCCATGGACAACCTACAACAATACCTAATTTCTTTTCTAATCAAATTATAGAAACCTAATTAGGTATGTTTTTACTCTCATACTAAAAGAAAGTATATCTAAATTGTGTTTCTATTTTAAAAACATTAAAAAATTCTAAAAAATACTAATTTAAATAAGAGAAATATGAAAAATAGTATAATTCTTTGTGTAAATATTAAAACAATTGATTATATGTTGATTGAATATTATTGAAGAGAGTATAATTTATTGTGTGTGGAATGTAGGAAAATTGTATAATTATTTGTGTGGAAATATTAAAACGATTGATTATATATATAATTTAGTGTGTATGTAGTATATTCAAATATATTATATAATACTCTTTGAATATTAAAAACTAAATACTAGTCTTATTTTACCTTTATTAGCTCAAATATTTGAAATGAAATAAAACATTATTTGAATATGACAAGTATTGTGGCTTAATTTCATTAGCGTATGAATTATGATTCAAGAGTACGACTCGACATTCATCTCAATTTCCCATATAGTGCCATTACCTAATAATTGTATCAGACGTCTGGGTTTGTATATAAGAATATATGACATGTAATGATATATGCTAGGAGCTCGAATGGAATTAGCTAGCCGGATATGGTATGTTATTGAGCAATGATAGTCCCGATCTTTGTTTTTGGATGGGCTAAAGAAGCCCGACAATATGCGATATGCAGGTTATTGTAAACAAGTTCATATTGTAAACAAGCCCGACTACATGGGCCAGACAATAAAGGTTTGCAAGATAAAATAGCAAATCTTGTAAACTAAGCGTCATACAACAAGTTCATATTCATCAGTTTCACAATTCTCCAGCATAAAGTTGTAAGTAGCACATGAAAACCCTAGAAGCAAGCAATCAATCTCTAATATAAGCATTCTCCACTGTGAATTTGCAGTGGCATCGCTAAGTTCAAGAGCTGGTGAACTTGGTGACAGCTTTCGTCCCCTCGGAAACGGCATGCTTCGCAAGTTCACCAGGCAGGACGAGCCGGACCGCGGTCTGGATCTCCCGGGATGTGATGGTGGGCTTCTTGTTGTACCTGGCTAGCCTGGAGGACTCTTGTGCGAGCTTCTCGAAGATATCGTTGATGAAGCTGTTCATAATCCCCATCGCCTTACCAGAGATTCCGATGTCCGGGTGGACCTGCTTCAGGACCTTGAAGATGTAGATCTTGTATGTCTCCGATCCCTTCTTGATCCTCTTCTTCTTCTTGTCCGCCGAGGCAGCAGCGCCGCCTTCTTTCGGCAGCTTCTTCCCAGCCTTAGGCTTCTTCTCGGCCGTAGTCTTCTCAGCCACGGCGGACTTCTTCTCTTCTGCCGGCTTCTTCTCTGCTGGCTTTTTCTCTGCCGGCTTCTTCTCTGCCTTGGGCGCCATCGGAAAAATCTTAAGAGTAAAAGGAGAGGAAGACTTCTGTTAAAGAAACTTCGCTTTGTTCGAAAGTTGCGTAAGAAATGAGGGGCTTGTAGCGTAGAAGATATAGGGAAGAAGCATCGGAGTATGACTGGTCTCCAGATTTCACTCGGATAGATGAGTTGGCATCTTCTTTGTCGTCCAATTAGAGTTTCTATCAACGGCTTTGATCTCTTCAACTTTTCAAAGAGTTTGAGATTGCTGACGTGGACCTCCAAGTGGGATGGAAGGAAGGCTTATTTCCTTTTTGGTAAATTAAATCACTCGAAAAAATATTTCTATAATCCCACTTTATAATTTAAGCATTAGTTCATTTTATAAATAATAGTTAAGTTATTTTTATAACTACAAGTTTTAGCCATTTTAATAAATAATTAGTAGTATTCACCTTTTATAAAATATTTGTATATTCCTTTTCCATAAATCTAGATCTCAGTATGTTTTGTAAAAAAATGAGTTATATACTTATTTAATAAATACTAGCATAAATTATTTTTTAAATATGAGTATTAGTCTCTTTTATAATATATAAATTATGTTATTTTTATAAATATTGACATAATCACCTTTTATAAACATACAATTCTTATAATCAATGGATGATATATACTGTATTTATAAATATTTATCTTATACCTTCATATTTTAAATATTTATTACATTTTATAAATATTATATATTATTCAACTCGTTAATATTATGTATTATTTTTTTTATAAATAATACATGTATATTAATATTTTTTTTATAAATATTGTAAATAGTTAATTCTCACCCATTTTTTTTAAATATTCGGATTGATACTCGTTTATTATATATTATCGGATCACTGTACACTTTTTAAAATTATGCATTTTTATAAAAATATTTATATTTTCTATTTACTTTTTCAATGTATTTTCAAAGTATTCACACAAATTTTTTTATAAAATGGAATTAAATCAATCAAGCCCTATCCAATCTCTAATTGGATTGGTTGATAACCTGCATATCGCATATGTATGTATTGACTCCCTTGAAGAAACTTGTGTACGGAATACTTATAATATAAAATTTGGCAAACCTACTAACACTAAAAATTTCAATCTCATGTTGGGTCTTAAAAAATATGGGTAAAGTTTCGGAGCTTATAGATTTGTTGTAATAGAGAAGATCTTATGTTAACTAGTAAAAATTTTGGAATTACTTATTCAATTCATAGTACGATCTCGATACTATGGGTAAAAAGTTTGACATGTACATATTGGTATGTACAAATAATTAACTGATAAATACGCTTCTAAATATAATTAACCGATAAATACGCTTTTAAGTGAAAAATAAGTGAGTTGTACTAATATAATCTTTATAATATAGCGAATATATTATATTTAAGCCTCGTGATTAATACGATATTTTACTCTAATATTTTTCATAACTAATAGGGCATAGGAGAGTGTAGAAAAAAATTAGACGGAAGTATACAAGATTTAACTCACTTCTGAACTAAAAATAATCAATAATATTTTTTACATGTTAATGCGAAAATACGAGTCTCATTCGATAAACGTGTTGGATCAATCCTCCGGAAAAATATACTGTCATGAAGTGCACCACCAGGCATTATAGACTGCTAAGAAAAATAAACGCGAAGGAAATAGATGGGTTGCTATATGTTTTTCATTCAATTACTTATATGATATATGTATTTTATATATTGTACATGGAGGAAGAAGATGTGTTTCTGTATGTTTTTCATTTAATAGGTATACATTCATCATGTCTCTTTTGATTAGCTACTCATTTGTTTTTCTTCAATTTATTCATAAGAGCATACTAGTTTTGCTGCAGACATGCATGTAAACATATTACAAAATCAAATCCACAATCCGTGGCCTAGTTATTTCGCTCCCCGTCATAGGGCGATAATGCTACGTGCATGATAGTAGATGCTGAGATACCGGAAAATAAGTCGAAATGAACCAAAAATGAGATCAAATTAAGAAAAAAAATATAAATTGAAAATTTGAATTAAATCTGACTAAGAAAAGAGTTCGAATAATAGTAATAGGTGATGAAAATGGTTATAAAAGAGATTAAAGAATATATCACGATTGCAAGTAAAGAATCGAAAAAAATTTAAGAAAGAATTGGTTTAAATTGGATTCGAGCTAATTTATTTAATAAATTTTTTAATTTTTAAATTGACTAATTAAATTGAAAAAAAAGTTGATTTTTAGATTAATTTAATAGAATTATTTTTACTCATAATTATTTAATAAAAAATTAAATAAATAAGTTTTAGTTATTTTTATTTTATCAAAACTAATAAAAAAAGTGATAAAACTATAAAAAAATAATTAAACCAATTAAGAAATTCCTCTAAAATCGTTTTATTACCATGCACAACACTCGATTTGTTATATATTAGACGCATGATCACATGCACCCGTATTGTCTTATTGGTCCCACTGTTAGCATTTTGATTCAAATAAAATCAGGAAAATTTTGTTAAATAATTTAAAACCAACTGTTTAGAAAATTAATTTATTTAAAAAGTTACCTGAAATAATATAAATAAACTATAAATATATAATAAAACAACTCTAAAATTAATATATATAAAACTTGGATTTTTACTATTTAATTTTGAATTATAATTCTCTTAAACTTGAAAATCTTCTTATAATCAAACTTACAGATAATTGAGCCATCTCACGCATCTGGATCTTGATATTCTTAGAAAAATATTCAACTCTCTCTATTGGTAATGAGATAGCACAGTATCGAACTTACACCGATCGAAAACAGACTCTTTTTGGAGTAAATTTTAAAAACTATGGAATGATAAGAAAATTTCAACAACACCAACTTTCTATTAAACATGTCAATCAATCGAGTTTTCATCGACACGGACCTGACCCGATGTTAGATACAATTAACTCGCATTATAATGAATCCGAAGGTCGAGTATGCGTGACCAAGCTCGAATCTGACCCACTAGTCAAGTCCGTGCTCTTGAACCCGAACTCGATACTCGAGTCCTTCCCGCGGACCCAAAATCGGGTCCTTAGGGAAGCCGAAGGACACGATTTCGGATCCTCTCCTCTTGTCATTCAGGCAAGAAGAATTCCAATGGACGTGCCAACCATTGTTGCCACTGCCTCTTGAGTTCCTTCGTACAGCATAATATGTGTGCGAAAAGAGATTGATGAGTAACTTATGTGAGACCTTTGATCTTTATGGGAAATGCAGTTTATACCTTAGCAGATATATCAGCTGCGTTGTTCTTAAAGTAGCGCCTGTTGCTCCGCTGGCAACACCAGCTAAATAGGTCATAGTACAAAATATGCCATCAAGAATAGAATATCAAGGTCCTTTTCCAAATTCATAGAGAAAATAGCATATGCACAAGCGCTCTTTTACTTCAGTTTAGTGATGAAAACGTGTAAGTTTATTCCCGGGTGAGACAAGACTTGGCAGGCTGAGTGGCAGGCTGAGTGGCAGGCTGAGACAAGACAAACAATTTCCAGGACTTCCTCAGATCTCTGTCAATAAAAGAATTGAAAAGAAAGGATGATAACCAACCTGATAGAATGTGAAAAGAATTCCACCATGCCAGTAAAATGTCTTAAAAACCACTGTCAAAAGTATAATGTAGTCTGAACCAAACTTCCAATATCTGACACATATTCACCTTAAATGTTGCACCAAGTACTGTGGCTGATTTTTCACCAACCCTAGTAGCACTCAAGAGAGCCTTACAAGCACAAACAAGATAAGCTTCCCATTTCAAAGGAAATCCCATGCATGTATACCGTAAATCTTCTAAGCTTGCCCAGCGCCAACAACAATCATCAGCACAAGAGGAGGGGATTTCCGAGCCAAAAGGTGCCACATGAATTCCATACTTTCAGAATATAATTCTATATTTGATAAAATAAAAAAAAATTGTGAGTTTATAAAGTTGAAAGGGTTATATTATTTACAATTCATTACTTTAGGTAGAAATGAACCTGATCATTTATCGATCTACAATACGTTCTCACATGGTATCAGAGTCAGTGGGCTCGCATCCATACCTTACCCGATATTGAAAATTCAACTCGTGGTTTGCTCGAGTATGGAGGAAAAATACCAAACTCGAGGTCATTGTTCCCACTTATTCGAGATCGAAAGATTCATACCCGGCTTGTATGCATTTGTTGATGGCGAGTTTAAGGATAAGTGTTGAGAATATAATCCCACATTGGATAAAATAGAGAAGTGTAGTGGATTTATAAAGTTGCAATGGTTTAATTACTTATAAGTTATAACTTTTAAGTAGAAATGAACCCGACCCATTATAGGTCCACACTAACTTCTCTCACATTATCAAACATTGGGTCTTATTTTCCACCTTATAAGTTGTTGATATTCTTAGGGGTTTGTATAGGTTTTATAAATACATTATTCATAAAATAAATTTCAAATTGCTATGATAAAGGGTGATCTATTTTTTTTATGTTATGAGCATTTCGTTATATCAGTACTACAACGGTGAAAGTACCTACCACTATAGTATTAAGAGCATGTGGCGGGTTGTTATTGGTCCCGATCTGAATAATTGGGTAGAGGCGTGACATATATAGTAAGTATGTCATGTATGTGATTTAATAGGCCACGACCTCCATATATCATTGTGGATAAGTTGAAATGGGAATTGACTCTTACGATGAGTTATAAAAATCAGAATTACAAGGTAAACATTTTATATACATTATTCATAAAATAAATTTCAATTTACTATGATAAAGAGTGATCTATTTTTTTATGTTATGAGCATTTCGTTATATCAGTACTACAACGGTGAAAGTACCTACCACTATAGTATTGAGAGTATGTGGCGGGTTGTTATTGGTACTGACCTGAATAATCAGGCATAGGCATGATATATATAGTAAGTATGTTATGTATGTGATTTAATAGGTCACGACCTCTATATATCATTGTGGATAAGTTGAGGGTGAGTTTGAGGATAAGTGTTGAAAATATAATCCTAAATTGGATAAAATAGAGAAGTGTTGTAGGTTTATAAGGTTGGAAGAATTTAATTACTTACAAGTCATAACTTTTAAGTAGAAATGGACCCAACCCCTTATCGGTCCATATTACCTTTTCTCCTTGTGAGTTGTTGATATTCTTAGGAGTTTGTATAAGTTTTATAAATACATTATTCATAAAATAAATTTCAAATTGCTATGATAAAGGGTGATCTATTTTTTTTTTATGTTACGAGCATTTCGTCATAATAGTACTAAAACTATGAAAGTACCTACCACTATAGCATTGCAAGGACTTGACGGGTTGTTATTGGTCTCGACCTGAATAATTGGGTAGAGGCGTGACATATATAGTAAGTATGTCATGTATGTGATTTAATAGGCCACGACCTCCATATATCATTGTGGATAAGTTGAAATGGGAATTGACTCTTACGATGAGTTAAGTAAAAATATTATTGAGTGATTTTGCCTAAGGAACACGAGTTATAAAAATCAGAATCACAAGGTAAATATTTTATTGAATTCTTAGATATGACTCAAGAAATAACTTGTTTAGCAAGATTCTAAGTTTTTTTTTATGCCAAATAGAACAAGAAAATTAAATACTTAAAGTAATCAAACTAACTTTTGATGAAGACTTGACTTGTAATGAGTACAGTACTCGTCTACGATCCCCATTAAAGAGCTCCTACTCATTGTTTATCTTTTACATGAAAATAAGTAAGATGAAATTTAAAATAGCATGAGTTATCACAAGTGAATCGAAAGAAATATAAAAGGCTCATGGAAATTATGGGAAAATAAAATATATTAGTTAAGGAAAAATGATGAGATGATGTAAATATAATAGTAGAACTGAAAAGATAATTGGTAAACCTAAGTAATCCTTGATGAGAAGTTGATATAGGTGAGACGCATACTCTTGTAGTGATAGGTTCTCCAAGTTATTAGTGACGTGATGCGTGGCTCTATAATCAATGTATCATTCGAGTGTATGTGTAAACCCCACCCTTTAAAGTTAAGAAAACCAGGAAAAGAATCGGTTAATTCAAAAGAGAAAACCGAGTCGGTTCATGAATCTTAACCGATAGATAAAGGGTAAAATGAGAAACCAACAAATCCCGAGTGAATCAAAATGTCATAAAAATCATGGAAAAGAACCTTGGGACAAATGGGAAGAGAAAACCCAACCGATTCAAGGCGAACCAGATTGAACCGGTTTGATCCATACTTAAACCAATTTCTAAATTCATTTTTCTTGTTGGCTTAAAATGATCAAATTGAGGAAATGAAGCCACCATTAGATAGAAAATAAATTTAGATAAATTTAAAAAATTTTAATTTTGAGAAAATAAGTCAAATTGAGCTTGAACATGCCAATTTACGCATTGAACCTAGTGGACCGGTACGATTCGGTTTAGAATAGTGTCATTTTCTTACTCAATATGACAATACTATTCATTAATGTAGAAAACGGATAATGCCGACCAAGCTGAAATTGCTCCGATCAAGCCGTTTCAGGGCAAGGATAAGCTCGACAAAAATAGAAAGTTATCAGGTAGAGGGTCCCTAAGCTCCCTATATAAAGAGCTACTCTCCATTCATCCTTTACACACCTCAAATGTAAACCCTGCTCCTTTAGGATAAGAAAACCCGAGAAAGAACTGATCAACCTAAGAGAGAGAATCGAACTAGTTCATGAACCCTAACCATTAGAGAAAGGGCAAATTGGGAAATTTAAAAATTCCGAGTGACCCAAAAAGTCATAAAAACCATGAAAGGGGACTTTGGGACAAATTGAAAGAGAAAACTAGACCGATTCAAGTGAACCATATATGAACTAGATTGGACCGGTTTGGACCGGTTTGAACAATAATTGAATCGGTTGCTAAATTTATTTTTCTAGGTGGCTTAAATTATTGAAATTGGGGAATTGAAGCCACCATTGGATAAAGAATGAATTTAGATGAACTTAGAAATTTTTAATTTTAAAAAACTTGGTTGAATCGGGCCTGAACCGTTCAGTTTAAGCATTGAACTAGGTTCAGACCGGTACGGTACGGTTCGGAACAATGTCGTTTTCTTCCTCCAGATGATGACACTGTTCATTCGCCGGAAGAATGAATAGTGCCGACGAAGATGAATCGCCTCCATTCAGGGCATTTCAGGCCATGAATAAGTGCCATAAAAGTGCCAAACGGATGGCCAGACAGTCCCTAAGCTCCCTATATAAAGAGCCCCTCTCCATTCATTATCCTTACACCTGGAAACTCCATTCTCTCTCAACTGCTCCATTTTCTAGTGAAGCTCAAACCAGAGCTCTGACTTGGATAGTTTTCTCAGCCTCAGAAGGTGAGGTCTGATTCTTTAGACTCCAGGGGAAGTCAACTATCTAATAGCAACCTCCGTTTGATCCAAGGACTGCCAGAGAAGCACCAGCGAAATCAAACAGTGAAGCAATCCGACGGACTGAAGCTCCCCTATTTCGGCCGAGTTGAAATCGGCCAAATTCAGCCCTCCTCCGCCCAAACCAAGCTCTCCCAACACCCCCACATCCCTCATACGACTCAACTGAGCTGAAAGGTAAGCCAATTTGGCCATACTCAGTCGTTGCAGGTCATAGTTAGAGAGAGAAACTACAGAATTTCACTAATGAAATTCTCACTCGATTCAAGGTCAATTGTAGGAATTCTTGATCCTAGAAGATACCTCAGGAAGAGAGCCACCTTCCCTGATAGAGAGCTCAGACCGCCGCACATCCGACAATAAGTTTTTGAAGCTTTCTCTCTCTACGTACAATTTTCCGGTGAAGTTGTGTTTGAGCTCAATTCAGACTCAAATGATGCAGTTCAAAGCTCAATTTAATCGTATGGAAGTGTAGAAATTGATCCATACCTTCAATTGGAGCAATTAACCTTGATTGAATAGTCAATTTGATGAAATCAAATTTGGCTAGTTTGAAAGGGCGAAATTGAGGGAAAAATTTGGGGAAATTTAGGGATTTCGTAAAATTGAGGGACTAAATTACAATTTCCCAAAATTGAGGGCCAATTGGTCATGCAAAAGATGTTAGAAGACCAATTTGTCAATTTTTGGAACATTTGGGGTCCAATTTCCATTTTTGGAAAGTATGAGCAAAATGGTAATTTTTGAAAAGTTGGGGTCCAAATTGGAAATTTGGAAAACTTGAGCCCCTTAAATAATTTTGAGTAAATTGAGGTTCCAAAGTGAATTTTTGGAAGTTTCAGGACTCAATTTGGGGAAAAGTTAGCTTTAGGGACCTAAAGTCAAGGAAAATGAACTTTAGGGACCTAAGTGCAATTAACTGAAAATTTTGAGCCTTGTTGTTCATATGTGAGAAATGAAGGCAGTTATGCCAATTATTAATAGATAAGGATGTCCAAATCGTGTAGGAACACGAGTGACCGGAACGCCAACAAGGATAAGCTAGTGTGGAAGCAGAAACCGACTAGAGAATGATACATTTCAGTTATCGGGTGAGTGGGTTTACTAACGTCATACTCGGTTGGGATGATGAGTATATTTTAAAGTTAAAAACTACTTATTGGTTGTGAGTGGGTTTATTCATGTCATACCCGATTGGGATGATGAGCACCTCAGAAATGAAAAACCACTTATATGTGGGATTTTAACATCACACCCGGTTGGAGTGATGAGAGAAATAAGTGAAAAAACTACTTACCAGTTGTAAGTAGAGAGATCATACCCGGTTGGTATGATGGACTTCTTGGAAGGAAGGAGAAAACCCGCTTGCTGGTTGTAAGTGGAGATGTCATCACACCCGATTGATGTGATGAATGAAAAGATTATTTTATCATAAGGGTTCTCCCCTGACTGTGTGCCAATGCTTAAAATTTTTGGGAGACCTTCTTGACAAGAGCTAGAACAACTTAGATAGGTCAGAGGCCTCAATTTTGGAACTTGTGGGGCTATAATGCCCGATTTTGGAAAATCACGTATAGTGGGCCCAAAGTCAGTTGGCACGAGCAGTTGCTCGTAAATAAACATGATATGTAAAAGACATGAAAATTCTAAATGAATGGAATTATGTGATTTCACCATGGTACCAAGATAGGACTGACATACTCGATGGACTGGTGATAGTGCGTTAGGGCCAAGTTGATAGACCGGCTTAGATAAATAGTAGCAGGTTGAGTTGAGGGTCGGGGCCATTGGACCAGTGGCACCAAAGATAAATGGCTTTGTGAAAAACTATTGTTTGTGCATGCAATTGAGGTTTAGGACCATCAAGACACCCAAGAGGGGTAGTGATGCGTCCTAAGGGCTACTAGACGACATTGTAGCGATAAGGGTGGTTTGTTGTGCCAACAGTCATGGAAGCTTGACGTAGCTTCATGCGCATGAGACCGGGGTGGTGTCGAGATGAGGTCTCCGTCCTCATATGGACACAAAGTATTTTTGGGTTTGAGGGTTGAACATTAGAGATGTTCACTCAGACTTCAAGTAGGAGTCATGGACTCTTACCAGGGTGGATGGTAAAGACGCTCCGATCTACAAGTGGGTGCAGTAGGCATAGTTGCATCTCGCGAATATGTGTGTACCTTCATGATGAAGGGCGTGTGTGTCACGCCTCAACCCAGTTTGGTCGGATCTCCGTGATCAACCCACTGCTCCCTTGGTTCAAGAAGGGTTTCCCCCTTTCTTTAATTAAGAAGAACGAGGTGAAATTTCCACTATGTTCCCTAGAATAACATATATTAATAAAAATACAATCTTAAAAAAAATTAAGTATACCTGATAGAGGGTAAATCCTGGTGTTATCACTAGTTATTTCTCTACTCCTAAAAAGGGATAAAAAAAGGTGGGTGAGTTTCTACAACTCAGTGAATAGGTGTTTAAAAAGGAATTTTAATAAAATAGGTTTTAATTAGAGTGTGCCAGACTCCTTAATTTCCTTTACACTTATTTCTTCCTCAATTTCAATTTTCAAAACCATAACTCATCATTATCCACAATCGGTGTGTTTAACAATCAACACACGCCCTTCATCATGAAGGGATCACACATTCGTAGTGCAGCCTGTCCACTACACACACTTGTGGCGTCGGAGCAACTTTACCGACCACCTAGATAAACGATCATCTACTTCTACCTTGGGAATGAGTGGATGTTCACAACATCCAACCCTCAAACCTGAAAAGAAAGTTCATGTCCATATGAGGATAGAGACCTCATGCCGACCCCACCCCGGACTCATGCGCATGAAGCTATGTCGAGCTTCCCTAACTGTTGGCACGATAATCTGCCCTTATCTCCACCATGTCGTCCAGTAGCCCTTATTGGGCATATTAATGGTCCTGAACCTCAGTGCATGCACAAACAAAGTTTTCCATATAAGCCTTTAATCTTTATGCCACTGGTCCAACTGCCCCGACCCTCAACTCGACCTACAGCTGTTTGTCTAGACCGGTTCGTCGACATGGTCTTGTCACACTGCCGCCAGTCCATTGAGTATGTCGGTCCTATCTTGGTACCATGTTCAAATCACATCATTCATTAAAATTTTCATGGCTTATCATCATGTTTTTTTATGAGCTCCTACTCATGCCAACTAGCCTTGGGCCCATTGTACGAGGCCTTTAGCCCCCCAAGTTCCAAAACCGAGGCCTCTGGCCTATATGAGCTATTCGAGCTCTCATCAAGAGGGTCCCCCTTAAGCATTGGCACACAATCAGGGGAGAAAAACCAACCGGGTGTGAGGACATCTCCGCTTATAATCAGTAAGCGGGTTTTCTACTTCCTTCTAGGAAGTTCATCATACCAACAGGGTATGATCTACTTACAATTGCTAAGTAGTTTTTCCGCATGTTTCTCACATCACCCCAACCAGGCGTGATGTTAAAATTTCCACTTAGTAGTAGTTTTTCCTTTTTGAGGTACTCATCATCCCAACTGAGTATGATGTGAAAAATCTCACTCACATGATATTCACAGTGTACTTTCTTCTTAATTGGCTTTTTGCCTTCATGCGAGATTATCCTTGCTGGCATTCCGGGTCCTTCATGTTCCTACACGATTTGAACATCCTTGTTCATTAACCTTTGGCATGATAGCCTTCATTACTCATGAATGAACAAAATGCCCAAAATTCTAATTATTTGCATTTAGGTAACTAAATTTTTTTTCTTTAACTATAGGTCCCTAATGCTAATTTTTTTTTCATATTGAGTCAGAAACTTCTAAAATTTACTTTGGGACTTCAATTTATTCAAAATCACAAAAAGGGTTCAAGTTTCCCAAATTTCGAATTTAGTCCCTAACTTTTCAAAAATTACAATTTGTCCCTACTTTACAAAAATTACAATTTGACCCCCAATAATTCAAAAAATCGACCAATTAGTCCTCCAATATCTTTTTCATGGCCAATTAGCCCTCAAATTTGGGAAAATACACTCTAGTCCCTCAAAATTTTGAAATCTCGAATTTCCCCCAAAAATTTCCTCAATTTTCCCTTTTTTAAATTGGCCGAATTTGATTTTATCAAATTGACCAATCAAGCGAGATTAATTGTTGAAATTGATGGTAAAATCGAGTTCCTACACATCCATACAATTCAATTGAGCTTTGAATCGCATGAATTGATGCCGGAACGAGCTCAAACGGAGCTTCACCGAAAAACTGGACTTATTGAGAGAAAGCTTACCGTCGGTAGTGCGGTGGTCCGAGCTTTCAATCGGAGTAGGTAGCTCTCGTCCTGAAGTTTCTCCTAGGATCAAGAATCACCTCAATTCATGTCGAATTGAGGGAGAATTTGGTCAGTAAAGTTTTGCCGGTTCTCTCTCTAACACTGATTGGAAATTATAGAGGGGAGCCAAATAGGTTTATCTTTCCGCTCTAATTCAATCATATGAGGGCTGGAGGAGTGTTAGGAGAACTTGATTTGACCCGAGGATGGCTCAATTTGGCCATCTTAAGCTCAACCGAAATAGGACAACTTCGGTCCACCAGAGTTGCTTCACTGTTTGATTACACCGGCGCTTCTCCCCGAGTCTAAGGAACCCAACCACACCTTCTTTGGCTTAGAAAAACCCCTATGTTGGAGCTCTGGTTTGAGCTTCATCAAAAAATTGAGTAGCTGAGAGAGAGTGAAGTTTTCAGGTGTTTGAAGGATGAATGGATATGGGCTTTTTATATATGGAGCTAGGGGACTCTCCAACCGTCCATTTGGCACCTTTATGACACTCATTGAAGGCCTAAAATATCCTGAATAGAAATGTTTCCTTTCCATCGTGCTATTCAATTTTCCGGTGAGTGGACAGTGCTGTCATCTGAAGGAAGAAGATAACACTATTCCGAACCGGACGGGACCGGTCTAAACCGGGTTCAATGCTTAAACTGACCGATTTAGGACTGATTCAACTGAGTTTTTCAAAATTAAAAATTTATAAATTGATTTTCTATCCAATGATTGCTTCAATTCTCCAATTTGAATTTTCTAAGCCACCTAGAAAAATGAATTTTACATCCAGTTCAATAGTGATTCAAACCGGTCAAAACCGGTTCAATCCAGTTTAGATCCGGTTCACTTGATCTAGTTTGGTTTTCTCTCCCAAATTGTTCTAAATCCCTTTCCAAGGTTTTTATGACCCTTTGGGTCACTCGGTAGTTGTAAATTTCCTAATTTGTCTGTTCTCTAGTGGTTGGGGTTTGTGAGCCGGTTTGGTTTTTCTCACTTGGGTTGATTGGTTCTTTCCAGTTTTTCCTTAACTCCAAAGGACGGGGTTTACAACTCTCCCCACCTTTTAGGAATTTTGTCCTCCAAACTTATTCAACATTCTTTGCACCGGAAATAACTTTCCTTGATATCCACTTGTAGTTTATCGACATACAACCATTTCGGTCATTTCCACTTAGCCCACTTTAAATGTCACGCCTCGACTCGGTTTGGTTGGATCCCCGTGAACAACCCGCCGCTCTCTTGGTTCAAGAGGGGTTTCCTCCTTCTTTTATTCAAGAGGAGCCAGGCGTAATCTCAATCTTGTTCCTTGGATTGACATATATCAATAAAAATGTAAGCTCAAGATAATTAAGCATACATGACAAAGGGTAAGGTCTAATGTTATCTCTAGTCATTTCTCTATTTCCTGAAAAAGGGATAAAAAGGGTGGGTGAGTTTCTACAACTCCGTGAACGAGTATATTAAAAAAAATAAAGTTTCAATAAAATAGCTTTCGAATTGGAGTGTGCTAGACTCCTTATTATCTTTAAGACATTCCATCCTCAAAATCTAAATTTTCAAAATTATTATTCCTCATTAACCACAATCGATGTGTTTAACAATCAACACACACCCTTCATCATGAAGGGATCACACATGCACATGGCAGCACATCCACGGCACCCACTTATGGCGTCAGAGCGACTTTATCGACCACCTAGAGAGAAGCCCGTCCACTTGTACCCTAAGAATGAGTGGATGTACGTGACATCCGACCCTCAATCCCATAAAGAAACTCTGTGTCTGTATGAGGACAGAGGGCTCATCCTAACCCCACCCCGGTCTCATGCGCATGAAGCTTCGTTGAGCTTCCCTGACTAATGGCACGACAAACTGCACTTATCTCCACCATATCGTCCAGTAGCCCATAGGATGCATCACTACCCCTCTTGGGAGTATTGATGGTCCCTAACCTCAGTGCATGCACAAAACAATAGTTTTCCTCATAAGCCATTTAATCTTTGGTGCCACTGGTCCAACGGCTTCGACCCTCAACTAGACCTGTAGCTGTTTGTCTCGACAGGTCCATCGACTTGTCTTATCATACTGCCACAAGTCTATCGAGTATGTTGGTATTGTTTTGGTACCATGGCCAAACACATCATTTATTAAAGTTTTTATGGTTTTATCTCATGTTTGTTTACGAGCTCCTGCTCGTGCCAATTGGCCTTGGGCCTACTGTACGAGATTTTTAAAATTGGGCATTTTAGCCTCAAGTTCCAAAACCGAGGCCTCCAACCTATCTGAGCCATTTGTGCTCTTGTCAAGAAGGTCTCCCAAAATGTTTAAGCAGTGGCACACTGTCAAGGGAGAGCACTTCTGAAAAAAAATCTTTTCATTTGCCTATCACACCAATCGGGTGTGATGACATCTCCGCTTACAACCAGTAAATGGGTTTTCCACTTCTTTCTAGTAAGTCTATCATACCAATCGGGTATGATCTATTTATAACCAGTAAGTTATTTTTCTGTACGTTTTTTCCCATCACCCCTTCTAGGTGTGATGTTAAAATTCCACTTAGTAGTAGTTTTTCGTTTTGAGGTACTAATCATTTCAACCGGGTATGATGTGAAAATCCTACTCACCCGTTAATGCAGTGAATCCCTCTTAACTAACTTTTGTCTCCACGTGAGCTTGTCTTGCCTACTATTCCCGGTACTTCGTGTTCCTACACGATATGAATATCCTTGTTCATTATCCTTTGGCTTGATAGCCTTTATTTACCACGAATGAGTAAAATACCCAATATTTTCAATTAATTGCAATTAGGTTCCTAAATTTCTTTTTCTTTAACTTTAGGTCCCTAATGTTGATTTTCCCCCAAGTTGAGTCTCAAAACTTCAAAAATTTACCTTGGGACCTCAACTTATTCAAAATTGCAAAAAGGGTTCAAGTTTCCCAAATTCCCAATTTGGTCCCCAACTTTTCCAAAATTACCAATTTTCCCATAATTTACAAAAATGGTAAATTTCACCCCAAAAATTCCAAAAATTGACCAATGGCTCCTCCAACATCTTTTCCATGCCAATTGACCCTCAATTTTAGGAAATTGTACTTTAGTCCCTTGAATTTTTGAAATCCCCAAAATTTCCCCCAATTTTAACCTTTCAACTTGGCCGAATTTGATTTCATAATATTGACCGATCAAACGAGGTTTATTGTTGAAATTGAAAGTAGATTTAAGTTCCTACATATCCATACAATTCAATTGCACTTTGAATCGCATGAATTGACGTTGGAACGAGTTCAAATGGAGCTTTGCTAGAAAACTGAACGTATAGAGAGAAAGCTTCGAAAGCTTACCGTCGGCGGTGTGGCTATCATGCCCTGACCTGATTTGGTCGGATCCCCATGATCAACCCACCACTCTCTCGGTTTATTAAAAGGTTTCCCCTTATTATTGATCGTAAAGAGTAAGACATCCTTTAAACCTGCACCTTTTTCCAAGAATTACATAAACAAAACTACATAATAATTTAGATTTATCATACCTGTATCACAAGCGTCTTAGTTGATGGTCTTTAAGGGTAGGCTTTCCGAAATCTCTTGAAATGGATATAAGGGAGGGGGTGAGTACGACTACTCAATGAATAGGTTTTCAAAGGTCTACTTTTAATTTTTAAGAAAAACATTTATATGGAGTGTGCCAGACTCCTTTCTTTTTCAAAAATCCCTTCATTTAAAAATTCGGGTTTTCCCATCATTTCTTAGTTACCACGGCGTGTCATGAACCAACACACATCCTTCATCACGAAGGTTACACACATTCGCAAGTCAGTATTACTACAGTGTATGCACAAATAATGTTTTTTCATATTGCCATGTAATCTGTGATGCCACTGGTCCAATGGCCCCGACTCTCAACTCAACTTGCAATTGTTTGTCTTGACTGGTCTGTTGACCTGTTATGTCGTACTATTGCTAGTTGACTGAGCATGTTGGTCATATCTTGGTACCATGGACAAACAATTCACTTATTAAGTTTTATGACACATATATCATGTTCGTTTACGAGCTCCTGCTCATGCCAACTGGCCTTGGGCCCACTGTACGAGATTTTCAAAATCGGGCATTTAGCCCCAGGTTCCAAAACCGAGGCCCCAGCCTATCAGAGCTATTAAGGCTCCCATCGAGAAGGTCTCCCAAATTGTTTAAGCATTGGCATACAGTCAGGGGAGAGCACTTCTGACAAAACATATGTTTTCTCTATCCATTATATCGCCCGAGTATAAGGACACCTCCATTCATAACCGATGAATGGGTTTTCAAATTCCTTTGAGAAAGTCTCATCATACCAATCGGGTATGATCTACTTACTGGTAAGTAGTTTTTTCGCATGATTTTCACAACACTTCCTTTACGTAGTGATGTTTAAAATACCATTTAATAGTGGGTTTTCATACCAAGGTACTTATCATTCCCAACCGGGTATGATATAAATTTCTACTCACGACCGGTAAGTGGTTTTAAATTTTAAGTTGTGCTCATCATACCAATCAGGTATGATGTTAGTAAACCCACTCACCTGTTAATCCCGTGAATTCCACTAGATCGGTTCTTTGTATTCACGCGAGCTTGTCCTTGCTCGCGTTCCTGGTACTTCGTGTTCCTACATGATATGAACATCTTGGTTCATTCTCCTTCGTCCTAATAGTCTTCATTCATTCCAAATGAATGAGAAAGTCAAATTTCCATTTATTTGCAATTAAGTCCCTAAAGTTATTTCTCTTTAACTTTAAGTCCCTAATGCCAGTTTTTCCTCAATTTGAGTCCCGAAACTTCTAAAATTTATCATAGGACCTCAATTTATTCCATTTCACAAAAAGGGGATTAATTTCCCAAATTTCCAACTTGGTCCTTTAATTTTTTAAAAATTACCATTTTGCCCTTCCTTTACAAAAATGGTAAGTTTTACCCCAAAAATTCCAAAATTCCTCAGTTTGTTCTCCAACATGATTTTCATGCCCAATTGACTCTCAATTTCATAAAATTTCATTTTGATCCTTTGAATTTTGAAAATC
Source organism: Trapa bicornis (assembly GCA_030064425.1). NCBI lineage: Eukaryota > Viridiplantae > Streptophyta > Magnoliopsida > Myrtales > Lythraceae > Trapa > Trapa bicornis. The sequence continues at coordinate 18,214,056 of CM057758.1, read as the reverse complement.
CCCAATTTTCCCCCAATTTCAACTCTTCAACACTGCCGAATTTGATTTCATCAAATTGACCGATCAAACACCTCTAATTGTTGAAATTGGAGTTGAAATTGAGTTCTTACATGTTCATATGATTCTAAGGAACTTTGAATCATGGATTTTAATGTCGAAATGAGGTCAAATGGAGCTTAGCCGAAAAATAGACTATATAGAGAGAAAGCTTTGCTTTCTCACCGGTGATGGCACGACGATTCGAGCTTTCAATCTAGGCAGATAGCTCTCATCTTGATGTTCATCCTATAATCAAGAATCACATCAATTGATGCCGAATTGAGTTAGAATTTCATCATTGAATTTCTGCCGGTTCTCTCTCTAGCACCGGCCGAAAATTGCAGAGGGGAGCCGAATTGGCTTACCTTTCAATCCTAATTAGGGCATGGGAGGGCCGAGGAAGTGTTGGGAAGGCTTGGTTTGGCCTGAGGAGGGCTTGAAATGGCCGATTTCAACTCGGCCGAAACAGGGCAGCTTCGGTCCACTGAAGCTGCTTCACTGTTTCATCACGTTGGTGTCGCCTTGTTTGGCTAAAAAAAGACCCCATGTCGGAGTTCTGGTTCGAGCTTCATTAGAAAATGGAGCAGTTGAGAGAGAATGGAGTTTTTAGGTGTAGAGAGGATGAATGGGGAGGGGCTCTTTATATAGGGAGCTTGGAGACTCGTTAGCCGTTCGTTTGGCACCGTTATTGCTGACATTGAAGACCTGAAACTCCCCGAACAGAAGCATTTCTTCTTTGCCGGTATTTTTTTAGTTTCCCGGCGAGTGAACAGTGCTGTCATCCTGAGGAAGAAGATGACATTGTTTCGAACTGGACCAAACCGGGTTCAAAGTTTAAATCGGCCGGTTCATCACCCATTCAATCAAGTTTTTCAAATCTAAAAATTTCTAAATTCATCTAAATTCATTCTCTATCCAATGGTGGCCTCAAATCTCTAATTTGAATGATTTAAGATACCTAGAAAAATGAATTTAAGATTCAGTTCAATAGTGGTTCAAACCGGTCCGAACCGGTTCATATCCGATTCACCTGAACTGATTTGGTTTTCATCCCCAATTCCTCACAAGTCCATTTCCATGTCTTTTGTGACTCCTTGGGTCACTTAGAGTCCATAAAATTCTTGGTTTACCATCTCTTTATCGATTTCGATTCATAAACCGACTTGATCCTTAAATCGGTTCAATCTGGTTTGGGTCCGGTTCACCCAAACCAGTCTTACTTTTCTCTCCCACTTTGTTCTAAGGTTCCTTCCCAAGGTTTATGAATTTCTTTGGAGTACAATGGAGTTGAATTCCTTTGTTTTGCCCGATCTCTATCGGTTCCGGTTCATGAACCGACTCGGTTCATAAATCGGTTCAATCCTGTTGGACACGGTTCATCCAAACCGGTCTAATTTTCCTCTTTCAATTCATCCTAAGGTTCTTTTCCATAGTATTTTGAACCGTTTGGATCACTTAGGAGTTGTAAATTCCTAAATTGCCCATTCACAATTATCGGGTTTGTGAACCAATTCGATTTTCTCACTTGGTTTGACCAGTTCTCTTCCCGATTTTCCTTAGCTCAAAAGGAAGGGGTTTACAGCGGCGGTCCGAGCTTTTAATCTGGACAGATAGATCTCGTCATGAGGTTTCTCCTAGTATCAAGAATCACCTCAATTCATGTCAAATTAAGGGAGAATTTGGTCAGTAAAGATCTGCCGGTTCTCTCTCTAGCACCAATCAGAAATTCAAAGAGTGGAGCAAAATTGGCTTGCCTTTCCACTCTAATTCATTCATATGAAGGCTGAATAAATGTTGGGAGAGCTTATTTTGGCTGGAGCTACTTCACTATTCGATCACGCCAGCTCTTCTCCAGCGATCCTCGGGGCAATTGGAGACTATCGTCAGGTAGCTGACTTCTCATTGAGTCTAAAGAACCCGACCATGCCTTCTTTGGCTCATAAAAGATCCTATGTCGGAGCATTGGTTTGAGCTTCATCAGAAAACTGAGTAGCTGAGAGAGAGAGAGTGAGGTTTTCATGTGTGTGGAAGATGAATGGAGAGGGGTTCTTTATATAGCTGCCATTCATTTGGCACCTTAATGGCAGTCATTGATGGCATGAAATGTACTGAACGAAATGTTTCCTCTTCGCTGGCGTTGTTCAATTTTCTGAAGAGTGAAAAGTGCTGTCATCTAAAGGAAGAAGATGACATTGTTCCGAACCGGACCGAACCGGTTCGAACTAGGTTCAATGCTTAAATCGACCGGTTTAGAGCTAATTCGACCTAGTTTTTCAAAATTAAAAATTTCTAAATTTATCTAAATTCATTCTCTATCCAATGGTTACCTAAATTCACAAACTTGAATTTTCTAAGACATCTAGAAAAATGAATTTAGCATCCAGTTTAATAGTGGTTCAAATCGGTTCAATCCAGTTTTGATCCGGTTCATCCGAATCGGTCTGGTTTTCTCTCCCAAATTGTTCTAAGGTCCCTTTCCAAGGGTTTTTATTACTCTTTGGTTCACTCGATAGTTGTAAATTTCCCAATTTGCCCGTTCTCTATTGTTCAGGTTTGTGAACTAGTTTGGTTTTCTCACTCGGTTTGACCGGTTCTTTCCCAGATTTTCCTTAGCTCCAAAGGACCGGGTTTATAACTCTCCCCTCCTTTTAGGAGTTTTGTCCCCAAAACATATTCAGTGTTTTTTGCACTAGAAGGAACTTCCCTTAATGTCAATTTGTTGTTCATAGACATTCTACCTTCTCGGTTATGCTCATTCATCCCTTATATAAAATACACTTGAGATTCTCTTTTCCTTCCTATTACTTTCTCATTCCATGGAGTTTGCTTTAGTTAAACCTATCTAATTGGAAAGTTTAAGGTCATATCCTTAAATTCACATTCTTCGTTCCTTAAAGCAATATTTTTCCATTATGTGATTCCGTACTTAGAATTTCAAGATTGGAAGTTCCAAAATATCCAGTCCTTCCTGTATCCAGTTATTCTCTTTATTGTTAACCTCCTTAGCTCAATGTCCATTCTAGCACCACGTACATGCTTTCACTGGTGTCAGTGTTATCACCTTTTCATCCTACATTGATCCTTCCTCATTCATTTTTTCTTGTAACTTCGTTCCCAGTTTAATTCATGTCCTTGTCATACTCAATTAACGGACTCTTCCTTACCCGAGTCTTATTTCCCTGGAACAGTTGGACTTATATATATCTCACGTCATGACATTCTATGGAACTTGTCTTTAACCATTTAACTTTTTTAAAGCACTTCCATAATAGTTATTCTCAATCTTTCTATCTTTCATGGATGGTATAACTTCGTCCATTTTGCCTTTGACGTCATATCCTTTATAATCGTATTGGTTTCCTTACTTACTCGTCTTATCCCAACTTCTCCATTGGGTATTTCAAATTTCAAATGTTTGAGGTTCCTATTAACTTACTGATAGGTTAAAACTCTTCCTTTCTTACGTCATTCCTCATTCCCAGCGGCGTCCTTTCCCTTAAGGACTTCTCTTTTTCCTAATCCATCTTACTCACTCGTGATCATTTCACGATTCTTTATTTCGAGCTAGTTCCCTTCTTACTCGTACAACATCTTTTGATGTTGTCTTCCTACTTACTTGGGTTTAACTTACTTATTGGACCATTACGATTACTTTTCTTTCACACTTGATCCTTTCAACTACCATAGCTCATCTTTGAGGAGCTTATCTTCTTTCCAATTCTGTTGGTTCCATTCCCTCCTAATTGGAACACATATGTTTTTCTGAGGTTCCCTTCCTCAGTAAGTTTTATACTCCTTTCTCCTGGAATTCTCTTCTAGTTTTACCATTGCGAATGTCCAACCTTAAATGACATTCTTTGATGCCATCCTCTCCTGCTCACCTTTACTCTTGAGGCCCTACAGTTATTTCGTGTATACCTCATCTTCATTCTCACTTGCTTTCAGTAGTAATCTATTTCTTGGAGGTGGAGTTCACATCCTCCTTCATATCACAATCTCTTGATCGTCCTGTGTCACGCCCCGACCCAGTTTGGTCGGATCCTCGTGAACAACCCGCCACTCTCCCGGTTTATTAAAGGGTTTCCCCTTATTATAATCCGTAAAGAATAAGGCGTCCTTTAAACTTGCACAATTTCCTGGAATAGCATAATCAAAATTGCATGAAATTTTAAACTTGTCTTACAGGCATCTTAGTTGATTGTCTTTCAGGGTAGGCTTTCCGGGATTTACTGAAAAGGATATAAGGGAGGGGGTGAGTACGACTACTTAATGAATGGGTTTTTAAAGGTACTTTTAACTTTTAAGAAAAATATTTATATAAAGTGTGCCAGACTCCTTTCTTTTAAAAAATGCCTTCGTTTAAAAATTTGGGTTTTTCCATTATTTCTTAGTTAATAGTGTGTCATCACCCAGCACACATCCTTCATCATGAAGGTTACGCACATTTACAAGTCAGTATCACTACTAAACCCGCTAGTGGCTTCGGAGCAACTTTTCCTGCCACCCGAATAGAATACGACCACTTCTACCCTGGGAATGAGTGTATGTACGCGACATCCGACCCACAATCCTGAAATCACTTCTTCATGTCCGTATGAGGATAGAGACCTCATCCTATCTCCACCTCGGTCTCATGCGCTTGGTGCTACTCCAGATTTCGCATAGACACCTGGAACGACGATCCGCCCTTATACTCACCGGGTCGTCCAAGGCCCTTAGGACACATCACTACCCCTCATGGGCACCTTGATGATCCCGTACTCATAGTGCATGCACAAACAATGTTTTCTTATCAAGCCATGTAATATGTAGTGCCACTGGTCCAACGACACCAACTCTCAACTCAACCCGTAGTTGTTTGTCTTGACTAGTCCGTCGACATGTCATGTCGCACTGCCGCTAGTTGACTGAGCATGTCGGTCTATGTTGGTACCATGGCCAAACAATTCACTTATTAAGTTTTATGGCACATATATCATGTTCGTTTACAAGCTCCTCCTCATGCCAACTGGCCTTGGGCCCACTGTACGCGATTTTCAAAAAACTGGGCATTCTAGCCCTAAAGTTCCAAAATTGAGGCCCTCAACCTATAAGAGCTATTCGAGCTCCCGTCAAGAAGGTCTATCAAATAGTTTAAGCATTGGCACACAGTCAGGGGAGAACACTTCCGACAAAATAGGTTTTCACTATCCATTATACCAACCGGTATAAAGACATCTCCGTTCATAACCGATAAACGGGTTTTCAACTTCCTTCGAGGAAGTCTCATCATACCAACCGGGTATGATCTACTTACAACTGGTAAGTAGTTTTTTCACATAATTTTCACATCACTTTCTCTAAGTGTTGATGATTAAAATACCACTAAATAGTGGATTTTTATATCGAGGTACTTATCATCCCCTACCGGGTATGATATAAAATTTCCACTCACAACCGGTAAGTGGTTTTTTGATCTTTAAGTTGTGCTCATCATCCCAACCGAGTATGATGTTAGTAAACCCACTCACCCGTTAACGTAGTGAATTCCACTTGATCTGTTTTTTGTATTCACGCGAGCTTGTCCATACTGGCATTCCCAATATTTTGCATTCCTACACGATATGAACATCCTTGTTTATTATTACTCGACATAACAACCTTTATTCATTTCTAATGAATGAGAAAACCCCAACTTTTAGTTATTTGCAATTAGGTCCCTAAAGTTATTTCTCTTTAACTTAAGTCCCTAATGTCGATTTTTCCTCAAATTGAGTCCCGTAACTTTTAAAATTTATCTTGGGACCTCAATTTATTCAATTTCACCAAAAAGGGGTTTAATTTCCCAAATTTCCTATTTGGTCCCCCAATTTTTCCAAAATTACCATTTTGCCCTTTACAAAAATGGTAAGTTTTGCCCCAAAAATTCCAAAATTCCTCAATTGGTCCTCCAACATTATTTTCATGCCCAATTGACCCTAAATTTTATAAAATTGCATTTTGGCCCTTCGTATTTTGAAAATCCACAAATTTCCCCAAATTTCCCCAAATTTTCCCAAATTTCAACTCTTCAACATTGTCGAATTTGATTTCATCAAATTGACCGATCAAACACCTCTAATTGTTGAAATTGGAGTTGAAATTGAGTTCCTACATGTTCATACGATTCTAAGGAACTTTGAATTGTAGATTTTAACGCCGGAACGAGCTCAAATGGAGTTTCGGCTGAAAATAGATTGTAGAGAGAGGAAGCTTCAATTTGTCACCGGTGAGGGCACGACCGTCCGAGCTTTTGATATGGGCAGATAGCTCTCATCTTGAGGATCATCCTAGAATCAAGAATTGCATCAATTGATGCTGAATTGAGTTAGAATTTCATCATTGAAATTCTATCGGTTCTCTCTCTAGCACCTGTCAGAAATTGTAAAGGGGAGTCGAATTGGCTTACCTTTCAGTCCTAATTCGATCGTGAGAGGGCTGAGGAAGTATTAGGAGGGCTTGGTTTGGTTTGAGGAGGGCTCAAAATGGCCGATTTCAACTTCGCCGAAATTGGGCAGCTTCGGTCCGCTGGAGCTGTTTCTCTGTTCCATCATGCCAGCGCTTCTCTAGTGATTCTCGGATTGAATGGAGTTTGCTATTAGATAGCTGTCTTCTCCTCAGTTCTAAAGAGCTCGACCTCTACTTTCGAGGTTAAGAAAAATGTTTAAGTCGAAACTCTGGTTGGAGCTTCACAGGGAAATGGAGCAGTAGAGAGAGAGAAGTGTTCAGGTGTGAGGAGAATGAATGGGGATGACCTCTTTATATAGGTGTAAAATCGTGTATTAAATGGGAGAGATTTATTAATAGTATTAATATTACCATAAATTATTGGTATTAATTCCAATTGAGGTCACCCATCCTCACACTACTCTTAGGCAAGCACACTTAACTTCGAAGTTCTTATGGACTCTTGTTCACCTGAACCAATTTGGTTTTTCTCTTCTGATTTGTCTTAAATTTCTTTTTCAAGGTTTAATGAACCCTTTGGATCACCCGAAAGTCGTAAATTTCTAAATTGCTTGTTCCCAAATGATCGGGTTTGTAAACCAGCTCGGTTTTCTTACTCGGGTTGACCGGTTCTTTCCAGATTTTCCTTAACTCAAAAGTGCGGGGTTTACATCCTACATAAGGCTTATTTATCCTTCTTATATCTTTTAGGTCGTTACTCCTGTCTTAGCCATTGATCTCCATATGGCTTTCCTCTGTTCTTATTTCTCAAAAGTTTTGGCCTTTTCATCTTTTCTTTCTTTGCTGAGATTGTGACCTTCACAAGGGTCAATTCATTAACTGTCTCACTCATCTTATCCTCTTAGTTTATTTATTTGAGAGGATTGTCTCTCAAATCTTCTTGTCTTTAGTATCCATCCCTTTGCTCTAATTTGGGTCTGATCCTTACTACTCCCCAATCCTTCTTGGAGTGTAGTTTATTTTCCCGGATGATCTGGTTGTTATGGGTTATTTCCTTTGACTAGGTTCGTCTAGAATCCCTATTTGATTTCCCTGCTTTCTTGCAAGTAGTTCATACTTAACCTATTCAAGCACTCACTTAGCCACTTGTACTACTTACCGAGGTCCTTATTTTGGCTCTAGTTCTTACGATATTTCCTCTGTTGATTTCTTAACTTGGAGCTTTCTCCTTCCACGATCCTAATTCCTATTCTCATCCTTCTTCTAGGGTTTTCCATTCGGGGATTCTTATGTTCGATCTCGTTACTGCTACTTAAAAGTTCTTCTTTTATTCTTTACTTATACTTAAGGATCATGATATGGTTTATTCACTCTGTATTTCTCCCTTCTTGTTCCATATCCTTGCTTTCAACAAGTCCCCTTATTTTTCTTGAAGTTTCTAAGGATTTGTATCCTAACTCCTTCCAAGTAGGTATTATTCATGGGGCTTTCTTGCTACTATATCTTTTTCCTTTTTCATTGCTCCTCGTCCTGTCTTAATTGTTTTAACATCATCAGTGCTCCCTATAACTTTCTTTCTTTCTCCCCGATCAACATCCATTCCTTTGGTTTTCCTTGGAATAATATATTCCTCTTTGTTTTTTTCTACTCTTATCCTTTAAACCTTTCCTTAATTCCTTAGACTCTCACTAATCCCATGCTCTTTGATGCTCACTTCCCTTTGTTCCACCTTCTCCTTCCCTTTCTTAGTTAGGATTTGTCTTCCTTGGGTGAACTCTAAGAGTCTCTTGCCAAATTTTATTGTATTTCTGAGAAAAAATTTTAAAGGTTGAGTTTAACTAGAAATAACCCATTTTTCCTTAGGTGAATTTCTACCCTTTTATGTTGATCTTTATTAGTATACTCTTATCGCTTGAATTTATCAAGGTGACTCATAAGTTTTATCAAGAAATTTAACTTTCATTCATTCAGGAATTTTTCTTGCCATACTTGGCTTATTACAAAAATTTTGTACCCCCTAATCCCTTGGGGTCATAGGCTGAGAGTTAGCCTTAGAACGGTTGTGGGACTCTTAATTAGATGGCTCTAAGGAACTAGTTGGGGTCCACTCGTATTCTCTTATGGGACGAACTTCATGTATGGTCTCTAGTCTGTACCACCTCAATACCTTTGCTTCACACTCATACGTCCACTTCATCCATTGGCAGGGATTGAAGCTGGACTGAGTAGGTGGGGGTACTTGATGGACCTTCATAAAGATGGCATATGCATTCCAGTAGTTGTCCCCGACCTTTGTATGGTTATTCTCTCTGTATTTCCTCCCTATCTTCTATTCCTTTTTGTTCCATATCCTTGCTTCAAAAGTTCCCTTATTATTATTGAGTTCCTAAGAATTGTGTCATAACTCTTTACATGTACGAATATTATTCCCAGGGTCTTCTTCCTATCGTACTTCTTCCCTTTCTCATTTCTCCTTGTCTTATCTCAATTGACTTAAGATCTTTAGGGCTCCCATTTCTTTCTTACTGGCCAGCTTCCATTCCATTTGGTTTTCCTTGGGATAATCCAATCCTTCTTGTTTCCTTACTTTTATCTTATAGGGTCTTTCCTTAACTCCTTAGACTCTCACCAGTCCCATGCTCTTTGACGCTCACTTCTCTTACTCCAGGCTTCCTTGAGTAGTCTCTTCCAAGTCTTATTATCTCTTCTTTGGAGGGAAATCTTACTTTAAGGTTTAACTAGTAATAACATGTTTGTTTTTCCTTCCTTAGGTGATTTCTACCCTTTACTCTGATCCTTATTAAATACTCTTATTGTTTGAATTCATCAAAGAGACCCAAAAATTTTATCAGGACAATTAGGCTTTCATTCATTCAAGAAATAGTTTCTTGTCATACTTGGCTTATTATAGAGATTTTCTACTCCCTATTCCCTTGGGGTCATAGGCTGGGAGTTGGCCTTAGAACGATTATGAGATTCATGATCAGATGGCTCCGAGGAACCAGGTGTAGTCCATCCATATTCCCTTATGGGATGAACTTCATGTATGGCCACCAATCCGTACCGCCTCAATACGTCGACCTCACACTCATATGTCCACTTTATCCACTGAGAGGGATTGAAGCTGGACTGAGTAGGTGGAGGTACTTAGTTGACTTTAATGAAGGTGGCATACGCATCCTAGTAGTTGTCCCAAGCCTCCTTCTTAATGGGATTCCTCTTCGGTTGTTGTGGGGCTGAAGGAGGGGTTAGGCTCCTGGAGGAAGGAACAGGTTCCTCTTGCCTTGGAGGAGGGTACCTAATGCCTTCTGGTTCTAGTAAGGCTCCCACGAATTTTTGATAATCCTCCACCATATCCTTGGGCACTCTCTTCTCACCCTTTAGAAATTATTGGACAGCTGCCTCCCTCGGGGTAGGCGCCTTTTTTAAGGTAAGGTGTGGAGGATTGGATTTCACGGAGAACTTTCTAGGTATTCTCCTTCCTACACGGTAGTTAAAGTTTTATTAGTGTCAAGGCATGATATTGATAATGTTTCAAAGGAACTTAGCTCTGATACCACTCTAGTTGTCATGGATACTCGTGATCAACCCGTCGCTCCCTTGGTTCCAGAAGGTTCCCCCCTTTCTTTAATCAAGAAGAGCCAGACAAAATTTCCACTATGTTTCCTAGAATAACATATATCAATAAAAATATAAGCTTAAAAAGAAATTAAGCATACCCGACATAGGGTAAATCCTGGTGTTATCCCTAGTCATTTCTCTACTCCTGAAAAGGGATAAAAAAAAGGTGGGTGAGTTTCTACAACTCAGTAAATGGATATTTAAAAAGGAATTTCAATAAAATAGTTTTTAATTGGAGTGTGCTAGACTCCTTAATTTCCTTTAGACTTATTTATACCTCAATTTCTCATTTTTCAAAACCATAACTCATCATTATCCACAATCGGTGTGTTTAACAATCAACATACGCTCTTCATCATGAATGGATCACACATTCGTAGGGCAGCCCGTCCACTGCACCCACTTGTGGCATTAGAGCAACTTTACCAGCCACCTAGATAGAAGTCCATTGACTTCTACTCTGGGAATGAGTGGATGATTACGACATCCGACCCGAAATGAAACTCTATGTCTGTATGAGTACATAGACCTCATCCCGACCCCACCCCAGTCTCATGCGCATGAAGCTACGTCGAGCTTCCCTGATTGCTGGCACGACAATCTACCCTTCTCCACCATATCATCTTGTAGCCCTTAGCTACCCCTCTTGGGCGTCTTAATGGTCTCAAACCTTAGCGTATGCACAAACAAATTTTTCCATATAAGCCATTAATCTTTGGTGCCACTGGTCCAATGGCCCTAATCCTTAACTCGACATGCAGCTATTTGTCTAGACCTGTCTGTTGACTTGGTCTCATTAAAATTTTCATGGCTTATCATCATTTTTGTTTATGAGCTCCTGCTCGTGCCAACCAGCCTTTGGCCCATTGTACGAGATTTTCAAAATCGGGCATTTAGCCCTCAAGTTCCAAAATCGAGGCCTTTGGCCTATCTGAGCTATTCGAACTCTTGTCAAGAAAGTCTCCCATAAGTATTGGCACACAGTCATGGGAGAACACTTCTTACAAAATAACTTTTTCACTTTTCTATCACACCAACCGGGTGTGAGGACATCTTCGCTTATAATTGGTAAGTGAGTTTCCTACTTCCTTCCAAGAAGTTTTTCATACCAACCGGGTATAATATACTTACAACTATTAAGTAGTTTTTCCGCGTGTTTCTCACATCACCCCAACCAGGCGTGATGTTAAAATTTCCACTTAGTAGTGGTTTTTCCTTTTCGAGGTACTCATCATCCCAACTGGGTATGATGTGAAAAATCCCACTCACTCGATATTCGCAGTGTACTTTCTTCTTAATTGGCTTTTTGCCTTCACGCGAGCTTATCCTTGCTGGTGTTCCCGGTCCTTCGTGTTTCTACACGATTTGAACATCCTTGTTCATTAACCTTTGGCATGATAGCCTTTATTTCTCACGAATAAACAAAATGCCCAAAGATTTAATTATTTGCATTTAGATTCCTAAAGTTCTTTTTCTTTAACTTTAGGTCCCTAATGCTAATTTTTTTCCAAATTGAGTTCTGAAACTTCTAAAATTTACTTTGGGACCTCAATTTATTCAAAATCACAAAAAGGGTTCCAGTTTCTTGAATTTCCAATTTGGTCCCTAACTTTTCAAAAATTACCATTTTGCCCCTACTTTACAAAAATGGCAATTTGACCCCCAATAATTCCAAAAATTGACCAATTGGTCATCCATCATCTTTTTCATGATCAATTGGCCCTCAATTTTGGGAATTTGCAATCTAGTCCCTTAAAATTTTGAAATCCCCAATTTCCCCCTTTTAAATTGCCCAAATTTGATTTCATCAATTTGACCCATCAAACGAGGTTAATTGTTGAAATTGATGGTAAAATTGAGTTTCTACACATCCATACAATTCAATTGTGCTTTGAAATATATGAATTGACTCTTGAACGAGCTCAAACGGAGCTTCGCCAGAAAACTAGACTTAGAGAGAGAAAGATTCAAAAGTTTACCGTCGGGGGCGCGACGGTCCAAACTTTCGATCAAGGTAGGTATCTCTTTTCCTGAAGTTCATGCTAGGATCAAGAATCACCTCAATTTATGTCAAATTGAGGGAGAATTTGGTCAGTAAAATTTCACCGATTCTCTCTCTAACACTGATAGGAAATTACAGCGAGGAGCCAAATTGGCTTACCGTTCCACTCTAATTTGGCTTATGAGGGTTGAGGGAGTGTTGGGAGAGCTTGGTTTGGTTTCAGGAGGGCTCAATTTCACCATCTTAAGCTTTACCGAAACATGGTAGCTTCAGTCCACCAGAGCTACTTCACTGTTTGATTATGCCGACGCTTCTTCAGTGATCCTTGGACCGAATGGTGATCATCGTCGGGTAGCTGACTTCTCCTCGAGTCTAAAGAACCTGACCATGCCTTCTTTGGCTCACAAAAACTCCTTTGTCGGAGCTCTAGTTTGAGCTTCAGCGAAAAACTGAGTAGTTGAGAGAGAGTGAAGTTTTTAGGTGTGTGGATGATGAATTTAGAGGGGCTCTTTATATATGGAGCTCGAGGACTCTCCGTCCATTTGGTACCTTTATGACACTCATTGATGGCCTGAAATGTCCTGAATAATATTTCCTTTCTGCCGGCACTGTTCGATTTTTCAGTGAGTGAATAGTGCAGTCAACTGAAGCAAGAAAACGATACGCTTCCAAACTGGACCAGAACGGTCCGAACCGTGTTCAATGCTTAAACCGGCTGGTTCATGCCCGATTTGACCGAGTTTTTCAAAATTAAAAATTTCTAAATTCATTATCTATCCAATGGTGGCTTCAATTCTCCAATTTGAATTTTCTAAGCCACCTAGAAAAATGAATTTAGCATCCGGTTCAATAGTGGTTCAAACCGATCCAAACTGGTTCAATCCAGTCCACCTGAATCAGTTTGGTTTTCTCTCCCAAATTATCCTAAAGTCCCTTTCCAAGGTTTTTTTATTACCCTTTGGATCACTCGAGAGTTGTAAATTTCCCAATTTGTTCATTCTCTAGTGGTTGGGGTTTGTGAACTGGTTCAATTTTTCTCACTCAGTTGATCAGTGTTTTCCCATTTTTCCTCAACTCTAATGGACAGGGTTTATAGTGTGTGTTTTTTGTGAAAACACACCTAATATGGAAATGGGAGATAGGTTTTGAAAACCTTGGAAGGGATTTGAGATCCTTGAAAATGTATTGGTAAACCTTGGAAAAAAGGTTTTGAAAACCAAAATTTGAAGAAAAGCATTCTTAAATGAAATAAGGAGTTGGTACACTCTGATTAAAGTTGTTTTTGTGAAAACTCTCACCCAACAGCCATTCACTGAGTTGTCTAACTCACCTCCCCTATCCCTTTTAGGTAACCAAGTGAAAACAAACCCAAAGACTTTCCTGTAGTCAAACCTGCAAGACAGGTATGTAATATTTAATATATTCAGTTTTGATTAATGCTATTCTTGGAAAGATACAGGTGAAAGGATGCCTTACTTCTCGTAGTTTAGAGAAGGGGAAACTCTTAATAATCTGTGAGAGTGGTGGGTTGCTCACGAGGATACGACTAAATCAGGTTGGGACGTGACAACTTGAGTGGTATTAGAGCCTGTTTCCTCGAATACATTATCAAGACTATATAACATAGTAACTAATAGGAATAATTTTAAAATTTTAGATGTCTTCCAAGAGAGGAACCAAGAGAACAAGAGTCGTAGTCTTTGACACTTCCCAACCACCCCTTCCTATGGAAACCCCCCGAGAAACCTAGATAGTTCCACCTGGACTAAACTCGGAACACCAGAGATTGTACGAGGAATTCACTCGAGTGTTTGGACGGCCTAACCTTGCTCCTGAGGAGGACACCAACTCTCGAGCTGAGCTTGAATAAGTACAATCTCACCCCCTCATGCTAACGTTCCTCCTTCAATTGACATCCCCAAATACCTCTAACCCTCCGACAACTAGGATGTAAGAATTGTTTGCAATCTCCTTCAATCTCACAACATTAGGACAACTTGCATGCCCTCAGCAAGTCCTCCAAGGACTGAATTGTTTGCTAAGACTATCCATCGGTCTGAGGGTGAAACATCATGCTCATGTGGAGCTTGGTTCCCATAGCACTTTTAAGCTTGGCCAAAACCTTGAAGTGAATCTAGGGTCTCTATCTAATACTATACTCATTGGAACCCCATGGAGTCTTACTATTTCCCTCATATATAGGATGGCCAATTGTTCGACTGAATCCATCACTCTTATTGGTAGGAAATGGGTGGACTTGGTCAATCAATCCACTATGACCCAAATTGCATCTCGTCCTTTTCTTGTCATAGGTAATCCCATGACAAAGTCTATAGTGATATGCTCCCATTTCCATTCCGAGATTGGTAACGGTTATAGCAGTCCTGATGGTTTCTGATGCTCGGCTTTAATATGCTAACATGACAAGCATCGAGCTACATACTCTGCAATGTCCCTCTTCATTCCCTTCCACCAATATCCTTGTTTGACGGTGCGGTACATCTTAGTATTGCCTAGATGCATGGCATACACTAAATCGTGTGCCTCTTCCATTATTAACCTCTTCAACTCCTTATTGTGTGGCATACAAACTCTACCCTTGTAGGTTAGCACTCCATCACTTCGCAGGTTGTGGTCCGGTTTCATTTCTCTATTAACTAGGTCCAAATAGGTTTGAAGTTCCTTATCAGTCTTTTGTTGAGCCTTAATCTGCTCGTTTAGACTGGGTCTTACCACCACATTGGCTAACCAACACTTCTCCCGCTTGTCTATCCTCAGATCCACCTCCATCCTTCCCAATTGTTGCAACAAAGGTATGTAGCTCGTCTTTATTTGTGCTGCCTAGGTCTGATATTTATGACTTACGGCATCTACCACCACATTTGCCTTTCTGAGGTGATATTCTATCACAAGATCATAATCTTTCACCAAATCTAACCATCTCCTTTGTTTTAGATTTAACTCTTTCTAAGTCAGAAAATACTTAAGACTCTTGTGATCAGTGTATATCTTACACTTAACCCCGTAGAGGTAGTGTTGCCAAATCTTCAAGGCAAACACTATCACAGCTAATTCTAGGTCGTGTGTTGGGTAGTTTCTTTCATGTTCCTTAAGTTTTCATGAGGCATAAGCAATGACCTTCCCTTGTTGCATCAGTACACATCTAAGTCCTTGTCATGATGCATCACTATAGATGATGTACTCTCCCGCATTAGGGTCAAGTAGGGATTGTACCGGCGCGGTTGTCAATCGAGTTTTTAACTCTAAGAAAGACTTCTCATAGCTTTCATCCCACTTATACTCAACTCCTTTCCTAGTGAGCCGAGTTAGAGGAGTTTCTATCTTAGAAAAGTCTTGCATGAACCATCGGTAGTATCCTGCCAGACCTAAGAAACTCCATATCTCTGAAGGATTGCTTGGACCCTTCCAATCTGATATGGCTTCCACCTTGGTTGGATCTACTTTGACTCCATCCTTGCACACTATATGTCCTAAGAATCCTACCTCATACAACAAGAACTCACACTTGGAGAATTTTTCCTATAAGTGATTTTCCTTCAATATCTCCAAGGTGATTGCTAAATGTAATTCATGCTCCAATCTAGTTCGTGAGTATATAAGAATGTCATCTATAACACTATCATGAACATGTCCAAGTGAGGTTGGAACACACGATTCATTAAATCCATGAAGGCAGCAAGCTTAAGGAAATTTAAGCAAACCTGACAGAGGGTAAGGCTCGATATTATTCTTAGTCATTTTTCCTTTTCCTAAAAAAGGGATAGAAAAGAGGGGGTGAGTATGACTACTCATTGAATGGGTTTTTCAAGAAAATATCTTTAAGGAAAAGAGTTGTATTGGAGTGTGCCAGACTCCTTTTTTTCAAAAATCATTTCATTTGAAAATTTGGGTTTTACCATGATTTCCTTATTTAATTATGGTGTGTCATCACCCAACACACAACCTTCACCATGAAGGTTAAACACACATTCATAGGCTAGCACGACCATTGAACCCACTTGTGGCTTCGGAGCGACTTTACTGACCACCTAGATAGAAGTACGTCCACTTCTACCCTGAGAATGAGTGGATGTACATGACATCCAACCCTCAATCCTGAAATCAATTCTCCGTGTCCGTATGAGTGTACAGAGACCTCATCCCATCCCCACTCCGGTCTCATGTGCTTAGTGCTACTCCAAATTTCGCACAGTCACCTGGTACAACAAACTGCCCTTATACTAACCGGGTCGTCCAGGACCCTTAGGATGCATCACTACTCCTCATGGGCATCTTGATGATCTCATAATTATAGTGCATGCACAAACAATATTTTTTTTATCATGCCATATAATCTGTGGTGCCACTTGTAAACCTTGCACTTTTGAGTTAAGGAAAACCGGGAAAAGAACCGGTCAAACCGAGTAAGAAAACCGAGCCGGTTTACATTTGAGAACACGAAATATGGAAATTTACAACTTTCGAGTGATCCAAAGGATTCATTAAACCTTGGAAAAGAAATTTAAGAAAATTTAGAAGACAAAAACCAAATTGGTTTAGGTGAACAAGATTCCATAAGAATTTTGAAGTTAAGCATGCTTGCTTGAGAGTAGTGTGAGGATGGGTGAACTTTTGGGAAGTATGAATTTTTTTGTAAACCGAAATTTCGGTAAAAAATTTTTATGTACACCTTATCATAAATAACCATAAATTAATATATAAATTTTTATTTACGCCTTATCATAAATAACCATAAATTAATATATATTTAATTATTGTAATTAATACCAATAATTTAATAACTAAATTAAATTATTGGAATTAATACCAAAATTAAATTAATAGAATTAATACCAATAATTTATGGCAATATTAATACAAGTAATAAATCTCACCCATTTAATACACGGGTTTTACGCCTATATAAAGAGGTTATCCCCATTCATTCTCCTCACACCCGAACACTTCTATCTCTCTACTACTCCATTTCCCGGTGAAGTTTAAACCAGAGCTTCGACTTCAACATTTTTCTTAACCTTGAAAGGAGTGGTCGGGCTCTTTAGAACCAGGGATAAGTCTGCTATCTGATAGCAAACTCCAGTCAATCAGAGAATCACTAGAGAAGCGCCAACATGATGGAACAGTGAAGCAGCTCCAGTGGACCGAAGCTGCCCTATTTCAGCCAAGTTGAAATTGGCCATTTCGAGCCTCCTCATGCCAAACCAAGCCTTCCCAACACTTCCTCAGCCCTCCCACAACCAAATTACGATTGAAAGGTAAGCCTATTCGACTCCCCTCTACAATTTCTGGTCGGTGTTAGAGAGAGAACTGGCAGGATTTCAATAATAAAATTCTAACTCAATTCGGCATCAATTGATGTGATTCTTGATTCTTGGATGAACCTCAGATGAGAGCTATCTGCCTAGATCGAAATCTCGGACCGTTGTGCCCTCACCGGTGAAAAATCAAAACTTTCTCTCTCTACAGTCTATTTTTCGGCGAAGCTCCGTTTGAGCTCATTCCGGCGTTAAAATCTGTGATTTAAAGTTTCTTAGAATCATATGAACATGCAGGAACTCAATTTCAACTCCAATTTCAACAATTAGAAATGTTTGATAGGTCAATTTGATGAAATCAAATTCGGTAGTGTTGAAGAGTTGAAATTGGGGGAAATTTGGGGATTTTTGAAATTCAATGAACCAAAATGCAATTTTATGAAATTGAGGGTAAATTAGGCATGAAAATAATGTTAGAGGACCAATTGAGGAATTTTGGAATTTTTGGGGCAAAACTTACCATTTTTGTAAAGGAAGGGCCAAATGCTAATTTTGGAAAAGTTGGGGGACCAAATTGGAAATTTGGGAAATTAAACCCCTTTTTGGTGAAATTGAATAAATTGAGGTCCCAAGATAAATTTTAAAAGTTAAGGGACTCAATTTGAGGGAAAACCGACATTAGGGACTTAAAGTTAAAGAGAAATAACTTTAGGGACCTAATTGCAAATAACTAAAAGTTCGGGTTTTCTCATTCATTGGAAATGAATGAAGGCTGTTATGCAGAGTAATAATGAACAAGTATGTTCATATCGTGTAGGAACGCGAAATACTAGGAACGCCAGCATGGACGAGCTCGCGTGAATACAAAGAACCAGTTTACTGGAATTTACTGCGTTAACGGGTGAGTAGGTTTACTAACATCATACCCAGTTGGGATGATGAGCATAACTTAAAATTAAAAACCACTTATCGGTTGTGAGTGGGATTATATATATCATACCCGGTTGGGGATGATAAGTATCTCGGTATAAAAATTCACTATTTAGTGGTATTTTAATCATCACCACTTAGAGAAAGTGATGTGAAAATATTGCGAAAAAACTACTTATCGATTGTAAGTAGATCATACCCAGTTGGTATGATGAGACTTCCTCGAAGGAAGTTGAAAACCCGTTCATCGGTTATGAACAGAGTTGTCCTTATACCGGTCGGTATGATGGACAGTAAAAACCTATTTTTGTCGAAGTGCTCTTCCCTGACTGTGTGCGAATGCTTAAACAATTTGGGAGACCTTCTCGACGGGAGCTCAAATAGCTCTGTGATAGGCCAGGGGCCTCGGTTTTGGAACTTGGGGGCTAAATGCTCGATTTTGAAAATCTCGTACAGTGGGCCCAAGGCCAGTTGGCACGAACAGGAGCTCGTAAACAAACATGATATATGTGCCATAAAACTTAATAAGTGAATTGTTTGGCCATGGTACCACGATAGGACCGACATGCTCAGTCAACTAGCAGTAATGCGACATGACAGGTCGACGGACCAGTCAAGACAAACAACTATGGGTTGAGTTGAGAATCAAGGCCGTTGGACCAGTGGCACCACAGATTACATGGCAATATGAGAAAATATTGTTTGTGTATGCACAGTGAGTACGAGATCATCAAGATGCCCATGACGGGTAGTGATACGTCCTAAGGGCACTGGACGACCTAGTGGTTATAAGGGCAGTTCGTCGTTCTAGGTGTCTGTGCAAATTTTGGAGTAACACCAAGTGCATGAGACCGGGGTGGGGATGGGATGAGGTCTCTGTCCTTATACGGACACGAAGAAATGATTTCGGGATTGTGGGTCGGATGTCGCGTACATCCACTCATTCACAAGGTAGAAGTGGTCGTACTTCTATTCGAGTGGCAGGAAAAGTTGCTCCGAAGCCACTAGCGGGTTCAGTAGTGATACTGACTTGCGAATGTGCATAACCTTCATGATGAAGGATGTGTGTTGGGTGATGACACACCGGTAATTAAGAAATAATTTAAAAACCTAAATTTTTAAATGAAGGGATTCTGGCACACTTCATATAAATGTTTTTCTTAAAAGTTAAAAGTAGACCTTTAAAAACCCATTCACTGAGTAGTCGTACTCACTCCCTCCCTTATATCCCTTTCAAAAATCCCAGAAAGCCTACCCTGAAAGACAATCAACTAAGATGCCTTTAAGACAGGTATGTAAAGTTTAAAATTTTATGCAATTTTGATTATGCTATTCCAGGAAATGGTGTAGGTTTAAAGGACGCCTTACTCTTTAGGGATTATAATAAGGGGAAACCCTTTAATAAACCAGGAGAGTGGCGGGTTGTTCATGGGGATCCGACCAAACCGGGTCGGGGCGTGACACCACTAGTCTAATGGCCCTGACTCTCAAGTCAACCTACAGCTGTTTGTCTTTACTGGTTCGAAGACCTATCATGTCGCACTGTTGCTAGTTGACTGAATATATCGGTCTTGTCTTGGTACCAAGGCCAAAAAGTTCATTTATTAAAGTTTTATGGCACATATGTCATGTTTGTTTATGAGCTCCTGCTCGTGCCCACTAGCCTAAGGCCCACTTGTTCGAGATTTTCAAAACTGAGCATAATAGACCCCAATTTCCAAAACCGAGGCCTCCGGCCTATAAGAGCTATTCGAGCTCCCATCAAGAAGGTCTCCCAAATAGTTTAAGCATTGGCACACAGACAGGGGAGAGCATTTTCGACAAAATTATATTTTCAACTGTGCATTATACCGACCGGGTACAAGGAAATCTCCGCTCATAATCGATAGATACTTACAACCGGTAAGTAGTTTTTTCGCATGATTTTCACATCACTCCTCTAAGTTGTGATGTTTAAAATACCACTTGATAGTGGGTTTTCATTTTGAGGTACTAATCATCCCGTAACTAGATATGACATAAATCTCACTCACTCGTTAATGCCGTGAATTCCACTAGATCGGTTCCTTGATTTCACGCGAGCTTGTCCTTACTGGCGTTCCCGGTGCTTCGAGTTCCTACACGATATGAATATCTCAATTCATTATCTCTCAGCTTAATAGCCTTCATTCATTCCAAATGAATGAGAAAAACCAAACATTTATTTATTCGTAATTTAGTCCCTAAAGTTATTTTTCTTTAACTATCAGTCCCTAATGCGGATTTTTCCTCAAATTGAGTCCCAAAACTTTTAAAATTCCCCTTAGGACCTCAATTTATTCAATTTCATAAAAAAGGGTTTAATTTCCCAAATTTCCAATTTGGTCCCACAACTTTTCCAAAATTACCATTTTACCCTTCCTTTACAAAAATGGTAAATTTTACCCCAAAAATTCTAAAATTCATCAATTGGCCCTCTAACATTTTTATCATGTCTAATTGACCCTTAATTTTAGGAAATTTCATTTCAGTCCCTCGAATTTTCAAAAATCCCCAATTTTCCCCCAATTCCAAGTTCTTAACAAAGCTAAATTTGATTTCATCAAATTGACCTATCAAACTTTTCCAATTGTTGAAATTGAAGTTGAAATCGAGTTTCTACATGTTCAAACGATTCTTTAGTAATTTGAATCGCAAGTTTTAATGCCAGAACAAGCTCAAACGGAGCTTTATCGGAAAATGAACTATAGAAAGAGAAAGCTTCGATTACTCACCGGTGAGGGCACGACAGTCCGAGCTTTCTATTTGGACAAGTAGTTCTCCTCCTGAGATTCTTCCTACGATTAAGAATCACATCAATTGATGTCGAATTGGATTAGTATTTCATCATTAAAATTTGGCCGACTCTCTCTCTAACACTCATCGAAAATTGCAGAGGAAAACCGAATTGGCTTACCTTTCCATCCTAATTCGGTCATGGGAGGGCTTTGTTTGGCCTGAGTAGGGCTCAAATTGGCTGATTTTAACTCAACCAAAATAGGGCAGCTTTGGTCCGCCGGAGCTGCTTCACTGTTCAAT
Organism: Trapa bicornis; assembly: GCA_030064425.1. NCBI lineage: Eukaryota > Viridiplantae > Streptophyta > Magnoliopsida > Myrtales > Lythraceae > Trapa > Trapa bicornis. The sequence goes on along the minus strand of CM057758.1, from coordinate 18,192,705 downwards.
CACATCGGCGCTTCTCCGACGACTCTCAGAACGAACGGATGTCACCACTGTGTAGTTAACTTCTTCCCGATTCTAATGAATCCAACCTCACCTTCTTTGGCTAAAAAATGACCCTATATTGGAGCTCTGGTTCGAGCTACATCGGAAAACTAAGCAACTGAGAGAGAGTGAGCTTTTAAGGTGTGGAGAGGATGATTGGAGAGGGGCTCTTTATATAGGTAGTTTGGGGACTCGTTGACCATCCATTTGGCACCTTTATGACAGACATTGATTGCCTAAAATGTATTGAACGGAAACTTTTCTTCTCCGCCGATGCTGCTTCAATTTTTCGGCGAGTGAACAGTGTTGTCATCTGAAGGAAGAAGACGACACTGTTCCGAACCGGACCGGACCGATCCGAACCGGGTTCAAAGCTTAAACCGGTCGGTTCACCCCTCATTCGACCGAGTTTTTCAAATCTAAAAATTTCTAAATTCATCTAAATTCATTTTTTATCCAATGGTGGCCTCAAATCTCAAATTTGAATTATTTAAGCCACCTAGAAAAATGAATTTAAGATTTGGTTCAATAGTGGTTCAAACCGGTCCAAACCAGTTCAGATCTAGTTCACCTAAACCAGTTTGGTTTTCATCCCCAATTCCTTCACAAGTCTATTTCCATGACTTTTGTGACTCCTTAGGTCACTTAGGGTCCATAAATTTCTGGTTTACCATCTCTTTGTCGATTCTAGTTCATAAACTAACTTGGTACTTAAATCGATTCAATTTGGTTCGGGTCTGGTTCGCCCAAACTTATCTGGTTTTTCTCTCCCACTTTGTTTTAATGCTCCTTCCCAAGGTTTATAAATCTCTTTGGATCACAAGGGATCCATAAATTTCTTGGTTGACCCATTCTCTATCGGTTCCAGTTCACAAATTAACTCGGTTCATAAACCGGTTCTATCCAGTTCAGACCCGGTTCTCGTGAACTGATCTGGTTTTTCTTCCCCATTTCATCCTAAGGTTCTTTTCCCAAGTTTATGGACCATTTGAGTCACATAGGAGTTGAAAATTCTCAAATTTGCCCGTTTCCTAATAATCGAACTTGTAGACCAATTCGGTTTTAAATTTTGAAAGTGATTGGTTCTTTTCTCGGTTTTCTCATTATCAAAGGACGGGATTTACAACTCTCCCCTCATTTTAGGAGTTTTGTCCTCAAAACAGTTACCCATTAAATAATTTGGGTAACTATCCCTCAACATACACTCGGCTTCCCATGTCTCCTCCTACACGGGTCCATTCTGCCATAAAACCTTGACTAAAGGGATTTTTTGTTCCATAAATTCTTGTCTATCTGTTCGATGATTCGTATCGGTTCTATCTAATAGGTCAAGTTCTCTTCTAGTTCCATTGAAGGTCAGTCCAATACGTGACTAGGGTCAGGCTGATATTTTCGAAGCACGGAGTTGTGGAATGCCTCATGTATTCTCGGTAAATCAGGAAGTAGTTCCAATTTTTAAGCTACCAGTCATATCCTTTAAATGATGAGATATGGACTGATATATCTTGATTTCAGCTTTCCTCTTTGTTGAACCTTGGTATTCCTCTCCAGGGAAATACCTTGAGGAATACTTGATCTCCCACTTTAAAACCCTAGACTTCGATTATCCGTATAACTTTTTTGCATGTCCTAGGCGATCTTAAGACAACTCTTTATTAATTTAATCTTCTCTGTGGCATCCTCAATTATTTCTGTCCTTTTTAACTTCATTTCCCGCACTTCTTCCCAAAGTAGAGGGATGTGGCAAGGTCGTCCATAAAGGGCTTCATAGGGAGTCATCTGAACACTGGCCTGATAACTATTATTGTAAGCAATTTCCATCAAGCACAAGTATTCTTCCTAGCTTTGTTCATGGTAATCTCGCACACTCTTAGCATGTCTTCCAAGGTTTTGATGGTCCGCTCAGACTGACCATCTATTTGAGGATGAATGTCGTGCTCACATGAAGCTTGGTCCCTATAGCATTTTGTATACTCAGCCAGAACCTGAAAGTAGATCTCGGATATCTATCTGCCACTATACTCACCAGGACACCATGAAGTCTCATGATTTCCTTCATGTATAGAACAGTCAGCCGTTCTACTGCATCCACCACCTTTATAGGAAGGAAATGTGCTGATTTGGTCAAGCTATCCACAACTACCCAAATTGCATCTCGACCTTTTCTGGTCATCGATAAGCTCGTGACGAAGTCCAAGGTGATGTGCTCCCATTTCCACTCCGGAATTGGTAACGATTTCTGATGCTCTGTTTTTATCTATTGACAGGACAAACATCGATGTACACATTCCGCAATGTCCCTCTTCATGCCCTTCCACCGATATCCTTGTTTGAGGGTGTGATACATCTTAGTACTGTCTAGATGCATAACATACACTAAATCGTGTGCCTCTTCCAGAATTAATCTTTTCAACTCCTTATCTTGAGGCACACATACCCTACCCTTATAGGTTAGTACTCCGTCACCTCGCACGTCATAGTCTGGTTTCCTTTCTCTATTTACCAGGTCCAAAGAAGATTGGAGTTCTTCATCGGTTCTTTGTTGAGCCTTAATATGCTCAGTTAAACTAGGTCTTACTGCCACATTAGCCACCAAGCCTTTCCTGCTTGTCTACCCTTAGATCTACCTCCATCCTTTCCAAATGTTGTAATAAGGTAGGTAACTTGTCTTTACTTGTGTCGTCTTAGTTTGATACTTGCGACTTAAGGCATCTGCTACCACATTAGCCTTTCCGAGGTGATATTCTATTGCAAGATCACAATCCTTCACCAATTCTAACCATCTCCTCTTACTGATATTTAACTCCTTCTAAGTTAAGAAGTACCTAATGCTCTTCTAATCTGTGTATATCTTGCACTTAACTCCGTAAAGGTGGTGTCGCCATATCTTTACGGTAACACTATTGCAGTTAATTCTCAGTCATGAGTTGGGTAATTTCTTTCTCCTTGTTACCTTATTCTTTCTTCCCATTATCTTGTTCTTGAGGAATTATCATATTGCTTATTCTGTTCATTTCACTTTCTTTCCTTGGTATGCCAATGTCTGTCTTGGTATGCCAATGCCAATTATCCTCTTTTCCCTCCATATTTCCTTCTAGATCTACTATTGAAATCCTTAAATTTCTAGAGTATATTTTACCGATATTTTCACCAACTTATTCTTACTCTTTGGATCCAAGAGTACCTTCTATTAATCCTGCCTCATTTCTACTCACTTCAGTGTTCGCCTATTCCTTTGAGGTGGGTTTCTCCTCCTCATCGGGTCCAAACCTTTTGTACCCTTATATCCCCAGTATTTCTCTTTTTGCCTTGGTTGGGGAGTATTCTTCCACTATTCTCCATCTCTGGCTAGACTGTGTTTACTCCTCCAAATAATTTGGTCCAATAAGTTATTTCCTTGTATAGGATTCTTTTGAAGTTCCTATTTTGAGTTTTCCAGGCCCTCTTGTAGTAGGTCATGCCCAACCACCCTATACTTTCACCTAACCACTTGTATTTTCTAGTGTTTGATCGCCTTATTCCTTGGAAACTTCCTTCTAAACTTAAGGACCTGGTATAATTCATCTACTTCTCGTTTTTCTTCCTTCTTTGACTCATACTTTACTTTCCACCTGTCCCTTATCCTTCGCAATTTCTAAGGAATTTGTATGTTAGTTCTTTAGTTTGTCACACTTGGGACTTTTTGTTGTTGTACTTCCTCTCCATCTTTCTATGGTATACTCTATACTTAATTTATTTTCCTTATCGATCTGCTTCTGTTCTTGTGGTTTCCTTTGGGATGTTATACTTCTTTTTGTCTCTCAAAAGCCACGTACTCTTGGATGGTTGCTCCTCCAACTCTTTTCCTTTTCTTAGGATTTCCCTCAGATGAATTTTCGTGTTTTCTAAGGTAAGTCTTAAGGGTTGAGTTTAACTATCCATAACCCATTCTTCTCTAAGGGGTTCCCTTTTTATTTAAACTTTTATTATCTTTAATTTTTCTCAAGGCAACTTAGGAGTTTTAATAAACTTCACTTCCATTTAGGAAATATCTTCTTGCCAAAATTTGGCTTATCATAGGAATTCTTTACCCCCTAATCCCTTGGGGTCATAGAGCTAGAGTTAACCCTAGAATGATTATGGGACTCTTGATCAGAAGGCTCTGAGGAATTGATTGGGATCTTTTCGTGCTTCTTAATAGGACGAATTCCATGTATGGCCTCCAATCCGTACCGCCTTAGTACTTCCTCTTCGCACTCATAAGTCCACTTCACCCATTGAGACGGGTTGAAGTTAGGTTGAGTGGGTGAAGGTACTTGGTGGACCTTCATGAAAGTAGCATACGCATCCCAATAGTTATCCCAAGCCTCCTTCTTGGTGGGATTCCTCTTCGGTTGTTGTGGTATTGGAGGAGGAGTGGTCGAACATCTAGGAGGTGTTGCTGGTTCTTCTTGTATAGGAGGAGGGTATAATGATACCTTCTGGTTCTAATAGGGCTCCAACTAATTTCCGGCAATCTTCTACCATGTCCTTAGGCACCCTCTTTTTGCCCTTTAGAAACCTTTGAACAGCTTCTTTGTAAACCCTGCCCTTTTGAGCTAAGGAAAAGTGGGAAGGGAACTGGTCAAACCGAGTGAGAAAACCGAACCAGTTCACAAATCCAATCAATTGTGAATGGGTAATTTAGGAATTTACAACTCCCAGGTGATCCAAAGGGTTCATTAAACCTTGGAAAAGAAACTTAAGACAAATTAGAACAGAAAAACTAAATTGGTTCAGGTGAACGAGAACCCATAAGAACTATAAAGTTAAGTGTGCTTGCCTAATTAAATTATTGGAATTAATACCAATAATTTATGGTAATATTAATAATAGTAATAAATCTCTCCCATTTAATACATGATTTTACACTTATATAAAGAGATCATCCTCATTCATTCTCCTCACACCTGAACACTTCTCTCTCTCTCTACTGCTCCATTTCTCTCTTTAGAACCGGGGGGAAGACAGCTATCTGATAGCAAATGCCGATCAATCCAAGAATCACTGGAGAAGTGCCGGCATGATGGAACAGTGAAGTAGCTCTGACGGACCGAAGCTGCCCTATTTCAGCCAAGCTGAAATTGGCCATTTCGAGCCCTCCTCAGGCCAAACCAAGCCTTCCCAACACTTCCTCAACCCTCCCATGGTCGAATTAGGACTGAAAGGTAAGCCAATTCGGCTCCCCTCTATAATTAACAGCCGGTGCTAGAGAGAGAACCAACAGAATTTCAATGATGAAATTATAACTCAATTCGGCATCAATTGATGCGATTCTTGATTCTAGGATGAACCTCAAAATGAGAGCTATATGTCTAGATCAAAAGTTTGGACCGCCATGCCATCACCGGTGAGTAATCGAAGCTTTCTCTCTCTATATTCCATTTTTCGACGAAGCTCCGTTTGAGCTCGTTCCAGCATCAAAACTTGCGATTCAAAGAGCTATTGAATTGTAAGAAGATGGATGAACATAATTTTAACTTCAATTTCAATAATTTGAGGTGTTTGATTGGTCAATTTAATGAAATCAAGTTCGATTGTGCTAAGGAGTTGAAATTGGGGGAAAATTGGCAAAAATTAGGGATTTTCAAAATTCAATGGACCAAAATGCAATTTTATGAAATTGAGGGTCAATTGGGCATAAAAATAATGTTGGAGGACCAATTGAAGAATTTTGGAATTTTTGGGGCAAAACTTACCATTTTTGTAAAGGAAAGGCAAAATGGTAATTTTGGAAAACTTGGGGGACCAAATTGGAAATTTGGTAAATTAAACCCTTTTTGGTAAAATTGAATAAATTAAGGTCCCAAGATAAATTTTAAAAGTTACGGGACTCAATTTGAGGAAAAACCGACATTAGGGACTTAAAGTTAAAGAGAAATAACTTTAGGGACCTAATTACAAATAACTAAAAGTTTGAGTTTTCTCATTCATTGGAAATGAATAAAGGCTGTTTTGCCGAGTAATAATGAACAAGAATGTTCATATTGTGTAGGAACGTGAAATAGTGGGAACGCCAGCATGGACGAGCTCTTGTGAATAAAAAGAACCGATCTAATGGAATTAACCGCATTAACGGGTGAGTGGGTTTACTAACATCATATCCGGTTGGGATGATAAGCACAACTTAAAATTAAAAACCACTTACCGGTTGTGAGTGGGATTATATATCATACCCAGTTGGGGATGATAAGTGCCTCGGTATAAAAACCCACTATTTAATGGAATTTTAATCATCACCACTTAGAGGAAGAGATGTGAAAATTTAGCAGAAAAACTACTTATCGGTTGTAAGTAGATCATACACAGTTGGTATGATGAGACTTCCTCCAAGGAAGTTGAAAACCCGTTCATCGGTTATGAACGGAGATGTCCTTATACCCGGGCAGTATAATGGACAGTGAAAACCTATTTTGTCGAAAGTGTTCTCCTATGACTATGTGCCAATGATTAAATAATTTGGGAGACCTTCTCGACGGGAGCTCAAATAGCTCTGATAGGCCGGGGGCCTCGGTTTTGGAACTTGGGGACTAAATGCCCGATTTTGAAAATCTCGTACAGTGGGCCCAAGGCTAGTTGGCACGAGTAGGAGCTCGTAAACCAACATGATATATATGCTATAAAACTTAATAAATAAATTGTTTGGCCATGGTACCAAGATAGGAACGACATGCTCAGTCAACTAGCGACATGCGACATGACAGGTCGACAGACTAGTCAAGACAAACAACTGCAGGTTGAGTTGAGAGTCGAGGTCGTTGGACTAGTGGCACCATAGATTACCTAGCAATATGAGAAAACATTGTTTGTGCATGCACTGTGAGTACGGGATCATCAAGACACGCATGAGGGGTAGTAATGCGTCCTAAGGGCATTGGACGACCTGGTAGGGCAGTTCGTTGTTCCCGGTGTTAGTGTGAAATTTGGAGTAGCACCAAGCGTATGAGACCGGGGTAGGGACAGGATGAGGTCTCTATCCTCATACGAACACGAAGGAGTGATTTCGGGATTGTAAACCCCACACTTTTGAGTTAAGGAAAACTGGGAAAAGAACCGGTCAAACCGAGTAAGAAAACCGAGCCGGTTTACATTTGGGAACAAGCAATATGGAAATTTACAACTTTTGGGTGATCCAAAGGGTTCATTAAACCTTGGAAAAGAAGTTTATGAAAAATTAGAAGACAAAAACCAAATTGGTTTAGGTGAACAAGATTCCATAAGAACTTCGAAATTAAGCGTGCTTGCTTGAGAGTTGTGTAAGGATGGGTGACCTCCTCGGAAGTATGAATTTTTTTTTAACCCAAAATTTCGGTCAAAAATTTTTATGCGAACGTACGACTTATCATAAATAACCATAAATTAATATATATTTAATTATTGAAATTAATACAAATAATTTAATATCGAAATTAAATTATTGGAATTAATACCAATAATTTATAGTAATATTAGTACTAGTAATAAATCTCTCCCATTTAATACACGAGTTTTACACCTATATTAAGAGGTCATCCCCATTTATTCTCCTCACACCCGAACACTTCTCTCTCTTTCTCTACTGCTCCATTTCCCGGTGAAGCTTAAACCAGAGTATCGACTTCAACATTTTTCTTAACCTCGAAAGGAGAGGTCGGACTCTTTAGAACCGGGGAGAAGTAAGCTATATGATAGCAAACTCCAGTCAATCCGAGAATCACTAGAGAAGTGCTGACATGATGGAACAGTGAAGCCGCTCCGGTGGACCGAAGCTGCCCTATTTCGGCCGAGTTGAAATTGGCCATTTCGAGCCCTCCTCAGGCCAAACCAAGCCTTCTCAACACTCCCTCAACCCTCCCACGGCCGAATTACGACTGAAAGGTAAGTCAATTTGGCTCCCCTCTACAATTTTCGATCGTTGCTAGAGAGAGAACCGACAAAATTTCAATAATGAAATTCTAACTCAATTCGGCATCAATTGATGTGATTCTTGATTCTAGGATTAACCTCAAGATGAAAGCTATCCGTATAGATCGAAAGCTCGGACCGTCGTGCCCTCACCGGTGAGAAATCGAAGCTTTCTCTTTTTATAGTTTGTTTTCCGGCGAAGCTCCGTTTGAGCCCGTTTCGGCGTTAAAATCTGTGATTCAAACTTTTTAGAATCGTATGAACATGCAGAAACTCAATTTCAACTCTAATTTCAACAATTAGAAGTGTTTGATCGGTCAATTTAATAAAATAAAATTTTGGTAGTGTTGAAGAGTTGAAATTGGGGGGGAAATTAGGGATTTTCGAAATTCAAAGGGCCAAAATGTAATTTTATGAAATTGAGGGTCAATTGGGCATGAAAATAATGTTGGAGGACAAATTGAGGAATTTTGGAATTTTTGGGGCAAAACTTACCATTTTTGTAAAGGAAGGGCAAAATGGTAATTTTGGAAAAATTAGGGGACCAAATTGGAAATTTGGGAAATTAAACCCCTTTTTGGTGAAATTGAATAAATTGAGGTCCCAATATAAATTTTAAAGGTTACGAGACTCAATTTAAGGAAAACCCGACATTTGGGACTAAAAGTTAAAGAGAAATAACTTTAGGGACCTAATTGCAAATAACTAAAAGTTTGGGTTTTCTCATTCATTGGAAATGAATGAAGGCTGTTATGTCGAGTAATAATGAACAAGGACGTTCATATCGTGTAGGAACGCGAAATACTAGGAACGCCAGCATGGACGAGCTCGCGTGAATACAAAGAACCGGTCAAGTGGAATTCACTGCGTTAACGGGTGAGTTGGTTTACTAACATAATACCCAGTTGGGATGATAAGCACAACTTAAAGATAAAAACTACTTACTAGTTGTGAGTGAAAATTTTATATCATACCGGGTAGGGGATGATAAGTACCTCGATATAAAAATCTACTATTTAGTGGAATTTTAATCATTACCACTTAGAGAAAGTGATGTGAAAATTATACGAAAAAACTACTTACCGGTTGTAAGTAGATCATACCCGGTTGGTATGATGAGACTTCCTCGAAGGAAGTTGAAAACCCATTTATCGGTTATGAACGGATATGTCCTTATACCCGTTCTCCCCTAACTGTGTGCCAATGCTTAAACTATTTGGGAGACCTTCTTGACGGGAGCTCGAATAGCTCTTATAGGCCTGGGGCCTTGATTTTGGAACTTGAGGGCTAGAATGCCCAGATTTTTGGAAATCTCGTACAGTGGGCCCAAGGCCAGTTGGCACGAGCAAGAGCTCGTAAATGAACATGATATATGTGTCATAAAACTTAATAAGTGAATTGTTTGGCCATGGTACCAAGATAGGACCAACATGCTCAGTCAGCTAGCGGTAGTGCGACATGACAGGTCGACAGACCAGTCAAGACAAACAACTGCAAGTTGAGTTGAGAGTCGGGGCATTGGACTAGTGACACCACATATTACATCGCTTGATATGAAAACATTGTTTGTGCATGCACTATAAGTACGGGATCATCAAGACACCCATGAGGGGTAGTGATGTGTCCTAAGGGCCCTGGACGACCCGGTGAGTATAAGGGCAGATTGTCGTTCAAGGTGTCTGTACGAAATTTGGAGTAGCACCAAGCGCATGAGACCGGGGTGGGGACGGGATGAGGTCTCTATCTTCATATGGACACGAAGAAATTATTTCGGGATTGTGGGTCAGATGTCGCGTACATCCACTCATTCCCAAGGTAGAAGTGGTCGTACTTCTATCCGGGTGGCAGGAAAAGTCGCTCCGAAGCCACTAGCGGGTTCAGTAGTGATACTGACTTGTGAATGTGTGTAACCTTCATGATGAAGGATGTGTGTTAGGTGATGATACATCAGTAACTAAGAAATAATGGGAAAACCCAAATTTTTAAATGAAGGGATTTTTGAAAAGAAAGGAGTCTGGCACACTCCATATAAATGTTTTTCTTAAAAGTTAAAAGTAGACCTTTGAAAACCCATTCACTGAGTAGTCGTACTCACCCCCTCCCTTATATCCCTTTTAGGAAATCCCGAAAAGCCTACCCTGAAAGACCATCAACTAAGATGCATGTAAGACAAGTATGTAAAGTTTAAAATTTCATGCAATTTTGATTATGCTATTCCAGGAAATGGTGCAGGTTTAAAGGACGCCTTACTCATTATGGATTATGATAAGGGGAAACCCTTTAATAAACCGAGAGAGTGGCGGGTTGTTCACAAGAATCCGACCAAAACCAGGTCGGGGCGTGACAATTAGAGTGGTATCAGAGCCTGTTTTATCAAATACATAATCAAGACTAGAAAATATAGTAACTAATAGGATTTATCCTAAAATTTTCAGATGGCTCCCAAGAGAGGAACCACGAAAACTTGGAATGGCTCTACTTAACATCCTACCTCCATAGGGAGAACACCCTAGAAGCTTCCCAAATGCTTGAGACGGGCTGAAATTTCAAAAGACCAAATGGGAAAGTATCCTAGAGAATGGTGCTAGGACCTATTGGTGGCACAACTCTAAATATGGAGGAAGACGTTTATCAAGAATTCCATAGCTCCTTAGTTATTTTGCAACCATTTCCTGTGATAGGGCTGAAAGCCTAATCTTTTGTATCCCCCTATTAATAAAATACTCAAATTCTCAAAACTCTCTCTCCTGTTGATGCAATCTTGTTGGGAATATGGCCTAAGGAAAATAAAGCAAACCCACACTATCTTGGAAGCTAAGGAAAAGTTACATCTCAGTTATGGAAGATGAATCAGGGAATTAAGAAACCTAGGAAGACTCTTACCATGACCCTTTAGCAAAGGAGATTCAGTAAGAAAATTGTCGAAGTGATCAGAGTCAAAGAATGGTAGAGCACCAAACCAATAGTAACCCTGGAAATTCCCTACTCGGAGGAAAGAAGGGACCACAACAATCCATTTAAAGGAATAACCTATTACAAGTATGAACGATTGAGACATTACCTAAAGAAGTGCCCAACCCTACTAAGGACAAGTACCAAGATAAACTATTATAGGTGTAAGGAAAGAAGGGGTATTTCACACCTCATAAATTCAAGGCAATACCTCCTCAAAAAGTCACGAAGGGCATGAAGGATTGAAGACTGATACCATGGAGTGGGTTACATAAACGGTTCACCAAGAGGTCAAGAAATGACAAGGTGAATGCAAAAACTTCTTGAGAAGGTCAAACCAAGAAGGATACCTCATGAATAGGGATAAGGTACATTAGTAGCATACTTAGGACCCTCTCATAAGGGGCAAACATAGAAAAACGTCCCCCGGAACTCTAGGGAATGACACAGTTAGAGTGAAGAAGAGAAGGAATACGCTATGAAAGGGAACTTCGGAGGGATGTATACAACCAAGTGCCTTGAAGGAATCATTGGTTGGCAGATGGGCATAACGAGGAGTGCAAGGAGCCAAACCCTCATTAGAAACTACTTGAAAGAAGGATGTACCGAAGGCCGAGACTAACCTACTTTGGAAAAGTGATAGAATATTAGGTACAACTTCCTTTGGAAAATATAGAGAAGTCAAAGTGGAGATTCGGAACAACATAACAGAAGTAAGCAAACCATGACAATGAGATGGTCAAAGAAAATGAATGAACCCTAAGGAGGACCGAGAAGTAGTAAGGAATACACCCTAAAAAGGGCATTGGAAGGATCATTAAGGACGAGGAGATTAGAGAGACAATTGTCTCAAGAAAACTAAACAAGGTGAAAAGTAGGGTGAGACAGGTAATGAACTACTCTTGTAAGGGTCATAGAGTAAACCCCAGCAAAGAAGGAAGAGGTGGAAATGCCAAGTATTGGAGAAAAGAAGGATGAAAGAAATCCTTAAAAGGACCAAGGGCCAATTAACAACTAAAACTCAAGCCAAGAAAGGAATAGGCAAGCCTCTCACATAACGGTCAAGAAAACTTGAAACAAGAAAGATTTGTACGCTCTGTAAAGAAGTAGACAAATATTAGGTACGAATGAAGATACGGATAGAGTATACAGGATGTGCCGGAAAGAATTGTGGAGTAAAGGTAAACATGAGAAGATGACATCAAGGGATGTCATTTAAGGGTAAAAATCCCCTCGAGCAAATGCAAAAATGAATGTCAAGAGAAAAGGAAAGAATCCTACCAAGGAAGTATCGTGATGTCCCAGTATGACCTATTTGGAGAAAGAGCATGAGTATCAAGAAATAATTCCATAAGAACCAAGTAGAAAGAAGAAACTAGTAACTGTGGACAGCCAAAGAAAATGAACAAAACCCTAAGAAAGGATCAGATGAAGTAAAGACTACATTCTCTGAAGAACAATGGGATGGGCATGAAGAATGAGTGATACAGCTGCCCAGGCAATTAGACTAGAAAAATAAAGAGAACAAGACAATTAAATAATTAGTTTTCAAGAGAACCATAGACTTAAACCACAAAGAAGGGAGAAGTGAAAAGGCCAAAACGTAGGAAGAGAAGAACGGAGGGAAATCCTTAAAGAAATCGATGGTCAAAACTAGATTTATAGTTTAAAGTCTTGGAACAGTTTAGTGAGCCTCAAGAAGGGCGAACAAGAGATTTTGAAATAAGGAGGATGTGAACCCTCCTTAACATAAATTATTTAACGGGTTAGCATCAAAAGATGCTTTGACAAGTATGAATGATTGGACAACCCATACTCGGGTAATAGAGGAAAAATGTTTGAGAAGATGTTGGGAAAGTAAGTTCCCTAATAAGGTGTAGCTAAGAAGAAATAACCATAATTGGTAAGACGGGTCATAGCCCATACACGCATACGAAGCTTAAAGAGTAGATAACCAAGCATAGTGTGGAATGCACAGAATAAAACTAATAATCGGAAGTGTCCTATGTAAGGAACAATGAATAAAACAAAAGTTGTGGATAGAGAAGGATCCAAAGCAAACAGATGAACTAACAAAGATAAGGGTGCGAAGAAAGGGAGAAAGAACCATACAATGAATGATAAGGAGGTTAAGCATGTAACTCCTAAGATGGAAATCTCTATTGTAAGGGACTTAGTAGAGAACAAAATCGGAAGGAGGAAACCTTCCCAAGCAAAGTAATCGCCACATAGATCGAAAGCAATTATTATAGAATAAAGAATCACGAAGTGAATATGAGTAAGTAAAAGTGGATTAAGGAAAAAGGAAAAACCCTTGAATAAGGAATTTCAAGGACTTAAGAAGGAAAGAATCCCAGTTTGTTGGTAAACTATTGGGAAACCAAATAATTGGCACTAGAAAGACCCAATAAAGAAGTTGGGGAAGGACGAGTGGGTAAGGAAAATCGACACGATTATGTAAGACATGTTGTCAAGATACGAATGATAATTGGGTAACAGTCAAGGTAGTTGAGGAATACTACCTGACAAAAGGAGTGATGAAATTATACAGTCCCTGGAAGGCTGGAAAGTTGGAAATAACCCTAAAAGAGGTGCTGTAGGAGTCTGATGGACTGAGACAGGTTCAGAACTATGTCATATCATAAGGGACATATAAGCACCAACAATCTCGAGTAAGAAGGAGTTAGTTGGTAAACATAACAACGTCAAACATAAATTTGACTGAAGTTGTAATCAATGACGGATGAAGGATGGGTCAAATTGGGACAAAAGAATAATAACACAAAAACCTGTGAAAACAAGTATGTAATGCTTGAAAGAACGTCGAGCTAAGGGTTTCAACAATGAAGAGAATAACAAGACAAAGGAATGATTGGGCACCTCGGAACTCACAATCCTAAAATCTTGAGTAAAATCCCCAAAAGGAAGAACCTTATCCTAAATAAAGGGAGATGTGAACCTAAGAATATACATTAGGATTAATGAGCCACACATGCCTCGTTATTATAACTCCATGGAAGGAGTAAGCATGATAAATGAAAAGAAATTCCTTAGATGAATGATTACGGGGACTAAGCGAAAGAGCAATAAAAGTTTTAGCATGTCAAGAAAACCCAAGTTGACATTAAGGGAAATTATTCCTGATGTGGAATATATTGGTTAAGTTTTGGGGAAAATTTTCTAAAATGAGGGGAGAGTTGTAAACCCCACACTTTTGAGTTAAGGAAAATCGAGAAAAGAACCGGTCAAACCGAGTAAGAAAACCGAGCCAATTTACATTTGGGAACAAGCAATATGGAAATTTACAACTTTCGGGTGATCCAAAGGGTTCATTAAACCATGGAAAAGAAATTTAAGAAAAATTAGAAGACAAAAACCAAATTGGTTTAGGTGAACGAGATTCCATAAAAATTTTGAAGTTAAACGTGCTTGCTCGAGAGTAGTGTGAGTATGGGTGACCTCTTGGGAAGTATGAATTTTTTTGTAACCCGAAATTTTGGTCAAAACTTTTTATGGGAATCATACGACTTATCATAAATAACCATAAATAATATATATTTAATTATTGGAATTAAAATAAATAATTTAATACCGAAATTAAATTATTGGAATTAATACTTAAATTAAATTATTGGAATTAATACCAATAATTTATAGCAATATTAATACTAGTAATAAATCTCTCCCATTTAATACACGGGTTTTAAACCTATATAAAGAGGTCATCCCCATTCATTCTCCTCACACCCGAACACTTCTCTCTCTCTCCTTACTGCTCCATTTCCGGGTGAAGCTTAAACCAAATCTTTGACTTCAACATTTTTCTTAACCTCGAAAGGAGAGGTCGGGCTCTTTAGAACCGGGGAGAAGTCAGCTATCTGATAGCAAACTCCAGTCAACCCAAGAATTACTAAAGAAGCACTGCCGTGATAGAACAGTGAAGCAGCTCCGATGGACCGAAGTTGCCCTATTTTGGCTGAGTTGAAATTGGCCATTTCAAGCCCTCCTCAAGCAAAACCAAGCCTTCTCAACACTTCCTCAGCCTTCCCACGGCCGAATTACGAATGAAAGGTAAGCCAATTCGGCTCCCCTCTCCAATTTCCGATCGGTGCTAGAGAGATAACCGACAGAAATTCAATAATGACATTCTAACTCAATTCGGCATCAATTGAGGTGATTCTTGATTCTAGGATGAACCTCAAGATGATAGCTATCCACCTAGATCGAAAGCTCGGACTGTCGTGCCCTCACCGGTGAGAAATCGAAGCTTTCTCTCTCTATAGTTTGTTTTCTGGTGAACCTCCATTTGAGCTCGTTTTGGCATTAAAATCTACGATTCAAAGTTTCTTAGAATCTTATGAACATGCAGGAACTCAATTTCAACTCCAATTTCAACTATTAGAAGTGTTTGATTGGTCAATTTGATGAAATCAAACTCGGTAGTGTTGAAGAGTTGAAATTGGGGGGAAATTGGGGATTTTTGAAATTCAAAGGGCCAAAATGTAATTTTATGAAATTGAGGGTCAATTGGGCATGAAAATAATGTTGGAGGACTAATTGAGGAATTTTGGAATTTTTGGGGCAAAACTTACCATTTTTGTAAAGGAAGGGCAAAATGGTAATTTTGAAAAAATTGGGGGACCAAATTGGAAATTTGGGAAATTAAACCTTTTTTGGTTAAATTGAATAAATTGAGGTCCCAATATAAATTTTAAAGGTTACGGGACTCAATTTGAGGAAAATCCAACATTTGGGACTAAAAGTTAAAGAGAAATAACTTTAGGGACCTAATTGCAAATAACTAAAAGTTTGGGTTTTCTCATTCATTGGAAATGAATGAAGGTTGTTATGTCGAGTAATAATGAACAAGGATGTTCATATCGTGTAGGAACGCGAAATACTAGGAACGCCAGCATGGACGAGCTCGCGTGAATACAAAAAACCAGTCAAGTGGAATTCACTGCGTTAACGGGTGAGTGGGTTTACTAACATCATACCCGGTTGGGATGATGAGCACAACTTAAAGATAAAAACTACTTACTGGTTGTGAGTGGAAATTTTATATCATACTGGGTAGGGATGATAAGTACCTTAAGGGCTGTTTAGTGGTATTTTAATCATCACCACTTAGAGAAAGTGATGTGAAAATTATGCGGAAAAACTACTTACCGGTTGTAATTAGATCATATCCAGTTGGTATGATGAGACTTCCTCGAAGGAAGTTGAAAACCCGTTCATCGGTTATGAATAGAGATGTCATTATACCGGTTGGTATAATGGACAATGAAAACCTAGTTTGTCGGAAGCGTTCTCCCCTAACTGTGTGCCAATGCTTAAACTATTTGGGAGACCTTCTTGACGGGAGCTCGAATAGCACTTATAGGCCTGGGGCCTCGATTTATGAACTTGAGGGCTAGAATGCCTAGATTTTTGAAAATCTCGTAGAGTGGGCCCAAGGCCAGTTGGCACGAGTAGGAGCTCGTAAATGAACATGATATATGTGCCATAAAACTTAATAAGTGAATTGTTTGGCCATGGTACCAAGATAGGACCGACATGCTCAGTCAACTAGCAGCAGTGCGACATGACAGGTCGACGGACTAGTCAAGACAAACAACTGCAGGTTGAGTTGAGAGTCGGGGCAATTGGACTAGTGGCACCACATATTACATGGTTTGATAAGAAAAAATTGTTTGTACATGCACTTTGAGTATGGGATCATCAAGACACCCATGAGGGGTAGTGATGTGTCCTAAGGGCCCTGGACGACCCGGTGAGCATAATGGCAGATCGTCGTTCCAAGTTTCTGTGCGAAATTTGGAGTAGCACCAAGCGCATGAGACTGGGGAGGGGATAGGATGAGGTCTTTGTCCTCATACGGACACGAAGAAGTTATTTTGGGATTGTGGATCGGATGTCGCGTACATCCACTCATTCCCAGGGTAGAAGTGGTCGTACTTCTATCCGAGTGGTAGGAAAAGTCGCTCCGAAGCCACTAATGGGTTCAGTAGTGATACCGACTTACGAATGTGTGTAACCTTCATGATGAAGGATGTGTGTTGGGTGATGACACACCGGTAAGTAAGAAATAATGGGAAAAACCCGAATTTTTAAATGAAGTGATTTTCGAAAAGAAAGGAGTCTATCCCACTTCATATAAATGTTTTTCTTGAAAGTCAAAAGATTTGAGTCCCATTCACTGAGTAGTTGTACTCACCCCCTCCCTTATACCCCTTTCAGGAAGTCCCAGAAAGCCGAACATTAAAAGACTTGCACAATTAAACGCCTGTAAGACAGGTACGATTAATTTAAATTACTATACAGTTTTGATATATGATATCCCTAGAAAAAGGTGCAGGTCTAAAGAACGACTTACACTTGATAGTTTATAATATAAGGAGAAACCCTTTAGTAAATCGAGAGACTGGTGGGTTGATCATGGGGATCCAACCAAACCGGGTCGGGGCATGACATTCTTCCCTTGGGTTGGATGTCTTTTTCATGATTATAGGGGAAGGACTGGATTTCTTCGCGAATTTCCTAGGGACTTTCCTTCCTACACAATAGTTTAGAGTTGGGTTAATATCAGGGCATAATATTGATAATGTTTCAAGGGAACTTGGCTCTGATACCACTATAGTTGTCACACCCCAACCCAGTTTGGTTGGATCCCCATGAAAAACTCGCCGCTCTCTCAGTTCAACAGGAGTTTCCTCCAACTTTAACTTGAGATGAACCAGGCGTAATTTCGACCTTGTTCCCTGGAAGACATATATTCATAAATTCATCTAAATTCATTTTCTATCCAATGGTGGCCACAAATCTCAAATTTAAATTATTTAAGCCACCTAGAAAAATGAATTTATGATTCAGTTCAATAGTAGTTCAAACCGGTCCAAACCGGTTCATATCTGGTTCACATAAACCGGTTTGGTTTTCATCCCCAATTCCTTCACAAGTCCATTTCCATAACTTTTGTGACTCCTTAGGTCACTTAGGGTCCATAAATTTCCGGTTTACTATCTCTTTGTAGATTTCAGTTCATAAACCGACTCGGTCCTTAAACTGGTTCAATCCGGTTCGAATTCGGTTCACCTAAACCGATCTGGTTTTTCTCTCCCACTTTGTTCTAATGTTCCTTCCCAAGGTTTATAAATCTCTTTGGATTACAAGGGATCCATAAATTTCTTGGTTGACCCATTCTCTATCAGTTCTGGTTCATAAACCCGTTTTATCCAGTTCGGACTTAGTTCCCTTGAACCGATCCAGTTTTTCTTCCCTATTTCGTCCTAAGGTTCTTTTCCCAAGTTCGTGGACCATTTGAGTCACATAGAAGTTGAAAATTCTCAAATTTGCCTGTTTCCTAATAATCGAACTTGTAGACCAATTCGGTTTTAAAATTTGGAAGTGACCGGTTCTTTTTCGAGTTTTCTCATTATCAAAGGATGGGGTTTACAATCCTCCTCTCGGATCTTAAGTTGGTGATAGCCTGACCGAAGGTCTATTTTGGAGAAGTAAGCTGCTCCTTTCAAGTGGTCGAATAGGTCATCAATTCGCAAAAGTGATTATCTGTTCTTTATGGTGACTTGGTTCAACTTTCTATAATCTATACATGGTCTCATACTTCCATCCTTTTTCTTTACGAATAAGATGGGTGCACCCCACGGAGACTCGCTAGGACATATGAAATCCTTCTCTAATAATTTGTCTAATTACTCCTTCAATTCTGCCAAAGCCATACGATATGAGGCTTGGGATATGGGGTTTCTTCCTAGGATTATTTCTATGGTGAACTCTACTTGTCGACTTGGAGATAGTTCATGTAGTTCTTCTGTAAATACTTCTGGATATTGCTTAACTACCAGAATATACTCAAGTCACTTCTCTTCAGACTCCCTTATTGTATATGCCCTAATTGAACAGGCATGTATTTTAGAGGAAGGCTTTTCTTTATTAAATAAAAAAATTTCAGTTTACAAGATTCTCTTGAACTAGTTGGGAGGGTTTTGGAATGTACCCACTACACTGCTAGGGTCTCTTCTAGCATTTTCTTGGGTGATGTTGTATACCCTAGCTGGTACTCGTGTTGTAGCGTCTGGCCTAGGGTTCCCTTGAGGTGGTCCAAGGGTATTCCTCTGCTTGTTCTTCCTAAGAGTAGGGCATTCCTTTGCAAAGTGCCCCATTTGTCCGCATGTAAAGCAGGTCAAGCATGCTCCCTCATGGTTCCTTTGACACCTTGGACAGCGAGGATTTCCTTGAGGCAAGGTAAGGACTACTCTCTGGGGAGGTGGTGGTATGTCCTTTCTCCTTTGAAATGTCATTCTATTTCCCCATTTTGAACCATTATGCTCCTTCCATCCTCCTTGACAATTTTGACCATTATCCTCCTTTCGGGTTGTTTGCTCAATCCGATGACACTGGGTCTATACCAGTCGCTCACACTCATGATCCATACTAATTACTACCGCCAAGTCCGTGTGGTGTCCTAATACTCCCATACGGTCTTGTATGTCCATGTTAAGATCGTCCATGAACCGCTGGCATATGTCTGCCAGCCTGACTAGGTTGGGAGAAAAGGGTCTTAACTCATTAAATCTTATCACATATTTTGATATGGAGTTAAGCCATTGTCGAAGTCTGATGAACTCCTGCTTCTTCTCATTAATTAAATGAGGTGTTAAGTACTCCTCCGAGTATGCAAGTGGGGGTGGAAGTATGCAGGTTTCAGACATTTTCCCACCACCGTTTGGCACTTCCCCCTAGGAAGAATTCAGTCAAGATCACCATGTCCTCTTGTGGTATCATGACAATTCCCACTAGCTTCTTAATATTTTTCATCCAATCCATGGCGGCACCAGCATCTTTCTCTTCGAGAAAGGGCTTACACCCTAATTGACGGAGAGTCTTGAGATTTCTAGGTATGTCTACTAGAGGGGGATGGTTAATAGGAGGAGGATCGGATTGCACTTCCTCTGGTTCAGCCCAAGAATTGGTGCCCACCTCAGGGATGAGGTTAGGTTGCCCAAATACATGGGTGAACTCCTCATACAACCTCTGATGTTCCATGCTAAGTATAGGAGGGGTTGTCTAGGCTACATTGGGAATTTCCACAAGTAGGGGTGGTTGGGCAATATTGGAGACTACAGCCCTAGTTCTCTTGGTTCCTTTCTTCGAAGCCATCCTGAAAATTTTTAAATCATTCCTATTAGTTACTATCTTTTCTAGTCTTGATTATGTATTCGAGGAAAAGTCTCTAATACCACTCAACTTGTCATGCCCGACCCCGTTTGGTCAGATCCTCGTGATCAACCCACCACTCTCACGGTTTACTAAGGATAGTCCCTTATTTTAAACTGTAAGGAGTATGCCATCCTTTAAACCTGCACCTTTCATGGAATAACATAAATCAAAACTGCTCAAAACTTTAAGCTTATCATACCTACCTCACAAGAGTGTTAGCTTGTGGACATTGGGTAGGCTTTCCCTAGGTTACCTAAAAGGGGTATAAGGGAGGGGTGAGTTCAATAACTCGGTGAATGGGTATTTAAAGTATGACTTTTAGAAAATAGTTTGAATTGGAGTGTGTCAAACTTCTTATTTTCTTTTCTTTAAAACATTTCATTCTCAAATCTAGATTTTCATAGTCATTTCTCATCACAACGGTGTGTTTATCAACCAACACATGCCCTTCATCATGAAGGGAACACATATTCGAGGGCAACACGTTCACTGCACCCACTTGTGGCGTCAGAGCGACTTTACCAGCCACCTAGATAGAAGCACGTCCACTTCTACCTTGAGAATGAGTGGATGTACGTGATATCCGACCCTCACTCCCTAAGTCAAACTCTGTGTCCGTATGAGGACAGAGACCTCATCCCGACCCGACCCTAGTCTCATGCGCATGAAGCTACGTCGAGCTTCCAAGATTGTTGGCACGACTAACTGCCCTTATCTCCACCATTCGCCTAGTAGCCCTAGGATGCATCACTACCCCACTTGGGCGTCTTGAAGGTCCTGTAACTTAGTGAATGCACAAAACAACAATTTTCCACATAAGCCATTTAATATGTGGTGCCACTGGGCTAATGGCCCTGATCCTCAACTCAACTTGCAGTTGTTTATCTTGACTGATCCGTCGACCTGTCATGTCGCACTACCGCCAATCCAATGAATATGTCGGTTCTATCTTGGTACCATGGCCAAACAAATCATTCATTTAAAGTTTTCATGGCTTAACTCATGTTTTTTTACGAGCTCCTGCTCGTGCTAACTGGCCTTGGGCCCACTATACGAGATTTTCAAAATCGGACGTATTAACCCCCAAGTTTCAAAACCGAGGCCTCCGGCCTATCTGAGCTATTCAAGCTCCCATCAAGAAGCTCTCCTAAAAGGTTTAGGCAATGGCACACAATTAGAGGAGATCACTTCCAACAAAAATAAACTTTTAGCTGTCCATCACACCAACTGGGTATGAGGACATCTCCGCTTATAACTGATAAGTTAGTTTTCTACTACCTTCTAGGAAGTTCATCATACCAACCAGGTATGATCTACTTACAATCGATAAGTAGTTTTTCAATGTAATTTCCACATCATTCCTCTCAAGTGTGATGGTTAAAATACCACTTAGTAGTGGGTTTTCATTTTCGAGGAGCTTATCATACCAACCGGGTATGATATAAAAATCTCACTCACACGATAATGTAGTGATCTCCTCTTAACCGATTATTTGTCTTCACGTGAGCTTATCATTGTTGGCGTTCCCGGTATTTCGTGTCCCTACACGATATGAAAATCCTTGTTCATTATCTCTTGGCCTAATAGCCTTCATTTATTGTGAATGGATGAAATACTCAAACTTTTGATTTATTGCAATTAGGTCCCTAAAGTTCCTTTTCTTTAACTGTAGGTCCCTAATGCCAATTTTCCAAAAATTGAGTCCCAAAACTTCTAAATTTTACCTTAGGACCTCAATTTATTCAAAATCACAAAAAGGGGTTCAAGTTTCCCAAATTTCCACTTTGGCCCCCAACTTTTCCAAAATTACCATTTTGCCCCTACTTTACAAAAATGGTAAGTTTCACACCAAAAATTGACCAATTAGTCCTCCAACATCTTTTCCATTTCCAAATGGATCCATTTTATGAAATTGCACTTTAGTCCCCCGAATTTTTTAAATCCCCAAATTTCCCTCAATTTCAACCTTCCAACTGAGCCGAAATTGATTTTCTCAAATTGACGGATCAAATGAGCTTAATTGTTGAAATTGGAGTTAGATTGGAGTTTCTACACCTCCATACAATTTAATTACACTTTGAATCACAAGATTTAACATTGAAACGAGCTTAAATGGAGATTCACTGAAAAATTGAATGTATAGACAGAAAGCTTCGAAAGCTTACCGTCGAGGGTGCGGCGGTTCGAGCTTTCAATCTGGGTAGATAGCTCTTATCCTGAGGTTCCACCTAGGATTAAGAATTGCATCAATTGATGTCAAATTGAGGAAGAATTTGGTCAATGAAGTTTCATCGGTTCTCTCTCTAGCACTGATCGAAAAATACAGAAGTGAGCCAAATTAGCATACCTTTTCACTCCAAATTAGGAGGGATGTGGAGGTGTTGGAAGGGCTTGGTTTGGCCTGAGAAGGCTCGAATTGGCCGATTTCAGCTCGGCCAAAACAAGGCAGCTTCAGTCCGTCAAAGCTACTTCACTGTTCTACCATGTCGGCGTTTCTCTAGTGACCCTCGAAGCAAATGGTGACTACACACGTGTAGCTGACATCTCCTCGAATCCAAAGAACCCGACCACACCTTCTTTGGCTCAGACAATTGCCCAAGTCGGAACTCTGGTTCGAGCATCCCCGGAAAATGGAGCAACAGGGAGTGAGTGGAGTTTTCAAGTGTGAGGAGGATGAATGAGGAGGTGATCTTTATAAAGGAAACTCAGGGACTTCTTGGTCGTCCGATTGGCAACTTAATGGCAGTCATTCATTGCCTAAAACTCCATGGGTGGAGACTTTTCTTCTTCGCTGGCGCTGCTTGATTTTCCAGCGAGTGAATAGTGCTATCATCTCAAGGAAGAAGACGACACTATTCCGAACCGGGTTCAATTCTTAAACCGATCTGCTTATGCCCGATTCGAATGAGTTTTTCAAAATTAAAAATTTCTAAATTCATTCTCTATCCAATGGTGGCCTCAATTCTTCAATTTGAATTTTCTAAGCCACCTAGAAAAATTAATTTAGCATACGATTCAATACTGGTTCAAACTGGTCCAAACTGGTTCGGATCTAGTTCACATGAACCGGTTTGGTTTTCATCTCCAATTCATCCTAAAGTCCTTTTTTATGACTTTTGTGACTCTTTAGGTCACTCGAGATCCATAAATTTCCAAATTTACCCTTTCTCTATCGATTCCAGTTCATAAATCAACTCAGTTTTCTCTTTGGAAATGACCTGTTCTTTCCCTGATTTTTCTTATTATCAAAGGAAGGGGTTTACAGGTCCAGTTTTGTCATTCCCCGACCCGGTTTGGTCGGATCCCCGTGAGCAACCCACCAATCTTACCGGTTTAATAAGGGTTTTCCCCTCTTTAAACCCGGCAGGAGTAAGGCATCCTTTAAACCTGTACCTTTCCTATAATAACATTATACAAAACTGAAAAACAAGAATACATGATTTTATAGTTCATATACAGGGAAGTCATTAATATTGGTTTTACCTTGGTTTCCTGGATGGTGTAAAATGGAGGGGGTGAGTTCTATAACTTAGTGAGCGGGGGTTGGGAGTGAGTTTTCATAAACAAAACAAATTTAATCGGAGCGTGCCAAACTCCTTATTTTCATTTAAAATATCCTTCCACAAATATTGGTTTTTAAAACCTTTACCCTACCAAGGGTGACATTTTCAAGTTAGAGTGTGACAAACTCCTTATTTCCTTTTGATTTTCTCCACTTTAAAAATCTCAGTTTTTCACCATTTCTTATTAATCATGGTGTGTCATCACCCAACACACATCCTTCATCATGAAGGTCAAAACACACAATCGTAGGCCAGCCCATCCACTGAACCCACTTGTGGCGTCGGAGCGACTTTACCGGCCACCTAGATAGAAGCACGTCCACTTGTACCGTGAGAATGAGTGGATGTACGCGACATCCGATCCTCAATCCCAAAATCAATTCTCTTTGTCTGTATGAGGACAGAGACCTCATCCTGACCTCACCCCAGTCTTATGCGCTTGAAGCTACATCAAGCTTCGCAAGGTCACCTAGTCCAACGAACTGCCCTTATATCCACCAGGTCGTTCAAGGCCCTAGGACACATCACTACCCCTCTTGGGCATCTTGAAGGTCCCGTACACACAATGCATGCACAATCAATATTTTACATCATGCCTTATAATATGTGGTGCCAATGGTCTAACGGCATCGACCATCAACTCAACCTACAGCTGTTTGTCTTGACTAGTCCGGAGACCTATCATGTCGCATTGCCACTAGTTGAGTGAATATGTCGGTCCGGTCTTGGTACCATGGCCAAACAATTCATTTACTTAAAGTTTTATGGCATATATCTCATGTTTTTTATGAGCTTCTGCTCGTGTCCATTGGCCTTGGGCCCACTGTGCGTGATTTTCCAAAAACGGCATTTTAGCCATCAAGTTCTAAAACTAAGGCCTCCTACCAATCAGAGCTATTCAAGCACCCGTCAAAAAGGTCTCCCAAATCGTTTAAGCAGTGGCACACAATCAGGGGAGAGTACTTCCGACAAAATATGCTTTCAACTTTCCATTATACCAACAGGGTATAATGGCATCTTCGTTCATAACCGATGAATGGGTTTTCCACTTCCTTCGAGGAAGTTTTATCATATCAACCGGGTATAATCTACTTATAATTGGTAAGTAATTTTTTCGCGTGATTTTCACATCACTACTCTAGGCTGTGATGTTTAAAAATACCATTAAGTAGTGGGTTTTCATTTTGAGGTACTTATCATCCCCAACCGGGTATGATATAAAATCCCACTCACAACTGATAAGTGGTTTTTTAACTTTAAACTGTACTCATCATCCCAACCGGGTATGATGTGAATAACCCACTCACAACTGTTAAGGGATTTTTAACTTTAAATTGTGCTCATCACCCCAACCGGGTATGACGTCAATAAGCCCACTCACCCGTTAATATAGTGAATTCCACTAGACCGATTCTTTGTATTCGCGTGAGCTTGTCCTTGCTGGTGTTCTTGATATTTTGTGTTCCTACACGATATGAACATCTTGGTTCATTATCCCTCGGCCTAATAGCCTTCATTCATTCCAAATGAATGTGAAAACCAAACTTTCTATTTATTTGCAATTAGGTCCCTAAACTTAATTTTCTTTAACTTTAAGTCCCTAATGCCTGTTTTTCCTCAAATTGAGTCCCAAAACTTTCAAAATTTATCTTAGGACCATAATTTATTCAAATTCACAAAAAGGGGTTTAATTTCCCAACTTTCCAATTTGGTCCCCCAACTTTTCCAAAATTACCATTTTACCCTTCCTTTATAAAAATGGTAAGTTTCACCCCAAAAATTTTAAAATTCCTCAATTGGCCCTCTAACATTCTTATCATGCCCAATTGACCCTCAATTTTATAAAATTGCATCTTAGTCCTTCAAATTTTTGAAAATACCTAATTTTCCCTAATTTCAACTACCTAACACAGCCGAATTTGATTTCATCAAATTGACCAATTAAACACATCTAATTGTTGAAATTGAGTTTCTACATGTTCATACAATTTCATAGTACTTTGAACCACAAGCTTAAACGCCAGAATGAACTCAAATGGAGCTTCGCTGGAAAACATACTATAGGGAGAGAAAGCTTCAATTGCTCACCGGTGAGAGCGCGACGGCCTGAGCTTTCATTTGGTCAGGTAGTTCTCCTCTTAAGGTTCCTCCTAGGATCAAAAATGACATTAATTGATGTTGAATTGGATTAGAATTTTGTCATTGAAATTATGTCAACTCTCTCTCTAATACGATTTTAGCTCGGCCGAAATAGGGCAGCTTAGATCAACCAGAGCTGTTTCACAGTTTGATTATGTTGGTACTTCTTCCGCAATCTTCGGATCGACTGGAATTTGCTATCAGATAGCTGACTTTCCCTAGAGTCTAAAGAGCCCAACCTCTCCTTCTGAGGTTAAGAAAAATGTCCAATTCGAGCTTTACCGAGAAATGGAGCCATAGAGAGAGAGAGAGAAGTGTTTAGGTGTGAGGAGCATGAATGGGGTGAGCTCTTTATATAGGTGTATAATTGTGTATTAAATGGGGGAGATTTATTACTGGTATTAATGTTGTCATAAATTGATGGGTAATTATTAGTATTAATTCCAATAATTTAATTCAGGTATTAAATTATGGGTATTTATGATAGGGCGTATGATTAATACTAATTAAACCAAATTCGCATCGAAATTTCGGGTTACAAAAAAAAAACATACTTCCCAGGATCCTTGCACTACTCTCACGCAAGCACGCTTAACTTTAGTGTTCTGATGAGATCCTGTTCATCAGAACCAATCTGTTTTTTCTCTTCTAATTTGTCTTAAGGTTCTTTTCTAAGGTTTTATGAACCCTCAAATGGTCGGGTTTGTGAACCGGATCAATTTTTTTACTCGGTTTGACCGGTTTTCCTTAACTCAAAAGTGCGAGGTTTACAAGTTCAGTTCGAAATAGTGTCATCTTCTTCCTCAAGATGATAGCACTGTTCATTAATGTAGAAAATGGGTAACACCAACGAAGTTGAAATTGCTTAGATCATGCCATTTTAGGGCGAGGATAAGCTCGACCAAAATGGAAAGTTGTCGGGCAGAGGGTCCCTGAGCTACCTATATGAAGAGCTCCTCGCCATTTATCCTCCACACACCTCAAATCTCCATTCTCTCTCAACTGCTCCATTTTACGGCGAAGCTCAAACCAGAGCTTCGATATATGCATTTTTCTCAGCCTTAGATGGCAAGTTTGGGTTCTATAAACTCCGGAGGAAGCCAGCTACCTGATAATAACTTCCTTTTGACCCGAGGACCGCTGGAGAAGCGCCGACGAAATCAAATAGTGAAGTAGCTCCGAAGGACCGAAGCTGCCATATTTTGGCCAAGCTGAATTTAGCCAAATTCAGCCCTCCTCCGGCCAAACCAAGCCTTCCCCACACCCCTACAGCCTTCACACGACTGAAACAGAGATAAAAGGTAAGCTAATTTGGCCCTCCTCTATCATTTCTGGTCGGAGTTAGAGAGAGAAAGTTCTAAACTTCACTGATGAAATTCTCCCTCAATTCGATGTCAATTGTAGCAATTCTTGATCCTAGAAAGAACCTCACGATGAGAGCTACCTTCCTAGATAAAGAGCTTGGACCACTGCACCACCCACAGTAAGCTTTCAAAGCATTCCCTCTCTACGAATGATTTTCCAGTGAAGCTCTGTTTGAGATCATTTCGGAATTGTATGGAAGTGTAGTAACTAATTTATACTCCAATTTAAACAATTAATCGCGATTGAATGGTCAATTTAAAGAAATCAAATTCGGTCAGTTTTAAAGAGAGAAATTGGGGAAAAACTTTTGTAGAAAAATTGGGGATTTCAGAAAATTGAGGGACCTCTTTGCAATTTCCCAAAATTTAAGGCCAATTGGCCATGAGAAAGATGTTTAGGGACCAATTGGTCAATTTTTGGAACATTTGGGGTCAAATTTGCCATTTTTGGAAAGTTAGGGCAAAATTATAATTTTTGAAAAGTTGGAGACCAAATTGGAAATTTGAAAAACTTGAGACCCTTATACAATTTTGAGAAAATTGAGGACTCAAAGGAAATTTTGGAAGCTTTAGGACTCAATTTAGGGAAAGCATTATCATTAGGGATCTAAAGTTAAGAAAAATGAACTTTAGGAAACAAAGTGCAATTAATCGATAATTTTTTAGCCTAGGCTGTGATGCCAAACTTTAATTGATAAAGATAACCAAATCGTGTAAGGACACGTGTGATCGGAACGCTAGTAAGAGAAAGGTTGCATAAACTTGGAAAACTGACAAAGAACGAACACGTTGCAGTCATTGGATGAGTGGTCATACTTACATCATACCCGGTTGGGATGGTGAGCACTTTAGAAAAGAAAAACCACTTATGAGTGGGAATTTTACACATAATATCGGTTGGGATGATGAGCCCACCTTTATGAAAAGAAAACCTACTTACTGGTCGTAAGTAGAGATAATCATACCTGGTTGGTATGATGAACTTCCTTGAGAAAAGGAGAAACCAGCTTATTAGTTGTAAGTGGAGATATCAACCTGGTTGGTATGATAATCATCACACCAACTGGGTGTGATGATATCATGCCCTGACCCTGTTTGGTTGGACCCCCGTGATCAACTTGCCACTCCCTTGGTTTAAGAGAGGTTTCCCTCTTTCTTTAATCAAGAAGAGCCATACATAATTTAACCTTGTTCCCTGTAATAACATAAATCAATAAATATTTGAGCTTAAAATAACTTTTAAGCATATCTGACAAAGGGTAAATCCGATTGTTTTCCTTAGTCATTTTCTCTACTCCTGAAAAAAAATATAAAAGAGGGGTGAGTTTCTACAACTTAGTGAATGAGTGTTGGGAGTGAGTTTTCATAAATAAAACAGTTTTAATCGGAGTGTGCCATACTCCACATTTCCTTTAAGAATGTTCTTTCCTCACATTCCTATTTTTAAAATAATTTTTTTCACATTAGGTGTGTCTTAACAGTTAACACATGCCCTTCATCATGAAGGAATCACACATTCGCAGGGCAACCTATCCACTGCACCCACTTGTGGCTCGGAGTGACTTTATCGGCCACCAAAATAGAAGCTCGTCCACTTCTACCTTGGGTTTAAGTTAATGTTCGCGACATTCGACCCTCAAACTCGAAATTAACTTTGTGTCCATATGAGGACAAAGACCTCATCCCGACCCCACCCTAGTCTCATACGCATGAAGCTACGTCGAGCTTCCCTGACTGCTGGCACGACAATCTACCCTTATCTCCACCAGGTCATCCAGTAGCCCTTGGCACATATCACTAACCCTCTTAGGCGTCTTGATGGTCTTGAATGTCAAGTGCATGCACAAATAATAGTTTTTTCCACAAAGCCATTTATTGTTGATGCCACTAGTCCAACGGCCCAGACCCTCAACTCGACATGCAGTTGTTTGTCTAGGTCGGTCTGTCGACTTGGCCTTGACGCACTACTGCCAGCCCATCGAGTATATCGGTCATGTCTTGGTACCACAACGAAATCACATAATCCATTCATTAAATATTTTCATGGATTTAATATATCATGTTTGTTTATGAGCTCCTACTCGTTCCAGCTGGTCTTGGGCCCACTAAACGTGATTTCAAAAACCAGGCATTTAGCCCCACAATACTCCAATTGGGTGTGATGTTAAAATCCCACATATAAGTTGTCTTTCATTTCTGAGGTGATCATCATCCCAACCAGGTATGACGTGAATAAACCCACTCACCCGATAATCGTGGTGTGTTCTTCTTTAGTCAGTTTTTTCCTACACGCTAGCTTATCCTTGTTGGTGTTCCGGTCTCCCATGTTCCTACACGATTTGGGCACTCTTATCCATTAGAGTTTAGCATAAAAGCCTTTGTTTCTCACATATGAGCGCTTGACTAGGCTCAAAAGTTGTTAGTTAATTGCACTTAGGTCCCTAAAGTTCATATTCCTTTACTTTAGGTCCCTAATGCTAACTTTTCCCCAAATTGAATCCCGAAACTTCCAAAATTTCACTTTGGTCCTCAATTTACTCAAAATTATTTAAGGGGCTCAAGTTTTCCAAATTTCCAATTTGGTCCCCAAATTTTTAAAAATTACCATTTTGCCCCTACATTCCAAAAATGACAATTTGATCCCAATTATTTTTCAAAAATCAACCAATTGGTCCTCCAACATCTTTTTCATGGCCAATTGGCCCTCAATTTTAGGAAATTGCAATTTGGTCTCTCAATTTTACGAAATCCCAAAATTTTCCCCCAATTTCATCCTTTCAAACTGGCTTAATTTGATTTCATCAAATTAACCATTCAATCAGGGTTACTTGCTTCAATTGGAGGTATAATTCAGTTCTTACACATCCATACGATTCAATTGAGCTTAGAATTGCATCAATTGAGGCCAAAACGAGCTCAAACAAAGCTTCACCGGAAAACTGTGCTTAGGGAGAGAAAGCTTCGAAAGCTTACCATGAGAGGTGCGGTAGTCCGAGCTTTCTATCTGGGCAAGTAGCTCTCGTCCTGACATTCCTCCTAGGATCAAAAATTGATACAATTCATATCAAATCAAGGAAGAATTCGGTTAGTGAAGTTTTCATAGTTTCTCTCTTTAATGCCGATTGGAAATGATAGCGAAGGGTGAATTGGCATACCTTTCAACTCTATTATGGTCGTGTGAGGGTTGTGAGAGTTTCAAGAGGGCTTGGTTTGGCTTGAGGAGGGCTGAATTCGGCGAATTTTAGCTCGGCCAAAACATAGCAACTTCGGTCCATCAGAGTTGCTTCACTGTTTGATTTCGCCGGCGCTTCTCCGGCGGTACTCGGATCGAACGATGATTACCGTCAAGTAGCTGACTTCTCCAGGAATCTAAAGAACCTGACTTCACCTTCTAGAGCTTAAAAAAAACCCTATGTCGGAGCTATGGTTCAAGCTTTGCCGAAAAATGGAGCAGTTGAGAGAGAATAGAGTTTTTAGATGTGAGAAGGATGAATGGAGAGGAGCACTTTACATAGGGAGCTCAGGAACTCTCTGGCCGACCGTTTAGCACCATGATTGTGCTCATTCATGACCTGAAATGCCATGAACAGAGGTGTTTCATCTTCGCTGGTGGGTAGTACCATCAAGACGCCCAAGAGGGGTAGTGATGGGTCATAAGGGCTACTGGAAGACATGGTAGAGATAAGGGCAGTTCATCGTGTCAATCAAACAGGAAGCTCGGAGTAGCATCTTGCGCATGAGACCAGGATGGGGTTAGGATGAGGACTCGGTTCTCATACAGACATGGAGTGGCATTCGGGTCTGAGGGTCAGATGTCGAGAACATTCACTCAGACCTAGGGTAGAAGTGGACGGGCTTCTATCTTGGTGGCCAATAAAGACGCTCCGAGCCACAAGTGGGTGCAGTGGATAGGCTGCACCTGCGAATGTGTGTTTCCTTCCTAATAAAGGGTGTGTGTTGTCTGCTAAACACACCTAATATAGAAATGTGAAAAAGGTTTTCAAAACCGAATTTTGAGGAAAACTTTTAAAGGAAATGATAACCTTGGCACAATTTAAATGAAGCTATTTTTCTTGAAAACTCACTCCCAACACCCGCTCACTGAGTTGTATAATTCACCCCCTCTCATATACCCCTTTCAGGAGTAAGGAAACATGACAAAAGAAAACACGAAAATGTACCCTCTGTCAAGTATGCTTAATGTCACTTTTAAGCTTGCATGTTGATTGATTTATGCTATTCTAGGGAACAAGGTTTGAATTACACCTGGCTCCTCTTGATTAAAAGAAGCGGGGAACCTCTCTTAAACCATGGGAGAGATGGGTTAATCACGGGGATCCGACCAAATTAGGTTAGGGTGTGACAGTATGAGTCCTTGGGTATGCACCTTGAGCCACATTTATCTATGGTGAGTAAGTTAGATGTTGAAAATTCAATCAAATCATACCTATATGACCCAATTGTTGGCACATTTGACTGATGGATGCAAGAGAGTGTGTTGGATAATTATGTGCTCTAAGAGTATGCAACTTGAGGAATGAAATAATATGGTCTAAAGCATGTGGGCTTGAATTGTACCCTAAGTCCGAGTTGGGTCATGATAAGCGACTTGGGCCTGAGCGAGAACTCGGTGGCCTAGTGGCCGAACTAACAAAGTACCAATGAGGTGACACTCGAAAATCCTCATTTGTCTTTACAGATGCTCTTAGATGCATAGGTTTTCCTAGGCGATTAGAATTCAAGAATTTACTTGACTACAGTTGGTGATAGTGGTGATGAGAGCTCGATTGATGGTGATTGTTTTGGGCAAGTACAATGACTATAGTGACCATACCAGAGGCATCGAAGGAGGCCCTGTTCAAGAGTCCTAATAGTGTACTTGAGGTAATATCTCGACTTCTCTAGTAATTTTTTTTAACTTCTTGGATAAGTAGAAGAGACTGGAGCTCATCAACTGTTATCTTGTCAATGGTGGGTATGAGACCGAACCTTACTTACTCTCAATCATGTCTTAGACCATTGATTACGTGGTCATTTATTATAGTATCAATCTTAGGTTGCTCAATTTGGGCGTAGCTAGTGGCAAGAGATGCCACATATGTAAGGTACAACTACATTGGGAGGTCTCCTTTGAGTTGATTAAGGAGGTCCTTATATGCTCAAACTTGTGAAGAGAAGAGTGTGTCCAACTTCTTCCACATGTCGGCTATCACGCCCCGGCTCGATTCTCAGTCAACAGTCCCATGCAACTCATCAATCCCATCGATGTTAGAATAGTGGGTACCCTCACCAAAGTAAAATCGGAGTGACTGAGGCTCAAAATCAAAAGGCTACCTCAATTTTTCAATGGAAATTTAATTTTTTTTCTTAGAAACATAGTGTGCCCAAAATAGTTTATACAAATAACACAAGAATATAAAATTTGATAAGTAACTAAAAATCTTTGTACTCCATCTTCGATATCTACCTCAAGCCATGTTAATTTTGTAGGTGTGATTCAGCTCGTGCCTTGTGAAAACTTGGTGTTCACCCGTAACTATTTGGAGGAGGGGTAAGCGCACAACTTAGTGAATGAGGTACTGACGTCAAGCCACTACATGGCTTACGACCTTAAACTCCACATAAAAGTTCTAGCATGGATGCTCATTTACAGTTTTACCAAATAAGTCCATATTCATAGTTTTATTTAGCCCCTTGAGAATCATGACTTCGACCACCCGGAAACCGTAATTTAACATTATGTCGGGTCAACCTCTCTCAACTCAACCAATCATTTCAAAATATATCATGATATGCAAACAATGCATACTGGTAGCTCATGTCCCAAGTCATGCCATAATTCTGATCGGATAAGATGAAGGTGTGGGAGTGATGTGTACTCTTCATAGTCAACACCACTCGGGTTCTTCTCTCATTCGGGGTGTTTTAGCATCTGAGGTCATGATATCAAAACACCCAACGTCGTGTACATGCCTCTTACACATACAACTCAATCTTATCGCTTCTCATCGCAATGGTGTAGACCACTTTTGTACATTATTTTGGGGTCCCAAGGAAATCTAGAAGTAACATTTTCTGTAAACCACGTCCCTTTATAGATAATAAAAATGGGAAAAGAACCTATCATTTTTCAAAAGAGAAAATCGAGTCAGTTCACGAACCACAACCGATCAAGAAAGGGTAAATTGGGAAATTTACAAACACCAAGTGACTTAAGAAATCATAAAAATCATGGAAAAGGACCTTGGGATGAATTTGAAGAGAAAATCAAACCGGTTCAGGTGAACTGGACCTGAACCAGTTTGAACTATCATTGAACCGGTTGCTAAATTCATTTTTTTAAATGGCTTAAAATATTCAATTTGGGGAATTTAAGTCACCATTATATAGAGAATGAAGTTTGAAATTTTTAATTTTAATAAAATCAATCGAATTAGGCATCAACCGGTCGGTTTAAGTATTGAACTCGATTGGACAGGTACAGTCCAATTCGGGACGGTGTCATCTTCTTCCTTCAAATGACACCACTGTTCATTCAATGCAGAAAATGGACAGCGTCGGTGAAGGAAAAATGTCTCTCTTCAGGTCGTTTCAAGGCGAAGATAAGCTTGACCAAGATGTAAAACGATCAGGCAAAGAGTCCCCGAGCTCCCTATATAAAGAGCTCATCTCCATTCATCCTCCTCCCACCTAAAATCTCCATTCTCTCTCAACTGCTCCATTTTGCAGTGAAGTTCAAACCAGAGCTCTAACTTGGGCAGTTTTCTTAGCCTCAAAAGGCGAGGTCGGGCTCTTTATACTCCGGGGGAAGTCAGCTACTTGATAGCAACCTCCGTTCTATCCGAGGACCACCGTAGAAGCACCAGCGGAATCAAATATTGAAGCAGCTCCGAAGGACCGAAGCTGCCTTATTTTGGTCGAGCTGAAATCGGCCAAATTCAATCCTCCTCCTACCAAACCAAGCCCTCCCGACACTCCCACGGCCCTCACATGACCGTAACAGAGCTGAAAGGTAAGCCAATTTGGCCCCCTCTGTCATTTCTAGTCGGAGTTAGAGAGAGAAACTATAAAATTTCACTAACAAAATTCTCACTCGATTCGAGATCAATTGTAGAAATTA
The DNA here is from genome assembly GCA_030064425.1 of Trapa bicornis. Lineage (NCBI taxonomy): Eukaryota > Viridiplantae > Streptophyta > Magnoliopsida > Myrtales > Lythraceae > Trapa > Trapa bicornis. The sequence continues at coordinate 18,158,386 of CM057758.1, read as the reverse complement.
TTGAACCTAGAAGGTAACTCGTCAAGAGAGCTACCTTCCCCGAAAGAGAGCTTGGACCGTCGCACCTCCAACAGTAAGCTTTCTCTCTCTACACACAGTTTTCTGATAAAGCTCTGTTTGAGCTCAATTCGAACCCAAATGACGCAGTTTAAAGCTCAATTGAATCATATGGAAGTGTAGGAACTGATCCATACCTTCAATTGGAACAATTAACCCCGATTGAATGGCCAATTTGAAGAAATCAAATTCGGTCATTTTGAAGGGGATAAATTGGGGAAAATTTTTGGGGATTTTGTAAAATTGAGGGTGCCTATTTGAAATTTCCCAAAATTGAGGGTCAATTGGCCATGAAAAAGATGTTGGAAGACCAATTGGTCAATTTTTGAAAGATTTGGGGTCAAATTGTCATTTTTGGAAAGTATGGGCAAAATGGTACTTTTTGAAAAGTTGGGGATCAAATTGGAAATTTGGAAAACTTGAGCCCCTCATATAATTTTGAGTAAAATGAGGACTAAAAGGGAATTTTGGAAACCTTGGGACTCAAATTGGGCAAAAGTTGGTATTAGGGACCTAAAGTTAAGAGAAATGAACTTTAGGGACCTAAATGAAATTTATCAAAAATTTGTGAGCTTAGGCTTTTATGCCAAACCGTAATTGATAAGGCTGCCCAAATCGTATAGGGACACGCATGACAAGAACGCAAGCAAGAGAAAGTTCGCGTAGACTTGGAAACCGACCAAGGACGAACATGTCACGGTTATCGGATGAGAGGCTTATTTACATCATACCCGGTTGGGATGGTGAGCACCTTAGAAATGAAGAACCACTTGTAAGTGGAACTTTAACATCACACTCGGTTGGAGTGATGTGCGAACTAAGTAAAAACCTACTTAACGGTTGTAATTAGAGGAAATCATACCCGGTTAGTATGATGGACTTCCTTGAAGGAAGGAGAAACCCGCTTACCGGTTGTAAGTGTAGGTATCATCACACCTGGTTAGTGGGATGAAGTAAAAATTATATTTTGTCAAAAGTGTTCTCCCTTAACTGTGTGCCAATGCTCAAACCTTTTGGAAGACCTTCTTAACGGGAGATAGAACGGCTCATATAAGCCACAGGCATCGATTTTTGAACTTGTGGGGCTAAAATGCCCGATTTTGGAAAATCACGTGTAGTGGACCTAAGGCCAGTGGGCACGAGTGGGAGCTCATAAACAAACTTGAATTGAGAAAGCCATGAAAACTCTAATGAAATTGATGTGTGATTTCACCACGATACCATGTCAGGACCGACAGTACTTGATGGACTGGCGGTAGTGCATCAGGGCCAAGTCGACGGATCGGCCTAGACAAATAGTTGCAGGTCGGGTTGAGGGTTGGGGTCGTTGGACCAATTGCACCAAACATAAATGACTATGTAAAAACTATGGTTTTATGCATGCACTTGAGATACAGGACCATCAAGATGCCTAAGATGGGTAGTGATGCGTCCTAAGGGCTAGTGGAGATAAGGGTAGTTTGTCTTGCCAACAGTCGAGAAGCTCGGAGTACCTTCTTGCGCATGAGATCAAGGTGGGGTCGGGATGAGGTCTTTGTCCTCATACGGACACATAATTGCTTTCGGGACTGAGGGTCAGATGTCGAGAACATCCACTCAAACCCAGGTAGAAGTGGATGGGCTTCTATCTTAGTGGCTGGTAAAGACGCTCCGAGCCACAAGTGGGTGTAGTGGACGGGTTGCACCTGTAAATGTGTGTTCTCTTCCTAATAAAGTGCGTGTGTTGTTTGCTAAACACATCAGATGGAAAATGGAAAGAGGTTTTGAAAAACTGGAATTTGAGAAAAGATCATTCTTAAAGGTGATAAAGATTTTGGCACACTTTGATTAAAGCTATTTTTATGAAAACTCACTCCCAACACACATTCACTGAGTTGTAGAACTCACCCCCTCCATTTACCCCGTTTCAGATAACCAAGAGAAACCAACCCTAAACACTTTTCTATAGCCAAACTTTAAAACAGGTATGCAAGATTTAATATATTCAGTTTTATTTAATGTTATTCCAAGAAAAATAGGAAAAAGGACGCCTTACTCCTTGCGGTTTAGAAAAGGGTGAGACTCTTCATAAACAAAAGGGAGTGGCGAGTTGCTCATGGGGATCCGACCAAACCGGGTTGGGGCGTGACATTTTCAATCTTGCCTTATCCACCCTTCCAATTTCCCTTGGGCGTCAACACTACCTTGGCAATCAACGCCCCTCACTTCTTACCAGTATACAATATACATTTTTGTATATTCATAAATATGCACACAAGAAGCAATCATGCCTATCTCAATTTTCATTGAGCATGGTCCTCATTTTGACCATCTTTATTCAGGTGCATGTATGAAATCAACAAGTAATATGCGTGATCAATTATATCACAACTAGTTTGGTCTACATCCCAACCAATTATTATTCAAGTGCATGTACCAAATTCGACATTCAAACATCATGTTCACAAGCATGTTACATGGAGTTTGGTCGATCAACTCCTATCATCCATGATATCACGGTCACGAGGTCCCAACTCCCATAGTCCTAGCATACAACTATGGTTGATTTACTTTGGTCTATATGACCCTTAACTCATTTCTTAAATTTAGAAAAAGGTATTCATTAGTGAGCATGAATCTATGTCATATTTCACTTATTTCTATTATTTTATAAATCAAGCATCATATATTTTCAAAGAATTATCAAAGGCGGTAAAGTATATTTGGCCGGTCCAATCAGACTCGTCATCATTATTTTCACTCACCATTATCACTAGAACTTATTCATTCCGATGTTTTTTCCCTGTTTGGCTCGATGCATGAGGTCACTGTCCGATCTATCGTGCACACTCTCTACATTAGTCATAATAAGCATAAAGATCATTTTAAGAACCGATATTAATACATTACTAACCCGAAACTTTTCTAACAAATAACGATTCTGCCCTTCAAGCTCAATTCATTCGATTTTTGTGTCGTAGGACCGTTCTTTAACAAACCTTCTCTATAGGTTAGTTAGTACTTGCTTAGGGTCATAATCTCTTGTGATTTACATGTCTATGTGCTTAGAAATTCTTAACCTACTACTTATGCACCTTACTTTTCCAAAATTGCATTTTGGTCCCTAAGTAGGGCAAAATTATCATTTTGTGATCTATGACTCAAAACCCTTGCTCTTTGAACTCTAGACTTTTCCAAGAATTTCATTTAGGTCCTCAAATTTCTTGAGTCCCGTTTTGGGTCCCCAAATTACCTTAGAATATTTTCTAAGTCCTATATCACACTATTTATAAAATAGTCCTTAAGTTGGGCAAAATTATCATTTTGCCCCTATTCTTTAAAACTCATTTTTTTCGGGGCCTTAGATTCTTCAAATCTTTCATTTGGGTCCCTATACTTTCTTTAGTCTCATTTAGGTCCTTCAACTTTCCAAAAAATCACTTTTGGGTGCAAAAATCTCCTTATTTCCACTTTAGTCCCTAAATTTTCTCTTTTGTCACTTTTAGGTCCTTTTGCATTCTAAACATGTCATCATAGTTTCAAAAGTTTACCAATTTTTCCAAATGGTCATAACACTTTATTCAACCCCCTTAAAAAGACCCCTTATAAGACTTATTCTCCAATGGGTCCTCCAACTTATCCATATTTATATTTTAGTCCCCAACCTTTACTCCCTAATAAAATAATTCTCGAAAAATCTTAAACTCATATATAAGGCCCCTCTGACCTTTCCCTAGGCCATTGTAGTCCCTGTTCAGTCGAGGTTGGCCAAAACAGTGACGATTAGGATTTATTCTAAACTAATAGTTTATCAAGCACAAGTTAGGTCAAGGTTGGAATCTCACCGAAGACGGTGACTCAGTCAGTGGCACTGATGGGGTTCAAAAGCTGACACTCAAAGGAGTCTATGGTCATTTGAAGCACCTCAAACAGAGGTATGAACAACCTGCAGAGTCTGCTTTACTAAACTTTATTATAATTGAAGCTAGCTAGCACTTCTTAGAATTAATTTGATCTCAATACTTACCAAAATTTTATGAGGTTTGTGGCATTCAAAAGTTGAGGCCAAGATGAGTCAACCGTAATTTTTATAGCCCTTGTTGACCATCGAGACCATCGAAAATGATCACACAAGTAGATGCTCTATTTTGGTCGAATAACATCTCGTAATGTTTGATCTTTACAATGACAATAGAGCCAACGTCGGTGGCCGAGAGAGATAGTATTGGAAAGCTGACTCTCGTAGCTTTCCAGGGACACTTAGAACTCTAAGTTTGGTAGTCGAAAGAGGAAGTGATGCTCTCTGCAAGTGCAATCACTTGAAAGTAGAGGTATGAGTATTTTAGAGAGAATCATGATCTTAAATCGATAGGGGATGTCAAAGATTTATATGGTCAAATTCTATACTTAATTAATTATCTGATCACAGTACACTTTCATCAATTCATAGCTTGTGGTTCTCATAATAAATTAATTTACAAGCGGTGGGTTTTGGAATTCTCTTGGGCAAATATCTAGTTTTTATCTGGGTTTGAGCATGCTATCGGATGGAGAGGATGAGGCGCGAGCGTGCATGTGTGGGGCATGGCGAACCCGCACACCCGCACATGTGGTGCGTGTCCTGACTCATCTATTGATTCTGCACTGTTCCGAACTGGTTTCCAACGAATTTTTCAGTCAATTTGGCACTATTCCAAACCAGTTTTCAGTGAATTTTTCGATCGTCCCAACTATTTCTTGGTTGATTCACCTCCAATTCAACCAGTTTTTAATCTAATAAAAATTTCTAAAACTTATTTGTTCAATTTATATTGAATGTGCTCAATAATCATCAATTTCTGATTTATTTAACCTCGTCTAAAAATTAGGAATATTGTGACATGAGCTGGTTCAAACTAGATATGAACCAATTTTTTCTCAAGTTTTTTCCGATTCTTAATTTTCAATCACGGGATGTACTGTAGGGTATTTCATAACTTTTTTTCATTGTCCTTTGTCTCGGTTTGACTCATACTCCAAATATGATTTTATTTCAAACCCTAGTTAGGGTTTTCTTTCTCGATTTTATCTTATTTCTCAATTTGGTTTCCGATTTAAGATTTCCCATGTTACATCAGCAAAGGTGGTGATGTTAATTACTCGTACCATTACTTGAGTGGAAGTGACCTATGAGAATTGTGAGACATAGTTGGTCTAATATCTTCCATCTAAGGTAGTCATGATTGGGGATGGCATCGTCATCAGATCAGTTGGATTCTCAATGTGTTGTAGTAGGGCGTACAATATCTAATCTGCATACTCTCAAAGTCGATATATCTCTAATAATGGAGTGCGTTATTTTTTTCACGAATAAATAATTTAATTCATTCAATTTAATTGATAGAGTGGGAATTTGACTAGAGGTAATAAATCTGGTAGTCAAATAGTTTATTGATAAATTTATAGTTGATGGATTTTGCCCCTTAAAATTTTTTAAATGTTTTTGAATAAGTTGTAATTAATATAGCACAAATTAAGTAATTTTTTATTTAGAGTTGGCGCACAAATAGTTTGAACATGATGAAATTACTATAATAGTAATGATATTGAAGTAGGGAATGAAAATTAAAGCATTTACACTAGGCATAGCATAGGAAAATGAACAAGGATTGGATTTTCTTCCAATTGACAACTTCTTGATGACAACGGTCGTCCTAGACGACACCTCTTAAGTGGCATCAGTGAGAGTCATATGATGATAGCATAGGATCTATATGTTAATTTAGCAAAAAGTTCTAATATCATAAAGGAACATATAATTGAGAATGAGAATGTAATATAAACTATATAGTATTGAGTGATATAAAAGATACATTTAATACCTGTTGAGAGTAGTCACATAATAAATTAATGGGAACTCTTCATGCTTGGTGTTTGTGACTTGGAGACTATTCATGAAGTGACTTGTGTAATGAGGTTGTGAAATTTTATTTTTAGATTTAATTTTAAATAATAATTTATGTTTTTTACAAGTTTAAATGAATGGTACGTAATGGGGAAAATTTTAAAAAAAATTAAAAGATTAATAATTTTTTAAATTTTTAATTGATAAATATTTAAAAATTATTAAATAAATTGTACAAAGATAATTAATTGCGAGTTTTTTAATCCGTATAAGATATAAAAGAAATGTTGTACAACTAAAGGTCTCACTTAGGCGCCCATGCGAGCAATGAGACTAAGCTTGGCAACACGGTGGCTAATAGTCACAGAAGGACACACGGCACCTGTCGTTTACCGACAACCAGATCCCCGACAGCCAGGCAAACCCTCGATTGAATCGCGGTGTTCCCCACGCGCGGCTGAGAGAGAGAGAAGGAGAGAGGTCTGCTGCTCCTTCAGTGCTCGCGGGAACCAGGAGGTGGTCTTCGTGTAGACTCTTCCCCACCGTTGTTGTCGGATGAGCTTCTTCTTCGCTGTTTGTGCTGAATCAATCAAGGTTGTTTCCTTTCCTGTAAATATCTCCTCCTCTCTCTCTTTCCTTCCATCTGTAAATCTGCTCAGCTCCCTTGCTTTCGATCTCTCGGGGTATCTTCATCTCTCTCTCTGTCTCCCCCTCTTCATCTCTCCGCACATCCATCCTTCACTTCTTCCGCTATCAATCTGGTACCCTTCTTTTGCTTTGATCTCGTCAATTTCTCTCCTGACGATATCTTTCTTGGTCGATGCAGAAGGGAGTCAGCTAAATCCACCATCTTTTTGCGGTTCGTTTCCGCGTGAAGGCATTTGGAATGGCAGCTCCGCCGGCGAGGGCCCGTGCCGACTACGATTATCTCATCAAGCTCTTGTTGATCGGAGATAGCGGTAACGGATTTCATTCAAATTTTCCGTTTTTGCTCACATCTTGCCATCTCTCTCGAGTTTCCTAGGAAATAAATGGACTTTCTTTCTTCTGTGCCGCGATCTCACATCTCAACTTTTCTGTGAGAACACAAGTTTCTTCTCTGTTGATTGACTCCCCCATGTTTGAAATTGAATGAGGATGTACAACATATGTGATTCAACTAGTCATGCTCCATTCTAACTGATACGGATTACCTGATGTTTTTCATTGAGACCAGCTTGGTTGCCTATATCCGTATCAATAGAGTAGATTCTGTTGAACTTTTACATCAGATTGTATCTTTAGAAATCCCTGTAAAAGCTTGAACTTTCAGGTTAATTTTCCTTCAATTTGAAATGATAGAAGTAATAAAAGATTGTTGGCTGGCAATGAGAATTCATTATGCTTTGCTGAGGTTAGCAGCTCAAATGACCAAATGCAACTTAGACAGTGATGTGGCAATGTGGCCTATATTTGTTATATAGGCACACAAATAAATAAAGCCAAGGGGCAATCTTCATTAGTGATGTATATGTCTTGGCAGGTGTGGGCAAGAGTTGTCTCCTTTTACGCTTCTCAGATGGTTCATTCACCACCAGCTTTATAACCACCATTGGGTAAGTCATCTCTAAGCTATATGCTTGTATCTAGTCTGACATTGATCTCTGAGTATGTTGCTCGCCTAACTCGTTTTTGTTCTTCTTCATCAAGTATTGATTTCAAGATTAGAACTATAGAGCTCGATGGTAAACGAATCAAGCTTCAGATATGGGATACAGCGGGTCAGGAACGGTTTCGAACAATTACAACTGGTATGCAATAGCACTTGAAGATCCTGTATGAAATGCTTTTCTTCTCATATCATGCTTTGCTAATCCCAAGATTATCATGCTGTTTGTTTCTTGTATCTGAGTGACCTCCTTTCATGATCTCTTAAATGCCAGCTTACTATCGCGGAGCCATGGGGATTTTGTTGGTCTATGATGTCACAGATGAATCATCTTTCAATAGTATGTAACTCTCACATCTGTCAAATTCATTTGCATTATGCTTACTCCCAACTTAAATCATGAAATGGCACCCTTGTGCCTTTTTTCTCAAGTATGCAACTGGCAAAAATATATAACTGGATGTTAAGAATTTGCATCTGATATACCTGATGTGTTGCATTCATTTAGACATCAGGAACTGGATTCGCAATATTGAACAGCATGCATCTGATAATGTCAATAAGATCTTGGTGGGGAACAAGGCTGACATGGATGAGAGCAAAAGAGTTAGTCAATATACTTTTATCTCTCTCTTTTGGCCAAAGTGTTTCCACAGTTTAGGAATAACTTCACAGGGAAAAGAAAAAAAAAGTGAAGAGCCTACACAGCACAGTTCACTCCCTGATTTCTGATGATGCCTTTTCATATTGCTCCTTCAAGGCTGTGCCCACTGCCAAAGGCCAAGCTCTTGCTGATGAGTATGGAATCAAATTCTTTGAGACCGTAAGTTTAAAGCACTTTGGTGCCATAATCTAATTGAGAAATCTCGGTGGGCATGCTTAAGTTGAATGTTGTCCCTGCAGAGTGCAAAGACAAACCTGAATGTTGAGCAAGTTTTCTTCTCCATCGCAAAGGACATAAAGCAAAGGCTTGCAGATACTGATTCCAAGTCTGAGGTAACTTTCTTCAATATCTCTCTATACTTTTGTTTGTCAAAGTTCTCATAGCAGGGATGCTTCCTGTGCTTTGTCAAACCAGCCTTCAACAATCAGGATCAATCAACAAGGCCATACTGATGGGGCAGAAGAGGCTACACAGAAATCAGCTTGCTGCGGCTAGTAAGGAAACCCCTGCTGCATTTTTACTAATTCAAGGCTGGGTCAGCAAGCGAATCCGTGACAATATAATGGTTTCTGTCAACTTTCTTATCCCATCATTCTTTAAGAACCAGCAAGAGTGTGAAATTACTCTGTACTTATTTGAACAGATTGTTTTGGGACAGAAAAACGAGGAAGTGGTATTTCTTTTCTTTCTTTGGTTTTAATTGGTGACTAGTGATTGTTTCTTGTGCATACTATCAAATTAGCTTTTCTTGCTCACTGCATTTCTCTAGATCTCTTTCCTGTTAGCAGATTGGACCTAACAACAAAAGCAGTCCTCTACTCCATCTTTTTATTTCTTGAGGTCCTGCATGTGTATGTTTAGAAGAATGCATATTACCCACATTGATGATTGATGAAATACTTCTCAGTAGTTGCTTCTCATAAACTTCCCCCATGATTTAAACTTCCTTTCTTTGTTACAAGGAGTTAGTGTGTGCCTTTTTAGGATTAAAGAAATACCATGTCTTTACAAAGTAAATCTAGCTGCCTTCCTTCTTCCCCAAGTGTCACTGATCACCATATCTATCTTATTTGTCATTGTAAGTAAGTACTCTACCAGCAATGGAAAATTGGAAGTACTTTTGCCCTGCTTTTTATAGCAGGGTTGCACTTGGGACAGAAATTGGCCTTATAGTTCATGACAAAGTTCATCCTCTAACCAAGTGATTGTATCACTTGTAATTTTATATACTGCACTTAAAAACCAATGATCAATGATGCTCGCTGGGATTGCCCTTCACTGAAATCTGATATAAGTGCCCTTTGTACTGCTTTTTAATGATTGCCATTTTAGTGGGAGATCATGGAGGTAGATATGCAAATTAGCCTGATCATGGCATCTAGGTAGGATACAGTGGAACTCTTGTCTTTTTGAGGGGGAGGCTGGATGCTTTGGAATAGAGTTTGGCTTTATTACCCCAAAAAAGGAAAGTTTTATGTGCTCTTCCAAATGCTATGTTTCCTGTCTCTCCTATGTCCATTTTGCACTGTCATCTTTTTTTTTCTGCATAATGAAGTGGAAGGATATCATGGAAGGAAAGAATAAATTGAAACAAAGAGTCTATAACAGATAACTGTATCCTGCTAGTGCTAATGTGCCTCTATCTCCACACCCCATCGTGTAATGTGCCGGAGGATCTGTCGTTTTTCCTGCACTAAATGCCTCAAACGAAGTACCAAACGACATTGCAGTGCCATTTCCACCTTCTCTGTTCTTAAATGAAGGGGTCCACTTCTTCCCACCAAACAGCTCAGCTCCTGGAGTATGAATGAGCCCTGCCATCCTTGAACAGAAGGGCACCGCAGGATATCAACTGCAGGAGGAGGGAGGAGGCCCCTCTAGGCCTCCCTCCTGGTGGCGAGCTACCTCTGCGCTCTTCTGCAGGGCAGAGCATCAGGCTTCTGTGGGACTTCATCAGGGTCACCAGTGTCTCTGGGCTCGAATCCAACGGTGGAGGTGAAGTCTCCTCCTTGCTCAGCTCTTCGCCGGATTGCCCTTCTGCCTGCAGCAGCTGCAACTCCGGCTGGATCCCATCATCGTCTTTCAAATCCTCTTGAATTGAGGCTGATGTGTGGCTCTGTCTCCTCATCCAGTCGCTAGTTTGCGTTGACGCATCTGCTAGCCTCTCAGCCCTGTACTTGCGGAAGTCAATCGAGTTCATGGACTGGTTCCTCCGCCGTGATAATGCCTTGGAATTCAAGAAGTCCTCAGAAGGTGATGAGAAGCTGGATAAAGCATGGTAGGATGATATACACGATGGAGGAGAAAGACCGAGGATCTCCGATCCCTTGAGGACGTACTCGTTTCCATTCGATGATGGCCAGATGAGATCATCTTCGGTGAGATCGTGCCACACGAATCCGTTCTTGTATCTCCTGATCACACGATATCCAGATATTCAAGATCAGATCTGATGATCTTAAGAAAGAACAACCCGAAAAGATGCCTCCTCACCCCTCGATTGGAATAGTACCTTTTGGAAGACCATGAGTAAATCGAGGTCATGCCCTTGCCGCGAAGCTGCTCCAGCCGGCTGGTGAAATCTGAGTAGCCAGATTCTGATCAAATACCCAAAAAAAAGACAGCTGCTGCGAGACTGATTAATAATGGATCAGAGCAAGTACCTCTGAGGTAGAGCCCTTGAGAAGAAGAGAGGGGTACTTCAATGAAGTGGGGGTGTTGGAGCTGACTATTCACAGAGAGGTAGTAGAGCACATGGGCTGTCAGGATCCCCCTGCCGCCACCACCACAGCTACCGCCACTACCTCCGTCATCTTCAGCCTCAGGTGTCTCAGGGTCGGGCTCATCATCCTTTGCAGATTCTCTCCTCCATATCCTGATAGGGTCGGGGCTTGGCTCCCTGTCTGGCCACTTCTTAGGAACCCGAATATGGTCTATCACAGCTCTCCTCCTCCTGCTAGGAGAAATCTCGGCCATTACAGCCCTGTGTATGTGCTCTCGTATAAGGTGGGGGTGGGAGGTAAGTCAAAATACAAGGGATATGGAAGAAGAGAGATCTAAGAACCTTCCAACACTGAAATCAATGAGAGAGAGGGAGAGATGGGGCGGCGTTGGAGATGGGGATGGGAAAGAGAGGAGACAGAGCACCATGGCAGGATTCAAAGTGGGATCGACAAGAAACGTGGATGAAATGGAAATGGTCATGATGGTTTGTCTTTTTGCTAGTTGTGAATTGTAACTGCAAAGTGCTGAAGGCAGCTCCATGCATAAGAATGTGGGCTTGTCTGGGAGGATAGACGGCCCACCACCCGACCGTTCTTCCTCTTCCAATCAGATTGCCTTCCATCCTCGTCCAGTGACTTTGCATCTCAAACTGCCCATTGTTCTCCTACAGCAAGGAAAAAAAGACAGTTCTTTAAATCACATGGTATGATGTACTGAGCTGGTGGGGGTGGGTATCGCCCTCTTTTCATAAAGGTTCTGCATGATTCCGCCTCCCCATAATATTTTCCCAGTGTATGTCAGTAACCCTTTATCAAGAGACTGGTTGAGAATAACTTTATGTTTGTAACATCAACCAGCCATTAGAGGAGAGCAGAAAAAGCAACAAGGCCCAGCCACCAGAGGCATTTATCATAAGCCCTAGCCAGCCCCATGATAAGGCCTATGGCTGAAGTGGGAAGATATCTAATAGATAATTCACCTGGTAGCCCATCCATCTCATCAGAGGACAGAAGCATAAGAATCTCTAATTTAGGCCGGACAAGAAAGCCCGCATTGGAATGTTCTGGTATCAGATTTCAAGACCAATCTGATCTAATAGAACTAATCAAGAGCTTGAGCTGAGCTAATGTCATCATCCAGGCCCTCTTACAACATGGGTAGTGGCAGAGTTTTATGCAAAATGACAACAGTTGTCAGTAAGAGGCACCATGTAAACTGTAAACATGAGTAATCAAATAACAGAAGAGCTTGGCATATATCAAACTTAGACTCGTCATACGCTCTGCAACATTAGCTCTCAACATTTTATTTGAGAATATATGTGAAACAAGGTTGATGGTGTGTAATCTCGTAGAGTAATTCACTCCAGTACAAGATAAGATCTTACATATATAGGACAGACTCAAAAGGTTCAATCAGTTAAAACGTACATGTGAGATCTTAGAGTAAATAGTTCCATCTCTAAACTTTCAGACATGGCATTCCATTCCTACAGACGGGATTATAAAAAAATTGAAAGAAAATCTCACCTTGAGTTCAGAAAGATAATACGGCTGCATTGGAAAGGCACATGGTTCGTGGGCTGTGTCATGAAGCACTTAAAACCATATTATATCATTGCCAATGTCAATTGAGAGATATAAGAGGCAAAATGAGGGGGGTTGGTCACCCACCACTCAGGCTCAACTGGCCCATTAATTCTCAAAGTGCGAGCGCTTGCATAATATTGCAGATACTACCCTTCTAGATCCACCCATCTGTCCACATCTTTGCATAAGCTATTGCGCTTCTCACTTTTCTCTGTTCATTTGCTTTTTGCATATAACTTTTATAGGTTAAATAAGTTATTCTATCAAAAGGAGGCAAAAAAAGATGCTTCATGTCCCCTAAAGCAGGAATTAAATAATATCCGGAAGAGTTATAAACAAATACCTAAAAGAGAAAGCAAAATCACTCTAAGGAAGAAAATTAATCCAGAAGTTTCCCACAATTCTCTTAGATATGGCCCAAAGAGAAAAATAGTCCAAATAGTATGAGTCCTTTACTATTTGACAAGTCATCACTTCTAATTTTGTTCATGAGTGCCATTAGAAGTGGTGTAAAAGCTCGGATGCCATGCATTATTTGGTCAATTTTCGCACTCTTTAAGATATAATGTGGTTAACACTATAAGCGTAAGGGTCGTGGAAACTATTGGTCCTTGTGGCATGATGGGGAAATATCCCCACTATCTGCATCCGAAAGCTACTTTGGCCAGGGATGCAAAGTGCAATAAAGCATCTAAAGAAAGTGGAGGGGTGTGGAGTGAACAACCGATATGAATAAGAAAGAAGGAGAAAATTCTCAAATGAAACAAAAGCAACTTCTTTTTACCTGGGCTGAAGAGTGCATGTCTATTTCTGCTGATGCCTCAGAAAGATCAGATTCCATGTCTGGACTCGAACTCTTGTTCCTCCAAACCTGGAGGACTCCCCTAGTGTTTTTCCTCTTGTTCAGTCGAGCCTTCTCTCCATGTTAATCTTATGGGATAATAACAAAATAAAAGAGATGATAACCAGATGCATGTGAAAGGTAATGAACAAGCATTGATATATCACTTATCACGATTTTATAATTCTCCTAAGATGTGTCTAATCTAATTATAGTAGAATACAACCATAGAATAATGGAATACTCCTGATATTATACTAATTAACTAAAGCGGAGTAATAAGTTTTTCTCCTATCAACTCTCCAAAGCTGTTCTCTAAGATGGCAATTATAAGAAACTCAGGGTGGCTTTCAAATATGCATGATAAAATATTGTCTTGGAAAAAGAGAGCCATACAATTGAAAAGGCCATGAACTGGCAGAATACACATCATGGCTTTATCTCTCCAAAAACAGTCTCCCTATTCTCAATCCTCCCTCGACTACAGGAGCAAACCTAGAGCTATCATTCTTCTCAAATCCATTAATTCCCCATAAATCTATCCATGTAGATGATAAAAAAGATATAACCCTCTTTGATCATGCCTTGATTATACCAAAATATTTACTAATTATGTTTCCAGAACCATATTTGAACTAGTGACAAGAGGATTTCCATTTATTTAGCCCTATCAGCTGAGCTACCTGAGAGCCACTTGAGGCATCATCAAAATTTGGCTCTGTCAATTTAAGAGACCATATGATGTTCACAACCTTTATCAAATGCAAAAAGAAAACAGTGACAACCACTGGATGGACTAGTTACTCTATGGATGTGCTTGTCCTGATGCTCCCTGAATAATGAAGCCATTACAAATTCTCAAAGTACAAACAGACTCTGAGGTCAACCAGCTCTTTTGTAGATTACGCAGATAATTACAAAGATAAGCAGTTATTCCAGTTTCCAGAGAGAATTGGAAAAAGAAAAATGTCCTGTGTCTAATATGGCTAGCAAATTCAATGATAAAGAAGACTGAAGTGGTGATGAAGAGAGTTCATCACCTTGGTCCAATGGAAGCATTAACACCGACCTGAATTGGAAGGCAACAAATATGCTTTGTTTCAACTCCACTAGGTATATTTCGAATTATAGGGTAATTACTTCTAAAACACATGTGGTTGAACATCACTGCTTTAAGTTAGTACATGAACAAGGATAAAAATGACAGTACAAGTTCACAAATGAACAAGAATAGCATGAAAATCAAATGCTAAATAAAAATGATACAAAAAGGCACCCATGTAACACAAAAATTTATGCTTGTTAACATAACATTCTGCTTATTTGTATAGGATCTCTTGTTTTCTAAGTTCCCCTTGAAAACTTTTAAACAATTGGATGAATTTATGGCTTGTAGAAGAATTATGAGGAGTTTTTAATCACATCTTACTGTAGCCATTTGCTTGTCTAACTTTCACATCTAAGCAAGAATAAACGTTCATAAAATGAGACAAACAAGAAGTCCGTCCTTATACAGGTCTAGCTATATCAAAGTTGCTAGGCGTGCAACTGTTGGGATAACAAGAAGGTGTACAGGAAGGCATCAATTCAGCAGCACAAATGTATTTTGCCTGCATGGGAAATTCCTCAGTAACATGAAATGAAAATCATGGCCTACATGTCCTGTCATATTTTGGCTTGCATGCCATTTCATCTTGTTCTTATTGTGATTGCCTCATTACTGACTGTGTATTTATAAGAGACATTGCTTCCACTATTTAAAGATGTTAAAATTAGCAACAAAAACATTATCAAGAAAATTGACTAAATATTCATAAATCACTTCACATGTCACAGATTATTGATATAAAAAAGGTTGCTATGCATACAGTTTATGCACCAGGTGTTTATACAGAGTTGCAGTTTCAAGTCAAGAGTCTTTTACATGGACAAATAATGAATGCCAGCCTGCATCTAAATTACTAAGAAAAAATGGGTTGTGCTGTCAAATTCAGCTGTTGTTGGTGTTTGGGCAGAGAAGGAAACCCAAATATGCCCTAGATCATCAAAATTAGTCTACGGTTACAAACATCACCAAAACAGAAAGCTGCATGAAGCAGGATAGGCAAAATTTGTTAACACTATAGAGCTCAGAACATGAACTTCATAGAATAATCCATGGTGATCTTATTATCTTTTGATGAAGATTCTTCATAATACAATTGCAATTTTTAAAATTTGCTTTTAAAGATTTTACATTTTCTCCATTTTTTTCTTTGTGCCCTTCACAGAATTAAAGGGACAAGAGTCATTTATTCGGGTTGGATGGAAGAGCATGATATGGTGTCCATTAGCATATTCGTTATCTAAACTATGACTTTAGTGTGCTTTCTTATCTTCACAATTGAAATTCATTTTGTGATCCACTGTATAGACTATCAGAAGAAACATATTTTTATATATACCTGCTCCTCGGAAAAAGATGACAGACATTCATTATATAAAATAGCAGCCAATAGGGAAGATCGGACAAAGAAAGCAATTCTTTCCCACAGAAAGTGCCATTGTGAAAGTTGCATCAACATATCAATATCTCACTTTGCTTATACAAATATGACAGCTGATATTACAGCTACAAGGAGGCTACCATTGACTGATTCTACATTCAACACGTGTACGGTGAAGATGCAGAATATTTATGTTCAAATAAAGAAGGGCTATCCAGTAGCTTCTCCCATAAAGAAATCTTGGCTATATATGAGGTAGATGTATTTATCTCCCTGCACCAGTAATTAGGTAGAACAATTCATCGTTGGGAGAGAAGGAGAGAAGAAGCAAATGAAAATGGTTCAGGACAAAATTCGGAAGGGTCCTTGGACAGAAGAAGAAGACTACAGGCTGGTCTGCTTTGTCAGGTTGTTTGGTGATCGACGATGGGATTTTATAGCAAAGGTTTCAGGTTTGAAGGTGGAGGGAGATCATAATAGGTAGGCGTGTCTTGGAGATAGAAGCTTATGGGAAGAGCTACCACTAACTCAATGGCTTTTATTATAGGTCTGAACAGAACAGGAAAGAGTTGCAGGTTACGTTGGGTTAACTACTTGAACCCATGTCTAAAGCGAGGGAAGATGACACCTCAAGAAGAGCAGCTTGTGTTCGAACTTCACTCTAAATGGGGAAACAGGTATGTGTTTAGCTTTTCTTGCTTGACACCATTCTTTATAGTTGAAGAAAGAATTTCAGCCCAACGGCTCAAATTTACTAATTTACTTACTACATAGCATAGCAAAAAAAATCATCAATTGACTAAAATCATTCAGTCTGTACAGTCAATGAACTTTGAAAATGACATTCTGAATGTATGTAGATGGTCAAGGATTGCCCATAAATTGCCAGGGCGAACAGATAATGAAATAAAGAACTATTGGAGGACTTATATGAGGAAGAAGGCCCAGGAGAAGAGGCGTACCATGTCGCTACCTTCATTTAGCAATTTTGTGGCATCAAATGAGCCTAATAAGGACTCCTTACCATCCAAGGAGTTTGGAAGAGAAACCTTCTGTGGTATAGGCGGTCCTGAAATATCGGCTTCTGGGAAAAATAAGACCAATGAGGAAGAAGAGAAAATAGATCATACTATAGATGATATATGGCCAGAGATTGCTTTATCAGAGGAGAATGCTATATCACCTGCTTATGAGTGCTACAGAAAAGAAGTCTATGATCTCTTTTGTCCTCCTATAGTGACACCATCATGGGAATACTGTGCAGACTCCCTCGGGAGTATACACGATGAAGTGTTTAAGATGTTTCCCCCGGCCGAGATCTGTTATACTCCTACTATGAAGATGCAGGATCTTCAAGTGGCTAATCAGAGTTTCACTCATCAATAGAGCCATGGCATACTGTAATTTATTAGGGAAGCATGAATCATACAACTATTGTATCAATTAGGAAGAATAGAGAACCTTGTAGATACATTTTCATAACTTGGTCTTATTCTACCTAGTATGCTGCTACACGATTCCCCCAATGATGAGAGATCATATTGTTGCACATGTAAGAATAACATTAGAAGTTAATCTTCTTCTATTATAGTTTGCTGATGTGTGAGTCTTCAATTATTCGTTCTTGTATACACACCCATGTGTAAAAATAGCAGAAAAAGGTGCAAGATTGGATAATTATGCCCAAGTAGAAACAAAAAAGTGCGGCTGAAGGACAATAGAGACAACAGCATGAAAAGGGTATATCATCAATGACTTATTCTAGCTTCATTGGTTCCTATGGATTTCTTTTATTCTGCTTCACTTGTTCATCCTAGTGTTTCTTTCCATCCCAGGTGATAAAAAAATGTTGGCAGAAGTCCATAAACCGGACAGCATCACCAGTCAGATCAGACAATTCCAGAAAGAACACACAAGAGTAGAAACCATTACACATCATGGCAAAAATCTCCGTAAAACAATCATTATTTGCACACGAGAGAGGTGGAAAAGCAATTTTCCTTCTCCTAGTAGCTCATAGTCATACAACCACCAAACGACCAAGCTTTTCAAGGTCTTTTCATTGGCGAAGGAGATAGCAGCAACTAACATTTAAAGAAGGCCTCTAAGTCTGTGAGAACAACTGAAGGAAGAAAGTGAGTAAATTCCTGACATCGTTGATTGAGATCAACCATCTCGCGAAAAGTTTCGCGCGATCTACCTGCTCGATAATGATCCATTCGTCCTGGGCGCCAAAACTACTCCCCCGAAAGCGATCCGCTTTGCCGAGCTGTCAATACAGCTCCATCGACTGGCCAGCCCAGCATATGGCCGGCCGGCCGTTGGTGCAGAGCTGAACTAGACACGACCCATTTCTTCGAGGGGCCGATATCACCACCTCGAGATGAGGCGCCAGGCGGTACTCTGATCGTATAAAAGGCCTTCATATGGGCCTCCAAAGTCCATATGAAGGCCTCAAATATTGTGTTGGTGAAGG
The DNA here is from genome assembly GCA_030064425.1 of Trapa bicornis. Classification (NCBI taxonomy): domain Eukaryota; kingdom Viridiplantae; phylum Streptophyta; class Magnoliopsida; order Myrtales; family Lythraceae; genus Trapa; species Trapa bicornis. The sequence goes on along the minus strand of CM057758.1, from coordinate 18,140,038 downwards.
TAAGATCATTTCCATTAAACAATAACCTAAGAACCTATGAATCACATGGCCGGATTAAAACACAGAGAGAGAAGAAGGTAACATGACTGAATTTTATCGGTAGAAGAGAGTGGCAACTGATCCATTAGAGACAATTGGTGGACAACAGCATGGATTCATGAAGAAGAAAAAAACCCCACAAAGACTACCCAAAATGAAACCAGAAAATCAACCAAACAAACCCCACAGACTTTCATTTCTCAGCAGAAGACGAGAGATACCAGAGAGAGAGTGATGGAAGTAATTTATCTCATCAAACCAACCCTCCACTTAGAAGTCAGCGGTGGGGATCCGTTCGTGAGTACTGTCGGTGAGGAAGACCTGGTAGACGGCGGCCGCGATTCCGGCGCCGAGGAACGGGCCGAGCCAGTACACCCAGTGGCTGGACCACGACCAGCTCACCACCGCCGGCCCGAATGAGACGGCGGGGTTCATGGACGCGCCGTCGAAGGCTCCTCCAGCCAGGATGTTGGCGCCCACGATTAAGCCGATGGCGATCGGAGCGATGATCCCGATGTTACCCTTCTTGGGGTCGACGGCTGTGGCGTAGACGGTGTAGACCAGCCCGAAGGTCATCACGATCTCGAAAACCAGAGCGTTCCATACGCTCACGCCGGATGATAGGGAGAAAGGCGATGTCTCCTGCATGAATCACAGGCAAAAGCATCCGCCATGAATATTTTAGAGAAAGCAAATGATGAGCATTCGCTGAAGTGTAAGAATGTAAAAGGTCACTGACTTCTATTTTCTGTACGATTCTTCCCACAAGTGATGGGCTTTTTCGGGTCAAAGTGTAGGTGGGGACTTGTCAACCCGGAATGAGTTATTCAAGACCATACTCATTTATTGAAAAAGTAATCTTTCATGGGGACTTTTGGGTTATATTGGCAATGAATGTGAAGAATTGCATGTGGGGCTCGTATATTACCAATCCGCCGGTGGCGAACTTGAGAAGGAGGCAGGCCACGACGGAGCCCAAGCACTGAGCGATCCAGTACAGGACGCTCCTGATCAGAGTGATATTGCCGCCAACGAACGCTCCGAACGTGACCGCCGGGTTCACATGGCCGCCGGAGATGTTCGCACCTACCGAAACGGCCACAAACAGCGCGAAACCGTGGGCCAGGGACGCCTGCACGAGGCCGGCCGGAGTCGCCGACCCATCGTCGGTAAGCTTGTCTGAAAGTCATCCAAACACCAGTTAGCAAAATTAATGTACACGTAGAGATGCTGTAATCGATGAGCTGAGATACTGAGATGGGATTTTTTTTTTCTTTCTTACTGAATGCCATGCCGGAACCTTCGCCGGCGAAGACAAAGATGAGCACGGAAATGAACTCGGCCAGGGCAGCCTTAAGGGTGTCGGCATGGCCGAACTCCGCCGGAGATCCGATCGCAATTCTAGGCATTTTGGGCGGAGCTTTGTTTTGGTTATAGACTCTTAAGTAGAGAGTAGGGTCTAAACTCTCGAGTTGCTTACCGCCTCGTGGTGGCTTCTGAGAGGTACCTCAGAGGCCTTTATATATTACAAGGGCTTCAGCTTCAGCACGGATCACCCAAGGAAACCGGAAGATCCTGTCCACAACCGGGAGGAGCAGGTAACATTTGCCATTTATTCAACGATTGGCATTATTTGGACATTAATGTAATTATTCAACGAGATGCATTTATTCAACTTAACAATGTTAATATAATATGATCATTCAATGAGAAGTTAATAGAATATTGATATTTAAAAATATTTTTATAAAATATAGATATTTTTATTTATTTTTATTTTTTCTCTGAAATGTATGTTTTTTTAATTATGAAATATAATAATAAATTTATATTAACGATTTCAAGTTAATACATTTTAATTTTGAAAAACAAATGAATTCAATCATAATAAATAGAATAATGAATTTTTAAATAAAAAATGAACTCAAATTTGAAAAATAAAAAAGGGTAGACAATTGGTAATATTCAATAAAGTTAGGGATATAACCTTATTTTTTGACAAATTTTCAAATGCAATAAATTTTGATTCTTACCAATAATTAAATTTTTTATTTTTTTAAAATAAGTTTCAGTAATTTAAAATAAATTCTGAATAATATCTCAAAAAATACATTGGTTATATAATAAATAATTTTTTTGTTTTATTTTATAATAAACTATAAATGACGATTTCTTAAAGTATTAAAAATCTTTAAATAAATATATGAAAAATTAATCAATGAGACAAGTCCGGAACTGAACCATCCAGCGTTCATAGCTCGACACGTGTACGAGTCGGTGTGACGTGGACCGACCACGGGCGGGGCGGTGAAATTCTAATCGCCGTCCAAGAGCCTTGGGGACGTAAGTAAGGAAGGCCTACAGGCCACAAATGATTGTTGTCTGTTTTCGACCTTACCGACCATGGGATTTGATTAATGGAGAAAGGCGGTCGATAATGGACCAATGGGGTCGTTTGCTGCCATGGAGCAATGGTCATAGCCGTCCACATCCACACAGTCCCAGATTTTGTTGGTGGATTGAGATGATGAACGGTGTTGATCACAGGAGCGGCCCCAACCTCTGTCTAAATCAGTGAGACTAAACGCGATCAAGATCAACGGTGATGAGGCCGGAAGAAAGGTGGCAAAAATCCGTTCGGACTGGTTAACCGATGGGTCAAGTAGTTGATGAATACGGGTTCAGATGCTTGAGAACAAAAAGGCGGATTCCATAGTTACATCGGGGGCAGGTCTATCAGACCCGATCAATTGCCACTCCTACAAGATCGAGAAGGGACGTACAATCCCGCACTTGCAAAATCTTTTGCTAAGGCATATGCTGCAATATGGTTTCATTTGTTTTCATTATCTAAGTTCTTATATTCAACTTCAATTTTGACTAATCAATAGGTTGAAAGTCAAGAATAAATACCATTCTCATTGGCCGATACGATCATTTACAATGATCCCATATAATATGTTCCTAATGAGGTGTAATCAGCAATTCAAAAAAAGTTAATCCAACTTAAATATTATATGATAAAATATTAAAAATAATATAAATATTTGTACATAACTCAATTTATATATAAATATTTAATTTAATTTATAGATATTTTGTGTTAATTCAATTTAAAAACATATGTTACATTAATTATTAAATTAAAGACAAATATTTCTTCAATAATTGTATTTAAATCCATATATATGATTTGAGATTTTAGTAAAAATAATATGATGGCAAAATGATAATAAATAGTAAATTATGTAAACCATCCAAGATATCAATGTTATATACTAATTAATGACTTAATGCTATATAATATATGGTGTGATTAATTGATGATTTATTTATTCTATCCGGTACACAACTCTCAATATAAAAGACAACATCAATAATATGGAAAACAAGCATAACACGCACTAGAACTTAGAAGAAGTCAACTGCCTATGCCCTGAGATTAGATCCAAGAAATAATGTTTGAGATAAGATAAAATATTAAAAGGCAAGCTAAAAAGCTCCCTCCCATGTCCATGTGACACCACCCAATTGATGCCATATATAATTTTATTACCCTCTAATTTGAACCTTATTCTCTAATTAATTACATTTTACAATAATCCACAGCCTCTAATCTTGTACCAATACCTTTGGCTCCCACCAATTCACACTGTCAAATCCTCTCAACAACAACAAAAATATCTAGCACCTCGTTTAGCAGTACATGTGTTGTCCACGTGAAATATTAATGATAAAATGCTTATTAATTTTATATTTGGCCAATAATAATAAATTATTGCTATAATTATTTTTTAATATTAATTAATAAATTATATATAATATAGAGGCGGTGTGGAGTGAAGAGTCTTTGGATTATTTGAATATTATATAATGGACGGCTGGATCAAGTGGCCTTTCCGGCAGGAGAAAATTTATTACTTCAGCGCGTTATCCTCTTAATTTTTTAACGATTATTTTGAGTGAAATAATTAATTAATTAATATTTTAGGGAAGAATAATTCTCTGGGACTCCCGACAGAGCTATGGATCGAACGTTGGAATTCCCGATGAGCCACATACGATCAAAAGGATTCCCAGACAGTGAACATCTGGACGACGCCCGCTGGCTAGGCCACGATAGATTATTCTCTGTCGTGTTTTTGATCATGTGATTCCGTTTGAATTTAATTCAAATCAAGAGCAGTATTTAGTTCCAGAATTAACATAAAAATAATTTTTATTTTTTTAAACCTATAATATATTATTAAGGTTTCAAATTCAATTATTTTAGCTAATATTTATAATTTAATAATAAAAAATGAAAAATTTAGATAAAATTAGGTAATATTGTTATATTATTTAATTAAATATTTGTATAATATGAGAGATTTATATGAATTTAATGAAAATTTTAATTGTATAACGTGAGGGATTTATATGGGATTAATAAAATTTTTAATTAAAATATTACTAATATAATCTAGAACATATTAATAGAATAGGGGACAAATCTAGATTTATATTTCTCTACTCTAATATGATTTATTGTTTATTATTAATATAATATAAGAATAAATTCGTGTTGATAATATAAATTAAATAATAAAATAGTTAGTAAATTACGTATTATTAAATATATTAGCTAAGAAAAAAATAAAAAAAGTCTATTAAATATAAATGGAGCAAAATTAGAAGAATAACTTGAAAATAATTTATATTGAGATTGAATTGTCAACGTTTAAAAAGAAAAAAATTTAATTGAAATTTGATAGAATAATTATATTTAAATCAAAGATAATAAGTATTTTAAAATAAGAAAAAAATTAAATAAAAAAGATATAACCAAAATAAAGAATTAAGTAGTAATATAAGGAAAAAATATATTGAAAATTAGGGTAAATATGTAATTTTAATTAAAATAACTAAATATTTAAAAAATAATAAGTATTTTTATACTATTTTAAAAATATAGATATAAGTTAGAATTTTGAAAAAAAAGATCGAGTTAGGCTTTTTTTAGTATTTATAACTTAATTTTTTTAAGATTAAATTGAAAACGATAAAATAAAATAATGAGTTGCGAAATAAAATTTATAAAGAAAACTAACTTTTTCTGTATTTACCATAATATTCTACCCATAAGTTTTTATTAATAAATTTTTCATATTATAAATAATAATATATAAAATATAGAAAAAAATGTTTATATTATTATGGTAATACTTATATAATGAAAATTTTAAATAAATAAAATATATTAAAAAAATAAATAATATTTAAAAAAATTCAGATAAATAAGAAAAAATTTAGGATTTTTTTATAATAAACTATGTTGTGTTAGATAGATGTATATTATATCTCCAATTTAATTTATTTATTATTAAATAATATAATTATATATATAATATATCATAAATGATCTAATATGAGCCTAAAACAAGTTTGAAACGCTCCACACTAAAAACTATTAAATATTCTCAATAATTTGATATTATATTTGATGAATTATTTTATATTTTTTCAAGTAAATATCATATAATTTAATATTTATTATAAATTAATTTTTAAAATTAATAGAGATAATATTGAAAATAAAAATAAAAAATAGGGAGATAGCAGTTATAATGAAGAAAATAAAGTAATAGTAGTTATAATATTATTAATTTGTTGTATTTAATTTTTTACTTATAATAGTATACCATCTATCTTGAATTATTTGATAAATTATTATTTTATATTTTTCTCTCTATCAATTTTTCCATAATATTAGAGCTTTTTTTTTTTGAGGAAACTACAAGTATTACTATCTTTTGAGGGTGAGAACATCTTATTTAGTTAATTGGTTACTTTTTACATCATTTTGTATCATAATTATACCTGATTAATATATACTATTTTACAACGTTAATTTATTAAGATTTTCAATATTAATTTTCGTAGGGTAGGTTTTGTTCTTCACTAAATTTTTTACTTTTATCTGAATTAGAGTAGTTCTTATAATATTTATATATTTCTTTATCATTGTAATCATATTTTTCTCACCACTATCAATAAATTAAAAGTCAAATACTTTATTTTTTTACCCAACTTCTATATTTCTCATTCTACTCTAAATATTTTTTAAAATTATTTTTATTATCTGTTCCACTCTATTACATTATATTGTTCTTCTCTATTCTATTCTATTCACATTTTCATATTATAATTCATGTTTTCTACTGCACTTATACATCATCACATTTATAGTTTTCCTCTATTTGCCTGAACTCGAATTAAAATACTAGCTTCACTATTAATTTTATCTCTTCAAAATCTATTTTTCTAACTCAATAACATCTCATATATTATATAATCAAAAGTTATTATCTTATCGAATTAGTCGGATATTTAGATTTCAGTTTTTTGACAACTTTTCTATCGTCATTTTTATTTTTTGTGCATCTTTATCCACAAGATCTCATTTCTATAATTAAATTACATTAATCGAACTATTCTTCTAAATTGATCATTATTCTATCCTCAATTATTATTATATATCGATATTATCCTAAATTGACCATTAATCTTCCCTAACAAAATGGATTTCTTACTTTTCCCTTATCTCTCTACCATTTTATATGAATTGCAACAAACATTATTAATTTTATATGATACTCTCATTTAATATTTTTATTAATCATAATATATATTTGGAATATTTACTAAATAACTAATAATATACTTAATTTTTTTTGCGTGTCAAACCTTTTTCAAGTGTTTATAATGATTTTATTGCATATATGCCTTAAAAATATAGTATACACATCAATATATAATTATGCAAGAAATTACTATTATGTAAATATTTTAACATTTTTCATTTTTGAATAATTTAAATGAGTAAATTCAACCATTTTAAATTTTTTTTAACTTTATATTAAAATTTAATATTAATATCGCTATTTTTTTTAATATTGCGAGTAATAATATAAATAATATTAAAAATAAAATTAGAAAGAAAATAAATAAATAATAGTTAAAATCTTATTAATTTATGTTATTTAATTTTATAACTATATATTGTAAATTATATATCTTGAATTTATAAGATAAATTATTATTTTATATTTTTATATATATTAATTTTTTTTAAAATGATGCATAATTATTTTTTATAAAAAAAAGTAAATTTAATAAATATAGAATAAAATTCGTAATTTTAAAATATATATATAAGTAAATTTGTACTAAATTTAATAAAATAATAAAATATCTTTGAATAAAATATCACTCCTTAAAAATTAGATCGATGTGATGGAATATCATAATTATCACTCCTGAATATGATATGCGCAGTAAACGTATTTTCTAATTCAGCCTCTTCTTTTTAAATGAAACCTTTTAGGTTTTAGTTGAGAATTGATTGAGCAAAAAAGAAAAAAACTAGCTGAGAGAATATGGCCGGTGAACCAGTGGGCTTCGGACGGAGGATCGGTGGCGGAGGAAGAAGAGAGACGAGACGGTGTCCGCTCTCTTTGTGAACAGAGACCGACTGTAGACTTGTCGTAGGCTGCCTCTCTAAGACGAGGCGATTATCGCCACTGTTCGCTGCCTTGAGAAACGGAAATTAGCTGATCTTCCGTTTGTCTTCAGAGGAGCTGCAGTTTTAGTCAGAGCTGGTTTTCAGATTGGGCTATTGTTATTTATTTTATAGAGGGAGTGAGAGGTGCATGGACTATGGCAGAAGAGCCGGCAACAGTCGAAGGTAGCTGGAGCAGGTTATGGAGAGGCCTATTTGTCGTCAGTGGCATTATGACGACTCTCGTCATCTACGGTGTTCTGCAGGTCGCTATGCTTTGTCTCTCCGAGTCTTTTACTGTTTGGTTATATTTCCATTTTATTTTGGAGTCACATCCCCGCCTCTGGATTTCGAACTGCTAAATCTGTTCATGATTTGGCTGGCGATCAGAAAGGGGACATTAATTGATTGCTGCAGCATGAAAAATTAGCTACTCCGGAAGAAGGAAGATTTGGTTATCTTTTTTTCTCTTAGTACTATCGATTCTTTATCGGGGTGCACAAATTAACTATAGGAAGGTTTTTTTTTTTAAAAAAAAAAGTGGTTTTATATTTTAAGAGGCAGACTAAACTGCGGAAAAGGAACCAGAGATAAAGCTTAAGCAAATTTGCGAGGATCATGGAAGCAAGTACTTTGAGAAGGTGCAAGTTTGTGATTTATAATGATTGGATTCTGCCAAACTTCATCAAATGTCTTTAATCATCATCTTCTGTTTGGGTCTATGTTTATTGCTGCTGGAAAACTTTATTGATCTCTACTGATAGAACATGTAAGAAGATTCTCTTACTGGGTTCTTGATTCCATGATAACACAAGTAATAGCTGGGTCATGTTATTTTGGGATAAATCAGAATCTATGGAGGGACTAAGGCACTATTCTTGTAAATGGCTGCTGTATTATGATAACAGAAAATCTTTTAGGATATTCAACACGGGAGAAGGAGAAGATGCACCTTGGTTAGAGTATTACAGAGAGATATTTGAGATCCTATATGGTGGGAATATGACATGTACAATAGGTCCAGAATGCTTAGAATCGAGAACTTGAGAAATTGGTAGTGTTCTTCGACTTTGCTGAATACTGACATGTACAATAGGTCCAGAATGCTTAGAATCGGGAACTTCAGATGTTTGTAGTGTTATTTGACTTTGCTGGCCTGAACTATCAAACTCTGCTGCTCATAGCCTGTCTGGAAAATTGATGTTTCTATTTTTTGCAATTTCTTAGTTAGTTCTTACCAGTATTTAGTCTATATGGACACAGCTGAGGGAGATCATCTCTTCCAGTTAAAGATAATCTGGCAAATCAAGGTTGCACCCAAGGTTCTTTCTTTTCTCCAAGATGCAACTTTGGATCATATTCAAAGATTAATGATTCAAGTGTCAGATATGGTTTTGGCTAATTGATGTTTGCTTTGAAATTGAATGAATAATTTGTTAATCATCATTCTTCATTATTCTAACAACGATAGAGTGTGAGCTGTTGACTTTTATGTTGAGCCCTTGAAAGGAATGACAACATGCATTATTGGCCGATAATTTAGATGTATCCATAGAATCCCATTTGGTATTCTTAAAGAGGATGATCAAAACAAACCATATTTCCTTATTTGGATTCTATGCTTAGAAGAATTTTCAGAGGATGGATTTCCTTAATCTTTGTTCTTAAATAAATTTCTTCAAGCTGTTATGCTTTGTTGTAGACAAAAATATAGGTGGGACAATCCTGGATCACCAGACTTGAGTAGCTTCTTTTTCTCTTCATTAGGGCAGGCTTTTTTGGGTCATCTTTCAATCCTTTATCTTACCTATAGGGTTTTTCATCTCTACCAATTAAAAAGAGAGTCAGAAGGAGATCTCATGACCATCTAGTCAAAGGCTTTAGAGTAATGTGTGAAGTTTCTTTCTGCAGGAAAAGATCATGAGAGTATCTTATGGTCCAAACAAGGAATTCTTCCGCTATTCATTATTTCTTGTTTTCTGCAATCGCATCACAACTTCTGCTGTTTCTGCAGCAGTTCTACTTGTGAGTTTCCTACAGGATATCTTGTTTCTGTTCGACATTAGTAAACAAGGGGAGACTTTGTCCTTATGTAGAAGATAAGAAGGCATCATGATTTTTATTGCTTGTAAAATGCAATACTTTTCCTTGCATAAACACTGTAAAGTTGATTGATAATGTTTAATCTCCTTTTTAGGCAAGTAAGAAGGCCTTGGACCCGGTTGCTCCTATTTCCAAGTATTGTCTTGTATCAGTATCTAATATACTAACCACAACATGTCAATATGAGGTAATTTGCATCCTTATCTATTACCATCTGTCAAAGTCTGTACACATTTGAATATTCTATATTGGATAAAGAACCATTCTCCATCATGGAAAATTGAACAATTTTGACATTGACTTGCAATCCTGTGGACTATTATTGATTGTTGCAGGCCCTAAAATATGTCAGTTTTCCTGTCCAGACACTTGCAAAGTGTGCAAAGATGATACCTGTTATGGTAAGTTGGAATCTCTGGGTATACTTCAGCAATTTATACTGCAAGTTCCTTCTATCACATATTACTTGAGCTTGAACTGTGTAGACATGCAATCTAGTGTCCATCTGCTGAAAGAATAATGTAGGCCACTGAAATTTGCACTATGTAATTCATTCAGCTATTCATCTGTGCATCAGTGATAGATTCATAAGTTGACTCCAAAGTAGTGGAGTTAATTGCTAGATTAAAATTTATATTTTATAACCTGTTACTGACAGTAGCCTTTATATTCTTTCTATGCATCTGTGCAATGAAATTCAATCCAAACTGACTTCCTAATTTAAAAAAACTCGATTATTTATAGTTCAGGTTTTAGATGTCTTCCCTTTGAGAAGGAAGCTCTTACATTTTTTTAAAAGAGAGACCCTAGTCAATTTTCTCTCCTATTTTCACGTGTACAAGGTTTTATTGTGAATTTATATCAGCTATGTTCTAACAGTTGTATTTTAATCAACAATTTTTTAACCATAGTTTCTTCCTTCAACAGGTCTGGGGAACTGTTATTATGCGAAAGAAGTATAAAGGACCAGACTATTTATTAGCTTTTCTGGTGACAGTGGGTTGCTCGATTTTTATTTTATACCCTGTAATGCTTATGATTGTGGTTTTTTATTTGCCCTTTTTCTTTCTTAATTCTATAATAGGTCACTGTATGGTAATTGATAATGCTAGTTCAAATATAAAAACCTTGTCCAGTATCCCCTGTGGAAATTTGAAAGAAAATCTTGTCCTATAATCTTATAATATTGTTGGATAAGAATGTGCAGTACATTTAGCTTCTTGAACATTGGTCAGTATTATGCGTGTTTTATTTGTAGAATGGATCTGACATTAATCCATACAATAAAGGAAGGGAAAACACCATCTGGGGTGTTTCTTTGATGATTGGTTATCTTGGGTATACTCTTTGACCTTCATCTCCTTTTTTCTATACTGAAACTACAACAAAGTCCTTGTTGGCAATTAACTGGCTTGGTTAATATGAGGGTGTTACCTTCTACTTCTTTGCTATTCAGTTTTCAAGTCTCTAATCAACAAGTTACACAAATTTTCATGCAGGTTTGATGGGTTTACTAGCACTTTTCAAGATAAATTATTCAAGGGCTATAACATGGAGATTCACAATCAAATTTTCTACACATCCTTGTTATCTTGTTTCATCAGTTTCACCGGTTTGTTACTTTCTCTGCACTTCCTGATCTTCAATTTTATTGTTTAGGAGAGTAATTAGAAATTCTTATATTTTATCTATAGGTCTTATACTACAAGGACAACTCATTCTCGCAATTGATTTTGCTTATTACCATCGTGATTGCTTATGGGATATTGTGATGCTCTCGACTGTAAGTGGAATGTACACATAGTCCATTTAATTAATCTTCATCCTTTTCTCTCGACCTCAATTTACATCCATTGGTTTGTAGAGACTTCAGCCAAATGACCACATTAATGAACCCTGGTTGTGACAGGTGGCAACGGCCAGTCAATTTTTCATTTCTTACACCATTCGCACATTTGGTGCCCTCACATTCGCCACCATAATGACAACAAGACAGGTAACAAGTGAACTAACCATAAAAAAACTAAATTCCCTTGTCTTCCATCAACTGCTCTGATTTAATGTCACTTTTGTTATAGTTGGTTAGTATCTTGTTGTCTTGTATATGGTTTGGTCATCCCCTCACCTACCAGCAGATTCTAGGAGCTGTAAGCCTCAACTCAAGGATTATTATATCTATATTAACTTTAAATAATCTTTTCGTTTATAATCCTAATCTGGTGTCTCCCTCTCCTCTCTATATATCGTCAGGTCATTGTCTATGGTGCCTTGTACTCGAAGAGCTTCCTAAGAAAGCAGCCTCAAAAGTCTCTGCCCTCAGTTCAAATGGAAACTGGAGCCGCAGCAAAGTGAATGTACATGGCATACCATCTAACTTGGTAATTTTTGGAAGCTACTTTGTCTTCCAGCTACTAATCTAATCTGTCACAAAACCCAACTTTTTAGAAGTTTGACCCAAAGCTTAAGAGGCTACACTCGGGGCAGCAGCTTAGCCAGGGATATTCTATTGCTTAGGTACAGATCAGTTGAGGTACACGGGATTTTGTATTTCATTTAGTTTTCTGTAACAGTGTCCTTTCCGCTTCATCTCCACTTGAATCTGGCACTCTATTAACGCAATGTTTAGATTGAGCGGTTTGGGGGAGTGATTTGGAGAGATAAATAAATTATTTATTTGGTAAATTTTTTTAGAGGGGTTTGGAGTGGTTTAAAAATCACTCCAAATTCTTTTAAAACCATTTGTTATATTAAAAAGTAATTCCTCCAATTTTGGGTAAAAACCCCTTCAAAACCCTTTTAATCACTCCAATTTTGGGAGTTTTGAAACGAGCGTGTGCTATATCTCAAGGTTGTTCTTATTTTTACCTTAATAAATTTATAAGTTAATTATTATTTTTATATATTTCTAATTTTTTTCTTTCATTTACAAATATTTAAAATCAAGATTTTTTATATAACATATTCTACATTTATTTTCTGTTTGTATTAACTGTTTTTATGTATTTTACATAGTTATTTTGTATGGTCAGTCATTTTTTGTAGTTATTTTTTGTTAATTTTTATATTAGTTAAGTTTTATATTTTATATTTAGTTATTATGTTTAAATATATTGAGATTTTAATTTGTTATGTTTATTTACTGATATAGTATGGATTCTGAGTTATTAAATAATGTTATCATTTGTATGGATTCTAAGATATTAAATAATGTTATCATTGCATATAAAGAAAAGTAAATTACAGTTGTTAATTTCATATTTTCTTTTATTATTTGAATGTTTTTTGAAAATATTCTTATCAAAATCGTGTTTAACACATAAAATAAGAAAATTAAAATTGTTATTTTGAATAGAATTATTAATAGTGAATTATAATTTAATTTAATTAGAATGGGAGTAAATTTTTTTTAAATTGATGTAATTTGTTGAAAAGGTAAGGAAATTTAAAACTTATAAAAAAATCATCAGATTATAAAATTACTATATATATTAACAAATATTGCTACAAAGGGAGTATTTCAATTTTGGTTTCAAATATTTATAAAAACTATAAGTAAACATTTTTATAATATATTGAAATTTATAATTTAAATAAAATAAAACTTATTTGTCAACTAGACAGTAAAGAGATTTTTCACAAAATACTTAATATAATAAATTATTTCCATATTTTAAGGTAATTTAAATTTATCAGATAAATTTTAAATAAAAATAATATTATTGTTATTTATCTTATATATTTTTTATAATTACGGAATTGTATTAATGTAGTATATGACACTTATTTGTTCGTATTAATACTATATCATTTAAAAGAATAAATAAGAAATGTCTTACAAAATACTTGATAACTATTTAACATTCGTCATATTTCATTTTGTAATTAAATTGAACCAAAATATGGTATTTTGAATAAACGATTACTTATCTTTAAAAAAGTTTAATTATATAGTTCAAACTACCTATTTACATCTTTTTATATTTTATATTATTATTTGATGAATTTATAGCTTAATAAATAGCTTATTACGAAGTTGATTTTGATGTTGATAAAATGAATATTAGTGATGTTGATTGCAATAATTATAGATTTAAAAGGAAAAATGAGATTGAAGGATAAATTATTATAGATGTATTAGGTGTTTGTATGATTATGTTATTTGATTAATTTTAATTTTATAATGATATATTTATTTGAATATATATTATTTTATTATTATATTTAGATATTAATATATTTATTTTATATTATTTACAAATATTATTATGACATATTAATAAAATAAAGTAAATTAACTTATATTATGCTTATTTATACAATGGAAGAATTATTAGTATGATTATTATAATAAATTTTAATTAATTACGAATATTAAAGTGTATAAATAAATTTATTTATATATTTTATTATATATATATAATTATTTAAAAATATTTAATTTAATAATAAAATAGTATATTTATACTTCTAATTAACTTCACTTCCCCTAATTTAAAACTATTTAATATCGCCTCCAAACTCATCACTTCACCTTCACCTCCCCTTTAAAACCTATTATTTCACCTCTCTCCAAATTGCTCATAATCCCTCGATCCAAATATATCTTTAAGGGCAACTCTCTATTTTCTTTTCCTTGCGCCAATTTGTTGCTGAGCCTAACTATTTCCTTTTTGGGTTTAAGGAGCCTAACATTTTGTGTGGGATGAAAGGAAAGAAAAAAATGGCTGAATCTTTATTCCTTCTTCCTCCTCCCTAGTGCCCTTTTGTATTATGTTAAAATAAGTGACCTAATCAATCTCTTTTCCCATTTGAAAACCTATATAGAATGTTCATCAAATAAAATAATTTAAGAATTTTATTTGATAGAGCAATTATCTTAAAGTTATTATGAAATGTAATTAATAAAAAGTAGTGGAATAGGTTCCTTGAAAGAGTTAATGCTCATTCCATGTTCTTATATCTAGATCTTTGGCATAAAGTGAGTTGGTGTGAAATACTGTGGGTTGGTAAAATATTATACTAATATTTATTTAAAATTCTAATGTGACAAGTTATAGTATTCAATTTTTTATTTTATCTTATACTCAATATTTTTATTTCTTGTAAATGTGAGATCATAGTTTGAATATTCTTTTTTTTTCTCATGGAATATGGTTGTAGTGTCAAGATCAAAACCCAATTTGGCATATAGATTGCAAAGCAAATGCCTAACAAGGGAAACTATCTGAACAATAAGAAAAGAAACATTATGAGATAACTTACTACATGCAGAGTTGGCCGATCAGACAACTACTCTATGGAGCTAGGAATCTGTGCAACCCTAAATATGGATGAATTCATGTGGGAAGAAAAAGGAAGAAATTGCATTTGCCACTGTAGACTAATGCTGGTAAGAGCTACTGCATCCAAAACCACAATCATGTTACTTATCTCAGATACATTAGACAAGGTAGTGAGATGGAAGTCTAACATTTCATGTTGCTGCTATGCAATCATTTCATGTTCCTTGATCCAAAAGTCTGGATGAAGAAATCTTGCTTATATGATCATTGCAGTTAGGTTGCAGAAAGCTACTTAATTCCTTGATCTACAAGCTCATTTTCATTAGGATGGGATACTGATGATCCAGAGGTCCGATCGCATGACCCTATAGCTTGATGTTAGCTGGCCCTTCACCTCTTACCATCTCATCTCTCTATGGATTTTTTGCCCAAAAATCTTTCTATGAATTTAATTATGCTAAACTACATATAAAAGTAACAATTTAGTATTAAATATTTTAAAATACTCTTTCAGTACTAAGCATTTGATAAAATACATTTACTTAGTGCGATGATATTTAATAAAATAAATACTTATTTGATACATAAAGAATCTTTTTAAAATTTTTAATTACAAATTGTCAAGAGACATTTTAAAATTTTTTATATAAATTGTAATTTTTACCGAGCAAAACATGGCACGCATTACCCAAATTTTAATTACAAATTGTCAATTGGGACATTTGTAATTTTTATGGTACCCAAAATCATATACAAAATTACTTTTTAAATATTGGAAGAGGATTCTTGGATGATGACTACAACAAATTTGATATGGTTAAATAAAATATTATACAATTTATATCATATAAAATGTTATGACATATTAAAATTATCCGGTAAATGTATTTTTATTTGGAAAAGAAGATTAATAAATTAATAAAATATTATTTTAAATTTGAGTTTTGTTTAGATAATATAATTTAGAATTATAAATAATTCTAAATAAATGCTAATTAAAGTATTTGAACATTATATATTATTAATTTAAATATAAATTATGTTAACAATTTATTAAAAAATATAATAAATTCTATTAACAAGGGTTAGTTTACACTGCTAAAATGGCTCCGAGGGATTTGGAAGTCCACGAAGACGAAGATCTCTCGTCTCCATTCTTTCTGTTACAGTAGGAGTGATCTCTCTGTTTCACAAGCTTATCCCCAAGCTCTTCAGTTTCCCCTTCCCCCCCCCCCCCCCCCCCCCCCCCCCCGGCCTATAAATGATTGCTCTCAACTCCATTCACATTCAGTCCTCTGCTACTCTTGCTATTATTGCTCTGTTTGTTGATACGCACAGAGAGGATGATGGATCTTGATCTGTCCCCAAAGCTCCCCAAGAATGTGTATGGCGGAAATGGCGGATCTTACCTCGCCTGGAACCCCTCCGATCTGCCCATGTTGAAGGCCGGAAACATTGGCGCCGGAAAGCTGGCCCTGGAGAAGCACGGCTTCGCTCTTCCTGGCTACTCTGACTCTGCTAAAGTTGCTTACGTCCTCCAAGGTACTACTTTGCAGTCACAGAGATTCTGACGGATGAAGCTCCTCATTGACAAGAGCATATAAATTGTATGTTTTCTCTGTGGTTATTCCTACTTAGGGTGTGGGACTGCTGGGGTTGTCCTACCTGAGAAGGAGGAGAAGGTGATCGCCATCAAGAAGGGCGACGCCATGGCCATCCCCTTTGGGACGGTGACGTGGTGGTTCAACAAGGAGGACACCGACCTCGTGGTCCTCTTCCTCGGCGAGACCTCCAAGGCTCACAAGGCCGGAGAGTTCACCGACTTCTTCTTGACGGGCTCAAATGGCGTCTTCTCGGGCTTCTCCACGGAGTTCCTCTGCAGGGCTACCGACCTTGGAGAGAATGACGTGAAGGCTCTCGTCGGAAACCAGAAGGGCAGCGGCATCGTCAAGCTCGATCCGGCATTCCAGATGCCCGAGCCCAAGAAGGAGCACCGGGAGGGTAAAGTGGTGTTCATTTTATCCATTTAACTAATCATCAATCCCAATGAGATAGCATATCTATACGAGGCTTGCTGGTTTCTCCCTCAATTCAGGCATGGCGCTGAACTGCTTAGAAGCTCCCCTAGACGTGGACATCCCGAACGGCGGCCGAGTGGTGGTTCTAAACACAAAGAACCTACCGCTGGTGGGAGAGGTCGGGCTCGGGGCTGACCTGGTCAGGCTCGATGGCAGCGCAATGTGCTCTCCTGGATTCTCCTGCGACTCGGCCCTACAGGTGACCTACATTGTCAGGGGCAGCGGTAGGGCCCAGGTGGTCGGAGTTGACGGAAAGAGGGTCTTGGAGGTAACCGTCAAGGCCGGTAGCCTCTTCATCGTCCCGAGGTTCTTCGTTGTGTCGAAGATAGCCGATCCTGATGGCATGGAGTGGTTCTCCATCATCAGCACACCCAAGTAATAAGAAGCCCTCTCAGATTGCAGTGCTGCTGCAGTTCTCACCTTTTCTCTTTTTTCTGTTTGATTCTGACGACAATTTTTGCTCTCGCGTTGCTGTGTACTGTGGCAGCCCGATATTCACCAACCTTGCCGGAAAGACATCGGTGTGGAAGGCGCTGTCTCCGCAGGTGCTGCAGGCTGCCTTCAGCGTCGCGCCGGAGGCCGAGAAGCTCTTCTCTTCCAAGAGGAACTCGGACGCCGTCTTCTTCCCTCCGCCCAACTGAAATCGACCCATTGAGCACAAGTGGATGACATGCATGCCATGGAGAACATCTACCTTTAGTTTATTTTGATTTTCTCCCCTTCTCTTCCAAGAGAGGTTTTTTTCTTTAATTTCCCACCTTGGAACAAGCTCTACCATAAAATATGAGAAGAGCAAACTACTAACAGAGTTGTGCATAGGAATTCGCCCATCTTTTCGAATAAATTATACTACAGCTTAATTGCCTTAATTCAATGACTTGGGTCATTTGGAGGTAAAAAAGTATGATAATCTCAACTGCATACAAAAATAGAAATGTATCTGAATTGTAAAAATTTATTTGAGTCAAATAAAAATTATAATTTTATTTCTTTTATAGTCAACTCGAGTCATTGAAACTAACAACAGTAAATTAATGATTTCATTTTTGTAACATGTGCCCCCAATTTCTTAAAAAGTAGTTGTTGCATAATAAAAGTGTCTTCTTTAAATATGGGGACTTTTCAATGCCCTATAAAAAGTAGAGAGTGGGAACATAAAAACTAAAGCCACCCTACTCCTTCACCTTCAACAAGTATAGAGGTCAGTCATAGAGAATCCCAATCACCTGTCACTTCACTGTATATAGGGTCAAAGTTCAGTGTTTTAGATAGGACGGGGAGGCACTTGGAGTGTGAGTTCATTTTCTTATTTATGGGGCTGTTCGCCAGTGGGCCACCTACCACCAAAACCAGGAAGGGGAGGGAGTTCTCACCCCAAAGCTAGCAGCAACCAACAAAATGCAAATTCAGCAAGCATAGTGGAGACCAGACCCGACCCTCTTTCCTGAAATTTTATCCTCCCCCAGAGACTTCTCCTTTATCCCCAATTCCTCATCCTTATTTCTCTAGCAAATGCCAGCAGACCCGGAGTATATTCATCTACGAAGGCTACTCTACTCCTCCTTGGATTTTAATTTATACTATATTGCTACCACCACTACAAACTCCTCCCAGGAAGATCCAGATGCAGGCCGACAAAGTGAGGGCTTGATGGCTGACTATGGAGGAGGCAACAGTTGGTACAATCCCGGATGGATGAGGGGAATCATGTGGGTGTTAAGAGCCTCCATCCAGCATTATCTTTCCCAGCATGGCTTTGCACCCTTCAAGCTTTCCCTTTAAGACTGAGAATCAACTGTTCTACGAAATGATCATATCTTCCACAAGCAAATTACCATCATTACAAATGCCCTCAAGAATAATATCTGAGATGACCAGACTCATGTGAATCCAAATTAGTATTGGACAATGCATGTTTCTGGATCTTCTTCACATTTGTCTGATCTTCATCTCAAATATTTCACCATGAGAAAAAAGTACTGAACTATCCAGCCAAAGGTCTTATGACTGCCAGTCCCCATGCCCATGTATTACCTATTCTAAAAATGTATCTGCTTGAACGAAGCTTGAAGTCATAATGACTATTCTAGCAAAGGCATGAAATGCTTTTATAGTTCCTAGCTTCATAAAAGATGGTCCTTCATCAAATGCTTAGTAAGATGGACGGAGCTAAAGATCAGCAGCTGCACAAGAAAAGCAAAGTTAGTGCGAAGGTAAGTGGCAACTCACAGAAATTAAGCATAATATGCTTAAGGTCATCTTGGACTACATCGAATATCAAGGGTTTGAAGGCATCCATGTTCTGTTGTAGCTTGAAATACTCACTTGATAGCACATAGACCAGCTTTCTTCAGCAAAAATGTGCCAGTTTGAAATGATATGGATCTTCCAAAAAAAAAATAAAAAGGAAGGTTCTTCCATTTCTGTACACCTCAGTCACAAGGTCAATTTGCAATACCAAGCTGGCAAATATCAGAAATGCTCTCTCTTATATATTGGCATATCATCAAACTCGTCACTCACTCCATGACTAAAACTTCCTTCCTGATCCTCAATTTTTCTTGTTTTATGAGCATCCTCAGGTTCATTTGTTGGGCAACTCTCCGACTGTCTCTCTCTTGAGTTCCCACCTTCATGATAGACTGAATCATCACCCTGTGTACAAAGCCGATATGACCGAGAACCACCATTGCTATTGTAAGTAAAACCCTTGTTTTCAGAACCGTAACTGGGCCTCAACTGCCGGTCAGATCCTCGTTTCTCATTCAACAGTCTTCCCTCATCTGCATTTTCAGTTCCAGATAGATCATGAAACCGAGCAGCACCACGCATAGGAAATCTGTAGTACTGATCTCCAGTAGTCCTTTCTCGAGAATTTGACATATCATACCTCCGAGTCCGGAATGAAACCCTAGTAGACGAGTCTCTATTATGCATTATTGGCCTAGTAAAGCCGGTGTCCCTTCCAGAGTTCATTTCCCTCATATCATTTAATCGACGAGAAGTATAAGGTGGAGAATTGTGTCGCCTTAGAACCTCACCACGGAAATAAGCACGATCAGGCGATCCCATTCTCTCTCTTCTATACATTGGAGGGGACCTTCTAGGTGCCATTTCTGAATGCCGAACAAATCCATCAGGGGACCGCTGTACTGGAGAGCGACTTCTTAATCTTACAGGAGATTTTGAATTTATGCGATGATAACCCTTTCCACTGAATGAACCAATATTCCTCTCCCGTTGAGAAAATCCATACCTTACGCCAACCAATTCAGAATCATCCATGCCAGTCCGTCTACTTGGGTTCATATTTTGCAGTACTCTACCCACGATAGGTGGACTACGTGTCACAGGGCCTTCTCTACCTTCATGTGCTCGTCTCATTGAGTTCTGACCATTAAAGTTCCTTGAGTTCTCCTCCATCAAAAATCTATGCCCACCCCGCCTAGTACCAACAAATCTATTGTCTGGAGAAACATTATAGTTCCTGTAACCTGGATTATATCTGTACTGGGTAGCACGGAACTCCAGTGGTTCTTTATGGATTTCTGAACCAAAATCCTGATCTGATTCCCAGCCATCACACACATTATTTGGAACCCTTTCTCTATCACGAAGAAAGCCTGATCTAGAATTTTGAGAAAACATGCCCCAATTCCGCTCTCTGGAAAATCTATGTAAATCATAATTACTGACTTCATCCCTATAATAAAATAAAAACCAGATGCCACATTTAGTGTGTAATAGGTAGTTAAGAAACAAAAGAAGATTCTAACATAATTCTGCAAAAGGCAAATATAATCACCTCCCTCGAAGTTGAGGCTTATCTCTTTCAAGAGCAATATTAGGAAAACTTTTTCTTCCATCATGCAAGGGCATGGACCTATCAGAAGAATAACCTGTTTTACCTGGACATGACATGTTAAAAGTTGCAGACAAATTTATAACCCGACTCCTGTTACCCTCTGTGTAAGAATCTCTACCTACAGCATTGCTATTTCTTGATGACTCCGTCATGGGCAAGATTGAAATGTTCTTTTGAGAATCATCATTCGTGGCATCACCATCCTGAGCAGCTCTAGTCAGCTCATGGTTATTAATTGTAGCTTCACTGGATATCCTTGCAATGTCAGAATGTATAACAGGATTTTCATCTGTACTATGAAAAATGGTTCTGCAAGCAATAGTTGTTGCAGGCTCTTTACTGTCATAGTCTACTTCAACGTCAGATAATTCTTCCAAGTGATCATCTAAATCAACACTCATTTGACTCTTCCTATCAATATGGGTCTCCTCCATATCACTGCAAAGCTGCATATCAGAGTCTTCTTTCTCTTGATGTGGAGAATCAACACATTGGTAGCTAAGGTTCATGGTAGATTCCATATTCTCTGTGTCATCTTCATCCTTACTACCATTTCCCAGTGGAGTGACATTAAGAGGTCCATCAGCCACAAGTTGATCTTTTACTTCCCCATCCTCATACTCATTATCTTCTCTACCAGAAGAATCACCTTTCAGGCAACTGCTGATTGTTTGATATTCACTCACCTTGGAAGAGTTTACTGGCAAAGTCTCGTGTACCTTTCTAGAAGAATTGACTGGTACACCTGGTGATACCTGTTCCGAACTGTTTAATACTTCTTCATTGATCCTTAATTTTATGGGCACTGCCTCGCAAGTTGGCTCAGCCTTAACAGATACTAATCTAGACTCAAACAACTTCAAAGTGCTAGAAGAAACTTCTGATCCACATTTATCAACAATTTCACGCTTCACCACTTTTCCAACTAAGGATCTCGGATCACCAGATCTATTGCTCAGACAAGCCTGTCCTTGAGCATCCTCATATGGTTCTAATTTCACCGTCAAGGGAGGAATAATGCTTGAGCTTCCAACTGATGAGACTCTAGAAAAAACTGTGTAAGAATCCATACCAAGGAATAAAGTTGGAGGTTCTTGGCCGAAGCTTGATGGTAATTGTATTCCGAGACCCAATTTAAGAGAGTCCCCATGTGTTGGTGGATTAATAGATGGAGCAAAAGTTGTGGCATTAATTTCTTTCCAATGATGCTCAGTAGCAATGTGTTCCCCAGAAATGTTTACATCTGGCCTCTTATAGGAGCTTCCTAAAGGTTTCTTATCAACGCGGTCACCAGATACAGTAACCTGTCCATGAAGTTGAACCCTGCTGATTGACAGAGCATCACCAGCAGAACCTTCCCAAGCATCCATAGTTGTATTCAGATCCCAATTTGACCTGCTAGTGCAGAGATCAGTGACAACATTTTCTGATTCCAACGTACCTGATGAGTATTCAGAGTTGTTTTCTCCATTGGCTAAAGCCAGCTGTACCGAGTGATGCTCAAATTTATCTAGACTCACAGAAACATCTTCATACAACTGCATTTCAGGTTTAACATCTACAGCAGTGATGCTCACAATGGAAGAACCTTGAGATACAGTGCTGCTCTCCTGTTTTTTCTGGTTTGGCTCCAGGATGGGACTTGGCTCCCTAGGTATAGGTAATGAAGGCTCCGGGATTGGACTTGGCTCCTTAGGTAGAGGTAATGAAGGCTCCAGGATTGGACTTGGCTCCTTAGGTTTATGTAATGAAGGCTCCTGGATCGGACATGGTTCCTCAGGTAGAGGTAATGAAGGCTCCAGGATTGGACTTGGCTCCTTTGGTATAGGTGATGAAGGCTCCTGGATTGGACATGCCTCCTCAGGTAGAGGTGATGGAGGCCGTATAATTTGCCATCGCTTCTTAAAGGGAATAGCAGTTGCGAAATCACTAGGAGGGACCATTGATCTTATCTTGGTCTGCAAGGGGGAAGGACAACGGAAGTCAAATCATGGGAACAATCTAATCACAATAGCAAACATAACAACTTCGAGAGCAGTCAACACCTCTTTGTCTTCCACAATAGTCATTCTCTGAGATCTGCCAACTCTACAGCCTTGAAGTTCAATATGTACCTCTAATGTAAGAATTCTTGCGGCCTAACCAGATAGAGATTAGAAACTCATAAATGAAGGGTATGCAGTTCCAAAGAAGTGCTTCCAACAACTGCAGATTAAAGTATCACGTGAAGAGGAAGACAATGAAAACAAAAGGACTTAGTTTCACTCGCAGAATTAGACCATGAAACAGCATATTATAAACCCCAGATATAACATGAGACAAAGGAAGATGGAAGATTGCATTGGCAAAGTCACCAGACTATACTCGGACAAAAAAACAGACAGAAGGACAGGGAAGGAGATAGTGAATACTCAGCCCCCAGTCTCTGCCTCGCATTCCAAAAATCTAAATTTTCACCTAAATCGCGTGAAAAAAAAGAGAAGGTCTAGTGACTGCAGAGGAAAGCCTTTCTAGGGTTCACACATGTGACCAGATCACTGCAGACCTCCTTAAAATTAAAGACAAAGCACATGGCTGCGAATTTCAACATCAGATTTGGGAAACCTATAACCCGACTAATTCCTACTCACAATTCCCAGATCCGATATCGCGCTGCTGTCAAACGAAAGCGACCACCTCCCGGAGAAGATGATCGAAGATTATTCGACACAAACGAGAGAACCGGAAGAATCCAACCCTTCACCACAAAGAAAGATACATTCCAGACTGATGTAAGAACTCACGCGCTGAGGTGACGGAGGAGGGACCAGATCTGAGACTGATGAACTGAATCACACAATAGTCAGATCTAAGACCAAGCTTCGGACGAGGCTGCCTTCTCGCTACAGAGAGATAAATGTTCGACTGATAGGCAAAGGATAGCGAAGAAATAGGGCGCAGTAGTAGGTCTGAGGATAGAGACTCTGGCCGCAAAAAAAAAAAAGGTTTTTTGCGGCAAAAACAATATTTTATTTAAAGGGTAAAAATGAGAGACGGCGTGGGCCTGCCGCTGCACGTGTCAAAACTCAACAATATGGTAATGACGTAAATATTGGAATATAATATTATTTAAATACGACATAAATTAAAGTACTTTAAAAAGTAGAAATATTATTAATTAAAATATAAAATCTATTAGTATTCTTAATAGTTGTTATTAATTAATAAAAAAATAGTGTAATAAGGTAATAAATACATTATGTAAAATAATAAATTATTTGGTCAAGTTTACTTATTTATTTGAGTGAATTGAAGCTTGAAAGGTATGGAATCAAGTTGCGGTCCATTGTGCAAAAAAAAAAAGTTGCAGTCCTATTTATGACATCACTCCTAATTAAAGTGGTCTTTGCTTTGCTTTGCTTAAATTGGGTAAAGGAATTGATGACTTAGAGTGACATAATTTGTACATTAATTATGGCCCACTTTGACTAACTTTTGGCACATAAATGTCTATAAAATATTACCCTTTCTAAGGGCAATGATATTAGTTGTTATATTTAATAAATGAACTTATTTTAATTTTTTGAGTTATTGAATTATAATTTTATATTTCTAGTAATAATTTGGAGTAAATTATTGTGTTGATATAAAATATTTTAATAAGATTAATATTTGATACATTAATTAAAATTATCTCCATATACAAAAATTAAAAAAATATTTCAAGCATATATATATAAATAATTAAATATTAACTAATAATATTAATTTTTCAGATATTCCAGCGACGTTTTATTGTTTAATTAAAAAAATTTAAATAACGCCATTTTAGGATTACTTGAAGCAACGTTATTTTAATCGTTATTTACATGGCAAATAGCGGCTGCTCATTTCCGATCTTGTTGTTATTCTTCCTTGAGCCCTCGAGCCACTGCCCGCCCCCGAGCTCTTGCTCGCGCCCCAGTCCCTTTGTCACACTGAGCAAAGACAGTGTGCGACTGAGTCCCCTTCCCCTGATGCTGTTTGTCTGTCACCCCCGACCCCTGGACCCTGCAGTGTACAACACCGCACGCCCGCGAGACTCTGACTCACCCCGCTGCGCCAATCTTCCCCGCTCCTGTGCGACCGAACTTCCTAAGTATCTCACTCCCCGTGCCCTTTCGCAACTCCTCGTGCCCGTCCCCGAGCGTGCGAGCCTTGGGAATCAGGTACAGAGTTCGGACCATGATCATGGTCCTGTTTTGAAACCTTTAGGTATATATAATTGCCTAAATGACGTAATTTTTTAGGATAATATCAATTTTTACCTAATATTTAGTAATTGTTTTTTAGGGCCATATGTTGTACTTCATTGACGATATCTTTGGAATCGTGTTGTGAATGATGGTATATATATATATATATATATATAATTTTATAAATGGTTTATACCCTTATTTTTTTTATATATAAATATATATTATTTTTTTTGTACAAACTGTAATTAGATTGCAGGGGCACTAATTAATGTGTAATTATTCGTTGTTGAATTTGTAATAGTGCATAGTATATACTGGATGAGCTATACTTACCATTACCCATAATTCTACTAAAAGTATATTTGTAGTGCATAATGATCGAATTAGAGTAGTTTCTATCGTCTGTGTATTATACAAAATTTATTGTAGATAGTAGAATAAAAATCAAATTTAATTACGGTGAAATCATATATATTGGAGATGGTATTTAATATATAAATTATTTGAAAAATATTTAATAATATTATATTCATCAACCATTTATAAAATTTATATATAAAAATTTAGAAATAAAATTTGATCAACAACAATATTATAATGAACTTATAAAAATGATTATCGCATGAGTAAATTATTAGGAGTTTACCTGCCTATGATGAATATGATAGAATATTAGGTGTTTAAAAATTTTATAGGAAAATTACAAGCATATTTAAAGATAATGTCGGAGTAATATCTTAAGTAAATATTGTATTAACTTATATGAAATTAGTAAAAAAGCTGTTATGAAAAGTTTTTGATAAGCATTAGTGGTATTACTATTACTAGACATATGCATACTTAAAAAATGTAAAAAAAGTTATATAATAATAATTAGTCATTATATTAATAATTAATAGGTATTATAATATTATATATTAAACTAATATTTTAAAAAAACATATTTATGATTTATTTTTTTATTAATTTTGAATTATTAATTTTATTATTTATTATTTTTGTATACTATTTTACGTACCGTGTACACAAATAAGTAAAGTTATATGCGAAAATCTTATAAATTCATTAGTTGATTGAAATATAAATTCTAAATTATCCACGATTAAATTGGATAATTACTATGCAAATAATTTCATGATATAACTAACTATTGATAATGTCACACCCGACCTAGTTTACTTGGTCGAACCCGTAGACAACCTGCAATATTCTACGTATTTACAACAATGTTTACCTTATCATTGTAAGTACCATAGAGTCTAAGGAGTAATTGGTCCCCAACATTTTTCTCATTGCCAATTGGCCTTCAATTTTGAGAAATTGCATGTAGATTTCTCAATTTTTCAAAATCCCCAATTTCCCTAAAATTTTCCCCAATTTCTCTCATTTATACTGACCGAATCTGATTTCTTCAGATTGGCCATTCAATCGGGGTTAATTGCTCCAATTGATGGCATTAATTAGTTCCTACACTTCCATACAATTTAGTAGAGCTTTAAATTGCATGATTTGAGTTCGAAATGAGCTCAAACAAAGTTTCGCTGAAAAATTGTTTGTAAAGAGAGAAAGCTTCAAAAGTTTACTGTCGGAGGTGTGACTGTCCGAGCTCTCGATCTAAGGAGGTAGCTCTTGTATTTAGGTTCCTTTTAGAATCAAGAATTGCTACAATTGAAGTCCATATGAGGGTGAATTTTATAAGGGAAATTCGACACTTTCTCTCTCTAACATCGATCTATAATGACAGAGGAGGACTGAATTGGCATACCTTTCACCTCAGTAGAGGTCGTGTAAGGGCCGTTGGGTGTCAGAAGGGCTTGGTTTGGCCGGAGGAAGTTTGAATTTGGCTGAATTCAGCTCGACCAAAATAGGACAACTTTGGTCCGTTGGAGCTGCTTCACTCTTTGATTTCACCTACGCTTCTTTGGTGGTCCTCGGGTCGGAAGGAGGTTGCTGTTAGGTAGCTAACTTCCCCGGAGTCTATAGGACCTGACCTTGCCTTTTGAGGCTAAGAAAAGTGCCCAAGTCGGAGCTCTGATTCTAGCTTCACCAAAAAATGGAGCACTTGAGAGAGAATGGAGATTTGAGGTGTGTGGAGGATGAATGAAGAGTAGCTCTTTATATAGGGAGCTCGAGGACCTTCTGCCCGACCACTTTCCACTTTGGTCGAGCTTACCCTCGCCTGAAAATGCCCTGATTAAAGCGAATATTTCTTCGTTAGAGAAGGAAAGTTTCTGAACCGATGAACAGTGCTGTCATCTTGAGGAAGAAGACGACATTATTCCGAATTGGACCAATATGACCGGATTCAATGGCAAAAATCGGCAGGTTCAGGTTCGATTCGACCGATTTTCTCAAATCTAAAAATTTCTAAATTCATTTCAATGATGGTTTCAATTTTCCAATTTGATCGATTTAAGCCACCATGAAAAATGAATTTAGAAACCGGTTCTTGTATGGTTCAAATTGGTTCAATCCGGTTTATACTGAACCGGTCTTATTTTCTCTTCCCATTTGTTCCAAGGTTCTTTTCCATGATTTTTATAACTCTTGGAGTCACGCTCTAACCCAGTTTGGTCGGATCCCCGTGATTAACCCGCCGCTCCCTTGGTTTATGTGGGGTTTCCCCCTTTCTTTAATCAAGATTAGCCATGTGTAATTCAGACCTTGTTTCTTGTAATAGCATAAATGAACAAAATGCAAGCTTAAAAGAACTTTTAAGCATACATGACAAAGGGTAGATCTTGGTGTTTTCGTTAGTAATGTTTTCCCTTACTCTTGAAAAATGATATAAAAGATGGGTGAGTTCTATAACTTAGTGAGTGGGTGTTGGAAGTGAGTTTTCATAAAAACAACTTTAATCAATGTGTGCCAAAATATTTATTTCCTTTAAGAATGATCTTTTCTCAAATTCTAGTTTTTCAAAACCTCTTTCCATTTACTATGTGGTGTATTTAACAAACAACACACGCCATTCATCAGAAAGGAAACACAAATTCGCAGGTGCAGCCCATCCACTGCACCCACTTGTGGCTCAGAGCGTCTTTACCGGCTACCAAGATAGATGCCCGTCCACTTCTACCCTAGGTCTGAGTGGATACCAGGTCATCCAGGGCCCTAGAACGCATCACTACCACTCTTGGGCATCTTGAAGGTCCCATCATAACAGTGCATGCACAATCAGTATTTTCACATCATGCCATATAATCTGTAGTGCCACTAGTCCAACGACCCCGACCCTCAATTCAACCTACAGTTGTCTGTCTTGACTAGTCCGGAGATCTGTCATGTCGCACTACCACTAGTTGATTGAGTATATCAGTACTTTCTTGGTACCATAGCCAAACAATTCAATTATTTGAGTTTTCATGGCATATAATTCATGTTTGTTTATGAGCACTTGCTCGTGTCAACTGGCCTATGACCCACTGTTTGAGATTTTCAAAAATTGGGCATAATAGCCCCCAATTTCCAAAACCGAGGCCTCCGACCTAACAGAGCTATTCGAGTTCCTATTAAGAAGGTCTCTCAAATTATTTAAGCAGTGGCACACAGTCAGGGGAGAGAGCACTTCCGACAAAATATATTTTCAACTATCAATCATACCAACCAAGTATGAGGATATCTCTGCTCATAACCAATGAACGGGTTTTCTACTTCCTTTGAGTAAGTTTCACCATACCAACCGGGTATGATCTACTTACAACCAGTAAGTAGTTTTTCCGTGTCATTTTCATACCACTCCACTAAGTTGTAATGTTTAAAATACTAGTAAGTGGTGGATTTTTATTTCCGAGGTACTTATCATCCCAACCGGGTATGATATAAAAATCTCACTCACCCATTAATCTAGTGAATTCCTCTCGATCGATTCTTTGTATTCATGCGAGCTTGTCCTTGCTGGGGTTCCGGGTACTTCGTATTCCTACACAATATGAACATCTCTGTTCATTATTTCTCAGCCTAATATCCTTCATTCATTCCAAATGAACGAGAAAACTAAACTTTTTATTTATTTGCAATTAGGTTTCTAAAGTTATTTTTCTTTATCTTTAAATCCCTAATGCCGAAAATTGAGTCCTAAAACTTTTAAAATTCACCTTGGGACCTCAATTTATTCAATTTCACAAAAGGGGTTTAATTTCCCAAATTTCCAATTTGGTCCCCCCAACTTTTCCAAAATTACCATTTTGCCCCTACCTTACAAAAATGGTAAGTTTTGCCCCAAAAATTCCAAAAATTACCCAATTGGTCCTCCAACATCTTTATCATGCCCAATTGGTCCTCAATTTTATAAAATTACACTTTAGTCCCTCTAATTTTTGAAATTCCCAAAATTTCCCCAAATGTTTCCCCCAATTTCAACATTCTAACTCTGTCGAATTTGATTTAATCAAATTGACCAATCAAATGAGTTTAATTGTTGAAATTGAATTACATTGTAGTTCCTACACCTTCATAAGATTCAATTGCACTTTGAATTGAATGATTTGATGCTGGAATGTGCTTAAATGGAGCTCCGCCAGAAAATTGAACTTAGAGAGAGAAAGCTTCGAAAGCTTACCGTTGGGGGCACGGCGATTCGAGCTTTTGATCTAGGCAGATAACTCTCGTCCTAAGGTTTATCCTAGAATTAAGAATTGCATCAATTGATGCCAAATTGAGTTAGAATTTCATCATCGAAATTCTGTCGGTTCTCTCTATAGCACCAGTCGAAAATTGTAGAGGGTAGTCGAATTAGCTTACCTTTCCGTTCCAATTCAGCTGTGGAAGGGCTGAGAAGGTGTTGGTAGGGCTTCAGTAAGTATCATCTTCTTCTATCTATCTTTTTTTCAGTAAGTGCAAAAAAGACAAAAAAATTCGTGCAAAAAAGCAAAAAAATAATGCAAAAAAAGGGGTAAAAAAAGAGAGGCACATAATTCTATCTTAATTTTCATTTTTATTTTAGTATATTCTACTCTATCTAAGTTTTCTTCTTATTTATTACTTCATTCCATCTTAATTTCTTATTTTCTTCTTTATCCAAATTTTATTCTTCTTTTTTATTTGAGTCTATTCGTACATTACACTTAAATTCTTTTATAATTGGTTTTTGAAAACCTTATTGATTTGTCTTGATTGTTCCTCAGGTTGAACTGCTTCGTAAAAATGATTTATTTTTAAAGTTCAATTAAGATTGAAAGAAGACATATGAGAGGAAAAAAAATAAGAGTGTTTGAATCTATAAGAAAAGTCATTTGAGTGTGAAACACGAGTGATTGAGAGAAATACGTAAGGGAGCATTTGCGAGGGTCTTATGTTATTTTTATCATTTGTAGGAACTCACGGCACAACAACGAGGAGATACACCAAATGAAGAAGATTTCAAACAAACGATTCCAAACTTACAAATGCAAGCTATAATAAGTGAAATGAGACTGATGATGAAGAAGAAGATATCGATCCGGAGATGCTACCGCTTGAAGATGCGAATGAATATACAGAAGAAGGGGAATTATTGGTTACACGAAGAACTTTCAGTGTTGAAGCCTAAGAAGAAGAAAACAACCATCGTGAGAACTTATTTCATACTCGTTGTTGTGTGAAAAATAAGGTTTGTTGTGTAATTATATATGAGGGAAGCTGCACTAATGTAGCTAGCACTGTGGTTGAGAAATTGGCATTACCAACCTTAAGGCATTCGAAACCTTATCGACTACAATGGCTGAACGACCAAGGTGAACTCAAGGTAACCAAACATGTGTTGGTTGCATTTTCTATTGAAAAATATTAAGATGAAATATTATGTGATGTGGTACCAATGCATGCATGCCATATTCTTTTGGGACGACCTTGGCAGTTTGATCGTCAAGTTATGCATGATGGATTCACTAATAGGTACTCTTTTGTGATGAATGAGAGACCAATATCTCTTGTACCATTGACTCCAAGATAAGTTTTTGAGAATCAATTGAAAAAGAAAAAGGCAAATGAACAGAAAATAGAAGAAAAAAAGAAATGAGAAATATCAGAGTTGAAGAAAAGAGGGAAAAGCCAGAAGTGGAAAAAAAAGAGAGAGTAAAAGCAAATTTATTGCAAGAAAAAGTGAGATCAAGTGAGTTTTACTTTCACATCAGGCTCTTATTGTACTTATGTACAAGGACGCTTTTTTTAGTACTAACGATCTTGTCGGATCTTTGTCAAGCAGTATTATTATTATTTTGTAGGAATTTATGGATGTCTTCCTTGATAAGATACCACAAGGTTTGCCACCAAGTCGAGGAATTGAACATCAAATTGATTTCATCCCTAGAGCGACGATTCCCTACCAACTAGCATATAGAAGTAACCTTGAGGAAACCAAGTAACTTCAACGCCAAGTCCTAGAGTTGATGGAAAAAGGGTATGTTCGAGAGAGTATGAATCCATGTGTTATGCCAGTGCTACTCGTACCTAAGAAGGACATAACTTGGCGAATGTGCGTCGATTGTTGAGCCATCAACAACATCATGGTAAAGTATCGCCACCCTATTCCTCGTTTAGATGACATGTTAGATGAGTTTCATGGATCTTGTTTATTTTTGAAAATAGATCTTAAGAGTGGATATCATCAAATTCGAATGAAAGAAGGGGATGAATGGAAAACTGCATTTAAAAGTAAACAAGGATTATATGAATGGTTAGTTATGCCAATTGGATTAACTAATGCACCTAGCACTTTCATGAGATTAATAAATCATGTCTTATGTGCTTTTATTGCGAAGTTTGTAGTTGTATATTTTGATGACATTCTAATCTATAGCAAGACCATGAATGAACATGTAGCACATTTAATAGCTATGTTAGAAGCTTTAAGGTAACATAAGTTGTTTGCCAACTTAAATAAATGTGTCTTTTGTTTGGATAAACTTGTTTTTCTTGGATATATTATAAGTTCAGAAGGGATTGAAGTTGATGAGGAAAAGATTAAGGCAATTCATGACTGGTCGACACCTAATTGGTAAGTCAAGTAAGAAGTTTTCATGGATTAGCTAGTTTTTATAGGTGTTTTATTCCTAATTTCAGTAGTTATGTTGCACCTCTTACTGGTATTATAAAGAAAAACATACCTTTTAAATGAGATATTGAGCAACAAAATGCATTTCAATTGATAAAGGAAAAACTAACTACTACCCTATTGCTCTCATTGCCTAATTTTTTAAAAACATTTGAAATTGAGTGTGATGCATTTGGAGTAGGTATTGGAGGTGTATTAATGCATGGGGAAGATCAATTGCATATTTCAATGAAAAGTTGAGTGGAGCAACCCTTAACTATATTACCTATGATAAGGAGATGTATGCCCTAGTTTGAACTCTTCAAACATGGCAACACTATCTATAGCTGAAAGAGTTTGTGATTCACACAGATCATGAATCTCTTAAGCATCTCAAAGGACAACATAAGTTGAACAAACACCATGCAAGGTGGGTAGAGTTCATTGAAACAATCCCATATGTGATCAAGTACAAACAAGGTAAGGAAAATATAGTTGTAGATGCTCTATCGCAAAGGTACTCTATGGTTTCAATACTTGATTCTAAATCGCTTGATATTAAGGATTTGTATGCAAACGATCTTGATTTCTATGAAGTGTTTAGAAGTTGTAGAAGTGGTAAGTTTGGGAAATTTTATTTACAAAATAGATTTATTTTTCGGGAAAATAAATTATGCATCCCTTAATCTTCTTTGCATGAGTTACTTGTTAGGGAAGCACATGTTGGAGGACTTATGGGACATTTTGGGGTAGCTAAGACTATGGCGATAATGCATGAGCATTTTTTTGGCCCCGCATGAAAAAGGATGTTGAGAAAATTTGTTCTCGATGCATTACATACAAGGAGTCTAATTCTAAGCAACAACCTCATGGCCTATATACTCCTCTTCCAATTCCTAATGCACCTTGGATTGATATTTCCATGGATTTCATTTTAGGATTACCAAGAACTGGGGGGGGGGGGGGGAGGGGGATTCTGTGTTAGTGGTAGTTGATAGGTTTTCGAAGATGACACATTTTATTCCATGTCATAAAATAGATGATGCATCGAATGTTGCTGATTTATTTTTTAGAGAAGTTGTCAGACTGCATTATATGCCTAAAACTATTGTTTCTGATCGTGATTCTAAATTTTTGAGTTACTTTTGAAAGACCTTATGGGGTAAATTGGGAACCAAATTGCTGTTTTCAACAACATGTCATCCACAAACTAATGGTCAAATAGAAGTAGTAAATAGGACATTAGGTACTTTATTACATTCTATAATAAAAAAGAGTTTGAAATCATGGGATGATTTCTTACCACATGTTGAATTTGCTTATAATCGTTCTATTCATTCTACATCTAAGTTTTCACCATTTAAGATTGTTTGTGGTTTCAATCCATTAACCCCTCTAGATCTAACTCCACTTCCTGTAGGTGAGTTACTAAATTTTGATGGAAAGAGAAAAGCAGACTTTGTGAAAGAAATGGACGAGAAGACAAAGATGCACATTGAACAGATGACTAAAGTTTATGAAAAGCAAGTAAACAAGGGTCGCAAAAGTGTCATTTTTTAACCTGACGATTGGGTTTGGCTTCATATGAGGAAATAACAATTTTTAGAACAAAGGCGATTAAAACTTCTTCCTAGAGGAGATGGACCATTTCGAGTGTTGGAACGCATTAATAATAATGCGTACAAGTTGGGGTTACTTGGTGAGTATGGAATTAATGGAAGTTTTAATGTTACTGATTTAATGCCATTTGATGTAGGTGATAAAGGAACAGAAGATTTGAGGACAAATCATTTTCAAGAGGGGGAGAATGTTGTGAGTCTGACTAAATAGAATACGAACTCACAAGTCCAATCAACCAAATCTGCAATGGAGCTGAACAGTCTATCACCAAATGAGATGAAGGGTCATTTGAGACTACAAGAGGGCTCTACCACTTTATATGGGCTGATTAAAGAGATTGCCGAAAATTCAAGTAGAAGCCCAATAGAAGAGCCCAAGAAAAGCCTAAGAGAAGGCACATATTTAATTAATAAGGAGAGATTTATTAATATAATAAATCTTTTAGGATATTAGATATTTAATTAGTCAAGTTCAAATTATTAAATTAGTTATTAAATTAGTTTTCACTAAGTTATGAAAACTCACCCCTCTCTTACCCCATTTCAGGGAAGCACGTACACCAAAGAGAGGGAAAAGTCAAGCGAGAAGCAGACACATATAAGGTATGAAAAAATTTACTACAATAGTTTTTATTACTTTTTTTTGGAAAACCAGTAGGTCGTATGCCTTTACTTTCCTTGTTCCACCACAGTAGAAATACCCGGATGGAGCAAGGAAAGGTGGCGGTTGCTCACAAGGTTCTGACCAAATCGAGTCGGGACATGACACATGGAATTGGCCCAAAGAAGTGAAGAGATAGAAGTGATGCCATGGCCCGACCCAGTTTGGTCGGATCGACGTGAACAACCCGCCACTCCCTTTGGTCTAAGAAGGATGACCCCTTCTCAAGGTTGTGAGGAGTGATGCGTAATTTTTGTCCTTGTTCCTTGGAATAGCATTATACAAAACTCAATAGCTTGAAATTTTAAACATACCTAACTTAAGTCTTGTTCTTGAAATTTCCTTATGAGTGTTTTCCTTTCCTGAAAAAGGATTAAAGGGAGGGGTGAGTTTCTACAACTCATTGAGTGGGTGTTGGGGGTGAGTTTTCAAAAATATAACGATTTATCAAAAACATTTCATCCTTTTAAATTCCTTCACTGTTATCAGTTTAGCTCTTTTTAGCACTTCCCCGAACTCAGGAGGTGTTTAGCAACATTCACATGCCATTTATCATAAATGGTACAAACATTCGTAGGTGCAGTCCCTGACTGCACCCACTTGGGGATCAACACGACTTTGTCATCCACCCTGATAGAAGTCCCAAACTTCTACCATGAGTTTGAGTGGACGTTCACACGTCTAACCCTTAGACCCGCAAATACTTCATGTCTGATGTGAGGATGAAGACCTCATCCCGACCCCACCCCGGTCTCATGCGCAATAAGCTTCACCGAGCTTCATGAATATTGGCATGACAAACCCGTCCTTATTGTATCCAGGTCATCCAACAGCCCTTGGAACCCATCAATACCCCTCTTGGTCATCTCAATGGTTCCGAATCAAAGTGCATGCACAAATAATAGTCTTAGCATATTAGCCAGTATCTTTGGGCCAATGATTCAACAACCCTGACACTCGACTTGGCCTGTAGTTGTTTGTCTGACCGGTCCATCAACCTAGTCCTGGCATGCTGCCACTAGCCCATCTAGCCTTATCGGTCATGATTTGGTGTCGTGGTAAGTTACACACAAATTTTCCAATTATGAGTTTAAATGGCTCTTATAATCATATTTGTCTACGGGCTCCAGCCCATGTCGACTAGCCTTAGGCCCACTTTAGAGTTTTCCAAAACTGGGCCTTGAGCACTATAAGTTAAAAATCGAGGCCTCCGACCTGTTGGAGTTGTCCTAGCTCTCATCAGAAAAGTCTCCCAAATGTTTTAAGCATTGGCAAATAGATAGGGAAGATCAGTTCTAGACAAACTATTTTTAAGCTTAAATGCACTCATCATACCAACCAAGTATGGTGATAGAAAATCCCACTCTTGGTGGCCTTTCCTTTCAGTAAAAGAGTTAATCACACTAACCAGGCATGATGCTTAACTAAGCCCACTTACAACCGGTAAGTGGTTCTTAGCTTAAAATTACTCATCACCCCAACCAGATATGACATTAAATAATCCCACTCACAAGTGGATTTTCATTTGAAAATGGTGCTCACCACCCCAACCGGGTATGATGTATAAATATGCCCACTCACTCGATGAATGCGACTTATTTGTCCTAGTCAGACTTCCAGTCCTTGCCGTGCTTCCTTGTAGTCGGACATGCTCATAAGGAAAGGTTTAGCTTCAAAGGTACATTCTCTCTCTAGAATCGAACTATTCCGATGAGAGAGGGCTGAATTGACTTACTCTTTTCCTTAAGAAGGTCGAGTGCAGGCTGTAGAGGCTAAGGGAAGGCTTGGTTTGGCCATAAGAGGTTTCAATTAGTCGAATTTGGAACAAGTAAAACATGGTAGTTTTGGGAACAATGGAGCAGCGTCACTATTTGGGCCCACCAGTGCTTCTTCGGTGGTCCTCAATTCGAATTGAGGTTGCCATTAGGTAGTTAGCTTCCTCCGAAGTCTGTAGGACTTGAATCTTCCGAGGTTTAGAGAAGTGCCCAAGTCGGAGCTCTAGTTCAAGTTTCATTAGAAAATTGAGCACTTCTTCTTCTCCGAAGGTTTGAGGTGTCTGCGGGACGAATGGAGGGGAGCTTTTTATATAGGGAGCTCGGGGACCCTCTACTCTAGTAGTTTCCATATTGGTCGAGCTTATACTCATCGAAAAATGCCATAATTGGAGGGAATATTCCCTCGTCGGAAATGGAAGGTGGAATCATTCCATGAATAGTGTTGTCATCCTAAGGAAGACCATGACATTGTTTATCGACCGGTTCGGTCCACCAGGTTCGGTAATCCAAAAAATTAAAATCGGTTGGTTCAGGATCGATTCGACCGATTTGCTAAAAATTAAAAATTTTCTAACTTAATCTAAATTCATTTTCTATCAAATGGTGGCTTCAATTTCCCAAATTGATATTTTTAAGCCACTTAGAAAAATAAATTAAGGAACTGGTTCATCACAGTTCAATCCGGTTCAATCTGCTTCACCCTCCAGTCTGGTTTTCTCATCCAATTCACTTCATAGTTCTTCCCCATGATTTTTATGATTTCTTGTTTAATTGGAATTTTCTAATTTCCCATTTTAACCCTTATTTACCATTTTTTGTTCATTAAATGGCTTAGTTTTCTCATGAAATTTGTTAGTTCTTTTCCCGGTTTCCTTAGTTTGAGAGGACGAGTTTCACAGGTGACACTGTGAATAAACTTGGAAGTTTGTCTAGTATACCAAGGGATGGTATAGATGTAGTAGGAAATTTCCTTAAGCTAACTAAGGTAAGAAATTTGCCAAAGCACAACTAGGCAATGAGGGATAAATTGCCCAAGGATATTGGGTATTGATTAAGGAAGAAGTACAAAGGTAAACACCACACTATCATCACTTAGAGAATCAAATAAATTCTTGGTGTGCCACGACAATTAATTGTCAAGATGTGTGTCACGCCCCGACCCGGTTTGATCGGATCCCCATGAACAACCCACCACTCTTCTGGTTTATTAAAGGGTTTACCCTTATTATAAACCGTTAAGAGTAATGCGTCCTTTCAACCTGCACCTTTTCCTAGAATAACATATATCAAAACTGCATAATATTTTAAATTTATCGTACTTGTCTCACAGGCGTCTTAGTTGACGGTCTTTAAGGGTATGCTTTCCGAAATTTCCTGAAAGGGATATAAGGGAGGGGGTGAGTATGACTACTCAGTGAATGGGTTTTCAAATCTTTTAACTTTAGGAAAAAGATTTGTATTGAAGTGTGCCAAGCTCCTTTTTTCAAAAGTCCTTTGATTTTAAATCTCGATTTTTACCACCATTTCTTTATTTAATTGTGGTGTGTCATCACCCAACACACATCCTTTATCATGAAGATCAAACACACATTCGCAGGTCAGTACGTCCACTGAACCCACTTGTAGAGTCGGAACGACTTTACCAACCACCTAGATAGAAGTACGTCCACTTCTACCCTGAGAATGAGTGGATGTTCGTGACATCCTACCCCCAATCCTGAAATCAATTCTCCATGTCCGTATGAGGACAGAGACCTCATCCCATCCCCACCCCGGTCTCATGCGCTTGGTGCTACTCCAAATTTCGCACGGTTACCTAGTACGACGAACTGCCCTTATACTCACCAGGTCGTCTAGGGCCCTTAGGATGCATCACTACCCCTCATGGGCGTCTTGATGATCTCGTAATCATAGTGCATGCACAAACAGTATTTTCCTATCATGCCATGTAATTTTTAGTGCCATTAGTCCAACGGCCCCAACCTTCAACTCAACCTGCAGCTATTTGTCTTGACTGATCTAGAGACCGGTCATGTCGCACTACTACTAGTTGATTAAATATGTCGGTCATTTTATGGCACCATAACCAAACAATTCATTTATTAAAGTTTTATGGCACATATCTCATATTTGTTTACGAGCTCCTACTCGTGCCCACTGTCTTATGACCCACTTATTCGAGATTTTCAAAATCGGGCATAATAGCCCCCAAGTTCCAAAACCGAGGCCACCGACCTATAAGAGCTATTTGAGCTCCCGTCAAGAAGGTCTCCCAAATCATTTAAGCATTAGCACAAAGTCAAGGGAGAGCACTTCTAACAAAAATATGTTTTCAACTATCCATTATACCGACTGGGTATAAGGACATCTCCGCTCATAACCGATGAACGGGTTTTCAACTTCCTTCGAGGAAGTTTCATCATACCATCCGAGTATGATCTACTTACAATCGGTAAGTAGTTTTTCCACATGATTTTGACATCACTCCTCTAAGTTGTGATGTTTAAAATATCAATTGGTAGTGGGTTTTCATTTCGAGTTACTTATCATCCACAACCAGGTATGATATAAAATCACACTCACCCGTTAATGTAGTGAATTCCACTAGACCGCTTCTTTGTATTCACGCGAGCTTGTCCTTGTTGGCGTTCTTGGTACCTCGTGTTCCTACATGATATGAACATCTCGATTCATTATCCCTCGGCCTAATAGCCTTCATTCATTACAAATGAATGAGAAAACTAAACTTTTATTTATTTGTAATTAGGTCCCTAAAGTTATTTTTCTTTAACTTTAAGTCCCTAATGCCGATTTTTCTTCAAATTAAGTCTCGAAACTTTTAAAATTTATCTTAGGACCTCAATTTATTCAAATTCACAAAAATGGGTTTAATTTCCCAAATTTCCAATTTGGTCCCCCAACTTTTCCAAAATTACCATTTTGCCCTTCCTTTACAAAAATGGTAAGTTTCACCCCAAAAATTCTAAAATTCCTCAAGTGGCCCTTTAACATTCTTATCATACCCAATTGACCCTCAATTTTATAAAATTATATTTTGGTCCTTCGAATTTTGAAAATCCTCAATTTTTCCCAGTTTCCCCCCAATTTCAACTCCTAACACAGCCGAATTTGATTTTATCAAATTGATTGATCAAACACTTCTAATTGTTGAAATTGAAGTTAAAATTGAGTTCTACATCTTCATACGATTCAATAGCACTTCGAATTGTAAGTTTTGACACTAGAACGAGCTCAAACGGAGTTTCGCCGGAAAATAGACCGTATAGAGAGAAAGATTCGAAAGCTTACCATCAGGGGCATGGCGGTCTGAGCTTTCGATCTGGGCAGATAGCTCTTGTTCTGAGGTTCATCATAGAATCAAGAATTGCATCAATTGATGCCGAATTGAGTTAGAATTTCATTATTGAATTTCTACCGGTTCTCTCTCTAACACCGGCAGGAAATTGTAGAGTGTAGCCGAATTGGCTTACCTTTCAGTCCTAATTTAGCCGTGGGAGGGCGGAGGAAGTGTTGAGAAGGCTTGGTTTGGCCTAAGTAGGGCTCGAAATGACCAATTTCAACTCAGCCGAAATAGGGCAGCTTCGATCCGCTGGAGCTGCTTCACTATTCCATTATGTCGGCGCTTCTCTAGTGATTCTCGGATTGACTGGAGTTTGCTATCAGATAGCTGACTTCTCCCCGGTTCTAAAGATCTTGACCTCTCCTTCCGAGGTTAAGAAAATTTTTCAAGTCGAAGCTCTGGTTTAAGCTTCACCGGGAAATAAAGCAGTAGAGAGAGAGAGAGAAGTGTTCGGGTGTGAGGAGAATGAATGGGGATGACCTCTTTATTTAGGTGTAAAATTGTATATTAAATGGGAGAGTTTTATTATTAGTATTAATATTACCATAAATTATTGGTATTAATTCCAATAATTTAATTTCAGTATTAAATTATTTGTATTAATTCTAATCATTTAATTTAGGTATTAAATTATTGGTATTAATTACAATAATTAAATATATATTAATTTATGACTATTTATGATAAGACCGCATAAAAAGTTTTGACCGAAATTTCGGGTTACAAAAAAAATCATAATTCCCAAGAGGTCACCTATCCTCATACTACTCTCGAGTAAGCACACTTAACTTCAAAGTTCTTATGAATTCTTATTCACCTGAACCAATTTGGTTTTTCTCTTCTAATTTGTCTTAAATTTCTTTTTCAAGGTTTAATGAACCCTTTGGATCACCCGGAAGTTATAAATTTCCAAATTGCTTGTTCCCAAATGATCGGGTTTGTAAACCGGCTCGGTTTTCTTACTCGGGTTGACCGATTTTCCTTAATTCAAAAGTGCGGGGTTTACAACAAGCGTCCGAGGTTATTGAAATAATTCATGACATTATAGAATAATGGAGAAAGGGGACCTAGGATCTCGAGGGTCGGAAAGTAAGTCTAGGAATCATTGTAAAGGAAATAACATCAATGTATCATAGATGATCAAGTCATTATAATGAGGTATATGCCAAGAGGTGTATGTGTAACGTAAATCCTGTCCTCTCGGATTAAGGAACCATAAAAGGGAAATCGAAAATTTTTTAGAGAAAAACAAAGGTATAAGTAAACCATAAATAGTAAAAAAGGGTTAGGACTAGAATTTGGAAAATTCTAAGTAGCGAATAAATCCAAAAAATTATGAAAAAAACCATAAAGTGGATTGGATGTGAAAATTGAATCGGTTCAGGGTGAACTAGACCTGAACCGGATTGAACCGAGTTGAACCATAAAAAATCGGTTCATATATTCATTTTTCTAGTTAGTTTAAAAATATCAAATTGGAAAATTGAAATTACCATCAAATAGAAAATGAATTTAGAAAATTTTAATTTTTGGAAAATCGGTCGAATCATATTTGAACCAGTCAATTTACCATTTCGGGTCACTTATCAAGAGCGACTATTCATATTATTATCCAATATAGAAGTAAAAGAGATTGAGGGGCTCACAAATTACACTAAATTAAATCAATTCATAAACCCTTTTAATGCACATTTTATACATTGAGCTATATTTTTTTTGTCAAATTATATGGTATTTAGAAATTTATTGGGATTTGTAATCGAAAAATAAAAAAAAATCGATTAGTGCATATTTGGGAAAGAAATATTCATTAAATGATAAATCTATATTGTCGTAAATATTTTTATATTGAGAGGCTAAGATCGAGTAATGGTAGTGGGGCCTTAATTATATTCTAGCATACATGTGAGTATTAATTTTAAGTAATTATAAGGTGGGGAAAAATAATATCAAGTACCATGACACTTACCATAACACCGAAGGGGAAGCCAGCGACCAAGGCCAGGGTACTGACTGTGTGATAGTGCCAAGTGAGTAATGGTAGATGGCGGGGCGGGCCACATTCCACAGATTCTTGGCCTCGACGAAGAACTCACACAAGAAATCCTAGAGCCCGGTGATTGAACCGACGTCTTCGATTTCCCGGAGTGAAGAAGGCTGCAGTGAATGAGCCATGAGGCTCATGTTGGTGGCGGCTCGACGGATTATATTCTCCTCGAGAGAGTAGAGGATGCTTATTACAGTTCTCCATTTCTCTATATTACCTGTTTTCAGAGAGAGATTAGAGAGAATTGCCAATCACTAGTATAGATGGATCCGAGGCCACGAGTTCAGATCCAAATTCTAGACCCAAGCCTTAGGTTTATGGATCCAAGTCTTGGGTCTGGATCCGATCAAGTGGACCCGAGACTCAGATTCACTCGGGTGTGGATCTATTGGACCCGTTCTCAAGTCCGGTGTGGGTTTACCAAAATCCACCCGGACCGAGATTTTAAGAAGCTTACTTCCGCATCTTACTCCAATTGTCCTTAACAAAGAGCGTATTGTCCGCAATTTCCCACCCACTAATTATTTTATTGGATCAATTACGTTAAAATATACCAACTTTACTAATTATTTTATTTGACTTAATTTTTTTGCTCGAATCAATTAACAACAAAATTTAATTTTTGTATTATGTTTATTATGATATATAATTTTTATTAGATTATAATATTTATACAAATTTGACTTGTTTAAGGGACTAATATGACATGATATATATATGATTTTGACATTGATATATACTTTAATGGAGTAATCTATAAAATAATTTAAAAATGTTTAAATAATTTTAATTTGATTATTGAGCAAAAAAATTTTAAAATTTGATTATTTAATATTATCATTTATATCACATATAATGTTTAAAATGAAAAAAATTAATGACGCATTTAATTTTGATATAAATTTAAATTTCCTATCAAATGAGAAATTAAACTACAAGTTTAATGCTAAATGAATCAATTGAAAAAGTACTAGGTTAGGAAAACCCTTTGCCTCGCTCTTGTTCTAACAGTTGATTCAATGTTCTCACTTCTCTTCTGCATATCCAAGCTTCCAAAAATAAGCCTGTTGGCCATCCAGGGGCTCATCCCTG
This sequence comes from Trapa bicornis, assembly GCA_030064425.1. Classification (NCBI taxonomy): domain Eukaryota; kingdom Viridiplantae; phylum Streptophyta; class Magnoliopsida; order Myrtales; family Lythraceae; genus Trapa; species Trapa bicornis. The sequence goes on along the minus strand of CM057758.1, from coordinate 18,097,347 downwards.
GTCGGGCTCCTCGGTGCCTCGTCCCTCCAAAAGCATTGGCTATCAAGAAGTCTCTCGTTCTATTCCATTTCATTAAGCTTTGGTCTTTAGCTTCCATGTTGGAGAACAATCTGATTCCGACCATGCTCTACTTTCTTCTTTAAGGCCCTTTCCACAGGGCTTCTTTCCCACTAGACTGAACCTCTGTTGCATTCCAAGGCTCACCCATGGGCTTCATTTCTGCACAGTTTGTTGAGACTAGCAGTGGATCCATCTTCATCTTCCCTCATGCTACTGGGCCCGAACTCCTACCCATCTTTGTCGCCTCAAGGGCAGCATCTTGTTCTGTATCGTTTGGATTTATTGCAGACTTTTGATTTGCCAAAGGCTTGATTCATCACCGACTCAACAACCTTGACATGACTGATGCACCACCGACTAGGAAGCAACTCGCCATGTCACTACTCATTTTCCAACTTGTCCAATGAAGAAGAGTTGACCTTTTCATGCCAACTTCTAATCAGCGATGGCATAGGTTACCCATTACTCCTTGTACTCAAATCCAACTTGAACTTCTCATATGTTGTGTGTTGACTTGTTTGTCATAATTCCATGTACACCGCCATTAAGATTATTTATCATTTTATGCATGAACATGTAGCTTAGAAATTTCAAAGCGTTAAATTCATTCGCACTTTCCACCTACTTTTTGACATATTTTTAGTCAAAGATCTTATTGCCACGGGATTCCTTGATCTCTTGTCTGAGTTGGTTCAATGTTGGCTATATCCCGTGCATGTTGCACAAGCAAAATGATAGTATAATGCAAGTAACAAGTAGAAAATCAAAAGTCAACCAACAAAGCATTAAATTAAATAGCTAGTTGACTATACTTCCAGCTCACAAGACCATATACCTTCACACGACACCATTTAGTATTTGTCTGTCTGTCTGTCTGTATGTCTCCTGTCTCTCCCTCCTCCTCTCGTGCATACCTGACCTGAGCTGATTCCGCGTCCGCCATAACTAGACAAGACAACGGATCCCATCGATCAGGCAGATAAGGCCTACTTAGTTGACTTGTGGCCAAACACTCATTCACTAAATGAGAGAGAGAGGTTTGCGGCACCCACCCATGTTTAATAACTACAAAAATATTGATTTTATCGTATGATCTTATCACCTTCATTTAATTTTTTATTGCCTAATTTAATGCATACAATATGTATGTAACCAAAAATATAAAAACCTCAAATAAAGTGCAAAATTTTTTATAAATAAATATTTCATTTATAATTAAAATTATATACAAAACTTTCATCAATAAATCAATTTTTATAATTTGATGTCTTTGAATTGAATAACTAATAAAAAAATCTGTACCCAAGTTGAATTATTTGATATTTTAGTTAAACAAAAACAAGACTTAATGACCCAACTCATCACCTCACCCGCTTTTGTTTGTGGCCTCCATCTTTCCAATTTATGTCGCACCGTGTAGACTTCAATATTCATTGTCTTTTGCATGAGGTTTAGGTGAAAATTATTGTAAGCATAGTGGGAGTCATGTACATGCATGTATGGATTGACACTCCAAAAGAAAAAAAATAAATGGTCTACAATGGCGTCTATATGTGTAGTATTGTATTGTAATGCCGTTTACCATATTATTTTTTAGCACTCAAGTTTGCGAGCACTATATATGTGAGAAAATTCCAAATATATTAAGGAGAAGATATTTATAAATAAATGTAAATAAATGAATAGAATTGAAAGAATAAAAAAGTAATTGTTACTAATCATATTTTATAATTAACTAGTTATGATGATTGAAAGATGGTTTGATACATGATGTAAGTGCTTATGTTCTAAACTAGAAAATCTACTCCTACATTATAGGGATTGTTGTGAACTCATAAACTTTGGTGCATAGTTGCTGTTATTTTTTGAGAGGTTTGTTGTAGGGGATTTGGGATTTTTTTGAGAAGTGGGTATAGATTTTTCAAATATATGTATACGGTTAATATTTTCTTGTAAGACCAGGAGGAGTGCACCAATCTCCAGCTTGGTGCGTAGAGAAGCAAATCTTGTATTAGACAAACATTTTGTGATACATTAAAATCGTGTAGTATACATTTAAATTGACTTTTAATTTTCTCGTAAGATCAGGAGTGCACCGATCCATATTCTTAGGAATTGCCAACCAAACTTACTTTATACCATTAAATGTACCCATCCTGGTGTTGTTTAATTTTGTGGATACATTTACAAGGAAGAGGTAATGTACAAGATCCCATAATATAATAGAGATAGCAAACATGTTAGGATTAGAATAAATATTGAACATTCGTGGAGAAAGAAAGAGTGTTATCTTGAGATCGAATGAAAGAGCTATATGAGCATATAGTGGGTTCAAGCTAGGAGGAGCTATCATGTATCGACCAAATTTTTTAGATTGGAGTATAATAATAACTCACTACGTATATTTAATATTACAATATTAGGTATTTAGACTATTATAGAAATTGAGAATACTCATAATTTAAAATATATATATTTTCATTAAAAAATAAACTTTTCATAAATATGAAAAAGCATGTGATATTTAATATAAAGTCTTCATGTACTTCTATTTGATAATCTCTACCTGGTTATTAGACTCGGTCGAAGTTACGTTCTAAAGCTCGTGATATTATTCTCCTCTTCTATTCCTCCTTAATCCATAAAAAATGTATTGGTGAAGAGGGTGAGCAATGCAAAGGTCAATCATCGATTCATTTATGGACTTGATATATTATCTATTCAAAATGGCTAGTACAGAATTTTATAATTGTTCACATTCTCAATTACTTCTTCATTGCTATTTTAAGAATCAACATATCCCACAATTAGAAATTTTTAAAAACTCATTATATATGTGGTTAATCATAAAATTAGTTGTGAGTATATTAATTCAAGTAATTAATATATATTATTCACACATCCTAGGTTGTGAACTCTTCTACCATACTAACTAAACGAGTATCATTTATCAATTCACACTTGTTATCACTATTTATTTTCCAAAGGATATTATATATGTATTAATTTCATCCATAGATGATTTTTCTATATTCACTTGTTACATGTAATAGGATCGGATATAATTAAAAGATGAGACTAATACATGTATTCTTCAAGTCTCAAATCAATGATATGCAAATCAAACTAAATTTCTGAGAAGAGGCATAACTCATAATGATTTAATGTATTCCCAAATCATAAGTTTCATCATTATCACTATCCCATCAGTAACAAATTTCTCTCACTTATCATTATCCTTGATGCAAATATCATATGATGTTATGGTATATTATACAAATTTAAGGATTGACTTCTTATTTGACCAATCTTTCTATCAACAAGCCCGAAAACATCTTAAGGCATTCAAGCCCTAATTACTTATTCAAGGAAAAATACACATATATCATATGAAATAATGTGTCACTTTGCTACTAATATTTAAAATTTCCTTGAGACGTATCCTCTTATTTCAGTCTTAGGTCTTAGCCTATTTCTAATAAATCAATTGAGCAATCACCTTTTTCCTAAATTATGAGTCCTAATATATTTTTTAAACTTTTTGGATGATAACAACTTTTCTAACATCAGGCCTTAGTCACTTCCAATAGATACTTCACTCTTTTCTAAACGTTGGACTTTAAGCCCCTTTTCATAAATACTAGGACTTATCTCCTTTTATAAATATTTGGTACTAGCACATCTCTTCAAAAATGAACCTTATTCACTTTAATATATGCCCCTTTAATAAATATTGACATAAACTATTTTTTAAATACGGATCTTATCCCCTTTCATAAACATTGGACCATATGCCACTTTTATAAATATTGACTTTAATTATTTTATAAACATGTGCATTAGCCCCTTTTATAAACCATGGGCCATATAGTACTTTAATAAATCTTGGCTTTAGCCACTTTATAAACATGAGTTTTAGCTTATTTCATAAATAATGTACCATATGCCCCTTTCATAAATATTATTAGTGTTGGCCAGTTTATAAGCATGAGCCTTAGCCCATTTTATAAATAATGAGTCATATGCTCCTTTCATAAATATTTGTTATAGTCACTTAATAAACATGAGTTGTAGTCCATTTTATAAATAATGAGACATGTCACTTTTGTAAATATTATAAAGTATCGCATTCTCACCCATTTTTAGACCATCAAATTTACACCCTACCATTATAGGCTTTTGGGTCTCGGTCCACTTATCAAAACCCTTCGGTACATCTTCTATCTTTTTAATAAAAAACTATGTATTAAATTTTATATGTATTTCTTAAAAATAGTTCCAAATCATGCATGCTAATATTTTTTATGAAATGGGAAGTATGGACTAATTCGATCCAATTAGATGTGAAGTTGAGAATCTCATTCACGTGTTATTTAAAACTTGTTCGTTTAGAAAGTATTTCAAGCCTTTGTACTCCACTTTTTTTGCACAATCTTCGTACTTCACTTGAACGGTAATAGGTAATTGTATATGCTCCTACAAATAATATATACACATTATTACAATATCTAAAAACTTTTTGGTGTTGGTCTATATTAGTATATTTTATACCACTAGGTAATTTTTCATAATTATAGTTTTGCTCCTAAGACACGGTTTGTCCCATTTGTGTATCAACAAATCATTTTTCACTAACATTTATTTGATCCTATATATATAATGTGAAACTTCCCAAAAACTACTCCAAACGACCCTTAGGTCATTTTTCTCCAAAAATTACATTACAACCCCCACATTTATAAAATTATCATTTTTTTTATTTTCTTACAAAATTTTTATTTTGCCCTTTTATCATTTTTCCAAAATTATCATTTTCACCCACCATTTGTTAAAATTGACCATTTTGTTCCTCATGGTGCAAAATGACCATTTTGATCATATTTATGAAAATATTACTAATTTGCCTCTTTTTATGCAAAACTTACCATTTTGTCCACTATTCATTCAAACTGACCATATTGCCATACATTTTTCAAAAATTGACCATATTGCCACTATTATGCAAAAAAATGACCATTTTACCATTTATTTATAAAAAAATAATCGTTTTGTTCCAAAACTCCCAAAAATATTTTTGATATCTCCATTTATCTCAAAATCATCTCTTAGTCCCCTAGACTTCTCTTTGGGAATATTTCCCAAGTTTTCCCCTTTTTACAAACTAACCTCCAAACTTTTTAAATTTGCACTTTAGACGCTAAACTTTGAAAATAACTCTAACAAACTTTAAATTTTACAAATTCACCCAAATACTTCCATTTATCTTATAAGGGCTCATGGGAGGAGTTGTGAACCTTAGCCAAATTTGGTCATTTTTTAAAAATGGATGAAGCCGAGTTAGAATTGTTTTAGCTCTCATTAAGAAGGTCTCCCAAATAGTTTAAGCAATGGCACACAGTCAGGGGAGAACACTTTCGATAAAATCTCTTTTTAACTCATCACACCAACCGGGTGTGATGAAATGTTCGCTTACAACCGGTATGCGGGTTTTTCCTTTTCGTAAAGAAGCTTATCATACCAACCGGGTATGATTTTTAAGTAATCCTACCTACTACCGTAAGTAGGTTTTCCTTTAATAAAAGTGCTCATCACCCCAACCGGGCATGACGTTAGAAAGTTCCCACTCACCCGATGACTGTAATGTGTTCGTCTCTAGTCGGTTTTCCAAGTTCACGCTAGCTCTCTTGCTTGTGTTTCGGTCCCAAGTGTCGCTACATGGTTTGGGTATCATTATCAGGAAGGTTTTAGCATGACAACCTTCTCGTTCTCATGTTTGGTGACTAGGCCCAAATCTTAGTTTACCGCACTTATGTCCCTAAAGTTCATACTTCTTGACTTTAGGTCCCTTGTCACGCATTGACCTGGTTCGGTCGGAGTCTGGTGATAAACCCGCCACCCTTCCTCGTACTAATCTAGTATTTCTACCAAATAGTCCGAGGAAGGTAAAGACGCCAGAGTACCTATTTTCCATAACAAAGTTTACAAAACATTTAACTAAAAGTTACTTGTTTGTAGTATCCTTGGTTTTCTCTTCTAGCCTCGGCTCATCGTAGTGAAGTGTTTCTCCTGAAAAAAGGTTTAATGGGAGGGGGTGAGTTTCTACAACTTAGTGAGTGGGGGTTGGGAAGTGAGTTTTCAAAACATTCAGGTCTATTAAAATGTTTTATACTTTTAGTTTATTGTAATATGAGTTTATCTCTTCTTGAGCCCTTCCCCTTGCTCGGGAGGCATTTTAGCAAGCATTCACACGTCCTTTCTATCATAGAAAGGGATCACATGTTCACAGAATAGTCTCCGACTATTCCACTTGTGGACCAGAGAGCTTTCACCATCCAACATGGTAGAGGCATACTTCCACCACTATTAGAGGTGCACTGCCTCTACTAATGGAGGCATACTGCCTCCACTAATAGAGGTACATTGCCTCTACCTTGAGCTTGAGTGTACATCCATAGTTCGAACCTTAAACCCTTATCATGCCCGCTTGGTGGGATGAGACCTCCTTTGTCACGTCCCGACCCGGTTTGGCCGAATCCCTGTGAGCAACCTGCCACCCACTCCTTTTGGTTTATGAAGAGTTTCACCCCTTTTTTTTTAAATTGCGAGGAGTAAGTCGTCATTTTTTTTTATTTTTCCTGGAATAACATTATACAAAACTGAATATAACTCTTACATACCTATCTTAAGGTTTGGCTATAGGGAGGTCTTTTAGGGTTGGTTTCCCTTGGTTACCTGAAAAAGGATAAAGGGAGTGGGTGAGTTCTACAACTCAGTGAATGGGTGTTAGAAGTGAGTTTTCGTAAAAATAACTTTAATCAAAGTGTGCCAAAATTCTTATTTCCTTTAAGAGGACCATTTCTCAAATTTCCGGTTTTTCAAAACCTTTTTCCAAGGTTTACCAATTATTTTCCAATGATTCTCAAATCCTTTCCAAGGTTTTCAAAACTTTTTTTTCCATTTCCATATTAGGTGTATTTCACAATCAACACACGCCTTTCATCAGGAAGGGTACACACACATTCGTGAGATGCAGTTATGATGACTACACTCACTTGTGGATTGGAGCGTCTTTACCATCCACCCTAATAGAAGTCTCTGACTTCTACCTAGAGTTTGAGTGAATGTCCCAGATGTTCGACCCATAGATCCAAAATACTTCATGTCCATATGAGGACGAACCTTATTCCAACTCCACCCCAGTCTCATGCTCAAGAAGCTACGTCGAGCTTTTTGATTGTTGGCACGACAAACTACCCTTATCTCCACCACGTTGTCTATTAGCCCATAGTACTTATCACTACCCCTTTTGGGCATCTTGATGGTCATGTACCTCAAGTGCATGCACACACAATAGTTTTCCACATAGCCATTTATCTTTGGTGCCACTGGTCTAACGACCCCGACCCTCAACCCGACTTGCAGCTATTTGTCTAGGCTGGTACATCGACCTGGCCCTGATGCACTGTTACTAGTCCATCGAGTATGTCAGTCCTGTCTTGGTACCATGGCGAAATCACATAACCATTTCATTAAAAGTTTTAATGACTTTCATATCTCAAGTTTGTTTATGAGCTCCTGCTCGTGCCCACTGGCCTTGGGCTCATTGTACATGATTTTCCAAAAACTAGGCATATAGCCCCTCAAGTTAAAAAATCGAGGCCTCCGGCCTATATGAGCTAATCTAGCTCCCATCAAGAAGGTCTCCCAAAGAGTTTAAGCATTGGCACACAGTTAGGGGAGAACACTTCTGACAAAAATATAATTTTCACTTCATCACAACAATCGGGTGTGATGATACCTCTGCTTACAACTGGTAAGCGAGTTTCTCCTTCCTTCAAGAAAGTCCATCATACCAAACGGGTATGATTTCCTCTACTTACAACTGGTAAGTAAATTTTAGCTTAGTTCGCATATCACTCCAACCGAGTGTGATGTTAAAATCCCACATATAAGTGGTTTTTCATTTCTAAAGTGCACATCATCCCAACCGGGTACGATGTGAATAAGCCCACTCACCCGATAACCGTGAAATGTTCATCCTCGGTCAGTTTTCCAATTCTACGCGAGCTTTCTCTTGCTTGCATTCTCGTCACACGTGTTCCTACACAATTTGGACAGCCTTATCATTCACGATTTGGCATAAAAGCCTAGTTTCACAATTTTTGATCAATTACACTTAGGTCCCTAAAGTTTATTTCTTTTCACTTTAGGTCCTTAATGCCCATGTTCGCCCAATTTAAGTCCTAAGATTTCCAAAATTTCCTTGTGAGTGTTCATTTTACTAAAAATTGTATAAGGGGTTCAAGTTTTTCAAATTTCCAATTTGGTCGCCCAACTTTTCAAAAATTACCATTTTGCCCATACTTTCCAAAAATGGTAATTTGACCCCAATTGTTCCAAAAATTGACCAATTAGTCCTCCAACATCTCTTTCATGGCCAATTGGCTCTCAATTTTTGGAAATTGCAAAATAGTCCCTCAATTTTACGAAATTCCCAAATTTCCCCCAATTCCATTGTTCAAACTGGCTGAATTTTATTTCTTCAAATTGACCATTCAATTGGGGTTAATTGCTTCAATTGGATGTGTAAATCAAATCCTACATTTCTATATGATTCAATGGAGCTTTGAATCGCAAGAATTGAGGCCGAAACGAGCTCAAATGGAGCTTTGCCAAAAAACCATACGTAGAGAGAGAAAGCTTCAAAAGCTTACCGTCGGAGGTACGGCAGTTCGAGCTCTTTATCGGGGCAGGTAACTCTCTTCCTAAGGTACCTTCTAGGATCAAGAATTTCTACAATTCACCTCGAATCGATGGAGAATCTCTTTAGTGAAATTTCGTAGTTTCTCTCTCTAACTACGAGCTGCAATGACTGAGGTGGGCCAAATTGGCCTACCTTTCAGCTCAGTTGAGATCGTATGAAGGCCGTGGGAGTGTCAAGAGGGCTTGGTGGAGGAGGGATGAATTTGGCCAATTTCAGCTCGGCCGAAATAGGGCAGCTTCGGTCCTTCGGAGCTGCTTCACTGTTTGATTCTGCTGGCGCTTCTCCGGTGGTCCTCATATCGAACAGAGGTTGCTATCAGATAACTGACTCCCCTTTTTCTACTCATTACTTACCAACTTTCCTATGGTTTTCCCATGGTTCCAACCATCCATTTTCAGCTTACCGACACATTGGGATCCTTTCTCACTCACGTCCTTCCTCATTTACTTTGGCATATTTTTTTCAAGGCTTTCCTTTCCTTCGTCCTTTCTTGCTTAGTTATGACCATTCCCCATTTCTCATCCGAGTTGACCCTTTTTCCAGTCTACATAATGTTTCCTTGTTTTTTTTAGGGGGGGAGGGAGGGAGGTCTCCTTTTTAAGGTTTCCTTTCTCTACTATGTCCTTCAAGGTAAAGCCTTCCACTTTAAGGCTATACCTTCAATCTTCTTACTTATTACATGAAAGTCTCTCCCCTTTACTTCTTTACACTTTCTTTATTTTGGGACATGTGCCCATTTTTAATCCTCCATTGTCTTAAGATTACATTTCATCCCTTATCCCCTATCTAATGCACCTCGAGTTTTCGGGTCTTATCTCGTGTATTCCACACTAGGTCAAACAATGCAGCTGTTATCCTTCAGGTCCCATTAAGTGATCATGGACCACAACAAGTCTTGATGTTTGTGGTCATTTCCATTATTCACTTCCTAATTTGAGGTTTAATTCTCCCAAGGTTTCTCAGTTAGCCTTTCCTTTATGTCCTTATTATGGGCAATGTACCCCTTTTCTTACTTATATGACATATTTTGATGCTATCTTCTTATCTACCCGTTCCATGGGTTTTAACTTACTCCTTGGATTATGGAAATTCTTCCCTTGTACTGGTCCTTTATTCCCAATTTGCATTCCATTTGAAATTTTTCTCCTCTCTTCTACTTTATTTGGGTTCATTACTTTTCCATTGGAATATGTATGCCTCTTACAGGCTCCCTTCCTTGGTAGGCTTTCTCTTCTTCCCTGGGTTTCCTCTTTCTTCGTCTTCTTGGTTATCTATCTGTAAGTTGACCTCTTGACATCCTTAATGTCATCCTATCTGACTTATCCTTACCTTTGGGAGTTTTGCTAGTACATCCCCTTATCCTTGTCTTTATCCCAAATTATTATTCACTATGATTTTTATTCCTATTGGTGAAAGGTTCTCGATCTTTTTCCTTTCGAGGTTGTTTCATCTCCTTCTGAGAGCTTACTTAATCCCTTCCATGGCTTAGGTTTGGTTGTCGATTTGTTTCTGGTCATTAATTTCTTCGAGAATTTCTTTATTCCTCCTTTCCAATGTTTTGACCTTTACACCCTTCCCTTCCTTGTTGGTGTCCAATTTATGGTCTTCTAGAGGGTTAGTTCATTAACTGTTTCGTCCCTACTATTCTCCTTGTCCACTTGTCTTGGAGTAGTTGTTCTTTGAGTTTACTCTTCCTTGATGCCTATCCTATTGTCCTTTTTAGGGTGTAGTTCTAACGAATTCCCGGTCCTTCATAGAGTGTTGTTTATTCTACTTGATCCTTCCATTGTTTCTATTCGTTTCCCCACTTGAGTACTCTCCTTTTATCCATAATAAGTCACACTTGTCATCTCAAGACATCTGTAACCACTTACACCATTTTTTAAGGCTTCATATCGGGTTAAACCACTCATTACCCACCTTTTGGTTCTTTAGCTTGGGACTTCCATTTTTATGGTCTCACTTCCTATCTTCGTCCTCTTCCTTAAGGACTTATGTCCTGGGCTTTTCCGCGTTCAACCTCCCTAATGCTCATTGTAGATCTTTCCTTCTTTCCTTTCGTACATCTTTCTGACATCGGTGCGGTTATCCACCCTTTATTCCTCCCTGTCCTCTAGTTCCCTTTTTGTTCCTTATCCTTCCTTTGAGAAATTCTTGATTTTCAGTGGGTTCCTAGCACTTTATGTTATGTATATCCGCCTATCAAGAGTTCTTTCAAGGATACTTATACCTTCCTCTTGAGTCCTCCTTCCTAACACCTTTCTCTTCCTTTTCCCTCTTGCCATGTCCTATCCTAGAGTTGCTTGAAGAGCTTGTTTGCGTTCCCCCTTTTCAGGGGTTCTTATACCTTACCTCTCCTTTTGGTTATTTCTCGTACTCTTGAATCTTCTTAGAGGTAACCCAATTCCTCTTGATTTCCTAATTCTTGTATGAGTACTCTTTCTGAATCCTTTATGGTCCTTAGGTTTTCCTATACTACTCCTGCACCTTTTGATGCTTACTTCCCTTATACGAGACCCCAGACTCCTTCCCTTCTTCCTACCCTTGGTTAGGGTATATCTTTTCTGGTGATTCTTGGTAGACTCTTGGTCCTTCTCTAGAACTCCTTTCCCAGTCTTGTTGCCTTGTTACTCCACATTCCTAGTTCTTATGGGGGAACTTATTTGGCTATCTTAGTGTTAACTAGAGGTGACCCGTAGTCTTCCCTCCATCTACTACCCCGATCATGATTAGTTTACTTCATGTTAGTTGTAGTTGTCATTATTAGGAAGATTAAATTGTAATCAAGGAAAACTGAGCTTTTATTCCTTCAAAGAGGTAGTTTCTTGTCATAGTCGACTTATTACAGGAATTCATTACTCCCTAGTCCCTTGGAGTCATAGGCCGGGAGTCAACCTTCGAATGGTTTCGGGATTCATGGTCCAAAGGCTCTGATGAACTAGTTGAAGTCCATCCATACTCCAATTGGGCTTCCCTAATAGGACCAACTTGATGAATCACCTCAAGTTCGTACCTTCTTAACACCTCAACCTCGCACTCATAGGTCCACTTCATCCATTGGAAAGGGTTGAAGTTAGATTGAGCTGGTAGGGGTACTTGGTGGACTTTCATAGAGGTGGCGTGGGCATCCCAATAGTTGTCCCATGCCTCCTTCTTAGTTGGAGTAATTTGTGGCTGTTGTGGAGCTGGAGGGGGTGTCGGGCTCCTTGGAGGATGATAGGTTCTTCCCGCCTTGGAGGAGGATATATGATAACATCTGGCTTTAATAGAGCTCCAACAAGTTTCCTATAGTCTTCGACCATATCCTTGGGCACCCTCTTTTCACCCTCCACGAACCGTTGAACGGCTACCTCTCCGGAGGTAGGCGTCCTTTTCACGATCTCTTGTGGAGTTTTTGTTTGCACAATAAACTTCCTAGGAACTCTTGTTCCTATAGGGTAGTTAATTTTTTGTTAGTGTCAGGTCATAGTATTGATAATGCTTTCAAGGGAATAAGGCTCTAATACCACTCAAGTTGTCAAGCCCCGACCCGGTTTGGTTGGATCCTTGTGATCTACCTGCTACTCCCTTGGTTTAAGAGGGGTTTCCCTTTACTTTAATCAAGAGTAGTCAGGCGTAATTTAAACCTTGTTCCTTGAAATAACATAAATCAATAAAATGTAAGTTTAAAAGAACTTTTAAGCATACCTAACAAAGGCTAGATCCTGGTGTTTTCTTTAGTCATGTTTTCCCTTACTCCTTAAAAGGGATATAAAAGAGGGGGCGAGTTCTACAACTCAGTGAGTAGGGGTTGGAAGTGAATTTTCAAAACAAATAGTTTTAACTAAATTGTGCCAGGGTTGTTGTTTTCTTTCAAAGAAAGTTTTTCTCATGTTTCGATTTTCAAAACCATTTTCCTCATTTCCACATTAGGTGTATTTAATAGATAACACACACCCTTCATTAGGAAGGGAACACACATTCGTAGGAGCATCCCATCCACTTCACCCACTTCTAACTCGGAGTGTCTTTAACGGCCACCGAGATAGAAGCTTGTCCACTTCTACCCTGGGTCTTAGTGAATGTTCTCAACATTTGACCTTCAAACCTAAAAGCAACTCCATATTCGTATGAGGATAAAGACCTCATCCCAACCCCACCCCGATCCCATGCGCAAGAAGCTACTTCGAGCTTCCCAACTGTTGGCACGACAAACTGCCATTATCTCCACCATGTCGTCAAGTAGCCCTTAGGATGCATCACTACCCTTCTTGGGCGTCTTGATGGTCCTGTATCTCAAGTGCATGCACAAAACAATAGTTTTTACATAGTCATTTATCTTTGGTGCCACTAGTCCAACGACCCCGACCCTCAACCTGACCTGGCCCTAACGCACTGCCGCCAGTCCATCCAGTACTATCGGTCCTAACTTGGTACCATGGAAAAATCACACATCAGTTTCATTAGAGTTTTCATGTCTTTCTCAATTCAAGTTTGTTTATGAGCTCCTGCTCGTACCCATTAGCCTTGGGCTCACTACATGTGATTTTCCAAAACCGGGCATTTAGCCATACAAGTTAAAAAACCGAGGCCTTTGGCCTATCTAAGCTAATCTAGCTCCCGTAAAGAAGGTCTCCCAAAGAGTTTAAGCATTGGCACATAGTTAGGGGAGAACACTTCTGACAAAAATGTATTTTTCACTTTATCTCACCAACCAGGTGTGATGATACCTCTGTTTACAACTGGCAAGCGGATTTCTCCTCCCTTCAAGGAAGTCCATCATACCAACCGGGGATGATTTTCTCTAATTACAACTGGTAAGTAGGTTTTAACTTGGTTCGCCCATCACTCCAACAGGGTATGATGTCAAAATTCCACTTACAAGTGGTTTATCGTTTCTAAAGTGGTCATCGTCTTAACCGGGTATGATGTAAATAGGCCCACTCACCCGATGAATGTGGCATATTCTTCTCTAATCGGTTTTTGCCTCCACACTAGCTTATCCTTGCTAGCGTTACGGTCTCTCATGTTCCTACATGATTTGGATACCCTTATCTATTAAAGTTTGGCATAATAGCCTTTGTTTCTTACATATGAGCAACTAGGCTCAAAATTGTTAGTTAATTGTACTTAGGTCCATAAAGTTCACTTTCTTTGACTTTAGGTCCTTAGTGCTAACTTTTCCCCAAATTGAGTTCCAAAATTCCAAAAATTCTCTTTGGGTCCTCAGTTTACTCAAAATTGTTTAAGGTTTCAAGTTTTCGAAATTCCCAATTTGGTCCCTAACTTTTCAAAAATTACCATTTGCCCCTACTTTCCAAAAATGGCAATTTGACCGCAATTTTTTTTAAAAATCAACCAATTGGTCCTCCAACATCTTTTTCATGTCCAATTGGCCCTCAATTTTGGGAAATTGCAAAGAGATCCCTCAATTTTATGAAATCCCCAATTTTCCCCAAAAGTTTCCCCCAATTTTCCCCTTTCAAACTGACCGAATTTGATTTCTTCAAATTTACCATTCAATCAGGGATAATTACTTCAATTAGAGGTGTAAATCAATTCCTAATGTTCCATACGATTCAATTGAGCTTTGAATCGCATGAATTGAGGCCGAAACGAGCTCAAATGGAGCTTTGCTGGAAAACTATGCGTAGAGAGAGAAAGCTTCGAAAGCTTATCATCGGAGGTGTGGTGGTTCAAGCTCTCTATTTAGGCAGGTAGCTCCTATCCCGAGGTTCCTCCTAGGATCAAGAATTTCTACAATTGACCTCGAATCGAGGGAGAATTTTGTTAGTTAAATTTTGTTGTTTCTCTCTCTAACTCAGACCGAAAATGACAGAGTGGGGCCAAATTGGCTTAACTTTCAGCTCTGTTGCGGTCATGTGAGGGTGTAAGGAGGGTTGAATTTGGCCAATTTCAGCTTAGTCAAAATAGGGCAGCTTCGGTCCTTTGGAGCTACTTCATTGTTTGATTCTGTCGGTGCTTCTCCGACGGTCCTTGGGTTGAACGGAAGTTGCTCTTAGGTAGCTTACCTCCCCCGGAGTCTAAAGAACTCGACCTTGCCTTCTAAGGCTGAGAAAAATGCCTAATCAGAGCTTTGGTTCGAGCTTCACCGGAAAATGGAGCAGTTGGGAGAGAGTGGAGATTTTAGGTGTGAGGAGGATGAATGGAGAATAGCTCTTTACATATGGAGCTCTATGAGCCTCTGCCTGACAACTTTCCTTTTTGGTCGAGCTTATCCTTGCCTTGAAACAGCCTGATCGGAGCCAGTTTTCCTTCACTGGCGTCATTGGTTTCTACATTGAATGAATAGTATTGTCATCTGAAGGAAGAAGACGACATTGCCCCAGACTGGACTAGACCGGTTCGACCAGTTCAATTTGTAAATCGGTTGGTTCAGGTCTGATTCGATCGCTTTTCTCAAAATTAAAAATTTCTAAATTCATATAAATTCATTCTCTATCCAATGGTGGCTTCAATTCCCAATTTGAATATTTTAAGCCATGTAAAAAAATGAATTTAGCAACCGGTTTAATGATGGTTCAAACCGGTTCAATCCGGTTTAGGTCCGTTTCACCTGAATTGGTCTAGTTTTCTCTTCCAATCTGTCATGAGGTTCTTTTCCATCATTTTATGACTCTTTGAGTCACTTGGGGTTTGTCGATTTCCCATTGTGCCCTTTCTTCATCGGTTAAGGTTCATGAACTAGTTCGATTTTCTCTCTTGAGTTTACCGATTCCTTCCTCGATTTTCTTATCTTTAAGGGACGGGGTTTACATGAAGGTTCATATGCATAAATTAGGGAAGAAGATGAAGTTCAATTTGGGGATATTGGGGAATTTTATGCAATTTTTGAAAAATTAGAGGACCGAACGGCAAATTCACAAAATTGAAGGTGTTTTCATGAAATTCACCCCAATTGAGGGTAAATTGGGCAATTTGGGGAAAATATGGGGCAAATTGGAAATTTCTAAAAGTTGGAGACCAAATTACAATTTTTAAAAAATTAGGGACTAAAGGGAAATTTTGGAAAATTAAGGGCCAGTTGTTGAAATTGAAAGAGTTAAGGACCTAAAAAGAATGATTAGAGACACAAGAGCTTAATAGAGATAAAAAGGGAAATTAGGGATCGAGGTGCAATTAAAGCAAAGTATGGGGCCCTAGGTGCAAATATGAGAAAGTATGTAATCACTTCGTCATCGCAACTTGATATGAACACTCGTACCCTGCAGGAACGGATTACCCGAGTGCCGACCCGTAGAAGCACACCAAGGAGAGAGACCCTGTCGGCACGACCCCGCCGAGATCACCGGGTGAGTACAACCACTATAACGTCAATTTCGGTTGGAATGACAATTCAACTTTGAAAACCATTTTCTCAAAATTAGCCTCCTCTGACTGAGTGACTCTGGTTAAAACATTTGGGAGCTAATTCTGGGCTTAGGCTCGATATGCCAGTGGGCCCAAGGCCAATGGATATGCGCATGGACCCATCCAGAATGAGTATGTGATGAATGATGCTAAAAGATCCAAATAATGGGAAATTTGTGTGATACCCATCGAGCCAAGTTTGAGTTGTCGAGCTTGTTGGGCCAAACTACTACTCTGCCTAAGCTAGGTCGTCAAACTTGTTGGGCCAGTACACATGGGTTGAAGCCAAGCCGACAGACCGTTGCACTAGAGGGACAAAGATAAAGGCTATAATTAAAAAGTCTATTGATTGTGCATGCACTAAGATGTTTGGGTCATTAGTACACCTGGCATGAGTTAGTGATGGAGCCCAAGGACTGCTGGATGACCTAGGGTGCATAAGGGTGGTATGTCATTGAGTAGGTTGTGAAGCTCGAGGAAGCTTTCTACACACTGAGACCGAGGTAGTTGGGGAAATGAGGTCTCATCCCACTATGTGGATAGAGTGAAGTGGTTTGGGTTTGAGGGTCTGACTATTGATGTCAACTCAAACTCCGGGTAGAGGTAGTGTGTAAACCCCGCTCTTTGAAGTTAAGGAAATTGGGAAAAGAACCGATCAAACCAAGTGAGAAAAATGAATCGATTCACAAATTTGATCATCAGAGAACGGGCAATTTGGGAAATTTAAAACTTCCAAGTGACCTAAAGGATTCATAAAATATTGAAAAGGAACCTTAGGACAAATTGGGAGAGAAAAACCTAACCGGTTCAGGCGAACAGGATCCAAGCTGGATTGAACCAGTTTATGAATCAAGTCGATTTATGAACTGGAACTGATAGAGGAAGGATAAACCGGGATATTAATGGATCCCAAGTGACCTTAAGAGTCACAAAAGTCATGAAAAGGACTTTAAGATGAATGGGGGATGAAAACCAAACAAGTTCTGGTGAACCGGATCAGAACCAGATTGGACCGGTTTGAACCACTATTGAACCATATGCTAAATTCATTTTTCTAGGTGGCTTAGAAAATTCTAATTTGAGAATTTAGGCCACAATTTGATAGAGAATGAATTTAGATGAATTTAGAAATTTTTAATTTTGAAAAACTCGATTGAATCGGGCCTAAACTGGCTTGTTTAAGCTTTGAACCTGGTTCGGACCGGTCCAGTGGCACTGGTCCAACAGCCTCAACCTACAGCTGTTTGTCCTGACTAGTCCGGAGACTTGTCATGTCGCACTACCACTAGTTGATTGAATATGTCGGTCTTGTCTTGGTACCATAGCCAAACAATTCAGTTATTTAAAGTTTTATGGCATATATCTCATGTTTGTTTACGAGCTTTTGCTCATGTCCACTGGCCTTGGGCCCACTGTATGTGGTTTTCCAAAACCAGGCATATTAGCCCCCAAGTTCCAAAACCAAGGCTTCCAATCAAATAGAGCTATTCGAGCTCCCGTCAAGAAGGTCTCCCAAATCGTTTAAGTAGTGGCACATAGTCAGGGGAGAGCACTTTTGACAAACTAAATTTTCAACTAACCATCATACCAGCCGGGTATGAGGATATCTCCATTCATAACCGATGAACGAGTTTTCCACTTCCTTCGAGGAAGTTTCATCATAGCAATCGAGTATGATCTACTTACAATCTGTAAGTAGTTTTTTCACGTCATTTTCATATCACTCCTCTAAGTTGTGATGTTTAAAATACCACTAAGTTGTGGGTTTTCATTACGAGGTACTTATCATCCCCAACTGGGTATGATATAAAATCCCACTCACTACCGGTAAGTGGTCACCCGATCATGCAGTGAAATTTCACTTAATCGGTTTCCGTCCTTAGCAAGCTTAACTTTAGCTGGCATTCCCAATGTCTCATTTTCCTACATGAAATGAACATAGTTGTTCATTATTCTTTGGCATAATAACCCTTATTCATGAGAAAAACTAACTTTTCCTTTATTTGCATTTAGGTCCCTAAAGTTATTTTACTTTAACTTTAAGTCCAAAATGCCAGTGTTTTCTCAAATTGAGTCTCAAAAGTTTTAAAATTCTTCTTGGGATCTCAATTTACTCAATTTTCATAAAAAGGGGTTCAAGTTTCCCAAATTCCCAATTTGGCCTCTAAAGTTTTCCAAAATTACCATTTTGCCCTTCTTTTACAAAAATGGTAAGTTTTACCCCAAAAATTCTAAAATTTCTCAATTGACCCTCTCACATTCTTATCATGCCCAATTGACTCTCAATTTTATAAAATTGCATTTGGTCCTTCGAATTTTTCGAAAATCCACAATTTCCCCAAAATTTCACCCAATTTCAACTCACTAACATAGTCGAATTTGATTTCATCAAATTGACTGATCAAACACTTCTAATTATTGAAATTAAAGTAGAAATTGGGTTTCTACATGTTCATACGATTCTATAGCACTTTGAATCACAAGTTTTAACACCGGAACGAGCTCAAATGGAGCCTCGCTAGAAAATTGACTATAGAGAGAGAAAGCTTCGATTGCTCACCGGCGAGGGCGCGACGGTCGAAGCTTTCTATCTGGTAGGTAGATCTTCTCCTGAGGTTCCTACTAAAATCAAGAATGGCATCAATTGATGTCGATATGGATTAGAATTCTATCATTGAAATTCTGTCAGCTCTCTCTAGCACCGGTTAGAAATTATAGAGGCGAGCCTAATTGACTTACCTTTTAGTCCTATTTCGGTTGTGGGAGGGCTGAGTAGCTATTGGGAGAGCTTGGTTTGGCCTGAGGGGGGCTTGAATTGGCCAATTTTAGCTTGGCTGAAATAGGGTAGCTTCTATCTGCTGGAGCTGTTCACTGTTCGATCACGCCGGCGCTTCACCGGCAACTCTAAGAACAAATGGATGCCACCACCATGTAGCTGACTTCTCTCCGGTTCTAAGGAACCTAACCTCACCTTCTTTGGCTGAGAAATGACCATATATCAGAGCTATGGTTCAAGCTTCGCTTGAAAACTAAGCAGCTGAGAGAGAGTGAGCTTTTCAGGTGTAGAGAGGATGAATGGAGAGAGGCTCTTTATATAGGGAGCTTGGGGACTTGTCGGTTGTCCGTTTGGCACCTTTATGACAAACATTGATGGCTTAAAATGTAATAAATGTAAACATTTCTTCTTCACTGGTGCTGCTTCGATTTTCCAGTGAGTGAATAGTGATGTCACCTGAAGGAAGAAAATGATACTATTTCGAACCGGACCAGACCGACCCGAATTGGATTCAAAGTTTAAATAGGTCAGTTCACCCCCCAATTCGACCGAATTTTTCAAATCTAAAAGTTTCTAATTTCATCTAAATTCATTTTCCATCTAATTGGTGGCCTTAAATCTCAAATTTGAATTTGTTAAGCCTCCTAGAAAAATGAATTTAGCATTCAGTTCAATAGTGTTTCAAACCGGTCCAAACTGGTTCAATACGGTTAAGATCTAATTCACCTGAATTGGTTCGGTTTTCATTTCCAATTCATCCTAAAGTCCTTTTTCGTGATTTTCATGACTCCTTAGGTCATTTAGGGTTCCTAAATTTCTCGGTTTACCTCCCCCCCCCCCCAATATGGATTTCGGTTCATAAACTAACTTAGTTCTTAAACCTGTTCAATCCGGTTCGGGTACAGTTCACCTAAACCAGTTCGGTTTCTCTCTCTCTTTTTGTCCTAAAGTTCTTTTCCAATGTTTAGGAACCTCTTTGAGTCACTTGAGAGTTAAAATTTCTCCAACTTGCCTGTTTCCCCTATGATGGGCTTATGAACCCATTCGATTTTCTCACTTAGTAAGACCGGTTCTTTTCCTGGTTTTCTTTATCTCCAAAGAGTGGGGTTTACAACTCTCCCCTTCTTTTAGGAGTTTTATCCCCAAAACTTATTTTACATTATTCACGTGTTGGCTTAAACTTTTTATTGTTATAAAATTTTCTATTCTTTTGTCCTACGATCTTCTCGGTTATTTTCGTTCATCCCTTTCATCATGTATTTAAGATTCTCATCTCATTTTCATCCTTTCCTCATTCCATGAAATTTACCTTAACCTATAGGATTTCCTTTGAAAATCTATGATCATTTCCTTTCATTACGTCCTTCTTTCCCAAGGCACCATTTCACATCCCTTACTTCTTTTACCCAAAATTTAAGAACTAGAATTCCCGGTCATTTTTTCTTCTGCGATTTCTAGCATTTATTGTCTTTTCATGATACCTGGAGTCCTTCCTCATTCTTTGGTTATCACCTTGTATGCTTGTCTTCGTTATGTCTTACTCATAAACCATTCCTAAGTCATATTTCTCGGAGTCAGTTGGATTTACCCATCCCTTTTACCACATGACGTTCTTCATGATGTTTTAATTTTACGTCTCTATGACAATATTGGTTTCCGTACTTCTTATCTTTTCCAAATTTCTTTATTTGTTCATTCTACCTTCAAATCCTTAAATTTCTTGATATTTACTGACATATTAAAATTTATGCTTTTTTACTTCATTCTTCATTTCCACTAGTGTCCTTCCCCCTTAAGATCTCTTCTCCTTCCAATTCGATCCTTGCTCTCATCAATGTTTCTCCCAATATTATTCATTCTGAGTTTAGTTCCTTTCTTACTCATATGGCATCTGTTGATGTTATCTTCCTTTCTATATATCACCCGGGTTGATTTATCCCCTGATTTCTTTACGATCTCCTTCTCTTTGTACATGATTCTTTCTTTTCCAATATCTTGTTCTTGAGGAGTTATTCTCTTGCTTATTCCATTGGTTTCACTTTCTTTCCTTGGTACACCAATGTCTTCCCAAGATTTCTTTCTCTAATGAGTTTCACATTCTCTTTCCCTCAGTATTTCCTCCTAGTTCTACTATTGAAATCCTTAAATTCTGAAGTATCTTCTTGTTGATATTTTCACCAACTTACCCTTACTCTTTGTATCCATGAGTACCTTCTGGTGATCTTGCTTCATTTTCACTTGCTTCAGTATTCGTTTATTCCTTTGAGGTGGATCTCTCATCCGCATCATGTCCAAACCTTTCGTACCTTAATATCCTTAGTATTTCCCTTTTTGCCTTGGTTAGGGTGTATTCTTCTACTATTCCCTATCTCTTGTTAGACTTTGTCTACTTCCTCCAAATAATTTGGTCCAAATAAGTTATTTCCTTATATAGGATTCTTCTAAAGTTTCTATTTTGAGTTTTCTAGGCCTTCTTGTAATAGATCATGCTCAACTTCCCAATACTCTCACTTAAACACTCGTACTCTTTACCAAGGACCTCATCACGACCTTGGTGTTGCAACCCTCCTTTGATCAATTGTCTTGACCTGAATTTTTCTCCTTCCTCAATCCAACTTCCTATTTTCCATCCTCTTTCTAGTGTCTTCCAATTTGGGATTCATGTGTTCGATCGCCCTATCTTTTGGAAAATTTTCTTTTAATTTTTTCTCCTAAACTTAAGGACCTGGTACAATTCATCTACTCCTATTTTTCTTCTTTCTTTGATCCATACTTTTACCTTCACGTGTCTCCTTATCCTTTGGAATTCCTAAGGAATCTGTATCTTAGTAATTTGTTACACCTGGGACTTCCTTTTGTTGTACTTTCTCTCCATCTTTCCTTGGTGGACTCTATGCTTAATTCTTTTTCTTCTCGATCAGCTTCTATTCTTGTGGTTCCTTTGGGATGTTCCACTTCTTCCCTGGTTTTCCTTATCCTATATTCTCAAAGCTTAGTTTTAACTTCTTGGACTCTCAAACAATTTCTATATTCTTGGGTGGTTGTTCCCTTTTCCTTTTCTTAGGATCTCCTTCAGATGAATTACTCCTTATCCTGTTTCTAAGGGTAAGTCTTAAGAGTTGGGTTTAACTATCAATAACCCATTTTTTCTTCATTAGGGGAATTTCTACCCTTTTACTTAAACTTTTATTATCATACTCTTAAATTTTATGCACGAGACCGAGATATGGTCTTTGTACTCATATGGACATAGAGTTTTGATCATGTGTGTTCCCTTCCTGATGAAGGGCGTGTGTTGTTTTTTAAAAGCACCTAATGTGGAAATGGGAAAAAGGTTAAGAAAACCTTGGGAAGGATTTGAGAATCCCTGGAAAAAGAAATGGAAAAACTTTGGAATAAGTTTTGGGAAAGAAATTTTGAATGAAAATGCCACCCTTGGTAGGGTAAAGGTTTTAAAAATAGGTATTTGAGGAAATGATATTTTAAAAGAAAATAAGGAGTTTGGTACACTACGATTAAAGTTATTTTATTTATAAAAACTTACTTCCAATCCCTGCTCACTGAGTTGTAGAACTCACCCCCTCCCTTTTACCCCTTTCAGGTAACCAAGGGAAAACTAAACTTAAAGAACTCCCTGTATGGGATCTGTGAAGATAGGTATGCCTATTTTTCAGTTTTGTATAATGTTATTCCAAGAAAGGTACAAGTTTAAAGGATGCATTACTCCTCACTGGTTTAAAAGAGGGGAAAACGCTTAGTAAACTGGGAAGAGTAGCGGGTTGCTCACGAGGATCCGACCAAATAGGGTCAGAGCGTGACAACTAGAATGGTATTCGAGTTTGTTTTTTTTTAATACATTATCAAGACTATATAACATAGTAACTAGGAGAAAGTTTTAAAATTTTCAAATGGCTCCCAAAAGAGGAACAAAGAAAACTAGGATTGATGTTGCCAACATTACCTAATAATCTATTCCTGTAGGAAGACCACCCTGAAAGTTCTCCAATGCCTAAAGTGTAGAAGAAAGTTATTGAAAATGACACCTTATAAGTGCACAATAAAAAGGGTAAGAATTAGAGACAAATGTTACATGAGTTTTGGGGATAAAAGTCCTAAAAAGGTGAGGAGTAATTGTAACACTGTTTTTTAGTAACAAAAAAAAAATATACTAACACTAATGCACTAGATATTATCAATAGTTGTCAAATCATATTTTTTAGTAATCCAAAATAAAAAACATACTAGTGCTAATGCACTAGATCTTATCAAAACTTTGAAGTTAAAAGTGCTTAGGTGAGAGTAGTGCCAGTATGGGTGATCTCCTGGGAAGTTGGTTTTTTTAGTAACCCGAAATTCCGGTCAAAAATATTTTATGGAATTATATTATAAGTTTAAAATTTAATTGATATAATTTGAATAAATAAATTGAAAAGTGTTCTTTTTATCGAAATAAATAAATATCTAGTAAATTCATTTAGGTGAAAATAATGAGATAATTATGTTTTTTTAGCTCTAAGAGATAATTATGTGAATTTGGTTTAATTACAATTAATCTCACGCCCCTACCATAAATACCCATAAATTAATACCTATATTTAATGATTGGAATTAATACCTACATTTAAATTATTGGAATTAATACTAATAAATACCCATCAATTTTCAATTTAATGACAATAATGGTCATAATGTTGTAATAAATCTTCCCTAAGAGCTCATCCCCATTCATTCTCCTCAAACTTGAAAACTACTCTCTCTCTCTCCATCTACTGCTCCATTTCCCAGTGAAGCTAGAACAAAAGCTTTGACTTGGGAAGTGTCGACATAATTAAACAGTGAAATAACTCCAATAGACTGAAGCTGCCCTGTTTTGGCCTACCTAAAATTGGTTGACTTCAGCTCTCCTCTAGCCAAACTAAGCTCTCCCAATATCCCCACAACCCCCATACGACCTCAACAAAATTGAAAGGTCAATAGTAGGAATTCTTGATCCTAGAAGGTACTTTAGGAAGAGAGCTACCTTTCCCGATAGAAAGCTTTGACCATCGCACCTCTGACGGGACAAGTGTGATCGAAATGCCAGCAAGAGAAAGCTCGCGTCAACTTGGAAAACTAACCAAGGATGAACATGTCACGGTGAACGAGTGGGATTGTGAGTGTCATACCTAGTTGGTGTGATGAGTACTTTTTTCTAAATTGGAAGCCATTATGAGTGGGCTTACTAACGTCATACCCGGTTGGGATGATGAGCACAATTGTAGGTAGAGGAGTGAGTGGGATTTTATATCATACCCGGTTGGGGATGATAAGTACCTTGAAATTAAAACCCACTACTCAATAGTATTTTAAACATCACAAATTAGAGGAGTGATGTGAAAATGACGTGGAAAAACTACTTACAGATTGTAGGTAGATCATACCCGGTTGGTATGTTGAAATTTCCTTGGA
This sequence comes from Trapa bicornis, assembly GCA_030064425.1. Classification (NCBI taxonomy): domain Eukaryota; kingdom Viridiplantae; phylum Streptophyta; class Magnoliopsida; order Myrtales; family Lythraceae; genus Trapa; species Trapa bicornis. The sequence continues at coordinate 18,072,949 of CM057758.1, read as the reverse complement.
GGAAGTGGAAAACCCCTTCATCGGTTATGAGCGGAGATATCCTTATACTCGATTGGTATGATGGATAGTTGAAAATTTATTTTTGTCGGAGGTGCTCTCCCATGACTGTGTGCCAATGCTTAAACGATTTGGGAGACCTTGATAGGAGCTCGAATAGCTCTTCTTATGTCGAAGTCCTCGGTTTTGGAACTTGGGGGCTAATATGCTCAATTTTTAAAATCTCGAATTGTGGGCCCTAGGTTAGTTGGCACGAGCAAGAGCTCGTAAACAATGATTAATTTGAGCCATAAAACTTAAATAAATGAATTGATTGGCCATGGTACCAAGACAGGACCGACATACTCGATAGACTATCGACAGTGCGACATGATAGGTCGATGGACTAGTCGAGACAAATAGCTGCAAGTCATGTTGAGGGTCAGGGCCGTTGGACTAGTGACACCAAAGATTAAATGGCTTTTGAGGAAAACTTTGTTTGTGCATGCACTTGAGGTTCGGGACCATTAAGACACACAAGAGGGGTAGTAATGCGTCCTAAGGGCTGTTGGATGACATGGTGGAGATAAGGGAAGAGAGAAACTACTAGGTATGTGTTTCATGTTATACTAGTTAGTCATGGAGTTCTTTGTTTGTACTTTATGGAGTTTTGTGTTTGTACTCCCCGGAGTTCTGTGTTTATACTCCACAGAGTTTTGACTTTGTACTACACGGAGTTTCTGTGTTTAGACTCCGTGAAGCTGCTGTGTTTGGGACTTCATGAAGTTTCTGTGTTTGAGTTTCATTTACATGAGATGAAGATATGGTCTATGTCCTCATACGGACACTGAGTTTTAATCATGTATGTTCCCTTCCTGATGAAGGGCGTGTGCTGTTTGTTAAAAGAACCTAATGTGGAAATGGGAAAAAGGTTAAGAAAACCTTGGGAAGGATTTGAGAATCCTTGGAAAAGAAATGGAAAAACCTTGGAACAAGGTTTGGGAAAGAAAATGCCACCCTCGGTAGGGTAAAGGTTTTAAAAATCAGTATTTGAGGAAATGATATTTTAAAAGAAAATAAGGAGTTTGGCACACTCTAATTAAAGTTGTTTTGTTTATGGAAACCCACTTCCAACCCCCACTCACTAAGTTGTAGAACATTCCCCCTCCCTTTTACCCCTTTCTGGTAACCAAGGGAAAACCAAACTTAAAGAACTCCCTATATGAGATATGTGAAGATAGTAGGTATGTTTGTTTTTCAGTTTTGTATAATGTTATTCCAGTAAAGGTACATATTTGAAGGACGCCTTACTCCTCCAGGGTTTAAAAGAGGGGAAAACCCTTAGTAAACCAGGAAAAGTGGCGGGTTCCTCACGAGGATCTGACGAAACAGGGTCGGGGCGTGACAACTTGCGTGTCCCTTACAGCACGACAATGATCCAAAATCTATCTTTGACCATTAAATTTTTAGAACACTTCCATAATGGGTGTTCCCAACCTTCCAACCTTCTAAGGGTTGTATAAATCTGTCTGGTAGTACATTCCCAACTACCTTTACTGTTTGTTCACTCATCCATCTTGCTTTTGAGGTCATATCTTACATATCCATGTTGAATTTCCTTTACTTGCTCGTCCTTCTCCAACTTCTTTATTTCTAGTGGAGTTCTTTCCTTGAGATCTTTCCTTTTTCCTTAATCCATTCTTACTCGCTCGTGATCATTTTCATTATTCTTTATTTCCAGTTATTCTCTTTCCATCTATATGTCGATTACTTTTTTTGGGAAAATTCACTTCTTACGGATTGTATTTTTATTAAGTCCCTCATAGTGGAGGCTTCCACTCTGGGAGATACTTGCTCCACCTTCTTACCATTTATTGAAAGTTTCTTTCTTCCTTTCCTCGCACTCTTTTCTATATCGAGTATTTTCTTGCCTTTAATACTCCATTGTCTTAAGATTCCCATTTCTTTCCTCATTCCTTATCTAAGAGACTTCTGGTTATTGGTCTTATTTAATGTATTCAACCATATGCTTAGCCATACTTTTTTTAGGCTACATCATGTAAGCGTAGACCACAACTAGTCTTGATGTCATAAATTGTTTACTTTAGTCACTTCTTAACTAGAGGACTTACCCCTCCAAGATTTCTTAGATGTACTTTATACTATTCCCTTTTTATGGCCAGTCCACCCCTTTTTTACTCATACAACATCTTTTGATGATATCTTCCGACTCACCCGTTCCTTGGGATTAACTTACTCCTTGGCTTCCTCCTATTATGCTTCCATGGGTTCCCTTCATCTTAACATGCATTTTATTTACAAATATGATTTCAAATCCCTCTTCATTAGGTTCTATTTACTTTTAAGGAGAGTTCACATCCTCCTGGTTTAAAAATCTCTTGATCATCCTTCGTGAGGCTCACTTAACTGTCTCTAGACTTTTAATTATAAATCCGGTCTTGGCCATTGATTTCTTTAAGGATTTTCCTTCATCCTTCTTTTCCAATGTTTTGGCCTTTTCACTTCTCCCTTCTTTGTCGTGGTTTAAATCCATGGTTCTCCCAAAAGCCAGTTCATTAATTGTCTCCTTTCTACTAGGTTCTCCTAAAGTCATTATTTGACTATTCTGTTGTTCTCTAAGCAGATCACACACTAGGTCATCCTGATACATCCTTGGAAAATTTCCTAATTAAGAGTGGGTTCTTTACACTCCACGTCATGACCATCCGCCCATCAATGACCCTTTCAAGGGGTACTTAGTCGTATGCATCATTCCAAAGTTCTCTTTCATAGCATATTTCTTCTCTTCTTCACTATGTCCTACCTTAGAGTTTCTGAAGGACATTTTCTGTGTTTGTCCCTCCTGAGGGATTTCTAGGTGTACTTTCAATGTACCTTACCTCTATTCTCGTGATATCCCTCTATGTTTGCTCTTCTTAAAAAGGAGTTTAAATTTCACTTTACCTCACCATTTCTTGACCTCTTTACGAATCGTTAACCTACTTCATGGTTTTAGTCACCAGTGCTTCCTATCTTTCATGACTTTTTAGAAGATATTGCCCTAAATCTCTGAGGTGTGGGACAATTCTTCTTTACCTGTCCTATCTCCCTTACACCTATAATAGATTATCTTGGTGCTTGTCCTTATTAGGGTTGGGCAATTCTTCATGTAGTGTCCCCATCTTTCACATATGTAATGGTTATTTCCAGGCATGAATCGTTGTGGTTCCTCTTTTACTTCGAGCATTGCAGGGCCTTTCTAGGGTTGCTAGTGGTTTGGTGCTTCACCATCCTTGAGCCTGAACAACTTGATGGTTTTTCATGCTGAGTCTTCTTTGCTAAGGGTCACTCTAAGAGTCATTCTAGGTTTCTTAATTCCCTGATTATATTTCCTTAACTGAAATGGAAATTTTCCCTAGTTTCTATGGCAGTGTGGGTTTGTTTGGTTACTTTCCTTGGGGCCATCTTCCTTGCAAGATCACATCGTTGAGAGATAAGAATTTAAGAATTTAAGAATTTTGAGTACTTCATTAATAGAGGAATACAAAATGTTGGGGTTTTAGCCCTATTACAAAAAGTAGTCACATAATAGATAGGAAGCTACGGTTTTCTTGGTAAGTATCCTCCTTGGTAAGATTATACGTCCATACTAGCATTCCAAGCTTTAGGCTTGGCTCCCTTTGTACACATGACTGTGAACCTAACATGTCCCTGCACCGTACTCCTTGGTGGTACTGGATGCTTCCCCATTTGGTCCTTTGGCGCTTCTACTATGTCTCGGGCATTAGGAAGCTTCTGGCCGTCTTCCTACGAGGATAGTGTGTTGAGTAGAGTCATTCCTAATTTTCTTAGTTCCTCTCCTAGGAGCCATCTGAAAATTTTAAGATCAATCTTATTAGTTACTATATTTTCTAGTATTGATTATGTATTCGAGGAGACAAGCTCTGATACCACTCAAGTTGTCACGCCCTGACCCTGTTTGGCCATATTCCCATGATCAACCCGCCACACTCCTGGCTTACTAAGTGTTGCCCATTCTTTATAAACCGTGAGGAGTAAGACATCCTTTAAATTTGTACCTTTCTTGAAATAACATAAATCAAAACTGCACAAAATTTTAAACTTATTATACCTGCCTTATAGATATGTTAGCTGGAGGTCTTTGAGGTAAGCTTTTTGGGGTTACCCAAAAGGGATATATGAGAGGGTGTGAGTTCTACGACTCAGTGAATGGGTGTTCAAAGATTTACTTTTAGAAAAATAGTTTGAATTTGGAGTGTGCCAGACTCCTTATTTTCTTTTAAAAACATTTCATTCTCAATTCTTGGTTCCCATAACCATTTCTCAACATAACGGTGTGTTTATCACTCAACACATATCCTTCATCATCATCGTAAAACACACAATCGTAGGCTAGCCCGCCCACTATACCCACTTGTGGCGTCGGAGCAACTTTATCGGCCACCTAGATAGATGTACGTCCACTTCTAACCTGAGAATTAGTGGATGTTGATGACATTCGACCCTCAATCCTCTATAAAAAACTTCATGTCCATATGAGGACAGAGACCTCATCCTATCCCCATCTCGGTCACATGCGCTTGAAGCTAAGTTGAACTTCGCAAGACTTCTGGTATGACTAACTGCCCTTATATTCACTAGGTCATCCAGAGCCCTGGGACGCATTACTACTCCTCTTGGTCATCTTGAATGTCCTGTAACACAGTGTATGCAAAATCCATAGTTTTTCACATAATGCCATAAAATTTGTGGTGCCACTGGTCCGATGTCCCCGACCCTGAACTCGACCTGTAGCTATTTGTCTTAACTAGTATGATGTCTTGTCATGTCACACTGCCAATAATCTATTGAGTATGTCGGTCATGTCTCGGTACCATGGCCAAACAACTCATTTACTTAAGTTTTCATGACATTTTAATCATGTTTGTTTATGAGCTCCCGCTTGTGCCAACAAGCCTAGAGTACACTATTTGAGATTTTTAAAATCGGCATATTAGCCCTTAAGTTCTAAAACCGAGGCCTCCGGCCTATATGAGCTATTTGAGCTCCGGTCAAGAAGGTCGCCCAAAAATTTTAAGTAGTGGCACACAGTAAGGGGAGAACACTTCTGACAAAATAAACTTTTCGACTGTCCATCATACCAATTGGGTATGAGAACATCTCTACTTATAACCAATAAGCGGGTTTTCCACTTCCTTTTAGGAAGTTTCATCATACCAACCAGATATGATCTATTTACAACCGGTAAGTAGTTTTTCCATATGATTTCCACATCACTCCTCTCGGTGTGATTGTCAAAATACCACTTAGTAGTGGGTTTTCTTTTCCGATGTGCTTATCATCCCAACTGGGTATGATATTAAATCCCACTCACCCGATAATGTAGTGAATATCCTCTTAGCTGGCATTCTCGGTACTTCGTGTTCCTACATGATATATACACTCTTGTTCATTATCTTTTGGCCTAATAGCCCTCATTCATCCCAAATGAATGAGAAAACCAAACTTTTCCTTTATTTGTAGTTAGGTGCCTAAAGTTATTTTTTTACTTTAAGCCCTAAATGCTAGTTTTTTTTTTTAAAATTAAGTCCTGAAACATTTAGAATTCACCTTGGGACCTCCATTTATTCAAATTCACAAAAGGGGTTTAATTTTCCAAATTTCTAATTTGGTCCCCCAACTTTTCCAAAATTACCATTTTGCCCCTAGTTTACAAAAATGGTAAGTTTTGTGCCAAAAATTTCTAAAATTGCCCAATTGGTCCTCCAACGTCTTTATCATGCCTAATTGCTCCTCAATTTTATGAAATTGCACTTTAGTCCCTCGAATTTTTTAAATTCCCAAATTTTCCCCCAATTTCAACCTTATAACTCAACAAAATTTAATTTTATCAAATTAACTGATCAAATGAGTTTAATTGTTAAAATTGAAGTTAGATTAAAGTTCCTACACCTTCATATGATTCAATTGCACTTTGTATCGCATGATTTGGTGTCGGAATGAGCTCAAACAGAGCTTCGCCAGAAAATTGGACTTAGAGAGAGAAAGCTTCGAAAGTTTACCGTTTCGAAAGTCTGAACCGGGTTCAAACTTAAATCGGCTGGTTCAGTCCCGATTCAACAGAATTTTTCAAAATTAAAAATTTCTAAATTTTTTTTCTATCCAATGGTGGCCTCAAATCCCAAATTTGAATTTTCTAAGTTACATAGAAAAATAAATTTAGCATCTGGTTCAATAGTGGTTCAAACCGATCCAAACCGGTTCAATCCGGTTTTGATCCAGTTCACCTGAACCAGTTTGGTTTTTATCTCCAATTCATCCTAAAGTTCTTTTTCTTGACTTTTGTGACTATTTAGGTCACTGGGATCCATAAATTTCCTGTTTTCCCTTTCTCTACCGGTTCCGGTTCATAAACCGACTCGGTTCAGAAACTACTTCAATCTAGTTGTATCTGGTTCATCTGAATCGGTCTGGTTTTTCTCTTCCAATTTGTCCTAAAGTTCTTTTCCAAAGTTTTATGAACCCTTTGGGTCACTCGGGAGTTGTAAATTTCCCAAATTGCCCATTTCCTGATAGTCAGGTTTGTGAACAGGTTCGGTTTCCTCACTCAATTTGACTGGTTCTTTTCTCGGTTTTCATTAACTCCAAAGAGCGGGGTTTACAACTCTCCCCTCCTTTTAGGAGTTTTTCCCCCAAAACTTATTCAACATTCTTTGCACTGGAAAGATCTTCCCTTCGATATCAACTTATAGTTTATTGATATACAACCTTCTCGGTTATTTCCATTTATCCCTTATATCACATACGCTTAAGGTTCTCTTTTCCTTCCCATCACTTTCTCATTCCATGGAGCTTACTTTAGCTAAGCATATCTGACTAGAATGTTTAGGGTCATATCTTTAAATTTACATCCTTCGTTCCTTAAAGTATAATTTCTCCATCCCGAGATTCTTTACTTAAGATTTTAAAATCGGGAGTTCCAAAATACCCAATTGTTCTCGTGTCTAGTTATTTTCTTGGTCGTTGAAACCCTTAGGTCGGTGTTCTTTCGACCATTATGTACTTGTGTGCACGGGTTTCTATGTTATCCCTTTTTTTGTCTTATTTAACCCTTCCTTCATCCATTATTTATTACATCTTTGGTCCAATTTCGATATTGTCCTTATTATACTTAACCAACTGACTCTTCCTTAGTTGAGTCATATCCTTCCCTAGACTGTTGGGCTTACGTATCCCTTACAGCACGACAATGCTCCAGAATTTGTCATTGACCATCAAAATTTTAGAACACTTCCTTACTGGGTGTTCCCAACCTTCCAATCTAACAAGGGTTGTATAATTTTGTCTAGTAGTACATTCTTGACTACCTTTACCATTTATTCACTCATTCATCTTGCTTTTGACATCATATCTTACATAACTGTGTCGAATTTTCCTTATCTGCTTGTCCTTCTACAACTTCTTTATTTCTAGTGGAGTCCTTTCCTTGAGTAGTTTCCTTTTTCCTCAATCCATTCTTACTCGCTTGTGATCATTTTCATGATTTTTTATTTTGAGTTATTCTATTTCCATCTATCTGTTGATTACTTTGTTTGGGAAAATCCCCTTCTTACGGATTTTGTTCTTTATTATGTCCCTCATAGTGGAGGCTTCCACTCTGGGAGCTATTTGCTCCACCTTCTTACCATTCCTTGAAAGTTTCTTTCTTCCTTTCCTCACACTCTTTTCTATATCGAGTATTTGCCCACCTTTAATCCTCCATTGTCTTAAGATTCCCATTTCTTTCCTCATTCCTTATATGAGAGACTTCCGGTTATTGGTCTTATTTAATGTATTCCACCATACGCTTAGCCATATTCTTTTTAGGCTAAATCAAGTGAGCGTAGACCAGAACTAGTCTTGATGTCAGGAATCATTTACTTTAGTCACTTCTTAACTAGAGGACTTACCCCTCCAATATTTCTTAGATGTACTTTATACTATTCCCTTTTTATGGCCGGTCCATTCCTTTTTTACTCGTACAACATCTTTTGATGATATCTTCCGACTCACCCATTCCTTGGGTTTAACTTACTGCTTGGATTCCTCCTATTATGCTTCCCTAGGATCCCTTCATCTTAACATGCATTTTATTTACAAATCTGATTCCAAATCCCTCTTCATCAGGTTCTATTTCTTTTTAAGGAGAGTTCCCATCCTCCTAGTTTCAAAATCTCTTGATCATCCTTTGTGAGGCTCACTTAACCATCGCAAGACTTTTAATTGTAAATCCTATCTTGCCCATTGATTTCTTTAAGGATTTTCCTTCGTCCTTCTTTTCCAATGTTTTGGCCTTTTCACGTCTCCCTTCTTTGTAGTGGTTTAAATCTATGGTTCTCCCAAAAGCTAGTTCGTTAACTGTCTCCTTTCTACTAGGTTCTCCTGGAGTCGTTATTTGGCTCTTCTGTTTTTCTCCAAGCAGGTCACGCTAGGTTATCCTGATACATCCTTCCTTGGAAAATTTCTTAATTAAGGGTGGGTTCCTTGCACTCCAAGTTATGACCATCCGCCCATCAATAATCCTTTCAAGGCGTACTTAGTCGTATGTATCCTTCCAATGTTCTCTTTCATAGCGTATTTCTTGTCTTCTTCACTATCTCCTACCTTAGAGTTTTTTAAGGACATTTTTCGTGTTTGTCCCTCTAGAGGGAGTTCTAGGTGTACTTTCAATGTACCTTACCTCTATTCTTGCGATATCCCTCTCTATTTGATCTTCTTAAGATGTAGTTTAAATTTCACTTTATCTCGCCATTTCTTGACCTCTTTGCGAACTGTTAACCTATTTCATGGCTTTAGTCACTAGTCCTTCCTGTCTTTTGTGACTTTTCAAAAGGTATTGCCCTAAATCTATGAGGTGTGAGACAGATCTTCTTTACTTGTCCTATCTCCCTTACACCTATAATAGATTATCTTGGTGGTTGTCCTTAGTAGGGTTGGGCAATTATTCACATAGTGTCCCCATCATTCACATATGTAATGGTTATTCCCAAGCTTGAATTGTTGTGGTTCCTCCTTTACTTTGAGCATTGTGGGGGCCTTTCTAGGGTTGTTAGTGGTTTGGTGCTTCGCCGTCCTTGAGTCTGAACACCTTGATGGTTTTTCTTGTAAAATATTCTTTGCTAAGGGTCATTCTAAGAGTTCTTCTAGGTTTCTTAATTCCTTGATTCAATTTCCTTAATTGAAATGGAAATTTTCCATAGTTTCTATGGTAGTGTAGGTTTGTTTAGTTACTTTCCTTGGGTCCATCTTCCTCGCAAGATTACATCATTGAGAGATAGGAATTTAAGAATTTTGAGTACTTCATTAATAGAGTAATACAAAATGCTGGGGTTTTAGCCCTATTACAAAAAGTAGTCACATAATAGATAGGAAGCTACGATTTTCTTTGTAAGTATCCTCCTTGGTAAGATTATACATTCGTACTAGTATTCCTAGCTTTAGGCTTCACTCCCTTTGTACACAGGACTATGACCCTAAGATGTCCTGACATCGTACTCCTTGGTGGCACTGGATGCTTCCCCATTTGGTCCTTTGGTGCTTCTACTATGTCTCGGGCATTAGGAAGCTTCTAGGGTTGTCTTCCTACGAGGACAGTGTGTGAAGTAGAGTCATTCCTAGTTTTCTTAGTTCCTCTCCTAGTTTTCTAGTATTGATTATGTATTCAAGGAAACAAGCTCTGATACCACTCAAGTTGTCATGCCCCGACCCGGTTTGGTCGGATCCCCGTGATCAACCCGCCACTCTACCGCCTTACTAAGTGTTGCCCTTTCTTTATAAATCGTGAGGAGTAAGGCGTCCTTTAAACTTGCACCTTTCCTAGAATAAAATAAATCAAAACTGCACAAAATTTTAAACTTATTATACCTACCTTACAAATACGTTAGCTGGTGGTCTTTGAGGTAGGCTTTTTGGGGTTACTTGAAAGGGATATAAGGGAGGGGGTGAGTTCAATAACTCAGTAAATGGGTGTTCAAAGATTTACTTTTAGAAAAATAGTTTGAATTTTGAGTGTGACAGATTTCTTATTTTCTTTTTAAAACATTTCATTTTTAATTATTGGTTTCCATAACCATTTCTCATCATAATGGTGTGTTTATCACCCAACACACATCCTTCATCATGAAGGTAAAACGCACAATTGCAGACCAACCCGTCCACTAAACCCACTTGTGGCATCAGAGCGACTTTACCGGCCACTTAGATAGAAGTACGTCCACTTCTACCATGAGAATGAGTGGATGTTTGCGACATCTGACCCTCAATCCCGTATCAAAAACTCCATGTTCTCATGACAACAGAGACCTCATCCTCTCCCCACCCCAGTTTCATGCGCTTAAAGCTACATCGAGCTTCGCATGACTTCTAGTACGACTAATTTCCCTTATAACCACTAGGTCATCCAGAGCCCTCGGACACATCACTACCCTCTTGGTCATCTGTAACATAGTGCATGCACAATCAACAGTTTTATCACATAATGCCATATAATTTGTGGTGCCACTAGTTCGACAGCCTTGACCCTCAACTCGACCTACAACTATTTGTCTTAACTAGTTCGAAGACCTGTCATGTCACACTACCACTAGTCCATCGAGTATGTTGGTCATATCTCATTACCAAGGCCAAATAATTCATTTACTTAAGTTTTCATGGCATAGTAATCATTTTTGTTTACGAGCACTTCCTCGTGCCAACTGGCCTAAGGCCCACTATATGAGATTTTTAAAATCGGGCATATTAGCCCCCAAGTTCCAAAACCGAGGCCTTCAGCCTATATGAGCTATTCAAGCTCCCGTCAAGAAGGTCTCCCAAATATTTTAAGCAGTGGCACACAATCAAGGGAGAACACTTCTAATAAAATAAACTTTTTGACTGTCCATCATACCAACTGGGTATGAAGTCATCTTCGCTTATAATCGATAAGTAGATTTTCCACTTCCTTCCAGGAAGTTTCATCATACTAACCGGGTATGATTTACTTACAACTGAGAAGTAGTTTTTTCGTATGATTTCCACATCACTCCTCTCTGTGTGATGATTAAAATACCACTTAGCAGTGAGTTTTTCTTTTCTAAGATGCTTATCATCCCAACCGGGTATGATATTAAATCCCACTCACTCGATAGTGCAGTGAATATCCTTTTAGCCGGCTTGCTGTCCTAACTCGAACTTGTCTTAGCTGACGTTCTTGGTACTTCATGTTCCTACACAATATAAACACTCTTGTTCATTATCCTTTGGCCTAATAGCTCTCATTCATTCTAAATGAATGAGAAAATCAAACTTTTCCTTTATTTGCAATTAGGTCCCTAAATTTATTTTTTTAACTTTATGCCCTAAATGCCGATTTTTCTTCAAATTAAGTCCCGAAACTTTTAAAATTCACCTTCGGACCTCAATTTATTCAAATTCACAAAAAGGAGTTTAATTTTCCAAATTTCCAATTTGGTCCCCTAACTATTCCAAAATTACCATTTTGCCCCTACTTTACAAAAATGGTAAGTTTTGCCCCAAAATTTTCCAAAATTGCCCAATTGGTCCTCCAACATCTTTATCATGCCCAATTGGTCCTAAATGTTATGAAATTGCACTTTAGTCCCTCGAATTTTTGAAATTCCCAAATTTCCCCCAATTTTCCTCCAATTTCAACCTTCTAACTCAATCGAATTTGATTTCATCAAATTGACCAATCAAATGAGTTTAATTGTTGAAATTGAAGTTAGATTGGAGTTCCTACACCTTCATAAAATTCAATTGCACTTTGAATCACACGATTTGGTGTCGGAATGAGCTCAAACGAAGTTTCACCAAAAAACTAGACTTAGAGAGAGAAATCTTTAAAATCTTACCGTCGGGGGGCACAACGATCCGAGCTTTTGATCTAGACAGATAGCTCTCATCCTGAGGTTTCTCATAAGATCAAGAATTGCATCAATTGATACATAATTAAGTGAGAATTTTATCATCGAAGTTCTACAAGTTCTCTCTCTAGCATCGGTTAGAAATTACAGAGGAGGGCCAAATTAGCTTACCTTTTTAGCTCTAATTCAGCTATAGTAGAACCGTGGAGGTGTTGGGAGGGCTTGGTTTGGCATGTGAAGGGCTCAAATTGGCCGATTTCAGCTCGGAGCAAATGGAGACTATAGATGTGTAGTTAACTTCTCCCCAAATGCAAAGAACCCGACCATGCCTTCTTTGCCTCGGAAAAGACCCTATATCGGAGCTCTTGTTCGAGCTCCGCCAAAAATTGGAGCAGTTGATAGAGAATGGAGTTTTCAGGTATGAAGAGGATGAATGAGGAGGAGCTCTTTATATAAAAAGCTCGGTGACTTCTTGGTCGTTCGATTGGCGTCTTAATGGCGGTCATTCATTTCCTGAAACTCCCTGGTCGGAGACTTTTCAACTTCGCCAGCACTGTTTGATTTTCCAATGATCGAACAGCGTTGTCATCTAAAGGAAGAAGACAACATTGTTCCGAATGGGACCGTACCGGTTCTAACTTGGTTCAAAGCTTAAACCAACTAGTTCAGGCCCAATTTGTCCAAATTTTTTAAAATTAAAAATTTATAAATTTATCTAAATTAATTTTCTATCCAATGGTGGTCTCAAATTTCAAATTTGAATTTTCTAAGCAACCTAGAAAAATGAATTTAGCATCCGGTTCAATAGTGGTTCAAACCAGTCCATACTAGTTCAATCTGGTTCAGATCCGGTTCATTTGAACTAGTTTGGTTTTCATATTCAATTCATTCTAAAGTCATTTTTCTTAACTTTTGTGACTATTTAGGTCACTCGAAATCCATAATTTTCCCGGTTTGCCCTTTCTCTATTGGTTTCGGTTCTTAAACCGACTCGGTTCATAAACTGGTTCAATCCAGTTGGATCTGATTCATCTGAACCGGTCTAGTTTTTCTCTTCCAATTTGTCCTAAGGTTCTTTTCCAAGGTTTTATGAACCCTTTGGGTCACTCGGAAGTTGTAAATTTCCCAAATTGCCCATTTCCTAATAGTCGGGTTTATGAACCGGTTCGGTTTTCTCACTTGGTTTGATAGGTTCTTTTCCCGGTTTTCCTTAACTCCAAAAAGTGGGGTTTACAGCAGTCTTGAAAAAAACAATTTTAGTGTGGGAGTAACGTGCTCATCAGTCTAACCAGGCGCGATGCTAAACCCACTCACCCGGGATGGCAAAACTAGTTCCTAGCGGTATCTTGGCTACCCACACATTCTTGTACAAGATCCTTGAACCGCTCATCCTGTATGACCCGATCATTCATGTGAGTACCACTGTAGGAAAGGTCTCCTAATTGTCATATCGGCAATCCAGTCCTTAATTATGTCATAATTACGATTAGGTCCCTAAAGTTCAAAAAATTGCTCTTAGGTCCCTAATACCCATTTATTATCAATTAGGCCCCCAAAGTTTTTCCCTCTTTGGGCCTCTAATTTCTCTCTATTTCACTCCAAATCATCAACTTTTCATTAATTACAATCCAATCCCTAATTTTTCAAAAATTCCCAATTTGCCCGATTTTCCAAAAATCCCCAAGCTTCGCCATGTGTCGCATGCTAATTGGCCAATGCTGTCCGAGCGGTTGATGGGGCATGCTTCTCCATGTGCGCGCTGATTGGGCGCTGACCTCGCAGCGGCCCGTTGACCGGTCCAATCTGATCAAGTCTGGTGACTCGAAATTTTATATCGGTTAGTTCAGGCCCGATTCGATCGGTTTTTCAAATTTTAAAAATTTGTAAATTCATTTTCTACCTAATGGTGGCTTTAATTTTCTAATTTAATATTTTTAAACCACTTAGAAAAATGAATATTTGAACTGGTTTTTCACGGTTCAGATCCGGTCCACCTTGAACCGGTCTAATTTTTGCATCCAACCCACTTCATGTTTCACCTTCATGACCTTTGTGATTTATTTTGCACTTGGGATGTCCAAATTCCCATCTTAAATACTTATTTACCATTTATGGTCCCGATGGATACCCGATTTTCTTTTGAAAATATTTGGGGTTTTTCCCCGGTTTATTGTTTTACTTCATAGGGACGAGGTTTACATAAGTAATAAGTTTACAAACATTAGAAGCCCTAGGAAAAGTATGTAATACGAAATAGAAAGTCTGTGTGCACTTCTTTTCGAGAAAATCTACCTCGATATCACCCTTTATTGGAGTTGCGTTTCAATGCTCGACATCTTTTTCTACTCTTCTCTTCCTTTCCTAATCCCTGAAAAATGTATTGGGGGAGGGGGAGGGGATGAGTGAGCAATGCTTAGTGAGCGCGAATACCAATCATCGAGTCATTCATAATCTTGATGTTGTGTAACATGGACTTTTATAATTTTTTTTCTTTTTCAAAGTTATTTCAGAGTTAAGAGACCCCACTACAAGATATTTTCAAAGATTCTGTCTACGGTGGCTTGTCACTAGACCTATTGCCAACTTATCAATTGAAACCATTATTATATATTTTTCACACATCAACTCTTCTCTTGTACTAACTAACTTGAGCCCACTAGCGTAGACTCATTATCACTTTTTATTTTTTAATAGATATTATATTTGTATTGGATACAATCACATGAGTAGAAGATAACTCAATTAATTTCATATGAAGATATGAGAGTTGGATAAAAAACATGAGGTTTGTTTCCTATAATTTGGTCAAAAATCAATTGATTTGATCAATTTTCCTGATGGCATATTGGGGTGTGGGTGAAGGGAAAAAGACTACTTGAGTTGGGCGGGGAAGTCATGTCGGATCTAGTGACTTCATTCAGTGACCATTTTTTTTTTAATTTTTCATATTTCTAAAATTATATTTTTTCCTATTTGAATCCCTTGATAATTTAAATTATGCCACCCTAGAATCTCGACTAGTATAAACCAACATTCTAAAAATCCTAAATTTTTGTTTATGAAATAATTTCTGAACCCATCACAATTCCTAGTTTATATTCTATTCCCGATTCAAACTTGATTTACGATCCGGTTGAGTTAGAATTTTTTTTTATTTTTAGGAAATCTCAATTTTATATTTATAATTTCTCGTTTTTCTAAATTTACCTATTTGCTCATTTGTGATCCACTCAATAATTTAAATCATATATCCATCCAATCCAACTAGTCTAAACTAGTTTTTCAAAAATATCTCCATCCAATCCTAACTAGTCTAAACTAGTTTTTCAAAAATTATGCTTCCTTGTTCGAGAAATGATTTTTTTATCATAATTCTAAGTTCGAATTTTCATTTTCGATTTAATCTTAATTTTCGATCCAATTGAGTTAAATTTTACTGTTAGGGTGGAAGAAACAAATGACTAGTTGGGAGAAATGTCCTATTACCTAGACGTACACAATGGATCAAAAGGTGGAAGAGATAAGGTAGTGATAGAAGGATACATAAATGAGGGAGATGAAGGAGTGAGCCCTTACTTATATAGGAAGATGCATTCATTAAATTTGACTTCCAACTTTGAAATATTCTAGATAATTACGAGGATAATCAAGAAAAAATAAATGATAATGAGCATTATTGTAACTTATGCTTCTTATAAAGATGTAGATAAGGATAAAATAGCCAACCAAATACTCGAATGTATAAAATAGACAACCAAATACTCCAAAGGGGCATATACTCGGGTGATATATGATGAAGCATATAGTATTTTGAAGTTAAGAGACTGTAAGGGAAGATGATTAATAAAAAAATATTTGTTTCAAAATCATAATTCTAGAACTTTAGTAAAAAAATATGAGCGAAAAATGTGTGAACTGTCTAATTTTTTTATTAGCAAATTTATTTTGTTGCGTGGTGCTAGAACAATAGACGATATGAAAATTTTCATAATTTTAGAGTGCTAGCAGGAAAGAAATTCATGTGAATCTTAGTTTAATAACTTAATTTTGATAGAAAAGTATCCACCAATATTGTGTGAATCATATAAGTGTTATGTCTAATTTTCCTATTAACAAATTTATTTTGTTGCGTGGGGGTGAGGATAAGAGATGATATGAAAATTTCCATATTTTTAGAGTGCTAGTTGGAAAGGTATAGCTTAGTTTAATAACTTAATTTCGGTACAAAAGTATGGGCGAAAAATGTGTAAACCATGTAAGTGTTATGTTTAATTTTCCTATTGGCATATTTAGTTTGTTGTGTGGTACGAGAACAAGAGATGATATGAAAATTTCCATATTTTTAGAGTTCTAGCGGGAAAAAAATTCATGTGTAGCTTAATTTAATAACTTTAGATTTTGTAATTAAGTTGCTTTTGTGCAAAAATTAACTTTTGTAAAAAGTGCAGTAATTTTGTGCTGCTTCGGAGCGATTATGTATCATAAATATTCAAAAATATTTACAATAATTATCGAGAAAATAAATTTAATAAATATGATAAAATATAATAGGATATGCACAAACCCCAAATATTCGAATATATTAATTGTAATAGAAATTGGCTACAATATGGCAATCAAACTTGTTGCAGGTTTAATTTCTATAAAAAAAAGAATTCATGAACTTCTTACTTTTATTTCTAATATTTCTTCTAAATCCATCGACCTTTCTATTATAATCGATAAAAATGACTATGGTCTAAAGGCTTGCAACCCATGTCAAACCAGGTAGCTCTGCATTCATTTCATTCTAGCTTCAGTCAACATGCAGCCTGGTACATCATCCCTCCACCTATCTCAATTAAATCTGTACAACCACTGGCTTGAGCTGATAGCTGCGAATCATAATGGCTCGCCAAACAACCTGCAACTTGATGAACCAGCAATTTAAAAGAGTCTCCCCACAAATTTATTAAGGCTCTTTTCATGCATCATCAAGTCTGTCAGCAACACCATAATATACCATTCGAGGAAAGTGCAGCGCTTTGGAAGCTTTCCCTTCCTTCATAGCTCCATAGCCTTCGTGCGTTAATGTGCACCCAACTGCGCATCCCCTCAACCTAAAAAATCTTCTAATACCGCTTTCTTTCCCTCGCATATATATATAAAGGATCGTTCTGCCCTCTCATTCAACACCACCGACTCATAAGTAGATAGACTATTTTGAAGTATTCCCTTTTGGTCCATCCATCCCATGGATTTTCTCATGCTATTGTACTCTATTCCCATACTCTACACTGTCTTCTTGATATTGAAGATGATGGAAGACCGCCGCGGTAGGGACTGCTACATCATAGACTATGAGTGCTACAAGCCGACCGACGACCGGAAGCTCAGCACAGAGTTCTCCGGCGACTTAGTCCGGCGGAACCAGAACCTCGGCCTCTCGGAGTTGAAGTTCCTGCTCAAGGCCATCGTAAACTCCGGCATTGGAGAGCACACCTACGGCCCTAGGGTTGTCCTCGAGGGGCGTGAGAACAAGCCAACCCTCCGCGACAACATACAAGAGATGGAGGAGTTTTTCTACGACAGTGTCGGAAAGCTCCTCGGCCGGTGCGGAGTTGCACCACCTGAGATCGACATTCTTGTCGTTAACGTCTCGATGTTCTCACCGGTCCCTTCCCTGGCCTCTCTCATCATCAACAAGTACAAGCTTAGGGAGGATATCAAGGTATTTAACCTAAGCGGCATGGGCTGCAGTGCGAGCCTCGTATCGATCGATGCGGTCCGTAACATCCTCAAGACGTACAAGAATGCTAATGCTTTAGTGGTCACCTCCGAGTCACTGAGCCCTAACTGGTACACGGGCGAGGACCGGTCCATGATCCTTACCAACTGCCTGTTTCGGTCTGGTGGCTGCGCGATGCTTCTGACCAACAAGCGGGACTTAAAGGACCGGGCCATGTTCAAGCTGCGGTGCCTCGTGAGGACCCACCACGGCGCGAGGGACGAGTCATACGGGTGCTGCATCCAGACCGAGGATGACCAGGGCCGGCCAGGGTTCCGCCTCAGCAAGACGCTCCCAAAGGCGGCAACTAGGGCTTTCATCGAGAACCTCCGGGAGATAACACCGATGATACTTCCAGTGAGGGAGCTGGTCCGATACGGCGCCCTGACGCTGGCGAGGAGAATCAGGAACTGCCTCGGGGGCAGTGGGACAAAGGTGGAGGGGGCAATGACGAAGCCGGTGGTCAACTTCCGGACCGGGGTTGACCACTTCTGCATCCACACGGGAGGGAAGGCGGTGATAGATGGGATTGGGATGAACCTGAAGCTGACCGAGTACGAGCTGGAGCCGGCAAGAATGACTCTCCACCGGTTTGGCAACACTTCGGCTAGTAGCCTATGGTACGTTTTGGCCTACATGGAGGCCAAGAAGAGGATGAAGAAGGGTGACAGAGTCCTGATGATAAGCTTTGGAGCTGGCTTCAAGTGCAATAGCTGCTTGTGGGAGGTAATGATAGACTTAGGGAGGGGGAATGTATGGGAGGACTGCATTGACAGCTTCCCACCTAAGACTCTTACTAACCCTTTCATTGAGAAGTTTGGATGGATCAATCAACACGATGACACCACCAAGTTCAAATTCTAGTGCGAGACCACTAGTGGATCATAGGGTGCGCTAATTAAGTTGCTTCGTGATCAAGGGATGATTATAGTAACTAGGGTTGGGTTTAGACCTTTGCCATGGGTGTCTCTATCATTATATTATTTGTTGCTCTTATCATTGTCTAGAAATATTGTATTTGCACTCTAATGATTCTTGACATATAAAGCTAAAATAAGGGGGTGGAGACGACCCAAGTATCAAATTATATTGATAAACATATAAGATTAAAATAATTATTTATGAATAGTTAAAAATAATAAATTATCACTATTAACTTCCAATCAATATGAGGTAGGACTTCTAGATCTATATATTCCCTTCACCCATAGTTATTAAACCGATATGGACCATATGTGAATTTAAAAGAAAGACATATTCACATAGATTAAAAACCCTTCTTTCACTCTTTTTGAAATTTTGATTGTATATCCTCATTATAATAATTATTACACAAAAAAATTCAAATGATAAGAAGAACCTTACAAATGCACTATTTTTTAGTTGACCTTTTATCTCTAGAATAAATCTTATTTTTCACTTCACTAAATATATTATTTTAGTAGAAACTTCAAGAGAGAATAATTTTGTGTGAAACATACTCACATCTCTCGCAAATAAGATAAGCGTAAGTAATAAAAAATAATTTATAAATGGGGCAATATAGTAACTGCACTTGTTCGACTTTATCACGCCAACTAGTTATAGTTAAGTGAACATCAATAATTTACATATTTTATAAAATAGTACTAAAATAAGATTTGTAATACAAGTTGTAATACATATTTTATAAAAGAGTACTTAAATAAGATGTGATGATTTATATAATCAGTAATTTCACTAAAATAGCATGTGATAGATCATGAGATTCTATCGTAAAATAATAGAATCCAAATTATTGTCATTACGAAGGCTAATCAATATATCAATAATAATTGAGGAATATATCAATTAAATTACATATATTTGTCACAAGTAACCTATGAATACTTGTGATTATTCTTAATCTTATGATCATTATCTTTATAAATGAAAGTATCAACTCGTGATATATCTATCTTCTTGACCAATTAAAAGGTATTTACAATGATTGAGTCTCTTATTTTTGACTAAGTTCATATTTATTATTTGTAAACTTTACTTACCCTAAAATGCTATAAGAGGATATCTTCACTGAACCCGATCTTGCATTTTATATTTGATTTTATTATGTCTTACAATTTTAATAGTTTTTTCTAACTTCAAGATAGAGATTAATTAACAATTAAAGTCTTAATCCATATTCTTCCATAGGATGAAAAATATCATTCAAGCAACTTTAGTTTCTTGTGCACATGAAGTTTTACCTTTCCACAAATATGTTGCACATACTTGGTTATCTTAATTGATCACATTCTTAGGTATTACAAAGTGACTATACCAATAGTTAGTCATAAAAGGTAACACTAACTTGATTAAATAGATTTTATCATTATAAGATAATGAATTTGATGATCATGGCTAGATATGATGACGAGTCATCTCAATTAAGACTTTATAATAGGTAGTCAATAATGTTGAAGAGATAAGAGGCAACCCAAATAACAAACTACTATAGACCCTATTTTAAAAGCCAACTCCTCTTCTATCCTATTAACATAATAGTGAGTTTAACCCCAATAAACTTTATAACTTTTGCTCATACAGTCGAAGTCTTAAAAGTAGATAAAATTGGTGTATCACATCTTTAATTTCAACAATTGTGTTGTAAGATCCATTTGATAATATAATAAGTGTGAGAAGGTATTGTTGACCGATAATGGGTTGGGCCTATTTCTCAGGTGCAACATAGATACATTTGCAACGTGCAATTTTTAAACCCGCCCTCAACAACTATCTATGAGTCGGGTTAGGTCTTTCGGTCTCAGATAAGGGGGAACAATAGCCCCGAGTTAGGTATTTTTCCTCCATACTCGGGTATACCATGAGCCAGGTTTCCGGTCTCGAATCAGGTACGGGTGTGAACACACTGGCTCTAATACTATGTGAGAAGGTATTGTGGACCAATAAGGGGTCGAGCTCATGTCCACTTAAAAGTCTTAACTTGTAAGTAGTGGAACCTTTCCAACCTTATAAACCCATAACATTTCTCTATTTTATCCAATGTGGTATCGTATTCTCAACATCCGCCCTCATGTACAACGTGGACACATTTGACATGTGCAATTTCAAACCCGCCCAATAGTTACAATTCGGTGAAGATCAATAACTTGCAATACAAGTTGTGATACATATTTTGTAAAAGAGTACTAAAATAAGATGTGATGATTTATATCATCAACAATTTCACTAAAATAGCATGTGATAGATCATGAGATTCCATCATAAGATAATAGAATCTAAAGTATTGTCGAAGGCTAACCAATATATCAATAATAATTGAGGAATATACCCATTAAACCACATATATTTGTGACAAGTAACCTATGAGCACTTGTGGTTATTCTTAATCTTATGAGTATTGTCTTTCTAAATAAAAGTATCAACTCATGATAGATGTAACTTCTTGATCAACTAAAAGGTATTTACAATGATTGAGTATCTTATTTGTGACTAAGTTCATATTTATTATTTGCAAACTTTATATACCCTAAAATGCTATAAGAGGATATCTTCACTGAACCAGATCTTGCATTTTATATTTGATTTTATTATATCTCACAATTTCAATAGTTTTTTATAACTTCAAGATGGAGATTAATTAGCAATTAAAGTCTTAATCCACATTCTTCCATAGGATGAAAAATATCATTCAAGCAACTTTAGTTTCTTGTAAGTAGTGAAATATTGTGGACCGATAATGGGTTGGGCCTATTTCTACTTAAAAGTCATTACTTGTAAGTAGTGAAATATTTTCAACCTTATAATCCCACAAAACTTCTATATTTTATCGAAATATTTTCAACCTTATAATCCCACAAAACTTCTATATTTTATCCAATGTAATATCTTATTCTCGACACCTGCCGTCAACAACTATCTACGAGTCGGGTATGAGTCTTTCGGTCTCACATGAGGGGGAACAATAGCCTCCAGTTAGGTATTTTTCCTCCATACTTGGGTATACCATGAGCTAGGTTTTTGGTCTGAACTCACTGGCTCTGATACCATGCAAGAAGGTATTGTGGACAGATAAGGGGTCGAACTCATGTTTACTTAAAAGTCGTGACTTGTAAGTAGTGGAACTTTTACAACCTTATAAACCCATAACACTTCTCTATTTTATCCAATGTGGGAATGTATTCTTAACATCTGCCCTCATGTGCATCGTGGACACATTTAACACGTGCAATTTCAAACTCGCCAACTAGTTACAATTAAGTGAAGATCAATTACTTGCAATACAAGTTGTGATACATATTTTGTAAAAGAGTACTAAAATAAGATATGATGATTTATATCATCAACAATTTCACTAAAATAGCATGTGATAGATCATGAGATTCCATCATAAGTTAATAGAATCCAAAGTATTGCCATTACGAAGGCTAACCAATATATCAATAATAATTGAGGAATATATCCATTAAACCACATATATTTGTGACAAGTAACCTATGAGCACTTGTGGTTATTCTTAATCTTATGATCATTGTCTTTCTAAATAAAAGTATCAACTCATGATAGATGTAATTTCTTGATCAAATAAAAGGTATTTACAATGATTGAGTCTCTTATTTGTGACTAAGTTCATATTTATTATTTGTAAACTTTACATACCCTAAAATTTTATAAGAGGATATCTTCACCGAACCCGATCTTGCATTTTATATTTGATTTTATTATATCTCACAATTTCAATAGTTTTTTCTAACTTCTAGATGGAGATTAATTAGCAATTAAAGTCTTAATCCACATTCTTCCATAGGATGACAAATATCATTCAAGCAACTTTAGTTTCTTGTAAGTAGTGAAATATTGTGGACCGATAATGGGTTGGGCCTATTTCTACTTAAAAATCATTACTTGTAAATATTGAAATATTTCCAACCTTATAAACCCACAACACTTCTATATTTTATACAATGTGAGATCTTATTCTCGACACCCGCCCTCACGTGCAACGTAAATACACTTGCCACGAGCAATTTTTAAACCCGCCCTCAATAACTATCTACGAGTTGAGTATAAGTCTTTTGGTCTTAGATGAGGGGGAACAATAGCCTCGAGTTATGTATTTTTCATCCATACTCGGGTATACCATGAGCCAGGTTTTCGGTCTCGAATTAGGTACGGGTGTGAACTCACTGGCTTTAATACCATGTGAGAAGGTCTTGTGGACCGATAAGGGGTCGAGCTCATGTCTACTTAAAAGTCATGACGTGTAAGTAGTGAAACCTTTCCAACCTTATAAACCCACAACACTTCTCTATTTTATCTAATGTGGGATCGTATTCTCAACATCTGACCTCATGTGCAACGTGGACACATTTGACATGTGCAATTTCAAAACCGCCCTCAACTCCTGATAAAGTGGACCCTCTTTCTATGTTTTTACCTTTTACATCTCCCTCGTCCTCCCGCCACGCTGATCTCTTCCAATAACAATGCCATCGCACCAGACGTTCAGGATCAAGAAGAAGCTCTTATACCATGTGAGAATGTATTGTCGACCGATAAGGGGTTAGGCCCAAGTCTACTTAAAAGTCATGACTCGTAAGTAGTGGAACCTTTTCAACCTTATAAACTCACAACACTTCTATATTTTATTCAATGTGAGATCTTATTCTTGACAATGAGATTATCATAAAAAAAATGAGATGAGTGAGCGATAATACCTTGATACGAAGCTGATATCCAAATACTTTTTCTTAGTGTGAACTCTCTTGTCACAATCCCCTTCAACCATTAAAGAAACCAGTTAAAGTCTTATTGAATGTAATAAAGATAGAATACCATGAAGATGTTACACATGTCATTACCCATTCTTTAAACCTATGTGGAAAGTCAAAAACCTCAAGAGATTATATTAAATACTATGTGCTAAGAGAATATTTTTAGCACCACTCTTCAGAAAATCCAATTCGACCGAGTTGGAATAGAAAATGGAAAATCGAAACCGATTTGAAAGATTGAACTATATTTGGTATCAATTTGAAAAGGAGATTTAGATAATTGTTAAAATCTGGTAAATTGTCTCTAAGGGAACTCTTTGATCAATCGTTTCCCGATATTTGATTTATGATCAAAGAGTTCCCTTAAAGATAATTTATCACATTTTAACAATTATCCAAATATACTTTTCAAATTGATACCAATTTTGGTCGTTTCTAGACTGGTCATCTCTAATTTGAACCGGTTTAGATCAAAAACTCCACAAATTTTATAAACAATTTCACAAATAAAAAATTGAAATACTTGAGCCCAAATAATATGTAATTAGAAAATAATTTTTTTAAAAAAATAAATTGGGTTAAGAACCAGTCAAATTGGAGATGGTCAGTCAATAAACAACCAAAATTGGTCGAACTGGCCAAGAAATTCACTAGAAACGGATTTGGAATAGTGCCGAACCAACCGATGGACCAGGACATGCACCACAACGCACACTGTTCTCTCCATCCGACTGAAGATCCCAAACCCAAAAATCAGACCCATTTTTCCCTACCTAATTCCAAAATCCACTGTGAATGAAATTAATTCTTATAGGGATAAGTGAGCTATAATTTAATGAAAGAAAGTTATAATCATATATTAATTAAGTTTAGAGCATGATCATATAAAGCTTGCCCCCCTCTCACCAATAACTCACTAGAATTATCTCTGGAAGTGAGATCACTCTATTTTTTAGTAACCCGAATTATAGAAGCCATTGGAATCATGCTTGAGTCAGATTTCCAACACCACCCATCTTCGACACCAGCATGCTCTCAACCAGTGTCAACATGATCAAATAGTACACATGCTCTAGTTGCCAAAAATGGAGCATTACCTTTTAGGGACATTTACAATGCTCTCGACAACTAACAATTGCCAATAAAAAATCTATAGACACCTCTTAGTCCTTACTTTCGAACCCAATCAGCCTCATAAGATTCAGGTAAGTATTAAGGTAAAATAAATTCATGAAAATATAGACTAGCCATAAATTATGAAAAAATATAGTAAAATATTATTAGCAGGATACTACAACCTCCATTTTAGGTGATTCAAATGTCCACAAACTTTTCTAGAGTCTACTTTCCAATCACACTTTATGCCACTAACTAAGTCGTATCCTCTAAGATTTTGACCTTGACCCAATTTATGCACTATTCCAACAATCTTTAGAAAATGTCCTTGGAATGATTGTTTTGACCAGATCCAACCAAACAGGACCATGGCACTATATTGGCCCATGAGTACCTCATATTTGAGTTTCATAATTTTTTAGAAATGTTTTGTTGAGTATTCAAGGTCGGGGACTAAAATTTAATTTTGGTAAATTTAGTGAACCCATTTGGGAATGAGATTTCTTAAGGGTCTCTATTATGGTCTGAAGAAGGTCAATGGACCAATGTGAAATAATGGAAATGGTTTGAGACTCATATGATTAGTTTTATATCTTTAAGGACCTAAATGAGACTTTAAGAAAAGTTTAGGGACTAAAGTGTAAATAGTGAAGCTTTGGGGACCCATACATTATTCATAGTAATTTAGGGACCTAAATAAGACTAAAGGAAGTATGAGGACTCAAATAAAGGACTTGAGGAGTCTAGGGTCCCAAAATAAAGAGTTTGAAAGTATAAGGGCAAAATGGTAATTTTGTCTATATTAAGGACCAAACTGCAAACTTGAAAAAAAGTTAAGTATCTAAGTGGGAGACTTAGTGACTTTTAGAAAATTTGATAAATATGACCAAATATGGGTGTAACATAAGATTTGTATAAATATATGATAGAAAGGGTTAGTACAAAAAAGTTCATCGACACGTACGTCGGGCAAACCCGGCCCAAGAGGAAAAACCGTAATTTTTAGACAAATACTATATGATATCATAGTACCCAATAAAAACCAAATCTTACACCAATTATATGATTTGATTCATGTAGAGTAATCCGACATGCTATTATATGAGGATCACACATCTTGATATAATTGGAAAACCTATTATGACAAATAAGTCCCTATATGACAAGTAGGTTTATTGATGGCAAGTCTAATTGGACCGACCGATGCATTTTTTAGTTTTCCAAGAAATCTGTGAAAATATGTATGCTTTGAAAAAGTATTGTGAAAGGTTAAAGGAAAACTAAATGTGTGAAAAATAAAGAGAATTAATATCTTGCTATGATTGTATGCCAAGTTGCACGTTTGATAAATATGCCATCACTGTGCATGTGCCAAGTCATAGGCTATATCTATATCATTTTGTTTAATAAAATGAAAGAGTGTGTCACCAAGTCAGGTTAGATTAAACCCAACTTCTAGCACCTGACCCAACTCCACCGTACCCAACTGGACTCGCACCCCATTTATCCACTTTCGTACGGATACTACAGCTGGCAGATTATAGAAAAACGACTAATGGACTCGAGATTTTAGTAAATTACATGAAATAAAACCAGAGAATGAGTTGAAAACTCTTTTAATAGCCTCCATATGAAGTTAATTACATTTTATCCTCCCCATTAGATAGAATTTTTATCCCAATGTCTGAAAGCATGTTTGTAGAAACTCTTCCGACACTCGAAGCTTTCAAGAGGAAATTCTCTCATTCAACCACCAAATTTAGTCATTTTTATGTCAAAATGTCGCTATGAGAGTTCTCTTGAAGTCTATGGCAAGATCTCGACCAACTAGAGGTAAACAAACACTACACAAGGGCTGTTTTGGTAAACTTCGGCATGGGACAATGAAACAACATGTTGTCGCTATCTTTCGAGGTCAAATTCAGCTAGCTCTGGCCACCTCTCTAACCAACACCAATGCCAAAAGAATCCACTACCTCTCTTATACCTCCTATTGGCCTTGTCCGACCTCCGACTTGGGGAGTTTCAGCCACCACGAGTCGATTTCTTTCAGTGGGTCTATTCTTGAACGCCTGATCAGTGCTTTTTGGGGCCAAGTTTGCCCAGCTGTGACGACTATTTGGTCAACCACCATCACCATAGAATAAGTCATTTCTACCTTGGCTTCAAAAGATGACAATCAGTGATACCCTCTCTAGTGAGTATTTCTAACTTGACCTAAGTTTGCACAGTTTCAATCATTTTTGGGAAATGACCAAATTCGGCCAAATGTGGCTAGGGCAAGACCTCTAACTTATCCTATGAGCTCTTAGGAGTTAAATGATGGTATTTTTGGTGGGATTGTGAATTTTGAAGTTTATTGGAGATGTTTTCAATGTTTGAGGACTAAGGTGAAAGATTTAAATAGTTAGAAGACTATTTGCAAGTAAGGGAAAAATTATGAAATATTTCCTAAAGAAGTATAATAGGCTAGGAAGTGATTTCTGGGTAAATTGAGGTGTTGAAAATGATTTTCGTTAATGTAAGGGAAAAATAGTCATTTTGGGTAAAATGAGTGATAAAATGGTAATTTTGCCTAAATAGGGGTAAATTGGTCATTTTGCATCATAAGGGCGCTGAATAGTGAGATTGGATAATTTTTGGGTAAAATAATAAATTTAAGAAGGTTAGGGACTAAATTGTAAATAAGGTAAATTTTAGTGTAAAATGATAATTAGAAGAGAGTTTGAGGCTAAAATACATTTTTTAAGACTTGAGTACCCAAATTGGACTAAGGGATAAATAAATGGGGGCTAAATGTATAAGTTTTTAAAGTTAGAACCCTAGATGGAAGAAGTTGAAAGATGAAAGGAATATTGGTAAATTATTAAAGTTAAGGGGCCAAAGGGTAATTTTAGAGAATTGAGGTTTAATTTGTAAAAGTTTGGGGGTAGTTAGAATAAATGTTGAAAAAATAGGGGAAACTTTAGGATTTATAAAAATATGGAAAAGGTCACATGGTCCGGTTCCACTATCCAATACGATTGGGACGGAATTGTGGAAGAATAACCACAAATTTAAAATTTCAAAAATGATGTGAATGAAATGGGGTGTACCTAATTAACCATATTATAATATTATTGTGTAGAGAAATTGGAATGCACAATTTGTGGGTATCGTGCTTCACAAGAGAATTAGAAAGAAAAGTTGGGACGAACGAATCACATATATATGGTGAGTGAGATTTCCAATTGTATCATCCACCATTCTTTATGGATTCTATGAAAATTATGATAAAAAAAACATTTTCATAATGACATGAATAAATGAATGAAATGGGAAAACTTGCATGAAGATATACTTAGTATATTTTAAATTGAAATAAATAGACATCATGTGATGATATGTGGTATGAATCATGTGCATGCTTGGTAGAGATCATTCATGTAGGTAGTAAGGCTCTTCATACCTACATGCATCATGGATTAAATGATGTTGATATCAAGCGATGTTTCGAGAATATGCACCATAAGTCTGATGCATGGACCATAGTAGATAACAGTTATATTACATAAGTTATGAAGCACCATTTGAGCCTCATCATGCATTTCATGTATATGAGTTGCTATGATGATGTTATTGGCATACATGCTTGTATATATGTTGAGAAGGGCATCAATAGGACACCTATAAGAGGTTGTGTTGGGGTTGACTTGGAGTGGGGAAATATGGCTAGTTGTGTGATTTGAAGGTTCCCAAGTCACCAATGGACCTATGAGTGATCCTTTGTGCATGCATTCAGGGAGAACGAGGACAACTGAGACATAGGTATACCGTGTTGTGAGTAAACGAGGGCACCATGATATATAGATGATTTGGAGGCCACTGCCTCGTCATCCCGATGAGAAGATGTGTTCTACATCCCAAGCATGGATGGTGAGGAATGCTAGAGTATACATATATACTTGTTGCATAGATGATGAGTAATGCTAGAGTATACATATATACTTGTTGCATTGATGATGAGACATGAAAAGTATATGAATGATCAAGTACACATTATCAACGTCCTATATGAGTGTATGAACTTTCATAGTATCGGGTTAGTGCGAATACATAACTCACGTACCATATATACCAAAATGTGCACGAGTGCGGAATTTGGGCCATAGAGGGGCCACGTATAATTGATTACGCATGTGTGCATTATTCTGGAATGGCCATACTATGTTTGAATTATTTGGTTACACACTTGATTGTTGTGTGTACGGTGAGTTGGAGCTCCACCTTGATAAATGCAAGATCCAACTAAGAATCTTAGTAAATGAGGGTGATATAATGTACATTAATGAACCTTCCATGTATAGAAATTTTGAGGAAAGTTTGAAGTTGTAGCCATGAAATGACTTTATGCTAGTAACTTTATTCACTTAGCTGTCTCACAAAAATATTTTAGGTGGAAGAAGAAGTCTATGGGAGCTTATAAAATCGGTCATCACCACCATCATTTATGAAACTTTGAGTTATAAAACTCAAAATATCTGCACAAATGATTAATTATATTATTATCAGTTGTTGTATTAAAGGGAATTTTTTTATCCAGTTTCAAAGCTCTCTATTTATGAAAGAAAGTTTTAATTTTCATTGCAAATTATGAGAAGTTTTTATTTTGAGATTTGGTTGTTTTGGTACTAACTCGGTAAAAGTATCCACCATTGTAGCATCAAGAGGATATTTAAGGTTGTTATCGGGTCCGCCAATCTTGAAATTAGGTTAGGATATGACAATATTATTTGAAATAATTTACCGCTTAACAAATGTAGCTTGATATGTGTTTATACTATATGGTAAAATGCTCTTCAACCGAATCATTAGTAGCTTAGAAAGGAACATATAAATTATATTACAATACAAGATTGATCTATATTCATGTACCTTCTCATAGTTCTTTTCATTCATAACAAGTGTGATTGATGTTAAATTTTCTTGTCTTATCAACAATTATGTCCAAAACAAATGTAACTATTACACCAATCTTTGGACAAGCCTATTTGTAGAAATGTGTTGTAATGCCACAACTCAATTCTTGGGTTAGGTCGACATAACAACCAACCATACCTTCTCGATTCTACAATGGTGAATGCTACACTTTCATAGTCCAATGGGAAAATAATACTCAAAATATAACATGACAACATAATTTCCATAAAAAATTCAAACTTTTCATTAAATGGAACATAGAAGTTCACAAAATACATTTCCTCAGAAAAATACAATTGGATGGATCTTCGAGTATTCTCTTTGAGCACTTATACCTAGATCACGATTTTGGTTGAAACTCCGTCCGACAATATTAGGGGAGGGGGCAAGTTAATGCTCAATGATTAAGAATATTGACAATGCTTGTTCATGTTCTATATCATAATCTACTCAAAACCTCTCATATAGAGTTGTTTTTCATTTACACACCTAATATTAAGAAAAACCATGTCTTTTAAACATACACAAGATTTGTTAGATTTCATATATGAACCAATCTCCAGAAAATAGGTATGACTCATACAAGTATTCTTTTAAAAAGGCCTATATATTCAAGATACGGCTCTATTCGGTATCAATCATTGAAACTCACTAAATCATGATCAAGGTCATCTCAATTCAAGCTTTTCTTCAAAGGTCATTATAAATTTCGTTCCTTAAAGATAAGAAAACCGGGGAAGAAACCGATCCACTCAAGAGAGAAAACTGAACTGGTTCATGAACCTTAACCGGTAGAGAAAGGGTAAAATGGGAAATCGACAAACCCCAAGTTACTCAAAGAGTCATAAAAATTTGGAAAAGGACCTTGGGACAAATTGGAAGAGAAAACCAGACCGGTTCCGGTGAACTAGACCTGAATCGGATTGAACCATCATTGAATCGGTTGCTAAATTCATTTTTTTAGGTGGCTTAAAATATTCAAATTGGGGAATTGAAGCCACTATTGGATAGATAATGAATTTAGATGAAATTAGAAAATTTTAATTTTGATAAAATCTGTTGAATCGGGCCTGAACCGGCCAGTCTAAGCCTTGAACCTAGTCGGACCAGTCCGGTCTGGTTCAGAATAGTGTCATCTTCTTCCTTCAGATGACCACACTATTCATTCAATGCTGGAACTAATAGCACCGACGAAGGAAAAACGTCTCCGTTCAGGGTGTTTCATGTCGAGGATAAGCTTGACCAAGATGTGAAACGGTTGGGTAGAGAGTCCCCGAGCTCCCTATATAAATAGCTCCTCTCCATCCATCCTCCTCGCACCTAAAATCTCCATTCTCTCCCAACTGCTCCATTTTTTGATGAAGCTCGAACCAGAGCTCTGATATAGGCATTTTTCTAAGCTTTTGAAGGTGAGGTCAAGTTCTTTAGACTCTTGGAGAAGTAAGCTACCTGGCAGCAACCTCCGTTCGATATAAGAACCATCGGAGAAGCCCCGGCAGAATCAAACAGTGAAGTAGCTCTGAAGTATCGAAGCTGCCATGTCTCGGCTGAGCTAAAATCATTCAAATTCAGCCATCCTCCGGCCAAACCAAGCCTTCTTGACACTCCCACGATCCTTATATGACCTCAATTAAGTTGAAAGATAAGCCAATTCGACACTCCTCATCGTTGTAGGTTAGAGTTAGAGAGAGAAACTATGAAATTTCACTAATGAAATTCTCCCTCGATTAAAGGTCAATTGTAGGAATTCTTGATCCTAGAAGATACCTCAGGAAAAGAGCTACCTTCTCTGATAGAGAGCTCGGACCGTCGCACCTCCAACAGTAAGCTTTCAAAGTTTTCTCTCTCTACACACAATTTTCTAACTAAGCTCCTTTTGAGCTCGTTTTAGCTTCAATTCATGCGATTCAAAGCTCAATCGAATCATATGGAAGTGTAGGAACTGATTTAAATCTCCCATTGAAGCAATTAACCCTGATTGAATGGTCAATTTGAAGAATTCAATTTCGGCCAGTTTGAAAGGGGGAAATTAGAGGAAAATTTTGGAGAAAATTGGGATTTCGTAAAATTGAGGGACCTCTTTGTAATTTCCCAAAATTGAGGGCCAATTGGGCATGAAAATGATGTTGGAGGACCAATTGGTCAATTTTTGAAATAATTGGGGTTATATTGCCATTTTTGGAAAGTAGGGGCAAAATGGTAATTTTTGAAAAGTTGGGACCAAATTGGAAATTTGGAAAACTTAAGCCTCTTAAACAATTTTGAGTAAATTGAGGACCTAAAGAGAATTTTTGGAAGTTTCAGGACTTAATTTGGAGAAAAGTTAGCATTAGGGACCTGAAGTCAAGGAAAATGAACTTTAGGGACCTAAGTGTAATTAACTAACAAATTTGAGCCTAGTCGTTCATATGTGAGAAACAAAGGTTGTTTTACTAAATTTTAATAAATAAGGATGTCTAAATTGTGTAGGAACATGACAAACCAGAACGCCAGCATGGATAAGTTAGCGTGGAGGCGAAAACCAACTAGAAAAGAATACACCACAGTTATCGGATGACTGACTCCAAGGGACTAGGAAGTAGCGAATTCTTGTAATAAGTTGAGTACGACAAGAAACTACCTCTTTGAATGAATAAAAGCTTTGTTTTCCTTAATTAAAATTTTCCTAATAATGACGAGTACAACTAACAGATTGGAAGTATACCAATCATGACCGACGTAGTAAATGGAGAGAAGACCACCTAAGGAGGAACACTACGGGTCACCTATGGTTAACATTAACCCTAAGATAGACAAATAAGTCCCCCAAAAGAACTAGGAATGTGGACTAAGTAGGCAACCAATACTGGAAAAGAAATTCTAGAGAAGGACTAAGAGTCTGCCTAGAATCACCATATAGGACATACCCTAACCAAGGGTAGGAGGAAGAGAAAGAGTGTGAGGTTCGGTATAAAGGAAGTAAGAATAAAAAAGTGCAGGAGTAGTAAAGGAAAACCTAATGTCCATAAGAGATTGAGAAAGAATCCTCATATGAGAGATTGGGAAATCAAGAGGAATTAGGTGGCCTCTAAGAAGAGCTAAGAGTATGAGAGATAACTAAGAGGAGAGATAATGTACAAGAACCCCTCAAAAAGGGAAAACACGGAAAAACCTCTTCAGGTAACTCTAGGATAAGACAGTAAGGAGGAAGATGGAAAGAAGTGTGCTAGGAAGAAAACTCTAAGGGAATGCACAAGTACCCTCGAGAGAGTTGTTGATAGGCAGATGGATAAAAACAAAGAGTGCTAGAAATTTGCTCCAATCAGGAACTCCTCAAAGGAAGGATAAGGAACAAGAGCAGAATTTGAGGACGGAGAAGGATTAAGGGAGGATAACCATACCAATGTCATAAGGGTGTAAGAAAGGAAAGAAGGAAAAACATTCAAGAAGCGTTAGGAAGGTGAAAGTTGAAAATCTCACGAAGGAAGTCCCTAATAAAAAGATAAAGGTAGGAAATAAGATCGTGGAAAAGAAACTCTCAAGCTAAGGAACCAAGAGGAGGATCAAAAGAGACTTTATCTAAAATAAGGAACCTTAAAATGGTGGGCATAAATGGTTAAGGATGTCTAGGAATGGCAAGTGTGACCTGTTTTGGAGATAGGAGAATGGTCAAGAGGGAAGCAACTAGAAATAACAAAATGATCAAGTAGAATAAATGACGCCCGGTGAGGGACCAAAAATATAGTAAGGTCTACACCCTAGAAAGGACAACTATTCAAAGACAAGTGAACCAAGAGAATAGTGGAAACAAGGCAATTAATTAACTAACCCTCTAGAAGACCATAAGTTTGATACTAGCAAGGAAGGGAAAGGGTTAGAGGTCAAAATATTGGAAAGGAAGAATAAAGAAAATTTTGAAGAGACAAATGGTCGAGAACGAATCGACGACCAACCCCAAGCCACGAAAGGGATTAAGCAAGCTCTCGGAAAGGATAGAGCAACCTCGAAAGGAAAAAGACCGAGAACCCCTCACCAATAGGAACAGAAATCGCAGTAAGTACAAGTTGAGATAAAGACAATAATAAGTGATGTACTAGTAAAACTCCCCAAAATATGGATGAGTCGGATGGGATGACATCAAGGATGTCATGAATTCAAATCAAATATAGATAACCAAGATGATAAAGGAAAGAGGAAATCCAGGAAAAAGAGGAAGAAGCCAACTAAAGAAAGGAGCTCAGAATAGGCATACATATTCCAATGGAAAAGTAATGGACCCAAACAATGTAGAGGAGATAAGAAAATTTTCAAATGGAATGCAAGTTAGGAATAAAGGGCTAGTAAAAGGGAAGATTTCCCAGAACCCAAGGAGTAAGTTAAAACCCAAGGAATAGGTAAATAAGAAGATAGCATCGAAATATGTTGTATAAGTAAGAAAGGAGTGCATTGCCCATAATAAGAACATAGAGGAAATACTATATAAATCCAACCCATTTGAGTTAAGGAAAATCGGAAAAAGAACCGGTCAAATCGAGTGAGAAAAATTGAACCAGTTCACAAACCCGATCATTAGGGAATGAGCAATTTAGGGAATTTACAACTCTTGAGTGACCCAAAGGGTCCATAAAGTATTGGAAAAGAACCTTAGAACAAATTGGAAGAGAAAAACTAGACCGGTTCAGATGAATCAGTAGAGAAAGGGCAAACTAGAAAATTTTTGGATCCTGGGTGACCTAAAGAGTCACAAAAGTCAAGAAAAAGTACTTTAGGATGAATTGGAGATGAAAAACAAACCAGTTTAGATGAACAAAATCTGAATAGGATTGAACCGGTTTGAACCAGATGATAAATTCATTTTTTAGGTGGCTTAGAAAATTCAAATTTGAGATTTGAGGCCACCATTGGATAGAAAATGAATTTTTAAATTTTTAAATTTGAAAAATTTGGTAAAATCTGGGGTGAGCTAGCCTATTTAAGCTTTGAACATGGTTCAGACCGGTCCGATCTGATTCAGAACTGTGCCATCTTTTTCCTTCAAATGACAGCATTGTTCACTCGCTGAAAAATCATGCAGCGCCGACGAAGCTGAAAAGTCTCCAGCCAGGGAGTTTCAGGCAATGAATGACTGCCATTAAGACACCCATCGGATGGCCAAGAAGTCCTCGAGCTTTCTATATAAAGAGTCCCTCCTCATTCATCCTCTCTACACCTAAAAACTCCATTCTCTCTAAACTGCTCCAATTTTCGGTGAAGCTCAAACCAAAGCTCCAATATAGGGTCTTTTCTAATCGAAATAAGGTGTGGTTAGATTCTTTAGAACCGGGGAGAAGTCACTACATGCCTGTAGTCACCATTTGCTCTAAGGGTTGTCGGAGAAGTGCCGGCAAGATTGAACAATGAAGCAGCTTCGGTAGACCGAAGCTGCCCTGTTTAGGTTGAGTTGATATCGGCCAATTTGAGCCCTTCTCAGGCCAAACCAAGCCCTCCTAACACCTCCACATTCCTCCTACAGCTGAATTAGGGCTGAAAGGTAAGCTAATTTGGCTCCCCTCTGCAATTTCCAACCGATGCTTGAGAGAGAACCAACAGAACTTTGATGATAAAATTCTCACTCAATTCGACATCAATTGATGCAATTCTTGATCCTATGAGAAACCTCAGGATGAGAGCTATCTGCCCAGATCAAAAGCTCGGATCATCATGCGCCCCACAGTAAGCTTTTGAAGCTTTCTCTCTCTAATTCCAATTTTCCGACAAATCTCCGTTTTAGCTCATTCTAGCACCAAATCTTGTGATTCAAAGTGCAATTGAATCGTATAAAGGTGTAGGAACTCTAATCTAGCTTCAATTTCAACAATTAAACTCATTTGACTGGTCAATTTGTTAAAATCAAATTCGGCAGAGTTAGAAGGTTGAAAATTGGGGAATTTCAAAAATTCGAGGGACTAAAGTGCAATTTCATAAAATTAAGGACTAATTAGGCATAATAAAGATGTTAGAGGACCAATTAGGAAATTTTGGGATTTTTTGGGAAAAAAATTTGGGAAATTAATCCCCTTTTTGTGAAATGGAATTAATTGAGGTCCTATGAAAAATTTTAAGAGTTTTGGTACTCAATTTGAGGAAAAATCGGCATCAGGGACTTAAAGTTAAAGAGAAATAACTTTAGGGACCTAATTGCAAATAAATGAAAATTTGACTTTTTCATTCATTTGGAATGAATGAAGGCTATTAGACCAAAGGATAATGAACCGAGATGTTCATATTGTGTAGGAACACGAAGTACTAGGAACGCCAACAAGGACAAGCTCACGTGAATACAAAGAACCAGTCTAGTAGAATTCACATGGGTGAATGGATTTACTAACGTCATACCTGGTTGGGATGATGAGCACAACTTAAAGTTAAAAACCACTTACCGGTTGTGAGTGGGATTTTATATCATACCCAGTTGGGGATGATAAGCACATTGAAATGAAAACCCACTACTATGTGGTATTTTAAACATCACGACTTAGAGCAGTGATGTGAAAACCATGCGAAAAAACTACTTACTGATTGTAAGTAGATCATACCCGGTTGGTATGATGAAACTTTCTCAAAGGAAGTTGAAAACCCATTCATCAGTTATGAACAGAGATGTCCTTGTACCCGGGTGGTATAAGGGACAGTGAAAACATATTTTTGTTGGAAGTGCTCTCCCCTAACTGTGTGCCAATGCTTAAACTATTTGGGAGACCTTCTTGACGGGAGCTCGAATAGCTCTGATAGGCTGGGGGCCTCTGTTTTGGATCTTGGGGACTAATATGCTCGATTTTGAAAATCTCGTACAATGGACCCAAGGCTAGTTGGCACGAGTAGGAGCTCGTAAACAAACATGAATTATATGTCATAAAACTTTAAATAAAGGAAATGTTTGGCCATGGTACCAAGATAGGATCGACATACTCAGTTAAGTAGCGGCAGTGCGACATGACAAGTTGACGGATCAGTCAAGACAAACAACTGCAGGTTGAGTTGACGGTCGGGGCCATTGAACTAGTGGCACCACAGATTATATGGCATGATAAGAAAATATTTTTTGTGCATGCACTATGAGTACGGGATCATCAAGACGCCCATGAGGCATAGTGATGCGTCCTAAGGGCCTTGGATGACCTAGTGAGTATAAGGGCAGTTCGTCGTTCCAGGTGACTGTGTGAAATTTGGAGTAGCACCAAGCGCATGAGACCAGGGTGGGGACGGGATGAGGTCTCTGTCCTCATAACGGACACGAAGAATTTATTCTGGGAATGAGGGTCGGATGTCGCTAACATCCACTCATTCTCAGGGTAGAAGTGGACGTACTTCTATTTGAGTGGCCAGTAAAGTCACTCCAAAGCTACAAGTGGGTTCAATGGTTGTGCTGACTTGGGAATGCGTGTAACCTTCATGATGAAGGATGTGCATTGGGTGATGACACACCGTAGTTAAAAAGAAATGGTGATAAACCCAAGATTTCAAATGAAATGGTTTTGAAAGAAAGGAGTTTGGCACACTCCAATAATAAATGTTTTCTTAAAAGTGTAAACTTTTGAAAACTCATTCACTGAGTAGTCGTACTCACCCCCTCCCTTATATCCCTTTCAGGAGATTTCGAAAAGCATACCCTTAAAAACCATCAACTAAGACGCTTGTTATACATGTATGATAAATCTAAATTATTGTGCAGTTTTATTTATGTTATTCTTGGAAAAGGTGCAGGTTTAAATGACGCATTACTTTTTATGGTGTATAATAAGGGGAAACCCTTTAATAAACCAGGAGAGTGGCAGGTTGATCATGGGGATCCGACCAAACAGGGTTGGGGCGTGACACTGGCGTTCCCGGAACTTCATGTTCCTACACAATATGAATATCATTGTTCAATATCCCTCGGCCTAATAGCCTTCATTCATTCCAAATGAATGAGAAAACCAAACTTTTCATTTATTTGCAATTAGGTCCCTAAAGTTATTTTTCTTCAACTTTAAGTCCCTAATGCTGGTTTTTCCTCAATATGAGTCCTGAAACTTTTAAAATTCATATTGGGACCTCAATTTATTCAATTTCACAAAAAGGGGTTCAATTTTCTAAATTTCCAATTTTGTCCCCCAACTTTTCCAAAATTACCATTTTGCTCCTACTTTACAAAAAAATGGTATGTTTTGCCCCAAAAATTCCAAAATTGCCCAATTGGTCTTCCAACATCTTTATCATGCCCAATTGGTCCTTAATTTTATGAAATTGTACTTTAGTCCCTAAAATTTTTTAAATTCTCAAATTTCCCCAATTTTCCCCCAATTTCAACCTTCTAACTCAGCTGAATTTGATTTTATCAAATTGACCAATCAAATGAGTTTAATTGTTGAAATTGAAGTTAGATTAGAGTTCCTACACATTCATACAATTCAATTGCACTTTGAATCACACGATTTGGTGTCAAAATGAGCTCAAACATAGCTTTGTCGAAAAACTAGACTTAGAGAGGGAAAGCTTGCCATCGAGGTCACGGCGGTCCGAACTTTCGATCTGGACAAATATCTTTCGTGCTGAGGTTCCTCCTATGATCAAGAATTGCATCAATTGATGCCAAATTGAGTGAGAATTTTATTATCGAAGTTCTACCGGTTCTCACTCTAGCAACAATCGAAAATTATAGAGGGGAGCCAAATTGGCTTACCTTTCAGCTCTAATTCAACTGTAGGAGGACTGTGGAGGTGTTGGGAGGGCTTGGATTGGCTAGAGAAGTGCTCGAATTGGCCGATTTTAGCTTGGCCGAAACAGGGCAACTTTAGTTCGCCAAAGCTACTTCACCATTCGATCACGCCATCACTTCTTCGGTGACCCTCGGAGCAAATGGAGACTACCTCGTGTAGCTGACTTTTCTCCGGTTCTAAAGAACCCAACCACACCTTCTTTGGCTAAAAACAGACCCTATATCGGAGCTCTGGTTTGAGCTTCACCAGAAATTGGAGCAGTTGAGAAAGAATGGAGTTTTCAGGTATGGAAAGGATGAATAAGAAAAGGCTCTTTATATAGGAAGTTCGGGGACTTCTTGGCCATCCGATTGGCGCCTTGATGGCGGTCATTCATTGCTTGAAACTCCTTGGTCAGAGACTTTTCAGTTTTGCTGGCGCTGCACAATTTTTTGGCGAGTGAATAGTGCTGTTATCTGAAGGAAGAAGAGGACACTGTTTCCAAACGGACCGGACCGGTCCGAACCGGGTTCAAAGTTTAAACCGGCTGGTTCACCCTTGATTCGACTAAATTTTTCAAAATTTAAAATTTTCTAAATTCATTTTCTATCCAATGGTGGCCTCAAATCTCAAATTTGAATTTTCTAAGCTACCTAGAAAAATGAATTTAGCATCTGGTTCAATAGTGGTTCAAACCGGCCCAAATCGATTCAATCTGGTTCGGATCTAGGTCACCTGAACCGGTTTGGTTTTCATCTTCAATTCATTCTAAAGTCTTTTTCCCTGATATTTGGGACTCTTTGCGTCACTCAAGATCCATAAATTTTCCGATTTTTCCTTTCTCTATAGGTTCCGGTTTGTAGACCGACTCGATTTTCAAATTGAAAATAACCGGTTCTTTCCTCGATTTTCTTATTATCAAATTATGGGGTATACAACCTTGAATTGAGGGAGAATTTCATCAGTGAAATTATGCATTTTCTCTCTCTAACTCTGACCTACAACGACTGAGTAGGGCCGAATTGGCTTACCTTTGAGCTCAATTGAGGTCGTCTAAGGGTTGTGGGGATGTTGGGAGAGCTTGGTTTGGCCTAAGGAGGGCTGAATTCGGCCATTTTCAACTTGGCCGAAAAAAGGGCAGCTTCGTTCCACTGGAGCTACTTCACTGTTTGATTACGTAGCGCTTCTCCGACGGTCCTTGGATCGAATGGAGACTACCTTCGGGTAGTTGACTTCTCCCCAAATCTAAGGAACTTGACCTCGCCTTCTAAGGCTCAAAAAAACCTCAATGTCGAAGCTCTGTTTTGAGATTCGCCGAAAAATGGAGTAGTTGAGAGAGGGTAGAGTTTTCAGGTATAAGGAGGATGAATGGAGATGAGCTCTTTATATAGGAAGCTCGAGTACTCTTTGGCTGTCCGTTTGACACCTTAATGGCATTTATTGATGGCCTAAAACGTCCTGGAACATTTTCATTGTCTAAAGGAACAAGATGACACTGTTCTAAACTAGATCGTACCGATCTAAACCAGGTTCAATGCTTAAACTAGTCGGTTCAGGCTCGATTCGACCAAGTTTTTCAAAATTAAAAATTTTCTAAATTCATCTAAATTTATTCTCTATCCAATGGTGGCTTCAATTCCCTAATTTGAATATTTTAAACCACCTAGAAAAATGAATTTAGCAACTGGTTCAATGATGGTTCAAACTGGTCCAAATCAGTTCAATCTGATTCAGATCCAGTTCACTTGAACCGGTCTAGTTTTCTCTCCCAAATTGTCCTAAAGTCTCTTTCCATAGTTTTTATAACTATTTGGGTCACTTGAGATGTGTAAATTTCTCAATTTGCCCTTTCTCTAACTGTTGGGATTTGTGAACTGATTCGGTTTTCTCACTCGAGTTGACCGGTTCTTTCCCCAATTTTCCTTATCTTTAAGGGACGGGATTTACACATCACCCCTCCACCGGTAAGCTCATCTAGCTTTCTCTCTCTATTTTCTGAGGGAGCTCCGGCGAAGCTCGAAACTTAGCCAAATTTAGAAATTCGAAATGTTGGAAAATCGTGGGAAGCTGAAGGAGGAGAATAGCATCAAGAGGCGAAGAAATTAAGGACATTTAGGCAATCAATTGGACGGGGTAATATTCGATAATCCAACAACTCCTTTTGGGAAGAATTTGGAGAAATTTTTTAGATTTTAGGAAATTAAAGGACCTAAGTGCAAATTTCAGAACTTCTAAGGACTAATGAGAAATTTCAAGGGAATTGGGTGCCAATTTACCATTTTGGAGGAATTTGAGGCAATCCGGTAATTTTCGGAATGTTCAGGGGCAATTTAGGCATCTTCCAAAGTACGAAGACTTTTATATAATTTCTTGAAATATGGGGGTCGAATTGCAAAAGTGAGGAGGTTAAGGGCCATTCGGTGATTTTGAGAAATGTTGGGGGGGCAAACAACGGTTTTCTTGAACTAGGGGTAATTCGATAATTTTGGAAAATTTTGGGGGTAATTTACTAATTTTGATGAATTGGGACAAATTATGAAATTTTAAATAAATTAAGGTTAATTTCAGTTACGATGAAGTTGAAAGTTTGGATCAGATGAACGAACCCCACAAGGACCTACGTCGGAGAACACGCCCTGGATCGGATCCTAGTCGAGGCGAATGCGTCACGACTAACGAGTGAGCGAGAATTTTCAACATCGATCCCAGTTGGGCTGGTGCGCATGAGGCCGAAGCCAAGCCAACGGACCCTTGGGCTGGTGGGCCAAAGATAATGGCAATAGTAAATGAAAATTTACTTGATTGTGCATGCATGAGATGCGGGACCATCGAGACGCCCGGTATGGGGTAGTGGTGGTTCCAAGGTCTGCTAGATGACCTAGGGAGCATAATGGTGGTCCGTCGTCCAGTATGTCGAGAAGCTCTTGGAGCTTCTTGTGCACTAAGACTGAGGCAACAGCCGAAATGAGGTCTCATTCTACCATGGACACGAATCATGATTAGGGTTTGAGGGTCGGACACATGAGGTACACTCAAACTCAAGGTAGAGGTTGTTAACCTCTATTAGGGTGAACGATAAACCCGCTTCAATCCATAAGTGGATTAAATTATAAATAATTAAATTATAAATATATATATAAATAATTAAATTATATTAAATACATTTTTACATTATTTTTTATGTATAATATTTTTATTATATATTTATATTTTATAATTTTATATAAAATATTTTTAATACATAAATTTATTTAAAGTATATAAACATAAAATAAAATTAAAATAAATAAATAATATAAAAATAATAATAATATAAACAATAAATAAGTTTATAAAAGTAATTTAAATAATAAATAACAAAATATATACAAATACTAGAAAATTGTAGTATTGTGTCTTAGTTTAAATTGAGAGTTTTGAATTTGATTTTCAACCTCTCCAAATCTATTCATTTTTTTGTTATCAAATTAGGAATTTCTTACACACTCCAAACCCTAAGTGTGCAACAATAATTTAATAATCTAATACTTAATTTATCTAATAAATTAGTTTCATTCTATTAATATAACTCAAGAGAAATATACATAAAATTATGCTCATTATTTATGTTATATAATAAGTTTTCAATTATAATATTTAGGAGAAAATGTTCTTATACTTGTTATGTATTAAGAAAAAGTTATTAGATATTAATACTAAATGTTAATCATTAATTTTTAATGTATTGAGATTCATTTTTTACTATTTAATTTATTAACTTATACAAATCTATATTGTATAACATATACACCCTTAATATATGTAGTGAAATTAATATATTTATTTGTATTTCATATTGAGTTAAATAGTTATAAAATCAATAGTAATGCTAATAGAAGTTATAAATCAAATAAATTAAATTGTTAAAAAATAATATTAATGGATTAAATTATTTTTTATTACAAGTTAATGACCAAACGGTTAGTTCACTCAAGGCTAATTGAGTTCCATCGTTCACGTTGCAATTGAAAAATTCCACAATTTTTTATACTCTTATCTTATCTTATGTTGTACACTTATATGAAGGATTTGTATATATATTTTGTACCCTTTTTTCTCAGAAAATAAATGTATGCATAATATAAGTATTAATAGGCTTAAATATAAGACGAAGTCTTATTATTTTATGATATTTCAAAATTCACGTAATAACTCAAATAATATTTTAATATTTACATTACAACTAAAATAATACAATACATTTAATTTTTAATATTATATATATATACTTGTTAACCAATATTATGATCATATTTGAGCAAAAAAGAATATATTATTGAGGAGAAAATAGTAAGACATTATTTTAAATTTCACTAAAAAGGAGTTATGGAGATTTCAACCGGCAATTTTCGAGCAAAAAAAAACATGCAATTTTCTATGGTTTTGTGAGCTGAAGGGACATGGGAGCTTTCATTAACCTACCCACCAATATTTAATATGATGGCCAATTCATTTAAATTAAATATTTATAAAAACTATCCGTACTTCCCTTATACATTTAAAGTTGTCAGTTAAACACTCCTATGAACGGATTTCCTAATGGATACGGAATCTGTGAATTAATAAGAATATATTGACACTATGTGATGCTTTTTACACCAAATATATAGAGTGTAATTCTTATATATAAAATAAATAATAATATCGAGGTTAGTATTTTTTTTATTTATACTCGTACTTATAATAAATTATATTGGTTACAATTGTGGCATAATTATATTTGTATTAATAAAAATTGAATTTATAATTATTTAAAATTTATTATTTATAATCAGTAAATTATTTATAATTTTATAAATTAACAAAATTTATCTATTTTATCCGATTTATTTTAAATTATTGTTAATATTTCAAATAGTATGAATTCCAATTTTTTAATTAAATCAAAATTAATATATTATTATTTTAATTATACTTGAGTTGTACTTGCTTAATAACAAATAAAATCATAATATTTAAAAGATTTATTAAATAACACGATTATTCTTTTTTTGGGTCAAATAAGATGGTAATATTAATTCAAATAAACACTTTTACTATTAATTTAAAGTTATATATTGTAGACACCCCTTTTTACTAACACGTTACACTTTAAACTTTCTTAAAATGTGATGTAATTCTAGTGTGAGTTGACTAAGACGAATAAAGGACAATATGTTTTTGCACTTATAGATTACAAATGAAAAAATAAGTTTATATAATGTTGTTTTACTGCTCAATTTATTAAATATTATACATACTTATTAAATTATACTAAAAATTAATGATATAAAGATTTAGGAAATTTTATATTAAAAATATACAATTATTTTTTTATATTGCTCATATGAATTTCTCATTTTTTTTTCTCTAACATTGCTCATTATTTTTATATGATTGATTAAGTACCCTTAAAACATAAACTTCTAATTTTTGTTACTATTTTTAACTTAAGATGTTCAGATTTAGAATTTTTTTCACTTTGCATAAGTTCATACATACCAAATAAAAACTTATTATTTTATTTAATATTATCAAAATTTAAAAATACTAATTAAATGATTAATTAATTATTGTATGGATATATTAATATATTTTTTATTAAAATAATTAGGATTTAATCATTTTGAATATAATTTAATAATTGTTTTAAATATATTATTAATAATAATAGAATTATTTCATTTTTATTTTTTTATTATATGAATA
Organism: Trapa bicornis; assembly: GCA_030064425.1. NCBI lineage: Eukaryota > Viridiplantae > Streptophyta > Magnoliopsida > Myrtales > Lythraceae > Trapa > Trapa bicornis. The sequence continues at coordinate 18,029,034 of CM057758.1, read as the reverse complement.
TTGTATTATATTTAATAAATTAATTAAATAATATTTTATTTTCTTGTTAGAGATTTCTATTTAAAAAAATGTGAAATTTTAGTTTCTTCTTTTTCCCAAAATTCTCTAGTTGTTGGTTTACTCAGCCAATGGGTAGAGCTGATACATCAAACCAATCCTGGTCTACAAAGTGGATTACAACTACGTTCATCGTTGTATTGTTCGTGTATAATATGACACCAAATAAGCATAACAATTTTAAAGCACGTGTCTCACCACAGTTTTCTAAAAGTAATAAAGAAAGTCACATGCTGGAGTATAGTTGCCTTTCATGCCGGATTCCTCAAGTGCTTTTTCTTCAAATTTGTAGGAGGGACCACGAGTTGGCGTATAGGTTGATAGAATAGTAATGGCTATCCAGTGTAGTGCACCCTTCTGCCATGCCCATCCTCAATTTAATGTGAAATAAATGGAGATTTATTTGAGGGAAGAACCATGTAGATAATTAGTAATTTTTTAGATTAAATATATAAATAAATAGAATTAAAAATTAATAGAATCCATCGAAGCTAAAGCTAATGTAATCGCACTAGTCGGACCGTTTTTTCTTCCCCACAAACTAAACTTACCTATTATTCAATAGTGTTTTTCATCACTTTGGATACTCTCTTTTTATGCCACTTTTACCAAGAATGATCAAAGTTTACACATGCAAATCTAATGTTACCATTGATAATTTTGCTACTCATGGAGATTAATGATGATAAATGACATTACGAAAAATATATTATCGAGGGGAAATTTTATAAATATGTATAGCATGTAAAACTCAACACAAAAATAATTAAATTATGAACTAGATTAAGTTGTATACCGAAATAAGTGTAATTGAGTTGATAATATAACTTCGAAAAAATTAAAAAATAAATTATAAATTTTATAACAAGAATGTGACTCAATCGAATAAACTAAAAAAATGAAGATTTAATTAAAATTATAAATGGAATAGGAATAGGAATGGAACCTATTCAAACTAAAAAGTTAAAATTTGGTAAAATTAGGTTAAAGGTAAATAAAATGTAAATCAATAAATTTAAAAAAAAATTAATCTAATTCAACATGCCTATTGTGAATGTGTGGTGCAATAAAGAAAAAATATCAATTCAAAGTTAATTTTGACCGATTTTCAATCAAGGTATGTCTAAGCTGATAACTCACTCCATACGATGATTTCACCTATCTCCTTAATATTTCGTCGAACTTTACTCTAAAAGTCAAGACAACTCTAAAAGTCAGGACTATATTTTGGAGCTCGAAGTCGAACTAAGAAATTCTTGTATAAAACTTGACTTTTGATTGTTTTTCACTTAAACTCACTCAAATAATAAATGGTTGAGATGATAATTTTCTGCTCGATATTTTCTCTGAATACACATCCGATCAAGTCATTGTCATGGAGGGGTATTTTGCTCTAGAAATTGGGTAACCGAAAAAATGTAATGAGTTGTTCTCAACCTAAACATACCATGAATATTCTTGCAAAAAGTCTGATGATAATCATTTTTCACGCAAAAAGCCTATGGGTAAGCTAATAACTTCCACCACAATCTTCCCTTCAGAGAGGCTAATAACTTCCACCACAATCTTCCCTTCAGAGAGGGTTCTCACAAACTCACCAGTATTAGACCAAAATTCTCTTTGAAAATTGAAAATGAGCTTAGATGCTCTATTTTTTATAGCGAGTTTCAAAGCTCCGGTGAGATATAATATGGTAAGAGAACCCAAAATTTCCTCCTATAGAACCCTCTCAACCTCATTTATCACACCTCGACCTGGTTTGGTCGGATCCCCGTGAACAACCCGTCACTCTCCCGTTTTTTAAGTGTTTTTCCCTTCTCTAAACCGTGAGAAGTAATGCATTCTTTTTCACCTGTACCTTCCATGGAATAACATTAATCAAAACTGAATATATTATAATCTTACGTACCTGTCTTACAAGTTCAGTTTTAGGTGGGTTTTCCCTTAGTTACTTGAAAAGGGGGTAAAGGGAGGGGTGAGTTCGACAACTTAGTGAATGAGTATTGAGTGAGAGTTTTCACAATATCAATTTTAATCGGAGTGTGTCAGACTTCTCATTTCATAAAAAATGCTTTTCTTCAAATTCCAGTTTATCAAAAATTTTTTCCAAAGTTTACTAATTCATTTCTAAGGATTCTCAAATCCTTTCTACAATTTTCATAACCTCTTTTCTATTTCCATATTAGGTGTATTTCACAAACAACACACGCCCTTCATCGTGAAGGGTACACACATATATTCATGAGATGCAGTTACGTTAACTGCACCTACTTGTGGATCGGAGCGTCTTTACCATCCACCTTGATAGAAGTCCCTGACTTCTACCTGGAGTTTAAGTGAACATCTCCGATATTCAACCCTCAAACCCAAAATACTTTGTGTCCATATGAGGATGATGACCTCATCCCAACCCTACCTCGGTCTCATGCGCATGAAGCTACGTCGAGCTTCCCTGACTGCTCGCATGACAAACTGCCCTTATCTCCACCATGTCATCCAGTAGCCCCTAGGACGCATCACTACCCCTCTTGGGCATCTTGATGGCCTTGAACCTCAAGTGTATGCATAAACAAAGTTTTCCATAAACCATTTATCTTTGGTGTCATTGGTCTAACGGCCCCAACCCTCAACTCGACCTACAGCTATTTATCTAGACCGGTCCGTTGACCTAGTCCTATCGCACTGTCGCTAGTCCATCGAGTATGTTGGTCATGTCTTGGTACCATGGCCAAATCACATCCATTCATTAAAATTTTCATGGATTATCATCATGTTTGTTTACGAGCCCCTGCTCATGCCAATTGGCCTTGGGCCCACTATACGTGATTTTCAAAACCGAGGCCTTCGGCCTATTTGAGATATTCGAGCTCTCGTCGAGAAAGTCTCCCAAAAGTTTTAAGCATTGACAAACAATCATGGGAGAGCACTTCTAATAAAATAACTTTTCATTGTCCATCACACCAACCGGATGTGATGATCTCTGCTTATAATCGGTAAGCAGGTTTTCTACTTCCTTCCAAAAAGTTTATCATACCAAACGAGTATGATCTATGTACAACCATTAAGTAGTTTTTACGCGTATTTCTCTCATTACCCAACCAGTCGTGATGTTAAAATTTCCACTTAGTAGTGGATTTTTCATTTCCGAGATACTCATCATCCCAACCAGGTATGATGTGAAAAATCCCACTCACCCGATATTCGTAGTGTATTCTTCCATAATCGGCTTTTTGCCTCCATGCGAGCTTATCCTTGCTGGCGTTCCAGTCTTTTGTGTCCCTACATGATTTGGACATCCTTGTTTATTAACATTTGGCATAATAGCCTTCATTACTCACATATTAATGAAAATGCCCAAACTTTTCAATTAATTACATTTAGGTCCCTATAGTTCTTTTTCTTTGACTTTAGGTTCCTAATACTAACTTTTTCCCAAATTGAGTCCCAAAACTTCTAAAATTCACTTTGGGTCCTCAATTTATTCAAAATCACTTAAAGGGTTCAAGTTTCTCAAATTTCCAATTTGGTCCCCAACTTTTCAAAAATTACCAATTTGCCCCTACTTTAAAAATATGGCAATTTGACCCCAATAAATTTAAAAAATTGACTAATTGGTCCTCCAACATCCTTTTCATGGACAATTGGCCCTCAATTTTGGAAAATTGCACTTTGGTCCCTCAATCTTACGAAATCTCTAATTTCCCCCAAAATTTTCCCTTTTTAAACTAGTCAAATTTGATTTCATCAAATTGACTATTCAATCGGGGTTAATTGGTCCAATTGAAGGTATGGATCAGTTCCTACACTTTCACATGATTCAATGGAGCTTTGAATCGCGTCATTTGAGTCCGAATTGAGCTCAAACGGAGCTTCATCGTAAAACTAAACTTAGAGAGAGAAAGCTTCGAAAGCTTACCACAGGGGGTGCGGCGGTCCAAGCTTTCGATTAGGGTAGGTAGCTCTCGTCCTGAGGATCCTCCTAGGATCAAGAATTTCAACAATTCATATTGAATTGAGTGAGAATTTGGTCATCAAAGTTTTTTCATTTCTCTCTCTAACAATGATTAGAATTTATAGAGTGGATCCAAATTGGCTTACCTTTCAGCTCTAATTCAGTTGTATGATGGTAGTGGAAGTGTTGGGAGAGCTTGGTTTGGCCTAAGGAGGGCTCAATTTAACCATTTTTAGCTCAGCCGAAATAGGGCAGCTTCGGTCCGCCAGAGCTGCTTCACTGTTTGATCATGTCGGCACTTCTCCGGTGATTCTCGGAGCAAATGGAGACTACCATTGGGTAGCTGACTTCTCCCCAGATCTAAGGAACCCGACCTCACCTTATTTGGCTCAGAAAAATGCCCGAGTTAGAGCTTTAGTTCGAGCTTCACCAAAAATTGGAGTAGTTGAGAGAGAGAGAGAGGAGTTTTCAGGTGTGAAGAAGAAGAATGGAGAGGAGCTCTTTATATAGGAAGCTCAAGGACTCCTTGGCCGTCCGATTGGCACCTTTATGGTGATCATTTATGGCCTAAAATGCCCTAAAAGAAGACTTTTCATCTTCGTTGGTGCTGCTCACTTTTTCAGCGAGTGAACAGTGCTGTCATCTAAAGGAAGAAAACGACACTGTTCCAAACCGGATCAGACCGGTCTAAACTGAGATTAATGCTTAAACTGGCCGGTTCAGGCCTAATTCGACCAAGTTTTTTAAAATTAAAAATTTCTAAATTTATTCTCTATCTAATGGCTTTAATTCTTCAATTTGAATATTTTAAGCCACTTAGAAAAATGAATTTAGAAATCAGTTCAATAGTGGTTCAAACTAGTTCAATTTGGTTTAGGTCCGGTTCACCTGAACCAGTCTGGTTTTCTCTTCCAATTCATCCCAAAGTCCTTTTCCATGACTTTTATGACTTTTTAGGTCACTCAGGAGTTGTAAATTTCCCTTTTTACCCTTTCCTTATCGGTTGTGGTTTATGAACCAACTTGGTTTTCTCATCCGGGTTTACCAGTTCTTTCCCCGGTTTTCTTACCTTTAAAGGATAGGGTTTATAACTCTCCCCTCCTTTTAGGAGTTTTGTCCCCAAAACTAAATTAACATCATTTTCCTTCGAAATAATTTTCCCATGATGTCCACTTGGGGTTTGTTTGACATGCTAACATTTTGTTTATTCTTTCACTTGGCCCCTTTTAAACACGCACCTTAGGAACTTCTTTTTCTTTCCACTGTTTACTCTTTCCATGGAGTTTATCATAACTAGATGAGTCTTATCCATTATTCTAAGGGCACATCTTTAGTTTCACTTCCCCCTCTGCTTAAGGAAAGTTTCTTCCTCATGGGGTTCTTGCCCAACTCTTCAGGATTGGGAGTTCCAAAAATGCCCAATCATTCCCATGTCTAGTTATTCTCTTGATCATTAAAACCCTTAGCTTGGAGTTCTTTTGAGCATTACTTACTTATTTTCATGGGTTTTGGTGTTGTCCCCCCTTCGTCCTATTTAGACCTTTCCTCCATCTGATACATATTACAACTTCGGTCAAAATTATGTCTTACCTTGTCATGCCTACCAACTGACTCTTCCTTACTTGAGTCACATTTTTCCTTGGGACTGTTAGGCTGTTTAGAACCTGGCATGGCATACTCTAGAACCTGTCTTTGACCAATTTAAATTTTAGAACACTTCCATAATAGTTGTTCTTAACTTTCTAACCTTTCAGGGATTGTATAACTCCATCTCTCTTTTCGTTTGGTGGTATTCCTCAGCTACCTTTATCATTATTCCCTCATTCATCTTACCTTTGACATCTTGTCTGACGTAACCGGGTCAATTTCTCTTATTTACTCATCATTTCCCAACTTCTTTATTAGGTCTTTCTAATTCCAATTATTAGGTTTCCCGATGACTTACTGACATGCAAGGATTCTTCCCTTCTTATGTCCTTCCTCTTCTTTAGCGGTGTCCTTTATTCAAGGACTTTCTTTTTCCATAATCCATTCTTACTCGCTCGTGACCATTTCATTATTCATTATTTCAAGTTGATCCCTTTTTGGTTTATGAGTTAATTGTTTTGTTTGGGCAGTTCCCTTCTTACTGTTTCATTCTCTACTATATCACTCAACTTAGAGATTTTTAACCTTAATAGCTACATGCTCAACCTTCTTACCATTCCTTGAAGATTTCTTCCTTCATTTCCTTACATCTCCTTCTATGTTGAGGCATTTTCCCACTTTAAATCCTTTCTTGTCTTAAAATCTCCATTTAATTTCTTATTTACTATCAAAGAACTTCCTACTATTGATCTTATTTCTTGTATTCCACCTTATGCTCAATCGTCTACTCCTTTGGGCTCCATTAGGTGATCGTGGACCATGACCAGTCTTGATGTCGGTGGTCGTTTGTTTTATTCACTTTTAAAGTGGAGGGCTTACCTTTCTGAGATTTCTCAGGTGTTCTTTCCTCTATTCCTTTGTTATGGGTACTCCACCCCTTTCCTACTTGTCACTACGTCCTCTATTGCTATCTTTCTACTTACCTATCCCTTGTGTTTAACTTACTCCTTGGGTCCTCCTAGTATGCTTCCCTTGGTTCTTTCACCTCAGCATACTCTTCATTTCCTCATCCTTCGTCACTTGGTCCATTACTTCTTAGTTAGGACATGTATGCCTCCCTAGGGTTTCCTTACTTTGGAGAATCCTTCCCCTTCTTTCCCAAAATTCCTTTTTATTTGCCCTTGAGGGCATCTAACCTTAAATTTACCTCCCTAACATCTTCAGATGCCATCCTTCTTGTTTCCCTTTCTTTGGAGATTGGGTGGATATGTCACGCCCCGACCCAGTTTGGCTGGGGTTTGATGGACAACCCGCCACTCTCTCGAGCCTCAAGGAGGGCTCCTTGGGGTCAAGAGAGTCAAGCGTATTACATGTCATGCTTTCCCTAGATAATATTTAACAAAACTAAAACTTTTAAATTTGTGTACATAGTTTTGGGTCCGAGGGGAAAAACTGGTGCAATTGTGTTCCTTCCTGAAAATGTTTAGAGGAATGGAAAGTGAGTTCAACAACTCAATGAGTGGGAGAAAATTCTTTCTGAAAGGCTTAATCTAGCAATTTAAATTATTTGATAATTCAACTTATTTCTTCTTGGGTTTCACAAATCAATAACCGCCATCCTATCATAGGAGGGATCACATATTCGCAGAACGTTCCTTGACCGCGCCACTTATGGACCGGAGCGCCTTTACCGTCTACCCTAATAGAGGGATTCTGCCTCTACCCGAAGTTTGTGTGGATATCAATAGTCTGACCCCAAACCCAAGTTTCTCTGCCATGTTCGCTCAATGGGACGAGACCTCATTCCCCCTACTACCTCAGTCTTAGTGCATAGGAAGCTCCTCGGCTTCACAACCTACTGAACGACGATATTGCCCTTATGCTCGCTAGGTTGTCCAGCAGTCCTTGGGTTCCATCACTACCTCATGCCAGGTGTCCTGAAGGCCTGAACATCACGGTGCATGCACAATCAACAAGCTTTTTAAGTTATAGCCATTCTCTTTGGCCCTCTTGCACAATAGTCTATCAGCTTGGCTTCGGCCCCACCACGCATACTGGTCCAATAGGTTCGATGACCTAGCTTCGGCAGAGCAGCGGTTCGGCCCAACAAGCTCGACAACTCAGCTTGGCTCGGTGGATTTCACGCAATTTCCAATTATTCAGGTCTTTTAGCCTCATCTATCATATGTCTGTTTTGGACAGGACCATGCACGTATCCATCGTCCTTGGGCCCACTAGCATCTTAAGCCTAAGACTAGAATTAGCTCCCAAATGTTTTAAGCAGAGTCACCTAGTTATGGGATGCTAATTTCGAGAAAATAGTTTTTTCAAAGTTCAAACCGTCATTCCAACTGGAATGGACGTCATAGTGGTTCCCACTCGCTTGGTGATTTTGGCGGGGTCGCACCTGTGGAGTTTGGCTTCGCGGTTTCTCTTTTGAAAGCAGGTGCTCAAATAGTTAGTCCCTATGTGGCAAAGATGTCCTCGTTAGGGTGTTGAACTAAGGAATCGCACTTCTTGGCATATTTGTGTATAGGCCTTCATATTTGGCCTTAATTGCACTTTAGTCCCCGAGGTTTGTGTGTTCAACTTTACCTTCTCAATTAACCCCTTTTTCCTTAATTTGGTCCCTAGATTTTCTAATTATCCCTTCAGGACCTTAATTTTATCAATACCGCCCTTAGGTTCCTCTATTTTCTGAAATTGCCATTTAGCCCCAAACTTTCCCAAACTTGCAATTTGACCCCAACTTTTCAAATTTTACAAATTAGTCCTCCATTTGATCCAATTTGTCCAATGGACCCTCAATTGGAAGGGAATTGCATAAAAAGACCCTCAATTTTGTCAAATTGCCATTTGGTCCCCAATTTGTCCAAAATTTTCAAAAATTATATTTTGGTCCCAAATTATAATTTCGTTCAATTGACCCCTGAAACTTGGTTAATTGTCCTCATTCTTGATTTAAATCATATTCTCTATGTTTTTTGCATCATTTCAAGCTTTGAATCACTCGATTTGGCTCGTAAATGAGCTCAAACAGAGCTTCATCGAAAAATACAATATAGAGAGAGAAAGCTTCGATATCTTACTGGTGAGGGCCCGACGGTCGGAGCTTGGGTTACCATCGTATTGCTCTCGTCACGGGGATACTTCCTGGATCAAACCGCTCTTCAATTGATGACCTAAGTAGTGCTAATTTTAGTGTTAAAGTTTTTGCAGAGTTCGAACGTGCATAATATTTTTCGACGAAGGGTGGCCGAGGGAGCTTACCTTCTTAGCTCGAGGGGGAGGGGGAGAGGAGGTCAGGTGTCATACCGTGTTTTTAGTAACCCGAAATTTCGATCGAAAAATTTTCCTATTGAATTTAAGGAGAAATTAAATATTATATACATAATTGTTAATTATGTATAAATATATAAATGTTGAAAAGATGTTTACATATAAGTGTATATATATACATGAACAAAATTAATTTTCAAACAAATATAAAGGAGAAAGTGATTTTGAGGAATTAATACCATTATTAAATAAATATCCATAAATTATTACCTACATTTAATTATTCGAATTAATACTCATAAATACCCATCAATTAATCAATTTATTGAGAATAAATACCCATAATGTAGTAATAAATCTTACCAATTTAAAAAAAATATATTTTTTACAGATATATAAAGAGCTACTCCTCATTCATCCTACTCATACCTAAAAACTCCTATCTCTCTTTATTGCTCTATTTTTCGGTGAAACTCAAACCAGAGCTCCGATTTGGGCATTTTTCTCAACCTCAAAAGACAAGGTTGGGCTCTTTAGACTCTGGGGGAAGTCAACTATCTGATAGCAACATCTATTCGATCTGAGGATCGTCGGAGAAGCGATGGCATAGTCAAACAGTGAAGCAGCTACGGCGAATCGAAGCTGTCCTATTTCAGCCGGCTAGCCGAATTTAGCCCTACTCCAATCAAACCATGCTCTCCCAACACTTCCATAGCCCTCATACAACTGAATTAGAGTAGAAAGGTAAGCCAATTTGGCTCCCCTCTACAATTTTTTATAAGTGTTAGAGAGAGAATCGATGAAACTTCATTAACCAAATTCTCCCTTAATTCGACATGAATTGATGTAATTCTTGATCCTAGGAGAAACCTCATGACGAGAGCTACCTGCCTAGATCGAAAGCTCGAACTGCCGCACCCCCGACAGTAAGCTTTCAAAGCTTTCTCTCTAAGTTCAGTTTTTCAATGAATCTCAATTTGAGCTCAATTCGGACCCAAATGGCGTGATTCAAAGCTCCATTGAATCATGTGGAAGTGTAGGAACTGATCCATACCTTCAATTAGATCAATTAACTCCGATTGAATGGTTAATTTGATGAAATCAAATTCAGCCAATTTAAAAGGGGCAAATTTAGGAAATTTGTGGGGGGAATTGGGGATTTCGTAAAATTGAGGGACGAAAGTTCAATTTCTCAAAATTTCCATGAAAAGGATGTTGGAGGACCAATTGGTCATTTTTTTAGTATTTATTGGGGTCAAATTGCCATTTTTGTAAAGTAGGGGCCAAATGATAATTTTTGAAAAGTTGGGGACCAAATTGGAAATTTGGAAAACTTGAACCCCTTAGGTGATTTTGAATAAATTGAGGACCCAAAATGAATTTTAGAAGTTTCGGGACTCAATTTGAGGAAATTTTATATTAGGGACTTAAAGTTAAGGAAAAAGAAATGTATGGACCTAAATATAAATAATTGAAAAGTTTGGGCATTTTGTTTATACGTGAAGAATGAAGGCTAGTATGCCAAATGTTAATAAAGAAGAATGTCTAAATCGTATAGGAACACGAAGGACGAGAACGCTAGCATGAATAAGCTTTCATGGAGGTAAAATGCCAATTTAGAGAAAATACACTACAAATATTGGGTGAGTGGGATTATTCACATCGTACCCAGTTGGGATTATGAGTACTTCAGAAATGAAAAACCACTTATATGTGGAATTTTAACATCACACCTGGTTGGAGTGATGTGAAAAATATGCGGAAAAAATACTTATCATTTGTAAGTAGATCATACCTGGTTGGTATGATGAACTTCCTGGAAGGAAGTAAAAAATCCGCTTTCCGATTGTAAGCGGAGATGTCATCACACCCGGTTGGTGTGATGAACATGTTGAAAGGTTATTTTATCATAAGTGCTCTCCCCTGACTATGTGTTAATGCTTAAAAATTTTTGGAAACCTTCTTGATGAGAGCTCGAATAGCTCAGATAGGCTAGATACCTCGGTTTTGGAACTTGTGGGGCTAAATGTCCGATTTTGGAAAATCACGTACAGTTGGGCCCAATGTCAATTGGCATGAGCAGGAACTCGTAAACAAACATGATGTATAAGCCATGAAAATTCCTAATAAATGGATTATGTGATTTCTCCATGGTACCAAAATAGGACTGACATACTCGATGGGCTGGCGGTAGTGCGTCAGGACCAGGTCGACGATCCAGTCTAGATAAATAGCTGTAGGTCGAATGGAGGGTCGGGGTCGTTGGACCAGTGGCACCAAAGATTAATGGCTTATTAGAAAACTTTGTTTGTGCATGCACTTGAGGTTCAGGACCATTAAGACACCCAAAAGGGGTAGTGATGCGTCCTTAGGGCTACTAGACGACGTGGTAGAGATAAGGACTGTTTGTTGTGCTAGTAGTCAAGGAAGCTCGACGTAGCTTCATGTGCATGAGACCGGGGTGGGGTAAGGATGAGGTCTCTGTTCTCATATGGACACAAAGTATTTTGGGTCTAAGGGTAGGAAGTCGGAGACGTTCACTCAAACTTCGGGTAGAAGTCAAAGACTTCTATCAGGGTGGATGGTAAAGAAACTCTTATCCACAAGTGGGTGCAGTCGGCGTAACTGCATCTCGTGAAAGTGTATGAACCATTCCTATTGAAGGGCGTGTGTTGTTTGTGGAACACACCTAATATGAAAATGGGAAAGAGGTTATGAAAACCGTGGAAAGGACTTTTGAATCCTTTGAAATGAATTGGTAAACCTTGGAAAAAGTTTTTGATAAACAACAATTTGAAGAAAAACATATTTAATGAAATGAGGAGTCTGGCACACTCCGATTAAAATTTCAGATGGCTCCCAAGAGAGGAACCTAGAGAACAAGAGCTGTAGTTTTTGACACTGCCCAACAACCTCTTCCAATAGAAACCTCCCGAGAAACCCAAATAGTTCCACCTAGAGTAAGCTCAGAACACCAGAGGTTGTACGTGAAGTTCACTCGAGTATTTGGGCAACCTAACCTCGTCCCTGAGGCAGGCACCAACTCTCAAGCTGAACTGGAGGAAGTACAATCTAATCCTCCTCCTGTTAATCATCCCCCTCCAGTTGATATTCCCAAGTATCTCAAGACTCTCCGTCAACTGGGGTGTAAGCCTTTTCTCGGTGAGAAAGACGCAGGAGCCACCATGGATTGGCTGGCTAATATCAATATCCAGAGTCTGCATGCCTCCACACCCTCTTAGGAATAGTTTAAGGAGAGGTACACAAAACAGTACCTGGCCCCTCATCTAATTAATGAGAAGAAGCAGGATTTCCTTTGACTCCAACAAGGGCTTAACTCTATATCGTGGTATGAGACTAAATTTAATGAGGTAAGGCCTTTTGCTCCAAACTTAGCCAGACCGGCAGATATCTGCCAACGGTTTGTGGACGGTCTCAACATGGATATAAGAGACTATATGGGAGTACTAGGACACCCCACGTATTTGGTTGCCATCATCAACATTGCCCATGAGTGTGAACATCTAGTATAGACAAGACGTAGTTGGATAAAGCAAGCCGATCGGAAGGAAAAGGAAGGGCAGAACAACCAAAGAGGTCAAAAGGAGTCTGGTGGCCAAAAATGGGGGACAAGAATGGGGCCTTTTAGGAGAAATGACAGTTACCATGCCCATAGGGAGACAAGTACAACCCCACTAAGGAGAAACCCCTATTGCCCTAGGTGCTGAAAAAGCCATGAAGGGTTATGTCGAGCATGCTTTGAATGCAGACAGCTCGGACACTTTGCAAAGAGTTGTCCAGCCCTTCGAGGTAATACACAATGAAGTGACCATCAACCACCTCAGGGAAACCCAATGGCACTAGACAAAGGAAAAGACATAGCCACTACGTCGAGGGTACCAACCCGAGTATACAATCTTAACCAGGAGGAAGCATGAGATGAACCTCGTACTATAGCTAGTACTTACCATAGCTCCCCTAGACCAATATAACCAAAAACCTTATAATTCATTATCATTATAATAAAAGTTCCATTTCTTATAAAACTTGTGATGAAATACAAGTAAAAGAAAATTCTAAGGACGTATCCACCAAACCTCCAAAGAAAGGTGAAGTTGGAAGGATGGCATTCGAGGATATCAGGAAAGTTATGGTTAGATACCCTTAAGGACGAATAAAAAGGAGTTAAGGGAAAGAAGGAAAAGGATTCTCCTAAAGAAGGAAACCTTGAGGAGGCATACATATCTCAACTAAGAAGAAATGGACCAAGTGATGTAGGATGAGGAGATGACGCGCATACTGAGGTGAAAGAATCAAAGGAAGCATAATAGGAAGACCCAAGGAGTAAGCTAAACCCGAGGAATGAGTAAGTAGGAAGATGGAATCAAAGGACATTGTGACAAGTGGACTGCCATAATAAGGAAATAAAGAAAAAGCCTCCAAGGAGCATTAGAGAGGTTGAATCGAGACAGGAGTCCTTGTGTAGAAGGATAAAGGTAGGAAGGGGGACATTAAAGGAGGGAATTCCTAAGCTAAGGAACCTAATAAAGAAGCATAAGTGGCAGGAAGCTTCTCGGCATTACGACCTACTGAACAACGATACTGCCCTAGCAGTCCTTGGGTTCCATCACAATCAACAAACTCTAGGTGTCCTGGCAGCCAAAACATCAGAGTGCATGCACAATCAACAAGCTTTTTAAGTTATAGCCATTATATTTCAGTGGTTCAAACCAACAAGCTCGACAACTTAGCTTCGCTCGATGGGTATCACGCAAGTTCCCATTATTTAGGTCTTTTAGCCTCATGTATCACATGTCTGTTTTGGACGGGTCTATGCCCGTATCCACCGGCCTTGGGCCCACTAGCATCTCGAGCCTAAGCCCGGAATTAGCTCCCAAATGTTTTTAAGCAGAGTCACCCAGTTAGGGGATGCTAATTCCGAGAAAATAGTTTTTCAAAGATCAAACTATCATTCCAACCGGAATGAATGTCACAGGGGTTCTCACTCACCCGGTGATTTTGGTGGGGTCGCGCCGGGGGAGTCTGGCTTCGCGGTTTCTCTTCCGGAAATAGGCACTCAAATAGTTAATCCCTACATGGCATGAATGTCCTAGTTAGGGTGTTGAACTAAGGAATCACACTTCTTGGTGTATTTGCATATAGGCCTTCATATTTGGCCTTAATTGCACTTTAGTTCCTGAGGTTTGTGTGTTCATCTTTACCTACTCAATTGCCACCTTTTTCCTTAATTTGGCCCACAAATTTTCTAATTATCCCTTTGGGTCCTTAATTTTACCAATACCGCCCTTGGGTTCGTCTATTTTCTAAAACTACCATTTAGCCCTAAACTTTCCCAAAATTGCAATTTAACCCTAACTTTTCAAATTTTACAAATTGGTCCTCCATTTGATCTCATTTATCCAATGGACCCTCAAATGGAAGGGAATTGCATAAAAAAGACCCTCAATTTAGTCAAATTACCATTTGGTCCCCAATTTTTCCAAACTTTTCAAAAATTGCATTTTAGTCCTGAATCACAATTTCATTCAATTGACCCTTGAAACTTGGTTAATCATCCTCATTCTTGATTTAAATTATCTCCTGTATGTTTTTCTCATCATTTCAAGCTCAAACGGAGCTTCACTGGAAAATGCAGTCTAGAGAGAGAAAGCTTTGATATCTTACCGGTGAGGACCCAACGGTTAGAGCTTGGGTTACCATCATGTTGCTCTCGCCGTGGGGATCCTTCATGGATCAAATCGTGCTTCAATTGATGACCTGAGTATAGCAAATTTTAGTGTTAAAGTTTTTTGTAGAATTTGGCCATACACAGTGTTTTCCGATAAAGGGTAATGGAGGGAGCTTACCTTCTTAGATCAGGGAGGGGGGGAGGGAGGTTGGCGCACCTCCAGGTGAGGCGTAGGGGGTCTGGCTTGGCCACAATTGGCCAAGCAAAGGCTCAAAGTGGGCAGCAGGGTGCTAGTTGGTTTCCGGCCGAGGAGTGGCAACATTGTTCGAGCTTCCTCGCTCCTCCTCAGTGGCTCTCAAGCTGAATGGAAGGTATGGGTGGGTAGAGGACTTCCTCTTGATTCCAAAGACACCTAATGTGGCTTTAGAGGTCGAGAAAAGTCTTGTTATTAGAGCTCTAGTTCGCAGCTCGCCAGAAAACTCACTCTTCTTCTTGTTCATTCAATTGTGTGATGCTGAGAATGAATGAGGAAGTGCTCTTTATATAAGGAGGTCGGCAACTGCTCAAGCTACCGGCCGGCGTAAGACTCGGCCGCCGGAGACCTAACCGGAGCATTTTTCAAGTCAGCGGAGACTCTAGCTTTTCTGGCAACTCCCTCTCTCTCTCTCTTCTCTATCAATGTCTAAAGGTTGAAGATGACGATGTGGTGGTTGTGCCATGTGGCATGCTATGATTGGTCAATTTTTCTAAAGAGGAATGCCAGCTCAGCCACCGCGTCAGTCGTTTACCTGTTAACTAAACACGTGGCAGCCTCTCATTGGATGCTCGTGTCTGTGTGGCATGTTGACGGTGCCAGCTGTCTGTTGGTCGGACACGTGGCAGCCTCCCATTAGTTGACCGTGTCTATGTGGCAGCCAATGTGGCGCCAGCTCGCCGTTTACTATTTTATTGACCAATCTGGTCCGATCAGGTTCACAGTCCGAAATTCGAAAATCGGCTGGTTCGAACCCGGTTCGACCGGTTTTCTCAAATTTAAAATTTTCTAAATTCATTTTCTATCTAATGGTGGTTTCAATTATCCAATTTAACATTTTTAAGCCACCTAGAAAAATGAATTTGTGAACCGGTTCACTATGGTTCATGTTGGTTTAGTTCAGTTTGGGTCCGGTTCACCCTAAACCGGTTTGGTTTTCTCTTCAATTCCACTTCATGTTTCTTCCTTGAAGTTTTTGTAAAATGTTGGTCACTTGGGAATTTTTTCGGGTGTAAACCTATACCGGTTCTTTTTTCGGTTTCCTTTGGTCCAATTGGACGGGTTTTATAGGATATGTCCTTAGAATTTGTTTTTTTACTTGTATCTCATCACAAGTTTATTATTTGTAAGAAATGGAACTTTTGTTGATTGTACTGATAATGAATTATAGGGTTTTTCCTATATTTGTCTAGGGGAGCTTTGGGAAGTACTAGCTATGGTACTAGGATCATTATGTGCTTCCTCCTAGGTGAGATTGTATACTTTGGTTGGTACCCTCATCGTAGTGGCTATGTCTTGTTCTCCGTCTAGTACCCTTGGGTTCCCTTGAGGTGGTTGATGGATACTCCGTCGTGTATTACCTCGAAGGGTTAGACAAATCTTTGCAAAATGTCCGAGTTGTTCGCATTCGAAGCATGCTCAACACGACCCTTCATGGTTTTTCTGGTACCCAGGGCAATAGGGATTTTTCCTATGTGATGTTGTACTTGCCTCACTTTGGACATGGTAACTATCATTTCTCCTAAAGGTCCCCATTCTTGTCCCCCGTCTTTGCCCACCAATCTCCCTTTTACTTCTCTCGCTATTATGTACTCCTTCTTTCTGGCGACGTCTTGTCTGTACCAGACGCTCACACTCATGGGCCATGTTGATGATGGCAGCCAAATCCGTGGGGCATCCTTTTACTCCCATCTGGTCTCTTATGTCCATGTTGAGACCGTCCACGAACCATTGGCAGATATTTGTCGGTCCAGCTAAATCTGAAGCAAAAGGTCTTAGCTCATTAAATCTAGTCTCATACTTCGAGATGGTGTGGGATCCTTATCGAAGTCGGGAGAATTCTTGTTTCTTCTTGTTGATCAGATGTGGGGCTAAGTATTCCTCTTAATACCTCTCCTCGAATCGCTCCTAGGTGGGTGTGGTGGCAATCAAGTTTATGATATTATCCCACCACTTCTTCGCACTGGCTTCTAAGAAAAACTCTGCCAGAATTACCATATCTCCTGATGAAATCCTAACTATCCCCATGAGTTTCTTGTTGTTGGCTAGCCCATCCATAGCAACTCCAACATCTTTCTCTCCTAGGAATGGCTTACAACTTAGTTGTCCCAATGAGTTTCTTGTTGTTGGCTAGCCCATCCATAGCAACTCCAACATCTTTCTCTCCTAGGAATGGCTTACAACTTAGTTGTCCAAGAGTGGGATGAGATTGTACTTCCTCAAGCTCAGCTCGAGAGTCAGTGTCCTGGTTAGGCCATCCAAACACTCAAGTGAATTCCTCGTACAATTTCTGGTGTTCCAAGCTTAGTCTAGGTGGAACTGTCTGTGTTTCTCAGGGGTTTTCTATAGGAAGGGTTCGCTAGGTAGTGTTAGAGACTGCTGCTCTGGTTCTCTTGGTTCCTCTCTTGGGATCCATTTGAAATTTTTAAAAATTATCCCTATTAGTTACTATATTATATAGTTTTGACAATGTATTCGAGGAAACAGGCTCTGATACCACTCTCCCAATTTATTAAGGGTTTTCCCCTTCTCTAAGCCGTGAGGAGTAAGACGTCCTTTTTCACATGTAACTTTTCTATAATAACATTATTCAAAATTGAATATATTAACCTTACATACATGTCATGCAGGTTTAGCTTTAGGTGGGTTTTCCATTGGTTACCTAAAAAGGGGGTAAAGGTAGGAGGTGAGTTCGACAACTTAGAGAATAGGTGTTGAGTGAGAGTTTTCACAATATCAATTTTAATCGGAGCATGCCAGACTCCTTATTTCATAAAATATGTTTTTCTTCAAATTATGGTTTATCAAAACCTTTTTCCAAGTTTTATCAATTCATTTCCAAGGATTCTCAAATCTTTTCCATGGTTTTCATAACTTCTTTCCCATTTCCATATTAGGTGTGTTTCACAAATAACACATGCCATTGATCAGGAAGGGTACACACACATATTCACGAGATGCAGTTACGCCGACTGCACCCACTTGTAGATCGGAGCGTCTTTACCATCCACCTTGATAGAAGTCCTCGGCTTCTACCCAGAGTCTGAGTGAACATCTTCAATATTCAACCCTTAGACCTAAAATACTTTGTGTCCATATGAGGATGGAGACCTCATCCCGACCCCACCCCGGTCTCATGCGCATAAAGCTACGTCAAGCTTTCCTGACTGCTGGCATGACAAACTGCCCTTATCTCCACCATGTCATCTAGTAGCCCCTAGGACACATCACTACTCCTCTTGGGCATCTTGATGGTCCTGAACCTCAAGTGCATGCACAAACAAAGTTTTTCATAAAACCATTTATCTTTGGTACCACTAGTCCAACGGTCCCGACCCTCAACTCAACCTGCAGCTGTTTTTCTAGACTGGTATGTCGACCTAGTCCTATCGCACTGCCACCAGTCCATCGAGTATGTCGGTCTTGTCTTGGTACCATGGACAAATCACATCCATTCATTAAACTTTTCATGGCTTATCATCATGTTTGTTTACGAGTTCCTACTCATGCTAACAAGCCTTGGTTCCACTGTATATGATTTTCAAAATCGGGCATTTTAGCCCCCATGTTCCAAAACCGAGGCCTCCAGCCTATCTGAGCTATTCGAGCTATTGTCAAGAAGGTCTACCAAAAGTTTTAAGTATTGACACACGGTCAAGGGAGAGCACTTCTGATTAAATAACTTTTCACGTGTCCATCACACCAACCAGGTGTGATGACATATCTGCTTATAATCGGTAAGCGAGTTTTCTACTTCTTTCCAGAAAGTTCATCATACCAACTAGGTAAGATTTACTTACAACCATTAAGTAGTTTTTCTGCGTATTTCTCACATCACCCCAACTATTCGTGATGTTAAAATTTCCACTTAGTAGTGGTTTTTCATTTCTGAGATACTTATCATCCCAACCGATTATAATGTAAAAAATCCCACTCACCCGATATTCGCGGTGTATTCTTCCTTAATCGGCTTTTTGCCTCCACGCAAGCTTATCCTTGCTGGCATTCTAGTCCTTCCTATCCCTACATGATTTGGACATCCTTGTTTATTAACATTTGGCATAATAGCCTTCATTCCTCACATATTAATGAAAATACCCAAACTTTTTAGTTAATTACATTTATGTCCCTAAAGTTCTTTTTCTTTGACTTTAGGTCCCTAATGCTAACTTTTCCCCAAATTGAGTCCCAAAACTTCTAAAATTCACTTTGGATCCTCAATTTATTCAAAATCACTTAAGGGGTTCAAGTTTCCCAAATTTCCAATTTGGTCCCCAACTTTTCAAAAATTACTAGTTTGCCTCTACTTTACAAATATGGCAATTTGACCACAATAAATTTTAAAAATTGATCAATTGGTTCACCAACATCCTTTTCATGGCCAATTGGCCCTCAATTTTGGGAAATTGCACTTTGGTCCCTCAATTTTACGAAATCCCCAATTTCCCCCAAAGTTTTCCCTAATTTCTCCCCTTTTAAACTAGTTGAATTTGATTTCATAAAATTGACCATTCAATCGGGGTTAATTGATCCAATTGAATGAATGGATTAGTTTATACACTTTCAAACAATTCAATGGAGCTTTGAATTGTGTCATTTGGGTTCGAATTAAGCTCAAACGGAGCTTCGTCGGAAAACTGAACTTAGAGAGAGAAATCTTCAAAAGTTTACCTTCGGGGGTGCGGCAGTCCGAGCTTTCGATCGGAGCAGGTAGCTCCCATCTTGAAGATTCTCTTAGGATCAAGAATTCCAACAATTCATTTAGAATTGAGTGAGAATTTGGTCGTCGAAGTTTCACCATTTCTCTCTTTAACACTTATCGGAATTTACAGAAAGTAGCTAAATTAGCTTACTTTTCAGCTCTAATTCAGTTGTATGAGGGTTGTGGAAGTATTGAGAGAGCTTGGTTTTGGCCTGAGGAGGGCTCAATTTGGTCGTTTCTAACTCGGCCAAAACAGGGTAGCTTCGGTCCACCAGAGCTACTTCATTGTTTGATCACGTCGGCGCTTCTCCGACGTTCCTCGGAGCAAATGGAGACTAGCGTCGGGTAGCTATCTTCTCCCTAAATCTAAAGAACCCGACCTCACCTTATTTGGCTTAGAAGAATGCCCAAGTCAGAGCTTTGGTTCGAGATTCACCGAAAATTGGAGTAGTAAAGAGAGGAGTTTTCAGGTGTGAGGAGGAGAAATGGAGAGAAGCTCTTTATATAGGAAGTTCGAGGACACCTTGACCATCTGATTGGCACCTTTATGGCAATCATTCATGGCCAGAAATGCCCTAAATGGAGACTTTTCATCTTCACCGGTGCTGCTCACTTTTCCAGCTAGTGAACAGTGTTGTCATCTGAATAAAGAAAACAATATTGTTCTGAACTGGATCGGACAGGTCTAAACTGGGTTCAATGTTTAAACTGGCCAGTTTAGGCCCAAGAGACTCAATTACCTCTCTTATAGTGATTTTCCATTCATTTTTTCCATTATATAGTTTTTTTTTACAAACCTTAAAATCGAGCAAAAAATGGCTATTCCCCTCGAGTAAGGCCAAAAAATAATTATGAGAATATGGGGAAGATTTTTAGGCACATATTTGATTGATTTTAAAACTTAAAACCTAAACTAAAAAAGGAAAGAAATATTAGGGACCAAAATATAATTTTTGATAAATTCGGGGATTTAAATATAATTATGGAGAAGTATGAGGACTAAAGTGGAATTAAGAATAGTCTAAGGACATAAAGGAAAATGTTAAAAAGGCTTGCGGTTGTAATGAAAAGAAAAGAAGTTTAGGGATCTAAATGCAAGAAATGAAAATTTTAGGTATCTAAATAAGGAAAATTTTTGGAAAACTTTATAAATTCGAGAAAGTTAAGGGTTGAGTTGAAACATAAGATTCGTTGATGATCAAATCGAGTGAACCATGTCATAAAGAGCTAAACTGTAAATATGAGAAATTTAAGAGTTGATATGAGAAGTACTCAGAAAACTTGACAAAAAATAACCAAGTGAGATGTAACTGGGTACTCCTGATTTGTAGGTCAAAAGTATAAATGACCAAGCAATCGTGACGTGAAAAGAATACTCACCAGGAGAATAAGATCACAAGTTGATGTGAGTAAAATTATTGATATTGAGTCCAATTGGACTAATGAAGGTAATGCGTAGAAGCTTTATAAATTATGTATATCCATGTTTGAAAATTTGTTTTGAAAAAAAAATGTATAAAAACCATACATAGGGATTTTTTTATCAAAAAATGGGTGATAAACCAACGGAGCATGAAAATGTGAGCACTAACCTATGAGTTTACGTGACTCTCACACTTCAATTTCTCGGATCGGTATCATCCATGTCGCGCTAAACTCTAGGAGTAGTATATGTTTGTGGCCCGAGATTGTGTATGGGTTAGTGGTGATGATGTAGCCATGACGTTGGGTGCTCAGACACCCAGTTGCGAGACGACACTCGAAAAATGTCAATTGTGGTAGAGTATTCACGTGACTCCAACACTCCAGTTTCTCAGACCAATCTCTTCCATGCAGCGGTACACTTCGAGGTGTGTTATTGTGTTTAGGGCATGAGTAGTCCACTGTGTATGGCCTGAGTAGCCAGGTTGGGGCCCAGGTCGTGAGTAGCCCGGAAGTGCCACCCGAGTGTAAGACATTCTTGTGTGTGGGACTTGAGCTCCCGATGTTTGCATATATATTGCTAGTGGTAATAAACCAAAGGGGGAGACCAAGGATAACCTGACCATAGAGTAGACTATGAGTCAGACGGCCCGAGACTAGTGTCTCTAGAGGCAATGTATACCATAGGACTCGGAATGTTAAGTACGAGTGATAAGATAGAAGATCATACTTGATGGTTTATGAGAAGCATCTGGGTTGTAAGCCGTGTAGTGGCACAATTTTAATGTCTCACTCACTGAGTTGTGAGCTAATCCCCTCCCCTAAACATATTATAGGCTAAGCCGAGTAGGTGCAAGGCAGTAAAGGGAAGGATTTTCCTGAGGCACACACCCGCCTAATGTAACCATGTACCCTGCTCTCAAAAGTTTTATGCTCTTATCATGTTGCTATTGTCCCATGATATTTTGATAACACATTTTGTGGGCTCTCATGGGAAACTCTAAAAGAAGATTTTTGAATTTTTATTACATTTTACATGTGTTTTATCAGAAGCCATGGTCCCTCCGTTTCTCACTATGGTGAAGGTACCTACCATAGTGGTTATCTCCAGGGACGGGCGGAGGGGCACGGGTCTCCGACCGATAGAATCGGTTCGAGGCGTGACATTACTGGTTCAATTAAACTAGTTTTTGGTGAATTGAGACTTAAAATGGTTGGTTCATGCCCAATTCGACCCGTTCTCTAAAAATTAAAAAATTTAAATTAATCTAACTTTATTTTCTATATAGTGTTGACCTCAATTTACTAAATTGCTATTTTTTATTCACCTCGAAAAATGAATTTTTAAATCAATTCCTCTTAGTCTTGTACAGTTTAATTTGATTTACTTTGGTTTTGTCTAGTTCTTGACTTAATTGATTGATTGCTTTATTAATTAGAGTTTTGTGGTTACTTTTCATCCCATATTGATTATTTTGTGTAATCACTCTTCAATCGGGATCTCGGATTTCCTTCTCATTTCCGGATCTTTATTTAAGGAAAGTAGGGCTTACACTTACACTCAGGACATTTTTGGTTTGGTAGTTTAATTTGTGAACATTGCACTTGTTATGATAACACAAGTTATATTAAAGAGAAAATGGTTTATGTTTGGGAAGTGTTTTGAACTTATAAAAGACAAATATTTTATATAGCATTTTGAGTAGATATTAAGATTAATGACATAACAATTAATTTTAGTTATCTTACTCACTAAGCATCAGCTCACCACTCTCCCTACCCTTTCAATAAGAGGAGAGATAGAAGAATAAGTTAGTAAGGAAAAGATTTATTGACCTAGCAATTATCAGATATAAGCCTTGAAGATAAGATGTCTTCGTATCAGTACTTGTTATTCCTCTAGTATATATGAATTGTAAATAGTTACATTATAGGAAGTTTAAATTTTAATAGATATTGACAGGTTTTATATTTTGAGTCGTGTACCCTATTAATTCAACAGTAATGAGGGTCCTATCATTATAGTATTAAGAGTGGTATAATAGATTATTATATGGTTTGACTCAAGAATGGGATTGGGTATGACAATTTAAGATGTATTATGGTCTAAATTTGAAATATGTCATTATTTTAAAAAGAAAAGTATTTGAGAAGTGGGAAAAATATGAATAATGGTGAAAGAAATCTTTCATAAACACAAATTTTGCAGGTATGAAGAAAGTGCTACATGTATTGATAAAAGTTAACCAAAATGTTAAATTTCTAAAAAATGAATTGGATCATAAATTGAGATCAAATTAGAAAAAGTCCAAATTGGAAATTAATATGAACCAAGATTTGTAAATTTAGAAAAAGTGACTATGACTAAATCTTAACTATCTCTTTTATTGAAAATCAAGAAAAGGGAAATATAGGATTGAAAACCAAAATAAATTAGAATTGAATCTCAACACAAATGGAACAATTTTTTAGGATCATTGGCCACATGGAAAGGGTCATTTTTTGTCTCAAAGGGAAGGAAATGAGTTGATAAATTTTTTAAAAAATAAATTAGGGCTAATAAGAAGTTGAATTGATTGTAAACTTACCAAAAAAGATCTAAGTTCGAACTAACAAATTTATTAATTAAAAACTAATTCACTATAATGTTGAACTGGTGAATGGTCAACAATGGATCGACAGTGCATTCACTTGTGCACAACTTCCTCATATGTGGCACGCACACACACGTTAGTCATCCCCTTTACTAGACTGACGACCCAAATTCAATCTATTCTCGATTCAGGCCTTCATTCCCGATTTAATGTTAATTTTTTAATTCAATTGAGTTTAAATTTCTTATTGAAAAATTTTAGTTTTAAATAGACACCACGCAAAAATTATCTAAAAAGAATGGTTAGAAAATTCTAGTAATCGTTATATTCTCGATGTCCTACACCTATATTATGGGATGAAGTTGGTGAGCGCAAGTTCAAATGAACTGAACTTATCAAGTATACTATCGAGAAGATAAAAATCATATGAGATTAACTCAAAATTGTCAAGTTTATACAAAAAAGTTACGCTGATAATTAACCCGTAAATTAGAATTCAAGTTCGGTGATATAGTTTTCTTAAAAATATCACTATTAAAATATAGCACAATAATAAATTAAACTTTAGATATATTGGGATATACTCCATGATAGATAATACTGAATTTATAGCTTATAAGATATAACTATCATAATAACTAGAAATAAATCATAACACATTCTTAAACTAAATAAGAGATGTGTTAGATCAACCTCTATTCGAGCTCAAGCATACATGCTTTGACATATGAAGTTAATTTAGTATAAATAATGGACAAACGAATGAAAGAAAATAAATATAATAAATTTATTATGGTGTATCGTCCATGTATAATAAAATATGTGCGAATTCAATTCGGTTATAAGGGCTAAATAGCCAAACTTTTAGTGTATAATAAGTTTTTAAATCAAAATTTCTAAAATGCGGAACTTATTGTAATACCATGTACTCATTAGCCCATCAAACTGTGGATTAAAAATTAAATTGGATTTTAAAATCGAATAAAAATTAGAATTTATTTAAATTGATAACTTAAAATTTATCAAATTAAATTAGGTAAAACTTAAGAATTGAAGATTGATTGGAAATCGAATTAATAATTGAAATTTTGAAATGGATTAAAATTTAATTTTTAAAAAAATAAAATTATAATTTTGAGTATGAGTACAAATAAATAAGTTTAGGAATTTTTAAAATAAATAAATAAAATAAAAAATCAATCAAATTGATCAAAATTCAATGGAACTAGTTTAATTGAATTGAAGCTATAAAAGGAGCAAATCGATTCAGTAAACGATGATAAATGGGGCGAGAGGCCACTAGACCATGGGACCACAGTGTCACAAACTGAAGTTTTCAATGTGCCCTATCTCGCATGAATTTGTATTTAAATTATGTATATTCAAAATTAGTTAGTTAGTCTCTATGTATTTAATAAATTAATAGTTTTAATTATAGAACCAATGGTACTAATATTCCGCCTACAAGTGACAAGCTTTAAGCTTTAAAGTAGTGTGCAAGGTGACTATATTTAATTAATTATTACTCTTTTTTTTTTACTTGTAGACATCCCCTTTGCATCTTTGTAGGGGGGAGATCAATCAGCCGTAGCAATTACTATATGGGAGATAGGTAATATAATAAGGGTAGATAAATAATATTTGTACTTTATTTTATACACTTATCAACTTATTTTTTTGTGATCTTTTAATAATATTAATTGTGACTTGTATCTCTTAACTTACTGTATTTATTTTTATATTATTTTAATAATAACAGTTGAAAGTTGTATCTATTAAATTATATGAACTTAATATCCATTTTTACTTATTTCTCTTTACTCGTACACACTCATATTATATAATATTTTAATAATAATGGTTAGAACTTATCTCTATTAACTTAATCGAAATTATGTATTATAATTCATTAGTAATATTTGTTAAAACTTGTATATATAAACTTGTTGTATCGTAATTTATTTATTACTCAAAGTAATTTATTACAACGTACATATGTGCAAACTCATGGCAGGTGAGATTTACACGTGAATAGTGCGAGGACGATGATAGTTTTTTTTTTTTTGCGCAATAAGATGATGATATTTGATTAAGGAAAAGGTGTATTTCCAAGTGTTTTAGAATATTTCTGTAATTAATTGATAGGGTAAATGACAGTATATTTGTAGGCATATTACTGATGATTAAATAAGTAAAAATTAATATATATATATATATATATATATATATATATAAAAAGGAATGGAAGATGTTACAATATCGTAATGGAAGATGGAGTGTTTGGCGGAATTTATGGCTGTGGGGGATATTTGGGCATCATGGGTAAAATTTCTTTTGTGCAAAAAAAGAAGGGTAATTCCCTTTTTAATAGACTTTACACTACTTAAAATTATATTAAAAAACTTATATGAACTTAAAATAATATAAAAATATATTTACTAATGAAATATAATTTAAAATAATCTCATAATAAATTATTGAGAATATTATAATAACTTAAATAAAATAAAGAAATTTTATAAACTTATAAAATTAAAAGATTTTACTATTTATTATTAAATAATATTTTTTAATATAGTAGTAAAATAAGTGTGTTTATACAGTTCAATACTAAAAATTCAATTTATATTTTATACGAGTATTGAATAAAAATATATAACTATAATTTATTGTTACAAATAAATTTAAAATTACACGTTTAATAATGAAGTGTTTCGATAATTTATCGATTTATAATAATTTATTATATAAATAAAAAATATTTTTAAAGTAATTTATACTTTTTTATTTTCAATATTTACCCATTTTATCAAATTATTTATAAAAATATTTTGATATGTATTTTAGTCATCAGTATTTTCATGGTACACATTTAGTAATATTATTTTAATAAAATATTGATAAATTAAAATAATAAATAATTGTTATAAAAATTAGATGCAAAGAGGTATGATATATAAAGTACACACAAACAATTACACTCCATAATATTTATAATATATTTGAGTTAATTTGTATAATATAACTCTCTTTTAATAATTTAGATAGTTTATTTTCATATTTAAAAATAATAAAATTATATTATAAGGAATAAAATATTATTACAGTAGTAAAATGATAGATTCTATATGATTTTGTATAGGTTAATAAAGGTTTTAAATTAATAAATATAATGGATTAAAATGTTACTAAATAGTGGCTGACTTCGTGAGTGAGATGAGCACGGTTTGATCTGACTTCAGGGAGGCGCGTGAAAAGCACATTCCGGCATGTCTAAAGAAAGGCTGATGTATTTGGGCCTTGCTTGTGGTGAGATACTAATGGGCCTCGATTTAAGGGTACTCTTGTGGGCCCAGGATATAGGTAAAGTAGTACAATAGTACATAGTAACGGAACCGACCTAAATTTTTTTAAAAGTAGTTAATAATTTTGTTTATATTATAATATTTATATTTTAAATAAATAATAAATTGAATATTTTTACTCATATTGAAAATATTAAATTAGTACAAAGTCGTAGTTTAATACTAGGATTAGGATTTGGGTTGGCTTTGTAAGGGGTTGGGGGATGTGAGCCTAGCTAGGCCCATGAGCTTACTTCCACACGAAGCACTTGCTTTATTATGGACACCTTTTTCCATTCCATTACGAAAGAAACTCTGACATGAGAGAATCTCACTGACAATTGATACTGCAATTGAGTATTTGCTTCGAACCCTTTTGTATTTAGTTTTGTGTATAAACGCGAACTCAACAAATATATACAAGTTCGAGTGTTATTTTTATACTATTATTATAGTAAAAATAATAATCTTGATTTAATTATTTTTATTTTATTATAGAGTAGAACACGAGTTAAATTTTGAATATTGGTTCACGTATAATTACGAATAAATTAGGTATAATTAACATGTTAAAAAATATTATAAATCGATAATTGATTGAACATATTTTTACTTAAAATTAATAAATTATAAAAGTGTAACATTTTTAATATTATAAATAAATAAAACTCTATTTATTAACCCATTACAATATTTTATGCTAAACTTATTTATGTGAAGGAAATTATAGAACAAACTAATATTTTTCAAATAAAATGAAAATTGAGTTGATGTATAAAATTTTTTATTATATATTTTACTTTTTTTTTGCGTTAGTATTTGTACAATTTTTAAAACTATACTTAACATCGAGTATTATTCTTGTGTCGGTAAGAGTGAAAACAATAAATCGAATATTGAGTTAGATATTTTTTTAAAATATTCGGATAGATAACGAGCTCACATTTTATTTTTGAACCAGGTAGGGTGGTAGGTGGTTGCTGTCGTTGCTGTAACACGTGAGAAAAAGTATTATATATCAATAAGGAATTAAAAAATATTTCTAATTAAAGTAACGAGTTGTATTTTAAAATGTTATAAACCTGCATGGCTTTTATCGAATGATTATATTCTTAAGAGTATCTTATTAGTATTAGTCCTTGCACCTTTGCGACCAAGAAACAGAAAGTTAAAAGCAGAAAAAGGAAGGCCATTCCATCTTCTGCATCCCTGTGATCAAGACATTGCCTTACATGTGCTGTTAGTGCCTTTTTAGCCCTCTCACTTATCATATATCTTCACTAGTGTTTCCTTCTTGTTGTCTTCTTCAAATCTTTGTAATCAAGACATTTCCAGCACGTTTGCTTGAAACTTGAGAGGCTATTAGATGTTTTGCCTTTCATGGATCCCCACAACAAGAAGAGTACTACAACAAAGCAGCTGATGGGAAAGTGGGACGACACAGCCTTGCATTCGGCCGTGAGAGCGGGAGATCTTGAGGCTGCAAGGGCGATACTTGGGTGCTGCGAAGGGGGCGACGGGCTGAAGGAGCTTCCGGGCAAGCAGAATCAGGCAGGCGAGACGGCCCTCTATGTTGCAGCCGAATATGGCCACGTTGAGCTGGTGAGGGTGATGATCAGTCACTATGATCTTGCAGATGCTGGTATCAAGGCAAGGAACGGCTTCGATGCATTCCACATTGCCGCCAAACAAGGAAACTTGGGTATGTATGTATGAATATATCAATGCAAATAATTAATTTATATATTATATAAATTAATTAATTTAAAATAATAAGATAAATATATTATATAAATTAATTAATTTAAAATAATAAGATAAATATATTATATAAATACATTTCTCATTATTTAAAATAATATTTTTTTATAGTAAATTATATAAATTTAGTATATTAATTTAAAATTATATATTCATAAACAAATAAGTTGGAGGATCATGGTAGATGTATTGCGAGTTCTCCTCGAGGTGCACCCGGAGCTGTCGATGACGGTGGAGGCTACGAACGCCACTGCACTTCACACCGCGGCCACACAGGGCCACATCGCGGCGGTGAGTTTGCTGCTGGAGGCTGGGAAGGCGCTGGCGGCAATATCGAAGAGTAACGGGAAGACCGCCCTGCATTCCGCCGCGAGGAACGGCCATCTGGAGGTCGTGAGGGCGCTTCTGGGGGCCGAGCCGGCGATGGTGACTAGGACCGATAAGAAGGGCCAGACTGCCCTTCACATGGCGGCCAAGGGGCAGAACAACGGGGTGGTGCTCGAGCTGATAGAGGCGGACCGTTCGTCGATAAATATGGTGGACACGAAGGGCAACTGCCCTCTGCATATAGCGTCTCGAAAGGGCAGAGCCGAGGTTAGCTTAATCCATATATATATATATATATATATATCATTTGATATAAGAATTATATACAAAATTATATTTTAAATAATATATAAAATTATTTTATTAAGGTATATAATATAGAATAAAATTTCATACAATATAAGAAACTGGAATCCTTTTTAGAGCATTATATAATTTTTAAAATGTTTGGAAAAATTATTTTACCAATAAAATATAAGTGAAAAGTAATGTGCAATAATTCATTAAATATTTTGTAAAATAATTATACCATTAAACAAAAAGTGAAAATAAATATACTAATAAATAATATTTAGCAAAAAATTGTATCAGTAAGCAATATTATGTAAAAGAATGACATCATTAAGTAATAAATAATAAGAAGTATATTATCTTACAACATTTTGAAAAGTATTTGTAAAGTGTAAACTTTTGAATTCAAATGAAATGAGAGGCCTTACATCAATCATATTGAAGTTGTGTAGGTATGTATGTCAGTGAAATCTTGAGATCTGATGAATCTTCACAATCTTCCATACAGATTGTGAAGATGCTACTGGAATACGGCGAAACAGACACCAAGACCGTGAACCGGATGGGCGAGACGGCCCTAGACACCGCCGAGAAAATGGGCAACCCCGGAGTCGTCGCCATCCTGCGAGACCATGGTGTCAAGAGCGCTCGAGCTCTCCACCCAAATGCGGCCGCCGCCGCCGCCCCGAGCACCAATGCTGTCCGGGAGCTGAAGCAGACTGTGAGCGACATAAAGCACGAGGTGCACTACCAGCTGGAGCATACCCTCCTGACCCGAAAGCAGGTCCGGGGGATTTCCAAGCGGCTGAACAAGATGCAAGCCCATGGGCTCAACAACGCCATCAACTCCGCAACAGTGGTGGGAGTCCTCATAGCCACTGTGGCCTTCGCGGCCATATTCACCGTCCCGGGCCAGTACGCTGATGACCCCAACAACGTCCCCAATGGGCTCTCGCTTGGGGAGGCCAACATAGCTCAGAACGCAGCGTTCATGGTTTTCTTCGTGCTCGACTCAGTGGCCCTCTTCGTGTCCTTGGCAGTTGTAGTGGTGCAGACTTCCGTGGTGGTGATAGAGAGCAGGGCAAAGAAGCGGATGGTGGCAGTGATCAACAAGCTGATGTGGCTCGCTTGCTTGCTCATCTCGGCAGCGTTCATTGCTCTGTCTTTCGTGGTGGTCGGGCGTGAGAGGTGGTTGGCTGTGGGGGTTACCATAATTGGAGCGTCTATAATGGTAACCACCCTAGGCACAATGATTTACTGGGTGGTACAGCACCGGATGGAGGCGGCCAATATGAGGAGCATCCAGCGAGCCTCCACCACGGGCAGCCAGTCCAAGTCGTGGTCCGCCTCCATGGTTATGTCGGACTCGGAGATTTTGAACAGCGACTACAAGAAAATGTATGCCATCTAGACAGTATCTGAATGTTTTCTGACGGTAATAAAAATCTAAAATATCTAATAAACCCTACAAAGTCATTGACCTAAGAAAAAAAAATCAGGGAAATCATATACAAGTGGTATATCCAATGTACTTTGTAACTTTCTCATCTATGAAAATAAGAGAGGATGACAAGCCCACAACAGGCGGAGGCCGAATTTTCGGTCCCATTTTGATGATTCAAGCGGCACAGTTGAAGTTGATCACTCACCATAGTACTTGTTTTGAAGATTGGATATGTGATTGTGTTCCAAAATTATAACAAGAAGGCTAACAATGACTAATTTGAACATTGAACTTGTGCAACTGACTGGCTAAGGCTCTATAACCAAATACACCATGCTTGCAAGTAAAGGGCTTTACAAAAGTGTAAACCAAAACGCTGTTAATGGTGAGGTAATGTGGGTCTCTTCTCCAACTTGTCATACTGGAGAACAAAGTTATCCTGCGCCATCATGCAACATTTTCCACTTAGAGCAAGAAAAGTGGTAGCTATTATGAAGCTGTTTGATGCTAATGGTGAGTGAGTGCGTACCTTGCGGCTAATCTCGAATGTGGTGGGATCCAAACAATGGTACGAAGCCCTCTCATACGAACTAGTCGTCACAAGGGGATCCATGTTGGGCACTCTCGTTAACCATAACCTCAGGTCCTTGTGATAAAGCCAGCCTCTGTTGTGGCTGCATAGGACAAGTCAAGTTATAGCATTTCTATAGCAACATCAAACATGAGGTCATACTCCAATTTGTGCGTTTTCCTATCAAGCCAAAAGGGTCGTACAGTTCGTTTGCAGCATATAATTGGGCTTCATCTTTTGGCATGCTGTAGAATATGTAGAACAATGTCTCTGTTGAGAACTTTGAAAAGTAACCTTGCTGCAGCATCCAAAAAAATTGGCATCACCACAAGTAAAATATGAAGAAAAAAATCTGAAGGAATGCAGCTCTAGTTTACTGACAGGAAAAAAGAGAAGGTGCATAAAGGAAAGCACTAATTAACTTGATAAGAGGGTTTAAGAATGCAACTCACATATAGGGGGGGCGGTTGTTTAGCATAGTAACATTGGGGAACAGTAAACTGAGGATCACCCCTGAAGGGCTCTTCTGACCATGGAGAACCAAACGTTTTATGTAGTTCCTCGGGGGAATTCAAGTTCAGCCCTAGTGTTGTCAAATCAATTCCCCGAGCAAGAGATGCTAGATCAGGCTTGCTCAACCTCACTGCATGTAACAAGCCAAGCAACCCATATGGGTCGGGAGCAGGTTGTGCAGCCTGCACAGGTTTCAAGCCCTGTTCCTTAAATGGCTGTTGGTTCAAGGTTGACAACTGTTGCATACGAAATTGAGACTGGTTCTGGTTTTGGTATTGCTGGATGAGTTGTTCATATGAGCCAGCACCACTGATGGTACTTGGAGAATTTAGAGGTCTAAATCCCACACCAAGAGGACCACTGGTCTAGAAACAACAAATAACAAAAGAACCACATTACCAGAGCCCGATACCAAAAATTCTAGAACACATTTTATTCTCATCACCATCCTCATGATTGAATTTCAGGGATCCATTTGCTCTAGCATTTACCAGTATACATTCATTGTTTAAAATCTTATCCTCCTATATTGTGTTTCCTCTGCATTTTTCATTTTTTGTATGGTCACCGACACAATTTACTCACCTGTGAATGATAGGATGAATTGGAGGGTGCAAACATATCAGAACCATGGAGATGTAGAAAATCCTGATTGTTCCCTGGTGGAAAGGAAACACTGCTACTACTTACTGAAGGTGCATGTTGTTGCTGCTGGGGGCGATGAGCTGTGTAAGACCCTCCTAAGTTAAATCCAGTCGATCTTCCCAGCTGTACATTGAAGGAATCAGATAGTGCAATTTTATTTTTCAGAAAATTAGTTTTCTATGACCAATGGAGGATAAAACTAACCAAGAAGTGCTGCTGTTGCAACACTGATGCAGAATTTTCATTATGCTCCTTCTGATGCATCTCCATGGAATAATCAGCATTACCACCTGGAAAGAGAACAATGTAAATGATGACAGATTATTATATTTAAAAAAGCGAGTAAACCATTGGATGGACAATCCCATGAGCTTCTTTAGCTTGAGAGATAGCACAGAAAAATATTATCAAAGGACAAACATATGTATGGAGATGAACTGGATGTTAACATCTCTATAGCATAATTTAACAGCTCAAAGCCTAACTGAATAACCCAGACACTAGGTAACTTAACTACGAGAAATTTCAACAGCAAAATGCATCTAGAAAGAACAATCAAAGCAACACAAGAACACTTTCAATTTAGAACCTATGACCAATAACAATGGTAATTGGAAACCAAGCAACTTAAATGAGATGCACTGACCATATAATATCTGCAAAATTCTTGAGTAGAATGTTTTCAACATGTTCTAACTATACATCTTAGTACAACTCAATCAAATATTTTATTTCCAATTAAAAACTTTCAGAAGGATATATATGGCTAAAATCCCAAATAAAGTCATGATTTTTTACCGATGCCTCAATTTTGGTCATAAACTTTTTTTGGCTCTATGGTCATTTATTGACGGCTCAATTCAAGTATTATGACCGCCATCTAGTGGAGACTTGTGTTTTTATTTTTTATTTTTAAGTCATGAACCTTCATCTGAGTATTTTCTTTTGTCAATGAATAGGCTATAATAACCCATGCTCCATCAAATGTCCAATAGTACTTGAATTGAGCCATGAATAAAAGTTCACAACTTATTTGAGCCAAATGAAAATTGGCCTCCTAAATTGAAATAACAATTGAAGTTCATGACGTTATTTGGATTTTAAAAAATATACAAATATTTCTATGCACAAGGTTACTTCCATTTTCTATATGCTCTATCCATATATCTTAGTTTTTTGTTCTTTTTTCAGTCGTGTGCATATATGTATATCTTAGTTGCGTCTCAATCAAATTCTCCATTTCTTACTAAAGAATCATCAGTAAGAAAAATAGATTATACCCTTAAATCCCGGTAAGGCTGGAAAATCTTCATTCTGAATGCTGAATTCCTGATTCTGTTGAACAATAGGGCTGAGATTTTGCTTCCGCAGTGAACCTAAATTTTGACACCAAAGAGAAAATATAATCAGAAGAAGAATGGAGAAGTAAAGGTCGACGATCAGGATCCTTGTTACCTAGCTGACCTTGAGGCCCCCCTGCAGAGCTAGGACGACTGGAGAGCTGAGGAAAATCCAAGTTGATATCAAAGGGGGAACTGTCATTTGAGTTCACCTCATTTAGCATTCCCATAGAGTTAAGATTGTTAGCCCCTTGTAGAAGACTCTGAGAAAGTGGACCTCCAGCTGAACCATATGAATTCCCTAAGATTAACTGTGGTGAACCTGTATGTCCAAGAAAAAAAATAAATGAAACCACATTTTTAGTTCTCAGAAAGAAGAAAAGACTGTCGATGTTGTAATATTACAATCTTTCATATTGATAAAACTTTAATTAAAACAACTGAGGCACACCAATTTATAAACTTAAAAAATCAGGAGTAAGAAACCATAGGATTTGACTCTAATTTGTTACATACTACTCACACCTTCATCAAGAATCACTTAGGAGTTAGGACATAGAGTGTGTCATATTACATTGCTAACAACCCAAGCTAATCTTGAAAAATAAAGACTGTTATTAACCAAATAATACCTTGTGGATGAACACCACTGATCAATCTATTTTGTCCTTGAACTCCTAAACTCCCGGATCCAGAGCCGGAACCTAAATTTATCCGAGCTGAAAGGCCGGGAATAGATAAGCTTCCACCAGAACTTACGTTCCGTCCAATGTTTCCTCCACCAACCATGTTACCCATGGAGCTGGTAATTCGAGAGCCTGCATTTCCTAAAATTGGAGATGCACCCAATCCTTGGACAGCACTACGATTGCCAATAGTTGCAGTGGATGGAAGAATACCAGGAATCGAGCCACCAACTCCATTTGCATTGCTAGAAAATCCAGGGTTTCCCACAACACTAATACCTCCTCTACTAGAGACTCCTGAATGACCAAGGGAGCTACCATGAGATAGCTGCATATTACGTCAAGGCCAAGTGAGAACATTAATCATACTCATCTGACAGATATAGAACCGACAAATTAACTGAGTTGCAATCCACACGAAATAACATGCTATGTGCATGAAAAAGTACCTGTGAAAGAGCAACAGGAAGACTATTTGCAGCAAATCGTCCGCTGGGAAGGCTTCCAGCTGGTTGCTGTACTCCTCCAGCAGAAATGTTATTCATTGTTGAGTTTCTTGATGCAAGTGTACCCGCCATGTTTGTAACATTGAAGCTCCCATGAAGATTATGCAAACCTTGGAGACTTCCTGAAAAAGATCCCTCCAATATAATTTTGAACAAATGCCTTAAATAAGTAAAGTGAACCCCGCAAAATTACTCACCACTATGATGATAAACTGGAGATGCTGCACCAGATTGACCAGAAAAATATGTAGCAAAAGGCCTTCCACTACTATCTTGGATATTTGAGGCTGAGCCATTTAGGGAAGACTACAGAAGGAAAGAAAGCATAAGATGAGAAATTCTAAAGTTATATTTGTGCATCTGAAATTACTGGTAAATTGACAGGAAACATAAGGAGCATCACACAAATCTCAACTGATAGATAAGTTTATCGAGGTTGTAAATTTGGGCTGTGGTAAACTAGATTAATAGAGAAGTTTGAGATTAAGATAACAAAATTCAAAACAGCCATATTAAGGGTATGAATATCATAATGAAATCCTCAGAGTGCCTGAAATCAATCACATGGCAATGTTTTTACATATGATTCATAAAAAAAGGAACACTGTAAAATTAATAGAACAGAGAATAAATGGCTATACATTTATCAAACCGGACATCGTGTCTCAAACTTTTCAGCAGGATATCATCCCTTGCTAAGCAGCAGTTGCTTGTAGTCCAGACAAGTCAGTCAATAGAAGAATGCTCAATTCACAATTTTCTTCTACTTTATTTGATTCTACAGCCTGAAAAAGACAGTACAATGCTTATGATTATAGACATTAAAGTGATGGTTCATTATTTAGTGCTATATGAAAGGACAACGGCGCCAAATTTTAGGAACACAACACTGATATTCAGTATCAGCCTGAAAGATGAGTCTGGTCCCACTACCAAATGGGCATGGACCAATAATCTGGGTGAAAATAGCTAAAAATTCGACATAAACCATCTTGAGCCCTGCAAGCACTCATGCATTAAAAGATAAGCAGGATTTTCATACTGAAAAAAAAACCCTATCTAATGTACGAAGTGCTAGGGATTCCTCCAAAGCAGATTAAGTTAGGGTTAGGGCCTCGCATACAACCTTCCAGAATGAGATAGCAAAATCAAGGCAAATTCGATTGCTACGCAAGACAGGACTTCTGGAAATCAAATCAATCACGTCCACTATGAACCAGAGTTAGTTCATAATCTACAATACAGATGAAGGACCTCAATTTTTAACAGTCTTTCATCCACATTTAACCGAAAAAACAACATTATAGGACCTTACAACGTAGTCGTATAATTGCACTTAATGCAACCATTCGAGGTTTAGAACACTAAGCAACTGATACTACTACATCAACCACTTCGCGTTACGATAGATGCGAACGTCAATATCGACCTGAATAAGCTTAGGCCAAAGTAAACGTAGAAAACCAGTAAATAAACGCATAATTGAGGCGATTGAAAGATCGAAGTATTAGCATACGGCAGCCAAAATCAGGCCAGAGAGTTCAAGTACCTGAGAAGCAGACAAGAGGAAGAGATCTCGAGCTCAGAGTCTGAAGAGTGAACAAGTCCTGCCCTAAAATCAGAACGAGAATCACTGTTTGAGAGAGAGAAACGGGGCCGCGAGAAGACAGAAAGATATGAATTATCTATTTATTTATTATTATTATTACCAATTATTATCTCATTTCACCTGTACTACCACCACGAAAAAGATTATCTAGCCAACCCAGCTTTTTGTCCTGGCAAAAAAAAACCCATTATTTTTTGATAAATTACGGATTAATTGTTAATATTATTTTTAAATTTAGAGGTGTAGTTTGTTGGTAAAAATATTTGATATTTATTAAATTAATATATTTTTATTGTTAAAAGTAATCTTCCAATTATGTATTTTTTGCCAATTTAGAATGTAATTTATTGGTAAAAATATTTAATATTTATTAAGTGTTAAGTATGATCATTTTAGGGTAGTTTTGGGTTGAGTGTGGGGGAAGTAATGCTCCACCATTTGAGATAAATTTATACACAAAAAAAATTAATATATCATAATATTTATTATTTATTATTTATTATTAAATTAAATTATTGAGTACTCCCATCTATCATTTATCTATATATCATTTTCCAAAATCTTTCAAATTTCTATACAAATAATGAAAGCACCAACCATAAATTGGGGGCATTTTTACTAAATAACTCTTAACTATATTTTTGTTAGAACAAATATATACAAGAGAAAATCTTATGCTGCATCAATATTCAATTTGATCATGAATGTTACCATTATGTTCAACCATAATTTCATTGGTGCAATTTATAGTGTAATGAAAATTGAAAATGCTTTGACTTTGAGAAGGAAAAAGTACAACTCTGTCCATATGCCAATAATTGAATCCCACGGTTGCATGGGGCATCATATCCATCTTTCTTGCTTTCATTAAGAGCCATTCTATTATGTTGAACTCTCCTAAAAAAAATCCTCTATTGACATCTCGATACATGTATGTAAATATTCAATTTGTTTATTTGAGAACTAAAACTTATGTATTTAGTATGAAAATGTGAAGGTAGTATGGGATACATTTATTAAAGAATTGGGTGACCCACCAAATCAGGTTACTTTTAAAAAGGTGAATATAGTCACTTCCCACATTGCAATATCAATTGCCCAACCATTAAAATTGAATAAATATTTAACGAGATGTTGAGAGATTTATATGAAAATTAGATATGATTTTGGATGGATAGGGTTAAATATGATAAATTTGAGAACCTGATCACAAAATTAAAATTGTGATAACTATATTATCAAATTTAGTGGCAATTGTTATAGTTTAATAAAGTGTAAATATTTGATAGAAAGTAGGACAATGTCACCATTTTTTAAAAAAAGTGGACACAATGTTAAGTTTTGAAAATATGAACGTGCCTTATGCCTTATAACCTAAATAATACTTTTAGTGGAATAACTATCCCAATCTCGAAATTAAAAATTTAATTAACCATTTTGAGAAATGGGTTGTGCTTGGTAAATTTTATTGAGCTAAAAACGAGTCTCGTCCCGTAGATATGATAGAATAAAAATAATGAATTAATAACAAAACACTTATATGTGATTGTTGAGCGGAATCATTAGATACCCAAATATGTAATATTGATGGTTTCAAGGGCTATTGGACAAAAGTCAGGAATAAGAAAAGTGAACACTGGTCCAATGTGTCAATGGCTATGAGAGTTCTATACGCATCAGACCTTGGCGAATGAGAGGTCTTATCCCTCAATAGCAGACAAAACTCGATATGTATGGGGGTTGGGCCATGATGCTCACACACACAGTCTGGCATGGACACCTTGATCCGTAAAAACATGTGGTTGGTAAATGCACTCTAGACCACAATTGGAAGAGAAGTAAGTTTTGTTCTGTGACCGTATTATCCTTCCATGATAGAACATATATGTTGTGATGTAAACCATTCTTTCCAAATATGAGATTCCAACCCTAGTCCTTTTTATAATTAAAGCTTGTGAATGATTTTCTAAAAAAATACCCCATGTTTTAGAGTATGTGCTAAATCATGGACATTACATCATAATGTCAACCAATCCTAATCATTGGATTTTATATCTCACCCCAATCCCCCTTTCAGGTAAATAAGAAATAGAAGAATAGGCACAACGAGATTATAGGAAGACATGATAACCAAAGATATGTCTTTCATTCAATACTTAGTCCTAGTATCTTTTATTGAACCCATTTTTTTATTTTTCATATTTCATATGAATATTCTTTAAAATATATTTTGATATATTTTTCTTATTTTGAGCCTTAGGTCTTATCAAGATTACAATGATGATGCACTCATTGTTGTAATACCGAGAGGATGTGGCGGGTTATATGTAGGTTCGACTTGTAAATTGAGTCGAGGTGTAACAAGTGACTTCTTGGGTTTAATCTTCTCAATTCTCCTCACTTTCCAATATTTTGCTCCATAATGATTTCCTTACTCAACTCGTTTCCCTTTCTAGTCTCACCTGATTTTTCCATGATTTCTCGAATAATATTTTTAGGGAAGTCGTGTGTTACAAGTCATTTCTAGCCTGATCATCATTCAATGTTTTTTGTTAAGCTTTGGCCGAAAACTTACGAGCAAAATGCAAACACCTCCAACGATTGTTTGAGGTGACATTTGACTCATGAAGGACCCCAATGAGTCCCTCTATAACCCCTTGTCCTTATTTCCTGACAATAATCATCGTTAGTGAGTTTTTGCCTAATTTCCCCATTGTATTTTATTTTTGGTAACCGTAAACTGAGCTACCAATTACCCATTCCAACCATAGAAGACTGGAAAATGATCGTGGGGATATGATGAAGATGAATAGGAGCATGTAGGATTAAGTTTAAGACTTAAAACCTGAGCTAAATTGGAATAAGAAGTTAGGGGACTAAAATGTAATTTTAGAAAATTAAGGGACTAATTTGCAAATAAAGTGAAGTATAGTGACTGAGATGTAAATAAGAGTATCCTAAGGACCTAAAGGAAAAAGGTTAAAAAGATATGGTTGAAATGTGAAGAAGGGAAGTTTAGGGGCCTAAATGTAACATTTGAAAGTTTAGGGACCTAAATGTATGTAATAAAAAGTATAGGGCCATAAGTGTAAATAGAAAATGTTTTAGGGGAAACTCTATAAATTTGAAGAAGTTAAGGGGCCCAGTAGGATTTAATGAGGTTCGAATCGAGTGAACCGAGCCTTTAAGGGCAAAATTGTACATATGGGAAAAGTTAAGAAATAATATGAGAGATACCGATAAAACCCGACCAAAATACCTGAGTAAGATGCAACTGGGTGCACGTTATTTGTAGTTCGATCGATCACTAGACAAGTATGCAATTAACACATGGAGTAAACAATCATCAAGGAGAAAATGACCCCAAGTTGAGGTGAATGAGATTTTTGACGTCGAGTCCAGTTGGACTGATGAAGCTATTGCTTACAATTTTATAAATGATGCGTATGCATGTTGGAAAAATGTGTTTAGAAATCACATATATGGAGGGAATTTATAAAAAAAAATATGAGAAATACCCAAAAAAATACAAAAGATGGACCATGAGCCGATACTTTATCAAAAGATAGGTAGTAATCCTATAAGTTGTGTAAAAGGGGCAAGAACTCGCCGCTTTATGAAAGATGGGTCATGAATTGACAATTTAGCAAAATATGAGTAATACTAGAGGATTTGTGAAACCAGGGCTAACACTTGACCATTTAGGAAAACCAGATAAGACCCAAGCATTTCTGTAAAATGGGCTAAGACTCGGTCATATATAAAAATGGGTCAAGACCAAATAGTTACGACAATAGGATAAGGTCTAAACATTTCTAAAAGAAGGGATAAGGTCCAAATATTTTATGAAAGATGGGATAAGTCCCAAATATTTATGAAAGACGGGTTAAGACCCAAACAATTATAAATGATGAGCTAAGACTCGGTTGTTTATATAAGATGGGTCAAGACCCAACACTTTAGGAAAAATAGACTAAGGCATGATAATTTATAAAATATGGGATGAGTCCTAATGAATTAAAAAGATGTTGGGTCTATGGCTCATCCCTTTACAAAATACAAGCCGAGTCCAATAAATTATGAAAGATGGCCTATGGCTCATCCCTTTATAAAATACAAATAGATTCCCGAAGATTTACCAAAGTTGGAATGAGACCTAATCATTTATAAAAGGTGAGTTGAGTGTTGGAAAGCTTATGAAATATGAGTTAAAGACCCACCTAGAGGTGCCCCGATCTTCCCTCGAGCTAAGAAGGTAAGTCCTCTCCACCGCCATTCACTAAAAAATACTATTCACGACATAATTCTGAAAAAACTTTAGCTAAGAAATTCACACTGCTCAGGTCACCAATTGAGGCGTGGTTTGATCTAGGGAGGATCCCCACGAAGAGAGCAACTTAGTGAAGGCCAAAGCTCCGGTCACCAGAGCCTCACCAGTAAGATATCAAAACTTTCTTTATCTAGGCTGCATTTTCTAGCGAAACTCCGTTTGAGATTGTTTCTTAGCCAAATGAAGTGGTTGATGGCTTGAAATGACAAGGAGAACATAGGGAAGGTGATATGGGGACAATTAACAAAGTTTTGAAGATCAATTTAATGAAATTGTAATTTAGGGACTAAATTACAATTTTGAGAAATTTGGGCAATTTAGGGATTTTTAAAAAATTGGGGGCCGAATGGTAAATAGATGAAATTAAGGGCAATTTCATGAAATTCACTCCCAATTGAGGTCTAATTGAGCAATTTGGATAAAATGGAAGGCCAATTGGAAATGTTTGAGAAATTAAAGGGCCAACTGGAAATTTTTGGGAAATTAAGGACCAAATGGCAATTTTAGAAAAATTGAGAGCCAATTGATGGTTTTGGAAAAATTAAGGACCCAAGAAGGATAATTGGAAATCCAAGGGGCTTAATTGAGATAAAGGGCCAAGTAGGGACCCAAATAAAAAAGGGCAAACTTTAGGGACCAAAACGTAATTCATAATTCAAGGGCCTATGCGCAAATACTAAAAAATATGTGACCACTAAGGCAAAGCATCCTGATATAGATATTCGTGCTGTGTAGGAGTAGACTGCCCAAGCGCCGGCTCTAGGAAGCACACGATGAAACAAGGTTCCGACGGGACAACACTGTCGAGATTACTAGGTGAGTGGGAACTCTAGAGCATTTGTTTCGATTGGAATGATGGCTTGCCTTAAAAATGATTTTCTCGGAATTAGTCTTCCCTGACTAGGTGTGTCACGCCCCGACCCGATTTGGTCGGATCCCCGTGATCAACCCGCCACTCTCCCGATTTACTAAATGGTTTCCCTTTATATTATAAACCATAAATAGTAAGGTATTCTTTAGACCTGCACCTTTTTCCAGGAATATCATAAATCAAAACTGCATAGTAATTTAAATTAATCGTACCTGTCTTGCAAGCATTTAATTGCGCAAGTCTTTTAAGGTTTGGCTTTCTGGGACTTCCTGAAAGGGGTATAAGGGAGGGGGTGAGTACAACTACTCAGTTAATGGGATTCAAATCTTTTGACTTTCAAGAAAATATTTACATGGAGTGTGCTAGGCTCCCTTTTTTTTTTTTCAAAAATCCCTTCATTTAAAAATTCAAAAATTCCATTATTTCTTAGTTACCGGTGTATCATCACCCAACACACATCCTTCATCACGAAGGTTACACACATTCGCAAGTTAGTATCACTACTGAACCCGCTAGTGGCTTTGGAGTGACTTTTCCTGCCACCTGAATAGAAGTACGACCACTTCTACTCTAGGAATAAGTGGATGTACGTGACATCCGACCCACAATCTCGAAATCACTTCTTCATTTCCATATGAGGACAGAGACCTCATCCTATCCCCACCCCGGTTTTATGCGCTTGGTGCTACTCCAAATTTCGCATAGACACTTGAAACGACAATTTGCCCTTATACTCACCCGGTCGCCTAGGGCCCTTAGGACACATCACTGCCCCTCATGGGCATCTTGATGATCCCGTACTCATGGTGCATGCACAAGCAAAGTTTTTCTTAGATTTGCCATATAATATGTGGTGCCATTTGTCCCAACGGTCCCGACCTTCAAGTCAACATGTAGCTGTTTGTCTCGACTGGTCCGGAGACTTGTCAAGCCGCACTGCTACTAGTTGACTGAGTATGTCGGACCTGCCTTGGTACCATGACCAAACAATTCACTTATTAAGTTTTAATGGCATATATATATATATATATATATCATGTTCTTTTATGAGCTCCTGCTCGTGTCCATTGGCCTATGGCCCACTGTTCGAGTTTTTCAAAAACTGGCATTTTAGACCTCAAGTTCCAAAACCGAGGCCCCCGGCCTATAAGAGCTATTCGAGCTCCCGTCAAGAAGGTCTCCCAAATAGTTTAAGAATTGACACACAGTTAGGGGAGAACACTTTCGACAAAAATAGGTTTTT
Organism: Trapa bicornis; assembly: GCA_030064425.1. Taxonomy (NCBI): domain Eukaryota; kingdom Viridiplantae; phylum Streptophyta; class Magnoliopsida; order Myrtales; family Lythraceae; genus Trapa; species Trapa bicornis. The sequence goes on along the minus strand of CM057758.1, from coordinate 17,986,018 downwards.
ACTGTCCATTATACCGATTGGTATAAGGACATCTCTGTTCATAACCGATGAAGGGGTTTTCAACTTCCTTCAAGGAAGTCTCATCATACCAACCGAGTATGATCTACTTACAACTCGTAAGTAGTATTTCCACATAACTTTCTCTAAGTAGTGATGATAAAAAAATACCATTAAGCAGTGGGTTTTTATACCGAGGTACTTATCATCCCCAACCAGGCATGATACATAATCCCACTCACCCGATAGTGCAGTGAAATTCCACTTAGTTGGGTTCCGTCCTTAGTAAGATAGACCTCGACTGGCGTTCCCGATGTCTCGTTCTCCTACACGAAATGAACATAATTATTCATTATTCTTTAACCTAATAGCCTTCATTCGTTCCAAATGAATGAGAAAACCCAACTTTACATATATTTGCAATTAGGTTACTAAAGTTAATTTTCTTTTAACTTTAAGTTCCTATTGTCGAGTTTTTTTCCTAAATTCGAGTCCTGAAACTTTTAAAATTTATCTTAGGACCACAAATCATTTGATTTCACACAAAGGGGTTTAATTTCCCAAATTTCCAATTTGGTCCTTCAATTTTCCCAAAATTACCATTTTGCCCCTTCTTTAGAAAAACGGTAAATTTTGCCCCAAAAATTCCAAAATTTCTCAATTGGCCATCTAATATTCTAATCATGACCAATTGACCCTCAATTTTAGAAAATTACATTTTGGTCCTTCGAATTTTCAAAAATCCCCAAATTTCTCCAAAATTTCCCCCAATTTCAACTCTTCAACACTGCCGAATTTGATTTTATCAAATTGACCGATCAAACACCTCTAATTGTTGAAATTGGAGTTGAAATTGAGTTCCTACATGTTCATATGATTCTAAGGAACTTTGAATCGCAGATTTTAACGTCGGAACGAGGTCAAACAGAGCTTCGCTGGAAAATAAACTGTAGAGAGAGAAAGCTTCGATTTATCACCAGTGAGGGAGCGATGATCGGAGCTCTCTATCTGGGTAGGTAGCTCTCCTCTAGAGGTTCTTCATAGGATCAAGAATTACATCAATTGATATCAAATTGTATTAGAATTTCTTCATCAAAATTTGGCCGACTCTCTCTCTAACAACGATCTGAAATTGTAAAGGGGAGACAAATTGGCTTACCTTTCTGTCCTAATTCGGCCGTGAAAGGTCCGAGGTGGTGTCGGGAGAGCTTGGTTTAGCTTGAGGATGGCTCGAATTGGCCAAATTCAACTCGACAAAAATAGGGTAGCTTCGGTCCCTTGGAGCTGCTTTACTCTTTGATCACGCTGGCGCTTCTCCGGCGACTCTCGGGACGAACGGATGCACCACTGTGTAGCTAATTTCTCCCTGGTTCTAATAAACCCAACCTCACCTTCTTTGGCTCAATACTGACCCTATATGGGAGCTCTGGTTCGAGCTTCACCAGAAAATTAAGCAACTAAGAGAGAGAGAGCTTTTCAGGTGTGGAGAGGATGAATGGAGAGGGGCTCTTTATATAGGGAGCTTGGGGGCCCGTTGGCCGTCCGTTTGGCACTGTTATGACAGGAATTGATGACCTGAAACAAACGGAGACGTTTCTTCTTTGCCGATGTTTCTTCAATTTCCTGGCAAGTGAACAGTGCTGTCATCCTAAGGAAGATGATGACACTGTTTCGAACCGGACTAGACCGGTCCGAACCGGGTTCCAAGCTTAAACCGGCTAGTTCACCCCTCATTCGACCGAGTTTTTCAAATCTAAAAATTTCTAAATTCATCTAAATTCATCTAAATTCATTCTCTACCCATTGGTGGCCTCATCTGAACCGATGTGGTTTTTCTCTTCCACTTGGTTCTAAGGTTCCTTCCCAAGGTTTATAAATTTCTTTGGGGCACAAGGGAGTTGAATTTCTCTGATTTGCCCATTCTTTATCGGTTCTGGTTCATGAACCAACTTGGTTCATAAACCGGTTCTATCTAGTTCGGAACCGATTCTCTTGAACGACTTTGGCCTTTCTTCCTCATATCATCCTAGGGTTCTTTTCACAAGTTTAAAAGTATTTTTGAGTCACATGGGAGTTAGAAATTTTTGAATTCGCTCATCCCCAAATAGTTGGGTTTATAGACTAATTCAGTTTAAAGATCACAGACCAGTTTTTTTCCAGTTTTTCTCATTACTAAAGGACAGGGTTTAGAGGGTGAATCTGCTTAAAATATTTGGAAGCTAATTCCGGGGCTTAGGTTTGGAAATGCATGTGGGCCCAAAGCCACACGGGTATGGACCCATTCAGAATCAGCATGTGATAAACTGCTAAAAGTCCTGATAATGGGTAATTTTGTGTGATACCCACCGAGCCAAGGCCGGGATGTTGGGCCACACTACTGCTAAGCCGAACCTAGGTCATCAAACTTATTGGGCTAACACGCGTGGGCCGAAGACAATCTAACATACCCTTGAGCTGGAGGGCTAAAGATAATGGCTATAAATGAAAAATATTCTTGATTGTGCATGCACTGTGATGTAGTGCCATCAGGACACCTGATACGAGGTAGTGATGGATTCTAAGGGCTGATGAACGACCCATGATGCATAAGGGTGGTTTGGCATCCAGTACGTCAAGAGGCTCGGGGAGCTTCCTGCACAGTGAGACCGATGCAGTAAGGAAAATGAGGTCATCCCACAAAATAGACATGAAGCATGACTAAGGTTTGAGGGTTGGACGAGCAAGGTCCACTCAAACTTAGGGTAGAGGCTATTAACCTTTATCAGGATGGACAATAAAGGCGCTGCGGTCCACAAGTGGAACGGTCGGGGACCGTTCTACGAATGTGTGATCCCTCCTATGATAGGAAGGGAGTGTGATTGGGTGCAAGACCTGAGAAGGGACTGAACGTGAACTGTTATAATCCTGAAAGTTGCCTAATCAAATATTTCCCTAAGATCTCTCCCACTCACTAAGTTGTGGAACTCACCACCTCCATCTAAACCTTTTTCAAGAAAGAAGAAAACTACGCACGAGCTTCTCTCCCCAGAATCTGAACTAGGTACAAATTAAATTTCAGTTTTGTTTAATGTTGTTATGGGAAAACATGATAACTACTATGCTTGACTCTTCTTGACCTTGGGGAGGAATCCTACTCGAGGTTTGGGAGAGTGGCGAAATGATCACAAGACTCCAACCAAATTGGGTCGGGGTGTGACAACTTGAATGGTATTAGAGCCTGTTTTTTTCCGAATACATTATCAAAACTTTATAACCTAAATACTAATAAAAAATCTTAAACCAACTATGGCACCAAGGCGAGGAGCCAAGAGAACAAGGGCGTAATAGCAGATTCTACTATAACTCCCTCCGAGAAGTAGAATTCCCCTTGGCACAGTCGACCCCACAAGGTCTCAGCTCTGAACACCAAAGGGTGTATGAAGAATTTATAAGGGTGTTTAGGATACCCCATCTCAGCAACAAGCTCTACCTGGACTCCGAATTCCAGACCCGACCCGAAGAAGTTCAATCCCAATCCACTTTCGCCCCTACCCCACCTCTCTTCGACATCCTCAAATATTTGAAGACACTCTGACAATTGGGGTGCAAGCCCTTCCAAGGGGAGAAGGATGCTGGGGCCGCCATGGATTGGCCGACAAGCCTCAAGAAATTTATGGGGATAATAAGTACGCCCCCATAAGAGATGGTGACCCTGGCAGAGTTCTTTCTAGAGTCCAACATAAAAAGATAGCGGGATAACATAAGGAGTCTCTCACATGTCACCCCCACATGGGAGGAGTTCGAAGGAATGTACTCGGAGGAGTACCTGGCTCCCCACTTGATCAATGAGAAGAAAGTGGGATTTTTTCGGCTCTGACAAGGGGCAAGCACGGTCTTAGAATATGAGACTAAATTTAATGAGTTGAGACCCTTTGTCCCTGACTTGGTGGGACCAGCAATCATTTGCCAGAATTTCATCAATGGTCTCAATACCATAAGAGACAGAATGGGAGTTTTGGTATGCCTCACCTATTTAGATGCCATCGTTAGCATGGCCCACGAATGCGAACGACTAGTCCAAACAAGGCTTCGTAGGATCGAGCAAGCGAAGGGAAGAAAGGGGTCAAGGGATTAGAGGAGGCCTGAAGGAACATGGTATGTCAAACCCGTCATTTAAGACTAGAGAAAACTGTGAAAAGAACCGGTATAGACTTATATGCGAAGAAACGAGCCGATTAATGAACAAAAAATAGTTAATGTGGGAAATGGGAAAATCCCAAGCGACAAAAAATTCACGAAAATTATAAGGAAGAACCGGGAAGTGGAATTGAGGATAGAATCGGACCGGTTTGGGATTAACCAGACCCGAACTAGACTGAACCAGGATGAACCATAATGAACCGATTCACTAATTAATTTTTATAGGTGGCTTAAAAATGTCAATTTGGGAAATTGAGGCCACCATTAAATAGAAAATAAATTTAGAAAATGTTAAATTTTAGAAAACCGTCGAATTGGGTTCGAACCGACTAATTTTTGAATTCAGGACAGCGAACCTGATCGGACAGGACTGGTCAACGAATTGGACCGGTTAGCAGACTAGACTGGTCAATAGTCAATGACGACTCGTCAATAGCCACACAGACATGGACAGCTAATGAGAGCCTACCATTTGTCCGGTCAATGGTCAGAGGGCAACCCGTCAGCATGCCACACAGATAGAGGCGGCCAATGAGAGGCTGCCACATGTCCGGTCAATGGGTCAACGACTAACGCGGCAGCCGAGCTAGACCTCCATCTTCAAAAAAACTAGCCAATCATAGCACACCACATGGCATGATTGCCACATCATCATGTTCAACCTTTAGATGCTAATAGAGAGAATGGAGGAGAGAGAGAGGTCGACAAAGCTGAAGTCTTCGACGACTCGAAAAACTCTTCGGTCAGCTCACCCGTGGCCGAGTCAGATGCCGACGGGTAACCTGAATAGTTGTCGAGCACCCTATATAAAGAGCACCCCTCCATTCATCCTCAACATCCCATAATTGAGCGAAGAAGAAGAAGAGTGCATTTTTCGGCAAGAGCAAACTAGATCTCCAACGACGGACAATATCCCAACCAAAGAAGCTCTGAAGGGTGGCATTGAAATTGGGGAAGAGTGGTCTAGCTCTGGATACTCTTAGAATGACCAATGGACACCCAGAGAAGTGTAAAAGGGATCGCACAGTGAAGTTGCTTTGGAGCTCGAAACAGTGAGCTCCTGACTGACCCAACCTTAACTCTCTCGATCCTAGGTGCAAATATGGGAGAATGTATGACCCTTTAGTCAACGCGTCCTGATACAGACAATTGTACCATGCATGAATGGACTACTCAAGCGTCGGCTCCCAGAAGCACACTGAGGAGAGAGACTCCACTGGCATGACCTCGCCGTGATCACCAGGTGAGTGAGAATCACTATAACGTCTATTCCGATTGGAAGGACGGTTCTTTTGAAAATGATTTTCTCGGAATTAGCCTCCCTTAACTAAGTGACTCTACTTAAAATATTTGAGAGCTAATTCCAGGGCTTAGGCTCGATATGCTAGTGGGCCCAAGGTCGATGGATACGGCTATGGACCCGTCTAGAATTAGTATATGAGGATTGATGCTAAAAGACCCAAATAATGAGAAATTGTGTGTGACACCCGCTGAGCCAAGTATGAGTTGTCGAGCTTGTTGGGCCAAACTGCTACTCTGCTAAAGCCATGTCATCGAATGTGTGGACTGAAGCCAAGCCGACAAACCGTTGTGCTAGATGTCCAAAGATAATGCCTATAACTTAAAAGACTATTGATTGTGCATACATGGTGATGTTCGGGACATCAGGACACCTGGCATGAGGTAGTGATGGAGCCCAAGGATTGTTGGATGACCCATGGTGCATAAGGGTGGTATGTTATCAAGTAGGTTGTGAAGCTAGAGGAGCTTCCAACGCACTGAGACCAATGCAATAGGGGAAAGGAGGTCTCGTTCCACTAAACGAACATGATGAGGTGATTAGGATTTGAGGGTCAAACTACTGATGTCTGCTCAAACTCCAGGTAGAGGTAGTGCACATCTATCAAGGTGGATGGTAAAAGCACTCCAATCCACAAGTGGAATGGTCGGGGACTGTTCTACAAACGTGTGATCCCTCTTATTATAGGAGGGCAGTTGTTGATCATGTGAAATGTGTGAATAACGACAAATGAATAATTTAAAAGATGGAGAAATGAATTTAAGTAAACGTTATAGTAGTTTCCCTCACTGAGTATTTCATACTCATTCCCCTCCCTCCCCCTTTTTCAAGCTAATACCCAAACAAAAAATTCCTAGACGCGCTTGGACCCTCAAGGTACGTTTCCTAGCCCCAACTTAAAGTAAGGGGTTTAAACGTAAACACGCCTTTACCTCCCCTATCTCATTTAAGTAGAATACTCGTATGATGTAGGAAAGGGTGGCAGGTTTATCACGGACCCTAATCAAACCGGGTCGAGGCGTGATAACTTGAGTGGTATCAGAGCATAACTGTCCTGATCAGTTTTTTTCCAACCAAACCTAATCCTTGATTCTCAACAACCCTTATAGAAAACATGAATGAGAGTACCCCCGAAGAGTATATCCCCTGGATCCATGCCATGGAACAAAGGGTAGAGGCGCTAGAAGAGCCCATCCCCTAGGATGCACCCAGAGATAGGACCCCTCCCTACCCAATGGAGGATGAAGTATCCCCACCTAGGGAACTAGACCTGACACAGATTCAAGAGGAAGCTAATAGGAATTTTTGGGAGGCATACGCTAATTATGTGAGGGGTTTTTCACCGACTTCCCCCGATCCAAAGCAGTGTGTGTACTGTGTGGGCCCCATACAACACACCCACGATGTTGTTGTCTTATGCCAGTGTGGGATAGACATAGCACCACCAGTACAAACCAGGAGGGCCCCTAGCTTATCAGCATCTACAGAGTTCGAAGAACCCAGCATGAATTCATGCCCTCGTTGTGGAAGGTACCATGGAGGTGAATGCTCACCAAGGAGGAGGAGGCACGTCCAGACACCTGATGCAGAATCTCGCAACCCGCCTAGGTATAACTCTAGGTCGGTTAACTGAAGATGATAGGAAATGGGTAATAAATTCTAACAATTTGTGATTGTAATAAACCGAGGTTTTCCAATCCAATAAATAAAAGATTTCAAGTATTCTCAAGGGAAGAACCCAAATTTCTTGACCGACCCTTGAAACCCTAAAACTACTAAAGGGGAATACAAAGGAAACCCGAAATACCAACAGTAGGCAAGACCCGAAGCCAGCTTTGGGGTAGACTAGCCATCCCCATCCAACATCTATACGTCACACAACGAGACTAGGATGACAAGAGACCCTGAGGAGAACCTTAAAGGACAAAGGAAGATTGAACCTAATGGGGTGGACCATAGTAAACCCAAAAGGGCAAAGTGGGGAACCATACGAAATGGGTTAGGATAAGGCACCATAAGCGAGCCAGCAAGGGCCCTAAGAAAGGCTCGATGACCCAAAGGAAGCCATACCAAGAATGAGGAAGGCAACTCCAAGAGGATGCCAAGGAAGGAAGTGGACCAGGAATGGCATCAAGACGAAAGCCAGTAATGAAAAGGAAAGGCCCGAAGACAAGAACATGAGAAAATGGAAGATAGGTCAAGGATAAACTGAGAAAAGACCCGACCGCCCCATAGGACCCTAGCGAGGAACAACCAAGGTGATCGAGAGATAATAGCAAAGTACTCTAATAATAGGAGAATAAGAAGCAAACATGTGATAAAGGTAATGGAACACCCCGACACCAGAGATCAGGGGAAAGCATAAAGGAAGGGGTGGGTAAATGTGGAGACTATAAAGTCGGATTAGGCAGCTCCATAAGGAAGTCACACCGGGAAACTCGAAACTCGAGAAGGACACAGGATCATAAGGACAATTTACCCCGTAAGGAGAAAAGCCCGAGTGGATACCCTACACTCACACTGGAGATTTCAGGAGAACGGAGATCGACATGGTCAAGAAGAAGTGTACAAACTAGAGGTAGAAGTAATAAATAACAAGGCGACCCCTAGGTAGGAAAGAAGTGCTACTAACCTACAACAAAGAATAGAGCTCAGAAATTTAAAGGAGTTAGGGGAGCATTGGGGAGATATCCAAGGAAGCAAAAGTAGGTCTAGAACACCCTAAGCCATCAGGGACCCCGAACTTGGGGGGGAGGGGGCACACTTGGTGAAGAAAGGATCTCCATGTAGGCATAACAACATCGAGCGATGAGGGGGTAGCCGATGGATCAAAAAGGATGATGATCCAAAAAGGGTGACTCAGAACCAACAAGGGAGGACCCACCTTTGGGTCATCGAGAACGAGACCTAGGACCATACCTTAGAACAAGTGGGAAACCTCTAGAGACCCTCACTAGTCACACATGAAAGGTAGATGTCAAAAGAGAGGAGAAGTCCCTTGAGGATGCCTTCAATAGGAATTAAGCCAGAAGGAAATTGTAGAGATAAACACCAAGTCCTGCCGTCTAGAACTAGAAAAAGGAATAAATCAAAAGGGATCTAGTTAGTATGAATCAACAAGCGTGATGACCCCAAAGCCAAGGGAGAGGAGAAAAGGGAAGGGAAGAATGCCTTGCTAGTTGGAGAGCACCAACAAACGTAAGAATAGATAGAGGGAGTAGAATCGATGAAAATAGGCTGGAAACTTGATAGTTGGAGACGAGCAGACTCAATACGGGGATGGAATAGGACGAATGAAAATGGAAAAGTCATATAAGGAGTCTAATATCTATATTCTAGGGACATAGGAGCATGGAAGATACATCAAAATCCAAGGGAAAAATAATCAAGAATGAAATAATCTAGATCATAAAGGACGAGAACATGAAGGAGTACACTCTAAGGAAAAGAGTGAAAGGATGTGGTTCTAACCACAAGACAAACTAGGCCTCAAGCCCAGGGTGGAGCCATTGGGCGCAAGAGTTCTACTACCGGGGGCAACCAAGTTCAAACGCTAACAAAAAGGGAACTCGAGTGTGAAAGGACGGACTAGAGGACCCGAAAAAGAAAGTAACACTGAGAAGGACAAATGAAACAACCCGAAGAGATGAGGGGCCAAGGAGTCCCAACAGACAAGGGCGTAAAAGAACCCTGGTCATTTTGAGAGCGTATGGAGCTAGAGCACTCTTCCATAGTTCCAATGGCACCCTTCAGAGCTTCTTTGATTGGGATATTGTCCGTCATCAGAGCTCTGGTTTTTTGCTGGCTAGAAAATGCACTCTTATTCTTCTTTGCTCGATTGTGGGATGATGAGGATGAATAGAGGGGTACTCTTTATATAAGCTCGGCAACTGTTCAGGCTACCCACCGGCATAAGACTCGTCCTCCAACTCAGCTGCTGGCAACCTGACCGGAGAGTTTTTCGAGTCGTCAGAGACTCCAGCTTTTCTAGCCTCTCTCTCTCCTCCGTTCTCTATGTCAACGTCTGAAGGTTGAAGATGATGACATGGTGGTCGTGCCATGTGGCGGCTATGATTGGCTAGTTTTTCTAACGTGGAGGTCCAGCTCGGCTGCCGCGTCAGCTGTTGACCCGTTGATCAGACACATGGTAGCCTCTCATTGGCTGCATATGTCTGCGTGGCATGCTGATGGGTCGCCCTCTAATTGTTGACAAGACACGTGATAGCCTCTCATTGGCTGCCCGTGTCTGTGTGGCTGCTGACGGGGTGCCCTTGACTGTTGACCGGTCTGGTTTGTTGACCGATTAGACCGTTGACTGGTCCGGTTCAACCGGGTTTTCTGTCCCGAATTCGAAAATCAGCTGGGTCGAACCCGATTCAACTGGTTTTCTAAAATTTAAAAATTTCTAAATTTGTCTAAATTCATTTTCTATCTAATGGTGGTCTCAATTTCCAAAATTAACATTTTTAAGCCACTAGAAAAATGAATTAGTGAACTGGTTCACTATGGTTCATCCCGATTCAATCCAGTTCGGGTTTGGTTCACCTTGAACCGGTCTGGTTCTATCCTCAATTCCAGTTCCCGATTCTTCCTTGTAATTTTCGTGAATTGTTTATCACTTGGGATTTTCCTATTTCCCACGTTAACTATTTTTTGTTCGTTAATCAGCTCATTTCTTTGCATATAAGTCTATACTGGTTCTTTTCCCAATTTTCTCTGGTCTTGAAGGACGAGTTTGACAACTCTCCCCTCCTTTTAGGAGTTTTGTTCTCAAAGCTTTGTTGTTCTTCTCTTCTCTTGGAAGGAATCCCTGAACGGTCCCCTTAGGGTACTAGTCGATATCCTTCCGTTTTGGGTCACTTCCCTTGCCTCACCCTCCCTTACTCCTTGGGAACTAGTTAGTTTGGCTCGCCCTTTTCCTCGGTGTTCATGAACTCTCTTAGGTCTGATACTCCCTACAACGTCGACTTAAACTTTCGCTCCGGGGGTTTTGACTGGACTCGAGGTTCCAACACACCCAATTGCACTAGAGAAGTGTAAAAGGGATAGCACAATGAAGTTTCTTTAGAGCTTGAAACAGCGAGCTCCTAACCGACCCAACCTCGACTCTCTTGGCCCTTCCATCACCCACATTGGCTATCTCTGATTGCCTAAGACCTTCCATAGCCCCTTACAGACCCCCTATAAGTTTAATTTTGCCTCTCCTCGTAAGAATTTGTAAGTTTCAGAGTTGCACCCCCCAAAACTTCTCTCTTCAAATTCCTGCAAGACAATGGTGAATTGCAGCTATATTTAGTCTTGGTAGGTTCCCCTTGACTAGTACTAACTGCCCCCACCTCATGCTCTGACCACCGCCCCTCTATCAGTAAGATACACAAGCTTTCTCTCTCTATTGTAAATTTTTTAGCGAAGCTCCGACGAGGCTTAAAACTCAACCAAATTAAAAAATTCGAAGTGTAGGACGATTGAGGGGAGCTGGAGGAGACGAATTGAGGTAAGAATTGAAGAAATTAAGGACTTACAAGCCACCAATTGGATGAAGTAAGATCTAAAAGTTCATATGCTTGAATGGGGGAACAAGATGAAGTTCAATTTGGGGATTTTGGGGACTTTTGTGTAATTTTTGAAAAATTGAAGGACCAAAAGGCAAAATTTTGAAATTGAAGGTGTTTTCATGAAATTCACCCCAATTAAGTGCTAATTGGGCAAAATAGAAGGCAAATTGGAAAATTTGAAAAGTTGGGGACCAAATTGTAATTTTTGGAAAATTAAGGACTAAATGGCTATTTTGGTAAATTGAAGGCCAATTGGTGAAATTAAAAGAGTTAAGGACCCAAGAAGAATTATTGGAAAGCCCAAGGGCTTAATAGAGATTAAAGGGACATAAGGGACCTAGGCACAATTAAGGCAAGATAAGGGGCCTAGGTGCAAATACGAGAGAATGTATGACCCTTTAGTCAACGCGTCCTGATACGGACACTTGTACCATGTAGGAACGAACTACTCAAGTGTCGTCTCCTGAAAGCACACCGAGGAGAGAGACTCCACCGAGATCACCGGGTGAGTGGGAATCACTATAACGTCTAGTTCAGTCAGAAGGACGATTCTTTTGAAAACGATTTTCTTGGAATTAGCCTCCCTTGACTGGGTGACTCTGCTTAAAATGTTTGAGAGCTAATTCCGCAGCTTAGGCTCAGTATGCTAATGGGCCGAAGGCTGATGGATATGGGTATGGACCCGTCTAGAACTAGTGTATGAGGATTGATGCTAAAAGACCCAAATAATGAGAAATTGTGTGTGACACCTGCCGAGCCAAGTCTGAGTTGTCGAGCTTGTTGGGTCAAACTACTACTCTGCCGAAGCCAGGTCGTCAAACCTATTGGGCCAGTACGCGTGGGTCGAAGCCAAGCCGACAAACCGTTGTGATAGAGGGCCAAAGATAATGGCTATAACTTAAAAGACTATTGATTGTGCATGCATTATGATGTTTGGGCCTTCTGGACACCTGCATGAGGTAGTGATGGAGCTCAAGGACTGCTGGATGACCAGGGTGCATAAGGGTGGTATGTCATCTAGTAGGTCATAAAGCTAGAGGAGCTTCGTGCGCATTGAGATCGAGGCAGTAGGGGAAAGGAGGTCTCGTCCCACTAAGCATACATGATGAAGTGATCAAGGTTTGAGGGTTAGACTATTGAGGATCACCCAAACTCCGAGTAGAGGCAGTGCGCCTCTATCAAGGTGGACTGTAAAGGCGCTCCGATTCACAAGTGGAATGGTCGGGGACCGTTTTACGAACATGTGATTCCTTCTATGATAGGAGGGTGATTGTTGATCTTGTGAAATGTGTGAATAACAACAAATTAATAATTTAAAGGACAGATAAATGAATTTAAGTAAAGGTTATACTAATTTCCCTCACTAAGTATTTCATACTAATTCCCCCCTCTCCCCCTTTTTCAAGCTAGCTCCCAGACAGAAAGCTCCCGGACGCGCTTGGACCCTCAAGGTATGTTTTCTACCCCCTATTTAAAGTAAGGATTTGAACGTAAACACACCTTTACCTTCCCTATCTCATTCGGGTAGGAATACCCGTATGATGCAGGAAAGGGTTGCGGGTTGATCACTGATCCCGATCAAACCGGGTTGTGGTATGACAAGGTAGGCCATGATGGGGGAACAGACCAATGTTCCCACGAAGGGAGGAAGGCTACCAACCCCAAAGGGAGGGGAACGCACCCCTTCCAAGGAGAGGCCCCTACTGCCCCAGGTGCCGGAAAAACCATGAAGGGGCATGTGTAATGTGCTATGGGTGCGGGCAACTCAGACATTACATAAGGAATTGCCCAACGCCATGGGAAAACACCTCGTGAAATGCTCTCCAACAACCGCCCAGAATTTAGAGGGCACCAAATGGGGGAAAGAAGGTGCCCACCCGAGTATACAACCTAACCTAGGATGAAGCTCGGAATAACCCCAGCTTAGTGGCTGTTATGTCTCAACCTTCCCTTTGAATTGAATCTGTAGTCTCGAGTCCTGTAGTCCCCTCTTTCTAGATTCAATAAAATGCATTCCCTCAAGGATTTTGTTAAATCTCCCCAGGTTTCGTACAAATGTTTGGGAAAGAGATATATGTTCTCTTTGATTTAGGGGTGGAGCGATCCTTCATCATGGAGACCCTGGTTCCAGACCTCCCTAAGAGTCTCTCTCCTCTCACACCACCTCTTAACATCCTTATGCCATTGGGAGAGGCACTAGCATGACACGATCACCTTAAAGACTGCAAAATACAGATAGGAGGGATAACCTTAGAAGCCGACTTGATTCCCCTTTTGCTAAAGGAAGTAGAAGTCATCCTAAGAATGGACTGGCTAAGCACACATCAAGCCCATGTAGACTATGTGAATAAGAGGATAACCTTCCACGCTCTTGGAATGAAGGAGGCTGTATTTGAAGGGGGCAAGGGAAAGGCCATAATACACCTGGTGTCCTACATGGAGGCGCATGACTTACTGCGAAAGGGGTGTATGGTATTCTTCATCTAGATCACTTGCAAGGATTTGTCAGAGAAAAGACTAGAAGAAATTTCAATAGTCAATCGTTACCCCGACGTCTTCCTAGAAGAATGACCCGACCTACCCCCGGATCACCAACTAGAGTTCAAAATTGAAGTGGTGCTAGGAACCCACCCCATATCACAAGCTCCCTACTGTATGGCGCCCGCTAAACTGAAGGAGCTGAAGGACCAATTGGATGAACTACTAGAGATGGGCTTCATATGCCCGAGCCAATCCCCGTGGGGTGCACCGATTCTATTCGTCAAAAAGAAGGATGGAAGTATGAGACTTTGCATCGACTATAGGAAGCTGAACTAGGTGACCATTAAGAATAAGTACCCTCTCCCCAAAATAGATGAGTTATTTGACCAGCTACTGGGAGCAACCTATTTCTCCAAGATTGACCTACAGTCTAGTTACCACCAGTTGAAGATTTGGGAGGAGGACATATAGAAGACCGCATTTCGATCACAGTATGAGCATTACGAATATAGGGTGATGCCCTTTCAACTGATGAACGCACCCGTAACCTTCATGGACTAGATAAATCGGGTGTTCCAGCCATACCCAGATAAGTTCATGATCATGTTTATAGATGATATACTCATATACTCTCGAACAAAAGAGGAGCACAAGGCGCATGTTAGGCCCCAACCCAGTTTGGTTAGATCCCCGTGATCAGCCAGCCGCTCCCTTGGTTTAAGAGGGGTTTCCCTCCTTCTTTTAATCAAGAGGAGCCAGGGGTAATTCAAAGTTTGTTCCCTAGAATAGCATAAATTAATTAACATGCAAGCTTAAAAGTGACATTAAGCATACCTAATGGAGGGTACATCTTCATGTTTTATTTTATCATGTTTCCTTACTCCTGAAAAGGGTATAAGAGAGGGGGTGAGTTCTACAACTTAGTGAGTGGGTGTTGGGAGTGAGTTTTTAAGAACAATAACTTCATTTAAATTGTGTCGAGGTATATCATTTCTTTTAAAGGAATTTCTCCACAAAATTTGGTTTTAAAAACCCTTTTTCTCATTTCCATATTAGGCGTGTTTAGCAGACAACACACGCCCTTCAACAGGGAGGGAACACACATTCGCAGGTGCAGCCCGTCCACTGCACCCACTTGTGGCTAGGAGCGTCTTTATCGGCCCCCAAGATAGAAACCCATCCACTTCTACCCTAGGTTTGAGTGGATGTTCTCGACATCCGGCCCTTAGATCCGAATGCCACTTTGTGTCCGTAAGAGGATAGAGACCTAATCCCAACCCTAACCTGGTCTCATGCATAAGAAGCTATTCCTAGCTTCCCGACTGACTGACACAACGTACTGCCCTTATCTCTACTATGTCATCCAGTAGCCCTTAGGACTCATCACTATTCTTCTTGGGCATCTTGATGGTCCTGTACCACAAGTACATGCACAAACAATAATTTGTTTTTCACATATGGCCATTGTCTTTGGTGTCGATGGTCCGACGACCCCAACCCTCAACCCGACCTGTTGATGTTTGTCAAGGTCAGTATATCAACCTGGCCCTGACGCACTACCGCCAGTCCATCGAGTATTATCGGTCTAGACTCGGTACCATGGCAAAATAACATAACAATTTCAGTAGAAATTTCATGGCTTTCCTTTACTCAAATTTGTTTACGAGCTCCAACTTGTGCCCATTGACCTTGGGCCCACTACATGTGATTTTTCCAAAATCGGGCATTTCGCCCCATAAGTTAAAAAACTGAGGCCTCTGGCTTATCTGAGTTGTTCTAGCTCCCGTTAAGAAGGTCTCCCAAATAGTTTAACCAATGGCACACAGTTAGGTCACTAATGCAAACTTTTCCCCAAATTGAGTCTCAAGGTTTCCAAAATTCCCTTTTGAGTCCTCAATTTACTCAAAATTGTATAAGTGGCACAAGTTTTCCAAATTTCCAATTTGGTCCCCAACTTTTCAAAAATTACAATTTTGCCCCTACTTTCCAAAAATGGCAATTTGACCCCAAATGTTAAAAAAATTGACCAATTTGTCCCTCAACATCTTTCTCATGGCCAATTGGCCTTCAATTTTGAGAAATTGCAAAGTGGTCCCTCAATTTTATGAAATTCCCAATTTTCCCCAAAATTCCCCCCAATTTTTCCATTTCAAACTGACCAAATTTGATTTATTCAAATTGGCATTCAATTGATGTTAATTGTTTCAATCAGAGGTATAAATTAGTTTCCACACTTTCATACGATTCAATTGAGCTTTGAATTGCATGAATTGAGGCCGAAACGAGCTCAAATGGAGCTTCGCTAAAAAATCGTTTGTAGAGAGAGAAAGCTTTGAAAGTTTTCCATTAGAGGTGCGCTAGTCTGAGCTCTCTTTTTGGGAAGATAACTCTTGTCCTGATGTTCCTTCTAGAACCAAGAATTGCTACAATTGACATCGAATCGAGAGAGAATTTCATCAGTGAAGTTTCGCACTCTCTCTCTAACTTCAATCGTAAATGACAAAAGAGGGCAAATTGGCTTACCTTTCATCTCTGTTGCAGTTGTGTGAGGGTCGTGGGAGTGTCGGAAAGGCTTGGTTTTGCTGGGGGAGGGCTGAATTTTGCCAAATTTAGCTCGACCAAAATAGGGCAGCTTCGGTCTATCGAAGCTGCTTCACTGTTTGATTCCGCCGGTGCTTCTCTAGTGCTCCTCGAGTCGAAAAGAAGGTGCCATCGGGTAGCTGACTTCCCCCGAGTCTATAAGACCCAACCTTGCCTTCTAAGAATGAGAAAAATGCATATATCGGAGCTCTGGTTTGAGCTTCACCGAAAAATGGAGAAGTTGTGAGAGAATGGAGATTTCAAGTGTGTGGAGGATGAATGGGGATGAGCTCTTTATATAGGGAGCTTGGGGACCCTCTTCCCCACAACTTTCCTTTTTGGTCAACCTTATCCTCGCCCAGAAATGACTTGATCCGAGTCATTTTTCCTTCATCGGCATTATCGATTTTCTGCATTGAATGAACAGTTTTTTCATCTCGAGGAAGAAGATGACATTGTTCCGAACCGTACCAGACCAATTCAATACGTAAATCGGCCGGTTCAGGCCCAATTCGACCGATTTTCTCAAAATTAAGAATTTATAAATTCATCTAAATTCATTTTCTATCTAATGGTGGCTTCAATCCCCCAATTTGATCATTTTAAGCCATAAAGAAAAATGAATTTAGAAACTAATTCAAGTATGGATCAAATTGGTTCAATTCGGTTCTATCCAGTTCATGTCTGGTTCACTCTGAACCGGTTGGGTTTTCTCTTTCCATTTGTCCCAAGGTTCTTTTCCTTGTTTTTTATGACTCTATGAGTCACTTGGGGTTTGTCAGTTTCCTATTTCACCCTTTCTCTATCAGTTAAGGTTCATGAATCGGCTCAGTTTTCTCTCTTGAGTTGACTGGTTCTTTCTCCGATTTTTTTCTTATATTGAAAGGATAGGGTTTACAACTCTCCCCTCCAAAACTATGTTAACAATCATTTGCACTGAGAGTGACTTTCCTTGATGTTGTCCTGAGGTTTGCTCGATATGTTATCACTTTGGCTATTCCTTTCACTTGGTCCTTTAGCCACGTACTTGAGAAGTCTTTCTTCTTTTTTTTTTCCATTCACACCACATAGTGCATCACAATCAATCATGTCCAAACTGCCTATCCCAAGGTACCTCCTTAGGTTTACTTGTTACTCTATTTAGTGTAAGACCTTTCTTCTTAAGGATCTCTATTCATGTCATTTGGATTGGACATTCCATATACATCCAATCATCTATGTTCCCCATCATTTCCTAGATTGTTGATGCTCTTAGTTTAGCATCCCTTAGGACCTTTTTGTCCTTATCCCTTGGGTTTTGATATAACATCTTCCATATCTTATTTTGGTCCTTCCTCCATTTTTCGTTTACCACGATTCTAGTTCCATTTCTTAGATTTGACTAACTGACTTGGTCTTACTTGGGTCACCTTTTGTGGAACTGTTGGCACTACATGTTCTTTACAACATGATTTATTCTGAATTTATCTTTGCCCATTATGGTTTCCAAAATGTGTATCCTTGATAATGGTTCATGCCTTTCCATCCGTTTAGGAGTCGTATGGCTTCGTTCCTTCCTATAACCCAATAGTGTTTCCCAACTATCTTTTATGTCCTTTACATTTCTTATTATCAGAATTGTGTCGGTTCCTTTATCAACTCATTCTTTAGCAACTTTTCTATGGTTTTCCCCCGGTTCCAATCATCGATTTTCCTGATAGCTTATCGACACATTGAGATCCTTTCTCACTTATGTCCTTCATCATTTACATTGGCACCTTTTACTCAAGGGCTTTCCTTTCCTCCATCCTTTCTTGCTTGCTTATGACCATTCACCATTCCTCATTCCGAGTTGACCCTTTTCTTTGGTCTACATATTGATTCCTTGTTTGGGGGTCTCCCCTTTATTGTTTTAATTCTCTACTATGTCCTTCGAAGTATAGACTTCCATTTTAGGGTTATGCCTTCAATCTTCTTACCATTTACTCTTCTTACCATTCTCTACTATGTCCTTGAAGGTTCATTCCCTTTACTTCCCTACACTCTCTTTATTTATTTTATTTTTTGGGACATTTGCCTGCTTTTAATTCTCCGTTATCTTAAAATTCCCATTTCATCCTCTATTCCCTATCCAACGAACTTCTAGTTTTCGGGTCTTATTTCATGTATTCAACACTATGTCTAGCTGTCATCCTTTAAGCTCCATTAATTGAACGTGGACCACGACAAGTCTTGATGTTTGTGGTCATTTCAATTATCAACTTCTTAATTGGGAGGGCTTACTTCTCCAAGGTTTCTCAGGTAGTTTTTCCTCTATTTCCTTATTATGGGCAATGCACTTTTTTCTTACATGTACGATATCTTTCAATGTTATCTCCCCATCTAACCGTTCCTTAGGTTTAACTTACTCCTTGGGCTCTTGGGTAACTTCCCTTGAAACTGGTCCTTTATTCCTAACTTGCATTCCATTTGAAATTTACCTTCTATTCCACATTAGTTGGGTTCATTACTTCTCCGTTGGAATATATAGGCCTCTTTAGGGCTCCCTTCCTTGGTTAACATCCTCCTCTTTTCCTCAGATTTCCTTTTCCTCCATTTTTCTTGGGTATCTATCTCTGCGTCCATTTCTTGATATCCTTTGATGCCATCCTTTCCTGCTTTTCCTTACATCGATGAATCTTACTAGCACATCCCTTGTACCTTGTATTTATTCCCACTTGTGCTCACTAAAACCCGATTTCTATTAGGGAAGGGTTTTTGATTTCTTTCCTTCCGAGGTTTCTAAATCTCCTTTAGAGAGTTTACTTAATCCCTTTCGTGGCTCGAGTTTGGTCATCAATTAGTTCTCAACTATTTATGTATTCAAGGATTTCTTCATCCTTCTTTTTCCAATGTTTTGGCCTTTCCACCTTTCCCTTCCTTGTTGGAGTTTAAATTTATGGTTTTCTCGAGGGTCAGTTCGTTAATTGCCTCGTTCCCAATTTCTGTGTTTGCCATTTTTGAGGGGGTTCTTGTACCTTACCTCTCCTCCTATTTATCTTTCATTCAACTGGTTCTTCTTAGAGGTGACTTAATTCCTCTTGGTTTCTTAACTCTTGTACGAGGGCTCGCTCAATCCCTTAGGGTCCTTAGACTTCCTCCTACTCTTCCTGCATCTTTTGATGCTGCCTTCCCTTTCCCTAGTTTTATTCTATTCCTTGACTCTGCTTTCCTTATACTGGACTCCTTATGAGCACACTCTTTTCCCTTTTTTTCCTATTCTTGGTTAGCATATGTCCTTTCTAATGACTCCCTTTCTAGGTAGGCTCTTGGTTTCTTTATGGAAAGTCCCTTTCTAGTCTTTTGTCTTGTTGCCTTGTTACTCGACGTTTCCTAGTTCTTGTGGGGGAAATAGGTCGGCTATCTTGGGGTTGGTGTTAATTAGAAGTGACCAGTAGTCTTCCTCCCTAGGTGGCCTTCTCTTTAGGTATTACCTAGTCATGATTGATATACTCCAATCTATTAGTTGTACTTATCGTTATCATGGAGAGTAACTTTTAAGGAAAAACAATGAGCTTTATTTATTAAAAGAGGTAATTTCTTGCTGCACTTGGATTATTACAAGAATTCACTTCTTCTTAGTCCCTTGGAGTCATAGGCTGGGAATATCCTCTGAATGGTTTCAGGATTCGTGGTCCGAGGGCTTTGATGAACTAGTTTACGTCCATCCATACTCCTGTTGGACTTCCCTAATAGGACGGACTTCATGGAATACCTTGAGCCTGTACCTTCTTAGCACCTCATTCTCACACTCATAGGTCAACCTCATCCATTGGGAAGGGTTGAAGTTGGATTGAGCTGGTGAGGGTACTTGGTGGGCCTTCATAAAGGTGGCATGGGCATCCCAATACTTATCTAAGGCCTCCTTCTTAGTTGGAGTCTTTTTAGGCTGTTGTGGGGCTGGTGGGGGTGTTAGGCTCCTTGGAGGAGAAATGGGTTCTTCTTGTCTTGGAGGAGGATATATGATGCCCTTTGGCTCTAATAATGCTCCAACAAGTTTCCTATAGTTTTCGACCATATGCTTAGGTACTCTCCTTTCGACCTCTAAGAACCTTTGGACAGTTGCCTCTCTGGAGGGAGGCATCTTTTTCACGATCTTGTGTGTCGATTTGGTTCGTACAACGAATTTCCTAGGAACTCTTCTTCCTATAGGGTAATTAAGTTTTTGTTAGTGCTAGGGCATAATATTGATAATGCTTTCCAGTGAGTTTTTAAGAACAATAACTTCATTTAAATTTTGCCGAGGTATATCATTTCTTTTAAAAGAAGTTCTCCTCAAAATTCAGTTTTCAAAACCCTTTTTCTCATTTCCATATTAGGTTTGTTTAGCAGACAACACATGCCCTTTATTAGGAAGGGAACACACATTCATAGGTGCGGCCCGCCTATTGCACCCACTTGTGTCTCAGAGTGTCTTTACCGGTGACCAAGATAGAAGTTCGTCCACTTCTACGCTGGGTCTGAGTGAATGTTCTCGACATGACCCAAATGCCACTTCATGTTCGTATGAGGACAGAGACCTCATCTCGACCCCACCCTAGTCTCATGCGCAAGAAGCTACTTCGAACTTCCCGATTATCTGGCACGACGAACTGCCCTTATTTCCACCATGTCGTCCAGTAGCCCTTAGGACTCATCACTACCCCTCTTGAGCATCTTGATGGTCCTGTACCACAAGTGCATGCACAAACAATAGTTTTCACATATAGCCATTATCTTTGGTGCCACTAGTCTGACGACCCCGACCATCAACCTGACCTGCAGCTGTTTGTCTAGGCCGGTCCGTCGACCTAGCCTTAATGCACTGCCGCCAGTCCATCGAGTATTGTCAGTCTTGACTCGGTACAATGGCAAAATCACATAACAATTTCATTAGAAATTTTATGGCATTCCTTTACTCAAATTTGTTTATGAGCTCCTGCTCATGCCCATTGGCTTTGGGCCCACTGCACGTGATTTTTCCAAAATCGGGCATTTCGCCCCATAAGTTCAAAAAATTGAGGCATGTGGCCTATCTGTGCTATTCTAGCTCTTGTCAAGAAGGTCTCCCAAATAGTTTAAGCAATTGCACATAGTCAGGGGAGAACACTTTTGACAAAAAGTATCTTTTCCACTTCATCACCCCAACCGGATGTGATGATATCTCCGTTACAACCGGTAAATGGGTTTCTTATTTCCTTAAGGAAGTTTCCTATACCAATCGGGTATGATCATCCCTACTTACAACCATTAAGTAGGTTTTCTTTTCATAAAAGTAAGTCATCATACCAACTAGGTATGATATGATTAAGCCCACTCACAAGTGGTTTTTCATTTCTAAAGTGCTCACCATCCCAAGAGGGTATAATGTTAGATAATCCCACTCACCCGATGACCCTGACGCATTCGTCCCCAGTCAGTTTTTGAGTCTACGCGAGCTTTCTCTTGCTTGCGTTCCGATCACACATGTCCCTAAACAATTTGGGTAGCCTTCTCAATTACGGTTTGGCATAAAAGCATAGGCTCACAAATTATCGAATAATTGCACTTAGGTCCCTAAAGTTCATTTTTCTTAACTTTATGTCCCTAATGCCAACTTTTCCCCAAATTGAGTCCCATGGTTTCCAAAATTCCCTTTTGAGTCCTCAATTTACTCAAAATTGTATAGGGGGTTCACGTTTTCCAAATTTCCAATTTGGTCCTCAACTTTTCAAAAATTACAATTTTGCCCCTACTTTCCAAAAATGGCAATTTGACACCAAATGTTCCAAAAATTGACCATTGGTTCCTCAACATCTTTCTCATGGCCAATTGGCCTTCAATTTTGGAAAATTGCAAAGAGGTCCCTCAATTTTATGAAATTCCCAATTTTCCCCAAACTTTTCCCCCAATTTCTCCATTTCAATCTGACCGAATTTGATTTCTTCAATTTGGCCATTCAATCTGGGTTAATTGTTTCAATTAGAGGTATAAATCAGTTCCTACACTTCTATATGATTCAATTAAGCTTTGAATCACATGAATTGAGGTCAAAACGAGATCAAATGGAGCTTCGTCGAAAAATTGCTCGTAGGTGAGGCGGTCTGAGCTCTCTATTTGGGAAGATAACTCTCTTACTGAGGTTACTTCTAGGATCAGGAATTGCTACAATTGATATCAAATCGAGGGAGAATTTCATCAGTGAAGTTTCACACACACTTTCTCTAACTTCGACCAAAAATGATAGAGGTTGGCCGAATTGGCTTACCTTTTAGCTCTGTTGCTGTCGTGTTCAGTTCGTGCGGTGTCAGGAAGGCTTGTTTTGGCTGGGGAGGGCTAAATTTGGCCGAATTCAGCTTTCCAAAATAGGGCAACTTTGGTCCATTGGAGCTGCTTTACTGTTTGATTCCACCGGTGCTTCTCTGGCAATCTTCAGGTTGAAAGGAAGGTGCTATCAGGTAGCTGACTTCCCCCCGGAGTCTATAGAATGCGACCTTGCCTTTTGAGGCTGAGAAAAATGCCTATATCGGAGCTCTGGTTCGAGCTTCACCAAAAAATGAAGTAGTTGAGAGAGAATGGAGATTTCATGTGTGTGGAGGATGTATGGAGAGGTGCTCTTTATATAGGGAGCTCGAGGACCCTCTACCCGACAACTTTCCTTTTTGGTTGAGCTTATCCTCGCCCTTAAAAAACTTGATTGAAGCCATTTTTCCTTCGCTGGCATTATCTGTTTTCTGCATTGAACGAACAGTGCTGTCATCCTGAGGAAGAAGATAACACTATTCCGAACCGAACCGGATCGGTCCGATCGAGTTTAATGCATAAATCAGTCGGTTCAAGCTCAATTTGACTGGTTTTTTAAAATTAAAAATTTATAAATTTATCTAAATTCATTTTCTATCTATGGTGGCTTCAATTCCCTAATTTGATCATTTTAAGCCACTAAGAAAAATGAATTTAGAAATTAGTTCAAGTATGTATAAAACCGGTTCAATCTAGTTCCATCTGGTTCATGTCTGGTTCGCCCTAAATCAATTGGGTTTTCTCTTCCCATTTGTCCCAAGGTTCTTTTCCATGTCTTTTTATGACTCTTTGAGTCACTTGGGGTTTGTGATTTCCCATTTTACCAATTTTCTATCGGTTAAGATTCATGAACTAGCTCAATTTTGTCTCTTGAGTTAATCAATTCTTTCCCCGATTTTTTTCTTATCTTTAAAGGACGGGGTTTACAACGCACCTAGAGACCACCCTGAGTACCTTGCGGGAAAATTGGGTCTATGCCAAATTCTCAAAGTGTGAGTGTAAACCCCGTCCCTTAAAGACAAGGAAAACAGGGAAAGAACCGGTCAAGCCGGGTAAGAAAATCGAGCCGGTTCACGAACCCCAACCGTTAGAGAAAGGGAAAAATGGAAAATTTACAAATCCGTAGTGACCTAAAGGGGTAAAAAAAGTCATAGAAAAGGACTTTAGGATGAATTGAAGGTGAAAACCAAACTGGTTTAGGTCAATCAGACTTGAACCGGATTGAACTGGTTTGAACCACTACTGAATCGATTTCTAACTTCATTTTTCTAGGTGGCTTAGAAAATTCAAATTTAAGAATTGAGGATGCAATTGTATAGATAATGAATTTACAAATTTTTTATTTTAAAAAACTCAGTCGAATCAGGCTTGAACCAACCGGTTTAAGCATTGAACTTGATTCAGACCAGTCCAGTACGGTTCGAAATAGTATCGTCTTCTTCCTTCGGATGACAGCACTGCTCAGTCGCTGAAAAATTGAGTAGTGCTAACGAAGATGAAAAGTCTCCGGTTAGGGAGTTTCAGACAATTAATGACTGCAATTAAGGCGCTAATTAGACGGCGAAGAAGTCCCCGAGCTTCCTATATAAAGAGCCCCTCATTCATCCTCCTGACACCAGAAAACTCCATTCTCTCTCAATTGCTCAATTTTCCGGTGAAGCTAAATCAAGCAGTGTCGATGAAGATGAAAAGTCTCTGGTCAGGGAGTTTCAGGCAATTAATGGCCACCATTAGGGCACCAATCATACGTCCAAGAAGTCCCCAAGCTTCCTATATAAAGAGCCCCTCATTTATCCTCCTCACACCAGAAAACTCCATTCTCTCTCAATTGCTCAATTTTCTAGTGAAGCTCGATCCAAAGCTCTAATTTGGGCATTTTTCTGATTCAAAGAAGGTGTGGTTGTGTTCTTTGGATTCGGGGAGAAGTTAGCTACATGCTTGTATTCTCCAATTGCTTCGAGAGTCGCCGGAGAAGTGCCGGTGTGATCAAACAATGAAGCAGCTCCGGCGGACCGAAGCTGCCCTATTTTGGCTGAGCTGAAAACGGCCAATTCGAGCCCTACTCAAGCTAAACCAAGCCCTTCCAACACCTCCATAGACCTCTACAGCTGAATTTGAGTGAAAAGCTTCCGTTTGTAATTTCCAATTAGTGCTAGAGAGAGAAACAATGAAACTTTACTGACCAAAATTTGCCTCAATTCGACATTAGTTGATGAGATTCTTGATCCTAGGAGCAATCTTAGGAGAAGAGCTATCTGCCCAGATCGAAAGCTCGGACCACCGCGCCCCTGATGGTAAGTTTTCGAAGCATTTTCTCTCTATGTCCAATTTTCTGGCGAAGCTCCATTTGAGCTCATTCCTGCACCAAATCGTGCGATTCAAAGTACAATTGATTTTTATGGAGGTGTAGGAACTCTAATGTAACTTCAATTTCAACAATTAAACTCATTTGATCAATTAATTTGATGAAATCAAATGCAGCTCATTTGGAAGGTAGAAATTGGGGGAAAAATTGGTGATTTCAAAAATTTGGGGGACTAAAGTGCAATTTCATAAAATTGAGGCCAATTGGGCATGATGAAGTTGTTGAAGGACCAACTGGCCAATTTTTGGATTTTTGGGGTAAAACTTACCATTTTTGTAATGTAGGGGCAAAATTGTAATTTTGGAAAAGTTGAGGACCAAATGGAAAATTTGGGAAACTTGAACCCCTTTTTGTGATTTTGAATAAATTGAGGTCCTAATGTGAATTTTAGAAGTTTCGAGACTCAATTTGGGAAAAAATCGGCATTAGGGACCTAAAGTTAAAGAAAAAGAACTTTAGGGACCTAATTGCAATAAATAAAAAAGTTTGAGTATTTCATCCAAATGCGATGAATGAAGGCTAATAGGCCAAGGAATAATGAACAAGGATGTTCATATCATGTAGGGACATGAAGTACTGGGAACGCTATCATGGACAAGCTCGCGTGAAGATAAAGAATCAGTTAAGAGTAAATCACTTTGTTATTGGGTGAGTGGGATTTTTATATCATAACTGGTTGGGATGATATGCACCTCAGAATTGAAAACCCACTACTAAGTGGAATTTTAACCATCACACCAGAATGGATTGATGTAGAAATTACGCAGAAAAACTATTTACCGGTTGTAAGTAGATCATACCCAGTTGGTATGATAAACTTCCTATAAGGAAGTAGAAAATCCGCTTATCAGTTATAAGTGGAGATGTTCTCACACTTGGTTGGTGTGATGGGCAGATGAAAAGAATATTTTGTCGAAAGTGCTCTCTCCTGACTATGTGCCACTGCTTAAACTTTTTGGGAGACCTTCTTCCTGGGAGATTGAATAGCTCAATTAGGCCGGAGGCCTCAATTTTGTAACTTGGGTGCTAAAATGCCCGATTTTGAAAATATCGTACAGTTTGCCCAATACCAATTGGCACGAGTAGGAGCTCGTAAACAAACATGAGATTAAACCATGAAAACTTTAATGAATGATGTGTTTGGCCATAGTACCAAGATAAGACCGACAAGGCTCGATGGGCTAGCGGAAATGCATCAAGACTAGGTCAACGGACCAGTCAAATAAACAACTGTAGGCCAGATTGAGTGTCGTGGCCATTGGACCATAGGCACCATGACTAACTGGTATGACAAGAAACACAAACCCAGTAGCTTCCCTTTTCCCTTATCACCACCATGTCATCCAACAGCCCTTACAATGCATTACTACCCCTCTTGGTCATCTTAATGGTCTTGAACCTCAAGTGCACGCACAAACAAAGTTTTCCTCAAAAGCCATTTAATTTTTGGTGCCACTGGTCCAACGGCCCCGACCCTCAACTTGACCTGTAGCTATTTGTCTTCACTGGTCCGTCGACCTGTCATGTCGCACTACTGCTAGACTATCGAGTATGTCAGTCCTATCTCGGTACCATGGCCAAACAATTCATTTACTTAAGTTTTCATGGCTTAGAATCATGTTGGTTTACGAGCTCCTACTCGTACCAACTGGCCTAGGGCCTACTGTTAGAGATTTTTAAAATCGGGCATATTAGCCCCCAAGTTCCAAAACCGAGGCCTCTGGCCTAACAGAGCTATTTGAGCTCCCATAAAGGTCTCCCAAAATATTTAAGCAGTGGCACATAGTTAGGGGAGAACACTTTTGACAAAATACTTTTCAACTATCCATCATACTTACCAAGTATGAGGACATCTCAGCTCATAACCGATGAACGAGTTTTCCACTTCCTTCGAAAAAGTTTTATCATACCAATCGGGTATGATCTACTTACACTAGTAAGCAGTTTTTCCATGTGGTTTTCACATCACTCCTCTCAGATGTGACGTTTAAAATACCACTTAGCAGTGGACTTTCATTTTCGAAGTGCTTATCATCCTAATCGAGTATGATATAAAAATCCCACTCACCCGTTAATGCAGTGAATTTCTCTCGACTGGTTCTTTGTATTAACACGAGCTTGACCTAGCTCGCGTTCCCGGTACTTCGTGTTCCTACACGATATGAACATCCTTGTTCATTATCCCCTAGCATAATAGCCTTCATTCCAAATGAATGAGAAAACTAAACTTTACATTTATTTCCAATTAGGTCCCTAAAGTTATTTGTCTTTAACTTTAAGTCCCTAGTGCTGATTTTTCCTTAAATTGAGTCTCAAAACTTTTAAAATTCACCTTGGGACCTCATTTTTTTCAATTTCACAAAAGGGGTTCAATTTCCCAAATTTCCAATTTGGTCCCCCAATTTTCCAAAATTACCATTTTGCCCCTACTTTACAAAAATGGTAAGTTTTGCCCCAAAAATTCTAAAATTTCCCAATTGGTCCTCCAACATCTTTATTATGCCCAATTGGTGCTCAATTTTATGAAATTGCACTTTAGTCCCTCGAATTTTTTAAATTCCCCAATTTCCCCCCAATTTCGGCCTTCTAACTTTGTTGAATTTGATTTCATCAAATTGAATAATCAAATGGGTTTAATTGTTTAAATTGAAGATAGATTAGAGTTCCTACACCTTCATATGATTCAATTGCCCTTTGAATCGCACGATTTGGTGCCGGAATGAGCTCAAATGGAGCTTTGCTGGAAAATTAAACTTAGAGAGAGAAAGCATCGAAAGATTACCATCAGGGGCGCGACGGTTCGAGCTTTTGATCTGGATAGATAGATCTTGTCCTGAGGTTCCTCCTAGGATCAAGAATTGCATCAATTGATGCCGAATTGAGTGAGAATTTTATCATCAAAGTTTTGCTAGTTCTCTCTCTAGCACCAGTCGGAAATTGTAGAGGTGAGCCAAATTGGCTTACCTTTGAGCTCTTATTCAGTTGTAGGAGGGTTGTGGAGGTGTTGGGAGGGCTTGGTTTTGCCTGAGAAGGGCTCAAATTGGCTAATTTTAGCTCGGCCGAAATAAGGCAGCTTCGGTCTGCCGGAGTTGCTTCACTGTTCGATCACGCTAGCGCTTCTCCGGTGACCCTCGAAGAAAATGGAGACTACATGCATGTAGTTGACTTCTCTCCAGTTCTAAAGAACCTGACCTCATCTTTTTTGGCTCAGAAAAGTGCCCAAGTCGGAGCTCTGGTTCAAGCTTCACTGGACAATGGAGTAGTTGAGAGAGAATGGAGTTTTAAGGTGTGAAGAGGATGAATGAGGAAGGGCTCTTTATAAAGGAAGCTCGGGGACTTCTTGGCTGTCCGATTGGTGCCTTAATGGTGGTCATTCATTGCTTGAAACTCCTTGGCTGGAGACATTTCAGCTTCGTCAGCGCTGTGTGATTTTATGGTAAGTGAACAGTGTTGTCATCAGAAGGAAGAAGACGACATTGTTCCAAACTGGACCGGTCGGGTCTGAACCGAGTTCAAAGCTTAAATCAGCCGGTTCACCCCTAATTCGATCGAATTTTTCAAATCTAAAAATTTCTAAATTCATCTAAAGTCATTTTCTATCCAATGGTGGCCTCAAATCTCAAATTTGATTTTTTTAAGCTACCTAGAAAAATGAATTTAGCATATGGTTCAATAGTGGTTCAAATCGGTCCAAACCGATTTATTCTGGTTCGGATCCGGTTCACCCGAACTATTTTGGTTTTCATCTCCAATTCCTCTTAAAGCCCTTTTTCATGACTTTTGTGACTCTTTAGGTCATTTAGGATCCATAAATTTCACGATTTTCCCTTTCTCTATTGGTTCCGGTTGATAAACTGACTGGGTTCATAAATCGGTTCAATCCTATTGGATCCGGTTTATCTAAATCGATCTGGTTTTTCTCTTCCAATTTTTTCTAAGGTTCTTTTCCAAGGTTTTATGTATCATTTGGGTCACTCGGGAGTTGAAATTTTCCCAAATTGCCCATTGTCTGATGATTGGTTTGTGAACCGGTTCGGTGTTTCTCACTCGGTTTGACCGGTTCTTCTCCTCGATTTTCCTTAACTCCAAAGGTTGGAGTTTACACCAGGCCTTACCCTTTGTCAGGTATGCTTAATTATTTTATGTTGTATTTTTATTGATATATGTTATTCTAGGGAACAAGGTTGAGATTTCGCATGGCTCCTCTTGAATTAAAGAAGAGGGAAATCCTGGCAGAGTTTTTCATAGAAGCCAATGCAAAAAGGTGGTGGGACAATGTTAGAAGCTTGCATACCACCACCCCCACATGGGAACAATTCAAGGAGAGGTATACGGAGGAATACCTAGCTTCGCATCTGATCAACAAGAAGAAGCAAGACATCCTGTGACTCTGACAAAGGCTTAACTCTATCTCGGAGTATGAAACTAAGTTTATCGAGTTAAGACCCTTTGCCACGACCTAGCTAGACATGCAGATATATGCCAATGATTTGTGGACTATCTCAACATGGACATACGAGAACGGATGGGAGTGCTAGGACACCCCTCGGATCTGGCTGCCATCATCAACATGACTCATATATGTGAATGTCTAGTACAGACAAGACGCTGTTGGATAGAATAGGCCAACCAGAAGGAGGAAGTAGGGTAGAACATCAAGATAGGTCAATCGGAGCCAGGTGGGAAGAGATGGGGGACAAAAATGGGGTTCCTTAGGAGAAATGAAGGTTATCATGCCCAAAGGGAGGCAAGTATAATCCCACAAAGGAGAGGCTCCTATTGCCCCAAGTGCTGGAAAAACCATGAAGGGTCATGTCGAGCATGCTTCGAATGCGAACAACTCGGACACTTTGCAAAAAGCTACCTAGCCCTTCGAGGCAATATACAACGGAGTACCAATCAACCACCTCAGGAGAACCTAGGGGCACTAGACGGGGGGGAGGTGCAAGACCTAGCCACTATGTCGAGGGTACCAACCAGAGTATACAACCTCACCCAGGATGAAGCACGAAAGGATCCTTGTACCGTAGCTAGTACTTAGCAAAATTCCCTTGGACAAATATTGCCAAAACCTTGTTATTCGGTATCATATAATAAATGAAAGTTATATTCGCTACAAAAATAAACTTGTTATTAGATACAAGTAGGAGAAAAATCCAAAGGACGTATCCACTGAAATTCCAAAGAAAGGGAATCGAGAAGGATGGCATCCAAGAATGTCATGAAGTAGATTTAAGGTTAGATGCCCTCAAGGTTACACAAAATAAGACCCGAGAATTGGAGATAACTCGGATATAAAGTAAAGGGGTGAACTAGGAAATTAAGGTAAGTGAAGGATTAAAGGTGGGCAAAAGTTCTAATTCAAAAGGGTGTAATAATGTGAAAGAAGGAAACCTTCAAGGAATAGTAAGAAGTTCAAACATATAGCGCCTAAGGTGGAAGTCTCTACTTTGAAGGACATAGTAGAGAATGAAAACCGTAAAAGGAGAACTCCCCAAATAAAAGGAATCAACACGTAGACCGAAAGGTGTCAAATCGGGATAAAGAATGGTGAAATGGTCATGAGCGAGTAAGAGTGGATGGAAGAAAGGAAAGTTCT
Organism: Trapa bicornis; assembly: GCA_030064425.1. Classification (NCBI taxonomy): domain Eukaryota; kingdom Viridiplantae; phylum Streptophyta; class Magnoliopsida; order Myrtales; family Lythraceae; genus Trapa; species Trapa bicornis. Next base: position 17,955,683 of record CM057758.1, on the reverse strand, counting down.
TGGGTAATGGATGCCATTGGACATGATGAAGGACATAAGAGAGGAAGAACCCCAATGTGTCAGTAAGTCATCGGGAAACCCAATGGTTGGAACCAGGGAAAAAACTAATAAAGTTGGTAAGGAATGAGTAAATAAGGAAAAGTCAACACGATCATGATGTAAAAAATTTAAGGGATGATTGGACAACACTGAAGGTAGTTGGGGAACACTACCGAGTAATAAGAAGAATGAAGCCACACGACTCCTAAACGGTTAGAAAGACATGAACCATTATTAAGGACAAATGTTCTAAAACTATAATGGATAAAGAAATTTCTAGAACATGTCATGCTGTATGGGACATGTAGGTCCAACAGTCTCAAGAAAATATTACTCAAGTAAGAAAGAGTCAGTTAGTTAAACATGACAAGGTCAAACATAAAACCTGCACCGAAGTTGTAATAAACAAAATATGGAGGAAGGACCAAAATAAGGTAGAAAGGGAATAACATCAAAACCCACAGGGTTAAGGATGAAGAGTCCGAAAGGATGTTGAGCTAAAGAACATCAACGACCAAGGAAATAAATGGAAATGGGGAAGATCAGACGTCTATGGAACATCCAACCTAATGACATGGATAAGAACCCTTAAGAAGAAGAGTCTTACCCTAAGCAGAGTAAGAAGTGGACATAAGGATGTACCTTTAGACTAGTGGGTAAGACATACCTAATGATGATAAACTCCATGGAGTGACAAAATAATTGAAAGGAAAAGAATTTCTTAGGCACGTGGTTTAAAGGGGCGAGGTGAAGGAACCACCAAAGTGGCAACATGTCAAGCAAACCCCAAGAGGACATCAATGGAAGTTACTCTTGGTGCAAAGGATTGCTGACTTAGTTTTAGGGACAAAACCCCTAAAAGGAGGGGAGAGTTATAAATCTCATCCTTTAAAGATAAGAAAACTGGAAAAAGAACTAGTTAATTCAAAAGAGAAAACCGAGCCGCTTAACAAACCCAAATCGATAAAAAAAAAGGATAAAATGAGAAATTAGAAAATCCCAAGTGACTCAAATAGTCATAAAAATCATGGAAATGAAACTTGGAACAAATGGGAAGATAAAACTAGACCGGTTTAGGGTGAACCGGATTAAACCAATTTGAACCATACTTGAACAAATTTCTAAATTAATTTTTCTTGGTGGATTAAAATATTCATATTAAGAAATTGAAGCCACTATTAAATAAAAATGAATTATGATTAATTTACCAAATTTTAATTTTAAGAAAACCAGTCGAATCAGGCCTAAACCGACTGATTTTTGCTATTGAACCCGGTCGGATTGGTACAGTCCAATTTGGAATAGTGTTGTCTTCTTCCTTAGGATGACAATACTGTTCATCAATGCATAAACTTTCCTTCTCTGGTGATGGAGTAACTACTCTTATTAGGCCATTTTTGGGTGAGGATAAGCTCGACCAAAATGGAAAGTGGTCGAGCATAGGGTCCCAGATATCCCTATATAAAGAGCTCCTCTCTATTCATCCTTCACACACCTCAAATCGCCATTCTCTCTCAACTGCTCCATTTTCAGGTGAAGCTCAAACCAGAGCTCTGACTTGGGAAATTTTCTTGGCCTTAGAAGGCAAGGTCAGGTCCTACAAACTCTAAGGGAAGTTAGCTATGTGACAACAATCTCCTTTCAACCCGAGGACCACTGGAGAAGCATCGGCAGAATCAAACAGTGAAGTAGCTCCAACACACTGAAGTTGTCCTGTTTTGGCCGAGCTGAATTCAGCCAAATTCAGACCTCCACTGGCTAAACCATGCCTCCTCGACACCCCTACGACCCTCACACGGCCTTAACAGACCTGAAAGGTAAGCCAATTCGGCCCTTAATTTGGTCCCTTAATTTACTTAAAATTATGTAAGGGGCTTAGATTTTCCAAATTCCTAATTTGGTCCCTAATTTTTTAAAAATTATGGTTTTTCCCCTACTTTCCAAAAATAGTCAATTGACCCTAATTCCTTAAAAATTGGCCAATTGGTCCTACAACATCTTTCACATTGCCAATTGACCTTCAATTTTGAGAAATTGCATGGAGGTCCCTCAATTTTTCGAAATCCCCAAAATTTCCCCAATTTCTTCCCTAATTTCACCCCTTTATACTAACCGAATTTGATTTTTTTTCAAATTGGCCATTCAATCGGAGTTAATTGCTCCAATTGATGGCATGGATCGGTTCATACACTTCCATATGATCAAATGGAGCTTTGAATTGCATAATTTGAGTCCGAAATGAGCTCGAACGGAGCTTGACCGGAAAATTGTTTGTTGAAAGAGAAAGCTTCGTAAGCTTACCATCGGAGGTGCAGCGGTTCGAGCTCTCGATCTGGAGAGGTACCTCTCATCCTTAGGTTCCTTATAGGATCAAGAATTGCTACAATTGAAGTACATAAGAGGGTGAATTTTGTTAGTGAAATTCGACATTTTCTCTCTCTAACACAGATCTGCAATGACAGAGGAGGGCCGAATTGGCTTACCTTTCACCTCTGTAGAGGTCGTGTGACGGCCATGGGGGCATTGGGGAGGCTTTATTTGGCCAGAGGAAGTCTGAATTTGGTCGAATTCAGCTTGACTAAAATAGGGCAACTTCGATCTATCGGAGCTACTTCACTATTTGATTCCGTCGATGCTTCTCTAGCGGTCCTCGGGTCGAAGGGAGGTTACTATATGGTAGCTGACTTCCCCTAGAGTCTATAGGACCCGACCTTGCCTTCTTAGGCTATGAAAAATGCCCAAGTCGAAGCTCTGATTTGAGGTTCAATGAAAAATGGAGCAGTTGAAAGAGAATGGCAATTTGAGGTGTGTGGAGGATGAATGGAGAGGAGCTCTTTATATAGGGAGCTCGGGGACCCTCTGCCCGACTATTTTCCTTTTTGGTTGAGCTTATCCTCACCTGAAAATGCACTAATCAGAGAAGATATTCCTTCTCTGGAGAAGGATAGTTTTTGAACTGATGAACAGTATTGTCATCCTGAGGAAGAAGATGACACTATTCCGTACCAGACCAGACTGGTCCGACCGAGTTCAATGGCGAAAATTGGCCAGTTCAGGCCCGATTCGATCAATTTTCTCAAAATTAAAAATTTCTAAATTAATCTAAATTTATTTTCTATCTAATGTGGCCTCAATTTTCCAAATTGAGATTTTTAAGCCACTAAGAAAAATGGATTTAAAGACTAGTTCAGGTATTGTTCAAACTGGTTCAATCTAGTTCAGGTGCGGGTCACCCTAAACCGGTCTGGTTTCCCCTTACAATTTACTTCATGGTTCTACCTCATGAATTTCATGACTTTTTGGTCACTTGAAAATTTCCAATTTACCATTTTTACCCCTCTTTATCATTCATGGTTCCTTAAGGGGTTCGTTTTTCTCATTTAATTGACCGGTTCTTTCTCGGTTTTCCTTGATTCAAGGTGATGGGTTTGACAACTTTGCCCTCCTTTTTGGAGTTTTGTCCCCAAAACTAAATTATGTATCATTTATATTGGGAATAATTTCCATTGATGTCAATTGGGGTTTGCTTTGACATGCTATCGCTATGGTTGTTCCTTCACTTAAACCTTTAAACCACGTGCTTAAGGAATTTCTTTTCCTTTCCACTATTTACTCGCTCTCAAGAGTGTATCCTGATTAGGTATGTTTTACCCACAAGTCCAAAGGTACACCCTTAGATCCACTCCTTACTCTGCTTAGGGTAAGAATCTTCTTTTTAGGGGTTTTATCCAGGTCATTAGGTTAGATGTTCCATACATGTCTAATTGTCCATATTTCTATTTATTCCTTTGGTCGTTGATGTTCTTTAGCTCAACATCCATTTAGACTTTTCATCCTTAACCCCGTGGGTTTTGATATGATTTCCTCCTCATCTTATTTTTGGCCATTCCTCCATCTTTTGTTTACTATAGCTCCGATTCCAATTCTTAGGTTTGACTTCATTATGGTTAACTAACAGACTCTTTCTTACTTGAGTCACATTTTCCTGGGATTGTTGGACCTACATGTCATTTACAACATGACATGTTTAGAAATTTCTTTGTCCATTATAGTTCTAAAACATTTTCTCGATAATGATTCATACCTTTCCAACCGTTAGGAGTCGTGTGGCTTCATTCCTTCTTGTTACCTGGTTGTGTTCCCCGACTACCTTCAGCATTATCCAATTGCCCATTTACATTTTGACATCTTGATCATGTTAGTTTTGCCTTATCTACTCATCTCTTACCAACTTCCTTATTGGTTTTCCTCGGGTTCCAATCCATCGGGTTTCTCAATGACTTACCGACTTGTTGAAATTTTTCCCTTCTTATGTCCTTCCTCATTTCCAATGGCGTCCTTTACTCAAGGACTTTCCTTTCTTAAATCCACTCTTACTCACTTATGACCACTTAACGATTCTTTATTCTAAGTTGATCCCTTTTGGTCTATGTGTCATTCTTTATTTGGGAAGTTCCCTTTGAATGGTTTCATTCTCTGCTATGTCATTCAAAGTAGAGACTTCCACCTTAGGTGTAAATGACCCTCCTCTGTCATTTCCGATCAGAGTTAGAGAGAGAAAGTGTGAAACTTCACTAACAAAATTCTCTCTCAATTCGTTGTCAATTGTAGAAATTCTTGATCCTACAATTAACATCAGGACGAGATCTACCTTCCCAGATAGAGAGCTTGGACCGCCGCACCTTTGACGGTAAGCTTTCGAAGCTTTCTTTCTCTACGTACGAATGATTTTCCGCTGAATCTCCGTTTGAGCTTGTTTTGGCCTTAATTCATTCGATTCAAAGCTCAATTGAATCTTATGGAAGTGTAGGAACTGATTTATACCTCCAATTGAAGAAATTAACCTCGATTGAATGGCCAATTTGATGAAATCAAATTCTATTGGTTTGAAAGGGGGAAATTGGGGGAAAATATTTGGGGGAAATTAGGGATTTCAAAAAATTCAGGGACCTATTTGCAATTTCCCAAAATTGAAGGCCTATTGGCCATGGAAAAGATGTTGGAGGACCAATTGGTCAATTTTTGAAACATTTAGGGTCAAAGGGAATTTTGGAAACCTTGGGACTCAAATTGGGAAAAAGTTGGCATTAGGGACCTAAAGTTAAGATAAATGAACTTTAGGGACCTAAGTGCAATTAATCGATAATTTGTGAGCTTAGGCTATTATGCCAAACCATAATTGATAAGGCTGCCTAAATCATGTAGGGACAAGTGTGACCGGAACATAAGCAAGAGAAAGCTTACGTAGACTTAGAAATTCGGTCGAGGATGAACATGCCACGGTTATCGGGTGAGTGGGCATATTTACATTATACCTGGTTGGGATGGTGAGTACTTTAGAAATGAAAAACTGCTTGTGAGTGGGCTTAATCACATCATACCTAGTTGGGATGATGAGCTTACTTTTATGAAAAGAAAACCTACTTACTAGTTATACGTAGAGATGATCATACTCAGTTGGTATGACAAACTTTCTTAAGGAAATGATAAACCTGTTTACCAGTTGTAAGCGGCAGTGTCATCACACCCGGTAGGTGTGATGAAGTGGAAATAATATTTTTGTTAGAAGTGTTCTCCCTTGACTGTGTGCCATTGCTTAAACTATTTGGAAGACCTTTTTGATGGGAGCTAGAACAACTCAGATATACTAGAGGCCTCAGTTTTTTGAACTCATGGGGCTAAATGCCCGGTTTTGGAAAATCATGTGCAATGGGCCCAAGGCTAGTGGGCACGAGCAGGAGCTCGTAAACAAACTTGAGTTGTGAAAGCCATAAAAATTTATAATGAAATGATTGTGTGATTTCACCATGGTACCGAGTCAGTACCGATAGTACTCGATGGACTGGCAACGGTGTGTTAGGGTCAGGTCGACGGACCGATCTAGACAAACAACTTCAGGTTGGGTCAAGAGTTGGGGCCATTGGACCAATGACTCTAGAGATAATGGTTATATAAAATTTATTGTTTGTCAATGCACTTGTGGTATAGGACCATCAAGATACCCAAGAGGGGTAGTGATAGGTTCTAAGGGCTACTGGATGACATGGTGGAGATAAGGGCAGTTCGTTGTGCAATTAGTCGGGAAGCTCAGAGTATCTTCTTACGCATAAGACAAGGGTGGGGTCGAGATGAGGTCTTTGTACTCATATGGACATGGAGTTGCTTTTAGGTTTGAGGGTTAGATGTCGAGAACATCCACTGAGACATAGGGTAGAAGTGGACAGACTTCTATCTTGGTGGCCGGTAAAGACGCTCTGAGCTACGAGTGGGTGCAGTGGACGGGCAACACTTGCGAATGTGTGTTCCCTTCCTGATGAATGGCGTGTGTTATCTGTTAAACACACCTAATATGTAAATGGGAAAAAAAATTTTTGAAAACCGAATTTGAGGAGAACTTCATTTAAAGAAAACAACAACCTTGGCACAATTTTGCTAAAACTATTTGTCCTAAAAATTCACTACCAACACCCACTCACTGAGTTGTAGAACTCACCCTCTCTTTTATACCCCTTTTCAGGAGTAGGGAAACCTGACAAAAGAAAACACAAGAATGTACCCTCCATCATGTATGCTTAATGTCATCTTTAAACTTGCATATTTATTGATTTATGCTATTCCAGGGAACAATATTTGAATTATGCCTGACTCCTCTTGACTAAAAGAAGGGGAAACCCTTCTTAAACCAAGGGAGCGGCGGGTTGATCACGGGGAATCGACCAAACTGGGTCAGGGCGTGACAACTTGAGTGGTATCAAAGCATTGTTCCCTTGAAAGTATTATCAATACTATGCCTTGACACTAACAAAAGCTTAACTACCATGTAGGAAGAAGAGTTCCTAGGAAGTTCGTCGTGCGAACCAAACCCCTACATGAGATTGTGAAAAAGACGCCTACCTCTAGAGAGGCAGCCGCCTAACGGTTCTTGGAGGTTGAAAAGAGATTACCCAATGATATGTCCGAAGACTATAGGAAACTTGTTGGAGCTCTATTAGAGCCAAAAGACATCACATATCCTCCTCCAAGGTAGGAAGAACCTATTCCTCCTCCAAGGAACCCGACACTACCTCCAGCCCCGCAAGAACCTAAAAAGACTCCAATTAAGAAAGTTGCCTGGGATATCTATTGGAATGCCCACGCCACCTTTATGAAAGTCCACCAAGTACCCCCACCAGCTCAACCCAACTTCAACCCTCTCAATGGATGAGGTGGACTTATGTGTGCGATGCTGAGGTATTAAGAAGGTACAAACTCGAAACAATTCATGAAGTTCGTCATATCAGGGAAGTCGGATGAGAGTATGGATGGACGTCAACCAGTTCATCAGAACCCTCCAACCATGAATCCTAAAACCATTTGGAGGCTAACTCCTGGCCTATGACTCCAAGGAACTAGCAAGTAGTGAGAAATCCTTGTAATAAGGAAAATATGGTAACAAACTACCTCCTTTAATGAATAAAGACTCTTTTCTTTACTTAAAAAGTTAGTAACACAACTAATAGATTGGGTACACCAATCAGGACCCGAGATAATTGATGGAGAGGAGATTATATAAGAAGGAAGACTATATGTCACCTCTAGTTAACCAACCGAAATAGTTCCCCCACAAGAGCTAGGAGCACAGAGTAACAAGGCAAGACAAAAGACTAGAAAGGGAGTTTTTCTGGAGAGGAACCAAGAGCCTACCTAGAAAGGGAGTCATCAAAAAAGACATACCCTAACCAAAGAAAGAAGGAAAGTGTGTTCATAAGGGGTCCAATATAAGGGAAGTAGGGTCAAAGAAAGCAGATAAATCTAGGAAAAAGGAAGTCAGCATCGAAAGATGCAGGAAGAGTAGAGGAAAGCCTAAGGACCATAAGGGATTGAGAAAGAGCCTTCATACAAGAGTTAGGAAACCAAGAGGAATTGGGTTACCTTTGAGAAGAACCAGTGTATGAAAGATAACCAAGAGGAGAGGTAAGGTACAAGAACCCCTAAAAAGGGGGGGGGGGGAACACGGAAAACCTCTTCAGGTAACTCTAGGATAAGACACGATAAGAGGGAAGAGGGAAAGAAGTTTGCTAAGAAGAGAACTCTGGAGGAATGTGTAAGTACCATTGAAAGAATTATTAATAGGCAGATGGACATAACGTAAAGTGCTAGGAACCCACCAACAATTAGGAACTCCTTGAAGGAAGGATTGAGACCAAAAAGGGAATTAGAGGACGGAAAGGAATAAAGGGTGGATAACCATAACAATGTCAGAAGGGTGTACGAAAGGAAAGAAGGAAAGGTCTACAAGGAGCATTAGGGAGGTTGAATGTAGAGAATCCCAAGATGGAAGTCCCTAAGCAAAAGGATGAAGGGAGGAAGTGAGACCATGAGAAGAAAATTTCCAAGCTAAGGAATGAAAGGGTGGATCATAAGAGGCAAAAACTAAAATAAGAGAACTAAGAATGGGCATAAGTTTTTAAGGATGTCTCTTAGTGATAGGTGCAACTTGCTTTGGAAAAAGGAGAGTAGTTAAGTGGGAGACAACGAGAAATAACGAAATGATAATGGAAAATAAATGACGCCCTATGAAGGACCGAAAAATAGCAAGGACTACATTCTAAAAAGGACAACGTGATAGGCATTGAGGATGAGTAAACTCAAAGGACAACTATTCCAAAACAAGTGACCAAGGAGAATAGTGGGAATGTGGTAGTTAACAAACTTACCCTCTAAAAGACCATAAATTTGATACTAGCAAGGAAGGGAAAGGTGTAAAGGTCAAAACATTGGAAAGGAAGAATGAAGAAATTCTTGAAGAAATAAATGACCGGGAACGAATCGACGACCAAACCCAAGCCATGGAAGGGATTAAGTTAGCTCTCAAAAGGGGATGGAACAACCTCGAAAGGACAAAGGCCGAGAACCTTTAACGAATAGGAATAAAAATAGTGGTGAATAACAAGTTGGGACCTTAACCAAAAGAGAAAGGGAACAAAGAGAAATTTACAAATCCCGAGTGACCTAAAGAGTCATAAAAGTCATGAAAAAGAACTTTGGGACAAATAGGAAAAGAAAACCAAACCGGTTTAGGTGAACCGGACTTGAACAGGATTGAACCATCATTAAACTAGTTTCTAAATTCATTTTTCTAGGTGGCTTAAAATATTAAAATTGGGAAATTGAAGCCATCATTGGATAGATAATGAATTTAGAAATTTTTAATTTTGAAAAACTTGGTTGAATCGGGAGTTCTAAACCGGCCGGTTTAAGTATTGAACCCAGTTCAGACCGGTACAATCCGGTTTGGAACAGTGTCATCTTCTTCCTTCAGATGACGACACTGTTCATTCACAGGAAGAATGGATAGTGTAAACACCACCCTTTGGAGTTAAGGAAAACTGGGAAAAGAACCGGTCAAACCGAGTGAGAAAACCAAACTGGTTCACAAACTCGATCATCAAAGAACGGGCAAATTGGGAAATTTAAAACTCTTGAGTGACCCATCATAAAAACCTTGGAAAAGGACCTCAGGACAATTTGGTAGAGAAAACTAGACCGGTTCAGGTGAACCGGATTTGAGCTAGATTGAACTGGTTTGTGAATCGAGTCAGTTTATGAATCAGAACTGATAGAGAAATAGAAAACTGGGAAATTTATGGATCTCGAGTGTCCTAAAGAGTCACAAAAGTCATGAAAAAGGACTTTAGAATGAATTGGAGATGAAAACAAAACCAATTCAGGTCAAACGGATCAAAACTGGATTGAACTGATTTGAAACACTATTGAACTAGATGCTAAATTCATTTTTCTAGGTGGCTTAGAAAATTCAAATTGGAGAATTGAGGCCACCATTGGATAGGGAATGAATTTAGAAATTTTTAATTTTGAAAAACTTGGTCAAATTGGGCCTGAACCAGTCGGTTTACGCTTTGAACCTGATTCAAACCAGTCCAGTCCGGTTCGGAAGAGTGTCATCTTCTTTCTTCAGATGATAGCACTATTCACTCACTAGAAAATCGAACCAATGCCGATGAAGAGGAAACGTTTTCGTTCAGTACATTTCAGGCCATCAATGACTGTAAAAAAGGTGCCAAACAAACGACCTAAAAACCTCACTCTTTCTCCATTCATCCTTTCTGCAACTGAAAACCTCACTCTTTCTCAACAACTCGGTTTTTTGGAAAAGCTCGCACCAGAGTTTTGATATAGGGTCTTCTGAGCCAAAGAAGGTGTGGTTAGGTTACTTAGACTCAGGGAGAAGTATGCTACATGGTGGTAGTCTCCAATTGCTTCGAGAATTGCTGGTGTGATCGAACAGTGAAGGAGCTTCGATGGATCGAAGCTACCCTATTTATGTTGAGCTAAAATCAGTCCAAACCAAGCTCTACCAACACCTCCTCAACCTTCCTACGACCAAATTAGTGTAGAAAGATAAGGCAATTTGGCTCCCCTCTTTAAATTTCGATCGGTGCTACAGAGAGAATTGACAGATTTTCACTAACTAAATTCTCCCTCAATTCGACATGAATTAATGTGATTCTTGATTCTAAAAAGGACCTCACGATAAGAGCTATCTGTCCATATCAAAATCTCGGACCGCGACGCCCCTATTTGTAAACTTTCGAAGTTTTATCTCTCTACGTTCAGTTTTCCGCCAAAGCTCTGTTTGAGCTCGTTTCAGTGTCAAATTGTGCGATTCAAAGTGCAATTGAATCATATGAAGGTGTAGGAACTCCAATTTAACTTCAATTTCGATCGGTCAATTTGATGAAATCAAATTCGGCTAAGTTGAAAGGTTGTAATTGGGGAAATTTTGGGAATTTTGAAAATTTCAGGGACTAAAGTGCAATTTCATAAAATTGAGGGCCAATTGGTCATAATAAAAATGTTGGAGGCCCAATTGGGCAATTTTTTTGGAATTTTGGGGTAAAACTTACCATTTTTGTTAAGTAGGGGCAAAATGGTAATTTTGGAAAAATTGGGGACCAAATTGGAAATTTGGGAAACTTGAGATCTCAAAGTATATTTTTTAAAGTTTCGTGAATCAATTTGGGGGAAAAATCTAAATTCGGTACCTAAAGTAAAGGAAAAGAAACGACCAAATTGCAAATATTTGAATAGTTGTGTATTTTATTCATTCATAATGAATGAAGGCTATCAAGCCAAAGGATAATGAACAAGGATGTTCATACCGTGTAGGAACATGAGGTATAGGGAACGCTAACTAAGACAAAGCTCACGAGAAGACTAAAGTCGATTAAGAAGAATTCACTGCGTTATAGGGTGAGTGAGATTTTTATGTCATACCCGATTGGGGTGATAAGAAACTCAAAAATAAAAACCCACTACAAAGTGGAATTTTAAACATCACACTTGAATAGAGTGATGTGGAAATTACGTGGAAAAACTATTTACCGGTTATAAGTAGATCATACCCGGTTGGTATGATGAACTTTCTCGAAGGAAGTAGAAAACCCGCTTATCGGTTATAAGTGGAGATGCCCGCACACCCAGTTGGCGTGATGGATATGTGAAAAGATTATTTTGTTAGAAGTGCTCTCCCCTGAATGTGTGCCACTGCTTAAAATTTTTGGGAGACCTTTTTGATGGGACTCGAATAGCTCAGATAGGACGGAGGCCTCGGTTTTGGAACTTGGGGGCTCATATGCCTAATTTTGAAAATCTTGTACAGTGGGCCCAAGGCTAGTTGGTATGAGCAGGAGCTTGTAAACAAACATAAGTTTAAGCCATGAAAACTTTAAAGGAATTAAAGGAGCAGCTAGATGAGCTATTGGAGAAGGGCTTCATACACCCTAGTCAGTCTCAATGGGATGCATCAGTCCTATTCATAAAGAAAAAGGACAGGAGCATGAGGCTGTGAATAGGCTATTGGAAGTTGAACCTGATCATCATAAAGAACAAGTATCCACTTCTAATGATTGATGACATGTTCGACCAACTAAAAGGAGCAGCCTACTTCTCCAAGATAGAACTTCGGTTAGGATACCATCAACTCAGGATCCGAGAGGAAGATATTCCTAAGACTACATTTCAGTCCCAATATAGACATTATGAGTTTAGGGTGATGTCTTTTGGCTTGACAAATGCCCCTGCAGCCTTCATGGATTTAATGAACCGAGTGTTCCAACCACATTTGAACAAGTAAGTGATAGTATTTATATATGACATTCTTATATACTCACAAACTAGGTTGGAGCACAAAGAACATCTAGCTATCACTTTAGAGATACTATGAGAAAACTGCTTATATGCAAAATTCTCCAAGTGTGAGTTCTGGTTGTAGGAGGTAGGTTTCTTAGGGCACATAGTGTCCAAGGATGGAGTCAAGGTAGACCCAGAAAAGGTGGAAGCCATATCCCATTGGAAGGCGTCCAATAATCCCTCTCAGATACGTAGTTTCTTGGGATTGGTGGAATACTACAGGCGGTTTGTGTAGGATTTCTCTAAGATAGCTGCCCCTTTGACTCGTCTCACAAGGAATGGAGTAGAGTATAAATGGGATGAAAACTGTGAGAAATCCATCTTGGAGTTGAAGACCCGTTTGATAACAGCACATGTATTCTCTCTGTTTGACCCAAGTGTAGGGGGGTACACTGTCTATAGTGATGCATCCGGACAGGGACTTAGATGTGTATTGATGCAACAAGGAAGGGTTATCGCCTACGCTTCACGACAACTTAAGGTACATGAGAGGAACTACCCTACCAATGAATTGGAGTTAGCGACAATAGTGTTCGCCCTCAAGATCTAGCGACACTACCTATACAGGGTTAAGTGTAGGATATATACTGATCACAAGAGTCTTAAATACTTCCTAACACATAAGGAGTTGAACCTCCACCAAAGGAGGTGGCTAGAATTGGTTAAATACTATGACTTGTGATAGAATATCACCCCGGGAAAGCCAATCTATTGGCAGATGCCCTAAGTTGTAAGTACCAAACCAATGCGGCGCAGATAAAAACAATCTACTTACCCTTGTTGCAGTAGTTGGGAAGAATGGAGGCGGATCTTAAGGTGGACAAGAAGGAGAAATGCTTGCTTGCTGATGTAGTGGTAAGACCCAATCTAACAGAGCAAATTAAGGTTCAACAAAAATTGGATAAGGAACTCTAATTGTATTTGGAGCCGGTCAACAGAGGGACGAAACCAGACTATGACCTTCGAGGCGACGGAGTTCTAACCTACAAGGGTAGAGTGTGTGCACCTTAAAATAAGGAACTGGAGAGGTTAATTTTGGAAGAGGCGCATGACTTTGTTTATGCGATGCATCTGAGCAATACTAAGATGTATCGCACCCTCAAACAAGGTTAATGGTGGAAAGAGATGAAGGGGGATATTGCAAAATATGTAGCCCAATGCTTGTCCTATCAACATATTAAAGCTGAGTATCAAAAACCATTAGGACTACCACAACCCTTGCCAATCCCCGAATGGAACACATCACTATGGATTTTATCATAGGATTACCTGTGACTAGAAACGGACGAGACACAATCTTGGTCACTGTGGACAGATTGACCAAGTCTGTCCATTTCCTACCTATAAGTGTGATAGATTCAGTGGAACAACTGGCCATCTTATACATGAACAACATAGTGAAACTCTATGGCGTCCTGGTAAGCATATTATCAGATAGAGACCCTAGATTTACCTCGAGGTTTTGGCCTAGTTTGCAAAGTGTCTTGGGAACCAAGCTCCATAAGAGTACGACATTTCATCCTCAGACCGATGGATAGTTTGAGCGAACAATCCAAACCCTAGAAGACATGCTAAGGGCGTGCATACTCACCATGAATAAGAATTGGGAGGAATACTTCTACCAGATGGAATTTACGTATAATAATAGTTATTAGGCCATTATTCAATTGGCCCCTTATGAGGCCTTTTTTTGATGACCATGACGTACCCCTTATTTTGGGGAGAGGTGGAAGAAAGGAAGCTAGAAAGGGTTGAACTAATCAAGAATGCAACAAAAAAGATCAATATCATCAAAAGCTGACTTGAGGCCACTTAGGACAGGCAAAAGAGTTTTCCAGATCATCGGAGAAGAGATCTGGAATTTGATGTGGGGGGACCAAGTGTACTTAAAAGTATCCCCATGGAGGGGAATACTTAGTTTTCAATAACGGGGAAAGTTGAAACCAAGGTACATCGGTCCTTACCTAATAATCCAAAGGGTAGGTAGGGTTGGTGACATATAAATTAGAACTGCCTCCTGACTTACAAAGAATACATGATGTATTCCAAATATCGGTACTCCGGAAGTACCAGCCTAATCCTAGCCATGTGTTGGACTGACCTTCACCAGAATTAGAAGAGAACCTAACTTACCAAGTAGAACCGGTGCAAATCATCGACTAGAGAGACAAAAACCTGAGGAATAAGAAGATTCCTATGGTCATGGTTCTTTGGCAGAACGGACTCGTGCAAGAGAAGACATGGGAAATTGAAAGCATTATGAGGCACGGGTACCCTTAGTTGTTTGATATGTAAACTATCTTGGGGACAAAACTACTAAAAGGAGGGGAGAGTTGTAAACCTCGTCCTTTTATTAATAAGAAAACCGGGAAAAAAACCAATCATTTCAAAAGAGAAAACCAAGCCGGTTCATGAACCCCAACTGAGAAGGGAAGGGTAAATTGATAAATTTTCAAATCCCAAGTGACCTAAAGAGTTATAGAAACCTTGGAAAGGAACCTTGGGACAAATTGGAAGAGAAAACCAGACTAGTTCAAGTGAATCGGACCTGAATCGAATTGAACCCATTTGAACTGGTTTGAACCATCATTGAACCAATTGCGAAATTCATTTTTCTAGGTGGCTTAAAATATTCAAATTAGGGAATTGAAGCCACATTGGATGGAGAATAAATTTAGATGAATTTGAAAATTTTTAATTTTGAGAAAATTGGTCGAATCGGGCCTGAACTGGCTGGTTTAAGCATTGAACCCGGTTAGACCGGTCCGGTCCGGTTCGGAACAGTGTCACATTCTTTCTTTAGATGATGACATTGTTCATTCAATAAATGAATGTATAGTGCCGATGAAGAGAAATTGTCTCCGTTAAGGCTGTTTTAGGGTGAGGATAAGCTTGACCAAGATGTGAAACGGTCGGGTAGAGAGTCCCCGAGTGCCCTAGATAAAGAGCTCCTCTCCATTCATCCTCCTCACACCTAAAATCTCCATTCTCTCTCAACTGCTTCATTTTCTGATGAAGCTTGAACTAGAGCTCCGACTTGGGGCATTTTCTTAACCTCAAATGGTGAGGTTAGGCTCTTTAGACTCTGAGGGAAGTCAGCTATCTGATAGCAACCTTCATTCGATACAAGGACTGCTAGAGAAGCGCGAGCAGAATCAAACAGTGAAGCAGCTCTGAAGGACCCAAGTTGCCCGATTTTGGCAAAGCTGAAATTAGCTAAATTCAGCCCTCCTCCAGCCAAACCAAGCCCTCCCAACATCCCCACAACCTTCATATGACCTCAACTGAGCTTAAAGGTAAGCCAATTCGGCCCTCCTCAATCATTGCAGGTTGAAGTTAGAGAGAGAAATTGTAGAATTTCACTGAAGAAATTCTTCCTCTATTTAAGGTCAATAGTGGAAATTCTTGATTCTAGAAGCTACCTCAGGAAGAAAACTACCTTCCTCAATAAAGAGCTCAGACTGCTACACCTCTCACGGTAAGCTTTCGAAGCTTTCTCTCTCTTCGCACAAGTTTCTAGTGAAAATTCGTTTGAGCTTGTTTCGGCCTCGATTCATGCAATTCAAAGCTCAATTGAATTGTATGGAAATGTAGAAACTGATTTACACCTCCAATTGAAGCAATTAACATGGATTGAATGGTTAATTTGAAATAATCAAATTTTGCCAGTTTGAAAGGGGGAAATTGGGGGAAAATTTAGGATTTCCTAAAATTGAGAGAGCTCTTTGCAATTTCCCAAAATTTATGGCCAATTGGTCATGTAAAAGATGTTGAGGGACCAATTGGTCAATTTTTAGAACAATAGGGGTCAAATTGCCATTTTTGGAAAGTAGGGGCAAAATGGCAATTTTTGAAAACTTGGGGACCAAATTGAAAATTTGGAAAACTTGAACCCCTTATACAATTTTAAGTAAAATGAGGACTAAAAAGGAATTTTGGAAGTTTTGGGACTCAAATTAGGCAAAGGTTGGCATTGGGGACCTAAAGTTAAGAAAAATAAACTTTAGGGACCTAAATGTAATTTATCGATAATTTATGAGCCTAGGCTTTTATGTCAAATCTTAAGTGAAAAGGCTGCCCAAATCGTGTAGGGACAAGTGTGATCGGAACACCAACAAGAGAAAGCTCGCATTGACATGGAAAACCAACCGAGGACGAACAGGTTATAGTTAGCTGGTGAGTGGGCTTTTTTACATCATACCTAGTTGGGATGATGAGCACTTTAGAAAAGAAAAACTACTTGTAAGTGGAATTTTGACATCATATCCGATTGGGGTGATGAGGGAAAAATGAAATTAAAACCTACTTACCGGTTGTAAGTAAAGAAAATCATACCCGGTTGGTATGATTATCTTCCTCGAAGGAAGGTGAAACCGCTTGCCGATTGTAAGCGAAGATATCATCACACCAGTTGTTGTGATGAAGTGAAAATATATTTTGTCAAAAGTGTTCTCCCCTAACTATGTGCCAATGCTTAAAGTTTTTGGAAGATGTTCTTGACGGGAGCTGGAAAAGCTCAGATAGGCTAGAGGCCTCAGTTTTTGAATTTGTGGGGCTATATGCTTGGTTTTGGAAAATCACGTGCAGTGGGCCCAAGGCCAGTGGGCACCATCAAGAGATCTGCTCGAAAACTACAAGCAAGCGAGAAAACGGAGAAAGCACAGATGCTCTTGAGAAAAGGTAGTATTCGCGCACTTCTAAAGTTCAAAAGACCCTTCCTGAGCGCGCGGCATTTATAAGAGCGCAGACGCGAACGAAGCGGACTCTATACGCGCGCACTAGCGCGCGGAGGCTTGAGAGCCAGCGAGAAAACGGAGCGCGCACTAGCGTGCTCTTTCGAGCCTTCGCTTGCTCTTTGGCGTGCTTCGGGTCCTTTCGGACCGGAGCTTGCTCTTTGGCGCGCTTCAGGTCCTTTCTCCCTGAAGCTTGCTCTTTGGCGCGCTTCGTCCTTCGGACCCTACGCTTGCTGGGGAGGAACGACCCTACGCGAGCAAGAGAGCAAGCGGAGGTTCGGAACGACCCTATGCGAGCAAGAGAGCAAGCGGAGGTTCGAAAGCCGGAGCGCGCTAGTGCGCGCATAAACAAACATGAGTTATGAAAGCCATGAAAATTATTAAATGAAATGATTGTGTGATTTAACCATGGTACCAAGACAAGACAGGCATTACTCGATGGACTGGAGGCAATGCGTTATGGCTAGGTCGACAGACCGAGCTAGAAAAATAGCTGTAGATCGGGTTGAGGGTCGAGGCCATTGGACTAGTGGCACCGAAGATAAATGGCTACATGAAAAAAAATTTTGTGTCACGCCCTAACCCAGTTTGGTCGGATCCCCGTGATCAACCTACCAATCTCTCATTTTATTAAGGGTTTCCCCTTGTTCATAAATCGTAAAGAGTAAGGCGTCCTTTAAACCTGCACCTTTCTTGGAATAACATAAATCAAAACTGCATAAAATTAGTTGATGGCCCTTGGGGTAGGCTTTCCAGGATTTCCTAAAATGGATATAAGGGAGGGGGTGAGTACAACAACTCAGTTAATGGGTTTTCAAAATTTCATTTTTTTAGAAAAATGTTTAATTTGGAGTGTGCCATACTCCTTATTTTCTTTTAAAAACCTTTCATTTAAAATTTTGGTTTTTATCATCATTTCTTACTAACCACGGTGTATCAGCACCCAACACACATCCTTCATCATGAAGGTCAAACACACAATCATAGGCCAGTATGTCCACTAAACCCACTTGTGGCATCGGAGCGACTTTACAGGCCATCTACATAGAAGCACGTCTACTTCTACCATGAGAATGGGTGGATATTCGCAATATCCAACCCTTAGTCCCAAAACAATTCTTTGTGTTCGTATGAGAATAGAGACCTCATCCCGACCCCACTCTAGTCTCGTGCCCTTGAAGCAATGTCAAGCTTCGCAAGGCCTCCTGGTACGACTAACTGCTCTTATATCCACCAGGTCATCTAGGGCCCTAAGATGCATCACTACCCCTCTTGGGGGTCTTGAAGGTCCCATAAACACATTGCATGCACAATCAGTATTTTCACATCATGCCATATAATTTGTGGTGCCACTATGCCAACTGCCCCGACACTCAACTCAACTTGCAGCTATTTGTCTTGACTTGTCCGGAGACCTATCATGTCGCACTGCCGCTAGTTGACTGAGTATGTCGGTCCTTTCTTGGTACCAAGGCCAAACAATTTAATTATTTAAGTTTTCATGGCATATAATTCATGTTTGTTTACGAGCTCCTACTCGTGCCAACTGGCCTAGGGCCCACTGTTCGAGATTTTCAAAATTGGGCACAATAGCCCCCAAGTTCCAAAAACTGAGGCCTCCAACCTAATAGAGCTATTCGAGCTCCTATCAAGAAGGCTTTCCAAATTATTTAAGCAGTGACATGTAGTCAGGGGAGAGCACTTCCAACAAAATATATTTTTAACTGTACATCATACCAACCGAGTATGAGGACATCTCCACTCAACCGATGAACGGGTTTTCTTTTTCCTCCAAGGATGTTTCATCATACCAACCGGGTATGATCAACTTACAACTGGTATGTAGTTTTTTCGTGTGATTTTCACATCACTCTTCTCAGATGTGATGGTTAAAATACCACTTAGCAGTGGGTTTTCAAATTAAGCGATCAAATGAGTTTAATTGTTGAAGTTCAATTGGTGTTCCTACAACTTCATATAATTCACTTGCACTTTGAATCGTACGATTTGGTGCCGAAATTTATGGATCCCGAGTGACCCAAGAGTCCCAAAAGTCATGGAAATGGACTTGAGAATGAATTGGAGATGAAAACCAAACCGGTTTAAGTGAATCGGATCTGAACTAAATTAAAACCAGTTTGGATCAGTTTGAACCACTATTGAACCGGATTCTAAATTCATTTTTCTAGGTGGCTTAAAAATTTTTAATTTGAGATTTGAGGCCACCATTGGATAGAAAATGAATTTAGAAATTTTTAGATTTGAAAAATTCGGTTGAATGGGGGGGGGGGTGACTCGTCTGGTTTAAACATTGAACCAGGTTTGACCGGTCTGGTCCGGTTCGGAACAGTGTCGTCGTCTTCCTTTAGATGACAACACTGTTCACTCACTGGAAAATCATGTAGCACCGACGAAGCTAAAAAGTATCTGGCCAGGGAGATTTAATCAATGAATGACCGCCATTAAGGCGCCAATCGGACAACTAAGAAGTCCCCGAACTTCTTATATAAAGACCCCTCCTCATTCATCCACTCAACACCTGAAAAGCTCACTCTCTCTCAGCTGCTTAGTTTTTCGACGAAACTCGAACTAGAGCTCCGATATAGGGTCATTTTTTAGCCAAAGAATGTGAGGTTGGGTTCCTTGGAATTGGGGAGAAGTCAACTACACGGTGGTGACATCCATTCACTATGAGAGTCGATGAAGAAGCGCTGGCGTGATTGAACAATGAAGCAGCTTCGGCATACCGAAGCTGCCCTATTTCGGCTGAGCTGAAATAGACTAATTTGAACCCTCCTTAGGCCAAACCAAGCCTCCCAACACTTCTTCAGCTCTCCCATGGCTGAATTAGGACCAAAAGGTAAGCTAATTTGACTCCCCTCTGCAATTTTTTACATCAATTCTCGACATCTGACCCTTAATCCCATAAAATTTCTTCATGTCCGTATGAGGACAGAGACCTCATCCTAACCCCACTCCAGTCTCATGCCCTTGAAGCTACGTCGAGCTTCGCAAGGCCTCCTGGTACAACTAACTGCCCTTATGTCCACTAGGTCGTCCAAGGCCCTAGGATGCATCACTACCCCTCTTGGGGGTCTTGAAGATCCCGTAAACACAATGCATGCATAATCAGTATTTTCACATCATGCCATATAATCTGTGGTGCCACTGGTCTAATGGCCCCGACCCTCATCTCAACCTACAGCTGTTTATCTTGACTAGTCCAGAGAACCTGTCATGTCACACCACCGCTAGTTGACTGAGTATGTCGGTCATGTCTTGGTACCATGGCCAAATAATTCAAGTTTTCAAGTTTTCATGGCATATAATTCATGTTTGTTTACGAGCTCCTGCTCGTGCCAACTGGCCTAGGTCCCACTGTTAGAAACTTTCAAAATTGGGCATAATAGTCCCCAAGTTACAAAAATCGAGGCCTCCGACCTAACAGAGCTATTCGAGCTCCCATCAACAAGGTCTCCCAAATTGTTTAAGCAGTGGCACGTAGTCAGGGGAGAGCACTTCCAACAAAATATTTTTCAACTGTCCATCATACCTACCGAGTATGAGGACATCTCTGCTCATAACCGATAAACAGATTTTCCACTTTCTCCAAGGAAGTTTCATCATACCAACCGGGTATAATCTACTTACAACTAGTAAGTAGTTTTTTCGTGTTAATTTCACATCACTACTCTCAGGTGTGATGGTTAAAATACCACTTAGTAATGGGTTTTCATTTTCGAGGTGCTTATCTTCCCAATCGGGTATGATATAAAAATCCCACTCACCCATTAATGTAGTGAATTCCTCTTGACCGGTTCTTTATATTCACGCGAGCTTGTCCTTGATGGCGTTCCTAGTACATCATGTTCCTACATGATATGAACATTCTTGTTCATTATCCCATGACCTAATAGTCTTCATTCATTCCAATTGAATGAGAAAACTAAACTTTTTATTTATTTGCAATTAGGTCCCTAAAGTTATTTTTCTTTAACTTTAAGTCCCAAATGCCAATTTTTCTTCAAATTGAGTCTCAAAATTTTTAAAATTCACTTTGGTACCTCAATTTATTCAACTTCACAAAAAGGGGTTCAATTTCCCAAATTTCCAATTTGGTCCTCTAACTTTTCCAACATTACCATTTTGCCCCTACATTACAAAAATGGTAAGTTTTGCCCCAAAATTTCAAAATTGCTCAATTGGTCCTCCAACATCTTTATCATTCCCAATTGGTCCTCAATTTTATGAAATTGCACTTTAGTGCCTCGAATTTTTGAAATCCTCAATTTCAACCTTCTATATCTGTTGAATTTGATTTCATCAAATTGACTGATCAAATGACTTTAATTGTTGATTGAAGAAAATGGAGTTCTTACACCTTCATACGATTCAATTGCACTTTGAATTGCGCAATTTGGTGCTAGAATGAGCTCAAACTGAGCTTCGTCGAAAAACTGTACTTAGAGAGAGAAAGCTTCGAAAGCTTATAGTCGGGGGCACGACGGTCTAAGCTTTCGACCTGGACAGATAGCTCTCATCCTGAGATTACTCTTAGGATCAAGAATTGCATCAATTGATGCTGAATTGAGTGAGAATTTCATCATCGAAGTTCTATCGGTTCTCTCTCTAGTACCGGTCGAAAATTATAGAGGGGACCCGAATTGGCTTACCTTTCAGCTCTAATTCAGCTGTAGGAGGCTGTAGAGGTGCTGGAAATGCTTGGTTTGGCCTGAGGAGGGCTCGAATTGGCTGATTTCTGCTCAACCGATATAAGGAAGGTTTGGTCCACTAGAGCTACTTCACTATTCGATCATACTAGCGCTTCTCCGGTGACACTCAAAGCTAATGGAGGCTACAAGCGTGTAACTGACTTCTACTCGGTTCTAAAGAACCCAACCACGCCTTCTTTGACTCAGAAAAGACCCTATATCAGATCTCTAGTTCGAGTTTTGCTGGAAATTGAAGTAGCTAAGAGACAATGTAGTTTTCAGGTGTGGAGAGGATGACTGTGGATGGGCTCTTTATATAAGAAGCTCGAGCACTTCTTAGCTATTCGATTGACACCTTAATGGCGGTCATTCATTACCTGAAACTCCTTGGTCAGAGACTTCTCAGCTTCACGGCGTGGCACGATTTTTCGGTGAGTGAATTGTATTGTCATCTCAAGGAAGAAGATGACACTGTTCCAAACTGGACTGGACTAGTCCGAACCAGGTTCAAAGCTTAAACCGGCCAGTTCAACCCCGATTTGACCGAATATTTCAAATCTAAAAATTTCTAAATTCATATAAATTCACTTTCTATCCAATGGTGGCCTCAAATCTCAAATTTGAATTTTCTAAGCTAGCTAGAAAAATGAATTTATTATCTAGTTAAATAGTGGTTCAGACTAGTCCAAACTGGTTCAATCTGGTTCAGATCCAGTTTACCTGAACCGGTTTGGTTTTCATCTCCAATTCATCCTAAATTTTAACACTCCTTAGGTTTACCTGAACCAGTTTAGTTCATGACTTTTAACACTTCTTAGGTCACTTAGGGTCCATAAATTTTCTCGGTTTGCCCTCTCTCTATCGATTCTAGTTCATAAACAGCTCGCTTCATCAACCGATTTAATCTAGTTCTTGAACTGGTTTGGTTTTTCTCTCGCAATTTGTCCTAAGGTTCTTTTCCAAGGTTTATGAACCTTCTTGGGTCACTTGGAAGTTGAAATTTCTCCAATTTTCCTATTCCCCAATAAACGGGTTTGTGAACCAGTTCGGTGTTTCTCACTTAGTTTGATCGGTTCTTTTCCCAGTTTTCCTTAACTAAAAAGGGTAGGGTTTACTGTTTGTGCATGCATTTGAGGTACAGTACCATCAATATGCTCAAGAGGGGTAGTGATGCATCCTAAGGGCTACTAGACGACATGGTGGAGATAAAGGCAGTTTGTCATGCTAGTAGTCATGAAGCACAACGTAGCTTCTTGCGCATGAGACCGAGGTGGGGTGGGAATGAGGTCTTTGTCCTCATACAGACACAGAGTTATTTTTAGGTCTAAGGGTCAGATGTCATGAACATCCACTCAGACCCAGGGTAGAAGTGGATAGGCTTTTATCTTGGTCGTCGGTAAAGACGCTCCGAGCAACATGCGGGTGCAGTGGACGGGCTGCACCTGCAAATGTGTGATTCATTCCTGATGAAGGATGTGTGTTGACTGTTAAACACACCTAATGTGTAAATGAGGAAAAATGTTTTGAAAAACCAAAATTTGAGAAAAGATCATTCCTAAAGGAAATTAGGATTTTGGAACACTTTGATTACAATTGTTTTGTATATGAAAACTCACTCCCAACACCCATTCATTGAGTTGTAGAACTTACCTCCTCTATTTACCCCTTTTCAGGCAACCAAGGGAAACCAACCCTAAAGACCTTTTTGTAGTCGAACCCTTAAAATGGGTATGTAAGATTTGATATATTCAGTTTTGTTTAATGCTATTCCAGGAAAGATACAAGTAAAAGGACACCTTACTCCTTACGGTTTATAATAAGGGAAACTCTTGATAAACTGTGAGAGTGGCGGGTTGTTAACGGGGATCTGACCAAACTAGGTTAGGGCGTGACATAAAGGACACAAAATAAGACTAAAAAATTAGAGATATCTCAGATAGGAAGTAAAGGATGAACTAGGAAATTAAGGTTGGTGAAGGATTAAAGATGGGTAAAAGCTCTAATTCAAAAGGGTGTAAGAATGTGAAGGAAGGAAACTTTTAAGGAATGGTAAGAAGGTCGAACGAGTAGCTCCTAAAGTGGAAGTCTCTACATTAAAGGATATAGTAGAGAATGAAACCATCAAAAGGGAACTCCCCAAATAAAGGAATCGACATGTAAACCAAAAGGGATCAACTCAGAATAAGGAATCGTGAAATTTTCCTGAGTGAGTAAGGAAGGAATGAAGGAAGAGAATCCTTGAGTAAATGATGCCATTGGAGATGTGGAAGGACCTAAGGAAGGAAAAAAATCCAAAGCATGTAGGTAAGTTAAGAGGTAATCAGGAATACCGGTGATTGGAACTGGGAAAACCCAATAAGTAAGTTAGGAAAGGACGAGAAGATAAGGAAAATCGACACAATTATGAAAGACATGACGTCAAAGGTAAGAAGGATGATTGGATAATGGTAAAGGTAGTCGAGGAGTACTACTAGATGAAAAGAAGGGACAAAATTATACGATCCCTAAAAGCTTGGAAAGTTGAGAACAACCATCAAGGAAATGATCTAGAATTCTAATGGACAATGACAAGTTCTAGAACATGTCATGATGTAAGGGACATGTAGGCCCAACAGTTCCAGGAAAAATCTGACTCAAGTAAGAAAGAGTATGTTAGTTACACATGATGAAGTAAAACCAAAAACAAAATTGGGACCGGAGTTGTAGTAAACAAAAGATGGAGGAAGGACCAAAATAAGATAAAAAGGGAATCCCATCAAAACTCATGGGGTTAAGGCCGAAAAGTCTAAAAGGATGTTGAGCAAAAGAGCATTAACGACCAAGGAAATAAATAGAAATGGGAATGATCAGACGTATATGGAACATCCAACCCAATGACCTAGATAAGAAACCTCAAGAGGAAGAGTCTTACCTTAAGCAGAGGAAGAGTCTTACCTTAAGCAGAGTAAGAAGTGAACCTAAGGATATGCCATAGGACTAATGGGTAAGACAAGCCTAATCATGATAAACTCTGTGGAATGTGTAGATAATGGAAAGGAATAGAAATTACATAAACATGTGGTTTAAGGGGGGGTGTAAGTAAAGAAACAACTAAAGTGGTAGCATGTCAAGCAAACTCCAAGTTGGCATCAAGGGAAATTATTCCTGAGGTAAAGGATACGTAATCAAGTTTTGGGGACAAAACTCCTAAAAGGAGGGGACAGTTGTGAAACGCGTCATCTCGAATCAAGGAAAACCGGGAGAGAACCGGTCGATTTAATGAGAAAATTGAACACCTTAAGGAACCGAGAATGATAAACAAGGGTTAAAATGGGAAATTGTAAAATACCAAGTGACCAAAAAGTCATAAAAATCAAGGGATGAACCATGAAGTAAATTGAATGGGAAAGTCGGACCGATTCAGGGTGAATCGGGCTTGAACCGGGTTGAACCATAATGAACCAGATTAGGTAATTCCTTTTTCTAGGTGACTTGAAAACCTCAATTTGGAAAATTGAGGCCACCATTAGATAGAAAATGAATTTAGATTAATTTAGAAATTTTTAATTTTCAGAAAACCGATTGAATCGGGCCTAAACCGACTAGTTTCATCGGCAAACCCGGTCGGACCGGTCTAGTTCGGTCTAGAACAATGTCGTCTTCTTCCTTGGGATGACAACACTGTTCATATGGAAAAAAAACCTTCCTTTTCTAGTGAAGGAATATTCCCTCCAATTTGGGCATTTTCTGAAGAGGATAAGCTCGACCAATACAGAAACTGGTAGGGTAGAGGGTTCCAAGCTCCCTATATAAAGAGCTCCCATCAATTCATCCTCCACACACCTCAAATCCTCTCCTCCTCCAAAGTGCTCCATTTTCTAGTGAAACTCAAACTAGAGCTCTAACTTAGGCACCTTTCTCAGCCTTAGAAGCCAAAGTCGGGTCCTACAGACTCTAGGGAAAGTCAACTTGACAGCAACCTCCTTTCGACCCAAGGATCGTCGGAGAAGCAACGGCGGGATCGAACAGTGAAGCAGCTCCATCAATTTGAAGCCGCACTATTTTGGCCGATTGGAATTTGACCAATTTAGATCTTATGCGCCCAAACCAAACCTCCCCGTAGTCCCCACATACATCATACGACCTCTAGAAAGGCGAAAGGTAAGCCAATTTGGCCCTCCTTCCATCTTGTAGACCGGTTTTAGAGAGAGAAAGTATTGAACTTCACTAACCAAATTCACCTTAATCTTGACATCAATTTTAGCAAATCTTGATCCTAGAAGGGCCGTAAGGACGAGAGCTACATTCCTAGATCAAAAGCTCAGTTCGCCACGCCTTTGGCGGTAAGCTTTCGAAGCTTTCTCTCTCTACGTATAGTTTTCTAATGAAGCTCTGTTTGAGCTCGTTTCGAACCCAAATTCTACAATTCAAAACTCCATTTGATTGTATGGAGGTGTAGAAATCGATCCATGTCATCAATTGGAGCACTTAACCTCGTTTGAATGGCCAATCTGAAGAAATCAAATTCGGTTAGTAGAGAGTAGTAGAAATTTGTGGATTTCGAAAATTTGAGGGACTCCATGCAATTTCTCAAAATTGAAGGTCAATTGGCAATGAGAAAGATGTTGGAGGACCAATTGGTCAATTTTTTAAAGAATTGGGGCCAATTGATCATTTTTGGAACTTAGGGGCAAAATAGTAATTTTGGAAAAGTTGGGGACCAATTTGGAAATTTGGAGAAATTGAGCCCCATATACAATTTTAATAAAATTAAGGGCCAAGGAGGATAATAGAAATCCTTGGGACTTGATTTGGGAAAAATTGTACACTAGGGACCTAAAGTCAAGAATTATGAACTTTAGGGACCTAAGTGCAATAAAAATAAGATTTGGGCCAGTCGCCCTTACGTGAGATAAAGAAGGTTGTCATCTTGAACCCTTCCTGATAATGATACCCAAACCATGTAGGGAATCTTGGGACCAAAACTCAAGCAAGAGAGCTAGCATGGACTTGGAAAATTGAATGTGGACGAACATGTCACAGTCATCGGATGAGTGGGCTTATTTATACTTCATACTCAGTTAGGGTGATGAGCATATTTAAAAGTTAAAAACCTACTTACCAATTGTAAGTGAGATTATCATACCCGATTGGTATGATGAATTCTTTTATTGAAAGGAAAAACCCGCACACTAGTTGTAAGTGGACTATCATCACACCTGATTAGTGTGATGAGTTAAAAGGAAGGTTTTGTCAGAAGTGTTCTCCCCAGACTATGTGCCAATGCTTAAAACATTTGGGAGACCTTCTGGATAAGAGCTAGAACAACTCTAACAGGCAAGGGGCCTCGATTTTGATCTCATAAGGCTCAAGGCCTAGTTTTGAAACACACGTGAAGTGGGCCCAAGTGATGTGAATCCGACTAAAGAGAGTACGAATTCACAAGTTCAATAAACCAGACCTGCAATGAATCTGAACACTTTGTCACCAAATGGGATAAATGATCACTTGAGACTTCAAGAGAGCCCAATCACAAGGTTAAGAGGCTAAAAGATTCAAAGAAGTTATATGGGCTAATTAAAAAGATTGCCAAAAATCCAAGTGGAAGCCCAATTGAAGAGAACTAGAAAATCCCAAGAGAAGGAAACCCAACTAAAGAGTCCAAGAAAAGCCCAGGAGAAAGTCCAGATTTTTAATTATTGAGTAAAGATTTATTAATTTAGGATATTAAATGATAATATTAGATATTTAATTAGTTAAGATCTTTAAATTAGTTATTAAAAATATCCTAGATATTTAGATTATTAGATATGGTTGGCATGTAACCATAAGATATATTTTCCTTGTTTTTAGGCTATTCGGTTGTTTTTTGAGCCTATAAAAGGCATACTCCAGAGCATTGGAGGACACACACTTTGAAATTTCAATCTTGTGAGTTTTGTCTTCTTTATATCTTGAAAGGACTTTTGAACTTATCAGGTTTTTACCTATGGCGTTCAAGCAATCAAGACTTATCACCCGAGGTTTTCTAAGAGTTCTTCTTAGATGATTTGGGTGTGACGTCTACATATCTCATACCTTATTTCTCACATAAACAAGGTATATTCCATCTTTTCGCACTTGCGTCGTGAAAGTTTTGGGATCATTGCCATATTTGGTGTAGGGTGTCATCAGCATATTGGCGGGGTTCGCATCAGTTGGTATTAGAGCACACGGTTGCATGGCAAGTTCCATCCCATCTATTTATCTAGTTCTTTTTTTATCTTCTCTATCTATTTCTATTCTCTATAAAAAAAATTGTCATATTCTTCTATCTATCTTCTCTTCAGTAGGTTAAAAAAGAGAAAAAAAAGCCAAAAGAAATTCGTGCAAAAAAAAGAGCAAAAAAATTCGTGAAAAAAAAGGCAAAAGAAAAAAAAGAGACACACAATTCTATCTTATATCTCATTCTTATTATGCTCTATCTAAGTCTATTACTTCATTCCATCTTAATTTCTTTCTTCTCTATCTAAATTTTATTCTTATTTCTGAGTTTATTCATACCTTTCACTTAAATTCTTTGAAATTACTTTTTGAAAAACCTTTATCGATATGTCTTGATTGTTCCTCAAGTTGAACTGCTTCGTAAAAATGATTTGTTTTTAAAGTTCAATTCAGATTGAAAGAAGACATATGAGTGGAAAAAGGCAAGAGTGCTTTAAATCTATAAGAAAAAGCCATTTGAGTGTGAAACATGAGTGTTTGAGAGAAACATGTGAGGGAGAGTTGCGAGGTTCTTTTCTTTATAACAATTATCAAGTTCAGAAGGCCCAACGACAAGGAAACACAATGAAAGAATTGTGTTTCATATTGCCTATTCAAAACCTACAATGGAAAGCAATGAAGAGTCAAATGAAACAGATAGTGAAGTCTAAATTTGAGCCACTTCATACGCGAATGGATCGCTTGGAGGAAGGTGTGAGACGACACTCACATACTTCCATTGAACGACCGTGGAGCAGTTGATCTCGATGCTTTGAACAATAGGAACTGGGGGAGTTCGATGATCTCCAAGTTAATCACGGCAACATCAATCTCAATTCCTTCAATCAACCCACTACTTGGGATAGACCATGGATTGATGATATCTTGGATAACCAACGTGAGAAGTTATTTCATACTCGTTGCTCTATGAAAAATAAGGTTTGTACTATTATCATAAATGGGGAAAGTTGCACTAACTCTGCTAGCACCGAGCTTGTGGAGAAGTTAGCATTACATACAACGAAGCATCCAAAGCCATATCAAATTCAAAGGCTGAATGATCAACCCAAACTTGAGGTAACCCAACAAGTGATAGTGTCCTTCTCTATTGGGAAATATCATGATGAAATATTATGTGATATAGTACCAATGCATGCATGTCATATTTTATTAGGAGAACCTTGGAAGTTAGATCGTCAGGTTATATATGATAGATCAACAGATAGGTACTCATTCGTGATGAATAATAGACTAATATCTCTTGTACCTTTTACTTTACAACAAGTTTTTTAGGATCAATTGAAAAGGAAAAAGGCAAATGAAAAAAAATAGCAGAAAAACAAGAGAGAAAAGCCAAAATTGAAGAGAAAAAAGGCAACATTGAAAAGGAAGAGAGAAAAGCCAAAATTGAAGATGAAGAGAGAAAAGGCAAGGTTAAAAAAGAAGAGAGAAAAGCCATAACACAAAGAAAAGAGAGTAAAAATAATTTTATGGAGAGAAAGTGAGATAAAGAGAGATATAATTTCATATCAAATCCTTACAGTACTTATGTACAAGGATTTATGTTTGACTAACCATATTGTCGGATATTTGCCAAGCATTAGTATTTCTCTTATGCAAGAATTCAAGAATGTCATTCCTAGGAAGAAAACTCCTAGTTTGTAACCTGATTGAGAAATCAAGTATCAAATTCAACACCAAATCCTAAATTTGATGAAGCTAGGATATGCATGGGATAACATGATTTTAGTTATTGTGCAAATGCCTAAGAAAGATAAAATTTGGCGAAGGTGTGTTGATTTTCGAATCATCAACCGTATGAAGGTAATGTATCTTCACTCTATTCCTCAATTAAATATTATGGTAGATGAGTTGCATGGAAACTATTTGTTTTCAAAATTTAATCACAAGAGTAAATATTTTGAAATTCGAATGAAAGCTAATTATAGATTGAAAACTGCATTGAAAGTTAAACATGGTTTATATTAATGGTTGGCTATAATTTTTAGTTTGACTAATGCATATAACACTTTTATGAGGTTAATAAATTATATCCAACATGCTTTTATTAAAAACTTTGTTGACATATATTTTGATAAAATCATAATATACAACAATTACTTAGATAAACATGAGGGATATTTAAAAATTTCCTTGCAAGTTTTTAGGAAAGATCATTTGTTTTCCAAATTGAAAAATTGCGTATTATGTTTGGGTAAACTTGTATTTCCTGGATATGTTATAAGTTTTGAAGGGATTGCCATTGACAAGGAAATTAAGGTAATTCAAGATTGGCAAACACCTTATTTGGTAAGTCAGGAAAGAAAAATAATTGCACATTATAATGAAAAGTTCAGCGGAGTAGCCCTCAAGCTGAATGAGTATCATGCAAGGTGGGTAGAATTCATTTATACATCTGGTTATGTGATCAAGTGTAAGCAAGGTATGATAAATGTAGTTACTCGTACATTATCTGGAAGGTACATTTTGCTTACAATCATTGATACTAAATTGTTTAGTTTTACTTGGAATACTTTGTCGGTTACAAAACTTCTATTTTCAACTACATGTTTATCACATGTTGCGCTTGCATATAATCATTATATTTATTTAGTGATTAAGTTATCACCATTGGAGATTATCTATAGTTTTAATCCATTGGATGGAAAACAGCAGACTCAAGAAAATATTAATCTTTACAACAAGAGTTTCATGAAAGTTGTTTTTGATCCAGGGATTTGGATTAGCCTACATTTGAGGAATGAACTATTTATGAATAGGAAACTATCAAAATTTCTTAGATTAGATGGATTATTTAAAGTGTTAAAACTCAGTAGTAATAATTACAACAGGAAGTTATCTAGCAAATATATTGTTAGTAATAGCATAAATATTTATAAGTTAATGTCTTTTGATGTAGGTGTTGAAGGAAAAGAAGATTTGAGGACAAATCATTTTCAAGAGGAGGAGATTGGGAAATTTGGAGAATTTGAGCCCCATATACAATTTTAATAAAATTAAGGGCCTAAGGAGGATATTAGAAATCCTTGGGACTTGATTTGGGAAAATTTGTACGCTAGGGACCTAAAGTCAAGAATTATGAACTTTAGGGACCTAAGTGAAATAAAAATAAGATTTGGGCCTAGTCGCCCTTACGTGAGATAAAGAAGGTTGTCATGTCGAACCCTTCCTGATAATGATACCCAAACCATGTAGAGAATCTTGGGACCAAAACTCAAGCAAGAGAGCTAGCATGGACTTGGAAAATCGAATGTGGACGAACATGTCACAGTCATCGGATGAGTGGGCTTATTTATACTTCATACTCAGTTAGGGTGATGAGCATATTTAAAAGTTAAAAACCTACTTACCAATTGTAAGTGAGATTATCATACCCGATTGGTATGATGAATTCTTTTATTGAAAGGAAAAACCCGCACACTAGTTGTAAGCGGACCTATCATCACACCTGATTGGTGTGATGAGTTAAAAGGAAGGTTTTGTCAGAAGTGTTCTCCCCAGACTATGTGCCAATGCTTAAAACATTTGGGAGACCTTCTAGATAAGAGCTAGAACAACTCTAATAGGCAAGGGGCCTCGATTTTGATCTCATAAGGCTCAAGGCCTAATTTTGAAAAACACGTGAAGTGGGCCCAAGTGATGTGAATCCGACTAAAGAGAGTACGAATTCACAAGTTCAATAAACCAGACCTGCAATGAATCTGAACACTTTGTCACTAAATGGGATAAATGATCGCTTGAGACTTCAAGAGAGCCCAATCACAAGGTTAAGAGGCTAAAAGATTCAAAGAAGTTATATGGGCTAATTAAAAAGATTGCCAAAAATCCAAGTGGAAGCCCAATTGAAGAGAACTGGAAAAGCCCAAGAGAAGGAAACCCAACTAAAGAGTCCAAGAAAAGCCCAGGAGAAAGTCCAGATTTTTAATTATTGAGTAAAGATTTATTAATTTAGGATATTAAATGATAATATTATATATTTAATTAGTTAAGATCTTTAAATTAGTTATTAAAAATATCCTAGATATTTAGATTATTAGATATGGTTGGCATGTAACCATAAGATATATTTTCCTTGTTTTTGGCTATTCGGTTATTTTTTGAGCCTATAAAAGGCATACTCCAGAGCATTGGAGGACACACACTTTGGAATTTCAATCTTGTGAGTTTTGTCTTCTTTCTATCTTGAAAGGGCTTTTGAACTTATCAGGTTTTTATCTGTGGCATTCAAGCAATCAAGACTTATCACCCGGGGTTTTCTAAGAGTTCTTCTTAGAGGATTTGGTTGTGGCATCTACATATCCCATACCTTGTTTCTCACATAAACAAGGTATATTTCATCTTTTTCCACTTGTGTTGTAAAAGTCTTGGGATCGTTGCCATATTTGGTGTAGGGTGTCGTCAGCATATTGGTGGGGTTCACATCACCAAGGCTAGTGGGAGAGCCATGAATAGGAAGTGTCATGAAAACTCTTATTTAAAATGTCATTGATTGTGTGATTCACTACGATACCAAGTTAGGACCGACAAGGCTCGATGGGCTAGTGGTAGTACGGCAAGGCCAGGTCGATGGACCGGCCAAACAAATAGCTGTAAGCTGGGTTGAGTGTCGGGGCCATTGGATCGTCGGCACCAAAGAGAATGGCTAAGAATATGAAAACTATTATTTGTGCATACACTGTTGATTCGAAACTGTCAAGATGCCCAAAGGGGGTAGTGATGGGTTCCAAGGACTGTTGGACAACATGGTGGCGATAAGGGATGGAGGAGACACTATGTTTGGGCTTCTCGTCGTACCAATTAGTCGTGGAGCTACTATGTTTGGGCTCCAAGAATATACTATATTTGGGCTTCCTAAAGCTACTGTGTTTAGGCTTCATATGCACGAGACCAAGGTGGAGACAGGATGAGGTCTATGTCCTCAAACGGACATGAAGTGAATTTCAGGTCTCAGGGTTAGACGTCTGGGACATCCACTCATACTCAAGGTAGAAGTTCAAGACTTCTATTAGGATGGACGGCAAAGTCGCGCCGATCCCCAAGTGGGTGCAATCTGGGACTGGCATGCGAACATTTGTATCCTTTATGATAAAGGCATGTGTTTGTTTGTTAAATGTCTCACGAGGCAAGGGGATGTGCTAAAAGAGCTAAAAACACATAATAAGTGAAATGGTGAAAGGTTTTAAAAACTCGTATGGTTGTACTATGTGAAACACTTACCGAGCAAGGGGAAGTGTTAAAAGAGTTAAACTCAAATAATGGTGAAGAAATTTTAAAGGATGATTTATTCTTCTAAGATAAAGAGAAACCCCAAGATTTTTGTGAAGAAAGAGTATTTTTGAAAAACTCATTTCCCAGCACCCGCTCACTGAGTTGTAGAATCTTATCCCATCCCTTTAACCCCTTTTCAAGATGGAAGGAAAACTCTTAAGGAATACCTCGAATCCAAACCCTTAAGATAAGGATCGGTATGTAAGTTTTAACATATTCAATTTTGTATAATGTTATTCTAGAAAAATTAGGTAAAAAGGAAGCCTAACTCCTCGCGGTTTAGAAGGAAGCGGAATCCTTCATACACTAGAGGAATGGCGGGTTGCTCACAGGGATCTGACCAAACTGGTTTGGGGTGTGACAGGATGCAACTGAAAAGATCCAAATAATAAGGAGCCAACTTAAGGCGGCTTAGGATCAGTAGAAGAGTTATGTCGACCACTGGAGGAAGGACAAAGAATTTGAGGTAGAGGACCGAGTATTCCTCGAAGTGATGCTATGGAAGGGAATACTCCAGTTTCAATGGAGGTGGAAGTTGAAACCAAGGTACATAGGAACATACGCCTTAAGTTAGAGTATCAAACCAGTAGCATATAAGTTGGAATTGCCTACAGACCTACAAAGGATTCATGATATATTTCACGTATCGGTGTTGAGAAAATATGAGCCCAAACCCAGCCACGTGCTAGATCAACCACCGCCAGAGATTGAGGAAGACCTAGTTTACGAGGTGGAGCTAATACGAATCCTCTACCGATGAGAGAAATACCTCTAGAATAAGAAGATTCCCATGGTGAAGATCCTCTGGTGAAATGATCACGTAAAGGAGGAAATATGGAAGATCAAGTCGGTTGTAAAGGGTAGGTACCCATAATTGTTCAGTATTTAATAGTTTTAAGGACAAAACTCCTAAAAAGAGGGGAAATTTGTAAAACCCGTCCTCTAGGGCCAAGGAGAACCGGGATAAGAACCAACCAATCTTTATATGCAAAAATCGAGCCATTAAATGAACGAAAAATATTGAAGAAGGGTTAACATGGGAGATTGGAAAATCCCAAGTGACCAAAAATTCACAAAAATCATGGGAAAGAACCATGAAGTGAGTTGAATGAGAGAACCGGGCCAGTTCAGGGTGAACTGGGCCCGAACCAGACTGAACTAGAATGAACCATAGTGACCCGGTTCAATGATTCACTTTTCTAGGTAGCTTAAAAATATCAATTTAAAAAATTGAGTCCACCATTAGATAGAAAATGAATTTAGATGAATTTAGAAATTTTTTAATTTTAGAAAAACCAGTCGAATCGGGCATGAACCAACCAATTTTTGAATTCGAGTCACCGAACCCAGTTGGACTAGATCAATCAATGGTCCAACGAGTCAACTATCAACGATGCCCAATCAGCAGCCATGCAGACACGGACAGCCAATGAGAGGTTGCCACATGTCCAGTCAATGGTCAATGGAGGAGCTATCAGCTTGCCATGCAAACATGAGCAGCCAAAAGGAGGCTACCACGTTTCCGATCAACGACTAACACAACGGTTGAGTTGGAATGCCACATTAGAAAAACCAGCCAATCATAGTGCACCACCTGGCACACCCACCATGTCATCATCTTCAACCTTAATTCATTGACTGAAAGGAGAGAGAGCGAGGAAAGGAGGAGTCTCTGGCGACTCAAAAATTGCTCTGGTCAGGTCACCGGCAAGTGGGGTGGGGGCCGAGTCTCACGCCGAATCGTAGCCTGAATAGTTGTCGAGATCCCTATATAGAGCACCCCTCCATTCATTCTTAGCATCCCACAATCGAGCGAATAAGAAGTGTACTAGTTCCTAGAGAGCAGCGAACCAGAGTTTCGACAACGGGACTTTTCTCAACCTTAGAAGCCACATTTGGTGTCTTTGGAACTAGGAGGAAGTCCTCTACCTAGCTGCACCTTTCTTCCAACCCGAGGACCACCGAGGAAGAGCGAGGGAGCTCAAACAGTGCTGCCACTCTTGAGCTAGGCAGCTGACCGAACTTTTGCAGCTCAAGTCGAGCTTTCCCCCGACCAATTCTGGATAAACCAGACCCCCAAACTCCAGATAAAGGTGCCCCAACCTTCCCTCGAGCTAAGAAGGTAAGTGCCCTCTACCGCCCTTCACCAAAAAAACTATCCACGACATAATTCTACAAGACTTTAGCTAAGAAATTCACACTACTCAAGTCACCAATTAAGACGTGGTTTGATCTAGTGAGGATCCCCACGAAGAGAGCAACTCAGTGATGACCAAAGCTCCGGTCACCGGACCCTCACCCGTAAGATATTAAAGCTTTCTCTCTCTCAACTACATTTTTTGATGAAACTCCATTTGAGCTCGTTCATAAGCCAAATGAAGCGGTTCAGGCCTTGAAATGGTGAGGGAAATATAGAGAAGTTGATCCAAATCACGAATGGGGGCAATTAACAATGTTTTGAAAATCAATTTAACAAAATTG
Source organism: Trapa bicornis (assembly GCA_030064425.1). Classification (NCBI taxonomy): domain Eukaryota; kingdom Viridiplantae; phylum Streptophyta; class Magnoliopsida; order Myrtales; family Lythraceae; genus Trapa; species Trapa bicornis. Next base: position 17,920,015 of record CM057758.1, on the reverse strand, counting down.
TGATTTGGGGACCAAATTGTAATTTTGAGAAATTTGGGAAATTTAGGGATTTTTAGAAAATTAGGGCCCGAACGATAAATTCATGAAATTAAGGACAATTTTGTGAAATTCACTCCCAATTGAGGTCCAATTGGGCAATTTGGATAAAATGGAAGGCCAATTGAAAAATTTTGAGAAATTAAAGGGCCAATTGGTAATTTTTAGGAAATTAAGGACCATATGGCAATTTTGGAAAAATTGAGGGCCAATTGGTGGTTTTAGAAAAATTAAGGACCCAAGAAGGATAATTGGAAATCCAAGGGGCTTAATTGACTGAAAGGGGCAAGTAGGGACCCAACTAAAAAAGGGCAAACTTTAGGGACCTAAACGTAAATAAGGCATAATGTGAGGGTATATGCACAAATACTTAAAAATATGCTGGATCTTAGGCAAAGCATTCTAATATGGATATTCATGTCGTGTAGGAGTAGACTGCCGAAGTGCCGGCTCCAGGAAGCGCGCCATGAAGCAAGGTTTTGCTGAGACAACCCCGTTGAGATTATCGGGTGAGTGGTAACTCTAGAGCATCGATTCTTATTGGAACGATGGCTTGCCTTAAAAATGATTTTCTTGGAATTAGCCTCCCCTAATTGGGTGAATCTACTTAAAATATTTGGGAGCTAATTTTGGGGCTTAGGTTTGAAAATGCAAGTGGGCCCAAGGTCGATGGACATGGGTATGGACCAATTTAGAATCAGCATGTGATAAACTGCTAAAAGTCCTGATAATGGGTAACTGTGTGCGATACCCACCGAGCCAAGGCTGGGATGTTGGGCTTGTTGGGCCAAACCACTACTAAGCCAAAGCCAGGTCATCAAACTTGTTGAGCCAACAAGCATGGGCTGAAGCCAAGCCAATATACCCTTGAGCTGGAGGGCCAAAGATAATGGCTATAAATGAAAAATACACTTGATTGTACATGCACTGTGATGCGAGGCTATCAAGACACCCGGTATGAGGTAGTGATGGATACTAAGGGTTTTTGGATGACCCAGGGTGCATAAGGGCGGTTTGGCATCTAGTATGTCGAAAGGCTCGAGGAGCTTCCTACGCACTGAGACCGAGACAGTAGGGGAAATGAGGTCTCATCCCACAAAGTAGACCCAGAGCATGAGAAAGGTATGTGGGTCGGACGAGCAAGGTCTACTCAAACTCAAGGTAGAGGCTATTAACCTCTACTAGGGTGGACGGTAAAGGCGCTTCAGTCCACAAGTGGAACGGTTAGGGACCGTTCTCCAAACGTGTGATCCCTCCTATGATATTAAGGGTGTGTGATTGTGTACACGACCGGAGAAGGGAATGAACGTGAACTGTTATAATCCTGAAAGTTTCCTAAACAAATATTTCCATAAGATCTCTCCCACTCACTGAGTCGTGGAACTCACCACCTGCCTTTAAACATTTTTCAGGAAAGAAGATAACTATGCACGAGCTTCTCTCCCCAAAATTTGAACCAGGTATAAATTAAATTTCAGTTTTATTTAATGTTGTTCAGGAAAACATGACAAGTATTACACCTAACTCTTCTTGACCCTAGGGAGGAATCCTACTCAAGGTCCGAGAGAGTGGCCGATTGATCATAAGTCTCTAACAAACCGGGTCGGGGTGTGATATTCCTGCTTCGATGACCATTTGGTCAACCCCAAGCACAAAACAAGTCGCTTGGTCCTTAAATTAAAAACGCCTACCCTCTACCCATCGGTGGTGCTCTCTCTGGGAGTATTTTTGATAAATCCCCCATTAGCTCAATTTCAACCATTTTTGGGAAATGACCAAATTTGGTTGGGGCTCCCAACACCTCTCATGAGCCTTTATGAGATAAATGGAAGTATTTGGGGGTGGATTTGTGAAATTTGAAGTTGGTGGAGTTGTTTTCAAAGTTCGAGTACTAAAGTGCAAATTTTAAAAAGTTTAGGGTGGGGCTAGTTTGCAAAAAAGGGAATACATGGGAAATGGTCCCCAATGGAAGCCTAAGGGGGTAGGAGGTGTTTTCGAGGTAAATGGAGATGTGAAAAATTATTTAAGGGAGTTTAGGGTAAAAAATGTCATTTCTGGTAAATGGATGGTAAAATGGTCATTTTTGGGTAAATGAAGGACAAATTGATAAGTTTGAATGAATGGTGAGCAAAATGGTGATTTTTTCCTAAAAAGTGGTAAAATTGTCATTGTTACACAAATATGGAAAAATGGTAATTTTTGCCTAAACAAGAGCAAAATAGTCATTTTGCACCATGAGGGTAATAATGGTTAGTTTTGACAAATGATGGGTGAAAATAATAATTTTGAAAAACTAGATGGGCAAAAATAATTTTTGCAAATGTGATGGATTTAATGTGATTCTTGGAGAAAAGAAGGACCTAAGGGTCATTTGGATAAGTTTTAGGGAAGTTTTAATATCTGAATAAAATCGACTAAATTTAGTGAAAAATGGTTCAACAATGCACAAATCAGGCGAACGGTTAGCCGTAAAATCGTAATTATGGGAAATTATGGGGCCTTATTACATATATTAATATATACCAACTGAAAGCATTTTGGATAAAATAATAATGTATATATACTATTTGCTGGAATATATACACTTACCTAGGTATCGTGCAAGTAGAGAACGAGGGTTTGGAATACTTTCGGGGCAAAAAAGTCTCAAATAATGGGTGAGTGAGATTTTCAACTTTGTGTTCAATTAGAATAATATAGTCAATACTTCCCATTTTATAAGAAGCTAATGTGCTTGCTTTTGAAATATTTTGAATAAGTACATATAAACTATAATACAAAGAATTTTATAAAAATGGCGGGAGATATCCCACGATTTTGAAAATCGGTTGAGACCTGATAGTTTAAAATAAATGGTTGAGAACCCAAGGGTTTAAAAAGGGGTGAGAAACCGACCCTTTACCATATCTATGAAAGAGGTCTAATACCCATATTTATGAAAGAGGGCTAATGCGCATATTTATAAAAGAGGATTAATGTAAACACTGTTCTCTCAAAATAAGAAATTGTAAATAAGAACCAGAAAATTTTAGGCGAAAACTATGGTACAAAGTGAACAGAAATTGGTAAATAGAAAACTAAAAATAGGATTTAGGAAATCCCAAGTATTCAATGAAGATATAAAAATAATGGAAATGACCAAATTGGATGTGAGAACCAGACCGGTTCTAGGAAAACCATACCTCAACCCAATTGAATCGGTTTAAAGATTCATTTTTCTATATGACATAAAAATATCAATTTGGGAAATTGAAGCCACCAATGTGTTGAAAATGAATTTTGAAATTTTTAATTTTGAGAAAATTGGTCAAATCAGGCCTGAACCGGTCGACTTTTTTATTTTGGGTCAACAAACCTGGTCTGACTGAACCGGTCTAACCAAACCAATCAATGGACCGCCTGTTAGGTCAGTGCCTAGTTAGTGTGCACGACAAATCAGCATGCGACACATGGTGAAACATGCCTAGTTAACCGCTAGGTCAGCTTTTTAAAGTGTTAACCAATAAGAGTGTGACACGTGTCCCTAGTCAATAGTTAGACAAAGAAAATTCACACCACCAAAGATTGGCCAATAGGAATGTGACACGTGTCCTCAATCAATGGTTAACTTAGGAGAAGCCAATGAGAAGCTAACACATGGCAAAGGTGCCAGGTTAGAGGTCAACACGTGAGATCAATCGATCAATCAGAGGTCAACACGTGAGAAAGCCACGTCAGATTGCCACAGCCAGTTAGAGGCAAACACGTGGCATTGACACATTGCATCATATGGGAAAACTGATGAATTTAAATCAGCCAATTAGAGGATGGCACAGGTCATGGTGAACTAATAGTCAGATTCAGTCAAATGCCATATTGGACAAAGTGACCAATGGGAGGTCGTCGCGTGTCCCGTCAACAGGTCAACGAACGACACAGACAGACACTACGTCAACAAAGCCTACCAATCACATAGCACCACATGGTTGTTCACACACACGCACATAGTGCTATCTTCAAACTCTGAACAGGCAGGGAAGAGAAATGCCAAAACAACTGCCATTGCTCTAGTGGCCAATAAATCTCTCCGACAATGCCTTAAATTAGAGAGTTAATGGTCGACTGATGGGTTAACAGATAGAATGGTTAGTCCCTGAGCTCCCTATATAAAGAGCTCCCCTCCACTCATTCTCTTCATTCCTCGAAAGCCTTAAGAAGGTGAACTACTCCAGTTTCTGACCATCCTTGAACTAGAGCTCTGACATCGACCCAATTCTCCACATTCAAACATGAATTTTGGTTCTCTCAAACTAGGAGGAAGTCCTCTACCTTGTTGCATACTCTATTCAGCTTAAAGATCACTAGGGAAGCACCAGTGAGCCCGCAAAGTACAGTCGCTCTGATTGCCGAGTTTGAGCAATAATTCTCGAGCTGAGTTCGAGCCACCCACAGATGCCTTGAAGCTAGACCAACCCTCCACAACTCTCCATGACAAAGCTTTGTCCTCCCTAAGCCCTTAAGGTAAGTCGTAGTTGCCGCCTTTTGCTAGAATTGTAAATTTATAGAGAGAGAATAGAGTAAATTTTGATCATCGAATTCTCACTACTCAGGCTGTCAATTGAAGTGGAAGTTGATCCTAGGATGACCTAATCGACAAGAGCTAACTTCCTAAATCAAGAGCTCTAGCAACCATGCCCTTGCTTGTAAGAATTAGAAGCTTTCTCTCTCTATAAAACTTTTCCGGTGAAGCTTCTTTCTAGCTCAATTATGGGCCAAATTGAACAATTCAAAGCTTGAAATGATCGTGGAAAGGTAGGGGAGTTGATTAGCAACATGATAAGAGGTAATTAATCAAGTTTGAAAAATTAATTTGATAAATTGTGATTTCAGGGCTAAATTACAATTTTTGAAGAAATTGGATGATTTGGGGATTTTTTGAAATTTGGGAATTTTGTGTAATTGACATAAATTAAAGGTCAATTGAGTATTTAAATGAAATTGAAGGCTTAATTGTAAATAAAATGATTTTTGGGGAATTTAATTACATTTAAAAGTGAATAAATAATTTATTTGTAAAATTATAAATAAATTAATTTGTGGAAATCGTGGCAAATAATTTGGAGTTTATTTTTCTAGAAAATAAACTTAGGGACTTATGTGTAATTAAAGGAAAATAGAGAACTAAGTGTAATTATTGGATAATTGATGGATATGTTATTTGAGATTATGTAGATGTGAAAGAAAAGCTTAAATCTACAACTGAGAATCCAACCCGAGGTATCCGAATTTTGTTTGGGACGAACAAGTCATGAATCTCGGGTGAGTGGGATTACTAACATGGAGTTCGATTGGACCGATGATACATGGTTTAATTTGATAACAAATTTTCAGAAGTATAATCCACTCACTATATGAAACCAATTAGACATTTTGGGATTATATTTCTGAATAAAGCATGAGGTATATTAATATGATAACCCTTGTACAATGTATAGATACACTACAAGGAATATGGTCTTGCCCGACCGTTGATGTAGGAAATGGGAGAGGCCCATGGTCGATAATGGTTGTCTAGATCTAGTTCTCTCCAAGTAGGCCCAAGGCCAAGGTTTTGAAAAATGAAGTGGGCCTAAGGCCATGTTTTGAAAATTCATACAAGTGGGCCCAAGGCCAATGAAAAATGGGTCTAGTCTCGTAAATAAGTTCTGATTTAAGAGTCAGATAAAATTATCATAATTTGATAATGCTTGTTGAAACTACTAAGTCAAAGCCAGGTCGCAACATGTTGGTCGAGCAACACAAAAATAAAGTTCTTAAATAAAAAAATTATTGTGTGTGATTGTAATCATGCATAACCAAAGAGACGCCAGTATGGGGTAGTATTGGTGCTAAGGGCTACAGAACAACAAGATTGGCACAAGAGTAGTTATGTTGTTCCAGTATGTCATGAAGTTGAGGGAGTTTCGTGTGCATTGAGACCAAGGAAGAAGGGAGGAGATCTTGTATCTCAATAGTGGACATAAGAATCGATGATGTATAGGGATTGGGTATTTGTGCTCACACAGACAATGTGGTGGATGTTGTAGTCTCTCTCTAGGGTGAATAGTAAAGATGCTCTAGGTCACTAGTGAAACAAATTGAAGTTATAACATTTGAGTGTTTGTTCTACAACTGTTTGATCCCTTTATTGAAAAAGGGTGTTGTGTGTTTGTGTGTTACAAACCATGATTGGTTTACATAATTAAATCCCTCTAACTATGAAGGTACCTACCTTAAGCTTGTAGGAACAAGTAGTAAACTTAAAGGAACTTTTTTCTAAAGATAAGACAAGTGGTGATTTATTTATCATATTATGTTCTGTTGATTTTAAAAAGTAAGTGTTAAGTTCTATTTGAGTATATGCTAAATCGTGGAGAGAATGTAACGATGTCACTCACCCTAATCACTGAGTTGAAAACTCAACCTCTCTCCCTTACCTTTTTAGGTCTTAATTTATGTCGCAAATAATGTTAGAGAATGAGTTACCAACCTTGTACGTAAATAGTTACTTAAATATTTGTGTACTGCAATATTTATTCAGAAAAATTTTCCTTTTGGAAAACTAATCTAATATAATGTTTTTTTTCGATCTTGAGCCTTGCTTCTGTCAATACTATGAAAATGAAAATGTTACTATCATAGTATTGCAAGAAGTGGCGGGTTGTTCACAGGGTTTTGTGCAAATTGGGTTGGGGAGTTTCCGTTAAGGCCCATTTTTATAAAAGAGGGTGAAGGCCCATGTTTATGAGAAAAGGGCTAAGGCTCATATTTATGAAAGAGGGCTAAGGCTCATATTTATGAAAGAGGGCTAAGACCCATATTTATGAAAGAAGGTGAAGACCCATATTCATAAGAAAAAAATGGTTAATGCCCATATTTATGAAAGAGGCCTGAGACTCATGTTTTTGAAAAAGAACTAAGAACCATGTTTATGAAAGAAAGGATAAGACCCATGTTTATGAAAAAAAATGGCTAAAACCCATGTTTATGAAAGAAGGGCTAATACCATGTTTAGGAGAAAGAGCTAAGATCCATATTTGTGAAAGAAAGTTAATGCCCAGGTTTACAAGAGAGGGCTAAGACCCATATTTATGAAAAAATGGTAAGACCTATATTTAGGAAATCACTAAGGCCAACGTGTAAGAAATGTGCTTATGCCAACTTTTAGAAATAAACTAAAAGTCATGTATTGTGAAAGAATGACAATGACCCATGAAATTAAAATGACATGACTCAACCTGACATAATTTCAAACACGGGTTCCGATTTGATGTTTTCATAAATGAACGGGATTTGTGTGATTATGATAACTCTTGAGGTCAATTTGATATTGAAACCAATAGAGGGGATGTACAATTAGCAAGCCAATCCTCAATTCTCGAATGGTTGTGTGAATAATTTGATAAGTCAACTTATTGTTGGCATGCATGTTTTGTGCTGTGATTTTGGCAGATGTGTGTGACTAGTGGTTCGACAAATTCCTGCTTGATGTTATGTCAACTACCAAGGGTTACTAGAAAATAAAGTAATAATAGGTAGTGCAAATTCAATTTTCCAATATATCTGGACCATGGAGTTATATGACGAGATCCATATGTGTGACTAGGAATTTATGGAATATGGTCACCAGAACGATTGATGGCAAGACTGTGACATTCAGATGAGTCAAATGAGAGACATTCAAGAGTGTGACACCATCCATGTACTTGATTGATTTGAATATGTTGCTTACATATATATATGATTTCATCTTGTGTTTCATGATAAATTAGACTATGCTAAATCATTTGTGAATGATTGTTCTTTTGGGAACTGATTTTTAAAATATCCCCTAAATGAGGATTGTTAGTATTTCAAACTAATTTTTATAAATTGGAAAAGAAACATTTATAAACTCTGCATTAACCATTTTGATTTGAGATAATATTGAGGCTATGAATGACCTTATGAGCGGTCCTCACACTCAATGAGTGTTGCTCACCCTTTCCTCCAATATATTTTAGGAAAAAGAGGAGAAAGAAATAGGTGATGGAGATTCCAAGTGTCACGCCCCAACCCTGTTTAGTCGGATCCCCATGATCAACTAGCCACTTCCCCGGTTTATTAAAGGGTTTCCCCTTATTATAAACCATAAAGAGTAAGGCGTCCTTTTAAACCTGCACAATTTCCTGGAATAGCATAATCAATACTGCATGAAAGTTTAAACTTTACATACCTATCTTACAAGCATCTTAATTGATGGTCTTTAAGGATAGGCTTTCCGGGATTTCCTGAAAGGGATATAAGGGAGGGGGTGAGTACAACTACTCAGTGAATGGGTTTTCAAAAGTTTAGACCTTTAAGAAAATATTTTTTATTGGAGTGTGTCAGACTCCTTTCTTTTCAAAAATCATTTCATTCAAATTCTCGTGTTTATCAACATTTCTTTTTAACCACGGTGTGTCATCACCCAACACACATCCTTCATCATGTCAGCACGACCACTGAACCCACTTGTGGCTTCGGAGCAACTTTACCGGCCACCCACATAGAAGTATGTCCACTTCTACCCTGGGATTGAGTGGATGTACGAGACATCCGACCCTCAATCTTGAAATTGATTCTTCGTGTCCATATGAGGACACGTCCCCACCCAGGTCTCATGCGATTGGTGCTACTCCAAATTTCGCATAGACACCTGGATTGATGAACTACCCTTATACTCACCGGGTCATCCAGGGCCCTTAGGACGCATCACTACCCCTCTTGTGAATCTTAATGGTCCCGTACTCACTGTGCATTTTCTTATCATGCCATGTAATCTATGATGCCACTGGTCCAACAGCCCTTACTCTCAACTCAACTCACAATTGTTTGTCTTTTACTGGTCCGTCAACCTGTCATGTCGCACTGCCGCTAGTTGACTGAGCATGTCGGTCCTATCTTGGTACCATGGCTAAACAATTCACATATTAAGTTTTATGGCACATATATCATGTTCATTTATGAGCTCCTGCTCGTGCCAACTGGCCTTGGGCCCACTGTACGAGATTTTCAAAAAAACTGGGCATTCTAGCCCTCAAGTTCCAAAATCGAGGCCCCCGGCCTATAAGAGCTATTCGAGCTCCCATCAATAAGGTTTCCCAAATAGTTTAAGCATTGGCACACAGTCAAGGGAGAACACTTCCGACAAAATAGGTTTTCACTTTCCATTATACCAACCGGTATAAGTTCATCCCCGTTCATAACCGATGAACGGGTTTTCAACTTCTTTCGAGGAAGTTTCATCATACCAACTGGGTATGATCTACTTACAACCGGTAAGTAGTTTTTCCGCATGGTTTTCACATCACTACTCTAAGTTGTGATGTTTAAAATACCACATAGTAGTGGGTTTTCATTTCGATGAGCTTATCATCCCCAATTGGGTATGACATAAAATCCCACTCACAACCGGTAAATGGTTTTTAACTTTAAGTTGTGCTCATCATCCTAACCGAGTATGACGTTGTAAACCCACTCACCCGTTAATGTCGTGAATTCCACTAGACCAATTCTTTGTATTCACGCGAGCTTGTCCTTGCTGGCGTTCCTGGTACTTCGTGTTCCTACATGATATGAACATCTCAGTTCATTATCCTTTGGCCTAATAGCCTTCATTCATTCCAAATGAATGAGAAAGTCAAACTTTTATTTATTTGCAATTAGGTCCCTAAAGTTATTTCTCTTTAACTTTAAGTCCCTAATGCCAGTTTTTCCTCAAATTGAGCCCCGAAACTTTTAAAATTTATCATAGGACCTCAATTTATTCCATTTCACAAAAAGGGGTTTAAATTTCCTAATTTCCAATTTGGTTCCCCAACATTTCCAAAATTACCATTTTGCCCTTCTTTTAAAAAATGGTAAGTTTCACCCCAAAAATTCTAAAATTCCTCAATTGGCCCCTCTAATATTTTTATCATGCCGAATTGACCCTCAATTTTAGGAAATTGCATTTTGGTCCCTCAAATTTTTGAAAATCCCCAGTTTCCCCCAATTCCAACTCTTTAACACAACCGAATTTGATTTCATCAAATTGACCGATCAAACACCTCAAATTGTTGAAATTAAGTTTCTTCATGTTCATACGATTCCATAGAACTTTGAATCATGAGTTTTAACGCCAGAACGAGCTCAAACAGAGCTTAACCGAAAAATAGACTAGAGAGAGAAAGCTTCTATTACTCACCAGTGACGGAACGACAGTCCGAGCTTTCGAATTAAGAGTCAAATAGCTTTCATCCTAAGGTTCATCCTAAAATCAAAAATCACATCAATTGATGCAGAATTGAGTTAGAATTTCATCATTGAAATTCTATCGGTTATCTCTCTAGCACCGGCCGAAAATTGCAAAGGGCGGCCAAATTGGCTAAACTTTCAGTCCTAATTCGGTCGTGGGAGGGCAGAGGAAGGGTTGGGAAGGCTTGGTTTGGCCTAAGGAGGGCTCGAAATGGCCAATTTCAACTCAGCCAAAATAGGGCAGCTTCGGTCCGCCGGAGCTACTTCACTGTTTCATCACGTCGGCATTTCTCCGGTGACCCTCAGAGCAAACGGAGACTACTGGTGTGTAGCTGACTTCACCCCGGTTCTAAAGAATTCGACCTCGCCTTCTTTGGCTTAGAAAAGACCTCATATCGAAGCTCTGGTTCGAACTACTTTAGAAAATGGAGCAGTTGACAGAGAATGGAATTTTCAGGTGTGGAGAGGATGAATGGGGAAGGGCTCTTTATATAGGGAGTTCGGGGACCCATTGGTCATCCGTTTGGCACCTCTATGATAGTCATTGATGACCTAAAACGTACCGAATGGAAACATTTCTTCTTTGTGAGCGCTGCTTCGATTTTCCGGTGAGTGAATAGTGTTGTCATCCTGAGGAAGAAGATGACACTATTCCGAACCGGACCGGACCGGTACAAACCGAGTTCAAAGCTTAAACCGGCCGATTCACCCCCCATTCGACCGATTTTTTCAAATCTAAAAATTTCTAAATTCATGTAAATTCATTCTTTATCCAATGTGGCCTCAAATCTCCAATTTAAATTATTTAAGTCACCTAGAAAAATAAATTTAGGATTAGGTTCAATAGTGGTTCAAGCCAGTCCAAATTGGTTTAAATCTAGTTCACCTGAACCGGTTTGGTTTTCATCCCCAATTCCTTCACAAGTCCATTTCCATGACTTTTGTGACTCCATAGGTTACTTAGGGTCCATAGGATTCCCGGTTATCATCTTTTTATCAATTTTGGTTCATAAACTGGCTCGATTCTTAAACCGATTTAATCTAGTTCGAGTCCGGTTCACCTGAATCGGTCTGGTTTTTCTCTCTCACTTTGTTCTAAGGTTCCTTTCCAAGGTTTATGAATTTCTTTAGAGTACAATGGATTTGAATTCCTTTGTTTTGCCTGATGTCTATCAGTTCTAGTTCATGAACCGACTCGGTTCATAAACCAATTCAATCCTGTTGGACCCGGTTCATCCAAACCGGTCTAATTTTCCTCTTCCAATTCGTAGTAAGGTTATTTTCCATAGTATTATGAACCCTTTAGATCATGTGGGAGTTGTAAATTCTTAAATTGTCCATTCACAATTGATCAGTTTTGTGAACCGGTTCAGTTTTCTCACTCGGTTTGACTGGTTCCCTTCCTATTTTTCCTTAGCTCAAAAGGGTGGGGTTTACACCAAGTGTCGAACCATGACTCTGACTGATATTGAGATCGAAGTAGACATCTTCTAAGAAAATGCACAAAGGCTTTCCATTAAGTACCATTCACTTTCTCCAAGGTTTGAAATATGTTGTAATGTCGTATATTACATTTATAAAAAAAGTTTCAAATTCTTAGTGTAAATTGGGATACTGTGGCGATGAAGGGTCCCACTATAGAATTAGAAGTGGTACTACAGGTTACTCAAAGTCTAATCCATGAACAAGGACGGGATGTGACAATTTTATTTTCTACATCATTGATTTTGCTTGAGGAGTATGAGTTATAGGGACCATAGACACCTTAGTTAAGAGATCGTATGGTTATCAAGGGCCACTAAAAATCATATTATATAATAGGAAGAGATTTCCATATCTAGTATGCCTAGATCCGTGAATCGTAGATACATTGTCCAACGTATGATCAGGATTAGTTGGATATGGTAATTGCTTTAAGAATGGGAAAGTGTACCTATACATGAGTGATAACATATCTCTGAATCACGATGCTTGCATGCATTTATAAAACATCCAAGTGTATGTTGTTTCATGACACTCATATGATGTGTTTGGAAGGTGCACTTGAAATAAATGATTTAATTTATTTTAAAAGAATAAAAGAATACACGTATTAAAAAGTTTGAGTCGAGACTGAATCGAGAATATGAATACTCGATGTTAGTCCTCTAACTCATTGAACATTTTTTACCCCTCCCTAACATGTTTAATTTCGAGGGTGAAATAAAGAATGAGATAAAGATGAACTTGGAAGTTGGACAAAGTTCCTGACGAAAGCCAAAATGAGGAATAAGTCATTGAAGAGAGAATTAGAATATCCATTTAGTGCTAATTTTTTCAAGGAATTTATGTATTCTAAACTCTTATGTTACTTTTAATGAAACGTGAAATTTTTATAAAAATTGTGATATATTTTAATACTATGAGTCATAGGTTGGTTGGTCGAATTTCAACCTCAAAAGCTATATAGAAGACTCGTTATTGAAAATTGACTTGGGGTGACCGACAATTACCTTGTTAGATCTAGGATGAGGCTATTGAAGTTAGATGAGAGATAGTAAGTTCCTTTGACACTAATATCAATCGAAGGGTTGGCTCGAGGTACTGTCGATGAAGTCCAATTTCTCTGTCTCGAAAATATAGTTGAAAAAATGACACTCACTCGATGATTTCTAGTCACTTTTAAGTCAGGACCCAACTATAGAACTGAAGAGGAGTCCATAATCATTCTTTTGAGATATGAATCACCTTATTTGGTGGTCCGGTGAGGGAGAATTTATCGGTCGAATATCCGGTAGTCGACAATATGCATGAGATGGGTTTTCTCAAATTTATGAGAGAAATTCGATATGATAAAAATGATATAACTCAATTAATCAATGGGGAGGCTAGTATGAAAGTTGTCAACTAAATTATGGGATTTTTTGCATTCAATTTTTTAAAAAATTGAATTAATTCGATCGATTTCTCAAACATGTTGGTTGTCATATTGTACGAGCAATTTAATGTCCAGAGCACAACCCCTACTAAAAATATATCAGCATAGAGCATAAATGTTTCTTCCAAAGTTTTACTCTATTAAAGACATTTTGGTGAAACATGATTATCTAGGGGACAAATCACCATCCACACATTTATCACATCATAATAATTTACTCATGTATTGCTTTACACAACATCATATATGAACTTTATCACAATGCTCACACATCAGGGTCACAATCTAGTAGTGGGGTCACACCCCTCTCTACTGGTACTTAGTGGTGGGTCACAATAACTATCCACTAGCTTCCACTGAAACATGTGAGAGGGAGAGTAACCTCTTGTACCCACTAAGGTCCAGATCACTGGCGCCTTAGGAATACTATCTCTAACCACCACCTAATCAATCACTAGATACCACCTTATATGTAACATCAAGATTCCCCAAAGGGAAAATCTAACTCAATTGGGTTAAGAACCAAAAATGAACTAAGAATGCAAACATGAATCAAGAGTAGAAATTGAACTAGAATAAGGATCGATTCAAACCAAGGTTGTGGGACTAGATAAGTGGCCTAAATTTACCTCCAATGAACTTTCCATAATCAGGAATTAGGCAACGGGAAAAGCCTAAGTGAGAATTGGTTTGAATCAGGATCAAACCAACACGGGTCAAGAAACACTTTGATTTTTCCAAGGAATTGAAAATTAGGAAAATAGAATAGATTGAAAAATGGAACTAGTTGTTTCAAGGTCGAGATCATAGAGAATTGACTAGATAATTTTAGAAAAATAAATTAGGCTAAGAATCGGTTGAAAATGGGTGAATCTACCAAGGAAAGGGTGAAATTAGCCGAACCGGTGAATTAATTTGCTGAAAACAAGTTCTCTACTGTGCAATTCGATCGTGTGACACACAAATGTAATTTTCTTCACCCGATTGGGTGAACTGTGACTCGATTATGATCTGAGTTCATACATTCCATTACCCACTTCATGATAGATTTTCCTTCCATGATACGCGATGGGAAATCACTCATAAAACTTGAATAATGATCAAATTGCACACTATAAAAATTAATATTGACATCACAACTCAACCCTCTTTCAATACATAGGTTTAATTCGAACCTCATGCCCTCAAAAGAAAGAATTTCACTTTAAAAGTCAAGAGAGAGATCCTCCGATGACCTCCCGACATCAAAAAGCTTCGAGCCAAAATTCCTTCATTAAGTCCCACCATAATCATGGATTTAGGTGTATCTGAACTGGTGTGAAAGTAGACTTTCACCTCCCAATGCTGACCTGCACCGACGACCACTTTGTCAGCACCGGTAAGCCCGACAGTCACCAACCTCCTTCCACTCCTGCACCAACGACCCCTTTGGAACATGGGAAAGATAGCTAGGAAACATATGGATCTAAAATGATAGTTTAGGAAGGTTAAAGACATAAATGCAATTTTGATAAACTTTAGGAGTAAAATGGTAATTAGATAAAGTCTAAATTTAAATTTTAAGAACTATGTGGATGTGAGAGAAAGAATTTAAAAACTTCAGAACTTGTAAAGTAAAGTTTATAGGTAAAATGATAAACCAAGGGAGCGGCGAGTTGATCACGGGGATCCGACCAAACCGGGTCAGGGCGTGACAACTTGAGTGGTATCAAAGCATTAATACTATGCCATGACACTAATAAAAACTTAACTACCCTATAGGAAGAAGAGTTCCTAGGAAATTCGCTATGCGAACCAAACCCCTACATGAAATTGTGAAAAAGATGCCTACCTCCATAGAGGCAATCGTTCAACGGTTCTTGGAGGGTGAAAAGAGAGTACCCAAGGATATGGTCAAAGATTATAGGAAACTTGTTGGAGCCCTATTAGAGCCAGAAGGCATCGTATATCCTCCTCCAAGACAGGAAGAACCTATCTCTCCTCCAAGGACCCCGACACCCCCCAAGCCCCATAATAGCCAAAAAGGACTCCAACTAAGGAGGCATGGGATAATTATTGGGATGCCCACTCCACCTTTATGAAAGTCCACCAAGTACCCCCACCAGCTCAATCCAACTTTAACCCTTCCCAATACATGAGGTGGACCTACGAGTGCGAGGCTAAGGTGTTAAGGAGGTACAGACTCGAGGCAATTCATGAAGTTTGTCCTATTAGGGAAGCCCGACGGGAGTATGGATGGTCATTAACCAGTTCATCAGAGCCCTCGGGCCATGAATTCCGAAACCATTCGGAGGCTAACTCCTGGCCTATGGCTCCAAAGGACTAGAAAGTAGTGAAAAATCCATGTAATAAGCCGAGTACGACAATAAACTACCTCCTTTAATGAATAAAGACTATTTTATATATTTAACAGCTAGTCTTCCCTAATAACAATTAATAGATTGGGTAAACCAATCATGACCGGGTAAATAGAAAGGAGGCCACCTAAGGAGGAAGACTATAGGACAACTCTAGTTAAACACTAACCCTAAGATAGCCAACCTAAATAAGTTTCCCCACAAGAACTAGGAACATGGAGTAACAAGGCAACAAGGTTGGGAAAGGAGTTTCCAGAGAAGGACCAAGAATCTGCCTAGAATCATGAGAAAAGACATACCAAGGGTAGGAAGAAGGGAAATGGTGTGGGGTCCGGTGCAAACGAAGTAAGCATCAAAAGTTACAGAAATAGTAAAGGAAAACCAAAGGACCATAAGGGATTGAGAAAGAGTCCTCATATGAGAGTTAGGAAATTAAGAGGAATTGGGTTACCTCTAAGAAGAACCAAGAAGAACCAAGAGTATGAGAGATAAATAAGAGGAGAGGTAAGGTACAAGAACCCCTAAAAAGGGTAAACACAGAAAACCTCTGTAGGCAACCCTAGGATAGGACATGGTAAGAGGGAAGAGGATGGGAAAGGTGTTAGGAAAGAGGACTCGGGAGGAATGTATAAGTACCCTTGAAAGAACCCTTGAAAGAACCCTTGATAGGGAGATGGACATAATGTAAAGTGCTAGGAACTCCTCAAATGAAGGATAAGGAACAAAAAAAGAATTAGAGGATGGAAAAGAATAAAGTGTTTATAACCATACGAACATTGGAAGGGTGTACGAAAGGAAAGAAGGAAAGGCTCACAAGGAGCATTAGGGAGGTTGAACATAGAAATTCCAGGATGGAAGTCTCTAAGAAAAAGGATGAAGGTGGAAAGTGAGACCGCGAGAAGAAAATTTCCAAGCTAAAGGAACTGAAGGGCGGATCGTAAGAGGCATAACCCGAAAGAAGAAAACCAAAAAGGGGTGTAAGTAGTTAAGGATGTCTCTAAATGACAAGTACGACTTGCTTTGGAAAGAGAAGAGTAGTCAAGTGGGAGACAACGAGAAATAAAGAAATGATCAAGGAAAATAAATGACGCCTTAGAAAGGACTGGAAAATAATGACTACACCATAAAAGGGACAATTGTTCCAAGACAACTGACCAAGGAGAATAGTGGGGATGAGGCAATTAACGAACTGACCCCCTAAAAGACCATAAATTTGACACCACCAAGGAAAAGAAAGATGTAAAGTTCAAAATTTTGAAAAGGAAGAATGAAAAAATTCTTGAAGAAATAAATGGTCGAGAACGAATTGATGATCGGACCCAAGCCACAAAAGGGATTAAGTAAGCCCTTAGAAGGGGATGGAGCAACCTCAAAAGGAAAAAGACCGAGAACCCTTTCACCAAAAGGAATAAAAGTCGTAGTGAATAATAAGTTGGGATAAAGACAAGGATAAGGGATGTGATAAAAAAAACTCCCCAAACTAAGGATAAGTCGGATAAAATGACACCAAGGATGTCATGAGGTCAACTTAAAGATAGATAACCCAGATGACTAAGGAAAGAGTAAATCTGGAAAAAAGAGGAAAAAGCCTACTAAGGAAAGGAGCTCAGAAGAGGCATACATATTCCAACAAAGAAGTAATGAAACCAACTAAAGTAGGATAGGGGAGAAAACTTTCAAAAAGAATAGAAGTTTGGAATAAAAGACCAGCTACCAAGGAAGTTTACCCAAAACCCAAGAAGTAAGCTAAAACTCAAGGAATGGATAGAGAAGGAGATAGCCTCGAAAGATGGGTAAGAGTAAGGACATAGAGTAAGGACTAACTAAGAAATCTTGGGAGAAATAAGCCTCAAATTAAGAAGTGGATAATGAAACGACCATAAACATCAAGACTTGTCGTGGTTCATGTTCACTTAATAGAGCCTAAAGGATCGGTTGAGCATAGTGTGGAATACACAAAATAAGACCCGAAAATCGGAAGTGCATTGGATAGGAGATAAGGGATAAATTGGAATCTTAAGACAACGAAGGATTAAAAATGGGCACATGTCCCAAAATAAAGAAAGTGTAGGGAAGTAATGGGAAGAGAGCTTCAAGGAATAAGTAAGAAGATCGAAGGTATAGCCTTAAAGTGGAAGGCTTTACCTTAAAGGACATAGTAGAGAAAGGAAACCTTAAAAGGGAGACCTCCCCCAAAACAAGGAATATTTCGTAGACCGGAAAAAGGGTCAAATCAGGTGAGAAATGGGGATTGGTCATAAGTAAGCAAGAAAGGACGAAGGAAAGGAAAGCCTTGAGAAAAATATGCCAGTGTAAATGAGGAAGGACGTGAGCGAGGAAGAATCCCAATGTGTCAGTAGGCTGGAAAACCGACGGATGGAACCAGGGGAAAACCATAAGAAAGTTGGTAAGGAATGTGTAGATAAAGGGATCCGACACAATTCTAATATTAAGAAAATTAAAAGACAATTGGACTACACAGGATGTGGTTGGAAAACACTATCGAAAAGTAGGAAGGAACGAAGCCCTATGACTCCTAAACAAAAGGTAAGGCCTAAATCGTATCTATGATACACATTTTGAAAACCCTAAGGGGTAAAGATAATTTCATAATAGATCATACTGTAAGGAACATGTAATGTCAACGGTTACAAGCAAGGTGATCCAAGTAGGATCGAGTTTGTTGGTCAAACCTAAGAAATGGAACTAGAATCATGGTAAACCAAACATGGAGGAAGGGCCAAAAAAGATAAGGAAGAAAGTATATCAAAATCCATGAGATTAAGGACGAAGAGTAAAAAAGGATACTAAACTAGGAGCATCAACAATCTAGGAAATGAAGGGAAAACAAAGACGATCAGATGTATATGGAACATCCAACCCAATGACACGAATAAGAACCCTTAAGACGAAAAGTCTTACCCAAAGTGGAGTAAGAAGGAGACCTAAGGGAGTACCTGGGGATGGGGTAGTTTGGACATGACTAATCATGATACACTTGGTGGAGTGAGTGGAAGGTATAAAGGAAGAAAGACTTCTCAAATATGTGGTTAAGGACCCAGTGAAAGGGATAGCCAAAGTGATAGAATGCTAAGCAAACCCCAAGAGGACATCAAGGAAAGTCATGCCTAGTGCCAATGATTTTGGACTTTGTTTTGGGGACAAAACCCCTAAAAAGATGAGAGAGTTGTAAACCCCATCCTTTAAAGATAAGACAACCAGGGAAAGAACTGGTCAACTCAAGAGAGAAAACCCAGTCGGTTCATGAACCTTAATCGGTAGAGAAAGGGTAAAATGGGAAATCAACAACCCCAAGTGACTCAAAGATCATAACAAGCATGGAAAAGAACATTGTGACAATTAGGAAGAGAAAACCAGATCGATTCAAGGTGAATCGAACTAAACCGAATTGAACCGATTTGAACTAGTTTCTAAATTCATTTTTCTAGGGGCTTAAAATATTCAAATTTAAGAATTGAAGGCACCATTATATAGAGAATGAATTTAGATAAATTTAGAAATTTTTAATTTTGAGCAAACCAGTCGAATCGGGTCTAAACTGGCCGATTTATGCATTGAACTGGTTAGACCAGTCTAGTCTGGTTCCGAAGAGTGTTGTCTTTTTCCTTCAGATAATAGCATTATTCATTCAATGCAAAAACGGATAACGTCGACGAAGGAAAAACAGATCCAATCAGGCTGTTTTAGGGTGAGGATAAGCTCGATCAAAAAGGAAAGTTATTGGGTAAAGGGTCCCTATGTCACGCCTCGACCCTATTTGGTCAAATCCCCATGATCAACCCGCCACTCTACCAGATTATTAAAGGGTTTCCCCTTATTATAGATCGTAAAGAGTAAGACGTCCTTTAAACCTGCACCTTTTTCAAGAATAACATAAACAAAACAGCATAAAGATTTATCATACATGTATCACAGGCATCTTAGTTGATGGTATTTAAGGGTAGGCTTTCTGAAATCTCCTAAAAGGGATATAAGGGGAGGGGGTGAGTACGACTACTCAGTGAATGGGTTTTCAATAATTTTACTTTTGAAAAAGATTTGTATTGGAGTGTGCCAGACTCCTTTCTTTCAAAAATCATTTCATTCAAAATCTCGGGTTTTATCACCATTTCCTTATTTAATCATGGTGTGTGATCACCCAACACACATCCTTCATCATGAAGGTTAAACACAAATTCGCAGGTCAATACGTCCACTAAACCCACTTATGGCTTTGGAGCGACTTTACCAGACACCCGGATAGAAATATGTCTACTTCTACCCTAAGAATGAGTGGATGTAAGCGACATTCGACCCTCATTTCGGGAATAAATTCTTCCTGTCTGTATGAGGACAGAGACCTCATCCTGTCCCCACCCTGGTCTCATGGGCTTGGTGCTACTCCAAATTTCACATAGTCACCTGGAACAAAAAACTACCCTTATACTCACTAGGTCGTCTAGGGCCCTTAGGATGCATCACTACCCTTCATGGGCGTCTTGATGATCCCGTACTCATCGTGCATGCACAAACAATGTTTTCTTATTATGCCATGTAATCTGTGGTGTCATTAGTCCAACAGTCCCAACTTTCAACTCAACCTGCAGCTGTTTGTCTTGACTAGTCTGGAGACCGGTCATGTCGCACTGTTACTAATTGACTAAAAGTGTCGAACCAACATTGGTACCATGACCATACAATTCTCTTATTAATGTTTCATGGTACATATATTATGTTCGTTTACGAGCTCCTGCTCGTGCCCATTGGCCTATGGCACACTGTTCGAGATTTTCAAAAACTGGGCATATTAGCCCCCAAGTTCTAAAACCGAGGCCCCCGGCCTATAAGAGCTATTTGAGCTCTCGACGAGAAGGTCTCCCAAATTTTTTAAGCATTGGCACACAGTTAGGTGAGAACACTTCTAATAAAATATGTTTTCACTATCCATTATACAGATCCGATATAAGAACATCTCCGTTCATAACCAATGAACGGGTTTTCAAATTCCTTCGAGGAAGTTTCATAATACCAATCGGGAATGATCTACTTACCACTAGCAAGTAGTTTTTCCGCATGGTTTTCACATCACAACTGTAAGTCATGATGTTTAAAATAACACATAATAGTGGGTTTTTATTTTGATGTGCTTATCATCCCCAACTAGGTATGATAAAATCTCACTCACAACTGGTAAGTGGTTTTTAACTTTAAGTTGTACTCATTATCCCAACTAGGTATGACGTTAGTAAACCCACTCACCCGTTAATGACGTGAATTCCACTAGACTGGCTCTGTGTAAACACGCGAGCTTGTCCTTGCTAGCGTTCCCGGTACTTCATGTTCCTACATGATATGAACATCTTGGTTCATTAACCTTTGGCCTAATAGCCTTCATTCATTCCAAATGAATGAGAAAATCAAACTTTCATTTATTTGCAATTAGGTCCCTAAAGTTATTTGTCTTTAACTTTGAGTACTCAAATGCCGGTTTTTCTTCAAATTGAGTCCTGAAACATTTAAAATTTATCATACGACCTCAATTTATTCCATTTCACAAAAAGGGGATTAATTTCCCAAATTTCCAATTTGGTCCCCTAACTTTTCCAAAATTACCATTTTGCACTTCCTTTACAAAAATGGTAAGTTTCACCCCAAAAATTCTAAAATTCCTCAATTGGCCCTCTAACATTTTTATCATGCCCAATTGACCCTCAATTTTAGGAAATTGTACTTCGGTCCCTCAAATTTTCGAAAATCCCCAATTTTCCCCAATTCCAACTCTTCAACACAGCCGAATTTGATTTCATCAAATTGACCGATCAAACACCTCTGATTGTTGAAATTAAAGTTGAAATTGAGTTTCTCCATGTTCATACAATTCCATAGAACTTTGAATCGCGAGATTTTGATCTGGGTAGATAGCTCTCGTCCTGAGGTTCATCCTAGAATCAAGAATCACATCAATTGATGCCGAATTGAGCTAGAATTTCAGCATTGAAATTTTTCGGTGAGTGGACAGTGTTGTCATCCTGAGGAAGAAGATGACATTGTTCTGAACCGGACCGGACCAGTCAAAACCGGGTTCGAAGCTTAAACCAATCGGTTCACCCCTCATTCAACAGAGTTTTTCAAATCTAAAAATTTCTAAATTCATTTTCTATCCAATGGTGGCCTCAAGTCTCAAATTTGAATTATTAAAGCTACCTAGAAAAATGAATTTAGGATCCAGTTCAATAATGGTTCAAACTGGTCCAAACCGGTTCGGATCTGGTTCACCTGAACCGGTTTGGTTTTCATCCCCAATTCCTTCACAAGTCCATTTCAATGTCTTTTGTGACTCCTTTGGTCACTTAGGGTCCTTAAAATTCCTGGTTTACCATCTCTTTATCGATTCTGATTCATAAACTGACTCGGTCCTTAAACTGGTTCGGGTCTGGTTCACCTGAACCGACCTAGCTTTTCTCTCTCAATTTGTTCTAAGGTTTCTTCCCAAGGTTTATAAATCTCTTCGGTCACAAGGGATCCATA
The DNA here is from genome assembly GCA_030064425.1 of Trapa bicornis. Classification (NCBI taxonomy): domain Eukaryota; kingdom Viridiplantae; phylum Streptophyta; class Magnoliopsida; order Myrtales; family Lythraceae; genus Trapa; species Trapa bicornis. Next base: position 17,897,902 of record CM057758.1, on the reverse strand, counting down.
AATTTCCCTGTTTTCCCTTTCTCTATCGGTTCCGGTTCATGAACAGACTCAATTCATAAATCGATTCAATTCAGTTGGATCCGGCTTATCCAAATCAATCTGGTTTTTATCTTGCAATTCATCCTAAGGTTCATTTCCATAGTATTATAAACCCTTTGGATTACCCAGGAGTTGTAAATTCCCAAATTGTCTGTTCACAAATGATCGGGTTTGTGAACTGGTTCAGTTTTCACTCGGTTTGACAGGTTCTTTTCCTGGTTTTTCCTTAGCTCAAAAGGGCGGGGTTTACACCCTAAGCTCCCTATATAAAGAGCTACTCTCCATTCATCCTCCACACACCTCAAATCTCTATTCTCTCTTAACTACTCCAATTTCTGGCGAAGCTCGAATCAGAGCTTCGATATAGGCATTTTTCTCAGCTTAAGAAGGCGAGGTTGAGTTCTTTAGACTTTGGGGAATTCAGCTACCTGACAGCAACCTCCGTTCAACCTGAGGACCGCTAGAGAAGTGCCAGCGGAATCAAACAATGAAGCAGCTTCGAAGGACCGAAGCTGCCCTATTTTTGCCTAGTTGAGTTTGGCAGAATTCAGACCTCCTCCAGCCAAACCAAGCCCTCTCGACACCCCCACAGCCCTCACACGACCGCAACAGAGCTAAAAGGTAAACCAATTCGACCCTACTCTATCATTTCTAGTTTGAGTTAGAGAGAGAAATTGAAAAATTCATTGAGAGAATTCTCCCTCGATTCGATGTTATTTGTAGCAATTCTTCATCCTAGGAGGAACCTCAGGACAAGAGATACCTACCCAGATAGAGAGCTCAAACCGTCGCACCTCCAACAATAAGCTTTCGAAGCTCTCTCTCTATGAACGATTTTTCGATGAAGCTCCATTTGAGCTCGTTTTAGCCTCAATTCATATGATTCAAAGCTCAATTGAATCGTATTAAAGTGTAGGAACTGACTTATACTTCCAATTGAAGCAATTAACATCGATTGAATGGCCAATTTGAAGAAATCAAATTCGGTCAATTTGGAAATGGGAAATTGGGGGAAAAGTTTGGTGAAAATTGGGCTTTTTGAAAAATTGAGGGACCTCTTTGCAATTTTCCGATATTGAAGGCCAATTGGCCATGAAAAAGATGTTGGAGGACCAATTGATCAATTTTTGGAACATTTACGACCAAATTGTCATTTTTGGAAAGTAGGGGCAAAATGGTAATTTTTGAAAAGTTAGGGACCAAATTGGAAATTTGGAAAATGTGAGACCCTTATACAATTTTGAGTAAAATGAGGACTCAAAGGAAATTTTGGAAACTTTGGGACTCAAATTGGGCGAAAGTTGGCATTAGGGACCTAAAGTTAAAAAAATAAAGTTTAAGGACCTAAATGCAATTTATCAATAATTTATGAGTCTAGGCTTTTATTCCAAACCATAAGTGATAAGGCTGCCCAAATCATGTAGGGACAAGTGTGATCAAAACGTAAGCAAGATAAAGCTCGAGTCGACTTGGAAAACCGACCAAGGATGAAATGTTACGATTATCGTGTGAGTGGGCCTATTTACATCATACCCGGTTGGGATGGTGAGCACCTTATAAATGAAAAATCACTTGTAAGTGGATCTCAACATCATACCCGGATGGGGTGATGGGCAATTTAGGATAAAACCTACTTATCAGTTGTAAGTAGAGAAAACCATACTCGATTGATATGATGGACTTCCTTGAAGGAAGGAGAAGCCCGCTTGCCGATTGTAAGCGGATATATCATCACACCCGGTTGATGAGATGAAGTCAATTACATTTTTGTTAGAAATGTTCTCCCCTAACTATGTGCCAACACTTAAACTATTTGGGAGACCTTCTTGATAGAAGCTAGAATAGCTCAGATAGGCCAGAGGCCTCAATTTTTGAATTTGTGGGGTTATATGCCCAATTTTGGAAAATCACGTGTAGTGAGCTCAAAGCCAGTGGGCACGAGCAGGAGCTCAAAAACAAGCTTGAGTTATGAAAGCCATGAGAACATTTCTAACGAAATAGTTGTATGATTTCACCATGGTACCGAGTCAGGACCGACAGTACTCGATGGACAGGCGGTAGTGCGTCAGGGCCAGGTCGACGGACCGACCTAGACAAAAAGCTGTAGGTCGGGTTGATGGTCGAGGCTGTTGGACCAATGGCACCAAAGATAAATGGCTATATTTGAAAACTGTTGTTTTGTGCATGCACTTGTAGTACGGGACCATCAAGACACCCAAGAGGGGTGGTGGTGGGTCCTAAGGGCTACTGGACGACCTAGTGGAGATAAGGGCAGTTTGTCATGCTAGTCAGTCGGGAAGCTCATAGTAGCTTCTTGTTCATGAGACCGGGGTGAGGTCGGGATGAGGTCTATGCCCTCATACGAACACGAAGTGGCATTCGGGTCTGAGGGTCAGATGTCGAGAACATTCACTCAAACCCAGGGTAGAAGTGAACGAGTTTCTATCTTTGTGGTCGGTAAAGACGCTTCGAGCCACAAGTAGGTGCAGTGGACGGACTGCACCTGCGAATGTGTGTTCCCTTTTGAATGAAGGGCGTGTGTTGTCTGTTAAACACACCTAATGTGTGAATGATAAAAAGGGTATTGAAAACTGAATTTTGAGGGGAACTTTTTTTAGAAGAATTGATATCCTTTAGCACAATTTAAAATGAAGCTATTTCTCTTAAAAACTCACTCCCAACACCTGCTCCCTGAGTTGTAGAACTCACACCTCTTTTATACCCATTTTCAGGAGTAAGAAAACATGACAAAAGAAAATACAAGGATGTACTCTCCGTCAGGTATGCGTAAATGTCACTTTTAAGCTTGCATGTTTATTGATTTATGTTATTCCAGGGAACAAGGTTTGAATTATGCTTGGCTCCTCTTGATTATAAGAAGGGGGAAACCCCTCTTAAACCAAGGGAGCAGCGAGTTGATCAGGGGGATCCATCCAAATTGAGTCGGGGCGTGACAACATGAGTGGTATCAAAGCATTGTTCCCTTGAAAGCATTACCAATACTATGCCCTAACACTAATAAAAACTTAACTACCCTGTAGGAAGGAGAGTTTCCTAGCTACCCTAAAGCTAGACCCATTTATGACAATAAATGAGAGAGATTGTGGTGATTGATTTATGAATGGATAGACCCATCAGTCCCCTAGCTCCCTATATAAAGAGCTCCTCTTCATTCGTCCTCCTCATCCCTCAAACACCTAGAGAAGAAGTGCTCAGTTTCTCGACGAATCTTGAACCAAAGCTCCGACTTGGGCACTTTTCTCCACCTTCGAAGGCAAATCTAGGTTCTTTGGAATCCCGAGGAAGTTAGCTACATGACTGTAACCTCCTTTCAGCTTGAGAATTGTAGGATAAGTGTAAACCCCACACTTTTAAGTTAAAGAAAATCGGGAAAAAGAATCGGTCAAACCGAGTAAGAAAATCGAGCAGGTTTACAAACCCGGTCATTTGGGAACAAGCAATTTGGAAATTTACAACTTCCAGGTGATCCAAACGGTTCATTAAACCTTGGAAAAGAAACTTAAGACAAATTAGAAGAGAAAAACCAAATTGGTTCAGGTGAACGAGAATCATAAGAATTCTGAAGTTAAGCGTGCTTTCCTAAGAGTAGTGTGAGGATAACCAGAGCTTCGACTTGAACATTTTTCTTAACCTCGGAAGAAGAGGTCGGGCTCTTTAGAACTGAGGATAAGTCAACTATCTGATAGCAAATTCCAGTCAATCCATGAATCACTGGAGAAATGCCGACATGATGGAATAGTGAAGCAGCTCTGGCGAACCGAAGCTACCCTATTTCGGCCGAGTTGAAACTTAAACCAGAGCTTTAAGCTTCAACTTAAACATTTTTCTTAACCTCGGAAGGAGAGGTCAGGCTCTTTAGAACTGAGGAGAAGTCAACTATTTGACTTCGAAGGATGAGAGTAGAGATGGGGATCAACAAAAGGAACTCCCCAAGAGGAGTCTAAGGAATCAATAAGTATACTATAAAGAATCAAATAGGAGTAAAGGGAGAGTAACCGCGAAATGGTCACGAACGAGTAAGAATGGACTAAGAAACGGAAATTCTTAGGTATGGATGCCCTCAAATATGAGGAATTTGGTATTGAAAGGGGGTGCGAAGTACTAGAGATGGAGATCTACAAGGTAAGTCAAGAAGTGATTAGGAAACCCGATAGTGGAACCGAGAATGCTCAATAAGGAGAATTGTGAAGGACGATTAAATAAGGAAAACCCAAACAATCATTAAAGGCATGATGTATAAGGTAAAGTAAAATTATGTACATAGAAGAGATGCGCGAACCAAAAACGAGTGGTGGAGACACTTTAACAATGTAAGAAGAAGAGTACGGGAACACCATCCAAGGAAGCAAGTGAACAAATTCGGTACTGGGAAGTCCAGATTTCAAAGTAGGGAGAATTACAAGATTAGTGCGAAATAAAAAATGGAGTTATGAACATTGGAAGTTAAGAGGGCATGCAAGGTAGTTAAGGAACACTACCAAATTGTAAGGAGGGACGAAATCCTATAATCCATAAAGGATTAGTAAGTGGGAACAAATATCAAGGAGATGCCCTAAAAGTATAATGTACAGAGGCAATTCTGGAACATGTCACGCTATAAAGGATGGGTAAGTCCAAGAGTTTTGAGAAGGTGTGACTCAAGTAAGGAAGAGTCGTTTACCTAAGCATGATGAGTTCAAATAAAAGGATTGGATATAAGAAAATATCCTTGGGCAAATGAATAAGACAAGCATATCATAATAAGTTCCATGGAGTAGGTGGATATTTTAGGGAAAGAGAAATCCCTTAAATACATTATTTAAAGGACTAAGTGAAAGAGTAATCATAGGGATATTTTCCCCCGAAAAAAGCGTATGAGCAAGGAAACACTCAAAGAAAGGGAAATGAGAGGTTGGATCACTATGGAATCTTATCCTCAAGGGTGAATACCAAATCGCGCCATTAAGAGCGATGGAAAAACAATTGATAAAATAATAGACACCCCAAGACATGGAAAGGAAAGATGCCAAAAGGGTGGAGAGGCATGATGGATGCCTAAAGAAGGTGTAACTAGGATGGGGACGAAACTCACGGTATCATATCGGAGCAAATCATAAGTTGACCTTAAAGGAAATCATTCACTATATAAGCAATATATAACTAGTTTTGGGGACAAAAATTCTAAAAGGTTGGGAGAGTTGTAAACCCCATCCTATCAAAGTAAGGAAACTAGAATAAGGACCCGAAATTTTTTTAGAGAAAACCGAGGGTCTAAGTGAACCGGAATTAGTAAAGAAGGCTCAAAATGGGAATTTAGAAAATCCTAAGTGGACAATAAATCCCTAAAAATATGGAAAAGAACCATGAAGTTAATTGGATGTGAAAACCTGTTAGGTTTAGGGTGAACCGTACTTGAATTGGATTGAAATGTGAAGAACCGGTTCAAACATTCATTTTTCTAGATGGCTTAAAAATGTCAAATTGAAAAATTAAAAACACAATCAAATAGAAAATGAATTTAGAAAATTTAAAATTTTGGAAAACAGGTCGAATCGGGCCTAAACTAGTCGATTTTCGATTTCGGGTCACTGAACCCAGTTGAACCAGACCAGTCAACAGTCCAATCGGTTAACAGACAGCTGCCAGGTCAATGCCCAGTCAACAAGCATGACCAATAAGCGTGCGACACATGGCAAACCGCATTCAGTCAGCGCCTGGAAGCGCTGGTCAATTAGGAGGTGATATGTGTTATCGGTCAACGATCAAAGGAAGAAAATCTACCTCAACGACGATATACCAATAGGAGAGCGACATGTGTCTTGATCAACTGTCAATGTTAGAGAGACCAATGAGAAGCTGACATGTGGCAAGGATGCCACATCATCATCCGACAAGGATGTCAGAGAAACTACCGACCAATCAGAGGTCGACACATGGCAAAGCCACGTCGGATGACCTCACCCAATCAAAGGCTGACACGTGGCAGTGGTACTGTGTGTTAGGAGGGAAATCTGACACATTTAAATAAGCCAATAAGAGGACAGCACGTATCACGGTCAATGATTGACCGAACACAATTAGTAGCCACGTTGGAACGAGCGGACAATGGGAGGCCGCCACGTATCCGGTCAACGGGTCAAAGGCTAACTATGTTGCTAAGTAGGAAGCCATGTCAGCAAAGCCATCAAATCATGGAGTGCCACGTGGCAAGTATGCACGTGCGAAGCTCGCACGCGCAACACAATGTCATCTCCTACCTTTTAGCTAGGTAGATAAGATCGACAGCTTGGCTGCCATAATTCTGGCAACCTAAAAATCACTCCGTTACAGCCAATAAATGAGAGAGATTAAAGCCAAGTGATTGATGAATGGATAGACATGTGAGTCCCCTAGCTCCCTATATAAAGAGATCATCTTCATTCGTACTTCGCATCCCTCAAACGCTTGGAGAAGAAGAACTGCTCAGTTTCTCAACAAAGCTCGAATTGAACTCCGACTTGGGCACTTTTCTCTACCTTCAAAGGCAAATTCGAGTTCTTTAGAATCCTGAGGAAGTCAGCTACACAACTACAACCTCCATTAAGCTCGAGGATCACCGGAGAAGCACCGGCGAGCTCGCACAGTACCTTCGATCCCTTGGCAGTCTACAAACTAAACTAGTCAAGCTCAATTCGAGCCATCTCGGGCTAATTCTGGCCAAACCAAGCTCTCTAGGAGGTGTCGTGACCTTCTCAGAGCTAAGATGGTAAGTCCACTCTGCCGCTCTTCTTTGAAAATTACTATTCACAATGTGTTTTTGCTGAAAACTAAAATATGAAATTTGCACTACTCATGCCACCAATTTAGGTGCGGTTTTATTAAGGAAAGATCTCCTAGAAAAGAGCAATCAATTAGAATAAAAAGCTTTGATCGTCGAAACCTCACTGATGATTAATCAAGCTTTCCCTCTCTAGGATGATTTTCCGACAAAGATCCGTTTAAGCTCATTTCTAAGCCAAATTTGGTGTTTTAAAGCTTAAAATGAATCATAGGACATAGGGAAGATGATTAAGATCATGATAGGGGGCAATTACCCAAGTTTTGGTGGTCAATTTGATGAAACATGGATTCTGGGGTCAAAATGCAATTTTTGGAAAAATTGTGCAATTTGGGAATTTTTGGAAAATTGGGAGCCAAATTGTAATTAAAGGAAAATTATGAGACTTTTATGAAATTAACTCCTAATTGAGGGCCAATTGGAAATTTGAATTAAATTGAGGGCTAATCAGCGATTGTTGGAAAATTGGGGACCAATTAGTAATTTTGAGGAAATTAAGTACCAATTGGTAATTTTGAGAAAATTAAGAATATAAGGGATATTGGAAACCTTAGGGACTTTATTAATAATAAATGGAGCATTTGGGACCTAAAAGTCAAAATTATGAACTTTAGGGACCTAATTGAAATAAGGAATAAATTAAGGATCTATAGGCAAATATATGGAACTAAGATGTCTTTTATGTCAAACATTACTTATGTGAATACTCGAATCATGTAGGAACTGGTTGTGCGAGTGCTTGTGCAGAGTAGCACGTTTGTGATTGGAATCAAGCTAGGACAAACATGTCACAGTACCCGGTGAGTGGAACTTTTAATATCATACCTAGTTAGGGTGATAAGTACCATTTCCAATTTTGAAAACTATTTTTTGAAGAATGGTCTCCTCTGACTGCGTGAAATTGCTTAAACGTTTTGAAAAATATTTTTGATGAGAGATAGAATTGCTCTAATAGGCATGAAGCCTCAGTTTTGAAAATAATAGGGCTCAAGGCCTAGTTTTGGAAAAACTTGTGAAGTGAGTCCAAGGCCAATGGACACGGGTTGAGCCCATAGACAAATAAACTTATGAGCTAAGAAAAATTTGCATACCCATTTATATGTTTGAACCACCACCGTGTTGAAGCCAAGTCGTCGACTCGATGGATTAGTAGCTGTTGAGCCGAAGTCAGGTCATCGAACATGTTGGGCCAGCAATTATGAAGCCAAAGCCGAATGTCAAACTCGTTGTGCCGGTAGCCCCAAAGATGTTGAATATAAATACAAAAGACTTTTATATGTGTATGATAAGATACAGAACCATCGAGGCGCCCAACATGGGGTAGTGTTGGTTCTAAGGGTTGTTGGACAACACCATATGCATAAGGGAAGTTTGGTCGTCCAGAGAGTCTCAAAGCTCAGAATAGCTTCGTGTACATTGAGATCGAGGTAGGAGGAAGAGAGATCTCATCCCACATTTGCGAACACGGAGTATTTCCGGGTTTAAGGGTCGTACAATTTATATTCACTCACACTAAGGGTAGATGTCACAAACTTCTATTCGAGTGGACAATAAAGACGCTCAAGTCCACAAGTGGAGCAGACGGTGAACTGTTCGCAGAACTGTTCTGCGAACATATGAACCCTTTTTGATAAAGTGCATGTATGGTTGTATGCTAAACCAATTCCGAGCAAGGGGAAGCATCAAAAAGTTTTTCTAAAAGAAGAAAAACCCACAAACCTATGAACACGGAAGATGTTATAATTTTTTTATGAACACTCACTAATTGAGTTGTAGAACTCATCCCCTCCCTTTAAAATTTTTTTAGGAAAGTGACAACCTTTAAGGAGTCTTGCCGCCAAGCCCTTAAACCCAGGTATTTTATTTTTACACTCTTAATTTTGTATAATGTTATTACAAGGCACAATAATAGAAGGTACGTCTAACTACTCATTGGCCTTGGGAGGGGTTGCTCATCTAGACCAATGGGAGTGTCAGGTTGCTCACGGGGTTCCGACCAAACAGGGTCAGGACATGACACCCACACAGTTTTCTCCTACACTATGGTGTGACAATTCTGAGCCATCTAACTAATTGATAACCTAGTTTTTCATATTTGTACTAAATATATTTAATAACTAGATTAAATGTGTTCATTTAAAACTTATTGTAACTTATCATTTATTGTATATTAATTACTGTATATTAATAGTCATACATTAATTTATTTAATTTATCATTTTCTTAAATGAAGATATTGTAAATGTATCAACACAGTACAATTTATAATCTCATATCTCTCTAGTGTTCCGCTCTTTCTATTCTTGATTGATTTATTTTTTTCATGGTATCTCACCCGTACCTGACCCGAGATTGGAAACTCGGCTCATGGTCTGATTCTTCTCCCCTTATCTATAATCTTTCATCATACATTCTCTTTGATTCTTCTCCCTTTTAAGTCTCTCCAATGAGAGCATAACCTTCCTCTACTTTCCCCCTCGTCCGAGACCGGAAAAATAATACCCGGCTCGTAGACAGTTTTTGAGAGCGGGTTTAAAAAATTGCACGTGATGGCAGGTATTGAGGATAATATCACACATTGGATAAAATAGAGAAGTGTTGTGGGTTTATAAAATTAGAAATGTTATACTATTTAAAGTCACGAATTTTAAGTAGATATGGATCAAAGCCCTTATCGATCCACAAAACCTTCTCTCATAATATTAAAATTGATTATCTATTTGTTAGTGAGAAAATTAGTTAATGGAATATTGTCATTCGATTAACATATGAAATGAGTGGGATGTTATTAAGTTTAATGTTTTAACCACCCATTGTGCTTAGAGGAGAGTAATAAGAGTAATAATACATTGAAACCTCTTCCTCCATTCAAGTCATCTACATTGAATTGTCCTAGGCCACTAGAGACTCCACCATTGAAGATGGAGCCCATTCTCAACATGTACATCACTTCAAAAGGTATAAATTACACATAGCACATAAATAGGAAACTTAGTTATGGCATATAAATATTTAATTTATTATGACTTTTGTAATCTAGTGTACAAATAATAGCAACCCAAATTATTGTAATACAAGTTTCTCTATATTATTTTTTATATGATCAATCTCACCTAAAACCAAAAATTGGATTTGTAGTATAACCAAGTAAAAAGAAAAAGTATCCAACTTAATAACATCTCACTTATTTGATATGTCAACTGAATTCACATTTTACGAGAACAATAATATGATTTTATATTAAATAAAAAAATATTATAAATATATAAAATTAATATAAATTAATATAAAAATTTTGTAGTTTATTTTGAGATCGTATTCAAAATAAAGAAAAATCGATATTGATCATATATGAGACCACTCCAACATCTGGAAATAATTATTTCGTTAAAATATTATAAGTGGTCTAAATTTTAATATTATATAATCACAATATATTTATATTTTATATATTGACGACATGAATATGTTCAAATGGTTTTGGTGAATGTATTTGTGATTAATTCCATAGGTGGATATAATTGCCCTTGATTTCTAAGAGAAGCTGCACTTTGGCTTAAAGAAATACATGATCGAAGCTGCAATTGCGGTCTCTACTTTCTGTGCTTATATTTTCTTCAATATCTTCAGAATTCCGTTTCTCAATAACCAGAAAGCTGATTTCCTGATCTTGCATTGTTTGTAGAGAGGAGTTTATTTTGAGATCACATAATCTAGTCTTCGGTGGTAGCTCTTGAGATTCGTGCTTAAGAGAATTCTGTGTTTGTTTTGACTCGGGAGAAGACCTTCTGCTAGGGTTGACATGTCTCTGGAGTCTAAACTGACTTCTCTTAGGCCTAAGACCTTGTGGTATCTCTCCCGAGCTTAAAAGTAGATGAGGTGAAGTTTCTGAAGAGCCAGTACGGGTGATGGGAACAATTGATGCAAAAGAAGGCACTTGTCACGCTGATATTACCATATGAGGTGATTGCATGGTACAGCTGTTGATACCATGTGATGCCATTGATACTGAAGACAATCAGATTCATGCTCACTCTCCACAAGACGAGTTCTTGAGTCTTAAATGTATCTGATAGCCCTTCTAGGTTGCGAAATAAAAACTGTTTTCATTGGTATGGAATCAGGATAGCCTGTCTTGGCAGGACATGATTTAGATGTTTCATTGCGCAGCATGAATGGTCTTTGATGGATACGGCGATGAGAGATGTGGACTCTATTAATAATCAGTTCAATGTGTGTAGTCACTATGAAAGTCCTGTACATATTGAAGATGATGGGTTCTCCACTAAAAATGATGGTGACCTTCAGAATTCAAAGTACTGTAGTGAGAAGGATATGTCAGCCTTATGTCTAGATGCAAGTTCTCCAGCTTATGCACCTCTGATCTCGGATGATGTACCTTCTCAAGGAAAAGCACAATGGGAAAACCAGATTGTCTACTGCATCTCAGAATGAGACGGAACTTATGAATGCATAATGACTTGTCAGGTGGCCAGGTGAAAATTACACCCAATTCATCTATGATCCATAAGCTTCCACTTGAGGTGGGGTTAGAAAATCAGAAACAAGTAGCAGAAAACACACGAGGCCATCCCATTTGATTCCGAGCCTACCCATTTCAGGTAACCCTTCTGCTGGTGAAACTGTTTAGATGATTAAGTGTGATACTTTATTTTGTTCATGCATGTTGATTTATGTCTGTAACCTTTCCCATTCAAGAAGAGATCATGGGATCTGCTGATCTCGAAGAAGCTTGGTCACAGATGTAGAAGAAGGAATTAACTTGTAGCAAGAGGATCAACTCTCCTTCTGGTGTATAGAAACCCTAAGAACCTATAAAGTAGTTTTTTTTCTCCCACCATTACAATTGGGTTTTCATCTCATTGATGAGCATCACCACCAAATATCCACAGGGATTCACCTTGTATCAACAAATTTGTTTAATTGTCTACCCTCGTTGTAGGCTTGAAACTTCATTAATAGAACTCCAGCGAGACTCTGAAAGTGATGAAAGCTTCCCTATCTATTATAAATTCGCCCGAAAGGGGAAAAAGGGGTGTGAGAGGTGAGGTGAGTGGGTGGCGCACCGCCGTTCGCCGGCAGGTAGGTGCCGACAGGGGCCAATCCTCCACACCTGTAGGGGTGGTTGCTTTTAGTGCTTAGACTTTTGTCTCAATCTCTCTTAGGTTTCGATTTCTTTATGTTGGACTTCTTTTTGACAATTTTACAAGCTTTGTTCGACTCAATCATTCACTCACATGATATTGGATAAACCAACATATGCACTATCCATTCACATTCAAAACAAAAGGGACGAGTAACATTAGGTAGATTGTTTCTCATATATAATAATTTTATAATAGCTAAACTATTTGAGAAAATCATTCAAAAAAATTTTAATCTTTGGAGGGTAACCAGCAGTTCACATATCAGTCCAAATAGTTTATCATAAGTATTATGATTTATTATTAATGCCTCATATGTAAAGTGATGCATCTCTAGTAGAAAGGAGTACGCTGACATAATTGTTACCTAACTTGAATGTTCTCATAGCCATATAATTATATTTTATATGATGGCAATTTGATAGATTAATTCTACTTTGCATGAATGATATAAGATTTGTTTATGTCCAGACATTAACTCTTTTAGGGTATTTGATTTAGTGAACATATTCACAAATGGCTCAATGCTTGGTAAATTGCTTAAACTGTTAGGTAGGAATGGAATCCACTTATCCAATCACACTTTTAGATGCACCCATCACCTATCAACTATATGAGCCCCTCTTTCATAAGCTATTTGTCACAAAGCTCCTCTTTAAAGAGTTAGGGTTAAAGAGTAGTCCCCAGATAAACTTAATAAGAATGATTTTATTGAATAAATGTACATTTTTATATATAACACTACAATTTTTTTTAAAATAATAAAATTAATTTTAATTGAAAATCAAGTTGAATGAGTATCAAAAAAATGAACTAAATCAAGAGTTAGTTCAAATTAAGATTTGTGAAAAGTGTAAAAGAATATGTTGGACTTAAACCTCCTTCATAGGAAATGAAAGAATGATGATCAATAAGTGTAATTTAGACTAAGATTAAATTAATTTAAATCGAACTGATTGGAAAGAACCAGAATTTAATTTTCAAATGGACCAAAAAGAGAAAAAGAGAATTTTTGGAGTCCAAAGTGTAAAGAAGGAAACTTAGAAGTTTTGGAAAAATAGAAATGATGGAATTTTGGACACTCAACGACATTTGATCAAAATGGTAGACACCGAGTTAAATTAAGTCAAACTGATTAAGAACTGGTTAAGTGAAGGAGGAAATCAGTTAAACTAGCTAAGAGATTGGATGAATGGGCTTAAAATCAATTGAACATTAAGTCAATTTGATATAGAACCGATCTAATTGAATAAGAAATCGATTGAACCGAGCTTAAAGTAAATTGAATTAGGACCTTAGAAATCAAGCATTTCAGCTTGAATCAAACCTAAATGGACATTCGTGATTGAGAAACAAGGTTCGGGAAATTCAGAATTGAGAATCAAATTGAAATCGAGTTTAACTGAATTGAATTGTAAATGGGACACATTTTAGAGGGATTTGAATAATGGCAAAAGGTAAAATTTTACCATATAATCAAGAGAATAAATTGAAGAAATTTTAGAAAAATAAATTAGATTGGGAAGTGGTCAAATTGATGGTGAATAGGTCCAAGCAAAAATTGGCCGAACATGTCAAAAAATTCGCCAGAAATAGGTTTAAATAGTATTAGACAACAATTTGGGTTAACAGGCTGAGTCGGGTGCGATAAGTCACATCAGTAGGTGTGACTAACTCCCATGCGCCGCATGGAAAGCTCACACAATCAGTAGAGACTAAACCATGTTAGCGGACACGACTAATCATTGCATGCCACGTGATAGGTCACATGGTTAGCGAAAACCCGAGCTTAGTTAGACAATCATGTCAACAGGGTGCAACCAATCTCGATGAGTCGCATGGCAAGATCACATAATCAACATCGATTAAACCTAGTTAGACAATCACAACCAATCATTATGCACAACATGGCAAGTCACATGGTTAGTAGAGAGGACACCTAGTTAGACAATCACATTAGTAGGATGTGGGCAATAAACGTGTGTCACGTGGCAATATAGTATAGTCTTCAACCTTCATTCGCTATAATTATTTAAAGAGGAGATATCCGAGTCTTTGTGGTAGTTTATTTTGTGAGAGAAAAGTGTCGAGGAAGAGGTCTTCTCAATTGAATTAACATCGATAATTTCGTGGGATGAACCATCAATACCTTACGAAGCTCCATGTATAAAGGACACCACTCCTCCATTCTTCTCCACACTCGAATTCTCTTTGAACACTAACTACGTCAGTTTCCTGTGAGGCAAAATTTAACACAAAAACTTTCAGAACTAGAATATAAGCCTAATTAAATAGGAAACTCAGGTTGAAACAAGAATGTAATCCTAAACTAGGAATGAATACTTGAACTGAGAATGAAACCTCGAACCAAGATTAAAAATTGAATCGTATCAGAAATTGAGGTTGAAAACGAGAATGAGAACCCGAGTTAAGAATATAAATCCAATCAGATTAGAGATTGATTTCTCGAGTAAGAAATTGAGAAATTTGGAAAAAAAAGTTAGTTTTCGACCGATCAGAATTTCATGTTAAATTATCGAGGGGGCCCAAAGAGGGTAAAATGTGATTTTGGAAAAATATGACATTAAAACAATAATAATTAAAAAAGGGGCGCTATGTCAGGTCATCGGATCCAACTCGACTTTGTAAACCCCATCCTTTAGTAATGAGAAAAATCGGGAAAGAACCGGTCAATATGATCTTTTAACCGAATTGGTCTGTAAGCCTAACTATTAGGGGATGAGCAAATTCAAAAATTTCTAACTTCCATGTGACTAAAAAATATTCATAAACTTGGGAAAAGAACCCTAGGATGATATGAGGAAGAAAGACCAAAGCAATTCAAGAAAACCGGGTCTGAACTGGATAGAACCTGGTTCGAACTTGATAGAACCGGTTTATGAACCAAGTTGGTTCATGAACCGGAATCGATAGAGAACAGGAAAATCAGAGAAATTCAACTCCCTTGTGCCCCAAAGAAATTTATAAACCTTGGGAAGGAACTTCCAAAAAAAGTGGGAGAGAAAAACCAAATTGGTTTGGGTGAACCGAACTCAAACCGGATTGAACCGATTTAAGGACCAAACCAGTTTATGAACTGGAATTGATAAAGAGATGGTAAACCGGGAATCTTATGGACCCTAAGTGACCCAAGGAGTCACAAAAGACATGGAAATGGACTTATTAAGGAATTGGGGATGAAAACCAAACCGGTTCAGGTGAATCGGATCCGAATCAGTTCGAACCGGTTTGAATCACTATTGAACCGAATCCTAAATTCATTTTTCTAAGTTGCTTAAATAAATCAAATTGGAGATTTGAGGCCACCATTAGATAAAGAATGAATTTAGATGAATTTAAAATTTTAAAATTTGAAAAACTTAGTCGAATGAGGGGTGAACTGTCCGATTTAAGTTTTGAATCCAGTCCGGTCTAGTTCGAAACAATGTCATCTTCTTTCTCAGGATAACAGCATTGTTCACTCGCCAGGAAACTGAAGAAACGCCGACAAAGAAGAAACGCCTCTGTTGGGTACGTTTCAGATCATTAATTCCTATCATAATGGTGCCAAATGGACAGCCAACGGGTCCTCGAGCTCCCTATATAAAGAACCCCTCTCCATTCGTCCTCTCCACACCTAAAAAGCTCACTCTCTTTCAGTTGCTTAGTTTTCTAGTGAAACTCGAACTAGAGCTCCGATATAGGGTCAATTCTGAGCCAAAGAAGGTGAGATCGGGTTCATTAGAACTGGGGAGAAGTCAGTTACATGGTGGTAGCATCCGTTCGTCTTGAGAGTCGTCATAGAAGCGCCGGCGTGATCAAACAATGAAGCGGCTCCGGCAGACCGAAGCTGCCCTATTTCGGCCGAGTTGAAATCGACCAATTCGAGCCCTCCTCAGGCCAAATCAAGCTCTCTTGACACCTCCTCAGCCCTTCCACGGCCGAATTAGGACCGAAAGGTAAGCCAATTCGGCCCCCCTTTACAATTTCAAATCGTTGTTAGACAGAGAGTCGGCCAAATTTCGATGAAGAAAATCTAATCCAATTTGACATTAATTGATATCATTCTTGATCTTAGGAAGAACCTCTGAAGGAGAGCTACCTGCCCAGATATAGAGCTCCAACTGCCGCGCCCTCCCAATGAGAAATCGAAGCTTTCTCTCACTATTGTCTATTTTCGGCGAAGCTCTATTTGAGCTTGTTCCGGCATTAAAATCTACAATTCAAAGTTCCTTAGAATTGTATGAACATGTAGGAACTCAATTTCAACAATTAGATGTGTTTGATAGGTCAATTTGATGAAATCAAATTCGACAGTGTTGAAGAGTTGAAATTGGAGAAATTTGGGGATTTTTGAAAATTCGAAGGACCAAAATGTAATTTTCTAAAATTGAGGGTCAATTGGTCATGATAAGAATATTAGAGGGCCAATTGAGAAATTTTAGAATTTTTTGGGCAAAATTTACCATTTTTCTAAAGAAAGGGTAAAATAGTAATTTTGGGAAAATTAAAGGACCAAATTGGAAATTTGGGAAATTAAACCCCTTTATGTGAAATAAAATGATTTGAGGTCCTAAGATAAATTTTAAAAGTTTCAGGACTCGAATTTAGGAAAAACCCAACAATAGAGACTTAAAGTTAAAGAAAAATAACTTTAGGAACCTAATTGCAAATATATGTAAAGTTGGGTTTCTCATTCATTTGGAATGAATGAGGGCTATTAGGCCAAAGAATAATGAACAATTATGTTCATTTCGTGTAAGAGAATGAGACATCAGGAACGCCGGTCAAGGTCTAGCTTGCTAAGGACGGAACCCGACTAAGTAGAATTTCACTGCACTATCGGATGAGTGGGATTATATATCATACCATGTTGGGAATGATAAGTACCTCGGTATAAAAACCCACTATTTAATAGTATTTTAATCATCACCACTTAGAGAGTGTGATGTGAAAAATTGCACGGAAAAACTACTTACCGGTTGTAAGTAGATCATACCCAGTTGGTATGATGAGACTTCCTTAAAGGAAGTTAAAAACTCGTTCATCGGTTATGAACGGAGGTGTCCTTATACCAGTCGGTATAATAGACAGTAAAAACCTATTTTTGCCGGAAGTGTTCTCCCCTGACTGGTTTCCAATGCTTAAACTATTTGGGAGACCTTATTGACGGGAGATCGAATAGCTCTTATAGGTCAAGGGCCTTAGTTTTGGAACTTGAGGGTTAAAATGCCTAGTTTTTGAAAAACTCGAACAGTGGGCCATAGGCCAATGGACACGAGCAGGGGCTCGTAAAAGAACATGATATATATATGTGCCATTAAAATTTAATAATTGAATTGTTTGGTCATGGTACCAAGGTAGGTTCGACATACTCAGTTGACTAGTAGCAGTGCGACATGACGGGTCTCTAGACCAGTTAAGACAAACAGCTACATGTTGAGTTGAAGGTCGGGACCGTTGGGACAAATGGCACCACATATTACATGGAAATTTAAGAAAACTTTTCTTGTGCATGCACTATGAGTACGAGATCATCAAGACGCCCATAAGGGGTAGTGATGTATCCTAAAGGCCCTGGACGACCCGGTGAGTATAAGGGTAGATCGTCGTTCTAAGTGTCTGTGCGAAATTTGGAGTAGCACCAAGCATATGAGACCGGGGTGGGGACGGGATGAGGTCTCTGTCCTCATATGGACACGAAGAAGTGATTTCGGGAATTGAGGGTCGGATGTCCTGCACATCCACTCATTCCTAGGGTAGAAGTTGTCGTACTTCTATCCGAGTGGCAGGTAAAGTCGCTCCGAAGCCACTAGTGGGTCCAATAGTCATACTAACATGCGAATGTGTATAACCTTCATGATGAAGGATGTGTGTTAGGTGATGAAACACCAGTAACTAAGAATAATGGAAAAACCCGAATTTTTAAATGAAGGGATTTTTTAAAAGAAAGGAGTCTGGCACACTCCATATAAATATTTTTTTTAAGTCAAAATATTTGAATCTCATTCACTGAGTAGTTGTACTCACCCCTTCCCTTATACCCCTTTCAGGAAGTCCCAGAAAGTCGTACCTTAAAAGACTTATGCAATTAAACGCCTGCAAGACAGGTACAATTAATTTAAATTACTATGCAGTTTTGATTTATGATATTCCTGGAAAAAGGTGCAAGTCTAAAGAACGTCTTACTCTTTACAGTTTATAATATAAGGGGAAACCCTTTAGTAAATCGGGAGAGTGGTGGGTTGATCACGGGGATCCGACTAAACTGGGTCGGGGCGTGACATGACTCTCCCTATCCGACTCAACCACCCACACAATCTTCCTTATCCATGACACGAAAATCTGTAGCGATGTGCTTGGGAAAATCGATCCGATTTTCATCCAAATTTCATGCCACAAAACCTAAGATTGAATCGACAACTTCCATATGGTATACCTGTGAAATTAATTGAGCAATCTCCTCCCCATAAAATTGAATTTTATAAGGGACAAAATGGTAATTTTGCACATTTTAGAGGCCAAAGTAAAAATAATGGATTTATGAACTATAAGTAATTCTTGCACATAGCAAACCCTCCCAAGCCTTCCCCGACCTTTACAATGGCCAATCACGACTCAAAATAATTTTGGGAGCCCCATTCAATATCATCTATTGAACATAACTAGCCATTTGAGTTGTAGGTAAACCACTTGATCGTGAAAATTCTTAAAAGCTCTAGTAGTACCCTTATGTTCACTGATCTTTAAATCATGTGTTACATGCGACTACAACTACCTCAGGTGGTGATCAAGGTGTCAAAAGAGTCATGGGGAAGTCAGCTCTCCAGTTTCACTGTTGTTGGTCACCACCTCTCTCTCTCCGATGAGTTACTAACTTAAACTGACTTTGTGTCAATTTTCTAGTGAAGGTCCAATCATGGCTAAAACAACACTATTCTGGCTGAGTTTAGCCAAAAAGTGATCATGGAAACCTAGAGAATAAGATAATGGACTTAAAAATTATTTTTGGAGGGTTTATAGAGTTGTTTTAAAAGAGAGGAAAGCTTAGAGACTAAAACATAATTTTTAAAAACGTTGGGGGTCAAATTATAATTTTGAGATAATGGGGTCCTGAATGAGATTTAATAGAAGTTTAAGGACATAAAAGAAAGTTGGAGAAAACTTATGGACTCGAAATGGTAGCTTAAAAGAGGCTAAGAGCATAAGTGAAATTTTTAGAAAATTTTAATGACCAAATGGTAATTTTTAAAATGTTGGATGACCAAAAAGGAAGTTTATGAGAAGTTAGGGAATAAATTGAACTTAGGAAAGATTAAAGGACATGAAATAAAAATGTGTAAAGGTTTAGGGTTAAAAAATGGGTAAGTAAAAAGTATAGGGACCAAAGTGTAATTATAGAAAGTTTAAAAACTAATATATAATAATTAGAAAGATAAGATTTAACACCGCATTTTTTTCAAAACTCGAAATTTCAATCAAAAGTTAAATGGAAAAAATGAATAAGTCTACCATGGAAATAATTTGGGAAGGAGCTTAAAACAAAATTTATGTTTAGAAGAAAGTAAATTTTGAAATCAAATTAATTAGATTAGGGAACCAAATATATATATATATATAATTATTGGATCGAGCTAATTTAGTAGATGAACCGAAAAAGACATAATTGATTTGGATTAAAGAATCCCAAAAATTTTAATTTTTACGATAACTTATTATAAATATATATATATATATATATATCCACAAATAAATAACTATAAGGATAGTGATGGATTAGAGGTACAGGTCAAACATTTTAAGTAAATTACATACCAACCGCATGCAAGATCTATTCCTACAAGTAATGTTCCATAAGGCGCAATTCAACTTGGACTAAAGAAAACACTTATTCAAATTGGACTAAACCTACCCAACTACCGATAATGAATAGAACACAATGAACAATCACGGACATTGGAACCTAACCTAACCACATTAAAAGAAGCCCACACAGAAAACACTAAACGTGAAGAATGATTTATGGGAGTGGACCAATACTGACTCTTTAGCCCTCTTCTCCTCGGATGGATGTGTGATCAACAAGAAGCTTAATGATCCACCCTATTTTTTGCTACCAAGGCAAACCAACTTTTATGGGAAGAAATATATTACATTAATCCCCATATTAGACGTGGAAAAACAAAGTTGCAACCATATAGTGAGTTATGAAAATTAAATCAGTAATTATAGCCAATTATTATCGATAAGAATTAACATAACCTTATTTTAAGTATGAGAGGTTATAAGGAAACTACATGAATTAAATATGAGCAAATAGGATAGGAATATAATTCAACATTGTCTCTAAGCAATGCTAAGGAAAATTACTTCCCCTCATATCATAAAACAAAAAAATATATATTAATTTCAATCAGTGGGAGAATAGAAGAAATAAACTACTAGAGATATGATAAGAGGAATTAAAACCTTACTTAAATTACCAAGGAAGAACTCAGAGTGATCATCCTCGGTTATCACGGAAATAAGGAATGGAAACAGTACAGTGCCTATTCCCACTATACATTAATAACTATTAGGTATCACCCGAAAAAGAAACACAATCCTATTTCTTGAAACTAAAGAAATATAATTTATTTTCGCATTTATAAAATAAAAGATAAGGCATACTGGCTATTAAGCTATGAGAGTTACTTGTCCTAAAGATGGGCTATGCACAGGATAGACCAAAAAGACGAGATTATTGTGTCATTCAATAGTAGTATTTTAGTGATGATCAAACAACATAACATGCTCTTCTAAAATCCTGAAATGTATAATATGGAAAGGTCAATTATCATACTTGCCCAAAATTTGAATACGAGAGAAAGGAAAGGAAAATACTTGAACTTTCTAAGCTAAAGTTTAACTCAAACTGAAATAATTAATGAAAATTGGGCTTGAGAAACTATCCTTAGGGTATTAACCAAAACATACAACAAATTAAAATATCCGTAAAAATTATCAATTAAGCAAATCAATGGAATGAGAAAGAGTAAAACTCCTTATCAAAAATTAATTTAATAAAAGAGTAAAAGGGTTAACATAAAAAGTGGGATTGATATAGATTAAATTATTGGATTGACTTTTTATACCTGATCCAATAGGAATGGAGCTCGAGAGAAGCCCAAGGTAATCTAGGCCAATACATCCATCTACAAGAGTCAAATAATTTCACATGCATTGTGAATTAAAGAGTACAATTTAATAAAAAATGGATGGAATAGAAATATAAATTTCTTTTACCATAAAGGTGTTGGGAATGGTGAAGGGTCATATTCCTTCTCAATCATGAGGATTAATGCAAACAAACAAATAAAACTCATTAAATTATAACTAACCAGAACAATAAAAGGAAGGGATAAAAATTACCTACATGAAATTGAACAATCCTACTCTTATATAAAGAGCCTAGAGCATACCTACAAAATACCAAAAAGAAAAAATCATTAGTTACCAAAGAGAATGCACATGAATAAAGGAGAGATTGACATTCAAGGAAAACCGAAAGGAGAGACTAACATTCAAGGAAAATCAAATGGAGATTATGTGAGTAATAGGACACCGAAAATGCTATCACCATAACGAATGACATACCCAACAAGTGAAGAGACTCCCACTACAACCACTACCTATGGTATTCTAAAATTTGAAATTCAATTATCAAAGAAATTATAAGCAATAGAAGTAACACTCGAACCTTAGAGCTTAATTAAAACTAAGGGGACAAATAAGGACCTAAAGGTAAAATCACAAATCTTATAGACCAAATTACAATTAAGGAAAAATATGAGGGCCTATATGCAAATGCCCAAAAAGATACGGTCTCTTAGTTAAGCATCATAATATGGATATTCGTGTCATGTAGGAGTAGATTGCTCAAACGCCGACTTCCGAAAGCATGTCACGAGGCCAGACTCTACCTGGATAGACCCGTCGAAATTACCAGATGAGTGGGAATTGCTATAATGCCCATTCTAGTTGGAATGACAATTCATTTTAAAAGGATTTTCTCGGAATTAGTCTCCCCTAACTGGATAAATCTGCTTAAAATATTTTGGGAGCTAATTCTAGGCTTAGGCTTGGTATGCAAGTGGGCCCAAGGCTGATGGGCATAGGTATTGTAAACCCCACCCTTTGAAGTTAAGGAAAACTAGGGAAATAACCGGTCAAACCAAGTGAGAAAAGCTAAACCGGTTCACAAACCTGATCACTAGAGAACGGGTAAATTGGGAAATTTACAACTCCCGAGTGACCCAAAGAGTTATAAAAACCATGGAAAAGGGCATTAGGACAATTTGGGAGAGAAAACCAGACCGGTTCAGGGGAACCAAATTCAAGCCGGATTGAACCAATCATTTTCAAAGAGAAAATTGAGTCGGTTTATGAACCGAAACTAATAAAGAAAGGAAAAACTAGGAAATTTATGGATCTCAAGTGACCTAAATAGTCACAAAAGTCATGATAAAGGACTTTAGGATGAATTGGAGATGAAAATCAAACCGGTTCAGGTGAACCAGATCCGAACTGGATTGAATCGGTTTAGACATGTTTGAACCACTTTGAACCAAATGCTAAATTCATTTTTCTATGTGGCTTAGAAAATTCAAATTGGAGAATTGAGTCCACCATTGGATAGAGAATAAATTTAGATGAATTTAGAAATTTTTAATTTTAAAAAACTTGATCGAATCGAGTCTGAACCGGCTAGTTTAAGCTTTAAACCCAGTTTGGACCGGTCCGGTCCGGTTTGGAACATTGTCGTTCTCCTCCTTTAGATGACATCATTGTTCACTCACCGGCAAATCGAAACAGTGCTGACAAAAAGGAAACGTTTTCATTCAGTACGTTTTAGGCCATCAATGACTGTCATAAAGGTGTCGAACGAACGGTCAACAAGTCCTCGAGCTCTCTATATAAAGAGCCCCTCTCTATTCATCCTTCACACACCTAAAAACCTCACTCTCTCAGCTACTTAGTTTTTAGGGGAAGCTCGAACCAAAGCTCTAATAGATGGTCTTTTCTGAGCCAAAGAAGGCATGGTCAGGTTTCTTACACTTGGGGAGAAGTCAGCTACACGGTGGTAGTCTCCAATTGCTCTGAGGATCACCGGAGAAGTGTCGACGTGATCAAAAAGTGCTAATTGGGCATGATAAAGATGTTGGAGGACCAATAGTGTAATTTTTTGAATTGTTGGGGCAAAACTTACCATTTTTGTAAAGTAAGGGCAAAATGGTAATTTTGAAAAAATTGGGGACCAAATTGGAAATTTGGGAAACTTGAACCCCTTTATGTAATTTTAAATAAATTGAGGTCTTAAAGTATGATTTTGAAATTTCGAGACTCAATTTGGGAGAAAATCAACATTTGGTACCTATAGTAAAGGAAAAAGAACTTTAGGGACCAAATTGCAAATAATTGAAAAGTTGGGTATTTTATTCATTCATAATGAATGAAGGCCATTAGGCCAAGGGATAATGAACAAGGATGTTCATATCGCGTAGGAACATGAAGTACCGGGAACGTCAACAAGGACAAGCTCGCGTGAAGGCAGAGAACTAGTTAAGAGGAAATGACTGTGTTCATGGGTGAGTGGGATTTTATATCATACCCAATTGGGATGATAAGCACCTCGAAAATAAAAACTCACTACTAAGTGTAATTTTAATCATCACACCTAAATGAAGTGATGTGAAAATTACGCGGAAAAACTACTTACCAGTTGTAAATAGATCATAGACAGTTGGTATGATGAACTTACTGGAAGGAATTAGAAAACCCGCTTATCGATTATAAGCGGAGATGTCCTCACACCCAGTTGGTGTGATGATAAGAATGTTCATATCGTGTAGGAACATGAATTACCAAGAATGCCAGCTAAGACAAGTTCGAGTAAGGACAACAAGTCGGCTAAGAGAAAATTCACTACATTAACGGGTGGGTGGGAATTTTATATTATACCCGGTTGGGATGATAAGCACCTCGAAAATGAAAACCCACTGCTAAGTGGTGTTTTAAACATCACACTTGAGAGAAGTGATGTGAAAATCACACGGAAAAACTACTTACTAGTGTAAGTAGATCATACCCGGTTGGTATGATGAAACTTTCTCGAAGGAAGTGGAAAACCTGATCATCGGTTATAAGCGGAAATGTCATCATACTCGATTGATATGATGAATAGTTGAAAAGTATTTTTTGGAAGTGCTCTCCTCTGATTGTATGCCACTACTTAAACCTTTTGGGAGACCTTCTTGATAGGAGTTCGAAATACTCATATGGGCTAGAGGCCTCGGTTTTGGAACTTGGAGGCTAATATGCCCAATTTTGAAAATCTCATATAGTTGGCCCAATGCCAATTTGCACGTGCAGAAGCTTGTAAATAAACATGAGTTTAAGCCATGAAAACTTTAAATGAATGATATATTTGGCCATGGTACCAAGATATGACCGACATACTCGATGGACTGGCGGTAGTGCAACATGACAAGTCAACGGACTAGTCAAGACAAACAGCTGCAGGTCGAGTTGAGGGTTGGGGCCGTTGGACTAGTGGCACCACAAATTAAATGGCTTAAGTGGAAAACTATTGATTTGTGCATGCACTGAGGTACGAGACCTTCAAGATGCCCAAGAGTGGTAGTGATGCGTCCTCGGGGCTACTTGAGGACATGGTGGAGATAAGGTAGTTTGTCGTGCCAGCAGTCAGGGAAGCTAAATGTAGCTTCATGCCCATGAGACCGAGGTGGGTCGGGTTGAGGTCTCTGTCCTCATACGCACATGGAGTTTTCTTTACGAGATTGAGGATTGGATGTCGCGTAGATCCACTCATTCTCAGGGTAGAAGTGGATGTGCTTCTATCTAGATGGCTAGTAAAGTCAGTTCGATGCCACAAGTGGGTGCAGTGGACGTGTTGCCTTGCGAATGTGCGATCCCTTCATGATGAAGGGCATGTGTTATTTTCTAAACACACTATTTGTGGCTAATGATGAAGAAATGGCTTTGAAAATTGAGAAAATAAGGAAGAAAGAATTTTAAAGAAAATAAGGAGTCTGACACACACCAATTTAAAAACTATTTTGTTAAGAGTTTTATCTTTTTTAAATACCCATTCACTGAGTTGTAGAAAATCACCCACCCTTTTTATCCCTTTTCAAGAAATAGAGAAATCACTAGAGATAATATCATACCTTATCCTTTGTCAGGTATGCTTAACTTTCTGAAGCTTGCATTTTATTTGATATATGTTATTCCAGGGAACAAGGTTGAGATTACGCCTGGCTCCTCTTGAATTAAAGAAAGGGGAAACCCCTCTTGAACCAAGAGAGTGGCAGGTTGTTCACCGGGATCCGACCAAACCGGGTTGGGGCGTGACAACTTAAGTGGTATCATAGCTAAGTTCCTTTGAAATATTATCAATATTATCCCCTAACATTAATCAAACTTTAAAATATCATGTAGGAAGGAGAATCCCTAGGAAGTTCACGGTAAAATCCAACCCTCCACCCATAACCTTGGAAAAGACACCCAACCCAAGGGAGGAAACCATTCAAAGATTCCTAAAAGGCGAGAAAAGAGTACCCAAAGACATGGTGGAAGACTACTAGAAACTGGTAGGAGCCTTATTGGAACCAGAAGTGTAAACTCCGCCCTTTTGAGTAAAGGAAAATCGGGAAAAGAACCGGTCAAATCGAGTAAGAAAATCGAACCAATTCACTGACCCAATCATTTAGGAATGGGCAATTTGGAAATTTATAACTACCAAGTGATCCAAGGGGTTCATAAAACCTTGGAAAAGAACCTTAGGACAAATTGGAATAGAGAAACTAGACAGTTTAGATGACTCGGATCCAACTGGACTGAACCAATTTATGAACCGAGTCGGTTCATGAACCAGAACCGAGAGAGAAACGGAAAACTGGGAAATTTATGGATCCCGAGTGACCCAAAGAGTCCCAAAAGTCATGGAAATGGACTTGAGAATGAATTGGAGATGAAAACCAAACTGGTTCCAGTGAACCGAATCCGAACCGGATTAAAACGATTTGGATCGGTTTGAACCACTATTGAACTATATTCTAAATTCATTTTTCTAGGTGGCTTAAAAAATTCCAATTAGAGACTTGAGTCCACCATTGGATAGAAAATGTCACGCCCCGACCCGGTTTTGGTCGGATCCCCGTGAACAACCCGCCACTCTCCTGGTTTATTAAAGGGTTTCCCCTTATCATAATCCATAAAGAGTAAGGCGTCCTTTAAACCTACACCATTTCCTGGAATAGCATAATAAAAACTACATGAAATTTTAAACATTACATACCTGTCTTACAGGCATCTTAGTTGATGGTCTTTCAGGGTAGGCTTTCTGAGATTTCCTGAAAGGGATATAAGGGAGGGGGTGAGTACGACTACTCAGTGAATGGGTTTTCAAAGGTCTACTTTTAACTTTTAAGAAATGGAGTGTGCCAGACTCCTTTCTTTTAAAAAATCCCTTCATTTAAAAATTTGGGTTTTTCCATTATTTCTTAGTTATCGATGTGTCATCACCCAACACACATCCTTCATCATGAAGGTTACACACATTCGCAAGTCATTATCACTACTGAACCCGCTAGTGGCTTCGGAGTGACTTTTCCTGCCACCCGGATAGAAGTATGACCACTTCTACCCTGGGAATGAGTGGATGTACACGACATCTGACCCACAATCCCGAAATAACTTCTTCGTGTCCGTATGAGGACAGAGACCTCATCCCGTCCCCACCCCGGTCTCATGTGCTTGGTGCTACTCCAAATTTCACACAAACACCTGGAATGACGATCTGCCCTTATACTCAATGGGTCGTCCAGGGCCCTTAGGACACATCACTACCCCTCATGTGCGTCTTGATGATCCCGTACTCATAGTGCATGCACAAACAATGTTTTCTTATCAAACCATGTAATATGTGGTGCCACTGGTCCAATGGCCCCGACTCTCAACTCAACCCATAGTTGTTTGTCTTGACTAGTCCGTCGACCTGTCATGTCTCACTACCGCTAGTTGACTGAGCATGTCGGTCCTATCTTGGTACCATGGCCAAACAATTCACTTATTAAGTTTTATGGCACATATACCATGTTCGTTTACGAGCTCTTGCTCGTGCCAACTGGCCTTGGACCCACTGTACGAGATTTTCAAAAACCTAGGCATTCTAGCCCGCAAGTTCCAAAATTGAGGCCCCCGGCCTATAAGAGCTATTCGAGCTCCCGTCAAGAAGGTCTCCCAAATAGTTTAAGCATTGGCACACAGTCAGGGGAGAACACTTTCGACAAAATAGGTTTTCACTATCCATTATACCAACTGGTATAAGGACATCCTCATTCATAACCGATGAACAGGTTTTCAACTTCCTTCGAGGAAGTCTCATCATACCAACTGGATATGATCTACTTACAACCAGTAAGTAGTTTTTCCGCATAATTTTCACATCACTTTTCTCTAAGTGGTGATGATTAAAATACCACTAAATAGTGGGTTTTTACACCGAGGTACTTATCATTCCCTACCGGGTATGATATAAAATTTTCACTCACAACCGATAAATAGTTTTTATCTTTAAGTTGTGTTCATCATCCCAACCGGGTATGACGTTGGTAAACCCACTCACCCGTTAACGCAATAAATTCCACTTGACCGGTTCTTTGTATTCACGCGAGCTCGTCCATGCTGGCGTTCTCGGTATTTCGCGTTCCTACATGATATGAACATACTTGTTCATTATTACTTAGCATAACAGCCTTCATTCATTTCCAATGAATGAGAAAACCCAAACTTTTAGTTATTTGTAATTAGGTCCCTAAAGTTATTTCTCTTTAACTTTAATTCTCAAATGTCGATTTTTCCTCAAATTGTGTCCCGTAACCTTTAAAATTTATATTGGGACCTAAATTAATTCAATTTCACCAAAAAGGCGTTTAATTTCTCAAATTTTTAATTTGGTCTCCCAATTTATCCAAAATTACCATTTTGCCCTTCCTTTACAAAAATGGTAAGTTTTGCCCCAAAAATTTCAAAATTCCTCAATTGATCCTCCAACATTATTTTCATGCCCAATTGACCCTCAATTTCATAAAATTACATTTTGGCCCTTTGAATTTTGAAAATCCCCAATTTTTCCCCCAATTTCAACTCTTCAACACTATCAAATTTGATTTCATCAAATTGACCGATCAAACACTTCTAATTATTGAAATTGGAGTTGAAATTGAGTTTCTGCATGTTCATACGATTCTAAGAAACTTTGAATCGCAGATTTTTACGCCGGAACGAGCTCAAATGGAGCTTCGCTGAAAAATAAACTATAAAGAGAGAAAGCTTCGATTTCTCACCGATGAGGGCATGACGGTCCGAGCTTCCGATCTAGGTGGATAGCTCTCATCTTGAGGTTCATCCTAGAATCAAGAGTCACATCAATTGATGCCAAATTGAGTTAGAATTTCATTATTGAAATTCTGTCGGTTCTCTCTCTAGCACTGATCGGAAATTGTAGAGGGGAGCCAAATTGGCTTACCTTTCAGTCATAATTCAGCCGTGGGAGGGCTAAGGGAGTGTTGAGATGGCTTGGTTTGGCCTAAGGAGGGCTCGAAATGGCCAATTTCAACTTGGCCGAAATAGGGCAGCTTCGGTCCACCGGTGCTGCTTCACTATTCCATCATGTCAGCGCTTCTCTAGTGATTTTCGGATTGATTGGAGTTTGCTATCGGATAGATGACTTCTCTCCGATTCTAAAGAGCCCGACCTCTCCTTTCGAGGTTAAGAAAAATGTTGAAGTCGAAGCTCTGGTTTAAGATTCACCGGGAAATGGAGTAGTAGAGAGAGAGAGAGAGAAGTGTTCAGGTGTGAGAAGAATGAATAGGGATGACCTCTTTATATAGGTGTAAAACCCGTGTATTAAATGGGAGAGATTTATTACTAGTATTAATATTGCCATAAATTATTGGTATTAATTCTAATAATTTAATTTCGGTATTAATTCCAATAATTTAATTTCGGTATTAAATTATTTATATTAATTCTAATAATTTAATTTAGGTATTAAATTATTAGTATTAATTATAATAATTAAATATATATTAATTTATTGTTATTTATGATAAGGCGTACGTTCACATAAAATTTTTTTACCGAAATTTCGGGTTACAAAAAAATTCATACTTCCAAGGATGTCACCCATCCTCACACTACTCTCGGGCAAGCACACTTAACTTCAAAGTTCTTATGTGATCTTGTTCACCTAAACCAATTTAGTTTTTATCTTCTAATTTTTCTTAAATTTCTTTTCCAAGGTTTAATGAACCTTTGGATCACCCGGAAGTTGTAAATTTCCATATTGCTTGTTCCCAAATGTAAACCGTCTCGGTTTTCTTACTCAGTTTGACTGGTTCTTTTCCCAGTTTTCCTTAACTCAAAAGTGTGGGGTTTACAAAAAATGAATTTAGAAATTTTTAGATTTGAAAAATTCAGTCAAATGGAGGTGCAAACCGACCAGTTTAAGCTTTGAAACCGATTCGGATCGGTCCGGTCCAGTTCGGAACGGTGTCGTCTTCTTCCATAAGATGACAGCACTGTTCACTCGCCGGAAAATCGCGCAGCACCAGCAAAGCTGAAAAGTCTCCGACCAGGGAGTTTCACACAATAAATGACCACCATTAAGGTGCCAATTGGACGGTCAAGAAGTTCTCAAGCTTCCTATATAAAGAGACCCTCCTCATTCACCCTCTCCACATCTGAAAAGCTCACTCTCTCTCAGCTGCTTAGTTTTCCGGCAAAGCTCGAATCAGTGCTCCGATATAGGGTCATTTCTAAGCCAAAGAAGGCGTGGTCAGGTTCCTTAGAACTGAGGTGAAGTTAGCTACACGCATGTAGTCTCCGTTTGCTACAAGAGTTGCCGGAGAAATGCCGACGTGATAGAACAGTGAAAAAGCTCTAGCGGACGGAAGCTGCCCTGTTTTGGCTGAGCTGAAATCGGCCAATTCGAGTCTCCCTCAGGCCAAACCAAGCTCTTCCAACACTCTCTCATCCCTCCCACGGTCGAATTAAGGCCGAAAGGTAAGCCAATTTGGCTCCCTTTTGCAATTTCTAACCGGTGTTATTGAGAGAGTCGGCCGAATTTCAATGACAGAATTCTAATCCAATTCAACATCAATTGATGTCATTCTAGATCTTAGGAGGAACCTCAGGAGCAGAGCTATCTGCCCAGATAGAAAGCTCAGACTGTCGCGCCCTTACTGATGAGCAATAGAAGCTTTCCCTCTTTATAGTCTATTTTTTGACGAAGCTCCGTTTGATCTCGCTTCGACATTAAAGCTTGCAATTCAAAGTACTATGGAATCGTATGAACATGAAGAACTCAATTTCAACAATTAGAAGTGTTTGATCGGTCAATTTAATGAAATTGGGGGAAATTAGGGGAAATTTGATGATCGGTTGTGTTAGAGAGTTAAAATTGGGGGAAATTTTTGGGAAATTAGGGATTTTCAAAAATTAGACGGACCAAAATGCAATTTTATAAAATTAAAGGTCAATTGGACATGATAAGAATATTAGAGGGCCAATTGAGCAATTTTAGAATTTTTGGGGCAAAACTTACCATTTTTATAAAAGAAGGAAAAAATGGTAATTTTGGAATTTGTGGGCCAAATCTAGAATTTGGGAAACTTGAGCCCCATTTTATGAAATAAAGTGAATTGAGATCTTAAGAGGAATTTTAAAAGTTTCGGGACTCAATTTGAGGAAAACCAGCATTAGGGACTTAAAGTTAAAAGAAAATAAACTTTAGGGACCTAAATGCAAATAAAGGAAAAGTTGGCTTTTCTCATTCATTTAGAACGAATGAGATCTATTAGGCCAAAGAATAATGAACAACCATGTTCATTTCATGTAGGAAAATGAGACATTGGGAATTCCAGCTGAAGTTAAGCTTGCTAGGGAAGGAAACCGACTAAGTGGAATTTCACTGCACGATCGAGTGAGTGATATTTTCATATTATACTCGATTGGGATGATAAGCACCTCGGAAATGAAAACCCACTACTAAGTGGTATTTTAACCATCACACCTGAGAGGAGTGATGTGGAAATTACTCAGAAAAGCTACTTACCTATTTTAAGTAGATCATATCTCGTTGGTATGATGAACTTCCTAAAAGGAAGAAGAAAACCCGTTTATCGATTATAAGCGAAGATGACCTCATACCCGGTTGGTGTGATGGACAGATTAAAAGATCATTTAGTCGGAAGTGTTCTCCCCTGACTGTTCGCCACTACTTTAACTTTTTGGGAGACTTTTTTTTTGGAAGCTCGAAATGCTCAGATAGAAAGCTCAGACTATCATGCCCTCACTAATGAGCAATTGAAGCTTTCTCTCTTTATAGTCTCTTTTTCAGCGAAGCTCTATTTGACCTCGTTCCGACAATAAAGCTTGCAATTCAAAGTGCTATGGAATCGTATGAATATGAAGAAACTCAATTTCAACAATTAGAAGTGTTTGATCAATCAATTTGATGAAATCAAATTCGGCTATGTTAGAGAGTTGAAATTGAGGGAAATATTGGGAAAATTAGGGATTTTTGAAAATTCGAAGAACCAAAATGCAATTTTATAAAATTGAAGATCAATTGGACATGATAAGAATATTAGAGGTCCAATTGAGCAATTTTAGAATATTTGGGGCAAAACTTACCATTTTTATAAAGGAAGGGGAAAATGGTAATTTTGGAATTTGGGGGCCAAATCGGGAATTTGGGAAACTTGAGCCCCATTTTTTGAAATAAAGTGAATTGAGATCCCAAGAGGAATTTTAAAAGTTTTGGGACTCAATTTGAGGAAAAACTGGTATTAGGGACTTAAAGTTAAAAGAAAATTAACTTTAGGGACCTAAATGCAAATAAAGGAAAAGTAAGTTTTTCTCTTTCATTTAGAACGAATGAGGTCTATTAAGCCAAAGAATAATGAACAACCATGTTCATTTCATGTAGGAAAATGAGACATTGGGAATGCCAGCTGAAGTTAAGCTTGCTAGGGAAGGAAACTGACTAAGTGGAATTTCATTGCACAATCGAGTGAGTGGGATTTTTATATCATACCGGTTGGGATGATAAGCACCTCGGAAATGAAAACCCACACCTGAGAGGAGTGATGAGGAAATTACGCGGAAAAACTACTTACCTGTTGTAAGTAGATCATACCCGGTTGGTATGATGAACTTCCTAAAAGGAAGGAGAAAACCAATTTATCGGTTATAAGCGAAGATGACCTCATACCCGGTTGGAGTGATGGACAGATTAAAAGAACATTTTGTCGGAAGTGCTCTCCCCTAACTATTTGCCACTACTTCAACTTTTTGGGAGACATTCTTTATGGAAGCTCGAAATGCTCAGATGTAGAGGCCTCAATTTTGGAACTTGGGGTCTAATATGCCCGATTTTGAAAATCTCGTCCAGTAGGCCCAAGGCCAGTTGACAAGAGTAGGAGCTCGTAAACAAACATGAGTTATATGCCATAAAAATTTAAATAAATGAATTGTTTGGTCATGGTACCAAAACAGGACCGGCATACTCAGTCAACTAGCAGCAGTGCGACAAGACAGGTCAACAGACCAGTCAAGATAAACAGCTGTAGGTTGAGTTGAGGGTCGGGGCCGTTGGACTGGTGGCACCACATATTATATGGCATGATGTGAAAATACTAATTTTGCATGCACTGTGACTATGGGACCTTTAAGACGCCTAAGAGGGGTAATGATGTGTCATAGGGCCCTAGACGACCTGGTGGATATAAGGGCAGTTCGTCGAACTAGGTGACCTTACGAAGCTTGACGTAGCTTCAAGCGCACAAGACTGGGGTGGGGTTGGGATGAGGTCTCTGTCCTCATACTGACACGACGAATTGATTTCGGGATTGAGGGTCGAAAGTTGCTTACATTCACTCATTCTTAGGGTAGAAGTGGACAGGCTTCTATCTAGGTGGTTGGTAAAGTCACTCCGACACCACAAATGGGTTCAGTGGACAGGCTAGCAAGCGATTGTGTGATTGACCTTCATGATGAAGGATGTGTGTTGAGTTATGACACACCGTGATTAATAACAAATGGTGATAAAAACAAATATTTGAAATGAAAGGATTTTTTAAAGAAAATAAGGAGTCTGGCACACTACAATATAAATTTTTTTCCTAAAAAGTTAAAATTTTGAAAACCCATTCACTGAGTAGTTATACTCACTCCCTCCCTTATATCCCTTTCAGGAAATCCCGAAAAGCCTACCCTCAAGTACCACTAACTAATATGCATGTGAGATAGGTATGATAAATTTAAAATTTTATGCAGTTTTTATTTTTGTTATTCCAAGAAAGGTGCATGTTTAAAAGACGCTTTACTCTTTACAGTTTATAATAAGGGGAAACCCTTAAATAAACCGGGAGAGTGGCGGGTTGTTCATGGGGATTCAACCAAAACGGGTCGGGGCATGACAAGAAGGCATCACATATCCTCCTCCAAGACAAGAGAAACATGCACCTCCTTCTAGGAGCCCAACCCCTCCTCCAGCCCCACAACAATCGGAGAGGAATCCAACCAAGAAGGAGGCCTAAGATAACTACTGGGATGCATATGCCACATTCATGAACGTCCACCAAGTACCTCTACCTACTCAACCCGGCTTCAATTCCTCCCAATGGATGAAGTGGACTTATAAGTGTGAGGTAGAGATACTAAGACGGTACGAATTGGAGGCCATACATGAGATTCATCCTATAAGGGAATATGAGTAGACCCCAACTAGTTCCTCAAAGCCTTCTCATCAAGAATCCCACAACCACTCTAAGGCCAACTCTCTGTCTATGACCCCAAAGGATTAGGGGGTAGAAAATTCTATAATAAGCCAAGTATGGCAAGAAAATTTCTTGAATGAATGAAGTGAATTTTTTCTTGATAAAATTTATGAGTTTCCTTAATAAATTCAAACAATAAGTGTACGCTAGTCAACATAAAATGATAGAAAATCACCCAAAGAAGGAAAACGGGTTATTACTAGTTAACCTTAACCTTTAAAAGAAATTTCCTCAAAGTACAAAGAAATTTGGCAAGGAAGAACTCTTAGAGTTCACACAAGGAAGATGAATTCTAATTATAGGAAAGAAGAAGAAAGTTAGAACAAAAAGGAGGTAAGCATCTAAGAATAGAAGATTAAGGAGTTAAGGAAGGCTTCAAAGAATAAGGATAAAGAAAACAAATAAACTATTCCAAAGAAAACCAAAGGAATGGAAGTCGATCAAAAAGAAAGGAAGAAAGTTAAAGAAAGCACAGAAGATGTTAAAACAAGTAAGACAGGACAAGGAAAAGAGAAGATAAAAGAAGTACGATAGAAAGAAAACTCTGGGAATAATACCAACACTTGGAAATAGCTAGGATATGCACCTTTAGGGACCCGATGGTAATAAAGGACTTGTTTGGAGATAAGGATGGGAAACCAAAAGGAATAGAAGATAGGGGAGAAAAGCCAAAGTGAATCACCATGCAAAGGTCGAAAAGCATAAGAAAGAATAAAGAGAGAACTTTCAAGGAGAGGTAAGGAAAATAAGCATGAAAATCCCAATATGGAAGTCCCAAAAAGAAGAATGAAGATAGGAAGTGGAATCGTAGAAAATTTCAAGAAAGAATAAAGAGAGAACTTTCAAGGAGAGGTAAGGAAAATAAGCATGAAAATCCCAATATGGAAGTCCCAAAAAGAAGAATGAAGATAGGAAGTGGAATCGTAGAAAATTTCAATCAACAGATGAGAAATGGTAAGCTGGGGCAGGATCCATGACCTCATTAAAGGACATAGCCAAGTAAATACCTGGAAGGCCAAGCAGGATATGATTATAGTAGAGCAGTGAACCAAATGGGGATTTTAGACAGATCTGATTGAAGGAATTAACTCATATTGATCAAATCATTCGGAAGAATAAACTAAGCCCTAATAAGAATTGGGGAGCAGTAAGGACTACACCTTAAACGAGGCAAAGGGGGGAATACCAAGGACACGAAGATATAAGAGATTTTGACACAAGTAGGATGTGAGATTCACCTCAAAGGAATAAACGAGTACTTGGAGCAAGTGAGGATGAGGTGAGATAGACGAAAAGTACTCGTAGGATCTTCGGGAGAAAAGAAGTGTAAAACTTACTAAGGAAGGGAATCTTGGAAGGACACATGTGTACCAATTAAGAGGAAATGGCACCAATTAAATTGAGAAGAAGATAAGCTCCGCAAGGACAAGCTGCTTGTAAACCCCGCACATTTGAGTTAAGGAAAATCGGGAAAAGAACAGGTCAAACCGAATAAGAAAACCAAACTGGTTTACATTTGGGAATAAGCAATTTGAAAATTTACAACTTTTGGTTGATCCAAATGATTTATTAAACATTGGAAAAGAAACTTAAGACAAACTAGAAAACAAAAACCAAATTGGTTCAGGTGAACTAGATTTCATAAGAACTTCAAAGTTAAGCGTGCTTACTTAAGAGTAGTGTGAGGATGGGTGACCTCTTGGGAATTATGATTTTTTTGTAACCCGAAATTTCGGTAAAAAAATTTTTATGTGAAGCTTATCATAAATAGCCATCAATTAATATATATTTAATTATTATAATTAATACTAATAATTTAATACCTAAATTAAATTATTGGAATTAATACAAATAATTTAATACCGAAATTAAATTATTGAAATTAATACCAATAATTTATGGTAATATTAATACTAGTAATAATAATTTAATACCTAAATTAAATTATTGGAATTAATACAAATAATTTAATACCGAAATTAAATTATTGAAATTAATACCAATAATTTATGATAATATTAATACTAGTAATAAATCTCGCCTATTTAATACACGGGTTTTACGACTATATAAAGAGATCATCCCCATTTCATTCTCCTCACACCTGAACACTTCTCTCTCTCTCTCTCTACTGCTCCATTTCCTGGTAAAGCTCGAACTACAGCTTCGACTTGAACAAAGGTCGGGCTCTTTAGAACCGGGGAGAAGACAGCTATCTAATAGCAAACTCCAGTCAATCCGAGAATCGTTGGAGAAACGCCGACATGATGGAATAGTGAAGCAACTCCGGTGGACCGAAGCTGCCCTATTTCGACCAAGCTGAAATCGGCCATTTCAAGCCCTTCTCAAGCCAAACCAAGCCCTCCCAACACTTCCTCAGCCTTTCCACGGCTGAATTAGGACCGAAAGGTAAGCTAATTCGGCTCCCCTTTATAATTTTCGATCGGTGCTAGAGAGAGAGTCGACTGAATTTCAATGACGAAATTCTAATCCAATTCCGCATCAATTGATACAATACTTGATTTTAGGATGAACCTCAGGACGAGACCTATCTGCCCAGATTGAAAGCTCGGACTGTCGTGCCTTCACCAGTGAGTAATCGAAGCTTTCTCTCTCTAGAGTCTGTTTTCCGGCAAAGCTCTGTTTGAGCTCGTTCCGACGTTAAAATCTGCGATTCAAAGTTTCTTATAATCATATGAACATACAGGAACTCAATTTCAACTCCAATTTCAATAATTAGAAGTGTTTGAACGGTCAATTTGATGAAATCAAATTCGATAGTGTTGAAGAGTTGAAATTGGGGGAAAATTTGGGGATTTTCGAAATTCAAAGGGGCCAAAATACAATTTTATGAAATTGAGGGTCAATTGGGCATGAAAATAATGTTGGAGGACCAATTGAGGAATTTTGGAAATTTTGGGGAAAAACTTACCATTTTTGTGAAAGAAGGGCAAAATGGTAATTTTGGAAAAATTGGGGAACCAAATTGGAAATTTGGAAAATTAAACCCCTTTTTGGTGAAATTGAATA
Organism: Trapa bicornis; assembly: GCA_030064425.1. Lineage (NCBI taxonomy): Eukaryota > Viridiplantae > Streptophyta > Magnoliopsida > Myrtales > Lythraceae > Trapa > Trapa bicornis. The sequence goes on along the minus strand of CM057758.1, from coordinate 17,860,943 downwards.
AATTGAGGTCCCACGATAAATTTTAAAAGTTACGGGACTCAATTTGAGGAAAAACCGACATTAGGGACTTAAAGTTAAAGAGAAATAACTTTAGGGACCTAATTGCAAATAACTAAAAGTTTGGGTTTTCTCATTCATTAATGAATGAAGGCTGTTATGCCGAGTAATAATGAACAAGGTTGTTCATATCATGTAGGAACGTTAAATATCGGGAATGCCAGCAAGGACAAGCTCGTGTGAATACAAAGAACCAGTCTAGTGGAATTCACGGCATTAACGGGTGAGTGGGTTTACTAACATCATACCCGGTTGGGGATGATAAGTGCCTCGATATAAAAACCCACTGTTTAGTGGTATTTTAATCATCACTACTTAGAGAAAGTGATGTGAAAGTTATGCGAACAAAACTACTTACGGGTTGTAAGTAGATCATACCCGGTTGGTATGATGAGACTTCCTCGAAGGAAGTTGAAAACCCGTTCATCGGTTATGAACGGAGATGTCCTTATACCGGTCGGTATGATGGACAGTAAAAACCTATTTTTGTCGGAAGTGCTCTCCCCTAACTGTGTGCCAATGCTTAAACAATTTGGGAGACCTTCTCGACGGGAGCTCGAATAGTTCTAATAGGCCGGGGGCCTCGATTTTGGAACTTGGGGGCTAAATGCCCGATTTTGAAAATCTCGTACGGTGGGCCCAAGGCCAGTTGGCACGAGTAGGAGCTCGTAAATGAACATGATATATGTGCCATAAAACTTAATAAGTGAATTGTTTGGCCATAGTACCAAGATAGGACCGACATGCTCAGTCAACTAGCGGCAATGCGACATGACAGGTCGATGGACTAGTCAAGACAAACAGCTGCGGGTTGAGTTGAGAGTCGGGGCAGTTGGACTAGTGGCACCACAGATTACATGGCAATATAAAAAAACATTATTTGTGCATGCACTGTGAGTACGGGATCATCAAGACGCCCATGAGGGGTAGTGATGCCTCCTAAGGGCACTAGACGACCTTGTGGCTATAAGGGCAGTTCGCCGTTCCAGGTGTCTGTGTGAAATCTGGAGTAGCACGAAGCACATGAGACCGGGGTGGGAACAGGATGAGGTCTCTGTCCTCATACGGACATGAAGAAGTTATTTCAGGATTGTGGGTAGGATGTCACATACATCCACTCATTCCCAGGATAGAAGTGGTCGTACTTCTATCCGGGTGGCAGGAAAAGTCGCTCCGAAGCCACTAGCGGGTTCAATAGTGATACTGACTTGCGAATGTGTGTAACCTTCATGATGAAGGATGTGTGTTGGGTGATTATACACTGTGGTAACCAAGAAATAATGGAAAAATCTAAATTTTTAAATGATGGGATTTTTTAAAACAAAGGAGTCTAGCATACTCCATATAAATGTTTTTCTTAAAAGTCAAAAGCTTTTAAAAACCCATTCACTGAGTAGTCGTACTCACCCCCTCCCTTATATCCCTTTCAGGAAATCCCGGAAAGCCTCCCCTCAAAGACCGTCAACTAAGATGCCTGTAAGACAGGTATGTAAAGTTTTAAATTTCATACAGTTTTGATTATACTATTCCAGGAAAAAGGTGCAAGTTAAAGGACGCCTTACTCTTTACGGTTTACGATATGGGGAAACCCTTTAATAAACCGGAAGAGTGGCGGGTTGATCATAGGGATCCAACCAAACCGGGTCGGGGCGTGACACTGCTGGAGATGAAATGATCAAGTGCTAAGGAAAAGTAACTGTGAAGGTTCAAGGGATAAGATAAACCCAAGTAATGGGTAAGTAGGAAGACAACATTAAAAAATACCATACGAGTAATGAAGGAACTAAGTCAAAAAGGAGAATCATGAAATGATCACGAGTAAGTGAGAATGGATTTAGAAAGAGAAGAGACTTTAAAAGAAAGGACGCCAGCAAAAATGAGGAATGATATAAGAAAGGAAGAGTTTCATCATGTCAGAAAGTTATCGAGAAACTCAAAGATTTGAAAGTTGAATGACCTAATAAAGGAGTTTGAAAAAGATCAGTAAGTAATGATACCAATGCGGTCGTAAAGATGTGAAGTTAAAGAAAAGTTCCAAAGAAACTCATACAGTAAAGGATATGTAAACTCAACTATCCCAAGAAAATATGAATCGGGTACGGAAGAGTCTGTGATTTGAGCATGATAAGGTCAAACATTAAAACATGGAAAGAAGTTATAATAACCAACAAATTAGGGAAGGATCAATGTAGAATGAAAAGGTGATAATACTAACACTTGTGGAAGTATGTAAGTGGTGCCTGAATGGACATTGAGCCTAGGAGGTTATCGAATAAAGAGAATACCTAGATGCATGGATGATTTGGGTAGTCTGGGACTCCCAATCCCGAAATCTTGAATGAATAATCATGGAATGGAGAAATCGTGCTTTAAGGAACGAAGGAATATCAATAAAAAGAAAATCTGAAGTATGTGATATAAGGGGTAAATTGAAACAACCGAAAAGAGTGTATATCGATAAACTACAAAATTTATATTAATAAAGATTCATTTCAGTACAAAGGATGTGGAATAAGTTTTGGGGACAAAACTCCTAAAAGGAGGGGATAGTTGTAAACCCTGCCCTTTGAAGTTAAGGAAAACCAGGGAAAGAACCGGTCAAACCAAGTGAGAAAAAATGAATTGATTCACAAACCCGATCACCAAAGAACGGGCAAATTGGGAAATTTATAACTCTCGAGCGACCCAAAGAATCACAAAAACCTTGGAAAAGGACCTTAGGACAATTTGGGAGAGAAAATCAAACCAGTTCAAGGGAACCGGATCCAAGTCGGATTGAACTAGTCATTTCCAAAAAGAAAACTAAGTCGGTTTATGAACTAGAACCGATAAAGAAAGGACAAATCCGGAAATTAGTGGATCCCGAGTGACCTAAAGAGTCATAAAAGTCATGAAAAAGGACTTTAGGAGGAATTGGAGATGAAAACCAAACTGGATCAGGTGAACCGGATCCGAACCAGATTGAACCGGTTTGGACCAATTTGAACCACTATTGAATCAGATGCTAAATTCATTTTTCTAAGTGGCTTAGAAAATTCAAATTGGAGAATTGAGGCCACCATTAGATAGAGAATGAATTTAGATCAATTTAGAAATTTTTAATTTTGATAAACTCGGTCAAATCAGGCCTGAACCAGCTAGTTTAAGCTTTGAACCTAGTTCGGATGAGTCCGGTCTAGTCCGGTTTGAAACAGTGTCTTCTTCTTCCTTCAGATGACAATACTATTCACTCGTCAGAAAATAATCGAACCAGGACCGACGAAGAGGAAACATTTCCATTCATTACATTTCAGGACATCAATTATTGTCATAAAGGTGCCAAACGGACGGCCGACAAGCCCCCGAGCTCCCTATATAAAGCGCCCCTCTCCATTCATCCTCACACACCTGAAAACCTTACTCTCTCTCAGCTACTCAATTTTCCAGTGAAGCTCAAACTAGAGCTTTGATATAGGGTCTTTTCTGAGCCAAAGAAGGCATGGTCGAGTTCCTTACACTCGGGGAGAAGTCAGCTACATGGTGGTAGTCTCCAATTGCTCTGAGGGTCACCAGAGAAGTGTCGGCGTGATCAAACAGTGAAGCAACTCTAATAGACCGAAGTTGTCCTGTTTTTATTGAGCTGAAATTAGCCAATTCGAGTCCTCCGCAAGCTAAGCCAAGCTATCCCAATACCTCCTCAACCCTCCTACAACCGAATTAGTGTGGAAAGGTAAGCCAATTTGACTCCCCTCTGTGAATTTCGATCAGTGCAAGAGAGAGAACCGACATATTTTCACTAAATAAATTCTTCCCCAATTCAACATGAATTGAAGCGATTCTTGATTTTAGGAAGGACCTCAAGACGAGAGCTATCTGCCCAGATCAAAAGCCTGGACCATCGCACCCCCAACAGTAAGCTTTCGAAGCTTTCTCTCTCTACATTCAATTTTTCGACAAAGCTTCATTTGAGCTTGTTCTAGCATCAAATCATGTGATTCAAAGTGCAATTGAATCGTATGAAGGTGTAGGAACTCCAATATAACTTCAGTTTCAACAATTAAACTCATTTGATCGGTCAATTTGATAAAATCAAATTCGACTAAGTTAGAAGGTTGAAATTGCGGGAAATTTTGGGAATTTCAAAATTTTGAGGGACTAAAGTGCAATTTCAGAAAATTGAGGGCCAATTGGGCTTGATAAATATGTTGGAGAACCAATTGGGTAATATTTGGAATTTTTGGGAAACTTACCATTTTTGTAAAGTAAGGGCAAATTGGTAATTTTGGAAAAATTGGGAACCAAATTGGAAATTTGGGAAACTTGAACCCTTTTATGTAATTTTGAATAAATTGAGGTATCAAAGGAAAAAGAACTTTAGGGACCAAATTACAAATATTTGAAAAGTTTGGTATTTTATTCATTTATAATGAATTAAGGCTATTAGACCAATGGATAATGAGCAGGGATGTTCATATCATGTAGGAACACAAAGTACCGAGAATGCCACCAAGGACAAGCTCGCGTGAAGGGAGAGAATCGGTTAAGAGGAAATCACAGCGTTCACAGGTGAGTGGGATTTTATATCATACCCGATTGGGATGATAAGCACCTTAAAAATGAAAACCCACTACTAAGTAGAATTTCAACCATCACACCTAAATTGAGTGATGTGGAAATTACGCGGAAAAGCTACTTACCGATTGTGTGTAGATCATACAAGGTTGGTATGATGAACTTCCTAGAATGAAGTAGAAAACCCGCTTATTGGTTATAAGGGGAGATGTCCAGACACTCGGTTGATCTGATGGACAAGTGAAAAGATTATTTTGTCAGAAGTGCTCTCCCCTGACTATGTGCCAATGCTTAAACAATTTGGGAGACCTTCTCGACGGGAGCTCGAATAGCTCTAATAGGTCGGGGGCCTCGATTTTGGAACTTGGGGGCTAAATGCCCGATTTTGAAAATCTCGTACGGTGGGCCCAAGGCCAGTTGGCACGAGTAGGAGCTCGTAAACAAACATGAGTTTAAGGTCAGTGGTCATGCTGCCCTGCAAATGTGTGATCCCTTCATGATAAAGGGAGTGTGTTAGTTGCTAAACACACTGTTTGTGGCTGATGATGAAGAAATGGCTTTGAAAACCGAGAAAATGAGGAAGAAAGAATTTTAAAGGAAATAAGGAGTCTATGACACTCCAATTTAAAAACTATTTTGTTAAGACTTTAGTTTTTTTAAAATACCCATTCACTGAGTTGTAGAAACTCACCCACCCATTTTTATCCCTTTTCAAGAAATAGAGAAATGACAAGGGATAACATCAAGTCTTACCCTCTATCAAGTATGCTTAACTTTATTAAGCTTGCATTTTATTTGATATATATTATTATAGGGAACAAGGTTGAGATTACGCTTGGCTCCTGTTGAATTAAAGAAGGGGAAAACCTCTCTTGAACCAAGAGAACGGTGAGTTGTTCACGGGGATCCGACCAAACCGTGTTGGGGTGTGACAGGTATGGACCCGTCCAAAACTAGAATGTGATGAGAAATTCTAAAAGATCCAATTAACAGGAAATTGTGTGTGATATCCGTCGAGCCAAGACTGAGTTGTTGAGGTTGTTGGGCCAAGTCGCTGCTCAGCCAAAACCAGGTCGTCGAACCTATTGGGCTAGCATGCATGGGTCGAACCCAAGCCAGCAAATCATTGAGCTAGAGAGCCAAAGATAATGGCTATAACTTAAAATACTCTTGATTGTGTATGCACTATGTGATTCTGGCTATCAAGACACCTAAATTAGAGTCTGAGATCGAGGTGGTAGGGGAAAGGAGGTCTCGTCCCACAAAGCAGACATGGTGAAGTGATCAGGGTTTGAGGGTCGGACTATTGATGTCCACTCGAACTTAGAGTAGAGGCAGTGCACCTCTATCAGGATGGACGGTAAAGGCGTTCCGGTCCACAAGTGGAACGTTTGGGGACCGTTCTGCGAATGTGTGATCCCTTCTATGATATGAGGGAAGTTGATGATCGTGTGAAAAGAAAAATTTGAGAAGCAACTACTTGTGAAATATCAATCATTTAAAAGTGTTAAAGTGAACATTTCCTAAAAGATTTCTCCCACTCACTGAGTTGTCGAACTCATCCCTCCCCCCCCCCCCCCCCCACCCTCCCGCTAAATATTTTTCAGAAGGAACATGACTAGTCAGCCTCTCCCTCCCCATAACCTATCCTAGGTATAAAAATTTACCATTTCCATTTTGTTTAATGTTGTCCAGGGAAAACATGACAGGTACTATGCCTGACTCTCTTTAATCTCCTAGAGAAGTCCTTCTTTGAGATCTAGGAGAGTGGTGGGATGATCCCAAGACCTCGACCAAACCGGGTCGTGGCATGACACCCAGCCAATTAGTGGCTAACACATGGCATTGGCACAATGTGTGAGGTGGGAAAATGCCAAATTTTAATTAGACAATCATGACACATGTCATGGTTAATGGATTGTCAAATATGGTCAGCGAATAAGTTGGAACGAGTGACCAATGAGTGGTCGCCACGTGGCCGGTCAATGAGTCAACAAACGACTCAGACACCGAGTAGAAAGTCACGTCAGTGAAGCCATCCAATCACAGTGCGCCATGTGGCAACCCGCACGCACACATATAGTATCATCATCAACCTTTAGAATGAATAGATAAGAACAGAGGAATGGTTGCCATTACGCCGATAATCGATATATCCTACCAACATAGTCATAAATGGAAGTAATTATGGCCGACTAATTTATGAATGGATAGACATGTCAGTCCCTAAGCTCCCTACATAAAAAGCTCATCTCCGTTCATCCTCCTCATCCTTCAAACGCCTGAAGAAAAAGAACAGCTCCTCTTTCCAATCGAGTGCGAACCAAAGCTCCGACTTATGCAATTTTCTCTACCTCCAAAGGTAAATTTGGGTTCCCTGGAATCCTGAGAGAGTCCCCTACTTTCCTGTCTACTTCATTCAGCTCGAAGGTCGCCAGAGAAGCATCAGCAAACTCGCATAGTACCTTTGCTTCCCTCGGAAGTATGTGACCAAAGTTGATCAAGCTCAATTCAAGCCACCCTCGGACCAGCCACGACCAAACCAAGCCCTCTAGACATTTCCTAGAGGAGTCCACACCTTCCTTGAACCTTCGTGGTAAGTTCCCTCCGCCGCCCTTCACTAGAATTTATTGTTCACGATGCATTTTTATCTAAAACCTAAGTAAAGAAATCCGCACTACTTGGGTCACCAATTAAGGCATGGTTGATCAAGGATGGATCCCCAAGAAGAGAGTAAAGTTGATCCCCAGCCGACCAAAGTTGATCCAGAAAGGATCCTAGGAAGAGAACATTCTAGTAAAAGCAAAAGCTCTGATCGTCGAACCCTCATCGATGAGTAATCGAGAATTTCTCTCTCTAGGATGATTTTCCGGTGAAGCTCCATTTAAGTGCATTTATAAGCTAAATTTAGTGCTTCAAAGATTGAAATTATTCAGGAGGGGGGACATAGGGAAGATGATTAGAATCATGTTAGGACTCAATTGGGAAGGATTAAGGTCGAATTGATGAAATTCAAATTGGAGGATTAAATTACAATTTTTGAAATTTTGGGGACTAAATTGCAATTTTCAAAAAATTGAGAATTTTCTATAATTAGAGAGAAATGTTGTACCCAATTTGAAATTTGAGGAATTATGGCCAAAAATGGAAGATTTGACAATTTTATGAACCTAACTGGAATTAAGGTATAACTTAAGTGTCAAATCGTAATTTTGGAATGTTTCGAGTATTAAGTGTAATTACTTTATTACTTGGGACCTAATAGCCCAATATACTATAGGAATGGATCAACTATAGTTTTGTGCAAAGGAAAGGCACGTCAAGATTAGAAATCTCTAGGATGGCCAAGTCTCGGAAAACGGGTGAGTGAGATTTTTGACATCGGGACCGATTATGCACATACTTAAGATCATACTTTATTTTGAAAACAGATTTCTAGAAATGTAATCCCCTGATTGTGTGAAACTAGTTAAACTTTTTGGGATTGTATTTCTAAAAAAAGCATGAAGTATGTTATTAGTACAACCCATAAACGATGTATGGATACACCTTAAGGGGTATGGTCTAGTCTGATTATCGACGCAGGATATGGGTGAGACCCATGCTCGACAACGCTGGGCTAGATCTAGTTCTATGTAAGTGGGCCAAAGGCCATGTTTTTTGAAAACTCATACAAGTGGGCCAAATGCCAACGGAAACGGGTCTAGTCCCGTAAATAAGTTTGATTTAAGTGATTGTCAAAATTTTTCACAATTTGATAATGCTTGTTGAAGCTACTATGTCGAAGTCAAGTCTCAGCCTATTGGGCTAGTAGCGCAAAGATAAAGGTCTTAAATCAAAATATACTTTTATGTTATTGTAATCGTGCAAAACCAAAGAGGCATCTCATACGGAGTTGTGTTAGTTCTAAAGGTTATTGGACAACAAGGTTGGCACAAGGTAGAAACGATGTTCTAGTATGTCTTGAAGCTTTGGTAGCTTCATGCGCATTGAGACCGAGTGGATAGAAGAGTGAGGTATCACCCCTAAGATTTGGGGATCGAAGGATTAATAAGTATGGGGGTTGGGCCAAGGTACTCACATAGACAATATGGTGGAGGTTGTGGCCTCTCACCAAGGAGAACAGTAAAGGCACTTGGGGTCACAAGTGGAACAGATCTAGGTTGTTACCTCTAAGGGTCTATTTTATGATTGTTTGATCCCTTTATGGATAAATGAGTGTTTGTGTGTTTGTGTGAAACAAACAATGGTAGGTTTAATCAACTAAATCACTCCAAGTAGAAAGGTATCTACCCTAGGCTTGATGGAATAAGCTAAAAAATTAATAAAAAAATATTTTTTATGAAAGGGGACGCGGGTGAAGATTTAACTACTTGGTAAGCCTTATGCAATAATCATATTCTGATATGTTTTATGAAACATATTTCTCAAATTTATTTTAAAATATTTTCAGGTTACGCATGACTCATGTCGGTAACACAGTGGTGGTTACCCTTTTTAATTATCGGAAGAAGTGGCGGGTTGTTTACAATGTTTCGACCAAACCGGGTCGGGTGTGACAGGTCGGTTCGAGTCCGATTTGACCAATTTTCTAAACTCTAAAAAATTTTAAATAATCTAAATTTATTTTCTACACAATGGTAACTTCAATTTACCAAATGGATGTTTTTAAGTCACCTAAAAAAATGAATTTTTGAATCGGTTCCTTTTGGTTCGATCCGATTCACCCTAAATAGGTCTAGTTTCCTCATTCAATTCTATTCATGATTATTTTTTTATTATTTTTAGGTATTTATGTATCACTTGAAATTTCCAAATTCTCATTTTAGCTTCTCTATACTAATTCTAGCTCAATTTGAACTTTTGTTTTCTCTTAAAAATTTTCAGTTCCCATTTTCGGGCCTCTTATTATTGAAATGAGGTTTACAATTTATATGTTAGATGAGCATGAAATTGGTAAAGGTAATTCATGTATGAATGATAGCATCATATCGTGCATTGCTTGTTAGGTAGAATTGATACCATGATTAGCCATAACTTAGAAATTGATATGTGATCCATAGTGCACGACATAAGCATAAGCATGATCATACCCCATGAAGCATGCATAGGTATGATATCATGATATGATATGAACATAGAAGGAAATAATGCATATATGAAGCATGTTGTTAGTATGACTATGAGCATCATGCATGAGTCATGATGCATACATGATATGAGATATGTGTGACATGTTTATGATTGTGATTAAGTAATGAATTACATGCGTAGATATATGAGAGAAGTGGTGGTGAGGGTCTTAATAGTACATCCAAAAGAGATAATGTCATGAGCTCGGGTTGACTAGGAATGGAGAGATAATGTAGTTGTATTTACGAAAATTCTCAGGTTACCAACGAACTCATAATTGGTCCATTTGTGCCAAAGGGTGAGGAGATGATAGGTTTACATAGCACAAGTATAATGTATTGTGAGGCAGATGGGTGAGGCGTCATAGTATACGAATGTTGGAGATCACAACCTCTACATCCCAATGAAGAGATGGGCCTATACGGTACCTTAGGAGTGTGTAATATAATACAAATATTCCAATACTTTTATGTGTGAGGTTCTCGTGGGAGAGAGTATGATGAGGTCATGGTTCGAGATATTTTGAAGATGTGATGAGTATTGCACATGCATAAATAGGAATGTATCATACTAGGCATTTATATAGGCCGGTGAAAGCATGTAAAAGAAATAAAGATAAATGTGAATATAAAAAGTAAGTAAAGAAAAGTAAAATAACTAAGAATGCTAGTGATGAGTTAGTTAAATAAAATTGATAAATATATACTAAATTTGGGTAGAGGACAGAGTTCAAGGCATGGAGTTGCTTATCGTTAGAAAACTTACTTAATTTTATTAAGCAGTGAGCTCACCCATTTTCAAATATTTTTTAAGTAACCAAAATGAATGGGGTTGATTCCACAAATCAGAAGAGTAATACAAAGGTTGAAAACAATGATTAGAACTTGTTTTTACCTTGGTTTTATCGTTACATATTTTTTGAAACTTTATATTTTTTTAAATGGAAAATTTTAAAAAATTATGAAATATTTTTTATCAATATATATTTTTGGAAACTTTATATTTTTTTAAATGAAAAATGTTAAAAAATTATAAAATATATTTTATATTTTAAGCATTGATCTAATTTTTATTAAAAAAGTGAAGGTACCATTTTGTAATAATAAAATAATATGATAAATTTTTATTAAAAGGGCGACCGTACACACTTTTGTAATAACAAAATAATATGACAAGTTGTAACCATGTCAAACAAGTAACCAAGGCGTTATAAGATTCTGAACAAATATGTACTTAGTCTCATCCCTAACTATATAATTAGTTGCTTCTTATTGCCAATGGTAAGAAGAAATAAATACTATTATCTAATGCTTTTGGTGGAGCATCTAGAGAATGCAGGAAGATCAATTAGATTAAATGGCGAAGGGTGACGGAAGAGAAAATGGGGACATGGGTTCAAGGATACTTATTGTTAATAGTTATACATGCGGTCGATATGATGACTATTTCAACAATCCTACTCCATATGAGATCGTGTATTCAAAGGTAAATATTTTGGTCAATTTGCAAGCTTCTCTTGGGAATGAGTTGCTGAAAGGCAGCCTACATGGCAAATTGGAGATGGAGGGACAGTCCCAATCTTAGAAACCAATGGCTTCCAACGTTGACCAAATACAAACTAACATCTCCAACATTAGTTAATCCGTCAACTTTGCTTCAGGTGAGTGTGATCATCGACCCATTTGGGAGACAGTGGAAACTAGACTTAATACATGATACAATCTTCCAAACTCCATTCATGACAACTAACAAAAGAAAATAACAAGGAAGATTGGCTAGCGTGGATTTGGAAGAAAACAAGAAAGGTAACAACGTGTTTTGCGTACGTTTATCTATATAACTAGGACGTTTATCTATATGACTATATAACTAGGACGTTTATCTATATAACTAGGTAAGGTATGGAATGTATTAGGCAAGTTCATCTAGTGTAACACCACATCATGAATGGACTAATTTTTAGCATTTACCATGCCAAACAAAGTTAAGGTATTTCTTTTGGAGTGTGTAATAATGCTTTAGCAACTAAAACCTAGGTGTGGGATTGTTGAAATAGTCATCATATCGACCGCATGTATAACTATTAACAATAAGTATCCTTGAACCCATGTCCCCATTTTCTCTTCCGTCACCCTTCGCCATTTAATCTAATTGATCTTCCTGCATTCTCTAGATGCTCCACCAAAAGCATTAGATAATAGTATTTATTTCTTCTTACCATTGGCAATAAGAAGCAACTAATTATATAGTTAGGGATGAGACTAAGTACATATTTGTTCAGAATCTTATAACGCCTTGGTTACTTGTTTGACATGGTTACAACTTGTCATATTATTTTGTTATTACAAAAGTGTGTACGGTCACCCTTTTAATAAAAATTTATCATATTATTTTGTTATTACAAAAGTGGTATCCTCACTCTTTTAATAAAAATTGGATCAATGCTTAAAATATAAAAAATATTTTATAATTTTTTAACATTTTTCATTTAAAAAAATATAAAGTTTCCAAAAATATATATTGATAAAAAATATTTCATTCTACTTAAACTCGAGTAGTATAGTTTGCTACCTGCAATATGCGTGCAAATCCTATAAAAATAGATTGTCTAAAGGTAGGGGGAACAATGCATATCATAGAAAATGCTGCTACGGGAACGAGAACGAATAGTGAGAATGGCCTACACGTGCGGGCAAATATGGAAAGAGTGTAAACGTGCGAACAAGAATAGGTAGAGTCGGATACATTAAAGAGTGATAGCAAATATGACCAAGGTGGTATTGGAATGGGTAGTTATGCTGGAACAACCATTATCTAACAAACAGTATATACCCTTATGATTTTATAAGAAAAAAAGGTGGATTTAGAAAGTAATTTTTTCACATTCCCAACTATTCATCATTCAATTAGCTCAAAAGCTTGAGAGAAAAAATCGGCCAAGGCCGATGTCAAATCGAAAAAATCGAATCAATTTTTACTCAAGATTAAATCTGTCACAAGATGATACTTTTCTCTCAAGTCAAGACGAAGACCACAACTAACTCACTTTAATATTCCTTTAATAGAGAAGTAATCATCCCATTGAACTATAATTTATTTTAAATGTCTAATTTTGTCCAATTTATTTGTTAATTATCTTATTTTGCATTGATTCTCCATACCCCTCCATACTTCCCTTTCCTTCCCTTCCCTTGCCTTTAGGAAAAATTACCACGTCCTTGCTTCCATTGTCGGGCTTGAAAATGACTGGCCATAGAAGTATTGAGTACCCGCACTTCCAATTCTTCAGTCATATCTCAATAATTGAATTACAGCAGAACAGAACAGCTCCCTCTTTCACTCTCTCTCTCTCTCTATATATATATATATATGTAATGGATTCAACTGTTCATGTATGTATACACAGGTGAGAATGGAATCACGGTTCATCTAGTAACATGTACGTTACAGGGCTCACATGGTGTCAGAATTTTTTGATCTCTTCCATGAATAATCATGTAACTTAAGGACTATATTATATATACAGTACAACCATCTGGTGGAATTCACATGAGCTTCAGAAAAAAATAGAAAGAAACGCAGCAGATCTGCTATATGGAGTACAGATAGATCGTTTTTGTAAGAAAGGCAGCCCGCCTGGCCTGATGATGAAGATATATCCCTACAGATTCAAGGGATGATGGGGTTCCCAGATGAGAAGGCGTTGATGAAGGTGATCCAGTTATTATCCTCTACCTCTAATTCATCATATTCACGGCCCATCTGCAGGTTCCACTCGTCTTCCATCCGAGGAGACGTGCTTTTCCGGTCAGGCTCATCGTTTCTGGCGAACCTCCCTCTGATCCGAGGCCGGCTATCCGCCAAGGTCTTCCTGCAAGCGTACTGAATATCCAGTCCAGAGGGGAGAGTATAAGCAAAATTGCAGAGGCAGCGTATTTATGATATAATCTGCAGGATTCAAATATGATGGGTCATGGCTTGTGAAATTATAAGGACGACCTTGATCTTCTTGTTGAAGTTCCTCTTGTTCCTCTTGCTCCTGTACCGCTCAATCCTCTCCTTCTTCTCCTTGGGACTGTATCGGCAAGCACGGTTCATCCCTTCGATGATGAGGCTGCTCTCGCTCATCAGCGGCAGACGTGGGCTCTCTGATCTCTTGTAGCCGCAGCTCTCCATCGTCGCCATCGTTGACATTGCGCCATTCATCCTCTGTTGCGCACCAACACCAGATACCCATAAGTTCAGAAACAGTCTAAGACTCCATCATCTACCATTTGCACGATGGAGAGGATCGATGGACATTTCCTTTGTGTTGCAGTCAGCAACACAAAGGAAATGTCTAAAAAAATGTTCAGAAATTTGATCCCCGAAAACACACATTCACATTCTCATTCTCATGCAGAAATATCATTACTTTATGTTCATGCATGCATGAGATGGGTTCCAATATCGATGGAGAAGAGACGCTAGGCAGAGAAATGGAAGCGGTGAGATGAGAACATGAGTTATTTATGGTGAGATTCAAAACCCAGAAAAAAGATATGGTGGAAGGAATTGGCCTTTAATGCCGCAGTGAATCGAAAACTGACCTGAAGATCGCCGGCGCTGTAAACCCTACGAACAGGACCGTCGTCTTGATCGGCAAACTCGGAGGTGGCCGGATAAGGAGAGAGGGAATAGTTTTCATATTGGCCACTGATCGGGTGGAGGAGAGCGTGGCTGCTGATGCTTCGCTGCATTAGGCACGCTCCGGCGAGGTCTCCGCCGCAAGATGGTGCGGCCAACGAGCTGACGGGGGAATCGTAGCAGCTGCTGCAGCCGCTGCTGGCGTAGGACGTAGCGGCGCCGCCGTCCGGGTATACCATAGGCTGCTGGAGGTGGTAGTGATCGTCGTCGGAGGCGGCACCGAGCTGGGAGAGCGGCATGAGAGGGAAGGGCAGTGCTGCGGCGGCGGAACCATACTCGTAGCCCTCTTGCGTCCATGAGGTGCCGTACATGGTCGCGCGCGGTGGTGGAAATTTCTGGGCTTTCTCGTTCGAGTCAGGCCGTGGCCTGCTTGGCAATGGTCAAGAGAGAGGAGTGGGTCTGGTCTAAAGGGTGAATTGGCAAGGCGGGTGCTGAGGATACTTAAAGACGACGACTGTGAGCATTCACCACACCCCCAAAAAAAAAGGACACGAGGTTGAGAGCTGAACCCTGAAATGAGGGCGATTTTGTGACGTGGATGATGACGCCATCGTTTTAGCGTTGACTATGGATCCTACGAAATATCCGTTCCATCAGTTAGTGGGTTAATGTGCCTATGTCCAATTTTCTTTATTTTGTCCGTTTTACTTTATTTATAATAATAATAATAATAATAATGTACTTATAAAAATCAGTCACACTCTTACCTTTTTATTAATAAGTTCATTATTTAATGTGAATAAACACGATATGTACCACATCTCACTCGAATTTAATCCGACACGATTTTTTTAGATTATGGTATGTAATACATGTAAAGAGTTTGAACACTCTTTAAACTATATAAAAATATTAGCCCATTATATAATCTCTTATTTGAGCTATTATTCAAAAGTAAGGATTTTATTTGAGCAAATAAAATTATAAACTTATCTAAGATTTCACTAAAAGGTTAGAACATGCTGGATAATTCAATTTTGTTTTTTTAATCTTACAAGTATGGACCTAGTAAAAGACATGTGCATAATTGGCCCTTTCAAATTGATATAGAAGGGTCATATTTTTTGGGTTCAAGGCGAGAAAAAAGAGATAATAGTTATATTTTTGTATATTAAGCAAATAAATAAAATAAGATTTTATTTTGTGTTTTATTTAAAATAAAAGATAATCAAATATTTAACAAACATGCATGGTTTCAATATAAGTTCCACTTATGGTTGTAGGTATATGATATTGTGGATTTAGAATCATAACATATTTTTACAATTGGATATTTACCCCAATAGGGGCTTTAGAGTAAACTTTCATGGGCAAGAAAAGATAAGCATAAAAAATGAAGCAAGGGAAGATGAAGATGAGTATAAAAACAAAGCAAGGGAAGAGGAGTAGATGAGCATGGGTGCATGGTTGATACCAACACTTCTGCACAGCTGATGTTGCTAATTACTTCTCAATGATCTTCATATCCCTTTGTCAATGCCCAATTGAAGAATTATATCCACTTGGCATCATGCATCCAAGATATTGCACTTTCACCTAGCGCATACGCATACACTCCTCTTGCCCTAGAGAACCCTAGTCGCCCCCACGTCATTTCCAAAATACATTTTATAATATAAATTATTTTTATCTACTAAATTTAAATATGATATTTTAATTAAAATAAAAATATATTACACCATCTTACCATATACGAGATTAATTACTAAATATTGGAATGGAGGACCCTACCATAGACATGATCCAACCTACTCCTAGCCTATGGCATATCATACCATACCATGTTCAAACAAACCTAGGGAAGGAAGATGAGAGTTGGGATTACACTTTTTTGGGTTGGAAGGATATATGAGATGAAAAATCTTTTTTTTTTTTTGTAATATTAGAATAAGTCAATTCACACTTATTTTATAGAATTTATGTGAGAATTCTCACATATGCCGTTGTCTAATATATATATATATTTTTACTATGGTGGTAATTTCTTACAAGTATCGAGTGTGCAGAATACGGGTGCACACCCCACTACTCACATGACTAACGGAATATCTCGGCCGGCGGAAAGAACGGAATGCATCAAGGATAATGGATGTTGTGAATGGAGAGATGCTATCATGCAAAGGTAACATCTAATTCAAAGTTCGCCATGATGGGTTTCTTGAATATGAGCTCACTCTCTAGAAATACTTATTAGAAAGAAGAAAAACTTACTCATGGCACGCAGGAATCCCCCGGGAAAGGAATGACCATGGGGGCAACTTAGGTTAGGTTGGCTGCATCTAATTTCTTATAATCCTAATAAATCACATAATAAAACAGGGTTTATTCTAATAATGCATGCATGGACTCAGCTCCCATGTAACCCAAAAAAAGACCTGCATCGTCAATGGCTAGGCCTTAAACTCTGGTCAAAATTTGCATGTTTACAAGACTTGAACTCTGGTCTTCTTGATCTCTTTCCCTCTTGCCATGTGCTGACATAAATTCCATATTTTATAGCTGTTGAAATACAGAAAATCGATGAACAACTCGTAATCGAATTGAAGTACTTTTCTTCGTGTTGTTGATCGAACTTCTGGGTGCCCGCTAATGTGCTCGTACATACAGGAAGTGGGGTTGATCCATTGAGGGGACTGTGCCTGTCAACGGAAGAAATTGAGAGGGACGGCTCAGTAGTGCAGAAGCGGTCCCACGGCCGGGCTGGACGGGGATTGGAGTAAAAGCATTACATGAGTAGCAGTAAATCGTGTAGGGCCAAAAGAATCAATCATCTGTATCACTTCAAAAGGGCTGTAGCTGTCCATTGACAAAATTAATTCCACAACGTGTCATCACTCATGCCATGAATCCATTGCATGCCAAGATGAATCTCTCACCCCCTGGAGAAAGAAAGGGATGATCCATAATTATTATTAGGATCTATCTAGCCAGCCAACAAGTCTAACTACTGTATTGATTACAACTGAATTAGTCAGAGTGAAATGTGATTTCTATATATGATAAATTACAATCGGCAGAAGGCAAGAGGGTGTTCCAACGTTTCTGGCTTGGGTTGGGCAATGAAACAAAGATGACTAGTCAGTGGTGAGGAGTACCCATCAAAGCCATTTTCCAAAAAAAAATGTATCTGTCCCTCCCTCTACTCTACAGTACACTCCATTTCGTACACATAAAAACCATATAATATTTTGGTCAATCCCAAAGAGTTGATAGAAAAAGATTTAAGTGATATTTATGATTCATTAAATCATGAGTAATTCAACTTAAAATATAATATGGGTCCAAATTTTCATTTGAAGTGAAGGGGTCCTAAGAATAATATCCACTGACTAGTGTTGACAACTGGATTAATCATGCACGAGCCATTTGTTTTCTACACAAGGAAAGCATAGTATCTAAATGCCCAAAAAAGAAGGGCAGCCGATGAGCGTGGATGGATGGATTCATGACAGAAATTATTGTGCTTTCCATGAGAAACAATTGTTGCATATAGAGAGAAATTGAGAAAAGGGATACTTCGGAGTTTGGAGAGTAGTCTTACTTTTTGCCCAATAATAAAAAGTTGGGTAGAAATATATGTCAAATCCTTCATATATATATATATATATACACACTAATTGAAGTACAACTTCAATTATTAACTTGTATAATTGTATTCACTCTACATCAAAAAAATCTTATATATTTGAACAAATGCATGAAATGATAAAAAGTGACATCTACATCACAAAATCATAAATGTAAGATGCGATTTTGTTCTTTGAGGGGAATGTGTTTTGTGGAACCAATTAAGGGCACACTCTATAAGGGGCTCCTTCTTCCCATTGATGGGATGTAACGGGTGTTGTGAGTTACCAACTTGAATTGTACCACCTTTTTATCTTCAACCAACCACTTGAGATCAATACCACCCTTCTTTTTTTCCTTTTGTCCTTTTCTTCTTGATTATACCCTTATGCTATGATTATACCCTTATTCTACATAATTTGACTTCCCATACATTCATTGATAGATACAAAGAATAAAGGGTACGAAGAATCTAAGAATAATAATAATAATGGAAATTATAATTATTTGTTGTAGGAGGGGAAGTAAGAGAGGAAATCTAAATACTATTTTGACAAGGGAAAATTGCATTGCATATACGACATATTTTAAATTTATAATAATTTGGTATACAAATTTTAAAATATAATATTTTGAAATTTTTTTTTTAAAAATGATATTGTATTATATAAACGTATAAATATTTATGTAATAATATTGATATTGTCAATTTTATTGATATTTTATTCAAATAAAATAATAATAAATGTACTTGGTGGCCCTCCGGCGCACCCCCTTCCCTCCCATGAGCCCTGTAGGGCAGCCGCCTAATAAGACCTCTAGCGAAGACCCTCCTTCCCTCTCATGCACTTTTGTACCAATAAGGAACACAATTTTTTTACCAATGTAGAATGCTCAAAATTACTATGCATCATCCAAGTAATTAGTCCAATCTTTACACATAATTACATGAAAACATAGAGATATAATGTACTTAGCTCTATACCTTCCCCTAAATAACACACCATTTTACATTAGTCTTGAAAATCTATCATAGAGAGATTCCAATCTTACTTTTTTCTAGGATGGCCATTAATTGTCATATTTGGTCGCACAAACATACCATTGATGGCACTCCCTTCACACAATATAAAGCTCAAAGTTAAAGCATGGGAAAAGGGAAGTCCCTTATGGCGGGCTATATTGTGGGAATGATGCATGCCTAGGCAACTCTATAGACGAGCTAATTCCACAAAGATGTTTTGCATTTTCATTTCTTTCTTTTGGTGTATGGGAATCATGTGAAGGTGGAAGGGGGAATAATAGTATCTCATAGAAGGATGCCCATATGAAGTAATTT
This sequence comes from Trapa bicornis, assembly GCA_030064425.1. NCBI lineage: Eukaryota > Viridiplantae > Streptophyta > Magnoliopsida > Myrtales > Lythraceae > Trapa > Trapa bicornis. Next base: position 17,841,610 of record CM057758.1, on the reverse strand, counting down.
ACCTAAAGGAAGAATCCTCTTTTTATAGGATTCTAGAAATAATAATAAAGTTGAGTATATTCATGCAAATACCGGATGAGTTATGGTATGATCTCCTTGAACAGTCACAATCTTGATGGTAGGGCTTGCAGTGATCCCCGGAGCCCTACAAATGTGTGTACCGGTAGGCTTTTGGCCTTGTCAAATGGGGTAAAGTCACAATGCTTAAACAGTCCCTCCACTACTATATAATGAACATGATGATAGTGTTAGCATGTGGCCAAAGACAGACTTCCTTAAAAGATTCGGATTTAGAGTCCTTCAATGTTGAGATATGGTGTAGGGGGTCTAAATAAAATAATTGAGATTCTAATTTTGGGATAAGGGTATGATTAATATTATATTTTTATATTTGTGTTATATATATTTAAAAATAATTTTTAACATTTTATATTGGAAAAACACTAATATTTCCGTGTCTATAATTTTAAAATAGTTTTAAATTTTTATATATTTAAAGATGGTATTTTTAGTCCTAAAAAACAAAAAAAATGTCACTAATGTTAAATATATGACTTAAAATCATTTTCAATGTATATGATTGAAAGTATTAATTTTTAAATACATATGACTGAAAAAAATCATTTTAAAAATATAAGAATCAAATGTTAAAAACTCTAAATCTATCAAAACTAATGATATCTTCACCTATTTTTTTTCAAGTAGTTTTTCCTTTTATATTATATTTCTCTTGCTTACACCAATTAATATAATCTCATCTCGCTAAATGGTCCAATAATTGAATGATAGATGGTCCAATAATTGAATGATACGTGTATTGTGTATTATCTAATTATAGAAATGTATTATTGAGACTCTATATTTCTTTGGTGGTTATAATTTATAGATTCAAAATGCGTGGCAGTTTTTTCATGATGGATCAATAGGATTGGGGCAAAAATTTACCCATTTTGAAAATGTTACTTGGAAATGGCAAGAGCCTAGACTCCTAATTCGAACTCCATTTTGGTTCTAGAGGCTAATACTCAGACTTGTCCCTGGTCCACGAAGGAGGATTCGAGGAACACACGTTCGAATTTGTTATAACACTCGATTGAAAATTTGATATCAATAGAATGGGTTCGAGTGGATCGAGATCTAAAATAAGTCATAAATATGATATATATTTTAATAAGATAGGTTAGATCGGGAATTCAAATTGTGTCAATTTTTTTGTAAAAAATTATTTAGAAAAATATTTTTAGATGGAGATTCAAACTCTATCGAATTTTTTATACAAAATTATTTAGAAAATTTTTTTTATAAAAAAATATGTTAAAACAAGTCGTGAAATTCAATCTAAACATTAGGGGCATAATCAATTAATTTAGTCGATTTTTTTATACAAAATTATTTAGAAAAATTATTTTCATCTAACAGTACATTAGAAATATGTCAAGTACAAGTCTCTTAACAAAACTATTTGAAATTAGATTCGAATTAGGTTTCGTTTATGGGTGGGAAAAGATGTGGGATTCGGGTTCTTAAATTAAAATATATGGCTTTAATTATAAATTACTTTGTGTAATGGCTAAAATTTCCCTACTTATTGTTGGTTCTGTCATGTCCCGACCCGGTTTGATCGGATCACCATGATCAACCTGCCGCTCATTTAGTTTAAGAGTGGTTTCCCCTTCTTTTAACCAAGAGTAGCTAGGCGTAATTCAATTTTTATTCCCTATACTAGCATAAATTAATAAAATGTAAACTTAAAAACTTTTAAGCATACCCGACAAAGTGTAGATACTAGAATTTTTTTAGTCATATTTTTCCCTACTCCTGAAAAAGGATATAAAAGAGTGGTGAGTTATACAACTCAGTGAGTGGGGGGTTGGCAGAAAATTTTCCAAAAATATAGTTTTTAACTAAGTGTGTCAAGGTTGTTGTTATTCTTTCAAAATAGATTCTCCTCAAAATTCAATTTTTAAAACCCTTTTTTCCTTTATTCCACATTAGGTGTGTTTAGTAGACAACACACGCCATTTATCAGGAAGGAAACACACATTTGTAGGGTAGCCCATCCACTGCATTCACTTGTAGCTCGGAGTGTATTTACCGGCCACCAAGATAGAAGCTCGTCCACTTCTACCCTAGATTTGAGTGGATGTTCGCGACATCCGACCCTCAGACCCGAATATCACTCCATGTCTGTATGAGGATAGAAACCTCATCCTGACCCCACCTTGGTCTCACGTGCAAGACGCTACGTCGAGCTTGCCGACTGCTAGCATGACAAACAACCCTTATATCCACCATGTTGTCTAGTAGCCCTTAGGACGTATCACTATCCCTTTTGGACGTCTTGATGGTCCTACAACTTAAGTGCAAGTATAAAACAATAATTTTCAAATTTAATCATTTATATTTGGTGCCACTAGTCCAACGACCCTGACCCTTAACCCGACCTGCACTTGTTTGTCTAGGCCGATCCGTCGACATGGCCCTAACGCACTGCTGCCAGTCCATCAAGTACTGTCAGTCTTGACTTGGTACCATGGCGAAATCACACAACCATTTCATTAACAGTTTTCATGGCTTTCATAACTCATGTTTGTTTACAAGTTCCTACTCGTGCCCACTGCACGTGATTTTCCAAAACAAGACATTTAGCCCCACAAGTTCAAAAATCGAGGCCTCTGGCCTATATGAGCTGTTCTAGCTCCCGTCAAGAAGGTCTATCAAAGAGTTTAAGCATTGGCACACATTCAGGGGAGAACACTTTTGACAAAATATAATTTTCACTTCATCACACCAACCAAGTGTGATGACATCTCTGCTTACAATCGACAAGTGAATTTCTCCTTCCTTCAAGGAAGTCCATCATAACAACTAGGTATGATTTCCTCTACTTACAACCAGTAAGTAGGTTTTAGCTTTGTTTTCCCATCACCCCAATTGAGTATGATGTTAAAATCCCACTTACAAGTGGTTTTTCGTTTCTAAAGTGCTCATCATCCCAACCGGGTTTGATGTACATAAGCCCACTCACCCGATAACCGTGGTGTATTCTTCTTGAGTAGATTTTTACCTCCACGCTAGCTTATCCTTGTTGGCGTTCCGGTCTCTCATGTTCCTACACGATTTGGACACCCTTATCTATTAAAGTTTGGCATAACAGCCTTCTTTTCTCACATATGACCAACTAGGCTCAAAATTATTAGTTAATTACACTTAGGTCCCTAAAGTTCATTTTCTTTAACTTTAGATCCCTAGTGCTAACTTTCCCTCAACTTGAGTCCAGAACTTCCAAAAATTCTCTTTGGGTCCTTAATTCAGTCAAAATTGTTTAAGGGGCTCAAGTTTTTTAAATTCTTAATTTGGTCCCCAACTTTTCAAAAATTACCATTTTGCCTCTACTTTCCAAAAATAGCAATTTGACCCCAATTGTTTCAAAAATCAACCAATTTCTCCAACATCTTTTTCTGGCCAATTGGCCCTCAATTTTGGGAAATTTCAAAATGGTCCCTCAATTTTACGAAATCCCCAATTTTCCCCAAAAGTTTCCCCCAATTTCCCCCTTTCAAACTAGCTGAATTTGATTTTTTCAAATTGAACATTCAATCATAGTTAATTGCTTCAACTGGAGTTGTAAATCAGTTTTTACACTTCCATATGATTCAATTGAGCTTTGAATCGCATGAATTGAAGCCAAAATGAGCTCAAACAAAGCTTTGCAAAAAAATAGCGTGCAGAGAGAGAAAGCTTCGAAAGTTTACCGAAGGTGGGGTGGTCTGATCTCTCTATCAGGGAAGTAGCTCTCTTCATGAGGTACCTTCTAGGATCCAGAATTCCTACAATTGACCCCGAATCGAGGGAGAATTTTGTTAGTGAAATTTCGTAGTTTCTCTCTCTAACTCCGACTTGCAACGACTAAGGAGGGCAAAATTGACTTACCTTTTAGCTCAGTTGAGGTCGTATAAAGGTCGTGGGGGTGTTAGGAGGGCTTGGTTTGGTGGAAGGAGGGCTGAATTTTGCTGATTTCAGATCAGCCAAAATAGGGCAGCTTCGGTCCTTTGGAGCTGCTTCACCGTTTGATTCCATCGGTGCTTCTCATGTGGTCTATGGGTCGAACAAAAGTTATTGTTTGGTAGCTGATTTCCCCTGAAGTCTAAAGAACCCAACCTCGCCTTCCGAGGCTAAAAAAAATGCCTATGTTAGAGCTCTGGTTTGGGCTTCACCAAAAAATGGAGTAGTTGAGAGAGAATGGAGATTTCAAGTGTGAGGAGGATGAATGAAGAGAAGTCCTTTATATAGGGAAGCTCGAGGACTCTCTGTCTGACCATTTCACATCTTGGTTAAGCTTATCCTTAACCTGAAACGCCCTGAACAGAGATGTTTTTCCTTCACCAGTACTGTCAGTTTCTGCATTGAATGAACAGTGTCATCATCTGAAGGAAGAAGACGACATTGTTCCGAACTGGACCGGACTAGTTCAATACGTAAATCGGTCGGTTCAAACCCAGTTTGACTAGTTTTCTCAAAATTAAAAATTTATAAATTCATTATCTATCTAATGGAGGCTTCATTTCTCCAATTTGAATATTTTAAGCCACTTAGAAAAATGAATTTAGAAATCGGTTCAAACCGATTCAAACCAGTTCAGATCCAGTTTATGTAAACCGGTATGTTTTTCTCTTCCAATTTGTTCCAAAGTCCTTTTCCATGATTTTTATAACTTTTTGAGTCATTTGGGATTTTTCAATTTTCCATTTTGCCCTTTTCCTACCAGTTACGGTTCATGAACCGGTTCGGTTTTTCTCTCTTGAGTTGTCCGGTTCTTTCTCCGATTTTCTTATATTTAAGGAACGAGTTTTACAACTCTCTCCTCCTTTTAGGAGTTTTGTCCCCAAAACTTAAGTCAGCAATTATTTGTTCTGAGGGTGATTTTCCTTTATGCCCTCCTAGGGTTTGCTTGGTATTTATCTCTTTGGATATTTCTTCCATTTGGTCCCTTAGCCACGTACCAGAGTAGTCTTTCTTCATTTATATCTTTCACTCACTCCATGGAGTGTATCATGTTAGTCATGTCCAAATTCCTCATCCCAAGGTACTTCATTAAGTCTCCTTCTTACTCCACTCATGGTAAGACATTTCTTCTTAAGGGTTCTTATCTGTATCATTGGGTTGGATGTTCCATATATATTTGATCGTCCTTATTTTCCCTTCATTTCCTAGATTATTGATGCTCTACATTTAGTATCCTTTCTAATTCTTCGTCCTTAATCCCATATGTAAACCTCGTACTTTTGAGTTAAGGAAAATCGGGAAAGAACCGGTCAAACCGAGTAAGAAACCGAGCCAGTTTACAAACCTGATCATTTGGGAATAAGCAATTTGAAAATTTATAAATTTTGGATGATCCAAAGGGTTCATTAAACCTTGGAAGTATGATTTTTTTTGTAACCCAAAATTTTGGTCAAAAATTTTTATGCGAATCGCACGCCTTATCATAAATAGCCATAAATTAATATATATTTAATTATTGTAATTAATACCAATAACTTCATACATAAATTAAATTATTGGAAATAATATAAATAATTTAATACCGAAATTAAATTATTGGAATTAATACCAATAATTTATGGTAATATTAATACTAGTAATAAATCTCTCTCATTTACTACAATGATTGTACACCTATATAAAGAGGTCATCCCCATTCATTCTCCTTACACATGAACACTTACCTCTCTCTCTACTGATCCATTTCCCGGTGAAGCTCGAACCAGAGCTTCGACTTGAACATTTTTCTTAACCTTGGAAGGAGAGGTTGGGCTCTTTAGAACTGGGGATAAAACAACTATCTAATAGAAAACTCCACTCAATCCGAGAATCATTGGAGAAGCGCTGACATGATGGAACAGTGAAGTAGCTCCAGTGGACTAAAGCTGCCCTATTTCGGCTAAGCTAAAATTGGCCATTTCAAGCCCTCCTCAGACCAAACCAAGCCCTCCCAACACTTCCTCAGCCCTCCCATGGTCAAATTAGGACTAAAAGGTAAGCCAATTTGGCTACTCTCTACAATTTTTGGTTGGTGCTAGAGAGAGAACTGATAGAATTTCAATGATGAAATTCTAACTCAATTCAGCATCAATTGATGAAATTCTTGATTCTAGGATGAACCTCAGGATGAGAGCTATCTGCCCAAATCGAAAGCTCGGACCGTTGTGCCCTCACCGGTGAATAATCAAAGATTTCTCTCTCTATAGTCTGTTTTCCGGCGAAGCTTCATTTGAGCTCGTTTTGGCGTCAAAACTTACTATTCAAAGTGCTATTGAATCGTAAGAAGATGGAGGAACTCAATTTTAACTTCAATTTCAACAATTAGATGTGTTTGATCGGTTAATTTGATTAAATTAAATTCGGCTATGATAAGGAGTTGAAATTGGGGATTTTTGAAATTCAAACAACCAAAATGCAATTTTATGAAATTGAGGTTCAATTAGGCATGAAAATAATGTTGGGGGACCAATTGAGAAAATTTTGGAATTTTTGGTGCAAAACTTACCATTTTTGTAAAGGAAGGGCAAAATGCTAATTTTGGAAAAATTGGGGGACCAAATGGGAAATTTGGGAAATTAAACCCCTTTTTGGTGAAATTGAATAAATTGAGGTTCCAAGATAAATTTTAAAACTTACGAGACTCAATTTGAGGAAAAATTGACATTAGGGACTTAAAGTTAAAGAGAAATAAATTTAGGGACCTAATTGCAAATAACTAAAAGTTTAGGTTTTCTCATTCATTGGAAATGAATGAAGGCTGTTATGTCAAGTAATAATGAACAAGAATGTTCATATCGTGTAGGAACGCGAAATACCGGGAACGCCAGCATGGACGAGCTCGCGTGAATACAAAGAACTGGTCTAGTGGAATTCACTGTGTTAACGGGTGAGTGGGTTTACTAACATCATACCCGATTGGGATAATGAGCACAACTTAAAGATAAAAACCACTTACCGGTTGTGAGTGAGAATTTTATATCATACCCAGTTGGGGATGATAAGTACCTCGGTATAAAAATCCACTATTAATTGGTGTTTTAAACTTCACAACTTAAAGGAAGTGATATGAAAATCCTGCAGAAAAACTACTTACCGGTTGTAAGTAGATCATACCCGATTGGTATGATGAGACTTCCTCGAAGGAAGTTGAAAACCCGTTCATCGGTTATGAACGGAGGTGTCCTTATACCCGTGCGGTATAATGGATAGAGAAAACATGTTTTGTCGAAAGTGCTCTCCCTTGACTATGTGCCAATGCTTAAACAATTTGGGAGACCTTCTCGACGGAAGCTCGAATAGCTCTGATAGGCTAGGGGCCTCGGTTTTTGAACTTGGGGACTAAATGCCTAATTTTGAAAATCTCATACAGTGGGACCAAGGCTAGTTGGCATGAGCAGGAGCTCATAAACGAACATGATATATGTGCCATAAAACTTAATAAGTGAATTTTTTGGCCATGGTACCAAGATAGGACTGACATTCTCAATCAACTAGCGATAGTGCAACATGACAGGTTGACAGACTAGTCAAGACAAACAACTACGGGTTGAGTTGAGAGTCGGGGCGATTGGAATAGTGGCACCAAAGATTACATGGCAATATGAGAAAACATTGTTTGTACATGCACTATGAGTATGAGATCATCAAGACGCCCATGAGGGGTAGTGATGCATTCTAAGGGCCCTGGACAACCCGGTGAGTATAAGGGCAAATCGTCGTTCCAGGTATCTGTGTGAAATTTGGAGTAGCACCAAGCGCATGATACTGGGGTGGGGACAGGATGAGGTCTCTGTCCTCATATGGACGCGAAGAAGCGATTTCAGGATTGAGGGTTGGATGTCGCGTACATCCACTCATTCATAGGGTAGAAGTGGTTGTGCTTCTATCCGGGTGGCCTATAAAATCGCTCTGAAGCCACTAGTGGGTTCAGTAGTCATACTAACCTGTGAATGTGTGTAACCTTCATGATGAAGGATATGTGTTGGGTGATGACACACCGTGGTAAATAAGAAATGATGGAAAAACCTGAATTTTTAAATGAAGGGATTTTTGAAAAGAAAGGAGTTTGTCACACTCCATATAAATATTTTTCTTAAAAGTTAAAAGTAGACCTTTTAAAACCCATTCACTGAGTAGTCGTACTCACCCCATCCCTTATATCCCTTTCAGGAAATCCCAGAAAGCCTACCATTAAAGACCATCAACTAAGATGCCTGTAAGACAAGTATGTAAAGTTTAAAATTTCATGCAGTTTTGATTATGCTATTCTAGGAAATGGTGCAAGTTTAGAGGGGGCCTTACTCTTTACGGTTTATAATAAGGGGAAACCCTTTAATAAATCAGAAGAGTGGAGGGTTGATCATGGGGATTCGACCAAACCGGGTCGGGGCGTGACACAGTAGATTTGGACATACTTTCTTCCTCATCTTATTTTGGTCATTCCTCTATCTTTTGTTTACTACACTTTCCGGTTCTAGTTCTTAGGTTTGACTTCATCATGTTTGATTAACAGACTCCTTACTTAAGTCATGTTTTCCCGGGACTGTTGGACCTACATGTCCCTTATAGCATGACGCGTTCTAGTATCTTCCTTATCCATTATAGTTTTGTAACCTTTTTCTCGATAATGGTTCATGCCTTCCCGACCATTAGAAGTCGTGTGGCTTTGTTCTTTTTTGTTACTTGGTAATGTTCCCCAACTACCATCGGCATCATCCAATTGTCCCTTTACAATCCGACATCATGACTTTTGTCGGTTTGTGCTTATCTACTCATCCCTTACCAACTTCCTTATTGATTTTCCCCGGTTCCAACGATCGGGTTTCCCGATGACTTACCGACATGTTGGGATTTTTTCTTACTTATGTCCTTTATGTCAACATCTTTCACACAAGGGCTTTCCTTTCCTCCATCCTTTATTGCTTGATTGTAACCATTCACCAACTCCTTATTACGAGTTGACCCCTTTTTGGTCTATATATTGATTTCTAGTTTGGGGAGGTCTCCCTTTTTAAGGTTTCCTTTCTTTACTATGTCCTTCAAGGTAAAGCCTTCCACTTTAAGGCTATACCATCAATCTTCTTATTTAGTTGTTGAAGATCTTTCTACTTCCATACACTTCCTTATTTTGGGACATGTGCCTGTTTTTAATCCTTCATTGTCTTAAAATTCCATTTCATCCCTTATACCCTATCCAATGCACTTCTAATTTTTGGGTCTTAATTCATGTATTCCACACTATGCCCAGTCGTCATCCTTTAGGCTCCATTAAGTGAACATGGACCATGACAGGTCTTGATATTTGTAGTCATTTCAATTATCCTTTTCTTAAGTTGAGTCTCATTTCTCCCAAGGTTTCTTAGTTAGTCCTTCCTCTATGTGCTTATTATGGCTAATCCGTCCCTTCCTTATTTATATGGCATCTTATGATGCTATCTCTTTCTCCACTCGTTCCTTGAGTTTAACCCACTCTTTGAGTTCTGGGTAAACTTCCCTTGTAACTGGTCCTTTGTTCCCAACTTGCATTCCATTTGAATTTTACCTTCTATTCCACATTAGTTGAGTTCATTACTTCTCCGTTAGAATATATATGCCTCGTTAAGGCTCCTTTCCTTGGTAGACTCCCTCCTCTTTCCCCTAGATTTCCTCTTTCCTTCATCTTCTTGATTATCTATCTTAAGTTGACCTCTTGACATCCTTAATGTCATCCCTCCAACTTATCCTTATGTTGGCAATTTTGCTAGCACATCCCTTATCCTTGTCTTTATCCCAACTTGTTATTCACTACAACTTTTATTCCTATTGGTGTAGGGTTTTCAATCTTTTTCCTTTCGGGGTTGCTCCCTCCCTCTCTGAGAGCTTACTTAATCCTTTCCATGGTTTGGGTTTAGTTGTCGATTAATTCTCGACTAATTATTTCTCCAAGGATTTCTTCCTCCTTCTTTTCCCAATGTTTTGGCCTTTGCACCCTTTCCTTCCTTGTCAGTGTCCAATTCATGGTCTTCTAGAGGGTCAGTTCGTTAACTACCTTGTCCCTATTATTCTCCTTATCCACTTGTCTTGGAGTAGTTGTTCTTCAAGTTTACTCGTCCTCAATGTCTATCCCGTTGTCCTTTTTAAGGTGTAATCCTTACTATGTTTTTGGTCCTTCATAGGGCGTCATTTACTCTCCTTGATCATTTCATTTACTTCCCACTTGACCACTCTCCTGTTTCCGAAATAGGTCACACTTACCATCCCCAGACATCCTTAACCCCTTCCGCCAGACTTTTTAAGGTTCCTTAGTTCAGGTTAAGCCTCTTATGATCCTCCTTTCGGTTCTTTAGCTTGGGAGTTTCTTTTCCACAATCTTATTTTCTACCTTTATCCTTTTTATTAGGGACTTTCTTCCTAGGATTTCCATGTTCATCTTCCTAATGCTTCTTGAATGTTTTTCCCTCTTTCCTTTCTTACACCCTTCAACATTGGTATGGTTATCCACCCTTAATCCTTCTCCGTCCTCAAATTCTCTTCTTGTTCCTTATCCTTCCTTTGAGGAGTTCCTGATTGGAGCGGGTTTCTAGCACTCTTCATTTTTGTCCATCTGCCTATCAATAACTCTTTCGAGGGTACTTGTGCATTCCCCATAGTTCTCTTCCTAGCACACTTCTTTCCCTCTTCCCTCTTACCGTGTCTTATCCTTGAGTTACCTAAAGAGGTTTTTTGCGTTCTCCCTTTTTGAGGGGGTTCTTGTACCTTATCTCTCCTCTTGGTTATCTCTCATACTCTTAGTTCTTCTTAGAGGTCACCCAATTCCTCTTGATTCCTAACTCTTGTATGAGGATTCTTTCTCAATCCCTTATGGTCCTTAGGTTTTCCTTTACTACTCCTGCACCTTTTGATGCTTACTTCCTTTATACCAGACCTCACACTCTCTCTTCTTCCTACCCTTGGTTAGGGTATGTCCTTTCTGGTGATTTTAGGAAGACTCTTGGTCCTTCTCTAGAACTCCTTTTCCAGACTTGTTGCCTTGTTATTCCTAGTTCTTGTGGGGGAACTTATTTGGCTATCTTAGGGTTAACTAAAGGTGACCCGTAGTCTTCCTCCTTAGGTGGTCTTCTCTCCATTTACTACTCTAATTATGATTAGTATACTTCCAATCTATTAGTTGTACTTGTCATTATTAGGGAGGATAAATTTTTTTAATTAAGAAAAACTGAACTTTTATTCATTCAAAGAGGTAGTTTCTTGCCGTACTTGGCTTATTATAGGAATTCACTACTTTCTAGTCCCTTGGAGTCATAGGCCGGGAGTTAGCCTCTAAACGGTTGCGGGATTCATGGTCTGATGGCTCTGATGAACTGGTTGAAGTCCATCCATATTCCCTTTGGATTTCCCTAAAAGGACGAACTTCATGAATAGCCTCGAGTCCGTACCTTCTCAACACCTCCGTCTCGCACTTGTATGTCCACTTCATCCATTAGGAAGGATTGAAGTTGGATTGAACTGGTGGGGGTACTTGGTGGACTTTTATATAGGTGGTGTGGTCATCCCAATAGGTGTTCCAAGCCTCCTTCTTAGTGTGAGTCCTTTTTGGTTGTTGTGGGGCTGGAGGAGGTGTTGGGCTCCTTGGAGGAGGGATAGAATCTTCCAACCTTGGAGGAGGATAGGTGATGTCTTCTGGCTCTAATAGGGCTCTAACCAGTTTCTTATAGTCTTCTACCATATCCTTGGGCACCCTTTTTCACCCTCCAAGAATCGTTGAATGGCTGCCTCTTTGGGGGTGGGCATCTTTTTCACGATCTCATGTGGGGGTTTGGTTTTCATTAGTGTGAGGGCATAGTATTGATAATGCTTTCAAGGGAACCATGCTCTAATACCACTCAAGTTGTCATGCCCCAACCTAGTTTGGTCAGATCCCCGTGATCAACCCGTCACTCCCTTGGTTTAAGAGGGGTTTTCTCTTCTTTTAATCAAGAGTAGCGAGACGTAATTCAAATCTTGTTCCCTATAATAGCATAAATCAATAAAATGCAAGCTTAAGAACCTTTAAGCATACCTAACAGAGGGTAGATCCTGTTGTTTCCTTTAGTCATGTTTTCCCCTACTTTTGAAAAAGGTTATAAAAGAGGAGTGAGTTCTACAACTCAGTGAGTGGGGGGGTTCGAAGTAAATTTTCCAAAACCTATAGTTTTTAACTAAGTGTGCCATGGTTGTTATTTTTCTTTAAAAGAGGTTCTTCTCAAAATTCAATTTTTAAAATCCCTTTTTCCTTTATTCCATATTAGGTGTGTTTAGCAAACAATACACGCCATTCAACAAGAATGGAACACACATTCGCATGGCAGCCCGTCCATTGTCCCCACTTGTGGCTCAGAGCGTTTTTACCGGCCACTAAGATAGAAGCTCGTCCACTTCTACCATGGGTCTGAGTGGATGTTCGCGATATCCAATCCTTAGACGCGAATATCACTCCCTGTCCATACAAGGACAAAGACCTCATCCTAACCCCACCCTGGTCTCATGCACAAGAAGCTACATCGAGCTTTCCGATTACTAGCACGACAAATTGCCCTTATCTCCACCATGTCGTCTAGTGGCCCTTAGGACACATCACTACCCCTCTTGGACATCTTGATGGTCTTGTACCTCAAGTGCATGCACAATACAATAATTTTCACATTTGGCCATTTATCTTTGGTGCCACTGGTCTAACGGCCCCCACCCTCAACCCGACCTGCAGCTATTTGTCTAGGTCGATTCGTCGACCTGGACCTGACGCACTATCGCCAATCCATCGAGTACCGTCGGTCCTAACTTGGTACCATGGAAAAATCACACAACCATTTCACTAATAGTTTTCATGGCTTTCATAACTCATGTTTGTTTACAAGCTCCTGCTCGTGCCCATTGGCCTTGGGCCCACTGCACGTGATTTTCCAAAACTAGACATTTATCCCCACAAGTTCAAAAATCGAGGCCTCTGGCCTATTTGAGCTGTTCTAGCTCCCGTTAAGAAGGTCTCCAAAAGAGTTTAAGCATTGGCACACAGTGTGGGGAGAACACTTTTGACAAAATATAATTTTCACTTCATCACACCATCTGGATGTGATGACATCTCCGCTTACAATCGACAAGCGAGTTTCTCTTTCCTTCAAGGAAGTCCATCATACCAACTAGGTATGATTTCCTCTACTTACAACTGGTAAGTAGGTTTTAGCTTCGTTTGCCTATCACCCCAACTGGGTATGATGTTAAAATACCACTTACAAGTGATTTTTTGTTTTTAAAGTGCTCATCATCCCAACCGGGTATGATGTACATAAGCCCACTCATCCAATAACCGTGGCGTATTCTTCTTTAGTAGGTTTTCACCTCCATGCTATCTTATCCTTGCTTACATTCTGGTCTCTCGTGTTCCTGCATGATTTGGACATAGTTATCTATTAAAGTTTGGCATAACAACCTTCGTTTCTCACATATGACCGAGTACACTCAAAATTATTAGTTAATTGTAGTTGGGTCCCTAAAGTTCATTTTCACCTTCACGCTAGCTTATCCTTGTTGGCGTTCCGCTCTCTCGTGTTCCTACATGATTTGGACACCCTTATCTATTAAAGTTTGGCATAACAGCCTTCGTTTCTTAGACATGAGCAACTAGGCTCAAAATTATTAGTTAATTACACTTAGGTCCCTAAAGTTCATTTTCTTTAATTTTAGGTCCCTAGTGCTAACTTTTCCTTAACTTAAGTCCCGAGGTTCCAAAAATTCTCTTTGGGTCCTCAATTCACTCAAAATTGTTTAAGAGGCTCAAGTTTTCCAAATTCTCGATTTGGTCCCCAACTTTTCAAAAATTACCATTTTGCCTCTACTTTCCAAAAATGGAAATTTGTCCCCAATTGTTTCAAAAATTGATCAATTGGTCCTCCAACATCTTTTTCATGGCCATATGGCCCTCAATTTTGGGAAATTGCAAAATGGTCCCTCAATTTTACGAAATCTTCCAATTTCCCCCATTTACCCCATTTCATACTCGCCGAATATGATTTCTTCAAATTGACATTCGATCAGGGTTAATTGCTTCAACTGGAGGTGTAAATCAGTTTCTACACTTCCATACGATTCAATTGAGCTTTAAATCAAATGAATTGAAGCCTAAACATGCTCAAACGGAGCTTCGCCGAAAAATTACGCATAAAGAGAGAAAGCTTCGAAAGCTTACCGTTAGAGGTGCAGCGGCCCGAACTATCTATCGGAGAAGGTAGCTCTTTTTTAGAGGCACCTTATATGATCAAGAATTCCTACAATTGACCCTGAATCGAGGGAGAATTTCGTCAATGAAATTTCGTAGTTTCTCTCTCTAACTTCGACTTGCAACGATTGTGGAGGACCGAATTGACTTAACTTTCAACTTAGTTGAGGTCATATGAGGGTCATTGGGGTGTCGGAAGGGCTTGGTTTGGCCAAATGAGGGATGAATTTGGCCAATTTCAGCTCAGCCGAAACATGACAAATTCGGTCATTCGGAGATGCTTCACTATTTGATTCCTCCGACACTTCTCCGGTGGTCCTCAGGTCGAATAGAAGTTGCTTCAGGTAGCTAACTTTCCGGGGAGTCTAAAGAACCTGATCTCACCTTCTAAGGGTCAGAAAATGCCTATGTCGGAGCTTTGGTTTGAGCTTCGCTGGAAGATGGAGCAGTTGAGAGAAAATGGAGGTTTTATGTGTTAGGAGGATGAATGGAGAGGATCTCTTTATATAGGGAGCTTAGACACTCTTTGCCCGACCGTTTCACATCTTGGTCAAGTTTATCCTTGACCTGAAACGCCATGAACAGAGACATTTTTCCTTCACCAGCATTTTCAGTTTCTGCATTAAATGAACAGTGTTGTCATTTGAAGTAAGACAACGACATTGTTCTGAACCGGACCGGACTGGTCCGATCGGTTCAATGTATAAATCGGCAGGTTCAAGCCCGATTCGACCGGTTTTCTCAAAATTAAAATTTTCTAAATTTATCTAAATTCATTATCTATCTAATGGTGGCTTCAATTCTCCAATTTGAATATTTTAAGCAACCTAGAAAAATGAATTTAGAAATCGGTTCAAATCGGTTAAATTTGGTTCAGATCTGATTCACTTGAACCAGTCTGGTTTTCTCTTCCAATTTGTCCCAAAGTCCTTTTCCATGATTTTTTTGACTCTTTGAGTCACTTGGGATTTGTCAATTTCTCATTTTTCCCTTTCTCTACTAGTTATGGTTCATGAACCTATTCAATTTTTCTCTCTTGAGTTGTCCGGTTCTTTCCCTAGTTTTCTTATCTTTAAGGGATGGGGTTTACAGGATCTATCTACCTACTTATGTGTACGAGTAACGACATGAAGAATCGGAAATCACTACAGGACAAACATGTAAACCCCGTCCCTTAAAGGTAAGAAAACCGGGGAATGAACTGATCAACACAAGGGAGATAACCAAGCCGGTTCAAAAATCCCAACCGTTATTAAAAGGGCAAATTAGGAAATTTAAAAATCATGAGTGACCCAAAGAGTCCTAAAAACCATGGAAAAGGACTTTGGAATGAATTGGAAGAGAAAACCATACCGGTTCAGGTGAACCGGATTGAACCGGTTTGGACTGGTATGAACCATCATTGAATGTGTTGCTAAATTTATTTTTCTAGGTGGGTTAAAATATTCAAATTGAGAAATTGAAGCCACCCTTAGATAGAGAATTAATTTAGATGAATTTATAAAATTTTAATTTTAAAAACTCATTCAAATTAGGCCTAAACCAGTTGGTTTAAGCATTGAACACGATTCGAACCGATCCGGTCCGATTCAAAATAGTGTTGTCTTCTTCCTCAAGATGGCGACACTCTTCATTTGCCGGAAGAATAGACAGTGTCAGTGAAGATGAACAGACAGTGTTAGAAGAACAGGGCATTTCAGGTCATGAATGAGTGCAATTAAGGTGCCAAATGGTTGGCTAGAGAAGTCAGCTACCTAATGGTCATGAATGAGTGCAATTAAGGTGCCAACGAGCTCCCTATATAAAGAGCTCCTCTCCATTTATCCTCCTCACATCTAAAAACTTTATTCTCTCTCAACTACTCATTTTTTCGATGAAGCTCGAACTAGAGCTCCAACATAGGGGTTTTTCTGAGCATTAGAAGGTGAGGTTAAGTTCCTTAGATTTCGGAGAAGTCAGCTACCTAACGGCAGTCTCCATTTGATTCGAGGTCTGCTAGAGAAGCGTCGACGTAATCAAATAGTGAAGTAGCTTCGACGGACCAAAGTTGCCCTTTTCTGGCCGTGCTTAAATTGGCTGAATTCAGCCCTCCTCACACCAAACCAAGCTCTCCCAACACTCCTGCAACCCTCACATGATTGAATTATAGCTGAAAGGTAAGCTAATTCATCCACCTCTATCATTTTCGATTGTCGTTAGAGAGAGAAATTGTGAAAATTTCACTAACCAAATCCTCCCTCAATTCAATATGCGATTATTGATCCTAGGAAGCATCTTAAGATAAGAGCTACCTGCCCATATAGAAAGTTCGGACCGCTACACCTCCGACGGTAAGCTTCCGTAGCTTTCTCTCTATACGAACAGTTTTCCGACAAAGCTACGTTTGAGATCGTTTCAGCCTCAATTCATGCGATTTAAAGATCATTTAAATTGTATGGATGTGTAAGAACACAATTATACCTCCAATTTCAATAATTAACCCCGATTGAAAGGTCAATTTGATGAAATCAATTTTGACTAGTTTGAAAGGGGGGAAATTTGGGGATTTCATAAAATCGAGGGACCAAATTGCAATTTCACAAAATTGAGGGCCAATTGGTCTTGAAAAGGATGTTGGAGGACCAATTGGTCAGTTTTTGAAAATAATTGGGGTGAAATTGCCATTTTTGTAAAGTAGGGCCAAAATAATAATTTTTGAAATGTTGGGGACCAAATTGGAAATTTGGAAAACTTGAACCCCTTAAATATTTTTTAGTAAATTGAGGAACCAAAGTGAATTTTTGGAAGTTTCCGTACTCATTTTTGGGAAAAGTTAGCATTAGGGACCTAAATTCAAGGAAAAAGAACTTTATGAACCTAAGTGCAATTAACTTAAAATTTTGATTTTAGACGTTCATTCGTGAGAAACAAAGGCTGTTACGCCAAATATTAATATATAAGAATGTCCACATCGTGTAGGAACATGAATGGCCAGGATGCCATCAAGGATAAGCTAGCATGGAGGTGGGAATCGACTAAGAAGGAATACACTACGATTATTGTGTGAGTGGGTTTATTTACATCATACCCGGTTGGGATGATGAGCACCTCAGAAATGAAAAACCACTTATATGTGGGATTTTAACATCACACCCAGTTGGAGTGATGTGAGAACTAATCGGAAAAACTACTTACTAGTTATAAGTAGAGAGATCATACTGAGTTGGTATAATGGACTTCTTAGAAGGAAGGAGAAAACCCACTTGCCAGATGTAAGCAAAGATGTCATCACACTTGGTTGGTGTGATGAATGGAAAGATTATTTAGTCAGAAGTGTTCTCCCTTGACTGTGTGCCAATGCTTAAAATTTTTGGAAGACCTTGACGGGAGCTAGAACAGCTCAGATAGGCCAGAGGCCACGGTTTTGTAACTTGTGGGGCTAAATGCCCGACTTTGAAAAATCACGTGCAGTGGACCCAAGGCCAGTTGGCACGAGTAGGAGCTCCTAGACAAACATGATATGTTAAGCCATGAAAATTCATAATGAATGGATTATGTGATTTCACCATGGTACTAAGATATGACCATCATACTCGATGGACTGGCGGCAGTGCGTTAGGATCAGGTCGATGTACCGGCCTAGACAAACAGCTGTAGGTCGAGTTGGGGGTCGGGGCCGTCGGACTAGTGGCACCAACGATAAATGGTTTTGTGGAGAATTATTGTTTATGAATGCACTTGAGGTTCGGGACCATCAAGATGCCCAAGAGGGGTAGTGATGCGTCCTAAGGGCTATTGGACGACATGGTAGGGATAAGCGCAGTTTGTCGTGCCAACAGTCAGGGAAGCTTGACGTAACTTCATGTGCATGAGACCGGAGTGGGGTCGGGATGAGGTTTATGTCCTCATATGGACACAAAGTTTATTTAGGGTTTGAGGGTCAGATATCGCGAACATCCACTTAAACCCAAGGTAGAAGTGGACGGATTTCTGTCTAGGTGGCCGATAAAGTCGCTTCGACGCCACAAGTGGGTGTAGTGGACGGGCTACCCTGCGATATGTGATCCCTTCTAGTTGAAGGGCATGTGTTGACTGTTAAACACACCTAATGTGGATAATGAGGAAAAGAATTTTGGAAACCATAATTTAAGGAAGGAATGTTCTTAAAAGAAATAAGGAATTTGACACATCCTAATTAAAAACTGTTTTTATGAAAACTCATTCCCAACACCCATTTACTGAGTTGTATAAACTTATCCCTCTCATGAAAAGGAAAACACCTAGACCTACTTATTGTTAGGTATGCTTAAACGTTATTTTTAAGCTTGCATTTTTATAGATTTTTGTTATTCCATGGAGCAAGGTTTAAATTACGCCTGGCTCTTCTTAATTTGAAAGGGGAAAACCCCTATTGAACCAAGGGAGCGACGAGTTGATCACGGGGATCCGACGAAACCAGGTCGAGGCGTGACAACTTGAGTGGTATCAAAGCTTAGTTCCCTTGAAGCATTATCAATACTATGCCATGACACTAATGAAAACTTAATTATCATGTAGGAAATAGAGTTCCTAGAAAGTTTGTCGTGAAATCCAATCCTCCACACTTGACCGTGAAAAAGATGCCTACCCCTAGTGAGGCAGCTGTTCAATGATTCTTAAAGGGCGAGAAGAGAGTGCCCCATGATATGGTTGAGGATTAAAGGAAACTTGTTGGAGCCCTACTAGAGCCAAAAGGCATTACCTATCCTTCTCCAAGATAGGAAGAACTTGTCCCTCCCTTAAGGAGCCCAACATCTTCTCCAGCCCCACAACAACTAGAGAGGAATCCCACTAAGAAAGAGGCTTGGGAGAACTATTGGGATGCCTACGCCACCTTCATGGAAGTCCACCAAGTACCCCCACCTGCTCAGTCCAGCTTCAATCCTTCTTAATAGATGAAGTGGACATATGAGTGTGAGGTAAAGGTGTTAAGGCGGTACAAACTGGAAGCTATACATGAAGTTCGTCCCCTAAGGGAAATCCAAAGGGAATATGGATGGACTACAACCTATTCCTCAGAGCCATCAGACCGTGAATACCACAACCATTCTGAGGCTAACTCCCGGCCTATGACCCCAAGGGACTAGGAATTAGAAAAATTTTGTTATAAGCCTAGTATGGCAAGAAACTATCTCCTTAATGAATGGAAATGCAATTTTCCTTTATTTAAAATTTATTCTCCTTGATAATGACAAGTACAACTAACTAAAATGAAAGTATGCCAATAATGATTGGGGTAGTGGATAGAGAAAAGATCACCTAAGGAAGAAAACTACGGGACATCTCCAGTTAACCCAAACCTTAAACATAGCTTTCCCCTACTCGGAGAATGAAAAAACAAGACAACAAGACTTGAAATTCTAGAATAGTCTGCCTAGAGTTCACCAAGGAGGACATACCCTAAATAAGGAAAGGAAGAAGAAGAGTGTGAAGTCCGATGCAAAGGAAGTAAGCATTAAAGGGTGTAGAAATAGTAAAAGCCTAAGTACTATAAGGAGTTAAGTAAAAGCCCTATAGACAAAAGTAAGGGAACCAAGATGGATTGGACTGCCCCAAAGGAAACTAGTGGAATGGAAACTAACCAGAGGAAAGTAAGAAAGAAATGGAAGCATGAAAGATGCTAAGTCACGTTGGGATAAGACAAGGAGAGGGGAAAGAGGAAAGAAGTATGGTAGGAAGAAAATCCAGAGGAATAATACAAGTACCTTGAAAGAGTTAGTGATAGGTAGGACACAAATTATTAGGAACTCAACAACAATCAAGAGCCTTCTCAAAGGAAGGATAAGGAATAAAAAGGAATTGGAGGATAGGGAAGGATCAAGGGTGAATAACCATACTATTGTCAGAAAGATGTAAGAAAAGAATAAAGGAAAAACTTTCAAGAAGCATTAGAGAGATTGAACGTGAAACTCCCAAGATAGAAGTCCCTAGAAAGCATGATAAGGATAAGAAGTGGGACCATGGAAGGAGAATGTTCCATGCTAAGTAACCGACAGATGAATCATCAAAAGCTAGAACTGAAATAAGGACCTCATTAAAAGACATAGGAGGTTAAGGACGTACCTGGATGCCCAGGTGTGACATGCTCTCGAAAAGCAAAGAAGTCAAATAGGGATTTTAGACGAACCTAGTTGAAGAAAATAACTAATAACAACAAGATAATAAGGGAGAATAAACAACAGCCTAAGATGAACCGAGAAGTAGTGAGGACTACACCCTAAAAAGGGCAATAAGATGAACATTAAGGACAACATGACTCAAGAGACAACAACCTCAAGATAAGTTGACAAGGAGAATAATAGGATCGAGTCAGTTAACGAAGTGACCCTTGTGAAGGTCAAAACTTCACTAAAGAAGGGAGAAAGCCATGAGAAGGTTAAAAACATTTGGGTAGTAAGGATGAAGGAAAGCCTTAAAAAGATCAATGGCAGATATTGGAGTAATGATCAGAAAGCCATGAGAAGGTTAAGCAAAGCCTCTTGCAGAATGATCAAGAGATCTTGAAATGAAGAAGACGTGAATTCCGCCTAAAAGAAATAGATGAGTACTAGGAACAAGTGAGAATGAAAATAAGGTATAAAAGAAGTACATGTAAGTTTTCAAGAGTAAAGGCAAGCAGGAGATGATGATATCAAAGAATGCCACTAAAGGCTAGATGTCCTCAATGGAAAAACTAGAAGAGTATAAACTATCAAGGAAGGAAACCTTGGAAGGACATAAGTTTCCTAATCAAGAAGTAATGGGACCAACAAAAGTAGAAAGGAGAAGCTCATCAAAGATATGCTGGATGAGATGGGAAGATCAAGTACAAAGGAAAAGTACTAAGTAGGACACAATGAGTAAGTTAAATCCAAGTAATGGGTAAGTAGGAGGATAACATCAAAAGATGTCGCACAGATAAGAAATGAGTGGATTGGCCATAAAAAGGAAACATAGGAAAGCAAATCTAAGAACCCTTGGAAAGGTGAGCCCTCCAAATAAGAAGTGATTAAAGTGAATGATCACTAACATCAAGACTAGTGATGGTCTCCATTCAATTGATGGAGCCTAAAGAGAGGATGACTGGGCATAGTGTAGAGTACAAGGAATAAAATCGATAATTGGAAGTGTCTTAAGTAAGGAAGAAGAAATGAAAAGAAAATTCTTATAGAGAAGGATTCAAAGCAAGCAAATGCTCTAATATAGGAAGGATGTGAAGAAAGGAAGAAAGAAACCTTCAAGGAAGGGTAAGAGGGTTGAGCATGTAGCTCTGAAGGTGGAAGTCTCTACTGTGAAAGACATAGTTGAGAACAAAACCGTAAGAAGGGAACTTCCCCAAACCAAGTAATCGACACATAGAACAAAAAGGATTAACTCATAATAAAGAACTGTGAAATGATCATGAGTGAGTAAGAGTGGATTAAGAAAAAGGAAAGTTCTTGAGGAAAGGATGCCACTAAAAATGAGGAATGACATAAGAAGGGAAGAATTTTAGTGTGTCAGTAAGTTATTGGGAAACCCAAAGATTTGAAATTGGAGAGACCCAATAAAGAATTTGGAAAAAGATGAGTAGGTAAGGAAAATCGATATAGTTATGTAGGATATGACGTCAAAGGCAAGATGGACGATTGGATAATATTAAAATAGTCAAGAAATACTACTAGACGAAAGAGCTACGAAGTTATACTATCCCTAAAAGGTAGGAAGGTTGAGAACAACAATTATGGAAGTGTTTTTAAAATTTTAAATGGTAAAAGATAGGTTCTAGAGTATGCATGCTGTAAGGGACATGTAAGCTCAACAGTCCTAGGGAAAATATGACTCTAGTAAGGAAGAGTCAGTTAGTTAAGCATGACAAGGTCAAACATTAAATTTGAATCGAAGTTGTAATAAAAAACGAATGAGGGAAGGATCAATAGAGGATGAAAAGGTGATAACACCGACACATGTGGAAGCAAGTACGCAGCACTTGAAAGGACACTAAGCTAAGGGTTTCAATGATAAAAAGAATAACTGGATACATGAATGATTAGGCATTATGGAGCTCTCAATCCTAAAATATTGAGCAAGAACTTTCAAGAGGAAGAATCTTGCCCCAAGCAAAAGAAGATGTGAACCAAAGGATATACCTTTGGACTCGCGGGCAAGACATACTAGTTATGATAAACTCCATGAAGTGAGTAAATAATATAAAGGAAAAGAAATTCCTTAAGCGCGTGCTTTAAAGTGGGTTAAGTGAAAACAAACATAGTGTTAGCATGTCAAACCAACTCCAAGTTGACATCAAAGGAAGTTAATTCCTATGCAAAGGATGCTAAATAAGTTTTGGGGACAAAACACCTCAAAGGAGGGGAGAGTTGTAAACCCCGTCCCTTAAAGGTAAGAAAATTAGGGAAAGAACCGGTCAGCCCAAGGGAGAAAACTGAATTGGTTCACGAACCCCAATCATTAGAGAAAGGGCAAACCATGGAAAAGGACTTTGGGATGAATTGGAAGAGAAAACCAGACAAGTTCAGGTGAACTAGATCTGAACCGGATTGAACCATCATTGAGTCGGTTGCTAAATTCATTTTTCTAGGTGGCTTAAAATATTCAAATTAGGAAATTGAAGCCACCATTAGATAGAGAATGAATTTAGAAATTTTTAATTTTGAAAAACTCAATTGAATCAGGCTTGAACCGACCAGTTTAAGCATTGAACCAGGTTCATACTGGTCCGGTCCGATTCAGAACAGTGTTGTCTTCTTCCTCTAGACGAGGACACAATTCATTCACTAAAAGAATGGATAGTTCCAGTGAAGATGAAACGTTTCCATTTAGGGTATTTTAGGTCATGAATAAGCACCATTAAGGTGCCAAATGGTCAGCCAGAGAGTCCTCGAGCTCCCTATATAAAGATCTACTCTCCATTCATCCTTCTCACACTTGAAAACTCCATTCTCTCTCAACTACTCAATTTTCAGACGAAGCTCGAACTAGAGCTCCAGCATAGGGGTTTTTCTAAGCATTAGAATGTGAGGTCGGATTCCTTAGATTATGAGAGAAGTCAGCTACCAGACGGCAGTCTCCATTTGATCCGAGGACCATCAGAGAAGCACTAGTGTAATCAAACATTGAAGCAGCTTCAACGAACCGAAGATGCCCTATTTTGGCCGAGCTGAAATTGGTCGAATTTAGCCCCCCTTAGGCCAAACCAAGCTCTCCCAACACTCCAACAGCCCTCACACGACCAAATTATAGCTGAAAGGTAAGCCAATTCAGCCCCTTCTATCATTTCTAATTAGTGTTAGAGACAAAAGCTTTGAAAATTTTACTTACCAAATTCTCCCTCAATTCGATATGAATTGTTGCGATTCTTGATCATAGGAAGGATCTTAGTATGTGAGCTACCTGCCTAGATAGAAAGCTCGGACCGTCATACCTCCGACGGTAAGGTTTCAAAGCTTTCTCTCTCTACGCATAGTTTTTTGGCGAAGCTCCGTTTGTGCTCGTTTCAGCCTCAATTCATTTGATTCAAAGCTCAATTGAATCGCGTGAATGTGTAGGAACTAAATTATACCTCTAATTTCATCAATTAACTCTGATTGAATGGTCAATTTGATGAAATCAAATTTGGCCAGTTTGAAAAGGGGAAAATTTTGGGGAAATTTGGGAATTTCGTAAAATTGAGGTACCAGATTGTAATTTCACAAAATTGAGGGCCAATTGGCCATGAAAAGGACGTTGGAGGATCAATTAGTCGATTTTTGAAAATAATTGGTGTCAAATTGCCATTTTTGTAAAGTAAGGGCAAAATGGTTATTTTTTAAATGTTGGGACCAAATTAGAAATTTGTAAAATTTGAACCCCTTAAACAATTTTCAGTAAATTGAGGACCCAAAGTGAATTTTTGGAAGTTTCGGGTCTCAATTTGGGGAAAAGTAAGCACTAGCGACCTAAAGTAAAGGGAAAAGAACTTTAGGGACCTAAGTGCAATTAAAAGAAAATTTTGAGTTTGGACGTTTATTCGTGAGAAAGAAAGGCTGTTACACCAAATATTAATAGATAAGAATGTCCACTTCGTGTAAGAATGTCCACTTCGTGTATGTCATTTACCCATTCTTTTACAAATTTTTATTTAGTACAATATTATGTTCCGGTATGTTTTTCCATAAATGTTTTGAAAGTATTCTCATAAGGTATGTAACTCTATTCTAAGTCTTACTCCTATCAAGACTACGATAGTAAAGGTACCCATTATCATAGTATCAGAAGGTATGGCTGGTTTTTTGTAGGTCCCATCAAAAAACTTGGTCGGCGTGTGACAGAGTGAGCACACCACTATGATGAGAAGTTTGGCATAATTGAAATGTATGTGAACAAAGGCATGAAAAGGAGTCATGTAGAATAATTTCATGACCTTGGGATGCTATGTAAACCCCGCTCTTTGGAGTTAAGGAAAATAGGGAAAAAAATCCGTCAAACCGAGGGAGAAAACCGAATAGATTCACAAACCAGAGCTCCAATATAGGGTCTTTTTTGAGCCAAAGAAGGTGTGGTCGGGTTCTTTGGATTTGGGGAGAAGTCAGCTACACGCATGTAGTCTCCATTTGCTCCAAGGGTCGTTGGAGAAGCGCCGACGTGATCGAACAGTGAAGCAGCTCTGGTAGACTGAAGCTGCCCTATTTTGGCCAAGTTGAAATCGGCCAATTTGAGCCCTCCTCAAGCCAAACCAAGCCCTCTCTACACCTTCACAACCCTCCTACAACTGAATTAGAGTGAAAAGGTAAGCCAATTTGGCTCCCCTCTATAAATTTCGATCGGTGCTAGAGAGAGAACCGACAGAACTTCAATGACTAAATTCTCATTCAATTCGGTATCAATTGATGCAATTCTTGATCCTAGGAGGAACCTAAGAGCCATCTTCGCAGATCGAAAGCTCGGACCGTCGTGCCCTCGACGGTAAGCTTTCTCTCTCTAAGTCTAGTTTTTCGGCAAAGCTCCGTTTGAGCTCATTCCAGCATCAAATCATGCGATTCAAAGTGCAATTGAATCGTATGAAGGTGTAGGAACTCCAATCTAACTTCAATTCCAACAATTAAACTCATTTGATTGATCAATTTGATGAAATCAAATTTGGCTGAGTTAGAAGGTTGAAATTAGGGAAATTTGGGAATTTCGAAAATTCGAGGGACTAAAGTGCAATTTCATAAAATTGAGATCCAATTGGGCATGATAAAGATGTTGGAGGACCAATTGAGTGAAGTTTGGAATTTTTGGAGCGAAACTTACCATTTTTGTAAAGTAGGAGAAAAATGGTAGTTTTGGAAAACTTAGGGACCAAATTTTAAATTTGGCGGATTAAACCCATTTTTTTGTAAATTTGAATAAATAAAGGTCACAAGTTGTATTTTAAAAGTTTTGGGACTCAATTTGAGGAAAAACCAGGGTTGGAGACTTAAAGTTAAAGAAAAATAACTTTAGGGACCTAATTGCAAATAAAGAAATCTTGCGAAGCTCGATGTAGCTTCAAGCGCATGAGACCGGGGTGGGGACGGAATGAGGTCTCTGTCCTCGTACGGACACGAAGTGTTGTTACGGGATTGAGGGTAAGATGTCACGAACATCCACTCATTCTAAGGGTAGAAGTGGACGTGCTTCTATCTAGGTGGCCAGTAAAGTTGCTTCGACGGCACAAGTGGGTACAGTGGACGGGCTAGCTTATGATTGTGTGTTCCTTCATGATGAAAGGCATGTGTTGTTTGATGAACACACCAATATGATGAGAAATGGTTAAGGAAACCAAGAATTAAGAATGAAATGTTTTTAAAAGAAAAATACGGAGTCTAGCACACTCCAAATTCAAACTATTTTTCTAAAAGTAAATCTTTGAACACCCATTCACTAAGTTGTTGAACTCACCCCCTCCCTTATATCCCTTTCAGGTAACCCCGGAAAGCTTACCCCCAAAGACCACTAGCTAACGCACCTGTAAGGTAGATATGATAAGTTTAAAATTTTGTGCAGTTTTGATTTATGTTATTATAGGAAAGTTACAGGCTTAAAAGACCAAACCGGGAGAGTGGCGGGTTGATCATGGGGATCCGACCAAACCGGGTCGGGGCATGACATGCTAAGTCATCCAAATGAGAGGCGAATCTGAAGGATGTCGGTTGTGTAGAGTACACGTCACTGGTACACTCTCATATTTCCCGATCAGAACTATGGCAAGTCTTTCAGGCATGGCATGGGCCAAGAATTACCATCATGTGCTATTTTGAGAATATCACGTTATGATTGATGTCATAGTGGTGTAGAGTATATGTGACTCACATGCTCTCATATTACCCAATCATAATTATGGTATGACTTTCGGGCATGGTGTCACACCCCAATCCAGTTTGGTCAGATCCTCGTGATCAACCCGCCACTATCCCAGTTTATTAAGGGTTTTCCCCTTCTTTTAATCTGAGAGTAGTAAGGCGTCCTTTAAACCTGTACCTTTCCAATAACATTAATCAAAACTGCAAGAAATTTAAACTAGTCATATCTGTCTTATATGTGTGGTTAACGTGATGTCTTTGGGTAGGCTTTTCCCTTGGTTACCTAAAAGGGGTCTAAGGGAGGGGGTGAGTTCAACGACTTAGTGAATGGGTGTTTTAAAATTTGACTTTTAGAAAATTGTTTGAATTGGAGTGTGCCAAACTCCTTAGTTTCTTTAAAACATTTCATCTTCAAAATCTTGGTTTTCATAGCCATATCTCATCATTTACAACTAATATGTTTATAAATCAACACACGCCCTTCATCATGAAGGGAACACACATTCGTAGGGCAGCACGTCCGCTACACCCACTTGTGGCGTCGGAGCGACTTTACCGGCCATCTAGATAGAAGCCTGTCCACTTCTACCATGAGAATGAGTGGATGTATGAGACATATGACCCTCAATCCCATAAAGAAAATTATGTGTTTGTATGAGGACAAAGAGCTTATCCCGACCCCACCTCGATCTCATGCGCATGAAGCTACGTCAAGCTTCCCTATCTGCTGGCACGACAAACTGCCCTTATCTCCACCATGTCATTTAGTAGACCCTAGGACGCATCACTACCTCTCTTGGGCATCTTGAAGGTCCCATACCTCAGCGCAAGCACAAAACAATAGTTTTCCTCATAAGCAATTTAATCTTTGGTGCCACTAGTCCAACAGCCTTGACCCTCAACTCGACCTACAGTTGTTTGTCTCAACTGGTCTGTCGACCTATCTTGTCGCACTGCCGCAAGTCCATCGAGTATGTCGGTCATGTCTTGGTACTATGGCCAAACATATCATTCATTTAAAATTTTCATGGCTTAAACTCATGTTTGTTTACGAGCTCAGGTCATGCCAACTGGCCTTGGGTCCATTGTATGAGATCTTCAAAATCGGGCATATTAGCCCCTAAGTTCCAAAACCGAGGTCTCTGACCTATATGAGCTATTCGAGCTCCCGTCAAGAAGGTCTCCCAAAAAGTTTAAGCAGTGGCACACAGTCAGGAGATAGCACTTCTAACAAAATAATCTTTTAGCTGTCCATCACACCAATCGGGTGTTAGGGCATCTCTGCTCATAATCGATGAACAGATTTTCTACTTCCTTCTAGAAAGTTTATCATACCAATCGAGTATGATCTACTTACAATCGATAAATAGTTTTTCCATGAAATTTCCACATCAATCCATTGAGGTGTGATGTTTAAAAATTCCATTTATTAGTGGGTTTTCATTTCCGAGGTACTTATCATCCCAACCGGGTATGATATAAAAATTTAACTCAACCAATAACGCACTTATCTCCTCTTAACAAGTTCTTTATCTTCACACGAGCTTGTCCTTGCCGGCGTTCCCGGCACTTCGTGTTCATATACGATATGAACATCCTTATTCATTATCACTTGGCCTAATAGCCTTCATTCATCAGGAATGGATAAAATACTCAAACTTTTCAATTAATTACAATTAGGTACCTTAAGTTCTTTTTCTTTAACTTTAGGTCCCTAATGTTGTTTTCCCCCAAATTGAGTGCTGAAACTTCTAAAATTCACTTGGGACCTCAATTTATTCAAAATAAAAAAGGGGTTCAAGTTTTCCAAATTTCCAATTTGGTCCCCAACTTTTCCAAAATTACCATTTTGCCCATACTTTACAAAAATGGTCAAATTGACCCCAAAATTTACAAAATTGACCAATTAGTCCTCCAACATCTTTTTCCATGCCCAATTGTTCCTCAATTTTAGAAAATTACACTTTAGTCCATCAAATTTTTGAAATCCCCAAAATTTCCCCAATTTCAGCCTTTCAAACTAACCGGATTTGATTTCATCAAATTGACCGATCAATCGAAGTTAATTGTCCAAATTGAAGGTGCATTTGAGTTCCTATACACCCATACGATTCAATTACACTTTGAATTACATGAATTAACGTTAGAATGAGCTCAAATGGTGCTTCACCGGAAAACTAAACGTATAGAGAGAAAGCTTCGAAAGCTTACCATTGAGGGCGCGGCAGTCCGAGCTTTCAATGTGGGCAGATAGCTCTTATCCAATGGTTACTCCTAGGATCAAGAATCACCTTAATTCATGTCAAATTGAAGGAGAATTTGGTCAATAAATATCTACCAGTTCTCACTAGCATCGATCGGAATTTACAGAGAAGAGCCAAATTGGCTTACCTTTCTGCTCTAATTCGTTGTATGAGTGTTGTGAAAGTGTTAGGAGGGGTTGGTTTGGCTTGAGAAGAGCTCAAATTGGCTGATTTCAGCTCAACCAAAATAGGGCAGCTTCAGTTCGTCGGAGTTGCTTCATTGTTCTATCACGCCGGCATTTCTCCAGCGATCCTCGGACTAAATGGAGACTATAGTCGTGTAGCTGACTTCTTCCTAAATCTAAAGAATCTGATCATACGTTCTTTGGTTCAAAAAAATACCCAAGTTGGAGCTCTGGTTTGAGCTTCATCGGAAAATGGATCAATGGGGAGAGAGTGGAGTTTTCAGGTGTGAGGAGGATGAATGAGGAGGGGATCTTTATATAGGAAGCTCGGGGACTTCCTGGTCGTTTAATTGGCTTCTTAATGGCGGTCATTAATTGCCTGAAACTTCCTGGCTGGAGACTTTTCATCTTCACTAGTGCTGCTCGATTTTCTGGTGAGTGAATAGTGTTGTCATCTGAAGGAAGAAGACGACAATGTTCCAAACTAGACCGGACCAATCTGAACTGGGTTCAACGCTTAAACTGACTAGTTTAGGCCTGATTCGACCGAGTTTTTCAAAATTAAAAATTTGTAAATTCATCTAAATTCATTCTCTATCCAATGTTGGCTTCAATTCTCCAATTTGAATTTTCTAAGCCTCCTAGAAAAATGAATTTAGCAATCGATTCAATAGTGGTTCAAACTAATTCAATTCGGTTCAGGTCTGGTTCACCTAAACCGGTCTGGTTTTCACTTCCAATTCAACCTAAAGTCATTTTCCATGACTTTTATGACTCTTTTGGTCACTTGGGATTTGTAAATTTCTTGATTTGCCCTTTCTCTATCGATTAGGATTCGTGAACCAGTTTGGTTCTTTCTCTTGGTTTTGACCAGTTCTTTCCTCGGTTTTCTTATCTCGAAGGTGCGGGGTTTACAACTCTCCCCTCCTTTTAGGAGTTTTGTCCCCAAAACTAAATCAACATTTTTCACTTCGGGATAACCTTCCCTTAATGTTAACGTGGACATGTTAACACTTCGGTCGTTCTTTCACTTAGACCACTTTAAATCACGCGCTTAAGGAATTTCCTTTCATTTACATTGTTTACTCCTTCCATGGAGTTTATCATAACTAGTATATATCCCTAAGTTCATGTCTTCCTTTGCTTAGGGCAAGACTCTTCCTGTTGATAGTTCTTGATTAGTATTTCAGGATTGGGAGCTCCAAGATGTCCAATCTTTCCTATATCCAATTATTCTCTTTATCGTCGAAACCCTTATCTTAGTATGCTTTCAAGTGCTACATACTTATTCTTCACAGGTTTCGGTGTTATCACCTTTTTGTCCTATTTCGACCCTTACCCCATCTGTTGTTTATTATAACTTCGGTCCAACTTTTATGTTTGACCTTGTCATGCTTACTAACTGACTCTTCGTTACTTTGAGTTATATTTTCCTCGGGACTATTGGGCTTACACGCCCCTTACATCATGGAATTTTCTAGAACTTGTATGTGTCCATTAGATTTCTAGAACACTTCCTTGATGGTCGTTCTCAACTTTCCAACCTTTCAGGGATTGTATAACTTCATCCCTCCTTTTGTTTGGTAGTATTCTTCGACTACCTTTATTGTTACCCAATCAACTTACATAACCATGTCAATTTTCCTTACCCACTCGTCCTTTCGCAACTTCCTTATTGGGTCTTTCCGGTTCCAATTATTTGGTTTCCCGATGCTTAAGTCATTGGAATTCTTTATTCAAGGACTTTCTATTTCTTTAATCAACTTTTACTTACTCATGATCATTTCATGACTCATTATTCGTGTTTTATCCCTTTCAGTCTATGTGTCTATTATTTTGTTTGGGGAGTTCCCTTCTTACGATTTCATTCTCTACTATGTCCCTCAAAGTAGAGACTTTCATCTTAGGAGCTACATGATCAACCTTCTTACCATTCCTTAAAGGTTTCTTCCTTCATTTCCTTACATCTCCTTCTATATTGGGGCATTTGCTCGCTTTGAATCCTTCGTCATCTTAAAATTTCATTTCGTCCCTTATTCCTTATCTGAGGAACTTTCAATTATTAGTCTTATTTCACATACTCCACCCTATACCCGGCCGTCCACTCTTTATGCGAGTGTGGACCACGATCCATCTTGATATTAGTGGTTGTTTCCCCCTTCGACCACTTCTTATTTGGAGGGCTTACTTCTCCAAAGTTTCTTAGATGTTCTTTCCTCTTTTTCCTAATTTTGGGTAGTCTACCCCTCTCTTATTTGTATGACATCTTTTGATACTATCTTCTTACTTACCCTAAAAAATGATTAAACAAAATGCCAAACTTTTAATTATTTGCATTTAGATCCCTAAAGTTCTTTTTTCTTTAATTTTAGGTTCCTAATGCTAATTTTTCCCAAATTGAGTCCCAAAACTTCTAAAATTCCCTTTGGGACCTCAATTTATTCAAAATCACAATAAGGGGTTCAAGTTTCCCAAATTTCTAATTTGGTCCCTAACTTTTCAAAAATTACCATTTTGCCCCTACTTTACAAAAATGGCAATTTGACCCCAATAAATGTCAAAAATCGACCAATTGGTCCTCCAACAACTTATTCATGGCCAATTGGCCTTCAATTTTGATAAATTGCACTTTGGTCCTTCAATTTTATGAAATCCCCAATTTTTCACAAAATTTTTCACCAATTTCCCCATTTCAAACCAGTCGAATTTGATTTAATCAAATTAATAGATCAATCGAGGTTTATTGATCAAATTGAAGGTATGGATCACTTCCTACACTTCCACATGATTCAATGAAGCTTTAAATCGCGTCATTTGGATCCGAATTGTGCTGAAATGGAGTTTTGTCGAAAAATAGAAGTTATAGAGAGAAAGCTTCGAAAGCTTACCGTCGAGGGTGCGGCGATCCGAGATTTCGATCGGGGCAGGTAGCTCTCATCCAGAGGTTCCTCCTAGGATCAAGAATCGCATCAATTCATGTCGAATTGATGGAGAATTTAGTTAGTGAATTTTCGTCAATTCTCTCTCTAACACTAATCGAAAATTATAGAGGGAAGCCAATTTGGCTTACCTTTCAGCTCTAATTCGGTCATATGAGGGCTAAGGAAGTGTAGGGAGAGCTTGGTTTGGTCTAATGAGGGCTCAAATTGGCTAGTTTCAGCTGGACAGAAATATGGTAGCTTTGGTCCACGGGAGCTGCTTCACTGTTTGATTACGCTGGTGCTTCTCCGGTGATCCATGTATCGAATGGTGATCACCGTCAGGTAGCTGACTTCTCCCCGAGTCTAAGGAACTTGACCTCACCTACTTTTGCTTAGAAAAACCCCTATGTCAAAGCACTAGTTTGAGCTTCACCAAAAAATGGAGCAATAGGGAGAGAGAGAGGAGTTTTTACGTGTGAGGAGGATGAATGAGGAAGGTCTCTTTATATAGGAAGCTTAGGGAGTCTTTGGTCGTTAGATTGATGCCTTTATGGTGATCATTCATGGCCAAAAATGCCTAGAACAAAAACTTTTCATCTTCGCTAGTGTAGCTCACTTTTTCGGCGAGTGAATAGTGCTGTCACCTGAAGGAAGAAAACGACACTGTTCTAAACCGGACCAAACTAGTCCGAACTGGGTTCATTGCTTAAACCGGCCGGTTAAGGCCTGATTAGACCGAGTTTTTCAAAATTAAGAATTTCTAAATTCATTCTCTATCCAATGGTGGCTTTAATTTTGAAAAACCCAACATCGGTCGAATCGGGCATGAACCGACTAGTTTAAGAATTGAACTCAGCTCGGACTGGTCTGGTCTGGTTCGGATTAGTGTCGTCTTCTTCCTTCACATGATAACATTGTTCATTCACTGGAAGAACGAACAGCATCAGTGAAGATGAATCACCTCCGTTCAAGGTGTTTCAGGTCTTGAATGAGCGCCATTAAGATGCCAAACGGTCAGGCATAGTGTAAACCCCACTCCTTGTAGTTAAGGAAAACCAGGAAAGAACCGATCAAATTGAGTGAGAAAATCGAATTGGTTCACAAACCTGTTTATTGGGGAACATGAAAATTGGAGAAATTTCAACTCCCATGTGACTAAAAAAGGTTCATAAACCATGGAAAAGAACTTTAGGACAAATTGAGAGAGAAAAACTAGACTGGTTCAGGTGAACCGGACCTAAACTAGATTGAACCGATTTAAGAACTAAGCCGGTTTATGAACCGGAACTGATAGAGAGAGGGAAAACCAGGAAAATTATGGACCTTAAGTGACCTACGGAGTCATAAAAGTCATGAAAAGGACTATAGGATGAATTGAAGATGAAAACCAAGCAGGTTCAAGTGAAATGGATCCGAACTGGTTTGAACCACTATTGAACTAGATGCTAAATTCATTTTTTTAAGTGGCTTAAAAAATTCAAAATTTTTATCTGAGGCCATCATTGGATAGAAAATGAACTTAGATGAATTCAGAAATTTTTAGATATGAAAAATTCAGTCAAATCGGAGCTGAACTGGCCGATTTAAGCTTTGAAGTCGTTACGGAACAGTGTCGTCTTCTTCCTTCAGATGACAGCAATATTCACTCGCCGAAAAATTGAAGCAGCGCTGACGAAGGAGAAACATTTCCGTTTAGTACATTTTAGGCCATCAATGTCTATCATAAAGGTGTCAAATGGATGACCGACAAGTCCCCGAGCTCCCTATATAAAGAGGCCCTCTCCATTCATCCTCTCCACACATGAAAACCTCACTCTCTCTCAGCTGCTTAGTTTTCCGATGAAGCTCGAACTAGAGCTCCAATATAGGGTCATTTCTAATCCAAAGAAGGTGTGATCGGGTTCCTTAGAATTGGGGAGAAGTTAGCTACACGGTGGTAACATTCATTCACTGAGAGGGTCAATGGAGAAGCACTGACGTGATCAAACAGTAAAGCAGCTCTAACGGACCGAAGCTGCCCTGTTTCAGCTGAGCTAAAATTGGTCGATTTGACCCTCCTCAAACCAAACCAATCTCTCCCAACACTTCCTCAGCCCTCCCACAACTGAATTAGGACTAAAAGGTAAGCCAATTCGCCTCTCCTCTGCAATTTCCGACCGGTGCTAGAGAGAGCCGGTAGAATTTCGATGATAGAATTCTAATCCAATTCAGTATCAATTGATGCAATTTTTATCCTAGGAGGAACCTCAGGAGGAGAACTATCTACCATGATTAGAAGCTCGGACCGCCGCGCCCTCGCCAGTGTGCAATTGAAGCTTTCTCTCTCTACATTCCATTTTTCAGCGAAACTCCGTTTGAGCTCATTCCGGCCTCAAAAATTACGATTGAAAGTACTATTGAATTGTATGAAGATGTAGAAACTCAATTTTAACTTCAATTTCAACAATTAGAAGTGTATGATCGGTCAATTTGATGAAATAAAATTCCACTGTGTTAGAAAGTTGAAATTGGGGGAAAATTGGGGAAAGTTGGAGATTTTCAAAAATTCGAGGGACCAAAATGAAATTTTATAAAATTGACGGTCAATTGAACATGATAAGAAAGTTAGAGGACCAATTGAGCAATTTTAGAATTTTTGGGGCAAAACTTACCATTTTTGTAAAGGAAGGGCAAAATGGTAATTTTAGAAAATTTGGGGGCCAAAGTGGGAATTTGGGAAACTTGGACCCTTTTTAATGAAATTGAGTAAATTGAGGTCCTAAGAGAAATTTTAAAAGTTTTTGGACTCAATTTGGGGAAAAACTAGCAATTGGGGCCTAAAGTAAAAGGAAAAATAACATTAGGGACCAATTTATAAATATTGGAAAAGTTGTGAATTTAGTCATTCATATTGAATCAGCTGATCAAGCCAGATGTTAATGAACAATAATGTTCATTTCGTCTAGGAACACGAGACATCGGAAATGTCAGCTGAGGTTAAGTTTCCAAGGAACGAAAACTGACTAAATGGAATTTAACTACATGATAGGGTGAGTGGGATTTTTATATCATACCCGATTGGGATGATAACTATCTCAGAAATGAAAACTCACTACTAAGTGCTATTTTAAACATCACAACTTAGAGGAGTGATGTGAAAATGACACGGAAAAAACTATTTATCGGTTGTAAGTAGATCATACCTGATTGGTATGATGAAAACTTTCTCGTAGGAAGTGGAAAACTCATTCATCGGTAATGAATGAAGATGTTCTCATACTCGATTGTTATGATGGACCATTGAAAATATATTTTTGTTAGAAGTTCTCTCCCCTGACAGTGTGCCATTGCTTAAACCA
Organism: Trapa bicornis; assembly: GCA_030064425.1. Lineage (NCBI taxonomy): Eukaryota > Viridiplantae > Streptophyta > Magnoliopsida > Myrtales > Lythraceae > Trapa > Trapa bicornis. Next base: position 17,806,349 of record CM057758.1, on the reverse strand, counting down.
TTTGGGAGACCTTCTTGATGGGAGCTCGAATAGCTCTGTTAGGCCAGAGGCCTCGGTTTTGGAACTTGGGGGCTATTATGCCCAAAATTTGAAAATCTCGAATAGTGGGCCCTAGGCCAGTTGGCACGAGCAGGAGCTCGTAAACAAACATGAATTTATATGGCATGAAAACTTGAGTAATTGAATTGTTTGGCCATGGTACCAAGATAGGACCGACATACTCAGTCAACTAGTCAAGACAAAGAGTTGAAGGTTGAGTTGAGGGTCGGGGCCGTTGGACCAATGGCACCACATATTATATATTATATGGCATGATGTGAAAATACTAATTGTTCATGCACTGTGTTTACAGGACCTTCAAGACGCCCAAGAGGGGTAGTGATGTGTCCTAGGGCCCTCGATGACCTGGTGGATATAAGGGCAGTTAGTCGTACCAGGAGGCCTTGCGAAGCTCGACGTAACTTCAAACGCACTAGACGAGGGTGGGGTCAGGATGAGGTCTCTGTCCTCATAGGAACATGGAGAATTATTATAGTATTGAAGGTTAGAAGTCACAAAAATCCACTCATTCTCATGGTAGAAATCGACGTACTTCTATCTAGGTGGTCGATAAAGTCACTCCAATGCCACAAGTGGGTTCAGTGGACGTACTGGCCTACGATTGTGTGATTGACCTTCATGATGAAGGATGTGTTTTTTTTTTAACTGAGATTTTAAAGTGGAGAAGATTTAAAGGAATTAAGGAGTCCAACACACTCCAACTTGAAAATAGTTTTTTTGAAAACTCCATTTTTAAAATACCCATTCACTGAGTTGTAGAAACTCACCCCTTTTTTCTATACTTTTTCAGGAAAAAGAAAATAACTAGAAATAACACCGAGTCTTACCCTCTGTCAGGTATGCTTAATTTCTCTTAAATTGGCATTTTATTTTATATATGTATTTCCAGGGAACAAGGTCAAAAATATGCCTGACTCCTCTCGAGTTAAAAAAAGGGGGGGAAACACCTCTTGAACCGACAGAGCGGCAGGTTGTTCATGGGGATCCAACAAAACTGGGTCGGGGCATGACACAAAGAGTTTCCGAGCTCCCTATATAAAGAGCTCCTCTCCATTCATCCTCCTCACACTTGAAAACTCCATTCTCTCTCAACTGCTTCATTTTCTAGTTAAGCTCGAACCAAAGCTCAGACTTGGACAATTTTCTCAACCTCAAAAGGCGATGTCAGGTTCTTTAGACTCCAGTTGGCACGAGCAGGAGCTTGTAAACAAACATGATATATTAAATCCATGAAAATTCTTAATGAATTGATTATGTGATTTCGTCGTGTTACCAAGAAAGGTCCAACATACTTGATGGACTAGTAGTAGTGCATTAGGTCCAAGTTGATGGACTGGTCTAGAAAAATAGTTGTAGGTCGAGTTGAGGGTCGAGGCCATTAGACTAGTGGCACCAAAGGTAAATGGATTTGTGGAAAAACTATTGTTTGTACCTGGACTTGAGGTACATGACCATTAAGACGCCCAAGATGGGTAGTGATGCGTCCTAAGGGCTACTAGATGACATGGTGGAGATAAGGGTAGTTTGTCATGCTAGCACTCAAGGGAGCTCGGCGTAGCTTCATATGCATGAGACTGGGGTGAGATCTGGATGAGGTCTCTGTCCTCAAATGGACACTAAGTATTTTGGGTCTGTGGGTTGATCGTCTGAGATGTTCACTCAAACTCTGGGTAGAAGTCAGGGAAAGTATTTTGGGTCTAAGGGTAAAGGTTTTGAAAACAGGAATTTAAGGAAAGAATATTCTTAAAGGAAATAAGGAGTTTGGTACACTATGATTAAAACTGTTTTGTTTATGAAAACTCACTCCCAACACCCATTCACTGAGTTGTAGAACTCACCCCCTCCCTTTTACCCCTTTCTGGTAACTAAGGGGAAACCAAAACTTAAAGACCCTCTTGTAAGACAGGTATGTTTGTTTTAAGATATTTAGTTTTGTATAATGCTATTTCAGGAAAGATGGGAAGGAAGGACGCCTTACTCCTCGCAGTTCAAAAAGGCTAAAATCCTCTACGGACCAAAGCGAGTGGCGGGTTGCTCTTGGGGATCCGACCAAACCAGGTCGATGCATGAAAACTTGAGTGGTATCAGAGCCTGTTTCCTCGAATGCATTATCAAGGCTATATAACATAGTAACTAAGGGGAATATAACTTAAAAATTACAGATGACTCCCTAGAGTGGAACCAAGAGAACAAGAGTTGTAGTTTCTGACACTTCCCAACAACCTCTCCCTGTAGAAACTCCTAGAAAGGCCCAATGGGTCCACTTGGACTAAGCTCAGGACATCATAGACTATATGAAGACTTCACCCGAGCATTTGCAAGGCCCAACCTCACACTAAAAGTGAACACCAACTCACAAGCCAAGCCCGAGGAAGTACAATCCCATCCAATTTCTGTCAACATTCCTCCTATAATAGATATACCCAAATACCTCAAGACCCTCCATCAATTAGGATGTAAGTCATTTCTAAGAGAGAATGATGTTGGAGCCACTATGGACTGGCTGGCTAGCATTAAGAAACTTATGGGAATAATTAGGATTCCATCAAAGGAGATGGTGATTCTAGCGAAATACTTCCTAGAAGCTAGTGCGAAAAGATGGTGGGATAACATCAGGAGCATGTACACCACCACACCCACCTGGGAGCAATTCGAGGAGAGGTATTTAGAGAAATACTTAGCTCCGCGTTTGATCAATGAGAAGAAACAAGAATTCTCCTGACTCTGACAAGGATTCCACACCATCTCGAAGTATGAGACTAGATTTAATGAGCTAAGATTTTTTTTCTCCAGACTTAGCCAGACCAGCAGATATCTACCATTGGTTCGTGGGTGGTCTCAACATGGACATACAAGATCAAATGGGAGTACAAGGATGCCCCATAGATTTGGCTGCCATCATAAGCATGGCCCATGAATGTGAGTGTCTGGTACATGCAAGACGTCGCTGGATAGAACAGGCCGGTTGGAAGGAAGAAGGGGGACAGAACAGCCAAAAAGGTCAAAAGTGGCCTAGTAGGCAGATATGGGGGACAAGAATGGGGCCCTTTATGAGAAATGATGGTTATCATGTCCAAAGGGAGACAAGTACAACCCTACAAAGGAGAAACCCCTATTCCCTAGGTGTCGGAAAAGCCAAGAAGGGTCGTGTCGAGCATGCTTCGAATGCGGATAGCTCAGACACTTTGCAAAGAGTTATCTAGCCCTTCGAGGTAATACACAATGAAGTAACCATCAATTACCTCAAGGGAAGCAGTAGAGACTACACTCTAAGAAGGGAAAAAGGATGGGCATAGTGTGGAGTACAAGGAATAAGACCGATAATTGGAAGTGCCTCAAGTAAGGTATAAGGGATGAAACAAAAATTTTAGATAGAGAAGGATTCAAAGCGAGCAAATGCCCAAATATAGAATGGGGTGTGAAGAAAGGAAGAAAGAAACCTTCAAGGAATGGTAAAAAGGTTGAGCATGTAGCTCCTAAGGTGAAAGTCTCGACAATGATGGACATAGTAGAGAACAAAACCATAAGAATGGAATTTTCCCAAATAAAGTAATCGACACAGACCAAAAGGGATTAACTCATAATCAAGAATCGTGAAATAATCATGAGTGAGTAAGAATGAATTAAGAAACAGGAAAGTCCTTGAGGAAAGGACGCCACTAGAAATGAGGAAGGACATAAGACGGATAAAAATTAGATAAAAAGGTGATAACACTGAAACCTATGAAAGAAAGTACGTAGCGCTCGAAAGGACACTGAACTAAGGGTTTCAACGATAAAGAGAATGACTAGACACAAGAATTATTAGGCATCTCGGAACTCCCAATCTTGAAATTTTGGGTAAGAACCGCAAGGGAAAGAATGTTTCCCAAAGTAAAGGAAGATGTGAACCTAAGGATATGCCCTTGAACTTGCAGGTAAGACAAACTTAGCTAGGATAAACTCCATGGAATGAGTAAGCAATGGAAAGGAAAAGAAATTCCTCAAGTGTGTGTTATAAAGGGGTTAAGTGAAAACAACCAAAGTGTTAACATGTCAAGCAAACTCCAAGTTGACATCAAGAGAAGTTATTTCCTATACAAAGGATGCTGAATAAGTTTAGGGGACAAAACTCCTAAAAGGAGGGGAGAGTTGTAAACCTCGTCCCTTAAAGATATGAAAACCGGGGAAAGAACCAGTCAAACAAAGGGAGAAAACCGAACTAATTCACGAACTGCAACCATTAGAGAAAGGACAAATTGGGTAATTGACAAATCTTGAGTGACCTAAAGAGTCATAAAAAGCATGGAAAGCGACTTTTAGACAAATTGGAAGAGAAAACAAGACCGGTTCAGGTGAACTAGATCTGAACTAGATTGAACCGGTTTGAACCATCATTGAACTAATTGCTAAATTCATTTTTCTAGGTGGCTTAAAATATTCAAATTGGAAAATTGAAGCCACCATTGGAAAGAGAATGAATTTAGAAAATTTTAATTTTGAAAAACTAGGTTGAATCAAGCCTAAATCGGTTGGTTTAAGCATTGAACCTAGTTCGTACTGGTTCGGTCCAGTTTGTAATAGTGTCGTCTTCTTCATTTAGATGACGACACTATTTGCCAAGCCCTGAATTGGTTTGGTCGAATCCTCGTGAGCAACCCGCCACTCTTCCAAGTTTACTAAGGGTTTTCCCCTTCTTTAAATCCGGGAGGAGTAGGGCGTCCTTTAAACATGTACCATTCCTGGAATACATAAATCAAAACTGCATAGAAATTTTAACTTACATACTTGTCTTGTAGGTGTGACTAATAGGAGGTCTTTGGGTAGGTTTTCCTTGGTTACCTGAAAAGGGATATAAGAGAGGGGATGAGTTCAATGACTCAATGAATGGGTATTTTAAAGTTTGACTTTTAGGGAAAATATCTGAATTGGAGTGTGCCAGACTCCTTATTTTCTTTTAAAATAATTCATCCTCAAAATATCGGTTTCATAGCCATTACTCACTCCTCAACCATAACCGGTGTGCTTATCAACCAACACACGCCCTTCATCATGAAGAGAACATGCATGAATAAAGCTATATGTCCGTATGAGGACAGAGACCATATCTCGCTCTCGTGTGTAAGAAACTCAAACACAGAAGCTTCAGGATATCCCAAACACAGTAGTTTCATGGAGTCCAAACACAAACTCTGTGGAGTACAAATATAGAACTCCATGGAGTACAAACATAAAACTCTGTGGAGTAGAAATATAGAAACACAAACCCAGTGGCTTCTCTTTTCCCTTATCGCCACCATGTCATCCAACAACCTTATGATGCAACACTACCCCTCTTGGGCGTCTTAATGGTCCCGAACCTCAAGTGCATGCACAAACAAAGTTTTCCTAAAAAGCCATTTAATCTTTGGTGCCACTGGTCCAATGGCCCCGACCCTCAACTCAACCTACAACTATTTGTCTTGACTGGTCCATTGACCTGTCATGTCGCACTGCTGCTAGTCTATCGAGTATGTCGGTCCTATCTCGGTACTATGGCCAAACAATTCATTTACTTAAGTTTTCATGGCTTAGAATCATGTTTAATTACGATTTGTTGCTCGTGCCAACTAGCCTAGGGCCCATTGTTTGAGATTTTCAAAATCAGGCATATTAACCCCTAAGTTCCATCTGACCTAACAAAGCTATTCGAGCTCCCATCAAGAAGGTCTCCCTAAAAGTTTAAGCAGCGGCATACAATCAAGGGAGAACATTTCCAACAAAATAAACTTTTCAACTGTCCATCATAACAACCGACTATGAGGACATCTCCGCTCATAACCGATGAACGGGTTTTTCCACTTCTTTTGAGGAAGTTTCATCATACCAACTGGGTAAGATCTACCTACAAATGCTAAGTAGTTTTTTCGCGTGATTTCCACATCATCCCTCTCGGGTGTGATGATTAAAATACCACTTAAGAGTGGGTTTTCATTTTTGAGGTGCTTATCATCCCAATCGGGTATGATATTAAAAATCTCACTCACCCGTTAATGTAGTGAATTTCCTCTTAGTCGGCTTGTTGTCCTTACTCGAACTTGTCTTAGCTAGCTTTCTCGGTACTTCGTGTTCCTACATGATATAAACATTCTGGTTCATTATTCTTTGGCCTAATAGGCCTCATTCATCCCAAATGAATGAGAAAACTAAACTTTTCCTTTATTTACAATTAGGTCCCTAAAGTTATTTTTTTAACTTGAAGTCCGTAATGCTGATTTTTCCTCAAATTGAATGCCAAAACTTTTAAAATTATTTTTCAATTTACTTAAATTCACAAAAAGTGGTTTAATTTCCCAAATTTACAATTTGGTCTCCCAACTTCTCCAAAATTACCATTTTGCCCCTACTTTACAAAAATTGGAAGTTTTTCCCCAAAAATTCCAAAATTGCCCAATTGATCCTCCAACATATTTATCATGCCCAATTGATCCTCCAACATATTTATCATGCCCAATTGGTCCTCAATTATATGAAATTGCACTTTAGTGCCTCCAATATTCAAAATTCCCAAATTTCCCCAATTTTTGCCCCAATTTCAACCATCTAACTTTGTCGAATTTAATTTCATCAAATTGAATTATCAAACGAGTTCAATTATTGAAATTGAAGTTAAATTAGAGTTTCTACACCTTCATATGATTCAATTGCACTTTGAATTGCATGATTTGGTGCCAGAATGAGCTCAAACAAAGCTTTTCCTGAAAACTGGACTTTGAGAGGCTTCGAAAGCTTACGGTCGGGGGTGCGACAGTCCGAGCTTTCAATCTAGGCAGATAGCTCTTGTCCTAAGGTTTCTTCTTGGATCAATAATTGCATCAATTGATGACGAATTGAGTGAGAATTTTAACATCAAAGTTCTATTGGTTCTCTCTCTAGCACCGATCGAAAATTACAGAGGGGAGCCAAATTGGCTTACCTTTCAGCTCTAATTCAGTTGTTGGAGGACTGTGGAGATATTGGGAGGGATTGGTTTGGCCTTGAAAGAGCTCGAATTGGCCAATTTCAACTCGGCCGAAATAGGGCAGCTTCGGTTCGCCGAAGTTGCTTCACTATTCGATCACGCCAATACTTCTCCGGTGACCCTCGAAGCAAATGGAGACTACACGTGTGTAGCTGACTTTTCCTCGGTTCTAAAAAACCCGACCACTCCTTCTTTGGCTTAGAAAAGACCCTATATCAGAGCTCTAGTTCGAGCTTTGTCAAAAATTGGAGCAGCTGAGAGAGAATGGAGTTTTCAGGTGTAGAGAGGATGAATAAGGAAGGGCTCTTTATATAGGAAGCTCGAGGACTTCTTGGCCGTCTGATTGGCACCTTAATGGCGGTCATTCATTGCCCGAAACTCCTTGAATGGAGACTTTTCAGCTTCATTGGCACTGCACGATTTTCCAGTGAGTGAATAGTACTGTCATCTGAAGGAAGAAGATGACAATGTTCCGAACGGAACCAAACCAGTCTTAGCCGGGTTCAAAGCTTAAACCAACCAATTCACTCCAAATTCGATCAAAATATTCAAATCTAAAATTTTCTAAATTCATTTTCTATCCTATGGTGGTCCCAAATCTCAAATTTGAATTTTTTTTAAACCACCTAGAAAAATGAATTTAGCATCTAATTCAATAGTGGTTCAAACTGGTTCAATCCAGTTCGGATCTGGTTCTCCTGAACTGGTTTAGTTTTCTCTTCCAAATTGTCCTAAGATCATTTTCCAAGGTTTTATGAACCCTTTGGGTCACTCAGGAGTTGTAAATTCCCCAAATTACCTATTCCCTAATGATCGAGTTTGTGATCCGGTTCAATTTTTCTCACTCGGGTTGACTAGTTCTTTCCCCAGTTTCCTTGTTTTAAACGAACGAGGTTTACAACTCTCTCCTCCCTTTAGGAGTTTTGTCCCCAAAACTAAATCCACATCCTTTTCATCGAGAATAATTTCCCTTAATATTAACACGGGATTTGCTTGACATGCAATCACTTTGGTTGTTCTTTCACTTAGTCTCTTTAAATCACACACTAAAGAATGTCTTTTCCTTCTCGTTATTTACTCACTTTATGGAGTTTATCATAACTAGGCATGTCTTACCCACAAGTCTGAAGGGATATCCTAGGTTCATTTCTTCCTCTACTTAGGCTCTACCAAGGGAGTGTGGACCATAATCAGCTTTAATGTTAGTGGTTGTTCCACTTAACTACTTCTTAATTGGAGGGCTTAATCCTTCAAGGTTTCTAGAACGTTCCTTCCTTTATTTTCTAATTATGGATAATCCATCCATTCTTACTTGTCACGACATCTTTTGATGTTATATTCCTACTTACATGTCCCTTGGGTTCAACTTACTTCTTAGGTCATCCTAGTATGCCTCCCTTGATTCTTTCACCTCGGCATGCACTTCCTTTGAAAACTCATCTCCTTATCACTTGTCATTTAGTTCCACTACCTCTAAGTTGGGATATGTATGATTCCCTAGGGTTTCCTTTCTTGGTAGTATTCTTCCCTTTTTCTTCTAGAGTTCTATGCGTCCTTGAGTGTATCTATCCTTAAAGTGACATATTTAGATATCATCCTTTCCCGTTTCCTCCTTGAAAGGAAACTTTGTGGGTACGTCCTTTGTATTTTCTCTTACTTGTAACACAACTTAATCTTTTTATGAAATATAAATTTCATTATGATGATAACGAATTATAGTTTTTTTTAGCTATATTTATTCAGGGGAATTTTGGTAAGTACTAACTACGGTACTAGGGTCTTCCTGTGTTTCTTCTTGGCTGAGGTTGTATACTCTAGTTGGAACCCTCGATATAGCGGTGATGTCTTGCCCACTGTTTAATGCCCTTAGATTCCCTTGAAGTGGTAGGTGTGTACTTTGTTGTGTATTGCCTTGAATGACTGGGTAGTTCTTCGCAAAATGGGCAGGCTATCTACATTCGTAGCATATTTGGCATGGTCCTTCATGGCTTTTCTAGCACTTAGAACAATAGGGGCTTCTTCTTGGCGGAATTGTATTTGTTTCCCTTTGTGTATGATAATCTTCCATTGTCCTAGAGAACCCCATTCTTGATACCCATTTCTATCCACCTAGCTCCTTTTGTCTTCATTGTCTGTCCTGGCCTCCTTCCTCTTTCCTATCAGTCTATTCTACCCGACGGTATCTCGTCTATACCAAACTCTCACATTCATGGGCTATGCTGATAATAGTAGCTAAATTCGTGGGGCATCCTAGTACCCCCATTCAGTCCCGTATGTCCATATTAAGATCGTCAAATCATTGGCAAACATCCGTAGGTTCGGCTAGGTCAGGAGCAAAGAGTCTTAACTTGTTAAACTTGGTTTCATATTCCAAGATAGAGTTAAGCCCTTGTTGGAGTCGGAGGAAATCTTGTTTCTTCTCATTGATTTGATGTGAAGCTAGATATTCCTTTGTATATCCTTCCTCGAATAGCTCCCATGTGGCAGTGGTGGCATGCAAGCTTTTGACATTATCCCACCACCTCTTCGTACTAGCTTCTAGGAAAAACTCTACGAGGATCACCATATCCTATGGTAAAATCCTGACTATCCCCATGAGCTTCTTGATGCTAGCTAGCCAGTACATAGCAGCCCTCGCATCCTTTTCTCCTAGGAATGGTTTACATCCTAATTGTCAGAGGGTTTTGAGGTATTTGGGAATGTCCACTGGAGGAGGAATGTTAGTTGGAGGGGGATGGGATTGTACTTCTTCAGGCTCAGCTCGAGGGTTGGTGTCCACATCAGGAGTGAGGTTAGGCCATCCAAACACTCGAGTGAACTCTTCGTACAGTCTTTGATGTAAGCTTATTCCAAGTGGGGTTGTTTGGGCTCCTCGAGGAGTTTCCATAGAGAGGGTTGGTTGGGCAGTGTCAAAGACTGCGTCTCTAGTTCTCTTGGTTCCCTTCTTGGGAGCCATCTATAAATTTTAAAATTATTCCTATTAGTTACTATGTTCTCTAGTGCTAATAATGTATTTGAGTAAATAGGCTCTGATATCACTCAAGTTGTCACACCCCGGCCAGATTTGGTTGGATCCCCGTGAGCAACTTGCCACTCTTCCCAATTTACTAAGGATTTTCCCCTTCTTTAAACCCGAGAGGAGTCAAGCGTCCATTAAACCTATACCTTTCCTAGAATACATAAGTCAAAACTACATAGAAAATTTAACTTACATACATGTCTTGCAGGTGTGCCTAACAGGAGGTCTTTGGGTAGGTTTCCCTTGTTTACCTGGTAAGGGATATAAGTGAGGGGATGAGTTCAACGACTCAATGAATGGGTATTTAAAGTTTGACTTTTAGGGAAAATATTTGAGTTGGACTGTGTCAGACTCCTTATTTTCTTTTAAAATAATTCATCATCAAAATATCGGTTTCATAGCCATTTCTCACTCCTCAACTATAACCGATGTGCTTATCAACCAACACACACCCTTCATCATGAAGGGAACGTGCATGAATAAAGTTATGTGTCCGTATGAGGACAGAGACCATATCTTGGTTTCGTGTGCAAGAAACACAAACGCAGAAGCTTCAGGATATCCCAAACACAGTAGTTTCATAGAGTCCAAACATAGAAACACCGTGGAGTACAAATACAGAACTCCCTGGAGTACAAATATAGAACTCCATGACTAACTGGTATGACAACAAACACAAACCCAATAGCTTCTATTTTCCCTTATCGCCACCATGTTATTCAGCAGCCCTTAGGACACATCACTACCCCTCTTGGGCATTTTAATAGTCCTGAACCTCAAGTGCATGCACAAAAAAATATTTCCTCAAAAGCCATTTAATCTTTGGTTCCACTGGTCCAACGACCCCAACCCTCAACTTGACCTGCAACTATTCGTCTTTTTCTGGTCCGTCAACTTATCATGTCGCACTACTACCAGTCTATCGAGTATGTCGATCTCGTTTGGGTACCATGGCCAAACAATTCATTTACTTTAGCTTTCATGGCTTAAAATCATATTTCTTTACGAGCTCCTACTCGTGCCAACTAGCCTAGGTCCCACTATTCGAGATTTTCAAAATTGGGCATATTAACTCTTAAGTTCTAAAACCGAGGCCTCCGGCCTAATAGAGCTATTTGAGCTCCTGTTAAGAAGGTTTCCCAAAATTTTTAAGCAGTGGCACACTATCAGGTGAGAACATTTCTGACAAAATATACTTTTCAACTGTCTATCATACTAACTAAGTATGAGGTCATCTCCGTTCATAACCGATAAATGGGTTTTTCACTTCCTTTGAGTAAGTTTCATCATACCAACCGGGTATGATCTACTTACAAATGATAATTAGTTTTTCCGCATGGTTTCTACATCACCTCTCTCAAGTTTGATGATTAAAATACCACTTAGGAGTGGATTTTCATTTTCGAAGTGCTCATCATCCCAATCGGGTATGATATTAAAAATCTCACTCACCCATTAATGTAGTGAATTTCATCTTAGTCGGCTTGTTCTTCTTACTCGAACTTGTCTTAGCTGGCCTTCTCAGTACTTCATAATCCTACACAATATAAACATTCTTGTTCATTATTATTTGGCCTAATAACCCTCGTTCATCCCAAATAAATGAGAAAACCAAACTTTTCCTTAATTTGCAATTAGGTTCCTAAAGTTATTTTTCTAAAACTTTAAGTCCCTAATTCAAGTTTTTCCTCAAATTGAGTCCTGAAACTTTTAAAATTCATCTTAGGACCTCAATTTATTTAAATTCACAAAAAGAGGTTTAATTTCCTAAATTTACAATTTTGTCCCCCAACCTCTCCAAAATTACCATTTTGCCCCCTACTTTACAAAAATGGTAAGTTTTGCCCCAAAAATTCCAAAATTGCCCAATTGAACCTCCAACATCTTTATCATGCCCAATTGGTCCTCAATTTTATGAAATTACACTTTAGTCCCTCTAATTTTTGAAATTCCCAAATTTCCCCCAATTTTTCCCCAAATTTCAACCTTGTAACTCTGTTGAATTTGATTTCATCAAATTAACAAATAAAATTAGTATAATTGTTGAAATTGAAGTTAATTTGGAGTTCCTACACCTTCATATGATTCAATTACACTTTGAATCGCACGATTTGGTGCCGAAATGAGCTCAAACGGAGCTTTATCGGAAAATTGGACTTAGAGATAGAAAGCTTCAAAAGGCTATTGTCGAGGATGTGGTGGTCCGAGCTTTCGATTTGGGCAGATAGATCTTGTCCTGAGGTTCCTCCTAGAATTATGAATTGCATCAATTGATGCTGAATTGAGTGAGAATTTTATCATTAAAGTTCTGTCGGTTTTCTCTAGCACCGATCGGAAATTGCAGAGTGGAGCCAAATTGGCTTACCTTTCAGCTCTAATTCTTCTATAGGAGGACTGTTGAGGTATTGGGAGGGCTTGGTTTGGCCTGAGAGGAGCTCGAATTCACCAATTTCAGCTCGTTTGAAATAGGGTAGCTTCGGTCCGCCGAAGCTGCTTCACTGTTCGATCATGTCGGCACTTCTTCGGCGACCCTCGGAGCAAATGGAGACTACAGGCGTGTAACTAACTTCTCCCTGGTTCTAAACAACTCAACCACACCTTCTTTGGCTCAGAAAAGACCCTATATCGGAGCTCTGGTTCGAGCTTCATCAGAAATTGTAGTAGCTGAGAGAGAATGGAATTTTCAAGTGTGGAGATGATGAACAAGGAGGTGCTCTTTATATAGGAAGCTCGGAGACTTCTTGGCCGTTTGATAGGTGCCTTAATGGTGGTTATTCATTGCTTGAAACCCCCAGGCCGGAGACTTTTTAGCTTCACTTGTGCTGCGTGATTTTCTAGTGTGTGAACAATGCTGACATCTGAAGGAAGAAGATGACACTGTTCCGAACAGGACCGTACCGGTCCGAGCCGCTTTCAAAGCTTAAACCGGCCACTTCACCCTCAATTCGACCAAAATTTTTAAATCTAAAAATTTCTAAATTCATTTTCTATCTAATGGTGGCCTCAAATCTCAAATTTGAATTTTTTTAAGGCACCTAAAAATATAAATTTGGCATCCGGTTCAATAGTGGTTCAAACTGGTCCAAATTAGTTAAATCCGGTTCGGATTCGATTCACCTGAACCGGATTGGTTTTCATCTCCAATTCACCCTAAAGTCCTTTTTCATGCTTTTATGACTCCTTAGGTCACTTAGGGTCCATAAATTTCCCGGTTTCCCTTCTCTCTATCGGTTCCAGTTCATAAACTGGCTTGGTTCTTAAACTGGTTCAATCCGGTTTGGGTTCGGTTCACCCAAATTGGTCTGATTTTTCTCTCTCAATTTGTCCTAAAGTTCCTTTTCAAGGTTTATGAAATTCTTTGGGTCATTTTGGGGTTAAAATTTCCCCAATTTTCCCATTCCTCAATATGGGTTTGTGAACCAGTTTGGTTTTCTCACTCAGTATGGCCGGTTCCTTTCTTGGTTTTTCCTTAACTTAAAAGAGCGAGGTTTACAGATCCGACCAAACCGGATTGGGGCGTGACAACTTGAGTGGTATTAGAGCCTATTTTCTCAAATACATTATCAAGACTATATAACATAGTAACTAAGAAAGTTTTAAAATTTTCAGATGGCTCCCAAGAGAGTAACCAAGAAAACTAGGACTGACTCTACCCAACACCATGTCCTCGTAAGAAGACAACCCTAGAAGCTCCCTAATGCCCGAGACATAGTAGAAGCCCCAAAGGACCAAATGTGGAAGTATCCAATACCACCAAGGAGTATGGTGCCAAGATATGTTAGGGTCAAAGTCCTATGTACGAATGGAGCCAAGCTTGAAGCCAGGAACGCTAGCAAGGACGTATAACCTTACCAAGGAGGATGCTTATCAACAGCCCCATAGCTCCCTATCTATTCTATTACCACTTTTTGTAATAGGGCTAAAACCACAACATTTTGTACCCCTCTTTTAATGAAGTATTCAAAATTCCTAAAAACCATGTCTCTCAAATTATGTGATCTTGCTAGGAAGATTGCCCCAAGAAAAGTTACCAAACAAACCCGCACTACCATAGAAACTAGGAAGAATACCATTCTAGTTAAGGAAACTGAATCAGTGAATTAAGAAATCTAGGAGGACTCTTAGAGTAAACCTTTAGCAAAGAAGACTAAACAAGAAAACTCTTAAGCTATTCAGACTCGAGGATGGTGAAGCACTAAACCACAAGCAACCCCCTAGAAAGGCCCCACAATGCTCGAAGTAAAGGAGGAACCACAACATTCCATGCAAGGGAATAACCTATTACAAGTGTGAATGATGGGGACACTAAGTGAAGAAGTGTCCAACCGTAATAAAGCAAAGTACCAAAATAACCTGTTATAGGCGTAAGGGGATAGGACATGTAAAGAAGGACTGTCTCACACCCCATAGATTTAGGGAAATACCTCCTAAAAAGTCAGCAAAGATGGGAAGGACTAGTGACCAAAACCTTGGAGCAGGTCAAGTAAGTGGTTCACAAAAAGGTCAAGAAATGGCGAGGTAAAGTGAAATTTAAACTTTTTCTTAAGAATGTCAAACATAGAGGAATACAACAAGAATAGAGGTAAGGTACATGGAAAATACACCTAGAACCCCCTTAGAAAGGGGCAAATGCGGAAAACATCCTTTGGAAACTCTAGGGTAAGACACAATAAGAGTAAAGAAGAGAAGAAATGCGGTATGAAAGGGAACTCTAGAAGGATGCATATGACTAAGTATCCCTAGAAGGGAACATTGATGAGCGGATGGACATAACATGGAGTGCAAGGAACCAACCCTTAATTAGGAACTTCTCGAAGGAAGGATGTATTAGGATGGATCAGTGTGACCTACTTTGGAAGAGCAGAAGGGCCAAATAACAATTCCAAGAGAATCTAATAGAAAGAAGCAAGTAGTAACAATGGGATGGTCGGAGAATAAACAATGCCCTAAGAAGGGCTGGGAAGTAGTAAAGACTACACTCTATAAAGGATAATAGGATGGAACGAAGGATGAGTGAATTCTAGATACAGCTACCCAGACAGTTGGACAAGAAAAATAGTAGGAACGAGGTAGTTAACAAACTAGCCTTCGAGAGAACCATGGATTTAAACCTCGGTAAAGAAGGGAGAAGTGAAAAAGGCCAAATATTGGAAAAGAATAATGAAGGAAATCAAAGGCCAAGAACAGATTAACGACCAAACTCAAGTCATGAGAAGGTTAAGTAATCCTCTCGCAAGGTGATCAAGACACCTTGAAATAAGGGGGATTGGAAAGCCTCCCTAAGGAAATAAACTGGTACTGGGTACAAGTGAGAATGAGGATAGGCAGGAGAGGATGGCATCAGAGAATACCATTTAAGGCTAAATGTTCTCAGTGGCAAAACTAGAAGAGAACCCAGGGAGAAAAGAGTATAAACTACCAAGGAAGGCAACCTTGGAAGGACATAAATGTTTCAATTAAGAGCTAATGGGACCAACAGAAGTGGAAAGGAGATGTTGGTTGAGATGGAAAGATCAAGTACAAATGAAAAGTACTCAGGAGGACCCAAGGAGTAAGTTAAATCCATGTAATGGGTAAGTAGGAAAAATAGAATCAAAAGATGCCATATGAGTAAGAAAGGGGTGGACTACCCATAAAAAGGAACAGAGGAAGGCATATCTAAGAACCCTTGGAAAAGTAAGCCCTCCAATTAAAAAGTGATTAAAGTGAATGACCACTGATATCAGGACTAGTGGTTGTCTATGCTCACTTGATGTAGCCTAAAGAGAGGACGGCTAAGCATAAGGTAGAGTACACTAAATAAAACCAATAACTGGAAGTCCCTCAAATAAGGAATAAGGGAAGAAATGGGAATTTTAAGACAATGAAGGATTAAAGACAGACAAATACCCAATATAGAAAGGAGTGTGAAGAAAGAAACTTTCAAGGAATGGTAAGAAGGTGTAGCACGTAGCTCCTAAGGTGGAAGCCTCTACCTTGAGGGACATAGTAGAGAACAAAATCTATAAGAAGGGAACTTCCCCAAACAAAGTAATCAACACATAGACCAAAAGAGAATAACTCAAAACAAAGAATCATGAAAATGATCACAAACGAGTAAGAATGGATTAAGAAAAAGGAAAGTCCTTGAGGAAATAACGCCACTGAAAATGAGGAAGGACATAAGAAGGGAAGAATCTCTGTGTGTCGGTAAGTCATGAGGAAAAACCCAATAATTGGAACTGGAAACACCCAATAAAGAATTTGGGGAAGGACGAGCAAGTAAGGGAAACCGAAACGGTTATGTAAGACATGACATCAAAGGCAAGATGGATGAGTGAATAACGGTAAAGGTAGTCGAGAATCTACCAGGAAAAGTTATACGACCCCCGAAAGGTTGGAATGTTGACAACAACCATTAAGGAAGTGTTCCAAAAAAAATTTAATGGTCAAAGATAGATTCTAGAGCAGGTCATGTTGTAAAGGCCATGCAAGCCCAATAGCCCCGGGGAAAGATATGACTCAACTAAGTAAGAGTCAATTAGTTAAGCATGATAAGGTAAACACCGAATTTGGACCGAAGTTGTAATAAACAACAGATGAGGAAAGGATCAAAATAGAACAAAAAAATGATAACACTAAAACTTGTGAAAGCCAGTACATAGCGCTCGAAAGGACACCGAGCTAAGGGTTTCAACAATAAAAAGAATGACTAGATACAGGAATTATTGGGTATCTTGGAACTCCCAATCCTGAAATCTTGATTAAGAACCTCAAAGGGAAAAATCTTACCCTAAGCAAAGGAAGATGCGAACTTAATGATATACCCTTAAACTCACAAGTAAGACGTGCTTAGCTAGGATAAACTCCATGAAATGGGTAAGTAATGCCAAGGAAAAGAAATTCCTTAAGTACATGTTATAAAGGGGCTAAGTGAAAATAATCGAAGCATTAGCATGTCAAACAAACTCCAAGTTGATATCGAGGGAAGTTATGTCCTATACAACGGATGTAGAATAAGTTTTGGGGATAAAACTCCTAAAAGGAGGGGAGTGTTGTAAACCCCATACATTAAAGATGAGAAAACTCAGGAAAGAATCAGTCAACCCAAGGGAGAAAATCGAACCAGTTCACGAACCCCAACCGTTAGAGAAAAGGCAAATTGGGAAAATTACAAATCCCAAGTGACCCAAAAAGTCATAAAAACCATGGAAAAGGCCATTGGGATGAATTGGAATAGAAAAAAAAGATCGGTTCAGGTGAACTGGATCTAAACCGGATTGAACCGATTTGGACAAGTTTGAACCATCATTAAACCGGTTGCTAAATTCAATTTTCTAGGTGACATAAAATATTAAAATTGGGGAATTGAAGCTAGAGAATGAATTTAGATGAATTTAGAGATTTTTAATTTTGAAAAACTTAGTCGAATGAGGCTTGAATCGACTAGTTTAAGCAATGAACCCGGTTTGGACCAGTCTGATCTGGTTTGGAATAGTGTCGTCTTCTTCCTTCATATAACAGCATTGTTCACTTGCCGAAAAAATGAACAGCGCCGATGAAGGTCAAAAGTCTCCATTCAGGGTGTTTCATGCCATGAATGAGCGCCAATCGGAAGGCCATAGAGTTCCCGAGCTACCTATATAAAGAGCTCAACTCCATTCCTCCTCCTCACACCTGAAAACTCATCTCTCTCTACTGCACCTATAAACCCCGCCCTTTTGGAGTTAAGGAAACCAGGAAAAGAACCGGTCAAACCAAGTGAGAAAACTGAACTGGTTCACAAACTCGATTATTAGAGAACGGGAAGATTGGGAAATTACAACTCCCGAGTGACCCAAAGGGGGTTATAAAAACCTTGGAAAAAGGATCTTAAGAAAATTTGGGAGAGAAAACCAGACCGGTTTAGGTGAACTAAATCCAAGCCAGATTGAACCGATTTATGAACTAAGTCAGTTTATGAACTGGAACCAATAGAGGAAGGGTAAATCGGGAAATTTATGCATTCCGAGTAACCTAAAGAGTCACAAAAGGCATGAAAAATGACTTTAGGATGAATGGGAGATGAAAACCAAACCAGTTTAGGTGAACCAAATCCGAACCGGTTCAAATGAACTAGATCCAAACCGGATTGAATCGGTTTGAACCACTATTGAACCGGATGCTAAACTCATTTTTCTACATGGCTTAGAAAATTCAAATTGGAGAATTAAGGCCACCATTGGATAAAGAATGAATTTAGATAAATTAGAAATTTTTAATTTCGAAAAACTTGGACGAATCGGGCCTAAATCGACCAGTTTAAGCTTTGAACCCAGTTCGAAACGATTCGGTCTTGTTCGGAATAGTGTTGTCTTTTTCCTTCATATGACAGCACTATTCACTCACCAGAAAATCAAACTAGTGCCGATGAAGAGGAAACATTTCCGTTCAGTACGTTTGGGGCCATCAATGATTGCCATTAAGGTGCCAAACGTATGGCCGATGAGTCCTTGAGCTCCCTATATAAAGAGCCCCTCTCCATTCATCCTCTCTATACCTGAAAACCTCACTCGCTTCCAGTTACTTAGTTTTTCAGTGAAGCTCGATCCAAAGCTCTAATATAGGGTCTTTTTTAGCCAGAAAAGGTGTCGTTGGGTTCCTTAGACTTAGGGAGAAGTTAGCTACATAGTGGTAGTCTCCAATTGCTCTGACGGTCGCCAGAGAAGCGTTGGAGTGATCGAACAGTGAAGCAGCTCCGCGGACCAAAGCTACCCTATTTCTGTCGAGCTAAAATTAACCAATTCGAGCCCTACTCAGGCCAAACAAAGCTCTCCCAACACCTCATCAGACCACCTACGGCCAAATTTATGCAAAAAGAGCTACTCTCTATAAATTTCGATTGGTGCTAAAGAGAGAATCGGTAGATTTTCACTAACTAAATTCTACTTCAATTCGGCATCAATTAAATAATTTTTATTATTAAGAGATAAAAAAAATTTGGTACAGTTCAATTAGTATACTCAATTATACAAATTTGAATATCGAATGAGCACTTAAACTTAAACCCAACCATTGTATTTAATTTGGGGAGACTTCACCCGTTATTTCTGACACACATTTTAGTATATTAACTCGGTTGATTTTTATATAAAATTACTTATAAAATTAATTTTAATCAAGTATATTATATGATTCGAGTTTATTGATGTTTAAATCGTTATCATTTAATATTCTAATTTAAAATCATATTTTATAGATAATACTAATAATAATCGATTTTTTTAATTTTATTTTAGTAAAATAAATTCAAAGTACCAAAAAGTAAAATATACAAGAATTTTCATTGCAAATCCTCCATTAATATTTTTTGGATAATGAGATACCATGCTCATGATCTTATATTAATTAATTAAATTATTATTATTATTTTGATAAAAATAGTAGTTCCCTAAGCATGACAAAACTAATAATATCCCAATAGAAAAATTTTACACTAAAATAAAAATAGACAAATTGATACATTTTAGGCAATTCATCCTATCCTATAATGATCCGAGTGTTGGTTTCCTAATGGAGATTAGGCCTACGTCCCTTATCATGTCCATCTAAGTTTTGTAAAGTGAAATGGAAGGGCAGGTCAGCTCATCTACACATTGTTGCAATAATTACACTTTGAAATACTAAAACACTGAGAAAAATGCCATGTGTTGATGATAATCATGTTGTCATGTTCTCCCCATATGTCAAATAATCAAATATGAAGTCCCCCACGGCCCCACCACTATCTCTTTGGATTAGTATCCTAATTTACTTGCAACTTTCTCTTTTCCTGCATTCCTTACCCTATGTATCTCCACACATGGAGTTATTATATGTCACCTAGTTTCAAGCCCTTGAACAACTTACCCATTTAAAATTATAGTCAATCTAGCTAGCTAGAGGTAACAATTATAGAATTCAAGCATCAAAATGGGTGAATATATGATACAAGCAATGCCATTCTATGAAGAATACTTTATACTAAAGTGAAGCCACAATATGGTTGTGGTATATGGAATGAGTGATAGCAACCTTAGTTGAAGAGATGACCTTATACTCACATGGTGTAGTAGGAGCAACCAAGTAACTTTCTTAAGGGGTTGAAGTTGAACCATGAGTTGACCATGTGGTTTCAAATGGAAGCAATAATTGACAAACATAGAAGAAAATTTATGTCTTAGGACTGCACAATGGGCCATCCTCATCCTCATATATACACCCATTTGTTTTCTATTATTAAATTTGAAATATATTAAAAAAAATAAAAAATCGAGATCATTCATACTAACAAGTGACAAATTCATAATTTGGATATCTAGGATCCAACTATAAGGTCACCATTGCAATACATAAATAGATATATTTTGATTCCACTTCTTCTTTTTATGTGGTCGGTGATGATCAATCTCCATCATGCCCATCAGTATCTTTAGGGGTCATGGAGAGAGATCTGCTAGTAGTGTGACTAAACCCTTGATCGAACGTGGCTCTACGTGCAACTTTCATCCCTTCACACATCAAGTGCAAATGTCATATCATTATGCAACTAGCTAGTATGAAGATGGCCCATCCTCTATATAAAATAGCATTTTGGCAGATTGGAGAGGTGGATGTCGGAAATGAGAGTGTGATATCTTTTGACTATTGGAAAAATGGAGTGATTTGGCAAATCAGCCGGGTCAACGTTGATCCTATTGAATTTGGGTGGAAAGTTGACTGAAAGTCAAGGGAGGGAGTGGGCGAAGTCAAAATATTCTTCATAATCTTCCTTCGGTTTTTGCGGTGGTCCGAGGAAAAATATTCTAGAAAAAGAAAAGGGGAAAAATATTATAATTTTAGTTAAAATATTCAATAATATATAATTTTTTGTATGATTGCTCAATTAAGGTACTTATTTTTATTTGTCTTAATTTATAAATAAGTTAAATAATATATCATTTTTTCCTAATTGTTCAAATTACAAACAAAATTTGATTAAGGGCTTAATTTATATAAATGGATATTTTTATGTTGACTTATTAATGAAACTTTTGTCCTATATTTTGTGCTTTACTTCATATTATAACCTAGTATTTAATACTTATATATATATATATATTGTGCTTTACTTTATATTATAACCTAGTACAAATTAATAATGTACCAATCATGTATGGATTACATGACTGATATGAATATCATACTTAAAATTTAAGAGTAGTAGTTATGTAGTAGATGAAGATATTGTTCCCTCATCAACATTGAGATGGATGATGATCTCTTCTACTTGGGCAAGAGATGTTATGGGTAATGGGGTGGGATACTGCTCTTCATTCCATTTCATTGTGAGCTTAGCCCATGAAAATACAATATAGCACTCCGAAGCCCAAGTCCAAGCCTAGGTGCTATTTCTTTCTTCGCTATCAAGCAAATGGCCATTGGCCATGTCAGTTCCTCCCAGTGTAGTTTGCTTCTTTCAGCTGTGTTCTCCATGCGAGGGAACAGAAAAGCCATTAAAGTAAGGAAGGAAAAGCTTTCACATGAGAGAAAACTGTGAGGAAGAAGGAAGCAAATGGCATTTTTTACTCTGTTGTCTCGTTATTAATTAGAAATACCTTAGTTAAAATGAATTTTTTTCATTCACATCTAATATTATTAATTAAAATAAGATTGTAACAATATATTGTATACTAATAATATAATACTTAAAATTTATTATTTTTAATTAATTAAATATTTTTAATCTTATAAAATAATAATAATTTTCTATTTTATTAAATTTAGTATCGTATTTTTAAAATAATAGGTAAATACACTTATCATGTATAATTATCAATATCCACATTTAACAACTTAATATAAGTCGAATAATTAACTCAAGTTAAATACTTTTTTTTATTTTATACGGTAATAGAGTACAAATCTATTTTACCGCAGCAATCGTTCTAACAAAATATAATAAATAGATTTTTTATATGTTTTATTCCACTTATTTTAGTTATATATATATATATAACCCTAGTCATATTAAATTAATTATACGTAGTGTGTGTCCCAAGTAATAATATCAGGCAGTACTTACCCTTTCCCCTGTTGGCCAACCCTTGATTTTCAGCTTTGCCACCACCACCACCCTCTTTCCACATGCCCTCCTTCCTTTCTCATCCATTAAAAAAACCATTTTTCCTTGAAAAAAAATGGGAGCTGTCACATCTGTCAGATATGTGATATGTGCAAGAACTTGTGATGGGCAAATTATGCCATTCAACATAAATTGAGAAAATGTTACTAAGTTGCAAAATTAGTCAAAATATGTCACTTGATTTGTGAATTGTGAAGGGCTCAATCTTTCTTTAAAGGTCAATCTTTCTTTTGGCATTAGATGGTTTCCCTTCTTTCTTTTACTTAATAAAGAGCTAAATTAGGAGAAATTAATAGTTATTAATTATTATATATATTACAATTTACTTTAAAATATATAAAATTTGCCCATTTTGATTCAATTAGTACAAAATTTTTTACTTTTATTTTCAATTAATTCAAAATTTCCCAAAAAACTAAAGGTATTACCAATTTATTTTTCAATTTAAATATTATAAGTGATAAGTATGATATAGAATTCTAAATTAATATACTATAACAAATTTTATTTCAAATAATACTATAATATGCCTATAATTATATAAAATGAAATGTATGGGGAGAGTGGAAAAACCGGGTTTGATGATTAAGAATTGATAAGTGCATGTGAACTATGTTGAAGATAGACAGACATGGATCATATGGGCAGCTTTTCTTATTTATTTTGCTGAATATAGATGAGATGGT
The DNA here is from genome assembly GCA_030064425.1 of Trapa bicornis. Lineage (NCBI taxonomy): Eukaryota > Viridiplantae > Streptophyta > Magnoliopsida > Myrtales > Lythraceae > Trapa > Trapa bicornis. Next base: position 17,783,484 of record CM057758.1, on the reverse strand, counting down.
CACTTGAATGCTAAGGCATGAATATCTATCTTTCCATATTTAGGCCAACAAAAGGGGGGGAGTAATTTGTGCCACATAATTTTATTCCACTTTTTTTTAAGATAATGGAAATGGGTAGTGCAAAGTTTGCACAATTAGTAGGAGTTTGAACTCTTATTACAATGTAAAAATAATTGTAACGAGCTAATATATTAAATATTTAGGTAATTGTTGATACTGAAAATTCAAAGTAATGATTAGATTTTAAATTGGTTTGTTTGTTTCCTTCTACACATATCAATGGATTTGTTAGTTTTTATTTGAATAGAAAGATGAATTTGCTTAAAAATGAAGTTATGAAAGTTAGATTATCATATGGGCTATACTAATTATAATAGTGTAAAAATGTCATTTGAGAAATAAAATACCCTAAATAATTATAATGTGACTCTTATTAAGTGCATTTTAATTTCAGTTTTCATATATAAATAATCTAAAACATCTTTATGTTGTTCTTGGTTGGTCTATGTTGCTTTTCACATTTAAGAGATGGGGAAGAAGGATGGTGGTGGTGGTGGTGGTGGTGATGATGATGATGGTGACCTTTGTTAAGTGATGGATGAAAAGTTTAAGATGTGAAGAACTCTTGGAATTGTAATCAGGAAAATGAAGTGCAAGTCCACTCACATTTTTATCAATTAAATGGACATTGGAATGGAGGAAACAACTCAATTGTATTGATGAGTAAATAGGTCCATTTTAGGTGTAATGAGATTTAATGTCATGTATTCATTATAGGCCTATTTGTTTTTTTTCATGTAACATGAACCAAATAAAATGAAATCAAGGGTATATTTACATATGACAAGAGAGTTAATGGATTTTATACAAAGAAATGTATTGGGTCCAAGGGATTGTAATTAAATTAAAATTACAATCCCTTCAAATTTTTACTTTTTTGAGAAATTTAAGATATTGCAATTTTCATATAAAAATGATAGTAATAAAAATAATATACATATAAACTATGTTGTATATTATTAATATTTAATAAAATTTATTTTCCACTTATAAATTTATATAAATAATGAAATACGTTAAATTTATATAAAAATAATATACATAATGCAAATTAAAGTTTTTTATTAAAATTATCATTTATCTTTCTAAATAACTACTAAATCTAGGAATTTAAATGGGTTGAGTTATATCTCCAAATTATTCTCTCAGCCCAACATTCCAAATATAGAATATTCTTATAAATGCATAATATTTATATTAAAAATTTTGATATATCATTTTTATTTTTAAAAGTTAAGTTTTTCCTCCAATATATTTGAAAAGTAAAATTTTAATTATATATTTTGATAATTATTTTTGAAGTTATGTATTTAGATAAAAGTGATAATTTGTGTTATATATAACTAGAAGTGCTAATTCTTACAAATATATTGAACAGATAAAAAAAGGCACTTTTAAAGCTAAATTACCAAAGTATAAAAATAAAATAAAAAATATAGAACTAACCATACATTTATTCATACAATGGGCATATAATTTGGGTGAAGAGAGTGGGAGAAAGTTATATATGATGTACCTATTATAGTAAATTAGTTGTGGGAGGAAAGCAATTGAAATCAAAGAAGGCATCAAAGCAAAGCAAGCAGGTAAGAGCAAGGAAGCCCCCATGTGCTTCTTTTATCATGTGGGGCAAACACCTTTTGTCAACCTAACATGCCATAGTATATATAATAGCCTATATAGTGTGTACATCATCTATATGCCCCTTCTTACCACTTTCCATTCTCTTGTTTTACAAGAAGCCACATTTCTACATCAACGCATATATTATGTACATGATCTTTATAAGTTTTGTATAAGATGGAGGAGATCATAGAATGGGCAAATTTCAAATCTATAGTTTGATACAAAATATTTAAAATGAAACATTTTGATATGGGTTACCTATCATATAATCCATTAAATATGTACTATTAATTATAATAATATAAAAAATAGTCAATTGATTGATTTGGTATGAAAATAATAATAATAAAGATAAAAATTTTAATAACCAAATTTTAAAATAAAAAAAATGAAAAAGATTAAGAGGGTAGATGAATTTTTTAGAGTAAATATCGACCCATAAAAGTGAATAATAAGTAATATTTAAATTTTGGTTGGGGTAAATAAATATCTGAATTAGATTATATAAATTAGTTTGAGTGTATCCAAATTTGAATGAATATAACTTTTAAGTGATTAGTCTTTAAATTGAGATAAATTTAATTAATTAATATTTAAATTGGGAATATATGATAGATTATAATATGAATTATGAATAAATTTGATTTCGATGATTAAAATTTGAATGTATTTTTAATGAATTAGAATATAAATTATATTGAATTATGTACTAAAATTTAAATAAGAACTAATAAAATTAATTACAATTTGAATGAAAATAGATTAAAAATATTAAAATTCGAATAATAACGAGATCATCATAGTTTTAGGGTTAGGAGTTGACAAGCAAGAGGTATGGGGCCTACCCAAAATACGTAATAGATTTCAAGCAACCTATCATTATGCTAAAACCTATTTATTTCTCATGCATATTGTCATGTCATACATACTTTTTATCTTAGTTCCTGCCATGTCAGGAAGTAGAGCTTGAATAGGAATCTGTCAGCCCTCAATCAAGAGTAGAAAAAGTCACTTCTGGTTTATATATATATATTTATTTATTTATAGCCGTATTGGTAAACTACTATATTAATTCTTTGCTTTCTTCCAAGTGACATATAATTTATCACATATGGTGTAGCCACTCAATAATTTTGTCCATAATATTATTTTTAAATTTGATGGCCACAATTGTAAGTTTGATGAAATATTATGGATAAATTTGTAAATCCGAGTGCCAGGAATTTCAAATTTTGTCTTCCTTGAAAAATGAATGTAAACATTTTATTATCCCAATATTTATTTTCTTTTTTTTTCTCCAAACAGAAGTAGGTTTTATGTAACAGGCTCTGAAGTGACGGGCCAACTTGTCTCGTGATAGGGCCCACATACACAGGAAAGATCCTGTGATTATGCTTCCCCCTCCCTCTCCCCTAGCCCATGCCCATCTCATCAGCTTCCCTCCTAACAAAATCATTGAATCAAGCCCGTTTAGAAAAGTACAATATTCTTTTTAACTCGAATGAAAGTTGAGTGATTCAATTGAAATTTCAACCAACTTTCGTCTCTATTTGATATTTTTAGCCATTATTATAGAGAACTAAAAGTCAAACTAAGTGAAAAGCCACTAGCAACTGTAAGTCACAACCATTGGGCTTTTTTTAAATGCCGAATAAGTACAAATTATTCCCCGTCATCTCACGCTTCAATTCAAGTTCAAAAGCCTTCCGCTTTTAACGTGATAACTTTCTCCGTCACCGTTTCGTATTCCAACGTGGAGGAGGAATAGACGATAACTCCATTAAATATGGCCATCAACTGCCGTCTCTCCCTATCCGTTATTTAAAATTCAAAAAAAGAAAAAAAATAAACAGTCAGCACTGTTAGAGTTTGCCTTTTTTTTAATATTTTTCGAAATCTTTTTATTATTAATCTCTCTCCTCCTCCCTTCTCTCTCACCTCCGAAATTACTATTTCATCTCTCTCTCATCTCTGCAATTTGACTCCATTGTTACATCGTGAAGCAACCTTCCTCCTTCTTCTTGCTGTATTACTGCTTCTTGTTATTATTCTGAAATTGCAGTGACTCTTGAGCTCTCCAATTTACAGATTCCGATGGTCCAGTGCTCATTTCTCTACAAGATCAAGGCATCGTCTTCTCTTTTTCTCTCCCATTATTTAATTGGATATAGGATACTCGCATTGTACTTCTGGCTCGTGGTTTCTCGCTCGATCGTCTCTCTCTGTCTCAGCATTGTCTTCTCCCTACTTTGGGCGGTGTGCTCGGTTCGGTTGGGTGCTAGTAGAACTCACACTCAGTTGATGCTTTCATTTCTAGATTGAGTTCGAATGAATGAGCTAAATCCGAGTCTTTGAGAATAGGGTGAGCCAGTTAGCGATTTAGAATATCACGGAGGTCGATCGTTTCTCATCTTAAGAAAATTAAGGCTATGCTGAAACTCTTCACTTGAGCTCTTTCCTCACAGCTCTCAATTACTGGTTACATGCAGAGAGATTGAAGCAAGAAAGTGACTGACCTGAGTATTTTTTTCCTGTCTGAAGGTATTAACAAGATAATTCCGATTTGATCTGGATTGGTCTTAAGGTGAGCTTCCCAGGATAAATTCTGGATTCAAGCCCACGCAGTTCAATCAATGGTGCTACTGACCCAACTTCTTTTGTTAATATCTGAACCAGGGCTTTGGTGGATTAGGGATTTGAGTTGATCGAGTCAGTTGTACTGAGCAAGGAGGCTCGCACTTCCCAGATTCATCGGATAACATTAATCAGTATGGATTCAACACAGTTGCAGCAGAGAAGGGGAGGCTTAGTTGGATTATCACCATCGCAGACCCCACGATCCAGTGACAAGTCGGTCCGAGATCTGCGATCTGATTCCAGTTCCAGCAGCAAGCTCGAAAAAGATAAGGGCGTGAATGTTCAGGTTCTTCTTCGATGCAGGTGATGTTAAGTTCTAATTTTATTCTTCTAATTTTTATTTAATTATTTTACAAAATACCGACTTTCGGTTTTTGGGCTTCTGGTTGATTCTTCCATAGACCATTGAACGAGGATGAGCAGAGAACGCGTACACCTGTGGTGATATCATGCAATGAGGGTAGAAGAGAAGTGTGTGCCGTCCAGAGTATAGCTAACAAGCAGATTGATAGAACTTTCATGTTCGACAAGGTTTGGCTAAAGTATACCTGATTATTTTAATGATCGGATTCATAATCCAGGGTTTCAAAGGAGGGCAAGGATAGGACTTAATCTGACCTCTTTATCTGGGCTGGTTTAATTCCAATATTTTTTCCTTGAGATTATAGAGTTAATTTAATGTTACTCTTTTCCACCAACATTCTCTGCATCAAAAATTTCTGTGGGGTTGACAGGAAACTGTAAACATTGGCATGAAAAATTTGTCAATTCCGTCATTAACTAAAATTCTTCTATCAAATGAAGATATGGTATGATATGATATAAATATCCAGTGAATTTGTGTAGGTCTTTGGTCCAACATCCCAGCAGAAGGACCTGTATGATCAGGCAGTTTATCCGATTGTAAATGAAGTACTTGAAGGCTACAATTGCACTATTTTTGCATATGGCCAGACTGGAACGGGCAAAACCTATACAATGGAAGGAGGTGCTAGAAAAAAGGTCAGTGTGTAATGCATACTACAGCATCATGAATAAAACTGCGTGCACCTTTTCGAGCTTCTTTTTCTGATATTTTTCTTATGCTTTTGTAGAATGGGGAATTTCCAAGTGATGCAGGGGTCATTCCAAGGGCTGTTCAACAAATTTTCAATATACTGGAAGCTCAATGTGCGGAGTATAACATGAAAGTTACATTTTTAGAGCTATATAATGAGGAGATTACTGACCTCTTGGCACCCGAAGAATCTCCAAAGTTCATTGACGACAAATCTAAGAAACCTATCGCTCTCATGGAAGATGGGAAAGGTGGAGTTTTTGTTAGAGGGTTAGAGGAAGAGATTGTGACAACTGCAAATGAGATATATAAGATCTTGGAGAAAGGATCTGCAAAACGGCGTACTGCTGAGACTCTTCTTAACAAGCAAAGTAGCCGTTCACACTCGATATTTTCTATTACAATTCACATTAAGGAGTGCACACCTGAGGGGGAAGAGATGATAAAATGTGGAAAGTTAAATCTTGTTGACCTTGCGGGATCAGAAAATATTTCACGGTCTGGGGCTAGAGAGGTATGCTCACATAATCATCAAGTAGTACATTCAACACAGTTGGAACTTTTTTGAGGGGAAGGAAAATTCTATACACTTGTAATGCCATCCCTTTAAAATTTCTCATTTTGGATTTTTGTCAAACCAGTTAACTTATCATCAGTTTTCTAATTATTACAGGGCAGAGCAAGGGAAGCTGGGGAAATAAACAAGAGCTTACTCACTCTTGGTCGTGTAATTAATGCACTTGTGGAACATTCAGGTCATGTTCCATATAGGTAATCATAACACATGATAAAATAGTTAGAACTGATCGCGTACATTTCAGAAAGCACTGTTTCTAGTACTTAGTTTATTGCTCAAAATATCAGGGACAGTAAACTCACAAGGTTGTTGAGAGATTCTTTGGGAGGGAAAACAAAGACATGCATCATTGCAACTATATCTCCTTCAATATACTGCTTGGAAGAGACATTAAGTACTCTTGATTACGCTCATCGTGCCAAAAACATCAAGAATAGACCAGAGGTCATTGATCTAATAACTATTTGATTTTTTTTCACTGCATAGAACCTGCTGTTTGTTGTTGTGGAAGCATTATTCTAGCCCCTGTTTGTAAGCTTAGTCAGCTGAAATTCCAAACATTATTATTCTTGAAATCATTTTCAGATTAATCAGAAGATGATGAAATCTGCAATGATCAAAGATTTGTACTCCGAAATTGACCGGCTAAAGCAAGGTATTATCTTGTGGAAATGTATTATTTCAGATAAAAGTCTACTTGTGCAGTAGTTGACCTGCTTTGCTTCTTATTTATATTCACCAGAGGTGTATGCTGCAAGAGAGAAGAATGGAATATACATCCCACGGGATCGTTATCTTCAGGAAGAAGAGGAAAAGAAGGTTCAATTATAAATGGTTTTTGTACAGTAAAAAATTTCACAAATGGGTTTATCTGCTGTTCTAAAATTTGACTATTCTCCACTTAATTCTTCCAGGCTATGGCTGAAAAAATGGAGCGCATGGAACTTGAATCAGAATCTAAGGATAAGGTTGCATTGTAAAGTTTATGAGACTTTATTGATGACACTCTTCTTAATTTTCATTCTAGAACTGAATTATTCATTGGCTTTGATAATGGATCAGCAAATAATGGAACTTCAGGAGCAATACAATTGTCAGCTACAAATGACTGGAGAATTAAGTGATAAACTTGAGAAAACCGAGGTACTTCCATGCATGTCATCAAAATAACTGGCATTTGGTATTGGCAAGATGCTAACATATTCCATTTCAAGTACAGCAAAAGCTTGAAGAGACTGAGCATTCATTATTGGACCTTGAAGAAAAGCATAGGCAGGCAAATGCAACAATCAAAGAAAAGGAATTCCTTATATCTAATCTCCTCAAATCTGGTAAGGCAAATAATTTCATACTATACGACTTTAATTTCTCATAATGCAGCAGTATGCTCCTATTAGCTCACGTAGAAAGACCTATTTATTAATATATTCTGACAGACATGTTATGTTATTTTCAGAAAAAGTACTTGTTGAGCGAGCACTAGATTTACGAGCAGAATTAGAGAATGCTGCCTCTGATGTGTCAGGCTTATTTTCCAAAATTGGTTTGTATTCGTAATTTTAATCATCACTCTACTTCCTCCAGATATCATCTTCTTTAAGATAATTAATATTTTCTGGGCATTTTTTGTTTCAGAACGTAAGGATGAAATTGAAGACAGAAACAGGATAGTGATCCAGAACTTCCAGTCCCAGTTAACACAGCAGCTAGAGTTATTGCATAAAACGGTTGCAGCTTCTGTTACCCAACAAGAGCAGCAAATAAAGGAAATGGAACATGATATGCAATCCTTTGTCTCAACAAAGACTGAGGTAAATAGATAAGATATGACCTCATTATATATTCAGTGTTTAGAAGTTTGACCCATTGGTGTTCTTGAAGGCTGCCGAGGAATTGCGGATGCGGCTGGGAAAACTGAAAAACACATATCATTCTGGTGTAAAAGCGTTGGACAACATAACATTGGAGTTGGATGGAAATTCTCAGTCATCTCTTACTGACATCAATTCTGAAGTTATGAGGAATTGCTCTTCTATGGAAGATGTAATTATTCTCTCCATATGAATTTTCTTTTCTGTTTTTCCTCCTCGGATGCCTTGTGACACATATTTCACCCATACAGCTTTTCATTAGGGTTGCTTCAGAAGCTGATAAGCTGCTCAATGATCTCCAAAGCAATCTGCACAAGCAAGAGGAAAAGCTAACTGCATTTGCTCAACAACAGCGTGAAGTAAGTTTTAGATTTGTATACATATCCATTCTTTAATCTTTCCCTTACCTTCATCACATATACGAGCCTTGAAAAGATGATGAGGGTGTATATAATATAATTTGTGTTGAATAGGCACATACCAGAGGAGTCGATACAACACGGTTAATCTCCAAAATAACAGTGAACTTCTTCAAGACTCTAGACGTGCATGTGGCCAACCTAAGTCAGATCATGGTAGAAGCACATACAGTAAACAATCAGAAATTGTCAGAATTTGAGATGAAATTTGAGGTGGGTATCCTCCACTTTATCCACATGACATGATTCTGGAAGTGTGCCTGCTTAGATTGCTTGTTTTTGCCTCTTGTAGGAATGTGCTGCCAATGAAGAAAGAGAACTGCTTGAAAAGGTGGCAGAGCTGCTGGCAAGTTCCAATAAGAGGAAGAAAAATCTGGTATATGTCAACTTAAATCCAAATAGATGAACACCTCACTGTTATCTTGGAGTTACCAATCTGAGCCTATCCTTTCCACTATTTAGGTCCAATCTGCCATATTCGATCTTCGGGAGAGTGCAAGCAGCCGAACCAGTAAACTACAGCAAGAAATGTCAACCATGCAAGTCTCCACTTCTTCTGTCAAGGCTGAATGGACTGCTCACATGGAAATAACAGAATCTCAATACATCAAGGACACTTCTGCAGTGGAAATTGGAAAGAAGGATTTGGAAGGGGTTCTAGAAAATTGGTATGGTCCTGTTTGTCATGATTCTGCTTCATTTCTGGTCTCTGTTGCAATACTTATAAACATATGAACATGCAGTTTGAAGATGGCAAATTTGGGAACAGAACAGTGGAAAAATGCACAGGAATCTGTGATTGGTCTAGAAAAGTGCAATGTTGCTTCTGTAGATTCTTTGGTTCGGTAAGCGTCCTATTTTTTTATATTTTACCATCACTTTACATTTATATCTAGCATCATCTTCTTGATTTCTCATCAGTTTCTTTGCACTGACTCCAAAAATCAGAAATGGGATGCAGGCGAGCCAAAATCTACGCTCCCAGTTCTGTTCTGCCTTGTCTGCTGCTCTTGAAGATGTTGACATTGCAAATAAGGACCTATCTTCATCCATTGATCGTGAGTCTCCAGTTTCATAACTTTCCCTACTAAGCACTTACAGAAATTTTAGCTTCAATTCTCTCATTAAAAAATGTTTGATCCCATTTAATTCTTAGAAAAAAAGCAAATATGAGTCACCCATATTATGTTCCTGTATCCTTCATGGTCATAGAAAAAGGCAAACAGGCGGAGACTGTATTTTCTTTCAATATTTATTTTCTTTTTGTTCCTGATCCATGCAGACTCGTTAAAGCTTGATCATGATGCATGTGAGAACCTCAGTTCCATGACCGCCCCTTGTCGTGAGGACCTGATGGAATTGAAGGGTGGCCACTATCACCAAATTGAGGAAATTACAGAAAATGCAGGAAAATGCCTTCTTGATGAATATGCAGTAAGTCTTCTGATATAAATTGCTTATCATGCACTCTTTTGTGGGAGTGGCTGGAGTGGGGTTGTGACAGAACTTCTCAGGCTTAACTGAAATCTCATTCTGAAATGCTGTGGAGGAGGAACTCCAGACATTTCCACTTTCCAGTTTGGCAATTTTCTCATCTTCCAGAAAAATGAAATTATGAGAAAATGCGGATTTTATGGAGAAAACACTGTCATAATGCTTGTGCTATTATGCTATCAACTCATAATCCCTGACTTTGTTCATTTAAGAAGATATGACTGAATTGTCACCCAAAAAAAAGATGTGTTTGAAAGACAAATGAGTCTATGGTTGTTTGTGTTCTTGTAATGCTTGTGCTATTGTGCTATCAACTCATAATCCCCGACTTTGTTCTTTAAGATGTGACTGAATTGGCCCCACAAAAAGATGTGTTGGAATACCAAATGATCTTTATGGTTCATATATTCTGCATTGGTTTTTATCTATAGGTTCTCTCATCGAAATTGTTTTTCACCCTAAATGGGATTCTTTCACAAAGAAATTCTCTCCATGTTACTGACTGAACTTTTCAACTTTACTTGATCCTGATAGCTGGATGAGCCTTCCTGTTCCACGCCGAGGAGAAGATCATTCTATCTGCCCAGCATTGCTTCCATTGAAGAGCTGAGAACTCCTCCTTTTGAGGAACTGCTCAAGCCCTTTTGGGATCTCAGATTATCAAAGCTGGCAAACGGAGATCTAAAGCTCCCCAATGGGTCATACGATGCCGCTGCTGCTGCTGCCGCCGCCGCCGCCCAGTCTGGGAGAGACCCAAGGTTCCCCCTCACTGCCATCAACTGAAGGGATATAGAACCTGGAGAAGAAACACTGAGCCATGTGTACATATATCAGTCATCCTTACTGTGAGGATGTTTCCCCTATACTCTCCTTATAATCCATCCATCCATCCATTGTGGTTCATATAATAGAAAGATATGAAGCATTCTTTAGAAAGAGTATAGGATAATTCCCAGCCAGGAATTTGACATATTCTTCCTCTAGTTTTCATTCAATTTTTATGGGTTTGTTGAGTTTATTGTACGTGTATTCTGCTATGGAGTGGTCAGTCTCAGCATTTCAAAGGCTGATGAATTCACCCAATGGAAAAGTGCACTTTGTGGTTCCATGTCCAGACTGAATGCAAATCTCTGCTCATATTTTCTCGTTTGGAGCCTCTTACATCCTTTACAAGGATATCATATCTTGCCTGTATAAGATGTTTTGATGGTGTTTCATTTTTCTGTGAAGCTAACATAAAAGCAAATGGGAAGTAACTGGACCACATTTTACACTATGACCATTTCACGTCCATTTATTTTAGGGAAAAACAGCAATGACTAATTATGTAAAAAATGAAGTGTTCTTGTAAGTCATATGTTGAGAAACACATAATATTAGCATTTTCTATATATGTACCTTCACTTCATAAGTGATTTTAGACAAACAGTTTACCACTCCGTACATCACATAAACCAGCTTTTTTTAAGTCATATTGCATAGTAAATTAAAACAAATAAAAATCAGTTTTAACTCTCGTGTCACAAGGATCCGAGTCCGACTCAGGAGCTTTTGGAAGGATCCAAGTTGGGTACTTAAGTAGGGATCTGAGATTCCAGTTCGGGTCTGACTCGGGTGTTTAAGTACCTGAGTCTAAATACGAGTCGTTTTATACCTAAAATTCGGGTTTGGGACGAGGAACCTAGACTCGAGTTTCGGATTCAGTTCCAATAAACCCGAACTTTGGATCGGGTTTGTACTCGCTCGAGTGGACTGGACTTCCTGTCCTTGGTCGGATACGGGTCTGTTAAAACCCACCCAACCGGAGGTTTTAACTAGCATCAGCACACCTGACACCCCATTTAGACCTTCCTTGAATACACGTCTGCGTCTAGTGCCGGTTCATGCACTTTATCTCATTAAACCGGTCGAATTCCAGTTTTAATAGAATTGCTACATTTATATGATTATCAAAAGATCCAGATTAATTAGCTTGATCGGATAAACACGCACGGCCATTTACACCAATAAAATTTAAAGAAAGGTATTTTTTTTCACTTGTTATAATATTTTAATTAAAATCAAGTGCGATATTAATATTGAAGGAAATATTATTGTATATTACATCATTTTTAAAATAAATGTATTCTTATTTGAAATATAATAAAATTTATAAATATATAATTGTTATATCAAATTAAAACTGTTCAAGTGATATAAGAATCATAAAAAATTATGAAATATTAAACTCAAATACTATAAAAAGTACAGATGGACGAATTCAGAAGAGGGATAAGATTCAGGGACTAGATCGGAATTTATGAAGATCCGGTTGAGAGAGTCGGTGCCCGACTAGAGAATTTCCCGACCCTAAAAAGTAAAACCCTTGCAAACTCCCCCGCCTGCCTGTGAGGGCGTAAAACCCCAATAACGCTTAACAGCCTTTCTCCTCTCCCTTGTAGGATTCCCTTAGCCTAAAAAGTAAAACCCTTACATTCTTCCTGTCCTCAATTCACATTAATTGATTACCGAGCTTCTGTTTTCTCTCTGATTTGGTGATTAAATCTCACCAGATATAGACGCTGAAGCCGAAAATCTTTTTTTTTTTTTATGTTATTGTGACCTTGTGGGAGGTTTGTAGCCTTACTTGGGTGTGAATCGGGGAATTGAGATGGATAAGCCGGGCGTTGTATCGTTCACCAAAGAACCCTTCATTGAGAAAATCGGACCCCGCAGAATGTGAGAAACCCGTGCTAAAATCTGGTCGCCATTTCTAACCCCTGCTATATTTTGGTCAGTGATCGGGTTTTTGCCTATTGCTTTTGCAGAAAGAGCATTGAATTCTCAAGCTTCTCGGCGTTGGAGATTAGCAAGGTTGCAGAAGTTCAGGTTTGGAGGGGCCAGTACTATGATTCCAATCGCAAGCCCATTGAAGGCGGCTTACTGGATCCTCGCATGGTATAATTTTTTCAAATCCACTTGATTTTTCAACTCACCAAAGATTCTCATGAGTGGCATGAGTTAATTAGTTAATGTGACATGGACGGGTGGATCCAATTCTGGCAGTTTAAAATTGTTCTGTGTTGAACAAATTCCTCCATTTAACATGAACTGCAGCACGTGAGCTTGCTTGGTTTATAAGCATATGAAGTTGTTCCTATCAGTAGTTATGGATTTTGGTAGTTGTTTTTCAGCTCAAAGTGCTCTATTTTTGGATTTTAGGGCCCTCCCAATAAGGCAGGCAGGTGCAATACATGCGGTGCTGACTTTAGTGGGTGTCCAGGACATTATGGCTACCTGAATCTGGTGTTGCCTGTTTATAATGTTGGGTTTCTTGGTAAAATCGTCGAGGTACTGAAGGCCGTATGCAAGGTACTGAACATATTATTGTTGCATTTCTCTTGCTAAAATCTTCATTTTATTCACATTGGTTTCTCACTATCCTTTTAAACAATACCTATTTGTCTTCTAATGTCCTTTCAGTCTTGTTCTCGTATCCTTTTGGATGAGGAAACTTGCAGAAAAGAGTTGAAAAAGATGACAAATCCCAAAAAGGATTCTTTGTTCAAGAGTGAACTGGCAAAAAAAATAATTGCAAGGTGTAAACCTGGAAAGTGTCGTCGCTGTGGGTATTCAAATGGTAATTTCCTATATCCTATTTTTGTCCATTTCCAGAATTTGCTTGTTAATGGGTTTCCATCACTGCATTTAATAGAAGCATAACTATTTGTTTAGTGATATAAAGTCATACTATTTGTCTCTTCAAATCCCAAATTCTTAAATTCATTCTATTCAAATTTGAGGCTGACTGGTAGATGATCTTTTAAAGAAAAAAATGATCCAGCCAAAACTAGTTGTTTTATTTTTCTTATGGATGGGGTTCATGCATTATTTGATGCTCTAGCTTATGTGGGAATGGCAACTAGTTAACATAGTCTAAACTTCACAATCTGAGGTAGGCAGAGAAAGGAGGAGGGGATGGCTCCCTTGACTCAGGAATTTATAGGTAACTCTGTATGTATTTTAGTATATATTTACCCAAAATTTGCCACATTAGCTTAATTTGCACCCCCCTAAATTCAAGCTTTTGTTTTCCTATCTCCTATTGATTTTCACCTCCATGAGCATAATTTCTAGATTTGTCCTTGGATGTAGGCACCTTATACATTCTTTTATTTATCATGTTTGTTTCTTTCACATTTTAATATACGTGCCAAGAATAGTCAGCAGTTGGAACTTGGAACATGTAAACTTCTACGAGTTTATTTTGCTTTTGTTCTTCATTATTTACTCATGTGATATTATTAACATTTTGGAAGATGGTGCTTAGTTTTGTTATTTTTTTCTTTTTTTTTTCGAAATACAGGTATGGTGAAGAAAACTCCAGCTGCCATTAGCTTTATTCATGACCGGTCTAAGATTAATGATGGCAGCATTAATGGACGGAGAGATGCAATTTCACACACGAAAGAGTCTAAGCTTCCCATTAGTGGAGCCTCTGATATCCTTAATCCTCAGGATGTTCTATCACTTCTTGAAAAGATACCTGATGAGGTGCAATTTTCAGTCTTTTTACTATTTTGACACTTCTCTTTGGAGTAGTATATACAATTTTTGGTACATGGTAGATCCATATTTGAACATGACAAGATGCTTGTATGTTTGCAGTGAACTGGATTTATCCTCTAATGGGTACATAAATGTGTTAGAGGATTTGTATAAAGATGTTTCAGTATCATGTCTGTTTATTTTGGAGTTACAATTGGAAAAATGAACTTACTATGCCCAATAGTTAGTTTTGGAGGCAGTGATGTTGTAGAAGCTCCACTAAGCCTGAACATGAAATGCTGTTGTGTTGACTTGAAATCTGGAACATTACTGCATCTTATTGCCAGGATCAGTACTTTCTCAGGGAGAGACCCATGGTTCTGCAGAACCACATAAAACTCATGGGATTTCTGCTTATGTACAAATGATACTTATACCTTTTCTCCCCTGGAAATGACAGAAAATTTTCATCTGAAATGATGTCCTCATAGATATCCTTTATCTTATCTAGTATGCCAGCAATGGAGTTATTTTTTTCCTCTATGCAGGATTGTCAGCTTCTTAATATTATTGATAGGCCAGAGAAATTCATTATCAATACCATACCTGTGCCCCCGATAGCTATCCGCCCGTCAGTCATGCTGAATGGAAATCAAAGGTCTATTTTCACAATAAGAATCCATAAATTCTCTTGATCTTTTCACTCCTAATATTTTGAGCTTTTAGACATAAATTCTTGGTGACTTTCCTTTGTATTTAGTATTTCTTCTTTCAATTGCAGTAATGAAAACGATATCACAGAGAGGTTGAAGAGAATTATTCAAGCTAATGCTTCTCTGAGTCAGGAGTTACAGGAATCTAGACCTCTGGTATATGGCTATATCTAGTTCTTTTCTTTTGTGAAGCAGCTGCTAGGAAGTCCGAAAGATTGGGATGTAGAATTTATATTTTATTTGATTAATACCCATGATCACCCTAAACCCGTGTTCAGATTGGGTGGGAGAATCTCCAAGCAGAGGTTGGCCAGTACATAAACAGTGAGGTCCGTGGTATCCCAATGTTCGGTCCATTTTCTGCTCAACAAGCGAAACCCTTGGCTGGTTTAATTCAGCGTCTCAAAGGGAAGCAGGGACGATTTCGGGGGAATTTATCTGGTAAGCGTGTTGAATTTACTGGAAGAACAGTTATATCGCCTGATCCAAATCTGAAAATCACTGAGGTAAGACTATGCACAAATTATCAAATGGCTTTTATCCTTCTCAATTCCATTTCTTCCTTCAGTTCTTATTGTGTTTTAAATGTATCTGTGGTGAACTATTGGGTTCAGGTTGGGATTCCAATCCTCATGGCTCAGATCTTAACTTATCCTGAAAGAGTTAACCATTACAATATTGAGAAGCTGAGGCAGTGTGTCAGGAATGGTCCATTCAAGTACCCTGGTGCAAGGATGGTTACGTATCCTGATGGTGAAAGGAAGTAAGCTTTGTATAACTTCTAACTTTAAAAGGTTTAGATTCACTTCAATTTTTTTACAGGCATGATTTTCAAAATGCAAATTACTTTACAGGGGTTTGCAGGGCAGTTATAGAAAACGTATTGCTGATGAGTTGTCATTTGGCACCATAGTAGACCGTCATCTTGAAGATGGAGATGTCGTTCTTTTTAACAGACAGCCAAGCTTGCATAGAATGTCAATTATGTGTCATCGGGTGATCTTCATTAGCAATTATACTGCATATGTGCAGTTGAATCATTTTTACATTTTGTAGATTGAAATTTCTTATTTTATGTCAATAGGGAAAGATCATGCCATGGAGGACACTTAGATTCAATGAATCTGTTTGCAACCCTTACAATGCTGATTTTGATGGAGATGAGATGAACATGCATGTTCCTCAGACAGAAGAGGCTCGTACCGAGGCTCTCTTGCTAATGGGGGTAAGTTCATCAAAGCTCATTTATTTCTTTCTAATATATGTTTAATATATTTTTGAAAATTTGGAGTTTTGGTTCCTCAGGTGCAAAATAATTTATGCACACCAAAAAATGGAGAGATATTAGTGGCATCTACTCAAGACTTTTTGACGTCGTCCTTTCTAATAACCAGAAAGGACACATTTTATGATCGTGCTGCCTTTTCACTTATATGCTCTTATATGGGAGATGCCATGGATCTTATTGATTTGCCAACTCCGGCCATACTTAAGGTGAGCCAGACAGCTATAAAATTAGAATTTATTGCATGTGTAGAAGCATAGATTCCTTCTCTCTTATATGTTAACATATAAATATCCAATGTTTTCTAATAAACTGATCTTTGCAGCCAATAGAACTCTGGACTGGCAAGCAATTATTTAGTGTATTACTTCGGCCTAATGCACGGACAAGGGTGTATGTGAATCTTACAGTCAAGGAGAGAACCTATACCAAGCCCAAAAGTTCCACAGACAAGGAGCTGGAGACAATGTGCCCAAATGATGGGTTTGTGTATTTTCGCAACAGTGAGCTTATATCTGGCCAGCTTGGAAAGGCTACTTTGGGTTGGTCATTTTTTATTGAGTGCAATTTAGACAATTTTACTCCATTTGTAATATTTTATTTCAGAAAGATAGCTAAATTATTATTAATTTTCTTTTTCCAGGTAATGGGAACAAAGATGGTTTGTTTTCAGTTCTACTAAGGGACTATAACCCGCATGCAGCTGCTTCCTGTATGGGTCGCCTTGCTAAACTGAGGTACTTGTCAGCTTCTGTAACATTTTTGGTGATTGTTTCTATGCCTACCATATTTTAGTTGATACCATACTCAAACATTTAAGTTTCTTCTCGCTTGTATTCCACATACTGTATTCCTTCATAATTTCTCTATTGGCTATATAAAACAGTGCTCGGTGGATAGGCAACCATGGGTTCTCAATTGGAATTGATGATGTTCAACCTGATAAAGAGTTGAATGCCAGGAAAAGTGAGACAATTTTGAATGGTTGCAATAGTTGTGATGAGAAGATAGAATTGTACAGTAAAGGAAAACTGCAACTTCAGCCTGGTTGTGATGCTGCCCAGACACTTGAGGCTGTAATTACTGATATCTTAAACCAAATTCGAGAGGAAACTGGGAAGGTGAGTATCTTCTGGATCGTTAGATTCTCATTCCTGTGACATAACTCTTGATAGCCTATCTCATTTTCACATTCTCTTGTTCATTTTTTTGGCAGATTTGCATGAAGAAACTACATTGGAGAAACAGTCCATTAATAATGTCACAGTGCGGTTCAAAGGGATCTCCTATTAATATTAGTCAGATGATAGCATGTGTTGGTCAACAGTCTGTAGGGGGACGCCGGGCTCCTAATGGGTTCATTGATCGTAGCCTTCCCCATTTCCCAAGACAATCAAAAGCACCTGGTGTAAGTTCAGCAATAGAGTCGAGGCAGTCTGGTTGTTCAGTCTTAACATTGAGATAGAGTAGGTTGTTCACTAGTTTAATCAGTTTATGCGTTTGTGGAACATTACATATGTGTTAGTGACATGAATGAATTCAAAGGGTGCAATATTCTTCTCCTTTTTCTTGGAGTAATTTAAGAGATGCAGTCTCATTGTATGATGGCCTACCAATTGGGGGGTTTTATGCATAAGATAATTATTTGTTGTACATTTATGATACCGATATCCTCTCATAAATCAATTACTTTCTATGCAGGCAAAAGGATTTGTTGCAAACTCGTTTTACAGTGGTTTGACTGCTACAGAGTTCTTCTTCCACACTATGGGAGGACGTGAAGGCCTAGTGGATACGGCTGTAAGTTTGTATATTTTTAGGATAAGCCATTTAGAACATAGAATATAAGTTGGGGTCTGAAGAAAGTTTTCCTGGGGCTCTGACCTTTCAGAATAATGCAGGTGAAAACAGCCGACACAGGTTATATGTCTCGGAGACTTATGAAATCACTGGAAGATTTATCAATTCAGTATGACAACACGGTAAGGAATGCAGGTGGTTCTATAGTCCAATTTTGTTATGGTGATGATGGGATGGACCCAGCTCAGATGGAAGGCAAAAGTGGATTCCCGCTGAATTTGAATCGAATGTTCATGAAAATGAAGGTTCAAGCCCAACTTATCCTATCTTTTTCCAATTTTGTAGTTATATAAACTGGACCTGAAATTGAATGTGCCATACATGAATTGTGAATCTAGTAGCATCTGTGCGGATTTCATAATAAAAATGCTAACTGAATGATAAAAGAGAGATGATGCAATCCAAGCAACTACGCAAGTCCAGAAAAGCAAGTACCCTACTTCATTGAGTTGGACAAGCTCTTGTTAGTTTTGCCCTATGTATAGATCTCAATTTTTTATGTCGGTGTTGTCTGACTTCTTTTCCAATTGATTACTAATCTCTAGGCCATATGTCCTCCTCGACAAGACAAGTATCTATCTCCAGCAGAAGTGTCAACTATTATAGAGGAGAAAATACCAGAATCTGAAATTTCTCTTGATGGGACCTCCTTTGATGCATCTGGAGCCTTCAGAAAATCATTGAAGTCCTTCCTTCTCAAAGAAAATGAGAAAAGGGCATTGATGGCTAAGTTGGGTGAAGAAAATTATGAAAAGGAATATTCTGAGGCTTTTAATCTGGTTGCTGACAAAATTAGTGGTGTAACTGAAAAACAACTTAAGGTAAGTAACCTAACAGCTCCTTTTTTCAGATGAATTTTGGAGTCTTTTGTTGTAATCTGTTTCTTATCTCCTCTGAAATCTAAATGTTGTGCTCTCTTTTATTTATCGCTAGGGATTTATTGATGCCTGCATGTCTCGTTATTATCAAAAAAGAGTTGAAGGTGGAATGGCTATTGGAGCCATAGGAGCTCAAAGTATTGGAGAGCCAGGGACTCAGATGACTTTGAAAACCTTCCATTTTGCTGGAGTTGCTAGCATGAGTATCCTTTAATTGAGGTCATTGACTTTTGGGCAGTTTGTTTCACAAAGACACATTTTGTTCTGATGTATGTTTTTAATAGCTCTTTCTTTTGTTATATATCATGCTTCCTTAACCATCTACCAGATGTTACACTTGGAGTTCCTAGGATCAAAGAGATCATTAATGGATCTAAGAAAATACTCACACCCATCATTACTGCAGAACTAGATCGGGATGACAATGTGAATGTTGCCCGTGTCGTAAAGGGCAGAATTGATAAAACAGTTTTGGGGCAGGTATATAGTGTTTTCTCCCCATTTTCCTAGAAAGTGAACACCATTATGTTTGTGCTGCAAAAGAACTTCTCTCTAAATGATATGCAAATTCCCTTCAGATCCATCTGCAGCCTTTTTAGTAAAGGCTTTTATTCTTGGATTGGTGTTGCTAATTTAATGATTAAAAGGTCGGGATGATATGGCATTTTCAATAAGTATTTTTGGGCAATTGTTTGGGACTATTCCTGCATTAATTCCATGAAATTAGGACATGCTTAACTGACGATACTTCTCCTCAGAAAGAAAGGCATGCTCCACTGAGCCACTCTATGGAAAGAGATTAATACTTTTTAGAACCATGATTAAAAATCATTTGTTTATTTTAGTGAATGAATTTCGCTTGTCATGCAGATATCTAAGAGCATAGAGATTGTTCAGACTCCAAGGTCAGGTTCAGTTGTTATCAAACTGGACATGAATAGAATTGAGGAGTTACATTTGAACATAGATGCTAATACTGTGAGGGAGTCTATCTTGCTAACTCCAAAAATCAAACCAAAACAACTGGTGATGTTTCTTTGTTTAGATTTAATAAATGGTTTCTTTTTTCTTTCTTTCATGTTATCATTCAGTTAAAATAAAATCTGTTTTGTTAAACAGCAAATAAAGGTTCTCGATGCTCGAAAATTGGAGGTTGTTCCTTCAGTCAGTCAAAGTAATTTCCACTTTGCACTCCATGCCCTTAAAAATGCTCTCCCAATGGTTATAGTGAAGGTGAGGTGGCTTAATAAGTACTATCAAATGCTTGTCAGGGAAAGCACATATTACTTTTTATTTGTATCTGATTGTTAGAGATTGTCAATTTGCTCCTGCTGACAGGGTATCAAAACGGTAGAGAGGGCTGTTGTTAACAAAGGAAAAGAAAAGTACAGAGATAAGAATGGGGAAGAAAATGAGAGAGAGAAGTACAGCCTTGTTGTAGAAGGGTGGGTTTTTTAATCTTTCCTTTTTCATGCTCCATCTTATTACACGATTTTACTTTTGGGACTGATCTTTTCTATACTTGGTAATGTTTGGAACTTTCTTGTTTTGCTGCATTTCATGCTCTATATGGCACCAAGAAGATTTCATTTAGTTTCCATTTTCTCATGCAATTTGGTACCGGAACAAAGATTTATTATAATCATTTTATTTTGTGGACATTGACCTAATAACAATAGTACGGGTCTCAAAGAAGTTATGGGCATTGAAGGAGTCAATGGTCGGAAAACAAAGAGCAATCATATTATGGAGATACAACAAATACTAGGGATTGAAGCTGCAAGAAAGTCCATCATTGATGAAATACAGTTTATTATGTCTAATCACGGAATGAGCATAGATATCCGTCACATGATGCTTCTAGCTGACTTGATGACATCCCGGGTCAGTTTCTACTCAGTTCATGCCTTTTATACGTACGTAAACACATGAATTTCATCTTTGTAATGTTAATGTCTTGATTGATGGATCTCTTAATGCCATTGCAGGGTGAAGTTCTTGGAATTACTAGAAATGGCATACAGAAGATGGACAAGAGTGTGTTGATGTTGGCTTCATTCGAGAAAACGGCTGATCACCTTTTCAATGCTTCTTCAAGTGGAAAGGCTGACAAAATTGAAGGAGTTAGCGAGTGTATAATCATGGGGGTTCCTGTGCAACTTGGAACTGGAATCCTCAAAGTGATACAAAGGTACACAGATCTGTTTCCAAGCATTACTTCATATGTAGACATAAATATGCATTTGATGCATCTAAACACATTTGTAAATACTAATATTTTATTTCATACGCAGACATAAATATGTATTTGATGAATCTATATATTTGTAAATACTAATATTTGGATGGTGAAGTTAGTGCCGACATGCACAAAGCACTACATATATTATAAAATTCTAATCAATATCTTTGTTTAGGTATATTGAGGCATGCCCAACTAACTCTAATGGATTCCTTGCTGATTTGGTTGATCTTTATTTTATTTTATTTTAATTTCTTTTCTTTTTCTCCAGGGCTGAGAAAATGGAGCAGAAACACGAATCAGACCCCATCGTTTCCAAGATTTTGTAGCAGCCGCATGAGCTAGCTTATTGAGATCATTGAGTGGAGTTTTTTGCTCAGGTATGAAACAGCTGATGGGCTCATATCTCTTCTGCTAGGCTGTCTCTCTTTATGCTTCATTTATAGGTCATGGTCGGGAAACCAGGATAAGTTATACCCCGGATTTGTCATCTTCGGTAGCCAAGGGCACTCAAGAAGATGCTGGTCCATATCCCTCATGTATAAACCCTTGATGGGCTGGCAATATACGAATCAGTTTCTCAACCTCCACCTTCCATAGGCAGAAAGCGTCTATAGAGCTGTATGGATCTCATGTGATCATCACAGGATCTGCAACTGTCAACTGTGATTTGGATGAGAATTTAGGCCCTTTGTAAGGTGGCAGAGACTTCATTTATTTTAGATTAAGGGACAAGGAAAGAATTGGGATAAGGCATATATATATATATAGATATGAAGTTTATAAAGAGAATTGAATCTATAGTCTCTTGATGTTTAGTAAATCTCTAACAAAAAACAACTTAGATCGTCACGCGGCCTATGATTTAAAGCTTCTGCTCAGATTTGCATGGAACGTGAACACCCAAGAAACAGTCTAGGATCTAAAACTTCACTTCCTTTCTCTGCATTATTCTTTCCTCCTAAGAGATGAGAGTCAAAAGAATGACCATTAAAACTCCATGCCATCAAGAGAAATTGGTTACATTGTATGCATAGAGACTTAATTAGATATTGGAAGGAGCTTTTAATTAGATCAGGTGGCAGGTTTGCCCCGAGGGAGATTACCGGTTTACAAAGTCCTCCGGGTCCATGAGGGCTGTACCTGTCATCGGATTCCTCCGGGTCCATTAGGTGTGTGCCTTTGATCGGATTTACTCGGATTCTTTTTTTGCTCGTCATTTTTTGTCTTAAAAACCTTGGCCAGGCTAGAAAACAAAATCATAGCCACCCGATTGACAGGCAAACAAACCCACATCAGAATTGATATAAAATAATTCGAAAAACAAACTTAATACAAATGGAATTTCCGCAATTATATTCTAATTCTCACATTTAAAATTTTTTATCGGGTAATTAGCTTTATTTAGTTAGAAACTTATTAAGTTTCCAATATGTTATTAAATTGTACAGTTAGATTTATATTAAACTTATAATATAAATAGGAATAAATAAATTTTAAGTATAAGTATATTATTTAAAATTAATATTTATATGTAATTTATATATAATGGTATGTGTACATAAAATTATTTAATTTTCATAAGCTAATTTTAATGTATATAAATTGCTACTATATATAAAATTCTAATTATAATAAATTATTATGAATTAACAAATTACTATTATTATATATAAAATAACTTGTAAATAAAATTAGAATTTTCTATTTATATAAATATTTCCTGTATTATAAATTTGTAAGTTGATATTGGTAGTATTGCATACAAATATAATTATTTTTATTTATATAAATTAATTTTATTGCATAAAATATCTACTATAAATAAAATTAAAAAAAAATGTAATTATATAAAATAATTTTCATTATATAAATTAATATTGTTATATATAAGTATTTAATTAAAATTTTATAATTATATAAATATTTATTGTATTGTAAGTTTATATAATTATACTAAATTATTTAATATGCATAAATTGATTTTAATACACATAAAATTGCTATTGTACATAAAATTTAAAAAGCTTAATTATATTAAATTATTTTGAATTAAAAAAATAATATTATTATAAATAAAATAAATTTAACATAAAAGTATTTTTTATAATTATAAAAAATATTTATTGTAATTTAAATTTATACTTTGATCAAAAAAATTAACATAGTATTTAATTAAACTAAATTATTTAGTTTATATAAATTAATTTTAATACACAAAATGAATAATGTATACACAATTTAAAATTTGTAATTATAGAAAATAATTTATTGTACATAAATTAATATTGATGTTTAGTAAATAAATTAATCTTTTCTGCCTATTTATATAATATCAATTACTATACAATTAAATTATTAAAATTTACTATAAATAAAATGATTATTTATTAAAATTTTACATAAAAATAAAAAAAATTATCATAAATTTTTATGTGAAATTATATTATAAAAATAATTACAGTAAATTATATAAATTCATATAATTTTAAAAAATTGTATGCTATGTATATGATATTTACAAAATTTATATTTCATAATAATAATAATAATTTTTTTATAACTAATTTATACAATATAATTAAAATTGTAAATCAACAACATGAGATGAGCAAGATTAGAACCGAACCCGGGATTCTAGATGTCGGATCCGATTCAGGTTGGTGACCGGGCATATTCGATTATGATTCCGGATGCCGTGTCGATCCAAATCGAGCATATAACGTAAGCCAAAGTCGACCCGATTTGAGAATCGGGTTCTGATTACCTGTTACTAATTTGAGTCAGACTCATACGAGCATAACACAAATTTGGTCCCGGTGATCGGTGATCGGGCATACCTAAATCGAGTCCCACATGTGTGGGCGAACTCGTCTTGGGCCCCAAGTGATAGGGCAGTCCCAACTCGAAAACTGGGCCTTCTATGTCCAAGTGAATCCAATTCAATAATTGGATCTAGTCGAGTTTGAACTGTGAATGTGAAGAGCAAAAAAAAATCTAGGAATGTGAACTAGAATCGGGCATCGTGATTAGATCGTATCGGAAATCATTTTCTAAAAAAGAAATTAAGATTTTTGGAAATATGGGTTAGAGTAATTGGTATTTAGTGTGCATGATTTAAATTATCAAGAATATATGAATAGGGTAAAAATATAATTTAAAAAAATATAAAATTATAAAAAAAAAAGAAGAAAAGGGGCTCCAAGTCAATCATAATATTTGACCCGACTCGAGTTTCTCCCCTTCATCCACTCCTAGAAACACTTCTTGAAAAATTTGATTGCACGCATCAGAAAAATTAATTAAATCGACTCAATTTTTAACTAAATTGCACGTAAGGAACCCTATATTTGAGTTAACAACTCTCATATTTATTTTTTTATAAAAAATAATTAATCTATAATTTTCTTATTATATCAAATTTCTCTAAAAAAATTGGAAAACCCATTCTTAAATACGCTCTTGAAATTTGAGTGATGGACCGAACAATTCTATCTCACCCGACCACCAAATTATGTAATTTTTATATAAAAATACTACTAAAATTCTACTATTAAGTTTTGTGGCTAGGTCCTGAATAGCGGTTGGAAATCACTACACATGAGAACTGTTTTCCCAACCCTATTTCTGGGACATAAAATATGAGCCTCATCGCTCATATTGACTCCCCTGAGTTGTCCCTATAAAGCCTGCTCCCTCTCTATCGCTAGCCAACCACAGAAATTCTCTTTTAATACTAGTATACTCTATTTTTAAGTGACCCGACTTTTAAAAATCATAACTTTCGATTCTAACCACCAAAATTAGTGATTATGATGACATCAAAACCATTGTGAAGTCAGGCTTTCCAACCCACCTCTTTTTGACACTGAACTACATTACTGACATGGGCACAATTTATTAGTAACCTCCAATGATAAAAAATAGATCATTCAATTCTTGAGCTGACCTTGACGTCCCCAATGGCCAAACATGACTCAAAATAATTCTAGAAACTACTCTCATTCCCCTCTAACCATCCCCATCAACCCCTCAAGTTGAAGGTAAGTCTTGTGGCTATGAAAATTTTGAAAATTTCTAGTTACGCCACAATTTTTAATATACTTTGTAAATTGCATTTTTTAGGCAATTGGTACCACTATTTTAGTTAATTCAAGAGGTCATGGACGCACAAGTTAGTTAGCTTTCCAACCCCACCAACGTCATCGATTGACTCATTGTCTCTTGAGAGTTTTTGCCATTTTACCATACTGTGTCGTTTTATGACAAAGGCACAAACACGACCAAGACCGCACTGTTTCAGATGTGACCGACCGAAACATGACCGTAGAGACCTAGAGAATATGCTAAGGATCATGTTAGAAAGTAAAGATGTCAAAATACAATTTTAGGAAAATGGGAACCCAAAGGAAACTCATTAGAAGTATAATGACCTAAAAAGAAGTGTTAAAAAATTTAGGGACCTAAAGTGGTAGCTTGAGGAAGATTAGGGACCTAAATGGAAGTTTGGAAAACTTTAGAGGTAAAATGGTCAATAATATAAAGTTTGGGGCAATAAATGTAATTTTTAAGACTTGTGGATCTAAATGAGTCCAATGCATAATATAGAGACTAAAATGGAAAGTTTTAAATGTATAGGCTCCAAAATGGAGGAACGGGACAAAAATGAGCATTTTGGTAAGTCATGAAAAATTAAACACTGAAAGGTAATTTTAGAAAAATTGAATGTATAAGTTAAGAGTTAGAGATTTAGGGGCATTATAATGAATATAGCCAAATAAGCTATGAATCTTGGATTTATGAATGATTATAAAGTGGGTAGTATAAACGGTTCGTTGACACGTAAATCGAGCAAAATGGATTCGATGGGTAAAATAATAATTTGTGGAAAATTACAAGATAATACGAGAGATAACGAGGTGAACCAAATATGACCATGGTTGTAAGCTCGGTTTCTTCATGATGAGAAAGCTGGAACAGGAAACCAAAATTTTTTAAGAAAATCAAGGATCCAAGTGGTTTGAAATTAATGAATAAAAGTCAAAATAGAAAATTGGGAAGCCACAAGGGACCAACAACAACCCAAAATTTATAAAAAAGAACCATAAATTGAATTGGAGGTAAAAACCGAACTGGTTAATGGTAAACCAGACATGAACTAGATTGAACTAAGTTGAACCGTAAATAACAAGTTCAAAGATTGATTTTTCTAGGTGACTTAAAAATGTCAAATTGGGAAATTAAAGTCACTAATAGTTAGAAAATAAATTTAGAAGAATTTAGAAAACCATTCGAATCGAGCATGAACCGGTCGATTTTCAATTTCGGGTCATCGAACTCGGTCCAATCGAACTGGTCAATGGTTTAGTCGGTCAAAAAACCACATGCCATGTCACACCCCAACCCGGTTTGGTTAGAAGATGACACTATTCCGAACCGGATAGAACCGGTCTGATCAGGTTCAATGGCAAAAATCAGCTGGTTCAAGCCTGATTTGACCAGCTTTTCCAAAATTAAAAATTTTAAATTAATCTAAATTCATTTTCTATTTAATGGTGGCTTCAATTTCCCAATTTGAACCTTTTAAGCCATCAAGAAAAATGAATTTAGAAATCAGTTCAATCTGGTTCATTTCTGATTCACCCTGAACCGGTCTGATTTTCTCTTCTCATTTGTCCCAATGTTCTTTTCCATGATTTTTATGACTCTTTGAGTCTCATTTTACCTTTTCTTTATCGGTTAAGGTTTGTGAACCAGTTCGGTTTTCTCTTTTAAAATGACCGATTCTTTTCCCAGTTTTCTTATCTTTAAAGGACAGGGTTTACAACTCTCCCCTCCTTTTAGGGGTTTTATCCCCAAAACTAAGTCAACAATCATTTACATCGGGAGTGACTTTCCTTGATGTGCTCCTGGGGTTTGCTCGACATGTTATCACTTGGTTATTTCCTTCACTTAGTCCTTTAGCCATGTACTTGAGAAGTCTTTCTCCCTTTCTATTTTCCAATCACTCCACGGAGTGTATCACTTTTAGTCATGTCCAAACTACCCATCCCAAGGTACCTCCTTAGGTCTACTTCTTACTCTACTTAGGGTAAGACTCTTCTTTATAAGGGTTCTTATTCATGTCATTGGGTTGGACATTCCATATATATTTGATCGTCCCCATTTTCAACCATTTCCTAGATTGTTGATGCTTTTAGTTTAGCATCCTTTAGGACTTTTTATTCTTAACCCGATAGGTTTTGATATAATTTCTTCCTTATCTTTTTTTGGCTATTCCTCCATTGTTGGTTTACTACGACTTCGGTTCCATTTCCTAGATTTGACTAACGAACTCAGTCTTACTTGGGCCACCTTTCTTGGGACTGTTGGCACTACATGTCCTTTACAGCATAACCTGTTCTGGAAATATCTTTGCTCATTATGGTTCCAGAATGTGTATCCTTTATAACGGTCTATGCCTTTCCATCCACTTAGGAGTCATATGGCTTCGTTCCTTCGTATTACTTGGTAGTGTTTCCTAACTACCTTTTATGTCGTTCAATTGACCTTCAAAATTTTTAACATCAGGATCGTGTCGGTTTCTCTTTATCTACTCATTCTTCACCAACATTTCTATGGTTTTTCCCTTGGTTCCAACCATAGGTTCTCTGATAGCTTACCAACACATTGGGATCCTTTCTCACTTATGTCCTTCCTCAATTACATTGGTGTCTTTTATTCAAGGGCTTTCTTTTTCTACATCATTTCTTGCTTGCTTATGACCATTTTTCCATTTCTTATTCCAAGTTGACCCCTTTTCGATCTACGTATTGACTCCTTATTTGGGGAGGTCTCCCTTTTATGGTTTTCATTATCTACTATGTTCTTTAAGATAGAGACTTTCCTCTTTAGGATTATACCTTTACCATTCCTCGAAGGCTCCTCCCCTTTATCTCCTTATGCTCCTCTCTACCTTGGGGCATTTTCCCACTTTTAATCTTTCCTTGTCTTGAAATTTTCCATTTCATCCCTTTTTCCCTATTTGAGGAACTTCTGATTACCGGTCTTATTTCATATACTCTACCCTATGCCCATCCGTTCACTCTGTAGGCTTCATTAAGTGAACGTGGACCACAACCAATCTTGATATCAATGGTCATTTCCTTTAACCAATCCTTAACACGAGGGCTTGCTTTTCCAAGGTTCCTTGGATGTGCTTTCCTTTATTTCCTTATTATGGGTAGTCCATCCATCTCTTACTTGTATGACCTCTTTTGATGGTATCTTCCCATGTACGCATTCCTTGGGTTTAACTTACTTTTTGGGCCCTCATGAGTACTCTTCCTTTGTACTTGATCTTCACATTTCAACTAGTATTGCCTTTACAAGCTTACCCTCTCTTCCTACTTTAATTTGGTCCATCACTTCTTCGTTGGGGCATATACTTCCCTAGGACTTCCTTACTAGATTGGTTTCATCCTTTTTCGCCTGACCTTTGAACAACTTTATGACATCCTTTGATGTCGTCCTTTTCTGCTTACCTTCTCTTTTGAAATCCTGAGGACACGTCTTTTGCACCCTACCATCATTCCGACTTACTTCCCAATACCAGTTTTATTCCTTTAGGGAGGCATTCAAATCCTCCTTGTCTCTTGATCACCTTGTGATATACTTACTTAACCTCATGGTTGAGTTTGGCTGTTAATCCGTTCTCGACCATTAATCTCTTTAAGGATTTCTTCATCCTTCTTTTCCAATGTTTGGCCTTTTCACTTCTCCCTTCTTCATCGAGCTTAAATCCATGGTTCTCCCGAGGGTCAGTTCGTTAACTGCCTCGTCCTTGCTATTTTATTGTCCAACTGTCGGAGGCAGCTATCTCTAGAATTCACTCGTCCTTGATGCCCATCCTATTGGCCTTCTTATAATTTAATCTTTACTACTTCTCGGTCCTTCTTAGGGTATCGTTTATTCTCCTTGACCATCTTGTGGTTACTAGTTGCTTTCTTTCTCTAGGTTCATTTGAAATCTCTATTTGGCTCCTTTGCTTTTCCAAAATAGGTCACACTTGCTATTCCGAGACATATTTAACCACTTAGGCCCCATTTTGTGGTTGCTTATTTTGGTTTATGCCTCTTATGATCCACTTGTTGGTTCCTTAACTTGGAAATTTCCCTTTTTGTTCCTTATCCTCTCTTCGAGGAGTTCCTACTTATGGGTTAGTTCCTTGCACTCCACGTTATGTCTAGCTGCCCATCAATGGTCCCTTCAAGGGGCCCTTAATCGTATACATCCTTCCAACATTCCCTTTCATAGAATGTTTCTTCTCCTCTTCACTCTTGTCGTATCATACCCCAGAATTACCGGAGGGCGTTTTCCGCGTTTGCCTCTTTCTGAGGGGTTTTAGATGCACTCTCCTTGTGCCTTACTTTTCTTCTTTGTTGTCTTTCATTCAGCTTGTTCTTCTTAGAGGTAACTCAATTCCTCTTGGTTTCTTAACTACTGTACGAGCGCTTTACTCAATCCATTATGGTCCTTAGGTTTTCCTCCCATTCCTCCTGCATCTTTTGATACTGCCTTCCCTTTCTTAGATTGATCCTATTCTTTAACTCTGTAGAAGCATTGCTTCCCTTATAGTAGACCCACTATGAGCATACTCTTTTATTTTTCCCTATCCTTGGTTAGGGTATGCCTTTCTGATGACTCCCTTTCTAGGTAAGCTTTTTGTTCCTTTTTGGAAACTTCCTTCCTAGTCTTTTGTCTCGTCTTGTTGCCTTGTTACTCCGTGTTTCCTAGTTCTTGTGGGGGCACTATTTAGGTTAACTATCTTAGGGTTAGTGTTAACTAGAGGTGACCTGTTGTCTTCCTCCTTAGATGGCCTTCTCTCTATCTATTACTCCGGTCCTAATTGGTATACTCCAATCTGTTAGTTGTACTTGTTGTTAACAGGGGGAAACTAACTTTTAAATAAAGAAAATAGTATTTATTTATTAAAGGAGGTAGTTTCTTGTCATACTCGGCTTATTACAGGAATTTTGCACTACTTCCTAGTCCCTTGGCATCATAGGTCAGGATTTAGCCTCTAAATGGTTTTGAGATTCATGGTTTGAGGGCTCTGATGAACTGGTTGATGTTCATCCATACTCTCGTCGACTTCTATGCTAGGACAAACTTCATGTAATACCTCAAGTTTGTACCTTCTTAGCACCTCAGCCTCGCACTCATAAGTTCACCTCATCCATTGAGAAGGGTTAAAGTTGTATTGAACTGGTGGGGGTGCCTAGTGGACTTTCATAAAGGTTGTGTGAGCATCCCAATAGTTATCCCAAACCTCCTTCTTAGTTGGAGTCCTTTTTTGTTGTCTCGGGGCTAGAGGGGGTGTCGAATTTCTTAGAGGAGAGGTAGGTTCTTCCTACCATGGAGGAGGATATGTTATGCCTTCTAGCTCTAACAATGCTCCAACCAGTTTCCTATAGTCCCCTGCCATATCTTTGGGACTCATCTCAACTTCTACGAACCTTTGAATGGGTGCCTCTCTTGAGGTAGGTGTCTATTTCACAATCTCGTGTGTGGGTTTGGTTCTCACGGCGAACTTCTTAGGAACTTTTCTTCCTACAGGGTAGTTAAGTTTTTGTTAGTGTCAGTGTCATGCCCCAACCCAGTTTGGTCGGATCCCCGTGATCAACCCGCCACTCTCCCGGTTTATTAAAGGGTTTCCCCTTATTATAGACCGTCAAGAGTAAGGCGTCCTTTAAACCTACACCTTTTCCAGGAATAACATAAACAAAACTGCATAATAATTTAAATTTATCATACCTGTATCACAGACGTCTTAGTCGATGGTCTTTAAGGATAGGCTTTCTGAACTACTCAATGAATGAGATTCAAATCGTTTGACTTTCAATAAAAATATTTATATGGAGTGTGCCAGATTTCTTTTTTTTTTTCAAAAATCCCTTCATTTAAAAATTTGGGGTTTTCCATTATTTCTTAGTTACCGGTGTGTCATCACCCAACACATGTCCTTCATCATGAAGGTTACACACATTCACAAGTCAGTATCACTACTGAATCCGCTAGTGGCTTCAGAGCGACTTTTCCTGCCACCCAGATAGAAGTACGACCACTTCTACCCTGAGATCGAGTGGGTGTACGCGACATCCGACCCTCAATCCCGAAATCGGTTCTTCGTGTCCATATGAGGACATAGACCTCATCCTGTCCCCATCCCGGTCTCATGCGCTTGGTGCTACTCCAAATTTCGCACAAACATCTAGAACAACGATTTGCCCCTTATACTCACCGGGTCATCCAGGGCCCTTAGGACACATCACTACCCCTCATGGGCATCTTGATGATCTCGTACTCATGGTACATGCACAAATAATGTTTTCTCATATTGTCATGTAATCTGTGGTGCCACTGGACCAACAGCCCCGACTCTCAACTGAACTCGCAGTTGTTTGTCTTGACTGGTCCGTCGACTGGTCATGTCACACTACCGCTAGTTCTACAATTGATCAAGAGGTTCCTTCTAGGATCAAAAAGTGCTACAATTGATATCCAATCGAGGGAGAATTTCATCAGTAAAGTTCAATACTTTCTCTGTCTAACTCCGACCGACAATGACAGAGGAGGGTCGAATTGGCTTACCTTTCAGCTCTTATGAGGCCGTGTGAGGGTCGTAGGGGTGTCGGTGAGGCTTGGTTTTGTCGGGGGAGGGCTAAATTTGGCCGAATTCAGCTAGGCGAAAATAGAGCAGCTTCGATTTGTCGAAACTGCTTCACTGCTTAATTCCGTTGGAGCTTCTCCGGCGGTCCTCGGGTCAAAAGGAAGTTGCTGTCAGGTAGCTGACTTCCTTGGGAGTCTATAGGACCTGACCTTTTCTTCTAAGGCCACGAAAAAGGCCTATATCGGAGCTCTAGTTTGAGCTTCATCGAAAAATGGAGCAGTTGGGAGAGAATAGTGATTTGAGGTGTGTGGAGCATGAATGGAAAGGAGCCCTTTATATAGGGAGCTCAAGGACCCTCTGCCTGACCACTTTCTATTTTGGTCGAGCTTATCCTCACCTTGAAACATCCTGAACGGAGTGGTTTCAACTTCGCTGACATTATCCATTTTCTGCATTAATGAGTAGTGTTGTCGAGTAAGAAAATGACACTGTTACGAACCGGACCGGACTGGTCCAACAGGGTTCAATAGCAAAAATCGGTCAGTTCAGGCCCGATTCGACCGGTTTTCTCAAAATTAAAATTTTCTAAATTAATCTAAATTTATTTTCTATCTAATGGAGGCTTCAATTTCCTAATTTGAACATTTTAAGCCGCCAAGAAAAATTAATTTAGAAATAGGTTCAAGTATGGTTCAAACCGGTTCATGTCCAGTTCGCCCTGAACCGTCTGGTTTTCTTTTCCCATTTGTCCCAAGGTTCTTTTCCATGATTTTTATGACTATTTGAGTCATTTAAGATTTGTCTATTTCCCATTTTACTCTTTATTTATCGGTTAAGGTTTGTGAACCAGTTCAGTTTTCTCTTCTGAAATAACCGGTTCTTTTCTCAATTTTCTTATCTTTAAAGGATGGGGTTTATAGAAGTTTTTTACATTTATGAACAGTGTTGTCATCCCGGGGAAGAAGATGATACTGTTCCGAACCGAATCGGTCCAGTCTGACTGGATTTAATGGAGAAAATCGACCGGTTCAGGCCCGATTCGACCGATTTTTTTAAATCTAAAAATTTCTAAATTCATCTAAGTTCATTTCCCATCGAATGGTGGCTTCAATTTTCCAATTTGATAACTTTAAGTCACCTTGAAAAATGAATTTAGAATATGGTTCATGTATGGTTCAAACTGGTTCAATCTAGTTTAGGTCCGGTTCAACCTTAACCGGTCTAGTTTTCTCTTCCCGTTTGTTACAAGGTTCTTTTACATGATTTTTATGACTCTTTGAATCTCTTGGGACTTTCCAATTCCCCATTTTACCCTTTCTTTACTGGTTTGGATTCGTTAACCAGCTCGGCTTTCTATTTTGAATTGATCGGTTCTTTTCGCTGTTTTCTTATCTTTAAAGGACGGGGTTTACACTACGAATTTAGAGTAATGCCTTTTGGTTTAACAAACACTCCTAAAGCCTTCATGGATTTGATGAAATGGGTATTTCATCACTATTTGGACAAATTCATGATATTATTTATAAACGACATATTGATATACACCCAAACTAAGGTGTAACATAAAGAGCACTTGGGGATCACCTTAGGGTTCTTAATGGAGAACCAACTCTATGCAAAATTCTTAAAATATGAATTTTGGCTGCAGGAGGTGAGCTTTTTGGGGCATCTTGTAAGCCCCATCCTCTCGAACTAAGGAACCAGAAAAGAAAATTGGAAAATTTTTTAGAGGAAACCGAAAAACTAAGTGAACCGAAAGTGGTAAGGGAAGGTCAAAACTGGGAATTTATAAATCTCAAGTGGCCAAAGAACACTTAACCACTATGACTAGGAAAAGGAAATAGGAAGAAATTGGAGGTGAAAAATGGACCGTTTCATGGTAAACTGGACCTGAACCGGATTGAACTATATTAAACTATGAAAAACCGATTCAATAATTCATTTTTCTAGGTGGTTTAAAAACATGAAATTGGAAAATTTAAGCCACCAATAGATAGAAAATAAATTTAGACAAATTTAGAAAATTTTAATTTTTAGAGAACTGGCCGAATCGGGCTTTAATCGACCAATTTTTGTTTTCAGGTCGCCGAACCCGGTTGGACCGGACTAGTCAATGGTTCGTTGCCAGGTCAGTGCTTAGTCAACAGGCGTGACCAACCAATGCACAACATGTGGCGAAGCATGCCCCGTCAGTCACTTAGTCAGCGCTGGCCAATTAGAGGGCGACACGTGTGCTCGGTCAACGGTCAAAGGAGGGAAATCCACGTTAGTGACGACCAACCAATAGAAGAGCGATACGTGTCCCCGGTCAACAATGTTGGAAGACCCGTCAGTAAGGTTAACCAATGAGAAGCTGACATGTGGCAAGGACGCCACGTTAACATCCGACAAGGATGTGAGAGAAACAACCGGTCAATCAGAGGTAAACACGTGGCATACCATGTGGGATGAATTCAGCCAATTAGAGACTGACACATGGTAGTGGCACTGTACGTCAAGAGGGAAACATGATATATTTAAATCAGCTAATCAGAGAACGCCACGTGTCATGGTTAACAGTCAGCATAAATACGATGAGCATCCACTTGTGCACGAGGAGCTAATGGGAGGTTGTTATGTGTCTGGTCAATGGGTCAACAGTTGACTAGGCTGCTGAGTAGGAAGTCGTGTCAGTAAAACTAGCCAATCACAAAGTGCCATGTGGCAAGTTCGCACGTTCAAAGCTCACACGCGCATAAAAGTGTTATCTCCTTCATTCATATTATAACACTATTCATGGAAAGATTTTCGTTTCCATTTCTGGCAAGGAAATATTCCCTTCGACTGACAATTTCCAAAAAAGATAGGCTCGACCAAATTAGAAATCGGTAGAGCCAAGGTAAACCCCGTTCCTTTGATATAATGAAATAAACCGGGGAGATCCCCAAATTTTCGAAAGAAAACCGAGTATCCATTTGGACCGCAAATGATAAATAAGTATTTAAAATGGGAATTTGAACCATAAAAAGTGCCAAATAAACCACAAAAGTTGTGAAAGAGAAACATGAAATGGATTAGATGTGAAAATGGAAACGGTTCGGGGTAAACTGAACCTAAACTGGGCTGAATCGTAAAATACTAATATAAAAATTTATTTTTCTATTTGACTTAAAAATATTAAATTAGAAAATTGAAGCCACTATTATATAGAAAAATAAATTTAGATAAATTTAGAAATTTTTAATTTTTGAAAAATCGGTCAAATCGAGCCTAAATCAGCTAATTTAAGATTTCAGGTTACTAGATCTGATCAGACCGTACTGGTCGATGGTCCAGCCGGTAAATAGACCACCTAAGTGTCCAATCAGCCGTCGCGATCAATAAGTGCGCGACACGTGACAAAACGTACCTAGTTAGCTACTGAGTAATTTGCCTAAAAACGTGATATATATTATTGATTAATAGTAAGAGTAGGAAAATCCACATCATTGACTACCTACTAATAGAAGAGCGACATTTGACTCGATAATTAGTTAATGTCGGAGGAGCTTATCAAAAACCTACCAATAAAAGAGCAACCCATCAATGATTAATGTCCGAGGAGCTCATCAACAAATACTGAACAATGAGAAATGATAAAATGTGAGACGTGGCAATGCCACGTCAGCATCCGACGAATACATCTGATCTTTGAGTTACTTATACCGATCTACTGTGATTGTTACTATAGCTGTAATTTCGTAGTACAGACTGGCTTTCCTATATAGTAAATATTGTCAAGGAATCGGATATATCTGTAGGTATTAATTTTCTGATACGTGCTTCTGAAAGATTTGATTCCATTTGTTCCTATAGTTAGCTGGGTCTGGGTCGAATGACGAGATAAAATTGCTCAAAACCATGGAACAGCTAATCAATTCGGACGAACCATGAACAAGCCCAGTAAGCCATGATTGTCATCTCCCTGTAAATCCAAGCCAATTACACAAACAAAGACGACTGACTACCTTACAGCCTCATACAGGACAGGACAGTGGGCTCACTATGTACGCCAACCAATATTCTCAACCGCAACAAAGTTCAGCACCTACTATTAGATCTCTGTAGGCGGGCTGTGATTCTGCGGATTTTCAATACTTGGGAACGGGCCGGTCAGCTGCAACATATGTGACTGAGGGGATGATGAACTGTTTTCCCTTGTCATTCTCCATCTCATCAACTCCAGGGTGAATGAGCTCACACTCATGGCCACCCCGAAGCCCGCAAATGTAGCGAACAGCACCGATAGAACCGCTTGCAGATGGACCTGCAAGGCATCAGATAGTACTGTAAGCTTCAGAGTTTCAGGAGGCTAAGCTCTTGGGGTGCATTTGATTGGTTATCTTATCATGTCATCTCACCAGAGAGTAGAATACATGGGCAAATAGAACCAACAGAGCGAACTGGACCGAGGCGTACACCCATACATATCTGCTCTTCACTGCAAACAAGAATGCTTTTGTCATATGTAATCACAGGCACATTTCCTGCTTGCCATGCCTTTGTAGAAAGAACCAAGGGGTGTATACCCATTGTTGATGCAGTCATTGATGAGAGGAGGCCAAGGGCGCAGGAAAACGGAAGTGATATGGTGATTGCACGGGTGCCCATCTTCCCTACCTGTATCACCGTGACGGATTTATGATATGATCTAGATGACAATCAAGCCAGAGAAGATCATCATGGGGTTCTGATTTGGTAAGTGGCTTACCAAGAGCTGCTCGAGGAAGCAAAAGTAGGCAAGCATGCTCACGATCACCAGGACGGGGACTTCCTGCCACGACCTGGAAAGTCTTTCAATGTTAAGTCAGTCATATAACGATGAGAGTAAGTGCATTGGATCATAGAGTATCTTATACTGTTTGAAGGCAAAGTGTCCCCTTTATCAACTCTTTTATTTGATATTTGAAGGTGAAAATGGACAAACTTGCCTGTACTCCCTGAGATCTTCTTGCCGAACTCTGCTTGGTCGGTTCCGGACCTGAATACTTTGTATCCTGAGGAGTGTAACCGGCAGGTTCTTGACTTCTTGTCTACAGACATCACATGTCTTGTTGCCCTTGATGCTGAACCATTTGACAGCACAGTCTCGGTGAGCAAGAGCCAGTTCTCCTTTGCAGCTGCATTCCATCTTCAGTGTTTCTCCTGCTTGGCAGAGCTCCAGCAGACAAATCCTGCAGACGGCCTCCTCTTCGGGTATATCCTCTCCACTGGTGTCAGTCTCTGAACAGGAGACTGGGATAAGAGGTTTCTAACGAAAGCCAATGAGTTCTTGAAACTAAGATGTTTGAGGAGGGCTCACTGGGGTCAACAGGTGGTGAAATATTGATGATCTCATCTCCTTCCTTCACGTGAGGAGTAGATGGAATCACCCGGAAGAAAGAATCTATCCTTCTGTCTTTGCTGTTGACAGGGACGGAGAGCGACCGAGCCATATGCCCCTGTAATCCTTTCCTCTGAACAATCAAAACAAAAGTTTTTATCAGTTACTCAGGTCTTTGAATCATCTTCAGGACCCCATGATAGTGCTCATATGAAAGACGGCATCAACTTACAACAGAATCTGCACAGCCACTGACACTTTCACCTTGTGTGGATCCATGGTTGGAATCCACAAGCGAAGCTATTGGCAGTGAAGATGTTCTCTTCATCCCAGGAGTGAATATCTTTGAAAATGAGAGTGACCTCGAGATAGAAGGCTTTTCCCCACTAATGGTATACGAAGAATCCTCAATATCTGTCAGAGGCGAATTCCAGTATTTGAAGCTCAGCTTTGTGAGCAGACCTCTGATGGAAGGCTTGCCTCTCCATGAGGAGGAGGGGCCTGGGGATCCACTCCCTCTTCCTTCATTGGAGTCTTCCATCAATGAAAAGATTACTCTCCTAGGTGTAGGACTAGGAGCTGTAGGCACCTTCTGGGTGACACTATCCTGAGAAGATGCATCCACTGTCCTTGATGGTACATCAAGAATGAGGTTTTGTCGCCTCGACTCATGAACATGTGGTGTCTCTTCATACGCTATGATCGAGCTTTCAGCCTTGTTAAAATTTAGAAGAAGGAATGACCTCAGTGCAATGTCAAAGGAAAGCATACATCATCAGTAAAACACAACAAGGTGACATCTGGTTCTTGAGTAGCTCATGCCTCAAAGGTCAAATTGAGAAAATTTCTTTGCCCATTTTTCTTCAAAATATTAAGGTGAGCTATCAGAATTCTGTTGTTTGTTGAATAATTCATGTGTAGGGATGGCAAATATTTTATGTGGTCGGGTCGAGGTACAAGGCCCGCCCTGTTACCATCCTTATATGAGTTCGTCTAGATATACGTTTTTTATTGTACTATATAAAAGTATCACAGTTCTGTAAGTGAAAACCAGGCTTCATATTGGAATAGGAATTCAGAAGAGAAAGCAAATGACAAAGGTGATTACACCCAAAAAGCAAAATTTAAAACAAGGAACAAGATACTTCATGAGAAGAGAGAGCAGTTCTTTCTTCAGAAGAAACAATTGGATCCAGGTCCTTCTTCTCTGCAGGCTTCTCTTCAATTCCCATGTTGCTTAGAACTTAGAGATATTGAAGGAGGACCAGGGAAATTTTCCAGGATAAGAAATCAGATTCAGATTTTTATAGACCAGAGATGCCACAAGAATGAGCCTCTCCCTCTAGACAAGTGTATGAGAAACAGCAAACCCATCAAGAAGTATGTGAAAGAGATGGATGCAAGACTCAAGGGAAATACGTTAGACTTCAATTTAATAACGTGGAGTGATGAGAGGCAGGAGAGGGAGAGAGAGGAAGACAGATGGTTGGATCTATCAGTTATATGCATATTGATGGCAAAAGGTGGTGAGTGGTGGTGGTGGGGGCAAAGCCATGATAGGGTGCTACATTTCCTTCCGGAGAGAAACAAGGAAAAAGAAATAGAGAGAATCAGTACAGAATTTGTGGGTAGCTTTTTGCTTGTTTGGGTTCTTTCTCCCTCCGTAAACCGTGTTGTTGCTTAGACTAACCACTGTAAGCTTACTGAAGATTATGGGTCCTAAAATAAGATAGTGTGCAAATGTAAAACTTCCAAACTGGCTATAAACTCAATAGACTCCAGCGCCATAAAATACCTTGGGAGTCTCTTTTGCTTCATTGTCAAGTGGAAGAGGTGAAAAGGTACATTCTGAAACCAGGCATTGCTCCCCGTGGTTTAGATGGAATATCTAGGGTTATTTTAGTAGATTTCTTAATGGTCATCAAGCCTTTTGGCCATTTCTTTTGAATTGGTCGGCGAAATAATTTGATCTTGAGACCCCTTTTGCTTTTTTTCCCCATCAGAGAACTGCATTTGATACATCCAAAGCTAATGGAATCAAAAGCAATCCCAGCGCACTCCATATAGAAAACGTTGCTGATGGAGACTGGAGGAACCTTTTTTTTGCAGTAATACCCTAAAAAAGCCATCAAGCTCAGACTTTAGCAGTGAAAGGGCTATCATCTCGAAGGGTGGAACAGGATCAGAATGTTCATTTTGAATGTCCATGAATCATATTGCCACCCCTAAAGCAAAAGGGCCAGCAGGCATGCAAGTTCTCCGCCTGCTGAGAGGCCACCTTGGGCCTCGTTTGAATGGGAGATGCAAAATCAGCATCCATAAAGATTGATCAGATTGATCTGTTAGCCTAGATAGACCATCTCTCATTAACTTCATGCTTTGATGACCCACAAAAGATCTTCAATAGCCAGAGGTTATCTTCCACGTGCCATTTTAGTCCCCACCATGTTCATCGAACTGAAGATCCATGTTGGATGGCCTACAAGGGGAGCCTGAGGTCAAAAGAAGAGAAAAGCATAAAGAATAAGGGGAAAAAGTGGAGACCAAAGTTCGACCTTGTTTGAACCTGAAAATTGGAGCTGAACAACCTTGAAAACGATAAGTCGGACCCCTCCATACTCCAAGGAAGTTTCAAAAAAACAGGCAGGCATTAACATACCCGTTGCCATGTTACCTTCCTTTATTCCCTTTCATCTGTTTATGTAGGTAGGATTAATAATTAAAAGGGGGCAAATCGCCATGGTCACTTTCATAAGGTACTAAGCGGAACAACCTAACCCTTTCTCCCACTGATAAGAATTTTGAATTTTGACCCAGTCAACTAGGAGGCTCCACTCAGCTCATGGATGATGAGAGATACTTATTTGAAAAGAGGATAATGAGAATGAGGAGAATTGGGACTCCAATGATGGCATTTCAAGAAACACATGTATGGAATGGAGAGATTATCAGCCACTTGAGTTAGTGCACCCTTGATCGATCCCACTTGACAAACAGTTACAGGAGAGAGATACCTAGAGGGAGACATGGATTCAGAGAAAAATTTGAGACTTGCATTATGTTAGGCCATCCCAAGGATCCATCATTGTGTAAAGGGTACAAAACATAGGATCAAATGACTGAAGAAAGGATAAAAAATAGCAAGGGGAAAGACCCATCAGATGTTTTTCTAACATACCAACTGACTGAAGATATGATCAAATGACTGAATATAGAATAAAACATAGAATGGGGAAAGGCCCATGAGAAAGAAGATACTCCCATAATTCCAGCAATTGGACCCTATAGGATAAGCCCCTAATGAAGATATTGTATGGACCAATTACCTTTCCATAAGCATCACCATTTCACAGTGTGATGTATGTGGAAAGAGGTCAAAGCCCATAGCTTTGACTGGCCAGAAGGGCTCAGATTTGGGCATTGACTTCACCCTCCTACGGGCAAGACCTGCGCTGCTCATGTTTCTCCATCCCCTATTGTCTTTTTTCCCCTTGTCCTCCTCAGGACAGTTTGAGCAGAGCTCGATTGCATTTGCTGTTAAGGTGTCAGGGTTGCATGATATGTAACTGCAGAAAAGATATATATCATCACAGGCTTATGGTTCAAATTTAGTTAAAGGAGCATGTGAATATTTTCTGCATTTAAAGTTTTGTGGGAGAACTTACACAAGCTTCCGCAGACCTGAATGAGTTCTCAGTGCTTTGATTACCTGAAATCAAAATTAAAAAACAATGAAAAAACTAGCCGGTATATCATACGAGGCAAAAGCCTTTCCTTTCCTATTTGATTAAACACCTCTTTCTTATCTCTAGAGGTTTAAAATGCTCAATATGTGCATATGACAATCATAATTATCAAAACTGGACCGAACAGGCTGGTTGGGTTGGGAAATGGACCTGTATGGGTCTGGTTTTGCTTTAAGACCCGTTTGCACAATTAACTGCTGAAAACCCATGAAAACTGGAGAGAACTCAGTTTGACCCATGACTCCATGTGTCATGGTCGAACCCATTCCAAAAACACATCTTTATAGCCTTCATTTAATAGAAAGGTTTCCCCTATTTTGTGGAAATAATCAAAGTGGCACAAAACAAAATATACAATATACAACTAATATTAAATCTCACTAACTTATTTTATAAAGAAGGTATAGAAGAGAATGTTATAAATCATACCTTCATTTTAAAATAAAATTGAATAAAATTTTAATAAATACAAAATATAATTATATTTTGAATATATATTAAATTGTACATTATATTTATAAAATACATCTGACCCAATGAACCCATGTCATGTCTGGTTTCTGATCGAGTCTGGTTCAGATAACTATGATAACAAGTTCTCTTAGTTTTTTCAATGGATATGCTCGTCCACATCTTATGCAGAGTAAGCTGGGAAAAGTGCAAATGTAAAAGAAGAAATATAAATCTGTGCAGAACAAGGAATAAGCACTCACAGTAGGATGAAGTCCGCTTCGTGGAGGATCAACAACAGCTACCACACTTTTGAATAGCCGACAGAAAGCAACTCCCATATTCAAAGAGGAATTCTCTTGATTTCCTGATTCCTGCTCCTCAAGACCTAGACATGGATAGAAATACATTGGTACTACAATTATTGGGAAAGGAAAGTAGTTAAGAATTTAGAAAATCCAAGCATTTGGTCATTTGCTTAATTTTGTCACAACCTTTTAATCTTCACAAAGAAAGGCCAAACCTTTGGCCTTTGACTCGTGGCAAATACATTGACACATGGCACATTATTAGAGCCTATGTTAGTGCTAAAATGACAGTAAATCAAAATTGACATAAATATCAAAGGTTTGACAAATTTGTAAAAATCTGAAAAGGTTTGGCATTTCTATGTTATCAACCCAAAATAAAATCATATGAATTTGAAAATATTTGATGTCCAGCACTATAGCCTCAATAAGACCATTATTTTCAGAGCAAGCAATTTCTTTGTCACTTTTTTCTGCTGCATTTGAAGACCCGTCTTGTTTCTGAGGCACATCAAGGTATTCCTTCAGCAAAGATCCCATGACATCCTCTGCCTGTTACACAATGTAAAATAAAGTAAACTCATAAATCTTTCCAGTACGAGCTAGTAAAAAATGCACTTTTCACGGAATGGACCGGGGACAAAGGTCCTTGAGAAGTAGGCACTGAAAAGCTGATGCCAGTGCTCATTCTATTCTCAAGACAAAAGTACAAAAGAAAACCAATGGAAAAATAACCAGAAATAGTGGAAACACTTCTGTCAGATGTACATGGACCTATAAGTTAAGATGTATTAATGAGGATAATATAACCATAAACACAAACAGATAGAAAGATAAAATTCTCGCCTTTCCACAGACAAATCTACAGTTCTTTATGCCATTAATTTCTGCATTTCGATGAGCATCTGAAACTGCTGAAGCATTCACTTCAATGCCCACCACCTGGAAAAATAGTAAAAGGAACCTCAGTGTTTAAAAAGAAGATTTAATTCCTACTAGAAAGTTGATTGGTGGGCATGTGAGTGTGAAATACAATGATATTTATCATAGTACTCATTGGTAATGCCCTAAACAAATACAGAGACAAAGATGGGCAATTTCATGCTTCATGGGCAGGTCTGCTTCCTTGTTATTTTTCTATTTGAAGTGTTGGATTAATAATCAGATATAAATTTATAGGTCAGAATAGTACCATGCCAACACGGTGGGCTAAAGTCAGCCCAATTGTCCCAGTCCCACAACATACATCAAACAGTAAGGTGTCACCGTCAAGACCAGCCCAATCACCAGCAAGAGAATACAGCTTCTCTGCAGCAAGGGTATTAACCTGCAAACAAATCAAATGGGAAAAATGTATTTGGGCAACTAGAAGCAGTGTGATAATCTGGAGCCTCACCTGGAAAAATGCTGTAGGTGAAATAGAGAACTTGAGGTCATTTATATAATCATGAATTCTAGGCTCTTCGGTTTCACTGACTGGTTCAGTTACAGGTCCACAATCTGGTTTTGGAAAGAGAAGTGACCGCAATGGAGCATCATATGATGCCACATTAGATATTCCTTGGTGTTCCTGCATATGACATGTTTTACAAATATTATTTTGCCCCTGTTACCATGCGGGATAAGAAACATAGACCACAAAGAATATCATTCTTGTTTTAGGAAGAGTTATCCTTGTTTGTACCTGAATAACCAAATGGGTGAGAGGTAGCATAGGGGAACTTGCAGCCGCTTCTGTGGAAAATGCATAAGCCATCTTCTCAAATTCACTGGAAAT
This sequence comes from Trapa bicornis, assembly GCA_030064425.1. Classification (NCBI taxonomy): domain Eukaryota; kingdom Viridiplantae; phylum Streptophyta; class Magnoliopsida; order Myrtales; family Lythraceae; genus Trapa; species Trapa bicornis. Next base: position 17,739,965 of record CM057758.1, on the reverse strand, counting down.
GACATCATTGTCATGACCCAATGAGCAAACCTATGTTTATTTATAACAAGAGACAACTGGTAGATTAATTTATTGTTCAACCTTGATAGCAAGAGTCTTCTGATTTGTATCAATAAATTTTTCCAGCCCTCTTTTCCAAATGTGGAAAATATGGATATTTGACGGCTACTTTTGATTAAACCAAAACAATGGAACGCTATAGTTTGTATATGAAATTGGCCCATTTGTATGGAAACCTAAAATTTGTATCAATATTCCAAAACAACTAAATAATTTTCAGTTGAGTATAGGTACCTGAAAAATTAACATGACCTCCCCAATTTCAGGGTGAACATATTCAACATGTCACATTCCTTGGTCTCCTTCCTTCTCGAACCTTATGGGAAGGGAACAACAACAAAATCATGATTAAAGGTTTATCCATATGCAGGCCAAAGACATTAGTTCACAAAAGAGAGAAAAGTCTATAAGAACTGAAACTATCTTGGTAGAAGCAATATTGAATTTAATGAATACGAACCGTAAACTGCCGGCAGAATCCCGTATTCTTATGTCTACACCAAACTGGTAAGCTTGAGTTTTGCAGAAACTCCTGAAAAATAGAGGCATACTTTATTGCTATACTGGAGACATTTGGACAGTCTACAGGTTCAGCAACTGCTGTCACTCCAGCCCTGAGGAGATCCCAAGTGTTAGCTTATATATAAACATCATATGTATACTAACAGGAAAATTGACTAGAAGAAAATTACTTGAAGGTTCCAAGTGTGAATCCTATAGTGGGCTTGCCTTCAGTAGACAACCCAATTGTAAATTCACATTTATTGCGATAACCATTCACAAGCGGTGATGCCACTATATCTTCCAACTTGCAGGCAAGGCCAGCTGCAATATGTATATGTGTCTATAATATTTCATGATAACCAGAAATAAGGTATTATGCTTGTGTAAAATCAATGGTCCATATAATTTTCATGTTATCATGCTGGGCGATACTAATCTGATCAACAAAGCCCTTGCTTCATAAAACTTATGAGATCATATCTCCCAGAATCTCATTCTTTGACACAAAGTGATATGATAGTCAAATACAAATATTTACATGAAGAATTTGAAATGAGACAGGGTGCAACATTGTGAAAATTATGATTATCAATGCATGCCAAAGTTTATGTGCAAAAAAAATAATTTGCACAGAAAACAGCCGGTAGCCAAAAAAAACTCGGCAATTCAAGTTATTTCTTCAGAATGAGAAGGGAAGATAATTACCACTTTCTTTGGATTTCATGATCCATTGCGGAAATAAAGCACCTGTAGGACAAACCTTGCGTGCATTGCGAGTCTGCAATATGAAGCAAAGTGTTAAGAGTTCTCAGCACCATCAGGTTATCAAAATAAAGTAAAGAACACTGTGATGGACATAGGAGATTGACTAAACCAATAAAAAAAGGCATTGTAAGAAAGACTGACAAGTTTTTTGAGGATTTTTTCCAAAGAGCTTCTTTTAAACTGCAACTGATCACTGTAAGAGAAATTTGCGTAGGGAGTAACAACATCTCGGGCACTTTTTGCACAGCGATCACCGAGATCAGAAGCATCACCATTTGTATCAGTGCCAGAAGTTACCCAGTCTTGTTTCAGTTTCTTCTTAGAGGCTCCATCAGTAACACCGTTATCCTCATCATTTTCATCGTCGCCCGCCACCTCTCTCTTCGTAACACCACTAGCCTCTTTACCTCTCTCAGAAGTAGGATCCCAGGAACCGTCAGGCCGCTTCCGGAGTTCCTCCTCGCCATGAGCGTACCTGCAAGTGCTTCCATGACTGCAGGAACCACCGGTCCGCCTGAAGTAGGAGCATAGACTGGTCTTCCACAGTGGGTTAGGCGGACAATCGGCCTCCTCACCCTCGGCTCTCTTACGCTTTTCCCCCGAGACAGCGTTATCAGCCATCGGTTGGGGAATGGCAGGTTTGGGGATGGTGTCTGTTTGCGCGGTCGAATCCTGGCCGCCGATTTGGGCCTCTGCCGTGGGGTAACCGCCGTCAGGAGATGCCGCCATGTAGCTCTCAAAATGGGATAAAGCGCTACAGACTTCTCGGATAATTTGCAGCTATTTTCGGATTGGAGAAATAACCCGGATCTGAAACCCGTGATTCGATCCGATAACGGACTACGAAGGTAGGCCCAATAAGGCACATTGCCTAATGAGAGAGAATGCATTGCCCTCAACACTGCAATTATATTAATTTAGAAAATTATAATATATTATTAGTTTAAAATATACTATAATACCGTGAAGAATACACCAGTAAGTAGTGTGTATTCTTCGTGTATATACTCTCTCATTAAGACTCTATCAGGTGTCGAAAGAGTAAAACTAACACGGATCCGGGTTTACGGTCAGAATGTATTGTATATATATAAAGTTTCGAAATTATATTCACGTAATTATTTATAATAAAAGATTTTTAATATTATAAAATAATAATAATTTTCTATTTTATTCAATTATCACAACCAACCAACTCGATTTCTCCTCACCCTTGTGGAAGTCCACCATATGGAGATTCAACTGGCTCCACGTCGATCACATGGTGCATACACGCTAACGGTTCAGCCACTCGCTCTTCAGGGCACTCTCCATTTCCTTCCCCTCCATGGATATCCCCATGATCAGTACAGGCTGAGGCCTCATTTCCATTGGTATCTTTCTGTGTATGCTCTAATGACTCGTACTCATCAATGGTGACCATGAACGTGTCTGCCAAGGCCAGCTCTTGGTCCATTGGGGAATGAGGCTCCACTACTGTCTCCACATCACAGTTCGATTTCCTCGGAGATGACTGGAGGCTATCCACCCAAGTACTCCGATGATGATGCCACAACGTTAGCTGTGTGTGGTTAGTCGGAGTAGTGGGTTGGCTCGATGAGGGTGTGACGGATGTCCCTCTTCGGCTCTCCCTAACGTTCTTCCTCGCGTTCTTGTGCCACTTCCTCAGGGCCAGCACCACTCTCTCGTTGAATATAGTTGGTTTCATGGTCGAGCCCATCTGTTTTGTTTCAATGTATCAGTAATCAACATCAGAAGTGAAAAGGGATAAGCAAATATATGACTTATGATGGACATCCAAGTGTCCAAAGAGACCTGTGTGACAAGGGCATAGAGTGGGAGTGTGATGTAGCTGCACAAGATCTGGACAAGGATCCTGATCCAAGTACAATAAGAGTATTAATTCATAACACAGGAAGAAAAATAAAAGAGAGCCATACGGCTGGGGAAGAGGGAAACTCACCCTGTTGAGATGCTGATAACTATCTCCACTGTATGGTCATGGAAGCAAGATTTGAGCCCGAACTCATACTGATTAATAAAGAAAGAGTAGGAGGAGGATTGAGGAAATAGAGATTTGCAGTAGTGCTATAATGTTTCTCTTATTGTGCAATTAATCCCACTCTCACTTAATTGAGCAGTTAAGTGACATTAAGTTCTTACCGAGGTCCATGCAAAGAAGGCGAACTGAAAGGCATTCTGCAGAAAATTAGAATATGGAACTATGTGATTAATTTGGGATATAAACTAGTAATTAGCAGGTGAAATGGCAATGTTTCTCTTATTGCCTGAAAGAGTATGAAGTTAATGAGGTAGAGCATGAGGCTAGGCCTGTTGAACCAGAAAAGGTCATCGCCGGGCTGAACCACCGGTACCCCTTTTACAATCTCGCCTCTTTCCTCGATCTTCAATCCCATCTTCGTCACGATCGACTGTAATTTGGTCCCAACAAGGACCATGATCTGCTACCACCGCACATGTTACAAATCTGCACTTTTCGCACATATATATATATTAACACCCCTAATAACATCTTACCATGAAAGGGACAAATGGCAGCCACATATGAGAATACCATCCTGTACCAAGGAGAAGAAAGGAAAGGCATTTGGTAAGTGAGCATTCATGAAAGAAAAAAGGCATCAAACCATCGATAAGGAAATCTTATATTAAAAAATCGATTAATATGGCCAATACTCACCCTGAGTGGTGGAGAGAAGGAATATCACAGCGAACAACCAAACAAGCGGACTGTAAATTTGAAAGACAAGGAAGATGGTCAGTAATGTATTAAACAAGAAGTTCACTTGTATAAAGTATGCATACCCTCTAAAAAAACCCTAGAAAACTTATATATATATATATATATATATATGAGTTATCGTCTTACTGGGTAAATGTTCAGTTGACTATGCTGGCCAATTATATGGGCCACTAGATGGTGTTGTGGTGCTATCGCTATGCTATGCTCACCTGATTCCAACCACCACTTTGAAGTCGTCCTCCAGAGACCTCTTGATGTACTTGTGAAAATCGAAGCCCGGGTGACTCTGTGGTGCGAGGTGTGCCTATCCATCGTCGTAATTATGCTTGTCAGTTGTTTTATGCATAATATATGAAATAATGGTACATGGCATACCATTATGAATCCGTGTCTCAACGTGAGATAATCCACTTTGGCAACAGATACCAACTTCACGAAGTGCCTGAAGAAGCAGACCTGCAAACAAAAGGAAAAATCATAAAATATGATGGGATTAAAAGCTCATCTTGGTTTGATTACAAGGGAATGTTCATCCCTCCTTTCCTCCACATGCTTGATTCTAAAAGACTAAATCCTCTCATTGCTTCCTGTGGTTGGCATCATTGCACTATCTAAGGAAAGTCAACTCTCCGCAATAGGCCACGGACTGCTGTCTTATCATGTCTCCCATTTCCTGTCTGCTTCCTCAAGTCAAAGGATGCCTCCGTACTTGTTATTCAAGTACAACCCATGTGGGGTACGGAACAATAAGGCTTACTTTAGTGTCGTTTTCTTGTCGTGGAAGTTAGTGATAGAATAATAATGGATGTGAGGCCATTTCATTTCATGGCACAATTTTAAATGAAATTTACCGACGAAAATGAAAATGTTGGGTGCCAAAATCACTTACCATCCACATGAGCAGTGGTTTTTTGGTCCATAGGTTCAAATGCCTTCTCCCAAACGATGTCTCCCCTATATACCTCAGACTCTCTGATGAATATGTAGTGTAGTGTAGTGTCACAAATACTTTATCAGACCATGTAATTGATACATCCTATTATTATGAATATGGATATATATAGAATTATTCACTGACCATGTAATTCATACTCGGCTGTCCTCGTTTCCCTTTCCCAAGCCTTCCACCGCCGCATCTGTTAATGAGACATGGATTATGATACAATATAATGAAAGGTGTACGCGCGGGAAGTGACCATTTACATACCTTGGCTCGACCAAGAGCCATGGTGAGTATGCAATTCACTACGTGAAAAACAGCCAACACGAATATGAATATGTGGAGCTGATGTATTCCTTCAGCCGACACAAACGGAACCTTCCCCTGCAATTCCTTCATCAGTCATTTCTTCGGACGTTTTCATTAAATAATGGATATATAAATAAGTACCTTTGCAGCACATTTATCCCCGGCTGCTGCGGCCAGGACACGCCGGAAAGTCTCTTCATCGGAGCCGTATACTGACAGAAGCCTCCGGCGGTCACCGACGCCATCGGAAGGTGTATCTCCGTAGTTACGGTGAAGCTTCTGGTATTGGAATTCTTTGTTGCTGCAAGGGTGCCAGGTGGACCCCACTTTCTCCGATATGCAAATATTCGTTATGAGCCCTTGCCCGACCGTAAGCAGCAAGGAGATGAACCCTAACAGCATAAGCTCTACACACCAGAACATAATCAAAGTTTACCGCACATCGTCTGTTTACATTCAGAGAGACGGATTTTGGGACTGGAAAATATTCGTACCTGATTTGATCTTCTCGAGTGCTTTGTAAAGAGCACGCTTTCTCTTCTTGATCAACCACTGTGAAATGTTTATAATTGGGCCACCGTTAAAACTTGCTACTAACTATATGCGTGTAGTATATATACATAGGCATACAGGTAAGGATGATTAATGGAATTGATTGTATATTTACTTTTCCTACAAGGTGGATGATATGCTCGATGATGACGGAGATCAGAATCAGCACGATGCACACGACTGCCACGGCCCATGTGGGTGTCTCCTCTAGAGATCTTCCTCCGGTTGCTGCAGCCATGACACACACACTGAAGATATGATCTGCAGTACAATGTATGATTCTTTATGCTTGAGAGAGAGAGAGAGAGATGCGTAAGATATGTAATGTAAGGCACTCTATGTATGCACACTGAGAGAGATGAAACAAGCGGATGATGGTGTGTATACATAGTCATTTCCTAGGCTAATTCAGCCACTCATCGTGTGGCTATCGTACACGCCTTTCCTTGTCAGCCCACAAAATATCTTGTGGATCAACTTTCCTGGGAGGTCCAATGACTATATCATGTTCATAATTCTTTACTCATTAGATTAGTATAAATTGGGAGGCCATGATTGGGTACGACCTTTCATGGGTAAATCTTACTCTTGTATAATTTTAGGTTTTTATTGAAAGCATAAGGATGAGGTCATGGGCAATTTTCCACCAATGTATATCCGTGAAAATGACTAAGAAAGAAGGCCTTACCACCATAGACTATCGTACTCTCTTCTTCCTCTACCATTAATGATCACAATCGTGTGTATTTTATCACACCCATCAAGGAGAAAATCAGATCACCACAGCTCCAATTATTCTTCCACCAATGCACCCAATTGAAAAAAATCATAATTTTACCTGTTTAGTGAATTGAACCGATTGCAATTAAATTAGTTAGATCCAATTTGATTACGAATACGGATAACCATATGAAAAATAAAGCCGTACACATATGGCTAACATAATTTTATCTATTTTTAATTTCATGGAGGGAATCGTTTCTTGGATGTTGATTCATCAGAGCAGCACTGCATTTCCACGTAATTTCTCTCTCCCTAGAGAATGCCGACGGCAAGCATTTTCAGTCGTTGGGAAAAGTCAGCAGACCATGTGGTGATAAACGGCCGGTGATCAGGTGAGGGTGGCAAGGTCAGCTGTAACCCTAGACCCCACCCCACGTATTATCCTTCAAAAGAAGTTAACTTGCAGTAGTCTCTCATACACATATTTTGATGTGCATCTTGCTGTCGCCTTCATGCTGTTGTAATATGATCGTATGATCCAAATTCAAATGGAATCCCATTGATATAAATAATATATGGCACGGCCACTTGGCTAACACTTATCACAACATATTAATGATGCAATGAACTTGGATCGAACACCAAATGCGACTACATGGTATGATTTTTTTACTTTGCATACGTAAGAGAGATAGGGGTGGCAAAAAAATTTTCGCCAATGATTAAAAATGTTCGTGGTAATAGGGCCAAAAAAAAGGAGCATTCCCAATAGTAGGACTCTATTTGGTATGCTTAATCTCCTTTTAAACTTGTATTATTATTGATTTATGTTATTATAGGGAATAAGGTTAAGATTACGTCTAGTTAATTTTTAATTAAAGAAGGGTTCCCCTTCTTTAACCAAGGGAGCGACAGGTTATTCACGGGGATCCGACCAAACCGAGTCGGGGCGTGACATTTCAATTTTCTAATTTGATCACTTTAAGCCGCCAAGAATAAAAATCGGTTCATGTATGGTTCAAGCCGGTTCAGGTTCAATTCACCCTAAACCGTTCCAATTTTCTCTTTCAATTTGCTCCATGGTTCTTTTCCATGATTTTTATAACTATTTGAGTGAATTGTGATTTTCCAAATTTCCATTTTACCCTTTCTTTACCAGTTTTAATTCATTAACTAGCTCGATTTTTTTCTATTTTGAATTGACCAGTTATTTTCCTGATTTTTCTTATCTTTAAAGAAACGAGCTTTACATAACCAGTGTTTAAATTTATATCAGGTCGAGTATCCATTTTATTTCATTTTATGGGTTAGGGTCATAAGAGGGAGAAGATGCATATGTGGTGCACACACAACATGTGAAACCCGTTCCCTTGGACCAAGTAAACCGGGGAAAGAACCGGCGATTTTGAGAAATTCGAGCCAAAAAATGAGTAAAAAAATGATAAAAAAGGGTTAAAATGGGAAATTGGAAAATTCAAAGTGACAAAAAATTCATAAAAATCACGAGGAAGAACGAGGAAGTGGATCTGATGAGAGAATCAGACCGGTTTGGGGTGAATCAGACCCAAATCGGAGTAAACTAGGATGAACCCTAGTGAACCAGTTCAATGATTCATTTTTCTAGGTGGCTTAAAAATGTCAATCTGGGATATTGAGACCAACATTAGATAGAAAATGAATTTAGATAAATTTATAAAATTTTCAAAAACCTGGTCGAATCAGGTCCGAACCGGCCAAATTTCGAATTTGGGTCATCGAGCCCGGTCGAACCGGACCGGTTAATGATCAATGACGCCTAGTCAGCAGCCACACAAGTACGGGCAGCCAATGGGAGACTGCCACATGTCCGGTCAACGGATGACCAGTCAGCATGCCACACATGCATGAACAAATAATGAAAGACTGCCACGTGTCCGATTGATGGGTTAACGACTGACATGGCGGCTGAGTTGGACCTCCACATCAGAAAAATTGGCCAATCAAAGTATGCCACATGGCACGTCCGCCACGTAATCATCTTCAACCTCCAACTGCTAATAGAGAGAAGAGAGAGGTAAGAAAAGCTAGAGTCTCTGGCGACTCAGAAATCTCTCCAGTCAGGTCACCAACGGCCGAGTCAGAGGTTGAGACTTATGTCGATCGGTAGCCTAAACAGTTGCTGAGCTCCCTATATAAAGAACACCCCTTCATTCATCCTCAACATTCCACAATCAACTGAAGAAGAAGAGGTGCTCAGTTTTTCGGCGAGCAGCAAACCAGAACTTCGATATTGGGGCTTTTTCCACCTCTAAAGCTACATTCGGTACCATTAGAACCGAGAGGAAGTTCTCTACACAGTTGCACCCTCCCTTCAACCCGAGAGCCACCATAGAAGAGCGAGGAGGCTCAAACAATAATGCTACTCCTCAGCTGTCAGCAGCCCGAGTTACTCAAGCTTAACTCGAGCCATCCCTAGGCAAATTACGGACAAACCAAGCCCCCCAAACGCCACCTAGAGGTGCCTCAACCTTCCCCTGATCTAGCACGGTAAGCTCCTCTGCCGCTCCTTCGCCAGAAAATACTATTCATGGTGCATTTTTGTAAGAACTAAAACTAGAAATTCACACTACTTAGGCCACAAATTGAGGTGCAGTTTGATCCAGGGAGGATCCCCAGGAGGAGAGCAATTCAGAGGAAGCAAGAGCTTCGGTCATGGGACCGTCTATGGTAAGATATCGAAGTTTTCTCTCACTAGACTAAATTTTCGCGAAGCTCCGTTTGAGCTCATTTTTGAGCCAAATCGAGCGATTCAATGCTCAAATTGATGAGAGAGACAAAGGAAAGACAATTCAGATCACCAATTGAAATAATTAACCACATTTTGGAGGTCAATTGAACGGAATTGAGATTTGGGGACCAAATTACAATTTTGAGAAAATTGGGCAATTTGGGGATTTTTGAAAAATTGGGGGTCTGAATTGCAATTTAAGGAAAATTAGGGCAAATTCATGAAGTTAACTTTCAATTGGGGTCCAATTGAGCAATTGGATGAAATGGAGGGTCAATTGACAAATTTTGAAAGTTCAAGAACCAATTGATAATTTTTGGAAAGTTAAGGACCAATTGGCAATTTGGGAAAATTGAGAACCAATTGATAAATTTGGAAAAGTTAGGGACCCATGAAGGGTAATTAGAAGTCCTAGGGACTTAATGGAGATTTAATGAAAATTGGGGACCCAAATGTAAGGTTATAAATATTGAGGGACCTGAGTACAATTAAGGCATAGTATGAGGACATATGTGCAAATACCTGAAACTATGAAATCCCTTATGTTGATTACCTTGATAAAGGTACTCGAACCATGCAGGAGGCAATTGTTCTAGCATCGGCACAAGGAAGCTCGAGAATTCACTAGGATGGCCACGTCACTATTGTCGGGTGAGTGGTATTTTTCAGCATCATACCAGGTTGGGGGTGATAAGAACAATTTTTACGTTTGAAAATTATTTTTCCAGGAATGGTTTCCCTTGATTGCGTGAAACTACTTAAATATTTTGGGAGACGTTCCTGATGGGAGCCGAACTTACTCCAATAGGCTTAAGGCCTCGAATTTGAAAATGATAGGGCCAAAGGCATAAATTTTAGAAAACTCGTGAAGTGGGCGCAAGGCTAGTGTGCACGGGTTGGACATATAGACAAACATGAATTTTAAGAACCATGAAAACTCTCAGAAAAATTGGAATTGTTGTGTGATTTGCCACGAGGCCAAGACAGGACTGACAAGGCTCGATGGGCTAGTGGTAGTGTGCCTAGACTAGGTCGACAGGCCGATCAAGGTAAACAATTGCAGGCTAGGTCGAGTGTCGGGGCCGTTGGATCGTTGGCACCGAAGTTTATTGTTAATGGATCAAAATTATTGTATGCATGCACAAGGAATCCGAGAGCATCTAAACGTCCGCAAGGGGTAGTCGATGGGTCCCAAGGGCTGCTAGATGACCTAGATGCAATAAGGTCGGGTTTGTCGTGCCAATCAGTCATGAAGCTCTGATAGCTTCCTACGCATTGAGACCGAGGTCGGAGGGGAAATGAGGTCTTGTCCCACCAAGTGGACATGATTGGGGTTTGAGAGTAGACTATTGATGTCCACTCAAACTCAGGGTAGAGGCAGTGTAGCTCTATCGGGGTGGACGGTAAAGATGCACTGAACCACAAGTAGAACGGTTGGGGATTGTTCTACGAACGTGTGATCCCTTTCTATGATAGAAAAGGGCGTGTGATTGTTTGCTGAGGCACCTTCCGAGCAAAGGGAAATGATAAGAAAGAGATAAACTCATATTACAATAAATTGAAAGTATAAAATATTTTGATAAGATTGATTATTTGAAAACTCACTTCCCAACCCCCACTCACTGAGTTATAGAAACTCATCCCCTCCCATTAAACTATTTCAGGAGAAACACCTCACTATGATGAGTCGAGGCTAGGAGAGAAAGCCAAGGGCACCACCATTAGGTAACTTTTATGTTTTGTAAACTTTGTTATGGAAAACAAGTACTCCAATGCATTTACCTTCCTTGGAGTATTTGGTAGAAATACTAGATTAGTACGAGGAAGGGTGGTGTGTTGATCACAGGACTCCGACCAAACTGTGTTAGGGCATGAAAACTTAAGTGGTATCAAAGCAAGGTTTTCCAAAAAAAGTTCCAAAACTAAAAGCCTTAGAACCCTAAGCCATGGTAAACTTCTATCAAACAGATATGACCACCCCTAGAGAAATCGAACGGACCCATGCTGCCACAGACACCCTGAAACTAGGCAGAAATCTTGCCCCGCACCAAGAATTTAGCTTGGAAGCTCAAGAGTCTAGGGGGACCACACCCATGGGACCAAGGGTGCCTCTTGAGCCAAGGAGACTTTACGAAGAATTTGTTAAGGTATTCAGGGAACCTTACATCATGCTTAGGAACGAGGACCGTTCCATCGAAAGTGCGCGCCCGAGGATGGTGAAATATGGAGGCCCCCATCAAGCCCTGAGAAAAACTTCCCAAAGCCCGAGATGGAGGAGAAGCTATAAAGGTCCACACAAGGAAGTAACTTTCTACAATTGTGGACAAAGGGGGTAATAAGCACAAAATTGCCCAATACCACTAAGGAATGTGGCACCCACTCTTGGGAGCACCACCTCCACAAGCGAGGAAGGACATGAAGAAAGGAAAAGAGGGCAGAAGAAGCCTCTCCCCCACATAAATGTTGAAGGATCCACGTAGGAGCTGGTGTCGAGATAACCTGTTATAGATGGGGAGGAGTAGGACACATGATAAGGAAATGCCCCACGACACTAGGATGGATGGCAATACCTCCTAAGAATAATACCTCCCCGACTACCGGTGCTTGAGAGGATGGAAGACAGGAGGCCGCCCCGAAAACCACAACTCCAAATGAGGATTTCAAACCCACCCCAAAGAGAGTTCCACAAAATTCTAGCATAGAGCTTCCCGACCTTTCTTTTAACCATCTCCCTTAAAGGGAAGAGGTCCCCGAGTGTACTATATTTAATTCCCAATAAATAAGATTTTAAATTCTTATAAAATTTTATTGCCCCAACTCATAATGATTCCAATCAAAATCTCGTGCCCCAGGACAAATAAGGAACAAGAAGGACAAACCTAATAATGATAAATAACGCCTTTAAAATAGGTCAAGATACTTCGACCTCCCCAAAAGAGGCAAGCCTATGTAAGAGGACCATGCATAGGGCTAAACCCAAAGAATGGGCGAACGAGGAGACAACAACAAGGGAGACGATAACACCCTTTGGGATAGAAAATGTAACCATGACCAGGAAACAAAGGAAAGAATTTATGAGGAGTGAGGAACCTTGGAAGATGTACGCCCACTAACTAAAGAACGATGAACCTCAAACTAGTCTTTAACCCCACCTACTTAAGGAAACCTAGGATCAAACGATGGGGTGTAATCGGGAGTGCGCAAGACGAGGATGAGAACTAGAAGTTCCTCGGGTAGGAACATAAAGTTAGGGATGGAAAAGTGTAACCTGCTTTGGAAAAGCAGAGTAGCCAACTTGTAACACCAATATTTTTGAAAAAAAATTATTATAAATTACTTCAAAAATTTTTGAATCCAACTGATTTGATTTTGAATTCGATATAAACAAACCTAATTTATTTAATTGATTATGACTAATTTAACCAGTTTAAATAACTAAGAGAACCGAGGTTAAATTCGAGAAATTAGGTGAAAATAAATATAAATATTTATTAAATATATGTATATAAATTAGTGAATGAGAAATTAAATAATATAAATGTGTATATATATAGTTGGATGGAGGCATATTAATTATAAATAATATAAATTCTATTTTAATTCTCAAATAAATAAAAATAAATAATAATGAGGCCTAGCCCACCACAAGTGGGCCTCGCTATAAATACCCACTTATGACAAAATCCTAGCATATTTCTCATTTTACAGATCCTAAGTGCCACTCTTTGCCCCTCCATCATCTCGACGAACCTGTGCCGCCATCGCTTATTGCTTATCTCAATCTCATCTTCATGGAGCTCTCTCTACCTTCCTCTCGCGACCCTCCACCAAAAAGTTTTGTCTCTGACTCCGGCGTCTCCCTCGTACGAAAAACCCTCAAAATCAGGCTCGCTGTCATCGTCACCCTATCTTCTTCTTCTCGAATGATTTGTTGTAGTAGAAAATTACTTGTTCTCAACCCGAACCTCATCAGATCTTGCTCGTCCATCCTTGCCTTCTTTGCCCCAACACACGGTAAGTCTCTTGCCGACAACAACTCGGCCACTTCCACATGCGGCTTCCATGAAGCTATCCGAAGCCACCTCCCGATATTGGGCTCTAGAAAGGAGTGGATACTTCCATTTATTACTAGAGTTAAAACTCTGTGCTCTTCCCTAAAACTCAGCTGTAGTTTTTTTTCAGAAACTATTGCTCCACCGAGAGTAGAGGTAATGGAGTTACCTCAAGCAAGCGGACTGAGGAGATCGACTATCTCAATGAATCTGGTAGTGTCATCTTCACGGGCAAGGGCGTACAGTTGGTGGAGTCGGGCCTGGATGACCATGTCATGATTTGTCATTTCCCAACCCAGTTTGGTCGGAATCCACGTGATCAACCCGCCACTCTCCTGATTTATTAAAGGGTTCCCCCTAATTATAGATCGAAAAGAGTAAGGCATCCTTTAAACCTGCATCTTTTCTTGGAATAACATAAATAAAAACTGCGTAATATTTTAAATTGATTATACCTATCTCAAAGGTGTCTTAATTGATGGTCTTTAAGAGTAGGCTTTCCGTTATTTCTTGAAAGGGATATAAGGGACAGGTGAGTACAACGACTCAGTGAATGGGTTTTTCAAAACTTTTAACTTTTAGGAAAAAGACTTGTATTAGAGTGTGCAAGACTCTTTCCTCTAAAAAATCCTCCTAGATAGAAGCACGTTCGCTTCTACCCTGAGAATGAGTGGATGTACGCGACATCCGACCCTCAATCCCGAAATCAATTCTCTATGTCTGTATGAGGACAGAGACCTCATCCTGTCCCCACCCCGGTCTCATGCGCTTAGTGCTACTCCAAATTTTGCATGGTCACCTGGTACGACGAACTGCCCTTGTACCCACTAGGTCGTTCGGTGCCCTTAGGACGCATCACTACCTCTCTTGGGCATCTTGTTGGTCCCATAGTCACAGTGCATGCACAATCAGTGTTTTCTTATCATGATTATGCCACTGGTCCAATGGCCCCGACCCTCAACTCAACTCGCAGTTATTTGTCTTGATTGGTCCGTTGACCTGTCTTATTGCACTACCACTAGTTGACTAATTATGTCGGTCCTGTCTTAGTACCATGGCCAAACAATTCCTTTATTTAATGTTTTATGACATATAACTCATGTTTGTTTACGAGCTCCTGCTTGTGCCAACTAGCCTTGGGCCCACTGTATGAGATTTTCAAAATCGGGCATATTAGCCCTCAAGTTCCAAAACCGAGCCCCCCTGGCCTACAACAGCTATTCGAGCTCCCGTCAAGAAGGTCTCTCAAATTATTTAAGCATTGGCACACAGTTAGGGAAGAGTGCTTCTGACAAAAATATGTTTTCAACTGTCGATTATACCGACCGGGTATAAGGATATCTCTGCTCATAACCGATGAACGAGTTTTCAACTTCCTTCGAGGAAGTTTCATCATACCAACTAGGTTTGATCTACTTACAATCGGTAAGTAGTTTTTCCGCATGTTTTTTTACATCTTTCTCCTAAGTTGTGATGTTTATAATACCACTTAGTAGTGGGTTTTCATTTCAAGGTACTTATCATCCCCCACCGGGTATGATATAAAATCCCACTCACAACAGCTAAGTGCTTTTTAACTTTAAGTTGTGCTCATCATCCCAACTGGGTATGATGTTAGTCAGCCCACTCACCTATTAATGTAGTGAATTCAACTATACCGGTTCTTTGTATTCACGCGAGCTTGTCCTTGCTGGCATTCCCGGTACCTCGTGTTCCTACATGATATGAACATCTCGGTTCATTATCCCTTGGCCTAATAGCCTTCATTCATTTCAAATGAATGAGAAAACCCAAACTTTTATTTATTTGAAATTAGGTCCCTAAAGTTATTTTTTCTTTAACTTTATGTCCCTAATGCCGGTTTTTCCTCAAATTGAGTTCTAAAACTTTTAAAATTCCCCTTGGGACCTCAATTTATTCAATTTCACAAAAGGGGGTTTAATTTCCCAAATTTCCAATTTGGTCCCCCAACTTTTCCAAAATTACCATTTTTCCCTTCTTTTACAAAAATGGTAAATTTTATCCCAAAAATTCTAAAAGTTGTTAATTGGCCCTCTAACATTCTTATCATGTCAGTTCTCTCTCTAACCTCGATCATAAATTACAGAGGGAAGCCGAATTGGCTTACCTTTCCGTTCTAATTCAGTTGTGGGAGGGTTGAGGAAGTGTTGGGATGGCTTGGTTTGGTCTGAGGAGGGCTCGAATTGGTTGATTTCAGCTTGGCCGAAACAGGGCAGCTTCAGTCTCCGCCGGAGCTGCTTCACTGTTCCATCACGCTGACACTTCTCCGGTGACCCTTAGAGCAAACGGAGACTACAGGCGTGTAGCTGACTTCTCCCCAGTTCTAAAGAGCCCGATCTCTCCTTTCGTGGTTAAGAAAAATGCTCAAGTTGAAGCTTTGGTTCGAGCTTCACCGGGAAATGGAGCAGTAGAGAGAGAGAGAGAGAGAGAGAGAGAGAGAGAGAGAGAGAGAGAGAGAGAGAGAGAGAGAGAGAGAGAGAGAGAGAGAGAGAGAGAGAGAGAGAGAGAGAGAGAGAGAGAGAGAGAGAGAGAGAGAAGTTTTAAGGTGTGAGAATGTATTAAATGGGGGAGATTTATTACTAGTATTAATGTTGCCATAAATTGATGAGTATTTATTAGTATTAATTCTAATAATTTAATTTAGGTATTAAATTATTGGTATTAATTGTAGGAGGTCACCCAGCCTTACACTACTTCTCACGCAAGCACGCTTAACTTGGGTGTTCTGATAAGATACAGTTCATTTGAACTAATCTAGTTTTTTCTCTTCTGATTTGTCTTAAGGTTCTTTTCCAAGGTTTTATGAACCCTTTAGATCACCCAGAAGTTGTAAATTTCCAAATTGCTTGTTCCCAAATGATTGGGTTTGTAAACCAGTTCAATTTTCTTACTCTATTTGACCGGTTCTTTTGCCGATTTTCCTTAACTCAAAAGGGTGGGGTTTACATGATCGGTGACATCAAGAAGCCTCTTCACAACATATCAGCTATTGCGAAGATCGTTGAGGTGGTGAAGTGGTGGAAGTGGGGACTGGAGCTTAAGAACTAACTGGACAACCTCTAGTTCATCCCGAGCATGGCACAATCATTCAGGCCCTAGAAGTGATTAGCGAGAGTGACGTGTGCCTCAGTCTCTTCCATTAGGCTAATCTATAGACGTAGTTTGTGCCCAATGATGAGTGCTACCTTATGTTGTTTGATGGGTTGTATAAGAACAGAGACTTTGATGGAATCCAACTTCTATTTGATGAAATGGTTTCAAGTAAAGGTGGGCCTGGTGGTTCGTCCATGGCTTACAATCGTGTTATTCAATACTTGGCTAAAGCTAAGAAGTTGGAGCCTTCCTTCTGTTGTTTCAAGAAGGTTAGAGATACAGGGTGTCAGATAGATGCCCCAACATATAATACACTCATCACCTTGTTCTTGAACAAGGGATTGCCTTTTAAGGCATTTGAGATATATGAAAGCATGGAAGCTGTTGGAAGTTCTTTGGAGAGGTCTCATATTAATGATAGGGACAAAGAACGAGATCACCATAGAGAGCGTGATCGGTATCATGAGAGGTCAAGATATCTAAAAGATAGAAGTGGTTAGGATAGTGGAAGGAGGATAGATTAGATATGTCACGCCCCAACTTGGTTTGGTTGGATCCCCGTGAATAACCCACCGCTCTTTCTCAGTTTAAGAGGAGTTTCCTCCTTCTTTAACTCGAGAGGAGCTAGGCGAAATTTCAACCTTGTTCCCTAGAAGACATATATCAATTAGAATGCAAGCTTAAGGAAAATTAAGCATACCTGATAAAGGGTAATGCTCGGTGTTACTCCTAGTCATTTTCCCTTTTTCTAAAAAGGGATAGAAAAGAGTGGTGAGTTTCTACAACTCAGTGAATGGGTTTTTTTTAAAAGTCTACTTTTAACTTTTAGGAAAAAGACTTGTATTGGAGTGTGCCAGACACCTTTCTTTTTAAAAATCCTTTCAATTCAAGTCTTGGTTTTTACCACCATTTCCATATTAATCATGGTGTGTCATCACCCAACACACATCCTTCATCATGAAGGTTAAACACATATTGGTAGGCATGCACGACCACTTAACCCACTTGTGGCTTCAGAGCGACTTTACCGGCCACCTAGATAGAAGCACGTCCACTTCTACCCTAAGAATGAGTGGATGTATGTGACATCCAACCCTCAATCCTGAAATTGATTCTTCGTGTTCGTATGAGGACAGAGACCTCATTCTGTCCCCACCCCGATCTCATACGCTTGGTGCTACTCCAAATTTTGCACGGCCACCTGGTACGACAAGCTGCCCTTATACTCACAGGTCGTCTAGGGCCCCTAGGACTCATCACTACCTTTCATGGCTATCTTGATGATCCCGTACTCATAGTGCATGCAAAAACAATGTTTTCTTATCATGCCATGTAATCTTTGGTGCCATTAGTCCAATGGTCCCGACCTTCAACTCAACCTGCAGCTGTTTGTCTTGATTGGTCCGGAGACCAGTCATGTCACACTCCTCCCAGTCGATTGAGAATGTCGGACCAGCCTTGGTACCATGACCATATAGTTTACTTATTAAAGTTTTATGACACATATATCATGTTTGTTTACGAGCTCCTGCTTGTGCCCATTGGCCTATGGCCCATTGTTTGAGATTTTCAAAACCGAGCATATTAGCCCCCAAGTACCAAAACCGAGGCCCCCAGCCTATAAGAGCTATTCGAGCTCCCATCAAGAAGGTCTCCCAAATTGTTTAAGCATTGACACACAGTCAGGGGAGAGCACTTCCGACAAAATTATGTTTTCACTATCCCTTATACCGCACGGGTATAAGGACATCTTCGTTCATAACCGATGAACAGGTTTTCAACTTCCTTCGAGGCAATTTAATCATACCAACCGGGTATGATCTACTTACAACCGGTAAGTAGTTTTTCCACTTGGTTTTCACATCACTCCTCTAAGTTGTGATGTTTAAAATACCACATAGTAGTGAATTTTTATTTTGATGTGCTTATCATCCCCAACTGGGTATGATATAAAATCCCACTCACCCGATCATGCAGTGAAATTTCACTTAGTCGAGTTCAATCCCTAGCAAGCTGGACCTCGACTAGCGTTCCCGATGTCTCGTTCTCCTACTCGAAATGAACATAGTTGTTCATTATTCTTTGGACTAATAGCCCTCATTCATTCCATATGAATGAGAAAATCCAACTTTATATATATTTGCAATTAGGCTCCTAAAGTTATTTTTCTTTAACTTGAAGTCTCTATTGCCGGGTTTTTCCTCAAATTGAGTCCTGAAACTTTTAAAATTTATCTTAGGACCTCAATTTATTAAATTTCAAAAAAAGGGTTTAACTTCCCAAATTTCTAATTTGGTCCCTCAATTTTTTCCAAAATTACCATTTTGCCCTTCCTTTTCAAAAATGGTAAATTATCCCCAAAAATTCTAAAATTTCTCAATTGGCCCTCTAATATTCTTATCATGACCAATTGATCCTCAATTTTAGAAAATTACATTTTGGTCCTTTGAATTTTCGAAAATCCCCATTTCCCCCATTTTCCCCCCAATTTCAACTTTTTAACACAGCCAAATTTGATTTCATCAAATTGACCGATCAAACACCACTAATTGTTGCAATTGAAGTTGAAATGGAGTTTCTACATGTTCATACGATTCCATAGAACTTTGAATCGCAAGTTTTAACGCCGAAATGAGTTCAAATGGAGTTTCGTCGAAAAATAAACTGTAGAGAGAGAAAGCTTCGATTTCTCACAGGTAAGGGCGCGACGGTCTGAGCTTTCTATCTAGGCAGGTAGCTCTCTTCTAATGGTTCTTCCGAGGATTAAGAATTACATCAATTGATGTTGAATTGAATTAGAATTTCATCATTGAAATTTGGCCGACTCTCTCTCTAACACCGATCGGAAATTGTAAAGGGGAGCCGAATTGGCTTAGCTTTCGGTCTTAATTCGGCCGTGGAAGGGATGAGGAGATGTCGGGAGAGCTTGGTTTGGCCCGAGGAGGGTTTGAATTGGCCGATTTCAACTCGTCCGAAATAGGGTAGCTTCGGTCCGCTAGAGCTGCTTCATTGTTCGATCACACCTGCGCTTCTCTGTTGACTCTCGGGATGAACGGGTGTCACCACCGTATAGCTAACTTCTCCCCGGTTCTAATGAAGCCAACCTCACCTTCTTTGGCTCAAAATTGACCCTATATTAGAGCTCTGGTTCGAGCTTCACCGAAAAACTAAGCAACTGAGAGATAGTGAGCTTTTTAGGTGTAGAGAGGACAAATGGAGAGGGGCTCTTTATATAGGGAACTCGGAGGCCCGTTGGCCATCCGTTTGGCACTGTTATTACATTCATTGAAGACCTGAAATGTACTGAACAAAAGCATTTCTTCTTCGTCGGGGCTTCTTCGATTTTTCGACGAGTGAATAGTGCTATTATCGTAAGGAAGAAGATACTATTCCGAATCGGACCGGACCGGTCCAAACCGGGTTTAAAGATTAAACCGGTTGGTTCACCCCCCATTCGACTGACTTTTTCAAATCTAAAAATTTCTAAATTTATCTAAATTCATTTTCTATCCAATGGTCTCAATCTCAAATTTAAAATTTTTGAGCCACCTAGAAAAATGAATTTATCATACGGTTCAATAGTGAATCAAACCAGTTCGGATCCGGTTTGATTTTCATCTCCAATTCATTCTCTTGTCCATTTTCATGACTTCTCTAACTCCTTAGATTATTTATGATCCATGAGATTCCTAGTTTACCATCTCTTAATCGATTCCGGTTCATAAATTGGCTCGGTTCTTAAATCGGTTCAGGTTCGGTTCTCCCGAACTGACTTGATTTTTCTCTCCCAGTTTGTCCTAAGGTTCTTTTCCATGATTTTTGAACCATTTTGAGTCACATGGAAGTTATAAATTGTTAATTTGCCCCATTTCCAAATAATCGAGCTTGTAGATTGTCTCGGTTTAAAATTCAAAATTGACCGGCTCTTTCCCCGGTTTTCTCATTATCAATGTACGAGGTTTACAACTCTCCCCTACTTTCAAGGGTTTTGTCCCTAAAATAGTTTACACGTTAAATAATTGAGGGTAACTATCCCTCATCATAGACTCAGTTTCCCATGTCTCTTCCTGCACAGGTCCGTTCTGGCATAACACCTTGACCATAGGAATTTTCTTGTTCCTCAAATTCTTGTCTTTCTAGTCGGTGATTCATACCGGTTCTGTCTGATAAGTCAGGTTCTCTTCTAGTTCCATTAGAGGTCTGTCTAGTATGTGGCTAGGATCAGGCTGATATTTCCGAAGCACTTAAATGTGGAATACATCATGTATTCTCTACAGATCAGTGGGCGGTTCTAATTTATAAGCTACCGGTCCTATCCTTTGAATAATGGGATATGGATCGATATATCTTGGTTCTAGCTTTCCCCTTTGCTAAAACCTAAGTATGCCTCTTCCATGGAGATACTTTGAGGAATACTTGATTTCCCACTTCGAATTCCAGATTTTTCCTTCGATTGTCCAAGTAACTCTTTTGCTTGTCCTGTGCAGTCTTAAGACAACTCCTTATTAATTTTATCTTCTCTGTGGCATCCTCTATTATTTCCATCCTTTCTAACTTCCTCTCCTCTACTTCTTTTCAAAATAAAGGGTACAACAAGGTCATCCATAAAGGGCTTCAGGGAGCCATCTGAATACTTGGCCTGGTAACTATTATTATACGTAAATTCCACCAGGCATAAGTATTCCTCCCAACTTTTGTTCAAGGTGAGCACACACGCTCTTAGCATGTCTTCCAAGGTTTGGATGGTTCACTCAAACTGACCATCTGTCTGAAGGTGAAATGTCGTACTCATATGGAGCTTGGTTCCCATGGCGTTTTGCAGTCTCGACCAAAATCTGGAAGTAAATCTCGAATCTCTATCCGATACTATACTCACTGGGACACCATGGAGTCTTATGATTTCTTTCATGTATAGGACAGCCAGCTGTTCTACCGTGTCCGTCACTTCTATAGGGAGGAAATGAGCTGATTTGGTCAATCAATCCACTATTACCCCAAATCGCATCTCGACCCTTTCTGGTCACCGGCAAGCTTGTGATGAAGTTCATGGTGATGTGCTCCCACTTCCACTCTGGAATTTGTAAGGATTGTAGTAGTCATGACGGTTCCTGATGCTCTACTTTTATCTGTTGACAGGACAAACATTGGCTACATATTTCGCAATGTCCCTCTTCATACCCTTCCACCAGTATCCTTGTTTGAGGGTGCGGTACATCCTAGTACTGCCCGAATGCATAACATACACCGAATCACGTACCTATTCCAGAATTAGTCCTTTCAACTCGTTATCTTGAAGCACACATACCCTACCCTTATCGGTCAGTACTTCGTCACTTCGCATGTCGTAGTCCAGTTTCCTTTCTCTGTTAACCGAATCCAAATAGGATTGAGGTCCTTTATCAATCTTTTGTTGAGCCTTGATAAGCTTGGTTAGCTGGGTCTTATTACCGCCTTAGTCACCAAGCATTTTCCTGATTGTTTTCCCTTAGATAGGCCTCTATCCTTTCCTATTGTTGTAACAAGGGTATGTAACTTGTCTTTACTCGTGTCGTCTTAGTTTGATACTTGCGATTTAGCACCTGCTACTACACTAGCCTTTCTGGGGTGGTATTCTATTGCAAAATCATAATCCTTCACCAATTCCAATCATCTCTCCTAACGGAGGTTTAATTCCTTTTTGAATTTGAAAATATGTAACGCTCTGGTGATCTATGTATATCCCGCACTTAATCCCTCCCATAAAGGTAGGAGCACCTTATTCTTAGGGCAAACACTATGACAACAATTTTTTTAAGTCATGAGTCGGGAAATTTCTTTCTCTTTGTACATGATTCTTCCCATTCTCCTTCCCTTCGTATATTTCTTTCTAATTCTACTATTGAATTCCTTAAATTTCTGGAGTATATCTTTCCGATATTTTTAGCAACTTATTCTTATTCCTTGGATTCAGGAGGACTTTCTGTCGACCTTGCTTCATTTCCACTCGTTTCAATATTCACCTATTCCTTGAGGTGGGTCTCTTATCCTCATCTTGTTCAAACCTTCCATACCTTAAAATCCCGGTGCTTCCCTTTTTGTCTTGGTTGAGGTGTATTCTTCCCACTATTCCCCATCTTCTGGGTAGACTTCGTTTACTCCTCCAATTCATTTGGTCCAAATAAGTCATTTCCTTATGTATTATTTCTTTGACTTCCTAATTTGAGTTTTTCTATGCCTCCTTGTAGTAGATCATGCTCCACCTCCCAATACTCTTACCTAACCACTCGTACTTTCTGGTGTTTGATCACCTTATCCTTTGAAAATTTTTCTCCTAAACTTTAGGGACCTAGTACGCTTCTTCTATATCTTGTTTTTCTTCTTTCCTCGACTCACATCTTACCTACCATATGTATCTTATCCTTTGGAATTTCTAAGGAATTTGTTACACTTGGGACTTCCTGTTGTTGTACTTTCTTTTTATCTTTACCGGGTGGACTCTAAATCTCTTTTCCTTATCAATCAGCTTCTATTCTTGTGATTCTTTTTGGGATGTTATACCCCCTCCCAAGTTTTTTTTAAAACTTCTTGATCTCTCGAAAGTTATGTACTCTTGGATCGTTGTTCCTCCAACTTCCTTTTCCTTTCCTTAGGATCTCTATCAGATGAAATTTTTTTATACACTTAAATTTTCTTCAGGAACTCAGGGTTTTAATAAACTTCTTATTCATTCAGGAAATATTTTCTTGCCAAAAATTTGGCTTATTAGATGACTTCTCTACCCCCTAATCCCTTGGGGTCATAGGGCTGGAGTTAACCCTAGAACGATTATGGGACTCTTGGTCAGAAGGCTCTGAGTAATTGATTGGGGTCCATTTGTGCTCCCCAGTGGGATGAATTTCATGTATGGCCTCCAACCCGTACCGCCTTAGTACTTCTGCCTCACACTCATATGTCTATTTCATCCATCGAGATCGATTGAAGTCAGGTTGAGTGGGTGGAGGTACTTGGTGGACCTTCATGAAGGTGGCATAAGCATCCCAATAATTAACCCAGGCCTCCTTCTTGGTAGGGTTCCTCTTCTGTTATTGTGGTATTGGAGGAGGGGTTGGACTTCTCAAAGGCGATGATGGTTGCTTTTGTCTGGGAGGAGGGTATATGATGTCTTTTGGTTCCAATAAGACTCCAACTAGTTTTCGGTAGTCCTCCACCATGTCCTTGGGTACTCGTTTTTTGCCCCTTAGGAACCTTTGAATGGCTTCCTCCCATGGGTTGGATGTCTTTTTCACGCTTATAGGGCGAGGACTAGATTTCTTTGCGAATTTCCTAGGGATTCTCTTTCCTACAAGATAGTTAAGAGTTAGGTTAATATCAAGGCATAATATTGATAATGTTTCAAGGGAACTAGGCACTGATACCACTCTAGTTGTCACGCCCCAACCCGGTTGGTTGGATCCCCGGCAACAACCCGCCGCTCTTTCTCGGTTTAAGAGGAGTTTCCTCCTTTAACTCGAGAGGAGCCAGGCAAAATTTCAACCTTGTTCCCTGTAAGATATATATCAATTAGAATGCAAGTTTAAGAAAAATTAAGCATACTTGATAAAGGGCAAGGCTCGGTGTTACTCCTAGTTATTTTCCCTTTTTCCTGAAAAAAGATAGAAAAGAGTTGTGAGTTTCTACAACTCAGTGAATGAGTATTTTTTAAAGTCTACTTTTAACTTTTAGGAAAAAGACTTGTATTGGAGTGTGCCAAACTCCTTTCTTTTTAAAAATCCTTTCAATTCAAGTTTCAGTTTTTACCACCATTTCCATATTAATCACGGTGTGTCATCACCCAACACACATCCTTCATCATTGAACCAACTTGTGGCTTCGGAGCGACTTTACCAGCCACCTAGATAGAAGCACGTCCACTTCTACTATAAGAATGAGTGAATGTACACGACATCCAACCCTCAATCCCGAAATCGATTTTTCATGTCCGTATGAGGATAGAGACCTCATTCCGTCCCCACCCCGGTCTCATGTGCTTGGTGCTACTCCAAATTTCGCACGGTTACTTGTAAGATGAACTGCCCTTATACTCACCGGGTCATCTAGGGCCCTTAGGATGCATCACTACCCCTCATGGGCGTCTTGACGATCCTGTACTCATAGTGCATGCACAAACAATATTTTCTTATCATGCCATGTAATCTGTAGTGCCATTAGTACAATGGTCCTGACTTTCAACTTAACCTGCAGCTATTTGTCTTGATTGGTCCGGAGACCGGTCATGTCGCACTACTGCTAGTTGACTGAGAATGTCGGACCAAACTTGGTACCATGGCCATACATTTTACTTATTAAAGTTTTATGGCACATATATCATGTTTGTTTACGAGCTCGTGCTCGTGCCCATTGGCCTATGGCCCACTGTTGGAGATTTTCAAAACCGAGCATATTAGCCCCCAAAGTACCAAAATTGAGGCCCCCGGCCTATAAGAGCTATTCGAGCTCCCGTCAAGGAGGTCTCCCAAATTGTTTAAGCATTGGCACACAGTCAGAGGAGAGCACTTCCGATAAAAGTATGTTTTTACTGTCCCTTATACCGCACGAGTATAAGGACATCTCCGTTCATAACCAATGAACGGGTTTTCAACTTCCTTCGAGGAAGTTTTATCATACCAACCGAGTATGATCTATTTACAACCGGTGATTAGTTTTTCTGCCTTGTTTTCACATCACTCCTCTAAGCTGTGATGTTTAAAATACCAAATCGTAGTGGGTTTTCATTTCGATGTGCTTATCATCCCCAATCGGGTATGATATAAAATCCCACTCACCCGATCGTGTAGTGAAATTCCACTTAGTCGAGTTCCGTCCCTAACAAGCTATACCTCGACTAGCGTTCCTGATGTCTCGTTCTCCTACATGAAATAAACATAGTTGTTCATTATTCTTTGGCCTAATAACCCTCATTCATTTCACATGAATGAGAAAATCCAACTTTATATATATTTACAATTAGGCCCCTAAAGTTATTTTTCTTTAACTTTAAGTCCATATTGCCGGGTTTTTCCTCAAATTGAGTCCTAAAACTTTTAAAATTTATTTGAGGACCTCAGTTTATTAAATTTCTCAAAATGGGGTTTAATTTCCCAAATTTCTAATTTGGTCCCTCAATTTTTGATTTCATCAAATTGACCGATCAAACACCACTAATTGTTGAAATTAAAGTTGAAATCGAGTTTCTACATGTTTATACGATTCCATAGAACTTTGAATTGTAAGTTTTAACGCCGGAACGAGCTCAAACGAGCTTCGCCGGAAAATAAACTATAGAGGGAGAAAACTTTGATTTCTCACCGATGAGGGCGCGACGGCCTGAGCTTTCTATCTGGGCAGGTAGCTCTCTTCCAGAGGTTCTTCCTAGGATCAAGAATGACATCAATTGATGTCTAATTGGATTAGAATTTCATCATTGAAATTTGGCCAACTCTCTCTCTAACACGGATCAAAAATTGTAAAGGGGAGTTGAATTGGCTTACCTTTCGGTCCTAATTCGGCTGTGGAAGGACTGAGGAGATGTTGGGAGAGCTTGGTTTGGCGTAAGGAGGGTTCGAATTGGCTGATTTCAACTCAGCCAAAACAGGGCAACTTCGGTTCGCTGGAGCTGCTTCACTGTTCGATCACGCCGGTGCTTCTCCGACACTCTCGGGACGAACAGATGTCACCACCGTGTAGCTGACTTCTCCCTAGTTCTAATGAACCCAACCTCACCTTCTTTGGCTCAAAATTGACCCTATATTAGAGCTCTGGTTTGAGCTTTACCAGAAAACTAAGCAACTAAGAGATAGTGAGCTTTTCAGGTGTGAAGAGGACGAATGGAGAGGGGCTCTTTATATAGGGAACTCGGAGGCCCGTTGGTCGTCTGTTTGGCACCGTTATGACAAGCATTGAAGACCTAAAATGTACTGAACGGAAGTGTTTCTTCTTTGCTGGCGCTGCTTCGATTTTTTGGCGAGTGAACAGTGCAGTTATCGTAAGAAAGAAGATGACACTATTCTGAACCGGACCGGACCGGTCCGAACTAGGTTTAAAGCTTAAACCAACTGGTTTGCCCCTCATTCTATGGAGTTTTTCAAATCTAAAAATTTCTAAATTTATCTAAATTCCTTTTCTATCCAATGGTGGTCTCAAATCTCAAATTTGAAAATTTTAAGCCATATAGAAAAATGAATTTAGCATCTCTTAATCGATTCCAGTTCATAAATCGGCTCAGGCTCGGTTCTCCTGAATCGACTTGATTTTTCTCTCCCATTTTGTCCTAAGGTTCTTTTCCAAGATTTTTGAACCATTTTGAGTCACATGGAAGTTGTAAATTGTCAATTTGCACTGTTTCCAAATAATTGAGCTTATAGATCGTCTTGATTTAAAATTAAAAAAACACCGGCTCTTTCCCCAGTTTTCTCATTATCAAAGGATGGGGTTTACAAGATAGGCATGAATGGAAGAGATGGGATAAGGAATAGGTATCGAGAGAGGAGCAGGTCTTGATCCCCTGGTAGATATGGATACATGAGATCATCTCAGAGTCTAGTTAACTAATACTATGGATGTTGTGGATAGATGAAGTTAGGACAATCTTAATTAGGATATATGACTTACATAGAGGAGATGATGGAATCATTGGGGCCCGCATGTTGTTCAATGAAATGGGTGAGAGGAAGGTCATACTATGTAATACATTGCTCTCTCGGTATGTTAGGCGGGGGGTGAGGGGGAGGGATATTGATACCGCATGAAGAGTAGTGAGATGCTTGAGAAAAACGTAGTTTCATGGACAACCTTAATAGTTGGTTGTGCAAAGAATGAAAATTGTAGGAAGGCTCTGTCTATATACTATAAGAGGTAGAGGGCCAATGTAAAACTAGACCAAGTGGTTCTCATCGCAGTGTTATCAGCTTGTGCGGAGCTTAGATTCGAATCTTGATAAGTGGATTCACTCCTATGTTGTAGAGGAATTATGTGCCAAGAATAAAGCTGTGTTGGTTTCTCTCAGCAATGCAATCATACACATGTATGCTAGTTGTGGCTTGATGGACCGAGCTTATGAAGTGTTTAGACTCATGACAAGGATGGACCATGTTATATTATGGAAAAGATCGTTGACTGGAACATAATAAGGGGTTTAGAAAGAGAAAGGAGCATGGATAGGGCAGATGTTGTCGAAAGCAATAGAGAAAGAGATAGAATGATCAGTGAGAGAATTAGGGAGGAGAGTAGAAGGCAAAGGTAAGCAATATTGGAACAATACAAAAATAAGCATAAATTGGAGCATAAATTAGATTCCGTACTAATTGAGGTCTACAAGCGTAGTGCTGATATATGCATGTAGTTGTATGAGAAATGGCTTTTAATGGAAAGCTCTTATCTTCATATTTACGATTTGCATGGAGAAAATTCACACACGATGGTGCAGGAGGAACCACGTCCACTCCAGATCCCTCCAGGATGAACATGTCCTCGGATGAAAGGTGAGTGGGATTTCTGAAATCGGTACTGATTGGATCGATGATGTAATAGTACTCAAAATTTTCTATCTTTTATTAAGTAAAATATTTTAAGAATATATTTCCCCTTAACTGTGTGAACCAAGCTAAAAATATTATTTTTGGTGGAATATATTATGTATGGTGATTATAAGGTCCCAATGGGCCCAAGGCCACAGTTTTTAAAAAGAAGTGGGCTCAAGGCTGATGGACACGGGCATGAACCCATCCAGAATGAATATGTAATGAATGATGCTAAATGATCTTAATAATGGGAACTTTGTGTACTACCCCTCGAGCCAAGTGTGAGTTGTCGAGCTGGTTGGGCTAAACCGCTACTCTGTCGAAGCTAGGTCGTCGAACCTGTTGGTCCAGTAAGCGTGGGCCGACGCCAAGCTGATAGACCATTGTGCTAGAGGGCCAAAGATAAAGGCTATAATTTAAAAAGACTATTGATTGTACATGCACTATGATGTTCAGGCCATCAAGACACTTGGCTTGAGGTAGTGATGTAGCCCAAGGATTGTTGGATGGCCCAAGGTGCATAAGGGTGGTTTTGTCGTTCAGTAGGTCATGAAGCTCGAGGAAGCTTCCTACACACTAAGACCGAGGCAGTAGGGAGTTTGAGGGCCAGAAGATACCATTGAGGCGAATGCCCACCCAGAAGGAGAAGATGCCTCCAAACACTAGATGTAGAGTCTCACAACATGCATAATTATAATTCTAGGTCTGTTAACTGGTAGGGATAGAAAAGGGGGTGGTAAATTCTAGAGATGTCAGTTGTAATAAACCTTGACTAGGGTTTTCTGGTTTAACGAATAAAGAAATTCTTTTTTCAAAAGAAAGAACCTCGAATTTCTTAAAAATTCTCGGAAGAAGGGAACTACAAAAGCCCCAAAATACTATGGAACCCTAAGGAAGTAAAACCTAAGCTCACCTTGGAAAGGTTAGTCGTCCCCTACCAACACCTATACCCCAAAGGACAGGGCTAGGATGACAAGGGGCTCGAGAAGTGCCTTAAAGGATGAAGGAAAGTCGGGGCAGATCATGGCTAGTCTAAAGTGTAGAATAGGAAACCTTACGGACTTGATGCCTCGGGCAAGTTAGCAAGAACCTTAAGAGGTGATCAATGACCCAAAGGAGAGCCACATCAAGAAAGAGTAAGGCGACCCTAAAGGAATGTTAAAATAGAGAATAATAACATGGACCGAGAATGGCAGCAAGGGAAAGGCTGAATTGCCCAGAGACGGGAACCTAGGAAAAACCGTGGATAGGCCAAGGACAGCCCAAGGACAGATCTAACCACCTCATGGACCCTAACACAAGATAGCCAAGATAACCAAATGGTTATAACATAGTACCCCAAGGACGAGGGACAGAAAAACAAGCCCATGATAAAGGAATGAAACATCTCGACACCAGAGACCAGGGAAAGGCAAAAGGAAGGAGTCAGTAAGCATGGAAATTATAAAGTCAAACGAGACAGTTACATAAGGAAGTTATATCGAGAGGCTCGAAATTCGAGAAGGACACTAAATTGGAAGGATGAACCAACCGCAAGACAAAAAGCAAAGGAGAGGCACAAACCCCAACACATGAAGAGGAACACAAACCCAAGAAGGAAGAATCAACACATAGAATTGCCAACCCCAAGGGAGGAATGGGTAGAAGGACGAGTTGAGATAATGCGACTATCTAGACAAAGCAACCGAGGATCAAAAGGAGAGGACCCCGGGTCCTCGAGGGCAGAACCTGAGACCACACCCCGGAACAAGTCAAGGTAACCTCTGTAAACCAATTCAATGGGGGAAGTGGACTTCACATGAAGGAAGAAGTCCCTCAAAGGACAACTGCGATGGGAAAGAGATAAATCCAAAGGAGTACTGCCATTGGCAAGTGTAATGACCCCTATGCTAAGGGAGAAGTGAGGGACTAGAAGAAGGAGGGACCCCTCACTAGTTGGAGAACGCAAACAAATGCACGAACGAATGGAAGCAGGAAGACTCGTGAGTCGATGGGATTAACCCGGGCATGGAAACCGACAGTTGGGGATGGGTAGACACAATAAAGGAAAATGGAATAGAACGAATAAACCCAAGAAAACCCCAAACTCACATAAAGAGTCGAAAATCTTTATTCTCGGGGACCTCGGACCATGGGTGGGGCATATGGAATTGGGACCAAAGGAGTAAAAGAGTGTCATGCCCCGACCCAATTTGGTTGGATCCCCGTGAACAACCCGCCACTCTCTTGGTTCAAGAGGAGTTTCCTCCTTCTTTAAGTCAAGTGGGGCCAGGTGTATTTTCAACCATGTTTCCTAGATAGACATATATATATCAAATAAAATGCAAGCTTAAGAGATACTTGGTGTTATCCCTAGTCATTTTCACTATTTCTTGAAAAGGGATAAAAAGAGGAGTGTGTTTTCTAAAACTCAGTGAATGGGTTTTAATAAAGAAAAAAATTTAAGTTCGAAGAAAAAAATAGTTTTCAAAAAATGGAGTGTGTCAGAGTCCTTAATTTCTTTAAGTTTCCATCATCAATATCAGTTTTCAAAAATCATTTCTTATTACCACGGTGTGTCATCACCCAACACACATCCTTCATCATGAAGGTCAAACACACAATCGCAGACCAACCCATTCAGTAAACCTACTTGTGGCGTCAGAGCGACTTTACCGACCACCTAGATAGAAGTACATCCACTTCTTCCTTGAGAATGAGTGGATGTTTGCGACATTTGACCCACAATCCCATAACAAATCTTTGTATCTGTATGAGGATAGAGACCTCATCCCGACCCCACCCTGGTCTCATGCGCTTGAAGCTACGTCGAGCTTCATAAGACTTCTGGTACGACTCATTGCCCATAAATCCACTAGGTCGTCCAGAGCCCTAGGACGCATCACTACCCCCTCTTGGGCATCTTAAAGGTCCCGTAAACACAATGCATGTACAATAAACATTTTTCACATGATGCCATATAATTTGCGGTGCCACTAGTCCAATGGCTCCGACCCTCAAGTTAACCTACAACTGTTTGTCTTGACTAGTCTAGAGACCTGTCATGTTGCACTGCCACTAGTTGACTGAGTATGTCGGTCCTGTCTTGGTACCATGGCCAAACAATTCATTTACTTAAGTTTTCATGACATATAAATCATGTTTGTTTATGAGCTCCTGCTCGTGCCAACTGGCCTAGGGTCCACTGTTCGAGATTTTCAAAATTGGGCATCTTAGCCCCCAAGTTCCAAAACTAAGGCCTTCGGCCTAACAGAGCTATTTGAGCTCCCGTCAAGTAGGTCTTCCAAAATATTTAAGTAGTGGCACACAGTTAGGAGAGCGCACTTCCAACAAAATACTTTTCAACTGCCCATCATATCAACCGAGTATGAGGACATCTCCGCTCATAACCGATGAACGGGGTTTTTCACTTCCTTCGAGAAAGTTTTATCATACCAACTGGGTATTATCCACTCATACCAGTAAATAGTTTTTTCTGCATGATTTTCACATCACTCCTCTCGGGTGTGATGTTTAAAATACCACTTACTAGTGGATTTTCATTTTCGAGGTGTTTATCATCTCAGCTAAGTGTGATATAAAAATCTCACTCACCCGATCGTGCAGTGAAATTTCTCTTAGTCAGTTTTCGTCCCTTGTGAGCTTAATCTTAGCTGGCATTCTCGATTTCTCATGTTCCTACATGAAATGAACATTATTGTTCATTATCATTTGGCTTGATCACCTTCCTTCATTATGAATGACTAAATATTCAACTTTTCAACTATTTACAATTTGGTCCCTATAGTTATTTTTCCTTTACTTTAGGCCCCAATTGACGATTTTTCCTAAATTGAGTCCCGAAACTTTTAAAATTCCCATTGAAACCTCAATTTATTTAATTTCATAAAAAGGGGTTCAAGTTTCCCAAATTCCCAATTTGGCACCCAATTTTCCCAAAATTACCAATTTGCCATTCCTTTACAAAAATGGTAAGTTTTACTCCAAAAATTCTAAAATTTGCTCAATTGGTCCTCTAATACTCTTATCATGCCCAATTGACTCTCAATTTTATAAAATTGCATTTTAATTCGTCGAATTTTCAAAAATCCCCAATTTTCTACAATATTTCCCCAAATTTCAACTTTCTAACACAGCTGAATTTGATTTCATCAAATTGACCGATTAAACCCTTCTAATTGTTGAAATTGAAATTAAATTTGAGTTTTTACATCTTCATACGATTCAATTGCACTTTGAATTGTAAGTTTTGACACAGGAACGAGCTCAAATGGAGCTTCGCCGAAAAATAGAACGTGAAGAGAGAAAGCTTCAATTGCTCACCGTCGAGAGTGCGGCAGTCCGAGCTTCCAATCTGGGTAGATAGCTCTCCTCCTAGGATAAAGAATTGCATCAATTAATGCCAAATTGGGTGAGAATTCTATCACCGAAATTCTATTGGTTCTCTTTCAAGCACACTTGTACTTCTTACTAATGTCCTCATTTCTGCTCCGATTTTGCGACATTTCCTCGATTGATTTTCTTGACCTACAACTTTCTCCTTCTTTGATTCAACTTTCTATATTTCACCCTCCTTCTACTGTCTTCCATTATGGGATTCTTTTTGTTTGATCACCCTATCGTTCTTTAGAAATTTTCTCTTTTAAATCTTCACTTAACTTGAGGATCTCGTATGATTCATCCACTTCTACTTTTCTTATTCTTTTGGTCCATACCTCTACTTTCCACAAGTATTCCTATCTTATGGAGTTCCTAAGGAACTGTATCTTAGTTCTTTATAAGTAGTTGTTACACATGGGCCTTTCTGTTATTCTACTTTCTTCCCATCTTTCATTGGTGGTCTCTATACTTATTTCTTTTTCTTCTCGATTGACTTCTATTCTTGTGGTTCCCTTTGGAGTGTTCTATTCCTTTTTTTCCTTACTCTTCTTTCCATGAGCTTATCTTATCTTTAACTCCTTGGACTCTCCATGAATCCGTACACTTTGATGATTGCTTCCCTTTGTTCCAATCTCCTTTTTCTTAAGAACTCTCGTAAATGGATTCTTCCTTATCGTATTTCCAAGGGTAGGTCTTAAGGTTGAGATTAACTATAATTAACATGTCCTTTCTTCCTTAGATGATTTCCTTCCTTTTACTTAAATTTTTATTATCATACTCTTGTCTTGAATTTATCAAAGAACTTAGAAGTTTTAATAGAACTTTTACTTTTATTCATTCAAGAAATATTTTCTTGCCATACTTGGCTTATTACATAAATTTTCTACCCCCTATTCCCTTGGGGTCATAGGACTAGAATTTACCCTAAAACGGTTGTGAGACTCTTGATCAAAAGGCTCTGAGGAATTGGTTGGGGTCCATTCGTGTTCCCTAATAGGACAAATTTCATGTATGGCTTCCAATCCGTACCGCCTTAGTACCTCTACTTCACACTCATAGGTCCATTTTACCCATTGGGAGGGATTGAAACCAGGTTGAGTGAGTGGAGGTACTTGGTGGACCTTCATGAAGGTGGCATACACATCCCAATAATTATTTCAGGCCTCCTTCTTGGTTGGATTCCCATCCAATTGTTGTGGGGCTGGAGGAGGAGGGGTTGGACTTCTCGGAGGTGATGCTAGTTCCTCTTGACTAGGAGAAGGGTATATGATACCTTCCAGTTCCAGTAAGGCTCCTACCAGTTTTCAATAGTCTTCCACCATGTCCTTGGGTACTCGTTTCTCACCTTTAGAAACCTCTGTATGACTTCCTCCCTTGGATTGGGTGTCTTTTTCAGGGTTATAGGTGGAGGACTGGATTTCACCGCAAATTTCCTAGGGACTCTCCTTCCTACATGATAGTTTATAGTTGGATTAATGTTATGGCATAATATTGATAATGTTTCAAGGGAACTAGGCTCTGATACCACTCTAGTTGTCATGCTTGGACTTGGTTTGGTCGGATCCTCGTGAACAACCCGCCGCTCTCTTGGTTCAAAAGGAGTTTCCTCCTTCTTTAACTCAAGTGGAGCCAGGGGTATTTTCAACCTTGTTCCCTGTAAAGACATATATCAAATAAAATGCAAGTTTAAGAGAAATTAAGCATATCTAACATAGGTTAAGGCTTGATGTTATCCCTAGTCATTTTCACTAATTCCTGAAAAGGGATAAAAAGAGGGGTGAGTTTCTAAAACTCAGTGAATAGGTTTTAATAAAGAAAAAAATTAAGTTCAATGAAAAAATAGTTTTCCAAAAATGGAGTATGCCATACTTCTTAATTTCTTTAAGTTTTCCCATCATCAATATCGATTTTCAAAAATCATTTCTTATTACTACGGTGTGTCATCACCTAACACACATCCTTCATCATGAAGGTCAAACACACAATCGCAGGCTAACCCATCCACTAAACCCACTTGTGCGTCGGAGCGACTTTATCAGCCACCTAGATAGAAGTACATCCACTTCTACCATGAGAATGAGTGGATTTTCGTGACATCTAACCCTCAATCCCATAACAAATCTCTGTGTCCGTATGAGAACAGAGACCTCATCCCGACCCCACCCCGATCTCATGTGCTTAAAGCTACGTCGAGCTTTGCAAGACTTCTGGTATGACTAACATCCCTTATATCCACCAGGTCATCCAGAGCCCTGGGACGCATCACTACCCCTCTTAGGCGTCTTGAAGGTCCCGTAAACATAGTGCATGCACATTCAATATTTTTCACATGATGCCATATAATCTTTGGTGTCACTGGTCCAACGGCCCCGACCGTCAACTCAACGTACAACTATTTGTCTTAACTAGTCCAGAGACTTGTCATGTCGCACTATCGCTAGTAGACTGAGTATGTCGGTCCTGTCTTGGTACCATGGCCAAACAATCCATTTACTTAATTTTTCATGGCACATAAATGATGTTTGTTTACGAGCTCCTACTCAAGTCAATTGGCCTATGGCCTACTGTTCGAGATTTTCAGAATTAGGCATCTTAGCCCCCAAGTTTCAAAATTGAGGCCTCCGGACTAATAGAGCTATTCAAGCTCCCATCAAGAAGGTCTCCCACAATATTTAAGCAGTGGCACACAGTCAAGGGAGAGCACTTCCGACAAAATACTTTTCAATTGTCCATCATATCAATCGAGTATGAGTACATCTCTGCTCATAACCGATGAACGGGCTTTCCACTTCATTCGAGGAAGTGTCATCATACCAACCGGGTATGATCTACTCACACCAGTAAGTAGTTTTTCCGCATGACTTTCACATCACTCCTCTCGGGTGTGATACCAAAAGTACCACTTAGCAGTGGGTTTTCATTTTCGAGGTGCTTATCATCCCAACTGGGTATAATATAAAAATCCCACTCACTTGATCATGCAATGAAATTCCTCTTAGTCGGTTTTCATCCCTTGCAAGCTTAATCTCAGCTGGCATTCCCGATATATTGTGTTCCTACACGAAATGAACATTATTGTTCATTATCATTTGGCTTGATCACCTTCATTCATTATGAATGAATAAATACTCAACTTTTCAACTATTTGTAATTTGATCCCTAAAGTTATTTTTCCTTTACTTTAGGCCCTAATTGACGATTTTTTCCTAAATTGAGTCCTGAAACATTTAAAATTCCCAATGGGACCTCAATTTATTCAATTTCATTAAATGGGGTTAAAGTTTCCCAAATTCCCAATTTGGCACCCAATTTTCCCAAAATTACCAATTTGCCATTCCTTTTCAAAAATGGTAAGTTTTACCCCAAAAATTCTAAAATTTGCTTAGTTGGTCCCCTAATACACTTATCATGCCCAATTGACCATCAATTTTATAAAATAGCATTTTGGTCCCTCAAATTTTTGAAAATCCCCCATTTTCCATTCTAATTCGGTTGTGGGAGGGCTGAGGAGGTGTTGGGAGAGCTTGGTTTGGTTTGAGGAGGGCTCGAATTGCCCGATTTCAGCTCGGCCAAAATAAGGCAACTCTAGTCCACCGGAGCTGCTTCACTGTTCGATCACGTTGGTGCTTCTCCGGCGACCCTCGAAGCGAATGGATGTTACCACCGTGTAGCTGACTTCTCCCCGGTTTTAAGGTGGTAACCATGCCTTCTTTGGCTAAGAAATGACCCTATATCAGAGCTCTGGTTTGAGTTTCACCGGAAAACTAAGCAGCTGAGAGAGAGTGAGGTTTATAGGTGTGGAGAGGATGAATGGAGTGGGGCTCTTTATATAGGGAGCTCGGGGACATATCGGCAGTTCGTTTGGCACCTTTATGACAGTCATTGATAGCCCGAAATGTACTGAATGGAAACATTTCCTCTTCGTCGATACTGCTTCGATTTTCCGGCAAGTAAATAGTATTGTCATCCAAAGGAAGACGACAACACTATTTCGAATCGGGTTCAAAGCACCGGTCAGTTCATCCCCAATTCAATCGAATTTTTCAAATCTAAAAATTTATAAATTCATTTTCTATCCAATGGTCACCTCAAATCTCAAATTTGAATTTTTAAGCCACCTAGAAAATTGAATTTAGCATCCGGTTCAACAGTGGTTCAAACCAATCCAAATCGGTTTAATCCGATTCGATTCCGATTCAGCTCTATTTTGGTTTTCATCTCCAACTCATCCTTAAGTCCTTTTTCATGTCTTTTGGGACCCTTTGGGTCACTTGGGTTCCATAATTTCCCTGGTTTTCCCTCTCTCTATCAGTTCCAGTTCATAAACCGAGTCGGTTCATTAACCAATTCAATCCGGTTTGGGTCTAGTTCACCCGAACTAATATGGTTTTTCTCTCCCAATTAGTTCTAAATTTCTTTTCCAAGGTTTATGAACCTTATTTGGTCCCAAGGAAGTTGTAATTTCTCCAATTTGCCCGTTTCTCAATAATCGAGTTTGTGAAGCAGTTTAGTTTTCTCACTCGGTTTGATTGATTCTTTCCCGGTTTTTCATAACTCCAAAGAGCGGGGTTTACAAAGAGTCAAGCAACGAAGTGACCTAGGTAATGCAAAGGACGAGAATAAGAGAGAGTTCACTCTAGGGACCAGAGCCAAGGGATGCGATTTCAACCGCAAGGCAAGCTGGACCTAAGGCCTAGGATGGAACCACAGGCTTAGGAGTCACACTGCTAGGGACAACTAAGTCAATTGCCAACAAGGAAAGAACTCGCGTAACAAAGGTGAGGCTAGAGGACTAAGAAAAGGGAAGTAACGCCGAGAAAGGCAAACGCAATAGCTGGCTGGACAAGGTGCCAAACTGACATAGGAGTAAATGAACCCAAGTGCGATGGGAGGTATCAGAACCTCAAACCCAGACAACACCCCCGAAACCAGCCAATTTTTGAATTTTGGATATTGAACCCGGTCGGACCGGACCGTTCAACAGAGTAACCGAACCGGTCAGCGGACAATAGATAGCGGTCAATAGTCAATGGTCAACGGCCAGTTGACGCCTCATCAACTGCCACGCAGACACAGGTAGCCAATGGGAGGTTGCCACGTGTTCCATCATTGGTCAATCGGTGTCGTTAGCCCACCATGTAGACACAAACAGCTAATGGGAGACTGCTAGGTGTTTGGTCAACGGGTCAACGACTGACGCGGCAGTCGAGCTGGCACTATACATCAAAAAAATTGATCAATCATAGCTCGCCATGTGGCACAACCACCACATCATCATCATCAACCTTCAAACATTGAGAGAGAATAGGGAGGACAGAGAGTCACCGAAAAAGCTGGAGTTTACAGCGACTCGAAAAACTCTTTGGTTAGGTCATCGGCGACTGAGTCTTAACCAGTGGGTAGCCTGAATAGTTGTCGAGCTCCTTATATAAAGAGTACCACTTCATTCATTCTTAGCATCCCACAATCAAGCGAAGAAGAAGAGTGCATTTTTCGACGAGATGCAAACCAAAGCTCCGACGATGGGTAGAATCTCTACCAAATGAGCTCTGAAGGGTGGCATTGGAATCGGGGAAGAGTGCTTTAGCTCTAGACCTTCTCAGAACGACCAAAGGATGCCTAGAGAAGTGCGCAAGGGAACGCACAGTGAAGTTGTTCCAGAGCTCGAAGTAACGAGCTTCTGCCTGACGCAACCTCAACCTTCTTGGCCCTTCCACCACTCACATTGGCCATCTTTGGCTGCCTAAGACCCTCCACAACACCCCTACAGGCCCCGGTAAGCTCAATTCCGCCTCCCCTCATCGGAATTTCTAAATTTTAGAGCTGCACCACACGAAAATTCTCTCTTCAAATTCTCACAGGGAGGCAATGAATTGCAGTAGGATTCGATCCTACTAGATCCCACTCAATAAGCTCTAGCTGCCCCACCTCAAGCTCTGGCCGCTGTCCTTCTGTCGGTAGGAAATGCAAGTTTTCTCTCTCTTATGTGAACTTTCCAATGAAGCTCCGACAAGGCGAAAAACTAAACCAAGTTTTCTCTCTCTCTCTCTTCCATTGGTAAGAAATGCAAGTTTTCTCTCTCTTCTGTGAACTTTCCAGTGAAGCTCCGATAAGGAGAAAAACTAAACCAAATTCATAAATTCAAAGTGTAGGCAGTCAAGGGGAGCTGGAGTAAGCAAATAGAAGCAAGAATCGACAAAATTAAGGACTTACCGACCACCAATTGGATGAGGTAAGATCTGAAGTTCCACATACTTGAATTGGGAAAGAAGATGAAGGGCAATTTGGGGGTTTTGGGGGACTTTTGTGCAATTTTCAAAAATTGGAGGACTGAATGACAATTTCACGTAATTGAGGATATTTTCATGAAATTCACCCCTATTGAAGGTCAATTGGGCAATTTGGACAACTTTGGGGGCAAATTGGAAATTTTAAAAAGTTAGGGATCAAATTACAATTTTCAAAAAATTAAGGACTAAAGGGGCAAATTTGGTGAATTAAGGGCCAATTGGTGAAATTGAAAGAGTTAAGGACCCAAAAAGAATAATTGGGAACCCAAGGGGCCTAATAGAGATTAAAGAGAAATCAGGGACCCATGCACAATTTAAGTAAAGTATGGGGCCTTAGGTGCAAACATAAAAGAGGGTATGACCTCTTCCTAATATGAACACTCGTACCCTGCAAGAACGGATTACTCGAGCACTGACTCCCTGAAGCACACCAAGGAGGAAGACTCTATCGGCGCGACCCCATTGAGATCACTAGGTGAGTAGGAACCGCTATGACGTCCATTACGGTTGGAATGATGGTTCAGCTTTGAAAACTATTTTCCCAAAATTAGCATCCTCTGACTAGATGACTCTGCTTAAAACATTTGGGAGCCAATTCCGTGCTTAGGCTCGAGATGCTAGTGGGCCCAAGGCTGATGGATACGGGCGTGGGCCCGTCTAGAACGGATATGTGATATATGATTATAAAAGATCTAAATAATGGGAACATTACATGATACTAGTCGAGCCAAGCTGAGTTGTCAAGCTTGTTAGGCCGAACCGCTGCTTTGCCGAAGCTACGTGATGTACTGGTTCATCGAACCTGTTGGACCAGTACACGTGATGTAAACCCCATCCTTTTATAAATAAGAAAACTGGGAAAAAAACCGGTCATTTCAAAAGAGAAAACAGAGCCGATTCATGAACCCCAACTAAGAAGGGAATGGTAAATTGACAAATTTTCAAATACCGAGTGACCCAAAGAGTCATAGAAACCTTGGAAAGGAGTCTTGGGATAAATTGGAAGAGAAAACTAGACCGGTTCAGGTGAACCAGACTTGAATCGAATTGAATCGGTATG
The DNA here is from genome assembly GCA_030064425.1 of Trapa bicornis. Taxonomy (NCBI): domain Eukaryota; kingdom Viridiplantae; phylum Streptophyta; class Magnoliopsida; order Myrtales; family Lythraceae; genus Trapa; species Trapa bicornis. Next base: position 17,700,151 of record CM057758.1, on the reverse strand, counting down.
AACCATCATTGAACCAGTTGTTAAATTCATTTTTTGAGGTGGTTTAAAATATTCAAATTGGAGAATTAAAGTAATCATTGGATAGAGAATGAATTTAGAAATTTTAATTTTGAGAAAATTGGTCGAATTGGGCCTGAACCTGACGATTTAACCATTGAACCCGGTCGGACCAGTCCGATATGGTTCGGAATAGTGTCGTCTTCTTCCTTTAGATGAAGACACTGATCATTCTATGCAAGAACAGACAGTGCTGGAGAAGACAAATCACCTCCATTCAGGCCATTTCAGGGTAAGGATAAGCTTGTCCAAGTGGTGAAATGGTTGGGCATTGAGTCCCTAAGCACCCTATATAAAGAGCTTCTCTCCATTCATCCTCCTCACACCTGAAATCTCCATGACTTGGGTAATTTTCTTAACTTTAGAATGTGAGGTCGGGTTCTTTAGACTGTGGGGAAAGTCAGCCATCTGATAGCAACCTCTGCTTGATACGAGGACTGTCGAGAGAATCAAACAGTGAAACAGCTCCAAAGGACTAAAGCTCCTCTATTTTGGAAGAGCTGAAATCAGCCAAATTCAGCCCTCCTCTAGCCAAACCAAGCCCTCCCAACATCCCCACAGCCCCCATACGATCTCAACTGAGTTGAAAGGTAAGCGAATTCACCCCTACTCAATCATTGTAGTTCGGAGTTAGAAAGAGAAACAATTGAATTTCGCTGACGAAATTCTCCCTCGATTCAGAGTCAATTATAGGAATTCTTGATCCTATAAGGTATCTCAAGAAGAGAACTACCTTCTCCGATAGAGAGCTAGGACCGCCGCACCTCCGACGGTAAGCTTTCGAAATTTTCTCTCTCTACGCATAGTTTTTTGGCGAATCTCTGTTTGAGCTCAATTCAAACGCAAATGACGCGGTTCAAAGCTCAATTAAATTGTATGGAAGTGTTGGAACTTATCAATACCTTCAATTGGAGTAATTAACACTGATTGAATGGCCAATTTGAAGAAATCAAATTCAGTCAATTTGTAGGGGAGAAATTGGGGGGGGGGGGGGGGGGGGATTTTGGGGAAAATTGGGGATTTCATAAAATTGAGGGACCATTTTGCAATTTTCCAAAATTAAAGGCCAATTGGCCATGGAAAAGAGGTTGGAGGTCCAATTGGTCAATTTTTGGTATAATTGGGGTCAAATTGCCATTTTTTTAAATAGGGGCAAAATGGTAATTTTTGAAAAGTTTAGGGACCAAATTAGAAATTTGGAAAACTTGAGCCCCTTATGCAATTTTGAGTAAAATGAGGACTCAAAGGAAATTTTGGGACTCAAATTTGGGCAAAAGTTGGCATTTGGGACCTAAAGTTAAAAAATAAATTTTAGGGACCTAAATGCAACATATTGATAATTTGTGAGGTTAGGCTGTTATACCAAACCATAAGTGAAAAGGCTGCTCAAATCGTGTAGGGACAAGTGTAACCGGAATGCCAACAAGAGAAAGCTCACGTCGACTTGGAAAACCATCCGAGGATGAACATGTCACAGTTAGCGGGTGAGTGGGCTTATTCACATCATAACCGGTTGGAATGATGGGCACTTTAGAAAAAAAACCACTTGTAAGTAGAATTTTGATATCATACCCAGTTGGGGTGATGGGCAAACGAAGTTAAAACCTACTTAACAGTTGTAAGTAGAGGAGATCATACCCGATTGGTATATGAACTTCCTTGAAGGAAGGAGAAACCTGCTTGCCAGTTGTGTAAACCCTATTCCTTAAAGGTACGAAAATCGGGGAAAGAAATAGTCAACTCAAGAGAGAGAACTGAACCGGTTCATGAACCTTAACTAATAGAGAAAGGAAAAAATGGAAAATTTATAAATCTCGAGTGACCTAAACAATCATAAAAATCATGAAAAAGGACTTTGGGACAAATTGGAAGAGAAAATCGGACCAGTTCATGTGAACCGAACCTGAACCGGATTGAACCGGTTGCTAAATTCATTATTCTAGGTGGCTTAAAATATTTAAATTAAGGAATTGAAGCCACCATTGGATAGAGAATTAATTTAAAATTTTTTAATTTTGAAAAACTCGGTCAAATCGGGCTTGAACCAGCTAGTTTAAGCATTGAATCCGGTCGGATCCAGTTCGAAATAGTGTCGTCTTCTTCCTTCAGATGATGCCACTGTTCATTCAATGCATGAATGGATAGCATCGGCGAAGACAAATCGTATTCGTTCAGGCCGTTTCAGGGCGAGGATAAGCCTGACCAAGAGGTGAAATGGTCGGGTAGAGAGTTTCCAAACTTCTTATATAAAGAGCTCCTCTCCATTCATCCTCCTCACACTTGAAATCCATTTATCCTCCTCACACTTGAAATCTCCATTGTCTCTCAAATGCTCCATTTTTCAGCGAAGCTCAAACTAGAGATCCGACATAGGGGTTTTTCTGAGCCTTAGAAGGCGAGGTCGGGTTCTTTAGATTCCGGGAGAAGTCAGCTACCTGATGACAATCTTCATTCAATCCGAGGACTGTTGGATAAGCACCAACGGAATCAAATAGTGATGCAGCTTTGACGGACTAAAGGTGCCCTGTTTTGGCCGTGCTAAATTTGGCCAAATTCAGCCCTCCTCTAGACAAACCAAGCCCTTTTGACACTTTCACGACCCCTCACACGACCGTAATAGAGATGGAAAGTAAGCCAATTCGGCCCCCCTCTGTCATTTCTAATTGGCGTTAGAGAGAGAAACTATGAAAACTTCACTAACCGAATTCTCCCTCGATTCTTTATGAATTGAATCGATTCTTGATCCTATGAGGAACCTCAGGATGAGAGCTACCTTCCCAAATAGAAAGCTCGGACTGTCGCACCTCCGACAATAAGCTTTCAAAGCTTTCTCTCTCTACGCACAATTTTATGGCGAAGCCCTATTTGAGCTCATTTCAGCCTCAATTCATGCGATTCAAAGCACAATTGAACCGTATGGAAGTGTAGGAACTAATTTACACCTCCAATTGAAGAATTAACCTTGATTGAATGGTCAATTTGTTGAAATCAAATTCGACAAGTTTGAAAGGGGGAAATTGGGGGAAAATATTGGGGAAATTTGGGGATTTCGTAAAATTGATGGACCATTTTGCAATTCCCCAAAATTGAGGGACAATTATCCATGGAAAAGATGTTAGAGGACCAATTGGTCAATTTTTGAAAGAATTGGGGTCAAATTGCCATTTTTAGAAAGTAGGGGCAAAATGGTAATTTTGAAAAGTTGGGGACCAAATTGGAAATTTGGAAAACTTGAACCTCTTAAACAGTTTTGAGTAAATTGAGGACCAAAAGTGAATTTTTTGAAGTTTCACGACTCAATGTGGGGAAAAGTTAGCACTAGGGACCTTGTCAAGGAAAATGAACTTTAGGGACCTAAAGTCAAGTAAAATTAACTTTAGGGATCCAAGTGCAATTAACTAACAATTTTGAGCCTAGTCGCTCATATGTGAGAAACAAAGACTATTATGCCAAACGCTAATTGATAAGGGTACGCAAATCATGTAGGAACACGAGAGACCGGAATGCCAACAAAGATAAGCTAGCGTGGAAGCGAAAATCAACTAGAGAAGGATGCACTTCAGTTATCGGGTGAGTGAGCTTATGTACATCATACTCGGTTGGGATGATAAGTACCTTAGAAAAGAAAAACCATTTGTAAGTGGAATTTTGACATCACACCCGATTGGAGTGATGTGTGAACTAAGCTAAAACCTACTTACCGGTTGTATTTCGAGATCATACCGATTGGTATGGTGGACTTACTCGAAGGAAGGAGAAACCCGCTTACCACCGGTAAGCAGAGGTATCATCACATCCGATTGGTGTGATGGAGTGAAAATATGTTTTTTGTCTGAAGTGTTCTCCCCTAACTTGTGTGCCAATGCTTAAATATTTTGGGAGACCTTCTTGATGGGATCTAAAATAGCTTAGATAGGCCAAAGGCCTCAGTTTTTAAAATGGTGGGGGTTAAAATGTCCAATTTTGGAATATCACATACAGTGGGCCCAAGGCTAGTGGGAACGAGCAGGAGCTCGTAAGCAAACATGAGATATGAAAGGCTATGAAAACTCTTAATGAAATGAATGTGTGATTTCACCATGGTTCCAAGACAGGACCGACATACTCGTTATACTGGAGGCAGTGCGTTAGAGCTAGGTCGATGGACCGGCCTAGACAAACAACTTTAGGTCGCATTGAGTGTTGGGGTCATTGGGCCAATGGCACCAAATATAAATGGCTATGTGAAAAATTGTTGTTTGTGCATGCACTTGAGGTACAAAACCATTAAGATCCCTAAGAGGGGTGGTGATGCGTCCTAAGGGCTATTGGGCAACATGGTGGAGATAGGGCATTTTGTCATGCCAACGGTCAAGGAAGCTCGACGTAGCTTCATGTGCATGAGACCGGGGTGGGGTCGGGATGAGGTCTTTGTCCTCATAAAGACACGGAGTTGTTTTCAGGTGTCACGCCCCAACCCGGTTTGGTCATATCCCTGTGATCAACCTGCCACTCTCCCGATTTACTAAAGAGTTTCCCCTTATATAATAAACTGTAAAGAGTAAGGCATTTTTTAGACTTGCACCTTTTTTCCATGAATATAATAAATCAAAACTACATAGTAATTTAAATTAATCATACCTGTCTTGCAGGTGTTTAATTGTGCAAGTCTTTTAAGGTTCGACTTTCTAGGACTTCTTGAAAGGGGTATAAGGGAGGGGTGTGTACAACTACTCAGTGAATGATTCAAATCTTTTGACTTTCATGAAAAACATTTATATGGAGTGTGTCAGACTCTTTGTTTTCAAAAATCCCTTCATTTAAAAAAATTCGGGTTTTTCCATTATTTCTTAGTTACCGGTGTGTAATCACCCAATATACATCCTTCATCATGAAGGTTACACACATTCACAAGTCAGTATCACTACTGAACCCGCTAGTGGCTTCAGAGCGACTTTTCCTGCCACCCAGATAGAAGTACGACCACTTCTACCCTGCGAATAAGTGGATGTATGCAACATCCAACCCACAATCCCGAAATCACTTCTTCATGTCCGTATGAGGACAGAGACGTCATCCCATCCCCACCCCGGTCTCATGCACTTGGTGTTATTCCAAATTTCGCACAGACACCTGGAACGACGATCTACCCTTATACTCACCGGGTCGTCCAGGGTCCTTAGGACACATCACTACCCCTCATGGGCGTCTTGATGATCCCGTACTCATAGTGCATGCACAAACAATGTTTTCTTATCAAGCCACGTAATAAGTGGTGCCACTGGTCCAACCGCCCCGACTCTCAACTCAACTCATAGTTGTTTGTCTTGACTGGTCCGTTGACCTGTCATGTCACACTGCCGCTAGTTGACTGAGCATGTCGGTCCTATCTTGGTACCATGGCCAAACAATTCACTTATGATGTCATATATATCATATTCCTTTACGACCTCCTGCTTGTGCCAATTGGCCTTGGGCCCACTGTACGAGATTTCTAAAATCTGGGCATTCTAGCCTTGGGCCCACTATAGGGAAAGCTTCTATTACTCACTGGTGAGGGCATGGCGGTCTGAGCTTTCGATATAAGTAGATAGCTCTTATCCTAAGGTTTATCCTAGAATCAAGAATCACATTAATTGATGTCGAATTGAGTTAAAATTTCATCATTGAAATTCTACCAATTCTCTCTCTAGCACTGGCCGGAAATTGCAGAGGGGAGCCGAATTGACTTACCTTTTAGTCCTAATTCGACCGTGAGTGGGCTGAGGAAGTGTTGGGAAGGCTTGGTTTGGTCTAAGGAGGGCTCAAAATGGCCGATTTTAGCTTGGCCGAAATAGGGCAGCTTCGGTCCATCGAAGTTGCTTTACTGTTCCATCATGCCGATGCTTCTCCAGCGATTCTTGGATTGACTAGAGTTTGTTATCAGATAGTTGTCTTCTCCCCGGTTCTATAGAGCCCGACCTCTCCTTCCGAGGTTAAGAAAAATGTTCAAGTCGAAGCTCTGGTTTGAGTTTCACCGGGAAATTGAGCAGTAGAGAGAGAGAAGAGAAGTGTTCAAATGTGAGGAGAATGAATGAGGATGACCTCTTTATATATATAGGTGTAAAAATCATGTATTAAATGGGAGAGATTTATTACTAGTATTAATATTACCATAAATTATTGGTATTAATTCCAATCATTTAATTTCGGTATTAAATTATTTGTATTAATTCTAATAATTTAATTTAGGTATTAATTACAATAATTAAATATATATTAATTTATGGCTATTTATGATAAGGCATACATAAAAAAATTTTACCGAAATTTCGGGTTACAAAAAAAAATCATACTTCCGAGGAGGTCGCCCATCCTCACACTACTATCAGGCAATCACGCTTAACTTCAAAGTTCTTATGGATTCTCGTTCACATGAACCAATTTGATTTTTCTCTTTTAATTTATCTTAAGTTTCTTTTCCAAGGTTTAATGAACCCTTTGGATCCCAAATTGCTTGTTCCCAAATGATCGGGTTTGTAAACCGGCTCGATTTTCTTACTCGCTTTGACCGGTTCTTTTCCCGGTTTTCCTTAACTCAAAAGTGCAGGGTTTACATCAAGTATGGGGTCGAATGTCATGAAAATTCACTCAGACCCAAGGTAGAAGTGGACAAGCTTCTATCTTGGTGGCCGGTAAAGTCGCTCTAAGCCACAAGTGCGTGCAGGGGACGGTCTGCCCTGCGATTGTATGATCCCTTCATGATGAAGGGCATGTGTTGACTATTAAACACATCTAATGTGGAAAACGAGGAAAAAGGGTTTTGAAAACTAGAATTTGAAGAAAGAATATTTTTAAAGGAAATAAGGAGTTTGGCACACTCCAATTAAAACTTTTTGTTTATGAAAACTTACTCCCAACACCCATTCACTGAGTTGTAAAAACTTACCCCACTTTTATATCACTTTTCAAGAGTAGGGTAAAATGACTAAAGATAACACCAGGATTTACCCTCTATGAGGTATGCTTAAAAGTTATTTTAAAGTTGCATTTTTATTGATTTATGCTATTCTAGGGAACAAGGTTTAAATTATGCATGACTCCTCTTGATTAAAGAAATGGGGAAACCCCTCTTGAACCAATTGAGTGGCTGGTTGATCACGGGGATCCGACCAAACCGGGTCGGGGCATTACAACTTGAGTAGTATCAGGGACTGGTTCCCTAGAAGCATTATCAATATTATGCCCTGACACTAATGAAAACTTAATTACCGTGTAGGAAGGAGAGTCTCTAGGAAATTTGTTGTGCGATCCAAACCCCTACACATGATCATGAAAAAGACGCCTACCCCTACAGAGGGGCCATTCAACGGTTCTTGAAGGACAAGAAAAGAGTGCCCTATGACATGGTCGAGGATTATAGGAAACTTCTCGGAGCCCTATTAGAGTTAGAAGGCATTACCTATCCTCCTCCAAGACAGGAATAACTTATCCCTCCTCAAAGGAGCCCAACACCTCCTCCAGCCCCACAACAACCAAAAAGGACTCCCACTAAGAAGGAAGCTTGGGACAACTATTGGGATGCCCACTCTACCAAGTACCTCCACCAATTCGATCCAACTTTAATCCTTCCCAATGGATGAAGTGGACATACGAGTGCGAGGTTGCAGTGTTAAGAAGATATGAACTCGAGGCGATTCATCAAATCCATCCTATTAGGGAGTGTGGAAAGTAAGGTACAAGGAAGAAGTGGGAGTGTGGAAAGTGCTAAGCCACTTTAGGATAAGACACGAAGAGAGGGAAGAGGAAAAGAAGTGTGATAGGAAGAGAATTCTGGAAGAATACACAAGTAACTTTGAAAGAGTCGGTGATAGGTAGGACATAAATTAGGAACTCATTGACAACTAGGAACTACTCGAAGGAAGGATAAGGAACAAAAAGGGGAACTAGAGGACGAAGAGGAAAAAAAGGGGGTGGGTTACCGTACCTATGTCGGAAGGATGTGTGAAAAGAAAGACAAAGGAGATTACAAGGAGCGTTAGGGAGGTTGAACGGGAAACTCCCAGGATGGAAGTCCTTAGGAAAAAGGGTAAAGATAGGAAGTGGGACCATGGAAAGAGAAATTCCCAAGTTGGGATAGAGAGCGAGATCGCCATAGGAAGCATGATCAGTATCATGAGAGGTCAAGAGATCTGAATGATAGAAATGGTTGGGATAAGGAAGGAGGACAGATTAGAGAGGCAAAAATGGAAGAGATGGAATAAGGGACAGATATCGAGAGAGGAGTAGGTCTCGATCTCTTAGTAGACATGGATACAAGAGATCATCTCGGAGTCTAGTTAACTAATACTATGGATATTGTGGATAGATGAAGTCAGGACAATGATGATGGAATCGTCGGGGCTCGCATGGTGTTCGATGAAATGGGTGAGAGGTAGGTCATACTATGTAATACATAGCTCTCTCGGTATGTTAGGCGGGGGATATTGATACCACGTGGAGAGTCTTCCATGAGATGCTTGAGAAAAACATAGTTTCATGGACAACCTTAATAGTTGGTTGTGCAAAGAACGAAAATTGTAGAAAGGCTATGTCTTTATAATATAAGAGGTAGAGGGCCAATGTAAAATTAGAACAAGTGGTTCTCATTGCGGTGTTATCAGCTTGTGCGAAGCTGGGAGACTTGAATCTTAGTAAGTGGATACACTCCTATGTTGTAGAGGAATTATGTGCCGAGAATAAAGTTGTGTTGGTTTCTCTCAACAATGAAATCATACACATGTATGCTAGCTATGGCTTGATAGAATGAGCTTAGGAAGTGTTTAAGCTCATGCCAAGTAGGGGCCAGGTTATAGTATGGAAAAGGTCAGGAACAGAATAAGGGGTTTAGAAAGAGAAAGGAGCATGGATAGGGTAGATGTTGTCAAAAGTAACAGGGAAATAGATAGAATGATTAGTGAGAGAATTAGGGAAGAGAGTAGAAGGCGGAGGCAAGTAATATAAGTAATATTAGAACAATACAAAAATAAGCATAAATTGGAGCGTAAATTAGATTCCACACTGATTAAGGTCTACAAGCGCAGTGCCGATATATGCATGCAGCTGCATGAGAAATAGCTTTTAACGGAAAGTTCTTATCTTCGTATTTACGGGTTGCACGGAGAAAATTCACACACGATAGTGCAGGAGGAACCACGTGCACTTCGGATCCCTCTAAGATGAACATGTTCTCGGATGAAAGGTGAGTGGGATTTCTGAAATCGATACTGATTGGACCTATGGTGCAATATAGTACTCGAAATTTTCTATCTTTTATTAAGTAAAATATTTTGAGAATATATTTTCCCTTATTTGTGTGAACCAAGCTAAAAATATTATTTTGGGGGAATATATTCTGTGTGGGGATTATAAGATCCCAATGGGCCCAAGGCTGATGGACACGGGTGTGGACCCGTCCAGAACGAAGATGTGATTAATGATGCTAAAAGATCTGAATAATGGGAACTTTGTGTACTACCCATTAATCGAAGTCTGAGTTGTTGAGCTTGTTGGGCTGAACCGCTACTTTGTCGAACCCAGATCATCTAACTTGTTGGTCTAGTACGTGTGGGCCAAAGCCAAGCCGACAGACCGTTGTGCTGGAGGGCCAAAGATAAACGCTATAATTTAAAAAGACTATTGATTATGCATGCACTATGATGTTCGGGCCATCAGGACACCTGGCATGAGGTATTGATGGAGCCCAAGAACTGCTGGATGACCCAGGGTGCATAAGGGCAGTTTTGTCGTTCAGTAGGTCGTGAAGCTCGAGGAAGCTTCCTACGCACTGAGACTGGGGCAGTAGGGGAAATAAGGTCTCATCCCACTATGCGGACAGGATGAAGTGATCAGGGTTTGAGAGTCAGACTATTGATGTCCACTCAAACTTAGGGTAGAGGCAGTGTACCTCTATCAGGGTGGATGGTAAAGATGCTATGATCCACAAGTTGAACGATCAAGTATCGCTCTACGAATGTGTGATCCCTTTAATGATAAAGGGTGTATGATTGTGTGTGCTAAACTTAAAATGTAAGGTGAAATGATAACTTAAGTTCGTGTGAAACGATGTTTAATAACTAACAAGTGGTTGCTTGTTAAGTGGAATCCCAGCTAATAGGAATTTATGGAAAAGTGGTATGTATGAACATTCGAGCGTGTGAATTATTGCTTATTTTAAGTATAATTAATTCTTAATATCTCCACAAGCTTACCCATGGTGACCCTTATTTTACATAAACCTTTCTAAAACCCTATTTAGAGTATGATCTGAATTGTGAACATGAAGTCACGATGTCAACAAAGCCCTCTCACTGAGTTGTCGAACTCATTCCCCTCCGATTACCCATTTCAGGTAAAAATGGTGAATATGGACATGTGTTGATGGGGAAAGCCAAACCTAAACCAAAGGTATGTCTTACATTTAGTATATAGTCCCAGTAAATGGTTTTCCAAAATTTACTTTCCAAAGGTTCAATTTATTAATTTAGAAAATAATTTGAGATATTTTGTTTTGATCCTTGCACTCTGTCGGTTTTATGATGATGAGGCACCCATCGTTGTAAAATAGGGAGGATGTAGCGGTTGTCTGTAGGTCCGACCAGGGAAACCGAGTCGAGGTGTGACACGAGTAGGGTTACAAACCCACCTAGTGAAAGTAGACAACTAGTAACCATGAGATTACCAAAGGAGACTAAAACGATGCCCTGAGTAGAACCAAAAGGGGTGGTTACAACCACACCCTAAAGAAGGTGATAAGATAGGCATTAAGGACAAGTGAACTTGAGAGACAGCTGTCTCGAGACAATTGGACAAATAGGGCAATAGGAATAGGGCGGTTGAACAAACCGACCCTCATGAGAATCATGGATTTAAACCCAGATGAGAAATGAAATGTAAAAAGGGGCAAACATCGAAAGAGAAGGATAAAGGAAAACCTTAGAATGAACCATGACCAAAAGGAATTGGCAACCACCCTTGAGCCACCAAAAGGACTAAGTGAACCTTTCATGAGGCGATCAGGAGACCTCGACACAAAAAGGATTTGGACTTTCAAAGGAAACTTCTAATAATTACAAGTAGGAATAAGGAAAGGGTACAAAGGAAGAGTAAGAAGAAAAAGACGACATCAGAGGATGTCATGAAATTGATTAAAGGTTTGATACCCTCAAAGGACAAATGCACAAAGGGAAGTGTACCCAAAGCCCAAGGAGTGAAGTGAAACCTAAGGAGTGGATAGTAGGATAATAAACTCAAGTAATACCGTAACAAATGGGAATGGGTGGAATACCCATAATAAGAGATCCAAAAAAACATTGGAGAGTGTGCCCTTCAATTAGGGAGTGATCAAAAGAAAACCTTCAAGAAATGATGAGAAGGATAAACGCACAACTCAAAGATGGAAAGAAATCCTGGCTTCAAGGCATGAGAGTAGGAAATAAAACCAACGAAGGAAACTCCTTTGGGTGAAATCAAGGAATGGACAAGTAAGCCATAAGAGATTAATTCAGAATAAAAAAACCGTGAAATGGTCATGATCGAGTAAGGATGGTACTGAGAAAAAGAAGTCCTTGAGTAAGGACGTCGTTGGACATGAGGGAGGACTGAAAGAAAGAAATCCACTAGTATATCAGTAAATCAAGAAATGGGCAGAAACAGATGGTTGGGAACAGGGAAGCCCAATAAGGAACGGAATAAGGGACCAACATAGGACAAAAAGGGACAACAACAAAACTTGTGGAAAGTAAGTGCGAAAGGCTCGACGGGACAATGAGCTAAGTAGATTCGATGACCAGGGAAGTAAATAGAACTATGTACAATCAGACATTCTAGAACTCACAGTTTCGGAAAAACCCTCAGAAGGAAAAGTCCAACCCCAAACGGTGAAAAGCATGGGACTTAAGAAATTACTTAGACATGGGGTAAGACAAGTCAAAGGAACCAAGTACAAGGGAATAAATGAATGAACAAAAAGGGGTAACCAAAGCGATAGGATGTCAAACCAAACCCCAAGTTGACCGCAAGAGAATCTATTTCTGATGTCAAGCATGGACAACTAAGTTTTGGGGACAAAACTCCTAAAAGGAGGGGAAAGTTGTGTAACTTGTTTCCCCGGACCAAGTAAACCAGGGAAAGAATCGGCGGTTTTGAGAAAATCGAGACGAAAAAGGAACAAAAATGATAAAGAAGGGTTAAAATGGGAAATTGGAAAATCCCAAGTGATAAAAAATTCATAAAAATCATGACAAAGAACCGAGAAGTGGAATTGATGAGAGAACCGGACCCGAACCAAACTCAACTGAGATGAACCATAGTGAACCGGTTCAATGATTCATTTTTCTAGGTGGCTTAAAAATGACAATTTGGGAAATTGAGGCCACCATTAGATAAAAAATGAATTTAGATAAATTTAGAAAATTTTAAATTTTAGAAAACTGGTCAAATCAGGTTCGAACCGGCCAAATTTCAAATTTGGGTCACCAAACCCGGTCGGATCGGACTAGTCCGGTCTGACCAATCAACAAACCTATCAACGGCGGCCAGTCAGTAATCATGCAAGCATATGCAGCCAATGGAAGGTTGTCACATGTCCGATCAATGGATGACCAGTCAGCATACCATGTAGACTGATAGTCAATGGGAGGCTGCCACGTGTTCAGTCAACGGTCAATGGATGACCGTCAACATGTCACGTAGACATGGATAACCAATGGGAGGCTGTCTATCACACCCCGACCCGATTTGGTTGGATCCCCGTGATCAACCCGCCACTCTCCCAGTTTATTAAAGGGTTTCCCTTATTATAAACCATAAAGAGTAAGGCGTCCTTTAAACCTGTACCTTTTTCCTGGAATATCATAATCAAAACTACATAACATTTTAAATTCATCATACCTGCCTCACAAGCTTCTTAGTTGATGGTCTTTAAGGGTAGGCTTTCCGAGATTTCCTAAAAGGGATATAAGGGAGGGGATGAGTACGACTACTCAGTGAATGGGTTTTCAAATGGTTTGACTTTTAAGAAAACATTTATTATTGGAGTGTGCTAGACTCCTTTCTTTCAAAAATCCCTTCATTCAAAATCTCGGGTTTTATCACCATTTCCTTATTTAATCACGGTGTGTCATCCCAACACATATCCTTCATCATGAAGGTTAAACACACATTCACAGGTCAGTACATCCACTAAACCCACTTGTGGCTTCGGAGCGACTTTACCGGCCACCCGGATAGAAGTACGTCCACTTCTACCTAGAGAATGAGTGGATGTTCGCGACATCCGACCCTCATTCCCGGAATAAATTCTTCGTGTCCATATGAGAACAGAGACTGATGTGAATCCAACTAAAGAGACTACGAATTCACAAGTCCAATCAACTGAACCTGCAATGGAGCTGAAGAGTTTGTCACCAAATGAGATGAATAATCATTTGAGACTGCAAGAGGGCCTAATCACAAGGTCAATGGGCTAAAAGATTCAAACAAGCTTTATATGGGCTGATTAAAGAGATTGCTGAATATTCAAATAGAAGCCCAAATGAAGAGCCCAAGATGAGCCCAAGAGAAGGTCTAGATTTAATTAATAAGGAGAGATTTATAAATATAATAAATCTCTTAGGATAATATTAGGTAGTTAAGATTTTTAAATTAGTTATTAAAATATCCTAGATATTTAGATTAGATATGGTTAGCTTATAACCATAATAGATTTTTTTCCTCATTTTGTGGGCCATTCGGTTGTTTTCTGAGCCTATAAAAGGTATACTCCACAGCATTGGAGAGACACACTTTGGAATTTCAATCTTGTGAATTTTGTCTTCTTTCTATCTTGAAAGGGCTTTTGAACTTATCAGGTTTTTACCTGTGGCGTTCAAGCAATCAAGACTTATCACCCGGGGTTTTCTAAGAGTTCTTCTTAGAGGATTTGGGGTGTGGCATCTACATATCTCATACCTTGTTTCTCACATAAACAAGGTATATTCCATCTTTTCGCACTTGCGTCGTGAAAGTCTTGGGATCGTTGCCATATTTGGTGTAGGGTGTCGTCAGCATATTGGCGAGGTTCACATCAGAGACCACATCCCGTCCCCACCCCAGTCTCATGCGCTTAGTGCAACTCCAAATTTTGCACGGTCACCTGGTACGACAAACTGCCCTTATACTCACCGGGTCGTCCAGTACCCTTAGAACGCATCACTACCCCTCTTGGGTATCTTGATGGTCCCGTACTCACAGTGCATGCACAATCAATATTTTCTCATTATGCCATATAATCTGTGGTGCCACTGGTCCAATGGCCACAACTCTCAACTCAACCCGTAGTTGTTTGTCTTGACCGGTCTGTCGACCTATCATGTCGCACTACCGCTAGTTGACTGAGTATGTCGATCCTATCTTGGTACCATGGCCAAACAATTCTTTTATTTAAATTTTTATGGCACATAATTCATGTTTGTTTACGAGCTCCTACTCGTGCCAACTGGCCTTGGGCCCACTGTACGAGATTTTCAAAATCGGGCGTATTAGCCCCCAAGTTCCAAAACTGAGGCCCCCGACCTATCAAAGCTATTCGATCTCCCATTAAGAAGGTCTCCCAAATATTTTAAGCATTGGCACACAGTTAAGGGAGAGCACTTCCAACAAATATATGTTTTCACTATCCCTTATATTGCTCGGGTATAAGTACATCTCCATTCATAACCGATGAACGAATTTTTAACTTCCTTCGAGGAAGTTTCATCATACCAATCAGGTATGATCTACTTACAACCGGTAAGTAGTTTTTCCACATGGTTTTCACATCACATCTCTAAGTTGTGATGTTTAAAATACCACATAGTAGTGGGTTTTTATTTCGATTTGCTTATCATCCCCAATCGGGTATGATATAGAATTCCACTCACAACCGGTAAGTGGTTTTTAACTTTAAGTTGTGCTAATCATCCCAACCATGTATGATGTTATTAAACCCACTCACCCGTTAATGTCGAGAATTCCACTAGATCGGTTCTTTGTATTCACGCAAGCTTGTCCTTGCTGGCATTCCCGGTACTTCGTGTTCATACACGATATGAATATCTCGGTTCATTTTCCTTTGGCCTAATAGCCTTCATTCATTCCAAATGAATGAGAAAGTCAAACTTTCATTTATTTGTAATTAGGTCCCTGAAGTTATTTATCTTTAACTTTAAGTCCCTAATGCCGGTTTTTCCTCAGATTAAGTCCTGAAACTTTTAAAATTTATCATAGAACCTCAATTTATTCCATTTCACAAAAAAGGGATTAATTTCCCAAATTTCCAATTTGGTCCCCCAACTTTTCCAAAATTACCATTTGGCAATCCTTTACAAAAATGGTAAGTTTCAACCCAAAAATTCTAAAATTCCTCAATTAGCCCTCTAACATTTTTATCATGCCCAATTGACCCTCAATTTTAGGAAATTACATTTCGGTCCCTCGAATTTTCAAAAATCCCCAATTTCCCCCAATTTTTCCCCCAATTCCAACTCTTTAACACAACCGAATTTGATTTCATCAAATTGACCGATCAAACACCTCTAATTGTTGAAATTGAAGTTGAAATTGAGTTTCTCCATGTTCATATGATTCCATAGAACTTTGAATCGCGAGTTTTAATGTCAGAACGAGCTCAACCGGAGCTTCGCTGGAAAATAGACTATAGAGAGAAAAAGCTTCGATTATGCATCGGTGAGGGCACGACAGTCCGAGCTTTCAATCTGGGCAGATAGCTCTCGTCCTAAGGTTCATCCTAGAATCAAGAATCACATCAATTGATGCTGAATTAAGTTAGAATTTCATCATTGAAATTCTATCGGTTCTCTCTCTAACACCGGCCGGAAATTGTAGAGGGGAGCCGAATTGGCTTACCTTTTTATCCTAGTTCAACCATGGGAGGGTTGAGAAAGTGTTGGGAGGGCTTGGTTTGGCCTGAGGAGAGCTTGAATTGGCTGATTTTAGCTTGGCCGAAATAGCGCAGCTTTGGTCCGTCCAAGCTGCTTCACTGTTCCATCATGCCAGCGCTTCTCCGGCGATTCTCGGATTGACTGGAGTTTGCTATTAGATAGCTCACTTCTTCCCGGTTCTAATGAGCCTGACCTCTCCTTCCGAGGTTGAGAAAAATTTTCAAGTCAAAGCTCTGTTTCGAGCTTCACCTGGAAATGGAGCAGCATAGAGAGAGAGAGAGAAGTATTCGGGTGTGAGGAAAATGAATGGGGATGACTTCTTTATATAGGTGTATTAAATGGGAGAGATTTATTACAAGTATTAATATTGTTGTAAATTATTGGTTACCAATAATTTAATTTAGGTATTAAATTATTGACATTAATTACAATAATTAAATATATATTAATTTATGGCTAGTTATGATAAGCCATACATTCACATAAAAATTTTTTACGGAAATTTCGGGTTACAAAATAAAACCATACTTCCTAGGAGGTCACCCATCCTTGCACTACTCTCAGTGCAAACACGCTTAACTCTAGTGTTCTTATGGAATCTCGTTCACTTGAACCAATTTAATTTTTCTCTTTTAATTTGTCTTAAGTTTCTTTTTCAAGTTTTAATGAACCCTTTGGATCACCCGGAAGTTGTAAATTTCCAAATTGCTTGTTCCCAAATGATTGGGTTTGTAAACCAGCTCGATTTTCTTACTCGATTTGACCAATTCTTTTCTCGGTTTTCCTTAACTCAAAATGGCGGGGTTTACACTACCACGTGTCCGAACAACGGGTCAACAACTGACGTGGTAGTTGAGTTGGACCTCCACGTTAAAAAAGCTAGCCAATCACATCACACCACATGGCACGCCCACCACATCATCGTCTTCAACCTCCAGCCACTAAAAGAGAGAAGGGTAAAGAGAGAGAGGCCGGAAAAACTAGAGTCTCCGACGACTCGGAAATCTATCCGGTCAAGTTGCCAACGGTTGAGTCTTACGCCGGTCAGTAGCCTGAAAAGTTGTTGAGCTCTAAAAAGTAACCCTTCATTTGTCCTCAGCATCCCACAATCGACCGAATAAGGAGAGGTGCTCAGTTTTTCCAATGAGCAGCAAACCAGAGCTTCGACATTAGGGCTTAGAAGTTTTCTACATAGATGCACCCTCTCTTCAGCCCGAGAGCCACCGTAGAAGAGCGAGGAAGCTCAAACAGTAACGCTGCTCCTTGGCTGTCAGCTGCTCGAGCTCAACTTGAGTCGTCCCCTGGCCAAACCAAGCCCCCCAAACACCACCTAAAGGTGCCCCGACCTTCCCCCGAGCTAGCACGGTAAGCTCCTCCACCGCCCCTTTGTCGAAAAATACTGTTCATGGCACATTTTTGTAAGAACTAAAACTAAGAAATTCACACTGCTCAAGCCACCAATTGAGGCGCGGTTTGATCCAGGGAGGATCCCCAAGAGGAGAGTAATTCATAGAAAATAAGAGCTTCGGTTGCCAGACTCTCACCAGTAAGATATCAAAGCTTTCTTTCTCTAGAGTAAATTTTTTGGCGAAGCTCCGTTTGAGCTCATTTGTGGGCCAAATCGAGCAGTTCAAAGTTCAAAATGATGAGTGAGACATAGGGAAGATGATTAAGATCAGCAATTGAGACAATTAACTAGTTTTAGAGGTTAATTGAACGAAATTGAGATTCAAGTACTAAATTGCAATTTTGAGAAAATTGGGCAATTTGGGGATTTTTGGAAAATTGGGGTCCAAATTGCACTTTAAGGAAAATTAAGGCAAATTCATGAAATTAACTTTCAATTAGGGACCAATTAAGCAATTGGATGAAATGGAGGGCTAATTAGCAATTTTTAAAAGTTCAAGTACCAATTGGTAATTTTTGGAAAGTTAAGGACCAATTGGCAATTTTAGGAAAATTGAGGACTGATTGGTAAATTTGAAAAAGTTGGGGACCCATGAAGGGTAATTGGAAGTCCTAGGGAGTTAATGGATATTTAATGAAAATTGGGGACCCAAATGTAAGGTTATAAATGTTGAGGGACCTAAGTGCAATTAAAACATAGTATGAGGACCTATGTGCAAATACCCGAAACTATGAAGTCCCTTACATCAATTCCCTTGATAAAGGTACTCGAACCATGCAGGAGCCGATTGTTCTAGCATCGGCACGAGAAAGCTCGAGAATTTACCAGGAAGGCCATGTCACTATTGCTAGGTGAGTGGGATTTTTTAGCAACATACCTAGTTAGGGGTGATGAGAACTGTTTTATGTTTGAAAATTATTTTTTAGGAATGGTCTCCCCTGACTGCATGAAATTGCTTAAATATTTTGGGAGACGTTCCTCATGGGAGCCAGAATTATTCCAACAAACTTAAGGCCTCGAATTTGAAAATGATAGGGTTGAAGGCCTAGTTTTTGGAAAACTCGTAAAGTGGGTCCAAGGCCAATGTGTACGAGTTGGACCCGGAGACAAACATGAATTGTAAGAACCATGAAAACTCTCAAAAAAATTGGAATTGTTGTGTGATTTGCCACGGGGCCAAGACAGGACTGACAAGGCTCGATGGGCTAGTGGCAGTGTGCCTAGACCACGTCGATGGGCCGATCAAGGCAAACAGCTGCAGGCCAGGTCGAGTGAGGGGGTCGTTGAACCGTTGGCACCAAAGAGCATAGTTAATGGATCAAAACTGTTGTATGCATGCATGAGAAATCCGTGAGCATCTAGACGCCCGAGAGGGGTAGTCAATAGGTCTCAAGGGCTACTGGACGACCTGGATGCAATAAGGGCATGTATGTTGTGCCAGTCAGTCATGAAGCTCTGATAGCTTCCTATGCACTAAGACTGAGGCCGGAGGGGAAAAGAGGTCTCGAGACCAAGGCCGGAGAGGAAATGAGGTCTCATCCCACCAAGCGAACATGATTAGGGTTTGAGGGTTGGACTATTGATGTCCACTCAAACTCATGGTAGATGCAGTGCACCTCTATCTGGGTGGACGGTAAAGACACCCCGAACCACTAGTGGAACGGTCGAGAACTGTTCTACAAATGTGTGATCCCTTTCTATGATAGAAAGGGTGTGTGATTGTTTGCCGAGGCACCTCCCGAGCAAAGGGAAATGATAAGAAAGAGATAAACTTATATTTCAATAAACTGAAAGTATAAAATACTTTGATTAGACTGATTGTTTGAAAACTCACTTCCCAACCCCCACTCACTAGTTTGTAGAAACTCTCCTCTCTCATTAAACTTTTTCAGGAGAAATACCTCGCTACGACGAGCTGAACCTAGGAGAGAAAGCCAAGGCCACCGCCATCAGGTAAATTTTATGTTTTGTAAATTTTGTTATGGAAAATAAATACTACAACGCATTTGCCTTTCTTGAACTATCTGGTAGAAATGCTATATTAGTACTTGAAAGGTTGGGAGGTTAATCACAGAACTCTAACCAAACCGGGTCGGAGCATAACACAATGCATGTGAGCAATACGCTAAGTGGGTCGATGGGTTCACAATATAGTGAACTGATTTCTAATGATTAAATTTGTGGGTTTATCCAATTTAAGTTCTTATTTATTCGGTTTACATTGTTTATTTGCACAATTTAAAATTTTTAAAATTATTTATTATTTTTTACTATATAAAGCCAATATTATCTTTTTGCATTTATCAAAATTACTAAAAACAATTATCATGTCTAAGGTTTGATATCATTCGACCCTAATTACCCATAGTTAACCACCAAATTATTTACTAATCCCTAATTTCTTATCAAATAGATACTTTCGAATTGGTTTTTTTCACTTCGACCAATTTTTAAAATTTCAATTTATATCAATTTTTTAATTTGATTTAATTTTTAAATTACGGTTAAAGTTTATATTCACCGTTCAAACTCAATTATCAATACAATTCAATCTAAATTTCACTTCGGAAACTAAGTAATTATATGTAAATTAAAAAGCTTACATAAGGGGCGGGTGTATAGATTATCTCCTTTCCCTTCTCATGGATAACAATTTTCTTCCAACTCTTTCCTAATTTTAGGATTTTTGAGATTATTAGGGGAGATGGCGCTTTCTAAGCATGCGAAACCTGGTGCAAAATCCCAACATAGATCACACAAGGAGTATATTGTGTGCAATCATAAGCAAGAAAGACATAAATGTCAAGTTAGCAGTTTGAGGTGGCACAAATTTAAAAAAAAAAAAAAACAGCCTCCCACATAAATTAATATATTTTTATTATTATTATTAAATTTATTTATTTTAATATGTCTGGAGAGAGAATCGTGGAGGTGTGGTTTGTTGATGCTGGAATATTTATCTAATGAGCTCTATGAAAAATGATATATAATGGGAGAGAAGAAATGCCACTTATCATCTTAGTTGGCCTTAATAATAAGGGGTTAATATATATAAGCCATTGACAACCAATGATAACCAAGTTAACCACACCTGTGATGATGGATCTCACTATTTTATAGGGCATTTCACTTGGAATGAATGCAATGCAGATGAAGTGCATTCTTTGTTTGCTTGTTTTGAAGATGAGACGGTGTACTGCTTAATTACTAACTTTGTACATACGGTGCTTATTTCAAAAGTTCCAATGGGTGCATGGATTTGGTTCTTCCTTCTTTTCTCTTCCATTCTACTGTAGGAATGTTCATCAGATCAGCTCTTACAAAGCGAAGAATTCCATTAGTAATTTCATTGTTCATAGAGTGCCTCCATATCAATGGAAAGTCAACTATGCCTAGACAAGAAAGGCTTGAGAGAGAGAGGGGCTGGTGAAATGGATGCTTTGTCTTTGCATAGGTAGATTCTTTGTCTTTTTTCTACAAGTCAAATGAATGACGATTTTGTACTTATCCCTAATCTTCCGAGGACAGCCACCCTCTTCCTTCCATAGTACCAATCTCTTAAGTTAGGTCATCTCACCCTCAATACTTTTTTTATAATGACACAATTGTTTAACATGATATTTAAAATATTGAGATTTAAAAATATTTTTGTATTCTTATATATTTTATAAAAATGATTCTTTTAGTCCGAAAAATATCATAGAAGGAATGTTGGCACCCATTTAACCATAGAAGATCAGCTCTCTCCTAGAGAGACAAAATCCATCAAGCTTCATATGTAGATGCAGTGCTTAGATCATTACCAAGGTGAACACTGCAGCACACACGGGTAGTCGGCAGTGTTATGTTGATGACCGATGACATTAGGAAATAGACACATAATAGGAACCAAATCACCCTGGTGCTGCCTCATTCCCCTTGTCTCTGTAAATATATACACTACACAAGAGACTGCACATCCCAGTCCTTGGTTCCCAGTATATATATGAACTATATTGACATACACAAACTATGTACTTTATTTTCACATGGTCATGGATATGAACCATCCACCGACTCGATTTCTCCCATCACCCCCCTTTGCAGCTGGCCATTTGCAGATCCAGCTGGCTCCATTTGGATCACATGCTGCATACACGCCGATGGTTCAGCCACTGGCTGTTCACGACACTCCCCATGTCCTTCCCCTCCATGGTTATCCCCATGATCAGAACACGCTGAGGCCTCACCTCCATTGGTCTCATTCTGCGTATGCTCTAATGACTCATACTCATCAATGGTGACCATGAACGTGTCTGCCAAGGCCAGCTCTTGGTCCATTGTGGAATGAGGTTCTACTACTGCCTCCACATCGTAGCTGGATTTCCTCGGAGATGACTGGAAGCTGTCCACAGAAGTACTCCGCCGATGCCACCACGTTAGCTGTGTGTGATGAGACGGAGTAGTCGGTTGGCTCGATGGGGGTGTTACCGATGCGCCTCTTCGGCTCTCCCTAACGTTCTTCCTCGCACCCTTGTGCAACTTCCTCAGGGCCATCGCCACTCTATCATTGAATATAGTCGGTTTCATGGTCGAACCCATCTGTTTCAATAATATATCCGTGATGAACATCAGAACTGAAAAGGTGATATAAAAATATATGACTAATCCATATCAAAGTGTGGGGGGAGACCTGTGTGACAAGGGCATAGAGTGGGAGCGTGATGTAGCTACACAAAAACTGGACAAGGACCCTCATCGGATTGAAGTACAATAAGAGTATTAATTCATAACACAGGAAGAAAAATAAAAGAGAGCCATACGGCATGGGAAGAAGGAAGCTCACCCTGTTGAGATTCTGATAACTTTTTCGACTGGATGATCATGGAAGCAAGATTTGAGCCCGAACTCGTACTGGAAAAAAATGACAGAGAAGCATTAATGAAATATAATAAATATATTCTCAACCACAATGATTAATTAAGTGGCATTAACTTCTTACCGAGGTCAATGCAAAGAAAGCGAACTGAAAGGCATTCTGCAGAAAATTAGAATATGGAACGATGTGATTAATTTGGGAGATAAGCTTATAATTAGCAGGTGAAATGGTAATGTTTCTACTATTACCTGAAAGAGGATGAAGTTAATGAGGTAGAGCATAAGGCGAGGTCGGTTGAACCAGAAAAGTTCATCGCCGGGCTGAACCACCGGCACCCCTTTTACGATCTCGCCTCTTTCCTCGATCTTCAGTCCCATTTTCGTCACGATCGACTGTAATTTGGTCCCAACAAGGACCATGATCTGCTACCACCGCACATGTTACAAATTTGCACTTTTGGCACACTTATATATATTAACACCCCTAATAACATCTTACCATGAAAGGGACAAAAGGCAGCCACAGATGGGAATGCCATCCTGCGCCAAGGAGAAGAAAGCAGAGGGATTTGGTAAATGAGAAATCATGAAAGAAAAAAAAACATCAGTCCATGGATAATTAATTCTTATGTGAAAAAAAATTGATTAAAATGGCCAACACTCACCGTGAGTGTTGGAGAGCAGGAATATCACAGCGAAGAACCAAACAAGCGGACTGTAAATTTGAAATTAATTAAGACAAGGAAAATAGTCAATATTACACAAGTGGTTCACTAGAAAAAAACCCAAAACTCTTTTATATAAGTTATTGTCTTACTGGGTAAATGTTTAGTTGACTATTGCTGGCCAATTATATGGCCATTAGAGGGTGTTGTGCTGCTATCGCTATGCCATTAGAGGGTGTTGTCCTCGAGGGACCTCTTGATGTACTTATGAAAATCGAAGCCCGGGTGACTCTGTGGTGCGAGGTGTGCCTGTCGGTCGTTGGAGTAATATGCTCGTTATTATATGAAAATATGCATATTATATGAATTGAATTAGCGTAGCATGCATGACTTACCATTATAAATCCGTGTCTTAGCGTCAGATAATCTACTTTGGCAACAGATACCAACTTCACAAAGTGCCTGAAGAAGCAGACCTGTCCACGGAAAAATAAGGGGAAATGATGAAATGTAATGGGATTAGCACTAAATAAATCTCGGAATGGTTTGATTACACATATTTGATTCCAAGACTGGATTCTCCCGTTGCTTTTTCAGAACACACGTGGCGCTAATACTATTAATCCGCATTATCAAATGGATAATTTATTTACAAGATCCTGAGGTTGGTTGCCATGATTGCATATCTACGAAAAGTCAACTCTAGGGAAATAGGCCACAGACGACCCCTGTCTTGTCTCCTTACTAGAGTCAAAGGGAGCTTCCGTACATTATTGAAGGACAACCCATGTACGGTACGGAACAATAAGGCTTATTTTAGTGTCTATCGTGGAAGTTAGGGATAGAATAATAATGGATGTGAGGCAATTTCATTTCATGGCACAATTTTAAATGAAATTACCCATGGAAATAAAAATGAAAATGAAAATAATGGGTGCGAAAATCACTTACCATCCACATGAACAGTGGTTTTTTGGTCCATAGGTTCAAATGCTTTCTCCCAAAGGATGTCTCCCCTATATGCCTCAGACTCTCTGATGAATATGTAATGTAGTGTAGTGTCACAAATACTTTATCAGACCATGTAATTGATATATCCTATTATTATGAATATGGATATATATAGTATTATTCACTCACCATGTAATTGATACTCGGCTGCCCTCGTTTCCCTTTCCCAAGCCTCCCATCGCCGCATCTGTTGATGAGACATGAATTATGATACTATTTTACTGAAAGGTGTCCGCGTGGGAAGTGACCATTTACGTACCTTGACTCGACCAGGAGCCACGGTGAGTATGCAATTCACTACGTGAAAAACAGCCAACACGAATATGAATATGTGGAGCTGATGTATTCCTTCAGCCGACACAAACGGAACCTTCCCCTACAATTCCTCCATCAGTCATTTCTTCAGACGTTTTCATAAAATAATGGATATATAAATAAGTACCCTTGCAGCACATTTATCTCCCGCTGCTGCGGCCAGGACACGCCGGAAAGTCCCTTCATCGGAGCCATATACGGACAGAAGCCTCCGGCGGTCACCGACGCCATGGGAAGGTGTATCTCCGTAGTTACCGTGAAGCTTATGGTGTTCGAATTCTTTGTTGCTGCAAGGGTGCCAGGTGGACCCCACTTTCTCCGATATGCATATATTCGTTATGAGCCCTTGCCCGACGGTAAGTAGCAAGCTGATGAACCCTAACAGCATAAACTCTACACGAAAACATAATCAAAGTTTACCGCACATCGTCTGATTGTTTACATTCAGAGAGACGGATTTTGGGACTAGAAAATGTTGGTACCTGATTTGATCTTCTCGAATGCTTTGTAAAGAGCTCGTTTTCGCTTCCTGTTCAGCCACTGTGAAATTATTACAATTGGGCCAATGTTAAAACTCGGTGGATGCAATGTAACAATGATTAATGGGATTGACAGTATATGGACTTTTCCAGCGAGGTGTATGATATGTTCAATGATGATGGATATTAGAACCAGGACGATGCACACGACCACCACGGCCCAGGTGGTTGTCTCCTCCAGAGTCCTTTCTCCTGTTGATGCAGCCATCACACACACACTGCATATATGATCTGCAGTACTGTGTTATTCAGATTCCAAGGTACAAATCTCTGTCCTTGACTCCTTATGCTTGAGAGAGAGAGAGAGATGTATAAGCTTTGTAATATGAGGCAGTGTATGCACAGAGAGAGATGATACAAGAGAATGGTGGTGTGTATATATAGACATTATTTTCTAGGCTAAGCAGCCAGCCAGCCAGCCAGCCCTACACGCCTTTTTCTTGCCAGCCCACAAAAGTACCCCCTAGATTTCGAGTGTATATGAAGTGAGAGTGTGCATTATTCTTACCAGAAGAAGAAGAAGAAGAAGAAAAAGGCCCTACCACGATTGACTGTCGTACCATCTTCTTCCTCGACCATTAATATGATCACGGTGAGTGTCTATCTTATCATACTCATCAACCAGAAAATCACATCATCCCAGCCTCAGCCCCAGCCCTAGCCCATGTTATCTCCGGCCAATGTGCGGCAGCCAATGACTTTCATATTAATGCATGTCTGCTGCATTTCCACGTAATTTATATCTTCCTGCATAGTGCCGACGGGAAGCATTTTCAATCGTGGGGAAAATTCAGCAGCCCATGTGGAGGTAAACAGCTGGTGATAGGGTAGAGGGAGGTAAGGTCAGCTGTAACCCAAGACTCCACGTAATATCCTTCAAAAGAAATTAACTTAGAGTAGACTCTCCTGCATATATTTTAATGGGCATCTTGCTGTCACCTTCTGTGCTGTTGTCATATGATCATATGACCCAAATTCAAAGGGAATCCCATTGATCTGAACCATATACGGCACGGGCACCTGAAGCTGATGATCATCAACGCACTAACACTTATCATAAACATAATAAGGATGCAATGAACTTAGATGGAACACCAACTTCCAGTATATGGTATGCATTTTGACTTGCATACATAAGAAAGAGAGAGGGTCCACAGCCTTCCTATAGGAAATAAAATTTGAAATATGCACTCACATATCTATTATTTTGTATGTTAATTTGTAAACTATTAATAATTTAGTCATTTAATTTCAAAGTTTTATTATTTAATATTTAAATTTAAAACAATTACTAATAATTTAGTTAATTTATTTTACGCAAATCCAACTAAAATTTACTACGAAAGGATTAAATTATAAAACTTTTACAATTTTATATATGAATATTATTTTTTAATATATTTAGTATTTTATCTAATTTAAATATCATAAATATATAACTAATGATATATTTCTGTATTAAAATTTGAAATTAGGGATTAAATTATTAATGTCTTAAAAATTAAGATAGGAATCTATTAGTTGAATAAAATTAAGTATGTACAAATAACTCACATATATTTTTAATGGTTTAGAAGGAGCGGAGTTAGGTTTGACATTTTAATGGACAACATACGTACGTGTTCACATGATTAAGTTTAGAATCTGCACATGTTTTAAAGGTGATGAAAACTGAACATGCGAGGCATGCATTTGCGGCTATGGGATACTATATTAAAAAAATATTATAATTTAGCAATTAATATTAAAAAATATTATAATTTAATAATTAATTAAAGTTATACACACTTAAAAAACATAATTTATAAGTACATAAACACTTCAAATTTTATAAATATAATTTATTTATTTTAATAAATTGTGAAATTTTATTCTCAAATTCTTTCTTCCTAATTATATTCACTTAAATATGGGACTAGTTTTGCATTAAGTCACATTTTTAGTCATATGTTTGCAAAATAATTTTTTACATTTTAAATATTTTAAAAATAAGCCTTTTTTATTCAATTATTATAAATTTATAAGAATCAAAGTGCCACTTATATCAAATTTATGCAATGACGTAAATCTAATAACATAAAAACTAGAGTGTAATTCTTATGGAGGAACTTTTTGCAGTTGAAATACACATACATGTATGTATGTATGTATACTATATATATCATCTTTCATAAAAGCAATTTGAGGTGGCACAAAGTCAAGACAACCAGAGGGAGCCTAAGACACAAATTTATCTTTTATTATTAATAAATTTATTTGAATGCGTGTACGGAGAGAATTGCGAGGGGACTGATCTGTAGGAGGCTGTCGTGTATTCATTTGGTGTAAGATTTATCTAATGAGGCCTCAGAAAATGGAATGAAATCAGGGAGAGAGAAGAAAAACCACTTGTCATAGTCTTAGTTCCTCTGAGGGTTGGGTTAATACAGATAGATAAGCCATCCATCCATAATCCAAATTGATTGATTGATAACCAAGTTAACTACATTCCTTCCCTCCTTCCTCCTCTTCTTCTGTCCGGCATTTCACTTGGAATGCATTCCTTTTTGGTTTGTTTTGAAGATGAGAGGGTGTACTGCTTTACTCTAACCTTGTGCATAGAGTGTGCATATTGCAAAAGTTCCAACGGGTGCATGGAGTTGACTCTTCCTTCTTCTCTGTTATACTCTAAGAATCTTTTACAAAGTTATCAGTAATTTCAATGTTTATGGAATGGTTTAGAGAATAATTCATCATTCATCTCAATCCATATTCAACACATTCTTTTTTGAATCAAATATTTATGGTAAACTTTATTTATGGTACTAAACATTTACAATCAAACATATGATAAAATATATCAATTTTTTAAATCTATAATTACTTTAACATTATATAACAATTTATCAAATTTTAACATTATTTTTCAAATATTTGACATCAAAGTGTCAATTTTTACAAATGTTTATTATGATCATATTTTTTTAAATAGATACATAATAGGATTTAACAATTTGTGCCATTAAACCTAAGCCTTTTAGGTTTAAATAGCCTCAACTAGGGATAATAGAAGCATTGAGCTAGTAACAAATGGGTGGAATATAATTAGGAATGTTGACCGTGCACTCTAAATCTAAATCAAATATGATGATTGTGTGAACGAGGTTCTAAAGGAAAAAAATCATTAAAACCCTTACCTTTTTATGAATAGGGATTGAAAACACTTTTTAAATGATCATATACCTGTTTACTTTAAAATTATTAATAATATAATATATATATATAAATATATAAAAATTATAAAAATATTAACTTATATTATGATATGAAACAATATATGTAAATAAATTATAAAAATACTAATATTTTATTTCAAATCATAATTTAAAATTTTAGAATTTGAATAATAATATGGTACTAGATCATATTGAAATATATTTGATTGGACTCCATTTTTGTCAACTTAGAGTTGCAGAACCATATTCATATTTAGGTTATATTCATATGACTTACCTCAAATTTGGGGTAATTTGAGATACGGAGACAAAACTCCACTATTCGGACTTATCTAATTATAAGTCCAAATGTAAAATCTTTCAACTCAATTTCATTTTTGTATTAAAATTTTCAAATAGTACACTTTAATATTAAATCTTTCCTATCATTATAATCACCGTACCATAACATATATACTTGAAAATTTTATGTAACTTTCACTTAAAATTTAATATTTTCTGCTATAAACATAAATTATATTAAAAAATTATATTTTATTAAATTTGTAATATTCAATTTAACTTAAATTATGTATTGAGTTTAAAATACATAAAAAAATAAAAAATATTTTTTTCTTAATACAATTATATGTAAAAATTATATATAATTAATATTTTATTTAATTAACTTAAAATAATAAATTAAATATATTATACAAATATATCTCTTATTATCTATATTAATATAATTTTAATATGGTTAAAATGTCAAATTTAATTTTTTTATTTGTATAATATCATAATTTATATATAAATATTATATTTAGCTTAAATTATATATAATTATTACTAATAATTCAATATATAAATTTAAAATATTATATTAAATGTAAATTATATAATAAAATATTTATATATAATAATGATATTATACAAATATATAACTTAAATTTGATATTTTAGTTATAATAAAATTATATAATTTTCTACCAAAATTTTATTATTATAAAAAAATTACAAATTTGTGTAACATACTTAATTTATCGTTTCAAATTAATTTTATAAAATATTAATTTATTATAATTTTATTAATTAAAAATATATATTTATTTTATATTTATTTTAAATATATTTATAATTTAATTTAAATAAATATTATAAACTTCACATAACTTAATTTATTTTTAATATAATTTGTGTTGATAGTGAATAATATTAAATTATAAGTAAAAAGTTAATTAAAAATTTTAATTATATTATGTTATAATATTAGTAAGAAGAAGATCCAAGTTGAATTTTACACATAAAAATTATTGTTATAAAATTATAATTTTATATTTAAATTGTTATTTTAGCACTTGACATGTAAGAAAAAAAAAATATGATGTAACTAGGAATGACATTTTATTAGATCGGGTTGAATTTCATGGGAGTAAGACTCCCATGGACCTAAAGTTCAGGTATTAGTGGTCGGATCTTAACATGTACCCAAATATGTAGGAGTTCGTTTAAATCATACCCCAATGAGCAACCCATCCCACACATTAATTTTTACACATAAAATTATTGTTATAAAATCATAATTTTATATTTAAATTGTTATTTTAGCACTTGACATGTCAGCAAAAAATATGATGTGACTAGGAATGACATTTTCTTAGATCGAGTTGGGTTTCATGGGAGTAAGATCCGCATTGACCTAAAGTTCATGTATTAGTGGTCAAATCTTAACATGGACCTGAATATGTAGGAGTTCGTAGGAGTTCGTTTGGATCATACCCGACTGAAACCTAAATGAGCAATCCATCCCACACATTAATTTGATTTGAACCCGAACTATAAACACATGAGTCTCAAATTTTAAACTTGAACGAACTAACCTAACTCAAATGGGCCAATCGACCTAAATGTGCCAACCCATACCAACCTTAATTTGATTTGTATATGAATTATACACACAAATTGAGTCCAGAGTTTTAAACACGAATGGGCTAACCCAACCCAAATGAACCAAACCATCCCAACATTGATTTAATTTGGATTCGACCTAGACACACAAATGGGATCTTGAATTTTAAACTTAAATGTGATAACCTCACCTAATATTGATTTGATTTGGATTAGAATTACACACGTGAATGAGGTCCTGAATTTCAAACTCGGATGGGTCAATCCTACCCGAATGGTACAACCAGACATGTCATTGATTTGATTTAGATCCAAACTAGACACATAAATGTGGTCCATAATTTCAAACCTAAACGAATTAACCCGACTCAAATGGACTAACCCAATTTGAATGGGCCAATTCGTCCCGACATTGATTTGATTCAGATCTGAACTATACATACAAACGGGGTCCTGAATTTTAAATTTGAATGGGCCAACTTGATCTGAACGGTGCAGTTTGACCCAATGATGATTTGATTCAGATCTAAATTACACACACAAATGTAGTCTTGAATTTCAAATTGAATGAGGCAACCTTGCGCGAATGTACAACCTGACCAAAATTGGCTAACCCGACCCAAATGATATTTTCCCAACATGACTAGGGAAACTAGGGTTTCTGCTTGATAAGTTAGGGAAGATAAGGGAAACAATGTCATTTAAGTGGAAAGTAAATTAAAGAAAAAATGAAGTAAAAAAGTGGAAAGAAAAACAAAATAAAGTCTAGGTTTGGGTCAACTTGAACACGAACCCAAAATCGACCTAGGATTGTGTACAAGTGGGTGGACCCGAATATGATCCTCTAGTCCATGACAATGGATCTAGATCTAAAGATGATCCATGTAAATCCCATTTTCTCAAAACAAGAAAATCGTAAATGAGAACTGAAAAATTTTGAGAGAAAACCGTGCTTCAAAGTGAACTGAAATTTGAACAATCCCAAGTGACCAATTAGAGTCCAAAAATAATGGAATGAATTATAAACCAAATTGGATTTGAGAATCGAACTCAGGGTGAACCGTACCTGATGTGAATCCGATTAAAAAGACTACAAATTCACAAGTCCAATCAACCGAACCTGCAATAGAGCTGAACAGTTCGTCACCAAATGAGATGAATAATCATTTGAGTCTGCAAGAGGGCCCAATCATAAGGTCAAGGGCTAAAAGATTCAAAGAAGCTTTATATGGGCTGATTAAAGAGATTGCTGAATATTCAAATAGAAGCCCAAATGAAGAGCCCAAGAGAAAGTCCAGATTTAATTAATAAGGAGAGATTTATAAATATAATAAATCTCAGAAGGTCCAGATTTAATTAATAAGGAGAGATTTATTATAGTTTCTTAGCGTTTCTCATAGTTTCTTAACATTTCTTAGGGTTTCTTATCGTTTATTAAGGTTTTGTAGTGTTTCTTAGCATTTCTTTTAGTTTCTTAAGGGTTCTTAGCATTTGTTTGCGTTTCTTAGGGTTTCTTAGCGCCTCTTAGTGTTTCTAGGCATTTACTAACATTTATTAGGGTTTATTAGTGTTTCTAAGGGTTTCATAGCCATTATTTGCATTTTTTTTAGCATTTCATGGGGTTTCTTAGCGTTAGTTACTGCTTATTATAGTTTCTTAGCTTTTCTTAGGGTTTCTTAGGGTTTTATTGGGTTTATTAGGGTTTATTTTTTTTTCTGAGAATTTCATAGGATTTCTATGGGTTTCTTAGCGTTTCTTCGGGTTTCTAAGTCTTCCTTAGGGTTTTGTTAGCATTTTTTTTAGGGTTTTTACGCATTTACAAGGGTTTCCTAGCGTTTCTTACTGTTTCTTAGGGATTAATAGAATTTTTTTTTATGGTTTTAGGGTTTCTTAGTGTTTTTTTACCATTTACTAGGGTTTCCGAGCGTTTTTACCGTTTATTAACTTTTCTTAGGGTTTCATATAGTTTTTTTTAGCGGTTCTTAGCATTTTTTTAGCGTTTCCTATGGTTTCTTAGTGTTTTTATGGGTTTCTTAGGGTTACTTAGCGTTTTTTATAGTTTCATAGCATTTTTTAGTGTTTCCTAGGGTTTTGTCGGATTTCTTAGCGTTAATTTGGCTTTTATTAAGTTTCTTAGAGTATTTTAGCATGTCATAGTTCTTATTAGTATTTCTTAGCATTTCTTAGCGCTACATAGGGTTTTTAGCGTTTCTTTGCGTTTCTTAGGCTTCCTTAAGGGTTATAAGCGTTTCTTTGGGTTTCTTAATGTTTCTTAGATTTTACTAGGGTTTTCTAGTGTTTTTTTTACTGTTACTTAGGGTTTCCGTGGGTTTATTAGTAGTTGTTAGTATTTTTTAGCGTTTCTTAGGAATTTTTAGCGATTCTTAGCATTTTTTTAGCGGGGTTTCTTAGTTTTTTTAGGGCACCTTTGCGTTTCTTATAGTTTCTTAGCATTTCTTAGGGTTTCGTATTGTTTCTTAAGGTTTTGTAGGTTTTCTTAATGTTTCTTAGCATTTCATTGGGTTTCTTAGAGTTCCTTAAGGATTCTTAGCATTTTTTTGGGTTTCTTAGTATTTCTTAGCGTTTCTTTGGGTTTCTAAGTATTTCTTAGGGTTTTGTTAGCATTTTATTAGCGTTTTTTAGGGTTTCATAGCGTTTCTTTTGGTTCTTTTTTGTTTTTTAGGGTTTCTAAACGTTACTTAGCGTTTCTCATAGTTTCTTAACATTTCTTAGGGTTTCTTATCGTTTATTAAGGTTTTGTAGTGTTTCTTAGCATTTCTTTTAGTTTCTTAAGGGTTCTTAGCATTTGTTTGCGTTTCTTAGGGTTTCTTAGCGCCTCTTAGTGTTTCTAGGCATTTACTAACATTTATTAGGGTTTATTAGTGTTTCTAATTGTTTCATAGCCATTATTTGCATTTTTTTTAGCATTTCATGGGGTTTCTTAGCGTTAGTTACTGCTTATTATAGTTTCTTAGTTTTTCTTAGGGTTTCTTAGGGTTTTATTGGGTTTATTAGGGTTTTTTTTTTTCTGAGAATTTCATAGGATTTCTATGGGTTTCTTAGCGTTTCTTCGGGTTTTTAAGTCTTCCTTAGGGTTTTGTTAGCATTTTTTTTAGGGTTTTTACGCATTTACAAGGGTTTCCTAGCGTTTCTTACTGTTTCTTAGGGATTAATAGAATTTTTTTTATGGTTTTAGGGTTTCTTAGTGTTTTTTTACCATTTACTAGGGTTTCCGAGCGTTTTTACCGTTTATTAACTTTTCTTTGGGTTTCATATAGTTTTTTTTAGCGGTTCTTAGCATTTTTTTAGCGTTTCCTATGGTTTCTTAGTGTTTTTATGGGTTTCTTAGGATTACTTAGCGTTTTTTATAGTTTCATAGCATTTTTTAGTGTTTCCTAGGGTTTTGTCGGATTTTTTAGCGTTAATTTGGCTTTTATTAAGTTTCTTAGAGTATTTTAGCATGTCATAGTTCTTATTAGTGTTTCTTAGCATTTCTTAGCGCTACATAGGGTTTTCAGCGTTTCTTTGCGTTTCTTAGGCTTCCTTAAGGGTTATAAGCGTTTCTTTGGGTTTCTTAATGTTTCTTAGATTTTAATAGGGTTTTCTAGTGTTTTTTTTTTACTGTTACTTAGGGTTTCCGTGGGTTTATTAGTAGTTGTTAGTGTTTTTTAGCGTTTCTTAGGAATTTTTAGTGATAATTAGCATTTTTTTAGCGGAGTTTCTTAGTTTTTTTAGGGCACCTTTGCGTTTCTTATAGTTTCTTAGCATTTTTTAGGGTTTCGTATTGTTTCTTACGGTTTTGTAGGTTTTCTTAATGTTTCTTAGCATTTCATTGGGTTTCTTAGAGTTCCTTAAGAATTCTTAGCATTTTTTTGGGTTTCTTAGTATTTCTTAGCGTTTCTTTGGGTTTCTAAGTATTTCTTAGGGTTTTGTTAGCATTTTATTAGCGTTTTTTAGGGTTTCATAGCGTTTCTTTTGGTTCTTTTTTGTTTTTTAGGGTTTCTAAACGTTACTTAGCGTTTCTCATAATTTCTTAACATTTCTTTTAGTTTCTTAAGGGTTCTTAGCATTTGTTTGCAATAGGGTTTCTTAGTGCCTCTTAGTGTTTCTAGGCATTTACTAACATTTATTAGGGTTTATTAGTGTTTCTAAGGGTTTCATAGCCATTATTTGAATTTTTTTTAGCATTTCATGGGGTTTCTTAGCGTTAGTTACTACTTATTATAGTTTCTTAGCTTTTCTTAGGGGTTTATTGGGTTTATTAGGGTTTATTTTCTTTTCTGAGAATTTCATAGGATTTCTATGGGTTGCTTAGCGTTTCTTCGGGTTTCTAAGTGTTCCTTAGGGTTTTGTTAGCATTTTTTTTAGGGTTTTTACGCATTTACAAGGGTTTCCTAGCGCTTCTTATTGTTTCTTAGGGATTAATAGAATTTTATTTATGGTTTTAGGGTTTCTTAGTGTTTTTTTTACCATTTACTAGGGTTTCCGAGCGTTTTTACCATTTATTAACTTTTCTTAGGGTTTCATATAGTTTTTTTTAGCGGTTCTTAGTATTTTTTTAGCGTTTCCTATGGTTTCTCAGTGTTTTTATGGGTTTCTTAGGATTACTTAGCGTTTTTTTATAGTTTCATAGCATTTTTTAAGGTTTCCTAGGGTTTTGTCGGATTTTTTAGCGTTAATTTGGGTTTTATTAAGTTTCTTAGAGTATTTTAGCATGTCATAGTTCTTATTAGTGTTTCTTAGCATTTCTTAGCGCTACATAGGGTTTTTAGCGTTTCTTTGCATTTCTTAGGCTTCCTTAAGGGTTATAAGCGTTTCTTTGGGTTTCTTAATGTTTCTTAGATTTTACTAGGGTTTCCTAGTGTTTTTTTTACTGTTACTTAGGGTTTCCGAGGGTTTATTAGTAGTTGTTAGTGTTTTTTAGCGTTTCTTAGGAATTTCTAGCGATTCTTAGCATTTTTTTAGCGGGGTTTCTTAGCTTTTTTAGGGCACCTTTGCGTTTCTTATAATTTCTTAGCATTTCTTAGGGTTTCGTATTGTTTCTTAAGATTTTGTAGGTTTTCTTAATGTTTCTTAGCATTTTATTGGGTTTCTTAGAGTTCCTTAAGGATTCTTAGCATTTTTTTGGGTTTCTTAGTATTTCTTAGCGTTTCTATGTGTTTCTTAGCGTTTCTTAGGATTACTTAGCATTTTTTTATAGTTTCATAGCATTTTTTAAGGTTTCCTAGGGTTTTGTCGGATTTTTTAGCGTTAATTTGGGTTTTATTAAGTTTCTTAGAGTATTTTAGCATGTCATAGTTCTTATTAGTGTTTCTTAGCATTTCTTAGCGCTACATAGGGTTTTTAGCGTTTCTTTGCATTTCTTAGGCTTCCTTAAGGGTTATAAGCGTTTCTTTGGGTTTCTTAATGTTTCTTAGATTTTACTAGGGTTTCCTAGTGTTTTTTTTACTGTTACTTAGGGTTTCCGAGGGTTTATTAGTAGTTGTTAGTGTTTTTTAGCGTTTCTTAGGAATTTTTAGCGATTCTTAGCATTTTTTTAGCGGGGTTTCTTAGTTTTTTTAGGGCACCTTTGCGTTTCTTATAATTTCTTAGCATTTCTTAGGGTTTCGTATTGTTTCTTAAGATTTTGTAGGTTTTCTTAATGTTTCTTAGCATTTTATTGGGTTTCTTAGAGTTCCTTAAGGATTCTTAGCATTTTTTTGGGTTTCTTAGTATTTCTTAGCGTTTCTATGTGTTTCTTAGCGTTTCTTTGGGTTTCTAAGTATTTCTTAGGGTTTTGTTAGCATTTTATTAGCGTTTTTTAGCGCCTCTTAGTGTTTCTAGGCATTTACTAACATTTATTAGGGTTTATTAGTGTTTCTAATTGTTTCATAGCCATTATTTGCATTTTTTTTAGCATTTCATGGGGTTTCTTAGCGTTAGTTACTGCTTATTATAGTTTCTTAGCTTTTCTTAGGGTTTCTGAGGGTTTTATTGGGTTTATTAGGGTTTATTTTTTTTCTCTGAGAATTTCATAGGATTTCTATGGGTTTCTTAGCGTTTCTTCGGGTTTCTAAGTCTTCCTTAGGGTTTTGTTAGCATTTTTTTTAGGGTTTTTACGCATTTACAAGGGTTTCCTAGCGTTTCTTACTGTTTCCTAGGGATTAATAGAATTTTTTTTTATGGTTTTAGGGTTTCTTAGTGTTTTTTTACCATTTACTAGGGTTTCCGAGCGTTTTTACCGTTTATTAACTTTTCTTAGGGTTTCATATAGTTTCTTTTAGCGGTTCTTAGCATTTTTTTAGCGTTTCCTATGGTTTCTTAGTGTTTTTATGGGTTTCTTAGGATTACTTAGCGTTTTTTATAGTTTCATAGCATTTTTTAGTGTTTCCTAGGGTTTTGTCGGATTTTTTAGCGTTAATTTGGGTTTTATTAAGTTTCTTAGAGTATTTTAGCATGTCATAGTTCTTACTAGTGTTTCTTAGCATTTCTTAGCGCTACATAGTGTTTTCAGCGTTTCTTTGTGTTTCTTAGGCTTCCTTAAGGGTTATAAGCGTTTCTTTGGGTTTCTTAAAGTTTCTTAGATTTTACTAGGGTTTTCTAGTGTTTTTTTTTACTGTTACTTGGGGTTTCCGTGGGTTTATTAGTAGTTGTTAGTATTTTTTAGCGTTTCTTAGGAATTTTTAGCGATTCTTAGCATTTTTTTAGCGGGGTTTCTTAGTTTTTTTAGGGCACCTTTGCGTTTCTTAGCATTTCTTAGGGTTTCGTATTGTTTCTTAAGGTTTTGTAGGTTTTCTTAATATTTCTTAGTATTTCATTGGGTTTCTTAGAGTTCCTTAAGGATTCTTAGCATTTTTTTGGGTTTCTTAGTATTTCTTAGCGTTTCTTTGGGTTTCTAAGTATTTCTTAGGGTTTTGTTAGCATTTTATTAGCGTTTTTTAGGGTTTCATAGCGTTTCTTTTGGTTCTTTTTTGTTTTTTAGGGTTTCTTAACGTTACTTTGCGTTTCTCATAGTTTCTTAACATTTCTTAGGGTTTCTTATCGTTTATTAAGGTTTTGTAGTGTTTCTTAGCATTTCTTTTAGTTTCTTAAGGGTTCTTAGCATTTGTTTGCGTTTCTTAGGGTTTCTTAGCGCCTCTTAGTGTTTCTAGGCATTTACTAACATTTATTAGGGTTTATTAGTGTTTCTAATTGTTTCATAGCCATTATTTGCATTTTTTTTAGCATTTCATGTGGTTTCTTAGCGTTAGTTAGAGCTTATTATAGTTTCTTAGCTTTTCTTAGGGTTTTATTGGGTTTATTAGGGTTTATTTTCTTTTCTGAGAATTTCATAGGATTTCTATTGGTTTCTTAACGTTTCTTCGGGTTTCTAAGCGTTCCTTAGGGTTTTGTTAGCATTTTTTTAGGGTTTTTACGCATTTACAAGGGTTTCCTAGCGTTTCTTATTGTTTCTTAGGGATTAATAGAATTTTTTTTTTATGGTTTTAGGGTTTCTTATTGTTTTTTTACCATTTACTAGGGTTTCCGAGCGTTTTTACCGTTTATTAACTTTTCTTAGGGTTTTATATAATTTTTTTTTAGCGGTTCTTAGCATTTTTTTAGCGTTTCCTATGGTTTCATAGTGTTTTTATGGGTTTCTTAGGATTACTTAGCGTTTTTTATAGTTTCATAGCATTTTTTAGGGTTTCCTAGGGTTTTGTCAGATTTTTTACCGTTAATTTGGGTTTTATTATGTTTCTTAGAGTATTTTACCATGTCATAGTTCTTATTAGTGTTTCCTAGCATTTCTTAGCGCTACATAGGGTTTTTAGCATTTCTTTGTGTTTCTTAGGCTTCCTTAAGGGTTATAAGCGTTTCTTTGGGTTTCTTAATGTTTCTTAGATTTTACTAGGGTTTCCTAGTGTTTTTTTTACTGTTAGTTAGGGTTTCCGAGGGTTTATTAGTAGTTGTTAGTGTTTTTTAACGTTTCTTAGGAATTTTTAGCGATTCTTAGAATTTTTTTAGCGAGGTTTGTTAGTTTTTTAAGGGCCCCTTTGCGTTTCTTATAGTTTCTTAGCATTTCTTAGGGTTTCGTATTGTTTCTTAAGGTTTTGTAGGTTTTCTTAATGTTTCTTAACATTTCATTGGGTTTCTTAGAGTTCCTTAAGGATTCTTAGCATTTTTTTTGGGTTTCTTAGTATTTCTTAGCGTTTCTTTGGGTTTCTAAGTATTTCTTAGGGTTTTGTTAGCATTTTATTAGCGTTTTTTAGGGTTTCATAGCGTTTCTTTTGGTTCTTTTTTATTTTTTAGGGTTTCTTAACGTTACTTAGCGTTTCTCATAGTTTCTTAACATTTCTTAGGGTTTCTTATCGTTTATTAAGGTTTTGTAGTGTTTCTTAGCATTTCTTTTAGTTTCTTAAGGGTTCTTAGCATTTGTTTGCGTTTCCTAGGGTTTCTTAGCGCCTCTTAGTGTTTCTAGGCATTTACTAACATTTATTAGGGTTTATTAGTGTTTCTAAGGGTTTCATAGCCATTATTTGCATTTTTTTTAGCATTTCATGGGGTTTCTTAGCGTTAGTTACTGCTTATTATAGTTTCTTAGCTTTTCTTAGGGTTTCTTAGGGTTTTATTGGGTTTATTAGGGTTTATTTTCTTTTCTGAGAATTTCATAGAATTTCTATGGGTTTCTTAGCGTTTCTTCGGGTTTCTAAGTCTTCCTTAAGGTTTTGTTATCATTTTTTTTAGGGTTTTTACGCATTTACAAGGGTTTCCTAGTGTTTCTTACTGTTTCTTAGGGATTAATAGAAGTTTTTTTTATGGTTTTAGGGTTTCTTAGCGCCTCTTAGTGTTTCTAGGCATTTACTAACATTTATTAGGGTTTATTAGTGTTTCTAATTGTTTCATAGCCATTATTTGCATTTTTTTTAGCATTTCATGGGGTTTCTTAGCGTTAGTTACTGCTTATTATAGTTTCTTAGCTTTTCTTAGGGTTTCTTAGGGTTTTATTGGGTTTATTAGGGTTTATTTTTTTTCTCTGAGAATTTCATAGGATTTCTTTGGGTTTCTTAGCGTTTCTTCGGGTTTCTAAGTCTTCCTTAGGGTTTTGTTAGCATTTTTTTTAGGGTTTTTACGCATTTACAAGGGTTTCCTAGCGTTTCTTACTGTTTCTTAGGGATTAATAGAATTTTTTTTTATGGTTTTAGGATTTCTTAGTGTTTTTTTACCATTTACTAGGGTTTCCGAGCGTTTTTACCGTTTATTAACTTTTCTTAGGGTTTCATATAGTTTCTTTTAGCGGTTCTTAGCATTTTTTTAGCGTTTCCTATGGTTTCTTAGTGTTTTTATGGGTTTCTTAGGATTACTTAGCGTTTTTTATAGTTTCATAGCATTTTTTAGGGTTTCCTAGGGTTTTGTCGGATTTTTTAGCGTTAATTTGGGTTTTATTAAGTTTCTTAGAGTATTTTAGCATGTCATAGTTCTTACTAGTGTTTCTTAGCATTTCTTAGCGCTACATAGGGTTTTTAGCGTTTCTTTGCGTTTCTTAGGCTTCCTTAAGGGTTATAAGCGTTTCTTTGGGTTTCTTAATGTTTCTTAGATTTTACTAGGGTTTCCTAGTGTTTTTTTTACTGTTACTTGGGGTTTCCGAGGGTTTATTAGTAGTTGTTAGTTTTTTTTAGCGTTTCTTAGGAATTTTTAGCGATTCTTAGCATTTTTTTAGTGGGGTTTCTTAGTTTTTTTAGGGCACCTTTGCGTTTCTTAGCATTTCTTTGGGTTTCGTAATGTTTCTTAAGGTTTTGTAGGTTTTCTTAATGTTTCTTAGCATTTCATTGGGTTTCTTAGAGTTCCTTAAGGATTCTTAGTATTTCTTAGCGTTTCTATGTGTTTTTTAGCGTTTCTTTGGGTTTCTAAGTATTTCTTAGGGTTTTGTTAGCATTTTATTAGCGTTTTTTAGGGTTTCATAGAGTTTCTTTTGGTTCTTTTTTGTTTTTTAGGGTTTCTTAAAGTTACTTAGCGTTTCTCATAGTTTCTTAACATTTCTTAGGCTTTCTTATCGTTTATTAAGGTTTTGTAGTGTTTCTAAGCATTTCTTTTAGTTTATTAAGGGTTCTTAGCATTTGTTTGCGTTTCTTAGGGTTTCTTAGCGCCTCTTAGTGTTTCTAGGCATTTACTAACATTTATTAGGGTATATTAGTGTCTCTAAGGGTTTCATAGCCATTATTTGCATTTTTTTTAGCATTTCATGGGGTTTCTTAGCGTTAGTTACTGCTTATTATAGTTTCTTAGCTTTTCTTAGGGTTTCTTAGGGTTTTATTGGGTTTATTAGGGTTTATTTTCTTTTCTGAGAATTTCCTAGGATTTCTATGGGTTTCTAAGCGTTCCTTAGGGTTTTGTTAGCATTTTTTTAGGGTTTTTACGCATTTACAAGGGTTTCCCAGCGTTTCTTACTGTTTCTTAGGGATTAACAGAATTTTTTTTTATGGTTTTAGGGTTTCTTAGTGTTTTTTTTTACCATTTACTAGGGTTTCCGAGCGTTTTTACCGTTTATTAACTTTTCTTAGGGTTTCATATAGTTTCTTTTAGCGGTTCTTAGCATTTTTTTAGCGTTTCCTATGGTTTCTTAGTGTTTTTATGGGTTTCTTAGGATTACTTAGCGTTTTTTATAGTTTCATAGCATTTTTTAGGGTTTCCTAGGGTTTTGTCGGATTTTTTAGGGTTAATTTGGGTTTTATTAAGTTTCTTAGAGTATTTTAGCATGTCATAGTTCTTACTAGTGTTTCTTAGCATTTCTTAGCGCTACATAGGGTTTTTAGCGTTTCTTTGCGTTTCTTAGGCTTCCTTAAGGGTTATAAGCGTTTCTTTGGGTTTCTTAATGTTTCTTAGATTTTACTAGGGTTTCCTAGTGTTTTTTTTACTGTTACTTGGGGTTTCCGAGGGTTTATTAGTAGTTGTTAGTTTTTTTTTAGCGTTTCTTAGGAATTTTTAGCAATTCTTAGCATTTTTTTAGCGGGGTTTCTTAGTTTTTTTAGGGCACCTTTGCGTTTCTTAGCATTTCTTTGGGTTTCGTATTGTTTCTTAAGGTTTTGTAGGTTTTCTTAATGTTTCTTAGCATTTCATTGGGTTTCTTAGAGTTCCTTAAGGATTCTTAGTATTTCTTAGCGTTTCTATGTGTTTTTTAGGGTTTCTTTGGGTTTCTAAGTATTTCTTAGGGTTTTGTTAGCATTTTATTAGCGTTTTTTAGGGTTTCATAGAGTTTCTTTTGGTTCTTTTTTGTTTTTTAGGGTTTCTTACCGTTACTTAGCGTTTCTCATAGTTTCTAAACATTTCTTAGGCTTTCTTATCGTTTATTAAGGTTTTGTAGTGTTTCTTAGCATTTCTTTTAGTTTATTAAGGGTTCTTAGCATTTGTTTGCGTTTCTTAGGGTTTCTTAGCGCCTCTTAGTGTTTCTAGTCATTTACTAACATTTATTAGGGTATATTAGTGTCTCTAAGGGTTTCATAGCCATTATTTGCATTTTTTTTTTAGCATTTCATGGGGTTTCTTAGTGTTAGTTACTGCTTATTATAGTTTCTTAGCTTTTCTTAGGGTTTCTTAGGGTTTTATTGGGTTTATTAGGGTTTATTTTCTTTTCTAAGAATTTCATAGGATTTCTATGGGTTTCGTAGCGTTTCTTCGGGTTTCTAAGCGTTCCTTAGGGTTTTGTTAGCATTTTTTTAGGGTTTTTACGCATTTACAAGTGTTTTTCCCAGCGTTTCTTACTGTTTCTTAGGGATTAACAGAATTTTTTTTTTATGGTTTTAGGGTTTCTTATTGTTTTTTTACCATTTACTAGGGTTTCCGAGCGTTTTTACCGTTTATTAACTTTTCTTAGGGTTTCATATAGTTTCTTTTAGCGGTTCTTAGCATTTTTTTAGCGTTTCCTATGGTTTCTTAGTGTTTTTATGGGTTTCTTAGGATTACTTAGCGTTTTTTATAGTTTCATAGCATTTTTTAGGGTTTCCTAGGGTTTTGTCGGATTTTTTAGCGTTAATTTGGGTTTTATTAAGTTTCTTAGAGTATTTTAGCATGTCATAGTTCTTACTAGTGTTTCTTAGCATTTCTTAGCGCTACATAGGGTTTTTAGTGTTTCTTTGCGTTTCTTAGGCTTCCTTAAGGGTTATAAGCATTTCTTTGGGTTTCTTAATGTTTCTTAGATTATACTAGGGTTTCCTAGTGTTTTTTTTACTGTTACTTGGGGTTTCCGAGGGTTTATTAGTAGTTGTTAGTTTTTTTTAGCGTTTCTTAGGAATTTTTAGCGATTCTTAGCATTTTTTTTAGCGGGGTTTCTTAGTTGTTTTAGGGCACCTTTGCGTTTCTTAGCATTTTTTTGGGTTTTGTATTGTTTCTTAAGGTTTTGTAGGTTTTCTTAATGTTTCTTAGCATTTCATTGGGTTTCTTAGAGTTCCTTAAGGATTCTTAGTATTTCTTAGCGTTTCTATGTGTTTTTTAGCGTTTCTTTGGGTTTCTAAGTATTTCTTAGGGTTTTGTTAGCATTTTATTAGCGTTTTTTAGGGTTTCATAGAGTTTCTTTTGGTTCTTTTTTGTTTTTTAGGGTTTCTTAACGTTACTTAGCGTTTCTCATAGTTTCTTAACATTTCTTAGGCTTTCTTATCGTTTATTAAGGTTTTGTAGTGTTTCTTAGCATTTCTTTTAGTTTATTAAGGGTTCTTAGCATTTGTTTGAGTTTCTTAGGGTTTCTTAGCGCCTCTTAGTGTTTCTAGGCATTTACTAACATTTATTAGGGTATATTAGTGTCTCTAAGGGTTTATAGCCATTATTTGCATTTTTTTTTAGCATTTCATGGGGTTTCTTAGCGTTAGTTACTGCTAATTATAGTTTCTTAGCTTTTCTTAGGGTTTCTTAGGGTTTTATTGGGTTTATTAGGGTTTATTTTCTTTTCTAAGAATTTCATAGGATTTCTATGGGTTTCGTAGCGTTTCTTCGGGTTTCTAAGCGTTCCTTAGGGTTTTGTTAGCATTTTTTTAGGGTTTTTACGCATTTACATGGGTTTTTCCCAGTGTTTCTTACTGTTTCTTAGGGATTAACAGAATTTTTTTTTATGGTTTTAGGGTTTCTTAGTGTTTTTTTACCATTTACTAGGGTTTCCGAGCGTTTTTACCGTTTATTAACTTTTCTTAGGGTTTCATATAGTTTCTTTTAGCGGTTCTTAGCATTTTTTTAGCGTTTCCTATGGTTTCTTAGTGTTTTTATGGGTTTCTTAGGATTACTTAGCGTTTTTTATAGTTTCATAGCATTTTTTAGGGTTTCCTAGGGTTTTGTCGGATTTTTTAGCGTTAATTTGGGTTTTATTAAGTTTCTTAGAGTATTTTAGCATG
Source organism: Trapa bicornis (assembly GCA_030064425.1). Classification (NCBI taxonomy): domain Eukaryota; kingdom Viridiplantae; phylum Streptophyta; class Magnoliopsida; order Myrtales; family Lythraceae; genus Trapa; species Trapa bicornis. Next base: position 17,656,949 of record CM057758.1, on the reverse strand, counting down.
TCATAGTTCTTACTAGTGTTTCTTAGCATTTCTTAGCGCTACATAGGGTTTTTAGTGTTTCTTTGCGTTTCTTAGGCTTCCTTAAGGGTTATAAGCATTTCTTTGGGTTTCTTAATGTTTCTTAGATTTTACTAGGATTTCCTAGTGTTTTTTTTACTGTTACTTGGGGTTTCCGAGGGTTTATTAGTAGTTGTTAGTTTTTTTTAGCGTTTCTTAGGAATTTTTAGCGATTCTTAGAATTTTTTTTAGCGGGGTTTCTTAGTTTTTTTAGGGCACCTTTGCGTTTCTTAGCATTTCTTTGGGTTTCGTATTGTTTCTTAAGGTTTTGTAGGTTTTCTTAATGTTTCTTAGCATTTCATTGGGTTTCTTAGAGTTCCTTAAGGATTCTTAGTATTTCTTAGCGTTTCTATGTGTTTTTTAGCGTTTCTTTGGGTTTCTAAGTATTTCTTAGGGTTTTGTTAGCATTTTATTAGCGTTTTTTAGGGTTTCATAGAGTTTCTTTTGGTTCTTTTTTGTTTTTTAGGGTTTCTTAACGTTACTTAGCGTTTCTTAACATTTCTTAGGCTTTCTTATCGTTTATTAAGGTTTTGTAGTGTTTCTTAGCATTTCTTTTAGTTTATTAAGGGTTCTTAGCATTTGTTTGCGTTTCTTAGGGTTTCTTAGCGCCTCTTAGTGTTTCTAGGCATTTACTAACATTTATTAGGGTATATTAGTGTCTCTAAGGGTTTCATAGCCATTATTTGCATTTTTTTTTTAGCATTTCATGGGGTTTCTTAGCGTTAGTTACTGCTTATTATAGCTTCTTAGCTTTTCTTAGGGTTTCTTAGGGTTTTATTGGGTTTATTAGGGTTTATTTTCTTTTCTAAGAATTTCATAGGATTTCTATGGGTTTCTTAGCGTTTCTTCGGGTTTCTAAGCGTTCCTTAGGGTTTTGTTAGCATTTTTTTAGGGTTTTTACGCATTTACAAGGGTTTCCTAGCGTTTCTTAGGGATTAATAGAATTTTTTTTTATGGTTTTAGGGTTTCTTAGTGTTTTTTTTTTACCATTTACTAGGGTTTCCGAGCGTTTTTACCGTGTATTAACTTTTCTTAGGGTTTCATATAGTGTTTTTTTAGCGGTTCTTAGCATTTTTTTAGCGTTTCCAATGGTTTCTTAGTGTTTTTGTGGGTTTCTTAGGATTACTAAGCGTTTTTTATAGTTTCATAGCATTTTTTAGGGTTTCCTAGGGTTTTGTTGGATTTTTTAGTGTTAATTTGGGTTTTATTAAGTTTCTTAGAGTATTTTAGCTTGTCATAGTTCTTATTAGTGTTTCTTATCATTTCTTTGCGCTACATAGGTTTTTTAGCGTTTCTTTACGTTTCTTAGGCTTCCTTAAGGGTTATAAGCGTTTCTTTGGGTTTCATAATGTTTCTTAGATTTTACTAGGGTTTCCTAGTGTTTTTTTTACTGTTACTTGGGGTTTCCGAGGGTTTATTAGTAGTTGTTAGTTTTTTTTAGCGTTTCTTAGGAATTTTTAACGATTCTTAGCATTTTTTTAGCGGGGTTTCTTAGTTTTTTTAGGGCACCTTTGCGTTTCTTATAGTTTCTTAGCATTTCTTAGGGTTTCGTACTGTTTCTTAAGGTTTTGTAGGTTTTCTTAATGTTTCGTAGCATTTCATTGGTTTTCTTAGAGTTCCTTAAGGATTCTTAGCATTTCTTAGCGTTTCTATGTGTTTCTTAGCGTTTCTTTGGGTTTCTAAGTATTTCTTAGGGTTTTGTTAGCATTTAATTAGCGTTTTTTAGGGTTTCATAGCGTTTCTTTTGGTTCTTTTTTGTTTTTTAGGGTTTCTTAACGTTACTTAGCGTTTCTCATAGTTTCTTAACATTTCTTAGGGTTTCTTATCGTTTATTAAGGTTTTGTAGAGTTTCTTAGCATTTCTTAGCGCTACATAGGGTTTTTAGCGTTTCTTTGCGTTTCTTAGGCTTCCTTAAGGGTTATAAGCGTTTCTTTGGGTTTTTTAATGTTTCTTCGATTTTACTAGGGTTTCCTAGTGTTTTTTTTACTGTTACTAGGGTTTCCGAGGGTTTATTAGTAGTTGTTAGTGTTTTTTAGCGTTTCTTAGCAATTTTTTGCGATTCTTAGCATTTTTTTAGCGGGGTTTCTTAGTTTTTTTAGGGCACCTTTGCGTTTCTTATAGTTTCTTAGCATTTCTTAGGGTTTCGTACTGTTTCTTAAGGTTTTGTAGGTTTTCTTAATGTTTCTTAGCATTTCATTGGTTTTCTTAGAGTTCCTTAAGGATTCTTAGCATTTCTTAGCGTTTCTATGTGTTTCTTAGCATTTCTTTGGGTTTCTAAGTATTTCTTAGGGTTTTGTTAGCATTTTATTAGCGTTTTTTAGTGTTTCAAAGTGTGTCTTTGGGTTCTTTTTTGTTTTTTAGGGTTTCTTAACGTTACTTAGCGTTTCTCATAGTTTCTTAACATCTTTTAGGGTTTCTTATCGTTTATTAAGGTTTTGTAGTGTTTCTTAGCATTTCTTTTAGTTTCTTAAGGGTTCTTAGCATTTGTTTGCGTTTCTTAGGGTTTCTTAGTGCCTTTTAGTGTTTCTAAGCATTTACTAACATTTATTAGGGTTTATTAGTGTTTCTAAGGGTTTCATAGCCATTATTTGGATTTTTTTAGCATTTTATGGGGTTTCTTAGCGTTAGTTACTGCTTATTATAGTTTCTTAGCTTTTCTTAGGGTTTCTTAGGGTTTTATTGGGTTTATTAGGTTTATTTTCTTTTTTGAGAATTTCATAGGATTTCTATGGGTTTCTTAGCGTTTCTCCGGGTTTCTAGGGTTTCTTAGTGTTTTTTTACCATTTACTAGGGTTTCCGAGCGTTTTTACCATTTATTAACTTTCCGTAGGGTTTCATATAATTTTTTTTAGCGGTTCTTAGCATTTTTTTAGCGTTTCCTATGGTTTCTTAGTGTGTTTATGGGTTTCTTAGGATTACTTACCGTTTTTTATAGTTTCATAGTATTTTTTAGGGTTTCCTAGGGTTTTTAGCATTTCTTTAGGTTTCTTTGGATTTCTTAGTGTTTCTTAGCATTTACTGGGGTTTCCTAGAGTTTCTTACCTTTTCTTAGGATTTCCTAGGGTTTATTAACCTTTCTTAGCGTTTCATATGGTTTCTTAGCAATTCTTAGCATTTGTTTTAGAGTATCCTGAGGTTTCTTAGTGTTTTTATGGATTTCTTGGCGTTATTTAGCATTTTTTATACTTTCATAGAATTTCTTAAGTTTTCTTAGGGTTTTGTATGGTTTTTTAGCGTTAATAAGGGTTTTACTTAGTTTCTTAGAGTGTTTTAGCATTTCTTGAATTGTTTGGCTATGGTACAAAGACAGGACCGACATATTCAGTGAACTAGTAGCAGTGCGACATGATAGGTCTCCGGACTAGTCAAGACAAATAGCTACGAGTTGAGTTGAAGGTCGGAGCCGTTGGACTAATGGCACCACAAATTACATGATGATATGAATCAAATTGGGCACTCTGTGATTCACAAGTTAAAGGCCAAAAGATGAGTCCAATAAGATCTCAAGCCCAAAAAAAGAGCCCAATAAGATCTCAAGCCCAAAAGAAGATCTCAAGAAGATAATTCAAATTTGAAATTCAAATTTGAATTTAAAGTGGGAGATTTATAATAAATCTTCTAGAAGATTAAATTAGGAAACAATATATTTTCTATATATAATCAAGAAATATATTAGCAATATTTTCTATATGGTTGGCATGTCAACCCCAATATTTTATTTCCTTATTTAGATAATTGCTAATATTCTCAAGTGCCTACAAAAGGCTAACTTTAGACCATTTTAGATAGATCTTTGATTTCAATTTTATTGTGAGGCTTATGTCTTCTTTCTCTTTTGAGAGAACTTTTGAACTTATCAGGTTTTTACTTGTGGCGTTCAAGCAATCAGACTTATTACCAGGGTTTTCTAGGAGCTCTTCTTAGAGGTGTTTGGTGTGGCGTCTACTTCTACCCGTACCTTGTTTCTTAACCAAACAAGGTATATTCCATTCTTTTTACTTGCATTGTGAAAGTCTTGGGGTCTATTCCATATTTGGTGTAGGGTGCCGTTAGTATATTAGCGGGGTTCGCATCACATGACATGATGAGAAGATACTGTTTGTGCATGCACTATGGTTACGGGACCATCAAGACACCCAAGAGACACAGTTATGCGTCCTAAGATCCCTTGACGAACTGGTGAGTATAAGGGCAGTTCGTCGTACCAAGTGACCGTGCGAAATTTGGAGTAGCACCAAGCGCATGAGACCGGAGTGGGGACAAGATGAGGTCTGTGTCCTCATACAGACATGGAGAATTGATTTCGAGATTGAGGGTTGGATGTCGCGAACATCTACTGATTCTCATGGTAGAAGTGGACGTGCTTCCATCTAGATGGCCGGTAAAGTCGCTCTAACACCACAAGTAGGTTCAGTGAACGTACTGGCCTACGAATGTGTGTTTGACCTTCATGATGAAGGATGTGTGTTGGGTGATGACACACTATGATTAATAAGAAATTGTGGTAAAATCCGACATTTGAAATGAAAGGATTTTTTAAAGAAAGGAGTTTGGCACTCTCCAATACGAATCTTTTTTCTAAAAGTTAAAAATTTTAAAAACCCATTCATTGAGTCGTACTCACCCCCTCCCTTATAACCCTTTCAGGAAATTTTGGAAAGCCTACCCTTAAAGACCATCAACTAAGATGCATGTCAGATAGGTATTGTTACCTTTTCTTTAGGTTTCTTAGGACTTGTTAGTGTTTATTAGCAATTACTAGGGTTTCCTAGCATTTCTTACTATTTCTTAGGGTTTCCTATGGTTTATTAGGGTTTATTAACCTTTGTTAGGGTTTCATAGGGTTTCTTAACGATTCTTAGCATTTGTTTTAGCGTATTTTGGGGTTTTTTAGTGTTTTTATGGGTTTCTTATCGTTATTTAGCGTTTTTATAGTTTCATAACATTTCTTAGGTTTTGTAGGGTTTTTGTAGCGTTAATCAGGCTTTTATTGTGTTTCTTAGAGTGTTTTAGCATTTCTTAGTTTTTCTTAGGGTTTCTTTGCATTTCTTAGCGTTTCTTTGGGTTTCTTAGGCTTTCGTAAGGGTTTTAAGTGTTTCTTTGGGTTTCTTAAGATTACTTAGTGTTTCTTAGCATTTACTAGGTTTTCCTAGTATTTTTTTTAATGTTTCTTAGGGTTTATTTGTATTTTTTTTGGTTTCTTAGCATTTCTTAGCATATTTTAAAGATTGTAAGCATTTTTTTAGCGTTTCTTCGGGTTTCTTAGTGTTTTTAAGGGTATGTTAGCATTACTTAGCGTTTCTTATAGTTTCTTAACATTTCTTAGGGTTTCATATCGTTTCTTAAGGTTTTGTAGTGTTTCTTAGCGTTTCTTCCGATTTTGTAAGGGTTCTTAGCATTTATTTGCATTTCTTATAATTCCTTAGGGTTTCTTAGTGTTTCTAAGCATTTACTAAGATTTATTATGGTTTATTAGTATTTCTAAGATTTTTATAGGGTTTCTTAGCGATTCGTAGCATTTTTTTAGCGTTTCATCGATTTCTTAGCATGACTTAGTGTTTATTATAGTTTCTTAGCCTTTCTTACGGTTTCTTAGCTTTTCTTAGGATTTCATAGGGTGTCTCAGTGTTTCTTAGGTTTTCTTAGTGTTTCTTTGGGTTTCTAAGGGTTCGTTAAGCGTTCTTTACGATTTTTTGGGTTTGTTAGCATTTTTTAGGGTTTGTTAGGATTTCTTAGTGTTTCTTAGCGTTTTCTATGGTTTATTAAGGTTTATTTAACGTTTCTTATGATTTCATAGGGTTTCTTAGCCATCTTAGCATTTGTTTTAGCGTTTCCTATGGTTTCTTAGTGTTTTATGGGTTTCTTAGCATTACTTAGCATTATTTATTGTTTATTATGATTTCTTAGGGTTTTGTAGGTTTTTTAGCGTTAATTCGGGTTTTATTGAGTTTATTAGAGTATTTTAGCATTTCTTAGGTTTTCGTAGGGTTTTATAGCATTTCTTAGCATTTCATAGGGTTTTTTTTTGCGTTTCTTTGGGTTTCTTAGGCTTCCTTAAGGGTTCTAAGCGTTTCTTTGGATTTCTTAGGCTTCCTTAAGGGTTCTAAGCGTTTCTTTGGGTTTCTTAGGCTTGCTAATATCTTACTATTTCTTAGCATTTCTTAGCATTTGGGTTTTTTAGTGTTTTTAGGGTATCTTAGCGTTACTTAGCATTTCTTATAGTTTCTTTACATTTTTAGGGTTTCTTATCGTTTCTTATGGTTTTGTAGGGTTTTTTACGTTTCTTTCGGTTTCGTATGGATTTTTAGCATTTGTTTCAGTTACTTGGAATTTCTTAGCGTTTCTTAGGGATTATTAGCCTTTTTTTACGGTTTTATTGGGTTTCTTAGCGATTCTTAGCAATTTTTAGCATTTTTTGGGATTTCTTAATGTTTTTTAGTGTTTCTTAGCGTTACTTAGGAGTTTCTTTGCGATTCATAGCATTTTTTAGCGTTTCTTGGGGTTTATTAGTGTTTTTTCGGGTTTCTTAGTGTTATTTAGCGTTTCTTAGAGTTTCTTAGGGTTTCTTATCGTTTTTTAAGGTTTTGTAGTGTGTCTTAGCTTTTCTTTGGGTTTCTTAGGGTTCCTTAAGGGTTTTTAGCATTTCTTTAGGTTTCTTAGGATTTATTAGTGTTTCTTAGCGTTTTCTAGAGTTTCCTAGCATTTTTTCCGTTTCTTAGGGTTTCTTAGGGTTTATTAAAATTTCTTAGGGTTGCATAGGGTTTGTTAGCGATTCTTAGCATTTGTTTTAGCGTATCCTAGGGTTTCTTAGTGTTATTATGGGTTTCTTTGATGCGAACCTCGCCAATATGCTGACGACACCCTACGCCAAATATAGCAACGATCCCAAGACATTCACGACGCAAGTGTGAAAAGATGGAATATACCTTGTTTATGTGAGAAATAAGGTATGGGATATGTAGATGCCACACCCAAATCCTCTAAGAAGAACTCTTAGAAAACCCCGGGTGATAAGTCTTGATTGCTTGAACGCCACAGGTAAAAACCCGATAAGTTCAAAAGCTCTTTCAAGATAGAAAGAAGACAAATCCTCACAAGATATAAATTCCAAAGTGTCTCTCCAATGCTCTGGAGTATGCCTTTTATAGGCTTAGAAAACAACCGAATGACCCACATAATGAGGAAAAAAATCTATTATGGTTATAAGCTAACCTTATCTAATCTAACTACCTAATATTATCCTAAGAGATTTATTATATTTATAAATCTCTCCTTATTAATTAAATCTGGACCATCTCTTGGGCTCTTCATTTGGGCTTCTATTTGAATACTCAGCAATCTCTTTAATTAGCCCATATAAAGCTTTTTTTGAATCTTTTAGCCCTTGACCTTGTGATTGGGCCCTCTTGTAGACTCAAATGATTATTCATCTCTTTTGGTGATGAACTGTTCAGCTCCATTGCAGGTTCGGTTGATTGGACTTCTGAATTCGTAGTCTCTTTAGTCGGATTCACATCATTCTCCCCTTCTTAAAAATGATTTGTCCTCAAATCTTCTGTTTCTTCATCACCTACATCAAAGGGCATTAAATCAGTAACATTGAAGCTTTCATTAACGCTATACTCAGCAGGCAACTCTAGCTTGTAAGCATTGTTATTAATGCGTTCCAACACACGAAATGGTCCATCTCCTCTAGGAAGAAGTTTTGATCGCCTTTGTTCCGGAAATCGTTCTTTCCTCATATGAAGCCAGACCCAATCGCCAGGTTCAAAAATGACACTTTTGCGGCCCTTGTTTGCTTGTTTTTCATAAACTTTAGTCATCCGTTCAATATGCATCTTTGTCTTCTCGTGCAGTTCTTTCACAAACTCTGCTTTTCTCTTTCCATCAAAATTCACAAATTCACCTACAGGAAGTGGAGTTAGATCTAGAGGGGTTAATGGATTGAAACCATAAAAAATCTCAAATGGTGAAAACTTAGTTGTAGAATGCACAGAACGATTATAAGCAAATTCAACATGTGGTAAGCAATCTTCCCATGATTTCAAATTCTTTTTTATTATAGAACGTAATAAAGTACCTAATGTCCTATTTACTACTTCTATTTGACCATCAGTTTGTGGGTGACATGTTGTTGAAAACAGCAGTTTGGTTCCCAATTTACCCCATAGGGTTTTCCAAAAATAACTCAAGAATTTAGAATCACGATCAGAAACAATAGTTCTAGGCATACCATGCAGTCTGACAACTTCTTTAAAGAACAAATCAGCCACATTCGATGCATCATCAGTTTTATGACATGGAATGAAATGTGCCATTTTCGAAAACCTATCAACTACCACAAACACAGAATCCCTCCCCCTCTTAGTTCTTGGTAATCCTAAAACAAAATTCATGGAAATATCAATCCAAGGTGCATTAGGAATGGGAAGAGGAGTATACAGGCTGTGAGGTTGTTGCCTAGACTTATACTCCTTACATGTAATGCATCGAGAACAAATTTTCTGAACATCCCTTTTCATGTGGGGCCAAAAAAAAATGCTCGTGCATCATCGCCATAGTTTTAGCTACCCCAAAATGTCCCATAAGTCCTCCACTATGTGCTTCCCTAACAAGTAACTCACGCAAAGAAGACTGAGGGATGCATAATTTATTTTCTCGAAAAAGAAATCCATTTTGTAAATAAAATTTTCCAAACCTACCACTTCGACAACCTTTAAACACTTCACAGAAATCAGGATCATTTGCATACAAATCCTTGATATAATCAAAACCAAGTACTTTAGAATCTAGCATTGAAAGCATAGCGTACCTTCGCGATAGAGCATCTGCAACTATATTTTCTTTACCTTGTTTGTACTTGATCACATATGGGTATGTTTCAATGAACTCCACCCACCTTGCATGGCGTTTGTTCAACTTGTGTTGTCCTTTGAGATGTTTAAGAGATTCATGATCTGTGTGAATCACAAACTCTTTCGGCCATAGGTAGTGCTGCCATGTTTGAAGAGTTCGAACTAGGGCATACATCTCCTTATCATAGGTAGGATAGTTAAGGGTTGCTCCACTCAACTTTTCACTGAAATATGCAATTGGTCTTCCTTCCTGCATGAATACACCTCCAATACCTACTCCTGATGCATCACACTCAATTTCAAATGTTTTCGAAAAATTAGGCAATGAGAGCAATGGGGCAGTAGTTAATTTTTCCTTTATCAATTGAAATGTATTTTGTTGCTCATTACCCCATTTAAAAGGTACGTTTTTCTTTATAACAGCAGTAAGAGGTGCAACATAACTATTGAAATTTGGAACAAAGCGTCTATAAAAACTAGCTAATCCATGGAAACTTCTTACCTGACTTACCAAATTAGGTGTTTGCCAGTCGCGAATTGCCTTAATCTTTTCCTCGTCAACTCCAATCCCTTCTGAACTTATAATATATCCAAGAAACACAAGTTTATCCGAACAAAAGACACATTTATTCAAGTTGGCAAATAACTTATGTTGCCTTAATGCTTCTAACACATTTCTTAGGGTTTCATATAGTTTTTTTAGCAGTTCTTAGCATTTTTTTTAGCGTTTCCTATGGTTTCTTAGTGTTTTTATGGGTTTCTTAGGATTACTTAGCATTTTTTATAGTTTCATAGCATTTTTTAGGGTTTCCTAGGGTTTTGTCGGATTTTTTAGCGTTAATTTGGGTTTTATTAAGTTTCTTAGAGTATTTTAGCATGTCATAGTTCTTATTAGTGTTTCTTAGCATTTCTTAGCGCTACATAGGGTTTTTAGCGTTTCTTTGCGTTTCTTAGGCTTCCTTAAGGGTTATAAATGTTTCTTTGGGTTTCTTAATGTTTCTTAGATTTTACTAGGGTTTCCTAGTGTTTTTTACTGTTACTTAGGGTTTCCGAGGGTTTATTAGTAGTTGTTAGTGTTTTTTAGCGTTTCTTAGGAATTTTTAGCGATTCTTAGCATTTTTTTAGCGGGGTTTCTTAGTTTTTTTAGGGTACCTTTGCGTTTCTTATAGTTTCTTAGCATATCTTAGGGTTTCGTATTGTTTCTTAAGGTTTTGTAGGTTTTCTTGATGTTTCTTAGCATTTCATTGAGTTTCTTAGAGTTCCTTAAGGATTCTTAGCATTTTTTTGGGTTTCTTAGTATTTCTTAGCGTTTCTTGGGGTTCTTTTTGTTTTTTAGGGTTTTTTAACGTTACTTAGCGTTTCTCATAGTTTCTTAACATTTCTTAGGGTTTCTTATCATTTATTATGGTTTTGTAGTGTTTCTTAGCATTTCTTTTAGTTTCTTAAGGGTTCTTAGCATTTGTTTGCGTTTCTTAGGATTTCTTAGCGCTTCTTAATGTTTCTAAGCATTTACTAAGATTTATTAGGGTTTATTAGTGTTTCTAACGGTTTCATAGCCATTATTTGCATTTTTTTTAGCATTTCATGGGGTTTCTTAGCGTTAGTTACTGTTTATTATAGTTTCTTAGGTTTTCTTAGGGTTTTATTGGGTTAATTTTCTTTTCTGAGAATTTCATAGGATTTCTATGGGTTTCTTAGCGTTTCTTTGGGTTTCTAAGTATTTCTTACGGTTTTGTTAGCATTCTTTAGGGTTTTTACTGTTTCTTATCATTTACAAGGGTTTCCTAGCGTTTTTTACGGTTTATTAGGGATTAATAGAATTTTTTATGGTTTTAGGATTTCTTAGTGTTTTTTACCATTTACAAGGGTTTCCAGGCGTTTTTACCGTTTATTAACTTTTCTTAGGGTTTCATATAGTGTCTTAGCGATTCTTAGCATTTTTTTAGCGTTTCCTATGGTTTGTTAGTGTTTTTATGGGTTTCTTAGGATTACTTAGCGTTTTTTATAGTTTCATAGCATTTTTTAGGGTTTCCTAGGGTTTTGTCAGATTTTTTAGTGTTAATTTGTCTTTTATTAAGTTTCTTAGAGTATTTTAGCATGTCATAGTTCTTATTAGTGTTTCTTATCATTTCTTAGCGTTACATGGGGTTTTTAGCGTTTATTTGCTTTTCTTAGGCTTCCTTAAGGGTTATAAGCGTTTCTTTGGGTTTCTTAATGTTTCTTAGTGTTTCTTAGATTTTACTAGGGTTTCCTAGATTTTTTTACTGTTACTTAGGGTTTCCGAGGGTTTATTAGTAGTTGTTAGTCGTTTCTTAGGAATTTTTAGCGATTCTTTGCATTTTTTTAGCGTTTCTTGGGGTTTTTTAGTTTTTTTTAGGGTATCTTTGCGTTTCTTATAGTTTCTTAGCATTTCTTAGGGTTTCGTATTGTTTCTTAAGGTTTTGTAGGTTTTCTTAATGTTTCTTAGCATTTCATTGAGTTTCTTAGAGTTCCTTAAGGATTATTAGCATTTTTTTGGGTTTCTTAGTATTTCTTAGCATTTTCTAAGGTTTATTAGGGTTTCTTAGTGATTCTTAGCATTTTTTTAGCGTTTCATGGTGTTTCTTAGCGTAACTTAGCATTTTTTTTATAGTTTCTTAGAATTTCTTAGGATTTCTTAGATTTTTTAGGGCTTCTTAGCGTTTCTTAGGGTTTTATTGGATTTCTTAGAGTGTCTTAGCATATCCTAGTATTTCTTAGGGTTCTTAGCATTACTTAGTATTTCTTAGGGCTTCATGGGGTTTTTTTGGGTTTCTAAGCGTTTCTTTGGCTTTTTTATTGTTTCTTTGGGTTTCTTATGGTTCATTAAGGGTTTTTAGTGTTTCTTAAGATTTCTTAGTCTTTCTTAGCATTTACTAGGGTTTCCTATCATTTGTTATCATTTCTTAGGGTTTTCTTGGGTTTATTAGCATTTTTTATGGTTTCATTGGGTTTCTTTAGATTTTATGGTGTTTCTTTGTTTTTTTTGGGCTTCTTATAGTTACTTAGCATTTCTTATAATTTCTTAGCATTTCTTTTAGGGGTTCTTAGGGTTTTGTAAGGTTTTTTAGTATTTGTTAAGGTTTCATTGGGTTTCTTAGAGTATCTTAGCATTTCTTAGTGTTTCTTAGGGTTTCATAGGTGTTTTTGGTGTTTCTTAGACTTAATTAGTGTTTCATTGGGCTTCTTAGGGTTCTTTATGGGTTCTTAGCGTTTCGTATCGTTTCTTAAGGTTTTGTTGGTTTTCTTAATGTTTCTTAGCGTTTCTTTGAGTTTCATAGGGTTCCTTTAGGGTTCTTAGCATTTCTTTGGGTTTTTTAGTATTTATTAGAGTTTCTTAGCGTTTATTAAAGTTTATTAGGATTTATTAGCATTTCTTAGTGATTCTTAGTAGTTTTTTTAGCATTTCATGGTGTTTCTTAGTATTTTTTTTAGGGTTTCTTAGCTTTAATTTGCATTTTTTTATCGTTTCTTAAAATTTCTTAGGGTTTTGTTGGGCTTCTTAGAGTGTCTTAGTATTAGTATTTCTTAGGGTTTTTAGGGGTTCTAAACATTTTTTTTGGCTTTTTTAGTGTTTCTTTAGGTTTCTTAGCGTTCCTTAAGTGTTTTTAGCATTTCTTTGGATTTCTTAAGATTTCTTAGGGTTTCCTAGGATTTATTAGCGTTTCATTGGGTTTCTTTGCATTTGGTGGGGTTTCTTAGTGTTTTTTTTGGGTTTCTTAGCATTACTTAGCCTTTCATATAGTTTTTTTTAGCATTTCTTAGGGTTTGTTTGGGTTTTGTAAGGCTTTTTAGTGTTTCTTAGGGTTTTATTGGGTTTCGTAGAGTATCTTAGCATTTATTAGTGTTTCTTAGGGTTTTATTGGGTTTCTTAGAGTATCTTAGCATTTATTAGTGTTTCTTAGGGTTTTATTGGGTTTCGTAGAGTATCTTAGCATTTATTAGTGTTTCTTAGGGTTTTATTGGGTTTCTTAGAGTATCTTAGCATTTATTAGTGTTTCTTAGGATTTTATTGGGTTTCTTAGAGTATCTTAGCATTTATTAGTGTTTCTTAAGGATTCTTAGCGTTTCTTAGGATTTCTTAGTGTTTCTTAAGGATTCTTAGCGTTTCTTTATGTTTCTTAGGATTTCTTAGTGTTTCTTAGCGTTACACAGCATTTATTAGGGTTTCCTAGCGTTTCTTACCATTTCTTAGCGATTGTTAGCATTTTTTAGCTTTTCTTAGTGTTTTTAAGGGTTTCTTAGTGTTACTTAGCATTTCTTATAGTTTCTTAACATTTCTTAGTGTTTCTTTTCATTTCTTAAGGTTTTGTATTGTTTCTTTGCATATCTTTCGATTTCTTAAGGGTTCTTAGCATTTGTTTGCGTTTGTTAGGATTTCGTAGCATTTTTTAGTGTTTCTAAGTGTTTACTAAAATTTATTAGCATTTCTAAGGGTTTCATATGGTTTCTTAGCAATTCTTAGCATTTGTTTTAGAGTATCCTGAGGTTTCTTAGTGTTTTTATGGGTTTCTTAGCGTTACTTAGCATTTTATATACTTTCATAGCATTTCTTAAGTTTTCTTAGGGTTTTGTAGGGTTTTTTTAGCGTTAATAAGGGTTTTATTTAGTTTCTTAGAGTGTTTTAGCATTTCTTAGTGTTTCTTAGCATTTTTTAGGGATTTTTAGCATTTTTTTGGGTTTCTTAGGCTTTCGTAAGTGTTTCTTTGGGTTTCTTAGCATTTACTAGAGTTTCCTAACAATTTTTTATTGTTTCTTAGGGTTTCCTGTGGTTAATTAGGGTTTATTAGCATTTGTTTAGGTTTCTTAGCCTTTCTTAGCATATTTTAAAGACCCTTATGATGTGAATCTGACTAAAGAGACTACGAATTCACAAGTCCAATCAACCGAACCTGCAATGGAGCTGAACAATTCGTCACCAAAAGAGATGAATAATTATTTGAGTCTACAAGAGAGCCCAATCACAAGGTCAAGGGCTAAAAAATTCAAAAAAGCTTTATATGGGCTGATTAAAGAGATTGCTGAGTATTCAAATAGAAGCCCAAATGAAGAGTCCAAGAGAAGGTCCAAATTTAATTAATAAGGAGAGATTTATAAATATAATAAATCTCTTAGGATAATATTAGGTAGTCAGATTAGATAAGGTTAGCTTATAACCATAATAGATTTTTCCTCATTATGTGGGTAATTCGGTTGTTTTCTGAGCCTATAAAAGGCATACTCCACAGCATTGGAGAGACACACTTTGGAATTTATATCTTGTGAGGTTTTGTCTTCTTTTTATCTTGAAAGAGCTTTTTGAACTTATTAGGTTTTTACCTGTGGCGTTCAAGCAATCAAGACTTATCACCCGGGGTTTTCTAAGAGTACTTCTTAGAGGATTTGGGTGTGGCGTCTACATATCCCATACCTTGTTTCTCACATAAACAAGGTATATTCCATCTTTTTGCACTTGCGTCGTGAAAGTCTTGGGATCGTTGCCATATTTGGTGTAGGGTGTCGTCAGCATATTGGCGAGGTTCGCATCAGTTGGTATCAGAACACACGGTTGCACGGCAAGTTCCATACCATTTTTTTTATCTAGTTCTTTTTTTTATCATCTCTACCTATTTCTATTCTCTATAAAAAAAATTATCATATTCTTCTATCTATCTTCTCTTCAGAAGGTTAAAAAAAAGAAAAAAAAGCCAAAAAAAATTCGTGCAAAAAAAAAAAGACCTTACAAAACCCTAAAAAATTCTAAGAAAATATAAGAAACCCATAAAAACACTAAGAAACCCTAGGAAACACTAAAACAAATGCTAAGAATTGCTAAGAAATTCTATGACCCCTAAGAAACATCAATAAACTCCCCTGTGCAGTTTTCGATCGGTGCTAGAGAGAGAACCGACAGAATTTGGATGATGAAATTCTAACTCAATTCGGCATCAATTGATACAATTCTTGATTTTAGGATGAACCTCAGGGCGAGTGCTATCTGGCTAGATCAAAAGCTCGGACCGCCATGCACCCGACAATGAGTAATTGAAGTTTTCTCTCTCTATAGTCTATTTTTCGGCGAAGCTCCGTTTAAGCTCGTTCCGAGGTCAAAACTTGTGATTCAAAGTGCTATTGAATCGTATGAAACTGTAGGATCTCAATTTTAACTTTAATTTCAATAGTTAAATGTGTTTGATTGGTCAATTTGATGAAATCAAATTCGGCTATGTTAAGAAGTTGAAATTGGGGGAGAATTTGGGGAAAATTGGGGATTTTCAAAAATTCGAAGGACCAAGATGTAATTTTATAAAATTGAGGGTCAATTGGGCATGATAAGAATGTTAGAAGGAAAATTGAGAAATTTTAGAATTTTGGGGGCAAAACTTACCATTTTTTTAAAGGAAGGGCAAAATGGTAATTTTTGAAAAGTTGGGTGACCAAATTGGAAATTTGGGAAATTAACCCCTTTTTGTGAATTTGAATAAATTAAGGTCCTAAGATAAATTTTAAATGTTTGGGACTCAATTTGAGGAAAAATCGGCATTAGGGACTTAAAGTTAAAGAAAAATAACTTTAGGGACATAATTACAAATAAATAGAAAGTTTGGTTTTCTCATTCATTTAGAATGAATGAAGGTTATTAGGCCAAGGAATAATGAACAAGGATGTTCATATCGTGTAGGAATATAAAGTATCGGGAATGCCAACAAGGACAAGCTTGTGTGAATACAAAGAACTGGTCGAGTGGAATTCACTGCATTAACGGGTGAGTAGGCTTACTAATGTCATATCCGGTTGGGATGATGAGCACAACTTAAATTTAAAAATCACCTACTAGTTGTGAGTGGGATTTTATATCATACCCGGTTGGGAATGATAAGTACCTCGACATGAAAACCCACTATTTAGTGGTATTTTAAACATCACAACTTAGAGAAGTAATGTGAAAATAATGCATAAAAAACTACTTACTAGTTGTAAGTAGATCATACCTGGTTGGTATGATGAAACTTCATTGAACGAAGTGGAAAACTCGTTCATCGATTATGAGCGGAGATGTCCTCATACTCAGTTGGTATGATGGATAGTTGAATATATATTTTTGTCGAAAGTGCTCTCCCCTGACTGTGTGCTACTTAAACGATTTGGGAGAACTTCTTGATGGGAGCTTGATTAGCTCTTATAGGTCGGGGGGCTCGGTTTTGGAACTTGGGGGCTACTATGCCTAGTTTTGAAAATCGTGAATAGTGGGCCATAGGCCAGTGGGCACGGGCAACAACTCATAAACAAACATGAAATATGTGCCATAAAACTTAAATAAATGAATTGTTTGGCTATGGTACAAAGACAGGACCGACTTATTTAGTCAACTAGTAGCAGTGTGACATGATAGGTCTCCGGACTAGTCAAGACAAATAGCTACGGGTTAAGTTGAAGGTCGGAGCCGTTGGACTAATGGCACCACAAATTACATGATGATATGAATCAAATTGGGCACTCTGTGATTCACAAGTTAAAGGCCAAAAGATTTGATAAAGGACTAATTGGAGCAATTGAAGAAACCCAAGTGGAAGCCCAAAAGATGAGTCCAATAAGATCTCAAGCCCAAAAGATGAGTCCAATAAGATCTCAAGCCCAAAAGAAGAGCCCAATAAGATCTCAAGCCCAAAAGAAGAGCCCAATAAGATCTCAAGCCCAAAAGAAGATCTCAAGAAGATAATTCAAATTTGAAATTCAAATTTGAATTTAAAGTGGGAGATTTATCATAAATCTTCTAGAAGATTAAATTAGGAAACAATATATTTTCTATATATAATCAAGAAATATATTAGCAATATTTTCTATATGGTTGGCATGTCAACCCCAATATTTTATTTCCTTATTTAGATAATTGCTAATATTCTCAAGTGCCTACAAAAGGCTAACTTTAGACCATTGTTGATAGATCTTTGATTTCAATTTTATTGTGAGGCTTATGTCTTCTTTCTCTTTTGAGAGAACTTTTGAACTTATCAGATTTTTACTTGTGGCGTTCAAGCAATCAGACTTATCACCAGGGTTTTCTAGGAGCTCTTCTTAGAGGTGTTTGGTGTGGCGTCTACTTCTACCCGTACCTTGTTTCTTAACCAAACAAGGTATATTCCATTCTTTTTACTTGCATTGTGAAAGTCTTGGGGTCTATTCCATATTTGGTGTAGGGTGCCGTTAGTATATTGGCGGGGTTCGCATCACATGACATGATGAGAAGATACTGTTTGTGCATGCACTATGGTTACGGGACCATCAAGACACCCAAGAGACACAGTTATGCGTCCTAAGATCCCTTGACGAACTAGTGAGTATAAGGGCAGTTCGTCGTACCAGGTGACCGTGCGAAATTTGCAGTAGCACCAAGCGCATGAGACCAGAGTGGGGACAAGATGAGGTCTGTGTCCTCATACAGACATGGAGAATTGATTTCGAGATTGAGGGTTGGATGTCGCGAACATCTACTCATTCTCATGGTAGAAGTGGACGTGATTCCATCTAGATGGCCGGTAAAGTCGCTCTAACACCACAAGTAGGTTCAGTGAACGTACTGGCCTACGAATGTGTGTTTGACCTTCATGATGAAGGATGTGTGTTGGGTGATGACACACTATGATTAATAAGAAATTGTGGTAAAATCCGACATTTGAAATGAAAGGATTTTTTAAAGAAAGGAGTTTGGCACTCTTCAATACGAATCTTTTTTCTAAAAGTTAAAAGTTTTAAAAACCCATTCATTGAGTCGTACTCACCCCCTCCCTTAAAACCCTTTCAGGAAATTTTGGAAAGCCTACCCTTAAAGACCATCAACTAAGATGCATGTCAAATAGGTATGATAAATTTAAAATATTATGTAGTTTTGATCTATGTTATTCTAGGAAAAGGTGCAGGTTTAATGCACACCTTACTATTTATTGTATATAATAAGGGAAAACCCTTCAATAAACTTGGAGAGTGGTGGGTTGATCACGAGGATCTGACCAAACTGGGTCGGGGCGAGACAGGGCTTCTTAGAGTATCTTAGCATTTCTTATTGTTTCTTAGGATTTATTATGGTTTCATTGGTGTTTTTAGTGTTTCTAACTATTTCTTAGTCTTTATCAGTATTTCTTTGGGTTGCTTAGGGTCCCTTAAGGGTTCTTAGCATTTCTATGGATTTCATAAGATTTCTTAGTGTTTCTTAGCATTTCTTAGCATTTACTAGGATTTTCTAGTGTTTCTTACCGTTTCTTAAGGTTTCCTAGGGTTTATTAGGGTTCCTAGGGTATATTAGGGTTTCCTAGCATTTCTTACCCTTAGAAATGCTAATAAACCATATGGTTTTGTAGGGTTTCATAGAATTTCATAGCGATTCTTAGCATTTTTTAGCATTCTTGGTGTTTCTTAGGGTTTCTTAAGCTTTTGTAGGGTTTCTTAAGGGTTTCTTAGCATTTGTTTGTGTTTCTTAGGATTTCTTAACGTTTCTTAGTGTTTCTAAGTGTTTACTAAGATTTATTAGGGCTTATTGACGTTTCTAAGGGTTTCATAGTGTTTTTTAGCGTTTCTTAGCTTTTGTTTAGCATTTCATGGGGTTTCTTAGTGTTTTTTTTTTTTTGCTTTCTTAGCGTTACATTGAATTTATTATAGTTTCTTAGCATTTCTTAGGATTTCTTAGGATTTTATTGGGTTTAATAGCTTTTCTTAGGATTTCATAGAGTTTCTTAAGCTTTCTTAGCGTTTCTTTGGGATTCTTAGGGTTCATTAAGCGTTCATAGCATTTCTTTGGGTTTCTTAGGATTTCTTAGGGTTTTTATAGCATTTATTAGGGTTTATTAGTGTTTCTAAGGGTTTCATAGCATTTACTAGGGTTTCCTAGTGTTTCTTACTGTTTCTTAGAGTTTCCTTTGGTTTATTAATGTTTCTTAGGGTTTCTTAGCATTTGTTTTAGCGTTTCCTGGGGTTTCTTGGTGTTTTTATGGGTTTCATAACGTTATTTAGAGTTTTTTTTTATAGTTTCTTAGGGTTTTGTAGAGTTTTTTAGCATTAATAGGGGTTTTATTGAGTTTCTTAGAGTATTTTAGCATTTCTTAGTTTCTCTTAGCGTTTCTTAGCATTTCTTAGCGTTTCTTTGGGTTTCCTAGGCTTCCTTAAGGGTTTCTTAGGATTTCTTAGTATTTCTTAGCATTTCTTAGCATTTACTAGGGTTTCCTAGCCTTTTTTACCATTACTTAGGGTTTCCTTTGGTTTATTACAGTTTATTAGCATTTTTTAGGGTTTCTTAGCATTCCTTAGAATTTTATAAAGATTTTTAGCGTTTCTTTGGGTTTCTTGGGGTTTTTAGGGTATCTTAGCGATACTTAGCTTTTCTCATCGTTTCTTAAGGTTTTGTAGGGTTTCTTAGTGTTTCTTTCTGTTTCGTAAGGGATTTTAGCATTTGTTTGTGTTTCTTAGAATTTCTTAGCGTTTGTTAGTGTTTCTAAGCGTTCACAAAGATTTATTATGGTTTGTTAGTGATTCTTAGCATTTTTTTAGCATTACATGGGGTTTCTTAGTGTTTTTTGGGTTTCTTGGCATTACTTAGCATTTATTATAGTTTATTTACATTTCTTAGGGTTTCTTATTATTTCTTTGTGTTTTATTGGGTTTGTTAGCTTTTCTTAGGATTTCATAGGGTTTCTTAGTGTTTTTTAGGTTTTCTTAGCGTTTCTTTGGGTTTCTTAGGGTTCCTTAAGCGTTCTTAGCATTTCTTTTGATTTTTTAGGGTCTTGTGTGCATTTTTTAAGGTTTCTTAGTGTTTCTTAGCATTTACTAGGGTTTCCTAGCGTTTCGTATAGTTTCTTAGAGATTATTAGGATAGATTAGGGTTTTATATTTTTTCTTAACAATTCTTAGCATTTTTTAGCATTTCTTAGGGTTTCTTAATGTTTTTTAGGGTTTCTTAGCATTAATTAGCGTTTAGAATTTCTTAGGTTTTCTTCTCGTTTCTTAAGTTTTTTAGGTTTTCTTAGCTTTCTTTTGGGTTTCTTAGGGTTCCTTAGAGGTTGTTAGCTTTTCTTTAGGTTTCTTAGGACTTGTTAGTGTTTATTAGCAATTACTAGGGTTTCCTAGCATTTCTTAGGGTTTCCTAGGGTTTATTAGGGTTTATTAACCTTTCTTAGGGTTTCTTAGCGATTCTTAGCATTTGTTTTAACGTATTTTGGGGTTTCTTAGTGTTTCTATGGGTTTCTTATCGTTATTTAGCGTTTTTATAGTTTCATAACATTTCTTAGGGTTTTGTAGGGTTTTTTTAGCGTTAATCAGGCTTTTATTGTGTTTCTTAGAGTGTTTTAGCATTTCTTAGTTTTTCTTAGGGTTTCTTTGCATTTCTTAGCATTTCTTAGCGTTTCTTTGGGTTTCGTAAGGGTTTTAAGTGTTTCTTTGGGTTTCTTAAGATTACTTAGTGTTTCTTAGCATTTACTAGGTTTTTCTAGTATTTTTTTTTTACTGTTTCTTAGGGTTTATTTGTATTTTTTTTGGTTTCTTAGCATTTCTTAGCATATTTTAAAGATTTTTAGCATTTTTTTAGCATTTCTTCGGGTTTCTTAGTGTTTTTTAGGGTATGTTAGCATTACTTAACGTTTCTTATAGTTTCTTAACATTATTTAGTGTTTCGTATCGTTTCTTAAGGTTTTGTAGTGTTTCTTAGCGTTTCTTCCGATTTTGTAAGGGTTCTTAGCATTTATTTGCATTTCTTAGAATTCCTTAGGGTTTCTTAGTGTTTCTAAGCATTTACTAAGATTTATTATGGTTTATTAGTATTTCTAAGATTTTTATAGGGTTTCTTAGCGATTCGTAGCATTTTTTTAGCGTTTCATGGGGTTTCTTAGCATGACTTAGTGTTTATTATAGTTTCTTAGCCTTTATTAGGGTTTCTTAGCTTTTCTTAGGATTTCATAGGGTGTCTCAGTGTTTCTTAGGTTTTCTTAGTGTTTCTTTGGGTTTCTAAGGGTTCGTTAAGCGTTCTTTACGATTTTTTGGGTTTGTTAGCATTTTTTAGGGTTTTGTTAACATTTTTTAGGGTTTCTGAGTGTTTCTTAGCATTTTTTAGGGATTTATAGGGTTTATTAGCGATTCTTAGCATTTTTTTAGCGTTTCTTGGGGTTTCTTAATGTTATTTAAGGTTTCTTAGCATTACTTAGGAGTTTCATTGCGATTCTTAGCACTTTTTGCATTTCTTGGAGTTTCTTAGTGTTTTTTCGGGTTTCTTAGATTACTTAGTGTTTATGATAGTTTCTTAGAATTTCTTAGGGTTTCTTATTGTTTCTTTGTGTTCCTTAAGGGTTTTTAGCATTTCTATAGGTTTCTTAGCGTTTCCTATGGTTTATTAAGGTTTATTTAACGTTTCTTAGGATTTCATAGGGTCTCTTAGCCATCTTAGCATTTGTTTTAGCGTTTCCTATGGTTTCTTAGTGTTTTATGGGTTTCTTAGCATTACTTAGCATTATTTATTGTTTCTTATGATTTCTTAGGGTTTTGTAGGTTTTTTTAGCGTTAATTCGGGTTTTATTGAGTTTATTAGAGTATTTTAGCATTTCTTAGGTTTTCTTAGGGTTTTATAGCATTTCTTAGCATTTCATAGGGTTTTTGTTTTGCGTTTCTTTGGGTTTCTTAGGCTTCCTTAAGGGTTCTAAGCGTTTCTTCGGGTTTCTTAGGCTTGCTAATATCTTACTATTTCTTAGCATTTCTTAGCATTTG
Source organism: Trapa bicornis (assembly GCA_030064425.1). Classification (NCBI taxonomy): domain Eukaryota; kingdom Viridiplantae; phylum Streptophyta; class Magnoliopsida; order Myrtales; family Lythraceae; genus Trapa; species Trapa bicornis. The sequence continues at coordinate 17,635,299 of CM057758.1, read as the reverse complement.
GGTTTTTTTAGTGTTTTTAGGGTATCTTAGTGTTACTTAGCATTTCTTATAGTTTCTTTACATTTTTTAGGGTTTCTTATCGTTTTTTATGGTTTTGTAGGGTTTTTTACGTTTCTTTCGGTTTCGTATGGATTCTTAGCATTTGTTTCAGTTACTTGGAATTTCTTAGCATTTCTTACAGTTTCTTAGGGATTATTAGCATTTTTTAGGGTTTTTTTGTTTCTTAGCGATTCTTAGCAATTTTTAGTATTTCTTGGGATTTCTTAATGTTTTTTAGTGTTTCTTAGCGTTACTTAGGAGTTTCTTTGCGATTCATAGCATTTTTTAGCGTTTCTTGGGGTTTATTAGTGTTTTTTCGGGTTTCTTAGTGTTATTTAGCGTTTCTTAGAGTTTCTTAGGGTTTCTTATCGTTTTTTAAGGTTTTGTAGTGTGTCTTAGCTTTTCTTTAGGTTTCTTAGGATTTATTAGTGTTTCTTAGCATTTTCTAGAGTTTCCTAGCATTTTTTCCGTTTCTTAGGGTTTCCTAGGGTTTATTAAAATTTCTTAGGGTTGCATAGGGTTTGTTAGCGATTCTTAGCATTTGTTTTAGCGTATCCTAGGGTTTCTTAGTGTTATTATGGGTTTCTTTGATGCGAACCTCGCCAATATGCTAACGACACCCTACACCAAATATAGCAACGATCCCAAGACGTTCACGACGCAAGTGTGAAAAGATGGAATATACCTTGTTTATGTGAGAAACAAGGTATGAGATATGTAGATGCCACACCCAAATCCTCTAAGAAGAACTCTTAGAAAACCCCGCGTGATAAGTCTTGATTGCTTGAACGCCACAGGTAAAAACCTGATAAGTTCAAAAGCTCTTCCAAGATAGAAAGAAGACAAATCCTCACAAGATATAAATTCCAAAGTGTCTCTCCAATGCTCTGGAGTATGCCTTTTATAGGCTTAGAAAACAACCGAATGACCCACATAATGAGGAAAAAAATTTATTATGGTTATAAGCTAACCTTATCTAATCTAACTACCTAATATTATCCTAAGAGATTTATTATATTTATAAATCTCTCCTTATTAATTAAATCTGGACCTTCTCTTGGGCTCTTCATTTGGGCTTCTATTTCAATACTCAGCAATCACTTTAATTAGCCTATATAAAGCTTTTTTGAATATTTTAGCCCTTGACCTTGTGATTGGGCCCTCTTGTAGACTCAAATGATTATTTATCTCTTTTGGTGACGAACTGTTCAGCTCCATTGCAGGTTCGGTTGATTGGACTTGTGAATTCGTAGTCTCTTTAGTCGGATTCACATCATTCTCCCCTTCTTAAAAATGATTTGTCCTCAAATCTTCTGTTTCTTCATCACCTACATCAAAGGGCATTAAATAAGTAACATTGAAGCTTTCATTAACGCTATACTCACCAGGTAACTCTAGCTTGTAAGCATTATTATTAATGCGTTCCAACACACGAAATGGTCCATCTCCTCTAGGAAGAAGTTTTGATCGCCTTTGTTCCGGAAATCGTTCTTTCCTCATATGAAGCCAGACCCAATCGCCAGGTTCAAAAATGACACTTTTGCGGCCCTTGTTTGCTTGTTTTTCATAAACTTTAGTCATCCGTTCAATATGCATCTTTGTCTTCTCGTGCAGTTCTTTCACAAACTCTGCTTTTCTCTTTCCATCAAAATTCACAAATTCACCTACAGGAAGTGGAGTTAGATCTAGAGGGGTTAATGGATTGAAACAATAAAAAATCTCAAATGGTGAAAACTTAGTTGTAGAATGCACAGAACGATTATAAGCAAATTCAACATGTGGTAAGCAATCTTCCCATGATTTCAAATTCTTTTTTATTATAGAACGTAATAAAGTACCTAATGTCCTATTTACTACTTCTGTTTGACCATCAGTTTGTGGGTGACATATTGTTGAAAACAGCAGTTTGGTTCCCAATTTACCCCATAGGGTTTTCCAAAAATAACTCAAGAATTTAGAATCACGATCAGAAACAATAGTTCTAGGCATACCATGCAGTCTGACAACTTCTTTAAAGAACAAATCAGCCACATTCGATGCATCATCAGTTTTATGACATGGAATGAAATGTGCCATTTTCGAAAACCTATCAACTACCACAAACACAGAATCCCTCCCCCTCTTAGTTCTTGGTAATCCTAAAACAAAATTCATGGAAATATCAATCCAAGGTGCATTAGGAATGGGAAGAGGAGTATACAGGCTGTGAGGTTGTTGCCTAGACTTATACTCCTTACATGTAATGCATCGAGAACAAATTTTCTGAACATCCCATTTCATGTGGGGCCAAAAAAAATGCTCGTGCATCATCGCCATAGTTTTAGCTACCCCAAAATGTCCCATAAGTCCTCCACTATGTGCTTCCCTAACAAGTAACTCACGCAAAGAAGACTGAGGGATGCATAATTTATTTTCTCGAAAAAGAAATCCATTTTGTAAATAAAATTTTCCAAACCTACCACTTCAACAACCTTTAAACACTTCACATAAATCAGGATCATTTGCATACAAATCCTTGATATAATCAAAACCAAGTAATTTAGAATCTAGCATTGAAAGCATAGCGTACCTTCGCGATAGAGCATCTGCAACTATATTTTCTTTACCTTGTTTGTACTTGATCACATATGGGTATGTTTCAATGAACTCCACCCACCTTGCATGGCGTTTGTTCAACTTGTGTTGTCCTTTGAGATGTTTAAGAGATTCATGATCTGTGTGAATCACAAACTCTTTCGGCCATAGGTAGTGCTGCCATGTTTGAAGAGTTCGAACTAGGGCATACATCTCCTTATCATAGGTAGGATAGTTAAGGGTTGCTCCACTCAACTTTTCACTGAAATATGCAATTGGTCTTCCTTCCTGCATTAATACACCTCCAATACCTACTCCTGATGCATCACACTCAATTTCAAATGTTTTCAAAAAATTAGGCAATGAGAGCAATGGGGCAGTAGTTAATTTTTCCTTTATCAATTGAAATGTATTTTGTTGCTCATTACCCCATTTAAAAGGTACATTTTTCTTTATAACAGCAGTAAGAGGTGCAACATAACTATTGAAATTTGGAACAAAGCGTCTATAAAAACTAGCTAATCCATGGAAACTTCTTACCTGACTTACCGAATTAGGTGTTTGCCAGTCGCGAATTGCCTTAATCTTTTCCTCGTCAACTCCAATCCCTTCTGAACTTATAATATATCCAAGAAACACAAGTTTATCCGAACAAAAGACACATTTATTCAAGTTGGCAAATAACTTATGTTGCCTTAATGTATCTAACACATCTCTTAAATGTGCTACATGTTCATCCATGGTATTGTTGTAGATTAGAATATCATCAAAATATACCATTACAAATCTCCCAATAAAAGCACGTAATACATGATTCATTAATCTCATGAAAGTGCTTGGTGCATTAGTCAATCCAAAGGGCATAACTAACCATTCATATAATCCTTGTTTAGTTTTAAATGCAGTTTTCTATTCATCCCCTTCTTTCATTCGAATTTGATGATATCCACTCTTAAGATCTATTTTTGAAAATAAACAAGATCCATGCAACTCATCTAACATGTCATCCAAACGAGGAATAGGGTGGCGATACTTTACCGTGATGTTGTTGATGGCTCGACAATCCACGCACATTCGCCATGTTCCATCTTTCTTAGGTACAAGTAGCACTGGCACAGCATATGGACTCATACTCTCTCGAACATACCCCTTTTCCATCAGCTCTAGGACTTGGCGTTGGAGTTCCTTTGTTTCCTCAGAGTTACTTCTATATGCTGGTCGGTTGGGAATCGTCGCCCCAGGGATTAAATCAATTTGATGATCAATTCCTCGAATTGGTGGCAAACCTGGTGGTATCTTATCGGGAAAGACATCGATAAATTCCTGCAAAACAGTAATAATATTGCTCGGCAAGGATCCGACAAGATCGTTAGTACTCAAAAAGGCGTCCTTGTACATAAGTACAATAAGAGCCTGATGTGAAAGTAAAGCTCGCTTGATCTCACTTTTTCTTGCAATAAAATTGCTTTTACTCTCTTTTTCTTCCACTTCTGGCTTTTCCCTCTTTTTTTTCAACTCTGGTATTTCTCCTTTCTTTTTTTCTTCTAATTTCTATTCATTTGCCTTTTTCTTTTTCAGTTGATCTTCAAAAACTTGCCTTGAAGTCAATGGTACAAGAGATATTGGTCTTTTATTCATCACAAAAGAGTACCTATTAGTGAATCCATCATGCATAACTTGACGATCAAACTGCCAAGGTCGTCCCAAAAGTATATGGCACGCGTGCATTGGTACCACATCAAATAGTATTTCATCTTGATATTTTCCAATAAAAAATGCAACCAACACTTGTTTGGTTACCTTGAGTTCACCTTGGTCGTTCAGCCATTGTAGTCGATAAGGCTTCGGATGCTTTACGGTTGGTAATGCCAATTTCTCCACCAGCTCAATGCTAGCTACATTAGTGCAGCTTCCCCCATCTATAATAACACAGCAAACCTTATTTTTCACACAACAACGAGTATGAAATAAGTTCTCACGCTGATTGTTTTCTTCTTCTTGGGCATGAACACTGAGTGTTCGCCGTGCAACCAACAATTCCCCTTCTTCTGCATATTCATCAGCATCTTCAAGTGGTGGCATCCCCAGATCGATATCTTCTTTTTCATCATTGGTCTCAATCTCACCATTAGAATTGATCACCATTGCCCGCTTATTTGGGCATTGACTTGCAATGTGACCCCTGCCTTGGCATCGGAAACACTTAATATCACGAGTTTTGGGAGTTGTGATAGGGGTGTTACCTTGATTTTGGGCCACAGCCTGCTTGGTTGTCTCTTTTAGTGGAGCATGCTGAGGTTGAGTTGACTGACTCTCAAATCACCTTGAGGATGGTTTCCATGAGTTCGAAAAACCATTGTTTAATCCCCTTTTGTGTAAACTCTTTCTCTTCAATTGTTGTTCGACGTTGATAGCTTGATGTACCATATCTTGCAGCTCAACATGATATTGCATTTCCACCACGTCAGCTATCTCATGGTTTAGACCATGCAAAAATCTTGCCATTGTTGCCTCTCTATCTTCCTCCACAACCTCCATCTCCTTGAAGTATTCATCGACGCTTCTTGATCCTTGGGTAAGCCTTTAGAGCTTATTGAACAACTCCCGGGTATAGTGGCTGGGAACAAATCGTCGTCGCATGATCGCTTTCATTTCATCCCAAGTCTCCACAGGGCGTTCGTGATTTCGTTTCCTTTCCTTCACCAACTAATCCCACCATATTATAGCATAATCAGTAAATTCGACAGCAGCAAGTCGTACCTTTTTTTATCTCCGAGTAATTATGACAGTCAAAAACCATCTCCATCCTCTTTTCCCATTCAAGATACGCTTCTAGATCAATTTTTCCTTGAAAAGAGGGTATCTTTAACTTGATATTATCCAAGTTGTCATCAACTCGGGGTTGTTCTCTATGAGCATATCGATCGAACTCCTCGGGTTCTTGTGGATCAAAACGTCTTGGCTGAAAGCTTCGAGGTCGCTGTTCAGTAGGGGTATGTTGATGCGAACCCCTCACTCCTTCCAATTGATCAATTCGCTCAAGAAGTGGTTCCAACTCGGACTTTAGCATTCGTCTCATTTTGCTTATTATGGCTTGCATTTGTAAATTTGGAATCGGTTGTTGGGAATCTTCTTCATTTGGCGTATCTCCTCGTCGCTGTGCCATGAGTTCCTACAAATGATAAAAATAATAGAAGAACCTTGCAAACGCTCACTCACGTATTTCTCTCAATCACTCGTGTTTTCACACTTAATTGGCTTTTTCTTAAAGATTCAAACACTCTTGCCTTTTTCCTCTCGAATGTCTTCGTTCAATCTAAATTGAACTTTAAAAATAAATCGTTTTTACGAAGCAGTTCAACTTGAGGAACAATCAAGACAAATCAATAAATGTTTTCAAAAAGTAATTTCAAAGAATTTACGTGGGAGGTATGAATAGACTCTGATATAAGAGTAAAATATAAATAGTGACGAAAGAAATGAAGTAATAAACTTAGATAAAGCAGAATAAGAATGAGATATAAGATAGAATTGTGTGCCACTTTTTTTTTCTTTTGCCTTTTTTTCACGAATTTTTTTTTTGCTCTTTTTTTTAGCACGAACTTTTTTTTGCTTTCTTTCTTTTTTGGCACGAATTTTTCTTGGCTTTTTTTTTCTCTTTTTTTTTAACCTACTGAAGTGAAGATAGATAGGAGAATATGATAATTTTTTTAATAGAGAATAGAAATAGGTAGAGAAGATAAAAAAATAGTATGGAACTTGCCGTGCAACCGTGTGCTCTGATACCAACTGATGCGAACCTCGCCAATATGCTGACGACACCCTACACCAAATATGACAACGATCCCAAGACGTTCACAACGCAAGTGCAAAAAGATAGAATATACCTTGTTTATGTGAGAAACAAGGTATGGGATATGTAGACGCCACACCCAAATCCTCTAAGAAGAAGAACTCTTAGAAAACCCCGGGTGATAAGTCTTGATTGCTTGAACGCCACAGGTAAAAAGCTGATAAGTTCAAAAGCCCTTTCTAGATAGAAAGAAGACAAATCCTCACAAGATATAAATTCCAAAGTGTCTCTCCAATGCTGTGGAGTATGCCTTTTATAGGCTTAGAAAACAACCGAATGACCCACATAATGAGGAAAAAATCTATTATGGTTATAAGCTAACCTTATCTAATCTGACTACCTAATATTTTATCCTAAGAGATTTATTATATTTATAAATCTCTCCTTATTAATTAAATCTGGACCTTCTTGGGCTCATCTTGGGCTCTTTATTTGGGCTTCTATTTGAATATTCAACAATCTTTTTAATCAGCCCATATAAAGCTTTTTTTTTTAATCTTTTAGCCCTTTACCTTGTGATTGGGCCCTCTTGTAGACTCAAATGATTATTCATCTCTTTTGGTGACGAACTGTTCAGCTCCATTGCAGGTTCAGTTGATTGGACTTGTGAATTCGTAGTCTCTTTAGTCGGATTCACATCATTCTCCCCCTCTTGAAAATGATTTGTCCTCAAATCTTCTTTTCCTTCATCACCTACATCAAAAGACATTAACTGATAAATATTTATGCTATTACTAATAATATATTTGCTAGATAACTTACTGTTATAAATATTACTACTAAGTTTTAACACCTTAAATAATCCCTCTAATCTAAGAAATTTTGATATTTTCCTATTCATAAATAGTTCTTTCCTCAGATGTAGGCTAATCCGAATCCCTGGATCAAAAACAACTTTTATGAAACTCTTATTGTAAAGAGTAATATTTTCTTGAGTCTGCTGTTTTTCATCCAATGGATTAAAATCATAGATAATCTCAATTGGTGATAACCTGGTTACTGAATAAATATAACGATTATATGCAAAAACAATATGTGGTAAACATGTAGTTGAAAATAGAAGTTTTGTAACCAACACAGTATTCCAAGAAAAATTAAGTAATTTAGTATCAATGATTGTAAACAAAATATACCTAGCTAGTCAGATTAGATAAGGTTAGCTTATAACCATAATAGATTTTTTCCACATTATGTGGGTCATTCGGTTATTTTCTAAGCCCATAAAAGGCATACTCCACAGCATTGGAGAGACACACTTTGAAATTTATATCTTGTGAGGTTTTGTCTTCTTTCTATCTTGAAAGAGCTTTTTGAACTTATCAGGTTTTTACCTGTGGTGTTCAAGCAATCAAGACTTATCACCCGGGGTTTTCTAAGAGTTCTTCTTAGAGGATTTGGGTGTGGCGTCTACATATCCCATACCTTGTTTATGTGATAGCAAGGTATATTCCATCTTTTCGCACTTGCGTCGTGAAAGTCTTGAGATCATTGCCATATTTGGTGTAGGGTGTCGTCAGCATATTGGCGAGGTTCGCATCAGTTTCTTAAGCTTTCTTAAGGGTTCTAAATGTTTCTTTGAGTTTCTTAGGATTTCTTAGTGTTTCTTAGCATTTCATAGCATTTACTAGGATTTCCTAGCATTTATTTACTGTTTTTTAGGGTTTTTTAGTGTTTCTTAGCATTTTTTAAAAATTTTTAGTATTTTTTTTGCATTTCTTGGGGTTCTTAGTATTTTTAAGGTATCATTGCGTTACTTAGCTTTTCTTATAGTTTCTTAACATTTCTTAGGGTTTTTTTTTATCATTTCTTAATGTTTTGTAGGGTTTCTTAGCGTTTCTTTCGATTTCGTAAGGGTTCTTTTCATTTGTTTGCATTTATTAGAATTTCTTAGCGTTTCTTTGTGTTTCTATGTGTTTACTAAGACTTATTATGGTTTATTAGTATTTTTAAGGGTTTCATTGGGTTTCATAGTGATTTTTAGCATTTTTTAACGTTTCACGCAGTTTCTTAGTGTTTTTAGGGTTTCTTAGCATTACTTAGCGTTTATTATAGTTTCTTATAGTTTCTTAAAGTTTCTTTAGGTTTTATTGGGTTTATTATGGTTTATTAGGTTTTCTTAGGATTTCATAGGGTTTCTTATATTTTCTTAGCATTTCTTTAGGTTTCTTATGGTTCCTTAAGCGTTCTTTTTGTTTCTTTGGCTTTCTTAGGATTTTTAGTGTTTTGTTAGCATTTTTTAGGGTTTCCTAGCATTTTTTACCATTTCTTAGGGATTATTAGCGTTTATAGGGTTTCTTAGCGATTCTTAGCATTTTTAGTGTTTCTTGGGGTTTCTTAATATTTTTTTGGGTTTCTTATCGTTTCTTAGCATTTTTAGTGTTTCTTAGCATTTTTAGCGTAAGGGTTCTTAGCATTTATTTGCATTTGTTAGAATTTCTTAGCATTTTTTAGTGTTTCTATGCTTTTACTAAGATTTATTATGGTTTATTAGTATTTCTAAGAGTTTTATAGGGTTTCTTAGCATTACTTAGCGTTTATTATAGTTTCTTAGCTTTTCTTAGGGTTTTATTGGGTTTATTATCGTTTATTAGCTTTTCTTAAGGTTTCATTGGGTTTCTTAGGGTTTCTTTAGTTTTTTTTAACATTTCTTTTGGTTTCTTAGGGTTTCTTTGGTTTTTTTAGCATTTCTTTTGGTTTCTTAGGGTTTCTTTGGTTTTTTTTGCATTTCTTTTGGTTTCTTAGGGTTCCTTAAGTGTTCTTATCGTTTCTTTTGTTTTCTTAGGATTTTTTTAGTGTTTTGTTAGCATTTTTTAGGGTTTCTTAGCATTTTCTAGGATTCCCTAGCTTTTCTTACTGTTTCTTAGGGATTATTAGCGTTTTTTAGGGTTTTATAGGGTTTTTTAGTGAGTCTTAGCATTTTTAAGCGTTTCATGGGGTTTCTTAATGTTTTTTAGTGTTTCTTAGCGTTTCTTAGGCTTCATTATGGGTTCTAAGCGTTTCTTTGTGTTTCTTAGGATTTCTTAGTGTTTCTTAGCTTTTCTTACATTTACTAGAGTTTCCTAGTGTTTCTTACCGTTTCTTAGTGTTTCCTTGGGTTTATTAGCATTTTTTAGGCTTTATTAGAGTTTCTTAGCATTTTGTAGCGATTATTAGTATTTTTAGCATTTCTTGGGGGGTTTTTTTTAGTGTTTTTACAGTATTTTAGCGTGATTTTGTGTTTATTAGCATTTCTTAGGGTTTTGTATCATTTCTTAAGGTTTTGTAGGTTTTCCTAATGTTTCTTAGCATTTCTTTGAGTTTCTTAGGGTTCCTTAAGGGTTCTTAGCATTTCTTTGGTTTTCTTAGTATTTCTTAGGTTTTCTAAGCGTTTCTTATTGTTTCTTAGCGTTTTACTAAGGTTTCTTAGTGTTTATTACCATTTTTTAGCATTTCTTGGAGTTTCTTCATGTTTCTTAGGGGTTCTTAGCGTTTCTTATAGTTTCGTAACATTTCTTCGGGGTTCTTATCATTTCTTAAGGTTTTAAAGTGTTTCTTAGTGTTTCTTTCAGTTTCTTAAGGGTTCATAGCATTTGTTATTTAGTGTTTTTTTATAGTTTCTTAGCATTTCATAGGGTTTCTTAGGGTTTTGTAGGGTTTTTTAGTGTTAATTAGGGTTTTATTGAGTTTTTTAGAGTGTTTTAGCATTTCTTAGTTTTTCTTAGGGTTTCTTGGCTTTTCTTAGCATTTCTAAGCGTTTCATAGGCTTTTTAGTGTTTCTTAGGCTTCATTATGGGTTCTAAGCGTTTCTTAGTGTTTCTTAGGATTTCTTAGTGTTTCTTAGCTTTTCTTACATTTACTAGGGTTTCCTAGCGTTTCTTACCGTTTCATAGTGTTTCCTTGGGTTTATTAGCATTTTTTAGGGTTTATTAGAGTTTCTTAGCATTTTGTAGCGATTATTAGCATTTTTAGCGTTTCTTGGGGTTTTTTTAGTGTTTTTACAGTATTTTAGCGTGACTTTGTGTTTCTTAGAATTTCTTAGGGTTTTGTATCGTTTCCTAAGGTTTTGTAGGTTTTCCTAATGTTTCTTAGCGTTTCTTTGAGTTTCTTAGGGTTCCTTAAGGGTTCTTAGCATTTCTTTGGTTTTCTTAGTATTTCTTAGGTTTTCTAAGTGTTTCTTATTGTTTCTTAGCGTTTTACTAAGGTTTCTTAGTGTTTATTACCATTTTTTAGCATTTCTTGGAGTTTCTTCATGTTTTTAGGGGTTTTTAGCGTTTCTTATAGTCTTTGGGGTTTTTATCGTTTCTTAAGGTTTTGAAGTGTTTCTTAGCGTTTCTTAATGGTTCATAGCATTTGTTAGCGTTTCCTAAGATTTCTTAGTGCTTCTTAGTGTTTCTAAGTGTTTACTAAGATTTATTAGGGATTATTAGCATTTCTAAGGATTTCATAGCGATTCTTAACATTTTTAAGCATTTCATGGGGTTTCTTAGTATTTTTTTTGGGTTTCTTAGCATTAGTTAGCGTTTATTATAGTTTCTTAGCATTTCTTCGGTTTTCTTAGGTTTTCTAAGCGTTTCTTAATGTTTCTTAGCATTTTACTAAGGTTTCTTAGTGTTTATTACCATTTTTTAGCATTTCTTGGAGTTTTTTCATGTTTTTTAGGGGTTCTTAGCGTTTCTTATAGTTTCGGGGTTCTTATTGTTTCTTAAGGTTTTGAAGTGTTTCTTAGCGTTTCTTTCAGTTTCTTAAGGGTTCATAGGATTTGTTAGCGTTTCCTAAGATTTCTTAGTGCTTCTTAGTGTTTCTAAGTGTTTACTAAGATTTATTAGGGATTATTAGCATTTCTAAGGATTTCATAGCGATTCTTAACATTTTTTAGCGTTTCATGGGGTTTCTTAGCATTAGTTAGCGTTTATTATAGTTTCTTGGCATTTCTTGGGGTTTATAAGGGTTTATTTTCTTTTCTTAGGATTTCATAGGATTTCTTATGTTTCTATGTTTGTCTTAGTGTTTCTTAGGGTTCCTTAAGCGTTCTTAGTGTTTCTTAGAGCTTTTTAATCATTTTTAGGGTTTCTTAGTGTTTCTTAGCATTTACTAGGGTTTTCTAGCGTTTCTTACCATTTCTTAGGGAATATTAGCATTTTTTGGGGTTTATAGGGTTTCTTAGCTATTTTTAGCATTTTTAGTGTTTCTTGTGGTTTCTTAGCATTACTTGGGAGTTTGTTTGAGATTCTTAGCACTTGTTAGCATTTCTTGGGGTTTCTTAGTGTTTTTTAGTGTTTGTTAGCATTACCTAGTGTGTCTTATAGTTTCTTAGAATTTCTTAGCATTACTTATCGTTTCCTAAGGTTTTGTTAGGTTTCTTAGCTTTTCTTTGAGTTTCTCATGGTTCTTTAAGGGTTTTTAGCATTTCTTTAGGATTCATTAGGGTTTTGTAGGGCTTTTTAGTATTTCTTAGGGTTTTATTGTGTTTCTTAGAGTGTCTTAGTATTTCTTAGGGTTTCATAGGGTTCTCAGCGTCTCTTAGTATTTCTGAGAGTTTGATAAGGTTTTTTAGGGTTTTTAATAGTTTCTTAGACTTTTTTAGCATTTCTGTGGGTTTCTTAGGGGTTTTTAGCGTTTATTTGGATTTCTTAGGATTTTTTAGTGTTTCTTAGCGTTTCTTGTCATTTCTTTGGGTTTCCTAGGTTTTATTAGCGTTTTTAGGGTTTCATTGGGATTCTTTGCATTTCTTGGGGTTTCTTAGTTATTTTTTTCTAGTTTGTTAGCATTACTTAGCGTTTCTTATAGTTTCATACCATTTTTCTTAGGGTATCTTAGGGTTTTGTAAGGTTTTTTAGTGTTTCTTAGGGTTTTATTGGGCTTCTTAGAGTATCTTAGCATTGCTTAGTGATTCTTAGGGTTTCATAGGTGTTTTTAATGTTTCTAAGCATTTCTTAGGCTTTATTAGCATTTCATTGGGTTTCTTGGGGTTCCTTAAGGGTTCTTAGCATTTCTTTGGGTTTCTTAGGATGTCTTAGTGTTTCTTAGCATTTCTTAGAATTTACTAGGGTTTCCTAATGTTTTTTTTTACCATTTCTTAGGGTTTCCTATGGTTTATTAGGGTTTATTAGCATTTATTATAGTTTCTTAGCATATTTTAAAGATTCTTAGCATTTTTTTTAGTGTTTCTTGGGGTCACTTAGTGTTTTTAGGGTGTCTTATCATTACTTAGCGTTTCTTATAGTTTCTTAACATTTCTTAGTGTTTTTTTATCGTTTCTTAAGGTTTTGTAGTGTTTCTTGGGGTTTCTTTCAGTTTCTTAAGGGTTCTTAGCATTTGTTTGTGTTTATTATGAATATTTCTTAGTGTTTCTAAGCGTTTAATAAGATTTGTTAGGGTTTCTTAGTGATTCTTTGCATTTTTTAGCGTTTCATGGGGTTTCTTAGTGTTTTTTATGGTTTCTTAGTGTTAGTTAGCATTTATTATATTTTCTTAGCATTTCTTAGGTTTTCTTAGGGTTTTATTGGGTTTATTAGCTTTTCTTAGGATTTCATAGGGTTTCTTAGTGTTTCCTAGGTTTTCTTAGAGTTTCTTAGAGTTATGTATTCTTAGCATTTCTTTGGGGTTTTTAGGATTTCTTAGGGTTTTGTTAGCATTTTTTAGGGTTTCTTAGTGATTCCTAGCATTTACTAGGGTTTCCTAGCGTTTCTTAACGCTTCTTAGGGATTATTAGCATTTTCTCATGTTTTATAAGGTTTCTTAGCGATTCTTACCATTTTTTAGCATTTCTTACGGTTTGTTAATGTTTTTTAGGGTTTCTTAGCGTTACTTAGGAGTTTATTTACGATTTTTAGGATTTTTTTCCATTTCTTGGGATTTTCTTTGTGTTTTTTTTCTTAGTGTTTCTTAGAATTTCTTAGGTTTTCTTATCGTTTCTAAGGTTTTGTAGGGTTTTTTTTAGCTTTTCCTTAGGTTTCTAAGGGTTCCATAAGGATTTTTATCATTTCTTTAGGTTTCTTTAGGTTTCTTAGGGTTTCTTAGCATTTACTAGGGTTTCCTAGCGTTTATTACCGTTTCTTAGGATTTATTAGGGTTTATTATCATTTCTGTGTGGGTTTCTTAGCGATTCTTAGCATTTGTTTTAGCGTTTCCTGGGGTTTCTTAGTATTTTTATGGGTTTTTTAGCGTTACTTAGCGTTTCTTATAGTTTATTAGGATTTTTTGGGGTTTCTTAGGGTTTTGTAGGGTTTTTAGTGTTAATTTGGGTTTTATTGAGTTTCTTAAAGTGCTTTAGCATTTCTTTGTTTTTCTTACGACTTCTTAGCATTTCTTAGTGTTTCATTGGGTTTTTTAGCATTTATTTTGGTTTCTTAGGATTCCTTAAGGGCTCTAAGTGTTTCTTTGGATTTCTTAGGACTTCTTAATGTTTCTTACCATTTCTTAGCATTTACTAGGGTTTCATAGCATTTCATACCATTTTTTAGGGATTATTAGCATTTTTTAGGGATTTATAGGGTTTCTTAGCGATTCTGAGCATTTTTAGTGTTTCTTGGGGTTTCTTAATGTTTTTTAGGGATTTATAGGGTTTCTTAGCGATTCTGAGCATTTTTAGTGTTTCTTGGGGTTTCTTTCAGTTTCTTAAGGGTTCTTAGCATTTGTTTGTGTTTATTATGAATATTTCTTAGTGTTTCTAAGCGTTTAATAAGATTTGTTAGGGTTTCTTAGTGATTCTTTGCATTTTTTAGCGTTTCATGGGGTTTCTTAGTGTTTTTTATGGTTTCTTAGTGTTAGTTAGCATTTATTATATTTTCTTAGCATTTCTTAGGTTTTCTTAGGGTTTTATTGGGTTTATTAGCTTTTCTTAGGATTTCATAGGGTTTCTTAGTGTTTCCTAGGTTTTCTTAGAGTTTCTTAGAGTTATGTATTCTTAGCATTTCTTTGGGGTTTTTAGGATTTCTTAGGGTTTTGTTAGCATTTTTTAGGGTTTCTTAGTGATTCCTAGCATTTACTAGGGTTTCCTAGCGTTTCTTAACGTTTCTTAGGGATTATTAGCATTTTCTCATGTTTTATAAGGTTTCTTAGCGATTCTTACCATTTTTTAGCATTTCTTACGGTTTGTTAATGTTTTTTAGGGTTTCTTAGCGTTACTTAGGAGTTTATTTACGATTTTTAGGATTTTTTTCCATTTCTTGGGATTTTCTTTGTGTTTTTTTTCTTAGTGTTTCTTAGAATTTCTTAGGTTTTCTTATCGTTTCTAAGGTTTTGTAGGGTTTTTTTAGCTTTTCCTTAGGTTTCTAAGGGTTCCATAAGGATTTTTATCATTTCTTTAGGTTTCTTAAGATTTCTTAGGGTTTCTTAGCATTTACTAGGGTTTCCTAGCGTTTATTACCGTTTCTTAGGATTTATTAGGGTTTATTATCATTTCTGTGGGTTTCTTAGCGATTCTTAGCATTTGTTTTAGCGTTTCCTGGGGTTTCTTAGTATTTTTATGGGTTTTTTAGCGTTACTTAGCGTTTCTTATAGTTTATTAGGATTTTTTGGGGTTTCTTAGGGTTTTGTAGGGTTTTTAGTGTTAATTTGGGTTTTATTGAGTTTCTTAAAGTGCTTTAGCATTTCTTTGTTTTTCTTACGACTTCTTAGCATTTCTTAGTGTTTCATTGGGTTTTTTAGCATTTATTTTGGTTTCTTAGGATTCCTTAAGGGCTCTAAGTGTTTCTTTGGATTTCTTAGGACTTCTTAATGTTTCTTACCATTTCTTAGCATTTACTAGGGTTTCATAGCATTTCATACCATTTTTTAGGGATTATTAGCATTTTTTAGGGATTTATAGGGTTTCTTAGCGATTCTGAGCATTTTTAGTGTTTCTTGGGGTTTCTTAATGTTTTTTAGGGATTTATAGGGTTTCTTAGCGATTCTGAGCATTTTTAGTGTTTCTTGGGGTTTCTTTCAGTTTCTTAAGGGTTCTTAGCATTTGTTTGTGTTTATTATGAATATTTCTTAGTGTTTCTAAGCGTTTAATAAGATTTGTTAGGGTTTCTTAGTGATTCTTTGCATTTTTTAGCGTTTCATGGGGTTTCTTAGTGTTTTTTATGGTTTCTTAGTGTTAGTTAGCATTTATTATATTTTCTTAGCATTTCTTAGGTTTTCTTAGGGTTTTATTGGGTTTATTAGCTTTTCTTAGGATTTTCATAGGGTTTCTTAGTGTTTCCTAGGTTTTCTTAGAGTTTCTTAGAGTTATGTATTCTTAGCATTTCTTTGGGGTTTTTAGGATTTCTTAGGGTTTTGTTAGCATTTTTTAGGGTTTCTTAGTGATTCCTAGCATTTACTAGGGTTTCCTAGCGTTTCTTAACGTTTCTTAGGGATTATTAGCATTTTCTCATGTTTTATAAGGTTTCTTAGCGATTCTTACCATTTTTTAGCATTTCTTACGGTTTGTTAATGTTTTTTAGGGTTTCTTAGCGTTACTTAGGAGTTTATTTACGATTTTTAGGATTTTTTTCCATTTCTTGGGATTTTCTTTGTGTTTTTTTTCTTAGTGTTTCTTAGAATTTCTTAGGTTTTCTTATCGTTTCTAAGGTTTTGTAGGGTTTTTTTAGCTTTTCCTTAGGTTTCTAAGGGTTCCATAAGGATTTTTATCATTTCTTTAGGTTTCTTAAGATTTCTTAGGGTTTCTTAGCATTTACTAGGGTTTCCTAGCGTTTATTACCGTTTCTTAGGATTTATTAGGGTTTATTATCATTTCTGTGGGTTTCTTAGCGATTCTTAGCATTTGTTTTAGCGTTTCCTGGGGTTTCTTAGTATTTTTATGGGTTTTTTTAGCGTTACTTAGCGTTTCTTATAGTTTATTAGGATTTTTTTGGGGTTTCTTAGGGTTTTGTAGGGTTTTTAGTGTTAATTTGGGTTTTATTGAGTTTCTTAAAGTGCTTTAGCATTTCTTTGTTTTTCTTACGACTTCTTAGCATTTCTTAGTGTTTCATTGGGTTTTTTAGCATTTATTTTGGTTTCTTAGGATTCCTTAAGGGCTCTAAGTGTTTCTTTGGATTTCTTAGGACTTCTTAATGTTTCTTACCATTTCTTAGCATTTACTAGGGTTTCATAGCATTTCATACCATTTTTTAGGGATTATTAGCATTTTTTAGGGATTTATAGGGTTTCTTAGCGATTCTGAGCATTTTTAGTGTTTCTTGGGGTTTCTTAATGTTTTTTAGGGATTTATAGGGTTTCTTAGCGATTCTGAGCATTTTTAGTGTTTCTTGGGGTTTCTTTCAGTTTCTTAAGGGTTCTTAGCATTTGTTTGTGTTTATTATGAATATTTCTTAGTGTTTCTAAGCGTTTAATAAGATTTGTTAGGGTTTCTTAGTGATTCTTTGCATTTTTTAGCGTTTCATGGGGTTTCTTAGTGTTTTTTATGGTTTCTTAGTGTTAGTTAGCATTTATTATATTTTCTTAGCATTTCTTAGGTTTTCTTAGGGTTTTATTGGGTTTATTAGCTTTTCTTAGGATTTCATAGGGTTTCTTAGTGTTTCCTAGGTTTTCTTAGAGTTTCTTAGAGTTATGTATTCTTAGCATTTCTTTGGGGTTTTTAGGATTTCTTAGGGTTTTGTTAGCATTTTTTAGGGTTTCTTAGTGATTCCTAGCATTTACTAGGGTTTCCTAGCGTTTCTTAACGTTTCTTAGGGATTATTAGCATTTTCTCATGTTTTATAAGGTTTCTTAGCGATTCTTACCATTTTTTAGCATTTCTTACGGTTTGTTAATGTTTTTTAGGGTTTCTTAGCGTTACTTAGGAGTTTATTTACGATTTTTAGGATTTTTTTCCATTTCTTGGGATTTTCTTTGTGTTTTTTTTCTTAGTGTTTCTTAGAATTTCTTAGGTTTTCTTATCGTTTCTAAGGTTTTGTAGGGTTTTTTTAGCTTTTCCTTAGGTTTCTAAGGGTTCCATAAGGATTTTTATCATTTCTTTAGGTTTCTTAAGATTTCTTAGGGTTTCTTAGCATTTACTAGGGTTTCCTAGCGTTTATTACCGTTTCTTAGGATTTATTAGGGTTTATTATCATTTCTGTGGGTTTCTTAGCGATTCTTAGCATTTGTTTTAGCGTTTCCTGGGGTTTCTTAGTATTTTTATGGGTTTTTTAGCGTTACTTAGCGTTTCTTATAGTTTATTAGGATTTTTTGGGGTTTCTTAGGGTTTTGTAGGGTTTTTAGTGTTAATTTGGGTTTTATTGAGTTTCTTAAAGTGCTTTAGCATTTCTTTGTTTTTCTTACGACTTCTTAGCATTTCTTAGTGTTTCATTGGGTTTTTTAGCATTTATTTTGGTTTCTTAGGATTCCTTAAGGGCTCTAAGTGTTTCTTTGGATTTCTTAGGACTTCTTAATGTTTCTTACCATTTCTTAGCATTTACTAGGGTTTCATAGCATTTCATACCATTTTTTAGGGATTATTAGCATTTTTTAGGGATTTATAGGGTTTCTTAGCGATTCTGAGCATTTTTAGTGTTTCTTGGGGTTTCTTAATGTTTTTTAGGGATTTATAGGGTTTCTTAGCGATTCTGAGCATTTTTAGTGTTTCTTGGGGTTTCTTTCAGTTTCTTAAGGGTTCTTAGCATTTGTTTGTGTTTATTATGAATATTTCTTAGTGTTTCTAAGCGTTTAATAAGATTTGTTAGGGTTTCTTAGTGATTCTTTGCATTTTTTAGCGTTTCATGGGGTTTCTTAGTGTTTTTTATGGTTTCTTAGTGTTAGTTAGCATTTATTATATTTTCTTAGCATTTCTTAGGTTTTCTTAGGGTTTTATTGGGTTTATTAGCTTTTCTTAGGATTTCATAGGGTTTCTTAGTGTTTCCTAGGTTTTCTTAGAGTTTCTTAGAGTTATGTATTCTTAGCATTTCTTTGGGGTTTTTAGGATTTCTTAGGGTTTTGTTAGCATTTTTTAGGGTTTCTTAGTGATTCCTAGCATTTACTAGGGTTTCCTAGCGTTTCTTAACGTTTCTTAGGGATTATTAGCATTTTCTCATGTTTTATAAGGTTTCTTAGCGATTCTTACCATTTTTTAGCATTTCTTACGGTTTGTTAATGTTTTTTAGGGTTTCTTAGCGTTACTTAGGAGTTTATTTACGATTTTTAGGATTTTTTTCCATTTCTTGGGATTTTCTTTGTGTTTTTTTTCTTAGTGTTTCTTAGAATTTCTTAGGTTTTCTTATCGTTTCTAAGGTTTTGTAGGGTTTTTTTAGCTTTTCCTTAGGTTTCTAAGGGTTCCATAAGGATTTTTATCATTTCTTTAGGTTTCTTTAGGTTTCTTAAGATTTCTTAGGGTTTCTTAGCATTTACTAGGGTTTCCTAGCGTTTATTACCGTTTCTTAGGATTTATTAGGGTTTATTATCATTTCTGTGGGTTTCTTAGCGATTCTTAGCATTTGTTTTAGCGTTTCCTGGGGTTTCTTAGTATTTTTATGGGTTTTTTAGCGTTACTTAGCGTTTCTTATAGTTTATTAGGATTTTTTGGGGTTTCTTAGGGTTTTGTAGGGTTTTTAGTGTTAATTTGGGTTTTATTGAGTTTCTTAAAGTGCTTTAGCATTTCTTTGTTTTTCTTACGACTTCTTAGCATTTCTTAGTGTTTCATTGGGTTTTTTAGCATTTATTTTGGTTTCTTAGGATTCCTTAAGGGCTCTAAGTGTTTCTTTGGATTTCTTAGGACTTCTTAATGTTTCTTACCATTTCTTAGCATTTACTAGGGTTTCATAGCATTTCATACCATTTTTTAGGGATTATTAGCATTTTTTAGGGATTTATAGGGTTTCTTAGCGATTCTGAGCATTTTTAGTGTTTCTTGGGGTTTCTTAATGTTTTTTAGGGATTTATAGGGTTTCTTAGCGATTCTGAGCATTTTTAGTGTTTCTTGGGGTTTCTTTCAGTTTCTTAAGGGTTCTTAGCATTTGTTTGTGTTTATTATGAATATTTCTTAGTGTTTCTAAGCGTTTAATAAGATTTGTTAGGGTTTCTTAGTGATTCTTTGCATTTTTTAGCGTTTCATGGGGTTTCTTAGTGTTTTTTATGGTTTCTTAGTGTTAGTTAGCATTTATTATATTTTCTTAGCATTTCTTAGGTTTTCTTAGGGTTTTATTGGGTTTATTAGCTTTTCTTAGGATTTCATAGGGTTTCTTAGTGTTTCCTAGGTTTTCTTAGAGTTTCTTAGAGTTATGTATTCTTAGCATTTCTTTGGGGTTTTTAGGATTTCTTAGGGTTTTGTTAGCATTTTTTAGGGTTTCTTAGTGATTCCTAGCATTTACTAGGGTTTCCTAGCGTTTCTTAACGTTTCTTAGGGATTATTAGCATTTTCTCATGTTTTATAAGGTTTCTTAGCGATTCTTACCATTTTTTAGCATTTCTTACGGTTTGTTAATGTTTTTTAGGGTTTCTTAGCGTTACTTAGGAGTTTATTTACGATTTTTAGGATTTTTTTCCATTTCTTGGGATTTTCTTTGTGTTTTTTTTCTTAGTGTTTCTTAGAATTTCTTAGGTTTTCTTATCGTTTCTAAGGTTTTGTAGGGTTTTTTTAGCTTTTCCTTAGGTTTCTAAGGGTTCCATAAGGATTTTTATCATTTCTTTAGGTTTCTTTAGGTTTCTTAAGATTTCTTAGGGTTTCTTAGCATTTACTAGGGTTTCCTAGCGTTTATTACCGTTTCTTAGGATTTATTAGGGTTTATTATCATTTCTGTGGGTTTCTTAGCGATTCTTAGCATTTGTTTTAGCGTTTCCTGGGGTTTCTTAGTATTTTTATGGGTTTTTTAGCGTTACTTAGCGTTTCTTATAGTTTATTAGGATTTTTTGGGGTTTCTTAGGGTTTTGTAGGGTTTTTAGTGTTAATTTGGGTTTTATTGAGTTTCTTAAAGTGCTTTAGCATTTCTTTGTTTTTCTTACGACTTCTTAGCATTTCTTAGTGTTTCATTGGGTTTTTTAGCATTTATTTTGGTTTCTTAGGATTCCTTAAGGGCTCTAAGTGTTTCTTTGGATTTCTTAGGACTTCTTAATGTTTCTTACCATTTCTTAGCATTTACTAGGGTTTCATAGCATTTCATACCATTTTTTAGGGATTATTAGCATTTTTTAGGGATTTATAGGGTTTCTTAGCGATTCTGAGCATTTTTAGTGTTTCTTGGGGTTTCTTAATGTTTTTTAGGGATTTATAGGGTTTCTTAGCGATTCTGAGCATTTTTAGTGTTTCTTGGGGTTTCTTTCAGTTTCTTAAGGGTTCTTAGCATTTGTTTGTGTTTATTATGAATATTTCTTAGTGTTTCTAAGCGTTTAATAAGATTTGTTAGGGTTTCTTAGTGATTCTTTGCATTTTTTAGCGTTTCATGGGGTTTCTTAGTGTTTTTTATGGTTTCTTAGTGTTAGTTAGCATTTATTATATTTTCTTAGCATTTCTTAGGTTTTCTTAGGGTTTTATTGGGTTTATTAGCTTTTCTTAGGATTTCATAGGGTTTCTTAGTGTTTCCTAGGTTTTCTTAGAGTTTCTTAGAGTTATGTATTCTTAGCATTTCTTTGGGGTTTTTAGGATTTCTTAGGGTTTTGTTAGCATTTTTTAGGGTTTCTTAGTGATTCCTAGCATTTACTAGGGTTTCCTAGCGTTTCTTAACGTTTCTTAGGGATTATTAGCATTTTCTCATGTTTTATAAGGTTTCTTAGCGATTCTTACCATTTTTTAGCATTTCTTACGGTTTGTTAATGTTTTTTAGGGTTTCTTAGCGTTACTTAGGAGTTTATTTACGATTTTTAGGATTTTTTTCCATTTCTTGGGATTTTCTTTGTGTTTTTTTTCTTAGTGTTTCTTAGAATTTCTTAGGTTTTCTTATCGTTTCTAAGGTTTTGTAGGGTTTTTTTAGCTTTTCCTTAGGTTTCTAAGGGTTCCATAAGGATTTTTATCATTTCTTTAGGTTTCTTTAGGTTTCTTAAGATTTCTTAGGGTTTCTTAGCATTTACTAGGGTTTCCTAGCGTTTATTACCGTTTCTTAGGATTTATTAGGGTTTATTATCATTTCTGTGGGTTTCTTAGCGATTCTTAGCATTTGTTTTAGCGTTTCCTGGGGTTTCTTAGTATTTTTATGGGTTTTTTAGCGTTACTTAGCGTTTCTTATAGTTTATTAGGATTTTTTGGGGTTTCTTAGGGTTTTGTAGGGTTTTTAGTGTTAATTTGGGTTTTATTGAGTTTCTTAAAGTGCTTTAGCATTTCTTTGTTTTTCTTACGACTTCTTAGCATTTCTTAGTGTTTCATTGGGTTTTTTAGCATTTATTTTGGTTTCTTAGGATTCCTTAAGGGCTCTAAGTGTTTCTTTGGATTTCTTAGGACTTCTTAATGTTTCTTACCATTTCTTAGCATTTACTAGGGTTTCATAGCATTTCATACCATTTTTTAGGGATTATTAGCATTTTTTAGGGATTTATAGGGTTTCTTAGCGATTCTGAGCATTTTTAGTGTTTCTTGGGGTTTCTTAATGTTTTTTAGGGATTTATAGGGTTTCTTAGCGATTCTGAGCATTTTTAGTGTTTCTTGGGGTTTCTTTCAGTTTCTTAAGGGTTCTTAGCATTTGTTTGTGTTTATTATGAATATTTCTTAGTGTTTCTAAGCGTTTAATAAGATTTGTTAGGGTTTCTTAGTGATTCTTTGCATTTTTTAGCGTTTCATGGGGTTTCTTAGTGTTTTTTATGGTTTCTTAGTGTTAGTTAGCATTTATTATATTTTCTTAGCATTTCTTAGGTTTTCTTAGGGTTTTATTGGGTTTATTAGCTTTTCTTAGGATTTCATAGGGTTTCTTAGTGTTTCCTAGGTTTTCTTAGAGTTTCTTAGAGTTATGTATTCTTAGCATTTCTTTGGGGTTTTTAGGATTTCTTAGGGTTTTGTTAGCATTTTTTAGGGTTTCTTAGTGATTCCTAGCATTTACTAGGGTTTCCTAGCGTTTCTTAACGTTTCTTAGGGATTATTAGCATTTTCTCATGTTTTATAAGGTTTCTTAGCGATTCTTACCATTTTTTAGCATTTCTTACGGTTTGTTAATGTTTTTTAGGGTTTCTTAGCGTTACTTAGGAGTTTATTTACGATTTTTAGGATTTTTTTCCATTTCTTGGGATTTTCTTTGTGTTTTTTTTCTTAGTGTTTCTTAGAATTTCTTAGGTTTTCTTATCGTTTCTAAGGTTTTGTAGGGTTTTTTTAGCTTTTCCTTAGGTTTCTAAGGGTTCCATAAGGATTTTTATCATTTCTTTAGGTTTCTTTAGGTTTCTTAAGATTTCTTAGGGTTTCTTAGCATTTACTAGGGTTTCCTAGCGTTTATTACCGTTTCTTAGGATTTATTAGGGTTTATTATCATTTCTGTGGGTTTCTTAGCGATTCTTAGCATTTGTTTTAGCGTTTCCTGGGGTTTCTTAGTATTTTTATGGGTTTTTTAGCGTTACTTAGCGTTTCTTATAGTTTATTAGGATTTTTTGGGGTTTCTTAGGGTTTTGTAGGGTTTTTAGTGTTAATTTGGGTTTTATTGAGTTTCTTAAAGTGCTTTAGCATTTCTTTGTTTTTCTTACGACTTCTTAGCATTTCTTAGTGTTTCATTGGGTTTTTTAGCATTTATTTTGGTTTCTTAGGATTCCTTAAGGGCTCTAAGTGTTTCTTTGGATTTCTTAGGACTTCTTAATGTTTCTTACCATTTCTTAGCATTTACTAGGGTTTCATAGCATTTCATACCATTTTTTAGGGATTATTAGCATTTTTTAGGGATTTATAGGGTTTCTTAGCGATTCTGAGCATTTTTAGTGTTTCTTGGGGTTTCTTAATGTTTTTTAGGGATTTATAGGGTTTCTTAGCGATTCTGAGCATTTTTAGTGTTTCTTGGGGTTTCTTTCAGTTTCTTAAGGGTTCTTAGCATTTGTTTGTGTTTATTATGAATATTTCTTAGTGTTTCTAAGCGTTTAATAAGATTTGTTAGGGTTTTTTAGCGTTTCATGGGGTTTCTTAGTGTTTTTTATGGTTTCTTAGTGTTAGTTAGCATTTATTATATTTTCTTAGCATTTCTTAGGTTTTCTTAGGGTTTTATTGGGTTTATTAGCTTTTCTTAGGATTTCATAGGGTTTCTTAGTGTTTCCTAGGTTTTCTTAGAGTTTCTTAGAGTTATGTATTCTTAGCATTTCTTTGGGGTTTTTAGGATTTCTTAGGGTTTTGTTAGCATTTTTTAGGGTTTCTTAGTGATTCCTAGCATTTACTAGGGTTTCCTAGCGTTTCTTAACGTTTCTTAGGGATTATTAGCATTTTCTCATGTTTTATAAGGTTTCTTAGCGATTCTTACCATTTTTTAGCATTTCTTACGGTTTGTTAATGTTTTTTAGGGTTTCTTAGCGTTACTTAGGAGTTTATTTACGATTTTTAGGATTTTTTTCCATTTCTTGGGATTTTCTTTGTGTTTTTTTTCTTAGTGTTTCTTAGAATTTCTTAGGTTTTCTTATCGTTTCTAAGGTTTTGTAGGGTTTTTTTAGCTTTTCCTTAGGTTTCTAAGGGTTCCATAAGGATTTTTATCATTTCTTTAGGTTTCTTTAGGTTTCTTAAGATTTCTTAGGGTTTCTTAGCATTTACTAGGGTTTCCTAGCGTTTATTACCGTTTCTTAGGATTTATTAGGGTTTATTATCATTTCTGTGGGTTTCTTAGCGATTCTTAGCATTTGTTTTAGCGTTTCCTGGGGTTTCTTAGTATTTTTATGGGTTTTTTAGCGTTACTTAGCGTTTCTTATAGTTTATTAGGATTTTTTGGGGTTTCTTAGGGTTTTGTAGGGTTTTTAGTGTTAATTTGGGTTTTATTGAGTTTCTTAAAGTGCTTTAGCATTTCTTTGTTTTTCTTACGACTTCTTAGCATTTCTTAGTGTTTCATTGGGTTTTTTAGCATTTATTTTGGTTTCTTAGGATTCCTTAAGGGCTCTAAGTGTTTCTTTGGATTTCTTAGGACTTCTTAATGTTTCTTACCATTTCTTAGCATTTACTAGGGTTTCATAGCATTTCATACCATTTTTTAGGGATTTATAGGGTTTCTTAGCGATTCTGAGCATTTTTAGTGTTTCTTGGGGTTTCTTAATGTTTTTTAGGGATTTATAGGGTTTCTTAGCGATTCTGAGCATTTTTAGTGTTTCTTGGGGTTTCTTTCAGTTTCTTAAGGGTTCTTAGCATTTGTTTGTGTTTATTATGAATATTTCTTAGTGTTTCTAAGCGTTTAATAAGATTTGTTAGGGTTTCTTAGTGATTCTTTGCATTTTTTAGCGTTTCATGGGGTTTCTTAGTGTTTTTTATGGTTTCTTAGTGTTAGTTAGCATTTATTATATTTTCTTAGCATTTCTTAGGTTTTCTTAGGGTTTTATTGGGTTTATTAGCTTTTCTTAGGATTTCATAGGGTTTCTTAGTGTTTCCTAGGTTTTCTTAGAGTTTCTTAGAGTTATGTATTCTTAGCATTTCTTTGGGGTTTTTAGGATTTCTTAGGGTTTTGTTAGCATTTTTTAGGGTTTCTTAGTGATTCCTAGCATTTACTAGGGTTTCCTAGCGTTTCTTAACGTTTCTTAGGGATTATTAGCATTTTCTCATGTTTTATAAGGTTTCTTAGCGATTCTTACCATTTTTTAGCATTTCTTACGGTTTGTTAATGTTTTTTAGGGTTTCTTAGCGTTACTTAGGAGTTTATTTACGATTTTTAGGATTTTTTTCCATTTCTTGGGATTTTCTTTGTGTTTTTTTTCTTAGTGTTTCTTAGAATTTCTTAGGTTTTCTTATCGTTTCTAAGGTTTTGTAGGGTTTTTTTAGCTTTTCCTTAGGTTTCTAAGGGTTCCATAAGGATTTTTATCATTTCTTTAGGTTTCTTTAGGTTTCTTAAGATTTCTTAGGGTTTCTTAGCATTTACTAGGGTTTCCTAGCGTTTATTACCGTTTCTTAGGATTTATTAGGGTTTATTATCATTTCTGTGGGTTTCTTAGCGATTCTTAGCATTTGTTTTAGCGTTTCCTGGGGTTTCTTAGTATTTTTATGGGTTTTTTAGCGTTACTTAGCGTTTCTTATAGTTTATTAGGATTTTTTGGGGTTTCTTAGGGTTTTGTAGGGTTTTTAGTGTTAATTTGGGTTTTATTGAGTTTCTTAAAGTGCTTTAGCATTTCTTTGTTTTTCTTACGACTTCTTAGCATTTCTTAGTGTTTCATTGGGTTTTTTAGCATTTATTTTGGTTTCTTAGGATTCCTTAAGGGCTCTAAGTGTTTCTTTGGATTTCTTAGGACTTCTTAATGTTTCTTACCATTTCTTAGCATTTACTAGGGTTTCATAGCATTTCATACCATTTTTTAGGGATTATTAGCATTTTTTAGGGATTTATAGGGTTTCTTAGCGATTCTGAGCATTTTTAGTGTTTCTTGGGGTTTCTTAATGTTTTTTAGGGTTTCTTAGCATTACTTAGGAGTTTATTTGTGATTCTTAGCATTTTTTAGTGTTTCTTGGTGTTTCTTAGCATTTACTTGGGTTTCTAGCTTTTCTTACCATTTCTTAGGGATTATTAGCATTTTTTAGGGTTTTATTGTGTTTCTTAGCAATTCATAGCATTTTTAAGTGTTTCATGGGGTTTCTTAATGATTTTTAGGGTTTCTTAGCATTACTTAAGTGTTTCATGGCGATTCTTAGTGTTTTTTTGGGATTTTTAGTCTTACTTAGCGTTTCTTATAATTTCTTAGAAATTCTTAGGGTTTCTTATTGTTTCTGAAGGTTTTGTAGGGTTTCGTAGTTTTTCTTTGGGTTTCTTAGGGTTCCTTGAGGGTTTTTAGCATTTGTTTAGGTTTCTTAGTGTTTCTTAGCATTTACTAGGGTTTTTTTTTGCGATTCTTAGCATTTGTTTTTGCATTTTCTAGGGTTTCTTAGTGTTTTTATGGGTTTTTTAGCATTACTTTGTATTTTTTTATAGTTTCTTTGCATTTCATAGGGTTTTGTAGGATTTTTTTGGCGTTAATTAGAGTTTTATTGAGTTTTTTTAGAGTTTTTTTTAGCATTTCTTAGTTTTTCTTAGTGTTTCTTAGCATTTCTTAGCGTTTCATTAGGTTTCTAGCGTTTCTTTGGCTTCCTTAAGGGTTCTAAGCATTTCTTTGTGTTTCTTAGGATTTCTTAGTGTTTCTTAGCGTTTCTTTGGCTTCCTTAAGGGTTCTAAGCATTTCTTTGTGTTTCTTAGGATTTCTTAGCGTTTCTTAGCGTTTACTAGGATTTCCTAGCATTTCTTGCTGTTTTTTAGGGTTTCTTAGCATTTACTTGGATTTCCTAGCGTTTCTTGCCGTTTCTTTGGGTTTCTTAGCATTTACTTGGATTTCCTAGCGTTTCTTGCCGTTTCTTAGGGTTTCTTAGCATTTTTTAGGGTTTATTATCGTTTCTTAGCATTTTGTAACGATTTTTAGTATTTCTTAGTGTTTCTTGGGGTTTCATAGTGTTTTGACAGTATTTTAGCGTTACTTTGTGTTCCATATAGTTTCTTAGTATTTCTTAGAGTTTCGTATCATTTCTTAAGGTTTTGTAGGTTTTCCTAATGTTTCTTAGCGTTTCATTGAGTTTCTTAGGGTTCCTTCAAGGTTCTTGGCATTTCTTTCGTTTTCTTAGTATTTCTTAGGTTTTCTAAGCGTTTCTTAGTGTTTCTTAGCGTTTACTAAGGTTTATTTGGGTTTATTAGCATTTCTTAGTGATTCTTAGTATTTTTTTAATGTTTCATGGGGTTTCTTAGTATTTTTTAGGGTTTCTTACTGTTACTTAGCATTTTTTATAGTTTCATAAAATTTTTTAGGATTTCTTAGGGTTTTGTAGGGCTTCTTAGTGTTTCTTAGGGTTTTATTGGGATTCTTAGAGTGTCTTAGCATTTCTTAGTATTTCTTAGGGTTTCTTAGCGTTTTAGTATTTTTTTTAGCGTTTCTTAGGGTTTCATAGGATTTTCTAGGGTTTCTAAGTGTTTCTTAGTCTTTTTTTGCATTTCTTTGGGTTTGTTAAGATCTCTTAGCATTTCTTAGCATTTACTAGGGTTTCCTAGCATTTCTTGTCATTTCTTAGGGTTAACTAGGGTTTATTAGTGTTTTTTAGGGTTTTATTAGGTTTCTTTGCGTTTCTTAGTATTTTTTGCATTCCTTCACGTTATTTAGCATTTCTTATAGTTTCTTAGCATTTCATAGGGTTTCTTAGGGTTTTTAAGGTTTTTTAGTGTTTTATTGGGTTTCTTAAAGTATCTTAGCATTTTTTAGTGTTTCTTAGGGTTTCATAGGTGTTTTTAATGTTTCTAATAATTTCTTAGGCTTTATTAGCGTTTCATTGGGTTTTTTAGGGTTCCTTAAGGGTTCTTAGCATTTATTTAGGTTTCGTAGGATTTCTTATTGTTTCTTAGTATTTCTTAGAATTTACTAGGATTTCCTAACGTTATTTTACCATTTCTTAGGGTTTCCTATGGTTTATTAGGGTTTATTAGCGTTTTTTAGTGTTTCTTAGCATATTTTAAAGATTCTTAGCATTTTTTTAGTGTTTCTTGGGGTTTCTTAGTATTTTTAGGGTATCTTAGTGTTGCTTTGCATTTCTTATAGTTTCTTACCATTTCTTATGGCTTTGTAGTGTTTCATAGCATTTCTTTCGGTTTCTTTAGGGTTCTTAACATTTGTTTGTGTTTCTTAGCATTTCTTAGTGTTTTTAACCGTTTACTAAGATTTATTAGGGTTTATTAGCATTTTTTAGGATTTTATTGGGTTTCTTAGCGATTCTTAGCATTTTTTTGGTTTCATAGCGTTAGTTAGCGTTTATTATATTTTCTTAGCATTTCTTAGGTTTTCTTAGCGTTTCTAAGAATTTCATAAGGTTTCTTAGCGATTTTGAACATTTTTTAGCGTTTCATGGGGTTTCTTAGTATTTTTTTGGGTTTTTTTATCGTTAGTTAGCGTTTATTATATTTTTTTAGTATTTCTTAGGTTTTCTTAGGGTTTTATTTTTTTAGCATTTCTTAGGTCTCCAGACCTGCCAAGACAAACAGCTGCAGGTTGAGTTGAAGGTCAGGACCGTTGGACTAATGGCACCACATATTACATGGCATGATAAGAAAATTCTATTTATGCATGCACTATGATTACGAGACCATCAAGACGCCCAAGAGGGGTAGTGATGCGTCCTAAGGGCCCTGGACAACCTGGTTTGTATAAGGGTAGTTCGTCATACCAGGTGACCTTGCGAAATTTGGAGTAGCACCAAGCGCATGAGACAGGGGTGGGGACGGGATGTGAGGTCTCTATCCTCATACGGACATGGAGAATTGATTTTGGGATTGAGGGTCGGATGTCGTGAACATCCACTCATTCTTAGGGTAGAAGTGGACGTGCTTCTATCTAGGTGGCCGGTAAAGTCGCTCCGACGACACAAGTGAGTTCAGTGGACGTACTAGCCTACAAATGTGTGTTTGACCTTCATGATGAAGAATGTGTGTTGGGTGATGATACACCGTAATTAATAAGAAATGGTGGTAAAATCCAAGATTTGAAATGAAAGGATTTTTGAAAGAAAGGAGTCTGGCACTCTCCAATACAAAGTTCTGAAAATCTGTTCACTGAGTCATTGTACCCCCCCCCCCCCCCCCCCCATATCCCTTTCGGGAAATTCCGGAAAGCCTATCCTTAAAGACCATCAACTAAGATGCTTGTCAGATAGGTATGATAAATTTAAAATATTATGCAGTTTTGATCTATACTATTTTAGGAAAAGATGTAGGTTTAAAGGATGCCTTACTCTTTACGATTTATAAAAAGGGAAAACCCTTTAATATACTGGGAGAGTGGCGGGTTGATCATGGGGATTCGACCTAACCGGGTTGAGGTGTGACAACTAGAGTGCTATCGGAGCCTGTTTCCTCAAATACATAATCAAGACTACAAAATATAGTAACTAATAGGATTGATCTTAAAATTTCAGATGGCTCCTAGGAGAGGAACCAAGAAAACTAGGGATGACTCTATTCAATACCTTGTACTCATAGCAAGACAACCCTAGAAGCTTCCCAATGCCTGAGGTATGGTAGAAGTCTCAAAACCCAAATGAGAAAGTATCCAAGAGGATGGTGCTAGGACCTATTGAGGTCACAACTCAAAGTATGAAGGAAGCCAAGCATGAAGCCAAAAACACCAGCAAAGGGCATATAACCTTATAAAGGAGGAGGCTTATCAAGAATCCCGTAGCTCCCTAGTTATTTTGTGATAATTTTCTATAATAGGGCCAAAACACCCAACATACTATTCTCTTCTATTAATGAAGTACTCCAAATTCCTAAAAACTCTGTCCCTAAAAGGATGTGATCTTCAAGGAAGATGGCCCCAAAAAAGTGACCAAACAAGCCTGTACTACTATAGAAACTAAGGAGAATCCCATCCAAGTTAAGGAAATTGAGAAATCTAGGAGGACTCTTAGAGTGATCAATTGACAAAAAAGCCTCCACAAGAAAAACTCTCAAGGTATCCAGACTCGAGGACGAAGGAGCACCAAAACTAACAATTCCCTAGAAAAATGCCAGGAGGAACCACTTATGTTCATGTAATTACAAGTATGAACAATAGGGACACTACGTGGAGAAGTGCCAAACCCTACTATGGACAGGAATCAAGTTAACCTATAGGGGAATAGGACACGAAGTGAAAAACTGTCCCACACCTCAAGGAGTCAGGATGATGTGAATCCGACTAAAGAGAGTACGAATTCACAAGTTCAATAAACCAGACCTGCAAAGGAGCTGAACACTTTGTCACCAAATGAGATAAATGATCACTTGAGACTTCAAGAGGGCCCAATCACAAGCTCAAGGGCTAAAAGATTCAAAGAAGCCTTATATGGGCTTTTTAAAGAGATTGCTGAATATTCAAATAGAAGCCCAAATGAAGAGCCCAAGATGAGCACAAGAGAAGGTACAGATTTAATTAATAAGGAGAGATTTATAAATATAATAAATCTCTTAGGATAAAATTACGTTGTTAGATTAGATAAGGTTAGCTTATAACCATAATAGATTTTTTTCCTCATTATGTGGGTCATTTGGTTGTTTTTTGAGCCTATAAATGACTCCACAGCATTGGAGACAAACATTTTGGAATTTATATCTTATGAGGTTTTATCTTCTTTCTATCTTGAAAGGGCTTTTGAACTTATCAGGTTTTTACCTGTAGCGTTCAAGCAATCAATACTTATCACCCGAGGGGTTTCTAAGAGTTCTTCTTAGAGGATTTGGGTGTGGCGTCTACATATCCCATACCTTGTTTATGTGAGAAACAAGGTATATTCCCTCTTTTTGCACTTGCATCGTGAACGTCTTGGGATCGTTGCCATATTTGGTGTAGGGTGTCGTCAACATATTGGCGAGGTTCGCATCACAGGACAATATTTTCCAAGAATAATGTCCCCACAGCTATAGAAAACCTAGAAGGATACCATCCTTAGAAATATAACTCCTGCTCGGAACTTCAATTACATCCAAGAGTGCTCTTCAAGATTCTAGCATAATGGTAGGAAGAAAAAAAGGGGACTAAAGGTAGGACCTCGATAAACCACAAAGAGAACAAAGAGAACTCTCCCTTGAAAGAAGAAAATTTTAAATATTAGGAGCAAAGAAGGGAGAGCAACCACAAGAGAATACAAGACGAACATTTGACGACAAACGAGATGTATTGGGATTACAGGAATGAATCACCTTGGAAAAAGCAATAAAGCCAAATAGGAATTTCAGACCAACATGACAAAAGAAAACAAGTCGTTACAACAAGATAGTAAAAGAGAATAAATGACACCCTAAGGAAGACTGGGAGGTAGAAAGGACTACACCCTTAAAAGGTCAATGAGATGGATGTTAAGGATAGGAGGACTCCGGAAACAACTGCCCTAAGAAACTTAGATCAAAGGAATGGTGGAGGTGAGGTAGTTAACGAATTAATACATGGGAAATCCATAATTTGAGTTCCAACAAAGAAGAGAAAGGTAGAAAGGCTAAATACTCGGAAAAAGAAATATGAAAGAAATCCTTAAAAGGACCAATGGCCAAATTAACAACTAAACTCAAGCCAAGAATGGAATAGGCAAGCCTCTCACATAATGGTCAAGAAAACTTGAAACAAGGAAGATTTGAACGCTTCACAAAGAAATAAACAGGTACTAGGTAAAAATGAGGATGTAGATCAAGTATAAAAGACATGCCTGCAAGATTTGAGGAGTAAATGTAAACGGGAGAAGACGACATCAAGGGATGTCATTTAGGAGTAGATATTATTCCTTAGAATAAAATAAAAAAAATTCGGAAGAAAGGGAAGGAGTCCTACCGAGGAAGGAAAACATGGAAAGGCATATGTATCCCAACTAAGAGATAATTGGACCTAGTAAAAGGGATAGAGAAATAAACTTGCAAATGAAGCGCAAACTGAGGTGAAAGAACCAAGAAAGCATACTAGGAGGAACCAAGGAAATAATTTAACGAGTAGATAGGAAGTTAGCATCAAAAGATGCTATGACAAGTGAGAATGAGTGGACTATCCATAATAAGGTAATAAAGGAATGAACGTCCGGGGAACGTTGGGAAAGTAAACCCTCCAAATAAGATGTGGTTAATGAGGAATAACCACAATTGGTAAGACAGGTCATAGTCCACACACACATAGGAAGCTTAAAGAGTGGATAGATGAGCATAGTGTGAAGTGTACGAAATAAGACCGAAAATTGAAAGTATCTCTTGTAAGGAATAAATGATGAAACAGAACTTGTGGATAAAGAAGGATCCAATACAGGCAAATGCCCTAACATATATAGGGTTGTGAAGGAAAGAAGAAAGAACCCAAAAAGGAATAATAAGAAGGTTGAGCACGTAGCTCCAAAAAGGAAGTCTCTATTGTGAGGGACATAGTAGAGAACGAAACTGGAAGAAGGGAACCTTCCCAAGCGAAGGAATCGACACATAGATCAAAAGTGATTATTTTAGAATGAAATGATTATGGGTAAGTAAAAGTGGATTAAGGAAAAAAAATCCTTGGATAAAGAACGCCAAGGACTTAAGAAGGAATGAATCCCAGCTTGATAGTAAATCACCTAGAAACCAAATAATTGGAACCGGAAAGACTCAATAAGGAAGTTGAGAAATAAAGAGTGGGTAAGGAGAACCCATACAGTTTTTTTAAGTTGATTGGATAATGGTTAAGGTAGTTGAGGAATACTACCAAAAGAAAAGAGGGATGAAGTTATACAATCCCTAAGAGGTGGGAAAGTTGGGAATAACCCTAAAGGAGGTGTTATGGAAATCTAATGGACATTGGAACAAAATCTAGAAAACGTCATGCTGTAAGGGGCAGGTAAATCTAATAGTTTCGAGGAAAACATGACTCAAAATAAAGAAGAACTAGTTAACAAGCATGATAAAGTCAAACATAAAATTTGGACTGAATTATAATGAGCAACAGATGAAGGAAGAGTCGAAATAGGACAAAAAGGTGATGGCGAGAAAATCCGTGAAAAAAGGTATGTAATGCTCTAATGGATGCCAAGCTAAGAGTTTCAATGACCAAGAGGTTAACTAGACACAGGAATGGTTAGGTATCTTGGAATTCCTAGTCCTGAGTATAGGACCTCAAAGGGAAAAATGTTACTCTAAGCAAAGAATAATTAGTTAAGATCTTTAAATTAGTTATTAAAAATATCCTAGATATTTAGATTATTAGATATGGTTGGGCATGTAACCATAAGATATATTTTCCTTGTTTTTACGCTCTTCGGTTGTTTTCTTAGCCTATAAAAGGCATACTCCACAGCATTAGAGAACAGACACTTTTGAAATTTCAATCTTGTAAGATTTTGTCTTCTTTCTATCTTGAAAGAGCTTTCTGAACTTATCAGGTTTTTACCTGTGGCGTTCAAGTAATCAAGACTTATCACCCGAGGTTTCCTAAGAGTTCTTCTTAGAGGATTTGGGTGTGGCGTCTATATATCCCATACATTATTTCTTACATAAACAAGGTATATTCCATCTTTTCGCACTTGCGTCGTGAAAGTCTTGGGATCGTTGCCATATTTGGTGTAGGGTGTCGTCAGCATATTGGCAAGGTTCGCATCATGTTCAACCATTTAGGTAAAAGAAGATTGGAATGGATAAATGGTGCCTTGGGAAAGGAAGTTTGTAACTAAAGGAAATGATTCCAAATCTTCCAGGGAGATATGCTTAGCTAACGTAAGTTTAATGGAATGAGGAAAGGATGAGAATTAGATGAGGATCTTAGGTATGTGATGAAAGGGATGAATGAAAACAACCAAGAAGGTTGTAAGACGATAAACTAGAAAATTTATATATCAATGAAAAGTTTAATCAAGTACGCAAAAAGTGTGAAATAAGTTTTTGGGATAAAACTCCTAAAAGATGGGGAGAGTTGTAAACCCCGCTCTTTGGAGTTAAGGAAAACCAGAAAAGAACAGGTCAAACAGAGTGAGAAAACCGAACCAATTAACAAACCCCATTATCGGAGAACGAGCAAATTGGAGAATTTACAACTACCGACTGACCAACAAGGGTTCATAAACAATGGGAAAGAACCTTAGGACAAATTGGAGAGAAAAATTAGATCGGTTAGGGTGAACCGGATCCAAACCGGATTTAACCAGTTTAGAACCAAGCCGGTTTATGAACTGGAATCGATAGAGAGAGGGCAAACTGGGAAATTTATGGATCCCAAGTGACCTAAAGGGGTCACATAAGTCAAGAAAAAGGACTTTAGGATGAATGGGGGATGAAAACCAAGCCGGTTCAGGTGAAGCGGATTCGAACCGAATTGAACCGGTTTGGAACGGTTTGAACCAATATTGAACCGGATGATAAATTCATTTTTCTAGGTGGCTTAGAAATTTCCAATTTGAGAATTGAGGTCATCATTTGAAAGATAATGAATTTAGATGAACTTAGAAATTTTTAATTTTGAAAAACTCGATCGAATCAAGCCTGAACCGGCCGGTTAAAACTTCGAACTTGCTTCGGACCAATCCAATCCGGTTCGAAACGGTGTCATCTTCTTCCTTCATATAATGTCATTGTTCATTCACAAGAAAATTGAAGCAGCGCCGGCAAAGAAGAAACGTTTCTGTTTAGTACATTTTAGGCCATCAATGACTGTCAGAAAGGTGCCAAACGGACGGCCGACGTAATGCGAACCCCGCCAATATACTAACGACACTCTACACCAAATATGGAATAGACCCCAAGACTTTCACGATGCAAGTAAAAAGAATGGAACATACCTTGTTTGTTTAAGAAACAAGGTACGGGTAGAAGTAGACGCCACACCAAACACCTCTAAGAAAAGCTCCTAGAAAATCCTGGTGATAAGTTTGTAACTAAAGGAAATGATTCCAAATCTTCCAGGGAGATATGCTTAGCTAACGTAAGTTTAATGGAATGAGGAAAGGATGAGAATTAGATGAGGATCTTAGGTATGTGATGAAAGGGATGAATGAAAACAACCAAGAAGGTTGTAAGACGATAAACTAGAAAATTTATATATCAATGAAAAGTTTAATCAAGTACGCAAAAAGTGTGAAATAAGTTTTTGGGATAAAACTCCTAAAAGATGGGGAGAGTTGTAAACCCCGCTCTTTGGAGTTAAGGAAAACCAGAAAAGAACAGGTCAAACAGAGTGAGAAAACCGAACCAATTAACAAACCCCATTATCGGAGAACGAGCAAATTGGAGAATTTACAACTACCGACTGACCAACAAGGGTTCATAAACAATGGGAAAGAACCTTAGGACAAATTGGAGAGAAAAATTAGACCGGTTAGGGTGAACCGGATCCAAACCGGATTTAACCGCTTTAGAACCAAGCCGATTTATGAACTGGAATCAATAGAGAGAGGGCAAACTGGGAAATTTATGGATCCCAAGTGACCTAAAGGGGTCACATAAGTCAAGAAAAAGGACTTTAGGATGAATGGGGGATGAAAACCAAGCCGGTTCAGGTGAAGCGGATTCGAACCGAATTGAACCGGTCTGGAACGGTTTGAACCAATATTGAACCGGATGATAAATTCATTTTTCTAGGTGGCTTAGAAATTTCCGATTTGAGAATTGAGGTCATCATTTGAAAGATAATGAATTTAGAGGAACTTAGAAATTTTTAATTTTGAAAAACTCGATCGAATCAAGCCTGAACCGGCTGGTTAAAACTTCGAACTTGCTTCGGACCAATCCAATCCGGTTCGAAACGGTGTCATCTTCTTCCTTCATATAATGTCATTGTTCATTCACAAGAAAATTGAAGCAGCGCCGGCAAAGAAGAAACGTTTCTGTTTAGTACATTTTAGGCCATCAATGACTGTCAGAAAGGTGCCAAACGGACAGCCGACATAATGCGAACCCCGCCAATATACTAACGACACTCTACACCAAATATGGAATAGACCCCAAGACTTTCACGATGCAAGTAAAAAGAATGGAATATACCTTGTT
The DNA here is from genome assembly GCA_030064425.1 of Trapa bicornis. Classification (NCBI taxonomy): domain Eukaryota; kingdom Viridiplantae; phylum Streptophyta; class Magnoliopsida; order Myrtales; family Lythraceae; genus Trapa; species Trapa bicornis. The sequence goes on along the minus strand of CM057758.1, from coordinate 17,599,365 downwards.
TGTTTAAGAAACAAGGTACGGGTAGAAGTAGATACCACACCAAACACCTCTAAGAAAAGCTCCTAGAAAACCCTGGTGATAAGTTTGATTGCTTGAACGCCACAAGTAAAAACCAGATAAGTTCAAAAGGTCTCTCAAAAGAGAAAGAAGAAATAAGCCTCACAATAAAATTGAAATTAAAGATCTATCTACAATGGTCTAAAGTTAGCCTTTTATAGGCACTTGAGAATATTAGCAATTATCTAAATAAGGATATAAAATATTGGGGTTAACATGCCAACCATATAGAAAATATTGCTAATATATTTCTTGATTATATGTAGAAAATATATTGTTTCCTAATTTAATCTTCTAGAATATTTATGATAAATCTCCCACTTTAAATTCAAATTTGAATTATCTTCTTAAGATTTTCTTTTGGGCTTGTGATCTTATTTGGCTCTTCTTTTGGGCTTGAGATCTTATTGGGCTCTTCTTTTGGGCTTGATATCTTATTGGACTTATCTTTTGGGCTTCCACTTGGGTTTCTTCAATTGCTCCAATTAGTCCTTTATCAAATCTTTTGGCCCTTAACTTGAGAATCACAGAGTGCCCAATTTGATTCATATCATTCTCCCCCTCTTGAAAATGATTTGTCCTCAAATCTTAGATCTCCTTGTTACCTACATAAAAAAATATATTAAATTAGGAATATTAAAAATGCAATTGATTAGCTTTAACACTCCAATAGATAAACCAACTCTACGACGGAGTTTAACCCAAATTCCTGGATCAAAAACAATTTTCCTAAATCCCTGATTAACTTGATTTTCATACGCTCTTCTGAATTAGTTTTAGAAACTTATCATTCCTCTTCCAAACTAAACTTACTAACTCAGCATTTTTAAATAATATTAAATCTAAATAAGGCAATGAATTAAAACAATAAACAACTTTTAATAATGAAAATCTAATCATGTAAGGAATATAACTATTATATATAAAGTAAATATCATATAAATATTCAGTTGAAAATAAAAGTGTTCTTTCCAATTTACTACACAAAATATTCCAAAAGTAACTCAAGAATTTATAATCATAATTAACTTTAATAATTCTAGGAATATAATACAATATAGCAACTTCTCTAAATAATAAATTAGTAACATTTGATGCACCCTCAGTTTTATGATATTTAATAAGATGTGTTATTTTTAAAAATTGTTTAACTATGAGAAACATAAAATATATTCCTTTTTTTAATCATATGTAATCCATTAATAAATCCCATCAAAATATCAAACCAAACAGCTACTCTAGTAATTGAAATAGTAATATACAAAATATGAAATTGTTGGCTAAACTTATCTTTTCTATATGTAATGCATTTAACACAAAATTTCATCACATTCCTTTTCATATATGGATCCAAAGAATATTTATGCAATATTGAAATAATATTAGCTACCATAAATTGTCCAATAAGTTCTAAGATATATGATTTCTTAACAAATAACTTACACAAAGAAAATAGAGAGATTCATAATTTATTTTCCTGAAAAAGAAACCAATTATCCAAGTAAAACTTTTCAAACATATCATTTTTACAACTCTTAATCACTTTATAGAAATAAAGAATATTTGCATATAATTTCTTTATATAATCAAAACCAAGAAATTTACTATCAAGGATTATAAACACAGTGTACCTTCATGATAGTGAATTGACAACGATATATTTCATACCTTGTCTATACTTGATAATATATGAAAAAGTCTTGATGAAAACCACCAACCTTGCATGACGCTTCTTCAACCTATACTTCCTCTTAATAGGCAAATCAAATACATGATTTGATGTGAATCCGACTAAAGAGACTACGAATTCACAAGTCCAATCAACCGAACCTGCAATGGAGCTGAACAGTTCGTCACCAAAAGAGATGAATAATCATTTGAGTCTACAAGAGGGCCCAATCACAAGGTCAAGGGCTAAAAGATTCAAAAAAAGCTTTTATATGGGCTGATTAAAGAGATTGCTGAATATTCAAATAGAAGCCCAAATGAAGAGCCCAAGATGAGCCCAAGAGAAGGTCCAGATTTAATTAATAAGGAGAGATTTATAAATATAATAAATCTCTTTGGATAATATTAGGTAGTCAGATTAGATAAGGTTAGCTTATAACCATAATAGATCTTTTCCACATTATGTGGGTCATTCGGTTGTTTTCTGAGCCTATAAAAGGCATACTCCACAGCATTGGAGAGACACACTTTGGAATTTATATCTTATGAGGTTTTGTCTTCTTTCTATCTTGAAAGGGCTTTTAAACTTATTAGGTTTTTACCTGTGGCGTTCAAGCAATCAAGACTTATCACCCGAGGTTTTCTAAGAGTTCTTCTTAGAGGATTTGGGTGTGGCGTCTACATATCCCATACCTTATTTCTCACATAAACAAGGTATATTCCATCTTTTCGCACTTACGTCGTGAAAGTCTTGGGATCGTTGCCATATTTGGTGTAGGGTGTCTGTCGTCAGCATATTGGCGAGGTTCGCATCATGATTCATGTTAATAATATATTCTTTTTGCCTTAGCTGCCATATTTGTAGAAGTTGAGAAAACATAAATATCTCATTATCATGGGTATGATAGTTAAATGCTACTTTGCTCAACTTTTCACTAAAATATATTATCAATATATCTAAACTGCCTATTTTTGATACTTCACAATTAAGTTTGAATAATTTAGGAAAGTTAGGTAATGCAATAAAATGGAAACTAGTTAGTTTATCCTCTAAATATTTGAATATATTTCCTTGCACATCACATAATATAAATAAAATATTCTTTTCTAAAAACATAGTGAGAGGTATATGACAACTATTAAATTTAGGAACACAATCCATATAAAAATAAGTAAATCTGAGAAAACTTCTCATCTCACTTACCAAATCAGGTGTTGGCCAATCTTGAGTTGCCTTAATTTCCTTTTTAATTACAATCAATTTAGAAATAGCAACATATTTAGAAAATATAAGATTATTCCAACAATATATATATCTACTAAAATTAGAAAATAACATATATTTCATAAAAATATTTAAGGCAATTTTAAAATATTTTTCATATTCATATGAGGACATATTATATAATCAAAATATATATCAACCAACTTTTCAATAAAAGTATTTAAGAAATAATTCAATATCCTAATAGAAGTATTAGTTGCATTATTCAAACAAAATATCATAATCAACCAATCATATAAATCAGGTTTTGTTTTTAATGTATTTTTCAATTTATATTTATCTTTAATTCGAAATTTATTGTATTCACTTTTAAATTTTATTTTTGCAATCAAATAAGATCCATACAAATCATCTAACATATGATCTAAATAAGGAATAGGGTGATGAAGCATTACCGTGCTACTATTGATAGTTTGATAATCAACGCACATTCGCCAAGTTTTACCTTTTTTGGGTATTTGCACAAACGCGTGGACTTGGTCTTGGATTTGATGCTTGATTCGTTGAGTTAGTGCTAAATCGTGAGATATCTTCATTGGAACATGCTTGAATTCCTGCAAAAAAGATATAATATTGCTTGGCAGATATCCAACAATGGGGTTAGTATTTAAAAATATATCCTTGTACATAGGTACTGGGACATGTAAACTTATAAAATTATTTTTACTCTCTTTCTTTTCAATTATGACTTTTTTCTTTTCTTTTTTAAACTTGACTTTTCTCTCTCCTGTTTCTCTTTCTTCCCTTTCAACATTGCCTTTTGTATCTTTCTTTTCAATTATGGCTTTTATCTCTTCTTCTTTTTTCTGTTATTTTCTTTTCATTTGCCTTTTTCCTTTTCAATTGATCCTCATATATTTGTTGTAGAGTCAAAGGTACAAGAGATATCGGTCTATTATACATCACAAATGAGTACCTATTTGTTAATCTATCATGTGTAACTTGACGATCAAACTTCCAAGGTTGTCCTAATAGAATATGGTATGCTTGCATTGGCACCACATCACATAATACCTCATCCTTATATCTTCCAATAAAGAATGAAATCAACACTTGCTTAGTTACCTCGAGTTTGTGTTGATCGTTCAATCTTTGAATTTGATAAGGCTTCGGATGCTTCAGTGTAGGTAATGCCAACTTCTCCACAAGTTCAGTGCTAGCCATATTAGTGCAGCTTCCTCTATCTATGATAACAGAACAAACTCTATTTTTCATAGAACAACGAGTATGAAATAGATTCTCACGTTGGTTGTCCATGACGTCATCAATCCATGGCCTTTCACTTGGAGTATATTGATTGATGGAATCGTGCCCGACGCTATCACAATTAACTTAAAAATCTTCAAATTCCTCGAGTTCTTGAGTATCGAAATGCCTAGATTGAAAGACCCAAGGTTGTTGTTCAACGGAAGTATGTTGATGTGAACGACGTCTCACACCTTTCTCCAAGCGATCCATTCACGTGTGAAGTGGCTTAAATCCAGACTTTACAACTTGTTTCATCATGGCTTTCCAATCTAGATTTTGAACGAGCTGAGGGAAATTAGCTTCCTTCCTTGTGTTTCCTCTTTGTTGGAAATTTTAATCCTGCCAATTGTTAGAAATAAAAGAACCTCGCAACTCTCCCTCACATGTTTCTCTCAAACACTCCTGTTTAACACTCAAATGGCTTTTTTTTAAAGATTTAAAACACTCTTGCCTTTTTTCACTCATATGTCTTCTTTCAATTTTAATTAAACTTAAGAACAGATCATTTTCATGAAGCAGTTCAACTTGAGGTATCAAGACAAATCAATAGAGTTTCAAAAAGTAATTCTAAAAAGGATTTTAAGTGTAAGATATGAGAATATTCAAAAAAAATATAGGAAGAAGAATAAAATCTAAGAGAAATAATATGAATAAGAAACTAAATATATACTTTTGTGCCTTTTTTTCTTTGCCTTTTTTATATGCCTTTTTTTGTGCCTTTTTTTTATTCTTTTAACTCTTTCTTTTTCATGCCTTTTTTAAATATTTTTTCTACGAATTTTTTTTGGTTTTTTTATTTTGGCTTTTTTTATTGGCTTTTTTTTCTTGGCTTTTTCTATTATAGAGAAAGTAGATAAAAGATGAGATTTTTTTTTATAGAGAATAGAAGCAGAATGAAAGTACAACTAGATAAGAGAAAAAAAATAGATTTTTTTGTGATTTTTTTTATTTTGACTAGAAATATATAGAAGATAATGAAAATATAACTCGATAGGAGAAAAAAAGATTTTTTTGTGATTTTTTTATACTGGATAAAAATCGGTAGAAGACCAGAAAAGTATAATGGAATTTGAAAGGATAGTATGGAACTTGCCGTGCAACCGTGTGCTCTGAAACTTGAGAATATATTGTTTCCTAATTTAATTTTCTAGAAGATTTATGATAAATCTCCCACTTTAAATTCAAATTTAAATTTCAAATTTGAATTATCTTCTTGAGATCTTCTTTTGGGGCTTGAGATCTTATTGGACTTATCTTTTGGGCTTCCACTTGGGTTTCTTCAATTGCTCCAATTAGTCCTTTATCAAATCTTTTGGCCCTTAACTTGTGAATCACAGAGTGCCCAATTTGATTCATATCACGAAGAGTCCCCGAGCTCCCTATATAAAGAGCCCCTCTCCATTCATTCTCTCCACACCTAAAACTTTACTCTCTCTCTCTCTCTCTCTCAGCTACTCAATTTTCCAGTGAATGTCAAACTAAAGCTATAATATGGGGTCTTTCTAAGCCAAAGAAGGCATGGTCGGGTTCCTTAGAACTGGGGAGAAGTCAGCTACACAATGGTAGTCTACATTCACTTTGAGGGTCGCCGGAGAAGTGCCGGCGTGATCGAACAGTGAAGCAGCTCTGGTGGACTGAAGATGCCCTGTTTCTATCGAACTAAAATTGGCAATTCGAGCCCTTCTCAAGCTAAACCAAGCTCTCCCAACACCTCCTCAAGCCTCCTATGGCTGAATTAAAACTAAAAGGTAAGCCAATTTGGCTCCCATTTGTAATTTCTGACCAGTGCTAGAGAGAGAACCGGTAGAATGTCGATAATAAAATTCTCACCCAATTCGACATCAATTGATGTAATTCTTGATCCTATGAGAAACATCAAGAGGAGAGCTATCTACACAAATTGAAAGCTCGGACCGTCGCACTCTCGACGGTGAGCATTTGAAGCTTTCTCTCTATACATTCTTTTTTCAAGCAAAGCTTCGTTTTAGCTCATTCTGGCATCAAAACTTGTGATTCAAAGTGCAATTGAATCTTATGAAGATGTAAGAACTCTAAATTAACTTCAATTTCAACAATTAAACTTGTTGGATCGATCAATTTGATGAAATCAAATTCGGCTGTGTTGGAAAGTTGAAATTGGAGGGGGAGAATTGAGGAAATTTTGGGGATATAAAAAATTCGAGGGACTAAAGTGCAATTTCATAAAATTAAGGGCCAATTGGGCATGATAAGAGTGTTAGATGACTAATTAAGCAAATTTTAGAATTTTTGGAGTAAAACTTACCATTTTTGTAAAGAAAGGGTGAAATGGTAATTTTGAAAAAATTGGGGACCAAATTGGGAATTTGGAAAACTTGAACCCTTTTTGTGAAATATAATAAATTGAGGTCCAAGGGGAATTTTAAAAGTTCCGGGACTCAATTTGGAGAAAAATTGGCATTTGTGGCTTAAAGTAAAAGAAAAAGAACTATAGGGATCAAATTACAAATATTTGAAAAGTTAGATATTTTTAGCCATTCATAATGAATGAAGGCTATCAAGTCGAACAATAATGAACAAAAATGTTCATACCATGTAGGAATACAAGATATCAGAAATCTAAGCTGAAGCAAAGCTCTCAAGGGACGAAAGCCGATTTAGAGGAAATACACCACACGATCGGGTGAGTGGAAATTTAATATCATACCCGGTTGGGATGATAAGCACCTCGGAATAAAAACCAACTACTAAGTGGTATTTTAAACATCACACCTGATAGGAGTGATGTGAAAACCACGTGGAAAAACTATTTAACAGTTGTAAGTATATCATACCCAATTGGTACAATGAAACTTCCTAGAAGGAAGTGGAAAACCCGCTTTTTGGTTATAAGCGGAGATGTCCTCATACTCGGTTGGTATGATGGACAACTGAAAAGTCTATTTTGTTGGAAGTGCTCTCCCCTTACTGTGTGCCACTACTAAAAATTTTTGGGAGACCTTCTTGATGGGAGCTCGAATAGCTCTTATTGGTCGGAGGCCTCGGTTTTGGAAGCTTGGGGGCTATTATGCCCGTTTTTTGGAAATCTCGAATAGTGGACGCTAGGCAAATTGGCACAAGCAGAAGCTCCTAAACAAACGTGATTAATGTGCCATGAAAGCTTAAGTAATTGAGTTATTTGGCCATTGTACAGAGACAAGACTGACATACTCGATGGACTAGTGGAAATGCGACATGACAGGTCTTCGGACTAGCCAAGACAAACAGCTACAGGTCGAGTTGATGGTTAGGGCCGTCGGACCAGTGCCACCACAGATTATATAGCATTATGTGAAAAACTGTTGATTGTGCATGCACTGTGTTATAGGACCTTCAAGACATTCAAGAGAGTTAGTGATGCATCCCAGGTGATGCGAATCTCGCCAATATGCTGACGACACCCTACACCAAATATGGCAACGATCCCAAGACTTTCATGACGCAAGTGCGAAAAGATGGAATATACCTTGTTTATGTGAGAAACAAGACATGAGATATGTAGACGCCACACCCAAATCCTCTAAGAAGAACTCTTAGAAAACCTCGCGTAATAAGTCATGATTGCTTGAACGCTATAGGTAAAAACCTGATAAGTTCAAAAGCCCTTTCAAAATAGAAAGAAGACAAAACTCACAAGATTGAAATTCTAAAGCCCTTTTATAAGCTCGGAAAACAACCGAATGGCCCACAAAATGAGGAAAAAAAATCTATTATGGTTATAAGCTAACTATATCTAATCTAAATATCTAGGATATTTTAATAACTAATTTAAAAATCTGAACTACCTAATATTATCGTAAAAGATTTATTTTATTTATAAATCTCTCATTATTAATTAAATTTGGACCTTCTCTTAGGCTCTTCATTTGGGCTTCTATTTGAATATTCAACAATCACTTTAATCAGCCCATATAAAACTTCTTTGAATCTTTTAGCCCTTGACCTTGTGATTGGGCCCTCCTGCAGTCTCAAATGATTATTCATCTCATTTGGTGGCAAACTGTTCAGCTTCATTGCAGGTACGGTTGATTGGACTTGTGAATTCGTAGTCTCGTTAGTCGGATTCGCATCATTCTCCCATTCATGAAAATGATTTGTCCTCAAATCTTTTCTTTCTTCATCACCTACATCAAAGGGCATTAGATTTGTAACATTGAAACTTTCATTAATGCTATATGATGCGAACCTCGCTAATATGCTGACGACACCCTACACCAAATATGGCAACGATCCCAAGACGTTCACGACGCAAGTTCGAAAAGATGGAATATACCTTGTTTATGTGAGAAACAAGGTATGGGATATGTAGACGCCACACCCAATCCTCTAAGAAGAACTCTTAGAAAACCCCGGGTGATAAGTCTTGATTGCTTGAACGCCACAGGTAAAAACCTGATAAGTTCAAAAGCCCTTTCAAGATAGAAAGAAGACAAATCCTCACAAGATATAAATTCCAAAGTGTGTCTCTCCAATGCTGTGGAGTATGCCTTTTATAGGCTTAGAAAACAACCGAATGACCCACATAATGAGGAAAAAAATCTATTATGGTTATAAGCTAACCTTATCTAATCTGACTACCTAATATTATCCGAAGAGATTTATTATATTTATAAATCTCTCCTTATTAATTAAATCTGGACCTTCTCTTGGGCTCTTCATTTGGGCTTCTATTTGAATATTCAGCAATCTCTTTAATCAGCCCATATAAAGCTTTTTTGAATTTTTTAGCCCTTGACCTTGTGATTGGGCCCTCTTGTAGACTCCAATGATTATTCATCTCTTTTGGTGACGAACTGTTCAGCTCCATTGCAGGTTCGGTTGATTGGACTTGTGAATTCGTAGTCTCTTTAGTCAGATTCACATCATTCTCCCCCTCTTGAAAATGATTTGTCCTCAAATCTTTTGTTTCTTCATCACCTACATCAAAGGGCATTAAATCAGTAACATTGAAGCTTTCATTAACGCTATACTCACCAGGGAACTCTAGCTTGTAAGCATTATTATTAATGCGTTCCAACACACGAAATGGTCCATCTCCTCTAGGAAGAAGTTTTGATCGCCTTTGTTCCGGAAATCGTTCTTTCCTCATATGAAGCCAGACCCAATCGCCAGGTTCAAAAATGACACTTTTGCGGCCCTTGTTTGCTTGTTTTTCATAAACTTTAGTCATCTGTTCAATATGCATCTTTGGCTTCTCGTGCAGTTCTTTCACAAACTTTGTTTTTCTCTTTCCATCAAAATTCACAAATTCACCTACAGGAAGTGGAGTTAGATCTAGAGGGGTTAATGGATTGAAACCATAAACAATCTCAAATGGTGAAAACATAGTTGTAGAATGAACAGAACGATTATAAGCAAATTCAACATGTGGTAAGCAATCTTCCCATGATTTTAAATTCTTTTTTATTATAGAACGTAATAAAGTACCTAATGTCCTATTTACTACTTCTGTTTGACCATCAGTTTGTGGGTGACATGTTGTTGAAAACAGCAGTTTGGTTCCCAATTTACCCCATAGGGTTTTCCAAAAGTAACTCAAGAATTTAGAATCACGATCAGAAACAATAGTCCTAGGCATACCATGCAGTCTGACAACTTCTCTAAAGAACAAATCAACCACATTCGATGCATCATCAGTTTTATGACATGGAATGAAATGTGCCATTTTCGAAAACCTATCAACTACCACAAACACAGAATCCCTCCCCCTCTTAGTTCTTGGTAATCCTAAAACAAAATCCATGGAAATATCAATCCAAGGTGCATTAGGAATCGAAAGAGGAGTATACAGGCCGTGAGGTTGTGGTCTAGACTTAGACTCCTTACATGTAATGCATCGAGAACAAATTTTCTCAACATCCCTTTTCATGTGGGGCCAAAAAAAATGCTCGTGCATTATCGCCATAGTTTTAGCTACCCCAAAATGTCCCATAAGTCCTCCACCATGTGCTTCCCTAACAAGTAACTCACGCAAAGAAGACTGAGGGATGCATAATTTATTTTCTCGAAAAAGAAATCCATTTTGTAAATAAAATTTTCCAAACCTACCACTTCGACAACCTTTAAACACTTCACAGAAATCAGGATCATTTGCATACAAATCCTTCATATAATCAAAACCAAGTAATTTAGAATCTAGCATTGAAAGCATGACGTACCTTCGCGATAGAGCATCTGCAACTATATTTTCCTTACCTTGTTTGTACTTGATCACATATGGGAATGTTTCAATGAACTCCACCCACCTTGCATGGCGTTTGTTCAACTTGTGTTGTCCTTTGAGATGTTTAAGAGATTCATGATCTGTGTGAATCACAAACTCTTTCGGCCATAGGTAGTGCTGCCATGTTTGAAGAGTTCGAACTAGGGCATACATCTCCTTATCATAGGTAGGATAGTTAAGGATTGCTCCACTCAACTTTTCACTGAAATATGCAATTGGTCTTCCTTCCTGCATTAATACACCTCCAATACCTACTCCTGATGCATCACACTCAATTTCAAATGTTTTCGAAAAATTAGGCAATGAGTGCAATGGGGCAGTAGTTAATTTTTCCTTTATCAATTGAAATGCATTTTGTTGCTCATTACCTCATTTAAAAGGTACATTTTTCTTTATAACAGCAGTAAGAGGTGCAACATAACTACTGAAATTTGGAACAAAACGTCTATAAAAACTAGCTAATCCATGGAAACTTCTTACATGACTTACCGAATTAGGTGTCGTCCAGTCGCGAATTGCCTTAATCTTTTCCTCGTCAACTCCAATCCTTTCTGAACTTATAATATATCCAATAAACACAAGTTTATCCGAACAAAAGACACATTTATTCAAGTTGGCAAATAATTTATGTTGCCTTAATGCTTCTAACATAGCTCTTAAATGTGCAACATGTTCATCCATGGTCTTGCTGTAGATTAGAATATCATCAAAATATACCACTACAAATCTCCCAATAAAAGCATGTAATACATGATTCATTAATCTTATGAAAGTGCTTGGTGCATTAGTCAATCCAAAGGGCATAACCAACCATTCATATAATCCTTGTTTAATTTTAAATGCAGTTTTCCATTCATCCCCTTCTTTCATTCGAATTTGATGATATCCACTCTTAAGATCTATTTTTGAAAATAAACAAGATCCATGCAACTTATCTAACATGTCATCCAAACGAGGAATAGGGTGGCGATACTTTACCATGATGTTGTTGATGGCTCGACAATCCACGCACATTCGCCATGTTCCGTCCTTCTTAGGTACAAGTAGCACTGGCACAGCACATGGACTCATACTCTCTCGAACATACCTCTTTTCCATCAGCTCTAGGACTTGGCGTTGGAGTTCCTTTGTTTCCTCAGGGTTACTTCTATATGCTGGTCAGTTGGGAATCGTCGCCCCAAGGATTAAATCAATTTGATGTTCAATTCCTCAAATTGGTGGCAAACCTGGTGGCATCTCATCGGGAAAGACATCGATAAATTCCTGCAAAACAGTAATAATATTGCTCGGCAAAGATCCGACAAGATCGTTAGTACTCAAAAAGGCGCCCTTGTACATAAGTACAATAAGAGCCTGATGTGAAAGTAAAGCTCGCTTGATCTCACTTTTTCTTGCAATAAAATTGCTTTTACTCTCTTTTTTTTCCACTTCTGGCTTTTCCCTCTTTTTTTTCAACTCTGATATTTCTCCTTTCTTTTTGTCTTCTAATTTCTGTTCATTTGCCTTTTTCTTTTTCAGTTGATCTTCAAAAACCTGCCTTGGAGTCAATGGTACAAGAGATATTGGTCTCTTATTCATCACAAAAGAGTACCTATTAGTGAATCCATCATGCATAACTTGATGATCAAACTGCCAAGGTTGTCCCAAAAGTATATGGTACGCGTGCATTGGTACCACGTCACATAGTATTTCATCTTGATATTTTCCAATAGAAAATGCAACCAACACTTGTTTGGTTACCTTGAGTTCACCTTGGTCGTTCAGCCATTGTAGTCGATAGGGCTTCGGATGCTTTAAGGTTGGTAATGCCAATTTCTCCACCAACTCAGTACTAGCTACATTAGTGCAGCTTCCCCCATCTATAATAACACAGCAAACCTTATTTTTCACACAACAACGAGTATGAAATAAGTTCTCACACTGATTGTTTTCTTCTTCTTGGGCTTGAACACTGAGAGTTCGCTGTGCAACCAACAATTCCCCTTCTTCTGCATATTCATCAGCATCTTCAAGTGGTGGCATCCCCAGATCGATATCTTCTTTTTCATCATCGATCTCAATCTCACCATTAGCATTGATCACCATTGCCCGCTTATTTGGGCATTGACTTGCAATGTGACCCCTGCCTTGGCATCGGAAACACTTAATATCACGAGTTTTGGGAGTTGTGATATGGGTGTTACCTTGATTTTGAGCCACAGCCTGCTTGGTTGTCTCTTTTAGTGGAGCATGCTGAGGTTGAGTCGACTGACTCTCAAATCGCCTTGAGGATGGTTTCCATGAGTTCGAGGAACCATTGTTTAATCCCCTTTTGTGTAAACTCTTTCTCTTCAATTGTTGTTCGACTTTGATAGCTTGATGTACCATATCTTGCAGCTCAACATGATATTGCATTTCCACCACGTCAGCTATCTCATGGTTTAGACCATGCAAAAATCTTGCCATTGTTGCCTCTCTATCTTCCTCCACATTTGCTCAAATCATCGCAATCTCCATCTCCTTGAAGTATTCGTCAATGCTTCTTGATCCTTGGGTAAGCCTTTGGAGTTTATTGAACAACTCCCAGTGATAGTGACTGGGAACAAATCGTCGTTGCATGATCGCTTTCATTTCATCCCAAGACTCCACAGGGCGTTCGTGATTTCGTTTCCTTTCCTTCACCAACTAATCCCACCATATTATAGCATAATCAGTAAATTCGACAGCAACAAGTCGTACCTTTTTCATCTCTGAGTAATTATGACAGTAAAAAACCATCTCCATCCTCTTTTCCCATTCAAGATACGCTTCTGGATCAGTTTTTCCTTGAAAAGAGGGTATCTTCAACCTACTGAAGTGAAGATAGATAAAAGAATATGATAATTGTTGGCTTTTTTGGCACGAATTTTTCTTGGCTTTTTTTTCTCTTTTTTTTAACCTACTGAAGTGAAGATAGATAGAAGAATATGATAATTTTTTTTTATAGAGAATAGAAATAGGTAGAGAAGATAAAAAAAAATAGTATGGAACTTGCCGTGCAACCGTGTACTCTGATACCAACTGATGCGAACATCGCCAATATGCTAACGACACCCTACACCAAATATGGAAACGATCCCAAGACGTTCATGACGCAAGTGCAAAAAGATGGAATATACCTTGTTTATGTGAGAAATAAGGTATGAGATATGTAGACGCCACACCCAAATCCTCTAAGAAAAACTCTTAGAAAACCCCGGGTGATAAGTCTTGATTGCTTGAACGCCACAAGTAAAAACCTGATAAGTTCAAAAGCCCTTTCAAAATAGAAAGAAGACAAATCCTCACAAGATATAAATTACAAAGTGTGTCTCTCCAATGCTGTGGAGTATGCCTTTTATAGGCTCAGAAAACACTCATGTTTCACACTCAAATGGCTTTTTCTTATAGATTTAAAGCACTCTTGCCTTTTTCCACTCATATGTCTTCTTTCAATCTAAATTGAACTTTAAAAACAAATCATTTTAATGAAGCAGTTCAACTTAAGGAACAATCAAGACATATTGATAAAGGTTTTCAAAAAGTAATTCCAAAGAATTTAAGTGAGAGGTTTGAATAGATTCAGAAATAAGAGTAAAATTTAAATAGAGAAGAAAGAAATTAAGATGGAATGAAGTAATAGACTTAGATAGAGCAGAATAAAAATGAGATATAAGATAGAATTGTGTGCCTCTTTTTTTTTGCCTTTTTTTCACGAATTTTTTTTGCTCTTTTTTTAGCACGAACTTTTTTTGCTCTTTTTTTGCACGAATTTTTTTTTACTTTTTTTCTCTCTTTTTTAACCTACTGAAGAGAAGATAGATAGAAGAATATGATAATTTTTTTATAGAGAATAGAAATAGGTAGAGAAGAAAAAAAAAGAACTAGATCAAAAATGGGATGGAACTTGTCGTGCAACTGTGTGCTCTGATACCAACTGATGCGAACTCCGCCAATATGCTGACGACACCCTTCACCAAATATGGCAACGATCCCAAGACATTCATGATGCAAGTGTGGAAAGATGGAATATACCTTGTTTTTGTAAGAAACAAGGTATGAGATAAGTAGACGCCACACCCAAATCCTCTAAGAAGAACTCTTAGAAAACCTTGGGTGATAAGTCTTGATTGCATGAATGCCACAGGTAAAAACCTGATAAGTTCAAAAGCCCTTTCAAGATAAAAAGAAGACAAAACTAACAAGATTGAAATTCCAAAGTGTTTGTCTTCTCCAATGCTGTGGAGTATGCCTTTTATAGGCTTAGAAAACAACCGAATAACCCACAAAATAAGGAAACAAAATCTATTATGGTTATTAACTAACCATATCTAATCTAAATATCTAGGATATTTAATAACTAATTTAAAAATATAAACTACCTAATATTATCCTAAGAGATTTATTAATATAATAAATATCTCCTTATTAATTAAATCTGGACCTTCTCTTGGGCTCATCTTGGGCTCTTCATTTGGGGTTCCATTTGAATATTCAGCAATCTCTTTAATCAGTCCATATAAAGCCTATTTGAATCTTTTAACCCCTTAACCTTGTGATTGGGCCCTCTTGAAGTCTCAAGTGATCATTTATCCCATTTGGTGACAAAGTGTTCAGATCCATTGCAGGTCTGGTTTATTGAACTTGTGAATTCGTACTCTCTTTAGTCGGATTCACATCAGTGAGTATAGCGTTAATGAAAGTTTCAATGTTACTGATTTAATGCCCTTTGATGTAGGTGATGAAGAAACAAAAGATTTGAGGACAAATCATTTTCAAGAGGGGGAGAATGATGCGAATCCGACTAAAGAGACTACGAATTCACAAGTCTAATCAACCGAACCTGCAATGGAGCTGAATTGTTTGCCACAAAATGAGATGAATAATGATTTGAGACTGCAAGAGGGCCCAATGATAAGGTCAAGGGCTAAAAGATTCAAAGAAGCTTTATATGGGCTGATTAAAGAGATTGCTGAATATTCAAATAAAAGCCCAAATGAAGAGCCCAAAATGAGCCCAAGAGAAGGTCCAAATTTAATTAATAAGGAGAGATTTACAAATATAATAAATCTTTTACGATAATATTAGGTAGTTCATATTTTTAAATTAGTTATTGAAATATCCTAGATATTTAGATTAGATATGGTTAGCTTATGATGTGAATTCGACAAAGAGTCTACAAATTCACAAGTTCAATCAACCAAATCTGCAATGGAGCTGAACAGTTTGTCACCAAATACGATAAATACTCATTTGAGACTACAAGAGTGCCCAATGACAAGGTTAAGGGCTAAAAGGTTCAAATAGGCTTTATATGGGTTGATTAAAGAGATTGTAGAAAATTCAAGTGGAAGCCTAATTAAAGAGTCCAAGAAAAGCCCACGAGAAGGTCTAGATTTTATTAATGAGTAGAGATTTATTAATATAATAAATCTTCTATGATATTAAATGATAATATTAGATATTTAATTAGTTAAAATTATATTTTTAAATTAGTTATAAAATATCCTAGATATTTAGATTAGATATGGTTGGCATGTAACCATAATATATATTTTCCTTGTTTTTAGGCTATTCGGTTGTATATGTGCTTATAAAAGGCATACTCCATAGCATTGGAGGACACAGACATTTTGGAATTTATATCTTGTGAGGTTTTGTCTTCTTTTTATCTTGAAAGAGCTTTTTGAACTTATCAGGTTTTTACCTGTGGCGTTCAAGCAATCAAGACTTATCACCCGAGGTTTTCTAAGAGTTCTTCTTAGAGGATTTGGGTGTGGCGTCTACATATCACATACCTTGTTTCTCACATAAACAAGGTCTATTCCATCTTTTCGCACTTGCGTCGTGAAAGTCTTGGGGTCTTACCATATTTGGTGTAGGGTGTCGTTAGCATATTGGTGAGGTTCGCATCAATTGGTATCAGAGCACACGGTTGCACGGCAAGTTCCATCTCATCTTTTATATCTAGTTCATTTTTTTATCTTCTCTACCTATTTCTATTCTCTATAAAAAAAATTATCATATTCTTCGATCTATCTTCTCTTCAGTAGGTTAAAAAAAGAGAAAAAAAAAGCCAAAAAAATTTCGTGAAAAAAAAGGCAAAAGAAAAAAAAAGAGGCACACAATTCAATCTTATATCTCATTCTTATTCTGCTCTATCTAAGTCTGTTACTTCATTCCATCTTAATTTCTTTCTTCTCTATCTAAATTTTACTCCTATTTCTGAGTCTATTCATACCTTTCACTTAAATTCTTTGGAATTACTTTTTGAAAACCTTTATCGATATGTCATGATTGTTCCTCAGGTTGAATTGCTTCGTAAAAACGATTTGTTTTTAAAGTTCAATTTAGATTGAAAGAAGACATATGAGTGGAAAAAGGCAAGAGTGCTTTAAATCTATAAGAAAAAGCCATTTGAGTGTGAAACATGAGTGTTCGAGAGAAACATGTGAGGGAGAGTTGTGAGGTTCTTTTCTTTCTAACAATTATCAGGTTCAGAAGGCCCAACGACAAGGAAACACAATGAAAGAAGAGGGTTTCATATCGCCTATTCAAAACCTACAATGGAAAGCAATGAAGAGTCAAATGAAACAGATAGTGAAGTCTGAATTTGAGCCACTTCATACGAGAATGGATCGCTTGGAGGAAAGTGTGAGACGACACTCACATACTTCCATTGAACGACCGTGAAGCAATCAATCTCGATGCTTTGAACAACAGGAACTGGGGGAGTTCGATGATCTCCAAGTTAATCGCGGCAACATCAAGCTCAATTCCTTCAATCAACCCACTACTTGGGATAGACCATGGATTGATGATATCTTGGATAACCAACGTGAGAAGTTATTTCATACTCGTTGCTCTATGAAAAATAAGGTTTGTTCTGTTATCATAAATGGGGAAAGCTGCACTAACTTTGCTAGCACCGAGCTTGTGGAGAAGTTGGCATTACATACAATGAAGCATCCAAAGTCATATCAAATTCAAAGGCTGAATGATCAACCCAAACTTGAGGTAACCCAACAGGTGATAGTGTCCTTCTCTATTGGGAAATATCATGATGAAATATTATGTGATATAGTACCAATGTATGCATGTCATATTTTATTGGGAGAACCTTGGAAGTTAGACCGTCACGTTACATATGATAGATCAACAGATAGGTACTCATTCGTGATGAATAATAGACCAATATCTCTTGTACCTTTGACTTTACAACAAGTTGTTCAGGATCAGTTGAAAAAGAAAAAGGCAAATGAAAAGAAAATAGCAAAAAAACAAGAAGAGAGAAAAGCCAAAATTGAAGAGAAAAAAGGCAACATTGAAAAAGAAGAGAGAAAAGCTAAAATTGAAGATGAAGATAGAAAAGGCAAGGTTGAAAAAGAAGAGAGAAAAGCCATAACACAAGGAAAAGAGAGTAAAAATAATTTTATGGAGAGAAAAAGTGAGATAAAGAGAGATATAATTTCAGATCAAATCCTTACAATACTTATGTACAAGGATTTATGTTTTACTAACCATATTTTCGGATATTTGTCGAGCATTAGTATTTCTCTTATGCAGGAATTTAAGAATGTCATTCCTAAGAAGAAAACTCCTAATTTGCAACCTGATCGAGAAATCAAGTATCAAATTCAACACCAAATCCTAAATTTGATGAAGCTAGGATATGCACTGGATAACATGATTTCAGGTATGGTATAAATGCCTAAGAAAGATAAAATTTGGCGAAGGTGTGTTGATTTTCGAATCATCAACTGTATGAAGGTAATGTATCTTCACTCTATTGCTCAATTAAATATTATGGTAGATGAGTTGCATGGAAACTATTTGTTTTCAAAATTTAATCACAAGAGTGAATATTCTGAAATTCGAATGAAAGCTAATTATGGATTGAAAACTGCATTGAAAGTAAAACATGGTTTATATGAATGGTTGGCTATAATTTTTAGTTTGACTAATGCATATAACACTTTTATGAGATTAATAAATTATATCCTGCATGCTTTTATTAAAAACTTTGTTGACATATATTTTGATAAAATCATAATATACAACAATTACTTAGATAAACATGAAGGATATTTAAAAATTTCCTTGCAAGTTTTTAGGAAAGATCATTTGTTTGCCAAATTGAAAAATTGTGTATTATATTTGGGTAAACTTGTATTTCTTGGATATGTTATAAGTTTTGAATGTATTGCCATTGACAAGGAAATTAAGACAATTCGAGATTGGCAAACATCTTATTTGGTAAGTCAGAAAAGAAGAACAATTGCACATTATAATAAAAAGTTCAGCAGAGTAGCCCTCAAGCTAAATGAGTATCATACAAGGTGGGTAGAATTCATTTATACATTTGGTTATGTGATCAAGTGTAAGCAAGGTATGAAAAAATGTAGTTGCTCATACATTATTTGGAAGGTACGTTTTGATTACAATCATTGATACTAAGTTGTTTAATTTTTCTTGAAATACTTTGTTGGTTACAAAACTTTTATTTTCAACCGCATGTTTATCACATGTTGTGTTTGCATATAATCGTTATATTTATTCAGTAATTAAGTTATCACCATTGGAGATTATCTATGGTTTTAATCCATTGAATAGAAAACAGCAGACTTAAGAAAATATTAATCTTTACAATAAGAGTTTCATGAAAGTTATTTTTGATCCAGGGATTTGGGTTAGTTTACATCTGAGGAATGAATGGTTTATGGATAGAAAACTATCAAAATTTCTTAGATTAAAGAGATCATTTAATGTGTTAAAACTCATTAGTAATAATTACAACAATAAGTTATCTGATAAATATACTGTTAGCTATAGCATACATATTTCTAATTTAATTTCTTTTTGTGTAAGTGATGAAGGAACAGAAGATTTGAGGACAAATCATTTTCAAGAGGGGGAGAATGATGTGAATCCGACAAAAGAGTTTACAAATTCACAAGTCCAATCAATTAAACGTGGAATGGAGCCGAATACTTTATCACCAAATGGGATAAATGATTATTTGAGACTTCAAGAGGGCCCAATCATAAGGTTAAGGGCTAAAAGGTTCAAATAGGCTTTATATGGGTTGATTAAAGAGATTGTAGAAAATTCAAGTGGAAGCCTAATTAAAGAGTCCAAGAAAAGCCCACGAGAAGGTCTAGATTTTATTAATGAGTAGAGATTTATTAATATAATAAATCTTCTACGATATTAAATGATAATATTAGATATTTAATTAGTTAAATTTAGATTTTTAAATTAGTTATAAAAATATCCTAGATATTTAGATTAGATATGGTTGGCATGTAACCATAAGATATATTTTTCTTGTTTTTAGGCTATTCGGTTGTATATGTGCCTATAAAAGGCATACTCCATAGCATTGGAGGACACAGACATTTTGGAATTTATATCTTGTGAGGTTTTGTCTTCTTTTTATCTTAAAAGAGCTTTTTGAACTTATCAGGTTTTTACCTGTGGCGTTCAAGCAATCAAGACTTATCACCCGAGGTTTTCTAAGAGTTCTTCTTAGAGGATTTGGGTGTGGCGTCTACATATCACATACCTTGTTTCTCACATAAACAAGGTCTATTCCATCTTTTTGCACTTGCGTCGTGAAAGTCTTGGGGTCTTACCATATTTGGTGTAGGGTGTCGTTAGCATATTGGCGGGGTTCGCATCAGCTTATAACCATAATAGATTTTTTTCCTCATTTTGTGGGCCATTCGGTTGTTTTCCGAGCCTATAAAAGGCATACTCCACAACATTTGAGAGACACACTTTGGGATTTCAATCTTGTGAGTTTTGTCTTCTTTCTATTTGGAAAGGGCTTTTGAACTTATCAAGTTTTTACCTGTGGCGTTCAAGCAATCAAGACTTATCACCCGGGGTTTTCTAAGAGTTCTTCTTAGAGGATTTGGGTGTGGCGTCTACATATCTCATACCTTGTTTTTCACATAAACAAGGTATATTCCATCTTTTTGCACTTGTGTCATGAAAGTCTTGGGATCATTGCCATATTTGGTGTAGGGTGTCGTCAGCATATTGGCGAGATTCGTAGTCTTTGATTTCGTGGTCTGGTTTTTCTCTACCAATTTGAGCAAAATTAATGGCTAGATTCGAGATCTGAGATAGGTAAGTAGCCATAGGTTGATCTCCATTACTAGTTAAGAATATCTTTTATGTGCACGGGTTTGTGAACTATAAAGCGTCTCCAATCTGTTTCATGTTTTAGCAGAGGTATTTGTCCTGATTATCTGTAGATTTACTTCAGTAGATAAAGATGCAGTAATAGCTATTAATATAAATTTATCACAAATAACCCAAGATTCATAATCCGGATTTATGACTTCTAACTTTTCATTTCTTTCTTTGAGTAGCATGGTAGCTTCAGGTTGTGGAGTGTTGTCATTCACATAGTTAAATAGTTTGTAAGCTTTCAGTAGATTGGTCATGTTGTTGGACCATAGGTAGTAGTTGGTATTGTGTAACTTGGTTGGTAAGGTAGATAGAGAACTGAGCAGAATGACAGTGATTGTATTGCTCATTTTTCAATAAGAAAACAACTTAGCAATCACTGGATGTATAAAGTAAGATGAACAAATGATTTAGCGCAAAGACTTCAAGGTAAGGATTTCCAAACATGGAAGGAGATTAGGCCCCAAGAAGAAGTGAGCGGTTGAGTTTATACAGCTCTGATACTAGAAAAAAAGTGGAGTAAGCAAATCTGGTATAAAGAGAAAAAAAATGTAAATATATGATTTTGGAATTTATATAAATACAATTGTAAGAATTTATATATTTACGGTTATAAATAGTGGTCGTTCCATTGTACAATTTTTATGTGATAGACAAATGTGATACCAATTTATTTGAAATTATTTGAACTTAGCTGAAGTTAGCTGAAGTGTAGATATCTAAGCTTAAATTAATAACCCGACTTTTAATTAGAATATCCGCAATGTTTTCCATTTCGTCCTAATCATCCTCCCGCGGTTGTGGTGCGGCCGAGGTGAGTGACCGTGTGAGTGTGAAAGGAAGAAAAGAAGAGAGTGTGAACTTACGCGTGTGACTGTGAGGATATAGTGTATATGTATATATATGCATAATTTTTTTATTATTTTTCAATAATATTATATACCATTCAAATGTATTCAGATTTAAAAAATATATATGAATGAATATACATCTAATTAATCCCAAGGTAATGCTTCTAGTGTTTTAAGTCATGCATCCAAATTTTTACAAAAGAACAATAGCTTATACCTACGTACATTTCAAATGCATGCAGATTTTCAAAAAGAAAAACAAAAAGAATGATTGAAGATATACCTAATTCCAAAGCTTACTTGTAGTGTTTCAAAGACATGCATGCATATTTAAAAAAACAATAGGATGGATGAAAATTTTAATTATAATGAAAATAATATTATATCTCAACAATTAGTTGAAACGAATGAATTGAGATTTAGTTCAAAGACAAAATTAAATTTATATATGTAATTAATTAAAATTTTATGTAATGTGAAGTAATATAAAAAATATTATAGCTAATCCCACATTGATAGGTTTATAAGAAAGATAGAAAAAAATTTTATAAATACACTTATTCTCCTATATCATTTATCTATTATTCATTCATGTATCACCTTTCAGTCTTAAGATAAGTAAATGAAGACAAGAACTAGAGAACAAAATAGAGAGAAAAATGCTAAGTATGGCCTGGCAGCAGCAGGTATAATGCATACATGCAGTCATTGAGTCACATAATAATGTTCCAAGGAAAGTACTTGGGGTAGAAGATGAGGGTGAGGAGGAGGTGGCATGGCATGCATGTCAGTCTTATTCCTTTGTATAAAGAAGCTCTGCTAGTAGCCAGCCAGCCAGTCTGCACTGCATCAAAGATGCAAAAAAAATGTCCAATTCTGCACTTTGTTTGCATTAAAAAAAATTGATATGACCATCCACATGCACCCTCCTACTAGAAGTATCCAAAACCAGTGTCTCCCAAGCTTCAACTTTATTCACTCACAATCTTCCATTCTGGTATCCCACTTATCATCCCCATCCCTACATGAATTCAATAAAATAATTGATATGATCTGCCCTTGTATTTTTTTTCAAACATATATTCAATTTGGTATTCCTTCCATTAATCTTTTGGACCCCATCAATGGGTGAGATCATTAGAAAATGCTGATATGAGATGAATAATATGGCAAATAAGTGCTTTGAACCCTTGAATGTGCTTTTTTTTCCTTAACAAGATGTTTTCTCTTTTATTATTCAAGGGAAAGTGTACCACTCATTACCATTGACATGAGTGAATGAGTGAGTGTGTGTGTGTGAGAGAGAGATCTGAATCTGAATGTGAAGTCTGATCTGAGTTAACTTGAATCCTTGAATGGATACACAGACAGTCTTCTCTTCCTCCTCAGAGGAAAGCACAGCTCGACATTCAAGTGATAGCTAACATTCATCCAAGTGTCCGAGGGCATCTTCAGCCTTGCGTCATCCCTCTAGACATGGCAAGGGGATCCGACATCCGCGCCCTAATTCGACCCAACCACACCCGATATTATTGAGTATGCTCGGGTGCGGATCTGGTTGTTGGAGCCGGACCCAGGCTTGGGTGCAGTGAGTGCGGGTCGAATGGACCCGAAGGGTGGGTCCAAGCCTGTATATGTCCGACTTAGAGAAAACCCCTTTGTTGTCTGCAACAATTCCAGAAAGCCATTCCTCATCTGCAACAATTCCAGGAATATAGGCGGGCTGAAGATCGACATTTCGACCGGAAATGGCCCACAGCATCTCCTACATCACCGGAGCTCAGCTCTTGACTCTCCGACGTCGCCCAAATATCGCCATCGGTGAGTCTCAGAATCAGAACCAATGGGGATTCCGGGGATTTTCTTTCCGCGGGGATGAGGTGAGGAGCTACCATGGGCATATCCCAAGCTCTCTGCACTACGTGGGCGACTCTTTCTCCGACAAGATCTCCGATCTGATACAGACAGTGAAGGGGAAGGACACCCTCGTTTTCCACTGTCCTTTGATGCGTACCACACTAATATGCTGACGACACCCTACACCAAATATGACAACGATTCTAATACTTTCACGATACAAGTGCGAAAAGATGGAATATAACTTGTTTATGTGAGAAACAAGTTATGAGATATGTAAACGCTACACTCAAATCCTCTAAGAATAACTTTTAGAAAACCCCGGTCGATAAGTATTGATTGCTTGAACGTTATAGATAAAAACCTGATAAGTTCAAAAGTTATTTAAAGATAAAAAGAACACAAAACTTAAAAGATTGAAATTTCTAGATGTGTGTCTCCAA
Source organism: Trapa bicornis (assembly GCA_030064425.1). Lineage (NCBI taxonomy): Eukaryota > Viridiplantae > Streptophyta > Magnoliopsida > Myrtales > Lythraceae > Trapa > Trapa bicornis. The sequence goes on along the minus strand of CM057758.1, from coordinate 17,575,521 downwards.
TGCTATGGAGTATGCTTTTTATAGACTTAATATTATCCTAAAAGATTATTATAAGCTAACCTTATCTAATATAACTACCTAATATTATCCTAAAAGATTTATTATATTTATAAATCTCTCCTTATTAATTAAATCTGGACTTTTTTTGTACTAATCTTGGACTCTTTATTTGGTCTTTTATTTGAATAGTAAGCAATCTTTTTAATTCGCTTATATAAAGTTTATTTGAATCTTTTAGTCTTTTACCTTGTGATTGGGCCTTACTGCAGTCTCAAGCGATTATTTATTTTATTTGGTGACGAACTATTCAGCTCTATTGTAAGTTCGATTGATTGTACTTATGAATTTATAGTCTATTTAGTCGGATTTACATCACCATTTGAGCGAGGTAAGTGGCAAACTGGCAGTTTTTTCTGGACCAGGTTGATTTTGATCTATTACTTATTTAGCCAGTGGACGCTCCAGATTCACTGCTGATTAGCGAGAGAATCCAATTACAAGATTTGAACTTTCGAACGAAATTATGTCAATGTTGTATGTTTGCCATTACCTTCCATCTATCTACCACTAAATTTAACTTGCCATTTCAAGCTCATCCCATTGCAGATTAATCTCGGGAGTGGTAATTCTCTAGCTAGAGATTACATTCTGAGCTTGAACCTTGAAAAAAAAGAATTTTATCATTAGAGCACTATGTGGTTCAGTAAACAAAACAGCTCACCTGTAGTATATTACATTCGTTGCTCTGATCTGAAATGTGTATTTGCCCGTAGGCATCTTTTCAATGTCTCATACTAACTCATAGATATTATAAATTCTGTTGTAGGTTCGAGGACCCAGTTGTGCTCGGTGGCTAGCCAGTTATCTCAAGGAAGTGAAGGAGGATGCAGGAATTATGGACATTCTGGTCCTTGAACGAGGCTTCAATGGTTGGGAAGCAAGCATCTGGGAGGCCTGTATGCCGTTTCACGGACAAACCCTGTAAGGTCCACGATCTATGAGCTGCAGCCAGACTGACACTGGGGATACATACACCACATAAGGTGGTCCATTAATGGCTGCTATGAGGAAAAGATCGGTTAGTACATTTGCCTCTGTTCCACCAACATACGTGGTTTAGATATTGCGTGATGTATGTTTTAAACGAATCAGATTACCCCTTTTTTATCAGTTTCATAAACAGGGTGATCATATTATCTCAAGTATAAAGTTGTGAGACTAATCAACCCCTTTACCATATGAGACCCGTGCATGTATTAGCGTCATTGATTTCTAACAGGAATGTACTTAAGCGAAGTCCATACATTGTTTGCATCTCAGCATCATGGTATTTAGCATTAACCCTGAGAGTCTAATCTTTTTACTTGAGAATTCACAGAGGTGAGAAAATCCCAAAAGTCATTGGCACCTTTCATTCAGCCATAGTTCCAGACCCATTTTCTTAGTTATGATCACGAGGCAAACGAACAAAAGTGACATTTCACACAGATAATACAAATTCCAAACGTCTTTTTTGTCCTTCTGCTTGGCCAATCCTTTAACGTACTACTAGTATCGGACGCTCAACCGCCATTACCGAGTGACAACATCTCGAGAATCCGAAGAAGACTTGAACATCAATGAAGAATCGACTCCATCAAAGTCGGCACTCAAGTGTGAGTGAATGGTCCCTCTTGGGGTTGCTGCAGTAGTTATAGACAAGGTAGCGCCTCTGCACCCACGTCATGGCCTTATGCTGCTGGCGAGTCAGCCCCCTGACTCGAAAGGTGAGGCTGACACGGGGTGGCACCAAGCAGGCGCATAGGCCGAACAGCCGCCAACCCTGAAGTTCGCGTACTTGGCAACAAACGGCCGGTCGCTGTAATCCGCCCTGTACTTACCGTCCTCCGTCGTTCATGAGGACGCATCGACCTCAGGGGAAAGGCCGCAGCACTCTTCCTCAGGTACTTCCTTATCGGTAAATCATCCACCAAGAACCTGATCACATACACAATTTCCACTGGATGTTCGAGTTCGGGTCACTGGAACGGATTCGGTGCTCGGATCTGCGCGAATTCGGATAGAGAGTGTCCGACCATCGGGTCGTGTCAAGGCCTAGTCACGCATACTCGACAGCGAAAATTCAACCCGATACGAAGTATTGAGATTCCTACTTCGCTCGAATTCATTGTCCAAAGCAAAAATTTCTTCTTTTTCAACCAAAAAGAGACAGCAAAAAAAAAAGAAGAAAGCGTCGTCAAAACTCGATCTCTCATAACACCAAAAGGGATGTTATGTCCTGACCCTATCTCTTCTGTGGGGGAACTTAGGTCGTACTAATCAATATTTTACAAAAGCGGGATATTTTGCTATAATAAAATTAATAAAATTCATAATAGTAAACATCATTTGTAAAAATAGTGAAAATTTAAAAATTTTTTAATGGAAGAAGCACACAAGACCTCTTATTATTTTCACGCCTCTTGGACTATGTGCAACAAATATTTAGAGAAGTGGTGAACTCACATCTCAATTAATGGGACGATGTTGTGCCACTAAATGGTTCACGGCCTATATCTTTCCCATAAATTATGTAGCATGAAATTCTATATCATTTACTCGTATTGTCCCTACTAGTCTCGTAATTTACTTTAGCCCTTAAAAACCAGAGTCTCAGGCCTTTCAACTCATAGTCTAAGTTATGGTCAGATTATTCTTAGTCTCCCTTTTTTTATCTCACACCTTTAGCATGTTATAAGTATGCACAGAGACTTAGTCCCACACACAATTATGGCCTATATTTAGTTGACATGTTTGAACTATTCAGAATCCGTGCTTAGACCCAACAACTTAGGCCTTACTAAAAGTAGGTGCAACTCATGGCCCTAAAGCAAACAATCACATGCCTGAAATGTATCACCACTCGAGTCATACCAAATCGAAAACTGGAGTGTGGGAGGCCCAAGACACTCTTCCCACATTCTCCTAAGGGAATTTATCATGTAATTATTGTAATTATCACCATTGAATAGTTAGTTGTGGTATTTATTAACTTCTTATCTGTTTAGAAAGATTACTATCAGGCAAACTTAATATGGGCAAGGTAGTTGAGTTTTCCTTGGGCTTCTTGTTGTCCCATCATCCATAGTCCGATTGGCCTCCCTCTCCACACCAGGTGAGTTTATAGCTCGACTCATACCTTGTTTTCGTGTTATCTTAGGAAGTATAAGTTCTATTCTTTTATTGTAACTTCTCTAGGTATTCCAAGAAGCTAGGTGTTTAACCTAATTTCTTAGTTCAAACGTTCATAGTTTTCTAAGAGGAATGACGGTTGCACCTATTTTGTTAGTCTTATTCAGTGCTTAGTGTTTATTTTTTTCATTGAGTTTACACATACACCCGACAACTTCTTGAATTATTTATTTAAATCTTATGCAGGTTTCTTATATAGTAAGGTGCTTGGACATATTCCTTCTATCTAGTCCGGGGAACAAGTGATGCGAACCTCGCCAATATGCTGACGACACCCTACACCAAATATGGCAACGATCCCAAGACTTTCACAACGCAAGTGCGAAAAGATGGAATATATATTGTTTATGTGAGAAACAAGGTATGAGATATGTAGACGCCACACCCAAATCCTCTAATAAGAACTCTTAGAAAACCCTGGGTGATAAGTCTTGATTGCTTGAACGTCGGGTAAAAACCTGATAAGTTCAAAAGCCCTTTCAAGATAGAAAGAAGACAAAACTCACTAGAGTGAAATTCCAAGGTGTGTCTTCAATGCTATGGAGTATGCCTTCTATAGGCTCAGAAAACAACCGAATGACCCACATAATGAGGAAAAAATCTATTATGGTTATAAGCTAACCTTATCTAATCTGACTACCTAATATTATCCTAAGAGATTTATTATATTTATAAATCTCTCCTTATTAATTAAATCTGGACCTTCTTTTGGGCTCATCTTGGGCTCTTCATTTGGGCTTCTATTTGAATATTCAGCAATCTCTTTAATCAGCCCATATAAAGCTTTTTTTGAATCTTTTAGCCCTTGACCTTATGATTGGGTCCTCTTGAAGTCTCAAGTGATCATTTATCCCATTTGGTGACAAAGTGTTCAGCTCCATTGCAGGTCTAGTTTATTGAACTTGTGAATTCGTACTCTCTTTAGTCGGATTCACATCAACAAGTTATATCGAAGAAGTTTAGGAACATGGAATCTCAATAGTAAGGTTCAACTTAATGCCTCCAAGGGTGTTCCTCCCGTCTAGCTCTTGTTGTGAAATAAATATAACTATACCATTTAACCTTATTGTATGTTAAACCATGAAAAAGGAAATAAAATGTTTATTTTTCCTAACTCACTAAGTTTTTAACTCACATCCCTCCAACCCCTATAAGATATTGGGAACATAGGAGGAAGAATGCATAACTCGTCCTTTGGGATAAAAGAAAATCAAGAAAAGAACCGGTATAGAGTTATGAGCAAAGAAACGAGCTGATTAATGAATGAAAAATAGACAAAGTGGGAAATTGGAAAATTCTAAGTGACCAAAAATTCACAAAAATTTCAAGAAAGAACCGAGAAGTGGAATTGGGGTTAGAACCGGACCGGTTTGGGGTGAACCGGACCCAAACCGGACTGAATTGACATGAACCATAGTGAACCAATTCACAAATTCATTTTTCTAGGTGACTTAAAAATGTTAATTTGAGAAATTGAGACCACCATTAGATAGAAAATGAATTTACATGAATTTAGGAATTTTTAAATTTCAGAAAAATGGTTGAACTAGGTTCGAACCAACTGATTTTTGAATTTTGGACAGTGAACCCGATCGGACCAGACCGATCAACGGTCTGACTGGACCGATCAACAACCAACCTCCTGCTGTCTACTACGAGCTTTCCCCCAACTAATTATGACCAAGCCAGACCCCCCTACACCTCATCTAGTGTTCCAACCTTCCCGTGAGCTAAGAAGGTAAGCTCCCTCTACTGGAAAACACAGTGTACGACCGAATTCTGCAAAACTTTTAACACAAAATTTTACCCTACTCAAGTCATCAATTGAAGCATGGTTTGATCTAGAGAGGATCCTCAAAATGAAAGAAACACAGTGGTAGTCGAAGCTACGATCATCATACCCTCACCAGTAAGATATTTCTCTCTCTAGACTGTATTTTTCAGCGAAGCTCCGTTTGAGATCATTTCCAAGCCAAATTAAGTGATTCAAAGTTTAAAATGACGAGTAAACATAGAAAAGATGATTCAAATCAAGAATGAGGGCAATTAGCTAAGTTTCGAGGGTTAATTGTATGAAATTTTGATTTAGTGGCCAAAATGCAAAATTTGAAAAGTTTGGATAAATTGGGGATTTTTCAAAAAAAATGGGGACCAAATGGAAAATTGACAAAATTGAGGGTATTTTCATGCAATCCCCTCCTAGTTGAGGGTCAAATGGAAAAATTGGGTCAAATGGAGGATTAATTTTCAAATTTTGAGAATTTGGGGTGAAATTACAATTTTAGGAAAATTTGGGGCTAAATGGAAAATTTAGAAAATTGAGGGGCCCAGGGGCAATTTTGATAAAATTAAGGACCATAAAAGATAATTTGAAAACCTGGTGGCCGAATTGAAGAAAAAGGAGCAATTAAGGACTTAAAGGTAAATGCACAAACATTAGGGACCAAAGTGCAATTAAGGCAAAATATGATGGCCTATTTGCTAATGGGCGAAGAAATGTGGTCCCTTAGTTTAATACCCTAATGATGATATTCGTGCCATGTAGGAGCAGACTGCTCAAACGCCGACTTCTGGAAAAAACCACAAGGCCAGACTCTGTGGGGGCGACCACGTCGAATTACCAGGTGAGTGGGAACTGCTATTACGTTAATTCCGGTTGGAATAATGGTTTAACTTTGAAAACTATTTTCTCGAAAAAAGCTCCCATGACTAGGTGACTTTGCTTAAAACATTTGGGAGCTAATTCCGGGCTTATGCTCGAGATGCCAGTGGGCCCAAGGCTGATGGATACGGGCGTGGACCTGTCCAAAATGGATATGTGATATATGATGCTAAAAGACCTGAATAATGGGAACCTTGCGTGATACCCATCAAGCCAAGCTGAGTTGTCGAGCTTGCTGGGCTGAACAACAACTCTATCAAAGCTAGGTCATAGAACCTATTGGGCTAGTACGCGTGGGCCGAAGCCAAGTCGATATACTATTGTACTAGAGGGCTAAAGATAAATGCTATAATTCAAAAAGATTGTTGATTGTGCATGCACTGTGATGTTTGGGCCATCAGGACACCTGACATGAGGTAGTGATGGAGCCTAAGAACTGTTGGACGACCTAGGGTGCATAAGGGCGATTTCATCGTTAAGTAGGTCGTGAAGCTGAGTAGCTTCCTGTGCATTGAGACCAAGGCATTAGGGGAAATGAGGTCTTGTCCCACTGAGCAGACATGGTGAAGTAATCAGGGTTGAGTGTCAGATTATTGATGTTCACTCAAACTCTGGGTAGAGGCAGTGCATGTCTATCAAGGTGGACGGTAAAGGCGCTCTGGTCCACAAGTGGCACGCTCAAGGACTGTTCTGCGAATGTGTGATCCCTTCTATGATAGGAGGGCAGTTGTTGATGTGAATTTGAGAAACCCAAGAAGAAATTGTTGAAATATCAAATAATTGAAATTGCTAAACTAAACCTTCATAAACGAATTTTCCCCACTCACTGAGTTGTCAAATTCACCCCCTCCTTCTCAACATTTTCAGGAAGGAACGCGACTACACCGACTTTTTCCTCCCCAGATCCAAACCTAGGTACGCAGAATTTAAAGTTTCAGTTTTGTTTAATGTTGTCAAGGGAAAACATGACATGTACTATGCCTGACTCTTTTGATCTCTCAAAGGAGCCCTCTTCAAGATTCGGGAGAGTGGTGGGTTGTTCACAGATCCCCGGCCAAACCGGGTCGGGGACTGACAAAGAACATCAACAATACCCATAAGTAATGTACATAAACCTTAAAGCATTTTTTCCATTTCGTCAATTATGTTTTGGAAAAGCTTATAATGTGTTATTTTGAGCCTTTATTCTATATGGATTATCATGGTAACCCATGCCAATTTAGAACTAAGAGTAGTAACGAGTTATTCATAGGTTCCGATCGGACAAACCGGGTTGGGGTGTGACACGGGTAGTTGTACTAGATGATGTAGGACTGAAAAAAGTCATACTCGAAGAGGCACACGACTTTCGTATATGTGATGCATCCTGGTAATGTACATAACCTTGAAGGAAGGTTACTTGTAAACCCCGCCCCTTAAAGATAAGAAAACGGGGGAAAGAACCGGTTAACTCAAGAGAGAAAATCGAACCAATTTGTGAACCTTAACCGAGAAATTAACAAACCCCAAGGGACTAAAAGAGTAATAAAAGTCATGGAAAAGGACCTTGGGACAAATTGGAAGAGAAAACCAAACCAGTTAAGGTGAATCGGACTTGAACTGTATGGAATCGGTTTAGACCGGTTTGAACCATCCTTGAACCGGTTGCTAAATTTATTTTTCTAGGTGGCTTAAATTATTCAAATTGGGGAATTGAAGCCACCATTAGATAGAGAATGAATTTAGAATTTTTTAAACCCTTCCAACACCCCAACGGCCCTCACTTGATCGCAACAGAGCTGAAAGTTAAGCCAATTCGGCCCTCCATTGTCATTTCTGGTCAAAGTTTGAGAGAGAAAGTGCAAAACTTCACCGATATAATTCTCCATCGATTCGATGTTAATTGTAGCAATTCTTGATCCTATGAGGAACTTCAGGACTAGAGGTACTTGCCCATATAGAGAGCTTGGATTGTCGCATCTCCGACAGTAAGCTTTCAAAGCTCTCTCTCTACGAATAATTTTCTAACGAAGCTTTGTTTGAGCTCGTTTCGACTTCAATTCATTTGATTCAAAACTCAATTGAATCATATGGAAGTGTAGGAACCAATTTATACCTCCAATTGAAGCAATTAACCCTAATTGAATGACCAATTTGAAGAAATCAAATTCAGTAAGTTTGAAAGGGGGAAATTGAGGGGAAATTTTGAGGGAAAATTGGGGATTTCGTAAAATCAAGGGACCATTTTACAATTTCCCAAAATTGAAGGCTGATTGGCCATAAGAAAGATGTTGAGGGACCAATTGGTCAATTTTTGAGCCATTTGGGATCAAATTGCCATTTTTGGAAAGTAGGGGCAAAATGTTAATTTTTGAAAAGTTAGGGACCAAAGTGGAAATTTGAAAAACTTGACCCTCTAATACAACTTTGAGTAAATTGAGGACTCAAAGGCAAATTTGGGAAGCCTTGGGACTCGAATTTGAGGAAAATTGGCATTAGGGACCTAAAGTTAAAAAAAAAACTTTAGGGACCTAAGTACAATTAATCGATAATTGGTGAGCCTAGGCTTTTATGCCAAACTATAATTGATAAGGCTGCCCAAATCATTTAGGGACAAGTGTGACCAAAACACCAGCAAGAGAAAGCTCGCGTCAACTTGGAAAACCAACCAAGGACGAACACGTCACGGTTATCGGGTGAGTGAGCTTATTTACATCATATCTAGTTGGGATGGTAAGCACTTTAGAAATAAAAAACCACTTGTAAGTGGGATTTTAACATCATACCCGAATGGGGTGATGGGTGATTTAGGCTAAAACCTACTTACCTGTTGTAAGTAGAGGAAATCATACCCGATTGGTATGATGGACTTCTTGGAAGGAAGGATAAACCCGTTTATCAGTTGTAAATGGAGATATCATCACACCTGTTGGTAAGATGAAGTGAAATATGTTTTTGTTAGAAGTGTTCTCCCCTGACTGTGTGCCAATACTTAAACTTTTTGGGAGACCTTCTTGACAAGAGCTAGAACAACTCAAATAGGACAAAGGCCTCGATTTTGAACTTGTGGGGCTAAATGCCCAGTTTTGGAAAATCACGTGCAGTGGGCCCAAGGCCAGTGGGCATGAGGAGGAGCTCATAAATAAACATGAGTTATATAAAGCCATAAAATTTCTAATGAAATGAATGTGTGATTTCTCCATGGTACCAAGTGAGGACTCATAGTACTCGATGGACTAGTGACAGTGCGTCAAGGCCAGGTTGACAGATCGACTTAGACAAACAGCTGCATGTCGGGTTGAAGGTCGGGGCCATTAGACCAGTGACATCAAATATAAATGGCCAAATGTGAAAATTATTATTTTGTGCATGCACTTGAGGTACAAGACCATCATGACGCACAAGAGGGGTAGTGATGGATCCAAAGGCCTACTGGACAATGTGGTGGAGATAAGGGCAGTTCGTCGTACCAGCAGTTGGGAAGCTCGGAGTAGCTTCCTGTGCATGAGATTGGGGTGGGGCTGGAATGAGGTCTTTGTCCTCATATGGACATGGAGTGATATTCAGGTATGAGGGTCAGATGTTGCGAACATTCACTTAGACCTAAGGTAGAAGTGGACAGGCTTCTATCTAGGTAGCCGGTAAATATGCTCTGTCATGTCCCAATCCGGTTTGGTTGGATCCCTATGAACAACCTGCCGCTCTCTTAGTTCAAGAGGAGTTTCATCTGACTTTAACTCGAGATGAGCCAACCGTAATTTTGACCTTATTCCCTGGAAAGACATATATCCAATAAAATGCAAGCATAAGGAAAATTTAAGCATACCTAACAGAGGGTAAGGCTCGGTATTATTCTTAGTCATTTTTTCTTTTCCTGAAAAAGGGATAGAAAGGAGGGGGTGAGTACGACGACTACTCAGTGAATGGGTTTTCAAAAATTCACTTTTGAGGAAAAGAATTATATTGGAGTGTGCCAACTCCTTTCTTTAAAAAAGCCTTTCATTTAAAATCTTGAGTTTTATCACCATTTCCTTATTTAATCACAATGTGTCATCACCCAACACACAACCTTCATCATCAAGGTCAAACACACATTTGCAGGCCAACACGACCATTGAACCCACTTGTGGCTTCGGAGCGACTTTACCAGCCACCTAGATAGAAGTATGTCCACTTCTACCCTAAGAATGAGTGGATGAACGTGTCATCCGACCCTCAATCCTGAAATCAATTCTCCGTGTCTGTATGAGGATAGCGACCTCATCCTGTCCCACCCCGGTCTCATGTACTTAGTGCTACTCCAAATTTCGCACGATCACCTGGTACAATGAATTGCCCTTATACTCACCGGGTCGTCCAGGGCCCTTAGCATGACTACCCCTCATAGGCATCTTGTTGATCCCGTAGTCATAGTGCATGCACAAACAATATTTTTTTTTATCATGCCATATAATCTGTGGTGCCACTGATCCAACGGCCCCGACCCTCAACTCAACCTACAGCTGTTTGTCTTGACTAGTCCAGGGACCTATCATGTCGCACTGCTATTAGTTGACTGAATATGTCAGTCCTGTCTTGGTACAATGACCAAACAATTCATTTATTAAAGTTTTATGACACATCTCATGTTTGTTTATGAGCTCCTACTCGTGCCCACTAGCCTATGGCCCACTGGATCGATATTTTCAAAACCGGGCATAATAGCTCCCAAGTTCCAAAACCGAGGCTCCCCGGCCTATAAGAGCTATTCGAGCTCCCATCAAGAAGCTCACCCAAATCGTTTAAGCGTTGGCACATAGTTAGGGGAGAGCACCTCAGACAAAAATATATTTTCAACTGTCCATTATACTGACTGGGTATAAGGACATCTCCGCTCATAACCGATGAACGGGTTTTCAACTTCCTCCGAGGAAGTTTCATCATATCAACCGGGTATGATCTACTTACAACTGGTAAGTAGTTTTTTCGCATGATTTTCACATCGCTCCTCTAAGTTGTGATGTTTAAAATACCACTTGATAGTGGGTTTTTATTTTAAGGTACTTATCATCCCCAACTGAGTATGATATAAAATTCCACTCACCCATCAATGTAGTGAATTCTACAAGATCAGTCCCTTATTTTCACGCGAGCTTGTCCTTGCTGGCGTTCCCGGTGCTTCGTATTCCTACACGATAGGAACATCTCGGTTCATTATCTATCAGCCTAATAGCCTTCATTCATTCCAAATGAACGAGAAAAACTAAAACTTTTATTTATTTGTAATTAGGTCCCTAAAGTTATTTTTCTTTAACTTTAAGTCCCTAATGCTAATTTTTCCTCCAATTGAGTCCCAAAACTTTTCACAAAAGGGGTTTAATTTCCCAAATTTCCAATTTGGTCCCTAAACTTTTCCAAAATTACCATTTTGCCCTTTCTTTACAAAAATGGTAAATTTCACCTAAAAAATTCTAAAATTCCTCAATTGGCCCTCAAACATTTTTATAGTGCCCAATTGACCCTCAATTTTAGAAAATTGCATTTTGGTCCTTTGAATTTTCAAAATTCCCCAATTTTTCCCCCAATTCCAACTTCTTAACATAACTAAATCTGATTTCATCAAATTGACCGATCAAACATTTCCAATTGTTGAAATTGAACTTGAAATTGAGTTTCTACATGTTCATACGATTCTTTAGCAATTTGAATCGCAAGTTTTAACATTGGAACGAGCTCAAACGGAGTTTTTCCGAAAAATGAATTGTACAGAGAGAAAGCTTCAATAACTCATCGGTGAGGGCATGACGGTCCGAGCTTTCTATCCGGGAAGACAACTCTCCTCCTAAGGTTCCTCCTATTAACAAGAATGCAATCAATTGATGTAGAATTGGATTAGAATTTTGTCATTGAAATTTGGCCGACTCTCTCTCTAACACATATCGGAAATTGCATAGAGGAGCTGAATTGGCTTACCTTTCGGTCCTAATTCAGCCGTGAGAGGGCTAAGGAAGTGTTGCAAGGGCTTGGTTTGGCCTGAGGAGGGCTCGAATTGGATGATTTCAACTCGGCCGAAATAGGGCAGCTTCGGTCTATCGGAGCTGCTTCTCTGTTCGATCACGTTGATGCTTCTCCGGCGACTCTCAAAACGAACGGATGTCACCATCGTGTAACTAACTTCTCCCCGGTTCTAATGAACCTGACCTCACCTTCTTTGGCTTAGAAATGACCCTATATCGGAGCTCTGGTTCGAGTTTTGAAAAACAACTAAGCAAATGAGAGAGAGTGAGCTTTTTAGGTGTGGAGAGGATGAATGGAGAGGGGCTCTTTATATAGGGAGCTCGAGGACTCATTGACCATTTGTTTGGAACCTTTATAATACACATTAATGGCATGAAACGTATCGAATGGAAACGTTTCTTCTCCATCGGCGCTGCTACGATTTTCCGATGAGTGAACAATGCTGTCATCTGAAGGAAGAAGACTATACTGTTCCGAACCGGACCAGACCGGTCCGAATCGGGTTCAAAGTTTAAACTGGCCGGTTCACCCCCCATTTGACCGAATTTTTAAAATCTAAAATTTTTAAAATTTATCTAAATGCATTTCCTATATGATGGTGGCCTCAAATCTAAAATTTGAATTATTTAAGCCACCTAGAAAAATAAATTTAGAATTAGGTTCAATAGTGGTTCAAACTAGTCCAAATTGGTTTAATCCGATTCTGATCCGGTTCACCTGATGATGCGAACCCCGCCAATATACTAACGGCACCCTACACCAAATATGGAATAGACCCCAAGACTTTCACGACGCAAGTAAAAAGAATGGAATATACCTTGTTTGGTTAAGAAACAAGGTACGGGTAGATGTAGACGCCACACCCAAATCCTCTAAAAAGAGCTCCTAGAAACCCCTGGTGATAAGTCTAATTGCTTGAACGCCACAAGTAAAAACCTTATAAGTTCAAAAGTTCTCTCAAAACAGAAAGAAGACATAAGCCTCACAATAAAATTGAAATCAAAGATCTGTCTACAATGGTCTAAAGTTAGCCTTTTATAGGCACTTGACAATATTAGCAATTATCTAAATAAGGAAATAAAATATTGGGGTTGACATGCCAACCATATAGAAAATATAGCTAATATATTTCTTGATTATATCTAGAAAATATATTGTTTCCTAATTTAATCTTATAGAAGATTTATGATAAATCTCCCACTTTAAACTCAAATTTGAATTATCTTCTTGAGATCTTTTGGGCTTATGATCTTATTGGGCTCTTCTTTTGGGCTTGAGATCTTATTGGGCTCTTCAGTTTGGGCTTGAGATCTTATTGGACTCATCCTTTGGGCTTCCACTTGGGTTTCTTCAATTGCTCCAATTAGTCCTTTATCAAATCTTTTGGCCCTTAACTTGTGAATCACAAAGGGCCCAATTTGATTCATATCACCTGAACTGGTTTGGTTTTTATTTCCAATTCATTCTCCAGTCCATTTTCATGACTTCTATGACTCCTTAGGTCACTTAGGGTCCATAAAATTCCCAGTTTACCATCTCTTTATCGATTTCGGTTCATAAACTGACTTGGTCCTTAAACCGGTTTAATTTGGTTCGGGTCGGGTTTAGCTAAACCGATCTAGTTTTTCTCTCCCACTTTGTTGTAATGTTCCTTCCCAAGGTTTATATATCTCTTTGGATCACAAGTGATCCATAAATTTCTTGGTTTATGCATTCTCTATCGGTTTCGGTTCATGAACTGGCTCGGTTCATAAACCGGTTCAATCCAATTGGATCCGGTTCATCTAAACCGGTCTAGTTTTTCTCTTCTAATTTCTCCTAATGTTCTTTTCCAGGGTTTTATGAACCCTTTGGATCACCCGAAAGTTGTAAATTTACAAATTGCCCATTCCCAATTGATCGGGTACATGAACTGGTTCGATTTTCTTACCCGGTTCGACCGGTTCTTTTCCAGGTTTTCCTTAATTCAAAAGGGTGGGGTTTACAAATCTCCCCTCCTTTTAAGGGTTTTGTCCCCAAAACAGTTACACGCTAAATAATTGAGGGTAACTATTCGTCAACATACACTTAGTTTCCCATGTCTCCTCCTACACGTGTCCATTTTGCCATAAAACCTTAACCATAGGGATTTTTCTTGTTCCTTAAATTCTTGTCTTTTCACAATGTCCCTCTTCATGCCCTTCCACTGGTATCTTTGTTTGAGGGTGCGATACATCTTAGTACTGCCCAAATGCATAGCATACACTGAATCGTGTGCCTCTTCTAGAATTAATCTTTTCAACTCCTTATCTTGAGGCACAATTCCAACTTCTTAACACAACTGATTCTGATTTCATCAAATTGACCGATCAAACATTTTCAATTGTTGAAATTAAATTTAAAATTGAGTTTCTACATGTTCATATGATTCTTTAGCAATTTGAATCGCAAGTTTTAACGCCGGAACGAGCTCAAACGGAGCTTCGTCGGAAAATGAACTGTAGAGAGAGAAAGCTTTGATTACTCACTGGTGAGGGCACGACGGTTCGAGCTTTCTATTCGAGCAAGCAACTCTCCTCCTGAGGCCCCTCCTAGGATCAAGAATGACATCAATTGATGTCGAATTGAAATAGAATTTTGTCATTGAATTTCAGCCGACTCTCTCTCTAACACCTATCGGAAATTGCAGAAGGGAGCCAAATTGGCTTACCTTTCGGTCCTAATTTGGCTGTGGGAGAGCTGGGGAAGTGTTGGGAGGGCTTGGTTTGTCTAGCGGAGGGCTCAAATTGGCCGATTTCAACTCGGCCAAAACAGGGCAGCTTCGACCCGCCGGAGCTGCTTCACTGTTCGAACACGCCGACGCTTCTCCGATGACTCTCGGAACGAACGGATTTCACCACTATGTAGATGACTTCTGCCAGTTCTAATGGACCACAATTTGCCTTCTTTGGCTTAGAAATGTCCCTATATTAGAGCTTTGGTTCGAGCTTTCTTGGAAAACTAGGCAACTGAGAGAGAGTGAGTTTTATAGGTGTGGAAAGGATGAATGGAGACGGACTCTTTTTATAGGGAGCTTGGGGACTCGTTGGCCATCCGTTTGACACCTTTATAATAGACATTGATGGCCTAAAATGTATCGAATGAAAATGTTTCTTCTCTACCGCCGCTGTTTCGATTTTCCGGAGAGTTAACAGTGCAATCATCTAAAGGAAGAACACAACACTATTCCAAACCGGACCAAACTGGTACGAACTAGGTTCAAAGTTTAAACCGGCCGGTTCACCCCCCATTTGACCGAATTTTTCAAATCTAAAAATTTCTAAATTCATTTCCTACCTCAAATCTAAAATTTGAATTCTTTAAGCCACCTAGAAAAATGAATATAGAATTCGGTTCAATAGTGGTTCAAACAGGTCCAAACCGGTTCAATTTGGTTCGGATCCGGTTCACCTGAACTGGTTTAGTTTTTATTTCCAATTCATTCTCTAGTCCATTTTCATGGCTTCTATGACTCCTTAGGTCACTTAGGTCCATAAAATTCTCGGTTTACTATCTCTTTATTGATTTCAGTTCGTAAATCGACTCGGTCCTTAAACCGGTTTAATCTGGTTCAGGTCCGATTCACCCAAACCGATTTAGTTTTTCTCTCCCACTTTGTTCTAATGTTCCTTCCTAAGGTTTATATATCTATTTGGATCACAAGGGATCCATAAATTTCTTAGTTTACCTATTCTCTATCGGTTCTAGTTCATGAACCGACTTGGTTCATAAACGGGTTCAATCTAATTGGATCCGGTTCATCTAAACCAGTCTTGTTTTTCTCTTCCAATTTGTCCTACTGTTCTTTTCCAAGGTTTTATGAACCCTTTGGATCACCCATAAGTTTTAAATTTCCAAATTGCTCGTTCCCAATTGATTGGGTACATGAACCGATTTGATTTTCTTACCTGGTTTGACTGGTCATTTTCCCAGTTTTCCTTAATTAAAAAGGACGAGGTTTACATGCTCCGAGCCACAAGTGGGTGCAGTGGACGTGCTGCACCTACGAATGTGTGTTCCTTTCCTGATAAATGGCGTGTGTTGTCTACTAAACACACCTAATGTGGAAATGTGGAAAAAGGTTTTGAAAACCGGAACATGAGAAAACTTTATTTGAAAGAAAACAACAACCTTAACACAATTTAGTTAAAACTATTTGTTTTAAAAATTCACTTCCAACCCCACTCATTGAGTTGTGGAACTCACCCTCTCTTTTATATCCCTTTTAAGGAGTAGGGAAAACATGACTAAATAAAACATTAGGATCTACCCTCTGTTAGGTATGCTTAAAAGTTCTTTTAAGCTTGCATTTTTATTGATTTATGTTATTATAAGGAAAATATTTAAATTATGCATGACTACTCTTGATTAAAGGAAGGGGAAAGCCCTCTTAAACAATGGGAGCATCGGGTTGATCACGGGGATCCGACCAAACCGGGTCGAGGCGTGACATTACTCATGGTTAGGAATGAAAAGGGAGATCACAAAGTACATTGCTAGGTGTTTGTCCTGTCAACAAATAAATGTAGAGCATTAAGAATCAGCAGGACGCCTCCAATCGATCCCTATCTCTGAATGGAAATGGGAAAAGAACATGGTGGACTTCATGATGGGATTGCCCCCATCTGCTAAAGGGCAAGATGCAATATGGGTCATCCTGGACCGACTTACTACAGTCACCCATTTCCTACCTATCAGGCTGATAGACTCAGTGGAAAAGTTAGCCAAGTTGTACATAGTTGAGATTGTGCGCTTACATAAAATACCTGAATCCATGGTAACAGATCGGAATCCAAGGTTTACTTCTAGATTCTGGTCGAGTTTGAAAATCTCGCTTGGGACAAAGCTTAATATGAGCATGACATTTCATCCCCAAATGGATGGATAGTCTTAGAGGACCATCCAAACTTTGGATGACATACTCCATGCTTGTCTCCTAAACTTTGGGAAAAGCTGTGAAGACTACCTATGCCTAATGGAGTTCGCATACAATAACAACTGCCAAGACAACCTACAAATGGCCTCGTATGAGGCTTTATATAGGAGAAAATGTAAACTCCATTATTTTGGAATGAAGTGGAAGAGTTTAAGTTGGAATAACTAGAAATCATTGAAGAAGCGTCGAAGGAAATTAGAGTAATCTAGGATCGTTTCAAGGCAGCACAAGATCGACAAAAGAGTTACGCCGATAACCGATGTCGAGAGATAAACTTTGAAGTGGGTGATCAGGTATTCTTGAAGCCATCCCCATGGAAAGGAGTACTTAGGTTTCAAAATAAAGGAAAACTAAACCCGAGGTACATTTGACCCTACCTGATTTATCAAAGAGACAGTCTAGCAGCATACAAGTTGATATTGCCACTCAAATTGGAGAGGATTCACGACGTGTTCCACGTGTTCATGCTAAGAAAGTACGATTTAAATCCAAGATACATGCTGGATCAACCTCCCCTAGAGATAGAACAAGCTCTGATATACTAGGTGGAACATATACGCATCTTAGATCGACAAGAAAAAAGATCTTCTAAGGAAGAAGATCAATATGGTAAAGGTCATATGGCATAGCAACTATGTCAAGGAAGAAACTTGGGAACCTAAGGTGAAAATGAGAGAAAAATATACAAGTTTATTTTGGCTCTTTAGGCCTCGAATGTAATTAGACAGTTGGAGTTCAAATTTTTAATGAATACACAACTAGTTTTAGGGAGAAAACTCCTAGGAGTGGAGTAATTGTAACACCAAGAATCCTCGATCTAGAAATCAAGCCAAATCGAACCATAAACTAAGGAAAAGCTAAGAAGGAAAACACAATGCAACAATTCAAATCGAACCGAGTTTGGAATATGGCTCGAAACTTAGACAGAGTGTCACGCCTCGATCCGGTTTGGTAGGAGACCGTGATCAACCCACCACCTTTTCTTGCATCATTCGGGTATATCTACCCGTATGATGTAAGGAAGGTGAAGGCGTGTTTACGTTCAAACCCTTACTTTAGGTTGGGGGTAGGAAGCGTACTGTGAGGGCCTGAGTACGTCTAGGAATTTCCTATCTGGGTGTTATCCTGAAAAAGGGGGTGAGAGAGGGAGGTGAGTAAAACACTAAGTGAGGGAAACTACTATAACGTTTTCTTAATTTCATTTTGTCTGTTCAATAAATGTTTCTGTTTGCCATTATTAATGCATTTCACACAATCAATTATCAACAATTGCCCTCCTATCATAGGAGGGATCACACATTCGCAGAACGGTCCTCGATCATGCCACTTGTGGACCTGAGCGCCTTTACTATCCACCCTAATAGAAGGATATTGCCTCTACCCGGGGTTTGAATGGACATCAATAGTCTGACACGTCAAACCCCCAATTTCTTCACCATGTCTGTTCAGTGGGATGAGACCTCATTTCCCTTACTACCTCGGTCTCCATGCACAGGAAGCTACTCGGCTTCACGACCTACTCGACGACGAAATTGCCCTTATGCTCCCTGGGTCGTCCAGTAGTCTTTGGGTTCCATCACTACCTCATGCTAGGTATCCTAATGGCCTGAACATCACAGTGCATGCACAATCAATAATCCTTTTGAATTATTGCCTTTATCTTTAGCCCTCTAGCACAATGGTTTGTTGACTTGGCTTCGACCCACCACGCGTATTAGACCAACAAGTTTGATGACCTGGCTTTGATAGAGCAGCGGTTTGTCCTAACAAGCTTGACAGCTCAGCTTGGCTCGATGGATATCATGTAAGGTTCCCATTATTCAGGTCTTTTAGCATCATATGTCACATGTCTGTTATGAATGGTTCCACGCCTGTATCCATCGGCCTTGGGTCCACTAGCATCTTGAGCCTAAGCCCGGAATTAGCTCCCAAATGTTTTAAGCAGAGTTATCCAGTTAGAGGATGCTAATTCTGAGAAAATAGTTTTCATAACTGAACTGTCATTCCAACCAAAATGGGTGTTATAGCGGTTCCCACTCACCCGGTGATCCCGGCAGGGTCATGTCGACGGAGTCTCCCTCCTTGGTTCTCTTCAGGGGGTTGGTGCCCGAGTAACCCGTCCCTACAGGCTACGAGTGTTCGTATTAGGAAGAGTTCACACCCGTTCTTATATTTGCACCTAGAGCTCCGTACTTTATTTAAATTGCACATCTCCCTGATTTCTCGTTAGTCTCTATTAGGTCCCTTGGGATCCCAATTATTCTTTTTGGGTCCTTAACTCGTTCAATTTCACCAATTGGACCTTAATTCACTAAAATTGCCCCTTAGTCCTTAATTTTCCAAAAATTGCAATTTTGTCCCCCAACTTTTCAAAATTTTCAATTTGCCCCAAATTTGTCCAAATTGCCCAATTGACCCTTAATTGGAGTAAATTTCATGAAAACACCATCAATTTCATGAAATTGTTGTTTAACCCTCTAATTTTTGAAAATTGCACAAAAGTCCCCCAAAATCCCCAAATCGCCCTTCATCTTCTTTCCCAATTCGAGCATGTGGAACTTTAAATCTTACCATGTCCAATTGGCAGCCTGTAAGTCCTTAATTTCTTCGATTCTTGCTTCTATTTGTCTCCTCCAACTCCCCTCGATCATCCTACACTTTGAATTTCTAAATTTGGTTGAGTTTTATGCCCTGTCGGAGCTTCGTCGGATAATTTACAATAGAGAAAGAAAGCTTGTGTTTCTTACCAATGGAGGGGTGGCGGCCGGAACATGAGGTGGGGGTAGCTATAACTAGTTGAGGGGGATCTAGTTTTACCGAATCCTACTATAATTTGCTGCTGTCCTACGAGAATTTGAAGAGAGAAGTTTCAAGTGGTGCTGTCACTCTTGCTCCCTTGGTTTAAGAGGGGTTTCCCCCTTTCTTTAATCAAGAGGAGCCAGACGTAACTTTAACCTTATTCCCTGGAATAACATAACTCAATAAAAATGCAAGCTTAAAAATAACTTTTAAGCATACTTGACAAAAGGTAGGTACTGGTGTTTTCCTTAGTCATTTTCCCTATTTCTGAAAATGGATAGAAAAGGGGGGTGAGTTTCTTTAACTTAGTGAATGGGTGTTTGGCATGAGTTTTCAAAAAAAAAGTTTTAATTGGAATGTGCCGGACTACTTATTTCTTTTAAGGTCATTTCTTCCTCAATTTAGGTTTTCAAAATTTCTTTCCTCTTTATCCATCATAGGTATGTTTAACAGTCAATAGATGCCCTTCATTAGGAAGGGATCACACATTCGTAGGGCAGCCTGTCCAGTGCACCCACTTGTGGCGTCGAAGCGACTTTACCGACCACCTAGATAAAAGCCCGCCCACTTCTACCCTGGGAATGAGTGGATGTTCGCGACATCCAACCCTCAAATCCAAAATCAACTTCGTGTTCGTATGAGAACAAAGACCTCATCCCAACCCTACCCCAGCCTCATGCACATGAAGCTACGTCGAGCTTCCTTGACTGCTAGAACGACAAACTGTCCTTATCTCTACCATGTCATCTCGTAGCCCCTAGGACGCATCACTACCCCCTCTTGGGCATCTTGATGGTCCCGAACCTCAAGTGCATGCACAAACAATATTTTTTCCACAATGCCATTTATGTTTGGTGCACTGGTCCAACGGCACCGACCCACAACTCGACCTGCAACTGTTTATCTAGTCCAGTCAGTTGGCCTAACCCTAACGCACTACCGCTAGTCCATCTGGTATGTCGGTCCTATCTTGGTACCTTGGTGAAATTACACATTCCATTAATTTAAAATTTTCATGGCATAAATATCACATGTTTTTTTACGAGCTCCTGCTCGTGCCAACTAGCCTTGGGCCCATTGAACGTGATTTGCCAAAATTGGGCATTTTAGCCCTCAAGTTCCAAAACCGAGGCCTCTCGCCTATTTGAGTTATTCCAGCTCTCATCAAATAGGTCTCCCAAAAGTTTTAAACATTGTCACACACTCAGGGGAGAACACTTCTAACAAAATAATCTTTTCAGTCATCACACCAATCAGGTGTGATGACGTCTTCACTTACAACCGGCAAGCGGGTTTTCTCCTTCCTTCTAGAAAGTTTATCATACCAACTTGGTATGATCTACTTACAACCGATAAGTAGTTTTTTTGCCTAGTTCTCACATCACTTCATACGGGTGTTATGTTAAAAATTCCACATATAAGTGATTTTTCATTTCCGAAGTGCTCATTACCCCAACCGGGTATGGTGTGAATAAACCCACTCATCTGATAATAGTAGTGTATTCCTTCTTAGTCGGGTTTTGCCTCCACGCTAGCTTATCCTTGCTTGCGTTCCAGTCGTTCGTGTTCCTACACAATTTTGACATCCTTATTTATTAAAATTTGGTAGGATAGCCTTCATTACTTACGTATAAACGAAAACGCTCAAAATTTTTAGTTAATTGCATTTAGGCCCCTAAAGTTCTTTTTTCTTGACTTTAGGTCCCTAATGCTAACTTTTCCCCAAATTGAGTCCCAAAACTTCCAAAAAATCACTTTGGATCCTCAATTTACTCAAAATCATTTAAGGGGTTAAAGTTTTCCAAATTTCCAATTTGGTCCCCAACTTTTCAAAAATTACCATTTTGACCCTACTGTACAAAAATGGCAATTTGATCACAATTATTTTAAAAAATCGACCAATTGGTCATCCAACATTATTTTAGTTGTCAATTGACCCTCAATTTTGGGAAATTACAATTTGGTCCCTCAATTTTACAAAATCTCCAATTTCCTCCAATTTCCCCATTTCAAACTAGCCGAATTTGATTTCATCAAATTGACCATTCAATCGAGATTAATTGTTTAAATTAAAGGTATAATTTAGTTTTTACACATCCATACGATTCAATTGAGCTTTGAATAACATGAATTTAGGCCGAAATGAGGTCAAACGGAGAATCGTAGGAAAACTGTGCGTAGAGAGAGAAAGCTTCAAAAGCTTACCATCGAAGGTGCGGCAGTCTGAGCTTTCTATTCAGGCAGATAGCTCTCGTCCTGAGGTTCCTCCTAGGATCAAGAGTTGCAACAATTTATATCGAATTGAGGGAGAATTTGGTCAGTGAATTTTCACAGTTTCTCTCTCTGACGCCGATCGGAAATGATAGAGGGGAGCCAAATTGGCTTACCTTTCAACTCTAATTCGGTTGTATGAGGGTTGTGGGAGTGTTGGTAGAGCTTGGTTTTGCTTGAGGAGGGCTAAATTTGGCCAATTTTAGCTTGGTTGAAATAGGACAGCTTCAGTCCACCAGAGCTGTTTCACTGTTTGATTATGCTGGTGCTTCTCCGGCGATCCTTGGATTAAATGGAAACCGTCGTCGGTTAGATGAATTCTCCTCAAATCTAAGGAACCCGACCTCACTTTCTAAGGCTTAGAAAAACCTTAATGTAGAGACTTTCACCTTAAGAACTACATTATTCAATCTTCTTATCAATCCTTGAAGGTTTCTTTTCTTCATTTCTTAATACTTCTTTCTATATTAGGGTATTTGCCTGTTTGAATCCTTCTGTAATAGAAATTTCAGTTTCATCCCTTATTCTTTACTTGAGACACTTCTGATTCTCAGTCTTATTACGTGTACTCCACACTATGTCTAATCATCCTCTCTTTAGGCTCCATCGATTGAGCATTGACCACTACCAGTCTTGATGTCAGTGATCATTTACTTTAATCATTTTTTTAACTGGAGGGTTTAACTTTCCACGATTTCTTAGGTGTGCTTTCCTCTGTTTCTTCTTTTATAGGCAGTCCACCCCTTCTTACTCGCACAATATCTTTTGATGTTGATTTCTAACTTACACATTACTTGGACTTAACTTACCCCTTGGGTCCTCCTTAGTACCTTTCCTTTGTACTTGATCTTTCCATCTCAACCAACATATCTTGGATGAGTTTATCTCGTTTCCACTTTTATTGGTCCCATTACCTCTTAATTGGGACACTTATGTCCTTCTAAGGTTTCCTTTCTTGGTAGTTTATACTCTTTTCTCTTGAGGTTCTCTTCTAGTTTTTGCCATTGAGGACATCTAGACTTAATTGGTATTCTCTAATGCCATCCTCTCATGCTTACCTTTACTCTTGAAAACTTACATGTACTTCTTTTATACCTTGTCTTCATTCTCCTTTTTTCCTAGTATCCATCTATTTCTTTTTGGTGGAATTCACATCATCTTTGTTTCAAGATCTCTTGGTCATCCTACAAGAGGTTTGCTTAACCTTCTCATGGCTTTTTGGTCGTTACTCCTGTCTCAGCCATTGATCTCTTTAAGGCTTTCCTTCATGCTTATTTCCAAAATGTTTTTAGCCTTTCCACCTCTCCCTTCTTTACTGGAGTATTGACCTTCACAAGGGTCTATTCATTAACTGCTTCAATCTTTTTATTCTCCTTGTTAAATTATCTTGAGGCCATTGTCTCTTGAGTCTTCTTGTCCTTAATTTCCATCTTATTAACCTTTTTAGGGTGTAGTCCTCACTACTTCTCGGTCCATCTTAGGACGTCATTTATTCTCCTTGATTGTCCTATTGTTATTAGTTATTTCCTTCAACTAGATCCGTATGAAATTCCTATTTGGCTTCTCTACTCTTCGAGAGTAGGTCACACCTCGCCCTCCATGTACGTCCTTAACCACCTATGTCTTTTAATGAGGTTCCTTATTTCAGTTCAATCCTCTTATGGTTCATTTGTCGATTACTTAGTTTAGGAATTTCTCTTTCCAATGGTCCCACTTCCTATCTTTATCCTTCTGTGTTTCACGTTCAACCTCTCTAACACTTCTTGAAAGCTTTTTGTTCATTCTTTTCTTACACCTTTCAGACATTAGTACATTTATTCATCCTTGATTCTTCCCTGTCCTCCAATTCCTTTTTATACCTTATCCTTCCTTAGAGAAACTCCTTATTATTGTTGAGTTCCTAATAATTTGTGTCCTACCCATTACCGACTCTTTCAAGGGGACTTGTATATTCCTCTGGTTTTCTTCCTATCATACTTCTTTCTTATCTCCCCTCTCCTTGTCTTATCCCAAAGTGACTTAGCATCTTCTGTGCTCCTATTTCTTCCTTACTTTCCTCCTTGTCAACTTTCATTTCCCTAGTTTCCCTTGGGGCAGTCTAATCCTTCTTGGTTTCCTTACTTTTATCTATAAGACCTTTCCTTAACTCCTTATAGTACTTAGACTTTCACTATTTCTATGTCCTTTGATGCTTGTTTCCCTTGCACCGGACTTCATGCTCTTCTTCTACCTTCCCTTAGTTAGGGTATGTCTTCCTTGGTGAACTCTAGGTAGACTCTTCTAGAATTTATTTCCAAGTCTTGTTGTCTTTTCCCCATTTTCTAGGTAGGGGAAAACTTGGCTACTTTAAAAGTTTAGGTTAACTAGAGGTGGCCCATATTTTTTCTTCCTTAGGTGATCTTTTCTCTACCCACTACTTCGATCCTTATTGGTATACCTTCATTTTTGTTAATTATTCTTATCATTATCAAGGAAGCGAATTTTTAATCAAGGAAAAACTAAATTTTTATTCATTCCAAGAGATGGTTTCTTACTGTACTCGGCTTATTTACAGGAAATTTTCCATTCTCTAGTCCCTTGGAGTCGTAGGTCGGGAGTTAGCCTTGGAACGGTTGCAGGATTTATGGTATGATGGCTCTGAGGAATTGGTTGAGGTCCACCCATATTCCCTTGTGTGACAAACTTCATGTATGGTTTCCAGTCCGTACCATCTTAACACCTCTACTTCACATTCATATGTCCACTTCATCCATTGGGAAGGATGGAAGCTGGAAGGTAAGTGGGGGTACTTGGTGGACTTTCATGAAGGTGGTATAGGCATCCCAATAGTTATCCCATGCCTCTTTCTTAGTGGGATTTCTCTCTAGTTGATGTGAGGCTGGAGGAGGTGTTGGGCTCCTTAGAGAAGGGACAGATTCTTCTTGTCTTGGAGGAGGATAAGTAATGCCTTACGGATCTAGTAAGGCTCCAACAAGTTTCCTATAATTCTCAACCATATCCTTGGGCACTCTCTTCTCTCTCTCCAAGAATCATTGAACAACCACTTCCCTAGGGGTAGGCATCTTTTTCAAGGCCAAGTGTGGAGGATTGGATTTCGCGACAAACTTTCTAGGGACTCTCCTTCCTACACGGTAATTAAGTTTTTATTAGTGTCAGGGCATAATATTGATAATGCTTCAAGGGAACTAGGCTCTAATACCACTCAAGTTGTCATGTCCCGACCTGGTTTGGTCGGATCCCCGTGATCAACCCACTGCTCCTCTTAATTAAAGAAAGGGGGAAACCCCTCTTAAACCAAGCGAGCGACGGGTTGATCACGGGGATTTGACCAAATTAGTTCGGGGTGTGACAGGTGTAGCTCTAAAATTTAGAAATTTTGATGAGGGGAGGCAGAATTGATCTTACTGAGGCATGTAGGGGTGGTGTGGAGGGTCTTAGGCGGTCAAAGGTGGTTAATGTGGGTGGTGGAAGGGCTGGAAGGGGCAAGGTGGCATCGGGCAGGAGCTCGCTGCTTGGAGCTCCGAAACAACTTCACTGTGCAATTCTCTGTGCACTTCCCCGAGCGTCCTCTAGTTGTTCTGAGATGGTCTAGAGCTAGAGAACTATTCCCTAGTTCCAATGCCACCCTTTGAAGCTCCTTTGGTGGAGGTTATGCCCATTGTCAGAGCTTTGGTTTGCAACTCGCCGAAAAACTTACTCTTCTTCTTCGCTTGATTGTGGGATGCTGAGAACGAATGAGGGGGTGCTCTTTATATAGAGAGCTCGACAACTATTCAGGCTACCCATTGGTGTAAGACTCGGCCACTAGCGACCTGACTGAAGCATTTTTCGAGTTGCCGGAGAATCTAACTTTTTTGGCGACTCTCTCTCTCTTCTCTATTAGCGTCGGAAGGTTGAAGATGATGATGTGGCAATCATGCCACATGGTGCATTTTGATTAATCAGTTTTTTTGACATGGAGTGCTAGCTCAGCTGCTGCGTCAGTCATAGACCCGTTGACAGGACACATGGTAGCCTCTCATTGGCGGCTCGTGTCTGCATGGTGTACTAACAGGCACAAACGATCTGTTGACCGTACACGTGGCAACCTCCCATTGGCTACCGTGCATGCATGGCAGCTGGCGTGGCGCCAACTAGCTGTGGACCGTTGATTGTTGACCGGTCCGATTAGAGTGGGTTCGCTGTCTAAAATTCGAAAATCGACCAGTTCGGACTCGATTCGACCATTTTTCTAAATTTTAAAAATTTATAAATTCATTTTCAATCTAATGGTGGTCTCAATTTTCCAAATTGACAATTTTAAGCCACCTAGAAAAATGAATTTGTGCACCGGTTCACTATGGTTCCTACCGGTTTGGTCTGGTTCGGTTCTGGTTCACCCCGAACCAATTCGGTTCCATCATCAATTACAATTCCTGGTTCTTCCTTGTCATTTTTGTGAATTTTTTGTCACTTGGGATGGGAAATCAATGATCAGAAAAATCCAAGGAAGAACCGATTCATATTTGTACTTCAATAGAGATTGGCGGAATAAGGACCATACTCGAGGAAAATGGTGATAGGCTTGAATATTGCTTGTGTATATGTTTGGAATTCATTTTTGTGGACACTGCATACCGATATGGAGTAAGGGCATTGACAAGACACCTATTGAGATAGAGTCAACGTCAAGAAAAATTAGAAATGGAGGATAAGGGAAGATTTAATAATTGCTTCTAGATTTCTCGAGACACCCGGGTAATGTATGAGTAACGTCCCAATTACACCGGTACGAGATCAACTCGCATGTGTAAAGAGCATGTGCAAGGTTGTTGGTGGGATATTGCATTTTTCCCTCCATAGTTCAAAATGAACTATTTGATTTTTATTTGAACATAAATGACCATTTTACTCCTATTTGAGCAAAATTACAATTTTACCCCACATTTACAAAAAATTACGGTTTTACCCCTAAACTCCTAAAAATAACTTTAAATATCTTCATTTTTCTCAAAATCACTTCTAAGCCTCTTAGGGACATATTTCCACAAATTTCCCCATATTTTCAATTTGGCCCAAACTTTCCATAATTGCACTTTTGTCCCTAAACTTTGAAACTTAATCAAATAAACTTCTAAATTCACAAATCACTCCTAAATACTATCATTATACTACTAATGGCTCGTGGGAGTAGTGGAGGGTGGGGGGAGGGGTCTTACCTTAGCCAAGCATGACCGATTTTGGTCATTTTACAAAACTTGCCAAAATAGAGCTATTTTAGAAGTTACTAGAAATTCTCATTAGAGGTGGCTGGAGCCTAGGCGTTTTGTAGCCAAGGTCCACATGAAACTTTCTATGGGTTGGTCAAGATGTTGTTGGAGTTGGAAGACCCTTGACTAAATGTGATCATGCGAAACTCGACAGACCCTACAGTGGAAATCGACTCGTGCCGACCGATTTTCCCCTTGCAGTAGGTCGACCCATGTTATGGAGAGGTAGAGGGGAGGAAAACTGTGACAATGGCATCGGTGGCCACCAGAGTGGTGGTAGGAGGTGGCCAAATTTGGCCTCACAAGTACATCAGCGACAAACATAAATTATTACCTGAATTTGGGTCGGCAAAAATAGCCTTCATGCGACATTTTTTTGCCATTAACAAGTCAAAACATCCATAGAACTCAAGAGTAGTCCATCAACAGCATTTTGACATCAATATCACTACATTTGGTGATTAGACAAAAGAGAATTGATCATTCAATTGTGTGTGTGTGTGTGTGTGTGTGGGAGGGGGGATTAGGTTTCTAATATCAAGAATTCCGACTTTAGATAGAAAATTCGATATGTTCAAGTGGTAGTTAATCCAATTTACTTTGTAGGGGGACCGATAGTTTAGTTGTGAATTGATCTCTACAATTTGGTCTAAAATAGCCTTAATTAAAGTGATATTGGTAATTGTGTGTGACCACCATTTTTGTCTATGGTAAGGGGAGATCGCAGGTGACTTGGGTGAGTCGGGTTAACCTGACTTGGGTCTAACTAACCAGACGTCCTTTCATTTCCTTTTTGTTTTTGTAAAATAAATTACCATTTTTCCCCTTTTTGGGTCACCTTGGTAATTAAATATGAAATTCTAGCCCTATTTAGCCAAAAATCAGTTTTTTCAAATAAGCTCAATTTTTGTGCTCGAGAATTCGATCCCTAATTCGATCAAATCCCTATTCCCAACATCGAGTTTCCTTTCCAATTTTCAATATCGGGTTATGATCTTATTTGACTTTCCAAATCTCAACTCAGGTTCCATAATCAGTTCAGGGTTCCATTCTCAATTTAGGTTTTTTATTCTCGGTTCAAGATTCCATTCTTGGTTTCAGTTCTCATTCTTAGTTTGGGGTTCCATTTCCTACTTTATCTTCTTATTCTCAGTTTGGGATTCCATTCCCGGTTTAAACTTGATTTCTGATCCACTTGGGCTTAGCTTTGGTTCAGGAATTTCTAGTGTTACATGAATTGTAAAACCCGCCCTCTTAGATCAAGGAGGACCAACAAAATAACTGGCAAAATTCTTCATGTGAAAAACTGAGCCAATTAAGGGATAGAAAATAGTACAGAAGGGTTAACATGGGAAATTAAAAAATCCCAAGTGACCGAAATTTTACAAAAATCATGAGGAAAAACCATGAAGTGAATTGGATGAGAGAATTGGATCGGTTCGGGGTGAACCAGACCCGAACCAAACTGAACCGGAGTGAACCATAGTGAACCAGTTCAACAATTCATTTTTCTAGGTAGCTTAAAAATATCAAATTGGGAAACTAAGGCCACTATTAAATAGAAAATGAATTTCGACTAATTTAGAAAATTTTAATTTTTAGAAAACCAGTCGAATCAGGTCCGAACTGATCGATTTTCGAATTCGGGTCACCGAACCCGGTCAGACTGGTCAACGAACCAAACCTGTCAACGGTCCAGCCGGTCAGCAAATCAGACCAGTCAACAGTCAACGACACCCACTCAATAGCCACGTAAACACGAGCAACCAATTGGAGGTTGCCATATGTCTGGTCAATGGTTAGTGGATGACCCATCAGCTTGCCACATAGACACAAGCAACCAATGGGAGGCTGCCACGTGTCCGGTTAACCGGTCAGTGACTGACTCAACGATTGAGTTGGATCACCACATTAGAAAAACTAGCCAATCATAGTGCACCACGTGGCATGTTCACCACGTCATCGTCTTCAACCTCAGTCCGCTGATAGAAAAGCAGGAGTTTCTAGTGACTTGAAAATTCCTCCAGTCAGGTCAATGGTGAGCAGGACGGGGGCCGAGTCTCATGCCGGCTGGTAGCCTGAACAGTTGCCGAGCTCCCTATATAAATAGCACCCTCCCACTCGTCCTCCTCTCTTCTCAAACGCTCTCTGAAGACAAACTACTCAATTTCTGATGAAACTCCAATCAAGGCTCCAACGATGGGCAAATTTGCAACCATAGAAGCTCCGAAGGGTGGCATTAGAATTGGTGAGGAGTCCCCTAGCTCGAGAAGCCATCAAAGCGACCGGAGGGCAGCCGGAGAAGTGCTGAAGTGATAGCATAGTGAAGTTACTCCAGAGCCTAGAATAGTGAGCTCCCGACTGACCCAACCCTTTCGCCGCTAGAATTGACCACCTTCGACCGCCTGAGACCCTCTCCAACCCCTCACGGACCCTCGGTAAGCTCAATTTCACCTCTCCTCATTGAATTTTCTAAGTTTCAGAGCTCTATCTCCCCAAAACTTCTCTCTTCAAATTCCCACAGTGCAATAGCAAATTGTAGCAGGATTCAATCCTTGTAGGATCCCTCGATGAGCACTAGCTACCCCTTCCTCAAGCTTTGACCACCACCCTCCATCGATACGCTAAGCAAGCTTTCTCTCTCTACTATAAAGTTTTTTACGAAGCTCCAACGAAGCCCAAAACTCAACCAAATTTGGAAATTTGAAGTGTAGGACAATCAAAGGGAGCTGGAGAAGGCAAATAGTAGCAAGAAACAAAAAAAATTAAGGACTTGCATGTCGTCAATTAGATAAGGTAAGATTCGGGTGTTCAAATATCCAAATTGGGGAAGAAGAAGGGGGCAATTTGGGGATTTTTCAATAAAAGGGGGGCCTTTATGTAATTCTTCAAAACTTTGAAGGTCGAATGGCAAATTGATGAAATTGATGGTATTTTCATGAAATTCACTCCCAATTGAGGGCCAATTGGCAATTTTAAAAAGTTTAGGACCAAATTGCAATTTTGGGGAAATTAGGGACTAAATGGAAATTTTGGAAAATTGAGGGCCAATGGGTGATTTTGATAAAATTAAGGACCCAACAAGGATAATTGAAAATCCTAGGTGCTTAATTGAAACTAAGGGGCAATTAGGAACCTAACTGTAACAGTACAAACTTTAATGACCTAAATGCAATTAAGGCAGAGTAGGAGGCCCTATGCACAATTACTAGAAAATATGCAGCCTCTTAGTTAAAGCATCCTGATATGAATATTCATGTCATGTAGGAGCAAATTGTCCAAGTGTTGGCTCTAGGAAATGTGCCACAAAAGAAGGTTCCGCGGGATAACCCTGTCACAATTACAGGGTGAGTGGGAACCATATAACATCAATTCTGGTTGGGATGACGGTTCTCCTTAAAAACAAATTTTCTCGGAATTAGCCTCCCCTAACTGGGTGACTCTACTTAAAACATTTGGGAGCTAATTCTAGGGCTTAGGATCGGTATACAAGTGGGCCTAAGGCCAATGGACACGGGTATGGACCCATCCAAAATCAACATGTGATAAATACCTCTAAAAGATCCAATAAATGGGTAATTATGTGTGATACCCACCGAGTCAAGTCTGAGAAGATGGGTTTGTTAGGCCAAACCGCTGCTAAGCCGAAGCTAGGTCGTCGAACCTATTGGGCCAGCATGCGTGGGCCGAAGCCAAGCCAACATACTGTTGTATTGAAGGACCAAAGATAATGGCTATAAATGAAAAAGACTCTTGATTGTGCATGCACTGTGACCTGGTACGAGGTAGTGATGGATTCCAAGGGTTGTTGGATGACCTAGAGTGCATAAGGACAGTTTGGTGTCCAGTATGTCGAGAAGGTCGATGAGCTTCTTGCGCACTAAGACCAAGGCAGCAGGGGGAAGGAGGTCTTTTCCCACAAAGCGGACACCATGAAGTGATTAGGGTTTGAGGGTCAGACAAGCAAGGTCTACTCAAACCTCAGGTAGAGGCAGTTAACCTCTATTAGGGTGGATGGTAAAGGCACTCCAGTCCATAAGTGGAACGGTCGGGGACCGTTCTGCGAACGTGTGATCCCCCTCCTATGATAGGAGGGCGGTTGATGCGTGAATGATATGTGGATAATGACTAATGGATGAAGTAATAAAATAAGTCAATCATTGTAGATGTTTCCCTCACTAAGTATATGTACCTATATATTCATTCCCCTCCTCTCACCCTTTCCGGACTAGTATCAAGATGGAAAGCTCCAGGACAAGTTCGGACCCTCAAGGTACGTTCCCTATCCCAAATCATAATAGGGGAATGAACGTAGGCACACCTTTACCTTCCCTGTATCATTAAGGTAGGAATACCCGAATGATGCATGGAAGGGTGGCGGGTTGATCACGGGACCGACCAAATCGGGTTGGTGCGTGACATGAATAGTCAAGTAAAGGTTGTAAAGAACCCTGGTCGGTGTAATAGAACTCACCTTCTATAAACTCACTCATAATTTTATCTAGAACTTGTTCGTCTCATGGGTTTTTCCACATGTCTTGAATTGAGTAAATATCGTGTATAACTTGTAGCAATTGAATTACAATAACCAAATAATATTGAAGAAATCAAACTTTGTTCTCCACGGTAATTCTAGTACCCATCCGTAATTTTCTAAAAATTACGATTTTTCCACTTATGCCAGGTTCGCTCGTTTACGTGTCGATGAACTCGTTTATACGACCATTTTCCACAATATTTGAAATTTCTCTATTTTCCCATTATTTAACCATATTTATTCTAATATCCAATACATTTCAAGTATTTCACTAAACCTTTAACTTTTCACTTTTACATTTTAGTTGTTAAACATTCTAAAAATTACAATATTACCCCTATTATTTCTACTTATCCATTTTGAAACCCTAATCTCTTACACATATTTATTTTAGATACCCTAACTTCCTATAAGTTCATATGGGTCCTCAAACTCTTAAAAATTACATTTTTTGGCCCATACTCTATAATATTTATCATTTTGCCCCTAAACGTTTTCAAAAGTTTAATTTAGGTTCCTAGTATCTTTCATGTCACACCCCGACCCGGTTTGGTCGGACCCCCATGATCAACCCGCCACTCCCTTAGTTTAATAGGGGTTTCCCCCTTCTTTTAATCAAGAGAAACCAGGTGTAATTCAAACCTTATTCCCTGAAATAGCATAAATAAATAAACATGCAAGCTTAAAGTGACATTAAGCATACCTGACGGAGGGTACATCCTCGTGTTTTCTTTGGTCATATTTCCTTACTCTTGAAAAGGGGTATAAAAGAGGGGGTGAGTTCTACGACTTAGTGAGTGGGTGTTGGGAGTGAAATTTTCAAGATAAATAGTTTTAGCTAAATTGTGCCAAGGTTGTTATTTTCTTTAAAAGAAGTCATCTTCAAATTCGGCTTTCAAAGTATTTTTCCCATTTCCATATTAGGTGTATTTAGCAGACAACATATGCCCTTCATCAGGAAGGGAATACCCATTCGCAAGTGTAGCCCGTCCACTACACCCACGTGTGGTTCAGAGCATCTTTATCGACCACCAATTTTACCCTGGGTCTAAGTGGATGTTTCGACATCCAACCCTCAGACCCGAATACCACTCTGTGACCTTATGAGGATAGAGACCTCATCCCTACCCCACCCCGGTCTCATGCACAAGAGGCTACTCCGAGCTTCCCAACTGACTGGCATGACGAACTAGCCTTATTTCCACCATGTTGTCCAGTAGCCCTTAGGGCTCATCACTATCCCTCTTGGGCATCTTGATGATCTTGTACCATAACTGCATGCACAAAACAATAGTTTTCACATATAGCCACTTATCTTTTATACCATTGATCCAACGACCCCGACCTGCAGCTGTTTGTCTAGGCTGGTCCATCGACCTAGCCCTGATGCATTGTCGCTAGTCCATCAAGTACTGTCGGTCCTAACTTGGTACCATGGCAAAATCACACAACCAGTTCATTAGAAATTTCATGGCTTTCTCATTTCAAGTTTGTTTACGAGCTTCTACTCGTGACCACTGGCTTGGGCACACTGCACATGATTTTCCAAAATTGGGCATTTAGCCCCACAAGTTCAAAAATTGAGACATCTGGCCTATCTTAGCTGGTCTAGCTCTTGTAAAGAAGGTCTACCAAATAGTTTAAGCATTTGGCACATAGTCAGGGGAGAACACTTCTAACAAAAAAATATTTTCACTTCATCTCACCAACCGGGTGTGATGATATCTCCACTTACAACCAACAAGCGGGTTTCTCCTTCCTTTAAGGAAGTCCATCATACCATCCAGGTATGATTTTCCTCTACTTACAATCGGTAAGTAGGTTTTAGCCTAAATTGCCCATCACCCCATCCAGGTATGTTGTTAAAATCCCACTTACAAGTGGTTTTTCATTTCTAAAGTGCTCACCATCCCAACCGGGTATGATGTAAATATGCCCACTCACCCGATAACCGTGACGTGTTCATCCTCGGTTGTTTTTTCCAAGACTGCGTGAGCTTGCTCTTGTTTGCATTCTGGTCACACTTGTCCCTATATGATTTGGACAGCGTTATCACTTACAGTTTGGCATAAAAGCCTAGGCTAACAATTTATCAATAAATTGCACTTAGCTCCCTAAAGTTTATTTTTCTTAACTTTAGGTCCCTAATGCCAATTTTTCCCAATTTGAGTCACAAGATTTCCAAAATTTCCCTTTTGAGACGTCAATTTACTCAAAATTGTATAAGGGGCTTAAGTTTTCCAAATTTACAATTTGGTCCCTAACTTTTTAAAATTTTACCATTTTGCCCCTACTTTCCAAAAATGGCAATTTGACCCCAAATGTTTCAAAAATTGACCAATTGGTCCTCTAATATCTTTTTCATGGCCAATTGGCATTCAATTTTGGGAAATTGCAAAGAGGTCCCTAAATTTTTTGAAATCCCCAATTTTCCCTAAAAATTTCCTTCATTTTCCCTTTTTAAACTGACCGAATTTGATTTCTTCAAATTGGCCATTCAATCGAGGTTAATTGTTCAATTGGAGGTATAAATCAGTTCACACACTTCCATACGATTAAATTGAGCTTTGAATCGCATGAATTGATCCAAAACAAGCTCAAACGGAGCTTCACCGGAAAATCGTTCGTAGAGAGAGAAAGCTCCGAAAGCTTACCATCGGAGGTGCAGCGGTCCGAGCTCTCTATCTAGGAAGGTAGCTCTCGTCCTGATGTTCCTCCTCATATCAAGAATTGCTACAATTAACATCAAATTGAGGGAGAATTTTATCAGTGAAATTTTATACTTTCTCTTTCTAACTCCGATCGTAAATGATAGAGTAGTGTCGAATTGGCTAACCTTTCAGCTCTGTTGTGGTCGTGTGAGAGTTGTGGGGGTGTCGGGAAGCTTGGTTTGGCCGAAGGAGGGCTGAATTTGGCTGAATTCAGCTCAACCAAAATAGGGAGCTTCGGTCCTTTAGAGCTGCTTCACTGTTTGATTTCGCCGGCGCTTTTCCTACAGTCCTCAGGTCGAAAGGGGGTTGCTGTCAGGTAGCTGACTTTCCCTGGAGTCTAAAGAACCCAACCTCGCCTTCTAAGGCTGAGAAAAATTCCTATATTAGAGCTCTGGTTCGAGCTTCGCCTGAAACTAGAGTAGTTGAGAGAGAATGGAGATTTGAGGTGTGTGGAGAATGAATGGAGATGAGCTCTCTATATTGGGAGCTCAGGGACCCTCTGCCCGACCACTTTCCATTTTGGTCGAGCTTATCCTCGCCCTGAAATGGCCTGGTCATAGCAATTTAAGCTTCGTCAGCATTATCTGATTATGCATTGAATGAACAGTGTTGTCATTTGGAGGAAGAAGTTGACATTGTTCCAAACCGAACCGGTCCGATTGGGTTCAATGCATAAATCATCCAGTTCATGCCCAATTTGACCGGTTTTCTCAAAATTAAAATTTCTAAATTCATTCTCCATCTAATGGTGGCTTCAATTTTAAGCCACCAAGAAAAATAAATTTATGGACCGGTTCAAGTATGGTTCAATCCGATTCACCCCAAACCAATCTAGTTTTCTCTTCCCAATTATCCCAAGGTTCTTTTCCATGCTTTTTATCACTCTTTGAGTCACTTGGGGTTTGTTAATTCCCCGTTTTATCCTTCCTCTATTGGTTAAGGTTCATGAACCGGCTTGATTTTTCTCTCTTGAGTTGACCGGTTCTTTCCCAGCTTTTCCAATCTTTAAAGGACGGGGTTTACATTTCAAGCTACCACTTTGGGCTCCTAAGTTTTTTCAAACTTTATTTCAAGTATCTAAACTTCTACTAAGTCTCATTTGGGTTCCCATTTCTTAGAAATTTTGTTTTGACTCCCATACTTTTTAAAAATTATATTTTAGTCCCTAAACTTTCTCTTTCCTTAAAACAACTCCATAAACTCTCCAAAAATGCTTTATGAGTCCCTCCTCTTATTCCATGTGTCCCTAGGATCACTTTTCAACCAACCTTTGTTGAAACAATGTCATTTTAGTCAAGATCGGGCCCTCACCGGAAAATTGACAAAGGTAAAAAAAATGATAGGAACTCATAGGGGATGGTGAGTTAGTCGTTGATGTGGGTGGGGTTGGAAAGTTGACCCTCTTGTGTGTTTGTGAGCTCTTGAACTACCTCAAATGGTTGTATTGATCGCATGAAAAACACGATTTACATTGGATGTTTAAAACATGGGTGTCAACAGAGCTTCAAAGAATTTTTACAGATGTGTTTACTTTTAGCTTAAACAACATGGTGTTAGCTAGATGAGACTAGAATGAGTCTCCAAAATTATTTTAGGTCGTGGTTGGTTATCGGTGTAGGCTCGAGAAGGCACTACTCTATTTTTTTACTAATGGAGTAGTGTTACTATTTGATTACACTGGTACTAGTAGGAGGCACATTGGTATCGAGGAGAATTCAATTTAAAAGTTAACTTACATGTGGTTCTAACGCCACTAGAATCACCAAGTTTGGTGGTCGGAATCAGAAGTTATCGTCTCTAGAAGTGAGGTCACCATCAAACCGAGTAAGTTAGCTTTTAGAGAGAATTCTGATAATTGACCGATGGGAATGGACCAGTGCTTATATAGTTAGCTAGGGGATCAATGGTTTATCACCACGTGTATATAGCTAGTAAGATAAATCCACATATAACTCACTTTTTATTTAATTATACTTGGGGGCAGTATACCGAATATTGTGCAAAATCATGTCAATTTCTAAGTTTCGGATTGGATCCAGATCTTTGAGTCGGGTAGAGACGATGGATATGTGTACATGTGGGTGCGCCTGACATATACGACATTTGGTTTGCATTATAACGAACTAGTTTTCGGTGAATAAATCAGCCAATTCGCTTGATTTTGATAGTTTGTTGATCGATTTTCCTCTAATTTAACTAGTTATTATCCCAATTTATTTTTATAAAAATTACTTGGTCAATTCTCTATATATTGTACTCAATAATTTTTATTTTCTAATTTATCTAGACTTTTTCTAAAAATTAGGAGATTTTACTACTTCTACTTGATTTAATTAATTTTTGTCATTTTTTTGTTGATACACCCTTAATTCGACTAGTTTTTTATCCCAATTATTTTTATAAAAATTATTTGTCTTATTTCATATTTATTTGACTCGGTAATGTTATTTTTCTATTTATATACTCTCTCCAAAAAATAGGGAATTTTGTAACTCAAACCCAATAAATACTAATTCAAACGGATTTTTAATCAAACTTTTACCAATTTTTAAATTCCGATATAATGGGATTCTTAAGGTAATTCCATTTGTTTTGTTATAATTTTGCAATTTAAAATATAAGTAAAAAAATATAATTTTTTTTATTCTTATACAACAATAGTGATATATATAATGTGAATAATTTATTATAATTAATTTTTTTTATTTGTATATAAAATAGTTATTTTAGTGAAGTAAAACCATTTATTTAAATTAAATAATTTAAAGTAATTATCTAATATACTATAATTTAACAACTAACAAGTTTGGTAACATCTATATTTCTATAATTAAAAAAACTAATTTTACATACAATTCATTTTATTTTAAACAATATCAATTTATATACAATAAATAATTTATTATAAATAAAACTTTTTAATTTTATATATATTACATAAAATAATTTATTATAATTATGTATAATATATCAACTTATTATATAAAAAATTATAATTTATATATTTATGTACAATAATATTAATATATGTTGCGGACACGTGTGTATTGAGTGGGACCCAGAGTTGAGTCTGGCATATATGGTAACTTGTGGGTTAATTTTTATAATAATTGGATATTATTTTATATGATGTTGAAAATTTTTTATTACGCATTTTAATATTTAATTAATAATATTAGTAAAAAAAATACCATTTATATAGAAACCTCAATGGACACAATAAGTAAAATTTATTATATGTCACCTATTTTATAAAAATAATATATTACTTATTAAATTTAAACTAATAAAATTATGAAATATAAATAATTATATATATGTGAGCAATAATATAAGAATATTTTAATGACTAGAGTGTGTGCCCCACACCACGACATTTTCACGCGCATTAGTTTTGACGGCCACCTCTACGGTTACGTCCGTGGCCCTTCAGCCTTTTCCTCTGCAAAAACTCTGCAGAAGCTCAAAAACCCTCCGGCGGCTCCACTCCTTTGTCCCCTGAGGTCATCAGCGGCTTCAGCGCCGTCACCGATGGGATCCTCTACGGCCGGATCGTCCTTAACTCATCTGCAGCTCCGATTTGTGTGCAAGTCCTCCTCGATGGTCCATGGCCACAGGCCGGGAACGGTCTCTCTGCCCCCAGCCCCGTGTGGGACACGGCGCATTTTTGCTTCATCGGCGGCCTCTCTTCCCGACGATGATGGTAGAAAAAAGAGTATGAAAGCTCGGGCTTTGGAGCTTAACAGAGTGCTAGACGAGTCCGCGTACGAGCCGAGCGCCAAGGACATGCACTCGCTTCCGAGTATGGAGATTCCTGCCTCCTTGATCATCCATTTCATAGATGCTGTTAGATTATTTCCATAGACATGCGATTTGATTTCAATCGAGATTTGGCTTATGAGTATGGTTTGCTCTTCTTCCTCCCGTTTCGTTATTACTTGTTAGTACTTAGTAACCGTAGATTTCTCAATTTTTGTGGCATAGAGCCTCTCTCTTCAGCTGACTACACCAATTTGATCTCTGATGGACCTCGCCTTCGAGTTGCCTACCAGGTATACTTACTGCTCAGGTTTCACGTATGAAGTTGTTTATTTATGGGAAAGTAAGTGTAATAAATGAATCCCCTTGTGGATATATGCTGATAAATGATAATGATTTTATGAAAATAGGGCGTCCCAGGCGCATACAGTGAGGCAGCAGCAGAAAAAGCATATCCAAACTGTGAACCAGTGCCATGCGAGCAGTTTGATACTGCATTCGAGGTAATCGTATAATAATAGCTGACTCAAGGAATTTATAGTCATTC
The DNA here is from genome assembly GCA_030064425.1 of Trapa bicornis. Taxonomy (NCBI): domain Eukaryota; kingdom Viridiplantae; phylum Streptophyta; class Magnoliopsida; order Myrtales; family Lythraceae; genus Trapa; species Trapa bicornis. The sequence goes on along the minus strand of CM057758.1, from coordinate 17,536,825 downwards.
TTTCAGCATACATTTGCTTTTATTTTAAAACCCTCTTTTCCCTTTTAAATAATGTTCTATACATGGAACCATCAGAAAGATTGTCTATTGTTTATTCAGCTGTATTGATTGTGAAAGCTACCCGTTGCCTAATAATATAAACGTGGGTATTTGTTTATTTCTGTTTTTGGGAATATGGGTACATTTAAGATGATATTTATTGATGAAAGTCCAATTATATTTTGCCAGAAACTTCAATTTGTTAACAGTCCTACTTGGATAGATACTTCTTTATCAAGAGACAGTTTCTTATCAAAGAATTCAATTCATAGCGCACTGTGTGAATGGAAAGGTGAAACATACACGATAATTGACCTATTGCTGCATTGATTTGTGATTCAGTAACATAAAGGATTCCAATCTTGTAAGTTGTTGAATGAGCATAGTCTTCTTACTGGGGGAGTGGAAGGACTGGGTTTTGTAGGATAGCTCTTTTCTTTAGTATGGACAGACTGGTAACCCTCACCTTGTATTCTTTCTTTCTTTCTCTGTAGTCTGTTGAAAGATGGCTTGTTGACAGAGCAGTTCTACCAATAGAGAATTCCTTAGGTGGCAGCATTCACAGAAATTATGATCTTTTACTTCGCCATAACTTGCATATAGTTGGGGAAGTGAAGCTTGCTGTAAGACATTGCTTACTAGCAAATCATGGTCTGAAAGTTGAAGATCTCACTCGAGTTCTTAGCCATCCACAGGTATGGGGTACACCACTTGATTCAATTCTTGTTTTTCCAGGAAAACTACCATAATCATTTATTAATTTCCAGGCTCTTGCTCAGTGCGAACATACATTAACAAAGTTAGGATTAGTCAGAGAATCAGTGGATGATACTGCTGGTGCTGCACAGGTGAGCATTATTTTTCTTATAATCCATCATTTTTTTCTAATTGGACTTTCTACAAATTATGCTGAACAAGGCACCCTTTTTGTGCTAGCATTGATCCTTGCTAGTTTGCATATCTGAATATGTACCTTTTATATGCAGCTCTACTACTATGTCATTTGTAGCAACATTATCTGTTCATTTTTCTTCTATTACTAAGTTGGAATTTATGTGGAGTCTTGTCAATTTTGTTCTGGTAGTATTAAGGTTGCTGAAATTTACCATTTGCTACCTGTTTAATTCAAATGTCAATATTTTGATAAGGTTTATTTGAATAGGTTCTTTTGATATCATTGTCCAATTGAAACTAAATCTCAACTTATAGCTTTTCAAAGCATGTGTAAGTGTCAGTTCATCCCATTCTTTCATGAAGCATTGAAATTTTTATTCTATTTCTGAATAAATATTGATAAATATTGATACCTTTTCAATTCTTCTTTATCCAATACTTTGACTGAATGAAAAATTTTATGGTAGCATGTTGCTTTCCACAAATTGAAAGATACAGGAGCTGTTGCCAGCACTACTGCTGCAAAAATCTACAATTTAAATATTCTAGCTGAAGATATTCAGGTTTCATCTTTAAATTGATCAATTACTTGATTTTGTTAATTCAAATGAATTGTGTTGGCTTAGTTGGACGCCTTATTCATTTATAGGATGATTCTGATAACGTTACACGATTCCTGATGCTGGCAAGGGAACCCATTATTCCAGGCACGGAGAGGCCCTTTAAGGTTAGCTCTTTTGACATGTACAGAAATTGACTTATGCTGGATTGTGCAGTATGTTCCTAGCTTGTTATCCCAGCTGAAAATTTCCTCTTTCAGACAAGTATAGTTTTCTCTCTTGAGGAGGGTCCAGGAGTGCTCTTCAAGGCTCTTGCAGTTTTTGCTCTGCGGCAAATTAATCTTACTAAAGTCAGTTCACTACTTTTCAAATGCATGCATGTTTTCTCCACGCTTAATGACTTGGTTTACATGCTTGTACAGATAGAAAGTCGACCTCTGAGGAGGAGAAATTTGCGCCTATCAGATGATAACAACAATGGAACCCCAAGGTGATTTCTATATTTCAACCTGCAATTATTCTCTGGATGCAGATGTATCTTTCTGGATGATCTAACTTTGTCGTTCTTCTGCTTTCGTTCTTTTCCAGATTCTTTGATTATCTTTTCTACGTGGATTTTGAAGCATCCATGGCTGACAAAAATGCTCAGAATGCTCTGGGGCATCTGAATGTCCGTACTCTTTCAGCATCAAACATCTCAATTAATCAATTTACTTGCTGCATTTTGAAATGGCTACCTTCGCTTGGCAGGAGTTCGCCACATTCTTAAGGGTCCTAGGGAGCTATCCTGTAGACACTAGCATGATCTGAGCCAGCCTCACAGATGGTAATAACTTGTCAAATAAAAGTTGCTTTGATGCCATACATCCTGCAGATAGCTTGAAAAACTGGAACATGACATAATTTTCGCAAGCTAATATTGTAATCTGTTTTGTGACATTCTGGTATTTCAACCCTCATGTGTGGGTATGAAAGGCTAGCTTACTTCTCTGGTTTCCCGTTTGCAGGCTAATGGAACTACTCAAGGGAGATAGATGCGAGTGTGCTACTCAAAATTCCCCCTTTTTAATTTCATTGAACTCTCTTGGTATAGTTTCTCTCATTCTTTGACTAATAAGAATTGTTCCCTTCTATTTTACTTTTTCATCTTTTTTTCTTACTCCATAAAAATTATTTATTTATATTATTTTATACCAATTTCATTAAATTTAAATAGGTTAAATTACAGTATTATGCCAAATATGTCAAAGTTTTAAAAGTTTACATTTTAGTGTCAAACATTTGGTGCCAATTTTAACTTCTATTTAAGAAGCATATGGAGTTGAACTTAACCACGTTACAATAATGAATTTAGTTAAAAATATGATTTAGTTTAGTTGACAATCTAATACTTACTATCAATTTATATCTTAATTTATATATATAAATATTTTATTAACTAAAATTATTTATATATATTTTTAAAAATATATATTATATATAATTTTTACTTAAAAAATTATATATAATTAAAATTTTGTTTAATTAATTTGAATTAATAAATTAAATATTTCATACAAATATAATATAAAATCATATATAGAGTTATTTATATAAAATATAATATAAAATCATATAAGACTCGATTCACTTCTGTTGGCGTCAAATTGACTTCATCAGAATCATGTTGAATTATATAAAAATATATATAATCTAAATTTTAATTAATTTGATCATCTCCTTCATGGTGCCACATGCCTTGTGTTTGTCATGTTTTACTACACTTGTACTTTGACAGTAAATGGCTGCTAAAATTCGTGATTTCCATTGTTTTTGTTGAAATAAAAAAAAACATGCACGTATTGCTAATCTACTCTTGGAGCTTCCATGAAGTGTGAATCCAATGAACTCTTTGTCTTCCAACGTTATTTTTCAACTCGAGATTCACATGGTTGCTAACATCACCACTATTAACCTCTCTCAAAGTTTCCCACCCTTGAAAATACCTCAGCCAAGTTTAGTTTCGTGCAAGATTGCCTCCGCAACACTTGTCGGTTGCATGCCATGTTTTCCACTACAGAAATAAGTGGAGATTGTGCTGAGACATACTAGTGCAGATTGTGTGGAATTCTAACTCGTAAAACACCTAAATGATTCCATCCATGTCCTGGTTCTCTATATGCTCTATTTTTAGCAGAATTTTTTTAGTAACTGAATAGTCTTTTTAAGCAAAATTGTATTCCAACATAAGTTTTTTAAAACATGTGATATTCAAAAGAACTCCTCGACCATTTCACCTAGTTTGCACTGCTCTATTTTTTTTTAAATTGAAAGTATTCGGGAATTAGATAAAACGATCATTTTAGTTAGTAAAAGATTGAAAAGATATTGATACAGTGATATTTTGAGGTTAATCACTTATTTGAGAAGATTACTTATTTGAGAAGAATTATAACATTTACATCCTAATTTGCAAATTTTAAAAAATTTGCAAATATGAGAAACCAATTTTGAAATGTCGAAATGGAGAGTATTGAAAGCTGAAATTATGTGATTTTAAAATTAAATTGTAATTTAAAAAATATAAATTTACATGTAATTTTTAAAAGTTTAAGAATTAAAATGTAAATTATGAAAAATATGGATATATTTCAAAAATAAGAAAGGATTAAATTTAAGTTTTGGATAATAGAATTACTTTGTAAAAATAATACTTTGTGTATATCAAGAATTTTGGAAGTTTAGTAATATATGTAAATTCTAGAAAATTTAGGTTAATTCACGTGAATATGGTTAATGATAAGGGTTTACTGGGAATTACTAACATTTTAAATTCTTAAAATACTAAATTATGGAAATGAGAGAAATTTTAAAAAATGGTATATATAGATACAGATACAACATATATATTCAAATAATTTATAATTATATAAATTATAATATAGGTAGAACTAGTTGACTTATTAGTGTAGTTCAAGGGAGTGTAATTTAAGAGAGGTAAAAAGTTCAGATTTATTAATATCAAGTCAAATTGTATTTTATTGATGTCATTTTAAAAAATGTGACTAATTTTAATATTGTGATAAATGTGATTTATTTTTTAAAAAGGTTTTTTTTAGATAATAGGTACATTTTTCCTATAATGAAAATATTTTATCAATCATGGTATAATATTTTCATATATGTGACTTTTAATTTTAAAATGTCGTATTTAATTTGATTTTGGGCTATAATACAAAGTCTCACGTATCTAGTAATAATATTATATTTTTCTCGAAACTAAAATGGTGTGTAAATTAAATTGTAAAATTGATAAGATGGAATATTAATAATATAAAATATATATAATAATTTTTCTAAAAATTTAAAACTTACTTTAATAATTAAATGGTATATAAACCGTGTATAAAAACTAAAAAAGTAATCATAACTGACAAAAAATAAAAACATTCTTTTTTGGCATTTGAAATAGATTGAATTTGGTGAGTTATTTATATGATTTATACCTTCACATAAATCTTGTTTTCACTTCAAACTTGTTTTAAATGATAGTGAAAATCAGAACTCAATTAATGAGATTACTAAGGTGAAAATTTTAATTTTCTCAATTTTACTCTCTATATTACTCTCTACTTACATATCTAACATCAGAAATTTATAGCTTTTTATTACATAAAATTTGTTGATTCTTATATTTTACCAATCTTTGACTTTTAACTCTTAAGGTATCAATTTCGCAATTAGAGTTCCAAATTACCACGTATGTATACTATGGGATATTATACCACATAAATCAAATATGGGGTCGTCATATCTTCTAGGATTCTCACACGAGAACATGTGACCACGAGTGCATAATATTATACATATTCACTCATACAATACTGTAAAAGTTTGATATCGTAGAGATGTGTAGATAATATACTCATATTATTTGTATACATTACTTGTTATCGTTATTCCCACCACAAGTATATATATAATTTAGCGATTTCAGGACTCACTCCACATCCATATACTTAGACTTCGTCACAAATTTCAGGTGATATAGCGTTATCCATCACTTTCAATATAACAAGATATCGACGAATAAATGTGATGTAACTTTTCTCATATAATATATACATATTCATCGAGCCTACTTCAATAAATACTTAGTTTAATAAGCATACTAAAAGTAATTTCCTTAAAATTAAATTTACTAACGGATCGAATAAGCATACTAAAAGTGATTTCCTTGAAATTAAATTTACTAACTCGTAACAATGAGTAAGAAATTTCTCCCCTTATAAGTCATATAAAAATTAGTACACTCATATTTTTTATAATATTATATAACTTTTTAAACATTACACATGAGCCTTATTCCATTTTACTTTTAAAATAATATAATATATATAGAATTTAACCTATTTTTTCATATAAAATATATTTTAATATAGTTTATTTTAACATTTTTTTTATAAAATTTTTTAACTTAATAAATTACTTATAAACTCATTGTACGATCCATCTAACCACTATGATAGGTACTTTCATCATAGTAAAAACTAGAGTTAACAAGGTTTCTAATAAAATACTTATAAAACGTAGTAAAATTTTAAAAAATTTCTTTTAAAGTTCTTATAGGACCCTACAAAATAGTTTATCAAAATATCCTGATAACAATAGTAACATTATAAAACATAAACCCCTTCATAAGTAAGGTACGAGGTTACATTAGGCGAATGTGTGCATCAGGAAAATTATTCCTTTCACTGTCTAGCACCTTCCTGACTTAGCCTACAATATGTTTAGGGGAGGGGTGAGCTCACAACTTAGTGAATGAGACACTTGTGTCACTACATGGCTTATAACCCAGATAATTCCCATAAACCACTTAACATAATCTTATATTTCATTACTCGTACTTAATATTCCGAGTCCCGTGATTTACTTTGTCACTAGAGACACCGATCTTGGGTCATCCAACTCGTACTCTATACTGCAGTTGGGTTATCCTTGGTCTCCCCCTTTGGTTTTATATAACCAGCAGTACGTCACGACAACATGCATACACCGAAAACACATGTCCCCCAAACAAGGGATGACCTACACTTGACCGACACTTCTGGGCTACTCACGTCCTATGCCTCATCTAGGGCTAATAAGACCCTAAATACAATAAAACACCCCAGAGTGTACCACTGTATGTACGATACATGTTCGAGAAATTGGAGTGTGAGAGTCACACAAACATTCTACCACAACTGTTACTTCTTGGATATTGTCTCGCAGCTCGGTGTCTCAGCACCTAGGGTCATAACCTCATCACCGCCACTTGCCTGCACAAAATGGGATACTCAAGCTCCAAACATATATCATGCCCGCAATATACCGCTCAATAAATAATACCAGTCCGAGAAACTGGAGTGTGGGAAGTGTGCGAACACTCTACCACAACCGGTACTCCTCGAGTATCATCTCGAAACTGGGTGTCTCAGCACTCGGGGTCATGGCTGCCTTATCGCCACTCGCTGGCGCATACTCCTCACACATGTTACTCAATTCTACAGTTGTCTCATAGTAGCAATGTACTAGTATAGTACCCGTATATCAATTGGGTGTCCCGAGAAACATGAAAGATTACACAAAAACTCCTCGAACTTTCCATTTTCTCTCGGGAGATGACATAACCTCCTCAGGCATCCATCTATTACCTACACTCTCCTGTACCGGTATTTATAACAAGAATAACATGACTCATGGTCATACTTGTAAACCCCATCCTTTAAAGGTAAGAAAATCGGGAAAAAGAACCGGTCAATTTAAAAAAGAAAATCGAGCCGGTTCATGAACCTTAATCGATAGAGAAAGGACAAAATATGAAATCAACAAATGCCAAGTGACTCAAAGAGCCATAAAAATCATGGAAAAGAACATTGGGACAAATGGGAAAAGAAAACCAAACCAGTTCAAGGTGGACCAGACATGAACTGGATTGAACCGGTTTGATTCATACTTGAACTGGTTGCTAAATTTATTTTTCTAGTTGGCTTAAAATATTCAAATAAGAGAATTGAAGCTACATTAGATGGAGAAGGAATTTAGATAAATTTAAAAAATTTTAATTTTGAGAAAATCGGTCGAATCGGGACTGAACTGGCCGATTTACGCATTGAACCCGATCGGACTGGTTTAGTTCGGTTTGGAACACTATCATCTTCTTCCTCTAGATGATAGCACTGTGCATTCAATGCAGAAAATGGATAACGCCAATGAGGGAATATCGGCTCCAATTAGGCCGTTTCAAGATGAGGATAAGCTCGACCAAAAAAGAAAGTTGTTGAGCAAAGGGTCCCCGAGCTCCCTATATAAAGAGCTACTCCCCATTTATGCTCCACACACCTAAAATCTCCATTCTCTCTCAACTGCTCTATTTTCTAGCGAAGCTCGAACAAGAGCTCCGATATAGCCCTTTTTCTCAACCTTAGAAGGCAAGGTCGTGTCCTACAGACTTCAGGGGAAGTCAACTACTTGATAGCATCCTCCTTTCGACACGAGGACCGTTGGAGAAGTGCTTACGGAATCAAACAATGAAGTAGCTCCGACGGACTGAAGGTGGTCCTGTTTTAGCCGAGCGGAATTCGGTCAAGTTCAGCCCTCCCCTACCAAACCAAGTCTCCCTAACACCCTCACAACACTCACACGGCTGCAACAAAGCTGAAAGATAAGACAATTTAGCCCTACTCTATCATTACTGGTCGGAGTTAGGGAGAGAAATGCTAAAACTTTACTGCTAAAATTCTCTTTCAATTCAATGTTAATTGTAGCAATTCTTGATCCTAGAAGAAACCTCAGGATAAGAGCTACCTTTCCAGATAGAGAGCTCGGACTGCTGCACCTCCGACGGTAAGCTTTCTCTATACAAATGATTTTCCAACGAAGCTCCGTTTGAGCTCATTTGACCTCAATTCATGTGATTCAAAGCTTAATTGAATCGTATGGAAGTGTAAGAACTGATTTATACCTCCAATTGAAACAATTAACCCTAATTGAATGGCCAATTTGAAGAAATCAAATTCGGCTTGTTTGAAAGGGGGAAATTGGGTTAAAATTTTAGGGAAAATTGGAAATTTTAGAAAATTGAGGGACCTCTTTGCAATTTTCCAAAATTGAAGGCCAATTGGCTATGAGAAAGATGTTGGAGAACCAATTGGTCAATTTTTGGAACATTTGGGGTTAAATTGTCATTTTTGGAAAGTAGGGGTAAAATGGTAATTTTTAAAAAGTTGGGGACCAAAATTGGAAATTTGGAAAACTTGTGACCCTTGTACAATTTTGAGTAAATTGAGGACTTAAAGGGAATTTTGAAAACCTTGGGACTCAAATTGGGGAAAAGTTGGCATTAGGGACCTAAAGTTAAGAAAAATAAACTTTAGGGACCTAAGTGCAATTAATTGATGATTTGTGAGCCTAGGCTTTTATGCCAAACCGTAATTGATAAGGCTGCTGAAATCGTGTAGGAACAAGTGTGACTAGAATGCAAGTAAGAGATAGCTTGCATAGACTTAGAAAACTGACCGAGGATGAACACGTCATGTTTATCGAGTGAGTGGATTTAATCACATCATACCCAATTTGGATGATGAGCTTACTTTTATGAAAAGAAAATCTACTTACTGGTCGTAAGTAGAGATGATCAATACCCGGTTGATATGATGAACTTCCTTGAGAAAAGGAGAAACCTGCTTACCAGTTGTAAGCAGAGATATCATCACATCCTATTGGTGTGATGAAGTAGAAAATATAATTTTTGTTAGAAGTATTCTCCCCTGACTATATGCCATTACTTAATCTATTTGGGAGATCTTCTTGACGAGAGCTAGAATAGCTCATATAGGCCAAAGACCTCATTTTTTTCGAACTCATAGGGTTAAATGCCTAGTTTTGGAAAATCATGTACAATGGACCCAAGGCTAGTGGACACGAGCATGAACTCGTAAACAAACATAAGTTAAAGAAAGCCATGAAATTTCTAAGGAAATGGTTGTGTGATTTTGCCATGGTACTAGGACCGACAATACTTGATGGGCTGGCAGTAGTGCATTAGGGTTAGGTCAACGGACCGACCTAGACAAACAACTACAGGTGGGGTTGAGGGTCGGGGCCGCCAGACCATTGGCACCAATTATAATGGCTATATGTGAAAACTATTGTTTTGTGCATGCACTTGTGGTATAGGACCATCAAGATGCCCAAGAGGGATAGTGATGAGCCATAAGGGCTACTGGATGACATGGTGGAAATAAGGGCAGTTCGTCGTGCCAGTCAGTCGGGAAGCTCGAAGTAGCTTCTTGTGCATGAGACTGGGGTGGGGTCGGGATGGGGCCTCTGTCCTCATACGGACACAGAGTGGCATTCGGGTCTAAGGGTTAGATGTTGAGAAAATTCACTTAAACATAGGGTAGAAGTGGATGAACGTCTATCTTGGTGGCTGGTAAAGTTGCTCCGAGCCATAAGTGGGTGTAGTGGATTGGCTGCACCTGTGAATGTGTGTTCCCTTCCTGATCAATGGCGTGTGTTATCTACTAAACACACCTAATATGGAAATGGAAAAAAGGGTTTTGAAAACCGAATTTTGAGGAGAACTTCTTTTAAAAGAAATGATATACCTTGGCACAATTTAAATGAATTTATTTTTCTTAAAAAACTCACTCTCAACACACGCTCACTGAGTTAGGGAACTCACCCCCTTTATTATACCCATTTTAGGAGTAAGGAAACATGACAAAAGAAATCGCAAAGATGTACCCTCCGTCAGGTATGCTTAATGTCACTTTTAAGCTTGCATGTTGATTGATTTATGTTATTCCAGGGAACAAGGTTTGAATTATGCATGGCTCCTCTTGATTAAAAGAAAGAGGAAACCCCTCTTAAACCAAGGGAGCGGCGGATTGATCATGGGGATTCGACCAAACCGGGTCGGGGCATGACGACTTGAGTGCTATTAAACCCATTGTTCCCTTGAAAGCATTATCAATACTATGCCCTGACACTAACAAAAACTTAACTACCTTGTAGGAAGAAGAGTTCCTTGGAAATTTGCCATACAAACCAAATCTAAATACAAGCTCGTGAAAAAGATGCCTACCTCTAGAGAGGCAGCTATCCAAAGGTTCTTAGAGGTCGAAAAGAGACTAAACAAGGATATGGCCGAAGACTATATGAAACTTGTTGAAGCCTTATTAGAGCTAGAAGGCATCACATATCTTCCTTCAAGGCAGGAAGAACCTATCCCTCCTCCAAGGAGCTCAACACCCCCTCTAGCTCTGCAACGACCTAAAAGGACCCCAACTAAGAAGGAGGCCTAGGATAACTATTGGGATGCCCACACCACCTTTATGAAAGTCCATCAAGCACCCCTACTAGCTCAAAACAACTTTAACTGTAAAACTCGCCCTTTTGAGCTAAGGAAAACCAGGAAAAGAACCGGTCAAACCAAGTGAGGATTCAAAACCGATTCACAAACCCGATTATTTCTGAATGGGCAAGTTGGGAATTTACAACTCTCGGGTGATCTAAAGGGTTCATTAAACCTTGGAAAAGAAAATTAAGATAAATTAGAAAACAAAAACCAAAGTGGTCCAGGTGAACTAGATTCCATAAAAACATTAAAGTTAAGTGTACTTGCTTGAAAGTAGTGTGAGGATGGGTGACTTCATGGGAAGTATGAATTTTTTTGTAACCCGAAATTTCGGTCAAAAATTTGTATGTACACCTTATCATAAATAACCATAAATTAATATATATTTAATTATTGTAATTAATACCAATAATTTAATACCTAAATTAAATTATTGGAATTAATACAAATAATTTAATATTGAAATTAAATTATTGGAATTAATACAAATAATTTAATATATTGGAATTAATACCGAAATTAAATTATTGGAATTAATACCGAAATTAAATTATTGGAATTAATACCAATAATTTATGGCAATATTAATACTAGTAATAAATCTCGCCCATTTAATACACGAGTTTTACGCCTATATAAAGAGGTCATCCCCATTTCATTCTCCTCACACCTAAACATTTCTCTTTCTCTGTATTGCTCCATTTCCCGGTAAAGCTCGAACTAGAGCTTCGACTTGAACAAAGGTCGGGCTCTTTAGAACCAGGGAGAAGATAGCTATCTGATAGTAAACTCCAGTCAATCCGAGAATCGTTGGAGAAGCGCCGACATGATGGAATAGTGATGAAGCAACTCCGACGGACCGAATCTGCCCTATTTCGGCCAAGCTGAAATCGGCCATTTCAAGCCCTCTTCAGGCCAAACCAACCCCTCCCAACACTTCCTCAGCCTTTCCATGGTCGAATTAGGATCGAAAGGTAAAAATTCTAATCTAATTCTGCATCAATTGATACGATTCTTGATTCTAGGATGAACCTCAGGATGAGAGCTATCTGCCTAGATCGAAAGCTCGAACCGTCGTGCCTTCACCGATGAGTAATCGAAATTTTCTCTCTCTATAGTTCATTTTTTGGTGAAGCTCCATTTGAGCTCGTCTCGACATTAAAACTTGCGATTCACATTTCTGAAGAATCGTATGAACATGTAGAAACTCAATTTCAACTTCAATTTAAACAATTGGAAACGTTTGATGGGTCAATTTGATGAAATCAAATTAGGCTGTGTTAAGAAGTTGGAATTGGGGGAAAATTAGGGATTTTTTAAATTCAAAGGGTCAAAATACAATTTTATGAAATTGAGGGACAATTGGGCATGAAAATAATGTTGGAGGGCCAATTGAGGCATTTTGGAATTTTGGGGCAAAACTTACCATTTTTGTAAAAGAAGGGCAAAATGGTAATTTTAGAAAAATTGGGGGACCAAATTGGAAATTTGGGAAATTAAACCTCTTTTTGGTGAAATTGAATAAATTGAGGTCCCATGATAAATTTTAAAAGTTACGGGACTCAATTTGAGGAAAAACCGAAATTAGGGACTTAAAGTTAAAGAGAAATAACTTTAGGGACCTAATTGCAAATAACTAAAAGTTTGGGTTTTCTCATTTATTAGAAATGAATGAAGGCTGTTATGCTGAGTAATAATGAATATGGTTGTTCATATCATGTAGGAATGCAAAATACCGGGAACGCCAACAAGGATAAGCTTGCGTGAATACAAAGAACCAGTCTAGTGAAATTCACGGCATTATCGGGTGAGTGGGTTTACTAACATCATACCCGGTTGGGATGATGAGCACAACTTAAAGATAAAAACTACTTACCGATTGTGAGTGGAAATTTTATATCATACCCGGTAGGGAATGATAAGTACCTCGGTATAAAAACCCACTATTTAGTGGTATTTTAATCATCACCACTTAGAGAAAGTGATGTGAAAATTATGTGAAAAAAAACTATTTACCAGTTGTAAGTAGATCATACCCGGTTGGTATGATGAGACTTCCTCGAAGGAAGTTGAAAACCCGTTCATCGGTTATGAACAGAGATGTCCTTATACCGGTCGGTATAATGAACAGTAAAAACTTATTTTGTTGGAAGTGTTCTCCCTTGAATGTGTGCCAATGCTTAAACTATTTGGGAGATCTTCTTGACGGGAGCTCAAAGAGCTCTTATAGGCCGAGGGACTCGGTTTTGGAACTTGAGGGCTACAATGCTCAGATTTTTGAAAATCTCGTATAGTGGGCCCAAGGCCAGTTGGCACGAGCAAGTGCTCGTAAATGAACATGATATATGTTCCATAAAACTTAATAAACGAATTGTTTGGCCATGGTACCAAGATAGGACCGACATGCTCAGTCAACTAGCAGCAGTGCAACATGACAGGTCAACGGACCAATCAAGACAAACAACTACGGGTTGAGTTGAGAGTCGGGGCCGTTGGACTAGTGGCACCATAGATTACATGGCAATATGAAAAAACATTGTTTGTGCATGCACTGTGAGTACGGGATCATCAAGACGCCCATGAGGGGTAGTGATGCGTCCTAAGGGCACTGGACGACCTGGTGGCTATAAGGGCAGTACATCCACTCATTTCCAGGGTAGAAGTGGTCGTACTTCTATCCGGGTGGCATGAAAAGTCGCTCCGAAGCCACTAGCGGGTTCAATAGTGATACTGACTTGCGAATGTGTGTAACCTTCATGATGAAGGATGTGTGTTGGGTGACGACACACGGTGGTAACTAAGAAATAATGGAAAAATCCGAATTTTTAAATGAAGGGATTTTTGAAAACAAAGGAGTCTAGCACACTCCATATAAATGTTTTTCTTAAAAGTAAAAAGCTTTTAAAAACCCATTCACTGAGTAGTCGTACTCACCCCCTCCCTTATATCCCTTTCAGAAAATCCCGGAAAGCCTCCCCTTAAAGACCGTCAACTAAGATGCCTGTAAGACAGGTATGTAAAGTTTTAAATTTCATACAGTTTTGATTATGCTATTCCAGGAAAAAGGTGCAGGTTAAAGGACGCCTTACTCTTTATGGTTTACAATAAGGGGAAACCCTTTAATAAACCGGGAGAGTGGCGGGTTGATCATGAGGATCCGACCAAACCGGGTCGGGGCGTGACATTAACCCTTACTAGTAGATGAAGCAGACTTATGAGTGTGAGGCGGAGGTGCTAAGACGAACTTGAGGCAGTCCATGAAGTTCATCCTATTAGGGAAGCCCGACAGGAGTATGGATGGACGTCAATGGGTTCATCAAAGCCCTCGGACCTTGAATCCCGAAACCATTTAGATGCTAACTCCCAGCCTGTGACTCCAAGGGATTAGGAAGTAGTGAGAAATTCTTGTAATAAGCCGAGTACGACAACAAACTACCTCCTTTAATGAATAAAGACTATTTTCTTTATTTAAAAGTTAGTTTTCCCCTGATAACAACAAGTATAACTAATAGATTGGACTAAACCAATCATGACCGAGTAATAAATGGAGAGAATACCACCTAAGTAAGAAGACTACCCCTAAGATAGCCTAAATAGTTCCCCCATAAGAACTAGAAAACTCCGAATAACAAGGCAACAAGACAAAAGACTAGGAAGGAAGTTTCCAAAGAAGAACTAAGAGTCTACCTAAAAAGAGAGTCACCAGAAAGGACATACCCTAACCAAGGGGAAAGAGTGTGTTCATAAGGGGTCTAGTATAAGGGAGGCAAAGTCAAAGAATATGATAAATCTAGGAAAAGGGAAGGCAGTATTAAAAGATGCAGGAAGAGTAGAGGAAAGCATAAAGACCATAAGGGATTAAGAGAGAGCCCTCCTACAAGAGTTAGGAAACCAGGAGGAATTGGGTTGCCTCTAATAAGAACCAGTTAAATTAAAGATAACCAAGAGGAGAAGCAAGGTACAATAATCCCCCTCAAAAAAGGTGAATGCGGAAAACCTCCTCGGACAACTCTAAGATAGGACACAGTAAGAATGAAGAGGAAAAGAAATGTGCTAAGAAAGAGAACTTTAGAGGAATGAATGGGACTAAATAGCCTTGAAGGAACCATTGATGTGCAGCTGGACATAACATAGAGTGCTAGAAACCCGCCCACAATCAGGAACTCCTCGAAGGAAGGACATGGAACAAAAAGGGAAGTAGAGGACGGAGAAGGATTAAGGACATATAACTATACCAATGTCAGAAGGATGTAAGAAAGGAAAGAAGGAAAAATCTTCCATGAGTGTTAGGGAGGTTGAACATGGAAATTCCAACGCCCTATGAAGCACCAAAAAATATTAAGGACTACACCCTAAAAAGGACATTGTGATAGGCATTAAGAACGAGTAAACTCAAAGGACAATTGTTCCAAGACAAGTTGTAAACCAAATCCTTTGATAATTAGAAAAACCAAGAAAAGAATCGATCATTTTCAAAGAGAAAGGACAAACCAAGAAATTTATGTATCTCGAGTGACCTAATGAGTCATAAAAGTCATGATAAAGAACTTTAGGGTGGATTGGAGATGAAAACCAAACCGGTTCAAGTGAATCAGACCTGAATCGATTTGAACCACTATTGAACTGGTTTCTAAATTTAATTTTCTAGATAGCTTAGAAAATTCAAATTGGAGAATTGAGGCCACCATTTGATAGAGAATAAATTTAGATGAATTTACAAATTTTTAATTTTGAAAAACTCGGTCGAATCGGGCATGAACCGACCAGTTTAAGCATTGAACCCAGTTTAGACCAGTCCAATCTAGTTCATAACAGTGTCATCTTCTTCCTTAAGATGAAAGCACTGTTCACTCGCTGAAAAATCGAGCAACGTCGGCGAAGATGTAAAGTCTTCAGCTAGGGAGTTTCATGCAATGAATGACCACCACAAAGGTGCCAATCAAATGGCCAAGTAGTCTTTGAGCTTCCTACATAAAGAGCCCCTCCTCATTCATCCTCCTCACACCTGAAAACTCCACTCTCTCCCTACTTCTCCATTTTTCGGTGAATTAGAGCAGAAAGGTAAGCCAATTTGGCTCCCCTCTGTGAATTCCGATCAGTGCTAGAGAGAGAACCGACAGATCTTTATTATTCAAATTCTCCCTCAATTCGACATGAATTGAGGTGATTCATGATCATAGGAGAAACCTCAGGACAAGAGCTATCTACCCAGATTGAAAGACCGGACCATCGCACCATCGACGTTAAGCTTTCGAAGCTTTCTCTCTCTATATTCAGTTTTTCGGCAAAGCTTCATTTGAGCTCGTTCAGGCATCAAATCATGCAATTCAAAGTGTAATTGAATCATATGAAGGTTTAGAAACTCAAATCTAACTTTAATTTCAATAATTAAACTAATTTGATCGGTCAATTTGATGAAATCAAATTTGACCGAGTAGGAAGGTTGAAATTGGGGATTTAGAAAATTCTAGGGACTAAATGCAATTACCAAAAATTAAGGGTCAATTGGGCATGGAAAAGATGTTGGAGGACCAATTGGTAATTTTTAGAATTGTTGGGGTAAAATTTACCATTTATGTAAAGTAGGGGCAAAATAGTAATTTTGAAAAAAATTGAGGACCAAATTGTGAATTTGGAAAACTTGAACCCCTTTTGATATTTTGAATAAATTGAGGTTCCAAGGTAAATTTTAGAAGTTTTGGGACTTAATTTTCAGGAAAATGGGCATTAGGGACCTAAAGTTAAAGAAAAAGAACTTTAGGGACCTAATTGCAATTAATTGAAAATTTTGAGTATTTCATCCATTAATGATGAATGAAGGCTATTAGGCCAAGTGATAATGAACAAGGATGTTCATATCGTGTAGTAACACGAAGTACCGAGAACGCTAGCAATGATAAGCTCGTGTAAAGACAAATAATCGGTTAAGAGGAAATCACTGTGTTATCGCGTGAGTGAGATTTTTATATCATACCCGATTGTGATGATAAGCACCTCGGAAATGAAAAACCACTACAAAGTGGAATTTTAAACATCACACCTGAATGGAGTGATGTGAAAATTACGCGGAAAAAATACTTATTGATTGTAAGTAGATCATACCCAATTGGTATGATAAACTTCTTGGAAGGAAGTAGAAAACCCGTTCATCGATTATGAGCGGAGATGACCTCACACCCGGTTGGTGTGATGGACAGATCAAAGATTATTTTGTCGGAAGTGCTCTCCCCTAACTGTGTGCCACTGCTTAAACTTTTTGGTAGACCTTTGTGATGGGAGCTCGAATAGCTCAGATAGGCCGGAGGCCTCGGTTTTGGAACTTGGGGGCTAAAATGGCTGATTTTGAAAATCTCATACAGTGGGCCCAAGGTAGTTCGCACGAGTAGGAACTCGTAAACAAACATGAGTTTAAGCTATGAAAACTTTAAATGAATTATATGTTTGGTCATGGTACCAAGATAGGACCAAAATACTCGATGGACTGGTGGTAGTGCGACATGATAGGTCGACGTACCAGTCGAGATAAACAACTAGAAGTCGAGTTGAGGGTTAGGGTTGTTGGACCAGTGGCACCAAAGATTAAATAGCTTATGAGAAAAACTGTTGTTTTGTGCATGTACTGAGGTACGGGACCTTCAAGACATCTAAGAGGGGTAGTGATGCGTCCTAGGGGTTACTAGACAACTTGGTGGAGATAAGGGCAGTTTGTCGTGCCAGTAGTCAAGGAAGCTCGACATAGCTTCACACGCATGAGAATGGGGTGGGGTCGGGATGAGGTCTCTGTCCTCATACAGAGACATAGTTTTTCTTTACGGGATTATGGGTCGGATGTCACATACATCCACTCATTCTTAGGGTAGAAGTGGACAGGCTTCTATCTAGGTGGTCAGTAAAGTCGCTCTGATGACATAAGTGGGTGTAGTGGACGTGCTGCCCTACAAATGTGTGCTCCCTTCATGATGAAGGGCATGTGTTGATTAACAAACACATAGATTGTGAATAATGATGAGAAATGGATATGGAAACCGAGATTTGATGATGAAATGTTTTAAAGGAAAATAAGGAGTCTTGTACACTCCAATTCAAACTATTTTCTAAAAGTCATATTTTAAACACCCATTCACTGAGTCGTTGAACTCACCCCCTCCCTTATACCCCTTTTCAGGTAACCTAGGGAAAAGCCTACCCAAAGACCCCAAGTTAACCACTCCTATAAGATAGGTATGATAAGTTTAAATTTCATGTAGTTTTCGTTTATGTTATTCCAGGAAAGGTACAAGTTTAAAGAATGTCTTACTCCTTACGGTTTAAAAAAGGGGAAAACCCTTAATAAATCGCGAGAGTGGCGGGTTGATCATGGGAATCCGACCAAATTGGGTTGGGGTGTGACAACTTTATTGATATCAAAGCTTGTTTCTTCAAATACATAATCAAGACTAGAAAATATAGTAACTAATAGGATTGATTTTAAAATTTTTAGAATAGTTCCCAAGAAAGTAACCAAGAGAACTGGAGTTGTAATCTCCAACACTGCCCAACCACCCCTACTTGTGGAAACTCCCAAAGGAGCCTAGACAACCCCTCCTAGACTTAGCTCGGAACACTAGAGGTTGTATGAGGAGTTCACCCATGTATTTGGGCAACCTAGCCTCATCCTTAAGGCAGACACCAATTCTCAGGTTGAACCAGAGAAAGTGCAATCTCATCCTCCTCCTATTAACCATCCCCCTCCAATAGACATCCCCTAAAATCTCAAGACTCTTTGTCAACTGGAGTGTAAACCTTTCCATGGAGAAAAAGATGTTGGTGCCATCATGGATTGGCTGAAAAGCATTAAGAAGCTGATGGGGATCATTAGGATACTATCAGAGGACATGGTGATCTTGATAGAATATTTCCTAGAAGGAAGTGCTAAACGATGGTGGGACAATGTCCGAAACTTGCATACCTCCACCCCCACCTAGGAGCAATTTGAGGAGAGGTACGCGGAGGTGTACCTGGCTCCTCATTTGATTAATGAGAAGAAGCAAGGGTTCATCCGACTTCGGTAAGGGCTTAATTCCATACAGAAGTACGAAACAAAATTCAACAAGTTAATAGCCTTTGCTCCTGACCTAGTTGGGCCAGTAGATATATGCTAGCGGTTCGTGGACGGTCTTAATATGGACATACGAGACTGTATGAGAGTACTAGGACACCCTATGGACCTGGTAGCAATAATCAGTATGGCTCATGAGCGTGAGTGACTGGTGCAAACCTGACGCCATCAGATGGAACAAATGACCCAAAAGGAGGATAAGGGTCAAAACTGCCAGGGAGGACGGAAGGAGCATAATGGTCCATAATGGGGAAATAGAATGGCATTTCAAATGAGAAAGGATATGCCACCACCTCCCCAGAGAGTAGTCCCCAACTTGCCTCATGGAAACCCCTGCTATCCAAGGTGTCAAAGGAATCTTAAGGGGCATGCTTGACCTACTTTGCATGCATACAAGTGGGGCACTTTGCAAAGGAATGCCCCACTCTCAAGGAGAACAAGTAGAGGAATACCCTTGGAACACCTTAAGGGAACCCAGGAACCCCATGCCAGACACTACAACACGAGTACTAGCTAGGATATACAGCCTTACCTAGGAAGAGGCTAGAAAATACCCTAGCACTGTAGAGGGTACATCCTAAAACCCTCCCAACTAGTTCAAGAGAATCTTGTAATTAAATTTTTATTCAATAAAGAAGAGTCTTCCCTCTAAAATATACGTCTCTTCAAATCAAGGTATGTCTAATTATGAGGACAACAAGTCTATGCCCTCTTCGACTCAGGAGCTGAGAGATCCTTCATCAAGGAAGTCTTGATCCCAAGTGTACCCCTAGAACTTACTCCACTAGAACAAAGCCTTAACATCCTCACATCCTTAGGAGAATGGTTAAATAGGAATAAGCAAGTATAAGGATGTGAGATAAGGATTGGGGGAATCAAACTTGAAGTAGATTTAATTCCATTACCCTTGAAGGAGGTAGAAGTAATCTTGGAAATGGATTGGTTAAGTAACCATCAGGCCAGGATGGACTGTGGAAAGAAATTAGTGATCTTCCACACTCACGAGACAAGTGGATTAAAGTTCCAAGGAGACTGAAAAAGAGGTGAAGTGCAAATGGTGTGCCATATGAAAGCCCGAAAAATGATATAGAAAGGTTGTACGACTTTCTTAGCCATGGTCATCAATGAAGAGTCTAAAGAGAAGAGACTCGATGACATTGCGGTAGTTAAGCACTATCCCAAAGTATTTCCCGAAGAACTACCTAGACTACCTCCAAGTCGACAAGAAGAGTTCACAATAGAAATCATCCCAGGAATGAACCCCATATCTCAAGACCTATATCACATGGCTCCGGCAGAATTGAAGGAATTGAATGAACAATTGTATGAATTATTGGAGAAGGACTTCATACATCCTAGCCAGTCTCTATGGGGTGTGCCAATCCAATTCGTAATGAAAGATCGAAGCATGAGAATATGCATAGACTATAGGAAGTTGAACCAAGTCACCATCAAGAACAGATACCCATTCCCGTGGATTGATGACCTATTCGACCAATTAAAAGGAGCACCTTACTTCTCCAAAATAGACCTTCAGTTAGGCTATCACCAACTTAGGATCCGAGAGGAGGACATTTCCAAGATGACATTCTGATCCTGATACAAACATTATGAGTTCAGAATGATGCCGTTCGAATTAACGAATGCCCCTGCAGCCTTTATGGATCTAATGAATCGTGTGTTCTAACCACACTTGGATAGATTCATGATAGTATTCATAGATGATATTCTTATATACTCATGAACTAGGTTGGAGCACGGAGAACACTTGGCAATCACCTTGGAGATATTGAGGGAAAATCATTTATATGAAAAATTCTCAAAGTGTGAGTTTTGGCTACAGGTGGTAGGATTCTTAGGACATATAGTGTCCAAGGATGGAGTCAAAGTAGATCTAGCAAAGGTGGAAGCCATATCAAATTGGAAGGCACTAAGGAATCCTTCAGAGATATGGAGTTTCTTATGTCTGACAAGATACTACAGATGGTTCGTGCAAGACTTTTCTAAGATAGCAGCTCCTCTAACTCAGCTCACCAAGAAAGGAGTTGAGTATAAGTGGGATGAAAGCTGCGAGAAGTCTTTCTTAGAGATGAAGACATGATTAACAACATCATCGGTACTCTCCCTACCTGATCCTAATGTGGGAGAGTACATCGTCTATAGTGATGTATTCGGACAAGGACTCGGATGTGCACTGATGCAACAAGGGAAGGTCATTGCTTATGCTTTGCGACAACTTAAGGTACATGAGAGAAACTACCCAACCCACGATATGGAATTAGCTGTGATAGTGTTTGCCTTGAAGATTTGGCAACACTACCTCTACGGAGTTAAGTGTAGGAACACTAATCACAAGAGTCTTATGTATTTCCTGACTTAGAAAGAGATAAATCTCCATCAAAGGAGATGGCTGGAATTGGTGAAGGATTATGATATTGTGATAGAATATCATCCCGAAAAGGCAAATGTGGTGGCAGATGCCTAAAGTCGCAAATATCATATTGATGTGGCACAAATAAAGATGAGCTACATACCCTTATTGCAACAATTGGGAAGGATGAAGGTGGATTTGAGGATAGACAAGTAGGAGAAGTGCTTGTTAGCCAATGTGGTGGTAAGGCCCAGTCTAACTAAATAGATAAAGGCTTAACAAACAGATGATAAAGAACTCCAACCTTATTTGGACCTAGTTAAGAGAGAAACGAAACCAGACTATGATCTGCAATGAGATGGAGTGCTAACCTACAAGGATAGTGTTTTTGTGCCTAAAGATAAGGAGTTGAGGAGGTTAATCCTGGAAGAGGCACACGATCCAATATATGCGATGCATCTAGGCAATACTAAGATGTACCACACCCTCAAACAAGGATATTGGTGGAAAGGAATGAAGAGGGAAATTGCGGAATATGTAGCCCGATATTTGTCCTATCAACAGATTAAAGCCGAGCATCAGAAACCCTCAGGACTACTACAATCGTTACCAATCCCAGAATGGAAATGGGAGCACATCACTATGGACTTTGTCATGGGATTACCCGTGACAAGAAAAGAACGAGATGCAATCTGGGTCATAGTGAACCGATTAAGCAAGTTCGCCCATTTTCTACCAATAAGAGTGATGGATTCAATCGAACAATTGGCCATCCTATATATGAGGGAGATGGTAAGACTCCATGGTGTCCCGGTGAGTATAGTATCATATAGAGACCCTAGATTCACTTCAAGGTTTTGGCCAAGCTTACAAAGTGCTATGGGAACCAAGCTCCACATGAGCACGATGTTTCACCCTCAGATCGATGGATAGTCTAAGCAAATGATTCAACCCTTGGAGGACATGCTGAGTGCATGCGTACTCACTATGGACAAAGGTTGGGAAGAATAATTGTCACGCCCCGACCCGGTTTGGTCGGACCCCCGTGATCAACTCGCCACTCTCCCGATTTATTAAAGGGTTTCCCCCTTATCGTAAACCGTAAAGAGTAAGGCGTCCTTTAACTTGCACCTTTTTCCTGAAATAGCATAATCAAAACTGTATGAAATTTAAAACTTTACATACCTGTCTTACAGGCATCTTAGTTGACGGTCTTGGGAGGCTTTCCGAGATTTCCTGAAAGGGATATAAGGGAGGGGGTGAGTACGACTACTCAGTGAATGGGTTTTTAAAAGCTTTTGACTTTTAAGAAAAACATTTATATGGAGTGTGCCTGACTACACCTTTGTTTTCAAAAATCCCATCATTTAAAAATTTGAATTTTTCCATTATTTCTTAGTTACCACAGTGTGTCATCACCCAACACACATCCTTCATCATGAAGGTTACATACATTCGCAAGTTAGTATCACTACTGAACCCGCTAGTGGCTTCGGAGTGACTTTTCCTGCCACCCGGATAGAAGTATGGCCAGTTCTACCTTGGGAATGAGTGGATGTACGTGACATCCTACCCACAATCCCAAAATCACTTCTTCATGTCCGTATGAGGATAGAGACCTCATCCTGTCCCCACCCCGGTCTCATGCGCTTCGTGCTACTCCAGATTTCGCATAGACACCTGGAACAACGAATTGCCCTTATAGCCACCAGGTCGTCCAGTGCCCTTAGGATGCATCACTACCCCTTATGGGCGTCTTGATGATCCCGTATTCAAAGTGCATGCACAAACAATGTTTTCTTATATTTCCATGCAATCTGTGGTGCCACTAGTCCAACGGCCCCGACTCTCAACTCAACCCGCAGCTGTTTGTCTTGACTAGTCCGTCGACTTGTCATGTCACACTGCCACTAGTTGACTGAGCTTGTCGGTCCTATTTTGGTACCATGGCCAAATAATTCACTTATTAAGTTTTATGGCACATATATCATGTTCATTTACGAGCTCCTGCTCGTGCCAACTAGCCTTGGGCCCACTGTACGAGATTTTCTAAAATCGAGGCCCCCGACCTATTAGAGCTATTCAAGCTCCCGTCGAGAAGGTCTCCCAAATTGTTTAAGCATTGGCACACAGTCAGGAGAGAGCACCTCCAACAAAAATAGGTTTTTACTGTCCATCATACCGACCGGTATAAGGACATCTCCGTTCATAACCGATGAATGGGTTTTCAACTTCCTTCGAGGAAGTGTCATCATACCAACCGGGTATGATCTACTTACAACCCGTAAGTAGTTTTTTTCGCATAACTTTCACATCACTTTCTCTAAGTAGTGATGATTAAAATACCACTAAACAGTGGGTTTTTATATCGAGACACTTATCATCCCCAACCGGGTATGATGTTAGTAAACCCACTCACAACCGGTAAGTGGTTTTTAACTTTAAGTTATGCTCATTATCCCAACTGGGTATGATGTTAGTAAACCCACTGACCCGTTACTGCCGTGAATTCCACTAGACTGGTTCTTTGTATTCACGCGAGCTTGTCCTTGCTGGCGTTCCCGGTATTTAACGTTCCTACACGATATGAACAACCTTGTTCATTATTACTCGGCATAACAGCCTTCATTCATTAATGAATGAGAAAACCCAAACTTTTAGTTATTTGCAATTAGGTTCCTAAAGTTATTTCTCTTTAACTTTAAGTCCCTAATGTCGGTTTTTCCTCAAATTGAGTCCCGTAACTTTTAAAATTTATCGTGGGACCTCAATTTATTCAATTTCACCAAAAAGGGGTTTAATTTTCCAAATTTCCAATTTGGTTCCCCAATTTTTCCAAAATTACCATTTTGCCCTTCTTTCACAAAAATGGTAAGTTTTTCCCAAATTTTCCAAAATTCCTCAATTGGTCCTCCAACATTATTTTCATGCCCAATTGACCCTCAATTTCATAAAATTGTATTATGGCCGTTTTGAATTTCGAAAATCCCTAAAATTTCCCCCAATTTCAACTCTTCAACACTACCGAATTTGATTTCATCAAATTAACCGATCAAACACTTCTAATTATTGAAATTAGAGTTGAAATTGAGTTCCTGTATGTTCATATGATTCTAAGAAACTTTGAATCGCAGATTTTAACGTCGGAACGAGCTCAAACGGAGTTTTGCCAGAAAACAGACTGTAGAGAGAGGAAGCTTCGATTACTCACCGGTGAAGGCAGGACAGTTCGAGCTTTTGATCTGGGCAGATAGGTCTCGTCCTGAGGTTCATCCTAAAATCATGTATTGTATCAATTGATGCGGAATTGGATTAGAATTTCATTATTGAAATTTGGTCGACTCTCTCTCTAGCACCGATCGAAAATTATAAAGGGGAGCCGAATTGGCTTACCTTTCGTTCCTAATTCGGCCGTGGAAAGGCTGAGGAAGTGTTGGGAGGGCTTGGTTTGGCCTGAGGAGGGCTTGAAATGGCCGATTTCAGCTTGGCCAAAATAGGGCAGCTTCGGTCCGCCGGAGTTGCTTCACTATTCCATCATGTCGACGGTTCTCCAACGATTCTCAGATTGACTGGAGTTTGCTATCAGATAGCTATCTTCTCCCTGATTCTAAAGAGCCCGACCTTTGTTCAAGTTGAAGCTTTGGTTCGAGCTTCACCGGGAAATGGAGTAGTAGAGAAAGAGAGAAGTGTTCAGGTGTGAGGAGAATGAAATGGGGATGACCTCTTTATATAGTCGTAAAACTCGTGTATTAAATGGTCGAGATTTATTATTAGTATTAATATTGCCATAAATTATTGGTATTATTTCCCATATTTTAATTTAGGGTTACAAAAAATCATACTTCAACTACTCTTAAGTATGCACGCTTAACTTTAAAGTTCTTATGGAATCTAGTTCACCTAAACCAATTTGGTTTTTGTTTTCTAGTTTGTCTTAGGTTTCTTTTCCAATGTTTAATAAATCCTTTGGATCAACCGAAAGTTGTAAATTTTGATATTTCTTATTCCCAAATGTAAACCGGTTTGGTTTTCTTATTCGGTTTGACCGGTTCTTTTCCCGATTTTCCTTAACTCAAATGTGTGGGGTTTACAATAATTGTTCCTAATGGAATTTACTTACAATAACAACTATCATGCCAGTATTAAGATGGCTCCTTATGACCCTTTATGGACAACCATGACGTACCCATCTATTTTTGCGAAGAAGTGGGGGAAATGAAGCTGGAAAGGGTAGAGTTAATTGAGGATGCCACAAAGAAAATAAAACTAATCAGGAGTCGCCTTAAGACCACACATGATAAGCAAAAGAGTTATGCAAATCATCGAAGGAAAGATTTGGAGTTTGATGTGGGAGATCAAGTGTTTCTCAAGGTATCCCCATTGAGAGGAATACTTAGGTTTCAACAATGGGGAAAGTTGAAATCGAGGTATATCGGTCCATATCCCATCATTCAAAGGATAGGATCGGTAGCCTATAAATTGGAACTACCTCCAAACTTGTAGAGAATACATGACGTATTCCATATCTCTGTGCTTTGAAAGTACCAACTTGATCCTAGCCATGTATTGGTCCGACCTCTACTGGAGCTAGAAGAGAATTTGACCTATCAAATGGAACCGGTATGAATCATTGACCAGAGGGATAAGAACTTAAGGAATAAGAAGATTCCTATGATCAAAGTTATGTGGCAAAACGGACCTGTGCAAGAAGAGACATGGGAAATTGAAAGTGTAATGAGGGAAGGTTACCCTTAATTATTTGACATTTAACTTTTTTTGGGACAAAACCCCTAAAAGGAGGGGAGAGTTGTAAACCCCGACCTTTGATAATAAGAAAAATTGGGAAAAGAACTGGTCATTTCCAAAGAGAAAATCGAGCTGATTTATAAATCGAAACTGATAGAAAAAGGAAAAACCATGAAATTTATGGATCCCGAGTGACCTAATGAGTCGCAAAAGTCATGATAAAGGACTTTAGTGTGAATTGGAGATGAAAACCAAAACGGTTCAGGTGAACCGGATTTGAACAGGATTGAACTGGTTTGAACCACAATTGAACTAATTTCTAAATTCATTTTTCTAGATGACTTAGAAAATTTAAATTGGAGAATTGAGGCCACCATTTGATAGAGAATGAATTTACAAATTTTTAATTTTGAAAAAATCGGTCGAATCAGGCCTGAACCGATCGGTTTAATCATTGAACACAGTTCGGACCAGTTCGGAATAGTGTTGTCTTCGTCCTTCAAATGGCAGCACTGTTCATTCGCTAGAAAATTGAGCAGCGCCATGAAGATGAAAAGCCTCTAGCCAGGGGGTTTCAGGTAATAAATGACCGCCATAAAGGTGCTAATCGGACGACCAAGAAGTCTCTGAGCTTCCTATATAAAGAGCCCCTCCTCACACATGAAAACTCCACTCTCTCCCTACTACTACATTTTCTTGTGAAGCTCGAAATAGAGCTCCGACTTGGAAATTTTTCTAAGCCAAAGAAGGCATGGTTTGGTTCTTTAGATTTGGGGAGAAGTCAGCTACACAATTGTAGTCTCCATTTGCTCCGATAAATGCCGACGTGATAGAATAGTGAAGCAGCTCCAGTGGACCGGAGCTACCCTATTTCATCCAAGCTGAAAACAGCCAATTCTAGCCCTTCTTAGGCCAAACCAAGCCTTCCAACACTTCCACAGCCCTCCTATAGCTGTATTAGAGTGAAAAGGTAAGCCAATTTGGCTCCCCTCTGTGAATTTCGATCGGTGCTAGAGAGAGAACTGACAGATCTTTACTGACCAAATTCTCCCTCAATTCGACATGAATTGAGGTGATTATTGAACCTTGGAGGAACCTCGGGACAATAGCTATTTGCCCAGGTTGAAAGCTCGGACTACCACGCCCACGACGGAAAGCTTTCAAAGCTTTCTATATGTGCGTTCAGTTTTTCGGTGAAGCTCCATTTGAGCTCGTTTCGACATCAAATCATGCGATTCAAAGTGCAATTGAATCGTATGTAGGTGCAGGAACTCAAATCTTACTTCAATTTCAACAATTATACTTATTTGATCAATCAATTTGATGAAATCAAATTCATCCGAGTAGGAAGGTTGAAATTGGGGAAAAATTGGGGATTTCAAAATTTTGAGGGACTAAAGTGCAATTTCCTAAAATTGAGGGTCAATTGGGCATGGAAAAGATGTTGGAGGACCAATTGGCTAAGTTTTAGAATTTTTGGGGTAAAATTTACCATTTTTGTATAGTCGGAGCAAAATGATAATTTTGAAAAAAATTGAGGACCTATTTGGGAATTTGGAAAACTTGAACCCCTTTTTGAGATTTTGAATAAATTGAGGTTCCAAGTCAATTTTAGAAGTTTCGAGACTCAATTTGGGGGAAAATCGACATTAGGGACCTAAAGATAAAGAGAAAGAACTTTAGGGAACTAATTGCAATCAATTGAAAAGTTTGAGTATTTCATCCATTAAAGATGAATGAAGGCTATTAGGCCAATGGATAATGAACAAGGATGTTCATATCGTGTAGGAAGACGAAGTACCGAGAACACTAGCAAGGACAAGCTCCCGTAAAGACAAAGAACCAGTTAAGAGAAAATCACTGTGTTATCGTGTGAATGGGATTTTTATATCATACCAAGTTGGGATGATAAGCACATTGGAAATGAAAACCCACTACTAAGTGGAATTTTAAACATTGCACCTGAATGGAGTGATGTAAAAATTATGTGAAAAAACTATTTACCGGTTGTAAGTAGATCATACCCGATTGGTATGATGAACTTCTTGGAAGGAAGTAGAAAACTCATTGATCGATTATGAGCGGAGATGTCCTCACACCTGGTTGATGTGATGGATAGCTAAAAGATTATTTTATCGGAAGTGCTCTCCCCTGACTGTGCCACTGCTTAAACTTTTTGGGAGACCTTCTCAACGTGAGCTCAAATAGCTCAGATAGGCGGGATGCCTCAGTTTTGGAACTTGGGCGCTAAAATGCCCGATTTTGAAAATCTCGTACAGTAGGCCCAAGGTCAGTTGGCACGAGCAGGAGCTCGTAAAAAAACACGAGTTTAAGCCATGAAAACTTTAAATGAATGATATGTTTGGCCATGGTACCAAGACAGGACCGACATAATCGATGGACTAGCAGTAGTGCGACATGACAGGCTGACAGACTAGTCGAGACAAACATCTGTTGGTCGGGTTGAGGGTCGGGTCCGTTGGACCAGTGGCACCAAAAGATTAAATGGTTTTGAGGAAGATTGTTGTTTTGTGCATGCACTGTGGTACGAGATCTTCAAGAGACCCAAGATGGGAATTGATGCATCTTAGGGGCTACTGGACGACCTGGTGGAGATAAGGGTAGTTTGTCATGCCATCAGTCAGGGAAGCTCGATGTAGCTTCATGCGCTTGAGACCAGGGTGTGATCGGGATGAGGTCTCTGTCCTCATACGAATATAGAGTTTTTCTTTATGGGATTGTGGGTTAGATGTCATGTACATCCACTCATTCTCGGGGTAGAAATAGATGGGCTTCTATCTAGGTGGCCGGTAAAGTCGCTCCGACACTACAAGTTTTTGTAGTGGACGTGCTGTCCTGCAAATGTGTGTTCCCTTCAGGATGAAGGGTGTGTGTTGGTTGATAAACAAACTGGTTGTGAATAATGATAAGAAATAACTATGAAAATTGAGATTTGAGGATGAAATATTTTAAAGGAAAATAAGGATTCTGGCACACTCCAATTCATATTATTTTCTAAAAGTCATATTTTAAACACCCATTCACGAAGTTTTTGTACTCACCCCCTCCCTTATACCCCTTTTCAGGTAACCCGGGGAAAAGCCTACCCAAAGACTACAAGTTAACCACTCCTGTAATACATGTATGATAAGTTTAAATTTCATTAAGTTTTGATTTATGTTATTCAAAGAAAGGTATAGGTTTAAATAAGGCTTTACTCCTCATCGTTTAAAAGAGAGGAAAACACTTAATAAATCGGGAGAGTGGCGAGTTGATCATGGGAATATGACCAAACCGGGTCGAGGCATGACACAAGTGAGCTAGGAGAGTAGTGGGGGCAAGGCAGTTAATGAAATGACCCTCGCGAAGACCATAAATTTAACACCAGCAAGAAAGGGAAATGTGTAAAGGCCAAAACATTGGAAATGAAGAATGAATAAATCCTTCAAGAAATAAATGGTCGAGAATGAATCAGCGACCAAACTAAAGCCACAGACAGGATTAAGTAAGTTCTCAGAACGAGATTGAGAAACCTCGAATGGAAAAAGATCGAGAACCCTTCCCCAATAGAAATAAAATCATAGTGAGTACAAGTTGGAATAAAGACAAGGTACAAGGGATGTGCCAACAAAATTTCTCAAAGTAAGGATAAGTAGGAGAGGATGACATCAAAGGATATCATGAGGTCGACTTAAAGTTAGATAACCAAGAGGACGAAGGAAAGAGGAAATCCGGGAAAAGAGGAGGAAGCCTACCAAGGAAAGGAGCCCTGAAGAGTTCTACATATTCCAACAGAGAAGCAATAAACCCAACTATAGTGGAATAGATGAGAAATATTTCAAATGGAATGCAAATTAGGAATGAAGGACCAGTTACAAGGGAAGTTTACCTGAAACCCAAGGAGTAAGTTAAACTCAAAGAACGGGTAGAGAAGGAGATAGTATCAAAAGATGTCGTATAAGTAAGAAAGGGGTGGATTTCCCATAACAAGGACATAGAGGAAATACTACCTGAGAAACCTTGGGAGAAGTAAGCCCTCTAATTAAGAAATGGATAATGGAAAGAACCACAGACATCAGGACATGTTGTGGTCCACACTCACTTAAGGAAGCCTAAAGGATGATTGCTCAGAATAATGTGAAATATACGAAATCAAATCCAGAAATAAGAAGTTTATTAGGAGAATAATGGAAAAAACAGAAACTGCAAGGCGATGGAGAATTAAAAGCTAGCAAATATCCCAAAAATAAATGTATGTGTAAAGAGAAGGAACTTTTAAGGAATGGTAAGAAGATTAAAGGTACAACCCTAAAATGGAAATCTCTACTTTAAAGGATATAATAGACAATGAAAACCATAAAAGGAAGACCCCTGAAACAAGGAATCAATATGTAGTCGGAAAAAGGGACAACTTGGAATGAGGAATGGTGAATGGTCACAAGAAAGCAAGAGAAGATTGAGGAAAGGAAAGCCCTTGAGTAAAAGACACCAATGTAAATGAGGAAGGACATAAGTGAGGAAGGATCCCAATGTGTCGGTGATAGCAACCGGGGAAAAACCCATAGAAAAGTTGGTAAAGAATGAATAGATAAAGGAATCGACACAATTATGATATTAAGAAATTTGAAGGACAATTGGATAAAATGAAATGTAGTTAGGAAACACTACCAGGTAGTAGGAAGGAACAAAGCCATACGACTCCTAAACGGATTTAAAGGCATAAACCGTTATTAAGGATATACATTTTGGAACAATAATGGGTAAAGATATTTCTAGAACGGTTCATGCTGTAAAGAACAAGTAGTGTCAACAGTTTCAAGAAAGGTGACCCTAGTAAAACCGAGTCCGTTAGACAAGTCTAAGAAATAAAACCAGAATTATAGCAAACAAAAAATGGAAGAAAGACGAAATTAAGATAAGGAAGAAATTATATCAAAACCCAAGGGGTTAAGGATAAAAAGTCCTAAAGGATGCTAAATTAAGAGCATCAATAACCTAGGAAATGATAGAAAACAGGGATGAATAAGAACCTTTAAAAAGAAGAGTCTTATGCTGAGTGGAGTGAGTGAGAGATATAAAGGAAGAAAATCTTCTCAAGTATGTGGCTGAAGGACTAGATGAAAGGAATAGCTAAAGAGATAACATGACGAGTAAACCCTAGGAGGACATCAAGGAAAGTCACTCTCAGTGCAAATGATTGCCAACTTAGTTTTGGGGACAAAACACCTAAAAGGAGGGGAGAGTTGTAAATCCCATCCTTTAAAGGTAGGAAAACTAGGAAAAAGAATAGATCAATTCAAAAGAGAAAATTAAGCCCGTTCATGAACCTTAACCGATAGAGAAAGGGCAAAATAGGAAATCAAAAAATCCCAAGTGACTCAAAGAGTCATAAAAATCATGGAAAAGAACCTTGGGATAAATGGAAAGAGAAAACCAGATCGGTTCAGGGTACACTGGACATGAACCAGATTGAACTGGTTTGATCCATACTTGAACCGATTGCTAAATTCATTTTTCTAGGTGGCTTAAAATATTCAAATTGGAGAATTGAAGTTTTATTAGATAGAGAATGAATTTATAAAATTTTAATTTTGAGAAAACCGGTCGAATCAGGCTTGAACAGGCCGATTTATGCATTGAACCTGGTCGGACCGGTTCAGTTCGGTTCGAAATAGTGTCATCTTCTTCCTTTGGATGACAACACTATTCATTCAATGTAGAAAATGGATAACGTCGATGAAGGAATATAGTCTCCGATCAGGCCGTTTCAGGGCGAGAATAAGCTCGACCAAAAAGGAAAGTTGTCGAGTATAGGGTCCACGAACTTCCTATATAAAGAGCTCATCTCCATTCATCCTCCACACAACTAAAATCTCCATTCTCTCTCAACTGCTCCATTTTCTAGCAAAGCTCGAACTAGAGCTCCCATATAGCCCTTTTTCTCAGCCTCAGAAGGCAAGGTCAGGTCCTATAGACTCTGAGGGAAGTCAACTACCTGATAGCGTACTCCTTTCAACTAGAGGACCGTTGGAGAAGCGTTGGCGGAATCAAATAGTGAAGTAGCTTTGACGGACTAAAGCTGCCCGATTTCGCCCGAGCAGAATTTAGCCAAGTTCAGCCCTCCCCCGGCCAAACCAACCCTCTCTAACACCCTCACAACCCTCACACAGATGCAACAAAACTGAAAGGTTTGCTAATTTGACCCACCTCTATCATTGCCGGTCGGAGTTAGAGAGAGAAATGCTAAACTTTACTAACAAAATTCTCCTTCGATTCGATGTCAATTGTAGCAATTCGTGATCTTAGAATGAACCTCAGGATGAGAGCTACCTTCCCAGATAGAGAGATCGGACGGCTGCACTACTGACGGTAAGCTTTTGAAGCTTTCTCTCTCTACGAATGACTTTCCAGCGAAGATCCGTTTGAGCTCTTTTTAGCCTTAATTCATGCGATTCAAAGCTCAATTGAATTGTATGGAAGTGTAGGAACTGATTTATACCTCCAATTGAAACAATTTACCCTGATTGAATGGCCAATTTGAAGAAAGCAAATTCGACCAATTTGAAAGTGGGAAATTAGGGAAAATATTTAGGGAAAATTGAGGGACCTCTTTGCAATTTTCCAAAATTAAAGGCCAATTGGTCACGAGAAAGATGTTGGAGGACTAATTGGTCAATTTTTGGAACATCTAGGGTCAAATTTCCATTTTTGGAAAGTAGGGGCAAAATGGTAATTTTTGAAAAGTTGGGGACCAAAATTAGAAATTTGGAAAACTTGAGCCCCTTATACAATTTTGAGTAAATTGAGGAGTTAAAGGGAATTTTGGAAACCTTTGGACTCAAATTGGGGAAAATTATCATTAGGGACCTAAAGTTAAGAAAAATGAACTTTAGGGACCTAAGTGCAATTAATCGTTATTTTGTGAGCCTAGGCTTTTATGCCAAACCGTAATTGATAAGGCTGCCCAAATCATGTAGGGATAAGTGTGACCAGAATGCAAGCAATAGATAGTTTGCATAGACTTGGAAAACCAACTAAGGACAAACACGTAACGGTTATCGGGTGAGTGGGCTTAATCACATCATACCTGATTGGGATGATGAGCTTAATTTTATGAAAAGAAAACCTACTTACTGGTCATAAGTAGAGATGATCATACATAGTTGGTATGATGAACTTCCTTGAGTAAAGGAGAAACCTACTTATCAGTTGTAAGTAGAGATATCATCAAATCCGGTTGGTGTGATGAAGTGGAAAATATACTTTTTGTTAGAAGTGTTCTCCCCTGTGTGTCATTGCTTAAACTATTTGGAAGAGCTTCTTGATAGGAGCTAGAACAGCTTAAATAGACCAGAGGCCTCATTTTTTTTAACTCATGAGGCTAAATGCCCAGTTTTGGAATATCATGTGTAGTGTACCCAAAGCCAGTGGACACGAGCAGGAACTCGTAAACAAACATAAGTTAAAGAAAGCCATGAAATTT
Source organism: Trapa bicornis (assembly GCA_030064425.1). Classification (NCBI taxonomy): domain Eukaryota; kingdom Viridiplantae; phylum Streptophyta; class Magnoliopsida; order Myrtales; family Lythraceae; genus Trapa; species Trapa bicornis. The sequence goes on along the minus strand of CM057758.1, from coordinate 17,503,249 downwards.
CTAAGGAAATGGTTGTGTGATTTTGCCATGGTACTGAGTCAAGACCGACAATTCTCGATGGGCTAGCGGTAGTGCATTAGGGCCAGGTTGATGGACCGGCCTAGACAAACAGTTGTAGCTCGGGTTAAGCATCGGGGGCATTAGACCATTGGAACCAAAGATAATGGCTATATGTGAAAACTATTGTTTTGTGCATGCACTTGTGGTACAAGACCATCAAGATGCCCAAGAGGGGTAGTTATGGGTCTTAAGGGCTACTGGATGACATGGTGGAAATAAGTGCAGTTCGTCGTGCCAGTTAGTTAGGAAGCTCGGAATAGCTTCTTGCGCATGAGACTATGGTGGGGTCGGGATGAGGTCTTTGTCCTCATACGGACATGGAGTGGCATTCGGGTATGAGTGTCGGATGTCGAGAATATTCACTCTGACCTAAGGTAGAAGTGGATGGACTTCTATCATTGTGTCCGGTAAAGACGCTCTAAGCCACAAGTGGGTGCAGTGGACGGCCTGCACCTACGAATGTGTGTTCCCTTCATGATGAAGGACATGTGTTGGCTGCTAAAAACCCCTAATATAAAAATGGGAAAAGGTGTTTTGAAAACCAAAATTTGAAGATAATTTCTTTTAAAAACGATATTCCTTGGCACAATTTAAATGAATTTATTTTTCTCAAAAAAACTCACTCCCAACACACGCTCACTGAGTTGTAGAACTCACCCCCTTTATTATACCCATTTCAGGAGTAAGGAAACATGACAAAAGAAAACACGAAGATGTACCCTCTGTCAGTTATGCTTAATGTAACATTTAAGCTTGCATGTTGATTGATTTATGCTATTCCAGGGAACAAGGTTTTAATTATACATGGCCCCTCTTGATTAAAAGAAGGGGAAGCCCCTCTTAAACCAAGGGAGCGACAGGTTGACCACAGGGATTCGACCAAACCGAGTCGGGGCATGACAACTTGAGTGGTACTAGAGCCATTGTTCCCTTGAAAGCATTATCAATACTATTCCCTAACACTAATAAAACTTAACTATCTTATAGGAAGAAGTGTTCCTAGGAAATTCGTCGTACGAACCAAATCGAAACACGAGCTCATTAAAAAGATGCCTATGACTCTAAGGGACTAGGGATGGACGTCAACTAGTTCTATTAGGGAAGCCCAACGGGAGTATGGATGGACGTCAACCAGTTCATCAGAGCCCTCTGACCATGAATCTTAAAACCATTCAGAGGCTAACTCCCAAACAATGACTCTAAGGGACTAGGAAGTAGTGAGGAATTCTTGTAATAAGGCAAGTATGGCAATAAACTACCTCTTTTAATGAATCAAGACAATTTTCTTTATTTAAAAGTTAGTTTTCCCCTCATAACAAGTGCAACTAATAGATTGGAGTAAACCAATCATGACCGGGTAATAAATGGAGAGAAGGCCACCTAAGGAAGAATACTACCCCTAAGATAGCATAAATAGTTCCCTCACAAGAACTAGAAAACTCCAAGTAACAAGTCAACAAGACAAAAGACTAGTAAGGAAGTTTCCAAAGAAGAACCAAGAGTCTACCTAGAAAGTGAGTCACCAGGAAGGATATACCCTAACCAAGGGGAAAGGGTGTGTTTATAAGGGGTCCAATATAAGGGAAGCAGAGTCAAAGAATAGGATAAATCTGGGAAAAGGAAAGGCAGTATTAAAAGATGTAGGAAGAGTAGAGAAAAGCCTAAGGACCATAATGGATTGAGAGAGAGACCTCATACAATAGTTAGGAAACCAAGAGGAATTGGATTGCCTCTAAGAAGAACTAGTTGAATGAAAGATAACCAAGAGGAGAGGTAAGGTACAATAATCCCCTCAAAACGGGTGAACGCGGAAAACCTCCTCGAACAACTCTAGGATAAGACACGGTAAGAGTGAAGAGGAAAAGAAATGTGCTGGGAAAGAGAACTCTAGCAGAATGAATGGGAATAATACCATTGAAGGAACCATTGATGGGTGGCTAGACATAACATAGAGTGCTAGAAACCCGCCCACATTTAGGAACTCTTCGAAGGAAGGATAAGGAACAAAAAGGGAAGTAGAGGACTGAGAAGGATTAAGGACTGATAACTATACCGATGCTGGAAGGATGTAAGAAAGGAAAGAAGGAAAAGCCTTCCAGGAGCATTAGGGAGGTTATACATGGAAATTCCAGGATGGGAGTCCCAAAGAATAAGGATGAAGGTAGGAATTGAGACCACAAGAAGGAAATATCCAAGCTACGGAATGATCGAGTAGAATAAATAATGCCCTATGAAGCACAAAAAATAGTAAGGACTACACCCTAAAAAGGACAACGTGATAGGCATTAAGAATGAGTAAACTCAAAGGACAACTGTTCCAAGACAAGTGAACCAGGAGAATAGTGGAAGCAAGGTAGTTAACGAACTGCCATCGAGAAGACCATAAATTTAACACCAGCAAGAAAGGGAAAGGTGTATAGGCCAAAACATTGGAAAGGAACAATGAAGAAATCCTTGAAGAAATAAATGACAGAGAAGGAATCGGCAACCAAGCTCAAGCCACAGATGAGATTAAGTAAGCTCTTAGGAGGAGATTGAGAAACCTTGAAAGGAAAAAGATTGAAAACCCTTCCCCAATAGAAATAAAATCGTAGTGAGTACAAGTTGGAATAAAGACAAGGTACAGGGGATGTGCCAGCAAGATTTCCCAAAGTAAGGATAAGTGGAGAGGATGACTTCAAAGCATATCATGAGTTTGACTTAAGGATCGATAACCAAGAGGACAAAGGAAAGAGGAAATCCGGGGAAAGAGGAGGAAGCCTACCAAGGAAAGGAGCCGTAAAGAGGCCTACATATTCCAACGGAGAAGTAATAAACCCAACTATAGTGGAGTAGAGGAGAAAAGTTTCAAATGGAATGCAAGTTGGAAATGAAGGACCAATTAAAAGGGAAGTTTACCCAGAACCCAAGTAGTAAGATAAACTCAAAGAACGGGTAGAGAATGAGATAGTATCGAAAGATGCCGTATAAATATGAAAGGGGTGGATTGCCCATAATAAGGACATAGAGGAAAGACTACTTGAGGAAACTTGGGAGAAGTAAGACCTCCAATTAAGAAGTGGATAATGGAAACAACCATAGAATCAAGACTTGTCGTGGTCCACACTGACTTAAGGAAGCCTAAAGGATGATAGCTGGGAATAATGTGGAATACATGAAATCAAATCCAGAAATCTTAAGTTTATTAGGAAAATAAGGGAGGCGATGGAGAATTAAAATCTAGCAAATGTCCCAAAAAAAAGAGTGTAGGGGGTAAAGGGAAGGAACTTTCAAGGAATGGTACTAAAATTGAAAGTATAACCTTAAAATGAAATTCTCTACTTTAAAGGACATAGTAGAGAATGAAAACCATAAAGGAAGACCCCCCAAAAAGGAATCAATACTTCAAAAAAGGGACAACTTGGAATGAGGAATGGTGAATGGTCATAAGCAAGCAAGAGAAGATGGAGGATAGGAAAGCCCTTGAGTAAAAGACGTCAATGTAAATGAGGAAGGATATAAGTGAGGAAGGATCCCAATGTGTCAGTAAGCTATCAAGAAAATCGATGGTTGGAAATGGGGGAAAACCCATAGAAAAGTTAGTAAAGAATGAGTAGATAAAGGAACTAACACAATTCTAATATTAAGAAATTTAAAGGACAATTGGATAACATGAAAGGTAGTTAGGAAACACTACCGGGTAGTAGGAAGGAATGAAGCCATACGACTCCTAGATGGATGGAAATGCATAAACCGTTATTAAGGATATACATTTTGGAACCATAATGGGTAAAGATATTTCTAGAACGATTCATGATGTAAAGAACATGTAGTGTTAACAGTTCTAGGAAAGGTGACCCTAGTAAGACCGAGTCTGTTAGATAAATCTACAAAATGAAATAGGAATCGTAGGAAACCAAAAATAGAGGAAGGACCAAATTAAGATAATGAAGAAATTATATCAAAATCCAAGGGGTCAAGGACAAAAAGTCCTAAAGGATGCTAAACTAAGAGCGTAAATAACCTAGAAAATGATAGAAAATTGGGACGATAGGGTGTATATGGAACATCTAACCCAAAGACACAAATATGAACCCTTAAAATGAAGAGTCTTACATTGAGTAGAGTGAGTGGGAGATATAAAGGAAGAAAGAATTCTCAAGTATGTGGCTAAAGAACTAGATGAAAGGAATAGCCAAAGAGATAACATGTCGAGTAAACCCTAGGAGGACATTAAGGAAAGTCACACTCAGTGCAAATGATTGCCGACTTAGTTTTTGGTACAAAACCCCTAAAAGGAGGGGAGAGTTCTAAACCCCATTCTTTAAAGGAAAGAAAACTGAGAAAAAGAATCGGACAATTCAAAACAGAAAACCGAGCCAGTTCATGAACCTTAACCGATAGAGAAAGGGAAAACTAGGAAATCGACAAATCCCAAGTGACTCAAAGAGTCATAAAAATCATGGAAAAGAACCTTGGTTCAAATGGGAAGAGAAAACCAAGCCGGTTTAGGGCGGACTAGACATGAATCGAATTGAACCTATTTGATCCATACTTGAACCAATTGCTAAATTTATTTTTCTAGGCGGCTTAAAATATTCAAATTGGGGAATTGAAGCTACCATTAGATGGAGAATGAATTTAGATAAATTTTGAAAATTTTAATTTTGAGAAAATCAGTCAAATCAGGCGTGAACCAGCTGATTTACGCATTGAACCCCATCGGACCGGTTCAGTCCGATTCGGAATAGTGTCATATTCTTCCTTTGGATGACAACACTGTTCATTCAATGCAAAAAATGGATAAGGCTAGTGAGGGAATATCGGCTCTGATCAGGCCATTTTAGAGCAAGGATAAGCTCGACCAAAAAGGAAAGTTGTCAAGTAGAGGGTCCTCGAACTCCCTATATAAAGAGCTTCTCTCCATTCATCCTCCACACACCTGAAATCTCCATTCTCTCTTAACTCATACATTTTTTGGCAAAGCTCAAACCAGAGCTCCCATATAGCCCTTTTTCTCAATTCAGAAGGCAAGGTTGGGTCCTATAGACTGCGGGGGAAGTCAGCTATTTGAAAATCCTCCTTTCGACTTGAGGATCACTGGAGAAGCGCAGAAAAAATCAAACAGTGTAGCAGCTCTGACGGACTGAAGCTACTCTATTTTAGTCGAGCAGAATTCGGCCAAGTTCAGCAGTCCCTCGACTAAACCAAGCCTCCCTAACACCCTCATAGCCCTCACACGGCCGCAATAGAGCTAAAAGGTATGCCAATTCAACCCCCCACTGTCAATGCCGGTCGGAGTTAGAGAGAGAAATGCTAAACTTTACTAAAAAAATTCTCCTTCGATTTGATGTTAATTGTAGCAATTCTTGATTCTAGAAGAAACCTCAAAATGAGAGTTACCTTCCCAGATAGAGAGCTCGGATCGCCGAACCTCCGATGGTAAGATTTTGAAGCTTTCTCTCTCTACGAAGGATTTTCCGGTGAAGCTTCGTTTGAGGTCATTTTGGCCTCAATTTATGCGATTCAAAGCTCAATTGAATTGTATGGAAGTGTAGGATGTGATTTATACCTCGAATTGAAACAATTAACTGCGATTGAATGGCCAATTTGAAGAAATCAAATTTGGTTAGTTTGATAGGGTAAAAATTGGGAAAATTAGGAATTTGGTTAAATTGAGGAACCTATTTGCAATTTCCTAAAATTGAAGGCCAATTGGCCATGAGAAAGATGATGGAGGACCAATTGGTCAATTTTTAACCATTTGGGATCAAATTGCAATTTTTTGAAAGTATGGGCAAAATGGTAATTTTTGAAAAGTTGGGGACCAAAATTGGAAATTTGGAAAACTTGAGCCCCTTGAACATTTTTTAGTAAATTGAGGACTCAAAGGGAATTTTGGAAACCTTGGGACTCAAATTGGGTAAAAGTTGGCATTATGGACCTAAAGTTAAGAAAAATGGACTTTAGAGACCTAAGTGCAATTAATTGAAAATTTGTGAGCCTAGGCTTTTATGCCAAACCGTAATTGATAAGGCTGCCCAAATCGTGTAGGGACAAGTGTGATCAGAATGCAAGCAAGAGATAGTTTGTGTAGAATTGGAAAATCGACTGAGGATGAACACGTCACGGTTATCGGGTGAGTGGGCTTAATCATATCATACCCGATTGGGATGATTAGCTTACTTTTATGAAAAGAAAGCCTACTTACTAGTCATAAGTAGAGATGATCATACCTAGTTAGTATGATGAACTATCTTGAGAAAAGGAGAAATCCGCTTACTAGTTGTAAGCGAAGATATCATCACACCCAGTTGGTGTGATAAAGTGGAAAATGTACTTTTTGTTAGAAGTGTTCTCCCCTGACTATGTGCTATTGCTTAAACTATTTTAGAGACCTTCTTAATGTGAGCTAGAACAACTTAGATAGGCCAAAGGCCTCGATTTTTTTTGAACTCATGGGGCTAAATGCCCGGTTTTAGAAAATCACATGCAGTGGTCCCAATGCTAGTGGGCACGAGTAGGAGCTCATAAACAAACATGAGTTAAAGAAAGCCATGAAATTTCTAAAGAAATAGTTGTTTGATTTTGCCATCGTACCAAGTTAAGAACGACAATACTCGATGGGTTGGTGGTAGTGTGTTAGGCCTAGGTTGACAAATCGATCTAGACAAACAGCTACTGGTCGGGTTGAGGGTCAAGACCGTTGGACCATTGGCACCAATGATATTGGCTATATGTGAAAACTATTGTTTTGTGCATGCACTTGTGGTACATGACCATCAAGACGCCCAAGAAGGGTAGTGATGGGTCCTAAGGGCTACTAGATGAGATGGTGGAGATAAGGGTAGTTCGATGTGTTAGACCGTCAGGAAGCTCGGATAGCTTCTTGTGCATGAGACCAGAGTGGGGTCGGGATGATGTCTCTGTCCTCATATGGACACGAAGTGGCATTCAGGTCTGAGGGTTGGTTGTTGAGATCATTCACTCAGATTTAGGGTAGAAGTGGATAGACTTCTATATTAGTGGCCGGTAAAGATGCTTTGATCTACAAGTGGGTGCAGTAGACGGGCTACACCTGCAAATATATGTTCCCTTCATGATGAAGGGCATGTGTTGTCGGCTAAACACACCTAATATGGAAATGGAATAAGGTTTTGAAAACTGAAATTTCAAGAGAACTTTTTTTAAAAGAAACGATATACCATGCACAATTTAAATGAAGTTATTTTTCTTAAAAAAAAACTCACTCCCAACACCCGCTCACTAAGTTGTAGAACTCATTTCAGGAGTAAGGAATCATGACAAAAGAAAACACGAAGATGTATCCTCCGTCAGGTATGCTTAATGTCACTTTTAAGCTTGCATGTTGATTGATTTATGCTATTCTAGGGAACAAGGTTTGAATTACGCCTGGCTTATCACGTCCCGACCCAGTTTGGTTGGATCCTAGTGAGTAACCCACCACTCTCCCAGTTTATTAAGAGTTTCCCCTTTTCTAAACTGCGAGGAGTAAGGTGTCATTTTCACATGTATCTTTCCTAGAATAGTACTAATCACAACTGAATGCATTAAACATACCTGTCTTTCAGGTTCGACTATAGGAAAGTTCTTTAGGTTTGTTTTCCCTTGGTTACCTAAAAAGGGGTAAAGGGAGGGGGTGAGTTCGTTAACTCAGTGAATGGGTGTTGGGAGAGAGTTTCCATAAATAAGATATCTTTAATCGGAGTGTGTCAAACTCCTTATTTCCTTAAAAAAGATTCCTTCCTCAATTTCCAATTTTCAAAACCCTTTTTCCTCATTTTCCATACTAGGTGTGTTTAACATTCAACACACGCCATAAATCAAGAAGGGATCACACATTCACAGGGCAGCCCATCCATTGCACCCACTTGTGGCTCGGAGTGACTTTATCGATCACAAAGATAGAAGCCCATCCACTTCTACCCTAGGTCTGAATGGATGTTCGTGACATCCGACCCTCAAACACGAAATCAACTCTATGTCCGTTGGAGGACATAGACCTCATCCCGACCCCACCCCAACCTCATGCGCATGAAGCTACGTCGAGCTTCCCTAACTACTGGCCCGAGAAACTGCTTTTATTACTACCATGTCATTTAGTAGCCCTTAGGATGCATCACTACCCCTCTTGGGCGTCTTGATGGTCCTGAACCTCAAGCGTATGCACAAATAATAATTTTCCACAAATTTATTTATCTTTGGTGCCACTGGTCTAACAGCCCCGACCATCAACTCGAGCTCGAGCTGTTTGTCTAAGCCAGTCTGTTGACCTGGCCGTGACGCAATGCCGCTAGTCCATAGAGTATGTCTATCATGTCTTTGTACCATGGAAAACTCACATAATCCATTCATTTAGAATTTTCATGGCTTTAATACATCATGTTTGTTTACGAGCTCCTGCTCATTCCAATTGGCCTTGGGCCCACTGTACGTTATTTTCCAAAATTGGGCATTTTAGCCCCACAAGTTCCAAAATTGAGGCCTCTGGCCTATCTGAGCTATTTTAGTTCTAATCAAGAAGATCTCCCAAAATATTTAAGCATTGGCACATAGTTAGGGGGGAACACTTCTGATAAAATCATTTTTCAATTCATTAAACCAATTGGGCGTGATAATACCTCTACTTACAATCGGAAAGCGGGTTTTCTCCTTCCTTCAAGGAAGTCCTTCACACCAACTAGGTATGATTTTTCTCTACTTACAAATGGTAAATAGGTTTCCGCTTAGTTCTCACATCACTCCAACTTGGGGTGATCTTAAAATTCCACATATAAGTGGTTTTTCATTTATGAGGTACTCATCATCCCAACCAAGAATGATGTGAATATGCTTACTCACCCGTTAATCATGACGTGTTCATCCTCGGTTGGTTTTTCAAGTTGACGCGAGCTTTCTCTTGGCGGCTTTTTGATCACACTTGTCCCTACACAAATTGGGCAGCCTTTTCACTTAAGGTTTGGCATAAAAGCCTAGGCTCACAATTTATTCGATAAATTACATTAAGGTCCCTAAAGTTATTTTTTCTTTACTTAAGGTCCCTAATACAAACCGTTACCCAAGTTCACCCCTAAAGTTTCCAAAATTTCTATGAGTCCTCATTTTACTAAAAAATGTACAAGGCTCAAGTTTCCCAAATTTCCAATTTGGTCCATAACTTTTCAAAAATTATAATTTTGCCCCTACATTCCAAAAATGGCAAGTTGACACCAAATGTTCCAAAAAACGACCAATTAGTCCTCTAACATCTTTTCCATGCCCAATTGACCCTTAATTTTTGGAAATTGTAATTTGGTTCCTCAATTTTATAAAATCCCGAAACTTTTCCCCAATTTCCCCCTTTCAAACTGGCTGAATTTGATTTTATCAAATTAACCATTCGATCAGGGTTAATTGCTCCAATTGAAGGTATGGATAAGTTCCTAAACTACCATATGATTCAATTGAGCTTTGAATCACGTTATTTGGCTCCGAATTGAGCTCAAACAGAGCTTCGCTGGAAAATTGAGCATAAAGAGAGAAAGCTTCGAAAGCTTACCGTCGGAGATGCGGTGGTCCGATATCTCTATCGGGGAAGATAGCTCTCTTTTTGGGGTACATTCTAGGATCAATAAATCCTACAATTGACCTCAAATCAAGGAAAAATTTTGTCAGTGAAATTCTATAGTTTCTCTCTCTAACTCCAACCTGTAACAAGTGAGGAAGGCCGAATTGGCTTATCTTTCAGCTTAGTTGAGGTTGTATGAAGGCTATGAGAATGTTGGGAGAGCTTGGTTTGGCCAGAGGAGTGTTGAATTTGGCCGAAACATGGCAGATTTGGTCCATCAGAGCTGCTTCAAAGTTTGATTCCACCGACGCTTCTCTGGCGGTACTCATATTGAACAAAGGTTACTATTAGATAGCTGACTTCCCTCGGAGTCTAAAGAACCCGACCTCACCTTCTAAGGTTGAGAAAACTGCCCAATTAGAGCTCTAGTTTGAGCTTCACCAAAAATGGAGTAGTTGGTAGAGTATGGAGTTCTTATGTGAGAGGAGGATGAATGGAGATGAGCTCCTTATATAGGGAGCTCGAGGACTCTCTACTTGTCTGTTTGGCACCTTTATGGTGCTCATTCATAACCTAAAACACCCTGAACGGAGACGATTCATCTTTGTCAGCACTTTCCATTTTTCCGGTGAATGAACAGTATTGTCATCTGAAGGAAAAAGACAACACTATTCTGAACCGGACTGTACCAGTCCGAACCGGGTTCAATGCTTAAACTATCATGTTTAGGCCCAATTCGATCAAGTTTTCAAAATTAAAATTTTCTAAATTCATTCCCTATCCAATGGTGGCACCCCAATTTTAATATTTTAAGCCACCTAGAAAAATGAATTTAGAAACCGATTCAATGATGGTTCAAAATAGTTCAAACTGGTTCAATCTAGTTCAGGTCTAATTCACCTGAACTGGTCTGGTTTTCTTTTCCAATTTGTTCCAAAGTACTTTTCCATGACTTTTATGACTCTTTAGGTCACTAGGGATTTGTAAATTTCCTTTTTCACACTTTCTCTATCGGTTAAGCTTTATGAACCAACTCAGTTTTCTCTTTGGAAACGATTGGTTCTTTTCCCAGTTTTCTTACTTATAAAAGGACGGGTTTACATCTCTCTCCTCTTTTTAGGGGTTTTGTCCCCAGAACAATTACATGTCAAACAAATGAGGGTACCCATCCCTCATCACACTCTCAATCTCCCATGTCTCCTCTTTCATGGGTCTATTCCGCCAAAGAACCTTGAACATAGGAATTTTATTGTTTCTCAAGGTCTTCCTGCTTGATAGGCTAGGTTCTCTTCTAGCTCAAGTGGAGGCCGGTCCAACACATGGCTATGTTCAGACTGGTACTTCTGGAGTACCGAGATATGGAATACATCATGTATTCTTTGTAAATCCAGAGATAGTTCTAGTTTATATGCCATTGGTCTTATTCTTTGGACTATTGTGTAAGAACCGATGTACCTTGGCTTCAACTTCCCCCATTGTTGAAACCTAAGTATCCCCCTCCATAGAGATACTTTTAGGAACACTTGGTCTCCCACATTAAACTCCAGATCTCTTCTCCAATGATCCGCATAGATCTTTTACCTATCCTGAGCGGCCTTAAGTCTACTCCTGATTATCTTGATCTTTTTTGTGGCATCCTCAATTAATTCAGCCTTTTCTAGCTTTCTTTCCCCCACTTCTTCCCAAAATAAAGGGGTACGACATAGTCGTTCCTAGAGGGCCTCATAAGGAGCCATTTGAATACTAGTATGATAACTATTATTGTACGCAAACTCCATTAGTCACAAGTATTCCTCCCAACCCTTATCCATAGTGAGTACGCATGCCCTTAGCATGTCTTCCAAGGTTTGGATCGTTCACTCATACTATCCATCAGTCTGAGGATGAAATCCCATACTCATGTGGAGCTTGGTTCCCAAGGCACTTTGCAAACTAGGCCAGAACCTCGAGGTAAATCTAGGGTCTCTATTTACTATGCTCACCGGGACGCTATGGAGTCTTACTATCTCCCTCATGTATAAGACAACCAGTTCTTTCACTGAATCCATCACTCTTATAGGTAGGAAATGAGCAAGCTTGGTTAATCTGTCCACAATGACCCAAACTGCGTCTCGTCCCTTCCTAGTCACAGGTAGTCCTATGACAAAGTTCATAGTGATGTGCTCCTATTTCCATTCTAGGATCGGCAAGGGTTGTAACAGTTCTGATGGTTTATGATGCTCAGCTTTAATCTGCTGATAAGACAAGCATCAGGCTACATATTTCGCAATATCCCTCTTCATCCCTTTCCACCAACAACCTTGTTTGAGGGTGCGGTACATCTTGGTACTGCTCGGATGCATCACATAAACAGAGTCGTGTGCTTCTTCTAGAAATAACTTCTTCAATTCCTTATCTTGAGGCACATACACTCTACCCTTGTAGGTTAGCAATCCGTCGCCTCGAAGGTCATAGTCCTATTTTGTCCCATTGTTGACCGAGTCCAAATAGGGTTGGAGCTCCTTATCCGCTTTTTGTTAGATCTTAATTTGCTTTGTTAGGCTGAGTCGTATTATTACATCCGCCAATAAGCATTTCTCTCCCTTGTTCACCTTTAGGTCCACCTCCATTCTTCCCAAATGTTGCCAAGGGTAAGTAGCTTGTCTTTATTTGCGCCACCTCGGGTTGGTACTTACGACTTAGGGTATCCGCCATTACATTGGCCTTCCCGGGGTGATATTCTATCACAAGGTCATAGTCCTTAACCAACTCCAACCATCTCCTCTGGCGAAGGTTGAACTCCTTCTGAGTTAAGAAATACTTAAGACTCTTGTGATCAGTATAAATTCTACACTTAACCCTGTATAGGTAGTGTCGCTAAATCTTTAGGGCGAACACTATTGCAGCTAATTCCAAGTCATGAGTAGGGTAGTTCCGCTCATGTAGCTTAAGTTGTAGTGAAGTGTAGGCGAAAACCTTTCCTTGTTGCACCAGTACACATCCGAATCCTTATTCGGATGCGTCACTATAGACGGTGTACTCCCCTGCACTTGGGTTAGGCAGAGAGAGTACAAGTGCGATTGGAACACTCTATTGATTAAAAGAAGGGTGAAACCCCTCTTAAACCAAGGGAGTAGCGGCTTGATCACGGGCATCTAACCAAACTGGGTCAGGATGTGACAATACTCATGGTGCTCATGGCCAAATCAGTTAATGGTGCTTATAGTATCCTATTACCAGGAGCTCGGTGCATCTCTCACTTGGCTCCCCAAATCACACACACATATTTTTGCATCAACATGCTTATAAAATGGATATACTTAGGAGTCTGATCCTTCATTCAACCAACTCCTCACACAATTTAATAAATCTTGTGATCCTGGCCTATCACTTGGTCATCTCTCCATATCACGTGGATAGGCATCCTGCCCTATACTAGGGTATCACGACATACTTACCCAGTCACTCAATCAACTTATAAACACAAAAATGACACTTGGCCTATCACTCGACCACCTTTCCAAATCACAAAATGGCTTAAGGTCCAACAAATTATCGGTTCCTCTGAACCGTATTTACCCACATGCCCCGATCTCATGACCGGTTTTTACTTTAACCTTTAAAATCACATTTGCTTTAGTGAGCATGTGCTTATTTATTTTATAGTTCTTATATGAGTTCAAGGCTACTTTTCTACTCATTTTCACACTGGTGGTTGAACGGAGGAGTTATGCTCTCTGGTAGTCTGATCATCAGAGTTGAGTGCAATTTGAGGTTCAGAGAGAATTCCGAGCAAAATCCGTTGAGGGAACAACCCAAATTTATATGGTTGTAATCTATACTTGCGTGGCTATCTATCCATAGTCTTCTTTTATTAATTCATAGCATGTGGTGCTGACAACGAATTAATTTCTCCAAGTGGTGGAGTCATGCTATCTACCAAGAATTATTGGGTAAAATAGGGGATCTGGGTTGACTGTTTACACGCATACGTCTAGTTTACACGCTTACTGGTTTACACTATAGCAAACTGATTTTCGGTGAATTTCTCAGCTAGTTCAATAGTTTTTGGTTTGATTCACCCCTTTTCCAACCTGTTCTTGTGACTCCCTCCAACCTAAACTCGGTTCAAACTGATTCTCTCTCAGTTTTCCCCCAATCATTGACCTCGTGTTGTGAGAAACTCCTAAGGGTTTCTCATGACCCTTCCCACCTCTCATGGCCTCTCCATCGATCTCTTTGTTCTTTCCAGTTTGATATCACTTAACTATTGAAATTCTTTCTCCTAGTTCAATCTCACATTTTGGTTCAACTTAGCCCGATTATCAAATTGGGATTCCCGGTGTTACAATCATCCCTCATTTTTAGGAATTTCTTCCTCAAAATTGATTGTATTTATTTTATTAAATTCACTTTACATGATTCCTCTTTACACTCCTAGGTCAAGGGAGAGTTTGAACAATCTCAGATACTTTCCCCTCATCTTTGGCTAAAGTTCCTAGGTCTCCACCTCTACCTGGTCATTACGCCATATGATCTTCACCATTGGAATCTTCTTATGCAAAAGACTCTTCTCCTGGTGGCCGAGAATGCGCACATGTTCTACAAGATACGATAGAGTTTCTTTCAACTCTAGAGTATGATAGTCTAGCACGTGTGTGAGATCAGGTTCATACTTTCTCAGAATTGATACATGGAAGACGTCTAGGATCTGGTCTAATTCTGGCAAAAAGCATGAGCTTATATTCCATTAGTCCAATCTTCTTGGTGATCAGATACAGACCAATGTACCACAAGTTCAATTTTCCCCAATTTTGAAATTTAATGACCACCTTCCATGGGGATACCTTTAGAAATACTCGTCCCCTACCTCGAAATTTAGCACCTGAAGTCAGTTATGGACTTAACTCTTCTACTGATCCTGAGCCGCTTTCAGCCGACTATGGATCATTTGGATCTTGTACGTTGCATCCTCGATCAATTCATACTAATATAATGAAGTTCTACATTTTCTCATGTATAGTGCTTCATATAGAGCCATCTGGATGCTGACTTGATATTGATTATTGTACGTGAACTCCATGAGGCACATGTAGTATTCTTGTCATGCCCCGACCCGGTTTGGTCGGATCCTCGTGAGCAACCCACCACTCCCTTTGGTTCATGAAGGGTTTCGCCCTTTTCTAAATTGCGAGAAGTAAGGCGTCCTTTTTCCTGTTTTTCTTGGAATAACATTATACAAAACTAAAAATCTTTTAAATAGACATGCCTATCTTTATAATTCTCATACAGAGAGGTCTTTAAGTTTGGTTTTTCCCTTGGTTACCTGAAAGGGGTAAAAGGGAGGGGGTGAGTTCTACAACTCAGTGAGTAGGTGCTGGGAGTGAGTTTTCAAAATAGCCTTAGTTTATCCAAAACACGCCAAGGTTATCATTTCCTTTAAAAAGGATTTATTTCTAAATTTTGGTTTTCAAAACCTTTATTATGCCAAGGGCAACATTTTCTTTTAAAAGGGTTTTCCTCATATTTAATTTCCTTTCCAAAACCTTTTTTCAAGGTTTACCATTCTTTTTCCAAGGATTCTCAAGTTTCGAAATCTTTTTTCCATTTCCATATTAGGTGAGTTTAGCTTTCTTAGCCCATCCCCTTGCCTCAGGAGGTGTTTAACAAACAAACACATGCCCTTTATCAAGAAGGGTACACACATTTGCGAGATGTAGTTACGACGACTGCACCCACTTGTGGGTCGGAGCGTCTTTACCATCCATCCTAATAGAAGTCCCTAACTTCTACCTGGAGTCTAAGTAAACGTCCCAAACGTTCGACCCTTAGACCCAAAATAATTCGTGTACGTATGAGGATAGAGACCTCATCCTGAACTCACTCCAGTCTCATGCGCATGAAGTTACCTCAAGCTTCCCTTACTATTGGCAAGACAAACTGCCCTTATCTCCACCATGTCGTCTAGTAGCCATTAGGATGCATCACTACCCCTCTTGGGCATCATAATGGTCATGAACCTCAAGTGATGCACACACAATAGTTTTTCCACAAAGCTGTTTATCTTTGGTGCCACTAGTCTAACAGCCCCGATCCTCAACTCGACTTGCAGCTATTTGTCTAGGTCAGTCCTTCGACATAGCCCTAATGCACTATCGCTAGTCCATCGGGTATGTCGGACCTGTCTTGGTACCATGGAAAAATCACATAATCCATTCATTAAGAATTTTCATGGCTTCAATATATCATGTTTGTTTACGAGCTCCTGCTCATGCCAACTAGCCTTAGGCTCACTGTACCTGAATTTCCAAAAATGGGCATTTAGCCCAACAAGTTCCAAAACTGAGGCCTCTTGCCTATCTTAGTTGTTCTAGCTCTCATCAAGAAGGTTTCCCAAAATTTTTAAGCATTGGCACATAGTCAAGGGAGAACACTTCTGAGAAAAATCATCTTTCAATTCATCACACCAACCGGGTCTGATCATATCTCTACTTACAACTGGCAAGCGGGTTCTCGTCTTCCTTCTAGGAAGAACATCATACCAACCGGGTATGGTTTTCTCTACTTACAACTGATAAGTAGTTTTTAGCTTAGTTCTCACATCACTTTAACCGGGTGTGATGTTAAAATCCCACATATAAGTGGTTTTTCATTTTCGAGGTGCTCAATATCCTAACCGGGTATGATGTGAATAAACCCACTCACGATGGCTTCCAATTTCGAAAAGGTGCTCATCATCCCAACCGAGTTTGAAGTGTAAATTAGCCCACTCACCTTTTATCCAGAGATATGTTCATCCTAGATAGATAACCAAGTACCCATCCCTGATTGGTCTTATTGGTGTTTCTATGCTTTGATACTTCTCCACTTTCCTTAAATTTGGTTGTTGTATGGTGGATGTCAAGATTGAGACTTTCATAGGTAGGGAGTATTAATCTGTTAGATCTAATGTGATTATGGAAAAGGTGATGTTTGAGTTGTGAACAAGTACTAGTGGACTAGGTAGCTCTCTTCTCTCGAATTGCTCTCTTAGCTTAGTTGGTGTTGCTCTGATAAATTGTTATTATTACTCCTTATATAGCTGTAAAATTATTTGTTAAATAGGGAATAATTATTACTATATTATGAGTATTTAGGGGTATTAATGTTGTGGGTTATTCTCAATAAATTGGGAAATTGATGGGTATTTATAGGTATTAATTCCAATAATAATTGAATGTATGTATTAATTTATGGGCATTAATTCTAATAATTGAATGTAGGTATTAATTTATGTGTATTTATGATAGGGGCATAGGACTAATACTACAAAATGCTAAGAGTTTTGTACTAAACCAAATTCACATAATTATCTCATTATTTTCAGCTAAATGAATTTACTAGTTATTTTCCCTATCCATTCCATCGAGTTATTTATTTCGGTCAAAACAACACTTTTCATTTTATTTTAAATCAAAATTATTCCAATTATATAAATTGAAATTTAAACTTATAATACAATTCTAGAAAACTTTTCGACCAAAATTTTGGGTTACTAAAAACACAATCTGACAACTACTCCCCACCTTTTTAGGAGTTTTATCCCAAAAACTAATGTAACATTAGTCTCTACTTCTTACCCTTTTTTGTGCACTTATGTGGTTTCATTTTCAATAACTTTTTACATAGACATGTGTTTACTTTACCACAATAACTTCTTAAGATAATTTTATCTTTTCTCAAGACTATTTATTTTATCAATGGAAAATTTTACTCAGGTTCTCTTATCTAATTCATCCAAAGCAAATTAGGTATTCAACCATACATTCTTATCGGTAAAAATTTCTGATTGGGGCTTCCTTATAAGGTTGAATTGCAAACCAGATTAATGGTACCTTTAGATATTAATCGATCACTTAGTGTTTACATAAACCTTTTACCATCTTAAGTGAGCATTATTTATATACCATTCAAAAGGAAATGTTACTTTTAGAGTATTTTCAAATACCTATCTCTCTTTAGAGATTTGATATTCTATGATCACATGGTCTTTATATTTTCTAGTTGTTCATTTCCTTTAGAAGGTTCGTCTCACACCTTCTAATCCAACGAAGGTCCTAAAAATTTTTAACAAATTTTCCTCCACCGGTTCATGCATCCATCATTGGACTATATCTTCCCATTTCAGGGTCCTTTTTCCACAACAATTATACCAACTTATTGGGTCTACGATACCATGTACATTTTTATTTACTCCATCATCCATCATCATGCCCTTCCTCATGTCTTGACATGTTGGTATATCATTATCAAGATTTTCGATTCTTCACATATTTTGGTGTTGAGATATTTTTTTATAACCATTTCGTTGTTCTCCATTACGACTTATTACTTTATAAGTCATTCTTTTTTTTTAAGACTTTCATCTCATTGGACTTGTTTTGTACATTTGAGTCTATTGCTTTAGAAAATTTTATCTCTGGCATATGTGACTATCTTTTCTTTAATGCCCTCCCGAGGAATTTTCTACTTTACGAACTAATTTCATTGGTATTTGAGGATTTCACTCACATTTGAATTTGTCATTGGTTGCGTCAATTAATCCAAATAAAGGTACTATATGCATATTGCATGAGTGTTTGGTTTATTAAACCTTTTTCTCACATTTCCTGTAACCTCTTATTTTAGACTCATGCTTCAGATTCGTTACATCTCATCAACTGGGTTAGGATCTTATATGTTTTCCACAACATCCATGCAGTTATCATTGGTAGTCAAGCAAGTTTCTTATTACTTGCAATAAAATTTCCCTTCATGGGTTTCATTTAGTACAAAATTTTGGTACTTCAAATGAAAATACTTATATTTATGGTGTTCCATATGTGAAGGTTTTAAGGTAAGGAAATTACATATTCCCTTCTATTTCATTCGACTCCTTTGTCGAGTATCATTTATAAGGTTTCTTATTTATCTTTTTAGCTTTCCAAACTTTTGATGAATCCTTAATAAGGATATTATCTAATTTCTCCTTGAAATCCACATATCACATTCTTAATAACACTCATGTTACTCTTGTGGATGTTTTCCCACTATAGGTTTCCCGACATCTCTTTTCATTCACCATTGAGGACATCCAACCATAAATGGCATCATTTGATGCCATCCTCTCCTGCTTACCTTTACTTTTGAAGCCTTATGGGCACATCTTTTGTACCCCATTCTCATTCCCACTTGTACCTAGTATACATCTATTTCTTTTAGGGAGAGTTAAAATTCACCTTGTTTCAAGATCTCTAGATCATCCTACGAGAGGCTTACTTAACCTTCTCATGGCTTGAGTTTGGTCGTTAATCCGATCTTGGCCATTGATCTTTTTAAAGATTTCTTTCATCATTATTTACCAAATGTTTGGCCTTTCCACCTCTCCCTTCTTTGCTAGAGTTTAAATTTATAACCTTCACGAGTGTCAGTTTGTTAACTGAATCATCCCTACTATTCTCCTTGTTTAATTATCTTGAGACAGTTGTCTCTCGAGTCTACTTGTTCTTAATGTCCATCCTATTGCCCTTTAGAGTGTAGTCCTTATTACATCCCGGTCCTTCTTAGGGCATCATTTCATCTCCTTGACCATCCCATTGTTACTAGTTGCTTCCTTCCGCTAGGTTCGTCTGAAGCCTCTATTTGACTCCTCTTCTTTTCCAAAGTCGATTACACTTGGCCATCCCAATACATCCTTAACCACTTATGCCCCTTTATTAGATTCCTTATTTTGTGTTAAGCCTCTTATGATCCATCTATCGGTTTCTTAGCTTGGGAATTTCCCTTTTTATGGTCTCACTTCCTACCTTTATCCTTCTACCTAGGGACCTCCGTCCTGTGAGTTTCACGTTCAACCTCTCTAACACTCCTTGAAGGCTTTTTCTTCTTTCCTTTCTTACACCCATTAGTCATCTACCCTTAATCCTTCACTGTCCTCTAATTCCCTTTTTGTTCCTTATCCTTCCGTCGAGGAGTTCTTAATTATGGGTTGGTTTCTTGCACTCCATATTATGTCCAACCGCCCATCAATGGTTCCTTCAAGGGGTACTTAGTCGTATACATCCCTCTAGAATTCCCTTTCCTAGCACATTTTTCCCTCTTCACTATTTCTGTACCCTAAAGTTTCCAAAGGATGTTTTTCGCGTTAGCCCTTTTTGAGGGGGTTATAGGTGTACTTCCCATGTACCTTATCTCAATTCTTATGGTATTCCTCTCTTGTTTTACCTTCTTAAAAAGAAGTTTGAATTTTTTTTCTTTATCCTCTATTTCTTGACCTCCTTATGAATAGCTTACTTAACCTGCTCCATGGTTTTGGTTACCGGTCCTTCCTTGATCCTTACATTTCTCATCCAAGACATTCCTCCTACTTCTCTTTTCCTTTTATCTATATTATTCTTCATTGTATTTCCTCTGATCCATCTTAATCTTCTCTGACCCCTCCTCATATAGCTGAGCTATGAGAACCTGACTTTGTTTGAGGGGACAAAGTTTTAGAAAATTAGAATTTTTATTAATAAGGGGTACAATACATTTTGGGCATTATCCCTATTACAAGAAGTAGTTTCAGCTTGTGGAGCTACTATACTAGGTTCTTAGTAATCGTCCTTCTTGGTTATAAGTCCCTTACGGTATCCTTGGTGTTAGGTTGGCTCTCCTCTTACTCATGGAAGTGACCTCAATAGGTGCTGGCATAACATTCCTTGGTGGCATTGGGTACTTCCTCATAATGCCTCTTGGTCCTTTATGACTTCAAATACACCTCAGACATTGCAGAGATTTTAGGGTGGTCTTCCTACGGGGACAGATTGTTGGGTAATGTTGGTGATATAAGTTCTAGTTTTCTTGGTTCCTCTCTTGGGAGCCATCTGAAAATTTTAAAACTTTCTCTTTATTACTATATTATATAGTCTTAATAATGTATTCGAGGAAACATGCTCTAATACCACTCAAGTTGTCACGCCTCGGCTCGGTTTGGTCGGATCCTCGTGACCAACCCGCCACTCCCTTTGGTTCATGAAGGGTTTCACCATTTTCTAAACCAAAAGGAGTAAAGTGTCCTTTTTCTTGTCTTTCTTGGAATAACATTATACAAAATTGAAAATCTTTTAAACAGACATACTTGTCTTTACCGTTCCCATACAGGGAGGTCTTTAAGTTTGGTTTTTCCCTTGGTTACCTGAAAGGGGTAAAAGGGAGGAGGTGAGTTATACAACTTAGTGAGCAGGTGCTGGGAGTGAGTTTTCAAAGTAGCCTTAATTTATCCAAACCACACCAAGGTTATCATTTACATTAAAAAGGATTTATACCTAAATTTTGGTTTTCAAAACCTTTACCATGCCAAGGGTAACATTTTCTTTTAAAAGGGTTTTCCCCAAATTTAATTTCCATTCCAAAACCTTTTTCCAAAGTTTACCATTCCTTTTCCTATGATTCTCAAGTCTCGAAACCTTTTTCCCATTTCCATATTAGGTGTGTTTAGCTTTCTTAGCTCATCCCCTTGCCCTGGTAGACGTTTAACAAACAAACACACGACCTTTATGAGGAAGGGTACACACATTCGCGAGATGTAGTTACGACGACTGCACCCACTTATGGATTGGAGCGTCTTTACCATCCATCCTAATACAAGTCTCTGACTTCTACCCAGAGTCTAAGTGAACGTCCCAAACGTTCGGCCCTCAGACCCAAAATAATTAATGTCCGTATGAGGACAGAGACCTCATCCTGACCCCACCCTAGTCTCATGCGCATGAAGCTACATCAAGCTTCCCTGACTATTAGCATGACAAACTACCCTTATCTCCACCATGTCATCTAGTAGTCATTAGGATGCATCACTACCCCTCTTGGACATCTTAATGGTCATGAACATCAAGTGCATGCACGCACAATAGTTTTTCCACAAGGCGAGTTATCTTTGGTGCCACTAGTCCAACGGCCCCGACCCTCAACTCGACCTGCAACTATTTGTCTAGGTCGGTCCTTCGACCTAGCCCTAATGCACTACCACCAGTCCATCGGGTATGTCGGTCCTGTCTTGGTACCATGGCGAAATCACATAATCTATTCATTAAGAATTTTCATGGCTTCAATATATCATGCTTGTTTATGAGCTCCTGCTCGTGCCAATTGGCCTTGGGCCCACTATACGTGATTTTCCATAAACGGGCATTTGGCCCCACAAGTTCCAAAACTGAGGCCTCTGGCCTATCTAAGCTGTTCTAGCTCTCATTAAAAAGGTCTCTCAAAATTTTAAAGCATTGGCACACAATAAGGGGAGAACACTTCTGACAAAAATCATCTTTCAATTGATCACACCAACCGGGTGTGATAATATCTCAGCTTACAATTGGCAAGTGCGCTTTCTTCTTCCTTCCAAGAAGTCCATCATACCAACTGGGTATGGTTTTCTCTACTTACAACCAATAAGTAGTATTCTGCTTGGTTCTCATATCACTCCTACCGGGTGTGATGTAAAAATCCCGCATATAAGTAGTTTTTCATTTTCGAGGTGCTCATCATCCCAACTAGATATGATGTGAATAAACCCACTCACGATGACTTCCAATTTAGAAAAGGTACTCTTCATCCCAACCGGATTTGAAGTGTAAATTAGCCCACTCACCTTTTATCTAGAGATATGTTCATCGCGGATAGATTCTCAGGTACACATCCCGAATTGGTCTTATTGGTGTTTCTCTGCCCCTATACTTCTCCATTTTCCTTAAATTTGGTTGTTGCATGGTGGATGTCGAGATTGAAAATTTCATAGGTAGGGAGTATTAATCTGGTAGATCTAATGTGACCATGGCAAAGATGATGTTTGAGGTGTGAATAAGGACTAATGAACCAGGTAGCTCTCTTCTACTTGAATTGCTCTCTTAGCTCAATTGGTGTCACTTCGATAAATTGTTCTAAGCTCATTATATAGCTGTAAATTTTTTTATTAAATGGGAAAGATTTATTACTACATTATGGGTATCTGTGGGTACTAATATTGTTAGTTATTCTCATTAAGGGAAATTAATGTATATTTATGAGTATTTATGGGTATTAATTCTAATAATTGAATATAAGTATTAATATATGGGTATTTATGGGTATTAATTCTAATAATTGAATCTAAGTATTAATTTAAGGGTATTTATGGTAGGTGTGTAGGACTAATATTACAAATTGCTAATAGTTTCATACTAAACCAAATTCACATAATTATCTCATTATTTTCACCTAGAAGAATTTACTAAATATTTACCCAATCCATTCCATCGGGTTTTTTATTTCGGTAAAAACAACACTTTTCATTTTATTTTAAATCAAATTTATTCCTATTATAGCAATTCAAATTTAAACTTATAATAAAATTCTAGAAAAAATTTTTACTAAAATTTTGAGTTACTAAAAACACGGTGTGACAACTACTCCCCACCTTTTCCTAAAGTTTAAGAGGCACGCTCTAAGCATGTCCTCTAGAGTTTAGATCATCCTATCTAACTGTCCATTAGTTAGGGGATGGAACGTCATGCTCATGTGAATCTTTGTTACGAGCGACTTTTGCAGACTTGGCCAAAATCTAGAAGTGAACTTATTATCCATGTCCAAGACTATAGATTCTGGGACCCCATGGTGGCGTACGATCTCTGCGATGTATTGTAAGCCTTGCCCTCTCGGACCTAGAAAACTAGAAAGGATAACCAAAAATTTTCAAGTAAAAAACAGAGAGTCTAAATGATCCAAGAAGTCGTAAAAAGGGGGTCACAATGGGAATTTGGAAAATCCCAAGTGGCCAATCAATCATAAAAATCATGGAGAAGAAACATGAAGTGCATTGGATGTGAAAACTAGACCAGTTCAGGATGAACCAGACCTGATCCAAATTTAACCGAGTTGAACCGTAAAGAACCGGCTCAAACATTCACTTTTCAAGGTGGCTTAAAAATATCAAATTGGCAAATTGATGCTACCATCAAATAGAAAATGAATTTAGAAATTTTTATTTTTGGAAAACCAGTCGAATCATGCCAAAACCAGTTGATTTACGATTTCGGGTCACAAGACAAGGTCGGACCGAATCGGTCAACGGACTGCTACTAGGTCAGTGCCAAGTCAACAGGCATGACCAATCAGCACATGACATGTGGCAAAGCACGCCTAGTCAACAGTTCAGCCAGTGCCTGCAAGCGCTGGCCAATTGGAGCGTGACACATGTACTCGGTCAATAATCAAAAGAGGAAAAATCCACGTCAGCGACGACTGACCAATAGGAGAACAACACTTGTGCTAGTCAACGATCAATGTTGAAAAGTTTTGCCATCAAAGACTGACCAATGAGAAGCTGACATGTGGCAAGGGTGTCACATCAGCATCCAACGAGGATGTCAGAGAAATGACCGACCAATCAGAGGTCGACATGTGGCAAAGCCACGGATGACCTCAGCCAATGAGAGGCTAAACATGGAAGGGGCGCTGTATGTCGGGAGGGAAATCTGATGCATTTAAATGAGCCAATCAAAGGACGTCACGTGTCACGGTCAATGGCTAACCAAACCCGTTGGAACGAGTGGCCAATAGGAGGCCGCCACGTGTCCGGTCAACGAGTCAAAGGCTGACTAGGCTGCTGAATAGAAAGCTGTGTGAGCAAAGCTAGCCAATCATAGAGTGCCACGTGACAAATCTACATGTGCAAAGCTCACACGCACAGAGCAATGTCCTCTTCAACCTTGGACTAACAACAACCCATGACCACCAGAAGGAGACCAAATCTTCCACGTCCGAAAAATTGGCCACCACCGCCAAAATATGGCGAGTCAAATGCCAAAACTGATGTTGGCTAGTAGCCCTGTCGATTAGTGAAACCCCGATGTAAGGAGCACTCTCCCACTCTCCCCTATGCCCCTATCAGTTGATCAAACATGTTATCGATCTTGGGGAGTGGATAACAGTTCTTGACTATTGCATGGTTTAGTCAATGATAGTCGATACATAACCTCATGCTCCCATCCTTCTTCTTCACGAATAGGATTTGGGAACCCCATGAAGAGTAGTTTGGTATGATGAACCCTTTTTTCATTAGCTCCTCGAGCAGTTTTTTTCAACTCTGAGTTTTGTGGATGCCATCCAATACGGTGCTTACAATATCAGGTTAGTCCTTGGGACAACTTCGATCACAAAGTCAAACTATCTATCCGGGGGCAATTGTGGCAAGTCTTCTAGGGACATATCCAGGTATTCATGCATGACTAGTGTGTTGTTGGGTGTGGTTCCTCTATCTTGGCACTGATGATTTGTGCTAGGAACATCCTTTCTACATCATCCTTTAGCCCTTTTATACTAGATATCAAATACAACTTAGTTGGGCATTTCTCTCCTTGGAATACCACCTTTGTGGCATTCCTGGCCAAAGCATCATAATTTTGTTCATGCAATCCAGTTTGGCTTGGTGGGTGGATAACCAATACATCCCAAGGAGGAGGTTTACTTCGGTTAAATGCAAAGGTATTAAGTCAACTTTAAGGACCTACCCTTCCATAGTCGCCTCACATCTTTGTAGGACGGTATCCTTGAGGTTCATCTCAACTAATGGCGTGTGTCATGCCCCGACCGGGTTTGGTCGGATCCCCGTGATCAACCCGCCACTCTCCCGATTTATTTAAGGGTTTCGCTTAGTTATAAACCGTAAAGAATAAAGTATGCTTTAAACCTATACCTTTCCTAGAATAACATAAATCAAAACTACACAAGATTTTAAATTTAACATACCTGTCTCACATGCATATTAGTTGGTGGTCCTTGAGGATAAGCTTTCCGGGATTTCCTGAAAAGGGATATGAGGGAGGGGTGGGTACAATGACTCAGTGAATGGGTTTTTTAAATTTTATCTTTTAGGAAAAAACTTTGTTTGAAGTGTGTCAGACTCCTTAATTTCTTTAAAAATCATTTCAATTAAATTTTTTATTTTTATCACCATTTCTTATTAATCACGATGTGTCATCACCCAACCCACATCCTTCATCATGAAGGTCAATCACACAATCATAGGCCAGCCCGTCCACTGAACTCACTTGTGACGTCGGAGTGACTTTACCGGCCACCTAGATAGAAGCACATCCACTTGTACCCTGAGAATGAGTGGATGTACGCGACATCCAACCCTCAATCCTAAAATCAATTCTATGTGTTCATATGAGGACAAAAACCTCATCCTGACCCCACCCTAGTCTCATGCGCTTCAAGCTACGTCGAGAATCGTATGGTCACCCAGTCTAACGAACTGACCTTATACCCACCAGGTCGTTTAGGGCCCTAAGACACATCACTACCCCTCTTGGGTGTCTTGAAGGAACCATACACAAAGTGCATGCACAATCAGTATTTTTTACATCATGCCATATAATTTGTGGTGCCACTGGTCCAATGGCCCCGACCCTCAACTCAACCTGCAGATGTTTGTCTTGACTAGTCCGAAGACCTGTCATGTCGCACTGCCACTAGTTGATTGAATATGTTGGTCCTATCTTGGTACCATGGCCAAACAATTCATTTAATTAAAGTTTTATGGCATATATCTCATGTTTGTTTACGAGCTTCTGCTCGTGCCAACTGGCCCATGGCCCACTGTTCGAGATTTTCAAAACCAGGCATATTAGCCCCTAAGTTCCAAAATTGAGGCATTCGACCTATCATATCTATTCGAGCTCTAGTTAAGAAGGTCTCCCAAATCATTTAAGTAGTGGCACACAGTAAGGGGAGAGCAGTTCCGACAAAAATAAATTTTTAACTATCCATCATACCATCCGAGTATGAGGATATCTCCACTCATAACCGATGAATGGGTTTTTCACTTCCCCCGAGTAAGTTTCATTATACCAACCGGGTATGATCTACTTACAACAAGTAAGTAGTTTTTTTGCGTTATTATCACATGATTCATCTAAGTTATTATGTTTAAAATACCACTAAGTAGTGGGTTTTCAATACGAGGTGCTTATCATCCCAACCGGGTATGATATAAAAATCCCGCTCACAATCGGTAAGTAGGTTTTCATTTAATAAAAGTGCTCATCACCCCAACCGGGTATGACATTAAGTATGCCCACTCACCCATTAATGTAATGAATTCCACTCGACAGGTGTTTTGTATTCATGCGAGCTTGTCCTTGCTGGCGTTCCCGGTATTTCGTGTTCCTACACGATATGAACATTCTTGTTCATTATCCCTTGGCCTAATAGCCTTCATTCATTCCAAATTAATGAGAAAACTAAACTTTTTATTTATTTACAATTAGGTCCCTAAAGTTATTTTTCTTTAACTTTAAGTCCCTAATACTGGTTTTTCCTCAAATTGAGTCCCGAAACTTTTAAAATTTATCTTAGGACCTCAATTTATTCAAATTCACAAAAAGGGGTTTAATTTCCCAAATTTCCAATATGGTCCCCCAACTTTTCCAAAATTACCATTTTGCCCTTCCTTTACAAAAATGGTAAGTTTTACCCCAAAACTTCTAAAATTGCTCAATTGGCCCTCTAATATTCTTATCATGCCCAATTGACCCTCAATTTTACAAAATTGCATATTGGTCCCTCAAATTTTCAAAAATCCCCAAATTTTCCCCCAATTTCAACTTCCTAACACAGCCAAATTTGATTTCATCAAATTGACCAATTAAACATTTATAATTGTTGAAATTGAACTTAAAATTGAGTTCCTACATCTTCATACGATTCAATAGCACTTTGAATCACAAGTTTTGACATCGGAATGAGCTCAAACAGAGCTTCGCCAGAAAATAGACTATAGAGAGAGAAAGCTTCAATTACTCAACGTCGGGGGCACGACGGTCCGAGTTTTCAATCTGGACAGATAGCTCTCATTCTAAGGTTCATCTTAGAGTCAAGAATTGCATCAATTATTGTCAAATTGGATGAGAATTTTATCATCAAACTTATATCGGTTCTCTCTAGCACCAGTCAGAAATTATAGAGTTGAGCCGAATTGGCTTACCTTTCCACTCTAATTTAGCTTTAGGAGGGTTGTGGAGGTGTTGGGAGGGCTTGGTTTGGCATGAAGAGGACTCAAAATGGCCAATTTCAACTCAGCCAAAACAGGGCAGCTTCGGTCTGCCAGAGCTGCTTCACTGTTCCATCATGCTAGCGCTTCTCTAGTGACCCTCGGAGCAAACGGAGACTACGGGGTTGTAGATGACTTCTCCCTACTTCTAAAGATCCTGACCTTGCCTTGTTTGGCTTAGAAAAGTGCCCAAGTCAGAGCTCTAGTTCAAGCTTCACCGGAAAATGGAGCAGTTGAGAGAGAAGAGAGTTTTCAAGTATGGAGAGGATGAATGGGGAGGGGTCTTTATATAGGAAGCTCGGAGATTTCTTGTCCATCCAATTGGCGTCTTAATGGCAGTCATTCATTGCCTGAAACTCCCTAGCCGGAGACTTTTCAGCTTTGTCGACGCTGCGTGATTTTTCGATGAGTGAACAATGCTATCATTTGAAAAAATAAGACGACATAGTTCCAAACCAGACTGGACCGGGTTGAACCAAGTTCAAAGCTTAAACCGACCGGTTCACCCCCCATCCGACCAAATTTTTCAAATCTAAAAATTTTTAAATTTATCTAAATTCATTTTCTATCCAATGGTAGCCTCAAATCTCCAATTTGAATTTTTTTAAGCCACCTATAAAAATAAATTTAGAATCTGGTTCAATAGTGGTTCAAACCGATTCAATTCAGTTCGGATCCGGTTCACCTGAACCGGTTTGGTTTTCATCTCCAATTCATTCTTAAGTCCATTTACATGACTTTTGGAACTCTTTGTGGTCACTCGAGATCCATAAATTTCTCGGTTTGCCCTTCCTCTACCAGTTCCAGTTCATGAACTGACTCGGTTCATAAACCGGTTCAATCTAGTTGGATTCGGTTCATCTAAATTGGATTGGTTTTTCTCTTCTAATTTGTCCAAAGGTTCATTTCCAAGGTTTTATGAACCCTTTGGATCACCTGGGAGTTGTAAATTTCCAAATTGACAGTTCCTAAATGATCGGGTTTGTGAACAGGTTCGGTTTTCTTACTCGGTTTAACCGGTTCTTTTCCCGGTTTTCCTTACAAAAAAAGGCAAGGTTTACAGCTTGTATATCATTAGTTTTGGTTTTAGTGTGGATGGGACCTATAAAATCATGGACGTTAGTTCTTCTTGTACATACGACCTATCTGCTCCCAAATCTATAAGACCAAAGACCCATGCTCTATTTACTAGTACGAGTCATGAGATAATATTGATAGCATTTCATTAACCAAGTTTGTTTTATACAGTTATGCACCATGGCCTCTAAGGCTCACGTTCATCCTATTTACACGATGTTATCTCAACACCATTTCCAAAAAGACTAGGGACAAGGCAGAAATTTCAAGGGCTTTCGGAGGTACCCACGACGACACATGGATCTACCCAAGCCTCCTCCTAGGTCAGATTATAGATCCTCATTGGAACTCTGTCCTAGCTCCATAGCACTTTTTCCATGTGGTTAACCTATCTGAAGCCCTGGTATTGTTGGGTCTAGCTTGCATTGTCGATAGGGCGAGGTCATCCTATGGTGTTTCCCCTAGTGCTAGCTGATTATTGGCACTCAGGCATTCCTTTGCCCAGTGTCTAAGCTCCCCACATTGGAAGCAACACATTTGTTGACAAGGCCCCTGATGGGTCCTCCTGCATCTGGCGCTCTATAGGTCCGCACTCCCCATGTTGGTATTTCTCCTGGGGCTAATGGCTCACGAGGGCCAAACACCTTCTCTAGGGAATCTCCATGCGGTCAGTCCCCTCCTATTACATCGCGAGTATCGACTATTGATGCTTGGAGCAGGGCTCCAAGAGTAGGAAGTCATGGTCCTAGTGTTCTTCGAAGGAAGAGTAGAAGAAGGGTAGAACTCCTTGCTCTTTTATATAATATTTTATATAAAATTATATAATAAAAATATTTTACATAAAAATTACGGTATAAAATGTATTTAATATAATTTAATTATATATATTAACTAATAAATAATTTAATTTAATTGAAATGGTAAATTTATTTTTTAAAATTTTTTTATTAATAATATTTCATCTCATTCAACTCCATCCAAACAATGGATTATTAAAAAATTTGAACATCTCCAAATCCACCACTTCATTTTCCATCCGAACACCTCATCTGCAAATCCCTCAATACAAACATAGCCTTGGGTATAAAAGGTTTGTGATTCAATACCTTACCCAAAACTCAGAACCCCAAAAGACGGAAGGAAGACCTTCAATAGAAGAATTATAAAACTGAGCATGTAGAAAAGAGGATAAAGGGAAATCCTTAGAAAATTAATTCAAAAGTTAACCACAAGAAGGTAGAATCGTGCAACATGGGAATGTAAAAATCCCATAATAGTAGTAGACTCAAAAGGTAGGACCTCTACTTATTTAATAATACTAGGAAAAGCCAAAAGGTGGGTGGAAGGAATTTCCACAAAACAAAATACTAGATTTCCGTGGGAAATCAAAAAGAATTAAGTTGAGGATAAGTTATGAGAGAAAGACACGAAAAGAGGATGATGCTATTGATAAGCCCTCAAACACATAAGATGTCCTTACCATAACAAAACCTCTACTAAAATTCAATATCCAAGTGATGTACAACTAGGATAGTATGACATCATATTCAAAAGAAAATAAGCCAAGAAATAAAAGCCAGTAAAGAACTTAAGAGACGAGACAAGAATCAAACAATAAGTAAGCTTGGTAAATAAGTCTAAAGGAAAGAACTTGAAAAGAATTAAGGACCCAAGAAAATGAGATACTAGAATCTATAATTTGGTGCTAAGATGGGACTACTAGACCCAATTTGCTAATGATAGGATGACAAAGATGTCACCTAGAAGAGTTGGTATGAATACAAAAGAAGTCCTCGAGGTGAGGAAAGGAGATTGGATATTATTTTAGGTCGTAATGGAAATCGTTACTCTATGTGACATGAGTAAAAGAAATGAGCAAGTAAGGAGAATACTAAGGTAAAGCTCAAGGATATAAGTTTTTATTATAATGAACGACTTATATGTTAAAGAGGATAATCATTAAATGATCACGAACTAATACAAGTATGATGGGGAATGGAGAACCTAAAGAAAAGATGCCAGATCAAATGAAGAGGTATGACGAAGATCAAACAAAGAAGTATGATGAAGATCAGAAGAAGTATGATAATGATTATGCTATAAAGAAAATTGAGGTTTTATCAAGAAACCTAATAGGTTTGACTAGAAGGATCAATAAGAAGATTGGTAAGAGATATACAATCAAGTAATACTTAAGTTCTCTAAAAAAATAACCAATAAAAAGATACTTGAATACCTTCGTTGGCTAAGAGGACACCAAATGGAATTCCTATGTAAAGGAATAATTATAGTTCGTTGAAAAATTCAAACGAGTAATGAGATGAAAACTCACTTCGATTAAAAAAGTTTTGGAACCTCCAACCGTCATGAGGGTCATGGCACCTAAGTAATATAAAAAGCGTAGAAGGATCATGCATGACCAAGAAGGATTTGATTACAACCATTCGAACCTAAGAAAGACATTTGGTGCATATATAGTGCACAGCCTATCCAAAAATAAATTAATGAGAATGAAATAATGAGGACAATGAAGGTAGAAGGATCTACACCACCCTCATTAAACTAAGTAAGGACAACCTCATTAGAAGAGAAAATGTTAGGCCAGACCTTTGGGACAATCTATGGGAAAGATCAAACCGTTAAGGAACAAGGAAGTAAATATTGATCGCAATAAGAGATAAAATGAAAAGCTGAACTTAGAGATTAACATAAGACTGAAAGACAAAAATATTGACACCAACCCAAAGAGGTTAAGAAATGACATTCCGACATAATGTTAATTTAAAGGAGACACATAAGGATATGCCAACTAATGGTCATGAAGCAGACCACTGAAGGGACTAAATACAACCCTAAGAAACACCTAACATTGCATTTGATGTTAGTTCACAAAAAAACCCAAAAAGGATAATTTCTAACAATAAAGGGTATATGGTTGTAATACCCAAATTCTCTCCTAAGTGAGTCATACAAGGGGAACGACATAGGATGCTATGAGGGAATGGATGCCTCGGTTCAAGAAGAATCTTTTTTCTAATGCAATTACTATCAAACAAGGGAAACAAGTATACCTATAAACCTCATCCTTTGATAATAAGAAAAACCAAGGAAAAGAACCGGTCATTTCTAAAGAAAAAAAGTAACCGATAGAGAAAGGGAAAATTGGGAAATTTATAAATTCTGAGTGACCTAAACAGTCACAAAAGTCATGGAAAATGACTTTAGTAAGGATTGGAAGAGAAAACCAAACTGGTTCAGGTGAACTGGACCTGAACCGGCTTGAACCGATTTGAACCACTATTGAACTAGTTTCTAAATTGATTTTTCTAGATGGCTTAAAAAAATTCAAATTGGAGAATTGAAGCCACCAATGGATAGAGAATGAATTTAGAAATTTTTAATTTTGAAAAACTTGGTTGAATCGAGCCTGAACCGGCTGATTTAAGCTTTGAACCCAGTCCGGACTGGTCCAGTTCGGAACAGTGTCATCTTCTTTCTTCAGATGACAGCATTGTTCACTCACCGAAAAGGTGAGAAGCGTCGATGAAGATGAAAAGTCTTTGTTCAAGTCATTTCAGTCCATGAATGATCACCAAAAAGGCACCAATCGGATTGCCAAGAAGTCCCCAAGCTTCCTATATAATGAGCTCCTCCTCATCTTCCCCACACCTGCAAAACATCTATCTCTCTCTCTACTACTCCAATTTCAGTGAAGCTTGAACAAGAGCTCCGACTTGGGAATTTTTCTAAGCCAAATAAGGTGAGGTTGGGTTCCTTAGACTTGGTAAGAAGTCATGTAAACCCCATCCTTTGATAAAAAGAAAATCGAGGAAAGAACCAGTCATTTTCAAAGAGAAAATAGAGTCGGTTTACAAACTAGAACCGATAGAGAAAGGGTAAATCGAGAAATTTATGGATCCCGAGTGACCAAAAGAGTCACAACAGTCAAGAAAAAAGACTTTAGGATGAATTGGAGTTGAAAATCAAATTGGTTCAGGCAAACCGAATCCGAACCAGATTGAACCGGTTTAGACCGGTTTGAATTACTATTAAACTGGATGCTAAATTCATTTTTCTAGGTGGCTTAGAAAATTCAAATTTGAGAATTGAGGCCACCATTGGATAGAGAACGAATTTAGAAATTTTTAATTTTGAAAAACTCGGTAAAATAGGGCCTGAACCGGCCAATTTAAGCTTTGAACTAGATCGGACCAGTTTGGAACAGTGTCGTCTTCTTCCTTTAGATGACAACACTATTCACTCGCCGAAAAATCGAGCAGCACCGACAAAGTTAGAAAGCTCTAGCCAGGGAGTTTTAGGTAATAAATGACCACCATTAAGGCGTTAATCAGACGGCCAAAAAGTCTGTGAGCATCTTATATAAAGAGCCCTTCCTCATTCATCCCTTTCACACCAGAAAACTCTACTCTCCCTACTACTCCATTTTCCGGTGAAGCTCAAACCAGAGCTCTGACTTGGGTATTTTTCTTAGCCAAATAAGGCATGGTCGAGTACTTTGGATTTGAGAAGAAGTCAGCTACATGCTTGTAGTCTTCATTTGGCATGAGGGTCGCCAGATAAACACCGGCATAATAGAAGAGTTAAGCAGCTCTAGCGGACCGAAGCTGCCTAGTTTTGGCCAAGCTGAAATCGGCCAATTCGAGCCCCTCTCGGGCCATACCAAGCCTTCCTAACACCACCATTGCCCTCCTATAGCTGAATTAAAGTGAAAAGGTAAGCCAATTTGGCTCCCCACTATAAATTTCGATCAGTTCTAGAGAGAGAACCGGCAGATTTTCAATGACTAAATTCTCACTCAATTTGGCATCAATTGATGCAATTCTTTATCCTAGGAGGAACCTCAGAACAAGAGATAACTACCCAGAATGAAAGCTTGGACCGTCGCACCCCCGATGGTAAGATTTCGAACCTTTCTCTCTCTAAGTCCAATTTTCCCAGGAATCTCCATTTGAGCATATCCCGACATCAAATCATGCAATTTAAAGTGCAATTAAATTGTATGAAGTTGTAAGAACTCCAATCTAACTTCAATTTCAACAATTAAACTCATTTTACTGGTTAATATGATAAAATCAAATCCGGGTGTGTTGGAATGTTGAAATTAGGGGAATATTTCGAATTTTTTGGGAATTTCAAAAATTTGAGGGACTAAAGTGCAATTTCATAAAATTAAGGGCCAATTGGGCATGATAAAGATGTTGTAGGACCAATTGGCCAATTTTTGGATTTTTTTGGGGATGAAAGTTACCATTTTTGTAAAGTAGGGGCAAAACGATAATTTTGGAAAAGTTGGGGACCAAATTGGAAATTTGGGAAACTTGAACCCCTTTTTGTGATTTTGAAAAAATTGAGGTCCTAAGGTGAATTTTAGAGTTTTGGGACTCAATTTTGGGGAAAACTGATATTAGGGACTTAAAGTTTAAGAAAAATAACTTTAGGGATATAATTGCAAATAAATGAAAAGTTTGGTTATTTTATTCATTCGGGATGAATGAAGGCTATTAGGCCAAATGATAATGAACAAGGGTGTAAATATCGTGTAGAAACATGAAGTACCAAGAACGCCAACTAAGACAACTTCGTATGAAGGCAATAAGCCAATTAAGAGGAATCTTGATGCACGATCGGGTGAGTGGGATTTAATATCATACCCGATTGGGATGATAAGCATCTCGAAAATAAAAACCCACTATCCAGTGGTATTTTAACCATCACACCTAAGAGGAGTGATGTAGAAATTACACGAAAAAACTACTTACAGGTTGTAAGTAGATCATACCCAGTTAGTATGATAAAACTTCCTGGAAGAAAGTAGAAAATCCGCTTATCGATTATAAGCGAAGGTGTCCTCATACCCGGTTGGTGTAATGGATGACTAAAAGTTTATTTTGTCGGAAGTGATCTCCCCTGACTGTCTGCCACTTAAACTTTTTGGGAGACGTTCTTGACGAGAGCTCGAAGAGCTCAAATAGGTTGGAGGCCTCGATTTTGGAACTTGGGAGCTAATATGCCCGACTTTGAAAATCTCGTATAGTGGGCCCTAGGCTAGTTGGCACAAGCAAGAGCTCGTAAACAAACATGAGTTTAAGTCATGAAAACTTTAAATGGATGAATTGTTTGGCCATGGTACCAAGACAAGACTAACATACTCGATGGATTGGCAGTAGTGCAACATGATAGGTCTACGGACGAGTCGAGACAAACAGCTGCAGGTCGAGTTAAGGGTCGGGGTCGTTGGACCAGTGGCACCCCAAATTATATGGCTTATGTTGAAAATTATTGATTTGTGCATGCACTGAGTTATGGGACCTTCAAGATGCCTAATAGGGGTAGTGATGTGTCCTAGGGCTACTAGACCACATGGTGGAGATAAGGGCAGTTAGTCATGTCAGCAGTCTTGGAATCTCGACGTACCTTCATGCACATGAGACCGGGGTGGGGTTGGCATGAGGTCTCTGTCCTCATACGGACACAAAGTTTTGTTACGGGATTGAGGTCGGATGTCGTGTACATCCACTCATTCTCAGGGTAGAAGTGGACGTGCTTCTATCTAGGTGGCTGGAAAAGTCGCTCCAACGCCACAAGTGGGTATAGTGAATGTGCTGACCTACGAATATGTGTTCCCTTTATGATGAAAGGTGTGTGTTGATTGATAAACATATCGTTGTGATGAGAAATAGCCATGAAAAACCAAGATTTGAGAATGAAAGGTTTTTAAGGAAAAACAAGGAGTCTGGCACAATTCAATTCAAACTATTTTATGAAAGTCAAACTTTAAACACCCATTATACCCCTTTCAAGTAAATCTCGGAGAAAGCCTACCCAAAGACCACAAGTTAACACACCTGTGAGGGAGGTATGACAAGTTTAAAATTTTATGTAATTTTGATTTATGTTATTCTAGGAATGGTGATAAGCCATGAAAATTCTTAATTAATTAATTATGTGATTTGTCCATGGTACCAAGACAGGACCGACAAACTCGATGGACTCGCGGCTGTGAGACAAGACCAGGTCGACGGATCAGTCTAGACAAACAGCTGTAGGTCGAGTTGAGGATCGGGGTTATTTGACTAGTGGCACCAAAGATAAATGGCTTTATGGAAAACTTTGGTTGGGCATCCACTTGAGTTTTGTGACCATCACGACACCCAAGAGGGGTAGTGATGCATCCTAAGGGCTACTAGATGACATGGTGGAGATGAGGGCAGTTTGTCATGCTAGCAGACAGGGAAGCTCAATGTAGCTTCATGCGCATGAGACCAGGATGAGGTCTTTGTCCTCATACGAACACAGAGATGATTTCGGGTATGAGATCCGGATGTCACAAACATCCACCCAATCCTAGGGTAGAAGTGGGCGGGCTTCTATCTAGGTGGCCGGTAAAGTCGCTTTGACACCACAAGTGGGTGCAGTGGTGATGCGAACCTCGCCAATATGGTGACGACTCCCTACACCAAATATGGCAACGATCCCAAGACTTTCACGATGCAAGTGCGAAAAGATGGAATATACCTTGTCATTATGAGAAACAAGGTATGGGATATGTAGACCCCACACCCAAATCCTCTAAGAAGAACTCTTAGAAAACCCCGGGTGTTAAGTCTTGATTGCTTGAACGCCACAGGTAAAAACCTAATAAGTTCAAAAGCTCTTTCAAGATAGAAAGAAGACAAAACCTCACAAGATATAAATTCCAAAGTGTGTGTCTCCAATGCTGTGGAGTATGCCTTTTATAGGCTCAGAAAACAACCGAATGACCCATATAATGAGGAAAAAATCTATTATGGTTATAAGCTAACCATATCTAATCTAACTACCTAATATTATCCTAAGAGATTTATTATATTTATAAATCTCTCCTTATTAATTAAATCTGAACCTTCTCTCTCTTGGGCTCATCTTAGGCTCTTCATTTGGGCTTCTATTTGAATATTCAGAAATCTCTTTAATCAGCCCATATAAAGCTTCTTTGAATCTTTTAGCCCTTGACCTTGTGATTGGGCCCTCTTGAAGTCTCAAATAATCATTTATCCCATTTGGTGACAAAGTGTTCAGCTTCATTGCAGGTTCATTTGATTGGGCTTGTGAATTTGTAAACTCTTTTGTCGGATTCACATCATTCTCCCCCTCTTGAAAATGATTTGTCCTCAAATCTCCTGTTCTTTCATCACTTATAGCAAAAGAAATGAAATTAGAAATATGTATGTTATAGCTAACAATATATTTATCAAATAACTTATTGTTGTAATTATTATTAATGAGTTTTAACATTTTAAATGATCTCTCTAATCTAAGAAATTTTAATAGTTTTCTATCTATAAACATTTCATTCCTTATATGTAAACTAACCCAAATCCCTGGATCAAAAATAACTTTCATGAAACTCTTGTTGTAAAGATTAATATTTTCTTGAGTCTGTTGTTTTCTATCCAATGGATTAAAATCATAGATAATTTCCAATGGTGATAACTTAGTCACTAAATAAATATAACAATTATAAGCAAACACAACATGTGGTAAACATGTAGTTAAAAATAGAAATTTTGTATCAAACAAAGTATTCCAAGAAAAACTAAGCAATTTAGTATCAATGATTGTAAGCAAGCCGTACCTTCCAAATAATTTATTAGCAACTATATTTTTTATACCTTGCTTACACTTGATCACATAAGGAAATATTTTGATGAAATTCACCCACCTTGCATGACACTCATTCAGCTTGAGGGCTACTCTGCTGAACTTTTCGAATTTCAAAATATTCATTCTTGTGATTAAATTTTGAAAACAAATATTTTCCATGCAACTCATCTACCATAATATTTAATTGAGGAATAAAGTGAAGATACATTACCTTCATACGGTTAATGATTCGAAAATCAACACACCTTCGCCAAATTTTGTCTTTCTTAGGCATTTGCACAATACCTGAAATCATGTTATCCCGTGCATATCCTAGCTCCATCAAATTTAGGATTTGTTGTTGAATCTGATACTTGTTTTCTCGAACTGGTGGCAAACCAAGAGTTATCTTCTTTGTAATGACATTCTTGAATTCCTGCAGAAGAGAAACACTAATGCTCGACAAATATTCGATAATATGGTTGGTAAAATATAAATCCTTGTACATAAGTACTGTAAGGATAGGATATGGAATTGTATCTCTCTTTGTCTCACTTTTTCTCTCCATAAAATTGTTTTTACTCTCTTTTCTTTGTATTATGGCTTTTCTCTCTTCTTTTTCAACATTGCCTTTTCTCTTATCATTTTCAATTCCGGCTTTTCTCTCTCTGATTTTTCTCTCTTCTTTTTCAATGTTGCCTTTTTTCTCTTCAATTTTGGCTTTTCTCTCTTCTTGTTTTTCTGCTATTTTCTTTTCATTTGCCTTTTTCTTTTTCAACTGATCCTGAAAAACTTGTTGTAAAGTCAAAGGTACAAGAGATATTGGTCTATTATTCATCACGAATGAGTACCTATATATTGATCTATCATATGTAACGTGACGGTCTAACTTCCAAGGTTCTCCCAATAAAATATGACATGCATACATTGGTACTATATCACATAATATTTCATCATGATATTTCCCAATAGAGAATGACACTATCACCTGTTGGGTTACCTCAAGTTTGGGTTGATCATTCAGCCTTTGAATTTGATATGGCTTTGGATGCTTCATTATATGTAATGCCAACTTCTTCACAAGCTCGGTGCTAGCAAAGTTAGTGCAGCTTTCTCCATCTATGATAACAGAACAAACCTTATTTTTCATAGAGTAACGAGTATGAAATAACTTCTCACATTGGTTATCCAAGATATCATCAATCCATGGTCTGTTCCAAGTAGTGGGTTGATTGAAGGAATTGAGCTTGATGTTATCGCGATTAACTTGGAGATCATCGAACTCCCCTAGTTCCTGTTGTTCAAAGCATCGAGATCGACTGCTCCACGGTCGTTCAATGGATGTATGTGAGTGTCGTCTCACACCTTCCTCCAAGCGATCCATTCGCGTATGAAGTGGCTCAAATTCAAACTTCACTATCTATTTCATTTGACTCTTCATTGCTTTCCATTGTAGGTTTTGAATAGGTGATATGAAACCCTCTTCTTTCATTGTGTTTCCTTGTCGTCGGGCCTTCTGAACCTGATAATTGTTAGAAAGAAAAGAACCTCGCAACTCTCCCTCACATGTTTCTCTCAAACACTCATATTTCACACTCAAATGGCTTTTTCTTATAGATTTAAAGCACTCTTGCCTTTTTCCACTCATATGTCTTCTTTCAATCTGAATTGAACTTTAAAAACAAATTATTTTTACGAAGCAGTTCAACTTGAGGAACAATCAAGACATATCGATAAAGGTTTTCAAAAAGTAATTCCAAAGAATTTAAGTGAGAGGTATAAATAAACTCAGAAATAAGAGTAAAATTTAGATAGAGAAGAAAGAAATTAAGATGAAATGAAGTAATAAAAGATAGAGCAGAATAAGAATGAGATATAAGATAGAATTGTTTGCCTCCTTTTTTTTTTCTTTTACCTTTTTTTTCACAAATTTTTTTCCTCTTTTTTTTAGCACGAACTTTTTTTTAGCACGAATTTTTGGCTTTTTTTTCTCTTTTTTTTTAACCTACTGAAGATAAGATAGATAGAAGAATATGATAATTTTTTTATAGAGAATAGAAATAGGTAGAGAAGATAAAAAAAAAAAAAGAACTACATAAAAAGATGGGATGGAACTTGTCGTGCAACCGTGTGCTCTGATACCAACTGATGCGAACCTCGCCAATATGCTAACGACACCCTACACCAAATATGGCAACGATCCCAAGACTTTCACGACGTAAGTGCGAAAAGATGGAATATACCTTGTTTATGTGAGAAACAAGGTATGGGATACATAGACGCCACACCCAAATCCTCTAAGAAGAACTCTTAGAAAACCCCGGATGATAAGTCTTGATTACTTGAATGCCACAGGTAAAAACCTGATAAGTTTAAAAGCTCTTTCAAGATAGAAAGAAGACAAAATCTCACAAGATATAAATTCCAAAATGTGTGTCTCCAATGCTGTGGAGTATGCCTTTTATAGGCTCAGAAAACAATCGAATGACCCACATAATGAGGAAAAAACCGAATGACCCCGAATGACCCACATAAACAATGTTTTCCTATATTGCCATGTAATCTGTGGTGCCACTAGTCCAACGGCCCCGACTCTCAACTCAACCCGCAGATGTTTGTCTTAACTAGTCCGTCAACTTGTCATGTCGCACTGCCGCTAGTTGACTGAGCATGTCGGTCCTATCTTGGTACCATGGCCAAAAAATTCACTTATTAAGTTTATATGGCATATATATCATGTTCATTTACGAGCTCCTCCTCATGCCAACTGGCATTGGACCCACTGTACGAGATTTTCAAAATCGGGCATTTAGCCCCCAAGTTCCAAAATCGAGGCCCCTGGCCTATCAAAGCTATTCGAGCTCCCGTCAAAAAGGTCTTCCAAATAGTTTAAGCATTGGCACACAGTCAGGGGAGAACACTTCTAACAAAATAGGTTTTCACTGTCCATTATACCAACCGGTATAAGGACATCTCCGTTCATAACCGATGAACGGGTTTTTAACTTCCTTCGAGAAAGTCTCATCATACCAACCGGGTATGATCTACTTACAACCGGTAAGTAGCTTTTTCGCATAATTTTCAGATCACTTTCTCTAAGTGGTGATGATTAAAATACAAATAAACAGTGGGTTTTTATACCGAGGTACTTATCATCCCCTACCGGGTATGATATAAAATTTTCACTCACAACCGGTAAGTGGTTTTTATCTTTAAGTTGTACTCATCATCCCAACTGGGTATGATGTTAGTAAACCCACTCACCCGTTAATGCCGTGAATTCCACTAGACTGGTTCTTTGTATTCACACGAGCTTGTCCTTGCTAGCGTTCCCAGTATTTTGCGTTCCTACACGATATGAACAACCTTGTTCATTATTGCTCGGCATAACAGCCTTCATTCATTGGATGAATGAGAAAACCCAAACTTTTAGTTATTTGATATTAGGTCCCTAAAGTTATTTATCTTTAACTTTAAGTCCCTAATGTCGGTTTTTCCTCAAATTGAGTCCCGTAACTTTTAAAATTTATCCTGGGACCTCAATTTATTCAATTTCACCAAAAGGGGCTTAATTTCCCAAATTTCCAATTTGGTCCCCCAATTTTTCCAAAATTACCATTTTGCCCTTCTTTTACAAAAATGGTAAGTTTTGCTCCCAAAAATTCCAAAATTCCTCAATTGGTCCTCCAACATTATTTTCATGCCCAATTGACCCTCAATTTCATAAAATTGTATTTTGGCCCTTTGAATTTCGAAAATCCCCAAATTATCCCCCAATTTCAACTCTTCAGCACTACCTAATTTAATTTCATCAAATTGACCGATCAAACACTTCTAATTATTGAAAGAGTTGAAATTTAGTTCCTGAATGTTCATATGAATCTAAGAAACTTTGAATCGCAGATTTTAACGTCAGAACGAGCTCAAACGGAGCTTCGCCGGAAAACAGACTGTAGAGAGAGAAAGCTTCGATTACTCACCGGTGAAGGCACGACGGTCCGAGATTTTGATCTGGGTAGATAGGTCTCGTCCTGAGGTTCATCCTAGAATCACGAATTGCATCAATTAATGCAGAATTGGATTAGAATTTCATCATTGAAATTCGGTCGACTCTCTCTCTAGCACCGATCGAAAATTGTAAAGGGGAGCCAAATTGGCTTACCTTTCGGTCCTCATTCAGCCGTGGAAAGGCTGAGGAAGTGTTGGGAGGGCTTGGTTTGGCCTGAAAAGGGCTTGAAATGGTCGATTTCAGCTTGGCCGAAATAGGGCAGCTTTGGTCCGCGGAGTTGCTTTACTATTCCTTCATGTCGGCGCTTCTCCAACGATTCTCGGATTGACTGAAGTTTGCTATCAGATAGCTATCTTCTCCCCAGTTCTAAAGAGCCTGACCTTTGTTCAAGTCGAAGCTCTAGTTCGAGCTTTACCGGGAAATGGAGCAGTAGAGAGAGAGAGAGAAGTGTTAAGGTGTGAGGAGAATGAAATGGGGATGAAATTATTGGTATTAATTACAATAATTAAATATATATTAATTTATTGCTATTTATGATAAGCCGTACTTCGCATAAAAAATTTTGACCGAAATTTCGGATTACAAAAAATCATACTTCCCAAGAGGTCACACCCATCCTC
The DNA here is from genome assembly GCA_030064425.1 of Trapa bicornis. Lineage (NCBI taxonomy): Eukaryota > Viridiplantae > Streptophyta > Magnoliopsida > Myrtales > Lythraceae > Trapa > Trapa bicornis. Next base: position 17,461,229 of record CM057758.1, on the reverse strand, counting down.
ACACTACTTTTAGGCAAGCACGCTTAACTTTGAAGTTCTTATAGAATCTAGTTCACCTGAACCACTTTGGTTTTTGTTTTCTAATTTGTTTTAATTTTCTTTTCCAAGGTTTAATAAACCCTTTGAATCACCCGAAAGTTATAAATTTCCATATTGCTTATTCCCAAATGTAAACTGGCTTGGTTTTCTTATTCGGTTTGACCGGTTCTTTTCCCGGTTTTCCTTAACTCAAATGTGCAGGGTTTACATCTTGTCCCATTGAGTGAACATGGTGAAGTAATTGGGGGTTTGATGTGTCCGACTATTGATGTCCACTCAAACCCCGGGTAGAGGCAGTATTCCTCTATCTGGATGGACGGTAAAGGTGCTTAGATCCACAAGTGGCACGGTCAAGGACCATTTTGTGAATGTGTGATCCCTCTTATGATAGGAGAGCAGTTGTTGATTATGTGGATTGTGTGAAATAGCAAAAATAAATAATTCAAAGGGCAGAAAAGATGAATTCAAGTAAAATGTTATAGTAGTTTCCCTCACAGAGTGTTTTACTCACGGCCCTCTCTCACCTCTTTTCAGGATAACACCTAGATAGTAACTACATGAACGTGCTCAGGCCCTTAAGGTATTCTTCCTAAACCCAACATAATGTAAGAGTTTAAACGTAAACACGCCTTCACCTTCCTTGCTTCATCCAGGTAGGTATACCCGAATGATGCAGGAAAGGTTGGTGGGTTGATCACGGTCTCCGCCCAAACCGGATCAGGGCATGATAACTTGAGTGGTATCAAATCATAACCTTCCTGATTAGTTTTCTCCTCAACCCATCCTAATCCCTAATTCACGACCATCTTGTAGAAAACATGAATAGGAAAGCCCCTGAAGAATATATTCCACGGATATACACCATGGAGCAATGGGTAGAGCTGCTAGAAGAGCCCATTCCCTAGGACACACCCTTAGATAGGACCCCTCCCTACTCGGTGGAAGATGAAATGTCTCTGACCAGGGAACTATACCTAGCCCAAATTAAGGCAGAGGCTGAAAAGAATTTTTGGGAAGCATAGGCTAACTACGTAAGGGTTTTTCACCAACTCCCCCTGATCCACAATAGTGTGTGTACCATAGGCCCCACCTAACACACCCACGATGTTGTTGTCTTACACCGGTATGGAATAGATATAGCACCCCTCCCCCCCTCCGTATAGGCCAGGAGGGCCCCTAGTCTATCAGCGTCCATGGAGTTCAAGGAGACCACCATGAACCCGTGCCACCACTGCAAAAGGTACCATGGGGGTGAATGCCCACCCAGAAGGAGAAGACACCTTCATACACCAAATGCGGAGTCTCACAATCCCCATAGGTATAATTCTAGGTTGGTTAACTGGTGGGGGTAGAAATGGGGGTAGTAGGTTCTAGAAATGTCCATTGTAATAAATCTTGATTGGGGTTTTCTGGTCCAACGAATAAAGAAAATTTTCTTTTCAAAAGAGAACCCCAATTTCTTAACCAATTCCTGGAACTCCAGGAGCCCCCGAACAAACAAGAACCTTAAAAGGAGTAAAAACAAAACCTGTCTTATGTTGGTTGTCCCCTTCAAATAGGATGGGGCTAGGATGATAAGAGGTCCGAGAAGTGCCTTACAAAGGAAGGTCGGGGAAAATCCTAACCCGCCCAGTGGGCAGAGTAGGAATCCATACAGACTAGGTGCCTACGGCAAGTCAGCGAGAACCCTGAGAGGTGACCAATGACACAAAGGAAGAGCCACATCAAGAAAGAGTAAGATTGCTGAAGTAGCCAAAGGGTTATAGCATAGTACCTCAAGGACAAAGGACCGAAGAGCAAGTCGTGACAAAGGAATGAAACATCCTGACACCAGAGACCAAGGAAAGGAAAAAGGAAGCAGCCGGCAAGCATGAAAGTCTAAAGTCAAAATGGGGCGGTTACGTAAGGAAGTTATACTAAGGGACTCGAAATACGAGAAGGACACCGAATTGGAAAAAAGAACCAACCACAAAACAAAAAAAATAAGGAGAGACATGAACCCCAACACATTAAGAAGAACACAAGCCCAAGGAGAAAGGACCAACAGAGAGAACCATCAACCCCAAGGGAGGAATGGGTAGAAGGATGAGTTGAAATAAAGCGACTATCTAGATAAAGCAACCGAGGATCAGCAGAGGAGTACCCCGAGTCCTCGAGGGCAGAACCTGAGACCATACCCCGGGAGTAAGGGAAACCTCGGGAAACCAGTCCCATGTGAGAAGTGAACTTTGCAAGAGGGGCAAATCCCTCGAGGACGACTTCAACGAGAAAAGGATAAATTCGAAAGAGTACAGCCATTACACATCGGTATGCGTAATGCCCCTAGACCAAGAGAGAAGAGAGGGGCAGGAAGAAGGGAAGGACCCCTCGCTAGCCGGAGAACGTCAGCAAATGCGTAAATAGACGGAGGCAGAAGGGCCGGTGAGTCGACGAAATCAACCCGGGCATGGAAACCCAACAGTTAGGGACGGGCCGACGCAATGAGGAGAACGAATAAACCCCGAGAGAAGCCCAAACCCATATAAGGAACTGGGCATTGGTATTATCGGGGATATCAGAGCGGGAGTGAGACATATGGAATAAGAACCCAAGGAATAAAAGAGTCAAACAATGAAGTGACCTATATAATGCAAAGGACGAGAATAAGAGAGAGTATGCCCTAAGGATAGGGTGAAAGGATGTGGTTCCAACCGTAAGACAAGTTGGGCCCCAAGCCCAGTTAGAATCACAGGGCCTAGATGTTGTACTGCCAAGGACAACTAAGTTCAACCGCTAACAAGGAGGGAACTCGAGTAATAAAGGAGGGACTAAGGGACCAAGAAAAGGAAGTAACGCCAAGAAGGGCAAATGCAATAGCCAATGGGATAAGGTGCCAAATCAACAAGGGAGTAAGGGACGAGTCAAACTGATCAAATTCCAAGAGTAGGGGAGGTAAGGCAAAGAGAGTGACTTAAGCCGGTAGAATATCAACTTACACCTTAAGGAAGCTGCGTAAGTATCTCATAAGAGAGATAAGAGGTGCGACTGCGTTTTGAGGACAAAACTCCTAAAAGGAGGGGAGAGTTGTAAAACTCGTCATTTGAAATCAAATAAAATAGGGAAAAGAACTAGTATAGGGTTATACATGTGGAAACAAATCGTTTAATGTATGAAAAATAGTTAACAGAGGAAATGGGGACATCTTAAGTGACCAAAAATTCAAAAAAATTACAAGGAAGAACCGAGAAGTGGAATTGAGGATAGAACCGAAACCGGTTTGGGGTGAACCAGTCCCGAACCGGCATGAACCATAGTGAACCAGTTCACAAATTCATTTTTTTTATTTGGCTTAAATATTTTAATTCAGAAAATTGCGACCACCATTAGATAGAAAATGAATTTAGATAAATTTAGAAATTTTTAAATTTTAGAAAAATGGTCGAACCGAGTACAAACCGGCCGATTTTCAAATTTTTGACAGCAAACTCGGTCGGACTGGACCGGTTAACGGTCCGATCGGACCGATCAACGGTCAATGACCAGTTGGTGCCACATCAGCTGCCATGCAGAAACTAGCAGCCAATGGGAGGCTGCCACGTTCTGGTCAATTGATAGCTAGCGCCCATTAGCACGCCACGCAGACACGGGTAGCCAATGAGAGGTAGCCATGTGTCCGGTCAACGGATAACGTGGCGGCCGAGCTCGTACTCCACGTTAGAAAAACTTACCAATCACAGCGTTTCATGTGCCACGACTACCACATCATCATCTTCAACCTTCAAACGCTTAGAAAAATTCTCCGATCAGGTCATCGGCGGCTGAATCTTATGCTAGCGGGTAGCCTGAATAGTTGTCGAGCTCCTTATATAAATAGCACCCCCCTCATTCATTCTTAGTATCCAACAATCAAGCAAAAAAGAAGAAAAGTGATTTTTTCGATAAGCTACAAACCAGAGCTCTAGTGATGGGCAAAACCTCCACCAAAGGAGCTTCGAAGGATTGCATTGGAACCAGGAAAGAGTTCTCTACCTCTAGACCTTCTCAAAATAGCTAGAGGGCACTTAGGATAGTGCATAGAGAATCGCACAGTGAAGCTACTTCGGAACTTGAAGCAGTGAGCTCCTGCCCGACGCCACCTTGCCCCTTTCGGCCCTTCCACCACCCACATTAGCCCTCCCTGACTGCCTAAGACCACTACAACACCCCTACAGGCCCCCGGTAAGCTCAATTTCGCCTCCCCTCGTCGGATTTTTGAAATTTTAGAGCTGCACCACCTGAAACTTCTCTCTTCAAATTCCCACAAGGTAGCGGTGAATTGTAGTCAGATTCGATCTTGCTATTTCCCACTCAACTAGCTCTAGCTGCCCTCACCTCAAGCTTCGGTCATCGCCCCTCCGTCGGTAAGAAACGCAAGCTTTCTCTCTCTACTGTGAACTTTTCGGTGAAGCTCCATCCAAGCAAAAAACTCAACCAAATTCATAAATTCGAAGTGTAGGACGATCGGGGGAGCTGGAGGAGGTGAATAGAAGCAAGAATCGGAGAAATTAAAGACTTACAGGCTGTCAATTGGATGAGGTAAGATTCAAAGTAACACATGCTCGAATTGGGGAAGAAGATGAAGGGTGATTTAAGGATTTTAGGGGACATTTGTGCAATTCTAAAAAATTGGAGGGTTGAACGACAATTTTATGAAATTGAGAATTCGGTACTAGGAAAAGTCAGAAATTCAAAGTAGTGAGAATTATGAGGCATGTGCGAAGGAATAAAATGCTGAAGTTATGAATATTGGATGTTAAGACAACATTCTAGGTAGTTAAGAACATTACTAGATGGTAAGGAGATACAAACTCCTATAATCCCAAAAAGAATAGTAGAGGGAAACAGATATCAAGGAGAGGCCCTATTGTGAACAGAGACAATTCCAAAACATGTCACGCTACAAAGGACAGGTAAGTCTAAGAGTTCCGAGATGGTATGACTCGAGTAAGGAGGAGCCTTTTTCCTAAGCATGATGATGTAAGATAGAAGGTTTAAATCTAAGAAAATATCTTTGGATAAATGGGTAAGATAAGCCGGTCATAATGGTACAATGGAATGGGTGAATTTTGAGGAGAGAGAATCCATTAAGAATGTAATCCGAAGGACTAAGTAAAATAGTAAGCCTAGTAACATTTTGCCAGAGAAAAGTCATATGAGTAAGGGAACGCTTAAAGAGAAGGAAGTTGGAAGTTGGATCGCTACGGGATCTACATCCCTAGTGGGAACGTCAAATCACATAGATAATGGCAATGGAAAAAATGAGTGATAAAACTATAGACGCTCCATGACATGAGAATGAAAAATGCCCAGAGGGTGGAGAAGAATGAAGGATGCCCATAGGTGATGCAACTAGGATGGGGAAATACCCCATGATATCATATCGGAGCAAGTTACAAGTTGACATGAAAGGAAAATTTTTAAGTTCTAACTAGATTTAATTGGCAAAGACATGCTAATTGGTTGGCCATAGTGGAAAGGAAGGAAGGAAACAGAAAGGTGAAGACATTCACTCTTTAAAGGACGCATAACGAGTTTTGGGGACAAAAATCCTAAAAGGTGAGGAGGGTTGTAAACAACATCCCCTCAAACTAAGGAACCCGAAATAGGGAACTGGAAAGTTTTTAGAGAAAACCAAGGATATAAGTGAAACAGAATTAGTAACTAAGTATCAAAATGGAAATTTTAAAAATTTCAAGTGGTCAAGAAGTACTCAAACATCTTGGGAAACAATCATGGAATTGGTTGGATGTGAAAACCGGATCGGTTTAGGGTGAACCGGACATGAACCAGATTGAACCATGAAGAACCAATTCAAATATTAATTTGTCTAAGTGGCTTAAAAATATCAAATTGGGAAATTGAAGCCACCATCATATAGAAAATAAAGTTAGAATTTTTTATTTTTGGAAAACCGGTCAAATCGGGCCTAAACCAACCGATTTTCATTTTCGGATCACCGAATCTGGTCGTACCGGACCGGTCAACGGACCATTTCCAAGTCAGCACCCAGTCAATAGGCACGACCAATCAGTGTGCAACATGTGGCAAAGTGTGTCCAATCAGCCACTCGGTTAGCACTTGGAAGCGCTGGCCAATCAAAAGGTGACACATGTACTCGGTCAATAGTAGGAAAATCCACATCAGTGATGACCGACCAATAGGAGAGTGGCATATGTCCTTGGTCAACAGTCAATGTCAGAAAGGCCCTGTCAGCAAGGTTGGCCAATGAGGAGCTGACATGTGGCACGGATGCCATGTCAGCATTCGACAAGGAAGCTAGATAAACAATCGACCAACTAGAGGTCGACATGTGGCAGTGCCATGTCGAATTACCTCAACCAATCAAATTCTCACACATGATAGTGGCACTGTGGGTCAGGAAGGAAATTTGACGGTTTTAAATTAGCCAATTATAGGACACCACGTGTGTAAACCCCGCACATTTGAGTTAAGGAAAACCGGGAAAATAACCGGTCAAACTAAATAAGAAAACCAAACCGGTTTACATTTGGGAATAAGCAATATCGAAATTTACAACTTTCGGGTGATCCAAAGGATTTATTAAACATTAGAGAAGAAACTTAAGACAAACAAGAAAACAAAAACTAAATTGGTTCAGGTGAACTAGATTCCATAAGAACTTCAAAGTTAAACGTGCTTACTTGAGAGTAGTGTGAGGATGGGTGACCTCGGTTAAAAATTCTTATGCGAATGTACGACTTATCATAAATAGCCATCAATTAATATATATTTAATTATTGAAATTAATACCAATAATTTAATACCTAAATTAAATTATTTGAATTAATACCGAAATTAAATTATTGGAATTAATACCAATAATTTATGGCAATATTAATACTAGTAATAAATCTTGACAATTTAATACACGGGTTTTACGACTATATAAAAAGGTCATCCCCATTTCATTCTCCTCACACCTGAACACTTCTCTCTCTCTCACTACTGCTCCATTTCCCGGTAAAGCTCGAACTAGAGCTTCGACTTGAATAAAGGTCGGGCTCTTTAGAACCGGGGAGAAGACAGCTATCTGATAGCAAACTCCAGTCAATACGAGAATCGTTGGAGAAGCGTCGGCATGATAGAATAGTGAAGCAACTCCGACGGACCAAAGCTTCCCTATTTCGGCCAAGCTGAAATCAGCCATTTCAAGCCTTGCTCAGGCCAATCCAAGCCCTCCCAACACTTCCTCAGCCTTTCCACGGCTGAATTAGGATCGAAAGGATGAACCTCAAGACGAGACCTATCTGCCCAGATCGAAAGCTCGGACTTTCGTGCCTTCACCGGAACGTTAAATACCGGGAACACCAGCAAGGACAAGCTCGCGTGAATACAAAGAACCAGTCTAGTGGAATTCACGGCATTAACGGGTGAGTGGGTTTACTAACATCATCCTCGGTTGGGATGATGAGCACAACTAAAAGATAAAAACCACTTACCGGTTGTGAGTGGGTTATTCACATCATACCTAGTTGGGATGATGAGCACAGTTTAAAGTTAAAAACCACTTACCGGTTGTGAGTGGGTTTACTAACATCATACCTGGTTGGGGATGATAAGTGCCTCGATATAAAAACCCACTTTTTAGTGGTATTTTAATCATCACTACTTAGAGAAAGTGATGTGAAAGTTATACGAAAAAAACTACTTATTGGTTGTAAGTAGATCATACCCGGTTGGTATGATGAGACTTCCTCGAAGGAAGTTGAAAACCCGTTCATCGGTTATGAACGGAGATGTCCTTATACCGGTCGGTATGATGGACAGTAAAAACCTATTTTTGTCGGAAGTGCTCTCCCCTAACTGTGTGCCAATGCTTAAACAATTTGGGAGACCTTCTCGACGGGAGCTCGAATAGCTCTAATAGGTTGGGGGCCTCGATTTTGGAACTTGGGGGCTAAATGCCCGATTTTGAAAATCTCGTATAGTGGGACCAAGGCCAGTTGGCACGAGCAGGAGCTCGTAAATGAACATGATATATGTGCCATAAAACTTAATAAGTGAATTGTTTGGCCATGGTACCAAGATAGGACCGACATGCTCAGTCAACTAGCGACAGTGCGACATGACAGGTCGACGGACTAGTCAAGACAAACAGCTGCGGGTTGAGTTGAGAGTCGAGGCTGTTGGACTAGTGGCACCACAGATTACATGGAAATATAAGAAAACATTGTTTGTGCATGCACTATGAGTACGGGATCATCAAGACGCCCATGAGGGGTAGTGATGCGTCCTAAGGGCACTTGACGACATGGTGGCTATAAGGGCAGTTCGTCGTTCCAGGTGTCTATGCGAAATCTAGAGTAGCACCAAGCGCATGAGACCGGGATGGGGACAGGATGAGGTCTCTGTCCTCATACAGACACGAAGAAGTGATTTCGGGATTGTGGGTCAGATGTCACGTACATCCACTCCTTCCCAGGGTAGAAGTGGTCGTACTTCTATCCGGGTGGTAGGAAAAGTTGCTCCGAAGCCACTAGCGGGTTCAGTAGTGATACTGACTTGCGAATGTATGTAACCTTCATGATGAAGGATGTGTGTTGGGTGATGACACACCGTGGTAACTAAGAAATAATGGAAAAACCCAAATTTTTAAATGAAGAGATTTTGAAAACAAAGGAGTCTGGCACACTCCATATAAATGTTTTTCTTAAAAGTTAAAAGCTTTTAAAAACCCATTCACTGAGTAGTCGTACTCACCCCCTCCCTTATATCCCTTTCAGGAAATCCCAGAAAGCCTCCCCTTAAAGACCGTCAACTAAGATGCCTGTAAGACAGGTATGTAAAGTTTTAAATTTCATGCAGTTTTGATTATGCTATTCCAGGAAAAAGGTGCGGGTTAAAGGACGCCTTACTTTTTACGGTTTACAATAAGGGGAAACCCTTTAATAAACCAGGAGAGTGGCGGGTTGATCACGGGGATCCGACCAAACCGGGTCGGGGCGTGACAACGTGTCTGGTCAATAGGTCAAAGGCTGACCCGGCTACAGAGCAAGAAGCAGTGTCAACAAAGCCAGCCAATCACAAAGCGTCACGTGCGAGCCTCGCACGTGTGGAACAATGTCATCGTCTACGTCCAAACAAGGGAGAGATAAAGGGGCAAAATGGACGCCCTTTTTCTGATAGTCAATAATCTCCTCTGATAAGGCCTTAAATCAGAGAGTTAATGACCAATCAAGGGAGAAATAGATAGAACGGGTCAGTCCCTGAGCTCCCTATATAAAGAGTTCATCTCCATTCGTCCTCCTCACCCATCAAACACCTAGAGAAGAAGAAGTTTACATTTTCTGTTGAAGCATGAACTAGAGCTCCAACTTGGGAAATTTTCTTCACCTTCGAAGTAGTCGAATTTGGTTTCTGTGGAATCCTGAGGAATTCAGCTACACAAAGACATCCTCCATTTAGCTCGAGGATCATCGAAGAAGCACCAGCGAACTCGTATAGTACCATCCCTCCTAAACAGTCTATAACCCGAGCTACTTGAGCTTGATTCGAGTCATCCTCAAACCAATTTCGGCCAAACCAAGTTCCCTAGACCACCCTCAGAAGTGCCCCGACCTTTCCTGAGCTGAATTGGTAAGTACCCTCCGCCGTCCTTCGCCGGAATTCACTGTTCATAGTCGATTTTGCCTGAAAACAAAATTGTGAAATTCGCACTGCTCAGGCCACCAATTGAAGTGCGATTTGATCCAGGAAGGATCTCCAATAAGACAGCAATACATAGGAATCAAAAGCTCCAATGGTTGGATCCTCACCAATAAGAAATCTAAGCTTTCTCTCTCTAAACTGATTTTCAGCATCCTAAAGCTTGAAATTATGAGGGAGACATAGGGAAGATGAATGAGATCATGAAAGGGGTCAATTAACTGAGTTTAAGAGGACAATTGAACAAAATAAGACTTTGGGGCTCAAATTGCAATTTTTGGTAAATTTGGGTAATTTGGGGATTTACAAAAAATTGGGGGGAAAATTGCAATTAAAGGAAAATAAGTAGATTTTTATAAAATTAACTCCCAATTGAGGGCCAATTAACAATTTTGATGAAATTGAGGGCCAATTGGAAATTTTTGGAAAGTGGAGATCAAATTGGTAATTTTAAAGAAAGTGAGGATCAATTGATAATTTTAAAAAAATTAAGGACCTATATGCAAACACTTGGAAGTAATAGGTCTTTTATGCCAAGTTTTATTTATGAGAATACTCGAACCCTGTAGGAACAGGGCGTGCGAGTATTGATGCAGAGAAGCACATTTGTAATTGAAATTTAGTTGCGATGAACGCGTCTAAGTACCCGGTGAGTGGGATTTTCCAACAACATACCCGGTTGGGGAGCACCGTTTTTAAGTATTGAAAACTATTTTTCAAGAATGGCCTCCTCTGACTATGTGAAACTACTTAAACGTTTGGAGAGACATTTTTTAGAGCTGGAATTGCTCTAGGCCTTGATTTTAAAAATGATAGGGCCTAAGGCCCAGTTTTAGAAAACTCGAGAAGTGGGCCCAAGGCTAGTGGGCACGGGCTAAAGCTCGTATACAAATAAGTTATTGAGCTATAAAAATATTTCATAATCGATAAATTGTGTGAATCACCACCGTGTCGATGTCAGTATGTCAACTCGTTGGGCTAGTAGTTGCTAAGTCAAAGTTAGGTTATCGAACCTGTTGGGCATAACAGTTATGGAGCCGAAGCTAAGTGTAGGGATCGTTGGGCCGGTAGCACCAAAGATGATGGATATAATTTCTAAAATTATTATTTCTTCATGCACCAATTTTAGAAACCATTGAGGTGCCCAATCTAGTGTAATGTTGGTTCCAAGGGGAGTTGGATGACCCAAGGAATATAAGGGAAGCCCGTCATCCAGCATGTATCAAAGCTCGAAGTAGCTTCCTATGCACTGAGACCAAGGTGGAATGAGGAAGAGGTCTCGTCCCACATTTGCAGACACAAAGTATCTTCGGGTCTAAGGGTCGGACTATCAATGTCTACTCAAACTTCGGGTAGAAGTCAGGGACTTATATGAGGGTGGACGGTAAAGACATTGCGGTCTACAAGTGGATGCAGTCGGCATACTACATCAGCGAATGTTTGAACCCTTTATGATAAAAGGTGTGTGATTGTTTTCTAAACAAATCTCAAGTAAGGGAAAGTATTGAAAGAGTTAAATCCACACACCAGTGATCAAGAAAGATTCTATGAAATTGTTTTTTTAAAACTCACCCTAACACCTGCTCTCTGAGTTGTAGAAACTCACCCCCTCCCTTTAAACCTTTTTCAGGAAAGAAGACGACCCTCTAGGAAATTCTTACGCCAAGTCCTAAAAATCCAACTAATTTACTGTTAATGTTTTCAATTTTGTATAATGTTATTCCAGGGAACAATGACAAAAGATACGCCTGACTTCTCGCGGATTTGTGAGTGTAGACTTTTCCTAGACTAAAGGGAGTGGCGGGTTACTCATGGGGTTCTGATCAAACTGGGTCGGGGCGTGACAATTGTTGTTTGTCTTTCCTTGGTAAATTGGCTACAAGCATTGAAGTTTTTATGACGTCATTAAATCAATTTAGTCTCTTCCTATTTCCTCCTCAGTTTCTTCTCAAATTATAGCATCAAAAGATTCCTCATCATGCCAAGAGGTATTTATCATGTAATTACCCAAACAATTTCACTCTTTTCTCATGAGTGTATGGATATTTATTGTTGTTTATTAAGTTCCCTTACTTAAATGTATATATGGATTTATACTTCACGTAATTGATCATTTATTATTTTTGTTTTGCAAAATAGATTAGTTACAGGCATATTGAACATTAGCCTGTAAAGGCTGATTCATATTGGATTAGGTATTATTATTATTATTCACCTTTGATAATAAATACCATTCGATGCCTAATGCTTATTAATTTCACCCTTCTATTTGGTAATGGTCCCTCTAGTTCCCTTAGGCGGTTTAGAGAGTTCTCAAAAATTCTTAGGAATAAAATTATATTAATTACATTCATAAAAGATGTTTTTTCTTACTGGATTCCAATATCATATCCCTTCACTTATTTGTGATATAATTAGATTGTAATTAGATCTCATAATAGTTTTTAACAAAGCTTGTCATCAGTAGACATTTTCTTGGTATGGGATAGGTTGTCTTTTCATAAACTTCAAATCATGATAGTACAAGTTTTCTTGGACAGGCAAAGTAACTATTCGGTATCCTTTGATATTGTCCTATCTACTCATATCTTAAGGTACGCTCATTGTACTTGAATTTCCTAGTTTTTGGAAGGCATGTGTAGTTTATTTCCGAGACCTCTTCTTATCTATACTTAGTCATTATGCTTACTAATATTATTTTACTAAGGTCAAATATTGTTTATTAGATTCATGATTGCAAGCATGTCTCCCTGCTCATTAGTTAGGCTAATAGTAGTATATTTGAGTGTATTTCTCTTGGGTAAATCTAGTTGTTAGTCCCAAGTTTACTGGTAGTTGGGCATTTGACTTCATTATAGACTAGCATTGAACTCATGATATTTAGTTGCCTGTTGTTTGTTGCTAGGCGATCTTTTATGTGGAACACGACCCTCGGACCAAGTAAATCGGGAAAGGAACCGGCGGTTTTGAGAAAATCGAGCCGAAAAATGGACCAAAAATGACATAGAAGGGTAAAAATGGGAAATTGGCAAATTCTAAATAACCAAAAATTCATAAAAATCATAAGGAAGAACCAGAAAGTGGAATTGATGAGAGAGGTTCGGGGTGAACCAAACTCAAACCAGACTGAAGCAGGATGAACCCTAGTGAACCGGTTCAATAATTCATTTTTCTAGATGGCTTAAAATGTCAATTTGGGAAATTGAGACCACCATTAGATAGAAAATGAATTTAGATTAATTTAAAAATTTTTAAATTTTAGAAAACTCGTCGAATCGGATCCGAACCAGCAAAATTTTAAATTCGGGTCAACGAACTCGGTCAGACCGGACCAGTCAACGGTCAACGAACCAGTCAACAGTCAAAAGACCAGTCAACGGCTCATAGGGTAGCCATGTTGCCAATCCACGTCAGAAAAACTAACCAATCACAGCGTGCCACGTAGCATACTAGCCACATCATCGTCTTCAATCTTCAGTCGTTGATGGAGAGAAGAAAGAGTTGTCGGAAAAGCCAAAGTCTCTAGCGACTCGAAAAACTCTCTGGTCAAGTCGTCGGCGGCCGAGTCGGAGGCCAAGTCGGAGGCCAAGTCTTATGCCAGAGGGTAGCCTAAGCAGTTGTCAAGCTCCCTGTATAAAGAGCACTCCTTCATTTGATCTTAGCATCCCACAATCGATCGAAGAAGGCAAATTGCTTAGTTATTCAGCGAGCAACAAACCAGAGCTCCGATATCATGGCTTTTCTCCACCTTTGAGGCTACATTCAATACAATTAGAATCGGGAAGAAGCCCTTAATACAACTGCACCCTCCATTCTGCTTGAGAGCCACCGTGGAAGAACGAGGGAGCTCAAACAGTAATGCTGCTCCTCAACTTTCACTAGCCCGAGTTGCCTGAGCTTAACTTGAGTCATCCCCAAGACAATTTAGGCCAAACCCAGCCCCCCAAATGCCACCTAGAGGTGCCCCGACCTTCCCCCGAGCTAGCACAGTAAGTGTAAACCCCACCCTTTGGAGTTAAGGAAAACCAGGAAAATAACCGATGAAACAAAGTGAGAAAACTGAACTAGTTCACAAACCTAATCATCAGAAAATGAGCAATTTGGGAAATTTACAACAATTGAATGACCCAAATGGATCATAAAAACCTTGAAAAGGGGCCTTAGGATCATTTGGAAGAGAAAACAAGACAGGTTCAAGTGAATCGAATCCAAACTAGATTGAACCGGTCATTTCCAAAGAGAAAACCAAGTCGATTTAAGAATTGGAATCGATAGATAAAGGGCAAACTGGGAAATTTATGGATCCCGAGTGACCTAAACAGTCACAAAATTCATGAAAAAAGACTTTAGGATGAATTGGAGATGAAAACCAAACCAGTTTAGGTTAACTGGATCCAAACTAGATTGAACTGGTTTGGATAAGTTTGAACTACTAATGAACTGGATGCTAAATTCATTTTTCTAGGTGGTTTACACAATTTAAATTTGAGATTTGAGGCCACCATTAGATAGAGAATGAATTTAGATGAATTTAGAAATTTTAATTTTGAAAAACTCGGTTTAATCGAGCCTGAACCGGTCGGTTTAAGCTTTGAACCCAGTTCAGACCAGTACAGTCCGGTTCAGAACAATGTTGTCTTCTTCTTTCAAATGACAACACTGTTTACTCACCGGAAAATCGAGCAGCGCTAGTGAAGATGAAAAGTCTCCGACCAAGGAGTTTTAGGTAATCAATGTCCGCCATTAAGGCGCCAATCGAACGGCTAAGAAGTCCCCGAGCTTCCTATATAAAGAGACACTCCACATTTATACTTCTCACACTAGAAAACTCTACTTTCTCCTTACTGCTCCATTTTCTAGTGCAGCTCAAACTAGAGCTTCGACATAGGGTCTTTTCTAAGCCAAAGAAGGCGTGGTTGGGTTCTTTGGATTAGAGGAGAAGTCAGCTACACAAATGTAGTCTCCATTTGCTCAGAGGGTCATCGGAGAAACAGCGGCGTGATAGAACAGTGAAGCGGCTCCGGCAGACGAAGTTGCTCTATTTTATCCGAGCAAAAATTGGCCAATTTGAGTTAGAGAGAGAACCAGCACATTTTTAATGACTAAATTCTCACTCAATTCTGCATCAATTGATGCAATTCTTGATCCTAGGAGTAACCTCACGACGAGAGCTATCTGCCCATATCAAAAGCTTAGACTATTGCATCCCGATGGTAAGCTTTAGAAGCTTTCTCTCTATACATTCAGTTTTCCGGTTAAGCTCCATTTGAGCTCATTCTGGCAACAAATCGTGTGATTCAAAGTGCAATTGAATCGTATGAAGGCGTAGGAACTCCGATATAACTTCAATTTCAACAATTAAACTCATTTGATCGATCAATTTGATGAAATCAAATATGGCTGAGTTAGAAGGTTGAACATGGGGGAAATTTTGGGAAATTTTTTGGAATTTTGAAAATTCGAGGGACCAAAGTGCAATTTTATATAATTGTGGGCCAATTGTGCATGATAAAGACATCGGAGGGCCAATTGGGAAAGTTTTGGAATTTTTGGGGCAAAACTTACCATTTTTGTAAAGTAGGGGAAAATTGGTAATTTTAGAAAAATTGGGGACCAAATTTGAAATTTGGGAAACTTTAACCCATTTTTGTGATTTTGAATAAATTGATGTCCTAAAATGAATTTTAGAGTTTCGAGACTAAATTTTGGGGAAACCGGCATTAGGGGCCTTAAGTAAAAGAAAATTAACTTTAGGGTCCTAATTACAAATAAATGAAAAGTTTGGTTATTACATTCATTTGTGATGAATGAAGGCTATTAGGCCAAAGAATAATGAACAAGGAATGTTCATATTATGTAGGGACACGAAGTACCAGGAACGCCAACTAAGACAAGTTCGTGTGAAGGCAACAAATCGGCTAAGAGGAAATTCACTGCACTATCGGGTGAGTGGGAATTTAATATCATACCCAGTGGGGATGATAAGCACCTCGAAAATGAAAACCCACTACTAAGTGGTATTTTAATCATCACACCTAAGAGGAGTGACATGGAAATTACGCAGAAAAACTACTTGACGGTTGGTATGATGAACTTTTCAAAAGGAAGTAGAAAACCTGCTTATCGGTTATAAGCAGAGATGTCCCCATACTTGGTTGGTGTGATGGACAAATGAAAAGTTTATTTTTATAGGAAGTGCTCTCCCCTCACTATGTGCCACTGCTTAAAATTTTTAGGAGACCTTCTTAACGGGAGCTCAAATAGCTCATATAGGCAGGAAGCCTCGGTTTGGGAACTTGAGGGCTAATATGCCCGATTTTAAAAATCTCAAACAGTAGGCCCTAGGCCAGTTGACACGAGTAGGAGCTCGTAAACAAACATGATTTTAAGATATGAAAACTTAAGTGAATGAATTGTTTGGCCATGGTACCAAGACAGGACCGACATACTCAATCAACTGGTGGCAGTGTGACATGACAAGTCTACGGACCAGTCGAGACTGGCGGTAGTGTGACATGATAGGTCTACGAACCAGTCAAGATAAATAGCTGCAGGTCAAGTAGAGGGTCGGGGTCATTGGACTAGTGGCATCACAGATTATATGGCTTATGTGGAAAATTATTGATTTGTGCACGCACTGAGTTTACGAGACCTTCGAGACACCCAAGAGGGGTAGCGATATATCCTAGGGCTCTAGACGACATTGTGGAGATAAGGGCATTTAGTCATACGAGCAGTCTTGAGAAGTTTGACGTAGCTTCATGCGCATGAGACCGGGGTAGGGACGGGATGAGGTCTCTGTCCTCATATAGACACAGAATTTTGTTATGGGATTGGTGGTCAGATGTCGCGTATATCCACTCATTCTAAGGGTAGAAGTGGACGTACTTCTATCTAGGTGGTCAGTTAAGTCGTTCTGACGTTACAAGTGGGTACAGTGGATATGTTGGTCTGTGAATGTGTGATCCCTACATGATGAAGGGTGTGTGTTGGTTGATAAACACGTCGCTGTGATGAGAAATGGCTATGAAAACTGAGATTTGAGAATGAAATGTTTTAAAGGAAAATAAGGAGTCTGGCACACTCCAATTCAAAATATTCTTTTTGAAAATTAAGTCTTAAACCCCCATTCTCTGAGTTGTCGAACTCACCCCCTCCCTTATATCCCTTTTAGGTAACCAAGTGAAAACATACCCCAAGGACTTCCAGTTAACTACATCTGCAAGACAGGTATGGAAAGTTTAAATTTCATGCGCATGAGACCGGGGTAGGGACGGGATGAGGTCTCTGTCCTCATATAGACACAGAATTTTGTTATGGGATTGGTGGTCAGATGTCACGTATATCCACTCATTCTAAGGGTAGAAGTGGACGTGCTTCTATCTAGGTGGTCAGTTAAGTCGTTCTGACGCTACAAGTGGGTACAGTGGATATGTTGGTCTGTGAATGTGTGATCCCTACATGATGAAGGGTGTGTGTTGGTTGATAAACACGTCGCTGTGATGAGAAATGGCTATGAAAACTGAGATTTGAGAATGAAATATTTTAAAGGAAAATAAGGAGTCTGGCACACTCCAATTCAAAATATTCTTTTTGAAAATTAAGTCTTAAACCCCCATTCTCTGAGTTGTCGAACTCACCCCCTCCCTTATATCCCTTTTAGGTAACCAAGTGAAAACATACCCCGAGGACTTCCAGTTAACTACATCTGCAAGACAGGTATGGAAAGTTTAAATTTCATGCAGTTTTGATTAATGTTATTCTAAGAAAGTTACAGGTTTAAAGGACATCTTACTCCTCACGGTTTAAAGAAGGGGAAACACTTAATAAATCGAGAGAGTGGTGGGTTGATCACAGGGATCTGACCAAATTAGGTTGGGGCATGACAACTTGAGTGGTATCAAAGCTTGTTTCCTCAAATACATTATCAAGCCTATATAATATAATATCTAAGAGAAAATTTTAAATTTTTCATATGGCTCCTAGAAGAGTAACCAAGAAAACTAGGAGTGGCGATACCAACATCACCCAACACTCTGATCCCATAGGGAGATCATTCTATAATACCCGAGAAGTCCCAAAAAACTAACAGACATTAGTGGGAAGTATCCAGAAGGATGGTGCCATGATTTGTTGAGGTCACAATCCTAAGCACGAAGGAAGCCAAGCCTAAGGCCAGGAACACTATCAAGGGCTTATAACCTTACTAAGGAGGACGCTTGTCAAGAAACCCATAACTCCCTATCTATTTTGTGACCACTTTTTGTAATAAAGCTAAAACCCCAACATCTTGTACTCCTCCATAAATGAAGTACTCAAAATTCCTAAAACCTTATCTATCAAATGATGTGATCTTGCTAAGAAGATCGCCCCAAGAATAATAAACAAACAAACCTCCACTACCATAGAAACTAGGGAGAATCCCATCCCAGTTGGGGAAACTAAATCAGTAAATTAAGAAATATAGGAGAACCCTTAGAGTGACCATTTGGCAATGAAGACTCAACCAAAAAACTCACAAGGTGTTCGGACTCAAGGATGATGAAGCACCAAACCCCCAGTAACCCCTAGAAAAGCCCCGCAATACTCGAAGGAAAAGAGGAACCACAATGGTACACGCAAGGGAATAACCTATTACAAGTGTGACGATGGGGATATTACGTGAAGAAATGCCCAACCCAACTAAGGACAAGTATCAAGATAACCTGTTATAGGTGTAGGGGAATAGGACAGGTAAAAAAGGATTGTTCCACACCTCATAGATTTAGGGCAATACCTCATCAGAAGTCACGAAAGACAGGAAGGACTAGTGACCAAAACCATGGAGAATATTAAGTAAGCAGGTCACAAAGAGGTCAAGAAATGGTGAGGAAAAGTGAATTTCAAACTCCTTCTTAAGAAGGTCAAATAGAGAAGGATACCACAAGAATAGAGGTAAAGTACATGGAAAGTACACCTAGAACCCCCTCATAAGGGGCAAACGCGAAAAACATCCTCCAGAAACTCTAGGGTAGGACATAATAAGAGTGAAGAAGAGAAGAAATACGCTATGAAAGGGGACTCTAGAGGGATGCATATGACTAAGTCCCCCTTGAAGGGATCATTGATTTAAAAATGGACATAACATGGAGTGCAAGGAACCAACCCTTAATTAGGAACTTCTCGAAGGAAGGATGTATCATGATAGCCCAGTGTGACCTTATAAACCCTACACATTTGAGTTAAGGAAAACCGGGAAAAGAACCGGTCAAACCGAATAAGAAAACAAAACTGGTTTACATTTGGGAATAAGCAATATGAAAATTTATAACTTTCGGTTGATCCAAACGATTTATTAAACATTGGAAAAGAAACTTAAAACAAATTAGAAAACAAAAACCAAATTGGTTCAGGTGAACTAGATTCCATATTTAATTATTGTAATTAATTCCAATAATTTAATACCAAAATTAAATTATTGGAATTAATACCAATAATTTATGGCAATATTAATACTAGTAATAAATCTCGCCCATTTAATACACGGGTTTTACGACTATATAAAGAGGTCATCCCCATTTCATTCTCCTCACACCTAAACACTTCTCTCTCTCTCTCTCTCTCTCTACTGCTCCATTTCCCAGTAAAGCTCGAACCAGAGCTTCGACTTGAACAAAAGTCGGGCTCTTTAGAACCGGGGAGAAGACAGCTATCTGATAGCAAACTCTAGTCAATCCGAGAATTGTTGGAGAAGTGCCGACATGATGGAATAGTGAAGCAACTCCGGTGGACCGAAGCTGCCCTATTTTGGCCAAGCCGGAATCGGCCATTTCAAGTCCTCCTCAGGCCAAAACAAGCCCTCCCAACACATCCTCAGCCTTTCCATGGCCGAATTAGGACCGAAAGGTAAGCCAATTCGGCTCCCCTTTATAATTTTCGATCGGTGCTAGAGAGAGAATTGACCGAATTTCAATGACGAAATTCTAATCCAATTCCGCATCAATTGATACAATACTTGATTTTAGGATGAACCTCAGGACGAGACCTATCTGCCCAGATCGAAAGCTCGGACTGTCGTGCCTTCACCGGTGAGTAATCGAAGCTTTCTCTCTCTACAATCTGTTTTTCGAAAAAGCTCCGTTTGAGCTCGTTCCGACGTTAAAATCTGCGATTCAAAGTTTCTTAGAATCATATGAATATACAGGAACTCAATTTCAACTCCAATTTCAATAATTAGAAGTGTTTGATCGGTTAATTTGATGAAATCAAATTCGGGAGTGTTGAAGAGTTGAAATTGGGGGAAAATTTGGGGATTTTCGAAATTCAAAGGGGCCAAAATACAATTTTATGAAATTGAGGGTCAATTGGGCATGAAAATAATGTTGGAGGACCAATTGAGGAATTTTGGAAAATTTTGTGAAAGAAGGGCAAAATGGTAATTTTGGAAAAATTGGGGAACCAAATTGGAAATTTGAAAAAATTAAACCCCTTTTTGGTGAAATTGAATAAATTGAGGTCCCACAATAAATTTTAAAAGTTACGGGACTCAATTTGAGGAAAAACCGACATTAGGGACTTAAAGTTAAAGAGAAATAACTTTAGGGACCTAATTGCAAATAACTAAAAGTTTGGGTTTTCTCATTCATTAATAAATGAAGGCTGTTATGCCGAGTAACAATGAACAAGGTTGTTCATATCGTGTAGGAACGTTAAATACCGGGAACGCCAACAAGGACAAGCTCGCGTGAATACAAAGAACCGGTCTAGTGGAAATCACGGCATTAATGGGTGAGTGGGTTTACTAACATCATACCCAGTTGGGGATAATAAGTGCCTCGATATAAAAATTCACTGTTTAATGGTATTTTAATTATCACTACTTAGAGAAAGTGATGTGAAAGTTATGCGAAAAAAACTACTTACGGGTTGTAAGTAGATCATACTCGATTGGTATGATGAGACTTCCTCGAAGGAAGTTGAAAACTCGTTCATCGGTTATGAACGGAGATGTCCTTATACCGGTCGGTATGATGGACAGTAAAAACCTATTTTTGTCAGAAGTGCTCTCCCCTGACTGTGTGCAAATGCTTAAACAATTTGGGAGACCTTCTCGATGGGAGCTCGAATAGCTCTACTAGGTCGGGGGCCTCGATTTTGGAACTTGAGGGCTAAATGCCCGATTGTGAAAATCTCGTACAGTGGGCCCGAGGCCAGTTGGCACGAGCAGGAGCTCGTAAATGAACATGATATATGTGCCATAAAACTTAATAAGTGAATTGTTTGGCCATGGTACCAAGATAGGACCGACATGCTCAGTCAACTAGCGGTAGTGGGACATGACAGGTCGACGGACTAGTCAAGACAAACAACTGCGGGTTGAGTTGAGAGTCAGGGCCGTTGGACTAGTGGCACCACAGATTACATGGTAATATAAGAAAACATTGTTTGTGCATGCACTGTGAGTACGGGATCATCAAGACGCCCATGAGGGGTAGTGATGCTAAGGGCACTAGACGACCTGGTGGCTATAAGGGCAGTTCGTCGTTCCAGGTGTCTGTGCGAAATCTGGAGAAGCACAAAGCGCATGAGACCGGGGTGGGGACAGGATGAGGTCTCTGTCCTCATACGGACATGAAGAAGTGATTTTGGGATTGTGGGTAGGATGTCACGTACATCCACTCATTCCCAAGGTAGAAGTGGTCATACCTCTATTTGGGTGGCAGGAAAAGTCGCTCCGAAGCCACTAGCGGGTTCAGTAGTGATACTGACTTGTGAATGTCTGTAACCTTCATGATGAAGGATGTGTGTTGGGTGATGACACACCGTGGTAACTAAGAAATAATGGAAAATAAACACAAATTTTTAAATGATGAGATTTTTAAAAACATAGGAGTCTGGCACACTCCATATAAATGTTTTTCTTAAAAGTCAAAAGATTTTAAAAACCCATTCACTAAGTAGTCGTACTCACCCCCTCCCTTATATCCCTTTCAGGAAATCTTGGAAAGCCTCCCCTTAAAGACCGTCAACTAAGATGCCTGTGAGACAGGTATGTAAAGTTTTAAATTTCATACAGTTTTGATTATGCTATTCCAGGAAAAAGGTGCAAGTTAAAGGACGCCTTACTCTTTATGGTTTATGATAAGAGGAAACCCTTTAATAAACCGGGAGAGTGGCGGGTTGATCACGGGGATCCGACCAAACCGGGTCGGGGCGTGACAGACCTACTTTAAAAAAATAGAAGAGTTAAATAACAATTCCAGGATAACCTAGCATAAAGAAGCAACTAGTAGTAATGGGATGGTCAAGGAGAATAAACAATGCCCTAAGAAGGGTTGGGAAGTAGCAAAGACTACACTCTATGAAGGACAATAGGATGAGCATGAAGGATGAGTGATACAGCTGCCCACACAATTGGACAAGAAAAATAGTAGGAAGGAGGCAGTTAAAGAACTGGCCTTCGGGAGAACCATGGATTTAAACCACGACAAAAAAGGGAGAAGTGAAAAGGCCAAAACATTGGAAAAGAAGGATGAAGGAAATCCTTAAATGGATCAATAGCCAAGACCAAAGTTACGATCAAAAGCCCTGAGATGGTTAAATGAGCCTCTGAAGGATGATCAAGAGATTTTGAAACCAAAAGGATGTGAGCTCTCCCTAAAAAGAAATAAACATGTAATGGGGTATGAGTGAGAATGAGGATGGAGTATGAAGGACGTACTCGTAAGATTTCAAGAGTAAAGGTAAGCATGAAAGAATGACATTAAAGGATCTCTTTTAAAGTTAGGTGCCTTCATAGATGAATGAAAGAGGAATTTCGGGAGAAAAGGGTAAAAGTCCTACCAAGGAAGTAAACCCTGGAAAGGCATATGTATCCTAACAAAGAGGTAATGGAACCAAATAATAGGGATAAAGAGATAAACTTGCAAATGAAGCACAAGCTGAGGTGAAAGAACAAAGGAAGCATACTAGGAGGGCCCAAGGAATGGGTAAATAGGAAATTAGCATCAAAAGATGTTGTGACAAGTAAGAATGAGTGGACTACCCATAATAAGGAAATAGAGGAAAGAATGTCTGAGAAACGTTGGGAAAGTAAGCCCTCCAAATAAGATATGGCTAAGGAGGAATAACCACAAATAGTAAGATGGGTTGTAGTCCACACGCGCATAATGGAGCCTAAAGAGTGGACGGTTGAGTATAGTGTGGAGTGCATGTAATAAGACCGATAATCGGAAGTATCTCAAGTAAGGAATACGGGATGAAACATAAGTTGTGGATAGAGAATGATCCAAAGCGGGCAAATGCCCTAACTTAGAAAGGGGTGTGAAGAAAGGAAGAAAGAACCCTTCAAGGAATGATAAGAAGATTGAGTATGTAGCTCCTAAGATGGAAGTCTCTACTGTGAGGGACATAGTAGAGAATGAAACCGAAAGAAGGTAACTTTCCTAAGCAAAGGAATCGACACATGGACTGAGAGTGATTAATTTGGAATAAAGTATCATGAAATGATCACAAGTAAGTAAGAGTGGATTAAGGAAAAAGAAAGTCCTTGAATAAAGGATGCCGCTAAAGAAGAGGAAGGACATAAAAAAGGAAGAATCCTCACATATCGGTAAGTCATCGGGAAACCCAAATGATTGGAAGTGGAAAGACCTAATAAAGAAGTTGGGAAAGGACGAGAAGGTAAGAGAAATTTACACGATTATGTGAGACAAAACGTCAAAGGCAAGATGGATGAGGGAATAATAGTGAAGGTAGTCGAGGAATACTAATAAATGAAAAGAGGGATGAAGTTATACGATCCCTGAAAGGTTGGAAGGATTAGAATGACCCTCAAGAAAGTACTCTAGAAATCTAATGGACAGAGACAAGTTCTAGGAAAATGTCATGACCATAACGGGCATGTAAGCCCAATAGCCTAAGGAAAAGGGTGACTCAATTAAGGAAGAGTCAGTTGGTCAACATGACGAGGTCAAACATAATTTTGACCGAAGTTGTAATAAATGACGAATGAAGGAAAGGTCAAAATAGGACGAAGGGGTAATAATACCGAAACTTGTATAAAAAATAAGTACGAAATGCTCAGAAGAACACCGAGCTAAGGGTTTCAATGATAAAGAGAATAACTTGACCTAGAAATGATTGGGTGTCTTGGAACTCCCGATCTTGAAATCTGGAGTAAGAGTCTCAAGAAGAAGAATCTTACCCTAAGCAAAGGAAGAAGTGAAATTAAGGATGTACCTTGGAGTAGCAGGCAAGACATACTAGTTATGATAAAAACTCCATGGAAGGAGTAATCAATGTAAAGGAAAAGAAATTCCTGATGTGCGTGATTTAAAGTGGGCTAAGTGAAAGAATGACCAAAGTATTAACATGTCCAAGTTAACATTTAGGGAAGTTTATTCTAGAGTGAAAAATGATGAATTAGTTTTGGGGAAAAAAACTCCTAAAAGGAGGGGAGAGTTGTAAACCCAACCCATTGGAGTTAAGGAAAACTGGGAAAAGAACCGGACAAACTGAGTGAGAAAACCAAACCGGTTCACAAACCCGATCATCAAAGAACAGGCAATTTGGGGAATTTACAACTCCTGAGTGACCCAAATGGGTCATAAAAACCATGGAAGAGTGCCTTAGGATCATCTGGAAGAGAAAATAAGATCAACTCAGGTGAGTCGGATCCAAACCAGATCAAACCGATCATTTCCAAAGAGAAAAGTGAGTCAGTTTAAGAACCGAAACCGATAGAGAAAGGGTCAATCGGGAAATTTATGGATCCCGAGTGACCTAAAGAGTCACAAAAGTAATGAAAAAGGAATTTAGAATGAATTGAAGATGAAAACCAAACCAGTTCAGGTGAACCAGATCGGATTGAACTGGTTTGGACCGGTTTGAACCACTATTGAATCAAATACTACATTCAATTTTCTAGGTGGATTAGAAAATTCAAATTTGAGATTTGAGGTCACTTGTCACACCCCGACCCTGTTTGGTCAGATCCCTGTGATCAACCCACCACTCTCCCGGTTTATTTAAGGGTTTCCCCTTGTTATAAACCGAAAGAGTAAGGTGTCTTTTAAACCTGCACCTTTCCTGGAATAAAATAAATCAAAACTACATAAAATTTTAAAGTTTATCATACTTGTCTTACAGGCGTATTAATTAGTGGTTATTGAGGATAGGCTTTTCGGGATTTCCTGAAAGGGATATAAGGGAGGGGTGAGTACAACTACTTAGTGAATGGGTTTTCAAAATCTTTTAGGAAAAAGATTTATATTAGAGTGTGTCAGACTTCTTATTCTCTTTCAAAAATCCTTTTATTTCAAATCTCTGTTTTTATCACCATTTCTTATTAATCACGGTGTGTCATCACCCAACACACATCCTTCATCATGAAGGTCAAAAACACACAATCGTAGGCCAGCCTATCCACTGAACCCACTTGTGGCGTCGAAGCAACTTTACCGGCAACCTAGATAGAAGCACGTCCACTTCTACCCTGGAAATGAGTGGATGTACGCGACATCCGACCCTCAATCCTAAAATTAATTCTCCGTGTCCGTATGAGGATAGAGACCTCATCCCGACCTCATCCTGGTCTCAAGCACTTGAAGCTACGTCGAGCTTCGCAAGGTCACCTGGTCCGACGAACTGCTCTTATATCCACCAGGTCGTGTAGGGCCCTAGAACGAATCACTACCCCTCTTGGGCGTCTTGAAGGTCCCATAATCATAATGCATGCACAATCAATATTTTCTCATCATGCCATATAATTTGTGGTGCCACTGGTCCAACGGCCCCAACCCTCAACTCAACTCGCAGCTATTTGTCTTGATTGGTCTGTCGACCTATCATGTCACATTGCCGCTAGTTGACTGAGTATGTCGGTCCTATCTTGGTACCATGGCCAAACAATTCATTTATTTAAAGTTTTATGGCATATAACTCATATTTGTTTGCCAACTAGCCTTGGGCCCACTATACGAGATTTTCAAAATCAGGCATATTAGCCCCCAAGTTCCAAAACCAAGGCCTCCAGCCTATAAGAGCTATTTGAGCTCCCGTCAATAAGGTCTCCCAAATCGTTTAAGCAGTGGAACATAGTTAGGGGAGAGCACTTCCGACAAAATATGTTTTCAACTGTCCACAATAACAACCAGGTATAAGGACATCTTCGCTCATAACTGATAAACGAGTTTTCCACTTCCTTCGAGGAAGTTTTATCATACCAACTGGGTATGATCTACTTACAACTGGTAAGTAGTTTTTATATGTGATTTTCACATCACTCCTCTAAGTTGTGATGTTTAAAATACCACTAAGTAGTGGGCTTTTATTTCGAGATACTTATCATCCCCAACCGAGTATGATATAAAATCACACTCACAACTGGTAAGTGGTTTTTAACTTTAAACTGTGCTTATCATCCCAACCGGGTATGACCTTAATAAGCCCACTCACCCGTTAATGAAGTGAATTCCACTCGATCAGTTCTTTGTATTCACGTGAGCTTGTCCTTGCTAGCGTTCCCGGTACTTCGTATTCCTACACAATATGAACATCCTTGTTCATTATCCCTCGGCCTAATAGTCTTCATTCATTCCAAATGAATGAGAAAACCAAAGTTTCTATTTATTTGCAATTAGGTCCATAAAGTTATTTTTCTTTAACTTTAAGTCCCTAATGCCGATTTTTCCTCAAATTGAGTCCCGAAACTTTTAAAATTTATCTTAGGACCTCAATTTATTTAAATTCAAAAAAAAGAGTTTAATTTCCCAAATTTCCAATTTGGTCCCCTAACTTTTCCAAAATTACCATTTTGCCCTTTCTTTACAAAAAAGGTAAGTTTCACCCCAAAAATTCTAAAATTCCTCAATTGGCCCTCTAACATTCTCATCATTCCCAATTGACCCTCAATTTTATAAAATTGCATCTTGGTCCTTTGAATTTTCAAAAATCCTAAATTTTTCCCCTAATTTCAACTTCCTAACACAGTCGAATTTGATTTTATCAAATTGACCGATTAAACACTTCTAATTGTTGAAATTGAAGTTGAAATTGAGTTTCTACATCTTCAATAGCACTTTGAATTGCAAGTTTTAATGTCGGAACGAGCTCAAATGGAGTTTCACTAGAAAACAGATTGTAGAGAGAGAGAGCTTCAATTACTTACTGTCGGAGGCACAGCGGTCCGAGCTTTCGATATGGACAAATAGCTCTCATCCTGAGGTTCATCCTAGAACCAAGAATTGCACCAATTGATGCTGAATTGAGTTAGAATTTCATCATCAAAATTTTTTTGGTTCTCTCTCTAGCACCAACCGGAAATTGTAGAGGAGAGCTGAATTGGCTTACCTTTCAGTCCTAATTCTGCTGTAGAAGGGTTGTGGAGGTATTGGAAAGGCTTGATTTGGCTTGAGGATGGCTCAAATTGGCCGATTTTAGCTCAGCCAAAATGGGGCAGCTTCGGTCCGCCGAAGTTGCTTCACTATTCCATCATGTCGGCGCTTCTCCGGCAACCCTCGGAGCAAATGGAGACTATAGGCATGTAGCTGACTTCTCCCTAGTTCGAAAGAACCTGACCTCACCTTCTTTGGCTCAGAAATGACCCTATATTGCTCTAGTTCGAGCTTTACCAGAAAACTAAGCAGTTGAGAGAGACTGAGCTTTTCAGGTGTGGAGAGGATGGATGGGGAGGGGCTCTTTATATAGGAAGCTTGGGGACTACTTGGCCATTAGATTGGTGCCTTAATGGCAGTCATTTATTGCCTGAAACTCCTAGCCGAAGACTTTTCAGCTTCACCAGCACTGCACAATTTTCCGTTAAGTGAACAGTGCTGTCATCTGAAAGAAGAAGATGACATTGTTACGAACTGGACCAGACCGGTCCGAACCGGGTTCAAAGCTTAAACTGGCCTGTTCACCACCCATTCGACAGAATTTTTCAAATCTAAAATTTTCTAAATTCATCTAAATTCATTTTCTATCCAATGGT
This sequence comes from Trapa bicornis, assembly GCA_030064425.1. NCBI lineage: Eukaryota > Viridiplantae > Streptophyta > Magnoliopsida > Myrtales > Lythraceae > Trapa > Trapa bicornis. The sequence goes on along the minus strand of CM057758.1, from coordinate 17,433,535 downwards.
AGCCTCAAATCTCAAATGAATTTTTTAAGCCACCTAGAAAAATAAATTAAGAATCCAATTCAATATTGGTTCAATAAGGTTCGAATCTAGTTCACCTAAACCAGTTTGGTTTTCATCTCCAACTCATTCTCAAGTCCATTTCCATGACTTTTGGGACTCTTTGGGTCACTTGGGATCCATAAATTTCCTTATTTGCCCTTTCTCTATTGGTTCTAGTTCATGAACCGACTCGATTCATAAACCGGTTCAATCTAGTTGGATCCGGTTCAAATAAACCGGACCGAAGCTGCCCTAATTCGATCAAGCTGAAATCAGCCAATTCGAGCCCTCATCAAGCCAAACCAAGCTCTCCCAACACCTCTTCAGCCCTCCTATGGTCGAATTAGAGCAGAAAGGTAAGCCATTTGGCTCCACTCTATAAATTCCGATCGGTGTTAGAGAGAGAACCGTCATATTTTCAATGACTAAATTCTCACTCAATTCGGCATCCATTGATGCAATTCTTGATCCTAAGAGTAACCTCAGGATGAGAGCTATCTACCCAGATCGAAAGCTCGAACTGCTGCACCCCTAGTGGTAAACTTTCAAAGCTTTCTCTCTCTACGTTCAATTTTTCGACGAAGCTCTATTTGAGCTCATTCCGGTATCAAATCGTGCGATTCAAAGTGCAATTGAATTGTATGAAGGTGTAGGAACTCCAATCTAACTTCAATTTCAACATTTAAACTCATTTGATTAGTCAATTTGTTGAAATCAAATTCGGTTGAGTTAGAAGGTTGAAATTGAGGAAATTTTGGGAATTTCAAAAATTCGAGGGACTAAAGTGCAATTTCATGAAATTAAGGGCCAATTGGGCAATTTTTGGAATTTTTGGGGCAAAACTTACCATTTTTGTAAAGTAGGGGCAAAATGGTAATTTTGGAACAATTGGGGACCAAATTGAAAATTTGGGAAACTTGAAGCTCTTTTTGTGATTTTGAATAAATTGAAGTCCTAAAGTGAATTCTAGAGTTTCAAGACTCAATTTGGGGGAAATCGGCATTAGGGACCTAAAGTTAAAGAAAAATAAATTTAGGGACCTAATTGCAAATAACTGAAAAGTTTAGTTATTTCATTGTTTTGTGATGAATGAAGGCTATTAGGCCAAAAAATAATGAACAATGAATGTTCATATCATGTAGGGAAATGAAGTATCAGGAACGCCAACTAAGACAAGTTCGCGTGAAGGCAACAAACCGGCTAAAAGGAAACTCACTTCACTATCGGGTGAATGGGAATTTAATATTATACCCGGTTGGGATGATAAGCATATCGAAAATAAAAATCCACTACTAAGTAGTATTTTAACCAATATAGCTGAGAGGAGTGATGTGGAAATTACGCGAAAAAACTACTTGCTAATTGTAAGTAAGTCATACCCAGTTGGTATGATGAACTTCCTGTAATGAAGTAGAAAACCCCCTGATGGGTTATAAGCGAAGATATCCTTATACTCGATTGGTATGATGGACAGATAAAAAGTTTATTTTTTGTCAGAAGAGCTCTCCTCTGACTGTTTGCCATTGCTTAAAATTTTTGGGAGACCTTCTTTACGGGAGCTCGAATAGCTCATATATGTCGGAGGCCTCAGTTTTGGAACTTGAAGGCTAATATGCCCGATTTTGAAAATCTCAAATAGTGGGCCCTAGGCTAGTTGGCATGAGAAGGAGCTCGTAAATAAATATAATTTTAAGCCATGAAAACTTAAGTGAATGAATTGTTTGTCCATGGTACCAAGACAGGACCGACATACTCAATGGACTAGTGGCAGTGCGACATGACAGGTCTACGAATCAGTCGAGACAAACAGCTGCAGGTCGAGTTGAGGGTCGAAGCCGTTGGTCCAATGGCACCACATATTATATGGCTTATGTGGAAAATTATTGATTTGTGCATGCACTAAGTTTATGGGACGTTCAAGATGCCCAAGAGGTGTAGCGATGTGTACTAGGGCTCTGGACGACATAGTGGAGATAAGGGCAGTTAGTCGTACCAGCAGTCTTAAGAAGCTTGACGTAACTTCATGCGCATGAGACCGGGGTGGGGACGGGATGTGGTATCTGTCCTCATATGGACACAGAGTTTTATTACGGGATTGAGGGTTGGATGTCATGTATATCCACTCATTCTCAAGGTAGAAGAGGACGTGCTTCTATTTAGGTGACCGGTAAAGTCGCTCCGATACCACAAGTGGGTATAGTGGATGTGTTGGCATGCGAATGTCTGATCCCTTCATGATGAAGAGTGTGTGTTGGTTGATAAACACACCATTGTGATGAGAAATGGCTATGAAAATCGAGATTTGAGAATGAAATGTTTTAAAGGAAAATAAGGAGTCTGGAACACTCCAATTCAAAATATTCTTTTTGAAAATCAAGTCTTAAACCCTCATTCACTGAGTTGTCGAACTCACCCTCTCCCTTATACCCCTTTCAAGTAACCAAGGGATAACCTACCCAAGGACATCCAGTTAACTACACCTGTAAGATAGGTATGGAAAGTTTAAATTTCATGTAGTTTTGATTAATGTTATTCTAGGAAAGTTATAGGTTTAAAGGACGTCTTACTCCTCACGATTTAAAGAAGGAGAAACCCTTAATAAAAAGGGAGAGTAGCAGGTTGATCACAAGGATCTGACCAAACCTAGTTGGGGCGTGACAGTAAGCCCCTCCGCCACCCATTTGTCGTAAAACACTGTTTATGGCCGATTTCTGCAAAAACTTTAACAATGAAATTCGCACTACTCAGATCACCAATTGAGGCGTGGTTTGATCTAGGGAGGATCCCTGGGAGGAGAGGAATTAAGAGAAAGCAAGAGCTCCGTTCGTCAGACCCTCACTGGTAAGATATTGAAGCTTTCTCTCTTTAGACTAAATTTTTTGGCAAAGCTCCATTTCAGCTCATTTCTAAGCCAAATCCAATGTTCAAAGCTCAAAATGATGAGGGAGACATAGGGGAGACTATTCATATCACCAATTGAAATAATTAACCATGTTTTTGGGGTCAGTTAAATGAAATTGTGATTCGGGGACCAAATTGTAATTTTTGAGAAATTGGGCAATTTGGGGATTTTTGGAAAATTGGGGGCTGAATTATAATTTAAGGAAAATTGGGGCATTTTCACAAAATTAATATCCAATTGGGACCCAATTGGGCAATTGGATGAAATGGAGGGCCAATTGGCTATTTTTGAAAGTTCAAGGACCAAATTATAATTTTTGGAAAAATTAAGGACCAAATGGTAATTTTGGAAAATTGAGGACCTATTGGTAAATTTGAAAAAGTTAGGAACTCATGAAGGGTAATTGGAAGTCCTAGAGACTTAACAGAGATTTAATGAAAATTGGGGACCTAAATGCAATTAAGACATAGTACGAGGACCTACGCATAAATACCCGAAATTAGAAAGTCCCTTCTGTCGATTCTCCTAATAAGGGTACTCAAACCATGCAGAAGCTGATTGTTCGCGTATCGGTGCAAGGAGGTGCACCACGAGTCAGTATCTCATCGGGACGGCCACGTCATTATTACCATGTGAGTGGGAACCGCTAGAACATCAATTCTTGTTGGAATGATGGTTCAACTTTGAAAACTATTTTCTCGGAATTAACCTCCCCTGACTGGGTGACTCTGCTTAATATATTTGGTAGCTAATTTCAGGCTTATGCTCGAGATGCTAGTGGACCAAAGACTAATGGATACGAGTGTGGACCCGTCCAGAACGGATATGTGATATATGATGCTAAAAGACCTTAATAATGAAAACATTATGTGATACCCATCGAGCCAAGCTGAGTTGTCAAGCTAGTTGGGTCGAACCGCTACTCTTCCGAAGCTAGGTCGTCAAACCTGTTGGGCTAGTACACGTGGGCAAAGCCAAGCCAACAGACCATTGTGCTAGAGTGCCAAAGATAAAGGTTATAATTTAAGTTATACCTATCAAGCCAAGTTGAGTTGTCGAGCTTATTGGGCTGAACCGTTACTTTGCCAAAGCCAGATCGTTGAACCTATTAGGCCAGTATGCGCGGGTCGGAGCCAAGCCGACAGACCATTGTGCTATAAGGCCAAAGATGAAGGTTATAATTTGAAAAAATTGTTACTTGTGCATGTATTGTGATATTTAGGCCATCAAGACACCTAAACATGAGGTAGTGATGGAACCCAAGGACTATTGGTCGACCAAGGGTTCATAAGGGCAGTTCTTTCATTTAGTAGGTCATGAAGCCGAGTAGCTTCCTACGAGGTAGTAGGGGAAATGAAGTCTCATCCCACTGAGCGGACATTGTGAAGTAATTGGGGGTTTGATGTATCGGACTATTGATGTCCACTCAAACTCGGGGTAGAGGCAGTATCCATCTATCAGGGTGGACGGTAAAGGCGCTCCGGTCCACAAGTGGCATGGTCGAGGACCGTTCTGCGAATATGTGATCCCCCTCTATGATAGGAGGGCGGTTGTTGATGTAAATTAAGAAACCTAAGAAGAAAACTACTGAAATATCAAATAATAGAAATTGTTAAATTAAACCTTCATAAAAGATTTTTCCCACTCACTGAGTTGTCGAACTCACCCCCCTCCTATTAACCTTTTTCAGAAGAAATACCTTGCCATGACAAGTCTAGGCTGGAAAAGAGGTCAATGGTACCACCATCAGGTAACTTTTATGTTTTATAAACTTTGTTATGGAAAGTAGGTACTTTAACGCCTTTACCTTCCTCGGACTATTAATACAAGGAAGGGTGACGGGTTGATCACAAGACCCCGACCAAACTGGGTCGGGTGTGACATTTTATCAGTTAGTTTACAGTGCATGATATCTCCCATAGTTGATTAATGCTAGTTTAGTCTCTTGATAAGTTCGGTTAACCAATTTTTTGTTAAATATTTGGTTTGTTGTTTGGCATTTGTATATGTTGATTTTTTTTGCCTTTCAGTTCAAGAGAAGGAATATGTTGTAGTAGAGCACATAAATTACTATGGATTCTCAAGAAAATTAGGTTGCCATTGTAGCATAAATACATGAACATAGTTCCTATGTCATCCAAGGAAAAGACCAACTAATGACTAAGTCTTGGTCCACTCTAATAGATCAAACCTTACATTTAGTTTTTTTTTTTGTATGACCTTCATTTAATCATGCGAAGGATTGGACTTACTTTTTAAATTCCTAATTCAGAATTGGGTTTCATTTCTTGTCCATATTCATATGTGGATAGGTTCTGCTTTGTAAAGAAATTACTTTAGGCCTTCTTTGTTATTTTTATATAACATAATTATAATTATGTATGTACTTGAAAACTTTAATACAATTGTAAATGTATTTATTTGATATTAATACCACTTCATTTCTTAAATCTCATTTCATTTATATTCTATTGAAAATATGATTCTATATAGGTATATAAATATATATATATATATCTTATTATATTTTAATTTGTTCTCATCGATTATATATATAATTACTAATTATATATTTCAAAAATATTTATTTATTTTTTTATTTAAATTTAATAAATTTAACTTGATTTCATCGAGTTATTTATTATAACCAAATTAGTTAATATCAACTAATTAAATTAAATTCGTTCAAATTTATATCAGATTATCACTCAATTTAATTGAGTTTATAATTTCGATAGATTGTCTTATTTAAATTTTTTAGTCCAAAAGTTAAGATGTTGTAATACGCCTAATTAATATGTTGAATGAAAATAAGAGGGTTTCTGTAGAAATAGATCGAGATGAGAGGAGTCATTACTAGTTAGGATAAACACAATCCATAAACACAAAATTCGTTGGGTAATTGTGTGTGAATGAAAGTTGAACTTTTTAATAAATATTTAAAATATTTAAATATTTAAAAAAGTAGATAAATATATTAAATTATACTTTTTTTTATTTTTTTTATTTTTGAGTTGTAATTATATTGAATCTATCACTATTTCATGTAATTTTATATATTAAATTGTATTTTTATTTTTATTTTTTTATTTTTGAGTTGTAATTATATTGAATCTATCAATATTCCATGTGATTTTACTAAGTGGATCACACCCACCTACTCTTTCTAAACATTAGATTAAGTGATTTGAAGAGATTCATAGGTAATATATTCATATAAGGTTTAGATTAAGTGATTTAATGAGATTTATAGGTAATGTGGTCTGAGGGAAAGATAAGTAATATGTTTAGAAGTGTTAAAAATTTTTAATAATCTATAATTTGGATAGAGTTTAAAGATTATTAATGAAAAAATTATAAATATAAATTAATCTTTTTAATTAAATTAAATAATTTATTAGTTAAAATATATAATTAAATTATATTAAATATATTTTGTATAATATTTTTTTATTATATATTTATATAATATAATTTTATATAAAATATTATTTATATAAAAATTTATTTAAAATATAGAAGAATTAAAATAAAGAAATGATTATATAAATATAAAAATTTCTACCCTTACAAGTGAATATCTCTCGACCATATTCTCTAATAATTACATTAGGCCATATTATTGTTTTAGAAGGGATTGATGGGCCACCGCAGTGAAGTTGACTGCACAACAACAGAAACTAGTCTAGTATGATGACTCACTCAAATAGATCTGACCGCGATTGAATTCAGCTCAGTGGAGGACCAGCTCCCCAGAAAATCCTGCTAATGCTACATGTGAACAAGAAAGAGCGACGATCATCATAGCTGAACAGTCAAAAGACAGTCGGCTCTCCAGGAGACTGATCAGAGGGAGCAAGAACTTTCTACCGGTTCCCTACTGTGCATGCAACTGCTCCTAACTGAGTGAATTTTGAACTGCAGAAAGGAGCCAATATTCAACATGCACTAATAAAGCAAATTAGACCTAGGGATTTACATAGTTTTTTTTAGGCATTAACATTCCCTTAGAGATTCTAAATTACTGCTACATAAAAGGTCGTTGATTGCCAAAACATCTCATAAACTGCCTACATCTCATCTGCCTGGTAGAGGACGGAATCAGTTGCAAAATCAAACAGCCCAATCACTCCAATGGAGAGAGAGTAATACGTAAATCTAAGGATTAAAAGAACAAAAATCTCTTACTAATACGTGATAATGGAAGGATTTAGAGATAATTTATCTCTCCCAATTCCTCATTTTGATTATAATTTAGATATAAATGTTTTTTAATAAATTAAATAATCACCTCTCAAGTGTATATTTATATAAAACATTTTATTATTTTTCTTATATAAATTTAATATATTTAATTAAAGTATGCCAATAAAATAAAATTTATTAACATTATTAATATAAAATGTACTTGTATATATCATATTTTCATATATATATATATTATAATATTTAATTTAAAATAAGTTTTTCTTACTATATAATTAATTAATTAATTAATTTCATCATATAATCTAATATTTTATATCTTATTAAATAACATTATGTCATAATATTTTAATATTTTATTTTATTTTATTTTATTTTATTTTATTTTATTTTTATTAATATAAATATATTCGTACTAATGTTGTTTAAATAAGTATAAACATTGTAAACTGCTATATTTATTAACCTACCTTTTGTTATATACAATATAATTTTCAATGTATCATATTTTATAAATATCATTAAAAAACTTTTATGGAATAATTAATTTTATTATATAATATATGAGCTTTTGTTATATTGCATGATGATATATTACATGCTATTTTTGCATATTTGTAGATACATTTAAACTCGCATTAATATACTTATATTATTGTTGTTTATATGAATCTAGGACAAATAACTTTTATTTAATCTACTTTTGATTATATGTAGTATAATTGTATGTATATTTATCATATATGATAATAATAATAATAATAATAATATATAATTATTATCAAATAAATTATTTTATATTGTTATAGTTAAATATTTTTATTTTAGAATTTTATCAAATTATTTATCGTTTGTTACATACTATTATATTATATATATTTGGACTAATATAAATATTTTCTAATAATATGACATATATAAATATAGATATTGATACGATAATTTTATTTATTATACTTTTTATATATAATTAATATATGAAATTTTGCCAATCATTTTTTAATGTAAAATTATTATTATTAATTGATACCACTTGTTATAAATTGTCTTATTAATTCCTACAATGCGTGAGTTCTCTTCTCCTCTTCTTCTGCACCCAGAAGAGAATAGAGTGGTCACGTGGCTAAATTGTGTATAATATTCAAGAAAATTTGTCGTACGGCACGACGGCACACCGGCAAGCCGACAGCTATGTGTCAGCGTGTCCCCAACAACCATCTGCCTTCGTCAAATGGCATGTTACGATGTTCCATGTGCATGTTAAAAGAATGAAAAAAAATAAATTAAAAGTGACAAAAAATAATTATAAAAATTACGAAATTCAATTATTTAAAATGAATAATGTTTTTTTTCATATTATCTATCGCCCAATAAATCATATCCAAAGAGATGCTATAAATCATAATAGAAGAGCTTACCCAATCAATAAGTACATATTTCATAGTAGTCTCCTAGCGTTCACATGTATAACTATATTTTGTGATGATATAAAACCCTAGTCATATATATTATGATTATAAATTTTGAATTTGAATGTTTAATTAAGAGAATTTATTGAGGTAATGATGCTACTTTTAATTAATTATATAATATTTAGGTAATTTTTTATTAATTTGAGGTTTGAATATCTATATAAAACATATTTCTAACTTTTATTATCATTTTCTCCTTATTTTCTTAGTTGTATATATATATAGGAAAATTAGACATTTTTATTAGAATTTATGTGCTATTTGTGGTTATTCAAGTATATTATATAATCTATTGAGAAAAAAATTGTGTTATATTAGTTTTTGATAAAAAAAAGGTCTTAATATATTAGATTTTATGTAATTTAATCATATTTACCTACTATTTCTTTTAAATTCAGGAATTTCATACTCTAAATATAAAAAAAAATACATGTAAAAATAGTAATAATCAAATAAATTTGTTGAAAATATAATATTAAATTAGATAAAATATATAAGTGTTATACATATATAAAATTGTAAGGATTATAGTAATTATAAGTTATTATTTTTAAATATATATGGAGTGAGTAATTATTATATACACACTCTTTTTAAATTAAATGGTGTTAGAAGAGTGTACTCGCACATGTACGTGATCTCCATACTTTAAACACAGCTTATACACAATTGTTTAATGAGAATTTAAAATTATATTTGATAAATGGATATATACATACACGTTAATATTGGTGTTGAGAATATAATATATAATTATATCATTATATAAATATATAAATATATTTTTTTGCCGTGAATATAGTGAATTATATAGTGGTATTGATTTTTATAATATTATAAAGTACTCTCCTAAATTTTATTTATAGCTTGAAATTTTATTTTTAATATACACCATAAATACAAATATTCTAAAATTATATTTGTACAAACTACCTGCAATCAATGTTTTCCCTTATTTGGAGCAACCTGCAACGGCCGGGTGGCGGCCGAAAAGGTTGCATACGGCAAATTGGCATCCTTACACCTGTCGAATCTTTCTAATTTCTCATTTTCATTAATAAGTGGGATAAATAGTGGTAAATATATATTTAAAGTTAATAACTTATAATTAATTAAATTTTATAAATTTTATAAATGAATTTTTTTTACTTTATTTAAAATATTATTCTTAACATTTATTTTCGTGTAAAAATTTTTATACATTTTACAAATATAAATTTTAAATTCACACTCGACATATATAATTATTTTACTGATATTTCATACATAATAATCTTCAATTTCGTATTTTTTCTCATAATTTTATATATTATAATATATTTTTTAATATTAAATAGAGTATAAATATTAAGAATATAATCAAATATTGAATAAAAAATATAAAAATTGTAAATTTATTAGATTATAAATATTTTATTAATTATAATTTATTATTTTTAAATATATAAGTTTAATTGTTTATCTACTCAATATTTTATTATATGATATCATATTAATTGGGTTAATACTCGCACCAACTAGGTATAAAAAATTTGACTTGTGAACTAATTGAATATAAAGGACAAAATACTCTAATTTAATTTTGTTGTTTTTCTTTATAACACGGTAATAAATATATTTGTTGATTGCCACTTTAAAAAATAAAATGGGTAAAGTGTATGCATGCTAAAGTAGAGTAGTGAGTTAACAATATAATTACAAATGTAATAAAATAAAATAGAATTGTGATTTAAATTTATAATATTAAAAAGTTTACCTAATTTTCAATTAAATATAAGTTAAAAAAATTATTAAATCACATTATTTTATATAATTTTGATATTATTTGAAAAAATATTATAATTTAATAAAAGATATACACAAATAAAATTAAAAATAATAATTATTAACCAGTAAAACTTTTAATATCATAAATATAAAACAGTTATATATTTTAATTAATTTAAAATATTATTATAAACACTAATAAAAAAAGCTACACTAAGGTTTACTCGCCAAGTGTTTACCTCATGCTCAATAGAGTGAGAGGTGACGCAAGTGCGTATACACACACAAGACGCCCTAGGATTACACTTTGATTAACTAATGGAGTGTTTGTGAATGAGATCGCTGTCCTTCCATTTGATTGGATCTGAATGCGTCAAAAGAAACCAGATGAAAGCCAATAGATGAGCAGCGTGCGATCAGAGACAATGGCTAGACAGAGACAAGATCATGTATTAAAGTACGTGGGTGGGACCAGAACAAACAAAACAAAACATGGCCATGGCGGGACAAACGAGGCCTACCAAAGGAAGCCTCTACCCCTAATAATTATTAATTATTTTGCACATCATGAGTCCGAGAACTCCATAAACGCTCAATCATTGTTCTTTGGATCCTTCCTATATCCCCTGCAGCTTATTCTTTTTAGCTATGTTACATCTTGTATTTGGAGGAAGAAGATGGATTAACTACCTATCATCAGCCTAATGATTTGTGATTAAATGAGATATTTTAAACCATATAATATTGGTGTGTGAATCTATTGGGATTTGCCCTAATTTCATGACATGAGGGATGATCATGGTGTACCCAATATATATAACATTTATAGACATATAAGAACTTCTGAAAAATTAATGATTACATTTGAATTGCTTGCCCATTTGAATTTTTTTTCAAAGGTACTCTCTTATATAATATATATATATATATTTATCAAAATTATATTTTAAAATATTATTATCTTTTATTTATTTATTTATTTATTATATAATAATTAATTAATTAATATTAATAATATAATTCATATTATATATTATTTACTTATTCAAAATAAATATTAATATTATTTTAACGAAGTTCTCAAAGGATATATTCCATACGTATGTGTATATATTGGGAATGGGGGTAGATTGGTAACACAACATAGAGGAGGAAGAGAGATGAGTCAGTGGTCAGACTGGTTGACTGGTCAAAGTTGTCAGTAAAATAATGGGACCGCGTGCCTGACACTTACTTTCTTTTTTCCCACAATAATTGAAATTACATATATATATATATATATAATTTTGTATATTAATTATAAAGAAGATCTAGCCATGAATTTTCCTATCCCCTTCCTATTATGTAATGGTATACCATTATTCTTCTTTATATTCAATCAAGAAAAAAACATCAAAGGCCGACTGCTGTCTCTTCAACACGCGCCCCCACTCTATTTGGTTCTACTCATGTATATATTCATGGCAAACTGGACTCAGTCTCCCATTCCATCTTCATCCTTCCCCTGAACACACAGCTGCAATATCTCTCTCTCTAGCTCATATTGGTACGACAGTTTCAGTCAGCCCAAGAAGAAGAAGGAAGAAAAGAGTTAAATCTTATCCCCAACCCTCATTACACCATCCTCATGGCGCCTCCTCTGGCACATCACCAGGTTCAGGTTCAGAGAAAAACTATCCACTCATAATACTCTTCTAGAACCAAAATGTTCAATTTTTTACTGGCTTCGAATTCTGTAAGAGAAAGAAAACTTATGTTGGAAGTAAGGAATTATGGTGTGTCGAAGATTCGAGGTTGTCGTGTCTCTGACACTCAGTGTCGCTTGAGCAGGAAATACGAATGGCTGCTGCTGCTGTTGCTTCGGGAAATTCTCTGCTGGAAGACATGCTGGTGGGCATCCCAATGATTAATAATACTCATTACCCAGAAGAGGTTAGGAACAGCGACAAGAACAGCAACAGCGAGAGGACAGGGACAGGGAATACTAACAAGCCGCCACCGCCAGTTGAGCAATCGTCTCTGAAATGCCCTCGGTGCGAGTCGACCAACACCAAGTTCTGCTACTACAACAACTACAGCCTCTCTCAGCCGAGGTATTTCTGTAAATCCTGCAGGAGATACTGGACAAAAGGGGGATCCCTGAGGAACGTCCCTGTGGGTGGAGGTTGCAGGAAGAACAACAAGAGGTCATCTTCTTCTTTTTCTTCCTCCTCCTCCACCTCCACCTTCACCACGAAGAGACAGAATCCCCATATCGACCCTCGTTTATTCTCAGCTATTGGCAGCAGTGAGTTTAATATAGGCATCCCGCTCATCAATGGCTTCCCCATGGACATGGACAGCTTCTCATTCATGGGGAGCCTCGGAGGCCTCCAAGACAACAGCTTCCAGAACTTATACCAGGGGATGGGCATGAACGGGAGTGTTGCTTCAGATGAGAGCCGGGTCTTGTCCGGGTTGCCGTGGAATGGGACTAGTGCTTCAGGGGAACTGAATCATCACTACGTGGCTACGAACTGGCAAGGGATTATCAACAGCTCTCTGAACTGAATCAGAGAAAGGAGTTTGAAGGATTATATGTGCAAAACTTCATCTCTTTATCATGCTCTTACTAGTAATGATTTGAGTTATGTACTGTACTGATGAAGATCAGAGTTGTTTCTTCTTCTTTTTTTTTTCTTTTTGATGAGCGGTGGTGCTGAAGAACAGACCTTATTCACATTTCCTTGTTCTTGATTTTATGTGTTCTCCTTTGTTCTTTTTTTTTTCCACTTGTAATAGATAGATTTAGAAGGAATATAAGAATTAAAGTATGCAAATGGGTTCAAAAACTTTGTCATATCATTTGAATCGAAATGCAATCCCTACATTTACCCATAATAGATAGACTGACTATACTAAAATATATCATGAATATGATTATTCAAATTCCGGTCAAACCATTTACTGTTTTGAAATGTAGATTTCTTGTTGATATGATGATTAGTACCAAATATTAGCATGCCATTAAACTTTATTATTATATTATTAATATTAATTTAGTTTATTTGATTAATATGATATAATTTATGTAATTTTCGATATAATTTAAGTATTTTTGAAGAGTTTGACCCAATTAGAATTGTATTGGGACATGAGATTCTAATTACGGAAAAGGGACAATTTCATATTTTAATTCAAATGTCGATTAAAATAAACTACATTCATATAGCATGTTTTTATATGTGACGTGGGGAGGTATGGTTGGCAGTATCCAAGAAATTCCGTCATCATTGTCTCTCACTTTGATGTGGATTATTTTCCAATAATATAATAAAACATGAATTATTATTTTAACATTAAATGGAGTAGACTTCATCTAATCAATCGTGTTTACCATATTATGAGTAAATGACATCAATATAGCTAGAATTAGATCGGTTTAATAAGGATTAATTATCTTAAATTTATACATTTATTTATTTATTTCATTTTACATATTTTGGCATTTTTTTTTTGCATCAAATGATCGCCTGACTTTTAATTTTATATTTCGTTTATTACGGTATTTAATTTTATATTCGATTATGATATAAAATTAATTCGGTTGATTTAATTAGTTAATATAATATGGTGTTATTATATCCTCCCATTTAGATAATTTACAATATAATTTATGATTTTTTGAAAATTTTGACCGGCGTAAAATTTTTCTTGCGGGCATATATATCTAATTAATGAATATAATAATTTTATATTATATTCAATATTTCAAGTGTAATACTTAAATTAAAAAATAGTAATACTTTTAGTTTTTATGAAAATTTAGATTATGTATTGAATGAAAACTAAATCTAAAAATTTATTGATAATTAAATTAACTGAAAATTTTTTATTAAGAAAATGACCAAATTTTATACAATTTTAGGTAAATTGTCCGTTCAATAATAGTGTAATAATGTTTTATATAAAATAATAAACTCTGGAGTATTAATTAAAAATTAAATTGAGTAAAAGTAATTATGAGTGAAATTTAATATTCCATAAGGCGGGAAACAGACCGACAAATATATATAAGATATGGGGGGCCAGTAGGAGGATATGATGTGGCAGCTAATATGTATTAATTTAATTAATTAATGTTAATTTCGCATTCCATGTCCAACACAGATATGCGTGAGATCTCGGAATTTTATGGGTATAAACCAACGGAACCTACTGGACCGGTCCAATTTCGTTAAAATGGACCGGTATAGATCATGGATTATGGTCAGATGAACCGGATTAGGCCGAAATTTGGCAGGGGTAAATGCACGGTCGGGATTGACCCGGGATCATGCTGATTATTGCTTCGTCCGGTCTCATTACAGGCCTGAACGGCCCAAATTATATTTCTATTATTGACTTGATTTTAGTATTTATATGCACCACCAAAATTATGGACGGGGAATTGAAACTGCCCACCAAATCAGGAGTAAAACTAACTGGACTGGTCTGGTTATATGAGGATCTTTTGGGATCGAAATGACACTAACTTGAAGTCTATGGTACCTCGTGCAATAATGGGAAAGTATTTGTAGAGTGTAGTTAATAATGCCTCTCCCCGATCACGTGCATATCACATGCAAACGATCCTGCTATTCTTCTACTGTCGGCGGCGATCTTATTCTCACCGGTAGGGATAGGGAAGAGAGGCCATTCCAATCCGAGGAGACGATCGCTGAGAGACATCCGAATCGAAAGCCGTGAAGATGGGTTCTCGTTCCTTGGTTCTCCTGTCGTGTATACTTCTGTTGAATTCCGTCTTTCAATCTTCTAGGGCTGAGGTCATTACTCTGACGCCTGATACTTTCTCCGATAAGGTAATCCTATGGAACTCTTCATCTCCTGGCCATTTTCATCCCGTATTTACCTCTGAGATTCGAATTTTAAGGTCCACTTCATGGTTTCTATCTTAATCGTGGAATTTCAGCGAGTGCATGTTCTAGGGTTCATATCTAGGCATCAGATTGGGTTTTATTTGGTTTACGCCCTTGAGTGATCATTCAAAATAGAAACGAAGTAGAAGTTCAATTGGTGTCAAATGTCAGAAGAAAATAAGACGCGGTTTTGGAGCAGATATGAAGAATAAATGATGCCCTTTGGGGGAAAATCGGTTGGGTTGTGTCAGTTTGGAGAAAATTGTACATTGATATCTTGTATTGAATATTATTATAAACAAGTTGGCATTTCTATTTTTGGCTGAGCAAGTTATGTATCTTACTTTGTGTAGGTGAAAGAGAAGGACACTGCCTGGTTTGTCAAGTTCTGTGTCCCCTGGTGTAAGCACTGGTAATATTCTGAGCTTTGCCAAATCTGCACATTTGCACTTTCCCTCTCTTGTTGACTGGTTAGGTTGATCATAATGGTCTAGCAAGAATTTGGGATCTCTATGGGAGGATATCGGGAATGAGATGGAAAATGAAGATGAGATAGAGATCGGAGAAGTTGACTGTTCCACCAGCAAATCGGTCTGCACTAAAGTCGATATTCATTCATATCCTACTTTTAAGCTCTTTTACGAGGGAGAAGAAGTTGCCAAGTATCAAGGTAGCACTTACTGTCAAATCTTCATAAATTTCTTAAGTAGGCTATCATCTTCATTTACTTTCATAAGGTTCTGTGGTGGTGTCTTTAATGAGCTTCAAAGAGTTTGTATAGGGCTATCGGCATGTGATATTTGTACATCCTATATAAATGGTTATCACTGGAGATTGTAGAACTTTACTAAGTAGTTTTGTTTGTTATTTGCACATCTTATTGTTTAATCATCATCTGCTTGAATGACAAATAGTAACCGAAGAAATAGTCAGGAAATGACCGGGAATGAAATTTATATATCATGAAAAACATGTGACAAGAGGCTTGCCATTTTTTTCCTTTTGATATTGTCGGTGTCCAACTGCCATAGCATTCAAGTAATCCTCACCAGGCAATATATTGTATGGTGTGGAGCCTACCATTAATTTCATAATGTTGACCATGACTTGGTAAAATAGCTATGAGTTGTCAGCATCTTTTACTGGCTAGGTTGCCACCCTTGGGTTACCAAGTCAATTTCTCTCATCTTTCTGCTTGTCCATAGAATATAAGTTATTGTGGTTATTTTAGAGGAAGCTGAATTTTCTGTCCTAGCTAGCTTCTTCAGTAATAAATTTCACAGAAATTGGATATGTTTCATACATCTTTATAATTATTGTGCCAGCATTCATCTAGTGAGATACAGGTGATTATTGAGCAAAAAAATGTACAGGTGATTAGACATGATTATCATGTATTTTTTTTATCTAGACATGCAGGTATGTGCACCTTCACTGGCCATAATCTCATAACTTATTGCATTTTCTAACTTCTATTAATAGGGAAAAGGAATGTCGAAGCACTTAAGACTTTCGTATTGGAAGAAGCAGAAAAGGCAGCAGCAAAGGCACTACTTACTGATGACAAGGATCTATGAAGCATGAAATGAATATAGCAGACCAACTGGAGGTATCAATTTACATCAATTAGCAATCATTCAAGCATCAAGTTATAGTGTAGTGCTTCAGATTTCGACTATCCTGTATGATCTTGATGATTTTTTTCACATTCCAGGAGGATTGTAACTGTGCTGATGTTGGGATAGAGCTGGAGAATGCAACTAGAATTTGAAGAATGAGAGGCATGCGACTATAATGAGGTGCTAAATGTCTGATATTCCGGTGTCCTCTGCTTTATTTTCCATGACAGGCATCAGGTTAGGTGAATGAATCCCTCATTTGTTTAGCACGGAACACTTCAATTCATCTGATTCCATCACTCTTTTTTGAGCTCCACTGCTTTTGGATTTAGTAGTTTAATCTTTCCTTTGAATTAATTAACTAGCTCTGCTGGAATTAGTGAGGGATTAGCACATGAAACATTAAATCACAGTACCTGTCATGAAATGAGACTATTGTCTAATTGAGTGAAACAGAGGGACAAGTTAGCAACACACTCTTAATTTAATGAGAGATTATAAAGTTAATTCTTATCTTGTGATCACTTATGTTACTTTATTCTTTTATAATAATATTTTCTAAACTTGGGAGTCTTTTATTTAGTCAAAGAAAAACTAAATCGTGCGCAATCTCATATACTATGAATGATGAAAAATTATATGGAGAAGGATCTATACTTTTAAATGGACATTTCTTACTTTGAAGGAAGACATAGTCATGAATAAGAAATGATAATGTTGAAAGTGGACTTAAGTTTTGTTTTTTACCATCTGCCATGACGTCCTTCCAATGTCCTCTGGTTGTACCCATTCTGCTATTTTTTTAAATAAAATACTTTTAATTTATAATTCCTAATATTTGTTGAAAGAAAAATCTCAAATAATATTTAAATGTTATAATAATAAATAATATACTAATAATATATTATATAATTTGAGATTTAATATTAAATATTATATGATTTTTTGCTTTTAAAAAATAATTTTATTTATTATATAATGGGCCGTGTGGCTGGGTTTAGGAGTAGAGAACTGAACTTTTTTTTGTCTAATAAGAAATAAAATTTTAATCTTGCAATCATTGTAATTTGAGCACGTAGATTTTCTAAAAAATTAAAAAGCAAAATTTTATATTATTATATTCATATTTTAAATAGATAATAAAAAATGACATTAATATAATTAACAGAGCATATATTTAAATACAGTGGACATTTTGGATGACCGTACGATAAGGCCACTCAAATTGCTAACCACTACCATTATATATTACAGTTAATTTATTTTATACGATATTAATTACGTGGAATCTAGTGCAATACCACGTGTACGCTGACTTCTTCCCATCGTATAATGCATTTCATCCTCGAGAAAAATTAATACTATTTTTTATTTATTAATATTTTTTTAATAATTTGTTTCATAAATTTAGTTAATTACGTGATCCATAGCTTTATTTGATCAATCTAAATGGAAATACTAAAGTATTAGATAAAAGTAAAATTATAGAACTTAATTATAAAAAAAATAAATTAAATTGTAAAATTATTAAGGGTTAATCATTTTTTATATATTTAGCCAAAATTATTAAGGGTCATAGTTCTTAATTCATAAAGTTAAATAGCGCCTAGTATCTAAGAAGTGCCAATGTATCTAATGTTATAATTATAGTGACAATCACCTATTAAAAATGAGTTAATTACATAAAAAGTCACAAAGTTAGTTATTTGTTTTATTGTGGTAAACTTTTTCAGTTAATTTGTAAAACACAAAAATTGAGGTTATCTCATTTTGCACATAGTTAAACTTTTATTAGATTATGATTACAATGTTAGTTTAATTTATTTAGTTAGCTAATACGTGTAAATGATGTGCCATTATTATATACTGTAATTTAATAATTTAAATATTATATTAATAAAATTAAAGATATTTAAAAAAATTGTGTTATTATAAAGGGGGAAGATGAACTAAGATTTGAGATTGGCACCGTACAAAAGGTGGCTTGGCTGTTAATGGGGGATAAGTACGGAATCATCCTTGGTTTGACTTGTAGAAAAAAGACAAGAATCTAAGCAGACAGCCTCTCTCTCTCTGTCCGTCTCTTGTCACAGGCAGAGTTGACTTTCCATTGATATGGAATTGCCAACTCACAAATTTATATCAATTATTTATGACAAAGCTAACAAAGAATCTAACATAGCAGCAGGAAGCATATATACCCACCTATGCATGTATTCGTTCAATGAGTTAATTGTGGACTTTTATACCGACTCATTTGGAGGGTAGGGTTCATGCCCCCGTGACGGCTAATTTTTGGGAAGGTATAGTAAAATTTATTCTTATAAAAAGCATTGCACAATATGCTTAATAGTTGATCTATTCTAAATTTTCAACTTTTTTTTCATATTGAATAAAATAAAAAATTACGCTAATTTAATATCAAAATCGACTCATTATCGCTAAACAATAACTTTTAATATATTATCAAATAAATTGAACTCGTATTCATAAAGAAAAATTAAAATAATACTTCTATTGTATATAGTTATTATTACGAAGTTTTATATTTAGTTTGATTTATTTACTTAAAAAGAAATATTTGGACAATAATTTGTACAATATTTTGGTGTGATTAACAGTATTATGAATAAATAATTATTTTTACGATAAGAATTAAAATATGGATTGAGATGAATAATGTAAAATTCTTTAAACCACTTCATAAACATTGAAATTACTGATAACTTTATAAGAGATTCCTAGAGTATAACGGAGAAGAAGGAAGAGCCAACTCCATCCACCCATTGGAACTTTTGCAATATGCACACTCTATGCACAAAATTAGAGTAAAGCAGTACACCCTCTCATCTTCATAACAAACCAAAAGGGAATGCATTCCAAGTGAGATGCCGGACAGAAGAAGATGAAGGATGGAAGGATGGAAGGAATGGTCATTTATAATTTCACCCAAAAAATAATAAGAAACATGGTTATGAATCAATCAATTTGGATGGATGCCTTATCTATCTATATTAACCCAACCCAACCCTCGGAGGAATTAAGACTATGATAAGTGGTTTTTCTTCTCTCCCCCTGATTTCATTTCATTTTCTAAGGCCTCATTAGATAAATCTTCCACCAAATGAATACACGACAGCCTACAGATCAGTCCCCCGCAATTCTCTCTCCGTACACGCATTCAAATAAATTTAATAATAATATAAGATAAATTTGTGTCTTAGGCTCCCTCTGGTTGTCTTGACTTAGTGCCACCTCAAATTGCCTTTTTGAAAGATGATATATATAGTATACATACATACATACATACATACATAGATGTATGTGTATTTCAACTCCAGAAAGTTCCTCCATAAGAATTACACTCTAGTTTTTATGTTTTTAGATTTATGTCATTGCATAAATTTGATATAAGTGGCACTTTTATTCTTATAAAATTATTTTGAAAACATATGACTAAAAATGTGACTTAATGCAAAACTAGTCCCATATTTAAGTGAATATAATTAGGAAGAAAGGATTTGAGAATAAAATTTCACAATTTATTAAAATAAATAAATTGTATTTATAAAATTTGTAGCGTTTATGTACTTATAAATTATGATTTTTAAGTGTGTATAACTTTAATTAATTATTAACTTATAATATTTTTTAATGTGGTATCCGATTATAAATAGAAGTTATATTATCTTCCATTATAAAGTAAAATACTTATTATAAGTTAAATTTATAAAATTATATTAATTATAAGTTATACAAAATATAATCTAATAAATACGTTACACGTATATTTTCTTTGGAGTATTATTTTCTCTAAAAAATTTAGAGCCATCAAAACATGTACATAGCCGCAAATGCATGCCTTGCATGTTCAGTTTTCATCACCTTTAAAACATGTGCAGATTCTAAACTTAATCATGTGAACACGTACGTATGCTCTCGATGAAAATGTCAAACCTAACTCGGCTCCTTCTAACCATTAAAAATATAGGAGAGTTATCTGTACATGCTTAATTTTATTCAACTAGTAGATTCTTCTCTTAATTTGTAAGACATTAATAATTTAATCCCTAATTTAAATTTATGAGATTTAAATTAGTTGGTCGATGACATATTAAATATATTAAAAAATAATATTCATATATAAAATTGTAAAAGTTTTATAATTTAATCCTTTGGTAGTAAATTTTAGTTGGATTTGTGTAAAATAAAATAAATAAATTATTAGCAATTTTTTTTAAATTTAAATATTAATAATAAAACTTTGAAATTAAATTACTAAATTATTAATGGTTTACAAATTAACATACAAATAATAGATATGTGAGTGCAGTTTTCAAAATTTATTTCCTATATGAAGGCCGACCCTCTCTCTTATGTATGCAAAGTCAAAATGCTACCATATACTGGAAGTTGGTGTTCCATCTAAGTTCATTGCATCATTATTATGTTTGTGATAAGTGTTAGTGCGTTGATGATCATCAGCTTAGCTTCAGGTGGCCGTGCCGTATATGGTATAGATCAATGGGATTCCATTTGAATTTGGGTCATAGGATCATATGACAACCGCACAGAAGGTGACAGCAAGATGCCCATTAAAATATATGCAGGAGAGTCTACTGCAAGTTAATTTCTTTTGAAGGATATTACGTGGAGTCTAGGGTTACAGCTGCCCTTGCCTCCCTCTACCTGATCACCAGCTGTTTACCTCCACATGGGCTGCTGAATTTTCCCCACGATTAAAAATGCTTCCCGTCGATATAAATTACGTGGAAATGCAGCAGACATGCATTAATTTGAAAATCATTGGCTGCCGCACATTGACCGGAGATAACATGGGATGGGGCTGGGGCTGAGGCTGGGATGATGTGATTTTCTGGTTGATGAGTGTGATAAGATAGACACTCACTGTGATCATATTAATGGTCGATGAAGAAGATGGTAGGACAGTCAATCGTGGTAGGGCCTTCTTCATCTTCTTCTTCTTCTTCTTGTAAGAATAATGCACACGCTCACTTCATATACACTCGAAATCTAGGGGGTACTTTTGTGGGCTGGCAAGAAAAAGGCGTGTAGAGTTGGTTGGCTGCTTAGCCTAGAAAATAATGTCTATATATACACACCACCATTCGCTTGTATCATCTCTCTGTGTGCATACACTGCCTCATATTACAAAGCTTATACATCTCTCTCTCTCTCAAGCATAAGGAGTCAAGGACAGAGATTTGTACCTTGGAATCTGAATAACACAGTACTGCAGATCATATATGCAGTGTGTGTATGATGGCTGCATCAACGGGAGGAAGGACTCTGGAGGAGACACCCACGTGGGCCGTGGCGGTCGTGTGCATCGTGCTGGTTCTAATATCCATCATCATTGAACATATCATACACCTTGTTGGAAAAGTACATATACTGTCAATCCCATTAATCATCCTTATATGTATGCCTATGTATAATACACACATATAGTTAGTACCGAGTTTTGACAGTGGCCCAATTGCAAACATTTGACAGTGGCTGAACAGGAAGCGAAAACGAGCTCTTTACAAAGCATTCGAGAAGATCAAATCAGGTACCAACATTTTCTAGTCCCAAAATCCATCTCTCTCAAAGTAAACGGATGATGTGCGGTAAACTTTGATTATGTTTTGGTGTAGAGCTTATGCTGT
This sequence comes from Trapa bicornis, assembly GCA_030064425.1. NCBI lineage: Eukaryota > Viridiplantae > Streptophyta > Magnoliopsida > Myrtales > Lythraceae > Trapa > Trapa bicornis. The sequence continues at coordinate 17,410,960 of CM057758.1, read as the reverse complement.
TAGGGTTCATCTCCTTGCTGCTTACGGTCGGGCAAGGGCTCATAACGAATATATGCATATCGGAGAAAGTGGGGTCCACCTGGCACCCTTGCAGCAACAAAGAATTCCAACACCAGAAGCTTCACCGTAACTACGGATATGCACCTTCCGATAGCGTCGGTGACCGCCGGAGGCTTCTGAACGTATACGGCTCCGATGAAGGGACTTTCCGGCGTGTCCTGGCCGCAGCAGCCGGGGATAAATGTGCTGCAAAGGTATGTATTTATATGAAAACGTGTGGTACAGAGAGCAGAGATTAATTACGTCGAAGAAATGACTGATGGGGGAATTGCAGGGGAAGGTTCCGTTTGTGTCGGCTGAGGGAATACATCAGCTCCACATATTCATATTCGTCTTGGCTGTTTTTCACGTAGTGAACTGCATACTCACCATGGCTCTTGGTCGAGCCAAGGTACGTAAATGGCCACTTCCCACACGTGCACCTTTCCGTAAATAGTATCATAATTCATGTCTCATCAACAGATGGGGCGGTGGAAGGCTTGGGAAAGGGAAACGAGGACAGCCGAGTATGAATTACATGGTCAGTGAATAATACTATATATATCCATATTCATAATAATAGGATGTATCAATTACATGGTCTGATAAAGTATTTGTGACACTACACTACATTACATATTCATCAGAGAGTCTGAGGCACATAGGGGAGACATCCTTTGGGAGAAGGCATTTGAACCTATGGACCAAAAAACCACTGCTCATGTGGATCGTAAGTGATTTTGGCACCCTTCATTTTCATTTTCATTTATAATTGTGCCATGAAATGATCTCACATCCATTATTATTCTATCCCTATCTTCCACCATAGACACTAAATTAAGCCTCATTGTTCCGTACCGTACATGGGTTGTCCTTCAATAATGTATGGAAGCTCTCTTTGACTGGAGGAAGGAGACAAGAAACGTCCTCTTTGGGTGGCCTATTTTACCCTAGAGTTGACTTTTCTTAGATATGCAATGATGGCAACCAACCTCACGATCTTGTAGTTAAATTATCCATTTGATAATGCAAGGCGGATTAATAGTATTAGCGCCACGTGTGTTCTGACAAAGCAACGGGAGAATCCAGTCTTGGAATCAAATATGTGTAATCAAACCATTTCGGGTTTGATTCTAGATGTAAATAGAGTCTGTGGAGGGCTTGCCCGAGAGGGCACCTCCCTCCGCCCACCCACCCCAAGGGGCTGGCTGAAGGGAAGGGTCCTATTATCCGACACTCATCAATATTCATTGTGTGTTTTGAATTTCATTAATTTTAAAAGATTTTATATCTAATTTTCCAAGATTTATTTAGTGCTAATCCCATTACCTTTCATCATTTCCCCTTATTTTTCCGTTGACAGGTCTGCTTCTTCAGACACTTTGTGAAGTTGGTATCTGTTGCCAAAGTAGATTATCTGACGCTAAGACACGGATTTATAATGGTAAGTCATGCATGCTACGCTAATTCAATTCATATAATATGCATATTTTCATATAATAACGAGCATATAACTCCAACGACCGACAGGCACACCTCGCACCACAGAGTCACCCGGGCTTCGATTTTCACAAGTACATCAAGAGGTCCCTCGAGGACGACTTCAAAGTGGTAGTTGGAATCAGGTGAGCATAGCATAGCGATAGCAGCACAACACCCTCTAATGGCCATATAATTGGCCAGCAATAGTCAACTAAACATTTACCCAGTAAGACAGTAACTTATATAAAAGAGTTTTCTAGGGTTTTTTTCTAGTGAACCACTTGTGTAATATTGACTATTTTCCTTGTCTTAATTAATTTCAAATTTACAGTCCGCTTGTTTGGTTCTTCGCTGTGATATTCCTGCTCTCCAACACTCACGGTGAGTGTTGGCTTTCTTAATCAATTTTTTTTACATAAGAATTAATTATCCATGGTCTGATGTTATTTTTTTTCTTTCATGATTGCTCATTTACCAAATCCCTCTGCTTTCTTCTCCTTGGTGCAGGATGGCATTCCCATCTGTGGCTGCCTTTTGTCCCTTTCATGGTAAGATGTTATTAGGGGTTCTAATATATATATATAAGTGTGCCAAAAGTGCAAATTTGTAACATGTGCGGTGGTAGCAGATCATGGTCCTTGTTGGGACCAAATTACAGTCGATCGTGACGAAAATGGGACTGAAGATCGAGGAAAGAGGCGAGATCGTAAAAGGGGTGCCCGTGGTTCAGCCCGGCGATGAACTTTTCTGGTTCAACCGACCTCGCCTTATGCTCTACCTCATTAACTTCATCCTCTTTCAGGTAATAGGAGAAACATTACCATTTCACCTGCTAATTACAAGCTTATCTCCTAAATTAATCACATCGTTCCATATTCTAATTTTCTGCAGAATGCCTTTCAGTTCGCCTTCTTTGCATGGACCTCGGTAAGAAGTTAATGCCACTTAATTAATCATTGTGGTTGAGAATATATTTATTATATTTCATTAATGCTTCTCTGTCATTTTTTTCCAGTACGAGTTTGGGCTCAAATCTTGCTTCCATGATCATCCAGTGGAAAAAGTTATCAGAATCTCAACAGGGTGAGCTTCCTTCTTCCCATGCCGTATGGCTCTCTTTTATTTTTCTTCCGGTGTTATGAATTAATACTCTTATTGTACTTCAATCCGATCAGGGTCCTTGTCCAGTTTTTGTGTAGCTACATCACGCTCCCACTCTATGCCCTTGTCACACAGGTCTCCCCCCACACTTTGATATAGATTAGTCATATATTTTTATATCACCTTTTCAGTTCTGATGTTCATCACGGATATATTATTGAAACAGATGGGTTCGACCATGAAACCGACTATATTCAATGATAGAGTGGCGATGGCCCTGAGGAAGTGGCACAAGGGCGCGAAGAAGAACGTTAGGGAGAGCCGACGAGGCGCATCGGTGACACCCCCATCGAGCCAACCGACTACTCCGTCTCATCACACACAGCTAACGTGGTGGCATCGGCGGAGTACTTCTGTGGACAGCTTCCAGTCATCTCCGAGGAAATCCAGCTATGATGTGGAGGCAGTAGTAGTACCTCATTCCACAATGGACCAAGAGCTGGCCTTGGCAGACACGTTCATGGTCACCATTGATGAGTATGAGTCATTAGAGCATACGCAGAATGAGACCAATGGAGGTGAGGCCTCAGCGTGTTCTGATCATGGGGATATCCATGGAGGGGAAGGACATGGGGAGTGTCGTGAACAGCCAGTTGCTGAACCATCGGCGTGTATGCAGCATGTGATCCACATGGAGCCAGCTGAATCTGCAAATGGCCAGCTGCAAAGTGGGGTGATGGGAGAAATTGAGTCGGCGGATGGTTCATATCCATGACCATGTGAGAATAAATACATAGTTTGTATATGTCATCATAGTTCATATATATACTGGGAACCAAGGACTGGGATGGGCAGTCTCTTGTGTAGTGTATATATTTACAGAGACAAGGGGAATGAGGCAGCACCAGGGTGATTTGGTTCCTATTATTTGTCTTCCTAATGTCATCGTTCATCAACATAACACTGCCCACTACCCGTGTTTGCCGCAGTGTTCACCTTCGTAATGATCTCATATGATCTAAGCACTGCATTTATATATGAAGTTTGATGGATTTTGTCTCTCTAGGAGAGAGCTGATCTTCTATGGTTAAATGGGTGCCAACCTTCCTTATATGATATTTTTAGGACTAAAATAATCATTTTTTAAAAAATATATAAGAATACAAAAATATTTTTAAATCTCAATATTTTAAATATTATGTTAAACAATTGTGTCATTATAAAAAAAGTATTGAGGGTGAGAAGACCTCACTTAAGAGATTGGTACTATGGAAGGAAGAGGGTTGGCTGTCCTTGGAAGATTAGGAATAAGTACAAAAAGGTCATTCATTTGACTTGTAGAAAAAAGACAGAATCTACCTACGCAAAGCAAGGCATCCATTTCACCAGCCCCTCTCTCTCTCTCGAGCCTTTCCTGTCTTAGGCATAGTTGACTTTCCATTGATATGGGGGCACTCTATGAACAATGAAATTACTAATGGAATTCTTCGCTTTGTAAGAGCTGATCTGATGAGCATTCCTACAGTAGAATGGAAGAGAAAAGAAGGAAGAACCAAATCCATGCACCCATTGGAACTTTTGAAATAAGCACCGTATGTACAAAGTTAGTAATTAAGCATACACCGTCTCATCTTCAAAACAAGCAAACAAAGAATGCACTTCATCTGCATTGCATTCATTCTAAGTGAAATGCCCTATAAAATAGTGAGATCCATCATCAAAGGTGTGGTTGACTTGGTTATCATTGGTTGTCAATGGCTTATATGTATTAACCCCTTATTATTAAGGCCAACTAAGATGATAAGTGACCTTTCTTCTCTCCCATTATATATCATTTTTCATAGAGCTCATTAGATAAATATTCCAGCATCAACAAACCACACCTCCACGATTCTCTCTCCAGACATATTAAAATAAATAAATATAATAATAAAAAAATATTAATTTATGTGGGAGGCTGTTTTTTTTTTTTTTTTTACTTTGCGCCACCTCAATCTGCTAACTTAACATTCATGTCTTTCTTTTTTGACAAATAGTGTGTATATATATATATATATATATATATATATTTCATGATGATATTATCATTTTTTCAACCAAATCAGTGCGTACGGCAAATCTTGACTTTGTGGAGATGTATGTAGTTGAAACTTACTTTGGCATTGCGGAATTTCTTTTTTGTTAATAAAAATATGGGGATAATTTTTTTTATAGATGGGTGCTAGTTAGGTGACATATGAGAATACATTTTAAATTTAACACTAGGAAATAACTTACTATTACTAATTTTTCTAGGCAAATTTGATATATTTTTAATTTTATAAATTTGATATAAACGATATTTCTAGTCTATAAAATCATAATAGATGATATGGAAACTATTAAAACACAAATGCCCGTATTCTCCTAGCAACATAAAGGTCATCAATCCGATATTAATGATATAAGTTGGTAACCATAGACTTTTCAAGAATACGAATTTAATAAAAAAGGGAAATGGTGTTCACTGGGTATGTATACCTGCCAACGAGCACAATCTACCCTTCTTGTGTGATCTCTGTTGAGAGTTGACGCGAAGGTTTAAAGCGCTATCTACACTAATAATCTAAAATATCATAAAATTAGGAAATGGTAGGAATAAAATTATTGTTAGAGAATTTATACACACCATCTAAGCTTTTTAATTTACGTATAAATACTTATTTTTGACTATTTTTTAATTAAATAATTTTTAGGAATTTAAAGGATCAGTTATTTGCTGTGGAGATAAAGTGATTAGTTTATAGGTGTTATTTAACTCTAAATCAATTGTTTGAACGAAGTGTAATTACAAATTATTAAAGTTATAAATATATTATTATATCATTAATTAAATATTTTAAAATAATTATATATATATTTTAAAATATATCACAATAATTATACAATTACATTTCTTCAAAATTATACACGATTATATATATTGCATATATTTACGATAACCAAAATAATATTAATTAATAATAACATAATTTATAACCTATAAAACATTAATAATAATAGATTTATTTAACGAATACAATATCTTTATTTAAAAGATATAATAGCTTTATTTTTAATAATCAAATATTGAAGTTTGTTTTTATTTATATATAATAATAGTTTTATTTAATAATTTAAAATTTATACATAAAAATACAATACATAAAATATATATATCAATAAATAAATATATAATATCAAAATTTCAATTTAAAAATAATAACTAAATATAAAATGTAAAACTTAACTTATATAGAATTAAAAAATTATTATAAACACGTGAAATAACAAATATATAATATATAATAACAGAGAATATAAACTGATAAATAAATTTAAAATATATTATATAAAAAATTATTAAATATAAATATTTAATATATATAAAAATAAATAAATATATATATGTTATTTAATATTATTTTAATTAAAAAATTATATTCACTCCAAATACTCAAAATTGAATATATTATTTTTTAGTTTAACAAAAAAATTTATCAAATAAAGTATTATTTCACCACTCCAAAATCTCCCTTCTAAACCATTCAATTCAAATATAGTGTAAGTGAAATTTAAATTGAATTGTATTGAAAATTGAGTTTGAACTTGTGAATATAAACTTTAACCATAATTTAAAATTAAATTAAATTAAAAATTAATATAAATTAAAAATTAATATAAATTAAAAATTAATATAAATTAAAAATTTAGAAATTGGTACCATTGAAATAAACCAATTCGAAATGATTTATTTGATAAGAAATTAGGGATTAGTAAACAATTTAGTGGAGAACTACTTGTAATTGGGCAACGAAATAATTTTTTTGAGGAATTTTAATAAGGGTAAAATGATAAATTTTAGCTATATATAGAAAATAATAATAAATAATTTTTAAATAATTAAATTGTACAAATAATCAATTTGAATCGATTAAAAAAAACTTAAATTGGCGCCAATTTAATCATTAGAAATCAGTTCAATATTTTATGAATCGATGGGTGCACTTAGTGGACTGCTCGTATACATTGTGCGTGCACTACATGTGCATCTTCTCCCTCGTCTGACCCTGACTCATAAAATGAAAGAAAACGACAATACTCAACCTGATATAAATTTAAAGACCAATTATCTCCCAGTATTTTCACAAACAAATAAAATTTTTGATGTATTATGGCCTTTGATAATGAATTGATAATGATATCAGTAGAGTGCATGTCTAGTTAATAAGTAAATTTCCAATCCATGATTGCTTGTGTAAACTTCGTCCTCTCGGACTATAGAACTATAATAGGAAATCAAAAACTTTTAAGAGAAAATCGAGAATATAAGTGAACCAGAATTAGTAAAAAATGGTAAAAACAGTAATTTAGAAACTCATAAGTGGTCAAGAAATACCCAAATATCTTGAGAAAGAACCATAAAGTTGATTGTATGTGAAAATTGGACCGATTCAAGGTGAATCGGACCTGAATCAGATTAAACCGAGTTAAACTAGTTCAAAAATTTATTTTTCTAGATGATTTAAAAATATCAATTTGGGAAATTGAAACCACCATCAGATAGAAAATAAATTTAGATGAATTTATAAAATTTTAATTTTTGGAAAGCCAGTCGAATTGGGCATGAATCGACTGATTTACGTTTTCGGGTCACTGAACCCGGTTGGACCAGACCAGTCAACGGTCCATCCAGTCAACGGACCGCTGCTAAGTCAGTGACTAGTTAGTAGGAGTGACCAATCAGCGTGCAACACGTGGAAAATCACACTTAGTCAGTCGCTCAATTAGCGTTGGCCAATTAGAAGGCAACACATGTACTCAGACAACGGTCAAATGAGGAAAATATGTCAGCAATGACTCTCCAATAGGAGAATGACATGTGTCCCCGGTCAACGGTTAATGTTGGAAAAGCCCCATTAGCAAGGTTGACCAATGAGGAGATGTAAACCCTGTCCTTTGATAATAAGAAAAACCAGGGAAAGAACCGGTCATTTCCAAAGAGAAAACCGAGTTGGTTTATAAACCAGAACTGATAGAGAAAGGGCAAACCGGGAAATTTATGGATCTCAAGTGACCTAAAGAGTTACAAAAGTCATGAAAAAGGACTTTAGGATGAATTGGAGATGAAAACCAAACCGGTTTAGGTGAACCGGATCCGAACCTGATTGAACCAATTTGGACCGGTTTGAACCACTATTGAACTAGATGCTAAATTTATTTTTCTAGGTAGCTTAGAAAATTCAAATGGGAGAATTGAGGCCACCATTGGATAGATAATGAATTTAAATGAATTTAGAAATTTTTAATTTTGAAAAACTCGGTCGAATTAGGCTTGAACCAGCAATTTAAGCTTTGAACTCGATTCAGAACAGTGTCGTCCTTTTCCTTTAGATGACAGCACTGTTCACTCGACGAAAAATCGAGCAGCGCCGACGAAGATGAAAAGTCTCCGGCCAAGAAGTTTCACACAATGAATGACTGCCTTTAAGGTGCCAATCGGATGACCAAGAAGTCTCCGACCTTTCTATATAAAGAGCCCCTCATTCATCCTCCTCACACCTGAAAACTCCACTCTCTCCCTATTGCTCCATTTTCTGGTGAAGCTTGAACTAGAGCTCTGACTTGGGTATTTTTCCGAGCCAAAGAAGCCATGGTTGGATTCTTTGGATTCGGGGAGAAGTCAGCTACACACATGTAGTCTCCATTTTCCTCGAGGGTCGCCGGAGAAATACTGCCGTGATAGAACAGTGAAGCAACTCTGATGGACCGAAGCTGCCCTATTTTGGCCGAGCAGAAAATGGCCAATTCGAGCCCTCCTCAGGCCAAAACAATCCCTTCCAACACCTCCACAACCCTCCAACAACTAAATTAGAGCAGAAAGGTAAGCCAATTTGGCTCCCCTCTGTAAATTCCGATCGGTGCTAAAGAGAGAACCAACAAATTTTCACTGACTAAATTCTCCCTCTATTCATCATCAATTGATGCGATTCTTGATCCTTAGAGTAACCTTAGGATGAGAGCTATCTGCCCAGATCGAAAGCTCGGATAACCCCACCTTCGACGGTAAGCTTTCGAAGCTTTCTCTCTTTACGTTCAGTTTTCCAATGAAGCTCCGTTTGAGCTCATTCCGACATCAAATTGTGCGATTTAAAGTGCAATTGAATTGTATGAAGGTGTAGGAATTTCAATTTCAACAATTAAACTCATTTGATTGGTCAATTTGATAAAATCAAATTCAGCTGAGTTAGAAGGTTGAAATTGGGGATTTCAAAAATTTGGGGGACTAAAGTGTAATTTCATAAAATTGAGGGCCAATTGGGAATGATAAAGATGTTGGAGGACCAATTGACCAATTTTTAGAATTTTTGGAGTAAAACTTACCATTTTTGTAAAGTAGGGGCAAAATGGTAATTTTGGAAAAGTTAGGGACCAAATTGGAAATTTGGGAAATTTGAACCCCTTTTTTGTGATTTTGAATAAATTAAGGTCATAAGGTAAATTTTAGAAGTTTTAGGACTCAATTTGGCTGAAAATCAGCATTAGGGACCTAAAGTTAAAGAAAAGGAACTTTAGGGACCTAATTGCAATAAATAAAAAAGTTTAAGTATTTCATCAATTCACGGTGAATGAACGCTATTAGGCTAAGGGATAATGGATAAGGATATTCATCTCATGTAGGAACACTAAGTAACGGGAATGCCAAAAAGGATAAACTCGCGTGAAGACAAAGAACTGGTTAAGATGAATTCACTGTATTAACGAGTGAGTGGGATTTAATATCATACCTGGTTGGGACGATAAGCACCTCAGAAATGAAAACCCACTATTAAGTGGTATTTTAACCATCACACCTGAGAGAAGCGATGTGGAAATTACGTGGAAAAACTACTTAGCGGTTGTAAGTAGATCATACCCAATTGGTATGATGAACTTCCTGGAAGGAAGTAGAAAACCCGCTTATCGATTATAAGCGGAGATGTCCTCATACCCGGTTGGTGTGATGGACAGATTAAAAGTTTATTTTTTCAAAAGTGCTCTCCCCTAACTATGTGCCACTGCTTAAAATTTTTGGAAGACCTTTTTAACGGGAGCTCAAAATGCTCATATAGGCCAGATGCCTCGGTTTTGGAACTTGGGGGCTAATATACCCAAAATTTAAAAATCTTGTATAGTAGGCCCAAGGCTAGTTGGCACGAGTAGGAGCTCGTAAACAAAGATGAGTTTATGCCATGAAATCTTTAAATGGATGATTTGTTTGGCCATGGTACCAAGACAGGACCGACATACTCGATGGACTAGCGGCAGTGCGACATGACGGGTTGGCGGACTAGTCGAGACAAATAGCTGCAGGTCAAGTTGAGGGTTGGGGTTGTTAGACCAATGGCACCACAAATTAAACGGTTTATGTGAAAAATTATTGTTTTGTGCATGCACTGAGGTACGAGACCTTCAAGATGCCCAAGAGGGGTAGTGATGCGTCCTAGGGGCTACTGGACGACATGGTGGAGATAAGGGCAGATTGTCGTGCCAGCAGTTAGAGAAGCTTGGCATAGCTTCATGTGCATGAGACCGGGTGGGGTCGGGATGAGGTCTCTGTCCTCATATGGACACGAACTTTCCTTTACGTGATTGAGGGTCGGATGTCACGTACATCCACTCATTCTCAGGGTAGAAGTGGATGTGCTTCTATCTAGGTGGCCGGTAGAGTCGCTCCGACGCCACAACTAGGTGCAGTGGACGTGCTGCCTTGCGAATGTGTGTTCCCTTCATGATGAAGGGTGTGTGTTGGTTGATAAACACACCGATTATGATTGAGGATTGAGTAATGGCTATGAAAAATGAGATTTTAAGTATGAATTGTTTTAAAAAGAAAATATGGAGTCTGACACACTCCGATTCAAATACTTTTCCTATAAGTCAAACATTAACAATCCATTCAATGAGTCATTAAACTCACCCCCTCCCTTATATTCCTTTTCAGGTAACTAAGGGAAACCTATCCAAAGACCTCCTGTTAGTCACACCTGTAAGACAGGTATGTAAGTTAAAATTTTTATGCAGTTTTGATTTATGTTATTACAGGAAATGTACAAGTTTAAAGGACTCCTTATTCCTCACGAGTTAAAGAAGGGGAAAACCCTTAGTAAATAGGGAGAGTGGCAGGTTGCTCACAGGGATTTGACTAAACCGAGTCGGGGCATGACAACTTGAGTGGTATGAGAGTCAATTTCCTTAAATACATAATTAAGACTAGAAAATATAGTAACTATTAGGATTGATTTTAAAATTTTCAAAATGGCTCCCAAGGAACCAAGAGAAATAGAGCTGCAGTCTCCAACACTACCCAACCACCCCTACCAGTGGAAACTCCTAGAGTAGCTGAGACAACCCCTCTTGGACTTAGCACATAACATCAGAGGTTGTACGAGGAGTTCACCCATGTATTTGGGCAACCTAACCTCGTCCCTGAGGTAGGTACCAACTCTCGGGTTGAACCATAGGAAGTGCAATCCCATCCTCCTCCTATTAACCACCCCCTCCATTTGTCATTCCGAAAAACCTCAAGACTCTCCATCAACTGGGGTGTAAACCCATCCTCAAAGATAAAGATGTTGGTGCCGCCATGGATTGGCTAGCAAATACTAAGAAGCTGATGGGAATCGTCAGGATACCACCAGAGGACATGGTGATCTTGACAGAATTCTTCCTAGAGGGAAGTGCTAATGTCTGAACCCTGCATACCACCACCCCCACCTGGGAGCAGTTTGAGGAGAGGTACTCGGAGGAGTACTTAACGCCTCATTTGATAAATGAGAAGAAGTGAGAGTTCATTCGACTTCAGAAAGGGCTTAACTCCATATCAGAGTATGAAAAAAAATTAAATGAGTTAAGACCCTTTGCTCCTAACCTAGCTGGGCTGGCAGACATATATTAGTGGTTCGTGGACAGTCTCAATATGGACATTAGAGACCGTGTGAGAGTACTAGGATGCACCATGGTCATGGTAGCGGTAATTAGTATGGCTCATGAGTGTGAGCGACTGGTGCAGACCCGACGCCATCGGATGGAGCAGACGACCCATAAGGAGGATAAGTGTAAACCCCATCCTTTAATAATAAGAAAACTAGGGAAAGAACCAATCATTTTCAATTTAAAAATCGAGTCGGTCTACAAACTGAAACCGATAGAGAAAGGGCAAGCTAGGAAATTTATGGATCCCGAGTGACCCAAAGAGTCCTAGAAGTCATGGAAAAGGAATTAAGGATGAATTGGAGATGAAAACCAAACTGGTTCAGGTGATTGAACCTGATCTAAACCGGTTTGAATAACTATTGAACCAGATGCTAAGTTTATTTTTCTAGGTGGTTTAAAAAAAAATCAAATTTGAGATTTGAGGCCACCATTGGATAGAAAATGAATTTAGATAAATTTAGAAATTTTTAAATTTGAAAAATTCAGTCAAATCAGGGGTGAACCAATCGATTTAAGCATTGAACCCGATTCATACTGGTGCAGTCCGGTTCGAACTGGTGCGATCCAGTTCGGAACAATGTCGTCTTCTTTCTTCAGATGACAACAATGTTCACTCGCCGAAAAATCGCATAGCGCTGACGAAGCTGAAAAGTCTCCAGCCAAGGATTTTCAGGCAATGAATGACCACCATTAAGGCACCAATCGGACGACCAAGAAGTCCCCGAGCTTCCTATATAAAGGGCATTTCCTCATTTATCCTCTCCACACCCGAAAACTCCATTCTCTCCCAAAAGCTCCAATTTTCGGTGAAGCTTGAACCAGACCTCCGATATAGGGTCTTTTTTGAGCCAAAGAAGATGTGGTCGGGTTCGTTGGATTTAAGGAGAAGTCAGCTACATGCCTGTAGTCTCCGTTTGCTCCGAAGGTCGCTGGAGAAGCGCCGACGTGATCAAACAATAAAGCAGCTCTGGTGGACCGAAGCTGCCCTGTTTTGGCCGAGCTGAAATCGACCAATTCGAGCCTTTCTCAAGCTAAACCAAGCCTCCCAACACCTCCACAATCCTCATATAGCTGAATTAGCGCTAAAAGGTAAGCCAATTCAGCTCCTTTCTATAATTTCTGACCGGTGCTAGAGAGAGAACCGATAGAACTTTGATAATAAAATTCTCACTCAATTCGGCATCAATTGATGCAATTCTTGATCCTAGGAGGAACCTCAGGACAAGAGTTATCTACCCATATTGAAAGCTCGGACCGCCGCGCCCCTGATGGTAAGCTTTCGAAGCTTTCTCTCTCTAAGATCAGTTTTCTGGCGAAACTCCATTTGAGCTCATTCATACATCAAATCGTGCGATTCAAAGTGCAATTGAATTGTATGATGGTCTAGGAACTCCAATCTAACTTCAATTTTAACAATTAAACTCATTTGATTGGTCAATTTAATGAAATTAAATTCGATTGAGTCAGAAGGTTGAAATTGTAGAAAAAATTGGGAATTTTGAAAATTTGAGGGACTAAAGTGCAATTTCATAAAATGGTGGACCAATTGGGCATGATAAAGATGTTGGCAGACCAATTGGGTAATTTTTGGAATTTTGGGGCAAAACTTACCATTTTTGTAAAGTAGGGGCAAAATGGTAATTTTGGAAAATTTGAGTGACAACATTGGAAATTTGAGAAATTAAACCCCTTTTTGTGAAATTGAATAAATTGAGGTCTCTAGGTGAATTTTAAAAGTTTCGGGACTCAATTTGAGGAATAATCGGCATTAGGGACTTAAAGTTAAAGAAAAATAACTATAGGGACCTAATTGCAAATAAATGAAAAGTTTGGTTTTCTCTTTTATTTGGAATGAATGAAGGCTATTAGGCTAAGGGATAATGAACAAGGATGTTCATATCATGTAGGAATATGAAGTACCAGGAATGCCAACAAGGACAAGCTCGCGTGAATACAAAGAACTAGTCGAGAGGAATTCACTGCATTATCGTGTGAGTGAGAATTTAATATCATACCCGGTTGGGATGATAAGCATCTTGAAAAAAATGAAAACCCACTGCTAAGTGGTATTTCAATCATCACACCTGAGAGGAGTGATGTGGAAATCACACAAAAAAATTACTTACCGGTTGTAAGTAGATCATACCTAGTTGGTATGATGAAACTTACTCGAAGGAAGTGGAAAACCTGTTTATCGGTGATGAGTAGAGATATCCTCATACTCGGTTGGTATGATGGATAGTTGAAAAATATATTTTGTCGGAAGTGCTCTCCTCTGACTGTGTGCCACTTCTTAAACATTTTGGGAGACTTTCTTGACAGGAGCTCGAATAGCTCTGGTAGGCCGGAGGCCTCGATTTTAGAACTTGGAACTAATATGCCCAATTTTAAAAATCTCGAACAGTGGGCCCTAGGCTAGTTGGTACGATCAAGAGCTTGTAAATAAACCCGATCGATATACCATGAAAACTTAAGTAAATGAATTGTATGGCCATGGTACTGAGACAAAACCGACATACTCAATCAACTAGCGGTAGTGCGACATGATAGGTCTCTAGACTAGTCAAGACAAACAACTACAGGTTGAGTTGAGGGTCTAGGCCGTTGGACCAGTGGCACCACAAATTATATGGCATTATATGAAAAGCTGTTGATTGTGTATGCATTGTGTTACGGGACCTTCAAGATGCCTAAGAGGGGTAGTGATGCATTTCAGGGCTCTGGACGACCTGGTGGATATAAGGGCAGTAAGTCGTACCAGAAGTCTTACAAAGCTCTAAGTAGCTTTAAGCGCATGAGACTGGGGTGGGGACAGGATGAGATCTCTATCCTCGTATGGACACGGAGAATTTTTACGGGATTGAGGGTCGGATGTCGTGAACATCCACTCATTTTCAGGGTAGAAGTGGAGGTGCTTCTATCTATGTGGTTGGATGTCGCGAACATCCACTTGTGCAGTTTTGATTTATAATATTCCAAGAAAGGTGTAGGTTTAAAGGACACCTTACTCCTCACAGTTTATAAACAAGGGGGAACCCTTAGTTAACCGGGAGAGTGATGGGTTGTTCACAACGATCCGACCACACCGGGTTGGGGCATGACAATAAGTGTCAAAACCATCAAGGATGACAGAAGGAACACAATGGTCCAAAATGGGGAATAGAATGGCATTTTAGAGAAGAAGGGACATGGCATCCCCCCCGAGTGAGTAATCCCCACATTGCCTCAAGGAAACCCTCGTTGTCCAAGGTGTCAAAGGAACCTTGAGAGGGCATGCTTGACCTGATTTGCATGCGGACAAATGGGGCACTTTGCAAAGGAATGCCCCACTCTCAGGGAGAACAAACAAAAGAATACACTAGGACCACCACAAGGGAACCCCAGGAATATCAGGCCCGATGCTACAACCAGAATACCGGCTAGGGTATACAACATCACCCAAGAAGAGGCTAGTAAAGACCATAGTACTATAGTGGGTACATCCCAAAATCCTCCCAATTAGTTCAAGCAAAACTTGTAATTGAAAGTTTTATACAATAAAGACAATATTTCCCTAAATCTATATGTTTCTTCAATTAGGGTATGTGCAATTATGGGGACAACATGTCTACACCCTCTTCGATTTAGGAGCTCAGAGATCCTTCATCAAGAAAGACTTGATACCAGGTTTACCTTTAGAACTTACTCCCCTAGAACAATGTCTCAACATCGTCACACCCTTAGGAGAGGGATTAAATAGGAATAAAAAATTAAAAGGATGTGAGATAAAGGTTGGAGGAATCAAACTTGAAGCATATTTGATCCCATTGCCCTTGAAGGAGGTGGAAGTAATCCTTGGGATGGACTAGCTAGGTAAGCATCAGGCTAGGATGGACTGTGGAAAGAAGATGGTGACCTTCTACACTCCCACGACAAATGGATTAAAGTTGCAAGGAGACCGAAGGAAAAGCAAAATACAGATTGTGTCCCATGTAAAAGCCCAAAAGATGATACATAAGGGCTGTACGGCTTTCCTGGCCATGGCCATCAATGAATAGCCTAAAGAAAAGAGACTAGAAGACATTTCGGTAGCTAAGCACTATCCAGAAATATTTCCAGAAGAACTACTCGGACTACCTCCAAGTCGGCAAGTAAAGTTCACCATATAAATAATCCTAGGAACAAACCCCATATCCCAAGCCCCATATCGTATGGCTCTGGTAGAATTGAAGGAATTAAAGTAGCAATTGGATGAATTATTGGAGAAGGATTTCATACGTACTAGCCAGTCTCTGTGGGATGCACCCATCCTATTCGTAAAGAAAAAGGATGGAAGCATGAGATTGTGTATAGACTATAGAAAGTTGAACCAGGTCACCATCAAAAACAGATACCCACTTCCGCGGATTGATGACCTATTCAATTAATTAAAAGGAGCAGCTTGCTTCTCCAAAATAGACCTTCGGTCGGGCTATCCTGATATGATTCTAGAGGAAGACATTCCCAAGACGACATTCTAATCCCGATATGAACATTAGTAGTTCAGAGTGATGCTGTTCGGATTAACGAGTGCCCCTGTAGCCTTCATGGATTTGATGAATCGAATATTCCAACCACACTTGGACAGATTCGTGATAGTGTTCATAGACGACATTCTTATATACTCATAAACTAGGTTGGAACATGAAGAACATTTGACAATCACCTTGGAGATATTGAAGGAGAATCACTTATATGCAAAATTCTCCAAGTGTGAGTTCTGGCTGTAGGAGGTAGGATTCTTAAGACATATAGTGTCTAAGGATGGAGTCAAGATAAATCCAACCAAGGTGGAAGACATATCAGATTGGAAGGCTCTAAGGAATCCTTCATAGATATGGAGTTTCTTAGGTCTGGCAGGATACTAAAAACGGTTTGTGCAAGACTTTTCTAAGATGGGAACTCCTCTAACTCGGCTCACCAGGAAAGGAGTTGAGTATAAGTGGGATGAAAGCTGTGAGAAGTCTTTCTTAGAGTTAAAGACTTGATTAACAACCACATCGGTACTCTCCCTACTTGACCCTAATGCGGGAGAGTACACCGTCTATAGTGATGTATCTAGACAAGGACTCAGATGTGTATTGATGCAACAAGGGAAGGTTATCGCTTATGCCTTGCGACAACTTAAGGTACATGAAAGAAACTACCTAACTCATGATCTGGAATTAGCGGCGATAGTGTTTACCCTAAATATTTGGCGACACTACCTTTATGGGGTTAAGTGTAGGATATACACAGATCACAAGAGTCTTAAATACTTAATAACTCGGAAGGAGTTAAATCTCCGCCAGAGGAGATGGCTAGAATTGGTAAAGGACTAAGACCTTGTGATAGAATATCACACCGTAAGGGCCAATGTGGTAGCAGATGCCTTAAGTAGCTAGTACCAAACTGAGATTATACAAGTAAAGACGAGTTACATACCCTTATTGCAACAATTGGGAAGGATGGAGGTGGACCTGAAGATGGATAAGCGGGAAAGATGCCTGGTGGTTAATGTGGTGGTGAGGCCCACTTTAACTGAGCAGATCCAGGCTCAACAAAAAGCGGATAAGGAACTTCAATTTTATTTAGATCCGGTTAATAGAGGAACAAAACCAGACTATGACCGAGGAAGTGATGGAGTGCTGACCTACAAGGGTAGGGTATGTGTACCTCAAAATAAGGAGTTGAAGAGGTTATTTCTGGAAGAGGCACACAATTTTGTGTATGCAATGCATCCGGGTAGTACCAAGATGTATCGCATCCTCAAGCAAGGATATTGGTGGAAGGGGATGAAGAGGGACATTGTGGAATATGTAGCCCAATGCTTGTCCTATCAGCAGATAAAAGCTGAGCATCAGAAACCATCAGGACTGCTGCAACCCTTACCAATTCAAGAATGGAAATGGGAGCACATCACCATGGACTTTGTCACCAGACTACCTGTGACAAGAAAGGGTCGAGATGCAATTTGGGTCATAATGGATAGATTGACCAAATCAGCTAATTTTCTCCCTATAAGAGTGACAGATACTGTGGAGCAATTGGCCATCCTATACATGAGGGAGATAGTGAGACTCCATGGTGTTCCAATGAGTATAATATCGGATAGAGATCCAAGATTCACTTTAAGGTTCTGGCCAAGCTTACAAAGTGCTATGGGAACCAAGCTCCACATGAGCACGACATTTCATCCTCAGACTGATGGACAGTCTGAGAGAACCAGTCAAACCTTGGATATGCTGAGAGCGTGCGTACTCACCATGAAAAAAGGCTGGGAGGAATACTTATGCCTAATGAAGTTTACTTATAATAATAGCTATCATGTCACACCCCGACCTAGTTTGGTCGGATCCCCATGATCAACCTGCCACTCTCCCGGCTTACTAAGGTTGCCCCTTCTTTATAAACCGTAAGGAGTAAGGCATCTTTAAACCTGCACCTTTCCTGGAATAACATAAATCAAAACTGCATAAAATTTGAAACTTATCATATCTGTCTTACAGGTTTGTTAGCTGGTGGTCTTTGGGGTAAGCTTTCCAGGGTTACCTGAGGGGTGAGTTCAATGACTCAATGAATAGGTGTTTTAGGGTATGACTTTCAGAAAAATAGTTTGAATTGAAGTGTGCCAGACTCCTTATTTTTCTTTTAAAAAATGATTCATTCTTAAATTTAGTTTTCATAACCATTTCTCATCATAACAGTGTGTTTATCAACCAATACACGCCCTTCATCATGAAGGAAACACACATTCATAGGCCAGCCCGTCCACTGCACCCACTTGTGGTGTTGGAGCGACTTTACCGACCACCTAAATAGAAGCACGTCCACTTCTACCCTGAGAATGAGTGGATGTATGCGACATTCTACCCTCAATCCCGTAATAAAACTCTGTGTTTGTATGAGGATAGAGATCTCATCCCGTCCCACCCCGGTCTCATGCGCAATGAAGCTACGTCGAGCTTCTCATGACTTCTGGTACGACTAACTCCACCAGATCGTCCAGAGCCCTAGGATGCATCACTACCCCTCTTAGGCGTCTTGAAGATCGCGTAACATAGTGCATGCACAAATCAATAATTTTTCCACACAAGCCATATAATCTGTGGTGCCACTAGTCCAACGACACTGACCCTTAACTCGACCTACATCTATTTGTCTTGACTAGTCCGAAGACCTGTCATGTTGCACTATCGCCAGTCTATCGAGTATGTCAGTCCTGTCGCAGTACCATGGCCAAACAATTCATTCACTTAAGTTTTCATGGCTTAAACTCCTGTTTGTTTACGAGCTCCTGCTCGTGCCAACTAGCGTAGGGCCCACTGTTCGAGATTTTCAAAATTGAGCATACTAGACCCCAAGTTCCAAAACAGAGGCCACAGACCTAACCGAGCTACTCGAGCTCCCATCAAGAAGGTCTCCCAAAAATTTTAAGCAGTGGCACAAAGTTAGGGGAGAGCACTTCTAACAAAATATACTTTTTAATCGTCCATCACACCAACCGAGTATGAGGACATCTCTGCTTATAACTGATAAATGGGTTTTCCACTTCCTTATAGGAAATTTCATCATACCAACATGGTATGATATACTTATAACCTGTAAAACTGGCTCTTTGGAGTTAAGGAAAACCGGGAAAAAGAACTGGTCAAACAGAGTGAGAAAATCGAACCAGTTCACAAGCCGATCATTAGAGAACATGCAATTTGGGAAATTCAAACTCCCAAGTTACCCAAAGGATTAAAAAAACCTTGGAAAAGAACCTTAGAACAAATTGGAAGAGAAAAACCATACCAGTTTAGATGTACCGGATCCAACAGTATTGAAGCGGTTTATGAACCAAGCCGATTAAAGAACCGAAACCGATAGAGAAATGGAAAACTAAGAAATTTATGGATCCTAAGTGACCTAAAGAGTAACAGAAGTCATGAAAAAGGACTTTAGGATGGATTGGAGATGAAAACCAAACTGGTTTAGGTGAACTAGATCCGAACTAGATTGAACCGGTTTGAGCTACAATTGAATTGAATGCTAAATTCATTTTTCTAGATAGCTTAAAAAAATTCAAATTTGAGATTTGAGGCACCATTAGATAGAAAATGAATTTAGAAATTTTTAGATTTGAAAAATTTGGTCGAATTGAGGGTGAACCAGCCGGTTTAAGATTTGAACCCGATTCGGACCGATCCGGTCTGGTTCGGAACAGTGTCATCTTCTTCCTTTACATGACAACACTGTTCACTCGCCGAAAAATCACGCAGCGTTGGTGAAGCTGAAAAGTATCCGACCAGGGAGTTTCAGGCAAGGAATGACCACCATTAAGGTGCCAATCAGACGACCAAGAAGTCCCCGAGCTTTCTATATAAAGAGCCCCTACTCATTCATCCTCTCCACACCTGAAAACTCCATTCTCTCTCAATTGCTCCAATTTCTGGCGAAGCTCGAATCAGAGCTCTGACTTGGGCACTTTTCTGAGCCAAACAAGGCGAGGTCGGTTAATTGAGTGAGAATTTAGTCATTGAAAATGTGTCAGTTCTCTCTCTAGCACCAATCTGAATTTACAGAGCGGAGCCAAATTGGCTTACCTTTCTGTTCTAATTCGGCCTTAGAAGGGCTGAGGAGGTGTTGGGAGATCTTGGTTTGGCTTGAGGTGGGCTCGAATTGGTTGATTTCAGCCCAACAGAAACAGGGCAGCTTCAGTGACCCTCGAAGCAATTGGAGACTTCCACCGTGTAGCTGACTTCTCCCTAAGTCTAAGGAACCCGACCACACCTTCTTTGGCTTAGAAAAGACCCTATATTCGAGCTTCACCGGCAAACTGAGTAGTTGAGAGAGAGTGAGGTTTTCAGGTGTGGAGAGGATGAATGGAGAGGGGCTCTTTATATAGGGAGCTCGAGGACTCGTCGATTGTCCGTTTGGCACCTTTATAACAATCATTGATGGCCTAAAACGTATTGAACAGAAACGTTTCCTCTTTGTCGGCGCTGGTTCGATTTTCCGGTGGGTGAACAATGCTGTCATATGAAGGAAGAAGACAACACTATTTCGAACCGGGCCGGACCGCTACAAATCGGGTTCAAAGCTTAAACTGGCCAGTTCATGCCCGATTTGACCGAGTTTTTCAAAATTAAAAATTTCTAAATTCATCTCAATTCATTCTCTATCAAATAGTAGCCTCAATTGTCCAATTTGAATTTTCTAATCCACCTAGAAAAATGAATTTAGTATTCGGTTCAATAGTGGTTTAAACCGGTCCAAACCAGTTCAATCCGATTCACCTAAATCAGTTTGGTTTTCATACCCCATTCATCATAAAGTCCCTTTTCATGAATTTTGTAACTCTTTAGGTCTCTTGAAATCCATAAATTTCTCGGTTTTCCATTCACCTATCGGTTTCGATTCATAAACCGGTTCAATTCGGCTTGGATTCGGTTCACCTGAACCGGTTTGGTTCTTCTCTCCAAAATTGTTCTAAGGTCCTCTTCCAAGATTTTATGAACCCTTTAGGCTATTCGGGAGTTGTTATTTCCCAAATTAACCATTTTATGTTGATCATGTTTGTGAACAGGTTTGATTTTTCTCACTCGGTTTGACCAGTTCTTTTCCCAATTTTCCTTAATTCTAAAGCGTGGGGTTTACACTCTTGCTCGTGCCAATTGGCCTTATGCCCACTGTACGAGATTTTCAAAATTTTGGCATATTAGCCCCCAAGTTCCAAAACCGAGGCCTTTAGCTTATATGAGCATTTCGAGCTCCCGTCAAGAAGGTATCCCAAAAATTTTAAGCTGTGGCACACAGTCAGGGGAGAGCACTTCCGACAAAATAAACTTTTCATGTATCAATCACACCAACCGGGTATGAGGATATCTCTGCTTATAACCGATAGGCGGCTTTTCTACTTCTAGGAAGTTCATCATACCTACCGGGTATGATCTACTTACAACCGTTAAGTAGTTTTTCCGCGTAATTTCCACATCACTCCTCTTAGGTGTGATGGTTAAAATACCACTTAATAGGTAGTTTTCATTTCTGAGGTGCTTATCATCCCAATCGGGTATGATATTAAATCCCACTTACCCGTTAATGCAATGAATTCCTCTTTACCGGTTCTTTGTCTTCACACGAGCTTATGCTTGCTGGTTCTTGATACTTAGTGTTCCTACACGATATAAATATTCTTGTCCATTATCCCTTGGCCAAATAGCCTTAATTCACCGTGAATGATGAAATACTCAAACTTTTCGATTTATTACAACTAGGTCCCTAAAATTCTTTTTCTTTAACTTTAGGTCCCTAATGCCGATTTTCACCCAAATTGAGTCCTGAAACTTCTAAAATTCACCTTAGGACCTCAATTTATTCAAAATCACATAAAGGGGTTTAAGTTTTCCAAAATTACTATTTTGCCCCTACTTTACAAAAATGGTAAGTTTCACCCCAAAAATTCTAAAAATTGGCCAATTGGTCCTCCAACATCTTTATCATGCCAAATTGGCTCTCAATTTTATAAAATTGCACTTTAGTCCCTCGAATTTTTGAAATCCCCAAATTTTCCCCCAATTTCGACCTTGTAACTCAGCCAAATTGGATTTCATCAAATTGACCAATAAAATGAGTTTAATTATTGGAATTGAAGTTTGATTGGAGTTCCTACACCATAAGATTCAATTGTACTTTGAATCGCATGATTTGATGCCAGAATGAGCTCAAATGGAGCTTCGCCAGACAATTGAAAGTAGAGAGAAAGCTTCGAAAGCTTAACGTCGGAGGTGCAGTGGTTGGAGCTTTCGATCTGGTTAGATACCTCTCATATTGAGGATTCTCCCAGGATCAAGAATCGCATCAATTGATGTCTAATTGAGTGAAAATTTAGTTAGTGAAAATCTGTTGGTTCTCTCTCTAGCACTAATCAAAATTTGCTGAGGGTAGCCAAATTGGCTTACCTTTCCGCTCTAATTCAGCTGTAAGAGGTTTGTGGAGGTTTTGTGAGGGCTTGATTTGGCTTGAGGAGGGCTTGGATTAGCAATTTTCAGCTCGGCCAAAATAAGGCAGTTGCGGTCCGCCAGAGCTCCTTCACTATTTTATCACATCGGCATTTCTCCGGTGACCCTCGAAGTAAATGGAGACTACAGGTGTGTAGCTAACTTCTCAAATCCAAAGAACCCGACCATGCCTTTTTTGGCTTAGAAAAATGCCCAAGTCGAAGCTCTAGTTCGAGCTTCACCGGAAAATGGAGCAATTGGGAGAGAGTGGAGTTTTCAGGTGTGAGGAGGATGAATCGGGAGGGGCTCTTTATATAGGAAGCTCGGGGACTTCTTGGTCATCCGCTTGGCACCTTAATGGCAGTTATTCATTGCTTGAAACTCCATAGCGGAGACTTTTCATCTTTTTTGGTGCTACTTGATTTTTTTGGCAAGTGAACAGTGCTGTTATTTGAAGGAAGAAGACGTCACTGCTCTGAACCGGACCAGACCGGTTCGAATCGGGTTCAAAGCTTAAATCGGTCGTTTCAGGCCCAATTCGACCAAGTTTTTCAAATTTAAAATTTCTAAATTCATTCTCTATCCAATGGTGGCCTCAATTCTCCAATTTGAATTTTCTAAGCCACCTAGAAAAATGAATTTAGCATCTGGTTCAATAGTGGTTCAAACTGGTTCAATCTGATTTGGATCTAGTTCACCTGAATCGGTTTGGTTTTCATATCCAATTCATCCTAAAGTCCTTTTTTCATAACTTTTGTGATTATTTAGGTCACTCAGGATCCATAAATTTCCCAGTTTACCCTTTCTTTATCAATTCCAGTTTATAATCCAACTCGATTTTTTCTTTGGAAATGATCGGTTCTTTCCCCGATTTTTCATATTATCAAAGGACGGGGTTTACAACTCTCCCCTCCTTTTAGGGGTTTTGTCCCTAAAACAATCATATATCAAATAATTGAGGGTAACTAACCCTCATTACACTTTCTGTTTCTCATGTCTCTTCCTGCACGGGTCAGTTTTGCCATAGAACCTTGACCATAGGAATCCTCTTATTCCTTAAGATCTTATCACTCCAATCAATGATATGTACCGGTTCCATTTGATAGGTCAAATTCTCTTCCAACTCCAATGGAGGTCGGTCCAATACATGGCTAGGATCAAGCTGATACTTCCAAAGCATAGAGATATGGAATTCATCGTGTATTCTGAGTAGGTTTGGAGGTAGTTCCAATTTATAGGCTACCAGTTCTATCCTTTGAATGATAGGATATGGGCCGATATACCTCGGTTTCAACTTTCCCCTTTATTGAAATCTAAGTATTCCCCTCCATGGAGACACCATGAGAAATACTTGATCTCCCACATCAAACTCTAGATCTTTCCTTCGATGATCCGCATAACTCTTTTTCCTGTCCTGTGCGGTCTTAAGGCAACTTCTGATTAGTTTTAATTTCTCCATGGCATCCTCGATTAGTTTTGTCCTTTCCAGCTTTATTTCCCCTACTTCTTCCCAAAATAGAGGGGTACAGCATGGTCATCCATAAAGGGCTTCATAGAGAGCCATTTGAATAATGACATGAAATGTAAACCCCGTCCCTTTACGACAAGGATAAACGGGGAAAGAACCGGTCAACCTGAGTGAGAAAACCAAACCGGTTCACAAACCCGATCATCAAGAGAACTAGCAATTTGGAAAATTTACAACTCCGGAGTGATTCAAAGGGTTCATAAAATCTTGGAAAAGAACCTTAAAACAAACTAGAAGAGAAAAAAATCAGACCGGTTTAGGAGAACCGGATCCAAGTCAGATTGAACCAATTTATGAACCGAGAAAGTTCATGAATCATAGCTTATAAAGAAAGGGCAATTAGGGAAATTTATGGATCCCAAGTAACCTAAAGAGTCACAAAAGTCATGAAAAAGGACTTTAGGATGAATTGGAGATGAAAGCCAAATCGGTTCAGGTGAACTGCAAATTTTTATGATTTTTCTATAGTCTATTTTCCGGCAAAGCTCCGTTTGAGCTCGTTCCGATGTTAAAATCTGCGATTCAAAGTTTCTTAGAATCGTATGAACATACAGGAACTCAATTTCAACTCCAATTTCAATAATTAGAAGTGTTTGATCGGTCAATTTGAGGAAATCAAATTCGGTAGTGTTGAAGAGTTGAAATTGGGGGAAAATTTGGGGATTTTCGAAATTCAAAGGGGCCAAAATACAATTTTATGAAATTGAGGGTCAATTGGGCATGAAAATAATGTTGGAGGACCAATTGAGGAATTTTGGAAATTTTGGGGAAAAACTTACCATTTTTGTGAAAGAAGGGCAAAATGGTAATTTTGGAAAAATTGGGGAACCAAATTGGAAATTTGGAAAATTAAACCCCTTTTTGGTGAAATTGAATAAATTGAGGTCTCACGATAAATTCTAAAAGTTACGGGACTCAATTTGAGGAAAAACTGACATTAGGGACTGAAAGTTAAAGAGAAATAACTTTAGGGACCTAATCGCAAATAATTAAAAGTTTGGGTTTTCTCATTTATTAATGAATGAAGGCTGTTATGCCGAGTAATAATGAACAAGGTTGTTCATATCGTGTAGGAACGTTAAATACCGGGAACGCCAGCAAGGACAAGCTCGCGTGAATACAAAGAACCAGTCTAGTGGAATTCACGACATTAACGGGTGAGTGGGTTTACTAACATCATACCCGGTTGGGATAATGAGCACAATTTAAAGATAAAAACTACTTACCGGTTGTGAGTGGAAATTTTATATCATACCCGGTAGGGGATGATAAGTACCTCGGTATAAAAATCCACTGTTTAGTGGTATTTTAATCATCACCACTAAGAGAATGTGATGTGAAAATTATGCGAAAAAAAAAACTACTTACCGGTTGTAAGTAGATCATACCTGGTTGGTATGATGAGACTTCCTTGAAGGAAGTTGAAAACCCGTTCATCGGTTCTGAATGGAGATGTCCTTATACCAGTTGGTATAATGGACAGTGAAAACCTATTTTGTCGGAAGTGTTCTCCCCTGTCTGTGTGCCAATGCTTAAACTATTTGGGAGACCTTCTCGACGGGAGCTCGAATAGCTCTAATAGGCCAGGGGCCTCAGTTTTGGAACTTGGGGGCTAAATGCCCGATTTTGAAAATCTCATACAGTGGGCCCAAGGCCAGTTAGCACGAGCAGGAGCTCGTAAACGAACATGATATATGTGACATAAAACTTAATAAGTGAATTGTTTGGCCATGGTACCAAGATAGGACCGACATGCTCAGTCAACTAGCGGCAGTGCGACATGACAGGTCGACGGACTAGTCAAGACAAACAGCTGCGGGTTGAGTTGAGAGTCGGGGCCGTTGGACTAATGGCACCACAAATTACATGGCAATATAAGAAAACATTGTTTGTGCATGCACTGTGAGTACAGGATCATCAATACGCCAATGAGAGGTAGTGATGCGTCCTAAGGGCACTGGACGACCTGGTGGCTATAAGGGCAGTTTGTCGTTCCAGGTGTCTGTGCGAAATCTGGGGTAGCACCAAGTGCATGAGACCGGGGTGGGGATAGGATGAGGTCTCTGTCCTCATACAGACACGAAGAAGTGATTTCGGGATTGTGGGTCGGATGTCACGTACATCCACTCATTCCCAGGGCAGAAGTGGTTGTACTTCTATCTGGGTGGCAGGAAAAGTCGCTCCGAAGCCACTAGCGGGTTCAGTAGTGATACTGACTTGTGAACGTGTGTAACCTTCATGATGAAGGATGTGTGTTGGGTGATGACACACCGTGGTAACTAAGAAATAATGGAAAAACTCAAATTTTTAAATGAAGGGATTTTTGAAAACAAAGGAGTTTGGCACACTCCATATAAATATTTTTCTTAAAAGTCAAAAGCTTTTAAAAACCCATTCACTGAGTAGTCGTACTCACCCCCTCCCTTATATCCCTTTTAAGAAATCCTGGAAAGCCTCCCCTTAAAGACCATCAACTAAGATGCCTGTAAGATAGGTATGTAAAGTTTTAAATTTCATGCAGTTTTGATTATGCTATTCCTAGAAAAAGGAGCAGGTTAAAGGACGCCTTACTCTTTACGGTTTACAATAAGGGGAAACCTTTTAATAAACCGGGAGAGTGGCGAGTTGATCACGGGGATCCGACCAAACCGGGTCGGTGCGTGACATCCACAGTCCGCCTACAACTAAATTAGAGCTGAAAGGTAAGCCAATTTGGCTCCCCTCTGTAAATTTTGACCGATGCCCAAATTCTCACTCAATTCGACATCAATTGATGCAATTCTTGATCCTAGGAAGAACCTTAGGACAAGAGCTATCTATCCAGATTGAGCTCATTCAGGCATTTTGGGGAAATTTCAAATATTCGAGGGACTAAAGTGCAATTTCTTAAAATTGTGGGGCAATTAGGCATGATAAAGATGTTGGAGGTCTAATTGAGCAAATTTTGGAATTTTTGGGGCAAAACTTACCATTTTTGTAAAGTAGGGGAAAAATGGTAATTTTGGAAAAGTAGTGGACCAAAATGGAATTTTGGGAAACTTGAACCCCTTTTTGTTGTTTTAAATAAAATGAGGATCTTAGGTGAATTTTAGAGTTTTGGGGCTCAATTTGGGGGAAAACTGGCATTAGGGACTTAGAGTTAAAGAAAAAATAACTTTAGGGACCTAAATGTAAATAAATGAAAAGTTTGGTTTCTCATTCATTTGGGATGAATGAACGCTATTAGGCCAAGGTATAATTAACAATAATGTTCATATCGTGTAGGAACACAAAGTACCAGGAACGCCAGCAAAGACAAGTTCGCATGAAGGCAACAAGCTGTCCAATAGGAAATCCATTGCACTATCGGATGAGTGGAGTATTTAATATCATACTAGGTTGTGATGATAAGCACATCGGAAATAAAAACCCACTCCTAAGTGGTATTTTAACCATCACACCTAAGGGTAGTGATGTGGAAATCACGCGGAAAAACTACTTACCGGTTGTGTCACGCCCTGACCCGGTTTGGTCGGGTCCCTGTGATGAACCTGCCACTCTCTCCGTTTATTATGGGTTTCCCCTTGTTTATAAACCATGAAGTGTAAGGAATCCTCTAAACCTGCATCTTTCCTGGAATAACATAAATCAAAACTGCATAAAATTTTAAATTGATCATACCTATCTCACAAGCGTATTAGTTTATGGTCCTTTGGGTAGTCTTTCCGGGATTTCCTAAAAGGGATATAAGGAAGGGGGTGAGTACAATGACTCAATGAAAGGGTTTTCATAATTAAAGTTTTAGGAAAAATGTTTGATTTGAGTGTGTCAGTCTCCTTATTTTCTTTTAAAAACCTTTAATTTCAAATCTCGGTTTTCATCACCATTTCTTATTAACCATGGTGTATCATCACCATACACACATCCTTCATCATGAAGGTAAAACACACAATCGCGGGCCAGTACGTCCACTGAGCCCACTTGTGATGTCAGAGTGACTTTACCGGCCAAATAGATAAAAGCACGTCCACTGAACCCACTTGTGATGTCAGAGCGACTTTACCGGCCACATAGATAAAAGCATGTCCAATTCTACCCTGAGAATGAGTGGATGTTTGCGACATCCGACCCTCAATCCCGTAATAATTCTCCTTGTCCGTATGAGGACAGATACCTCATCCCGACCCCACCCCGATCTCATGCACTTGATGCTACAATGAGCTTCGCAAGGCTTCTGGTACGACTCTTGAAGGTCCCGTAAACACAGTGCATGCACAATCAACATATTTCACATGATTCCATATAATTTGTGGTGCCACTGGTCCAACGGCCCCGACCCTTAATCTCAACCAGTAGTTGTTTGTCTTAACTAGTTCGAAGAACTGTCATGTCACACTGCCACTAGTTGGTTGAGTATGTCACCCCTGTCTTGGTACCATGGCCAAACAATTCAACTACTTTAGTTTTCATGGCATATAAATCATGTTTGATTACGAGCACCTGCTCGTGCCAATCGGCCTAGGGCCCACTGTTTGAGATTTTCAAAATTGGGCATAATAGCCCCCAAGTTCCAAAACCGAGGCGTCCGGCCTAACAGAGCTACTCGAGCTCTTGTCAAGAAGGTATCCCAAATTATTTAAGTAGTGGCACATAGTTAGGAGAGAACACTTCCAATAAAATATATTTTCAACTGTCCATCATACCAACTAAGTATGAGGACATCTCCGCTCATAACCGATGAACAGATTTTCCACTTCCTTCAAGGAAGTTTCATTAAACCAATCGAGTATCATCTACTTACAATTGAAAAGTAGTTTTTTCACGTGATTTTCACATCACTTCTCTCAGGTGTGATGATTAAAACACCACTTAGCAGTGGGTTTTCATTATTAAGGTGCTTATCATCCCAATCGGGTATGATATAAAGATCTCACTCACTGGTTAATGAAGTGAATTCCTCTCGACCGCTTCTTTGTATTCACGCGAGCTTGTCCTTGCTAGCGTTCCCGGTACTTCGTGTTCCTACATGATATGAACATCCTTGTTCATTATCATTTGGCCTAATAACCTTCATTCATTCTAAAGGAATGAGAAAACCACACTTTCCATTTATTTGCAATTAGATCCCTAAAGTTATTTTTCTTTAACTTTAAGTCCCTAATGCCGGTTTTTCCTCAAATTGAGTCCCTAAACTTTTAAAATTCACCTTGGTACCACAATTTATTCAATTTCACAAACAGAGGTTCAATTTCCCAAGTTTTCTATTTGGTCCCCCAACTTTTCCAAAATTACCATTTTGCCCTTACTTTACAAAAATGTTAAGTTTTGCACCAAAAATTCAAAAAATTGCCCAATTGATCCTCCAACATCTTTATCATGCCCAATCGGTCCTCAAATTTTTGAAATTGCACTTTAGTCCCTCTAATTTTTGAAATTTCCAAATTTCCCCCAATTTCAACCTTCTTCTAACTCTGCCAAATTTGATTTCATCAAATTGACTAATCAAATGAGTTTAATTGGTGAAATTGAAGTTACATTGGAGTTCCTACACCTTCATATGATTCAATTGCACTTTGAATCGCACGATTTGGTGTCGGAATGAGCTCAAACGGAGCTTCGCCAGAAAATTGGACTTAAAGAGAGAAAGCTTCGAAAGCTTACTGTCAGGGGTGCGGCGGTCCGAGCCTTTGATTCGGGCAGATAGCTGTCATCTTGAGGTTCATCCTAGGATCAAGAATTGTATCAATTGATGCCAAATTGAGTGAGAATTTTATCATCGAAGTTTTGATGGTTCTCTCTCTAGCATCGATCGAAATTTATAGAGGTGAGCTAAATTGGCTTACCTTTCAGCTCTAATTCAGCTGTAGGAGGGTTGTGGAGGTGTTGGGAGAGCTTGGTTTGGCATGAGAAGGGCTCGAATTAGCCGATTTCAGCTGGTTGTTTCATTGTACGATCATGCCAGAGCTGTTTCATTGTTCGATCATGTCGGCGCTTCTCCGGTGACCCTTAGAGAAAGTGGAGACTACAAGCGTGTAGCTGACTTCTCCTAGAATCCATAGGACCCGACCTCACCTTGTTTGGTTCAAAAAAGTGCACAAATTGGAGCTCTGGTTCGAGTTTCGCCTAAAATTGGAGCAATTGAGAGAGAATGAAGTTTTAAGGTGTGGAGAGGATGAATGAGGAGGGGCTCTTTATATAGGAAGCTCAGGGACTTCTTGGTCGTTCGATTAGTGCCTTAATGGCCAGAGACTTTTCAGCTTCTCCAGTGCTGCGTAATTTTTTAGCGAGTGAACAGTGCTGTCATCTAAAGGAAGAAGACGACACTGTTCTAAACCGGACCGAACCGATCTTAACCGGGTTCAAAGCTTAAACTGGTTGGATCACCCTCAATTCGACTGAATTTTTCAAATCTAAAATTTCTAAATTCATCTAAATTCATTTTCTATCCAATGGTGGCCTCAAATCTCAAATTTGAATTTTTTAAGCCATCTAGAAAAATGAATTTCGCATCCGGTTCAATAGTGGTTCAAACCAGTCCAAACTGGTTCAATCTAGTTCAATCCAGTTCACCTGAACCGGTTTGGTTTTCATCTTCAATCCATCCTAGAGTCCTTTTTCATGAATTTTATTACTTTTTAGGTCACACAGGATCCATAAATTTTTCGGTTTACCCTTTCTCTATCGGTTCCAGTTCTTAAACCGGATCAGTTCATAAACCGGTACAATCCTATTGGATATGGTACATCTGAACCGGTCTAGTTTTTCTCTTCCAATTTGTTCTAAGGTTCCTTTCTAAGGTTTTATGAATCCTTTGGGTCACTTGGGAGTTGAAATTTCCCAAATTGCTCGTTCTCTAATGATCAGTTTGTGAACCGGTTCAGTTTTCTCACTCTGTAAGACCGGTTCTTTTTCCCGATTTTCTTAACTTAAAAGAGCAGGTTTTATAACTCTCCCCTCCTTTTAGGACTTTTGTCCCCAAAACTAAATCCGCATTTTTCACCCCGGGTTAAACTTCTCTTAATGTCAACTTATTCATATTGATACTTTGGTCATTCCTTCATTCAGTCCACCTTAAATCACATGCTTAAGGAATTTCTTTTCTTTTATATGGTTTACTCCTTCCATGGGGTTTTATCATAACTAGTATATCTTGCCTGTGAATCCAAATGGCATATCCCAAGGTTCACATCCCTCTTTGCTTAGGGCAAAATTCTTCATTTTGAGGTTTTTACTCAAGATTTCAGGATTAGGAGTTCCAAGATGCTCAATCATTCCTTTGTCTAGTTATTCTCTTCATCGTTGAAACCCTTAGCTTTGCATTCATTCAAGCATTATGTATGGGTTTCAGTATTATTATCCCTTCATCCTAATTTGACCCTTCATTCATCCATCATTGATTACAACTTTAGTCCAAACTATGTTTGACCTCATCATGCTCCTTAACTATTAATTCCTTACTTGTGTCGCATTTTTCCTCGGGACTGTTGTTCTTACATGTCTCCTACAACATGACATATTCCAAAATTTATCTCTGTCCATTAGATTCCTATAACACTTCTTTTAGGGTTGTTTGCAACTTATAACCTTTCAGGGATCGCATAACTTCATCCCTCCTTTTGTTTAGTAGTATTCCTTTACTACCATTACCGTTATCCAATCAACTTACATCACCATTTTCTATCCATTTTTAGGAAAAGAGAAAATGACTAGGAATAACACTGAGCCTTACCCTCTATTAGGTATGCTTAATTTCTCTTAAGCTTACATTTTATTTTATATATGTCTTTCCAGGGAACAAGGAAAAAAATATGCATGGCTCATCTCCAGTAAAAGAAGGGGAAACTCCTCTTGAACCAGGAGACAAGCGAGTTGTTCACGAAGAACCAACCAAATCGGATTGGGGCGTGACAACTAGAGTGGTATCAGAGCCTATTTCCCTTGAAACATTATCAATATTATACACTGACATTAACCCAACTCTAAACTATCATGTAGAAAGAAGAGTTCCTTGAAATTTTGCGGTGAAATCCAATCCTCCACCCATAACCTTAAAAAAGACATCCAACCCAATGGAAGAAACTGTACAAAGGTATCTAAAAGGCGAGAAAAGGGTGCCCAAGGACATGGTAGAAGACTATCGGAAATTAGTATGAGCCTTATTGGAACCAAAAGGCATCATATACCCTCCTCCCAGACAAGAGGAACCAGCATCACCTCCTAGAAGCCCAACACCTGCTCCTTCAATCCCACAACAACCAGAAGAGAATCCCACCAAGAAAGAGGCCTGGGATAACTAGTGGGATGTGTATGCCACCTTCATGAAGGTCCACCAAGTACCTCCACCACTCAACTTGGCTTCAATCCCTTACAATGGGTGAAATGAACTTATGAGTGTGAGGTGTAAGTACTAAGGTGGTATGGATTGGGGGCCATACATGAAATTCGTCCTATTAGGAAGCACAAATGGACCCCAATCAGTTCCTCAGAGCCTTCTGATCAAAAGTCTCATAATAATTCTAGGGTTAACTCTAGTCCTATGAACCCAAGGGATTAAGGAGTAGAGAATTATGTAATAAGCCAAATTATGGCAAGAAAATATTTGTTGATTAAATAAAAGTAAAAGTTTGATTAAAACTTTTGAGTTCTTTGAGTATGTAAAAGATAGAAATTTACCCAAGGAATAAAGGATGGGTTATTTATAGTTAAACTCAACCCTTAAGACTCACCCTTGGAAATACGATAAGGAATAATTCATCTAAAGGAGATAGTAAGAAAAGGAAAAAACAGAAATTGGGGAAGCAACCCTCCAAGAGTACAGATGTTAGATAATCCAAGGAGTTAAAACTAAGCTCTGAGAAGAAAGGATAAAGAAAAATAGGGAGAAGTAGAGCATCCCAATGAGAACCACAAGAATAGAAGCTGATCAAGAAGAAAGTAATAAGTATAGAAGCCACCAAGGAAAGCTGGAGAGAAAGTAAAGTAACAGGAAGATCCAGGTGTAACTAAGATATAGTTCCTTAGGAACTCCAAAAGATAAGGAGATATGTGGAAGGAAAAGATATGAATCAAAAGAGGAAGGGAAACATGAGTAGATAAGTCATACAAGACCCTTAAGTCAAAAGAAGATTTAAGGGAATAAATTCCTAAAGAGCGGTAAGATGATTAAACAAAAAGGGAATCCCATAATGGAAAATACAAGAAGGAGGATAAAAATAGGAAGTTGGGGTGAGGGAGAAGGAAGCTTCAGGTAAAGACAAACAATCTAGGGAAGGATGCAAACCAGAAAAGAAATACGATCCTCAATAAGGAGTACAAATGACTAAGTGAAAATATTGGGAGGTTGAGTGTGATCTACTACAAGAAGATCTGGAAACTCAAAATGGAAACTTTAGGAGAATCTGATACAAGAAAATAACTTAAATGGACCAAATCATTCAGGGTAGTAGACGAAGTCTAATAAGAGATAGGGGTAGTAAAAGAATACACCCTAACCAAGACAAAAGGGAAATACCAAGGATACGAAGGTACGAAAGGTTTGGACACAATGAGGATTAGAGGTCCACCTCAATGGAACCAATGGAATAAGAAAGAGAATAAACTCCTTAAGAACAAAATGCTGGAAAAGAAAGGATCATGTACAAGGAGAAGGAAATCGTCAAGAATCAAGGGATAAGATAAACCCAAGTAATGTATAGGTAGGAAGATGCCATACGAGTAAGGAAATGAACTAAACTCAGAATGAATAATAGTTGGAGTAACATTGATGAGAGCAAGTATGGATTTAGAAAGAGAAGAAATCTTAAGGGGGAAGGACACCAGTGGGAATGAAGAATAAAGTAAAATATCAAATTTTAATATGTCATTAAGTATCAAGAAATTCAAGGATTTGAAGGTGGAATGAC
The DNA here is from genome assembly GCA_030064425.1 of Trapa bicornis. Taxonomy (NCBI): domain Eukaryota; kingdom Viridiplantae; phylum Streptophyta; class Magnoliopsida; order Myrtales; family Lythraceae; genus Trapa; species Trapa bicornis. Next base: position 17,376,953 of record CM057758.1, on the reverse strand, counting down.
CGAATAAAGAAATTTGAAAAAAGACTAGAAGTATGGAAACCAATACTATTATAGGGACGTAAAGTTAAGACATCACGAATAATACCATGCGGTAAGGGGGCATGTAATCCAACTGCCTTAGAGAAATATGACTTAGGCAAGGAATGGTCTATGAGTAAGGCATAACGAAGTCAAGCATATAGTTGATAACCAAATAATGAGGAAGGAATCCATGTAGGATGAAAAAAAATGATAGAATCTCTGGAAGAAAATGACCGGAATTATCATAAGTTTGGGATGTGAAATGGTGCCTTGGGAAAGAAGGATGTAATGAAAGGAAATTATCATAGATTTTCAAGGAAAATACTTTAGGCTAAGGTAAGTTCCATGGAATTAGGAAAGTATGAGAATTTGATGAGAATCTTAGATATGTGATGAAAGGAATGGACGAACATACTAGAGAAGGTTGTAGGATGGTAAAATAGAAAATTTTATTATAATAAGAAGTTTAACCGACACATGAACAATGTGAAATAAGTTTTGGGGACAAAACTCCTAAAAAGATGGAAGAGTTGTAAACCCTCCTCTTTGGAGATAAGGAAAATCGGGAAAGAACCGATCAAACCGAGTGAGAAAACCGAACCGGTTCCCAAACCCGTTTATTGGGGAATAGGAAAATTGGAGAAACTTCAATTCCCTTGTGACCCAAAGAGATTTATAAACCTTGGGAAAGAATCTTAGAACAAAGTGGGAGAAAAAAACTAGATCGATTTGGGTGAACCGGACCCAAACTAGATTGAATTGGTTTAAGAACCGAGGTGGTTTATGAATTGGAACCGATAGAGAGAGGGTAAACCGGGAACTTTTTGGACCCTAAGTGACCTAAGGAATCATAAAAGTCATGAAAAAGGACCTTTGGGTGAATTGGAGATGAAAACCAAAAAAGTTCAGGTGAACCGGTTTGAACCACTATTGAACTGGATGCTAAATTCATTTTTCTACATAGTTTAAAAAATTCATTTGAGGCCACCATTGGATTGAAAATGAATTTAGATGAATTTATTTTTAGATTCAAAAAATTCGATCGAATTGGGGGTGAACCGGACAGTTTAAGCTTTGAACCTGGTTTGGACCGGTCCGGTCCGATTTGGAAGAGTGTCATCTTCTTTCCTTCAGATGACAGCACTGTTCACTCGCTAGAAAATAGAAGAAGCGCCGTCAAAGAAGAAACATTTCCGTTCAGTACGTTTCAGGCCATCAATGTCTATCATAAATGTGCAAAATAGATGGTTGACGAGTCCACAAGCTCCCTATATAAAGAACCTCTCTCCAATCATCCTCGCCACAGATGAAAAGCTCACTCTCTCTCATCTACCTAGTTTTCTGGTGAAGCTCGAACCAGAACTTTGATATAGGGCCATTTCTAAGCCAAAGAAGGTGAGGTCAAGTTCCTTCGAACCGAGGAGAAGTCAACTACATGGTGGTGAGGTCCATTCGCTTTGAGAGTCGCCGGAAAAGTGCCGGCATGATCGAAGAGTGAAGTAGCTCCAGCGGACTGAAGCTGCCTTGTTTCGACCGAGCTGAAATCATCCAATTCGAGCCCTCCTCAAGGCAAACCAAGCTCTCCCAACACTTCCTTAGCCCTCCCATGACTGAAATAGGACTGAAAGGTAAGCCAATTCTGCTCTCCTCTACAATTTCCGACCGGTGCTAGAGAGAGCCGGCAGAATTTCAATGACAAAATTCTAATCCAATTTGACATCAATTGATGCCATTCTTGATCCTAGGAGGAACCTCAAGACACAAGCTACCTACCTAGATAGAAAGCTCGGACCACCGTGCCCTCTCTAGTGAGCAAATGAAGCTTTCTCTTTCTACAGTCTGTTTTCCGGTGAAGCTCCATCTGAGCTTGTTCCGACATTAAAACTTAGGATTCAAAGTGTTATGGAATCATATGAAGATGTAGAAACTCAATTTCAACAATTAGAAGTGTTTGATTGGTCAATTTGATGAAATCAAATTTGGTTGTGTTAGGGAGTTGAAATTAGGGGAAATTTTAGGGAAATTGGGGATTTTCAAAAATTTGAAGAACCAAAATGCAATTTCATAAAATTGAGGGTCAATTGGGCATGATAATAATATTGTAAAGGAAGGGCAAAATGGTAATTTTGGAAATTTGGGGGCCAAATTGGGAATTTGGGAAACTTGAACCCCTTTTTATGAAATTGAGGTACCAAGAAGTATTTTAAAAGTTTTGAGCCTCAATTTGGGGAAAATCGGCAATTGGGGCCTAAAGTAAAAGGAAAAATAACTTTAGGGACCAATTTACAAATATTAGAAAAGTTATGAATTTAGTCAATTATACCGAATGAGGTGATTAAGCCAAAATATAATGAACAACAATGTTCATTTCATGTAGTAATACAAGACATCGGGAATGCCAGCTGGAGTTAAGCTCGCTATGGATGGATACTAACACGAAAAAAATATGACCGATTCACTGCACAATCAGGTGAGTGGGATTTATATGTCATACCCGGTTAGGATGATAAGTATCTCGAAAATGAAAACCCACTACTTAGTGGTATTTTAAACATCACAATTTAGAGGAGTGATATGCAAATGACATCAAAGTAGATCATACCCGGTTGGTATGATGAAAGTTACTCGGAGGAAGTGGAAAACCCATTCATCAGTTATGAGTGGAGATATCCTCATACTCGATTGGTATTATGCCATATTTTGAAAATCTCGAACAGTGGGCCCTAAGCCGGTTGGCACGAGCAGGAGCTCATAAACAAACGTGATTTATATGCCATGAAAACTTAAGTAATTAAATTGTTTGGCCATGGTACCAAGACAGGACCGACATACTCAGTCAACTAGTGGCAATGCGACATGATAGGTCTCCGGACTAGTCAAGACAAACAGCTGCAAGTTGAGTTGAGGGTCGGGGCCATTGGACCAGCAGCACCACAGATTATATGGCATCATGTGAAAAATGTTGATTGTGCATGCATTGTGTTTATGGGACCTTCAAGATGCCTAAGAGGGGTAGTGATGTGTCCTAGCGCCCTGGACGACCTGGTGGATATAAGGGCAATTAGTCGTACCAGAAGCCTTGTGAAGCTCGACGTAGCTTCAAGCACATGAGACCCGGGTGGGGTTGAGGTGAGGTCTCTATCCTCATACAGACACGAAGAATTGTTATGGGATTGAGGATCGGATGTCACACCCCAACCTGATTTTGTTGGATCCCCGTGAACAACCCACCACTCTCCCGGTTCAAGAGGAGTTTCCCCCTTCTTTCACTCCAGATGAGCCAAGCGTATTTTTGACCTTGTTCCCTGTAAAGACATATATCAAATAAAATGCAAGCTTAAAAGAAATTAAGCATACCTGACATAAGGTAAGGCTCGGTGTTATTTCTAGTCATTTTCTCTTTTCCTGAAAAGTGATAGAAAATAGGGGTGACTTTCTATAACTTAGTGAATGGGTGTTTTTTATTTTTTTTTATTTTTTAAAAAAATAATGGAGAAAATTTTATTTTCAAGCTTGGAGTGTGCCAGACTCCTTAATTTTCTTTACTTTAAAAATTTTGGATTTCAAGAACATCCTTCATCATGAAGGTCAATCACACAGTCGCAGGACAGTACGTCCACTAAACCTACTTGTGGCGTCGGAGTGACTTTTCCGACTAGCTAAATAGAAGTACGTCCACTTCTACCCTAAAAATGAGTGGAAGTTCCCCACATCCAACCCTCAATCTCGTAACAATTGTCCGTGTCCATATGAGCATAGAGACCTCATCCCGTCCCCACCCCGGTCTCATGCGCTTGAAGCTACTACGAGCTTCACAAGGTCACTTGGCCTGACAGACTACCCTTATACCCACCAGGTCATCTAGGGCCCTAGGAAACATCACTACCCCTCTAGGGCATCTTGAAGGTCCCATCAACACAGTGCATGCACAATCAGTATTTACACATCATGCCATAAATCTATGGTGCCACAGGTCCAACGACCCTGACCCTCAACTCAACCTGCAACTGTTTGTCTTGAATGGTCTGTCGACATGTCATGTCGCACTGCCACTAGTGTCGGTTATGTCTTGGTACCATAGCCAAACAATTCGTTTATTTAAAGTTTTATGGCATATAAGTCATATTTGTTTACGAGCTCCTGCTCGTGCTAACTGGCATATGGCCCACTATTCGAGATTTTCAAAACCGGGCATATTAGACCCCAAGTTCCAAAACTAAGGCCTCCAGCCTCATAGAGCTATTCGAGCTCCCGTCAAGAAGGTCTCCCAAATTGTTTAAGTAGTGACACACAGTTAGGGGAGAACACTTCTAACAAAATTTATTTTCAACTATCCATCATACCAACAGAGTATGAGAGCATGTCCGCTCATAACCAATAAATGTGTTTTCCACTTCCTTCAAGAAAGTTTCGTCATACCAACTGGGTATGATCTACTTATAACCGATAAATAGTTTTACTGTGTGATTTTCACATCACTCCTCTCAGGTGTGATGTTTAAAACACCACTTAGTAGTGGCTTTTCATTATCGAGATGCTTATCATCCCAACCAAGTATGATATAAAAATCTCACTCACACGTTAATGCAGTGAATTCCTCTCAACCGGTTTTTTATATTCACGCGAGCTTGTCCTTGCTAGCGGTCCTAGTACTTTGTGTTCCTACATGATATGAACATCCTTTTTCATTATCCTTCAGCCTAATAGCGTTAATTCATTCTAAATGAATGAGAAAACCACACTTTTCATTTATTTGCAATTAGGTCCATAAAGTTATTTTTTGTTTAACTTTAAGTCCCTTATGCCGATTTTTCCTCAAATTGAGTCCTAAAACTTTTTAAATTCGCCTTGGGACCTCAATTTATTCAATTTCACAAAAAGGGGTTCAATTTCCCAAATTTCCTATTTGGTCCCCCAATTTTTCCAAAATTACCATTTTGCCCCTACTTTACAAAAAATGGTAAGTTTTGCCCCAAAATTGCACAATTGATCCTCCAACATCTTTATCATGCCCAATTGTTCCTCAACTTAATGAAATTGCACTTTAGTCCCTCTAATTTTTGAAATTCCTAAAATTTCCCCAATTTTCCCCCAATTTCAACCTTCTAACTCTGTCGAATTTGATTTTATCAAATTGACTCATCAAATGAGTTTAATTGTTGAAATTGAACTTACATTAGAGTTCCTACACCTTTATGGGATTCAATTGCACTTTGAATCGCATGATTTGATGCTGTATTGAGCTCAAACTGAGCTCCACTGAAAAACTGGACTTAGAGAGAGAAAGCTTCCAAAGCTTATCATCGAGGACGCAACAGTCCGAGCTTTCAATCTGGGTAGATAGCTCTCATCTTGAGGTTCATCCTAGAATCAAGAATTGCATCAATTTATGCCAAATTGAGGGAGAATTTTATCATCGAAGTTTTATGGATTCTCTCTCTAGCACCGATCGGAATTTATAAAGTGGAGCCAAATTGGCTTACCTTTCAGTTCTAATTCAGTTATAGGAGGGCTGTGGAGGTGTTTGAAGAGTTTGGTTTGGCCTAAGAAGGGCTCAAATTAGCTAATTTTAGCTCAGTCAAAATAGGGTAGTTTCGGTCCGCCGGAGCTGCTTCACTGTTCGATCACGTCGGTGCTTCTCTGGTGACCCTCGGAGAAAATGGACACTACAGGTGTGTATCTAACTTCTCTCAAATCCATAAGTAAGCATTCGAAGCTTTCTCTCTCTCCATTCAGTTTTCTGGCAAAACTCCATTTGAGCTCGTTCCGGTATCAAATCGTGCGATTCAAAGTGCAATTGAATCGTATGAAGATGTAGGAACTCCAATTTAACTTCAATTTCAACAATTAAACTCATTTGATCAGACAATTTGATGAAATCAAATTCGGTTACGTTGGAAAGTTGAAATTAGGGGAAATTTTTGGGATTTTGAAAATTTGAGGGGCTAAAATGTAATTTCATAAAATTGAGGGGAAATTGTGCATGATAAAGATGTTGAAGGACCAATTGGGCAATATTTGGAATTTTTGGGTAAAACTTACCATTTTTGTCAACGAGGATAAAATGGTAATTTTGGAAAAATTAAGGACCAAATTAGGAATTTGGGAAAACTTGTACCCCTTTATGTAATTTTTAATAAATTGATGTTTCAACGTATAATTTTGAATTTTTGGGACTCAATTTGGGGGAAATCGATATTTGGGACCTAAAGTAAAAGAAAAAGAACATTAGGGACTAAAATGCAAATATTTGAAAAGTTGGAAAATTTTATTCATTCCTAATGAATGAAGGCTATCAAGCCAAGGGATAATGAACAAAAATGTTCATACTGTGTCGGAACACGAGGTATCAGGAACACTAGCAAGTACAAGCTCGCGAGGAGGCAAAGAGCTAAATAAGAGGAATTCACTACATGATCGGGTGAGTGTGATTTAATATCATACCCGTTTGGGATGATAAGCACCTCGGAAATGAAAACCCGCTATTAAGTGGTATTTTAACCATCACACCAGAGAGGAATGATGTGGAAATTACACGGAAAAACTACTTAATGGTTGTAAGTAGATCATATTCGGTTGGTATGATGAACTTCCTTGAATGAAGTAGAAAACACGCTTATCGGTTATAAACGAAGATGTCCTCATAAACGGTTGGTATGATGGATAGATGAAAAGTTTATTTTGTCGGATGTGCTATCCCCTGATTGTGTGCCACTGCTTAAAACTTTTGGGAGACCTTCTTGACAGGAGCTCGAATAGCTCAAATAAGCTAGAGGCCTCAGTTTTGGAACTTGGCTAATATGCCTGATTTTGAAAATCTCGTACAGTGGGCCCTAGGCCACTTGGCATGAGGAGGAGCTCATAAACAAACATGAGTTTAAGCCATGAAAACTTTAAATGACTAAATTGTTTGGCCATGGTACCAAGACAGGACTGACATACTCGATGGACTGGCAGCATTGCGACATGATAGGTCTACGGACCAATCAAGACAAACAACTACAGGTCAAGTTGAGGGCCGGGGCCGTTGGACCAGTGGCACCACATATTATATGGCATATGTGCAAAATTATTGATTTGTGCATGCACTGAGTTACATGACCTTCAAGATGCCCAAGAGGGGTACTGATGTGTCCTAAGGCTACTGGACGACATGGTGGAGATAAGGGTAGTTAGTCATGCCAGCAGTCTTGGAAGCTCGACGTAGCTTCATACGCATGAGACCGGGGTGTGGTCGGGATTAGGTCTCTATCCTCATACGAACATGGAGTTTTGTTACAGGATTGAGGGTTAGATGTCACGTACGTCCACTCATTCTTAGGGTAGAAGTCGACGTGCTTCTATCTAGGTGGCCGGTAAAGTCGCTCCGACGCCACAAGTGGGTACAATGGTCGTGCGATTCTAATCCAATTTCAATGACGAAATTCTAATCCAATTCCGCATCAATTGATGCGATTCTTGATTCTATGATGAACCTCAGAACAAGAGCTATCTGCCCAGATCGAAAGCTCGAACCGTTGTGCCTTCACCGGTGAGTAATCGAAGCTTTCTTTCTCTATAGTTCATTTTCCAGGGAAGCTCCATTTGAGCTCATTTCGGCGTTAAAACTTACGATTCACATTTCTAAAGAATTGTATGAACATGTAGAAACTCGATTTCAACTTCAATTTCAACAATTGGAAATGTTTGATGGGTCAATTTGATGAAATCAAATTCGGCTGTGTTAAGAAGTTGGAATTGAGGGAAAATTGGGGATTTTCGAAATTCAAAGGACCAAAATGAAATTTTATGAAATTGAGGGTCATTTGGGCATGAAAATAATGTTGGAGGACCAATTGAGGATTTTTGAAATTCTTGGGGAAAAATTTACCATTTTTGTAAAGGAAGGGCAAAATGGTAATTTTGGAAAAGTTGGGGGACCAAATTGGAAATTTGGGAAATTAAACCCCTTTTTGTGAAATGGAATAAATTGAGGTCCTATGATAAATTTTAGAAGTTTTGAGACTCAATTTGAGGAAAAACCGGCATTTAAGACTTAAACTTAAAGAGAAATAACTTTAGGGACCTAATTACAAATAAATGAAAGTTTGACTTTCTCATTCATTTGGAATGAATGAAGGCGATTAGGCCGAAGGTTAATGAACCAAGATGTTCATATCGTGTAGGAACGCCAGCAAGGACAATAACAAGCTCACGTGAATACCAAGAACTAGTCTAGTGGAATTCACAGCATTAACGGGTGAGTGGGTTTACTAACATCATACCCGATTGGGATGATGAGCACAACTTAAAGATAAAAACCACTTACCGGTTGTGGGTGGAAATTTTATATCATACCCGGTAAGGGATGAAAAGTACCTTGGTATAAAAACCCACTATTTAGTGGTATTTTAATTATCACCATTTAGAGAAAGTGATGTGAAAATTATGCAAAAAAACTAGTTACCGGTTGTAAGTAGATCATACCCGGTTGGTATGATAAGACTTTCTTGAAGGAAGTTGAAAACAGGTTCATCAGTTATGAACGGAGATGTCCTTATACCGGTCGGTATAATGGATAGTAAAAACCTATTTTGTCAGAAGTGTTCTCCCCTAACTGTGTGTCAATGCTTAAACTATTTGGGAGACCTTATTAATGGGAGCTCGAATAGCTCTTATAGGCCGGAGGCCTCGGTTTTAGAACGTGAGGGCTAGAATGCCCAGATTTTTGAAAATCTCATACAATGGGCCTAAGGGCAGTTGGCACGAGCAAGAGCTCGTAAATGAACATGATATATGTGCCATAAAATTTAATAAGTGAATCGTTTGGCCATGGTACTAAGATAGGACCGACATGCTCAGTCAACTAGCGGTAGTACGACATGACAAGTCAACGGACTAGTCAAGACAAACAACTGTAAGTTGAGTTGAGAGTCGGGGCCATTGGACTAGTGGCACCACATATTACATGGCTTGATAAGAAAACATTGTTTGTGCATGAACTATGAGTACGGGATCATCAAGACGCCCATGAGAGGTAGTGATGTGTCCTAAGGGACCTAGACGACCCAGTGAGTATAAGGGCAGATCGTCATTCCAGGTGTTTGTGCGAAATCTGGAGTAGCACCAAGCGCATGAGACCGGGGTGGGGACAGGATGAGGTCTCTGTCCTCATACGGACACGAAGAAGTAATTTTGGGATTGTGGGTCAGATGTCGCGTACATCCACTCATTCTTAGGGTAGAAGTGGTCGTACTTCTATTCGGGTGGCAAGAAAAGTCGCTCCAAAGCCACTAGCGGGTTCAGTAGTGATATTGACTTGCGAATGTGTGTAACCTTCATGATGAAAGATGTGTGTTGGGTGATGACACACCGGTAACTAAGAAATAATGGGAAAACCTAAATTTTTAAATGAAGGGATTTTTTAAAAGAAAGGAGTTTGGCACACCCCATATAATTATTTTTCTTAAGAGTTAAAAGTAAATCTTTAAAAACTCATTCACTGAGTAGTCGTACTCACCCCCTCCCTTATATCCCTTTCAGGAAATCCCGAAAAGCCTATCCTGAAAGACAATCAACTAAGATGCCTATAACACAAGTATGTAAAGTTTAAAATTTCATGTAGTTTTGATTATGCTATTCCAGGAAATGGTGCAGGTTTAAAGGACACCTTACTCTTTACGGATTATAATAAGGGGAAACCCTTTAATAAACCGGGAAAGTGGCGGGTTATTCATGGGGATCCGACCAAACTGGGTCGGGGTGTGTCATAAGTCCCCTTGAAACATTATCAATATTATGCCTTGACATTAATCAAATTTTGAACTATCATGTAGGAAGGAGAATTCCTAGGAAGTTCGTAATGAAATCCAGCCCTCCACCCATAACCCTGAAGAAAACACCCAATCGAAGGGAGGAAGCCATATAAAGATTCCTAAAAGGTGAGAAAAGAATACCCAAAGACATGGTGGAAGACTACCGAAAAATAGTAGGAGCCTTATTGGAACTAGAAGGCATCACATACCCTCCCCCAAGACAAGAGGAACCGGTATCTCCTCCTAGAAGCCCAACCCCTCATGTAGTTCCACAACAACTGGAGAGGAATCCAACCAAGAAGGAGGCCTGGGATAACTACTGGTATGCGTATGCCACCTTCATGAAAGTTCACCAAGTACCTCCTCCTACTCAACCTGGCTTCAATTTGTCCCAATGGATGAAGTGGACCTATGAGTGTGAGGTCATGGTACTAAGGCAGTATGGATTGGAGGCCATACATGAGATTCATCCTATAAGGGAATACGAGTGGATGCTAACTAGTTTTTCAGAACCTTCTGATCAAGAATCCCACAATCGCTATAGGGTTAACTCTCGACCTATGACCCCAAGGGATTAAAGGGTAGAAAATTCATGTAATAAGCCAAGTATGGCAAGAAAATATTTTCTTGAACGAATGAAAGTAAATTTTATTTTTTATAAAAATTCTAAGTTTCTTGATAAAATTCAAAGAAAAAAGAGTGTGATAATAAAGATTAAAGTAATAGGTAGGAAATCACTTAAGGAAGAAAAGATGAGTTATTTATAGTTAATCTCAACCCTTAAGACCTTCCTTAGAAGTACAATAAGGAAGAGTTCATCCAAAGGAGATCTTAACTAAAAAAAGTAATAAGAAGTTGGAACAAAGGGAAGTAAACATCAAAGAGTACAAACTTATGGAGAGTTCAAGGAGTTAAGAAAAGGCTCAATGAATAAGAGTAAGGAAAAACAAGAAGGAGTAGAATATTCCAAAGGGAACCAAAGGAATGGAAGCTGATCAGGGAGAAAGGAAGTAGGTTGTAGGAACACTAAGTATGTCAAGACCACTAGGGTAGGATAAGAAGAAAATCTTATAGCAAGAAAGCCCAGGTATAACACCTACTTGTAAAGAACTAAGACATAATTTCTTAGGAACTCCATAAAACAAGTATAAGTGAATGAACCATATAAGATCCTTAAGTATAAGTGAAGACAAAAAGGGGAACTTCTAAGGAACAGTAGGGAGATCGAACGTAAGAATACCAGAATGGGAGACATTAGAAGAAGGATGAGAATAAGAAGTTGAATCGTGAAAGGAGAAATCTCCAGATTAAGAAAATCAACCAAGGAAATGTCGCAGAGACTGGAACTGAAATAAGGACCTAAGTAAGATGTACAAATGGTTAAGTGAGTATTTGGGGAGGTTAAGTATGATCTACTTACAAGAAGACATTGAAACCCAAATAGGAATTTTAGACAAATCCGATTGAAGGAAATAACTCCTATTGACCAAATCGTCTGAAGGAGTAAACAAAGCTCTAATAAGAACTGAGTAGTAAGGAATACCCTAAACAAGGCAAAGAGAGTAATACCAAGGACATGAAGATACGAAAGATTTTGACACAAGAGGGATACGAGGTCCACCTCAAAGGAATAAACAAATGGTGAAGCAAGTGAGAATGAGGTAAGATAAACGAAAAGTACTCATAGGATCTCAATAGTAAAGTTAAGCTGGTGAAGATAACGATAAAGAAGGACATTCAAGATTTAATATTTGCAATGATAAAACTGGAAGGAAATTCCGAGAGATAAGAAGTGTAAAACTTACCAAGGAAGGGAATCTTGGAAAAACATCGGTGTACCAATTAGGAGGAAGTGGAACCAACAGAATTGGAAAGAAAATAAGCTCCTCAAAGACAAGCTACTGGAGATGAAAGGATCAAGTACAAAGGGAAAGTAATTGTGAAAATCCAAGGAATAAGTCAAACCCAAATAATGTGTAGGTAGAAAGACGACATCAAAAGATGTCATACGAGTAAGAAAGGAACTAACCGGAATAAAGGATTGTGAAATGATCACGATGTGAATAAGAATGGATTAAGAAAGAGAAGAGACCTTAAAAAGGAAGGACGCTAGTGGAAATGAAGGAATGAAGTAAGAAAGGATGAGTTTTAGTATGTTAGTAAGTTATTGGGAAGCTCAAGGACTTGAAAGTTGAATGACCGAATAAAAAAGTCTAAAAAAGATGAGTAAGGAAACCTATACGGTTATAGGGATGTGAAATCAAAGACAAGTTCCGAGGAATGTCATGCGGTAAGGGACAAGTAAGCCAATTGTCCCAGGGAAATATGACTTAGGTAAGGAAGAGTTTACGATTAAAGCATGATGAGGTCAAGCATTAAAATGTAGAATGAAGAAGTAATAACCAAAGAACGAGTAAAGGATCCATGCAGGATGAAAAGGTGATAATGCTAAAACCTATAGAAGAAAATAATCGGAACTCCTAGTCTTGAAATCTTAGTTTGGAATGGAGAAATGGTGCCTTGGGAAAAAAGGGATGTAAACTTAAGGATATGATTCTAAGTCTTCCAGGGAGATATGCTTATCTAAAGTAAACTCCATGGAATGAGAAAGGGATATGAATGAAATAAAAATCTTAGGTATGTGATGTAAGGGATAAATGGAAACAACCGGGAAGGTTGTAGATCGATAAACTACGAAAATTATATCAATAAAGGTTCATTCTAGTACAAAAAATGTGAAATAAGTTTTGGGGACAAAACTCCTAAAAGGAGTGGAGAATTGTAAACCCCGCTCTTTAGAATTAAGGAAAATTGGGAAAAAATCGGTCAAACCGAGTGCAAAAAACTGAACAGGTTCACAAACCCGATCATCAGAGAATAAGAAATTTAGGAAATTACAACTCCCGAATAGCCTAAAGGGTTCATAAAATCTTGGAAGAGGACCTTAGGACAATTTGGGAGAGAAAAATCAGACTAGTTCAGGTGAACCGGATCAGAGCCAAATTAAACCAGTTACTGAATGGAGTCGGTTTATAAACTGGAACCGGTAGAGCAAGGGCAAACCGAGAAATTTATTGATTTCACCTAATGATTCACAAAAGTCATGAACAAAGAATTTAGGATGAATTGGGGATGAAAATCAAACCGGTTCAGGTGAACTGGATTCGAACTGGATTAAACCAGTTTAAACTACTATTGAACCGAATGAAAATTTTATTTTTCTAGGTGGCTTAGAAAATTCAAATTAGAGAATTGAGGCCACCATTTGATAGAGAATGAATTTAGAAATTTTTTATTTTGAAAAACTCGATTGAATCAGGCCTGAACCGACCGGTTTAAGCTTTGAACCCGGTTCAGTTCGGATCGAAATAATGTCGTCTTCTTCCTTTAGATGATAGCACTGTTGGCTCGTCAAAAAATTGAGCCAGCACCGAAGAAGAGGAAGCATTTCTGTTCAGTACATTTCAAGCCATCAATGACTGTCATAAAGGTGCCAAACGGATGACCGACGAGAAACCAAGCTCCCTATATAAAGAGCCACTCTTCATTCAACCTCTCAACACCTGAAAACCTCACTCTCTCTCAGCTACTCAGTTTTCCTTCAAAGCTCGAACCAGAGCTCCGATATAGGTCTTTTTTAAGCCAAAGAAGGCATGGTCGGGTTCCTTACACTCGAGGAGAAATCAGCTACACAATGGTAGTCTCCAATTGCTCTAAGGGTCTACAAAGAAGCACCAATGTGATCGAACAGTAAAGCAGCTCCGATGGACCGAAGCTGCCCTATTTCTATCAAGCTAAAATCAGCCAATTCGAGCCCTACTCAGGCCAAACCAAAATCTCCCAACACCTCCTCAGCCCTCCTAAGGCTGAATTAGAATGGAAAGGTAAGCCAATTTGGCTTCCCTCTGTAAATTCCAATCGGTGCTAGAGAGAGAACCAGCAAATTTTTAATAACTAAATTCTCATTCAATTCAGCATCAATTGATGCAATTCTTGATCATATGAAGAACCTCAGGATGAGAACTATCTGCCTAGATCGAAAGCTCAGACCACTGCGCTCCCGACGCTAAGCATTCGAAGCTCTCTCTTTACGTTCAGTTTTTCGGTGAAGCTTCATTTGAGCTCATTCCGACATCAAATCGTGCGATTCAAAGTGTAATTGAATCGTATGAAGATATAGGAACTCCAATTTAACTTCAATTTCAACAATTAAACTCATTTGATTAGTCAATTTGATTAAATTAAATTTGACTGTGTTGGAAAGTTAAAGTTGGGCAAAAAATTGAGGATTTCAAAATTTTGAGGGACTAAAATGAAATTTCATAAAATTGAGGGCCAATTGGGCATGATAAAGATGTTGGAGGACCAATTGGGCATTTTTTAGAATTTTTGGGGTAAAACTTACCATTTTTGTAAAGGAGGGGCAAAATGGTAATTTTGGAAACATTGAGGACCAAATTGGAATTTTGGTAAAACTGGAACCCCTTTATGTAAGTTTGAATAAATTGATGTCTCAAAGTATAATTTTGAATTTTCGGGACTTAATTTGGGGGAAAATCAGCATTTGGAACCAAAAGTATAAAAAAAAAAAAAGAACTTTAGACACCAAATTGTAAATATTTAAAAAGTTGAAAAATTTTATTTATTCATAATGAATGAAGGCTACCAAGCCAAGGGGTAATGAACAAATATGTTCATACCGTGTAGGAACACGTGGTATCAGGAACACCAGTAAATACAAGCTCACGTGGAGGCAAATAGCCAAATTAGAGGAATTCACTGCATAATCGGGTGAGTGAGATTTAATATCATACCCGGTTGGGATTATAAGCACCTCGGAAATGAAAACCTACTATTAAGTGGTATTTTAACCATCACACTTGAGTGGAGTGATGTGGAAATTACGCGAAAAAACTACTTACCAGTTGTAAGTAGATCATACCCAGTTGGTATGATGAACTACTTGGAAGGAAGTAGAAAACTCGCTTATCGGTTATAAGCGGAGATGTCCTCACACTGTGTTAGTATGATGGATAGATTCAAAGGTTATTTTGTCGAAAATGCTCTCCCCTGACTATGTGCCACTGCTTAAAACTTTTGGGAGATCTTATTGATGGGAGCTTGAATAGCTCAAATAGGCCGGAGGCCTCAGTTTTGGAACTTGTGGGCTAATATGCCTGATTTTGAAAATCTCGTACAGTGGGCCCTAGGCTAGTTGGCACAAGAAGGAGCTCGTAAACAAATATGAGTTTAAGCCATGAAAATTTTAAATGAATAAATTATTTAGTCATGGTACCAAGACATTACTGATATACTCGATAGACTAGCGGTAGTGCGATATGACATGTCTACGAACTAGTTAGACAAACAATTGTAGGTCGAGTTGAGGGTCGGGGCCGTTGGACTAGTGGCACCACATATTATATGGCTTATGTGCAAAATTATTGATTTGTGCATGCACTGAGTTACGAGATCTTCAAGATGCCCAAGAGGGGTAGTGATGTGTCCTAGGGCTACTTGATGACATGGTGGAGATAAGGGCAGTTAGTCGTGTCAGCAGTCTTGGAAGCTTGACATAGCTTCATGCGCATGAGATCGGGGTGGGGTTGGGATGAGGTCTCTGTCCTCATACGGACACAGAGTTTTGTTACAGGATTGAGGGTCAGATGTCACATACATCCACTCATTCTCAAGGTAGAAGTGGACATGATTCTATCTAGGTGGCTGGTAAAGTCGCTCCGACACCACAAGTGGGTACAGTGGATGTGTTGGCATGTGAATGTGGTTGATAAACACACCGGTATTGATTGAGGATTGAGAAATGGCTATAAAAACTGGGATTTCAAGAATGAGATATTTTAAAGAAATTAAGGAGTCTGGCACACTCCAATTTAAAAATTTTTTAAACTTTACTTTTTTTGAATATACACTGAGTTGTAGAAACTCACCCACCCTTTTTATCCCTTTTTAGAAACTAGAAAAATAACTAAGGATAATACCAAGCGTTACCCTCTGTCAAGTATGCTTAATCTCTCTTAAGCTTACCTTTTATTTGATATATGTTATTTCATGGAACAAGGTTGAAATTACACCTGGCTCCTCTTGAGTTAAAGAAGGGGGAAACCCCTCTTGAACCAAGACAGCGACGGGTTGTTCACAGGGATCTGACCAAATCGGGTCGAGGCGTGGCAAGGAGCTCATAAACAAACATGAGTTTAAGCCATGAAAACTTTAAATGAATGATTTGTTTGGCCATGGTACCAAGATAGGACTGACATACTTGATGGACTGGCAACAGTGTGACATAATAGGTCGACAGACCAGTCGAGACAAACAACTGTAGGTCGAGTTGAGGGTTGGGGCCGTTGGACTAGTGGCACCACATATTAAATGGCTTATGTGAAAAATTATTGTTTTGTGCATGCACTGAGATATGAGACCTTCAAGATGCCCAAGAGGGGTAGTGATGCGTCCTAGGAGCTACTGGACAACATAGTGGAGATAAGGGCAGATTGTTGTACCAGTACTTAGAGAAACTCGATATAGCTTCATGCGCATGAGACTAGGGTGGGGTCGAGATGAGGTCTCTGTCCTCATATGGACACGGAGTTTCCTTTACGGGATTGAAGGTCAGATGTCACATACATCCACTCATTCTTAGTGTAGAAGTGGACGTGCTTCTATCTAGGTGGTCGGTAAAGTCGCTCCGACATCGCAAGTGGGTGGAGTGGACGTGTTGCCCTGCGAATGTGTATTCCCTTCATAATGAAGGGCGTGTGTTGGTTGATAAACACACTGATTATGATTGAGGATTGAGTAATGGCTATGAAAAATAAGATTTTAAGGATGAATTATTTTAAAAAGAAAATAAGGAGTCTAGCACACTCCGATTCAAATACTTTTCTTAAAAATCAAACTTTAAAAACCCATTCACTGAGTTGTTGAACTCACCCATTCCCTTATATCCCTTTTCTTGTAACTAAGGAAAACCTACCCAAAGACCTCCTATTAGTCAGACCTACAAGACAGGTATGTAAGTTAAAATTTTTATACAATTTTGATTTATTTTATTCTAGTAATGATTCAAGTTTAAAGGACGCCAGTCTCCGTTCAGCTCGAGGATCATCGGAGAAGTATCGATGAGCTCGCACAGTACCATCACCTCTTATCAGTCTACAACCCGAGCTGTACAAGCTCATTTTGAGCTACCCTCAGCCCAATTCTAGCCAAACCGAGCTCCATAGACCACCCATAGAAGTGCCCCAATCTTTCTTTAGCTATATTGGTAAGTCTACTCTACTGTAATATAAGGGTTTTAATGTGATTTTTGGAGAGTAAGAACTACTTATTATTTGGATAAGATTTGGAGGAATTTTACTATCTCAATAATATCGAGTAAATATTAGTATAAAAGGGTTTACTGATGCACGAATTAAATAAATTCTACATTAGGGCAAAACTATAAAACTATAAGTGTGCAAAATTATGAATTAATATAAGATATATCAATATATATCAACTCTAAATAGTTTTTTGATATTATAATAATTTTTATAGAAATATATACACTTACCTAACGTTTTTCATGCAAGTAAAACATGAAGGTTTGTAACCTTAAAGACAAATAAATCTCAAATATGGGAGAATGTAAATTCTGAATTTGTGTATAATTATATCGATTTAGTTAATAATTTATAAGTTTTAAAAACTTTGGTGTGAATATTTTGGAACTATTTTTAATAAATACATAAAAAAGCTAATAAAAAGATTTTTATAAAAGGATGAGAGATGTTGATGAATTGCTTTGGAAAGCGACCAAAACCTCATATATAATAAAATAGACGGGGTAAACTCGATGGTTTAAAAAGAAAAAAATGTTTATAATATTTTTAAAATTGGTATATGGTGTATTATTTATAAAAGAGAATAATGCTTATTTTTATAAAATATTTATAAAATAAGTATATAATTCATTTTTTTATAAATGTGTTAATACTTATATTTATAAAATAATTTATACTGAAATTTATGAAATAGACATAATTTAATGTTTATAAAAGAGGTTAAAAACTTATTATTATAAAATAAATTAGGTTAATATTTATTAAACGGTTATATCACCCATTATAACGTATAATATTTGTAATATGAGTAAATGTTCAAAACTTATGAAATGAGATAAAACCTAAACCATTTATAAGAAATAGTTAAGTGATGCGATAATAAATACTGTTAACACTTAAATATAAAATAGATTTAGATAATATAAATTTAAGAAATAACTGTACACAAAACAATTGTAATAATAGATATTCACTAGACATTTTATCATTTTATTTGTACCTGTCTTCCTTGAAAAATGAGCACGGCTTGAATGCGACATCTACTTAAAATAAATTTATATATATTTATATCAAAATAAATAAAATTAGTAAATTAGTGTATTTTAGATGATTTACTCCAAAAAATTCTTAAAATTCAAAACTTTTTTAGCTAGTACTTAATATTTGAAAAGTGTCATTCTTTTTAGCTAAAAATTGAAATTATATTTTAAATAATTAAATAGGATGTTTTTTTTATCTTATTTATAATATTTTTAGGAGTAAAAGAATCATTTTTATAAAATATATAAGACTACAAAATATTTTTAAATCTCAATATTGATGGTGAGATAACCGAGATTGGTACCGTACAGTCTAAAGTACGGAAACGTCATTCATTTGACTTGTCAGAAAAGACAAGAATCTACTTACACAAACACAGAGATCCATTTCACCTTTCCACCAGCCTCTCTTTCTCTCCGGCCTTTCTTGTCACGTGTAGAGTTGACTTTCGACTGATATGGTGGGAGATGAATGAGCGAGTAGTCTCTCATGTGCATTCTATGAACATTTCTTCAATTTGTAAGAGCTCATGTGATGAGCATTCCAAGACTATATTAGAAGAGAGAAGAAGCAAAAATCAAATACATGCACCCATTGGAACTTTTGTAATAAGCACTGTATGTACAAAGTTAGTAGTTAAGCAGTACATCATCTCATCTTCAAAACAAGGAAGCAAAGAATGCACTTTATCTGCATTGTATTGCATTCATTCCAAGTGAAATGCCGGAGAGAAGAGAAACCAGTGAATGAGTCGTGATTTATAATTTCACCTATAAAATAGTGAGACCCATCATCACAAGTGTGGCTAACTTGGTTATCAATCATTATCAATGGCTTATCTCTATTAACCCCTTATTAAAAGTGTATTAAGACCAACTAAGATGATAAGTGACTTTTCTTCTCACCCCTTAGATTTCATTTTTCTTAGGGCTCATTAGATAAATCTTCGAGTGCATACCTTGCATACTCAGCTTTCATGGCCCTGCCCTATGAAGCATGTGCAATTCCCAAATTCAATCATGTTGTCCATTAGAAAGTCAAACCTATTTCACCTCCTTAATAACGGTAAATACTTAATTTGATTCAACTAATAGATTAGTCTCTTAATTGGTAATATTAATGCTTTAATGCCCAATTTCAATTTTTGAGAGAGAAATACGTAATTAGTTATATATTTTAAAGAAATTTAGTACTTGAATAATATATATTTGAAAGTATTTTTTTAGGCTCTTGAAAAAATATGACATTTTTTTAATTTATAATTATTTTTAGGATAAAATGATATTTGTTTAATATATATGATTGAAAAAATATATAAATTTAAAAAAAATTCAAAAATATAAAATATATCGAGCATGTGGATAACTTTTTTTTTTGCATAATTAACTCTGATCATTTTACTCATTTTAACGTAATTTTTTGTTAGGTTGTTTTAATTTATACAAAAATCTAACAAAAATTATTAGTATTTTTCAAATTAACACACACACATATATATATATACACACGAAAGTTCTATATTTAAATAGAGTGGTGTGTAGGAATTTAAAGATAAGTTTTCGTATGTGTTTGGAGAGGAAATAAAAGGATAGATTTGTAAATTTAAAATTTTTTTAATAATAAATATTTTGGATTAAGTTGAACTTAGATGAAAATTTATTAATAAAAATATTAGGAAAATAAATTTATTATTTTAATTAAATTAAATAATTTATTATTTATTATATATAATTAAATTATATTAAATAAATTTTGCACAATAAATTTTTTATGTATTTATATAAAATAATATTAATATATAAATTTATTTAGAGTATATAAAAATAAATTAAAATAAATATAAATAATAAATGAGTTTATTAAAATAATTTAATTAATAAATAAAACAATAATTTCAAATACTCCCCCACCAAATTCGTCCAAAAGTATCCATCCAAATATAGGGAGGTGTGCGCGTCCATGCAGACCCAAATTGACCCAAAAACCTTACCAAAATACTCCTCTTTTTTTCGAACTAAGTAGTATAACGGAAATGTTTTAGTGGGTAAATTTTGTTGTCCCCTTACTCTTACTTACTGACCCCAAATAAAAAATCATTATAATGTTGATGGGACACAAAGGTAAAATGGTCCCTTTATTTGGCCCAATTACCTAAACCATGACTTTTTAGTCTTTCGCCCTAATTTTTTTTGCCACCCCATCTCTCTTATGTATGCAAAGTCAAAAGTCATACCATGTAGTGGCATTTGGTGTTCCATCTAAGTTCATTGCATCATTAATATGTTGTGATAAGTGTTAGTACGTTGATGATCATCAATAGGATTCCATTTGAATTTGGGTCATACGATCATATTACAACAGCACGAAGGCGACAGAAAGATGCACATCAAAATATGTGTAGGAAAGACTACTACAAGTTAACTTCTTTTGAAGGATAATACGTGGAGTGGGGTCTAGGGTTACAGCTGACCTTGCCACCCTCACCTGATCCCCAGCCGTTTGTCACCACATGGTCTGCTGACTTTTCCCAGCTACTGAAAATGCTTGCGTCTCCACTCTCTAGGGAGAGAGAAATTACGTGGAAATGCAGTGCTGCTCTCATGAATCAACATCCAAGGAACGATTCCCTCCATGAAATTAAAAATAGGCAAAAATATGTTAGCCATATGTGTACGTCTTTATTTTTCATATGGTTATCCGTATTCATAATCAAATTGGATCTAACTATTCTAATTGCAGTCGGTTCAATTCACTAAACAGGTAAAACTATGATTTTTTTTTTTCAGTTGGGTGCATTGGCCGGAGAATAATTGGGGCTGTGGTGATCTGATTTTCTCCTTGATGGGTGTGGTAAGATACACACGATTGTGATCATTAATGGTAGAGGAAGAAGATAGTACGATAGTCCATGGTGTTAAGGCCTTCTTTCTTAGTCATTTTTACGGATATACATTGGTGGAAAATTGCCCATGACCTCATCCTTATGCTTTCAATTCAAATCTAAAATTATACAAGACTAAGATTTACCCTTGAAGGGTCGTACCCAATCATGGCCTCCCAATTTATACTAATCTAATGAGTAAAGAATTATGAACATGATATATTCATTCGACCTCCCAGGAAATTTGATATACGGGATATTGTGGCCTGGCAAGGAAAGGCGTGTACCATAGCCACATGATGAGTGGCTGAATTAGCCTAGAAAATGACTATATATACACACACCATCATCCGCTTGCTTCATCTATCTCAGTGTGCATAGAGTGCCTTATATTACATAGCTTAGGCATCTCTCTCTTTCAAGCATAAAGAGTCATACATTGTACTGCAGATCATATCTGCAGTGTGTGTCATGGCTGCAGAAACGGGAGGAAGATCTCTAGAGGAGACACCCACATGGGCCGTGGCCGTCGTGTGCATCGTGCTGATTCTGATCTCCATCATCATCGAGCATATCATCCACCTTGTTGGAAAGGTAAATATACAATCAATTCTATTAATCATCGTTACCTGTATATATACTACACGCATATAGTTAGTAGCAAGTTTTAACGGTGGCCCAATTATAAACATTTCACAGTGGTTGATCCGGAAGAGAAAGCGTGCTCTTTACAAAGCACTCGAGAAGATCAAATCAGGTGCGAATATTTTCTAGTCCCAAAATCCGTCACTCTGAATGTAAACAGACGATGTGCGGTAAACTTTGATTATGTTCTGGTGTGTAGAGCTTATGCTGTTAGGGTTCATCTCCTTGCTGCTTACGGTCGGGCAAGGGCTCATAACGAATATTTGCATATCGGAGAAAGTGGGGTCCACCTGGCACCCTTGCAGCAACAAAGAATTCCAGCACCAGAAGCTTCACCGTAACTACGGAGATACACCTTCCGATGGCGTCGCTGACCGCCGGAGGCTTCTGTCCGTATACGGCTCCGATGAAGAGACTTTCCGGCGTGTCCTGGCCGCAGCAGCCGGGGATAAATGTGCTGCAAAGGTACTTATTTATATATCCATTATTTAATGAAAACGTCCGAAGAAATGACTGATGGAGGAATTGCAGGGGAAGGTTCCGTTTGTGTCGGCTGAAGGAATACATCAGCTCCACATATTCATATTCGTGTTGGCTGTTTTTCACGTAGTGAATTGCATACTCACCATGGCTCTTGGTCGAGCCAAGGTAAGTAAATGGTCACTTCCCACGCGGACACCTTTCAGTAAAATAGTATCATAATTCATGTCTCATCAACAGATGCGGCGGTGGAAGGCTTGGGAAAGGGAAACGAGGACAGCCGAGTATGAATTACATGGTCAGTGAATAATACTATATATATCCATATTCATAATAATAGGATGTATCAATTACATGGCCTGATAAAGTATTTGTGACACTACACTATACTACACTACATATTCATCAGAGAGTCTGAGGTATATAGGGGAGACATCGTTTGGGAGAAGGCATTTGAACCTATGGACCAAAAAACCACTGCTCATGTGGATGGTAAGTGATTTTGGCATCCACCATTTTCATTTTCATGGGTAATTTCATTTAAAATTGTGCCATGAAATGAAATGACCTCACATCCATTATTATTCTATCACTAACTTCCACGACAAGAAAACGACATTAAAGTAAGCCTAATTGTTCCGTACCCCACATGGGTTGTACTTGAATAACAAGTACGGAGGCATCCTTTGACTTGAGGAAGAGACAAGAAAGGGGGGACATGATAAGACAGCAGTCGGTGGCATATTTCTGCTGCTGGGCAGAGTTGACTTTCCTTAGATAGTGCAATGATGCCAACCACAGGAAGCAATGGGAGGATTTAGTCTTTTAGAATCAAGCATGTGGAGGAGAGCAGGGATGAACATTCCCTTGTAATCAAACCAAGATGAGCTTTTAATCCCCTCATATTTTATGATTTTTCCTTTTGTTTGCAGGTCTGCTTCTTCAGGCACTTCGTGAAGTTGGTATCTGTTGCCAAAGTGGATTATCTCACGTTGAGACACGGATTCATAATGGTACGTTAAGTACAATTATTTCATATGTTATGCATATTTTCACAAACAAACAAATGACAAGCATAACTACAACTACGTACAGGCACATCTGGCACCACAGAGTCACACCGACTTCGATTTCCACAAGTACATCAAGAGATCCCTGGAGGACGACTTCAAAGTGGTGGTAGGAATCAGGTAAGCATAACCATAGCAGCACAGCCCTCTCTAGTTGCCATATAAATGGCCAACAATAGTCAACTAACACATTTAGCCAGTAGGACAATGGCTCATTTAAGAGTTTTCTTACAGGGTCTCCATTCCCACTTTATATACTGAGCTCCTTATGTAATACTGACTATCTTACTTGTCTTAATTAATTTTAAATTTATAGTCCGCTTGTTTGGTTCTTCGCCGTGATATTCCAGCTCTCCAACACCCACGGTGAGTGTTGGCCCTTTTAATCAATTTTTTAATATAAGATTTCCTTATTGATTGTTTGATGCCCCTTTTTTCTTTCGTAATTGCTTACTTGCCAAATGCCTCTCCTTTCTTCTCCTTGGTGCAGGATGGTACTCCCATATGTGGCTGCCATTTGTCCCTTTCATGGTAAGATGTTATTAGGGGTTCTAATATATATATAAGTGTGCGAAAAGTGCAAATTTGTAACATGTGCGGTGGTAGCAGATCATGGTCCTTGTTGGGACCAAATTACAGTCGATTGTGACCAAGATGGGACTGAAGATCGAGGAAAGAGGCGAGATCGTAAAAGGGGTGCCGGTGGTTCAGCCCGGCGATGACCTTTTCTGGTTCAACTGGCCTCGGCTCATGCTCTACCTCATTAACTTCATCCTCTTTCAGGTAATAAGAGAAACATTGTCATTTCTCCTGCTAATTACAAGTTTATCTCACAAATTAATCACATAGTTCCATATTCTAATTTTCTGCAGAATGCTTTTCAGTTCGCCTTCTTTGCATGGACCTCGGTAAGAACTTAATGTCACTTAACTGCTCAATTAAGTGAGAGTGGAATTAATTGTACAATAAGAGAAACATTATAGCACTACTGCAAATCTCTATTTCCTCAATCCTTCTTCTACTCTTTCTTTATTAATCAGTATGAGTTCGGGCTCAAATCTTGCTTCCATGACCATACAGTGGAGATAGTTATCAGAATCTTAACAGGGTGAGTTTCCTTCTTCTCATGCAGTATGGCTCTTATTTCTCTTCTAGTGGAGATAGTTTCCTTTGTTATGAATTAATATTCTTATTGTACTTGGGTTAGGATCCTGGTCCAGATCTTGTGCAGCTACATCACACTCCCACTCTATGCCCTCGTCACACAGGTCTCTTTGGACACTTCGATGCCCATCATAAGTCATATATTTGCTTATCCCTTTTCAGTTATGATGTTCATCATTAATACATTGAAACAGATGGGCTCGACCATGAAACCGACTATATTCAACGAGAGAGTGGTGATGGCCCTGAGGAGGTGGCACAAGAACGCGAGGAAGAACGTTAGGGAGAGCCGAAGAAGGGTATGCGTGACACCCCCATCAAGTCAACCGACTACTCCGTCTCACCACACGCAGCTAACGTGGTGGAATCGTCATCGGAGGAGTACTTCGGTTGACAGCCTCCAGTCGTCTCCGAGGAAATCGAACTGTGATGTGGAGGCAGTAGTAGAGCCTCATTCGCCAATGGACCAAGAGCTGGCCTTGGCAGACACGTTCATGGTCACCATTGATGAGTATGAGTCATTAGACCATACGCAGAAAGATACCATTGGAAATGAGGCCTTAGCATGTACTGATCATGGGGATATCTATGGAGGGGAAGGAAATGGGGAGTGTAAAGAGCCCGTGGCTGAACCATCGGCGTGTATGCAGCATGTGATCGACATGGAGCCACTTGAATATGCAAATGGCCAACTTGCAAAGGGGGTGATGAGAGAAATCGAGTCCGTTGATGGTTCATATCCATGACCATGAGAGAAGAACAATACTTACTATAAGGTACATAGTTTATACATGTCAATATAGTTCATATATATGTCGGGAATCAAGGAGTGGATGGACGGTCTCTTGTGTAGTATATGGATCATGACAAGTGAAAGGGAGTATATACATAGACAAGGGAACAAGACACACACTCACATAACTTGGTTCCTACAACTTTTGTTAAATTTAAAATAGGATAATATGTTAAAAACAAATTAGCTGATGAAAATCAGTTCGTGACGATCAAAAGTTCTCGTGGAGGACATCGACCGATGCTTGTGTGAGATAAAATAGAGGCAAATGGTTTGTTTGGAACCAGTTTCAATCGAATGGTGGTTGGAGGGTACCCAAATTTAGTCCCCAAAAGGCAACGACACCGCGTACATATTCTATCCTATAAACAGAGTTAGAAAAATGACTCTTATGCAATATTTTTTGATTAATTTTAGGTCGGAACCCAATGATAGAATTCAAGAGAAGTCACTTAGTGACATTTTGAAATAAAAATCACCTCATTTGGTGGTCAGTTAAGGGAGAATTTCATGGTCGATCATTCGAGTATTAAGAGTGTACTCGATAATGGGTTTTCCAAATTTGGGAGAGAAATTTGATTCATTAGATAGAGTTAACTACATAGGGAGTCCATTTTGTGAGTTTTTAGCTCAATTGTAGATTTAAGTGTAATTTTGTAACACCAAAATTTTCGGATATACAGTTAAGCTCACTTAGATCAGAAACCATTGTTGATCCGAGAACGAAGACTCGATAATAGAGCATTGGAAGCAAAGTGTGGTAGAAACTAATTCAAACTCTAAAATTTAAAAAGTTGATAAGTACACTAGATTACCCTCAAGAGACCTCTATGAACCATGAATAGAGTGGCGGAAAATGTCCGACTGAACACCAACCCAAATGGAGATTGAACCAATTAAAGGGAAAACACAACCGATTTTTAAGAGTGTCTAAACAACGCATGAAATGGAAGATCTTGATCCCAGTCAAGAGATAATGTGAAAATTGATTTTTAGAAAAAATGGATTGGGCCAATAGCCTGTCGAATTGGAGGTGAACCGACCACGAGATGACCAAAACCTATTGAACCGGCTCATAGTGGTAGAACTCCCAATTTTTAGAGTGGGTAAACTAAATCGGAATTGAGAAATTTTTTAATACATTCAATAGAAAATTGGATAAAAATTTTTTAGGTATTTTTGTTGGGCCAAGAATCTACCGAAAAGGGGATGCACAGACCAAAAAGCAACCGAATGGATCAAGAAATTTATCGAAAACCAGTTCACTACAGTGCAAACCAGTCAATGTACCACATCGGGCGCATGACGCACAAATGCGCATGTGTGTCGTCGGCTCAGCTTGACCCAACATAAGCATAATAACCCATAAAAATCCTAACAACTTTATAAAATCCACTAGGGGAATTAATTTATTATGATAGCCGCATGATATATAATGATGAAATGTGACTATGGTTAGGGAGCCACGTAAGTATATAATTTATCCATAAAGTTTGGATGTACCCCATTGGTTTTATAATCAGAATCCTTTTTGAAAATCGAAGTGCTCTAGTTTTCAGTGAGAGTAGTTGTACAGATCATCGTGTCTCCATATGACCACCAAAATTAGTGTCCTAGGTGTCCCTGAAAAGATACGAGAGTTAGCTTTCCAACGCCACCCCTCTCGACTATCGATATTCAATCTACTATCGCTGACGACATTAAACAATACTAGACCCATGCTGGTCAGAAATAGAGTATTTGTTTCATGGACCATTTTCAATGGCCCTGGCGACCAACGAAGGCCCCAAAAAATTCAAGAGACTTCTTGAATCTTAGCTTTCCAATGCCACTAGCCTCACATACTTTGGGTAAGTGTAGAGGTAGAATTAAATAGTTGAAACTCAATTTTACTTTAGAAATAACAGTGTCTAGTAATATGCAAATTGCAGGCAGCTCTAACCTTCGTTAGAGGCAAACTTGGTGTCCACAGACTTCTCTAGAAGTCAGCAATCAAACGCACTCATGCTAGTGAGCTGGTGACCGAGACACCGTCTCTTATGAGTTATTGACCTTGAACCGACTTTGGTTCACTAAGTCAGTTAGTTTTAATTAAAGTTGATCGTAATTGTTCTTGTTGAGCCTGACTGAACAAAGACCACACCGACCTTAGGGAAGCCCAAGAGGAACCCTACCTGAGTTTAGGAATTTTTGGGGGTTATTTGGTTAGGAAGAAAATGCTGAGGACTAAAATATAAATAAGATAAAGTTAGAAGACCTATTTGTGAATACGTTTTATGTGGGGTCTTCTTATGACTCTAAATAAAGTTTTAGGACCCTTAAGGGTGAAGTCTTGGAGTTTGGTTGGCATGTTTGGAATGCTTAAGGACCTAAAAGTAATAAAAATAAAAGTTTAAGGGCTAACATGCAAATCAAAGAGTTTGCATGCCTAGAAGTGATTTCTAGGAAATCTAAACATCTAGAAGAGGTTAAAGGGAGTGTAGGGACCCGGTTGGAAGTTTTGAGAAATCTAGGGTATGAGAAAGATGGATTTAAAGAATAGGGGCACAATGGTAATTTTGCCCAAAATGAGGACCAAAATGTAAATTGTCACGCCCCGACCCAGTTTGGTCGAATCCCCATGAACAACTTGCCGCTCTCTTGGTTAAAGAGGGGTTTCCCCCTTCTTTAATTCAAGAGGAGCCACACATAATCTCAACCTTATTCCCTAGAATAACATATATAAAATAAAATGCAAGATTAAGAAAGTTAAGCATATCTGACAGAGGGTAAGGCTTGGTGTTATCCCTAGTTATTTCTTTATTTTATGAAAATAGATAAAAAGGGTGGGTGAGTTTCTACAACTCAGTGAATGAGTATTTTAAAAAAATAAACTTTCAATAAAATGGTTTTTAAATTGAAGTGTGCCAGACTCCTTATTTTCTTTAAAATTCTTTCTTCCTTGTTTTTCTCGGTTTTCAAAGCCATTTCTTCATCATCAACCACAACCAGTGTGTTGAGTAACCAACACATGTCCTTCATCATGAAGGGATTACACATTCGCAGGACAGCACATCCACTGCACTCACTTGTGGCGTCGAAGCGACTTTACCGGCCACCTAGATAGAAGCACGTTCACTTCTACCTTGAGAATGAGTGGATGTACGAGACATACGACCCTCAATCCCATAAAGAAATTCCATGTCCATATGAGGACAGAGACCTCATCCCAACCCCACCCCAGTATCATGTGCATGAAGCTACGTCGAGCTTTCTTGACTGCTAGCACAACAATCTGCCATTATCTCCACCATGTCGTCGAGTAGCCCTCAGGATGCTTCACTACCCCTCTTGGATGTCTTGAAGGTCCCGTACCTTAGTGTATGTACAAAACAACAGTTTTTCTCATAAGCCATTTAATCTTTGGTACTACTGGTCCAACGGCCCCGACCCTCAACTCGACCTACAGTTGTTTGTCTCGATTGGTTTGTTGACTTGTCATGTCGCACTACAGCCAGTCCATCGAGTATGTCAGACTTATCTTGGTACCATGGCCAAATATATCATTCCTTTAAAATTTTCATGTCTTAAACTCATGTTTGTTTATGAGTTCCTGCTTGTGCCAATTGGTCTTGGGCTTACTGTACGAGATTTTCAAGATCGGGCATATCAGCCTCCAAGTTAAAAAACCAAGGCCTCCAACCTATATGAGCATTTCGAGCTCCCATTAAGAAGGTCTCCCAAAAAGTTTAAGCAGTGGTCACATAATCAAGGGAGAGCACTTCCAACAAAATAATCTTTTCATCTGTCCATCACACTAACCGAGTGTGACGACATCTCCGTTTATAACCATAAGCGGGTTTTCTACTTCCTTCCAAGAAGTTCTTTATACCATCCAGGTATGATCTACCTACAACTAGTAAGTAGTTTTTCTACATAATTTCCACATCACTCCACTCAGATGTGATGGTTAAAATTCCACTTAGTAGTGGGTTTTCATTTCCGAGATCCTTATCATCCCAACCGAGTATTATAAATAAATCCCACTAAGTCATGAATGTAGTGAATTTTTCTTAATCGTCTTTCATCTCCTTGTGAGCTTTGTCTTAGTTGGCATTCTCGATACCTCGTGTTCCTACATGGTATGTACATCCTTGTTCATTATCCTTTGACTTGATATCCTTAATTCATTATTAATGAATATAATACCCAACTTTTCAAGTATTTACAATTTAGTCCCTAAAGTTTTTTTTCCTTTACTTTAGGTCCCAAATGTCAATTTTCCCCCAAATTGAGTCCCGAGACTTCAAAATTTTACTTTGAGATCTTAATTTATACAAAATTACATAGAAGGGTTCAAGTTTCCCAAATTCCCAATTTGGTCCCCAATTTTTTCAAAATTACCATTTTGTCCTTACTTTACAAAAATGGTAAGTTTTGCCCAAAAATTGCCCAATTGGTCCTCCAACATCTTTATCATGCCCAATTGGCCCTCAATTTTATGAAATTGCACTTTAGTCCCTCGAATTTTTGAAATCCCCAAAATTTCCCCAATTTTCCCCTAATTTCATCCTTCGAACTTAGCTACGGGATGTATTGGAATGAATCACCTTAGAAAAAGTAATGAAGCCAAATAGGGTCAAGGAGAATAAATGACACCCTAAGAAAGACTGGGAGGTAGAAAAGACTACACCCTAAAAAGGTAAGTGAGATGGATGTTAAGGACAAGAGGACTCGAGAAATAGCTACCCTAAGAAACTTAGACCAAACAAATGGTGGAGGCAAAGTAGTTAACGAACAAATACTCGGGAAAGCCATAATGTAAGTTCTGACAAAGAAGAGAGAGGCAGAAAGGTCAAATACTCGGGAAAAGAAGGATGCAAGAAATCCTTAAAAGGACTAAAGGCCAATTAATGACTAAACTCAAGCCAAGAAAGGAAATAGGCAAGCCTCTCCCACAATGATCCTGAAACAAGGAAGATTTGTACGCACCCTAAAGAAATAGACAAGTACTGGGTACGAATAAGGATACAAATAGAGCATAAAAGATGTGCCTACAAGATTTGAGGAGTAAAGGTAAATAGGAGAAGATGACATCAATGGATGTCATTTAAGGGTAGAAATCCCCTAGAGCAAATGTAAGAAAAGAATGTTAGGGGAAAGGCAAAGAATCCTTCCAAGGAAGGAAGCCCCGGAAAGAGATGCGTATCCCAATTAAAAGGAAATGGAACCAACCCTTATTTAGGAAATGTTTTCCAAGGAAAGAAGTATTGTAATGGTCCAGTGTGACCTGTTTGGAGAGAATAGGAGAACCATGTAGAAAGAGGAAAACTAGTAACGGTGGACAGCCAAAGATAATGAACAAAACCCTAAGAAAGGATGAGATGTAGTAAAGACTACACTCTATGCTGGACAATAGGATGGGCATAAATATAGCTGCCCAGACGATAGGACCAGAAAAATAAAAAGAAAGAGACAGATAAAGAACTGGTCTTCAAGAGAACCATCAATTTAAACCACAACAAAGAAGGTAGAAGTGAAAAGGCTAAAACATTAGGAAAGAAGAAGGAAAATCCTTAAAGCAATCAATGGCCAAAACCGGGTTTATAGATTTAAGATGGTTAAGTGAGCCTCACGAAGGGCGAACAAGAGAATTTGAAACAAGGAGGATGTGAACCCTCCTTAAATGAAAATAATCTAACGAATTAGCACCAAAAGATGCTGTGACAAGTATGAATGAGTGGACAACCCATACTAAGGTAATAAAGGAAAGAATGTTCGAGAAACATTGTGAAAGTAAATCCCCCAAATAAGATGTGGCTAAGAAGGAATAACCACAATTGGTAAGACGGGTCATAGTCCACACGCGCATATGAAGCTTAAAGAGTGGACGATCGAGCATAGGGTGTAATGCACGGAATAAAACCAATAATCAGAAGTATCCCATCTAAGGAATAAGGGATAAAACAAAAGTTGTGGATAGAGAAGGATTCAAAGCAAACAGATGCCCTAACATAGATAAGGGTGCAAAGAAAGGGAGAAAGAACCATACAATAAATGATAAGGAGGTTGAGCATGTAACTCCTAAGATGGAAATCTTTATTGTAAGAGACATAGTAGAGAACAAAACTAGAAGGAGTCAACCTTCCCAAGCAAAGTAATCGACACATAGATCGAAAGCAATTATTGTAGAATGAAGAATCATGAAGTGATTTATGAGCAAGTAAAAGTGGATTAAGGAAAAAGGAAGTCATTGAATAAGGGATGTCACTAAAGAAGAGAAAGGGCATAAGAAGGGAAAAAATCCTCGTATGTCAATAATCATCAGGAAACCCAATGATTGGAATTGAAAGGACCCAATAAAAATGTTTGGAAAGGATGAGTAGGTAAGAGAAATCCATGCGGTTATGTGAGACATAACTTCAAAGGCATGATGGATGAGAGGATAACAGTACAAAGGATAGTTGAGGAATGCTATCAAAAGAAAAGAGGGATGAAGTTATATGATCCTAGAAAGGTAAAAAAAAAAAAAGCTAAGAGAGACACTTGAGGAGATGTTCTAGAAATTAAATGGACAGAGACGGGTCCTAGAAAATGCCATGCTGTAAGGGCATGTAAGCCCAACAACTTGAGGAGAATATGACTCAAAGTAAGGAAGAGTCGACTAATAAGCATGATGAGGTCAAATATAACAATTTGGACCGAAGTTATAATAGACAACGAATGGAGGAAGATTCGAAATGGGACGAAAAGGTGGTGATAAAGAAATTCATGGAAATAAGTACGAAATGCTCTATAGGACGACGAGCTAAGGGTTTCAATGATCAAGCGGTTAACTAGACACGAAAATGGTTAGTTATCTTGGAATTCCCAGTTTTGAGTACAGGACCTCAAGGGGAAGAATGTTGCTCTAAGCAAAGAGAGAAATAAAATCTAAGAACATACCCTGAGGTAAGGTATGTCTAGTTATGACAAACTCCATGGAGGGAGTAAATAATATTAAGGAAAAGGAATTTCTTAAGTGAAGGTTGTAAAAGGGACTAATTTCAACGACGAGAGAAAAGTTTGTATCTTAAGCAAACACCAAAGGGGCATCAAAGGAAATGATTGCTCATGCAAGGATGTTAACTAAGTTTTGGGGACAAAACTCCTAAAAGGAGGGGAGAGTTGTAAAACCCACCCCTTTGAGCTAAGGAAAACCGGGAAAAAAAACCGATCAAACCAAGTAAGGATTCAAAATCGGTTCACAAACCTGATCATTTATGAACGGGCAATTTGGGAATTTACAACTCTCGGGTGATCCAAAGAGTTCATTAAACCTTCAAAAAGAAACTTAAGACAAATTAGAAGAGAAAAACCAAATTGGTTTAGGTGAACGAGAATCCATAAGAACCGTGAAGTTAAGCATGCTTACTCGAGAGTAGTGTGAGGATGGGTGACCTCCTAGGAAGTATGATTCTTTTTGTAACCCGAAATTTTGGTAAAATTTTTTTTATGCAAATGTACGCCTTATCATAAATGGCCATAAATTAATATATATTTAATTATTGTAATTAATACAAATAATTTAATACCAAAATTAAATTATTGGAATTAATACCAATAATTTATGACAATATTAATACTAGTAATAAATCTCTCCTATTTAATACACGATTTTTACACATCATCCCCATTTATTCTCCTCACACATGAACACTTCTCTCTCTCTCTACTGCTCCATTTCCTGGTGAAGCTCGGACCAAAGTTTCAACTTGAACATTTTTCTTAACCTCGGAAGGAGAGGTCGAGCTCTTTAGAACCGAGGAGAAGACAACTATCTAATAGCAAACTCCAGTCAATCTGAGAATCGCTGGAGAAGCGTTGGCATGATGGAACAGTGAAGCAGCTCTGGCGGATCGAAGTTGCCCTATTTCGATGAATATGAAATCGGCCATTTTGAGCCCTCCTCGGACCAAACCAAGCCCTCCCAACACTTCCTCAGCCCTCCCACGGCCAAATTAGGATTGAAAAGTAAGCCAATCCGGCTCCCCTCTACAATTTTCGACCAGTGCTAGAGAGAGAACCGAGAGAATTTCAATGATGAAATTCTAACTCAATTCGGCATCAATTGATGCGATTCTTGATTCTAGAATGATCCTCAAGATGAGAGCTATCTGCCTAGATCGAAATCTCGGACCGCCGAGCCTTCACCAGTGAGAAATCGAAGCTTTCTCTCTCTAAAATATGTTTTCCGACGAAACTCCGTTTGAGCTCGTTCCGGCATTAAAATCTGCGATTTCAAATTTCCTTAGAAGGAACTCAATTTCAACTCCAACTTCAACAATTAGAGGTGTTTGATCGGTCAATTTGATGAAATCAAATTCGGTAGTGTTGAAGAGTTGAAATTGGGGAAAATTGGGGGAAATTTAGGGATTTTCAAAATTTGAAGGACCAAAATGAAATTTTATGAAATTGAGGGCCAATTGGGCATGAAAATAATGTTGGAGGACCAATTGATAAATTTTAGAATTTTTGGGGCAAAACTTACCATTTTTGTAAAGGAAGGGCAAAATGGTAATTTTGGAAAAGTTAGAGGACCAAATTGGAAAATTGAGAAATTAATCCCCTTTTTGTGAAATGAATAAATTGAGGTCCTATGATAAATTTTAGAAGTTTCAGGATTCAATTTGAGGAAAAATCGGTATTTGGGACTTAAAGTTAAAGAGAAATAACTTTAGGGACCTAATTGCAAATAAATGAAAGTTTGACTTTCTCATTCATTTGAAATGAATGAAGGTAATTAGGCCAAAGGATAATGAACCAAGATGTTCATATCATGTAGGAATATGAAGTACCTGGAATGCCAGCAAGGACAAGCTCGCGTGAATACCAAGAACCGGTCTAGTGGAATTCACGGTATTAACGGGTGAGTGGGTTTACTAACATCATACCCGGTTGGGATGATGATCACAACTTAAAATTTTAAAACCACTTACCGGTTGTGAGTGGAAATTTTATATCATACCCAGTTGGGAATGATAAGTACATCGGCATCAAAATCCACTATTTAGTGGTATTTTAAACATCACTACTTATAGGAAGTGATGTGAAAATCATACGGAAAAACTACTTACCGGTTGTAAGTAGATCATATCGGGTTGGTATGATGAGACTTCCTCAAAGGAAGTTGAAAACCTGTTCATCGGTTATGAACAAAGGTGTCCTTATACCGGACGGTATATTGGATAGAGAAAACATATGTTTTGTCGGAAGTGTTCTCCCCTAACTGTGTGCCAATGCTTAAACAATTTGGGAGACCTTCTCGACGGGAGCTCGAATAGCTTTGATAGGCTGGGGGCCTCGGTTTTGGAACTTGGGGGCTAAATGCCCGATTTTGAAAATCTCGTACAGTGGGCCCAAGGCTAGTTGGCATGAGCAGGAGCTCATAAACGAACATGATATATGTGCCATAAAACTTAATAAGTGAATTGTTTGGCCATGGTACCAAGATAGGACTGACATGCTCACTCAATTAGCGGCAGTGCGACATGATAGGTCGACGGACCAGTCAAGACAAACAACTGCGGGTTGAGTTGATAGTCAGGGCCGTTGGACCAGTGGCACCACATATTACATGGTAATATGAAAAAAATATTGTTTGTGCATGCTCTATGAGTACGGGATCATCAAGACGCCCATGAGGGGTAGTGATGCGTCCTGAGGGCACTGGACGACCTGGTGGCTGTAAGGGCAGTTCGTCGTTCCAGGTGTCTGTGCGAAATATAGAGTAGTACCAAGCGCAGGAGACCGGGGTGGGGATGGGATGAGGTCTCTGTCCTCATACGGACACGAAGAAGTGATTTTGGGATTGTGGGTTGGATGTTACATACATCCACTCATTCCAAGGGTAGAAGTGGTCGTACTTCTATTCGGGTGGCAGGAAAAGTCGCTTCGAAGCCACTAGTGGGTTCAGTAGTCATACTGACTTACGAATGTGTGTAACCTTCATGATGAAGGATGTGTGTTAGGTGATGACACACCGGTAACTAAAATTAATGGAAAACCCAAATTTTTAAATGAAGGGATTTTTCAAAAGAAAGGAGTCTGGCACACTCCATATAAATGTTTTTCTTAAAAGTTAAAAGTAAACCTTTAAAAACCCATTCACTAAGTAGTCGTACTCACTCACTCCCTTATATCCCTTTCAGGAAATCTTGGAAAGCCTACCCTAAAAGACAATCAACTAAGATGCCTATAAGACAGGTATGTAAAGTTTAAAATTTCATGTAGTTTTGATTATGCTATTCCAGGAAATGGTGCAGGTTTAAAGGACGCCTTACTCTTTACGGATTATAATAAGGGGAAACCCTTTAATAAACCGGGAGAGAGGTGGGTTGTTCACGGGGATCCGACCAAACCGGGTTGGGGCTGACACATCATGTCTTTCATGATTGTTTGGGTTTTTCTTATTTATTCATCCTTCACCAACCCCTTATTGGGCATTCCCGGTTCCAACCATCGGGTTTCCTGATCACTTATTGACTTATCAACATACTTGGGATTTTCCTCCCTCATGTTCTTCCTCATATCTGATGGCATCCTTACCTAAGGATTTTCATTCTCCAATTCATCCTTACTCACTCGTGACCATTTCACAATTCTTCATTCCGAGTTGATTCCTTACGGCCTACTTGTTGATTCCTTGAACTCACTTGAAGGAGTTCCCTTCATTGGTTTCATCCTCTACTCTCATACTTCGGAGAAAATATTTCCATCTACGAAACCACATAAAAGATCACACACATGAAACGGGGGGGAGGGTGAATCGGGAACCACTACCCCCTTTATTACGTCCTTTTGGGTATCATACCCTAAAGCAACTTATTGACATCCTTTGATATCATCCTTTTTTGTTTACTCTTTCTTTGGGAATTTTACGGGCACATCTTTTGTACCCTGTCCTTATTCCTACTTATATCCCATCACAAGTTTGCTTCCTTAGGGAAGAGTTTGGATCCCTTTTTGTTGTGAGGTTTCTTGACCTCCTTGTGAGGGGCTTACTTAATCCTTCCTGTGGTTTGAGTGTGGTCGTCCTTGACATATCTGTTAATATTAATCCTCTTCCGTCATTGATTGCTTTAAGGATTTCCTTCATCCTTCTTGTTCCAAAGTTTGGCCTTTCCACTCCTCCCTTATTTACTGGGGTTTAAATTCATGACTCTCATGAGGATTAGTTTGTTAACTGTCTTGTCCCAACTATTCTCTTTGCCCACGTCCTCTTTTGTTCTTTGGGGGCCCTTCCTTGTCCTATGGCTTTGGGTAGGTATCTCTCATGTCTATTCAACCTTGGTGCATTTCTTACCTCCGTTTAATGCACAAATAATCCTTACTACCTCCCTTCCTTCCTTAGGACACCATTTATCCTCATTGACCCTTCCATGGTTACTAGTCATTTCCTACCGCTCAATTCGTCTGTAACCCTACCTGGTTTTTCCTCTCCTTTTCCAAAGTGGTTCGCACTTTACCATCCAGAGACATCTTATCTGGCGTCTGATCGTTCCACTTCATTTACGGCTTCTCATAATGAATAGTCGGGTTGTTATCCCAAGGTATGATGGGTGGTTTCTTTAATTGAGCTTCACAATTTTGACATAATGAATTCTTTTTTATTTATTGAAGGAAATGTTTGCCAAAATAGGTATATTACATGTACCCATCACACTCTCCTTCTTACCACACATGTCCATCGATCAAAAATCCACCTTCGGGTCGTTTCGAGATCCCTTGTTCGATGGTTCTGAAGATGATAAGCTTGTGTCAAAGTAATGTCCCTCGCATCCCTAATACGAGTTCAGACTAGGTTCCTTGGAGTGGGGTGGGACTGCGTTGTTAGATGTCCTTCGGACTCTAAATTTGTGAGTCACTTTGATCTCGTATCTCTCCAGTACTACGACCTCATGCTCGTAGGCTTGTCACGTCATGATTACAGGTTCGGGACTCACTCGGATGGGTGAGAGTTTGTGGAAGACCCTCACATAGTTAGCATAAGCATCCTAATAGTTCTTCCAGGCCTCCTCTTGTGTCGGGGATCTCTCTAGTGTTGTAGTGTTAGGGGAGGCGTTTGGTCCCCCTAAGGAGGTGCAATTTCCACTAAGGGTTTGCCTTTTTCTTGAGGAGGATTTGGTCGGTTGAACATTTTCCTTAATTTTTTTGCAGAGTGCCCTACAATCCGTGGCTATTTCTTTGGGTCGAGCTCTTTTGAGCTTGTAGTTCCCTTTCTACTTTTCTTGCTTGAGGTGGCAGTCCTTATTGGTCCTCAGGCCGGGCATGTTTGTTTGGCAACTTTTCTTGGGGTCATCTTCCTAAAAGGTGGGTAGTTTTCTTTTAGTTTCAGAATATATAGTTTTGGTAATGAATTCAAGGGAACTTTGCTCTTATACCACTAAAGTTGTCATGCCCCGACTCAGTTTGGTCGGAACCCCATGAGCAACCCACCATCCCTATTGGTCTAGGAAGAGTCAACACTCCCAAGACCATGAGGAGTCAGGCATACCTTTTTTCAATGTTCCCTAGAATAACATTATGCAAAACTAATAGCTTAAAATTAAAATACGTAGGCTTAGAGGCTTGGAAGCGGGACGTTTTAAAGGTCATCTCTTTTCTTGAAAAAGGTTTTAAAGGGAGGGGGTGTTCTACAACTTAGTGAGCAGGAGTTAGGGTGAGCTTTCAAAACCAAGTTTATAAAATCTATCTTGTTCACATGTTTTGTGGGTTTAACTCTTTCTTAGAGAAACTTTTCAATACTTCCCCTTGTCGGGATTGGTTTAGCAATCAACCACACATGCCCTTTATCAGAAAGGGTTCATACATTTGCCGATGCAGTACGACAACTGTATCCGCTTGTGGATCAGAGCATCTTTACCGTCCGCCTTGATAAAAGTCCATGACTTCTACTCTGAGTATAAGTGGACATCAATAGTCCAACCCTCAGACCTGAATATACTTGAGATCTGCAATGTGGGACGATACCTCTCCCCTTCAACCTCGGTCTCCGTGCTCACAAAGCTACTTTGAGCTTTGAGACTTACTGGACAATGAAATTGTCCTTATGGTCTGTGTCATAAAATAACTCTTAGAACCAACACTACCCCATTTCGGATGCCTCGATGGTTCGTATCTCATCATGCACATAGAAAAGTCTTTTTGTATTTATATTCATCATATTTGGGCAACCGGCCCAACGAGCGACACTCGGCTTCGACTTCATAATTATTGGCCACACAGGTTCGACGACCGGTATTCGACTCAGCAACTACTAACCATCGAGTTGACGGCTCGTATTCGGCATTGTGGCGGTTCACACAATTAACTGGTTATGAGAATATTTCTTAGCTCATAAGTTTATTCATCTATGGGCTTCAGCCCGTGCCCATTAGCCTTGGGCCCACTTCACGATTTTTCAAAAATGTGTTCGTCCTAGCTGGATTCCAGCTCTGTATGTGCTCCTTTGCACAAAGTACTTGCATGATTAGTTCCTACATGGTTCGAGTATTTACATAAGGAAAGTTTGACATAAAAGACCTCTTACTTCCAAGTATATGCATATAGGTCCTTTATTTATGCCTTATTACAATTAGGTCCCTAAAGTTCATAATTTTGACTTTTGGTCCCTAATGCTCAATTATCTTTAATGAAGTCCCTAAGTTTTCCAATATTTCTTTTAGATCCTTATTTTTCCCAAAATATCCAATTGGTACTTATTTTTTTAAAATTACCAATTGGTCCCTAATTTTACAAAAATCATCGATTGGCCCTCAATTTTTCAAAAAATCGCCGATTGGCAGTCAATTTCATCCAAATAGCCAATTGGCCCTCAATTGGGATTTCATTTCATAAAAGTCTCCCAATTCTCCTTTAATTGCATTTTGGCCCCCAATTTTCCAAAAATCCCCAATTCGCACAATTTTTCCAAAAATTGCATTTTGACCACTGAAATCTCATTTAATTCAATTGACCACTTAAACATGGGTAATTGCCCCCTTTCATGATCAAAATCATCTTCCCTCTGTCCCCTGATTCATTCTAAGATTCAAAACACCAAATTTGGCTTAGAAATGAGTTCAAATAGAGATTCGCCTAAAAATCACCTTAAAGAGAGAAAACTTTGATCGGAGCTCTTGCTTCCTCTAAGTTGCTCTCTTCTTGGGGATCCTTCCTAGATCAAACCATCCCTCAATTTGGTGGCATGAGCAGTGCGAATCTCTTAGTTTATTTTTTAGGCAAAACCAGCTGTGAACAGTGAATTCCGACGAGTGGTGGCTGAAGGGACTTACCAACTTTGCTCAAGGAAGGTTGAGGCACCTTTAAGAGTGGTTTGTGGAGCATAGTTTGGCTAGAATTGGCCTAGGAGTGGCTCGAATTGAACTTGACCAGCTCGAGTAGCAGACCGTCGAGGAATGCAGGTACAATGCGAGCTAGTCGGTGCTTCTCTAACTATACTCAAGTTGAATAGAGTATGCAATCTTGTGCTTGACTTCCTCTAGATTCTAGAGAACTCAAATTTGCCTACAAAGGTGGAGAAAAGTGCCAAAGTTAGAGTTCTAGTTTAAGCTTCATCGGGAAGCTGACAGGTCAATCCATTCGTTAATCACTTAGCCTCAATTGCCCCCATTTATGGCTGTGACAGGATGATTTTCAGGTCGCCGTGATTCTGGCCGCCTAGTGGTCGTCCTTATCTTCTCAGATGAATGGTTGAAGACGACACTACGCCGCGTATGTGAGCTTTGCACATGCGGACTTGCTACATGGCACTCCATGATTGACTGGCTTTGCTGATGCAACTTCCTACTCAGAAGCCTAGTCAGCCTTTGACTCGTTGATCGGACATGTGGCATCCTTCCATTGGTTACTCGTGCATAGGTGGCTACTGGCCATATTTCTGTTGACCATTGATTGTGACATGTGGCATCCTTGGATTGGCTGATTTAAATGCGTAAGATTTCCCTCCTGATGCACAATGCCACTGCTACATGTCACCCTCTGATTGGATGAGGTCATCTGACGTGGCTTACCACGTATCGACCTCTGATTGGTCGATGGTTTCTCTAATATCCTTGTTGGATGTTGACGTGACATATTTGCCATGTGTTAGTTCCTCATTGGTCATGTAGAACTCGTCCCCTAGGACCAACAGAACTAGGAAGAGAAACCAGGAGCTTTCACGAGAGAGGGAAACTAGGAACTTAACCGAAATGGAATTAGGTAAGGAAGGGTCAAATCGGGAATTTGGAAAATCCAAGTAGCGAATAAATCACAAAAATCATGGCAAAGTACCATGAAGTGAATTGGGTGTGAGAATCGAATCAGTTCATGGTGAACCGGACCTGAACCAGATCGAATCGAAATGAATTGGGTTGAATCGTGAAGAAGCAGTTCAAAGATTCATTTTTCTAGGTGGTTTAAAAATAAAAATATGGAAAATTGAAGCCACCATTAGATAGAAAATAAATTTATATGAATTTAGAAATTTTTAATTTTTATAATATCAATCGAATCAGTCCTAAACCGGTCGATTTACGATTTTGTATCATTGAACCCGGTCAGACCATACCGGTCAACGGTCCAGCCGGTCAACGAACCACTGCTAGGTCAGCGCCTAGTCAGCAAGTGTGACCAATCAGTGCATGACACGTGGTGAAGCGCACCCAATTAGCCACTTAGTCAGTGTCTGGAAGCATTGCCCAATTAGAGCGTGACATGTGTCACTAGTCAACGGTCATAGGAGGAAAATCTACATCAATGACTCTCGACCAATAGGAGAGTGACACATGTCCCGATCAACGGTCAATATCTAAAAAGCCTCGTTAGCAAGGACCAACCAACAAGAAGCTGACACATGGCAGAAATGCCACGTGAGCATCCGACAAGGATGTAGGAGAAATGACCAAACAATCAGAGGCCGATACGTGGCAGGGCCACGTCGAATGACCCTGGCCAATCAAAGGCCAACACATGGTAGTGATATTGTGCATCAGTAGGGAAATATGACACATTTAAAACAACCAATTAGAGGGAGCCACGTGTCACGGTCAACGATGAAACAAAATCCTATCAGTAGTCATGTAAGCTAGAGCATCCAATGGGAGGCTACCCACGTGTCCAGTCAGCAGATGAAAGGCTAACAGGGTCATTGAGTGGGACGCCGCGTCAGCAAAGTCGGCCAATCATGAGGTGCCACATGGCACTTCCACATGTGCGAAACTTGCACATGCGTAACAATATCATCTTCAACCTCAGTCTGATGGGCGATCCGTGACCGCCGGAAGAGGACCAAAGCTTCTGCTTATGGAAAAGCGGTCACCGTCGACGGAATCAGGTGAGTCAGACACCGAAACCACCGAATTGGTCCCCAATTTTCCTCAAGTTCACCAATTTGCCCTCAATTTCTTCCAAATTGCCAATTGGCCCTCAATTGGGAGATAATTTCATAAAAGTCCCCCAAATTTCCTTTAATTGCAATTTGCCCCCCCCCCCTAATTTTTCAAAAATCCCCAATTTGCCCAATTTTCCCAAAAAATTGCAAGTTGACCCCCCAAAATCTTATTTCATTCAATTGACCTCTTAAACTTGGTTAATTGCCCCCTATCATGCTACTAATAGTTTTCCCCACCTCCCTATGACCATTTTAACCTTTGAACGACGTCAATTGGCTTACTGTTAAGTTCAAATGAAGATTCGTTGAAAAAACTTTCTAGAGAGAGAAAGCTTAGTTTGCTTACTGGCAGAGGGGCGACGGTTAGAGTTCTGGATAGGGGCAGCTAGTGCTCATCCAGGGGATCCTCCTAGGATCAAAAAGTGAGTCAATTAGTGGCCGAAGCAAGGTCAATTTGATGAGAGAAATTTTAGTGCTCTAATTTTTGCAACCTTACTACTTCGACAAAACTCTGTAGAATTAGCTCACCTTATTGGTTCCAAAGGGTCGAGGGTCAGTCAAGGAGGACTATGGGAGGGTTGGCCAAGTTGCAGACGGTCAGAAGTGACCAAAATTTGACTTGTGCAATTCAGCCTCTTTACGACCACCAGAGCAACAACATTGTTTGAGCTTGCTGGTGCTCCTATGGTGGTTCTCAGGCCAAATGGAGGATGCAGCTAGGTGGAGAACTTCCTCTCGGTTTCAGGTACACCAAATGCAGCTTCGGAGGTTGAAAAAAGGCCCGGTGTCAGAGCTCTGGTTTATGCCTCGTCGAAAAATGGAGCACTTCTTCTTCTTCACACGGTTGTGGGATAAGGAAGTCGAGAGGAGAGGTTCTCTTTATTTAGGTTGCTCGACAACTGATAGGGCTACCGATCAACATAGGACTTGGCGGACAATGGTCAGGTCGGAGGAGTTTTTGGATCATCGAAAGACTGTCCATCTCTCTCTCTCTCTCTCTCTCTTGTCAGCAAACTAAGGAAGAAAATGACATTATGCCGCACGTGTGAGCTTTGCACGTGCAGACTTGCCACGTGGTGCTCTATGATTGGCTATGCTGACGGGGGCTTCCTACTTAGCAGCCTAGTCAGCCTTTGACCCATTGATTGGACACGTGGTAGCCTCCCATTAGCTGCTCCTTCAAATGTGGCTGCTGACCGAATTTTTTTTTACCGTTGACCATGACACATGGAGTCCTATGATTACTGATTTAAATGTGTCAGATTTCCCTCTTGACGCGTCATTACCACGTGTCAGCCTTTGATTGGTTGAGGTCATCCAATGTGGCACTGCCACGTGTCAACCTATGATTGGCCAATCATTTCTCCGACATCCTTGTGGGATGCTCATCCTTGCCACGTGTTAGCTCCTCATTGGTCGGTCTTTGCTGATGGGCTTTTCTGACATTGACAATTGACCGGGACATGTGTCGTTCTACTATTGGTTGATCATCGCTGACATGGATTTTCCTCCTCTAACTGTTGTCCAAGGCCACGTGTTGCGCTCTGATTGGTCAGCGTTGATTGGGTGCGCTTCGCCAAGTGTCGCGCATTGATTGGTCATGCCTGTTGACTGTGCACTAACTTGGCAACGATCTGTTGACCGGTTGGACCTTCCACCAGTCTGATTTGACCAGGTTTAGTGACTCTAAATTCATAGTGAATCGGTCGATTCAGGCCCTATTCGACCAGTTTTCAAAAAATTAAAAATTTCAAAATTTATCTAAATTCATTTACTATCTAATGGTGGATTCAATTTTTAAATTTTATATTTTTAAGCCACCTAGAAAAATAAATCTTTGAACCGATTCTTCATGGTTCAACCCAGTTCAATCTAGTTCAAGTCCGGCTCACCCTAAACTAGTCTAGTTTTCATATCCAATCCACTTCATGGTTCTTCTCCATGATTTTTGTGATTTATTGGCTATTTTGGATTTTCCAAATTCCCTTTTGACCATTCTTTATCAATTGATAGATAATGAATTTAGAAATTTGATAGATAATGAATTTAGAAATTTTTAATTTTGAAAAACTCGGTCGAATTGGGCTTGAACCGGCCGATTTAAGCTTTCAACCCAGTTCGAAATGGTTCTATCCGGTCTAGTTCGGAATTGTATCATCTTCTTCCTTTAGATGACAGCACTGTTCACTCGCTGAAAAATTGAAGCAGTGACCGTGAAGAGGAAACATTTCTGTTCAGTATATTTCATGCCATCAATGATTGTCATAAAGGTGCCAAACGGATGACCGACGAGTCCCCGAGCTCCCTATATAAAGAGCACCTCTCCATACTTGAAAACCTCACTCTCTCTCAGCTATGAAGCTAGAACCAGGGCTCCGATATAGGGTCTTTTTTTAGCCAAAGAAGGTGTGGTCAGGTTCCTTAGAACCGGGGAGAAGTTAGCTACATGGTGGTAGTATCCATTCACTCCAAGAGTCGCTAGAGAAGTGCTGGTGTGATCGAACAGTGAAGCAGCTCCAACGAACCGAAGCTGCCTTATTTCGGCCGAGCTGCAATTGGCCAATTCGAGCCCTCCACGGGCTAAACCAAGCTCTTCTAACACCTCCCCAACACTCCTACGACCAAATTAGACCTAAAAGATAAGTCAATTAAGCTTCTCTCTATAATTTCTGACCGGTGCTAGAGAGAGAACCTGCATAATTTTGATGATGAAATTCTCACTCAATTCGGCATCAATTGATGCAATTCTTGATCCTAGGAGC
This sequence comes from Trapa bicornis, assembly GCA_030064425.1. Lineage (NCBI taxonomy): Eukaryota > Viridiplantae > Streptophyta > Magnoliopsida > Myrtales > Lythraceae > Trapa > Trapa bicornis. Next base: position 17,332,566 of record CM057758.1, on the reverse strand, counting down.
AACCTTAGGATGAGAGCTATCTGCCTAGATCGAAAGCTCGGACCACCGCGCCCCAAACGGTAAGCTTACAAAGCTTTCTCTCTCTAAGTACAATTTTTTGGCGAAGCTCCATTTGAGCTCATTTCGACATCAAATCGTGCGATTCAAAGTGTAATTGAATTGTATGAAGGTGTAGAAACTCCAATCTAACTCCATTTCAACAATTAAACTTATTTGATCGGTCAATTTGATGAAACCAAATTCGACTGAGCTAGAAGTTTGAAATTGGGGGAAATTTTAGGGATTTCAAAATTTTGAGGGACCAAAATGCAATTTTATAAAATTGAGGGTCAATTGGGCATGATAAGATTGTTAGAGGACCTATTGAGCAAATTTTAGAATTTTTGGGGTAAAACTTACCATTTTTGTAAAGGAAGGGCAAATTGGGAATTTGGGAAATTTGAACCCCTTTTTATGAAATTGAATAAATTGAGGTACCAAGAGGAATTTTAAAAGTTTCGGGACTCAATTTGTAGAAAACCAGCAATTGAGGCCTAAAGTAAAAGAAAAAAATGTTAGGGACCAAATTGCAAATATTTGAAAAGTTGGATATTTTAGTCATTAATAATGAATGAAGGTTATAAAGCCAAATGATAATGAACAAAAATGTTCATATCATGTAGGAACATGAAGTACTGGGAATGCTGGCAAGGACAAGCTCGTGTGAATACAAAGAACCGATCAAGAGGAATTCATTGCATTAATAGGTGAGTGAGAATTTAATATCATACTTGGTTGGGATGATAAGCACCTCAAAAATGAATACCCACTGTTAAGTGGTATTTTAATCATCACATCTGAGAAGAGTGATGTGGAAATCACACGGAAAACTACTTATCGATTGTAAGTAGATCATACCTGCTGGTAGGATGAAACTTCCTAGAAGGAAGTGGAAAACCCACTTGTTGGTTATAAGCGGAGATATTCTCATACCCGATTGGTATGATGGATAGTTGAAAAGTTTACTTTGTCGGAAGTGCTCTCCCCTGACTATGTGCCACTGTTTAAAATTTTTGGGAGACCTTCTTTATAGGAGTTGAATAGCTCATTTAGGCTGGAGGCCTCGGTTTTGGAACTTGGTGGCTAATATGCCCGACTTTTGAAAATCTTGAACAATGGAGCCTAGGCTAGTTGGCACGAGCAGGAGCTCGTAAACAAATATGATTAATATGCCATGAAAGCTTAAGTAATGAGTTGCTTGGCCATAGTACTAAGACATGACCGACATACTTAGTCAACTAGCGGCAGTGCGACATGATAGGTCTCCGAACTAATCAAGTCAAACAGCTACAGGTCGAGTTGAGGGTCGAAGCCGTTGGACTAGTGGTACCACATATTATATGGCATTATGTGAAAAACTATTGATTGTGCATGCACTGTGTTACGGGACCTTTAAGATACCCAAGAGGGGTAGTGATGCAGTGGATATAAGGGCAGTTAGTCGTACCAGAAGTCTTGCGAAGCTCGAAGTAGCTTTAAGGCATGAGACTAGGGTGGGGACAAGATGAAGTCTCTGTCCTCATACGAACACGAAGATTTGTTATGGGATTGAGGGTCGGATGTCGCGAACATCCACTCATTCTCAAGGTAGAAGTGGACGTGCTTCTATCTAGATGGCCGGTAAAGTTGCTCCAACTCCACAAGTGGGTTCATTGGACGAACTGGCCTGTAATTGTATGTTCCTTTATGATAGAGGGCATGTGTTGGTTGATAAACACACCATTGTGATGAGAAATAATTTTGAAAACCAAAATTTGAAGATGGAAAATTTAAAGGAATTAAGGAGTCTAGCACACTCAATTTTGGAAAACTATTTTTCATCGAGCTTTAATTTTTTTTAAAATACCCATTCACTAAGTTGTAGTAACTCACCCCTCTTTTTATCCCTTTTCAGGAAATAAAGAAAATGACTAGGGATAGCACCAAAACTTACCCTTTGTCAGGTATGCTTGATTTATCTTAAACTTGCATTTTATTTGATATATGTCTTTCCAGGGAATAAGGTTGAAAGTATGTCTGGCTCCACTTGAGTTAAAGGAGGAAACTCTTCTTGAACCAAGAGAGCGGCAGGTTGATCATGGAAATTGATAGGGCTATCGGCTGGCGTTGGACTCGGGCCTAGCCTCGCCTATAGGTGGTCAGTTCGGATTGGTTTCCGAATTGCTAGAGACCGAAGAGTCCGTTCGCCCCTCTCTCTACTAGAAAGTCCAAGGTTGAAGATGACATTGCGCACGCGCAAGATTCACACATGTGTGCTGCCACATGTAGTGTTGTGATTGGTTGGCTTTGCTGACGTGATTTCCTACTCAACGTCCGAGTCAGCATTTAACTCGTTGATCAAACACGTGGCGGCCTCCCATTGGTTGTTCATTCCAATGTGTGTGCTGACCATATTTAGTCAACCATTTGACTTTGACACGTGGTATCCTCTGATTAGTTGATTTAAATGTGTAAGATATCCCTCCTGACCCAAAGTGTCATTGCCATGTGTCAGCTTATAATTGGCTCAAACCATCCAACGTTGCTCTGCCACGTGTCGAACTCTGATAGGTCGACCGTTCCTCTAACATCCTAGTCGACTACTAATGTGGCACCTTTACCATGTGTCAGCTCCTCATTGGTTAACTCAGTTGATGGGGCTACTCCTTTGTTGACCATTGACTACGGACACGTTGCGCTCTCCTATTGGTTGGTTGTCATAGATGTGGATTCTCCCCTTCTGACTATTGGCCGAAGACACGTGTCACGCCCTAATTGGTCAGTGCTTCCAAGCACTGACTGAGCAGCAGATGAGGTGCGCTTCACCACATGTGGTGCATCGATTGGTCATGCTTGCTGATTGGGCATTGACCTAACAGCGGTCCGTTGACCGACTCGATCGTTGATCAGTTCTATCAGACCAGGTTCTGTGACCCAAAATAAAAAATCGATCAGTTTAGGACCGATTCCACCAATTTTCTAAAATTTTAAATTTTCTAAATCTGTCTAAATTAATTATCTATCCAATGGTGGCTTCAATTTTCCAAATTGATGTTTTTAAGCCACCTAGAAAAATGAATCTTTGAATCGATTCTCCATTGTTCATCCCAGTTCAATATGGTTCAGGTCTAGTTCGCCCCGAACCGATCCAGTACTCTCATTTAGTTTATTTCATGGTTCCTTTCCATGGTTTTTGGATCTTTATTGAGCACTTGGGGTTCTTCAATTTCCCGTGTTTGCTTCAATTTATGAGTTCCAATTTTTTTTACCCTCAATTCTCACTCGAACTTTTCTTGTTCCCCATTCTGACTTTCTTATTTTTTAACACAGGGTTTACAACTTCTCACCTCCTTTTAAGGAGTTTTGTCCTGAAAACTTTCTATACATTGAATAGACGATTGTTTGTAGGATGAGTGGGGAGGGGCTCTTTATTTCTGGAGCTCAACAACTGATAGGGCTACCAGCTGGCGTAGGACTCGGCCTCAGACTCGCCCGCCTATGATCAAATCGAAGGGGTTTTTGGGTCACCAGAGATCAAAGAGTATGTCCGTCCCTCTCCCTGCCAAAAAGGCTAAGGTTGAAGATGAAACTATGAACGCGCGTGCGAGCTTCGCATGTGTGTGCTGCCACGTGGTGCACTGTGATTGACCGGCTTCATTAACATGTCTTTCTACTCAGCATCCTAGTCAGCATTTGACTCATTGACCAGACACATGGCGACCTCCCATTGGCCGCTCATTCCAATGTGGATGTTGATTGTGCTCGGTCAACCATTAACCGTGACATGTGGTTTTCTCTAATTGGTTAATTTAAATGCATCAGGTTTCTCTCTTGACACATAGTGCTACTGCCACGAGTCAATCTCTTATTGGTTGAGACCATCTAACATGGCTCTGCCATGTGTCGACTTTTGATTGGTCGACCGTTTCTCCGACATCGTTGTCAGATGCTGACGTGGCATCCTTGTAAGATGCTAACGTGGCATCTTACCATGTGTCAGCTTCCCATTGGTCAGCCCAGCTAACGGGGCTTCTCTAACATTGAGCATTGACCAAGGAAACTTGTCGCTCTAATATTGGTCAGTCATCGCTAATGTGGATTTTCCTCCTTTGACCATTGACGAGAGACACATGTCATGCTCTGATTGGTTAGCACTTCGATGAGCTAACTGAGCGTTGACTAGGTGCACTTCGCCAGGCATCACATGTTGATTGGTCACATCTGCTAACTGGGTGCTGACCTCACAACGGTATGTTGACCGGCTAGACCATTGACCGGTCTAGTCAGACCAGTTTCAGTGACCCGAATTCAAAAAATGTTTTATTTGGGCCTGATTTGAACGGTTTTCTAAAATTTAAAATTTTCTAAATTTTCTAAATTCATGTAAATTCATTTTCTATCCAACGGTGGATTCACTTTCCGAAATTGATGTTTTTAAGCCACCTAGAAAATGAATCTTTGAACCGGTTCCCTACGGTTCAATCCGATTAAGCTTCAATTCACCCTAAACTGGTCTGGTTCTGACATCCAATTTCATCAATGGTTTCATTCCATGATTTTTGGGTATTATTGGCCAATTGAGATTTTCCAATTTCCCATTTTGACTCTTATTTACCAATTCCAGTTCATTTTAACCTTGGTTTTTGCATGAAATTTTTCGGTTCCTGAATTCGACTTTCTTATTATGTGAAAATGGGGTTTACAACCTCTTCTATCCTTTAAGGAGTTTCGTCCTCAAAATGTTTCCCACACTAGATAGACGAGGGTACGGTCCTCTCCCAATTCGGGGTTTATTGACCTGATACACGATTTGGGCTCGGTTCACACTTTCTAAGTACCGGTATGTGAACTATGTTATATATTCTTTGCGGCTCCGGGGTACTTCGGGCTTGTGTGCCTTAGCCTCGACTCCCCTTGTAGTTGACACCTGAGTACTCCCTTCCAGGGTGACATTTCAAGGAGTCATCTATCTCTTACATTGAGCTCTAGGTCCCTTCTTCCTTGGTTGGCATAACGCTTTCGCATGTTTATCATGTCTTAGACTGACTCCATAGTATCTCAACTTCTCACGTCATATCATTTCTGAGCTCAATCCTTTTCGAACTTCCTTTCCCTTAATCCCTCCTTGAATAGGGTGTGTGATACAGTTCTCCGTACAGGGTCCTTCAATTAACTTATTATTTATCAATGTCACCTTCCCATGAGGACAATTTAAATTATGGGGCCCACCATAACACTTCCTTCCTCATCACGTCCTATCCATTCACATGGATTCTATCTCACCTATTAGTTCCATGATTCATGTACCTTGTCTTATTGGGCACCACATAGTTCCCACTCAAGCCATGCAACTGGGAGCGTTGGCCCCTTCCAAGGAGTAAGAAGTCATCCTCTAGGATTACACATCCCACTCTGTTAGAGCTTCTTAGGGTTCATAAACCTTGGAGTTAAGGAGCGTTGGCCCCTTAAAAGGAGGGGAGAGTTGTAAACCCCGCTCTTTGGAGTTAAGGGAAATCGAAAAATAACCAGTCAAACCGAGTGAGAAAAATCAAATAGGTTTACAAACCTGATTATTTGGGAATGGGTAAATTGGAGAATTTACAACTCCCAAGTGACCTAAAAGGGTTCATAAACCTTGGAAAAGAACCTTAGGACAAATTGGGAGTGAAAAACCAGACCGGTTCAGGTGAACCTGACCCGAACCGGATTGAGTCAATTTATGAACCGGAATCGATTGAGAGAGGGCAAACCGGGAAAATTATGGATCCCAAGTGACCTAAAGAGTCACATAAGTCATCAAAAAGGACTTTAAGATGAATGGGAGATGAAAACCAAACCGATTTAGGTGAATCGAATCCGAACCAGTTTGGACCGGTTTGAAACACTATTAAACTGGATGCTAAATTCATTTTTCTAGGTGGCTTAGAAAATTCCAATTTGAGAATTGAGGCCACCATTTGATAGATAATTACTTTAGAAAATTTTAATTTTGAAAAACTTGGTTGAATTGGGCCTAAACCGGCCAGTTTAAGCTTTGAACTCAGTCCGGTCCGGTTCGAAACAATATCATCTTCTTCCTTCAAATGAAAGCATTGTTCACTCACTGAAAAAATGAAGCAGCACCGGCGAAGAGGAAACGTTTCCATTTAGTACATTTCAGGCCATCAATGACTGTTATAAAGGTGCCAAACGGACGGCTGATGAGTCCCCAACCTCCCTATATAAAGAGTCCCTCTCCATTCATCCTCTCCACACCTGAAAAGCTCATTCTCTCTCAGTCGCTTAGTTTTCTGGTGAAGCTCGAACCAGAGCTCTGATATAGGGTCGTTTTTTAGCCAAAGAAGGCGAGGTCAGGTTCATTAGAACCAAGGAGAAGTCAATTACATGGTGGTGACTTCATTCGTTCCGAGAGTCGCTGGAGAAGCGCCAGCGTGATTGAACAGTGAAGCAGCTCCGACGGACCGAAGCTGCCCTGTTTCGGCTAAGTTGAAATTGGCCAATTCGAGCCCTCCTCAGGCCAAACCAGGCCCTCCCAACACTTGCTCAGCCCTCCTACAGCTGAATTAGGACAGTAAGGTAAGCCAATTCGGCTCCCCTCTACAATTTTCGATTGGTGTTAGAGAGAGTCGACCGAATTTCAATGACGAAATTCTAATCTAATTCGATATCAGTTGATGTCATTCTTGATTCTAGAAAGAACCTCAGGAGGAGAACTACCTACCCAGATAGAAAGCTCAGACTGTCGTGCCCTCACCGGTGAGTAATCGAAGCTTTCTCTCTCTACAGTTCATTTTCCGGCGAAGCTCCGTTTGAGCTCGTTCCGGCATTAAAACTTGCAATTCAAATTGCTTAAGAATCATATGAACATATAGAAACTCAATTTCAACTCCATTTTCAACAATTGGAAACGTTTGATCGGTCAATTTGATGAAATCAAATTCGGTTGTGTTAAGAAGTTGGAATTGGGGGAAAATTGGGGATTTTCAAAAATTCGAAGGACTGAAATGCAATTTCCTAAAATTGAGGGTCAATTGGGCATGATAAAAATGTTAGAGGGCCAATTGAGGAATTTTAGAATTTTTGGGGTAAATTTTACCATTTTTGTAAAGTAGGGGCAAAATGGTAATTTTGGAAAAGTTGGGGGACCAAATTTGAAATTTGGAAAATTAAACCCCTTTTTGTGAAATCGAATAAATTGAGGTCCCAAGGGGAATTTTAAAAGTTTTGGGACTCAATTTGAGGAAAAACCAGCATTAGGGATTTAAAGATAAAGAAAAATAACTTTAGGGACCTAATTACAAATAAATAAAAGTTTGGTTTTTCTCATTTATTTGAAATGAATGAAGGCTATTAGGCCGAGAGATAATGAATCGAGATGTTCATATCGTGTAGGAACACGAAGCACTAGGAACGCCAGGAATGACAAGCTCGCGTGAAAATAAGGGACCGGTCTAGTGGAATTCACTATATTGACGGGTGAGTGGAATTTTATATCATACCCGGTTGGGGATGATAAGTACCCTGAAATGAAAACCCACTACTAAGTGGTATTTTAAACATCACAACTTAGTGAAGTGATGTGAAAATCATGCGGAAAAACTACTTACCGGTTGTAAGTAGATCATACCTAGTTGGTATGATGAAACTTCCTCGAAGGAAGTTACAAACCCATTCATCAGTTATAAGCGAAGATGTCCTTATACCCGATCGGTATAATGAACAGTTAAAAATATATTTTTTTCAGAAGTGCTCTCCCCTGACTGTGTTCCAATGTTTAAACGATTTGGGAGACCTTCTTGACGTGAGCTCGAATAGCTCTTATAGGCTGGGGGCCTCGATTTTGGAACTTGGGGGCTATTATGCCCGATTTTGAAAATCTCGAACAAGTGGGCCATAGGCTAGTGGGCACGAGCAGGAGCTCATAAACAAACATGAGATATGTTCCATAAAACTAAATAAATGAATTGTTTGGCCATGTTACCAAGATAGGACCGACATATTTAGTCAACTAGTGGTAGTGTGACATGACAGGTCTTTAGACCTGTCAAGACAAATATTTATAGGTTGAGTTGAGAGTCGGGCCTGTTGGACCAGTGGCACCACGGATTATATGGCATGATAAGAAAATACTGTTTGTGCATGCACTATAATTACAGGATCATCAAGACGCCCATGAGGGGGTAGTGATGCATCCTAAGGGCCCTGGATGACCCGGTGAGTATAAGGGCAGTTCGTCATACTAGGTGACAGTGCGAAATTTGCAGTAGCACTAAGTGCATGAGACTAGGGTGGGGACGGGATGAGGTCTCTATCCTCATACAGACATAGAGAATTGATTTTGGGATTGAAGGTCGGATGTCACGTACATCCACTCATTCTCAGGGTAGAAGTGGACATACTTCTATCTAGGTGGCCGATAAAGTCGCTTCAAAGCCACAAGTGGGCTCAGTGGACATGCTGACTTGCGAATGTGTGTTTAACCTTTATGATGAAGGTTGTGTGTTGGGTGATGATACACCGTAATTAAATAAGGAAATGGTGATATAACCCGAGATTTTATATGAAAGGATTTTTGAAGGAAATGAGTCTGGTACACTCCAATACAACTCTTTTCCTCAAAGTTATTTTTGTGAAAACCCATTCACTAAGTAGTCGTACTCACCCCTCCCTTATATCCCTTTCAGGAAATTTCGGAAAGTCTACCCTTAAAGACCATTAACCCAGATGCCTGTGAGATAGGTATGATAAAAATTAAAATATTATGCCGTTTTGATTTATGTTATTCTAGGAAAAGTGCAAGTTTAAAGGATGCCTTACTCTTTATAGTTTATAATAAAGGGAAACCCTTTAATAAATCGGAAGAGTAGTGGGTTGACCATGGGGATCCGACCAAACCGGGTCGATGTGTGATATTATGTCTCATCTCGGATTGTCATCTGATGCATGCTTTGGCATCCACTAGCATTTGTCTCATTATGTTCCTCCAAGTAGGCCTACAGTGGCCCTTAAGTTTGGGTTCGATGTCCGTCCTTAAATGGAACCTATCCTTATTCCTTTCCTTGGCAGTAGTCGATTCCTTATCGATTTCACTTCCTCATTTTGTTGTTATTAATGCTCAATCCCTCTTATTTGTCTGTAATGTAATTTATACTTTGCAGTGTAGTGATGTTCATTGTCTTATGACCATAATTCATCGTGTCGTTTTCCCTGTTGTTCCTACTTTCTTCGTCGTGCTCATCACCTCTTTAAAGTACGTACTTTTCCTGAACTTCTTTCCTTTCCATTGGGTATTCTCTATTTGTTTGATCCATCTTGAGTCATGTAACATCCTTGATAAAAATCTCCCTCTAGGTTTCCTGTTCCATTGGGGTATGCTCCCCAGAGCATACATTTGCTTTTCATGTTTTTTGGCGGTTCGCAGCTAATTTATTGTTGCAACAATATTCTTCTCGAATGACATACATCACAACTGTTTTTGAAGTTTTTGGGAACATTGAAACTGGTGTATTCAAATCTCAGATTAGAGCTATCATCTGTGATGACACTACTCAAGCATTTTCTACTCGGGTGGTAGGATAAGAAGAGATGTTCTAACTAACTCCCAGTTAATCTTGAATCCCTTCATGAAATTAAAAATTAGGCAAAGTGAAATTAAAAAAAAAAACTAGAATCATAGAAAGATGATCAAGATATAGTGAATGGAAAAAAATTAATATGTTGAAAACAAATTTTTATTCAAGTTTGTAAGAGAGTAATTTTTATTTTTTGAGATTACAACAAAGAGATAAAGTTAAAGAAATAATTAGTTTAAAAGTGATAGGTAAAATAAAAACGAATTAATTTGAGTTCAAAAGGTAAAACTCTAATATTATAAAAACAAAAGATATATGATAGATCAATGTGTATAATGTTGAATTAAAAATTTGTCAAAGATTCATATAAATAAAAATGTGTTGAAATATAAAAAAAAAGAATTTATGAATATCTTAATTCAAACTAAAATAAATCTATTAATTGGTGAGAAACTCATCTTTTCACAACACCCTATTAAAAATATTTCTCTTGATTTCAAATATTATTCATTATCTATTATTTATATAATTATAACATTATTATATTTTAAAATTTTCTATCTATTGAACTCTTCAAATATAGTTGTGACACATAAAACACCATATCTAAGCTTGTCGCCTCCGTTAGTCTCATATTGCTTATGCCATGGATTGGCAGCATCATATCATAATTCACATTTCACATTTGATATTGTAATTAATTTTAGAATTTTTTGGAAATTGTAATAGTAGGATAAATAAGAGAATACATTGGTTTAACTCTAATTAACTTTAAATTAGTGGCAATGGATTAATTTTTAGATATAGTTTTGACCAAGTTTTTAGATATAATTTGATCATTATAAAAACATATCAATTGAAAAAAAAGGGGGAATTGAGTAAATTTCGAGCAATAATTTAACGTGGACTCGCACGACTGGACAATCTCTCATATCTGCGAGATTTTTTTTTGGAAGCAATTCAAACTGGGCGTAGGAGGGAAAACGGAGGAAATCGAATAAACAACTGCAAAATTCTCCCTGACACTGCTTCTTTCATCTTCGATCTCATCTATCCCCACACGCCTACATTCCTCCCCTGCTAAAGTTGGAAGCCTTGCTTCTCCGATGGCAGAAACCCTAAGCCCTAACCCTACCACGGCTCAGAGGTACAGATCCATCGCCAACCGCATCCAGTCACCAACGAGCCCGTTCTTCCTGGGCTCCAATAACGACGAGCTTGAGCGGGCCCAGGCGCGTGCCGCGCGCGCCGCTGCCATCAGGCGCAAGTCCATTGCTGCCTTCGTGCCTCCCGTGCAGCAGGACTCGGAGCCCTGCTTGGGGAAGCAGCAGATTGTAGAACTTTTACAGAATTGTATCAAGCTCGCCAGTGAAAATGTATATGTTACATTCTTTTTTTTTTCTTATTTTACCATATTTTCGATAATTTTCTGGAGTTCTAGCCATTCTGCACTCCGCTCAGATAGTGCGTGACTTGCAGATAAGTTTCCAGAGATTTTATGCTGCCCTAGTAACAATTTTATCGGTCGTAATTTGAGGTTGTTTTCTGGTGTATTCCTGTTAAATAATGAGAGTGCAACTGCTCTTACTTTGTGAATCAAGATTTTTTGGTTCCTCTTGGAAGTAATTGTACCTTTTTCTCCTGGGGGTTGTACACTTGTATCTCTCGCATTCTCTATAACTGGTTATTACTTATGTGTGAACTCTACCGTTATTCTTATTCCATTTCTTTCCTTGGACTGTGCTTTGCAGAAAATCAATCAGAAGAACACGTGGGAGTTGGGATTAATAGATCACCTCTACGAAATTATTAACGTTGAAGAAGAACGTGATGCTGAGACAAATTTTCAAAAGGTAAGTTCTGCCCAATTGTGTTTGTACAGTATCATGAATAACTATGCAGAGGATTGCTTCAATGCAGTGGTTTGCAATAACAAATTTCCTTTTCTTGAGAAGACACGTTGGGCATTGTATACATTACAATATTTTCAATTGAAGTATACTTAGTGAAATTTGATGGACAAGTTTATTGGGCACTGCGTAGGTACTTTGCTTGGGTACTAAAAACATTAGAAGTATGCATATTTTAAATATTTTACTCTTAATACTAGTTGTCTGGAAAATGTTACCATCACTGTTACTATATGAAATTGATTAAAATCCTAACAAGGGGATGAACTTTGACCAATAGTCAATTTAGGTCATCAACATGTGTTTGGCTCAATTTAGATCATGTATTTCCATGCACGACCCAAATCAAGTACTCTGTCTGAATTTTTTTGTCATAATATGGATAAAAAGTACAGATGAAGGTCCATGACATCAATATTGGTTGAATAACCCCACTCACACCAGAAAATGTTGGATGAAGTACCCATGAATGAAAGTTGATAACCTAAATTGAACTAAATAAAGTTGATGACCTAAATTAAGTTATCAATCAAATTTTATGCAATTATTTGATATTTTGGCCTTTGAAACTTGATGGCATACTTTAAGTCTATCAGTCAATTTTACCTGCAATACTTTTTACTATTTGTGATCTTGAAATAGAGTTGTCATCACCAGAATATATTGCATGCTTGTATGTAATGACTGTAAGCTCTCTAATAGGGTTTATCTGGACGTTTAAGTTTCGCGGCACTTGGAATCTTTCATGGGGATTCCTAGTCCTTCCAATTAGAATTTTTGTTTGATCAGTCTTCTTTGTTTGCATTGTCTATGTCCAGGCAAGCTGCACCTTAGAAGCAGGAGTTAAGATATACTCCTTAAGAGTTGATTCAGTACACTCAGAAGCCTACAAAGTCCTTGGTGGGATCAACAGAGCTGGACAAGATGATGAACCAGGTTAGGGATTACTCTACCAAAATTAATGGCTTCTGTTCTTGCTGATTCTTCTTTTGCAAACGCAAAGATCACTTTATAATTAAAATACTAAATGATTAAATTTAAAAAGAACCACCTTAGTTTCTCTTGTTTTGACTTTAGTCATAACCTCTTTAATTTCTCATCTTTTGTCCAAAAGCCATTATCATATTTCATCATTTCCTGTAAAAGCAGATGATGCTGTTGTTGATGGACCTGCTGATGGGGGTGGTGAAGAGGGTCATCAGAAGAGAGAGACTGAAAGAAAGGTTTCAAAATTAATCATTGGCCTGTACAGCAGAATTAACTCACTACTAGTAGAGCTTTATGATAAATAATGAATGGACTTGCTACAAAAAGACAAGTTAACAGAAGCCTTCTCTGTGCAGATCTCACCTTTATCAACACTTGAGTCTTCCTTTGAGGCTCTTAACATAAAGAAGTTTGATGGTGATTATTACAAATTCTCCTTTGACATTCACAGCACAAGGACACCTGTATAGGAGCTTCTGAAAATATTTTTTGTCCTTTCAGTTGCATTTACAGTGGATCCTCTATACCATCAGACCTCCGCACAATTTGATGAAGGCGGGGCAAAGGGGTTGTTGTTGAGTAATCTTGGTGTCTTTGGCAAGTGTGCAGTGCTGTTCGACTCTCTAGAAGTCCCAGGGAAGTGTATTCCATGTGATTTGCAGCAAGAAAAGACAATTGACCTATCTTTTGCTAAAGGTTTGTTGCTTATCTATTTGTCCCATTTCTGAAAAGGATTCTTCTATGTATCTCTTCTTCTTTGTCACCTGTGTACTTTTCTTGCTTGTGTAGAATATGCTGAACTGATGTTATTGAACATGCGAATGAAAGATGAAATCTCACCAACTCTCGGCACAATTGTGAGCCAATTCAATAAGGACAATAGAAGATCAACTGAAGCCATTTCATCGTTGGAGGAAACAGAAGCACAAGAGGATGTGCAATTGCCTAATGAGGGAGAATTTGGTGCTGAGCCATTAGAAAGTGGGAGCAACTGGGATTTTAATAATTATGATAATGGTGATATAAGTGATGAAGACATCACCTTTGTGGATCCCATCGCTCCCAGTAATATTGAGGTATGTTTAGATATAGTCATGGTACTTTGGAATGAGTTGCATTTGCCTTTTTTAAACCAGCAATCTTCTTCCATTAAGTTATGCAAATGCTTGTAGGGAAATCATGAGTATGATTTTCCTGGTCCTCATGACAAAGATAGGGGTGAGGAAGTTGAAAACTATCTCTTCCTTAGCATGGGTTTGAATACCAAGCAGAATGCTTGGGCTGGTCCTGACCACTGGAAGTACCGTAAACCCAAAGGTATGTCTGATGTGTATTTGTCTTTATCAAATTTGTTTTCTTCAAGTAAGCTTGACATACACATGATTCTTAGGCACAGAGGAAAAACAAGCTCCTGAAAATGGTTCAACTGCTACTTTTAAGAAGCCAAGGAATAAGAAAAAAGTGGAAGCGGAGCTAGATTTTACATCTTCCTTGGACAAGGACTGGACAGCTATCTTTGTTCCTCCCAAAAACCCCAAGTCACTGCTACTGCCTGCTAATCGAGTACCATGCAATACAAAACTTCCCGAAGATTGCCATTACCAACCAGAGGATCTAGTCAAGCTATTTCTTCTTCCAAAAGTGATGGTAATGAGCACTTGCTAGTCCTGATGATTTTTCAATCTTATAATTTTTGTTTCATATTCACCGTGTGCTTTTTGCTATAACAACTGACATGGAATAGTGGCTTGGGAGGAGACGGCCAAATATATCAGGTATTAACTTTCCTGTAAGGATAAAGTTTTGGTTCCAGCATATAAAGGCACATTTATTAGTGTGGATTGTTAATTTCCAGATGAACGGGTGCAGTCATGTGATGAAAATGGACCATCAACATCTTGGGATGCTGGAAGTGTGTTTGGTGGATCAGTTGATGATAGAAATGATTACATGGATGTTGAAGATGAACTCAATACTCTCGTTTCTCAGCCTCGCCAGGTTGCCCTTGCAATTTGTTGTCCCTCGTATAAGTTTCTCAGATATTCCATTTTTTAATCATTTCCTCTCTTTGTCATCATCCTTAATGCCTCTCACGCTTTCAAAATCCAGGTAAATAAGATTGAGGTGCAGTATGATAAGACCTCCAAGCAGGTTGACGTTCAGGCACTGAAGGAGACATTATGGGAACAAACCCAAAAATCTTTGGAAACCTCTGTTCAGGTAGATTCATTAAAGTAACTCTTCTACTAGTGTTTTCCTCTGTTAAAAATGTACATGAAGTAGGTGATAATGGTTTTCATTTTCTCTATTCCGAAAAGGTCACAGAGGATGGTGTCTCCTTCAAGAAGATCCTTTCTAGCTTTCCAGCAAACTGTGGAGCTGCTGCCACTAATGACATCTCTTCTCACTTGTGCTTCATCTGTCTCCTGCACTTGGCCAACGAGCATAACCTTAAAATCTGCGGTCGCCCTAACTTGGATGACCTCAGCATTCATTTCCCCCCAGGAATGTCCACCGGCGACCATGTCTAACAATTCCCACAAAAGGGTAAATAAATGCATCGGCATTTGATTTCCTTCAAAAGGGGTTTGTATGGTATCTAACGTAGCTTTTGTATTGGGAGAGGCTGAAAAATCCTGAAAATGTGCAAATGTAGATGTTTGCTAAATTAAAAACATACCCTTTTCTTTGATTTACTAACATGTGCTAGGCTTAAAACTTAGGTGCTTAGTTGCAAGTGAAAGTTCTGAAACCCACATGTTAATAAACGGATGGTGAATTATTTATTGGTTTATTTGTATTTTTTTTCGTTATTTGGGTACTACTATCACGTACATCCTGGATTGTCTTATATCCGGGATACTGTGTATATCGGTAAATTCTCTCTAGAAGTGATAATGGCCCTATTTCTGTTTTACTTTGTGTAACTTCATTCGGTGCTTCTTGGTCTATACAATTCCTTCTATGGGCCTTATTGGAATGGGGCTGACCTGATCCACCCTCTCCCTTTTATTGGTTTCGTGGATCTGACCAGAATAATGGTTGGCTGCCTCATAGACGGTCATCTCAACCTTATGGGCTTTCTTCTGCCTTTTATACAATTTTGGGCCATAATAGCCCTTTTAATAACTTATCTGAGTTACAGTCTCAGCTAAGCACGGTAATGTAAATGCACAGATTATGGGATTTCTGAAATGGCACGTTATCCATGTAGAAATAATTCAAGACAGTGAACTGACATTATAAACTTGAATCCTAATGCATTTTACAGTTCAATCTTAGTCTACCAATGACATATCCATTCTATTGGGACTGGACGTTTCCATGAGATCGGGCCTTTGTGTTCCCTTCCTTCCATCCTCGTTGACGAGCCCTTGATTCCCACATTGCTGTCAACTTCTTCTGAGATGCCAATGCTACTTCTGCTTTTTCCCGTGCTTCTTCGCACGTTTCCATTCCTGAGTTACACTTGTCTGCCTCTTTCTGATACTGAGATGTTAACTTCTTAGCTTCAAGCAGAGCCATGTCAGAACGCCTTTGACTATCCAGAGCTTCAGCTTCACGAAGTTTTAGTTCTTCTGAAAGTAAATCTGCATAGTTCTTCTCTGTCTCTTCAGCAACCTCAGGATCATGCTTTACACAGTCTACAAGATGATAGACAAAACAATCAGCATTAGCAAGGAAATTTCAGCTAAAATCTTTTTTCCATTTATATGAAATTTCATTCCTTACACTCATCATTCAAAAAATACAAGTTGGAAGTTCTGTGCTAGGAAAGAGACTCTACTAATGCTAACATGTATGTCCTATGTCATCTTGTACCATTCTTATGCTCAATGAGACAAAGTAGAAAAAAGAATAGGAAACTGGAAACTAGTCCAGTCAATATGTTTATCAGTAAAGTACCTTTACTGGAAACTATCCACGTTCCATAACTACTGGCTACAAAAAGCAAGGTTACAATCAAAAGGGAAGACATGTCTGTCTAAACATACCTTTAAAGGTACCCAATCATGGCCATATTCTAAGTTCATTTTACATTTGTGATACCTTTATCATGTTCATATTTCATATAATTAATTTTATTTACTTCATGCCCAATGTTCCATGTAACTATTATTTATAAACTATAAGTCAATCTTAATAAAATTGAAGAAACTAACCTGCTAAGGAACCATTGCTCAGTGCTGCAAAAGAACACATACTAACTTAAGTCAGTAAAAAGGCAAATACTTGATTATGAATCTAAGCATTCAAAAACACAAACACTTGATTGGTACAAAAAAAGATAACACACTGGGTGAAAAGGTAGAATGCAATTACATGGCAGGTTTAAGCAGATGTAACAAGCAAGATGGCAGAATGCAGATTGAAAAAAAAAACAGAAAAAGGCAACATCCGGATGCACCTCTGGGAAATGAATAAACATTATCACTTGTATACAACCCTTACAAGGAGAAAGATGTGATATTCACTCAAAATTTTCACTTGTTCCACTAAAGGATGCAACTGGAACAAATTCAGCACACTATTGTAGCAGAATTTGGCACATTATATTCATCAGAATCAGAGCAATGTCTTCATTATGCCATATATTCAGCTTAAGAATCCATGAGATCCATTGGCCATTATCAAATAGTTCTCACTAGTATTAGCAAACAAATACTCTCTACAATATTGGACATGTTGAATAAGTGTATGCCAATGTCTGAGAACAACAAAAGATAATTGAATAAACAAACATGCAAAGCTCTTCTTTGCAATAACAAAATGTTAACCTCCAGTCCATATGATTGATAGAACATTAGATATTATTCATAATAAGCTTACATTAAGAAACATTGCACAAATTTCATGTTACTAGCTATTTCTCAAACTGTTTATTGACTTCAATATAATATAGTTGGAAGAGTAAGGATGTGCAAACCACAGAACCATAAAGTCCACAAAGATGAATCAAAGTGGCCACAACTCTACAACACTCTATATCTTATGTTACATTTATTAATCATTAATCAGATTATCAGTAATCTGTCAGATAGAGAATAACCTTGTCACCGATCCACAAGATTACCTATCTATTAGCAGAACCTATGAAGCTGGAGAAACTGATTAACATGGTGGAAGCCGTGTTCATAGCATATCATGAAAAAAAACAGCCCTAATACGTAAATCATCAGTTAGTTATTATGGTTGGGAAATGAAAACTTCAAAGTACTTGAAAACATGCTAAAACCCCAACCCGTCTTCAGCCAAAAGCTTAAATAGCAAGAGGAACCGGAAACAAGACAAGGAGATCGGTTCGCCCAATAAAAGGAAAGACGCCAGAATAGATGCTAAAGCACAAGATTCGTCCTCTAAGAGTTTCACAAAGTTAAACATTATGACAAAACGGGAACGGATCAGAGCAGATCGGGACAAAGGTGCAACAGAAAAATCGGAGGTCGGGCCCAGCAGCTTGCAAAATTGGCGTACCTTCGGGAATGGAGAGAAGCGACTGGGAAGAGCAATCGCACTCGCAGGGAGAGCAGATCGGAGAAGACGAGTGGCTGAAAGCGGCAACGCCTTCCAATAGGTGCCAGTAAAGAGGCGGCCCGAGGATGTAGCCAATGATGCAGAGGCCGCCTAAGCCTAATCCAACACTAAGTAGATGCGGAGTGCAAGCTCGAGCTTGATTCAACGCCATAGCCGTCTCTTATGGGACGACGAAGTTTGACTACTAGTGAA
Organism: Trapa bicornis; assembly: GCA_030064425.1. Lineage (NCBI taxonomy): Eukaryota > Viridiplantae > Streptophyta > Magnoliopsida > Myrtales > Lythraceae > Trapa > Trapa bicornis. The sequence goes on along the minus strand of CM057758.1, from coordinate 17,314,352 downwards.
CAGCGTCGAACCTCCTTGTCAAGAAGAATAAAAATCATCTTATTTAAATATTACATGATTTAATTATATTTTAAAGATAATAAATAAATAAAATATAATATAATTTAAATATATCATATAAATATCATGTGAAAAATATATATAATTATCCATTAAATTAAAATAAACAATTTCATATAAAAATAAATTATATTTACTTATACCTTAGTCAATTTGATGAATAACATGTCTTAATCTATGTTATACCTCCCATGTAGATGTATTTTTATTTTATCCACTATGTATATAACTATTAAAAACTAAATTATATAAAAATATGGCTTTTAGTGTAAATGTAACTTAAAAAAAATCTTAAAAAATATTCAAATAATATATTTCAAAATTTTAGATCAACTGTATAAATAAATAAAATTGTACCAGAGTGAACTTTATCATATTTCCATTCACGTAATAGAGTAGCAATACATAATATATGTATTGCTTTACAAACACTCTATTATAATAGTAATAATAATATTCACCCATTAAAGTTACAACATTTCATTGATTTCATACTACTCTCTACTAGTACATATTAGTGATTCTCAACTACTCTCCACTTAAACATGTTAGGAATAGTATTCTTTATACCATCTAAGATTTGAATTACTCACACATTAGAAATACTATAACTACCTCTAACAAGTGTCCGATTAATCAGACATCGCCTTATATTAGATCTCTTGTCCTAAATATTCGAGATAAAAACATTTCCCTAATTATCTCACCTCCCAGATATCTATTAGTATTTGACACTACCCATCCTTACAAGCATCTATTGGCATTGTTCCACATCGGCCACAATCACACCTAATGCATCAAGCAAATCACAGTAACCACAGCCCCATCTTTTAAAATATAGGTGGAAGCCTCTCCTTTTAGCCTATGAGTCAAAACCTTTTTTTTTTCAAAATGTGGGTCGAAGTCACCTCTTTTAAAATATGGGCTAAATCTTTTTCTTTTAAAATATAGTTTGAAACCCCTCTCAAAATATGGATCGAATCCCCTTTTTTCAAAATATGCAATAAATTCATGCATGCCATTTTTTTTAGTTTCAACCAAACAATTATAATACACTAATACATATTTAACCATTCAAAAGTCATAGAAAGCATATGTCAGTCCAATCGGACCTAACACTAAATTCATAATCTCATTCACTTGGAGTAGCATCCAATTTTCCTAGTGAATTTCACCTCAATTCACGTGTTAGTCCATATTTAGCTAATAAAAGGACACTGTTACTAATCAATACATAATATGAGTCTTTCAACTAAGTTATGTCGGTATCTCCCAATACCATTGCACGTGCAATGATTAGTTCAGTCTCAAGACCAAAAGTTGACTCATTGGAAGACTAAGCAAATGACTTTCAAAGAGGAATTTCAATGAATAGATCATAAAAAGGAAGGTTGGTTTTATAAGTGAAATTCCTAGGTTTATAATGAATTCACCAGTGTGAAATTTGTGTAATTTAGTGGCAATTTGCCATGATGTCGGAGCTAATAAGTGTAATCAGAAAACTTTCATAAATATCTCTCCCACCTCTTCCTTTGTAATACTTGAACTTCTGGAACCTGGGTTAAGCAAAAATGGACTAGAAAACCATTGTGAACTAGAAATAGAATCCTGAATTAGGAATAAAATCATAAGTGGAGAAATGGGATCCTAAAGTCAAAATAAGAAAATAAAACTAGGAATGAAATTATAGACCCAAGATGGGATAGAAAGTTAAGAATGAAAGTCTCGATTAAGAGACAAAAGCTAAAATCGGTAGCGAAACCCCAAGCCGGGAACAACACCAGAGTTGGGATTTAGATCATAACCATATAATGGAAATGGGATAGAAAAACTTGATGTTGGAACTAGGGATTAGATCAGAAATGGGATCGAGTGCCTGGACATGAAAAATTGAGATTTTTGGGGGAAGTCCTTTTTCGTCTGAACATGGTTAGGTCGACCCGACTCATCCGACTCACCTTGAGCAAAAAATGACCAAAAGGATAAAATGGTAAATTAAAGGTTCAAAAAATGGAAAGAAAAGAAGAAACGAACGAGTTAGGTCGACCCGACTCATCCGACTCACCTTGAGCAACTAAACATCGAATACTGAATGATAGTTTTTATTAAACCACTTCAAGATATCGATCTAATTGACTTAATTTTAGATCCAATTGAGTGCTACAAATAAGACATATCAGCTAGGAATAGAGCCACTAACATCCTTAAGATTTAATTACATTAACTTCTCATGGATAGCTCCATATTACCATTCAAAGTGAGAAACACTGTTCCTGAGTTGCTCCCCAACCCTCAGTCAATAAAATGAGCATATTTCTCTTGTCCGATCACCAAATGAGGTGATCATGGTGTCAAATTGATGGTAATTGAGTCCTCTAGAGATCTATAGCTCTGAGTTGGTAGTGGCCAAAAAAGGCTGACAAATGGCCAATTTGGCCGACCCCAATTCTAGACAGTAGAAAGGCGGCCACTAGTGGCCCTTTCGAGGGCCAATTCTCCATCCTCCGGCCACCACTCCAACCCCACTGGTGCCAAATTGTTGGGCTCCCTCCCTTCTATACCTCCATGGCTAGGATCGACCTCTAAAAATGGAAAAATTAACTAGTAGGTGTCAATCTCTACCGATGGGTTTGTGCAATTTAGCCCGATCGTGGCTAGTCGATGACCACTTTCTCCCAACTCTACCAACCACTTGGCCAGCCACCACCACAGAAAGTTTTTTCTGGACCTTGGCTACAAAATGCCTAAGGTGTGGTCAGCTCTTCAACAAGAATTTCTGTCAAAACCCTCAGTTCAATTTTGGACAATCTTGTCAAACAACCAATTTCGACCGTGTTTGGCTAAGGTAGGGCCTCCATACCTTCCATGAACCATTAGGAGTATGATAAGATATATGTATGTTCATACATATCACTTTGCCATAAATCCCTATTAGTTAGGATTCCACTTAACAAGTCACTACTTGTTTGTTATTGAAAATTGTTTCGCACGATCTTAAGTTATCATTTCACCTTACATTTTAAGTTTATAACACACAATCATACGCCCTTCAAAGGGATCACACTTTTATAGAATAGTCCTCGACTGTTTCACTTGTGGACCAGAGCGCCTTTACCATCCACACTGATAGAAGTCGTTGACCTCTACCCAGAGTCTGAGTGGACATCAATTGTCATGCCTCGACCTAATTTGGTTAGATCCCTATGATCAACCTGCCACTCTGCCTATTTATTAAGGGTTGCCCCTTCATTTAAACCATGAGAAGTAAGGTGTCCTTTTAAACATGCACCTTTCCTGGAATAACATAAATCAAAACTGCATAAAATTATAAACTTTATCATACCTGCTTCACATGTGTGTTAACTTGTGGTCTTTGGGTCAGCTTTCCCCGGGATTTACCTGAAATGGGTACAAGGGAGGGGGTGAGTTCAACGACTCAGTGAATGGGTGTTTAAAGTATAACTTTCAAAAATAGTTTGAATTGGAGTGTGTCATACTCCTTATTTTTCCTTTAAAACCTTTCATTCCCAAATCTCGGTTTTTCATAGCCATTTCTCAGCACAACGGTGTGTTTATCAACCAACACACGCCCTTCATCAAGAAGGGATCACACATTCACAGGCTAGCCCATCCACTATACCCACTTGTGGTGTCGGGGCAACTTTATCGGCCACCTAGATAGAAACACGTCCACTTCTACACTGAGAATGAGTGGATGTACGCGACATCCGACCCTCAATCCTGTAGATATAACTCTGTGTCCATATGAGGACAGAGACCTCATCTCGACCCCACCCTGGTCTCATGCGCATGAAGCTACGTCGAGCTTCCAAGACTGTAGGCACGACTAACTGCCCTTATCTCCACCATGTCGTTCAGTAGACCTAGGACACATTGCTACCCTCTTGGGCATCTTGAAGGTCCCGTAACTTAGTGCATGCACAAATCAATAATTTTCCACATAAGCCATATAATCTATGGTGCCACTAGTCCAACGGTCCTAACCCTCAACTCGGCCTGCAACTGTTTGTCTCGACTGGTCCATAGACCTATCATATCGCACTGCCACCAGACCATTAAGTATGTCAAACCTGTCTTGGTACCATGGCCAAAAAATTCATTTATTTAAATTTTCATGGCATATAAATCATGTTTGTTTACGAGCTCCTGCTCGTGCCAACAGGCCTAGGGCCCACTGTTCGAGATTTTCAAAATTAGGCATATTAGACCCCAAGTTCCAAAACCGAGGCCTCTGGCCTAACAGAGCTATTCGAGCTCCCGTCAAGAAGGTCTCCCAAAATTTTTAAGCAGTGGCACACAGTCAGGGGAGAGCACTTCTAACAAAAATGAACTTTAGCCGTCCATCACACCAACCGGGTATGAGGACATCTTCGCTTTTTAATCGATAAGCAAGTTTTCTACTTCATTCCAGGAAGTTTCATTATATCAACTGGGTATGATCTACTTACAACCGTTAAGTAGTTTTTCCGCGTAATTTCCACATCACTCCTCACAGGTGTGATAGTTAAAATACCACTTAGTTAGTGGGTTTTCATTTCCAATGTGCTTATCATCCCAACTAAGTATGATATTAAATCTCACTCACCCGATAGTGTAGTGAATTTCCTCTTGACCGACTTGTTGGCTTCATGCGAACTTGTCTTAGCTGGCTTTCCCAGTACTTCGTGTTCCTATACAATATGAACACCCTTGTTCATTATCCTTTAGCCTAATAGCCTTCATTCATCTCAACTAAATGAAATAACTAAACTTTTTATGTATTTGCAATTAGGTCCCTAAAGTTATTTTTCTTTAACTTTAGTCCCTAATGCTGGTTTTCCCCCAAATTGAGTCCTGAAACTCTAAAATTCACCTTAGGACTCGGGATCCATAAATTTCCTGGTTTGCCCTTTCTCTATCGGTTCCGATTTGTAAACCGACTTGGTTTTCTCTTTGGAAATGATCAGTTCTTTCCCTAGTTTTCTTATTATCAAAGGACACCGAACCCGCTAGTGGCTTCGGAGCGACTTTTCCTGCCACCCGGATAGAAGTACGACCACTTCTACCCTAGGAATGAGTGGATGTACGTGACATCCGACCCACAATCCCGAAATCACTTCTTCGTATCCGTATGAGGACAGAGACCTCATCCCATCCCCACCCCAGTCTCATGCGCTTGGTGCTACTCCAGATTTCGCATAGACACCTAGAACGACGAACTGCCCTTATAGCCACCAGGTCATCCAGTGCCCTTAGGACGCATCACTACCCCTCGTGGGTGTCTTGATGATTCCGTACTCATAGTGCATGCACAAACAATATTTTTTTCATATTGCCATGTAATCTGTGGTGCCACTGGTCCAACGGCCCTGACTCTCAACTCAACCCACAATTGTTTGTCTTGACTGATCCATCGACCTGTCATGTCGCACTGCCGCTAGTTGATTGAGCATGTCGGTCCTATCTTGGTACCATGGCCAAATAATTCACTTATTAAGTTTTATGGCACATATATCATGTTCGCTTACGAGCTCCAATAATTCTATAATTTCTCAATTGGTTCTCCAACATTATTTTTATGCCCAATTGGCCCTCAATTTCATAGAATTTCATTTTGGTCCTTTGAATTTCAAAAATCCCCAAAATTTCCCCAATTTCAACCCTTCAACACTACCGAATTTGATTTCATCAAATTGATCGATCAAACACCTCTAATTGTTGAAGTTGGAGTTGAAATTAAGTTCCTACATGTTCATACGATTCTAAGGAACTTTGAAATTGTAGATTTTAACGCCGAAACGAGCTCAAACGGAGCTTCGCTGGAAAACATATTGTAGGGAGAGAAAGCTTCGATTTCTCACCGGTGAGGGCATGACGGTCCGAGCTTTCGATCTAGGCAGATAGCTCTCATCTTGAGGATCATCCTAGAATCAAGAATCGCATTAATTGATGCCGAATTGAATTAGAATTTCATCATTGAAATTCTGCCGGTTCTCTCTCTAGCATCGACCGGAAATTATAGAGAGGGGTCGAATTGGCTTACCTTTCAGTCCTAATTTGGCCGTGGGAGGGCTGAGGAAGTGTTGGGAGGGCTTGGTTTGGTCTGAGGAGGGCTCGAAATGGTTGATTTCAGATTCGTCAAAATAGGGCAGCTTCGGTCCGCCGGAGCTGCTTCACTGTTCCATCATGCCGGCACTTCTCCAGCGATTCTCAAATTGACTGGAGTTTGCTATTAGATAGCTGTCTTCTCCTCAGTTCTAAAGAGCTCGACCTCTCCTTCCGAGGTTAAGAAAAATGTTCAAGTCGAAACTCTCGTTCGAGCTTCACCGGGAAATGGAGCAGTAGAGAGAAAGAGAGAGAGAGAAGTGTTCAGGTGTGAGGAGAATGAATGGGGATGACGTGTAAAAATCGTGTATTAAATAGGAGAGATTTATTACTAGTATTAATATTGCCATAAATTATTGGTATTAATTCCTATAATTTAATTTTGGTATTAAATTATTTGTATTAATTATAATAATTAAATATATATTAATTTATGGCCATTTATGATAAGGTGTACGTTCGAATAAAAAATTTTTGACCAAAATTTCGGGTTACAAAAAGAATCATACTTCCTAGGAGGTCACCCATCCTCACACTACTCTCGAGTAAGCATGCTTAACTACATAGTTCTTATGGATTCTCGTTCACCTGAACCAATTTAGTTTTTCTCTTCTAATTTGTCTTAAGTTTCTTTTCGAAGGTTTAATGAACTCTTTGGATCACCCGAGAGTTGTAAATTTTCAAATTTCCCATTTAGAAATGATCGGATTTGTGAACCGGTTCTGAATCCTTACTTGGTTTGACCGGTTTTTTTTCCCGGTTTTCCTTAGCTCAAAAGGGTGGGTTTTACATGATGTCTAATTTAAAGGAACATTATGTGCATGGAAGAGATGCACGAACTGGAAATGAGTGATGAAACACTCTAACAACATAAGAAGAAGAGTATGGGAACACCATCTAAGGGAGGAAGTGGAAGACTTCGGTATTGGGAAGTCTGAATTTCAAAGTAGGGAGAATTACAAGTTTAGTGAGAAATAACAAAATGATGGAGTTATGTACATGAGATGATTGGATAAGGCTAAAGGTAGTTGGGGAATACTACCAGATAATAAGAAGGGACGGAGCCCTATGATCCCTAAAAGGTTGGAAAGTCAGGAACAGTTACCGAGGGAATGTTCTAGAACTATAATGTACAAAGGTAGTTCTGGAACATGTAATGCTGCAAGGGACATGTAGGTCCAATAGTCCCAAGAAAATGTGACTCAAGTAATGTAGTTGGTTATTTAAGCATGATGAGGTTAAATATCAGAATTTGGGTGAATCGAAGTTATAATAAAGAAGGAATGGACTAAAGGACCAATATAAGATAAAAAGGGGATAACACTAAAATCCGTAAGGTTAAGAATGAAAATCTTGAAAGGATGCTGAGCTAAAGAGTTTCAATGACCAAGGGAATAAATAGACACGAGGGTGGTCGAATGTTTTTGGAACTCCCAATCTTGTGATCTGGACAAAAACCCATAAGAGGAAGGGTCTTACCCCTAAGCGATATAAGAGTCGGACCTAAGAAAATACCTTTAGGGAAGTGGGTAAGACAAGCTGATCATAATGCATCCCATGGAGTAAGGGATATTTGAAGGGAAGAGAAATCCCTTAAGTACGTTATCTAAAAGACTAAGTGAAAGAATAATCATAGTGATATTTTGCCAAGGAAAAAAAGCGTATGAGCAAGGAAATGCTCAAAGAAAAGGAAGTGTGAGGTCGGATCACTACGGAGTCTTCTCCTCAAGTGTGAATACCAAATCGTGCCATTAAGAGCGATGGAAAAAAATAAGTGATAAAACAATAGACACCCCAATATATGGAAAGAAAAGATACCAAAAGGGCATACATGCACGGATAATGCCTAAATAAGATGCAACCAGGATGGGGACGTACCCCACTGTATAATATCAAAGCGAATCCCAAGTTGACACCAAGGGAAATCATTCACTATGTATGGGATGCATAACTATTTCTGGGGACAAAACTCCTAAAAGGTGGGGAGAGTTATAATCCCCATACTCTCGAACTAAGGAACCGGAAAAGGGAACCGAAGATTTTTTTTAGAGGAAATCGAGTATCTAGTTGAATCAGAAATGGTAAAGAAGAGTTAAAAGGGGAATTTGGAAAATTCCAAGTGGCCAATAAGTTCCTAAAAATCATGGAAATGAACCATAAAATGGATTGAATGTGAAAACCGGACCGTTTCAGGTTGATCTGGACTTGAACCAGATTGAATGGAGTTGAACCTTGAAGAAATAATTCAAATATTCATTTTTCTAGGTGGCTTAAAAAAAATCAAATTGAAAAATTGAAGCCACCATCAGATAGAAAATGAATTTATAAGAATTTAAAAATTTTTAATTTTTGGAAAATCGGTCGAATCAGGCCTGAATCGACTGATTTTTTATTTCAGGTGACTAGACCTAATCGGACCGGAACAGTCAATGGTCCAGCCGGTCAATAGACCGCTGCCAGGTCGGCGCTGAGTTAGCAGGTGTGATCAATCAGCGCGTGACATATGGCAAAGCGCGCCTATTCAGTCGTACTATCAGCGCATGGAAGCGTTGGCCAATCAGAAGGCATCAACGGTCAACAATCAAAGGAGGAAAATCCACCTCAGCTATGACCGACCAATAGGAGAGTGACAAGTGTCCCAATCAACAGTCAATGTCGGAGAGGCATAGTTAACAAGGCTGACTAATGTGGAGCTGACATGTGGTAAGGATGCCACGTCAGCATTCGACAAGGATGTTGGAAAAACGATCGACCAATTAAAGGTCGACACATGGCATGCCACATAAGATGACCTCAGCCAATCAGAGGCTGACATGTGGTAGTGGCACTATGCATCAGGGGAGAAATCTGATGCATTTAAATTAGCCAATTAGAGGATGCCATGTGTCACGGTTAACGGTCAATAGCCACGTATGCACGAACAGTCAATTGTAGGTTGCCACATGTTCGGTCAACGAGCTAAAGGCTGACTAGGCTGCTGAGTAGGAAGCCGCGTTAGCAAAGCCAGCTAATCATGAAGCGTCATGTGGCAAGTCTGCACATGCGCAGCTCGCACGTGTGACAAAGTGTCGTCTTCAACCTTTCATTTGAAAAGATAAGGACGACAGCTATGCAGCCAGAATCCCAGTGACCTAAAAATCCTCCCATCACAGCCTTAAATGGGAGAAATTGAGGCCGAGTGATTGACGAAAGGATAAACCTATCATTCCTTGAGCTCCCATATAAAGAGCTCCTCTCCATTCATCCTCCTCATCCATCAAACCTCTGAAGAAGAAGTGTTCAGTTTCCCAACGAAGCTCAAACTAGAGGTCTGACTTGGGTACTTTTCTCCACCTCTGAAGGTGAATTTGGGTTCTCTAGAATCTGGAGGAAGTCAGCTAGATGACTGCATACTCCATTCAGCTTGATGATTGTCAGAGAAGCACCGGTGAGCTCGAATAGTACCTGCGCTCCTCGGTGGTCTGCTACTTGAGCTGGTCGAGCTCAATTCCAACCCCTCCCAAGCTAATTCTGGCCAAACCAAGCTCTCCAAACCACCCCTAGAGGCACCCCGATCTTCCTCGAGCTAATATAAGTCCTCTCTATCGCCCTTCGCCGGAATTAACTGTTAATAGTCAGTTTTACATGAAAAATAAATTGAGAGATTCGCATTGCTCATGCCACAAATTGAGGCACAATTTTATCCAGGAAGGATCCCAAGGAAGAGAGAAACTAAGAGGAAGCAAGAACTCTGATCCCTAGATCCGAACCTGTAAATAATTGAAGCTTTCTCTCTCTAAGGTGGTTTTATGGCGAAGCTTTGTTTGAGTCATTTCTAAGCCAAATTTGGTGTTTTAAAGCTTTGAAAACCTTAGGGACTTTATTAAATATAATTGAGCATTAGCGAACTAAAGTCTAAATTATGAAATTTGGGGACCTAATTGAATAAGGCATAAATTAAGGACCTATATGTAAATACTTGGAAGTAAGAGGTCTTTTATGTCAAACCTTCCTTATGTGAATACTTGAACCATTTAGGAACTGGTTGTACTAGTACTTGTGTAGAGGAGCACATCAAGGGTTTGAATCCAATTGGTATGAACACATCACAATTACTGGGTGAGTGAGAATTCTGACATCATATCCAGTTGGGATAATGAGCACGTTTTCACTTGAACACCACTTGTAAGTGAGATTTTCAATATCATACATAGTTGGAGTGATAAGTATCATTTTCAATTTTGAAAACAATTTTACAGGAATGGTCTCCCCTGCCTGACACTGCTTAAACATTTTGGGAGACATTTCTAAAGAGATGAAATTGCTCTAATAGGCCTGAGGCCTCGATTTTGAAAATAATAAGGCCCAAGCCTTAGTTTTGGATAACTCATGAAGTGTGCCCAAGGACAATGGGAATAGGATGAAGCCCGTAGACAAATAAATTTATTAGCCAAGAAATATTCTCATAATCGGTTAATTATGTGAACCGCCTTTGTGTCGTAGCTGAGCCGTCAACTCGATGGGTTAGTAGTAGCTGAGTCAAAGCCTAGTCATTGAACCTATTGGGCCAGCAATTATGAAGTCGAAGCTCAGTGTTACTCGTTGGGTTGGTATACTAAAGGTGATGAATATATATACAAAAAGACTTTTGTATGTTCCTGCTCAGATATGGAACCATTGAGATGCCCGACATGGGGTAGTATTGGTTCTAAGGGTTGTTGGACGACATAGGGCGCATAAGGGCAGTTTCATCATCCACTAAGTCTCGAAGCTCAGAGTAGCTTTGTGCACATAGAGACTGAGGTCAAAGGAGGAGAGGTATCATCCCATATTGTGGACCTTAGTATATTCGGGTTTGAGGGTCGGACTATTGATGTCCACTTATACTCAGGTTAGAAGTCATGGACTTTTATCAAGGCGGATGGTAAAGACGCTCAAATCCACAAGTGGATACAGTTGCCATACTACATCGACAAATGTATGAACCCTTTCTGATAAAGGGCATGTGTGGTTGGTTGCTAAACCAATCCCGACAAGGGGAAGTATTGAAAAGTTTCTCTAAGAAAGAGTTAAACCCACAAAACATGTGAACAAGATAGATGTTATAAACTTTGTTTTGAAAGCTTACCCTAACTCCCACTCATTGAGTTGTAGAACACCCCCTCCCTTTAAAACCTTTTTCAAGAAAAGAGATGACCTTTAGAGAGTCTCGCTACCAAGCCTCTAAAGCTAGGTATTTTAATTTTAAGCTATTAGTTTTGCATAATGTTATTCTTGGGAATAATGACGATTTCGGTAATTGAACCCGATTGGACTGGACCGGTTAACTGACCGCTGCTGGGTGAGCGCCCAGTTAGTAGGTATGACCAATCAACGCGTGGCACATGGTGAAGCATGCCCAGTCAGCCACACAATCAGCGCCTGGAAGTGCTGGCCAATCAAAAGGTGAAACGTGTCCTTGGCTAAACGTTAGAGGAAAATCCATGTCAGCAATTACCGACCAATAGGAGAGCGACGCATGTCCCAGTTAACGGTCAATGTCAGAAAGGCCCCGTTAGCAAGTGTGACTAAGGAGGAGGTGGCATGTGGCAAGGACGCCACGTTAGAATCCAATAAGGTTGTCGGGGAAATGGTCAACCAATAAGAGATCTACCCATGGCAGGCCACGTCGGATGACCTCAACCAATTAGAGGCTGGCACGTGGCAGAGGCACTTTACGTTAGGAGGGAAATCTGACACATTTAAATTTGCCAAACAGAGGACGCCACGTGTCACGGTCAACAGTCAACATATGGTCAATAGCCACATATGCACGAGCAGCCAATGGGAGAATGCCACGTGTCTAGTAAGCGAGTTAAAGGCTGACTAGGTTGCTGAGTAGGAAGCCGCGTTATCAAAGCCAACCAGTCACAGAGCGCTGTGCGGCAAGTCCGAATGTGCAAAGCTCACACGCGTAGCACAATGTCATCTTTAACCTTTCATATGAGAGGATAAGGATGACAGCTTATCTGTCAGAATTCTAGCTACTAGAAAATTCTTCCGTTACAACCATAAATGAACAAGATTGAGGCTAAGCGATTGATGAATGGATGCACATGTCACGCCCCGACCTGGTTTGGTCGGATCCTCGTGATCAACCCACCACTCTCCTGATTTACTAAAGGATTTCCCCTTATATTATAAACCATAAAGAGTAAGGCGTTCTTTAAACCTGCACCTTTTTCCAGGAATATCATAAATCAAAACTGCATAGTAATTTAAATTAATCATACCTGTCTTGCAGGCGTTTAATTGGGCAAGTCTTTTAAGGTTCGGCTTTCCGGGACTTCCTGAAAGGGACATAGGGGAGGGGGTGAGTACAACTACTTAGTGAATGGGATTCAAATCTTTTGACTATCAAGAAAAACATTTATATGGAGTATGCCAGACTCCTTTCTTTTCAAAAATCCCTTCATTTAAAAATTTGGGGTTTTCCATTATTTTTTAGTTACTGGTGTGTCATCACCCAACATACATCCTTCATCATGAAGGTTACACACATTCCCAGGTCAGTATGACTACTGGACCCACTAGTGGCTGCGGAGCGACTTTACCGGCCACTCGGATAGAAGCACGACCACTTCTACCCTGGTAATGAGTGGATGAATGTGACATCCGACCCTCAATCCCGAAATTGCTTCTTCGTATCCATATGAGAACAAAGACCTCATCCTGTCCCCACCCCGGTCTCATGCGCTTGGTGCTACTCCAAATTTCGCACAGACACTTGGAACGACGATCTGCCCTTATACTCACCGGGTCATCCAAGGCCCTTAGGACACATCACTACCCCTCATGGGCGTCTTGATGATCCCGTACTCATAGTGCATGCACAAAGAAAGTTTTCTTAAATTTCCATGTAATATGTGGTGCCATAAGTCCCAACGGTCCCGACTTTCAACTCAACCGATAACTGTTTGTTTTGACTGATCCGGAGTCCGGTCATGTCGTATAGCTACTGGTTGTTTGAGTATGTCGGACGTGCCTTGGTATCATGACCAAACAAATTACTTATTAAGTTTTAATGGCACATATATATCATATTCATTTACGAGCTCCTGCTCATGTCCATTGGCCTATGGCCCACTGTTCGAGTTTTTTTAAAAACTGGGCATTTTAGCCCTCAAGTTCCAAAAGAACCGAGGCCCCCAACCTATAAGAGCTATTCGAGCTCCCGTCAAGAAAGTCTCCCAAATAGTTTAAGCATTGGCACATAGTCAAGGGAGAATACTTCCGACAAAATAGGTTTTCACTGTCTATTATACCGACCGGTCTAAGGACATCTCCTTTCATAACCGATGAACGAGTTTTCAACTTCCTTCGAGTAAGTCTCATCACACCAACCTGGTATGATCTACTTACAACCGGTAAGTAGTTTTTCAGCAAAATTTTCACATCACTTTCTCTAAGTAGTGATGATGAAAATACCACTAAACCGTGGATTTTTATACCAAGGTACTTATCATCCCCAACTGGGTATGATATATAATCCCACTCACCCGATAGTGCAGTGAAATTTCACTTTAGTCGGGTTCTGTCCTTAGCAAGCTGGACCTCGACTGGCGTTCCCGATGTCATTCTCCTACACGAAATGAACATGGTTGTTCATTATAATATGGCTTAATAGCCCTCATTCGTTCCAAATGAATGAGAAAACCCAACTTTACAAATATTTGCAATTAGGTCTCTAAAGTTATTTTTCTTAAACTTTAAGTCCCTATTGCCGGGTTTTCCCTAAATTTGAGTCTCGAAACCTTTAAAATTTATCTTAGGACCTCAAATTATTCAATTTCACACAAAGGGTTTAATTTCCCAAATTTCCAATTTGGTCCCTCAATTTTTTCCAAAATTACCATTTTGCCCCATGTTTAGAAAAATGGTAAATTTTGCCCCAAAAATTCTAAAATTTCTCAATTGACCCTCTAATATTCTTATCATTACCAATTGACCCTCAATTTTAGAAAATTACATTTTGGTCCTTCAAATTTTCAAAAATCCCCAAATTCCCCCAATTTCAACTCTTCAACACTATCGAATTTGATTTCATCAAATTGACTGATCATACACCACTAATTGTTGAAATTGGAGTTGAAATTGAGTTTTTACATGTTATACAATTCTAAGGAACTTTGAATCACAGATTTTAATGCTGGAACGAGCTCAAACGGAGCTTTATCGAAAAACAGACTGTAGAGAGAGAAAACTTCGATTTCTCACCGGTGAGGGCGCGACGGTCGGAGCTTTCTATCTGGGTAGATAGCTCTCCTCCAGAGGTTCATCCTAGGATCAATAATGCCATCAATTGATGTCAAATTGGATTAGAATTTCTTCATTGAAGTTCGACCGACTCTCTCTCTAACAACCATCTGAAATTGTAAAGGGGAGTCGAATTGGCTTACGTTTCGGTCCTAATTCGGTCGTGGAAGGGCTGAGGAGGTGTTGGGAGAGCTTGGTTTGGCTTTGAGGAGGGCTTGAATTGGCCGATTTCAACTTGGTTGAAATAGGGCAACTTCGGTCTATCGGAGCTGTTTCATTGTTTGATCACGCTGGCACTTCTCAGGCGACTCTCAGGACGAACAGACGCCACCACCGTGTAGCTGACTTCTCCCCGGTTCTAATGGACTCGACCTTGCCTTCTTTGGCTCAGAATTGACCCTATATCGGAGCTTTCGTTTGAGTTTCACCGAAAAACTAAGCAACTGAGAGAGAGTGGGCTTTTAAGGTGTGAAGAGGACGAATGGAGAGGGGCTCTTTATATAGGGAGCTCGAGGACCCGTTGGCCATCCGTTTGGCATCTTTATGACAAGAATTGAAGACCTGAAACGTATCGTACGAAAAATGTTTCTTTTTCGTCAGCGCTGCTTCGATTTTCTGGCGAAGTGAACAGTGCTGTCATCCTTAGAAAGAAGATGACACTGTTCTGATTCGGACCGGATAGGTCCAAACTAGGTTCAAAGCTTAAACCGTCCGGTTCACCCCTCATTCGACTGAGTTTTTCAAATATAAAAATTTCAAAATTCATCTAAATTCATTCTCTATCTAATGGTGGCCTCAAATCTCCAATTTGAATTATTTAAGCCATCTAGAAAAATGAATTTAGGATTTAGTTCAATAGTGATTCAAACCGGTTCGAACCGGTTCGGATCCAGTTCACCTGAACCGGTTTGGTTTTCCTCCCCAATTCCTTCACAAGTCCATTTCCATGTCTTTTGTGACTCTTTGGGTCACTTAGGGTCCATAAAATTCCCGATTTACCACCTCTTAATTGATTTCGGTTCATAAACCGGCTCGGTTCTTAAACCGGTTTAATTCGGTTCGGGTCCGGTTCACCTGAACTGCTCTAGTTTTTCTCTCCCACATTGTTCTAAGGTTCCTTCCCAAGGATTATAAATCACAAGGAATCCATAAAATTCTTGGTTAACTCATTCTCTATCGGTTCTGGTTCATGAATCAACTTGGTTCATAAACCGGTTTTATCTAGTTCGGACCCGGTTCTCTTGAACTGCTTTTGTCTTTCTTCCTTATATCATCCTAGGGTTCTTTTTCCAAGTTTATGAATATTTTTTAGTCACATGAGAGTTAGAAATTTTTGTATTTGCTCGTCCCCTAATAGTCGGGCTTGTAGACCAATTCGGTTTAAAGATCACATTGACCGGTTCTTTCCTAGTTTTTCTCATTACTAAAGGATAGGGTTTATAGGACATGTCAGTCCTCGAGCACCCTATATAAAGAGCTCCTTTTCATTTGTCCTCCTCATGCCTCAAATGCCTCTAGAGAAGAAGTGCTTAGTTTCTCGATGACGCTTGAACTAGAGCTCTGACGTAGGCACTTTTTTGCACCCCCGATGTCAAATTTGGGTTCTTTGGAATCATGAGGAAGTCAACTACATGACTGCATACTCTGTTCAGCTCGAGGATCGCTAGAGAAGCACCGACGAGCTTGCATAGTACCATTACTCCTCAGTGGTCTGTGACCCGAGCTAGTCGAGCTCAAATAGTGCCACTCTAGGGCTAATTCGGGCCAAACCATGCTCCGCACACCACGCCTAGAGGTGCCTCGACCTTCCCTAAGCTAAATTGGTAAGTCCCCTCTATCGCCCTTCACCGAAATTCTTTATTCATAGTCGGTTTTACATGAAAACTAAATTGAAAAATTCATACTCCTCATGCCACCAATTGAGGTGTGGTTTGATCCAGTAAGGATCTCCAGAGAGAGAGAGAGAGAGAGCAACTTAGAGGAAGCAAGAGCTCCGATCGTCAGATCCTCATCGGTAAGTAATCGAATCTTTTCTCTCTAAGGCAATTTTTTAGCGAAGCTCCATTTAAGCTCATTTATAATCCAAATTTGGTGTTTTAATGCTTAGAATTAATCAAGGGACGTAGTGAAGATGATTTCGATCATGAAAGGGGCAATTACCCAAGTTTAAGGGGTCAATTGAATGAAATGAGATTTCGGGGGGGGGGGGGGGGGGTCAAATGCAATTTTTGGAAAAACATATGCGATTTGGAGATTTTTGGAAAAATTGGGGGCTGAAATGCAATTGAAGGAAAATTGGGAGACTTCTATGAAATTAACTCTCAATTGAGGGCCAATTGGCAATTTGGATAAAATTGAAGGCCAATGGGTGATTTTTGGGAAATTGGAGACCAATTGGTAATTTTAAGGAAATTAAGGACCAAATGGTAATTTTGGAAAAATTAAGGACCTAGGAGGGATAATGGAAATCGTAGGGACTTAATTAAAAATAAGTTGAGCATTAGGGACCTAATGTCAAAATTATGAACTTTAGGGACCCAAGTGCAATAAGGCATAATAAATTAAGAACCTAACTATAAAACTTGGAAGTAATATGTCTTTTATGCAAAACCTTATGTGAATACTTGAACCATGTAGTAACTGGTTGTGTGAGAACTTGTGTAGAGGAGCACATTTGTGATTGGAATCCAACGAGGACAAACACGTCACAATTACCCGACGAGTGGGCATTTTAACGTCATACCCGGTTGCGGTGATTAGCATTGTTTCAGTTTTGAAATATATAGGGGCCCAAGGCCTAGTTTTGAAAGAATTTGTGAGTGGAATTTTCGACATCATACCCAATTGGGATGATGGACACGTTTTCAAATTTGAAAACCATTTTCCAGGAATGGTCTCCCCTAACTGCGTGAAACTGCTTAAACATTTGGGGAGACATTTCTGATTAGAGCTATAATTGCTCTAGTAGGCATGATGTCTCAATTTTAAAAATAATAGGGCCCAATTCCCAGTTTTGGAAAACTTGTGAAGTGGTCCCAAGGTCAACGGGCATGGGCTGAAGCTCGTAGACAAATAAACTTATGAGCCAAGAAATATTCTCATAACCGGTTAATTGTGTGAACCGTCACCGTGCCAAAGTCGGGTCATCAACTCGATGGATTAGTAGTTGCTGAGCTAATGCTAGGTCGTCGAACCTGTTGGGACATCAATTATGAATCTGAAGTAGAGTGTTGAGTCAATTGGGCCAGTAGCCTAAAGATGATGACTATAAATGCTAAGATATTTGTATGTGCATGTTGAGATACTGAACCATCGAGGCACCCGACATGGGGTAGTGTAAACCCCGCCCTTTTGAGTTAAGGAAAACTGAGAAAAGAACCAGTCAAACCGAGTAAGAAAAATGAACCGTTTCACAAACCCGATCATTTGGGAATGGGAAATTTGGAAATTTACAACTCCCGGGTGATCCAAAGGGTTCATAAAACCTTGGAAAAGAACCTTAGGACAAATTGGAATAGAAAAACTAGACCGGTTTAGATGAACTGGATCCAACTACATTGAACCGGTTTATGAACCGAGTCGGTTCATGAATCAAAACTGATAGAGAAAGGGCAAACCAGGAAATTTATGGATCCCGAGTGACCCAAAGAGTCTCAAAAGTCATGAAAATGGACTTGAGAATGAAAACCAAACCGGTTCAAGTGAACCGGATCCAAACCGGATTGAATTAGTTTAGACCGGTATGAACCACTATTGAACCGGATTCTAAATTCATTTTTCTAGGTGGTTTAAAAAATTTAAATTTGAGATTTGAGGCCACCATTGGATAGAAAATGAATTTAGAAATTTTTAGATTTAAAAAACTCGGTGAATGGGAGGGGGGGGGATGAACCAATTAGTTTAAGCTTTGAACCTGGTTCAGACCGGTCCGATTCGGTTCGAAATCGTGTCGTCTTCTTCCTTCAGATGACATCACTGTCCACTCACTGGAAAATCGAAGTAGCACCGACGAAGAAGAAACGTCTCCATTCAATACATTTTAGGCCATCAATGTCTGTAATAAAGGTACCTAATGAATGGCTGACATCATTGAAGCTTTCTCTCTCTATAGTCTATTTTTTAGCAAAGCTCCATTTGAGCTCGTTCCGGTGTCAAAACTTGCGATTCAAAGTGCTATTGAATCTTATGAAGATGTAGGATCTTAATTTTAACTTCAATTTCAACAATTAGATAAAATCAAATTCAGCTGTTTTAAGGAGTTCAAATTGGGGGAAAATTGGGGATTTTTGAAAATATGAAGGACCAAGATGCAATTTTATAAAATTGAGGGTCAATTAGGAATGATGAAAATGTTAGAGGGCCAATTGAGGAATTTTACAATTTTTGGGGAGAAACTTACATTTTTGTAAAGGAAGGGCAAAATGGTAATTTTGGAAAAGTTGGGGGACCAAATTGGAAATTTGGGAAATTAAATCCCTTTTTGTGAATTTGAATAAATTGAGGTTCTAAGATTAATTTTAAAAGTTTCGGGACTCAATTTTAGGAAAAACCGGCATTAGGGACTTAAATTTAAAGAAAATTAACTTTAGGGACCTAATTGTAAATAAATAAAAGTTTGGTTTTCTCATAAATTTTGAATGAATGAAGGGTATTAGGCCAAGGGATAATGAACCAAGATGTTCATATCAAGTAGGAACACAAGGTACCGGGAATGCCAGCAATGACAAGCTCGTGTGAATACAAAGAACCAGTCTAGTGGAATTCACTACATTAATGGGTGAGTGGGAATTTTATATGATACCCGGTTGGGAATGATAAATACCTCGAAATAAAAAACTCACTATTTAGTGGTGTTTTAAATATCACAATTTAGAGAAGTAATGTGAAAATCATGTGGAAAAACTACTTATCGGTTGTAAGTAGAACATACCTGGTTGGTGTGATGAAACTTCCTCAAAGGAAGTGGAAAACCCGTTCATCGGTTATGAGCGGAGATGTCCTCATACTCAGTTGGTATGATGGACAGTGAAAACATATTTTTGTCAGAAGTGCTCTCCCCTGACTGTGTGCCAATGCTTAAACGATTTGGGAGACCTTCTTGACGGGAGCTCGAATGGCTACTATAGGTTAGCCTCGGTTTTGGAACTTAGGGGATATTATGCTCGATTTTGAAAATCTCGAATAAGTGGGCCATAGGCCAGTGGGCATGAGCACGAGCTCGTAAACAAACATGAGATATGTGGCATAGAACTTTAATAAATGATTTGTTTGGCCATGGTACCAAGACAGGGTTGACATGCTCAGTCAACTAGCGGCAATGCGACATGAGAGGTCGACAGACCAATCAAGACAAACAGCTACAGGTTGAGTTGAGGGTCGTGTGAAAATACTGATTGTGCATGCACTGTGATTACGGGATCATCAAGACACCCAAGAGGGGTAGTGATGCGTCCTAAGTGCCCTAGATGACCTGGTGAGTATAAGGGCAGTTTGTCGTATCAGGTGACCGTGCGAAATTTGGAATAGCACCAAGAGCATGAGATCGGGGTGGGGAAGGGATGAGGTCTCTGTCCTCATACGGACATGGAGAATCAATTTTGGGATTGAGGGTTGGATGTCGCGTACATTCACTCATTCTCAAGGTAGAAGTGAACGTGCTTCTATCTAGGTGGTCGGTAAAGTCACTCCGATGTCACAAGTGGGTTTAGTGGACATACTGGCCTGCGAATGTGTGTATGGCCTTCATGATGAAAGATGTGTGTTGGGTGATGATACACCGTGATTAATAAGAAATGGTGGTAAAAACCGAGATTCAAAATTAAAGGACTTTTGAAAGAAAGGAGTTTGATACACTCCAATACAAATCTTTTTCCTAAAAGTTAAAAGTTTTGAAAACCCATTCACTGAGTAGTCATACTCACCCCCTCCCTGATACCCTTTCAGGACATTCCAGAAAGCCTACCCTTAAAGACCATCAAGTAAGACACCTATGAGACAGGTATAATAAATTTAAATTATTACGCAGTTTTTATTTATGTTATTCTAGGAAAAGGTGTAGGTTTAAAGGACGCCTTGCTCTTTACGGTTTATAATAAGGGGACACTCTTTAATAAACTGGGAGAGTGGCAGGTTGCTCATGGGGATCCGACCAAACTCGATCGGGGCATGACAACTAGAGTAGTATCAAAGCCTATTTCCTCGAATACATAATCAAGACTAGAAAATATAGTAACTAATGGGATTGATCTTAAAATACCTTGTCCTCGTAGGAAGACAACCCTAGAAGCTTTCCAATGCGTGAGGTATGGTAGAAGTCTCAAAAGTTAAATGAGGAAGTATCAAAGAGGATGGTGCTAGGACCTATTGAGATCACAACTCAAAGTATGAAGGAAGCCAAGCATGAAGCCATAAATGCCACCAAAGGGCATATAACCTTACATAGGAGAATGCTTATCAAGAATCCTGTAGCTCCCTAGTTATTTTGTGATCATTTTCTATAATAGGGCCAAAATACCCAACATACTGTACTCCTCTATTAATGAAGTACTCCAAATTCCTAAAAACCTTGTCCCTCAAAGGATGTGATCTTCAAGGAAGATGGCCCTAAAGAAAGTGACCAAATAAGCCTGTACTACCATAGAAACTAAGGAGAATTCCGTCCAAGTTAAGGAAATTGAATTAGGGAATCGAGAAATCTAGGAGGACTATTTGAGTGATCAATTGACAAAGAAGACTCCACAAGAAAAACTCTTAAGGTATTTAGACTCAAGGATGAAGGAGCACCAAAACTAACAATTCCCTAGAAAAATGTCAGGAGGAACCACTTATGTTCTGTAATTACAAGTATGAACAATAGAGACATTACGTGGAGAAGTGCCCAACCCTACTAAGGACAGGAATCAAGTTAACCTATAAGGGAATAGGACACGAAGTGAAAAAAAACTGCCCCACACCACTGGGAGTTAGGACAATATTTTCCAAGAATAATGTCCAAATAGCTATAGGAAACCCGAAATGATACCATCCTTAGAAATACAACTCCTGCTTGGAACTTCAATTACATCTAAGAGTAAGCTCTTCAAGATTCTAGCATAATGGTAGGTAGAAAAAGAAAAAGGACTAAAGGTAGGAACTCGATAAACCACAAATAGAACAAAGAGAACTCTCCCTTGAAAGAAGAAAATTCTAAATATTAGGAGCAAAAAAGGGAGAGCAACCACCAGAGAAGACAAGACAAACATTTGATGACAAACAGGATGTATTGGGATTATAGGAATGAATCACCTTGAAAAAAGCAATGAAGCCAAATAGGAATTTTGGACCAACATGACAAAAGAAAGCAAGTCGTTACAACAAGATAGTCAAAGAGAATAATTGACACCCTAAGGAAGATCGGGAGGTAGAAAGGACTACACCCTAAAAAGGTCTGTGAGATGGACATTAAGGACAAGAGGACTCGAGAAACAACTGCCCTAAGAAACTTAGACCAAAGGAATGGTGGAGGTGAGGTAGTTAATGAACTAATACATGGGAAAGCCATAATTTGAGTTCCAACAAAGAAGAGAGAGGTGGAAAGGCCAAATACTCGGGAAAAGAAAAATGAAAGAAATCCTTAAAAGGACCAAATGCCAAATTAATGACTAAACTCAAGCCAAGAAAGGAATAGGCAAACCTATCACATAATGGTCAAGAAATCTTGAAATAAGGAGGATTTGAACGCTACATAAAGAAATACATATGTGGAGTGCATATGACTAACTACCCTTGAAGGAACCATTGATTGGCGGATGGACATAATGTGGAGTGCAAGGAACGAACCCTTAATTAGGAAATGTTTCAAAGGAAGGAAGTATCATGATGGCCTAATGTGACCTGTTTGGAGAGAGTAGGAGAACCAAATAATAATTCCAGGATAACCAAGTAGAAAGAAGAAACTAGTAGCAACGGGCGACCAAAGAGAAAAAACAAAACCCTAAGAAAGGCTGAGATGTAGTAAAGACTACACTCTATGACGGACAATAGGGTGGGCAGGAAGGACGAGTGATACAACTGCCCATACGATTAAACCAGAAAAATAAAGAGAAAGAGACAGTTAAAGAACTGGTATTCGAGAGAACCATGGATTTAAACCATGACAAAGAAGGGAGAAGTGAAAAGGCTAAAATGTTGAAAAAAAAATGGGGAAAGGAAATCCTTAAACAAATTAATGACCAAGACCAAATTTACTATCAAAAGGCCATGCCAGCTTAAGTAAGCCTTTCGAAGTACAATCAAGTGATTTTGAAACTAGGTGGATGTGAGCTCTCCCTAGAAAGAAATAGACATGTACTGGAGTACGAGTGATAATGAGGATGGAGTACGAAAGACGTAACCATAGGGTCTCAAGAGTAAAGGTAAGCATGAAAGAATAGCATCAAGGGACGTCATTTAAAGTAAGGTGTCTTCAAGATTAATGGAAAAGAAATTACTGGAGAAAAGGGTAAGAATCCTCCCAAATAAAGAAATATTGAGAAAGGATACATGACCTAATAAAGAAGAAATGGAACCAGGTGACAAGAGGCAAGGAGAAGAATTTGCAAATAAAATGTAGGCTAAGGTGAAAGAAACACAAGGAAACATATTAAGAGAATCTAACTAGTAGTTAAACCTAAGAAAATGGTAAGTAGGAAGTTAGCATCAAGAGATGTCGTGACAAGTAAGAATGAGTGACTATCCATAATAAGGTAATGAAGGAAAGAACATCTAAAAAGTGTCGGGAAAGTAAGCCCTCCAAATAAGATGTGGTTATGGAGGAATTACCACAATTGGTAAGATAGGTTGTAGTCCACTCGGGAATAATGAAGCCTAAAGAGTGGACGATTGAGCATAATATGAAGTACACGAAATAAGATTAATAAGTTCCTCAAATAAGGAATAAGGGGCGAAATGGAATTTTAAGATGGGGAAGGATTCTAAAGCGGGCAAATGCCACAATATAGAAGGAAAAGTAAGGAAACGGAGGAAGAAACCTTCAAGGAATGGTAAGAAGGTTGAGCATGTAGCTCCTAGAACGAAAGTCTCTACCTTGAGGGACATAGTGGAGAATGAAATCGTAAAAAGAGAACTCCCAGAACAAAACAACAGACTGAAAGGGGTCAAATGAGAAAAATGAACTATGAAATGAGTATGAACAAGTAAGAGTGGATTATGGCCAAAGGAAAATCCTTGAGTAAAGGATGTCATTGGGAATGAGGATGAACATAAGAAAGGATGAATCCTAGCATGTCAGTAAAACATCTGGAAATTAAATAATTGGAACCAGAAAGACTCAATAAGGAAGTTGAAAAAGGACAAGTGGGTAAGGAGAAATGACACATTTTTGTAAATTGATGTGGACAACGGTAAAGGTAGTCAAGGAATACTACCAAAAGAAAAGAGGGGTGAAGTTATACAATTCCTGAGAGGTTGGAAAATTGGGAATAATCCTAAAGGAGGTGTTCTAAAAATCTAATGGACATAGAGACAAGATCTAGAAAATGTGATGCTGTAAGGGGCAGGTAAACCCAATAGTCCCGAGGAAATCATGACTCAAAAAAAGGAAGTGTCAGTTAGTAAGAATGACAAAGTCAAACATAAAACTTGGACTGTATTGTAATGAGCAACGGATGAAAGAAGAGTTGAAATAGAACAAAAATGTGATGACAAGGAAATCCATGAAAACAGGTACGTAATGCTCTAAAGAACGTCGAGCTAAGGGTTTCAACGACCAAGAAGTTAACTAGACACAGTTATGGTTAAGTATCTTTGAACTCCCAATCTTGAGTATAGAACCTCAAAGGGAAGAATGTTGCTCTAAGCAAAAAAAGGATATGAATCTAAAAATATACCCTGAAGTAAGGTATGTCTAGTTATGATAAACTCCATGGAGGGAGTAAATAATATAAAGGAAAAGAAATTCCTTAAGTGAAGGATGTAAATAGGGCTAATTGAAAGAACAAGAGAAGAGTTTGCATGTTAAACAAACACCAAATGGACATCAAAGGAAATGGTTCCTAATGCAAGGGCGCTAATTAAGTTTTGAGGACAAAACTCCCAAAAGGAGGAGAGAGTTGTAAACCCCACCCTTTTGAGTTAAGGAAAACCGGGAAAAGAACCGGTCAAACCGAGTAAGAAAACCGAACTAGTTCACAAACCCGATCATTTGGGAATGGGCAATTTGGAAATTTACAACTCCTGAGTAATCCAAACGGTTCATAAAACCTTAGAAAAGAATCTTAGGACAAATTGGAAGAGAAAAACCAGACTAGTTTAAATGAATCGGATCCAACTGGATTAAACCAGTTTATGAACTGAAACCGATAGAGAAAGGGCAAACCTAGAAATTTATGGATCTCGAGTGGCCCAATGTAAACCCCACACTTTTGAGTTAAGGAAAACCAGGAAAAGAACTGGTCAAACCGAGTAAGAAAACCGAGCCGGTTTACATATCCGATCATTTAGGAACAAGCAATTTGGAAATTTACAACTTCTGGGTGATCCAAAGGGTTTATTAAATCTTGGAAAATAAACTTAAGACAAATTAGAAGACAAAAACCAAATTGGTTCAGGTGAACGAGATCCCATAAGAACTCGGAAGTATATTTAATTATTGTAATTAATACCAATAAGTTAATACCTAAATTAAATTATTGGAATTAATACAAATAATTTAATACATAAATTAAATTATAGGAATTAATACCAATAATTTATGGTAATATTAATACTAGTAATACCTAAATTAAATTATTGGAATTAATACCAATAATTTATTGTAATATTAATACTAGTAATAAATCTCTCCCATTTAATACACGATTTTACACCTATATAAAGAGGTTATCTCCATTCATTCTCCTCACACTTGAACACTTCTCTCTCTCTCTCTCTCCTGCTCCATTTCCCGATGAAGCTTAAACTAGAGTTTCGACTTGAATATTTTTCTTAACCTCGGAAGGAGAGGTCGGGCTCTTTAGAACTGGGGAGAAGTCAACTATCTGATAGCAAACTCCAGTCTATTCGAGAATTGCTAGAGAAGCGTCAGAATGATGGAATAAGGAAGCAACTCTGGCGGACCGAAGCTGCCCTATTTAGGCCAAGCTAAAATCAGACATTACGAGCCCTACTCAGGCTAAACCAAGCCCTCTCAACACTTCCTCAGCCCTTACACGACCGAATTAGGACTGAAAAGTAAGCCAATTCGGCTCCTCTCTACAATTTCTGGCCAGTGCTAGAGAGAGAACCAACAGAATTTCAATGATGAAATTCTAACTCAATTTGGCATCAATTGATACGATTCTTGATTCTAGGATAAACCTCAAAACGAGAGCTATCTACCCAGATCGAAAGCTCGGACGGTCGTTCCATCATCGGTGAGTAATCGAAGCTTTCTCTCTCTATAGTCTGTTTTCTGGTGAAGCTCCATTTGAGCTCGTTCCGGCGTTAAAACTCGCGATACAAAGTTCTATGGAATCGTATGAAGATGAAGAAACTCAATTACAACAATTAGAGGTGTTTGATCGGTCAATTTGATGAAATCAAATTCGGTTGTGTTAAAAAGTTGGAATTGGGGAAAATTGGGGATTTTTGAAAATTTGAATGATCAAAATGCAATTTCCTAAAATTGAGAGTCAATTGGGCATGATAAAAATGTTAGAGGGCCAATTGAGAAATTTTAGAATTTTTGGGATAAAATTTACCATTTTTGTAAAGGAAGGGCAAAATGTTAATTTTGGAAAAGTTGGGCGGACCAAATTGGAAATTTGGAAATTTAAACCCCTTTTTGTGAAATGGAATAAATTGAGGTCCCATTATAAATTTTAAAGTTTTAGGACTCAATTTGAGGAAAAACTTTAGGGACCTAATTGCAAATAAATGAAAGTTTGACTTTCTCATTCATTTGGAATGAATGAAGGCTATTAGGCTGAAGGATAATGAACCGAGATGTTCATATCATGTAGGAACATGAAGTACTGGGAACGCTAGCAAGGACAAGCTTGTGTGAATACAAAGAACTGATCTAGTGGAATTCACTGCATTAACAGATGAGTGGGTTTACTAACGTCATACCCAGTTGGGATGATGAGAACAACTTAAAGTTAAAAACCACTTATCGGTTGTGAGTGGGATTTTATGTCGTACCTGATTGGTGATGATAAACTCATCGAAATAAAAACCCACTAATATGTGGTATTTTAACCATTGCAACTTAGAGTAGTGATGTGAAAACCATACGGAAAAACTACTTACCGGTTGTAAGTAGATCATACCCATTGGTATGATGAAACTTCCTTGAAGGAAGTTGAAAACTCGTTCATCGGTTATGAATGGAGATGTCCTTATATTGGGTCGGTATAATGGACAGTAAAAACATACTTTTGTCAAAAGTGTTCTCCCCTGACTGTGTGCCAATGCTTAAACAATTTGGGAGACCTTCTCGATGGGAGCTCGAATAGCTCTTAAAAGTTGGAGGCCTCGGTTTTTGGAACTTGGGGGCTAATATGCCCAATTTTTGAAAATCTCGAACAGTTAGGCCAATGGGCACGAGCAGGAGCTTGTAAATGAACATAATATATGTGCCTTAAAACTTTAATAAGAGAATTGTATGGTCATGGAATGAAGGCTGGTCTGACATTCTTAGTCAACTAGCAGTAGTGCGACATGACCGGTCACCATACCAGTCAAGACAAATAGTTGTAGGTTGAGTTGAAAGTCGTGACCGTTGGACTAATGACATCATAGATTACATGACATAATAAGAAAACATTGTTTGTGCATGCACTATGAGTACGAGATTATCAAGACGCCCATGAGGGGTAGTGATGCATCCTAAGGGCCCTGGACGACCTGGTGAGTATATGGGCAGCTCGTCGTTCCAGGTGACCGTGCAAAATTTGGAGTAGCACCAAGCGCATGAGACCGGGGTGGGGACAGGATGAGGTCTCTGTCCTCATAAGCACATAAAGAATTTATTTCAGGAATAAGGGACGGATGTCCTGAACATCCACTCATTCTCAGGGTAGAAGTGGACACACTTCTATCCAGGTGGCCGGTAAAGTCGCTCCGAAGCGACAAGTGGGTTCAATGGACGTATTGACCTGCGAATGTGTGTTTAACCTTCATGATGAAGGATGTGTGTTGGGTGATAACACACCGTGATTAAATAAGGAAATGGTGATAAAACTCGAGATTTTGAATGAAATGATTTTTCAAAGAAAGGAGTCTAGCACACTCTAATATAAATGTTTTTCCTAAAATTTAAAAGTAGACTTTTGAAAAACCCATTCACTGAGTAGTCGTACTCACCCCCTCCCTTATATCCCTTTCAGGAAATATCAGAAAGCCTACCCTTAAAGACCATCAACTAAGATGCCTGTGAGACAGGTATGACCAATTTAAAATATGATACAGTTTTTATTATGCTATTCCAGGAAAAGTGCAGGTTTAAAGGACGCCTTATTCTTTACGGTTTATAATAAGGGGAAATCCTTTAATAAACTGGGAGAGTGGTGGGTTGTTCACGAGGATCCGACCAAACCGGTTCGGGGCGTGACAACTAGAATGGTATCAGAGCTTGTTTTCTTGAATACATAATCAAGATTAGAAAATATAGTAACTGATAGGATTTATCTTAAAATTTTCAGATGGCTCCTAGGAGAGGAACCAAGAAAACTAGGAATGACTCTACTTAGTACCCTGTCCTTGTAGGAAGACAACTCTAGAAGCTTTCCAAATGCATGGGGCATGGTAGAAATCCCTTAGGACCAAATGACAAAGTATCTAAGAGGATGATGCTTGGACCTGTTGAGGTCATACCCCTAAGTACAAAAGAGCCAAGCCTAAAACCAGGAACACCAGCTAGTGCTTATAACCTTACCATGGAGGATGCTTATCAAACACCCCGTAGCCCTCTATCTATTTCATAACCACCTCTTTGTAATATGGTTAAGACCGTAACATATTGTACTCCTTGTCCATTAATGAAGAATTCCAAGTTCCTGAAACCATGTCTCTAAAAAAAGGATGTAAGCCTACGCCTCAACTGTAGGAATATTGCCTCAAGAAAAGTAACCAAACAAACCGCAGGGACCAAGGATAATCCCATCCCAAATAAGGAAATGAACCAAAAGACTAAAGAGTCTAGGAGAACTCTTAGGGGAAAACTAGTAGGCAGAGAAGGATCGACAAGAAAACCGACAAGGAGACTAAGGAGTAAGAACTCTGGTAGTAACTATTGGGCAAGGAAATGACGTGTTACAAGGTGAGGACAATAGGAACACTACTTGAGAAAGTGCTCAACACTACTAAAGACAAGTATCAAGATAACCTTTTTTAGGTGTAAGGGAAATGGGGCATGAAGTGAAGGATTGCCCCACATCGCAAGGATTTAGAACAATACCTTCCAAGAACAACGCCTCTACAGCTACATGAATCCAAAAGTATTCCACCCCATGAAATATGACTCCTACTTGAAACTTTAACCATACCAGGAGGAAGCTCTTCAAGAAACTAGCATAGTGGCGGGTACTTCCTGACCCAATCTACTTTAAGAAAAGCTAAAGCCCCAAGTTGATACTCGTATTTCAAAAGTAAATTTTGAGTTCCTAAAACTTTTTTGTCCCTCAACTAGATGAGGGAGGAAAAGGACTGAAGGTAGGACCTTGATCAACCGCAAATAAAATAAAGCGTAGATGAAGAGAATTCTTCCTTAAGAAGAAATTTCCAGCCATCTGGAAGCAAGGAAGGAAGCACCTCTACAAGAGAAGACAAGTCGAGCATTTGATGACAAATGGGATATTTTGGGATGATAAGTACGACTTGCTTTGGAAAAAGCAGAGAAGTCAAGTTTCAGACCAACATAGCAGAAAGAAGCAAATCGTAACAACAAGATAGTTACGAAGAATAAATGATGCCCTAAGGAGGATTAGGAAGTAGTAAGGTCTACACCCTAAAAAGGGCAATGGGATGGGCATTAAGGACAAGAAGACTCGAGAGACAACTGTCTCATGATAATTAGACAAGAAGAATAGTAGGGATGAGTCCGTTAATGAACTAACCCTCGTGAATGTCATAAATACATTAAATCTCTAGTAAAGAAGGGAAATGTGGAAAGGCCAAATATTTATAAAAGAAGGATGGAGGAAATCCTTAAAGAGATCAATGACCAAGAATGGGTTGACGACTGAACTCAAAGCTAGGAGAAGATTAAGTAAGCCTCTTGCGGAATGATTAAGAGAACTGGAAACAAGGAGGATTTGAGCTTTACTTAAAGGAAATAGATGTGTATAAGGGTACAAGTTGGAATGAGGATGGGGTACAAAGGATGTACCCGCAAGATTTCAAGAGTGAAGGTAAATGGAAGGGGATGGCATCAAAGGATGTTATTCAAGGATATATACATACGAAAATGAATGAAGAAGGAATTTCGGGAGAAAGGGAAAGAATCTCACTAAGGAAGGAAACCCTGAGGAGGGATACATGTCCCAACTAAGAGGTAATGGGACCAAGTGACGAGGGATGAGGAGACGAACTTGCAAATGAAGTGCATGGTGAGGTGAAAGAACCAAGGGAAACATACTAGGAGAACCTAAGGAGTAAGTTAAACCCAAGGAACAACTAGGTAGAAAGATAACATCAATAGATGGCATAACAAGTAAGAATGGGTAGACTACCCATAATAAGAAAATAAAGGAAAGAACATCTGAGAAACCTTGGGAAAGTAAGCTTCCTAAATAAGAAGTGGTTAAGGGGGAACAACCACTAACATCAAGATGGATTGTGGTCTACACTCGCATAATAGAGCCTAAAGAGTGGATAGCTGGGCATAGGGTGGAGTACATGAAATAAGATTGATAATTGGAAGCTACTCAAATAAGGAATAAGGGATGGAATGGAAAATTTAAGACAATGGAGGACTGAAAGCGAGCAAATTCCCCAATATAAAAAGGGTGTAAGGAGATGAAGAAAGGAAACCTTCAAGAAATGGTAAGAAGGTTAAACATGTAACTCCTAAGGTGAAAGTCTCTACTTTAAAGGAAATAGTAGAGAATGAAACCATAAAAAGGGAAACTCCCCAAACCAAGCAAATCGACATGTTGACCAAAAGGAATCAACTCGTTATAAAGAATTGTGAAATGATTATGAACAAGTAAGAGTGGAGTAAGGACAAAGTAAAATCCTTGAGTAAAGGATGTCATTGGGAACGAGGATGGACCTAAGAAAGGATGAATTCGAGCTTGTCGTTATAGTATTGGAAAACCCAATCAATTGGAACTGAAAAGACCCAAAAAAGAAGTTAGGGGAAGATGAGTAGGTAAGAGGAATCCATGCGGTTATGTGAGACATAACTTTAAAGGCATAATGGAAGAGAGGATAATGATAAAAAGATAGTTGAGGAGTACTATCAAAAGAAAAGGGGGATGAAGTTATACGATCCCTGAAAGGTCAAAAAGCTAAGAGAGACCCTCAAGGAAATGTTTTAAGAATTTAATGGATAGAGATAGGTCCTAGAAAAAACCATGCTGTAAGGGGAATGTAAGCCCAACAATCTCGAGGAGAATATGAGTCAAAGTAAGGAAGAGTCAGCTAATAAGCATGACAAGGTGGAATATAAAAAAATTTGGACCGAAGATATAATAGACAACGAATGAAGGAAGGGTCAAACTAGGACAAAAAAGGTGATAATAAAGAAAAACCGTGGAAACAAGTGCGTAACGCACGAAAGAACATTGTGCTAAAGGTTTCAACTACCAAAAGGATAACTAGACATGGGAATGATTAGTTATCTTGGAATTCCCAAATCTTGAGTACGAAACCGGATCCGAACCGGATTGAACTAGTTTGGACCGATTTGAACCATTATTGAACTAGATTCTAAATTCATTTTCTAGGTGGATTAAAAATTTAAATTTGAGATTTGAGCCACCGTTGGATAGAAAATGAATTTAGAAATTTTTAGATTTGAAAAACTCGATTGAATGGGGGCTGAACCGGCCGGTTTAAGCATTGAACCTAGTTCGGACCAGTTCGGTCTGGTTCAGAATAGTATCATCTTCTTCTTTCAAATGGCAGCACTGTTCACTCTTCGAAAAATCAAAGTAGCACTGGCAATGAAGAAATGTCTCCATTCAATACATTTTAGGCCATCAATGTCTGTCATAAAGGTGCCAAACGGATGGTCGACGAGTCCCCGAGCCCCTTATATAAAGAGCCCATCTCCATTCATCCTCTCTACACCTGAAAAGCTCACTCTCTCTCAACAGCTCCATTTTTCAGCAAAGCTCTAAATAGAGCTATGATATAGGGTCATTTTTTAGCCAAAGAAGGCGAGGTCTGGTTCCTTAGAACTAGGGAGAAGTCAGCTACACGCCTGTAGTCTCCGTTTGCTCCGAGGGTCGCCGGAGAAGTGCCGACGTGATGGAATAGTGAAGTAGCTCCGGCGGACCGAAGCTACCCTATTTTGGTCGAGTTGAAATCAGCCATTTTCAGCCCTCCCATGGCTGAATTAGCACTGACATGTAAGCCAATTCGGCTCCCCTCTGTAATTTTTGGCCGGTGCTAGGAGAGAATTGATAGAATTTTGATGATGAAATTCTAACTCAATTTAGCATCAATTGATGCAATTCTTGATTCTAGGATGAACCTTAGGACGAGAGTTATCTGGCCAGATCGAAAGCTCGGACTGTCTTGCCCCCGTTGGCGGGTAATTGAAGCTTTCTCTCTCTACAGTCTATATTTCGGCAAAACTCTATTTTAGCTTGTTTTGATGTCAAAACTTGTGATTGAAAGTGCTATTGAATCATATGAAGATGTAGGATCTCAATTTTAACTTCAATTTCAACAATTAGATGTGTTTAATTGGTCAATTTGATAAAATCAAATTCGGCTGTGTTAAGGAGTTAAAATTAGGGATTTTTGAAAATTCAAATGACCAAGATGCAATTTTTTAAAATTGAGGATCAATTGGGTATGATAAAAATGTTAGAGGGCCAATTGAGAAATATTAGAATTTTTGGGGTGAAACTTTTACCATTTTTGTAAAGGAAGGGCAAAACGGTAATTTTGGAAAAGTTGGGGGACCAATTTGGAAAATTAAACCCCTTTTTGTGAATTTGAATAAATTGAGGTACTAAGATAAATTTTAATAGTTTTGGGACTCAATTTGAGGAAAAACAGGCATTAGGGACAACACATGGTGCATTAGGGTAGTTTTGCCATCCTGTATGTCTTGAAGCTCAAAGAAGCTTCCTCCTCACTAAGACTGAGGTCGGAGGGGGAGAGGTTTCATCCCACATTACTGATAAGGGGTATATTCGAGTCTAAGGGTCAGACAATTGATGTCCACTAAGATTAAGGGTAGAAGTCACAGATTTCTATTCGGGTGGACGGTAAAGACGCCCAGGTCCACAAGTAGAGTAGTCGGAGTACTACATCTACGAACATGAGAACCCTTTCTGATAAAGGGCATTTGTGGTCATATATTTAACCAATCCCAAGCAAGGGAAATCATTGAAAAGTCTTTCTATGAAATAAGAAAAATCCACACACCTATGAACAAGAAAGGAAAATGTTATAAACAACGTTTTTGAAAACTCACCCTAACACACGCTCAGTGAGTTATAGATCTCACCCTCCCTATAAAACATTTTCAGGGAAGAAAACAACCATTAACGAGTCTCGCTGCCAAATCTCTAAACCCAGGTATTCTATTTTTAGGCTATTAGTTTTGCATAATGTTATTCCAGGGTACAATGACAGAAGGTACGTCTGACTTCTTGCGGTCTTGGGAGTGGTGACTCTTCCTAGACCAACAAAAGTGACAGGTTGCTCACGAGGTTCTGACCAAATCGGATCGGGGCATGACAACTTTCGTGGTATCAGAGCAAAGTTCCCTTGAATTCATTATCTAGACTATATAGTCTAAAACTAAATGAAAACTACCCACCTTGTAGGAATAATGGCCCCAAGAAAAATTTCCAAACGAACCTGCCCAGCCTCAGGACATATAGGGATCGCTACCTTGAGCAAAGAGAGTAGCAAGGAAACTCACGAGCTCAAAAGAGCCCGACCTAAGGAAATAGCTGTGGATTGTAGGGCACTCCTAGAAGAATTGAGGAAAATGTTCAACCGGCCAAACCCTCCCCAAGAAAAAGGTGAACCCTAAGCAGAAACACCTCCCTCGGCATCCTAACAACTAGAGAGAACCTCGACACAAGAGGAGGCCTAGAAGAACTATTGGGAG
The DNA here is from genome assembly GCA_030064425.1 of Trapa bicornis. NCBI lineage: Eukaryota > Viridiplantae > Streptophyta > Magnoliopsida > Myrtales > Lythraceae > Trapa > Trapa bicornis. The sequence goes on along the minus strand of CM057758.1, from coordinate 17,280,655 downwards.
GCTTATGCTAACTATTTGAGGGTCTTCCACAAACTCCCACCCATCAGAGTGAGCCCCAAACCCATAAACATGATGCAACAAGCCTACAAGTATGAGGTCATGGTGCTGGAGAGGTACAGGATCAATGTGTCTCACAAAGTTAGAGTCCAAAGGACACCTAACAATGCAGTCTTACCCCGCTCCAAGGAACCTAGTCTGAACCCAAATTAGGGATGCGAGGGTCATTACTTGGACACAAGCTTGTCATCCTCGGATCCATCGGGCAATGAGTCCCAAAATGACCTGAAGGTGGATAACGGATCGATGGACAAGTGGGGTTAGGAGGAGAGTGAGACGAGTACATGTAATAAGCCTATTTCGGCAAAATTTTCCTTGGATAAATAAAGAAGATTTTTTATGTCAAATGATTAATGAACAACTAAAAAAGTAAATAATAACCTCGTGCAACAAGATGAAGGGGTCTCAAATCCTTAAGATCTAAGGAAAATAGATAGACTTCCCTCTAAATGAGTCAAGGATCAAGAACTTCCAAATGTAAATGCTAGAAGCTTGGGCCTATGATAGGAATACTAACTCCCTCATTAAAAGGAGTCAAGAGGATCGAAGAAGGCTGTGACTCGAAAAATTGGCGAAAAGGAAAGGGAAGCATATAAGCCGACACCAAGGAATGCCTCGAGGTACCATGGACAACAAACATACAAGAGATAGAGTTCGATAAGGAAAGCTAAAAAGAAGGAACCACCCGTCATACTCAGGGATAACAACCTAAAGCAAGGCAATCTATCAATTGCCTAGGATGCGGACAAATTAAGGAGGGGCCAAGGAAGGCAATAAGGGCCGAAGGTAGGACCTTGAGAAGCTACAAATGGAGCAGAACATAGAGACATGAATGAAGGGAAATTTTCCCTTAGAGGGTTACAAGCCATTTAGGTGTAAAGAGGGAAGCGCCTCCATAAGAGAAGGCAAACCCCGAATGTCAAACATCGAACAGAATGTCTCAGGATGGTGAAATGTGACCCACATTTGAAAAGTGGAGGAGAAACCAGGTATGGTTATAGACGAACCTAGTGTTGGGAAATGACTAGTAATTGTGGGATGATCAAGGAGGATAAACATTGCCCTAAGAAGGACTGAGATGTAGTAACAACTATATACACACTGAATGGCAGCAGAATGGGTATCAAGAATGAGTGAACTCAAGACACAACAGTCTCAAAGCCACTAAACCAAGAGGGTATTATGGACGAGGTAGCTCCAATGGAATTGAAAGTGTTGAAGGAACAATTGGACAAATTATTGGAGAAGGATTTCATACGTCCTAGCCAGTCTCTGTGGGTTGCAACCATACTATTCGTAAAGAAAAAGGATGGAAGCATGAGACTGTGTGTCACGCCCCGACCCAGTTTGGTCAGATCCTCGTGATCAACCCACCACTCTCCCGGTTTATTAAAGGGTTTCCTCTTATTTTAAAACGTAAAGAGTAAGGCATCCTTTAAACCTGCACCATTTCCTAGAATAGCATAATCAAAACTGCATGAAATTTTAAACTTTACATACCTGTCTTACAGGCATCTTAGTTGATGGTCTTTCAAGGTAGGCTTTCTGGGATTTCTTGAAAGGGATATAAGGGAGGGGGTGAGTACGACTACTCAGTGAATGGGTTTTCAAAGGTCTACTTTTAACTTTTAAGAAAAATATTTATATGGAGTGTGCCAAACTTCTTTCTTTTCAAAAAAAATCCCTTCATTTAAAAATTTAGGTTTTTCCATTATTTCTTAGTTACCAGTGTGTCATCACCCAACACACATCCTTCATCATGAAGGTTACACACATTCGCAAGTCAGTATCACTACTGAACTCGCTAGTGGCTTCGGAGCGACTTTTCCTACCACCCGTATAGAAGTACAACCACTTCTACCCTGGGAATGAGTGGATGTACGCGACATACAACCCACAATCCCGAAATAACTTCTTCGTGTCCATATGAGGACAGAGACCTCATCCCGTCCCCACCCCGGTCTCATGCGCTTGGTGCTACTCCAAATTTCGCACAGACACCTAGAACGACGATCTGCCCTTATACTCACCGGGTTGTCCAGGGCCCTTAGGACCCATCACTACCCCTCATGGGCGTCTTGATGATCCCGTACTCATAGTGCATGCACAAACAATATTTTCTTATCAAGCCATGTAATATGTGGTGCCACTAGTCCAACGGCCCCGACTCTTAACTCAACCTGCAGTTGTTTGTCTTGACTAGTCCGTCGACCTGTCATGTCGCACTGTCGCTAGTTGATTATGCATGTCGGTCCTATCTTGGTACCATGGCCAAACAATTCACTTATTAAGTTTTATGGCACATATATCATGTTCGTTTATGAGCTCCTGCTCGTGCCAACTAGCCTTGGGCCCACTGTACGAGATTTTCAAAAAACTGGGCATTCTAGCCCTCAAGTTCCAAAATCGAGGCCCCTGACCAATAAGAGCTATTCGAGCTCTCGTCAAGAAGGTCTCCCAAAAAGTTTAAGCATTGGTACACAGTTAGAGGAGAACACTTTCAACAAAATAGGTTTTCACTGTCCATTATACCAACCGGTATAAGGATATCTTCGTTCATAACCGATGAACGGGTTTTCAACTTCCTTCGAGGAAGTCTCATCATACCAACCGGGTATGAGCTACTTACAACCAGTAAGTAGTTTTTCTGCATAATTTTCACATCACTTTCTCTAAGTGATGATGATTAAAATACCACTAAATAGTGGGTTTTTATACCGAGGTACTTATCATCCCCAACCGGGTATGATATAAAATTTTCACTCACAACCGGTAAGTGGTTTTTATCTTTAAGTTGTGCTAATCATCCCAACCGGGTATGATGTTAGTAAACCCACTCACAACCGGTAAGTGGTTTTTAAATTATATGTTGTGCTCATCATCCCAACCGGGTATGATGTTAGTAAACCCACTCACCCGTTAATGTCGTGAATTCCACTAGACTGGTTCTATGTATTCATGCGAGCTTGTCTTTGCTGGCGTTCCCGGTATTTCGCGTTCCTACACGATATGAACAACCTTGTTCATTATTACTCGGCATAACAGCCTTCATTCATTTCTAATGAATGAGAAAACCCAAACTTTTAGTTATTTGCAATTAGGTCCCTAAAGTTATTTCTCTTTAACTTCAAGTCCTTAATGTCGGTTTTTCCTCAAATTGAGTCTCGTAACTTTTAAAATTTATCATGGGACCTCAATTTATTCAATTTCACCAAAAAGGGGTTTAATTTCCCAAATTTCCAATTTGGTCCCCCAATTTTTCCAAAATTACCATTTTGCCTTTTATTTACAAAAATGGTAAGTTTTGCCCCAAAAATTCCAAAATTCCTCAATTGGTCCTCCAACATTATTTTCATGCCCAATTGACCCTCATTTTCATAAAATTGTATTTTGGCCCTTTGAATTTCGAAAATCCCCAAAATTTCCCACAATTTCAACTCTTTAACACTACCGGATTTGATTTCATCAAATTGACCAATCAAACACTTCTAATTATTGAAATTGGAGTTGAAATTGGGTTCTTGTATGTTCATACGATTCTAAGAAACTTTGAATCGCAGATTTTAATGCCGGAATGAGCTAAAACGGAGCTTCGCCGGAAAATAGACTATAGAGAGAGAAAGCTTTTATTACTCACCGGTGAAGACACGATGGTCCGAGCTTTTGATCTGGGTAGATAGGTCTCGTCCTGAGGTTCATCCTAGAATCAAGAACTGCATCAATTGATGCGGAATTGGATTAGAATTCCGTCATTGAAATTCGGTCGAATCTCTCTCTAGCACCGATCTAAAATTGTAAAGGGGAGCCGAATTGGCTTATATTTCGGTCCTAATTCAGCCGTGGAAAGGCTAAGGAAGTGTTGGGAGGGCTTGGTTTGGACTGATGAGGGCTTGAAATGGCCGATTTCAGCTTGGCTGAAATAGGGCAGCTTCGGTTTGCTGGAGTTGCTTCACTATTCCATCATGTCGCGCTTCTCCAATGATTCTCGGATTGACTAAAGTTTGCTATGAGATAGTTGTCTTCTCCTCGGGTCTAAAGAGCCCGACCTTTGTTCAAGTTAAAGCTTTGGTTTGAGCTTTATCGGGAAATGGTGCAGTAGAGAGAGAGAGAAGTGTTCAGGTGTGAGGAGAATGAAATGGGAATGACCTCTTTATATAGGCGTAAAACCCATGTATTAAATGGGCGAGATTTATTATTAGTATTAATATTGCCATAAATTATTGGTATTAATTCCAATAATTTAATTTTAGTATTAAATTATTTGTATTAATTCTAATAATTTAATTTGGGTATTAAATTATCGGTATTAATTACAATAATTAAATATATATTAATTTATGGCTATTTATGATAAGCCGTGCATAAAAATTTTTTTACCAAAATTCAGGTTACAAAAAATCATACTTCCTAAGAGGTCACCCATCCTCACACTATTCTCAGGCAAGCACGCTTAACTTTAAAGTTCTTATGAAATCTAGTTCACCTGAACCAATTTGGTTTTTATCTTTTAATTTGTCTTAAGGTTTTTTTAAGGTTTAATAAACCCTTTGGATCACCCGAAAGTTGTAAATTTTCATATTGCTTGTTCCCAAATGTAAACTGGCTCGGTTTTCTTATTCAGTTTGACCGGTTCTTTTCCTGGTTTTCCTTAACTCAAAAGTGCGGGGTTTACACTGTGTATAGACTATAGAAAGTTGAGCCAGGTCACTATCAAGAATAGATGCCCACTTCTGTGAATTGATGACCTGTTCGATCAATTAAAAGAAACAGTTGCTATCTTAGAAAAGTCTTACACGAACTGTCTGTAGTATCTTGCCAAGCCTAAGAAACTCTGTATCACTAAAGGATTACTTGGAGCCTTCCAATGTGATATGCCAATCCAATGATTCCTTCAAGGTACTTAGTTGTATGCATCCCTCCAGAGTTTCCTTTCCCAACATATTTCTTCTTTTCTTCACTCTCATTGTGCCATTCTCTAGAGTTTCCATAGGACATTTCTCTGTGTTTGCCCCTTATGAGAGGGTTCTAGATATACTTCCCATGTACCTTATCCCTACTCTTGAGGTATCTTTCTCGGGTTGACCTTCTTAAGAAGAAATTTAAATTTTGCATTTACCTTGTCATTTCTTGACCTCTTGGTGAACCGCTTACTTAGCCAGCTCCATGGTTTCAGTCCCCAGTCCTTCGTGGCCTTTGAGGAGTTATTGCCCTGAATTTATGAGGTGTGAAACACCCCTTCTTTCCTTACACCTATAGTTTATCTTGGTACTTGTCCTTAGTAGGGTTGGGCACTTCTTCAGGTAATGTCTCAATCGTTCATACTTGTAATAGGTTATTCCTTTACATGGATTGTTATGGTCCCTTCTTTCCTTCGAGTAGGGCATTTCTAGGGTTACTATTGGTTTGGTGCTCTACTGTTCTTTGAGTCTGATCACTTTGACAGTTTTCCTACTGAATCTCCTTTGCTGGATCATGGTAAGAGTCTTCCTAGGTTTCTTAATTCCCTGATTCATCTTCCATAACCAGGATGTAACTTTTCCTTAGCTTCCAGGATAGTGTGGGTTTGCTTTATTTTCCTTAGGCCATATTCCTAACAAGATTGCATCATCAGGAGAGAGAGTTTTGAGAATTTGAGTATTTTATTAACAGGGGGATACAAAAGATTAGGTTTTCAGCCCTATCACAGGAAATGGTTGCAAAATAACTAAGGAGCTATGGAATTCTTAATAAACGTCTTCCTCCATACTTAGAGTTGTGCCACCAATAGGTCCTAGCACCATTCTCCAAGATACTTCCCCATTTGGTCTTTTGACATTTCAGCCCGGTCTCAAGCATTTGGGAAGCTTCTAGGGTTGTCTCCCTACGGAGGTAGGGTGTTGAGTAGAGCCATTCCAAGTTTTCTTGGTTCCTCTCTTGGGAGCCATCTGAAAATTTTAGGATATTAGTTACTATATTTTCTAGTCTTGATTATGTATTTGAGGAAACAGGCTCTGATACAACTCTAGTTGTCACGCCCCGACCCGGTTTGGTTAGTCCCCGTGAACAACCCGCCACTTTCCCGGTTTATTAAAGGGTTTCCCCTTATTATAATCCGTAAAGAGTAAGGCGTCCTTTAAACCTGCACCATTTCCTGGAATAGCATAATCAAAACTGCATGAAATTTTAAACTTTACATACCTGTCTTATAGACATCTTAGTTAATTGTCTTTCAGGATAGACTTTTCGGGATTTCCTGAAAGGGATATAAGGGAGGGGGTGAGTACGACTACTCAGTGAATGGGTTTTTAAAGGTATACTTTTAACATTTAAGAAAAATATTTATATGGAGTGTGACAGACTCCTTTCTTTTCAAAAATCCCTTCATTTAAAAATTTGTGTTTTTCCATTATTTCTTAGTTACCGATGTGTCATCACCTAACACACATCCTTCATCATGAAGGTTACACACATTTGCAAGTTAGAGCACTTCCAACAAAATAATCTTTTCATCTCTCCATCACACCAACCGGGTGTGAGGACATCTCCGCTTATAATTGGTAAGCAAGTTTTCTACTTCCCTCCAGGAAGTTTATCATACCATCTGGTTATGATCTACTTACAACTGATAAGTAGTTTTTCCACGTAATTTCCGCATCACTCCACTTAGGTGTGATGTTTAAAACTCCACTTAGTAGTGGGTTTTCATTTTTGAGGTGCTTATCATCCCAACTGGGTATGATATAAAAATCCCACTCACTCGTGAATGTCATGAATTCTTCTTAATCTACTTTCATCTCCTCATGAGCTTTGTCTTAGCTGGCATTCTCGATACCTCATGTTCCAACATGGAAATGATCAGTTCAATCCAGTTTGGATCCGGTTCACTTGAACCAGTCTAGTTTTCTTTCCCAGATTGTCCTAAGGCCATCTGCCAAGATTTTTATGCCCCCTTTGGGTCACTCAAAAGTTGTAAAATTTTCAAATTGCCTATTCTCTGATGATCGGATTTGTGAATCGGTTCGATTTTCTCACTTGATTTGACCGATTCTTTTCCCAGTTTTCCTTAACTCCATAGGGTGGGGTTTACATAAATAGTGTAAAATATTATTAAGGAAGGGTCCTAAGATATTTGGAGAGCCTAAAAGGAGCCTAAGGCAACTTAGGAACTCAAATAAAAGAGTTAGAAAAGTCTAAGGTTCCAAAAAGGAAGGATTTAAGGCATAAGGGGCAAAATGATAATTTTTCCCAACTTATTGACCAAAGTGCAATTTTGGGGAAATTGAGTACCTAAGTGGTAGATAAGTGAAGTCTAGACACTTAGATGAGTATAACCTCGAATAGTTATGACACTAAAGAAAAATTAACTAATATTAGAGGAAGGTTAGTTAAAAATGATTATTCGACAAGTGAGTTGAGTAAACCGAGCCTAGGTGTAAACCCTACTTTTCAGAGTTAAGGGAATCCAAGAAAGAATAGGTCAAACCAAGTGAGAAAACTGAACCGGTTCCCAACCCGTTTATTAGGGAATGGGCAAATTGGAGAAATTTCAACTCACTTGTGACCCAAAAAAATTTATAAACCTTGGGAAGGAACCTTAGAACAAAGTGGGAGAGAAAAACTGGATTGGTTCGCGTGATCCGGACTCAAACCTGATTGAACTGGTTTATGAACCGAGCCGGTTTTTAAACTAGAACCAATAGAGAGAGGGTAAACTTGGAAATCTATGGATCCCAAGTGACCTAAAGAGTCACATAAGCCATGAAAAAGGACTTCAAGATGAGTGGGGGATGAAAACTAAACCGGTTTAGATGAACCAGATCCGAACTAGATTGAACAGGTTTGGACCGGTTTGAACCACTATTGAACCAACTTCTAAATTCATTTTTCAAGGTGGCTTAAAAAAATTCAAATTTGAGATTTGAAACCATCATTGAATAGAAAATGAATTTATATATTTTTAGGTTTGAAAAATTCGGTCAAATTGGGGGTGAACTGGCCGGTTTAAGCTTTGAACCTAATTCGGAACAGTGTCGTCTTCTTCCTTCAGATGACAACACTGTTCAGTCACCGAAAAATTACACAGCACCGACGAAGTTGAAAAGTCTCCGACCAGGGAGTTTCAGGCAATGAATGACCACCATTAAGGTGCCAATCGGACGGCCAAGAAGTCCCCGAGCTTCCTATATAAAGACCCCCTCCTCATTCATCCTCTCCACACATGAAAACTCCATTCTCTTTCAACTGCTCCATTTTCTGGTGAAGCTCGATTCAGAGCTCTGACATGGGCTCTTTTCTAAGCCAAACAAGGCGAGGTTGAGTTCTTTAGAACTGGGGACAAGTCAGCTACACGCCTGTAGTCTCCATTTGTTTTGAGGGTCGTCGAAGAAGCACCGACGTGATCGAACAGAGAAGCCACTCTGACGAATCAAAGCTACCTTGTTTCCGCTAAGCACAAATTTGCCAATTCGAGCCCTTCTTAGGCCAAGTCAAGCCTTCTCAATACCTCAACAGCCCTCCTACAGCTGAATTAGAGCTAAAAGGTAAGCCAATACGGCTACTCTCTGTAATTTTTGACCTGTGCTAGAGAGAGAACCGACAAAACTTTGATGATAAAATTCTCATTCAATTCGGCATCAACTGATGCAATTCTTAATTTAGGATTAACCTTAGGACGAGAGCTATCTGCCCAAATCGAAAGCTTGGATCGCCATATCCCCAATAGTGAGCAATTGAAGCTTTCTCTCTCTATAGTCTATTTTCCAGCGAAGCTCCATTTGAGCTTGTTCCAAGGTCAAAACTTGCAATTCAAACTGCTATTGAATCGTATGAAGATGTAAAAACTCAATTTTAAATTCAATTTCAACAATTAGAAGTGTTTAATCTGTCAATTTGATGAAATCAAATTCAGCTATTTTAGGAAGATGAAATTAGGGGAAAATTGGGGATTTTCAAAAATTTGAGGGACCAAAATGTAATTTTATAAAATTGAAGGTCAATTAGGCATGATAAGAATGTTAGAGGGCCAATTGAGTAATTTTAGAATTTTTGGGATGAAACTTACCATTATTGTAAAGGAAGGGCAAAATGGTAATTTTGGAAAATTTGGGGGCCAAATTGGGAATTTGGGAAACTTGAACCCCTGAATTTGAATAAATTGAGGTCCTAAGATGAATTTTAAAAGTTTCAGGGCTCAATTTGAGGAAAAACTGGCATTAGGGACTTAAAGTTAAAGAAAAATAACTTTAGTGACCTAATTGCAAATAAATAAAAAGTTTGGTTTTCTCATTCATTGGAATGAATGAAGGCTATTAGGCCAAGAGAAAATGAAGATGGATGTTCATATCGTGTAGGAGCACTAAGTACTAGGAATGTCAGCAAGGACGAGCTCGCGTGAATACAAAGAACCAATCGATAGGAATTCATTGCACAATCGGATGAGTAGGATTTTATATCATACCTGGTTGGGGATGATAAGTACCTCGAAATGAAAACCCACTACTTAGTGGTATTTTAAACATCACAACTTAGAGGAGTAATGTGAAAATGACACAGAAAAACTACTTATAGATTGTAAGTAGATCATACCCGGTTGGTATGATGAAACTTACTCGGAGGAAGTGGAAAACCCATTCATCGGTTATAAGCCGAGATATCCTTATACTCGATTAGTATGATGGATAATTTAAAATATATTTTTGTCAGAAGTACTCCCCCCTAAATGTGTGCCACTGCTTAAATGATTTGGGAGACTTTCTTGATGGGAGCTCGAATAGCTCTATTAGGTTGAAAGCCTCGGTTTTGGAACTTGGGGGCTAAATTGCTCAGATTTAAAAATCTCGAACAGTGGGCCATAGGCCAATTGGCATGAGCAGAAGCTCATAAAGAAACATGAGTTATATGCCATAAAACTTTAAATAAATGAATTGTTTGGCCATGGTACTAAGACAGGACCAGCGTATTCAATCAACTAGTGGCAGTGTGACATGACAAGTCGACAGACAACTGTAGGTTGAGTTGAGGATCGTGGCCATTGGACTAGTGGCACCACATATTATATGTCATGATGTGAAAATAATGATTGTGCATGCCTTGTGATTATGGGACCTTCAAGATGCCCAAGAGGGGAAGTGATGTGTTCTAGGGCCCTAGACGACCTAGTGGAAATAAGTACAATTCGTCGGACCAGGTTACCTTGCGAAGCTCAACGTAGCTTCAAGCGCACGAGACCGTGGTGGGGTTGGGATGAGGTCTCTGTCCTCATACGGACATAGAGAATTGATTTTGGGAATGAGGGTTGGATGTCGCATACATTCACTCATTCTCAAGGTAGAAGTGGACGTACTTCTATCAAGGTGGCCGGTAAAGTCGCTCTAACGCCACAAGTGGGTTCAGTGGACGTGCTAGCCTGCAATTGCGTGATTGACCTTCATGATGAAGGATGTGTGTTGGGTGATGACAAACCATGATTAAAAAGAAATGGTGATAAAAATAGAGATTTGAAATAAAAGGATTTTTTTTAAAGTAAATAAGGAGTTTGGCACACTCCAAAACAAATCTTTTTCCTAAAAGTTAAATTTTGAAAACCCATTCACTAAGTCGTTGTATTCACCCACTCTCTTATATCCCTTTTAGGAAATTTTAGAAAGCCTACCCTAAAAACCGTCAACTAAGATGCCTGTGAGATATGTATGATAAATTTAAAATTTTATGCAATTTTGATTTATGTTATTTTAGGAATGGTGCAGGTTTAAAGGATACCTTACTCTTTACGGTTTATAATAAGGGGAAACTCTTTAATAAACTGGGAGAGTGGTGGGTTGATCACGTGGATCTGAGCAAACCGGGTCGGGGCGTGACACTAGGGGACAAAATTATAATTTATTAGGAAATCTACTATTAACATTTATAGGGTTAATTGGGGTACTTGAACTAACCTTAATTATTTACCCTAACTCTTGTAGAGAAGGTACAAGACCACTCAAGCAAGTATCACCGGATTGGAGAAACGAGGAAACATGTTGGAACGAACAAGTTTTGGCGAAAATGGTGAGTGAGCTTTCCGAATTTGAGTCCGATTGAACCGATGTTGTGTTTACTTGCATTGATATAAAATGCTAAATGTGATATGTTGGAAGAAGATCTTTGGAAAACCCAATATGGTCGTAATCGTGGAATTTATCTAAAATAAAAATATATATACCCCAATTGGTTATGGAAATAACGAACCAAGAACCTGTAATTGAATACAGATAGGTAGGAACCAAGGCTCAAGCAGGGATGAGATCCTGACTATGAAACCCATCCTCTCCAACCAAGGAAAACGAAAAAGGAAACCATAAATTTTCAAGAGTAAACCGAGAAACTAAGTGAACTAGAATTATTAAAGAAGGGTTAAAACGGGAATTTGGAAAATCCCAAGTAACCAAGAAATCATAAAAATCATGGAGAAGAACCATTAAGTGGATTGGATGTGAAAACCAGACCGATTCAAGGTAAACCCGACCTGAACTAGATCGAAACGAATTGAATCGTGAAGAAGCAGTTTAATAATTTATTTTTCTAGGTGGCTTAAAAATGTCAATTTGGAAAATTGAGGCCACTATTAGATAGAAAATAAATTTAGATAAATTTAGAAAATTTTACTTTTTGGAAAACTAGTCGAATATGGCCCGAACATGACAATTTAAGATTTCAGGTCACCGAACCCGGTCGGACCAAACCGGTCAATGGTTCAACCAGTAAACAGATCGTTGTCATGTGAGTGCCTAGTCAGCATGCACAACCAATTGTGAAGCACCCATGGCAAGTATGCACGTGCAAAGCTTGCACGCATGAAACAATGTCATCTCTTTCCTTAAGATGATAACACTGTTCATAGTAGGATTTCGCCTTCCATTTCTAGCAAGGGAATATTCCATCCGATAAGGGTAGTTTCCGGAAAGGATATGCTCAACCAATTTGGAAACTGGTAGAGTCAAGGGTCCCCGAGCTCCCTATATAAAGATGTAAAACCCATCTCTTGGAATCAAAGAAAACCAAGAAAAGAACCGGTATAGGTTTATACATGAAGAAACGAGTCGTTTAATGAATGAAAAATAGTTAATGTGGAAAATTGGAATATCCCAAGTGGCCAGAAATTCACAAAAATTACAAGGAAGAATCGAGAAGTAGAATTAAGGATAAAACCGAATCGGTTCGGGGTAAACCAGACCCAAACTAGACCAAATCAGTATGAACCATAGCAAACCGGTTCACAAATTCATTTTTCTAGGAGGCTTAAAAATGTCAATTTGGGAAAATGAGAGATAGGAAATGAATTTAGATAAATTTAGAAAATTTTAAATTTTAGAAAAACGGTCGAAGTGGGCCTGAACTAGCCGATTTGCAAATTTTGGGTAGTGAACCCGGTCTGACTGGATCGGTCAATGGTCTAACCAGAGTGGTCAATGGATAATAGACATTGATCAATAGTCAGTTGATGCCACATCAATTGCCACGCAGGCACATGCAACCAATGGGAGGCTACCACGTGTCTGGTCAATGAGTCTATGGTTGACGCGAAGGTAGAGCTGGCACTCCATGTGAGAAAAAATGACCAATCACAGCTTGCCACATGGCACGACTACCACGTCATCGTCTTATACCTTCAGATGTTGACAGAGAAGAGGAAGGAGAGATAGAGTCACCGGAAAAGCTGGAGTCTTTGGCGACTCAAAAAACTCTCCGGTCAGGTCGACAACGATTGAGTAGGAGGCTAAGTCTTACCCTGGTGGGTAGCTTGAACAGTTGCCGAGCTCCCTATATAAAGAGTACCCCTCATTCATTCTCAGCATCCCACAATTGAGCAAAGAAGAATAAGAAGAGTGTTTTTTTCGGCGAGCTGCAAACCAAAGCTCCGATGTCGGGCAAAATCTCAACCAAAAGAGCTCTAAGAGTGGCATTAGAACTAGGGAAGAGTGCTCTTGCTCCAGACCTTCTTAAAACAACCAGAGGACTGTTAGAGAAGTGCACAAAGGATTGCACAATGAAGTTGCTCCGATGCTTGAAGCAGCGAGCTCCTGCCCGATACAACCTTGACCCTCTCGGCCCTTACACCACCCACTTTGGCCATCTTTAACCACATATGACCCTCCTCAACACCCCTAGAGGCCCCAATACGCTCAATTTCGCCTCCCCTCATCGAAATTTCTAAATTTTAGAGCTTCACCTCCCAAAACTTCTCTCTTCAAATTCCCGCAAGGCAGCAGTAAATTGTAGCAAGATTCGGTCCTGCTAGATCCCCCTCGACTAGCTCAAGCTTCCTCTCCCCCCCTCAAGCTTCGGCTGCCGCCCCTCCGTCGGTAAGATACGCAAGCTTTCTCTCTCTATTGTGAACATTCCAGTGAAGCTCTAACAAGGCGAAAAACTCAACCAAATTCATAAATTCAAAGTGTAGGATGATCGAGTAAAGTTGGAGGAGGTGAATAGCAACAAGAATAGAAGAAAGTAAAGTCTTATAGGCCATCAATTGGATGAGGTAAGATTTGAACATCCATAAGCTTGAGTTAGGGAAGAAGATGAAGCTCGATTTGGGGGACTTTTGTACAATTTTTGAAAATTCTAGGGCTGAATGACAATTTCACAAAATTGAGGGTGTTTTCATGAAATTCACTCCAATTGAAGGTCAATTGGGAAATTTTGACAAATTTGAGGGTAAATAGTTGAATTTTGAAAAGCTGGGGACCAAATTGCAATTTTTGAAAAATTAAGGACTAAAGGGAAAATTTGTTGAATTAAGGGTCAATTGGTGAAGTTGAAAGAGTTAAGGACCCAAAAAGAATAATTGGAAACCCAAGGGGCATAATAGAGATTAAAGATAAATCGGGAACCCATACGTAATTTAAGCAAAGTACGGGGCCCTAGGTGCAAACATAAGAGAGGGTGTAACCCCTTCCTAATACGAACACTCGTACACTGCAGGAACAGATTGCTCGAGTGCCGACCCCCTGAAGCGCACCAAGGAGGGAGACTCCGCCGATGCGACCCCGCTGAGATCACCTGTTGGCGGTCCATTTGGCATCTTTATTACAGGCATTGAAGACCTAAAATGTACCAAACGAAAACGTTTCTTTTTCGCCGGTGCTATTTCGATTTTCCGATGAGTGAACAGTGTTATCATCCTGAGGAAGTAGATGACACTGTTCTGAATCGGAGCGGACCGGTCCGAACCAGGTTCAAAGCTTAAACCGCCCGGTTCACCCCTCATTCGATCAAGTTTTTCAAATCTAAAAATTTCTAAATTCATTCTCTATCCAATGGTGGCATCAAATCTCCAATTTGAATGATCTAATCCCCCTAGAAAAATGAATTTAGGATTCAGTTCAATAGTGATTCAAACCGGTCTAAACCGGTTCGGATCTGATTCACCTGAACCGGTTTGGTTTTCATCCCCAATTTCTTCACAAGTACATTTCCATGTCTTTTGTGACTCCTTGGGTCACTTAGGGTCCATACAATTCTCAGTTTACCACCTCTTAATCGATTTCAGTTGATAAATCAGCTCGGTTCTTAAACCGATTTAATCCAGTTTGGGTCCGGTTCACCAGAACCGATCTGGTTTTTCTCTCCCACATTGTTCTAAGGTTCCTTCCCAAGGATTATAAATCACAAGGATTCCATAAACTTCTTGGTTAACTCATTCTCTATTGGTTCTGATTCATGAATCCACTTGGTTCATAAACTGGTTCTATCTAGTTCAGACCCGATTCTCTTGAACTGCTTTGGTCTTTCTTCCTCATATCATCCTTGGGTTCTTTTCCCAAGTTTATGAATATTTTTTAGTTACATGGGAGTTAGAAATTTTTGAATTTGTTTGTCCCCTAATAGTCTAGCTTGTAGACCAATTCGGTTTAAAGATCACATTGACTGGTTTTTTTTCTCATTATCAAAGGATGGGGTTTACACTATCCCCATTGTCGGATCATCAACACTTACAGTGTCAGCGAATGGAGTCCTCCAAGGTGACTTATTCCCCACCAACCACTTCTAATCGTCTCCATTATCGCTCTCCGCCATCACCACCTCAACGATCTTTGCAACAGCTAAGATGTTGTGAAGAGGTTTCTTGATGTCATCGATCATGACATGGTTGTCCATGTTATACCGTGTTTTTAGTAACTAGAAAAAAAATTTAAAACAAAAAAATCAAATTGGTTCAGATGAACTCGATACCATTAGAATACCAAAGTTAAATGTGCTTGTGTGAGAGTAGTGCTAGGATGGGTGACCTCCTCGGAAGTATTCATTTTGCATTCTCTCAATAGTTATCAAACCATATTGTTTTAATAAGAACTCCAATGTTAAGCTTGCAGTGCTAAGATAGGTGATCTACTGGGAAGTATTCATGTTGCATCCCCTCAATAGTTGTCAAACCATATTTTTTAGTAACCCAAAATTAAATAACATACCAACACCAATGCACAAAGATCCAATTAGAACTACAAGGTTAAGCGTGCTTAGGTAAGAGAAGTGCGAAGTATTCATGTAGGTTTGCACCCTTTCAATAGTTGACAAATCATATTTTTTTTTAGTAATCCAAAATTAAAAACATACCAACACTAATTCATGATCCCTTTAGAACTTTAAAGTTAAACGTGCTTGTTGAGAGTAGTGCAAGGATGGGTGACTTATTGGGAAGTATTCATGTTGTATCCCCTCAATAGTTGTCAAACCATATTTTTTTAGTAGCATAAAATGTAATAGCATACTAGCACTAATGCACCATATCCTATCAAAACATCAGAGTTAAGCGTGCTTGGGTGATAGTAGTGCTAGGATGGGTGACCTCCTAAGAAGTTGTTTTTTTAGTAACCCGAAATTTTGGTCAAAAGTAGTTTATGGAATTATATTATAAGTTTAAAATTCAATTGATATAATTGGAATAAATAAAATGAAAAGTGTAAATTATTAGGTGAAAATAATGAGATATATATATGTTTTTACTAATCCTACATCCTAAATATCATAAATACCTATATTTATTTATTAAAATTAATACCAATAATTTAATACATATATTTAATTATTAGAATTAATACTAATAAATGCCCATCAATTTCCCAAGAATAATGACAATATTAATAACGTAGTAATAAATCCTTCCCATTTAATACACAATTCAACTCCTATATAAAGAGCTCATCCCCATTCATTCTCCTCACACCTCAAAACTCCTCTCTCTCTCTCTAATACTCCATTTTCCAGTGAAGCTCGAACCAGAGCTTCGATTTGATCATTTTTCTTAACCTCAGAAGGAGAGATCGGGCTCTTTAGATTCCAGGGGAAGTCCGCTATCTGATAGCAACGTCCATTCGATCTGAGGATCGCTGAAAAAGCGCCGACATAATCAAACAGTGAAACAACTCCAGTAGACTGAAGCTGCCCTATTTCGACCTAGCTAAAATTAGCCAAATTTAGCCCTCCTGTAGCCAAACCAAGCTCTCCCAATATCGCCACAGCCCTCATACGACCTCAACGATGTTGAAAGGTCAATAGTAGGAATTCTTAATCCTAGAAGGTATTTTAGGAAGAGAGCTACCTTTCCCGATAGAAAGCTCGGACTGTCGCACCTCCGACAGGAGAAGTGTGATCGGGACGTCAACAAGAGAAAGCTCACATCAACTTGGAAAACCAACCATGGACGAACACGTCACTATTAACGAGTGAGTGGGTTATTCACATCATACCCAATTGGGATGATGAACACAAATTAAAGTTAAAAACCACTTACTAGTTGTGAGTGGGATTTTATATCTTACCCGGTTGGGAATGATAAGTACCTTAAAATGAAAACCCACTATTTAATGGTATTTTAAACATCACAACTTAGAGAAGTGATGTGAAAATGACATGTAAAAACTACTTACAGATTGTAAGTAGATCATACCCAGTTGGTATGATGAAACTTTCTCGAAGGAAGTGGAAAACCCATTCATTGGTTATGAGCGGAGATGTCCTCATACTCAGTTGGTATGATGGATAGTTGAAAACATATTTTGTTGGAAGTGCTCTCCCCTGACTATGTGCCAATGCTTAAACGATTTGGGAGACCTTCTCGACAGGAGCTCGAATAGCTCTTATAGGCCAGAGGCCTTGGTTTTGGAACTTGTGGGCTACTATGCCCAGTTTTGAAAATCTCGAACAGTGGGCCATAGGCCAGTGGGCACGAGTAGGAGCTCATAAACAAACATGAGATATGTGCCATAAAACTTTAATAAATGAATTTTTTGGCTATGATACTAAGATAGGATTGACATATTTAGTAAACTAGTGGCAGTGCGACATGATAGGTCTCCAGATTAGTCATGACAAACAACTGTAGGTTGAGTTGAAGGTCGGGGCCATTGTACTAATGGCACCACAAATTACATGGCATGATAAGAAAATACTGTTTGTGCATGCACTGTGATTACGAGACCATTAAGACTCCCAAGAGGGGTACTGATGCGTTCTAAGGGCCCTAGACGACCTAGTGAGTATAAGGCAGTTCATCGTACCAGGTGACCGTGCGAAATTTGGAGTAGCACCAAGCGCATGAGACCGGGGTGGGGACGTGATGAGGTCTCTGTCCTCATACGGACATGGAGAATTGAGGGTCAGATGTCGCATACATCCACTCATTCTCAGGGTAGAAGTGGACGTGCTTCTATCTAGGTGGCCGATAAAGTTGCTCCGACACCACAAGTGAGTTCAGTGGATGGGTTGGCCTGCAATTGTGTGTTTTGACCTTCATGATGAAGGATGTGTGTTGGGTGATGACACACCGTGATTAATAAGAAATGGTGAAAATTTGAGATTTTTAAAGTGTAGAAAATCTAAAGGAAATTAAGGAGTTTGGCACACTCCAACTTGAAAATGTCACCCTCGGTAGGGTAAAGGTTTTAAAAACGAGTATTTGAGGAAAGGATATTTTAAAAGAAAATAAGAAGTTTGGCATAATCCGATTAAAGTTGTTTTGTTTATGAAAACTCACTCCCAACCCCCGCTCACAGAGTTGTAAAACTCACCCCCTCCCTTTTACCCCTTTCAGAAACTAAGGGAAAATAAATCTTAAAGACTTCCCTGTATAGGAACTATAAAATTAGGTATGTCTGTTTTTCAGTTTTGTATAATTTTATTCCAGGAAAGGTACAGGTTTAAAGGACGCCTTACTCCTCCTGTGTTTAAAAGAGGGGGAAAACCCTTAGTAAATCGGGAAGAGTGCTTTGGAGTCAATGATACAAGAGATATTGGTCTTTTGTTCATCACAAATGAGGACTTATTGGTGAATCCATCATGCTTAAATTGACGATCAAACTGCCAAGGTCATCCAAAAAGAATATGGTAGGCTTGCTGTCACGCCCTGACCGGTTTGGTCAAATCCCTATGAGCAACCTACCACTCCCTTTGGTCCATAAAGGGTTTCACCCTTTTCTAAACCGCAAGGAGTAAGACATCCTTCTTTCTGGTCTTTCTTGGAATAGCATTATACAAAACTAAATATCTTAAAACTGATGTACCTGTCTTACAAAGAGGTCTTTAAGTTTTGGTTTCCACTTTTGTTACCTGAAAGGGGTAAAAGGGAGGGGGTGAGTTCTACAATTCAATGAGCAATTGTTGGAAGTGAGTTTAGAAATAGCCACACCAAGGTCATCATTTCTTTAAACATAAGGTTTTTGCTCCAAGTTTAGTTTTCAAAACCTTTACCCTGCCAAGGGTGACGTTTTCTTTTAAAAAGGGTTTTCCCTAAATTTTCAATCTTTTTTTTCCAAAACTTTTTCCAAGGTTTACCAATTCTTTATCAAGGATTCTCAAATCCTTTCCAAGGTTCTCAAAATTTTTTCTCATTCCCATATTAGGTGTGTTTCACAAGTAACACATGCCCTTCATCAGAAAGGGTACACACGTTCGTGCAATGTAGTTACATCGATTGCACCCACTTGTGGATCAGAGCGTTTTTACCATCCACCTATATAGAAGTCCTTGACTTCTACCCGAAGTCTGAGTGAACATCTCAGATGTTCAACCCTCAAACCCAAAAATACTTCGTGTCCATATGAGAACGAAGACCTCATCCCGACCCCACCCCAGTCTCATGCGCAAGAAGCTACGTAGAGCTTTTTGATTGCTGTCACAACAAACTACCCTTATCTCCACCATGTCATCCAGTAGCCTTTAGGACGTATCACTACCCCTCTTGGGTATCTTGATGGTCCTATACCTCAAGTTTTCCACATAGCCTATCTTTATCTTTGGTGTCACTAGTTCAACGGCCCCGACCCTCAACTCGACCAGTTATTTGTCTAGGCCGGTCCATCGATCTAGCCCTAACGCATTCCTGCCAGTCCATCGAGTATTGTCAATCTTGTCTTGGTACCATGGCTAAATCACACATTCATTTCATTAGAAATTTCATGGATTTATATATCTCATGTTTGTTTACGAGTTCCTGCTCGTGCCCACTGGCCTTAGGCCCACTATAAGTGATTTTCCAAAATCGGGCATTTTAGCCTACTGTAAGTGCTCACTTACATACTTGTCTTGCAAGTTCAACTATCGGAAGGTCTTTAAGTAGGTTTACCCTCGGTTACCTAAATGGGGTAAAGGGAGGGGATGAGTTCGATAACTCAATGAATGGGTGTTGGGAGAGAGTAATCAAAACATCTTTAATCAGAGTGTGCCAGACTCCTTATTTCTTTCAAAAATATTCTTTTCCTTAAATTCTTGGTTATTCAAAACCATCTTCCTCATTATCCACAATTAGTATGTTTAACAATCAACACACGCCCTTTATCATGAAGGGATCACACATTCGTAGAGCAGCCCGTCCACTGCACCCACTTGTGGCGTCAAAGTGACTTTTCTAGCCACCTAGATAGAAGCTCGTCCACTTCTACCCTATGAATGAGTGAATGTTCGTGACATCTAACCCTCAAACCCAAAATCAACTCCGTGTACGTACGATGACAGAGACCTTATCCTAGTCTCGTGTGCATGAAGCTCAAACACAATAGCTTCAGGAAGCCCTAAACACAGTAGCCTGGTGCAGTCCAAACATAGTAACTCCGTGGAGTCCAAACAAAGTAACTCCATGACTAACTAGTATGGTGAGAAACTCAAACAAAGTAGCTTCTCTTTCCCTTATCACCACCATGTTGTCCAGCAGCCCTTAGGATGCATCACTACCCCTCTTGGGCGTCTTGATGGTCATGTACCTCAAGTGCATGCACAAACAATATTTTTCCGCAAAGCCATTTATCTTTAGTGCCTACGATCTAACGCCCCGACCTGCAGTTGTTTATCTGACTGGTCCATTGACCTAGCTCTGATGCACTGCCGTTAGTCCATCAAGCCTTGTCGGTCTTGACTTAGTACCATGGCCTTTGTTTACAAGCTTCTGCTCATGCCCATTGACCTTGGGCCCACTGTACGTGATTTTCCAAAACTGGGCATTTTAGCCCTCAAGTTCCAAAACCAAGGCCTCTAGCTTATCTGAGCTATTCCAGCTCTCAAGAAGGTCTCCAAAAAATTTTAAGCATTGGCACACAGTCAGGGGAGAACACTTTTGACAAAATAAAATTTCTATCCATCACACCAACCGGGTGTGATGACATCTCCACTTACAATTGGTAAGCAGTATTTCTCCTTCCTTCTAGAAAGTTCATTATACCAACCCAGTATGATCTACTTACAACCGGTAAGTAGTTTTTCAATATAGTTTTCACATCAATCCAATTAGGTGTGATGTTAAAATTCCATATAGAAGTGGCTTTTCATTTTCGAGGTGCTCATCATCCCAACTGGGTATAATGTGAATAAACCCACTCACCCGTTAACCGTTATGTGTTCGTCCTCGGTCGATTTTCTCAAGTCGGCGTGAGCTTCTCTTGTTGGTGTTCCGGTCCTTCGTGCTCCTACACGATTTGGACAACCTTATCTATTAATACTTGGCATAACGATCTTTGTTCCTTGACTTTAGGTTCCTAATGCAAACTTTTCCCGAAATTAAGACCCGAAACTTCCAAAATTTACTTTGGATCCTCAATTTACTCAAAATCGCTTAAGGGGTTCAAGTTTCCCAAATTTCCAATTTGGTCCCCAACGTTTCAAAAAATATCATCTCGCCCCTACTTTATAGAAATGGCAATTTGACCCCAATTATTTTTAAAAATTGACCAATTGGTCCTCCAACATCTTTTTCATGGCCAATTGACCCTCAATTTTAGGAAATTGCAATTTGGTCCCTCAATTTTACAAAATCCCCAAAATTTTCCCAATTTTCCCCCTTTCAAATTGGCTAAATTTGATATTAACAAATTGACCATTCCATCAGGTTTAATTGCTCCAATTGAAGGTATGGATTGGTTCCTACACTTTCATATGATTCAATTGAACTTTAAACCGCATCATTTGTGTCCAAATTGAGCTTAAACGGAGCTTCACCAGAAAACTGAACTTAGAGAGAGAAAGTTTTGAAAGCTTACCGTCGGAGGTGCGGCGGTCTGATCTCTCTATTAGAGAAGATAGCTCTCTTCCTAAGATATCTTCTAGGATCAAGAATCCCTATAATTGACTTCGAATTGAGGGAGAATTTCATCAGTGAATTTCTGCAGTTTCTCTCTCTAACTTCAACCTGCAACGACTGAGAAGGGACGAATTGGCTTACCTTTCAGCTTAGTTGAGGTCGTCTAAGGGCTCATTTGTGTCCAAATTGAGCTTAAACAGAGCTTCGCCGGAAAATTGAACTTAGAGAGAGAAAGTTTTGAAAGCTTACCGTCGGAGGTGCGGCGGTCCGATCTCTCTATTAGAGAAGATAGCTCTCTTCCTGAGATATCTTCCAGGATCAAGAATCCCTATAATTGACTTCAAATTGAGGGAGAATTTCATCAGTGAATTTATGTAGTTTCTCTCTCTAACTTCAACCTGCAACGACTGAGAAGGGACAAATTGGCTTACCTTTCAGCTCAGTTGAGGTCGTCTAAGGGCTATAAGATGTTGGGGAGGGGGGGGAGGGGGGGAAGGGGACTTGGTTTGGCCGGAGGAGGGCTGAATTCGACTGATTTTAGCTCGGACGAAAAAGGGCAGCTTCGATCCGTCAGAGCTGCTTCACTGTTAGATTACTACGGTGCTTCTTCGATGATCCTCAGATCGAATGGAGGTTTCTATCAGATAAATGACTTCCCCTAGAGTCTAAAGAGCCCAACCTCACCTTTTGAGGTTGAGAAAATGCCCAAGTCGGAGCTCTAGTTCTAGCTTCACCGAAAAATGGAGCAATAGAGAGAGAGAGAGTAGTTTTCAGGTGTGAAGAGGAGGATTTGAGAGGAGCTCTTTATATAGGGAGCTTGAGGACTCTCTGGCCGTCCGATTGGTGCCTTTATAGTGATCATTCATGGCCTAAAATGCCCTGAACGAAGACTTTTCACCTTCACCGGTGTTGTTAGCTTTTTTGGCTAGTGAATAGTGTTGTCATATGAAGGAAGAAGATGACAATGTTACGAACTGGATCGGATCGGCCTAAACTGGGTTCGATGCTTAAACCGACCAGTTCAGGCCCGATTCGACCAAGTTTTTTAAAATTAAAAATTTCTAAATTCATTCTCTATCCAATGGTGGCCTCAATTCCCCAAATTGAATATTTTAAGCCACCTAGAAAAATGAATTTAGCAACCAGTTCAATGATGGTTCAAATCGGTCCAAACTAGTTCAATCTGGTTCAGATCCAGTTCACTTGAACCGGTATAGTTTTCTCTTCCAATTCATCCCAAAGTCCTTTTCCAAGGTTTTTATGACTCTTTGGGTCACTCAAGAGGTGTAAATTCCCCAATTTTCCCTTCTCTAACAATTGCGATTTGTGAATTTATTCAGTTCTCACTCTTGGGTTGATCGATTCTTTTTCCGATTTTCTTACCTTGAAAGGGTGGGGTTTATAATGCATGCATTGTAATTTTTAGGCCATCAGTACACCTAGCATGAGGTAGTGATCGAGCCCAAGGACTACTGGATGACCTAGGGTGCATAAGGGTGGTTTTGTCATTTAGTAGGTTGTGAAGCTCGAGAAAGCTTCCTGCACACTGAGACCGAGGCAATAGGGGAAATGAGGTCTCGTCCCACTATGCGGACAGGGTGAAGTGATAAGGGTTTGAGGGTTGGACTATTGATGCGCACTCAATCTTTAGGTAGAGGTAGTGCACCTCTATCAGGGTGGACGGTAAAGATGCTCCAGTCAACAAGTGGAACGATCGGGGATCGTTCTGTGAATGTTTGATCCATTTGATGATAAAAGGCATGTGATTGTGTGTGCTAAACTTGAAATGTAAAGTGAAATGATAACTTAATATCGTGTGAAACGATGTTTAATAACTAACAAGTGGTGGCTTATTAAGTGGAATTCCAACTAATAAATGTATTTCAAACTTGTCAAATACAAGTCAATTCTTTAATATCTCCACAAGCTTACCCATGTTGACCCATGTTTTGCCTAAACCTTTCTGAAACCCTATTTAGAGTATGAGCTAAATTGTGGACATGAAGTCATGATGTCAACAAAGCCCTCTCACTGAGTTGTCAAATTCATTCCCTTCCAATTACCCCTTCTAGGTAAAAATGGTGAAGATGGACACGTGTTGATGGGGAAAGCCAAACCTAAACCCAAGGTATGTCTTACATTCAATATATAGACCCGATATATGGTTTTCGAAATTTACTTTACAAAGGTTCAATTTATTAATTTGGAAAAATAATGATGAGGCGTCCATCGTTGTAAAACCGGGAGGACACGTGGTTGTTTATAGGTCCAACTGGGGAAACTAGATGAGGGTGTGATAACTTAGGTGGTATCAAAGCTAAATTATTTTTCGAATTTAGTTTTTGGAAAGTGAAAAAAAATTTCAAAAATAAAAGTACCGGGAAAGTACTGTGTAAGGCTTACATCTATCATCACCCAAAGATCTCAATAACCTTAGCTTTCAATCTAGGCTACTCTTATTGAATAGAGCACTAGGACCATGACCTTAGTATGGGAGCAACCTTGAGGAAAATGTCCAAATGGAATACAGACTCAAGGATGTAGGGAAATATAAATTGGAAAACCTCCACAAGAACATTTGGGGAAGTACTAAAGAATGTAGTACAAAGATTTTGATGAGGAATTGAATAAGCATATTCTGAAAAGACCTTAGTATGGGCGCGACCTTGAGGAAAATTTACTCTTGAGATAACATCTAAATCTAAGATATTAGATAATAATGGCCTTATAGAGTAATGTCACAAATAGTTATCGACTTGAGAATGTCGAGGGAGAACAAGAAAGGTGGAAATAAGTCTCCCCACAAAAAAAAGGTATATATATTATTATTCAAAGGTTTCAGAAGAAAGTATAAGGTTTTGGAGCTACAAACATGGCTAACAAGTGTAAGAAAGGGGGATTAACATAGGAAGCCCTACAAGTTTTCTCGATGGAGAAGTCAAAAAATAAGTATATGGGAGAGATTACCCAATCTTTACCTTGAAAATAAACTTTAATTGAATACAAGTGGAAACAAGAAATTTATAAAAAATGATAAATATTTTTAGGGACAATCAATTATACCTTGTTGGACGAAATATTTAATAAAAATGTGTGAATAAGATAAAATGCCTATTATAAAGAGTATTAAATGAAATATAAGAAGTATTAAACAAATACTACAAAAGGAGTGGTGGTACAATTGGTTAACACATACCGAAAGAGTACATAGGAATAAAATAGACCACAAAAAGTAAATATTTGTTAAATTAAAATGCAATGGGGTATTACAGTGACATTCAACTCGAAAAGTAAAATATGAATAATAGTATATCAATTACCAATTAATACAATTACCCTTGCGAAAAAATAAAAAAGCAATCATTAGTAAATAAATAGAATATATAGAATAACTATGGAAATTAAAAACATATGTTACAAAAGTTTTGAGTACAAAACTTATAAAAAGGTGGGGAGTATTTGTAATACAAATATTTTTAAGAAATTGATTATAAATTAATTTAGAATTTTTAATCTGACAGATTTGATTTCAAATTTGATATAAACAAACCTAATTTATTTAATTGATTATGACTAATTTAGATAGTTTAAATAACTCAGAGGAACTGGGTTAAAACCGAGAAATTAGGTGAAAATAAATATTTATTAAATATATATATATATAAAGTTGTAAAGTAGAAATTAAATAATATAAATGTGCATATATATATATTAGTTGGATGGAAGCATATTAATTATAAATTCAATTTTAATTTCCAAATAAATATAAATAAATAATGGGTGAGGCCTACCCCACCATAAGTCGACCACAAGCGAGCCCCCCTATAAATACCCACTTATAATGAAACTCTATTATCTTTCTCATTTTTAAACCCTAAATGTCACTCTCATCTACTCCACCCTTCTACGGAGCTCTCTCTACCTACCTCTCGTGACCCTTCGCCAAAAAGTTTCATCTCCGACTCTAGCATCTCCCTCGAATAGAAAACACTCAAAATCAGGTTGGCCATCACTATCACCACTATCTTCTTCTTCTCACTTCTCTAATGATTTCTACAGTAGAAAATCACCAGTTCTCAACCCAAACCTCATCAGATCTTGCTCCTCCATCCATGCCTTCTTTGCCCCAATGCATGGTGACTCTCTCGCAAGTAGCAACTCGACCACTCCCGAATGCAGCTTCCATGAAGCTATCCGAAGCCACCTCCCGATATTGGGCTCTAGAAAGGAGTGGATACTTCCATTTATTCTCAGAGCTAAAACTATGTTCTCTTCCTAGAAACTCAATCGTAGTTTTTTCAGAAACTATTGCTCCGCTAAAGAGTAGAGACAATGGAGTTAGCTTTAGCGAGTGGACTTAGGAGATCGATTATCTCGATGAATGAAGCAATGTCATCTTCACGGGCAAGGGCATACGGTCAGTGGAGCTAGGCTTGGACTGTCACGCCCTGACCCAGTTTGGTCGGATCCCCATGAGCATTTAGAGGATCAAATAAAAGGAAAAAGGTGAATGAAAAGAAGAAAGAAGAAGAAAAGGAGAAAGAAGGAGAAAGAAAATAAGAAACAAGAAACAAGAAAGAAGAAAGAAGAAGAAAAGAATATAGAGTTGAAAAAAAAAGAGAAAAGCCTTAATTTGTAAAAAGATAGAGTAAAAATAATTTTATTGTTAGAAAAAGTGAGATTAAGGGAGCTATACATTTACAATAGTCTTTTATTGTACTTATTCACAAGGATGCCTTTTTTAGTACTAACGACCTTGTTGGATATTTTTCGAGCAATATTATTACTGTTTTGCAGGAATTTATGGATGTTTTTCCCAAAGAGATACCGCCAGGTTTGCCACCAATTCAAGGAATTGAACATTAAATTGATTTCATCCCTAGAGCAACAATTCTGAACCAACCTGCATATAGAAGTAACCCTGAGGAAACAAAGGAACTTCAATGCCAAGTCATGGAACTAATGGAAAAAGGGTATGTTCAAGAGAGAATGAGCCCAAGTTCTATGCTTGTGCTACTTGTCCCTAAGAAGGATGGAACTTTGTGAATGTGTGTCGATTGTTGAGCTATTAATAATATTACGGTAAAGTATCAACACCCTATTCCTCGTTTGTATGATATGTTAGATGAGTTGCATGGATCTTGTTTATTTTCAAAAATATATCTTAAAAGTGGATATCATCAGATTAGAATGAAAGGAGATGAATGGAAAATTGCATTTAAAACAAAACAAGGTTTATATGAATGGTTAGTTTTGCCCTTTGGATTGACTAATGCACCTTGTATGTTCATGAGATTAATGAACCATGTTTTGCGTGCTTTTATTGGGAAGTTTGTAGTTGTATATTTTGATGACATTCTAATCTACAAAAAGACCATGGATAAACATGTAAGACATTTAACATTTGTTTTAGAAGGCTTAAGGAAAGATAAGTTGTTTTCCAATTTAAAATAAATGTGTCTTTTGTTCAGATAAACTTTTGTTTCTTGGGTATGTTATAAGTTCATAAGGGATTGGAGTTGACAAGGAAAAGATTCAGGCAATTCGAGATTGGCCAATACTTAATTTGGTAAATCAAGGAGAAAGTTTTCATGGATTGGCTAGTTTTTATAGACATGTTGTTTCTAATTTCAGTACTTATGTTGCACCTCTTATTGCTGTTATAAAGAATAATATAGCATTTAATTAGGGAGTTGAGTAACAAAATGCATTCCAATTGATAAAGGATAAATTGATAAGTGCCCCATTGCTCGTCTTGCCTAATTTTTCTAAAACATTTAAAATTAAGTGTGATGCATCAAGGATAGGTATTGGAGATGTATTGATGCAGGAGGGAAGGCCAATTGCATATTTTAGTGAAAAGTTGAGTGGAGCAACCCTCAACTATCCTACCTACAACAAGGAGATGTATGCCCTAGTTCGAACACTACAAACATGGCAGCACTACTATGGTCGAAAGAGTTTGTGATTCACACTGATCATGAATCTCTTAAACACCTCAAGGGGAAACACAAGTTGAACAAGCATCACACTAGATGGGTGGAGTCCATTGAAACATACCCATATGTGATCAAGTATAAACAAGGTAAGGAAAATGTAGTTGCTGATGCACTATCCCGAAGGTACGCTATGCTTGCAATCCTTGATTCTAAATTGTTTGGGTTTTATAATATTAAGGAATTGTATGCAAAAGACCCTAATTTTTGTGATGTGATTAAAAATTGTACAAATGGTGGGTTTGAAAAATTTTATTTGCAAAGTGGGTTCATTTTTTGAGAAAATAAATTATGCATTCCTAAATCATCTTTGTGTGAGCTACTTGTTAGGGAGGCACATGCTGAAGGGCTTATGAGACATTTTGGGGTAGCTAAGACTATGACAATATTGCATGAACATTTGTTTTGGTCTCACATGAAAAGGGATGTTGAAAAAATATGTTCTCAATGCATTACATGTAAGGAGTCTAAGTCTAGGTAACAACCTAATGGTTTGTATTCACATCTTCCAATTCCTAGTGCATCTTGGATTGATATATCCATGGATTTCATTTTAGGATTACCAAGGACTAAGAGAGGTAGTGATTCTATGTTTGTGGTTGTTGACAAGTTTTCAAAGATGGCACACTTCATTCCATGTCATAAAACTAATGATGCCTCGAATGTTGCCAATTTGTTCTTTAAAGAAGTTGTTAGATTGCATGGTATGCCTAGAACTATTGTTTCTAATCGTGATTCTAAATTCTTGAGTTATTTCTAGAAGACTTTATGGGGTAAATTGGGAATAAAACTTTTATTTTCAATAGCATGTCACCCACAAACTGATGGTCAAACAGAAGTAGTCAATAGAACATTAGGTACTTTATTACGTTCTATATAAAAAAGAACTTGAAATCATGGGAAGATTGTTTGCCACATGTTGAGTTTGCTTATAATCATCTTGTTCATTCTATGACTAAGTTTTCACAATTTGAGATTGTATATGGTTTTAATCCATTGACCCCTCTAGATTTAACTTTACTTCCTCTTGGTGAGTTAGTAAATTTTGATGGAAAGAGAAAGGTAGAGTTTGTGAGACAAATGCATGAGAAGGCAAAGATGCACATTGAAAGGCAGGCTAAAGCATATGAAAATCAAGCAAATAAGGATTACAAAAATATTACTTTTGAACCTAGAGATTGGGTTTGGCTTCATTTAAGGAATGAATGATTTCCAAAAGAAAGGCGGTCAAAATTTCTTCCAAGAGGAGATGGACCATTTCGAGTGTTGGAACACATCAATAATAATGCTTATAAGTTGGAGTTACAAGGTGAGTATGGTGTTAGCGCAAGTTTCAATATCACTGATTTACTGCCCTTTGATGTAGGTGACAAAAGAAACTCAAGATTTGAGGACAAATCATTTTTAATAGAGGGAGAATGATGTGAATCCAACTAAGGGTGCTGCCAATTCGTAAGGTACAATAATAAGGTCAAGGGCCAAAAGAATTAAAAAAGAAGTGAATGGGCTAATTGTAGCGATTGCACGAAGCCAAGTTGGGA
Organism: Trapa bicornis; assembly: GCA_030064425.1. Taxonomy (NCBI): domain Eukaryota; kingdom Viridiplantae; phylum Streptophyta; class Magnoliopsida; order Myrtales; family Lythraceae; genus Trapa; species Trapa bicornis. The sequence continues at coordinate 17,251,541 of CM057758.1, read as the reverse complement.
GCATAACAAAAGAGTACAATAAGAGCACTAAAGAAGGATATAATTCGAATGAGAGATTTATTAATATCATAAATCTTCTAAAAGATTAAATAAGGAAATAATATATTTCCTAGATAATATGCTAAGTTTAGAATATTTATTATTTTAGACATCTTTAAATAAAGGAACAATAAATATATTAACAATATTTTCTATATGGTTAGCATGTTAAACATAATATTTTATTTCCTTATTTAGAGAATAGTTAATATTCATAAGTGCCTATAAAAGGCTAACTTCAAAGCATTGTAAAGACAAATAATTAATTTCAATGTTATTGTGAGACTTATGTCTTCTTTCACTTTTAAGAGAATTTTTGAACTTATTAGGTTTTAACATGTGGCATTAAAGGAATCATACTTATTATTAAGGTTTTCTAAGAGCTTTTCTTAGAGTAGTTTGGTGTGGCATCTATATTTGTACGTACCTTGTTTATTAATCAAACAAGGTATATTTCATTCTTTTTAGTTGCGTCATGAAAGTCTTGGTGCTTTTCCATATTTGGTAAAGGGTGTCGTAAGTATATTGGCGGGGTTCACATCATTGTTCAATACATATGATGTCACGTCTCGACCTAGTTTGGTCGGATTCCCGTGATCAACCCGCCACTCTCTCGGTTTATTAAAGGGTTTCCCCTTATTATAAACCGTAAAGATAAGGCATCCTTTAAACCAGCACCATTTCCTAGAATAGCATAATCAAAACTAAATAAAATTTTAAACCTTACATACCTGTCTTACAGGCATCTTAGTTGACGATCTTTAAGGGTAGGCTTTCCGGGATATCCTAAAAGGGATATAAGGGAGGGGGTGAGTACGACTACTCGGTGAATGGGTTTTTAAAAATTGAGACTTTTAAGAAAACATTTATTATTGGAGTGTGCCAGACTCCTTTCTTTTTTTCAAAAATCCCTTCATTTAAAAATTCGAGTTTTTCCATCATTTCTTAGTTACCACGGTGTGTCATCACCCAACACACATCCTTCATCATGAAGGTTACACATATTCGTAAGTTAATATCACTACTGAACCTGCTAGTGGCTTCGGAGCGACTTTTCCTGCCACCCGGATAGAAGCACGACCACTTCTACCTTGGGAATGAGTGGATGTACATGACATCTGACCCACAATCTTGAAATAACTTCTTCATGTCCGTATGAGGACAGAGACCTCATCCTGTCCCCACCCCAGTCTCATGCGCTTGGTGCTACTCCAAATTTTGCACAGACACCTAGAACGATGAATGCCCTTATAGCCACCAAGTCGTATAGTGCCCTTAGGATGCATCACTACCCCTCATGGGTATTTTGATAATCATATACTCACATTGCTTGCACAAACAATATTTTCTCATATTTCCATTTAATCTATGGTGCCACTGGTCCAACGACCCCGACTCTCAACTCAACTCGTAGTTGTTTGTCTTAACTGGTCCGTCGACCTGTCATGTCAAACTGCCGCTAGTTGACTCAGCATGTCAGTCCAATCTTGGTACCATGACCAAACAATTCACTTATTAAGTTTTATGGCACATATATCATGTTCCTTTACGAGCTCCTGCTCGTGCCAACTGGACTTGGGCCCACTGTACAAGATTTTCAAAATTGGGCATTTAGTCCCCAAGTTCCAAAACCGAGGCCCCCGCCTATAAGAGCTATTTGAGCTCCCGTCGAGAAGGTCTTCCAAATAGTTTAAGCATTGGCACATAGTCAGAGGAGAACACTTCTGACAAAATGATTTTCACTGTCCATTATACCGATCGGTATAAGGACATCTCCGTTCATGACCGATGAACGGGTTTTCAACTTCTTTCGAGGAAGTCTCATCATACCAACCGGGTATGATCTACTTACAACCAGTAAGTAGTTTTTCCGCATGGTTTTCACATCACTTTCTCTAAGTTGTGATTATTAAAATTCCACTAAACAGTGGGTTTATATATACCGAGGTACTTATCATCCCCAACCAGGTATAATGTTATTAAATTCACTCACAACCGGTAAGTGGTTTTTAACTTTAAGTTGTGCTCATCATCCCAACCGGATATGACGTTATTAAACCCACTCACCCGTTAACGTAGTGAATTCCACTAGACCGGTTCTTTATATTCACGCAAACTTGTCCTTGCTGGCATTCCCAGTACTTCGTGTTCCTACACGATATGAACATCTCGGTTCTTTATCCTTCGGCCTAGCCATCATTCATTCTAAATGAATGAGAAAGTTAAACTTTCATTTATTTACAATTAGGTCCCTAAAGTTATTTCTCTTAAACTTTAAGTCCCTAATGTCGGTTTTTCCTCAAATTGAGTCCCGTAACTTTTAAAATTTATCTTGGGACCACAATTTATTCAATTTCACCAAAAAGGTGTTTAATTTCCCAAATTTCCAATTTGGTCCCCCCAATTTTTCCAAAATTACCATTTTGCCCTTCCTTTTTCAAAAATGGTAAGTTCTGCCCCCAAAATTCCTCAATTAGTCCTCTGACATTATTTTCATGCCCAATTGACCCTCAATTTCATAAAATTGCATTTTGATCCTTTGAATTTCGAAATCTCCAATTTTCCCCAAATTTTCCTCCAATTTCAACTCCTTAGCACAGCCGAATTTGATTTCATCAAATTGACCAATCAAACACATCTAATTGTTGAAATTGAAGTTAAAATTGAGTTCATCCATCTTCTTACGATTCAATAGCACTTTGAATCGAAAGTTTTGATGCCGGAACGAGTACAAACAGAGCTTCGCCGGAAAACGGACTATAGAGAGAGAGCTTTGATTACTCATCGGTGAGGGCACAGGGTCCGTGCTTTCGATTTGGGCAAATAGCTCTCATCCTGAGGTTCATCCTAGAATTAAGAATCACATCAATTGATGCCGAATTGAGTTAGAATTTCATCATGGAAATTCTATCGGTTCTCTCTCTAGCACCGGCCGAAAATTGTAGAGGAGAGTCGAATTGGCTTACCTTTCAGTCCTAATTTGGTCGTGGGAGGGCTGAGGAAGTGTTGGGAAGGCTTGGTTTGGCCTGAGGAGGGCTCGAAATGGCCAATTTCAACTCGGCCGAAATAGGGCAGCTTCGGTCCGTCGAAGCTGCTTCACTGTTCCATCATGTTGGTGCTTCTCTAGTGATTCTCGGATTGATTGGAGTTTGCTATCAGATAGCTGACTTCTTGTCGGTTCTAAAGAGCCTGACCTCTCCTTCCGAGGTTAAGAAAAATGTTCAAGTCAAAGCTCTAGTTTAAGCTTCACCGGGAAATGGAGCAATAGAGAGAGAGAGAGAGAAGTGTTTGGGTGTGAGGAGAATGAATGGGGACGACCTCTTTATATAGGTGTAAAACTGTAAATTAAATGGTAGAGATTTATTACTAGTATTAATATTGCCATAAATTATTGGTATTAATTTCAATAATTTAATTTTGGTATTAAATTATTGGAATTAATTACAATAATTAAATATATATTAATTTATGGCTATTTATGATAAGGCATACGTTCGCATAAAAATTTTTGACCGAAATTTCGGGTTACAAAAAAATTCATACTTCCCAAGAGGTCACCAATCCTCACACTACTCTCGAGCAAGCACATTTAACTTTAAAGTTCTTCTGGATTCTCGTTCACATATACTAATTTGGTTTTTCTCTTCTAATTTATCTTAGGTTTTATTAACCCTTTGGATCACTCGGAAGTTGTAAATTTCCAAATTGCTTGTTCCCAAATGATCGAGTTTGTAAACTGGCTTGATTTTCTTACTCAGTTTGATCGGTTCTTTTCTCGATTTTCCTTAACTCAAAAGTGTGGGGTTTACATATAAAATGATTAAAATAAATGAAAACAACAAAAAAATAGTATGAAATATGTAAAACAATAAAAATAATTAAAAACAAACAACAAAATGAATTACTAAAATAGTGAGTCAAACTAAAAAACCAAGCAAAAACAAAAAATATCGAGAAAAACCCAAATGACCAATGAAATTTATAAAAAAAATAAATTATTAAAAGCAAATAATAAAAAGAATTAATAAAATTGTAACTAAAACTAAGAACCCAAGCAAACTCAAAAAATACCAAGAAATGCCTAAATGAACAATAAAATTTTTAAAAAAATAAATTCAAAATGAAACCAACAGTAATGTAAACCCCGTTCCTTAAAGGCAAGGAAAACCAAGGAAAAAAATTAGTTAACCCAGGTGAGAAAACCGAACCGATTTACGAACCCCAACCGATAGAGAAAGGTCAAACCAAGAAATTTATAAATCCTGAGTGACTTAAGGAGTCACAAAATTCATGAGAAAGGACTTTAGGATGAATTAGAAGTGAAAACCAAATTGATTCAAGTGAACCGAACCTGAACCAGTTTGAACCACTATTGAACCGGTTTCTAAATTCATTTTTCTAGATGGCTTAGAAAATTCAAATTTGAGAATTTAAGCCACCATTAGATAGAGAATGAAATTAGATGAATATACAAATTGATAATTTTGAAAAACTTGGTAAAATTGGGCTTAAACCGACCGATTTAAACATTGAACCCGATTCGGACTGGTCCTGTCCAGATTGGAATAGTATCGTCTTCTTCCTTCAAATGACAACACTATTAAATCGCTGAAAAATCAAGCAACACCGGCGAAGATGAAAAGTCTCCAACCAAGGAGTTTCGTGTAATGAATGACTACCACAAAGGTGCCAATTGGACGACCAAGAAGTCCCCAAGCTTCCTATATAAAGAACTCCTCCTCATTCATCATCCTCACATCTGAAAACTCCTCTCTCTCCCTACTGCTCCATTTTTCGATGAAGCTTAAACCAGAGCTCCGACTTGGGCATTTTTTTGAGAAAAATAAAATGAGGTAGGGTTCTTTAGATTTAGGGAGAAGTCAGCTACCCAATGGTAGTCTCCATTTGCTCCGAGGATCGCCAGAGAAACACCGACGTGATTGAACAGTGAAGCAGCTCCGGTGGACCGAAGCTGCCCTATTTCGGCTGAGCTAAAAACAACCAATTCAAGCACTTCTCAAGCCAAACCAAGCTCTCCCAACACTTCCACAACCCTCATACGACTAAATTAGAGCAAAAGGTAAGCCAATTTGGCTTCCCTTTGTAAATTTCGATCAGTGTTAGAGAGAGAACCGACGAAACTTCACTGACCAAATTCTTCCTCAATTCGGCATGAATTAATGTGATTCTTGATCATAGGATTAACCTTAGGATGAGAGCTATCTGCCATATTGAAAGCTCGGACCCCCACACCCCCGACGATAAGCTTTCAAAGCTTTCTCTCTCTAAGTCCAATTTTTCGACTCAATTTGGATCCAAATGACGTGATTCAAAATTCCATTGAATTGTATGGATGTGTAGGAACTCAATTTTACCTTCAATTTCAACAATTAACCTCGATTGGTTGGTCAATTTGATGAAATCAAATTTAGCCAGGTTGAAAGGGGAAAATTTTAGGGAAAATTGGGGGTTTCAAAAATTCAGGGGACTAAAGTACAATTTCCTAAAATTGAGGGCCAATTGGCCATGGAAATGATGTTGGAGGTCCAATTGGTCGATTTTTGGAATTATTGGGGTCAAATTTACCATTTTTGTAAAGTAGGGGCAAAATTATAATTTTTGAAAAGTTGGGGACCAAATTGGAAATTTGGGAAACTTAAACCTCTTTTCGTGATTTTGTATAAATTGAGGTCCCAAAGTGAATTTTAGAAATTTCGGGACTCAGTTTGTGGAAAAATTGGCATTAGGGACCTAAAGTTAAAGAAAAAGAACTTTAGGGACCTAAATGCAAATACCTAAAAGTTTGGGCATTTTATTCATTAGTGATAAATGAAGGCTATTAGGGTGAGTGGGAATTTTCATATCATACGCGGTTGGGATGATGAGTACCTCAGAATGAAAAATCACTATATCTATCATTTTAACAACACACTTGGATGGGGTGATGTCAGAAAACAAGTGGAAAAACTACTTACAAGTTGTAAGTAGATCATAAACGGTTGGTATAATGAACTTCTTGGAAGGAAGTAGAAAACTCACTTATCGATTTTGAGCGGAGATGTCCTCACACGTGGTTGGTGTGATAGACAGGTGAAAAGTTATTTTTGTTAGAAGTGCTCTCCCCTGACTATGTACCACTACTTAAACATTTTATGAGACCTTCTTGACGGAAGCTCGAATAGCTCAGATAGGCCGGAGGCCTCAGTTTTGGAACTTGGGGGCTAAAATGCCCGATTTTGAAAATCTCGTATAGTGGGCCCAAGGCCAGTTGGCACAAGCAGGAGCTCGTAAACAAACATGATGTTAAGCCATGAAAACTTTAATGAATGGTGTGATTTGGTCATGGTAACAAAACAAGGTTGACATACTCGATGGACTGGCGGTAGTGTAACAAGAAAAGTCGACGGACCAATTAAGACAAACAGCTGCAGGTTGAGTTGAGGGTCTGGATCATTAGACCAATGGTACTAAATATTAAATGGATTATATGGAAAATTATTATTTTGTACATGCACTGAGGTTCAGGACCATCAAGACGCCCAAGAGGGGTAGTGATGCGTCCTAGGGGCTACTGGACGACATGGTGGAGATAAGGGCAGTTTGTCGTGCCAGCAGTTAGGGAAGCTCGACGTAGCTTCATGCGCACGAGACCAAAATGGGGTTGAGATGAGGTCTCTGTCCTCATACAGACACGGAGTTTTTTTTTCAGGTTTGAGGGTCAGATGTCGTGAACATCCACTCATTCAAGTGGACGGGCTCCTATCTAGGTGGCCGATAAAGCCGCTCCGATGCCACAAGTGGGTGCAGTGGATAGGCTGCCCTACGAATGTGTGATCCCTTCATGATGAAGGGCGTGTGTTAATTGTTAAACACATCAATTGTGGTAACCGATGAGCAATAGTTTTAAAAAATGAGAAATTGAGGAAGAATGATTTTAAAATAAGGAGTCTGACACACTACAATTAAAAATATTTTTCAGAAACTTATGTTTAAAATACTCATTTACTAAGTTGTCGAACTCACCCACTCCATTTACCCCTCTTTAGGTAACCGAGAGAAAAACCTACCTAAATAATACCAACTAGCTAAATGTGCAAGACAAGTATGTAAGTTTAAATTTTATATATTTTTTAATAATATTATTAAAGAAAAGGTACAAGTCTCTTACTGCTCACGGTTTAAATAAAGGGAAAACCCTTAATAAACCAGAAAAGTGGCGGGTTGCTCACAGTAATCCGACCAAATTGGGTCGAGACGTGACAAGTAAGATACATTTATACAAATAACTCAAATAATGAGTTATGTATAAAATACCAATAAACTCTAAATAAAGTAAAAAATATTAAAATATATAAATAAATATTAAATATAATACGGATCATTCGATATACAAAAATGATAAAAATTACTAAAAATACATAAATAGTATTTAACAATAAACTACACACTAAAAATCCAAAAATATACTAGAAATTGTATTATTTAAAATATTAAGTAAAACAAAATTATAAAAAATTTGAATAATAGTACGAAACAAAAAAATCAATAATAAAATATTGTAAGATACATTTAAAATAATACAAAAATAATACAAAAATACGAATAAATATTTAAAATACAATTAGTGTCCAAAAATAAAAAACACACAAAAAATAGAATTAACCAAAAACAAATATATGAGATCGTTCAATACATATGAAATTGTTATAATAAATAAAAATAACAAAAAATAGTATAAAATAAGTAAAACAATAAAATAAGCAAAGGCAAACCACATATTGAATTACTAAAATAGTAACTCAAACTAAAAAATTAAGCAAAAATAAAAAATATTGAGAAAAGCCTTAATGATAACGAAATTTTTAAAAATTGAATTACTAAAAGTAAACTATAAAAGTAATTAATAAAATTATAATTTAAACTAAGAACCCAAGAAAACTCAAAAAATACGAGAAATGCCTAAATAAACAAGAAAATTTATTAAAAAATAATTCAAAAGAAAACTACAAATATGAAAAAAAATTACTTAAAATTCCATAAACTTGTAAATATAATAAGTGACACTCAAAATAATAACGCAACATCAAAATGTAAATAAACATCAAAAACATTAAGAAGTGGCCAAATAACCAAAAAAAATATAGTAACATACATTTAAATAAAGACCATAAATAGTAAAAATACATAAAATAAAAAAATTCCAAAAATTAAAATGAAAATGTAAAAAAACCATTAAACTTTAAAAATAGAATGTATCGTTCATAATATAAAAATTAAAAAAAGTACTCAAAAATATCCAAAATAGTATTAAATACAATATAATAACAAATAATTGAATTACCAATAAAACATAATAAAATCCTTTTGAATAAATACTAAAAATTAAATAAATTTTAAAAAATAATAAAAAAAATAAAAAACAAAAAACAAAAAAATAGTATAAAACAAAAAAATACAATAGTATTTAAAAAATAAACAGTAAAAATATTATTAAAAACCGTAAATTACACTAAATACTCAATCGAACACCAATAATTTATCAAGTAACACATAAACGAACAACAACCAATAGTAAGATACATTTATACAAATAACTCAAATAATAAATTATCTATAAAATACCAAGAAACTCCAAATAAACTAAAACATGTTAAAAAAATATAAAAAAAATATTAAATATAGTATGGATCATTCGATATACAAAAATGGTAATAATTACTCAAAATACACAAAATAGTATAAAATAGTAAAACACACACTAAAAATAAAAATATAAAATATAAATTGTATTATTCAAAATATTAAGTGAAACAAAAATGTAAGAAATATGAAAAATAGTAAGAAACAAAAAAATTAATAATAAAATATTGTAAGATACAGTTAAAAAAATAAAAAATACAAATAAATATTTAAAATAATATTAGTGTCCAAAAATCATAAAAACACTAAAAAATAGCATTAAACATAAAAAAATATGGGGTCGTTCAATACGTAAGAAGTGGTTAGAATAAATGAAAACAACAAAAAATAGCATGAAATGTGCAAAATAGTAATAATAATTAAAAGCAAAATACAAAATGAATTACAAAAATTGTAAGTCGAAACCAAGCAAATACAAAAAATACTAAGAAAAGCCGGAATGATCAACAAAATTTATAAAAAAATAATTAGTAAATGTAAATAATAAAAAGAATTAATAAAATTATAACTCAAACTAAGACACCAAGCAAACTAAAAAAATATGACAAACGCCTAAATGAACAAAAAATTTATAAAAAATAAATTTTAAAGAAAACCACAAATATGAAAAAAAAAGTACTTAAAATTCCATAAACTTGCAAACGTAATAAGTGACACTCAAATTAATAGCATAACACCAAAATGTAAATAAATGCAAAAACATTAAGAAGTGGCCAAATAACCAAAAAAAATATAGTAGCATACATTTAAATAAACACCATAAATAATAAAAATACATAAAATAACAAAAAAAACTTAAAAAATTAAAATAAAAAATGTAAAAAAACCAATAAACATAAAAAATAGCATGGATCGTTCATAGTATAAAAATAAAAAGAAGCACAAAAAAGATCCAAAGTAGTATCAAATATAATATAATAAAAAATAATTAGATTACCAACAAAACATAGTAAAATCATTTCAAATAAACACCACAAATTGCAATAAATATTTAAAATTCAATAAATTTCAAAAAAATAATCAAAGAAAATAAAAATTTTAAAAATGATAAAATAGTATAAAACACAAAAATATAATAATATTTCAAAAATAAATATTAAAAAAATCATTAAGAATCATAAATTACACTAAATACTCAATCAAAAACTAATAATTTATTAACACATAAACAACAACCAATAGTAAAATATAAAATCCTAATAAACTCCAAATAAAGTAAGAAATATTAAAAAAAATATAAATAAATATTAAATATAGTATGGATCATCCGATATACAAAAATGGTAAGAATTACTCAAAACACACAAAAATAGTATAAAACAATAAAATATAAAATAAAAATAAAAAATAAACTATAAATTATATTATTCAAAATATTAAGTGAAACAAAAATGTAAGAAATTCGAAAAATAGTAACAAATAAACAAATCAACAAAAAAAATATTGTAAGATATATTTAAAAGAAAATAAAAAAATATAAAAAAATATAAAAAAATATTTAAAATACAATTAGTGTAAAAAAACTCATAAAAACACTCAAAAATAAAATTAAACACAAAAAATTTATATGATGGTTCAATTCATATAAAGTGGTGAGAATTAATGAAAACAACCAAAAATAGTTTGAAATATGTAAAACAATATTTAAAATTAAAAGGAAATCACAAAACGAATTACTAAAATAGTAAGTTGGACTAAGAAACCAAGAAAATACAAAATTACCGAGAAAAGCCTGAATGACCAACGAAATTAATAAAAAATTAATTGTTAAAAGTAAATAAATAAAAAGAATTAATAAAATTGTAACTCAAACTAAGAATTCAAGCAAACTAAAAAATACCGAGAAATGCCTAAATGAACAAAATTTATAAAAAAATGTATTTAAAAGAAAAATACTAATATGAAAAAAAAGTATTTAAAATTTCATAAACTTTCAAAAATAAAAAATGACATTCAAAATAATAATGTAACACCAAAATGTAAATAAATGCCAAAAACATTAACAAGTGGCCAAATAACCAAAAAAAGTGTAGTAACATACATTTAAATAAACACTATAAATAGTAAAAACACATAAAAATAAAAATATGAAAAAATATTAAAATGTAAAATGTAAAAAAACCAATAAAATTTAAAAATAATATGGATCGTTCATAATATAAAAATTAAAAAAGCACTCAAAAAGATCCAAAATAGTATAAAATATAATATAATAACAAATCATTGAATTACCAACAAAAAATAGTAAAATCCTTACGAAGAAACACCACAAATAGTAATAAATATCTAAAATTCAATGAATTTTTAAAAATAGTCGGAGAAAATAAAAATAAAAAATGACAAAATAGTATAAAATATAAAAAATATAATAATATTTTAAAAATAAACACTAAAAAATCATTAAAAATTGTAAATTACACTAAATACTCAATTAAACACCAATAATTTATCAAGTAACACATAAACTACCAACAACCAATAGTAAGATACATTTATACAAATAACTCAAATAATAAGTTATGTATAAAATACTAATAAACTCCAAATAAAGTATAAAATATTAAAAAAAATATTAAATATAGTATGCACCGTTTGATATACAAAATTGTTAAGAATTACTCAAAATATACAAAATAGTATAAAACAATAAAACACACACTAAAAATCTAAAAATATACTATAAATTATATTATTCAAAATATTAAGTGAAACAAAAATGTAAGAAATGTGAAAATTGTAAGAAATAAAAAAATCAATAATATAATATTGTAAGATACATTTAAAAGAAAACAAAAAATATAAATAAATATTTAAAATACAATTAATATCCAAAAATCATAAAAAAATACTAAAAAATAGCATTAAACACAAAAATATATTGGATCATTCAATACAAATGAAATGTTTAGAATAAATGAAAACAACAAAAAATAGAATCAAATATGCAAAATAATAAAAATAATTAAAAACAAAGCACAAAATGAATTACTAAAATAGTAAGTCAAACTAAGAAACCAAGCAAACATAAAAAAATACCAAGAAAAGCCTCATGACCAATGAAATTTATAAAAAATAAATTACTAAAAGTAAATAATAAAAAGAATTAATAAAATTGTATCTCAAACTAAGAACCCAAGCAAACTAAAAAAATACCGAGAAATGCCTAAATAAACAACAAAATTTATTAAAAAAATGAAATCAAAAGAAACTTAATAGTAAGATATATTTATACAAATAATTCAAATAATAAGTTATGTATAAAATACCAATAAACTTCAAATAAAGTAAGAAACATTAAAAAAATATAAATAAATGTTAAATATAGTATGGATCGTTCAATATACAAAAATGGTAAGAATTATTAAAAATATACAAAATAATATAAAATAGTGAAACAAAAATGTAAGAAATTTGAAAAATAGTAAGAAACAAACAAATCAATAATAAAATATTGTAAGATACATTTAAAAGAACACAAAATATAAATAAATATTTATAATACAAATAGTGTAAAAAACTCATAAAAATATGTAAAAATAAAATTAAACATAAAAAATATATATGATCGTTTAATACATATAAAATGGTGAGAATCAATGAAAACAACCAAAAATAGTTTGAAATATGCAAAATAATATTTATATTTAAAAGCAAACCACAAAACGAATTACTAAAATAATAAGTCAAACTAAGAGACCGAGTAAACACAAAATTATCGAGAAGAGCCTAAATGATCAACAAAACTAATAAAAAAATAGTTACTAAAGCAAACAATAAAAAGAATTAATATAATTGTAACTCAATATAAGAACCCAAGCAAACTCAAAAAATATGGAGAAAGGACTAAATGAAAAACAAAATTTATAAAAAAAATGAATTCAAAAGAAAAACACAAATATGAAAAAAAATTACTTAAAATTCTATAAACTTGCAAATGTAATAAGTGACACACAAAATAATAGTGTAACACCAAAATATAAATAAACGGCAAAAACATTAAGAAGTGGCCAAATAACCAAAACAGCACAATAACATACATTTAAATAAACACTATAATAGTAAAAACACAAAAAATAATAAAAAAACTCCAAAAATTAAAATGAAAAATATAAAGAAAACCAATAAACTTTTAAAATGGGATTGATCGTTCATAATATAAAAATAAAAAAAAAGCACACAAAAAGATCCAAAATAATATGAAATATAATATAATAATAAATAATTGAATTACCAACAAAACATAGTAAAATCATTTTGAAAAAACACCACAAATAGTAATAAATACATAAAATTCAATAAATTTCCAAAAATAATCAAAGAAAATAAAAAATAAAAATAAAAAAATAGTATAAAACCTAAAAGAATACAATAATATTTCAAAAATAAATAGAAAAAAATTATTAACTATAGTATATTACACTAAATACTCAATCAAGAAATGGCAATAATATAAAACACTAACTTGTTACACTAATAAGAAATGGTGATGAAACCAAAATTTGAAATGAAAGGTTTTTAAAAGAAAATAAGGAGTCTAGCACACTCCAAAACAAACATTTTTCCTAAAAATTAAATTTTGAAAACCCATTCAATGAGTCGTTGTACTTACCCCCTCCCTTATATCCCTTTCAGGTAAACCTAAAAAGCCTACCTTAAAGACCACCAGCAAATACACCTGTAAGACAGGTATGTTCAGTTTAAAATTTTATGCAGTTTTGATTTATGTTATTCTAGGAGAGGTGCAGGTTTAAAGGACACCTTACTGTTCACGGTTTATAAACAAGGGGCAACCCTTAGTAAATCGGGAGAGTGACGGGTTGATCACGAGGATCCGACCAAACCGAGTCGGGGTGTGACAACTTGAGTGGTATCAGAGCCTGTTTCCTCATATACATAAACAAGACTAGAAAAGATAGTAACTAATAGGAATGATTTTAAAATTTTTAGATGGGTACAAAACTTCTAAAAGGAGGGGAGAGTTGTAAACACCGCCCTTTGGAGTTAAGCAAAATCGGGAAAAGAACCTGTCATGCTTGACCCAGTTTGGTCGGATCCCTGTGAGCAACCCGCCATTCTTCTCGGTTTACTAAGGGTTTTCCCCTCTTTTAAACCCGAGAGGAGTAAGGCGTCTTTTAAACCTATACCTTTCCTATAATAACATTATACAAAACTGAAAAACAGACATACTTGTTTTTATTGTTCCTATACATGGAAGTCGTTAAGATTAGTTTTTCTTTGGTAACCTGAAAGGGATAAAAGGGAGGGGGTGAGTCCTACAACTTAGTAAACATGTGTTGGGAGTGAGTTTTCATAAACAAAACAACTTTAATCGGAGTTTGCCAAACTCCTTATTTTCTTTAAGAATATTTTTCCTCAAATACTGGTTTTTAAAACCATTACCCTACCGAGGGTGACATTTTCAAATTCGAGCCTACCAGACTCCTTAATTACTTTAATTTTTCTTCACTTTAAATTCTCAATTTTTTAAAAACACATCCTTCATCATGAAGGTCAATCACATAGTCACAAGCCAATACATCCACTGAACCCACTTGTGGCGTCGAAGCGACTTTATCGGCCACCTAGATAGAAGCACGTCTACTTCTACCCTGAGAATGAATGGATGTTCGTGACATCCGACCCTCAATCCCAAAATCAATTCTCCATGTCAATATGAGGATAGAGACCTCATCCCGACCCCACCCTAGTCTCGTGCGCATGAAGCTACATCGAGCTTCGCAAGGTCACCTGGTCCAACGAACTGCCCTTATAGCCACTAGGTCGTCTAGGGCCCCAGGACACATCACTACCCCTCTTGGGCATCTTGAAGGTCCCATAATCACAATGCATGCACAATTATTATTTTCACATCATGCCATATAATTTGTGGTGCCACTGGTCCAACGGCCTCGACGCTCAACTCAACCTACAGCTGTTTGTCTTGACTAGTTCGTCGACCTATCATGTCGCACTGCCACTAGTTGACTGAGTATGTCGGTCCTGTCTTGGTATCATGGCCAAACAATTCATTTATTTAAAGTTTTATGGCATATATCTCATTTTTGTTTTTGAACTCCTGCTCGTGCCCACTAGCCTATGGCCCACTATTCGAGATTTTTAAAACTAGGCATAATAGCCCTCAAGTTCCAAAACCGAGGCCTCCAGCCTATAAGAGCTATTCGAGCTCCCGTCAAGAAGGTCTCCCAAATAATTAAAGCAGTGGCACACAGTCAGGGGAGAACACTTCCGACAAAATAAATTTTCAAATATCCATCATACCAACCAAGTATGAGGATATCTCTGCTCATAATCGATGAATGGGTTTTCCACTTCCTCCGCAAAAGTTTTATCATACAAACCGGGTATGATCTACATACAATCTATAAGTAGTTTTTCCGCGTCATTTTCACATCACTCCTCTAAATTGTGATGTTTAAAATACCACTAAGTAATGGGTTTTCATTTTGAGGGACTTATCATCCCCAAACGGGTATGATATAAAATCCCACTCACAACCGGTAAGTGATTTTTAGCTTAATTCGCTCATCACCCCAACTGGGTATGATGTTAAAAGTCTCACTCACAACCGGTAAAAGGTTTTTAACTCTAAATTGTACTCATCATCCCAACCGGGTATGACGTTAGTAAGCCCACTCACCGGTTAACCGTGACGTGTTCGTCCTCGGTTGGTTTTCCAAGTTGACACGAGCTTTCTCTTACTGGCATTCCTGTCACACTTGTCCCGTCAGAGGTGCGACGGTTCGAGCATTCTATTGGGAAAGGTAGCTCTCTTCCTAAATTACCTTCTAGGATCAAGAATTCCTACTATTGACCTTTCAGCTTTGTTGAGGTCGTATGAGGGTTGTGGGGATGTTGGGAGAGCTTGGTTTGGCTAGAGGATGGCTGAATTCGACCAACTTTAGCTAGGTCGAAACAGAGCAGCTTCATTCTGCCAGAGCTGTTTCACTGTTTGATTATGTTGGCGCTTCTTCGACGATCCTCGAATCGAATGGAGGTTTCTATCAGATAGCTAACTTCCCCCAGAACCTAAAGAGACTGACCTCTCCTTTTGAGGTTAAGAAAAATGCCCAAGTCAAAGCTCAGGTTCGAGCTTCACCGAAAAATGGAATAGTAGAGAGAGGAGTTTTCAAGTGTGAGGAGTATGAATGGGGATGAGCTCTTTATATAGGTGTAGAATTAGGGAAGATTTATTACTACATTATGGCCATTATTCTCATTAAATTAGAGATTGATGGGTAATTATTATTATTAATTCCAATAATTAAATGTAGGTATTAAATTATGGGTATTAATTCCAATAATTAAATTTAGGTATTAATTTATGGGTATTTGTGATAGGGGCGTAGTATTAATACTAATTAAAACAAATTCACATAATTATCTCTTAGAGCTAAAAATTTTATTTTATTTATTCCAATTATATCAATTAAAATTTAAACTTATGATATAATTCTATAAAATATTTTAGACCGAAATTTCAAGTTACTAAAAAAAGTTTTCTCACCCATCCTAGCACTACTCTCGCCCAAGCATGCTTAACTTCTGAGTTTTGATGGGATCTAGTGCATTAGTGGTGGTATGCTTTTTTTAATTTTTGAGTTACTAAAAACACAGTATTATAGAATCAGTCAAACTGAGTGAGAAACGCTGAACTGTTTCACAAACCGATCATCAGAGAACGAGTAAATTGGGAAAATTTCAACTCTTGAGTGAACCAAAGAATTCATAAAACCTTGGAAAAGAACCTTAGAACAAATTGGAAGATAAAAACTAGACTGGCTCAGATGAACCGAATCCAACAGGATTGAACCAATTTATGAATTTAGTCGGTTTATGAATTGGAACCGATAGAGAAATGGCAAACTGGGAAATTTATGGATCCCTTGTGACCTAAAGAGTCACAAAAATCATGAAAAAGGACTCTAGGAGGAATTGGAGATGAAAATCAAACCGGTTCAGGTGAACTGAATCCGAACCGGATTGAACCGATTTGGACCAGTTTGAACCACTATTGAACCAGATTCTAAATTCATTTTTCTAGGTGGCTTAAAAATTTTTAATTTGAGATTTGAGGGCACCATTATATAGAAAAAAATTTAGAAGTTTTTAGATTTGAAAATTTTGATCGAATTGGGGGTGAACCGGCCAGTTTAACCTTTGAACCCGATTTAGACCGGTCCGGTTCGGAATAGTGTCGTCTTTTTCCTTCAAATGACAACATTGTTCACTCGTTGGAAAATCACGCAGCTGAAAAGTCTTTGGCTAGGGAGTTTTAGGTAATGAATGACAGCCATTAAGGCGCCAATTGGATGGCCAAGAAGTCTCTGAGCTTCCAATATAAAGAGCACCTCCTCATTCATCCTCTCCACACATAAAAACTCCATTCTCTCTCAACTGCTCCATTTTTCGGTGAAGCTCGAACCAGAGCTCTAACTTGGGCATTTTTCTAAGCCAAACAAAGCGAGGTCTAGTTCTTTAGAACTAGGGAGAAGTCAGCTACACGCCTGTACTCTCCATTTTCTCCGAGGGTCGCTGGAGAAATGCCAGCATGATCGAACAGTGAAGCAGCTCTGGTGGACCAAAGTTGCTCTATTTCGGCCGAGTTGAAATCGGCCAATTCGAGCACTTCTTAGGCCAAACCAAGCCCTCCCAACACCTCCATAGCCCTCCTACAGCTGAATTAGAGTTGAAAGGTAAGCTAATTTGGCTCCCCTCTATAATTTTTGACCGGTGCTAGAGAGACAACTGACAGAACTTCGTTGATGAAATTCTCACTCAATTCGGCATCAATTGATGCAATTCTTGATCCTAGGATAAACCTCAGAACGAGAGCTATTTGCCCAGATCAAAAGCTTGGACCGTCATGTCCCCGATGG
This sequence comes from Trapa bicornis, assembly GCA_030064425.1. Taxonomy (NCBI): domain Eukaryota; kingdom Viridiplantae; phylum Streptophyta; class Magnoliopsida; order Myrtales; family Lythraceae; genus Trapa; species Trapa bicornis. The sequence continues at coordinate 17,233,905 of CM057758.1, read as the reverse complement.
TAAGCTTTCGAAGCTTTATCTCTCTAAGTTCAATTTTTTGATAGAGCTCCATTTGAGCTCATTCCGGCACCAAATCGTGCGATTCAAAGTGCAATTGAATCATATGAAGGTGTAGGAACTCCAATGTAACTTCAAGTTTAACAATAAACTCATTGATTAGTCAATTTGATAAAATCAAATTTGACAGAGTTAGAAGGTTGAAATTGGGGGAAATTTGGGGAAATTTTGGGAATTTCAAAAATTAGACAGACTAAAGTACAATTTCATAAAATTAAGGACCAATTGGCCATGATAAAGATGTTGGAGGGCCAATTGGGCAATTTTTTGAATTTTTGGGGCAAAAATTACCATTTTTGTAAAGTAGGGGTCAAAATGATAATTTTGAAAAAAGTTGGGGGACCAAATTGGAAATTTGGGAAATTAAACCCCTTTTTGTGATATTGAATAAATTGAGGTCCCAAGGTGAATTTTAAGAGTTTCGAGACTCAATTTGAGAAAAAACCGACATTAGAGAGTTAAAGTTAAAGAAAAATAACTTTAGGAACCTAATTGCAAATAAATGAAAAGTTGGTTTTCTCATTCATTTGGAATGAATGAAGGCTATTAGGCCGAGAGATAATGAATAAGGATATTCATATCATGTAGGAAAATGAAGTACCAAAAATGCCAACAAGGACAAGTTCGCGTGAATACAAAGAACCGGTCAAGAGAAATTCACTACATTAACAGGGAGTGGGATTTTTATATCATACCCGGTTGGGATGATAAGTACCTCGAAAATGAAAACCCACTGCTAAGTGGTATTTTAAACATCACATCTGAGAGGAATGATGTGAAAATGATGCAAAAAAACTACTTACTGATTGTAAGTAGATCATACCAGTTGATATGATAAAACTTACTCGAAGGAAGAGGAAAACCCATTCATCGGTTATGAGCAGAGATGTCCTCATACTCTGTTGGTATGATGGACAGTTGAAAATATATTTTTGTTGGAAGTGTTCTCCCCTCATTATGTGCCACTGCTTAAACAATTTGGGAGACCTTCTTTACGGGAGCTCGAATAGCTTTGTTAGGCCGGAGGCCTTGGTTTTGGAACTTGGAGGCTAATATGCTCAATTTTGAAAATCTCAAACAGTGGGCCATAGGCCGATTGGCACGAGTAGGAGCTCGTAAACAAACATGATTTATATGCCATGAAAATTTAAATAATTGAATTGCTTGGCCATGGTACCAAGATAGGACCAACATACTCAGTCGATTAGCGGCAGTGCGACATGATAGGTCTTCGAACTAGTTAAGACAAACAGTTGTAGGTTAAGTTGAGGGTCAAGGCCATTGGACTAGTGGCACCACATACTATATGGCATCATTTGAAAATATTGATTGTGCATGCACTGTGTTTACGGGACCTTCAAGTCGCCCAATAGGGGCAGTGATGTCTCCTAGGGCCCTGGACGACCTGGTGGATATAAGGGCAGTTAGTCGTACTAGAAGCCTTGCAAAGCTCGTCGTAGCTTCAAGCGCATGAGACCAAGGTGGGGTTTGGATGAGGTTTCTATCCTCATACAGACACAGAAAATTGTTACAAGATTGAGGGTCAGATGTCATGAACATCCACTCATTCTCAGGGTAAAAGTGGAAGTGCTTCTACTTAGGTGGTCAGTAAAGTCACTCTGACGCCACAAGTGTGTTTAGTGGACGTACTGGCCTGTGATTGTGTATTTGACCTTTATGTTGAAGGATGTGTGTTGGGTGATGACATATCATGGTTAATAAGAAATGGTGATAAAATTGAAATTTGAAATGAAAGATTTTTAAAAGAAAATATGGAGTCTGGCACACTCTAAAACAAATATTTTTCCTAAAATTTAAATTTTGAAAACCAATTCACTAAGTAGTTGTACTCACTCCCTCCCTTATATCCCTTTTAGGTAAACCAAGAAAGCCTACCCTAAAGACCACCAGTTAATACGCCTATAAGACAAGTATGTTCAATTTAAAATTTTATATAGTTTTGATTTATTTTATTCCAGGAAAGGTGCAGGTTTAAAGGATGCCTTACTCTTCACAGTTTATAAACAAGGGGCAACCCTTAGTAAACCGGGAGAATGGCGGGTTGATCATAGGGATCTAATCAAACCGGATCGGGGCGTGACACATGAGTTAAGCCATGAAAACTTTAAATGAATTATTTGTTTGGCCATGGTACCGAGATAGGACCGACATACTCAATGGATTGATGGCAGTGCGACATAACAGGTCGATGGACCAGTCGAGACAAACAACTGCAAGTCGAATTGAGGGTCGGGGCCGTTATACCAGTGGCACCACATATTAAATGGCATATGTGAAAAACTATTGTTTTGGCATGCACTGAGTTACGGGACCTTCAAGATGCCCAAGAGGGATAGTGACGTGTCCTAGGGCTACTGGACGACATGGTGGAGATAAGGGTTATTAGTCATGCAATAGTCTTAGAAGCACGACGTAGCTTCATGCGTATGAGACCGAGGTGGGGTCGGAATGAGGTCTCTATCCTCATATGGACATTGAGATTTATTTACGATTGAGGATCAGATGTCACGTACATCCACTCATTATCAGGGTTGAAGTGGACGTGCTTCTATCTAGGTGGCCGGTAAAGTCACTCCGACAACACAAGGGGTGTAGTGGATGTGTTGCCCTACGAATGTGTGTTCCTTTCATGATGAAAGGCGTGTGTTGGTTAATAAACACACTGGTTATGATTGAGGATTGAGTAATGGCTATGAAAACGAGATTTTAAGGATGAATTGTTTTAAAAGAAAATAAAGAGTTTGGCACATTTCAATTCAAACACTTTTCCTAAAAGTCAAACTTTAAAAACCCATTCACTGAGTCATTGAACTCACCCCGTCCCTTATATCCCTTTTCAGGTAACCAAAGGAAACCTACCCAAAAGCCTCCTGTTAATCATACTTGCAAGACAGGTATGTAAGTTAAAATTTTTATGTAGTTTTGATTTATGTTATTTCAAGAAAGGTGCAGGTTTAAAGGACCCCTTACTCCTCCCAAGTTGAAGAAAGGGAAAACCTTAGTAAACCGAGAGAGTGGCGGGTTGCTCACGAGGATCTGACCAAACCGGGTCAGGGCATGACAAGTTGTAACTTGTTTATCATAATATATGTTGTTATCTTAAAAGAAATGGAAAAGTATCTTTGAGTATATGTTAAATTGTGGATAGGAAGTCACGATGTCACTTAACCCTACTTATTGAGTTACATATCACCACCTCTCCGTAAACCCTTTGCAAGGAAGCTGGCACTAAGTAGGACATTCCACGAGCAGATCCATCCTTCAAGAAGAAAGGTACCCTTACAATAGTTTTGTAAATTTTGTTGTGGAAAACACCCAAGTCATTAAGCCTTTACCTTCCTAGATTGTTGTGGTGGAATTGCTATAGAGAAGGGTAGCGAGATGATGATGGGGTTCGAGCCAAACTAGGCTCGGGCATGACATTTCAAGTGCATTAATCACAAACATCGACATTTCAACTATGCTCGTGCGACACTACCGGGCTACTCACAGCCCATGCCTCAACCCGACATGTAAATCTTGTCCTCTTAGACCAAGGGAACTGGAAAAGAGAACCGAAAATTTTCAAGAGAAAAATTGAGAGTCTAAACAAACTGAAATTAGTCAAGAAGGGGCTAAATGGGAATTTGAGAAATTCCAAGTGGGCAATAAATACCCAAACATCATGGAAAAGAACCTTGAAGTCGATTGGATGTGAAAATTGAACCGATTCAGGGTGAACCGAAGTGAATCAGGTTGAACTATGACAAACTGGTTCAAAGATTCATTTTTCTAAACAGTTTTAAAATATCAAATCGAAAAATTGAAGCCACCATCAGGTAGAAAATGAATTTAGATGAATTTATAAAATTTTAATGTTTGAAAAACTGGTCTAATCGGGCCTTAACCGGTCAATTTACGATTTTGGGTTGTTGGACCCGGTCGGACTGGACCGGTCAATGGTCCGGTCGGTCAACGGACTGCTTTCACGTTAGTGCCCAGACAACAGGCATGACCAATCAGCGCACGACATGTGGCAAAGTGCGCCCAGTCAGTCGTTTAGTGAGCGCTTGGAAGCATTGACAAATCAGGAGGCGGCATGTGTCCTTGGTCAACGATCAAAGGATGAAAACCCATACGAATAACTAATAGGAGAGCAACACGTGTCCTGGTCAACTCTCAATGTCGGAAAGGCCCAATCAGCAAAGACTGACCAATCAGAGGTCGACACGTGGTAGTGCCACGTTGGATGGCCTCAACCAATTAGAGGCTAACACGTGACAGTGGCACTGTGTGTAAGGAGGGAAATCTGACGTATTTAAAAACATCCAATCAAAGGACGCCATGTGTCATGGTCAACAGAATTCAGGCAACAGCCACATAAGAGGATGCAACCAATGGGAGGCTGCCACATGTCAGTTAGCTAGTCAAAGGCTAACTAGGCTGCATAGTAGGATGCTACGTCAACAATGTCAGCCAATTAAAGCATGCCATGTGGCAAATCCATACAAGCTCACACACGCGGAATAGTTTCATCTTCAACCTTAGGCTCACAGGCGACCCGCGACAGCCAAAGGAAGATTGGATCATTCACCTCCGGAAAATTGGCCACCACTGACGGAATAAGGCGAGTCAGACATTAGTAGCCCTGTCAATTGCCAAGCTCTCTATAAAAATAGAACCCTCCCACTCGGCCTCCCCACTGCCCAAGCATTCCCTTAAGACAGATAGCCCACTTTCTAATGAAGTGCATACTAGAGCTTCGACAACGGGCCTTTTCTAAACTAAAGGAGCTTCAATTGGTGGCAATGGAATCGGGGAGAAGTCCTACAACTAGTCGCACCCTCAACTCAACTTGAGAACTCCCTGAGGAGCGTTGGAGTGATTGCATAGTGAAGCTGCTCTCACAACTCAAAGTAGCTAACCTCCAACTAGCGGAATTCAGGACACCCCCAGCCTCTTGCAGCTGAACTCAACCTTCCTTGACATCCTGAAAACTTATCTCTCTCTCAACTACTCTAATTTTTGATGAAGATCGAACTAAAGCTCTGACTTGGGCATTTTTCTCAACCTCAGAAGGCAAGGTCGAGTTCTTTAGACTCTAGGGGAAAGTCAGTTATCTGATAGAAACCTCCATTCAATCCGAGGATTGCTAGAGAAACGTCGGCGTAATCAAATAGTGAAGCAGCTCCGATGAACCGAAGTTTCCCTATTTCGGCCAAGCTAAAAACAGCCAAATTCAACCCTTCTCAGGCTAAACCAAGCTCCCTCAACATCCCATCAGCCCTTAGATGACTTCAACTAAGCTAAAAGGTAAGCCAATTTGGCCCTACTCAATCATTGTAGGTCAAAGTTAGAGAGAGAAATTACAGAATTTCACTAATGAAATTCTCCCTCAATTCGAGGTCAATTGTAAGAATTCTTGGTCCTAGAAGATACCTCAAGAAGAGAGCTATCTTCCCCGATAGAGAGATCAGACCGTCGCACCATTTGAAGCTTTTGAAGCTTTCTCTCTCTACGCTCTATTTTTTGGTGAAACTCCATTTGAGCTCAATTCGGACCCAAATGATGCGGTTTAAAGCTCAATTGAATCATATGGAATGTAGAAATTGATCCATACTTTCAATTGGAGCAATTAACCTCGATTGAATGGACAATTTGATGAAATCAAATTTGGCCAATTTGAAAGGGGGAAATTTGGGCATTTCATAAAATTGAAGGACCAAATTACAATTTCCAAAAATTGTGGGCCAATTGGCCATGAAAAAGATGTTGTAGGACTAATTAGTCAATTTTTTAAAATAATTGGGGTCAAATTGCCATTTTTGTAAAGTAGGGGCAAAATAGTAATTTTTGAAAAGTTGGGGACCAAATTGGAAATTTGGGAAACTTAATATTTATGTACATTTTTGTACAGTGGGCCCAAGGCCAGTTGATACGAGCAAGAGCTCGTGATAAAAAAATGTGATATTTATACCATGAAAATTCTAAATGAATGGAATGTGTGATTTCGCCATGGTACCAAGACAGGACTGACATACTCGATGGACTAGCGGCAGTGCGTCAGGGCCAGGTCGATGGACTGGCCTAGACAAATAGCTGCAAGTTAAATTGAGGGTCGGGGCTATTAGACTAGTGGAACCAAAGATAAATGGCATTGTGGAAAAATTATTGTTTGTGCATGCACTTGAGGTTCGAGACCACCAAAATGCCCAAGATGGGTAGTGATGCATCCTAGGGGTACTGGACGACATGGTGGAGATAAGGGCAGTTTATCGTGCCAATAGTTAAGGTAGCTCGATGTAGCTTCATGTGCATGAGGCTGGGGTGGGGTCGGGATGAGGTCTCTGTCCGTATACGGACACGAAGTTGATTTCGGGTTTGAGGGTCGGATGTCGCAAGCATCCATTCATACCCTGGGTAGAAGTGGACGGGCTTCTATATAGGTAACCGGTAAAGTCGCTCTGATGCCACAAGTGGGTGCAGTGGATGGGTTGCCCTACAAATGTGTGATTCCCTTCCTGATGAAGGGCATGTGTTGATTGTTAAACACACCTGATATGGAAATAAGGAAAACTGTTTGAAAAATCGGGAATTTGAGGAAATAATATTTTTAAAGGAAATAAGGAGTTTGGCACGCTCCAATTAAAAACTATTTTTATGAAAACTCTCTTCCAACACCCATTCACTAAGTTGTCGAACTCACCCCCTCCCTTTACCCCTTTTCAGGTAACCAAGGGAAAACCCACTTACAAACTTTCTGATAGTTGAACCTGTAAGACAGGTATTTAAGGTTAATTTATTCAGTTTTGATTAATGTTATTCCAAGAAAGATACAGGTGAAAAGGACGCATTACTCCTCGTGATCTAAAGAAGGGGAAAACCCTTAATAAACTAGGAGAGTGGCGGGTTGTTTCACGAGGATCATACCAAACGGGGTCGGGGCGTGACAGATCGTGTGAAGGTAGAGAAATCAATTAGAAGCATGCTAGGAGGAAATTGGCAGAGTATCAACTATCAATTTGGCAAAATTGATCTCGAGGCAAAGAGGTGATAACTTGGGGGAAAGTTTTGGGGATTTTCATAAATTTAATGGCCTAAGTGCAGATTTTGGGAAACTGGGGGGCTAATAAGCAATTTTAAAGAAATTGGGGGGCCAACAGACCATTTCGGAAAAATTAGGGTATTTCGACAATTTTTTAAAAACAAAATTGGGGCATTTTGATAATTTTGGAAAATTTAGGGTCGAATGTTAATTTCTAAATAATTGAAAGTTCGGATCATGTAGGACAGGTGGCATGAGGACTTGCACCGAAGAGCACGCAATGGATCGGAACCTAGTTGGACGAACACGTCGCGACTACTGGGTGAGTGGAAATTTCTAGCATCGATCCCAATTGGGACGATGGTCATGCTCTTAAAATTGAAAATCATTTTCCCTTAATTAGCCTCCCTTGACTAGGTGACTCAACTTAAACAATTTGGGAGCTAATTCCGGTGGTGGGCTAGATGATGCAAGTGGGCCCAAGGCCGTGGGCACGGGTACAGACCCATTGAAAATTAGCAAGTAATGAGCCATTAAAATTTTCTAAAATGGATAATTGTGTGTGACACCTACTGAACCAAGGTCAAGCTGTTAGGGCTTGTTGGGTCGAACAGCTGCTAAGCTGAAGCTAGATCGTCGAACATGTTAGGCTGGTGAGCAAGGGGCCGAAGCCAATCCAATAGACTCATGGGTCCTGTGGGCCAAAGATAATGGCCTTAACTGATAAGACTTTGTATGTGCATGCATGAGATGTGGAACCATCGAGTTGCCCGGTATGGGGTAGCGGTGGTTTTGAGGACTACTAGGCGACCTAGGGAGTATAAGGGCGGTATGTCATCCAATATGTTAGAAAGCTCTGGTAGCTTCAAGCGTACTAAGACTGAGGTCGGAGGGGGGAGAGGTCTCATCCCACATTGCGGACATGAAGTATGGCTAGGGTTTGAGGGTTGGACAACTAATGTCCACTCGTACTCAAGGTAGAGGTCAGAGACTTCTATCAGGGTAAGATACTATGGTTCACAAGTGGAGCAGTCGAGAACTGTTCTACGATCGTGTGATCCCTTTTATGATAAAAAGGGTGGTTATTGGATGAAACTCTCATAGATCATGGGAAAAAGAAAAAGAATAAATACATTACTAATCAAATGTTATAAGAGTTTTCCCCTCACTGAATTGTGTATTCATTCCCCTTATTTCACCCTTTTCAGGAAAACTAACAAGGGGTCGTGTCAAGTATAATTGAAGTCCAAGCGAAAGCTCGAACAATCAATGTATGTTAAATACTATGGATCCCAAATATGTTTAATTGTTATTGAAAACATGTGTCGATATGCCTTCACCTTGCTTAAATCATCAAGGTAGTGTAAATGGAGCGGTTGGTGGGGTTTGGAGGCTGCCCATCCAAATCCCTTCATTTTTTTCACCAAATAAGGGATTTCTCCACCCTCAAAACCCCTCCCCTCCAAATCCCTTCAAACCCCTCAATCCAAACACAATGTTTCACTAGTGTTACACTACAACACAATCCCTCCAAAAGTTGGAGTATTTGAATGGATTGTGTCACTTATTGCTTAAATTATTTTAATAGCCTCATTTATTATTTATATTATTATTTATTTATTTATTTATTTTTATTCTTATATCTTTAAATAGATTTATATATTAATAATATTTTATATAAAATTATATAATATAAATATATAATACAACTATTATAAATAAAAAATTATTATACAAAATATTTTTAATATAATTTAAATATATATAATAGCTAATAAATTATTTAATTTAATTAAAAGATAAATTTATATTTCTAATTTTTTCATTAATAATTATTCACCTCACTTCACCTATATTCAAATAACATAATTAAATTTTAATATATCTAAATCCATCACTTCACTTCCACTCCAAACACATCTGAATATTTCACCTTCTAATCCCTCCAAACCACTCAATCCAAACATATCTTAAATACCACCCCTCCTCCTCCATGGAAGAGGCTCTACCATTGCACGTCACCGTCTTCCGCTCCCCTACCACCATAAAAAAACGGTTCTAGGGCCGAGCAGCTTCACAATCAGCTCATCAAGCACAAGGGTGTGCTTTCAGTTCACACTGCCACCATCCTCTGTCTCTCTACGCCTCCTTCAACCTCCTGAGCCCTTGCCTCCGGCCCCATCTACCGCGTCAGATCGGTATGAAAGGGTGGATCAGAAGGCAATGGTTCTATTCACAGCATGTGATCCAAAAGTCTCCGACCTTCAAACCTGGTTAGCAGTCCCTCTCAGACACCTATGTCTGCAAAAGTAACAAAGACACTTATCCGCTCATTTAGATGAGTTGGACAATGCCAGTGCGTACCAGTACCACTAGCTCGTGAATATCAATGACAAGGCCCTTGAGAGGTTTGATGCATTTAACAATGAGTTTCAAAGGCTGAGAAAGGTGGAAGAAGAAAGGAATAAGCGTATCATGGATCTAGGGAACGAATTCCAGGTCGTGCATGGCGAGAAAAAGAAAAGTGTTTCGGTGAGGAGCAACTCAGGGAGCGGCCAAGGTGGCAAGCCATCTAACGTGAAGGTCACATCTTTGAGGGATAAAAAATTGAGTGGGCTACGAAATATAAGGTTCCGTTCTACATACCGACGATAACAACGCCGCTCTTTGTGTTTGACTTTGTCGATAAAGATGTAAGCAACATCAAGCCTGAGAAGCCCCTGCCCTCGAAAATACTCCATTTAAGATTGTGAGTGACGTCAAGAATCTGAAAGCTCTAGCGGTAAAATTACGTGCCTAAGATTGGCCAAAAGAAATCCATGTCCTCGTCCTTACTATCGTTGCACCATGTCAGTAGGCTGCCCCGTTAGGAAACAAGTATAGAGATGCACGGAACACATTTAAGGATTTTTAGGGTTTTTACAATACTCATAATTAACCACACCTTTTGCCATCGAGGACGGTATTGCCTTCAATGTCAAGCATAGCAACCATCTCCTGCCCCTCGCCACCCGATGGAGTCTTCTCTTGCATATATATATATATATCTGTTAGAGAATGTATCGTGGACCGATAAGTGTTCGAGCTCATGTCTACTTAAAAGTCATTATTTATAAGTAGTGGAACTCTTCCAACCTTATCGGTTCACAATACTTTCTCTAACATGGTATCAGAGCTAGTGAACCCGCACTCGTACCCGACTTGAGGCTGAAAACTCGGCTCGTAGTTTGCCCAAGTTGGATGGAGGAGGAAAAAAATACCCAACTCGAGGCTATTGTGTCCCCACTCGTCCGAGATCGGAAGGGGAATACCCGGCTCGTAAATAGGTGTTGAGGGCGGGTGTTGAGAATTGTACGTGGTAAGTGTATCTACACGTGAGAGCGGGTGTTAAGGATAAGATCCCACATTAGATAAAATAGAGAAGTGTTTTGATTTATAAGGTTGAGGAGAGGGATGGATGATAAAGTGCATAAGGTCCATCTTATAATGAAAGCGGATACAGCAGCATAGTTAGCCGTGAAAGGAAGGCAAAGGAGGCTACTGAAGAGAATCTGCCCCGGAGATGGAGGAATAAACCTATCAAAGAAAGAGCACACAGTACTGAGCAGAAACTTGTCAAGAAAGAGTGGAGTACCCGGCTCTAGCTTTTGTCAAAGAGGACGTTTGGGTTCCGAATTTACAGTCTTGTTGGCATGCATCTCCATTGCAGGTAAAAAAAGTGCAATCCCACAGAAAAGGATTAGTGATCCAGATCTGATGAGGCTGACAATTATTGAACCTTATTCTTGAAGGATGGTATGCTGAGAGACCGTCTCCTCTCCCTCTCCATCAGGAAGGAGGTGTAAGAGCACAGGGGCTCTGACAGTTGCTCGGTTCTCAGGAACTGGTCTAGGTTTGGGAGGCTATAGCTCTCGGCCAAGTATGTCTCGTGATGCAAATGAACTTGCTTCTCACTCGTTTCCTCATCGTCTATGCAGTACCCGTTTTCCTGGATGTCATGCATTGCCAGATCATCGTACTCCTCGTCAGACTTTGTTGATCCCTCGTCAACCGAGCCAACCTGCAATGCATATCATTGTGCGTCTAAATGAGATCAACAACGTTATGCTTGGTGTTGAGACTGATTCCAATCCTTGAATTTTTTTTTTTTTGCTAATCTATCCATTCTCTTTGAACAAGTACCGCAAGATTGTTTTGAGTTTATGGGATCTGGAATGTATTATACCTCATCATGCAGTTGTTTATGTTCATCATCACTTGTATCTTCCTCAGTATCAATCTCTCGTGGATCATCAACATCCTCGTCACTTCCATGTACGGACTGCTCCTCTTTAAGCTGAAAGCATTGAACAACATTAGGAGATGTTCAAATGATTAACCACCTTGCAACACATGCAAATCTACTGCAAGGCCATCTTATAAGCTTCTCTGGAAATTCTAAATAACTAGCTTAAAGTAAAAGACGCATCAGAAATCACAACCTCTTTAGAGGCTCCATCAGAAATTCTAGGTGAGCTACAGCAAGAAGAGTAATATCTACTACCAGTGTCAATTCCATCAGCTCTGATACCATGTTAGAGAAGGTATTGTGTACCGATAAGGGATTGGGCCCATGTCTACTTATAAGTTATGACAAGGATGTTCATATTGTATAGGAACACAAAGTATTAGGAAATCTAGCTAAGACAAGTTCGTGTGAAGCCAACAAGCCGGTCAATAGTAAATTCACTGCACTATCGGGTGAGTGGGATTTAATATCATACCCGGTTGGGATGATAAGTACCTCATAAATGAAAACCCACTAATAAGTGGTATTTTAATTATCACACCTATGAAGAGTGATGTGTAAATTATGTGGAAAAACTACTTAGTGGTTGTAAGTAGATCATACCCAGTTGGTATGATGAAACTTCCTGGAAGGAAGTAGAAAACCCGCTTATCGATTAAAAAGCGGAGATGTCCTCATACTTAGTTGGTGTGATGGATGGCTAAAAGTTCATTTTTGTCAGAAGTGCTCTCCCCTGACTGTGTGCCACTGCTTAAACATTTTGGATGACCTTCTTGACGGGAGCTCGAATAGCTCATATAGGTCGGAGGCATTGGTTTTGGAACTTACGGGCTAATATGCCCGATTTTAAAAATCTTGTACAGTGGGTCCTAGGTCGATTGACATGAGTAGAAGCTCATAAACAAACATGACTTTAAGCCATAAAAACTTTAAATGAATGAATTTTTTGGCCATGGTACCAAGACAGGATCGACATACTCAATGGACTGGTGATAGCGCGACATGACAGGTCTACAAACCAGTCAAGACAAGCAGCTGCAGGTCGAGTTGAGGGTCGGGGCCGTTGGACTAGTGGCACCATAGATTATATGGCTTATGTGGAAAATTATTAATTTGTGCATGCACTGAGTTACGAGACCTTCAAAACACCCAAGAGGGGTAGTGATGTGTCCTAGGGCTACTAGACGACATGGTGGAAATAAGGGTAGTTAGTCATGCTAGCAGTCTTGGAAGCTTGTTGTATCTTCATGCACATGACACTGGGGTGGGGTCAAGAAGAGGCCTCTATCCTCATACGGACACGGAGTTTTATCTACGGGATTAAGGGTCGAATGCCGCATACATCCACTCATTCTCAGGGTAGAAGTGGACGTGCTTCTATTTAGGTGGCTAGTAAAGTCGCTCTGATGCCACAAGTTGGTACAGTGGATGGACTGGCCTACGAATGTGTGATCCCTTCATGATGAAGTGAGTGTGTTGGTTGATAAACACACCATTGTGATGAAAAAATGGCTATGAAAAACCAAGATTTTAGAATGAAAGGTTTTAAAGGAAAAATAAGTAGTCTAGCACACTCCAATTCAAACTATTTTTTAAAGTTATACTTTAAACACCCATTCAATTAGTCGTTGAACTCATCCCCTCTCTTATATCCCTTTCAGGTAAATCTCAGGGAAATCGACCCAAAGACCACAAGTTAACACACTTGTGAAGCAAGTGTGATAAAGTTTAAAATTTTATGCAGTTTTGATTTATGTTATTCTAGGAAAGGTGCAGGTTTAAAAGGACGCCTTAATCCTCACGGTTTAAATGAAGGGACAACCCTTAATAAATCAAGAGAGTGGCGGGGTGATCACGGGGATCTGACCAAATCGGGTCGGGGCATGACAACATGAGTGGTATTAGAGAATGTTTTCTCGAATATATAATCAAGACTAGAAAATATAGTAACTAATAGGATTCATCTTAAAATTTTCAGAATGGCTTTGAAGAAAGGAATCAAGAGAACTAGGGCTCTAGTCTCCAACACTGCCCAACCACCCTTACCTATGGAAACTCCCAGAGAAGCCCAAACAACTCCTCCTAGACTTAGCACATAGCACCAGAGGTCATACAAGGAGTTCACCCATATATTTGGGCAACCTAACCTCGTCCCTAAGGTAAGCACCAATTCTCGGGTTGAACCAAAGGAAGTGCAACCCCATCCTCCCCCTGTTAATCATCCCCCTCTAGTAGACATTCCCAGAAACCTCAAGACTTTCCGTCAATTGGGGTGTAAACCTTTCCTCGGAGAAGAAGATGCTGGTGCTGCCATGGATTGGCTGGCAAATATTAAGAAGCTAATGGGAATTGTTAGAATACCACCAGAGGATATGGTGATCCTAACAGAATTCTTCCTGGTGGGAAGTGTCAAATGATGGTGGGACGATGTTCAAAACTTGCACACCACCATCCCCACTTGGGAACAATTTGAAGAGAGGTACTCGGAGAAGTACCTGACGACTCATTTGATAAATGAGAAGAAGCAAGAGTTCATCCGACTTCGGCAAGGGCTTAACTCCATATCTGAGTATGAAACGAAATTCAGTGAGTTAAGACCATTTGCTCCTAATCTAGCTGGGCCGACAAACATATGCTAGAGGTTCATGGACAGTCTCAATATGGACATTAAAGACCATATGGGAGTACTAGGATGCCCCACAGACATAGCAGCAGTAATCAATATGGCTCATGAGTGTGAGTGACTGGTGCAGACTCGACACCGTCGGATGGAACAGACAACCCAGAAGGAGGATAAGGGTCAAAACCGTCAAGAAGGACGAAAGGAGCATAATGGTTCAAAATGGAGAAATAGAATGGCATTCCAAAGGAGAAAGGACATGCCACCACCTCCCTAGAGAGTAGTCCCCACCTTGCCTCAAGGAAACCCTAGATGTCCAAGGTGTCAAAGGAACCATGAGGGAGCATGCTTAACCTACTCTGCATGCAGACAAGTGGGGCACTTTGCAAAGGATTATCCCACTCTCATGGAGAACAAGTAGAATAATAGCCTTGGACCACCTCAAGGGAACCCCAGGAATCCGAGGCCAGACGCTATAGCACGAATACCAGCTAGGGAATATAACCTCACCCAGGAAGAGGCTAGAAGAGACCCTAACACTTTAGCAGGCACATCCCAAAACCCTCCAAACTAGTTCAAGAGAATCTTGTAAACTAAAAAAAATTATTTAATAAAGAAAAGCTTTCCTCTAAAATACATGCTTCTTCAATCAAGATATATACAATTATGGGGACAACAAGTCTATGCCCTCTTCCACTTAGGAGCTTAGAGATCCTTTATTAGGGAAGAGTTGATTTTAAGTGTACCCCTAAAACTTACTACACTAGAACAAAGTCTCAACATACTCACACATTTAGGAGAAGGGTTAAACAGGAATAAACAATTAAAAGGATATGAGATAAAGATTGGAGGAATCAAACTTGAAGCTGACTTAATTCCATTACCTTTGAAGGAGATTGAAGTAATCCTAGGGATGGATTGGTTAAGTACCCATCAGGGTAGGATGGACTGTGGAAAGAAGACGGTGCCCTTCCACACTCCTAAGACAAATGGATTAAAGTTCTAAGGAGATCGAAGGAAAAGCGAAGTACAGATGGTCTCCCATCTGAAAGCCCAAAAGAAGATACAAAAAGGTTGTACGACTTTCCTAGCCATGGTCGTCAATGAAGAGTCTGAAGAGAAGAGACTTGAAGACATTCCAGTAGCTAGGCACTATCCAGAAGTATTTCCAAAAGAGCTACTCGGACTACCTCCAAGTCGACAAGTAGAGTTCACTATAGAAATAATCCTAGGAACAAACCCCATATCCCAAGCTCCATATCGTAATGCCTTTGAAAACCAAGAAAAAAAAGGAATAAAGAATTTTAAAGAAAATAAGGAGTCTAGAACACTCCAATTTAAAAACCATTTTATTGAAAGTTTATTTTTTTAAATACCCATTCATTGAGTTGTAGAAACTCACCCACCCTTTTTATCCTTTTCAGGAAATAGAGAAATGACTAGGGATAACACAAGGCCTTACCCTCAGTTAGGTATGCTTAAATTTCTTAAGCTTGCATTTTATTTGATATATGTTATTCCAGGGAACAAGGTTGAGATTATGTGTAAACCCCGCCCTTTTGAGCTAAGGAAAACCGGGAAGAGAACCGGTCAAACAAAGTGAGAAAACCAAATCGGTTCACAAACTGGATAATTTTGAATGGGCAATTTAGGAATTTACAACTCCCAGGTGATCCAAAGGGTTCAAAATACTATGGAAAAGAACCTTAGGTTGAATTGGAAGAGGAAAATTAGACCAGTTTGGATTAACCAGATCCAACAGGATTGAACCGATTTATGAACCGAGTCGGCACATGAACCGGAACCGATAGAGATCGAGAAAAACAAAGGAATTCAACTCCATTGTACTCCAAAGAAATTCATAAACCTTGGGAAGGAACCTTATAACAAAGTGGGAGAGAAAAACCAGACCGGTTCGGGTGAACTAGACCCAAACTGGATTGAACCGGTTTAAGGACCAAGTCTGTTTATGAACCAGAATCAATAAAGAGATGGCAAACCAGGAATTTTATGGACTCTAAGTGACCCAAGGAGTCACAAAAGAAATGGAAATGGACTTGTGAAGGAATCGGGGATGAAAACCAAATAGGTTCAGGTGAACCGAATCCGAACTGGTTCGGACCGGTTTGAACTACTATTGAACTGAATCATAAATTCATTTTTCTTGGTAGCTTAAATAATTCAAATTGGAGATTTTAGGCCATCATTGGAAAGAGAATGAATTTATATGAATTTAGAAATTTTTAGATTTGAAAAACTCGATAGAATGGGGGGTGAACCGGACGGTTTAAGCTTTGAACCCGAGTCGGACCGGTCTAGTTCGGTTTGGAACAGTGTCATCTTCTTCCTCAGGATGACAACACTGTTGACTCGCTAGAAAACTGAAGAAACGCCGGCGAAGAAGAAATGCTTTTGTTCGGGGGGTTTTAGGTCTTCAATGTCAACAATAACAGTGCCAAACGGACGGTCAATGGGTCTCTAAGCTCCCTATATAAAGAGTCCCACCCCATTCATCCTCTCCACACTTGAAAACTCAATTCTCTCTCAACTACTCCATTTTCTGGCGAAGCTCGAACCAGAGCTCCCACATGGGGTCTTTTCTGAGCCAAACATGGTGAAGTTGAGTTCTTTAGAATCAAGGAGAAGTCAGCTACACGTCTATAGTCTCCGTTCACTTCGAGGGTCGCCGACGAGACGCCAGCGTGATGAAACAGTGAAGCAGCTCCGGCGGACCGAAGCTGCCCTGTTTCGGCCGAGTTGAAATCGGCCATTTCGAGCCCTCCTTATGCCAAACCAAGCCTTCCCAATACTTCCTCAGCCCTCCATGGTCGAATTAGGACTGAAAGGTAAGCCAATTCGGCTCCCCTTTGCAATTTTCGATCAGTGCTAGAGAGAGGACCGATAGAATTTTAATGATGAAATTCTAACTCAATTCGGCATCAATTAATGTGATTCTTGATTCTAGGATGAATCTCAAGATGAGAGCTATCTGTCTAGATCGAAAACTCGGACTACTGTACCCTCACCAATCTAGTGGAATTCACGGCATTAACGGGTGGGTGGGTTTACTAACATCATACCTGGTTGGGATGATGAGTACAACTTAAAATTAAAAACCACTTACCAGTTGTGAGTAGGATTATATATCATTCCCGGTTGGGGATGATAAGTGCCTCGGTATAAAAACCCACTGTTTAGTGGTATTTTAATCATCACCACTTAGAGGAAGTGATGTGGAAATTTTGCAGAAAAACTACTTACTGGTTGTAAGTAGATCATACCCAGTTGGTATGATGAGACTTCCTCAAAGAAAGTTGAAAACTCGTTCATCGGTTATGAACGGAGATGTCCTTATACCGATCAGTATAATGGACAGTGAAAACCTATTTTGTTGGAAGTGTTCTCTCCTGACTGTGTGCCAATGCTTAAACTATTTGGGAGACCTTGTTAACGGGAGCTCAAATAGCTCTTATAGGCCGAGGGCCTCGGTTTTGGAACTTGGGGCTAAATGCCCGATTTTGAAAATCTCGTACAGTGGGCCCAAGGCCAGTTGGCACGAGTAGGAGCTCGTAAACGAACATAATATATGTGTCATAAAACTTAATAAGTGAAATAGGACCAACATGCTCAGTCAACTAGCGGCAGTGCGACATGACAGGTTGAGTTGAGAGTCGGGGCCGTTGGACTAGTGGCACCACAGATTATATGGCATAATGAGAAAACATTGTCTGTGCATGCACTATGAGTACGGGATCATCAAGACGCACATGAGGGGTAGTGATGTGTCCTAAGGGCCCTGGACAACCCGGTGAGTATAAGGGCATATCGTCGTTCTAGGTGTTTGTGCGAAATTTGGAGTAGCACCAAGTGCATGAGACCGGGGTGGGGACAGGATGAGGACTCTGTCCTCATACAGACACGAAGAAGTGATTTCGGGATTGTGGGTTGGATGTCGCATACATCCACTCATTCCCAGGGTAGAAGTGGTCATACTTCTATCCAGGTGGCAGGAAAAGTCGCTTCAAAGCCACTAGCGAGTTTAGTAGTGATTATGCTATTCTAGGAAATGGTGCAAGTTTAAAGGATGCCTTACTCTTTACGGTTTATAATAAGGAGAAACCCTTTGATAAATCGGGAGAGTGGCGGGTTGATCATGGGGATCCGACCAAACCGGGTCGGGGCATGACATTACGCATGGCTTCTCTTGAATTAAAGAAGGGGGAAACCCCTCTTGATCTAAGAGAGCGGCGGGTTGTTCATGGGGATCCGACCAAACCAAGTCGGGGCATGACAACTAGAGTGGTATTAGAGCTAAGTTCCCTTGAAACATTATCAATATTATGCCCTAGCATTAATCAAACTTTAACTATCATGTAGGAAGGAGAATCCCTAGGAAGTACGCGGTGAAATCCAATCCTCCACCCATAACCTTGAAAAAGACACCCAACCCAAGGGAAGAGACCGTCCAAAGATTCTTAAAAGGCAAGAAGAGAGTACCCAAGGACATGGTGGATGACTATTGAAAACTGGTAGGAGCCCTATTGGAACTAGAAGGTATCACCTACCCTCCTCCAAGACAAGAGGAACATGTACCTCCTCCTAGGAGCCCAACTCCTCCTCCAGTCCCACAACAACCCGAGAGGAATCCAACCAAGAAGGAGGCTTGGGACAACTATTGGGATGCGTATGCCACCTTCATGAAATTCCACCAAGTACCCTCACCTACTCAGCCCAACGGTACTAAGGCGGTACAGATTGGAGGCCATATATGACATTCCTCCAATGGACCCCAACTAGTTCCTCAGAGCCTTCTGATCAAGAGTCCCACAATCATTCTAAAGCTAACTCTCGGCCTATGACCCCAAGGGATTAAGGGGTAGAAAATTCCTGTAATAAACCAAGTATGGCAAGAAAATATTTCTTGAATGAATGAAAGTGAAATTTTCGATAAAACTTCTGAGTTCATTGATAAATTCAAAGCAAAAAGAGTATGACAATAAAGATTAAAGTAAAAGGTAGGAAATCACCTAAGGAAGGAAAAACAAGTTATTTATAGTTAACCTCGACCTTTACGACTTTCCCTCTGAAGTACAATAAACTTGGCAAGGAAGAGTTCATCCAAGGGAGACCTTAACTAAGGAAGGAGAAGTTGGAACAAAGGGAAGTAAACATCAAAGAGTATGGAATTATGGTGAGTTCAAAGAGTTGGGGAAAGGCTTAAAGAATAAGAGTAAGGAAAAACAAGGGGTAGATTATTCCAAAGGAAACCAAAGGAATGGAAGCTGGTCAGGAAGAAAGGAAGTAAGTTATGGGGGAACACAAGAATGTCAAGACCACTACGGCAGGGTAAGAAGAAAATCTGATGGAAAGAAAGCCTAGGTATAACACCCACTTGTAAAGAACTATAACACAATTTCTTAGGAACTCCATAAAATAAGGAAACTTGTGGGAAGCGGAGATATGGAACCAAAAAGGGAGAAAAGCCAGAGTAAATGAACCATACAAGATCCTTAAGTATAAGTGAAGACTAAAAGGAGGACTTATAAGGAACAGTAGGGGGATCGAACATAAAAATCCCAGAACGAGAGACACTAGAAGAAGGATGAGAATAGGAAGTTGGATCGTGGAAGGAGAAAGCTTCAAGTTAAGAAAATCAACCAAGGAAATGTCGCAAAATCGGAACTGAAATAAGGACCTCAGTAAGAAGTACAAGTGGCTAAGTGAGTGTTTGGGGAGGTTAAGTATGATCTACTTGCAATAAAGCATGGAAACCCAAATAGGGATTTTAGATGGATTCAATTTAACAAAATAACCCATAACAACCAAATCATCCAGGAAATAAACTCTAGGAAGGGTCAGAAAATAATAAGAATCATACCCAAGATAGGGCAAAGGGATAGATACCAAAGACAAGAAGATTCGAGAGACAATCCTCTCAAGATAAATGACTAAGAGGATAAAACAAGCGATACAATTAACAAATTGATCCTTGTAGAGGTCATAGTTCCAGTGAAGAAGGAAAAGATGGAAAGGTCAAAACCTTTGAGAGATAAGGATAGAGGAAAGCCTTAAAGAGATCAATGACTAAGACCGAAGTAACGACTTGAAAGCTATGAAAATGTTAAATAGATTTTTACGGGCTAAACAAGATATTTTGACACAAAGAGGGATGTTAAATCCACCTCAAAGGAATAGATGAGTACTGGCAGCAAGTGAGAATGAGGTGAGATGGACAAGAAGTGCTCGTAGTATCTCAAGGGTAAAGGTAAGCAGGAGAAGAGGCATCCAGGAATGTCATTCAAGGTTGGATATTCGCAATGGTAAAACTAGAAGGAAATTTTGGGAGAAAAAGAAGCGTCAAAATTACCAAGGAAGGAAACCTTGGAAAAAAACACGTGTACCAATTAGGAGGAAATGGAACCAATGGAAATGGGAAAGAAGATAATCTCCTCAAAGACAAGCTGCTAGAGAGGAAAGGAACAAGTGCAAAGAGAAAATAATCGTTAAGGTCCAAGGGATAAGTTAAACTCAAGTAACTGGTAAGTAGGAAGACAACATCAAAAGTTGGCATATGAGTTAGTAAGGAAAAGAGAAGACAGCATCAATAGATAGAATAAAGGATCGTGAAATGATTACGAGGGAATAAGAGTGGGTTACAAAAGAGAAGGGTCCTTAAAAGAAAGGACGCCCTTGGGAATTAGGAATGACGTAAGAAAAGAAGGGCTACAGCATGTCGGTAAGTATCGGGAAATTCAAAAACTTGAAAATTTGAAAGACCCAATAAAGAATTTGGGAAAAGATGAGTAAGTAAGAAATTAGCTAAAATAAGCTCCATGGAATGAGAAAGAGATGTGGATGAAAAGAAAATCTTATGTATGTGATATAAGGAATAAACGGAAACAAACGAGAAGGTTGTAGGTCGATAAACTACAAATTGACATCAAGGGATGTTCCTCCCAGTGCAAAAAATGTCAAATAAGTTTTGGGGATAAAACTCCTAAAAGGAGGGGAGAGTTGTAAACCCCACCCTATGGAGTTAAGGAAAACCAAGAAAAGAACCGGTCAAAGTGAGTGAGAAAACCGAACAGTTTCACAAATCCGATCGAACGGATCCTCATGAGAGTCATGAATTTAAATCATGGTAAAGAAGAGAGGAGTGGAAAGGCCAAACGTTGGAAAAACATGAAGTTAATCCTTAAAGCAATCAATGGCTGAAAAGGACTAATATTAACTGATATTTCAATGGCGACTACACTCAAGCCACGGGAAGGATTAAGTAAGCCTCTCATAAGGAGGTCAAGAAACCTTAGAACAAAACGGGACCAAAACTCTTCCCTAAGGCTGAAAAGGACTAATATTAACTGATATTTCAATGGCGACCACACTCAAGCCACGGGAAGGATTAAGTAAGCCTCTCATAAGGAGGTCAAGAAACCTTAGAACAAAACGGGACCAAAACTCTTCCCCTAAGGAAGTAAACTTATAATGGGATGCAAATAAGAATAAGGATAGGGTACAAAGGATGTGTGATGTGAATCCGACTAAATAGACTACGAATTCACAAGTCCAATCAACCGAACCTGCAATTGAGCTGAATAGTTCGTCACCAAATGAGATGAGTAATCATTTGAGACTATAAGAGGGCCCAGTCACAAGGTCAAGGGCTAAAAGATTCAAAGAAGCTTTATATGGGCTGATTAAAGAGATTGCTGAATATTCAAATAGAAGCCCAAATGAAGAGCCCAAGATGAGCCCAAGAGAAGGTCCAGATTTAATTAATAAGGAGAGATTTATAAATATAATAAATCTCTTAGGATAATATTAGGTAGTTAGATTAGATATGGTTAGCTTATAACCATAATAGATTTTTTTTTCCTCATTATGTGGGTCATTCGGTTGTTTTCTGAGCCTATAAAAGGCATACTCCACAGCATTGGAGAGACACTTTGGAATTTCAATCTTGTAAGTTTTGTCTTCTTTCTATCTTGAAAGGGCTTTTTGAACTTATCAAGTTTTTACCTGTGGCGTTCAAGCAATCAAGACTTATCACCCGGGGTTTTCTAAGAGTTCTTCTTAGAGGATTTGGGTGTGGCGTCTACATATCCTATACCTTGTTTCTCACATAAACAAGGTATATTCCATTTTTTTCGCACTTGCGTCGTGAAAGTCTTAGGATCATTGCCATATTTAGTGTAGGGTGTCGTCAACATATTGGCGGGGTTCGCATCAATGTGCATGCAAGATTCCCAAAGAAAGGGTAAACAGGAAAGGATGTTATAAAGTTGATTTAGGGTCTGATACCCACAAGGACGTATGAAAGGGGTAGTGGTTCCCGACTCCCCCCCAAGCTCAGTCCCTCAGTTGACCCTGTTTCATTTGTGTGATCTCGTATGTGGGTTTGTGGATGGAAATCTCTACTCCAAAGTATAAGAGTAGAGGATGAAACCAAAGAAGGGAACTCTTTCAGGTGAATTCAAGGAATCGACAAGTAGACCGTAAGGAATCAACTCAGAATGAAGAACCATGAAATGGTCATGAGCGAGTAAGGATAAACTGGAGAACGAAAATCCTTAGGTAAGACTATTCGACAACTTGGATGTAAGCCTTTCCTTTGAGAAAAGGATGCGGGGGTCGTCATGGATTGGTTGGCCAGCATCAAGAAACTGATGGGGATTGTCAGGATACCATAAGAGAATATGGTGACTCTAATAGAGTTTTTCCTATAAGGAAGTGCTAAACAATGGTGGGACAATGTCCGAAACCTACACACCACTATCCCCAATTGGGAACAATTTGAGGAGAGGTACTTAGAGGAGTACTTGGTGCCCCATCTGATAAACGAGAAGAAGCAAGAATTCATCCAGCTTTGACAAGGGCTTAACTCCGTAGCAGAATATGAGACAAAGTTCAATGAGTTAAGACCATTTTCCCCTGACCTAGCTGGGCCGGCAGACATATGTCAGAGGTTCGTGGACCGTCTCAATATGGACATTAGAGATATATTTTAGAGGTTCGTGGGGGTACCGGGATGCCCCATGGACCTAGTAGCCGTAATTAGTATGGCTCACGAATGTGAGCGACTAGTGTAGACCCGACGTCGTCGAATAGAGCAGACGGGCAAAAAGGAGGATAAGGGTCTAAACCATCAGGGAGGATAGAAGGAACATAACGCTCCAAGATGGGGAAACAAAATAGTATTCCAAAAGAGAAGGGACATGCCACCACCTCTCAGAGTAGTCCCCACTTTACCCCAAGGAAACTCGCGTTGTCCAAAGTGTCAAAGGAACCATGAGGGAGCATGCCTTACCTACTTTACATACGGGCAATTGGGGCACTTTGCGAGGGATTGTCCCACCCTTAGGGAGAACATGCAGAGGAATACTCTTAGACCACCTTAAGGGAATCCTAGAAACCCTAGGCCAGACGCTATAGCAAGAGTACCAACTAGAGTATACAACCTCACTCAGGAGGAGGCTAGAGGAGACCCTAGCACTGTTGTGGGTACATCCCAAAACCCTACAAATTAGTTTAAGGGAGTCATGTAAACTGAACATCTTTTGATCTATTAAAGGGAATTCCTTCTAAAATATATGTTTCTTAAATTAGGGTATATACAACTATGGTGACAACAATTCTATGCCCTCGTTGACTCCAGACCAGAGAGATCATTCATCAAGGAAGAGTTGGTTTCAAAAGTACCCCTAGAGCTCACCCCACTAGTACAAAGACTTAATATCCTTACACCCTTAGGAGAAGGTTTAAATAGGAATAAACAATTAAAGGGATGCAAGATAAAAAATGGAGGAATCCAACTTGAAGTTGACTTGATCCCATTTTACCCCTAAAGGAGGTTGAAGTAATCATGGGAATGGACTAGCTGAGTAACCATCAGGCAAAGATGGACTGTAGGAAGAAGACAGTAACCTTTCATACTTCCAAGACGAGAGGCTAAAGTTCCAGGGAGATAGAAGGAAAAGTGAAGTACAATTGGTGTCCCATTTGAAAGCTCAAAAGATGATACAAAAAGCATGTACAGCTTTTCTACCCATGGTTGTGGACGAAAAGTCTGAAGAAAAGAAACTGGAAGACATTCAGACATTATCCAGAGGTTTTTCCAGAAGAGCTACCCGGATTACCTCCAAGTCGATAAGTGGAGTTCACCATAGAAATAACCCCAAGAACAAACCCCATATCCCAAGCCCATACCGCATGGCTCTAGCAAAGCTGAAAGAATTAAAGGAATAACTGGACGAATTATTGGAAAAGAATTTCATACGTCCAAGTCAGTCTCCGTGGGGTGCTCCTATTTTATTTGTAAAGAAAAAGGACGGGAGCATGAGACTATGCATCGACTATAGAAAGCTGAACTAGGTCACCATCAAGAATCGATACCCACTCCCAAGTATAGATGATTTGTTTGATCAGTTAAAAGGAGCAACTTACTTCTCTAAAATGGACCTTCGATCGGGCTATCACCAACTCAGGATTAGAGAAGAGGACATCCCTGAGACAGCATTTCGATCCAGATATGGACACTATGAGTTTAGAGTGATGCTGTTTGGATTGACGAATGCCCCTGCAGCCTTCATGGACTTAATGAACCACATGTTGCAATCTCATTTGGATAGTTTCGTGATAGTATTCATAGATGGCATCCTTATATACTCACAAACCATATCAGAACATGAAGAGCATTTGGCAACTACATTGGAAATATTAAAGGAAAATTAATTATATGCAAAATTTTCCAAGTGTGAGTTATGGCTGCAAGAGGTAGGATTCTTAGGGCACATCGTATCTAAGAATGGAGTCAAAGTAGATCCAGCTAAGGTGGAAGCCATATCAGAGTGGAAGGCTCCAAGGAATCCTATAGAAATAAGAAGTTTCTTAGGATTGGCAGGATACTATAGACGGTTTGTGCAAGACTTTTCTAAAATAGCAGCTCCTCTAACTCGACTCACTATGAAGGGAGTTAAGTATAAATGGGATGAGAGTTATGAGAAGTCTTTTCAAGAGTTAAAGACTTGACAAACAACCGCACTGGTACTCTCCTTACCTAATCCTAATGCAGGAGAGTACACAGTCTATAGTGATGCCTCTGGACAAGGGCTTGGTTGTATCTTAATGCAATAAGGGAAGGTTATCACGTATGCCTCACGACAACTGAAGGTACATGAAAGAAATTACACGATTCATGACTTGGAATTAGCTACAATAGTGTTTGCCCTAAAGATATGGTGACACTACCTTTACGAGGTTAAGTGCAGGTTATACACAGATCACAAGAGTCTTAAATACTTCCTAACTCAAAAGGAGTTAAATCTCCGTAAGAGGAGATGGCTGGAATTGGTGAAGGATTATGATCTTGTGATAGAATATCACCCCAGAAAGGCAAATGTAGTAGCAAATGCCTTAAGTCGCAAGTATCAAACTGAGGCGGAACAAGTAAAGACATGTTACCTACCCTTGTTGCAACAATTAGGAAGGATGGAGGTGGACCTGAGGATGGACAAGCAGGAAAAATGCTTAGTGGCTAATGTGGCGGTGAGGCCCAGTCTAACCGAGCACATTAAGACTCAACAAAAGATTGATAAAGAACTTAAATCTTATTTGGACTCGATTAATAGAGAAAGGAAACTAAACTATGACGTGTGAGGTGATGGAGTACTAACCTATAAGGGTAAGGTATGTGTGCCTCAAGATAAGGAGTTAAAGAGATTAATTTTAGAAGAGGCACACGATTCGGTGTATGCAATGCATCCGGGCAGTACTAAGATGTACTGCACCCTCAAACAAGGATACTGGTGCAAGGGCATGAAGAGGGACATTGCGGAATATGTAGCCTGATGTTTATCCTATCAAGAGATAAAAGCTGAGCATTAGAAACCGTAAGGACTGCTACAACCCTTACCAATTCCGGAGTGGAAATGGGAGCACATTACCATGGACTTCGTCACAGGTCTACTAGTGACAAGAAATGGTCGAGATGCAATTTGGGTCATAGTGGATAGATTGACCAAATTAGCTCATTTCCTTCCTATAAATGTGATGAACACAGTAGAACAGCTGGTTGTCTTATACATGAAGGAAATCGTAAGACTCCATGGCATCCCGGTGAGTATAGTATCAGATAAAGATCCGAGATTTACTTCTAGGTTTTGGCCAAGTTTACAAAATGCTATGGGGACCAAACTTCATATGAGCACGGCATTTCACCCTCAGACAGATGGGCAGTCTGAGCGAACCATGCAAACCTTGGAAGACATGCTGAGAGCGTGCGTACTCACCATGAATAAAAGCTGGAGGAATACTTGTGCCTGATGTAATTTGTTTACAATAATAGTTATCGAGCCAGTATTCAGATGACTCCCTACTAAGCCCTTTATGGACGACCATGTCGTACCCCTCTATTTTGGGAAGAAGTGGGGGAAAGGAAGTTAGAAAAGGCATAACTAATTGTGGATGCCACGGAGAAGATAAAATTAATAAGAAGTCATCTTAAGACCGCACACGATAGGCAAAAGAGTTACGCGGACAATCGAATGAAATATCTAGAGTTCGAGGTGGGAGATCAAGTATTCCTCAAAGTATCTCCATGGAGGGGAATACTTAGGTTTCAACAAAGAGGAAAGTTGAAACCAAGATATATTGGTCCATATCCCATCATTCAAAGGATAGGACCGGTAGCTTATAAATTGGAACTACCTCCAGATCTGCAAAGAATACATGATGTATTGCACATCTCAGTGCTTCGAAAATATTAGCCTGATCCTAGTCATGTATTGGACCAACCTCCAATGGAACTAGAAGAGAACCTGACCTATCAAATAGAACTGGTACAAATCATCGACTAGAGAAACAAGAATTTGAGGAACAAGAAAATTCCTATGGTCAAGGTTTTGTGGCAGAACAGACCCGTGCAGGAAGAGACATGGGAAACTGAGAGTATGATGAGGAATAATTACCCTCAATTATTTAACGCGTAACTGTTTTGGGGACAAAACCCCTAAAAGGAGGGGAGAGTTGTAAACCCCATCCTTTGATAATGAGAAAACTGAGGAAAGAACCAGTCACTTTCAAATTTTAAAACTAAGTCAGTCTACAAGCCCGATTATTAGGAAACTGGAAAATTTGAGAATTTACAACTCACATGTGACACAAAATGGTTCATAAACCTTGTAAAAGCACCTTAGGACAAATTGGGAGAGAAAAACCAGACCAAATTGAGCAAACTGGATCCGAACCGGATAGAATCGGTTTATGAATCGGAACCGAAAGAGAGAGGGTAAATCGGGGAATTTATGGATCCTGAGTGACCTAAAGAGTCATATAAGCCATGAAAAATAACTTTAGAATGAATAAAGGATGAAAACCAAACTGGTTAAGGTGAACCGGATCCAAACAGGATTGAACCGGTTAGGACCAGTTTGAAGCACTATTAAATCGGATTCTAAATTAATTTTTCTAGGTGGTTTAAAAATTCAAATTTGAGATTTGAGGCTACCATTGGATAGAAAATGA
The DNA here is from genome assembly GCA_030064425.1 of Trapa bicornis. NCBI lineage: Eukaryota > Viridiplantae > Streptophyta > Magnoliopsida > Myrtales > Lythraceae > Trapa > Trapa bicornis. The sequence continues at coordinate 17,206,374 of CM057758.1, read as the reverse complement.
ATTTAGAAATTTTTAGATTTAAAAAATTCGGTCGAATTGGGGGTGAACTAGTTGGTTTAAGCTTTGAACCTGGTTTAGACCAGTCCGATCTGGTTCGGAATAGTGTCATCTTCTTCCTTTAGATAACAGCACTGTTCACTCGTCGTAAAATCGTGTAGCGCTGGCGAAGCTGAAAGTCTCCAGCCAGGGAGTTTCAGGCAATGAATGACCGCCATTAAGGCGCCAATCGAACGGCCAAGAAGTCCATGAGCTTCCTATATAAAAGCCCCTCCCCATTCATCCTCTCCACAACTGAAAAGCTCACAATCTCTTAGTTGCTTAGTTTTTCTGGCAAAGCTCGAACTAGAGCTCTGATATAGGGACATTTCTGAGCTAAAGAAGGCGAGGTCAAGTTCTTTAGAACCGGGGAGAAGTCAGCTACATGCAGTCTCTATTTGCACCGAGAGTCACTCGAGAAACACCGATGTGATACAACATTGAAGTAGCTCCGGCAGACCGAAGCTGCCCTATTTCGACCAAGATGAAATTGGCCAATTCGAGCCCCCCTCAGGCCAAACCAATCTCTCCCAACACTTCTTCAGCCCTCCCACGGCCGAATTAGGCCCGAAAGGTAAGCCAATTCGGCTTCACTCTACAATTTCTGACCAGTGTTAGAGAGAGAGTTGACAAAATTTAAATGATAAAATTCTAATCCAATTTGGCATCAATTGATGTCATTCTCGATCCTAGTAGGAACCTCAGGAAGAGAGCTACCTACCAGATAGAAAGCTCAGACCGTCGCGCATTCACAGGTGAGCAATTGAAGCTTTCTCTCTTTATAGTCTATTTTCCGATAAAGCTCCGTTTGAGCTCGTTCCAGTGTTAAAGCTTGCAATTCAAAGTTCTATGTAATCATATGAAATGTAAAAACTCAATTTCAACAATTAGAAGTGTTTGATCGGTCAATTTGATAAAATCAAATTCGATTGTGTTAGGGAGATGAAATTAGGGGAAATTTTGGAGAAATTGGGGATTCTCAAAAATTCGAAGGATCAAAATGTAATTTTATAAAATTGAGGGTCAATTGGGCATTATAAGAATATTAGAGGGCCAATTAAGCAATTTTAGAATTTTTGGGGCAAAACTTACCATTTTTGTAAAGGAAGGGCAAAATGGTAATTTTGGAAAATTTGGGGGCCAAATTGGGAATTTGGGAAACCTGAACCCCTTCTTATGAAATTGAGTAAATTAAGATTTCAAGATAAATTTTAAAAGTTTTGGGACTCAATTTGAGGAAAAATCGGCATTATGGACTTAAAGTTAAAGAAAAATAACTTTAGGTACCTAAATATAAATAAATGAAAAGTTAGTTTTTCTTTGGAACAAACGAGGGCTATTAGGCCAAAGAATAATAAACAACTATGTTCATTTCATGTAGGAAAATGAGATATCGGGAACGCCAGCTGAAGTTAAGCTTGCTAGGGACGGAAATCGACTAAGTAGAATTTAATTGCACTATCAAGTGAGTGGGATTTTATATCATACCCGGTTGGGGATGATAAGTACCTCGAAATGACAACCCCACTACTTAGTTGTATTTTAAACATCACAACTTAGAGGAATGATGTGAAAATGATGCATAAAAACTACTTAAAGATTATAAGTAGATCATACCCAGTTGGTATGATGAAACTTGCTCGGAGGAAGTGGAAAATCCACTTGTCAATTTTAAGCGGAGATGTCTTAATACTTGGTTGGTATGATGAACAATTGAAAAGTTTATTTTGTCGGAAGTGCTCTTCCCTGACTGTGTGCCACTGCTTAAAATTTTTGGGAGACCTTCTTGATGGGAGCTCAGATAGCTTAGTTAAGTTGGAGGCCTCGGTTTTGGAACTTGGGAGCTAATATGCCCAATTTTGAAAATCTCGAACAGTGGGACCTAGGCCAATTGGCACGAGCAGGAGCTCGTAAACAAATTTGATTTTAAGCCATGAAAATTTAAATGAATGAGTTTTTTGGCTATGGTACTGAGACAGGACCAACATACTCGATGGACTAATAGCAATGCGACATGATAGGTTTACGAACCAATCGAGACAAACAATTGTATGTCTAGTTGAGGGTCGGGACCGTTGGACCAGTGGCACCATAGATTATATGGCTTATGTGGAAAAATTATTGATTTGTTGTGCATACACTGTGTTACGGAACCTTCAAGATGACCAAGAGGGGCAGTGATACGTCTTAGGGGTTTGGACAACCTGGTGAAAATAAGGGCAGCTAGTCGTACCAGAAGTCTTGAGAAGCTCGACTTAGTTTCATGCGCATGAGACTGAGGTGGGGACGGGATGAGGTCTCTCTCCTCATACAGACACGGAGTTTTATTATGAGATTGAGGGTCGGATATCGCGTATATCTACTCATTCTCAGGATAGGAGTAGAGGTGCTTCTATCTATATTACCAGTAAAGTCACTCCGACGCCACAAGTGGATACAGTGGACAAGCTGGCCTGCGAATGTGTGTTATTTCATGATGAATGGCGTGTGTTGGTTGATAAATACATAGTTGTAATGAGAACACTAATTCAATTGGGTCTCTATAGTCAATTTCGGTGTCCATTTCCACTTCTAATATTTATTTTTTATACATTCAATTTTTAATCTTGATTCTGAATTCTATTCCCGATCTAGGATTCCAGTTTTATACATTCACTATTCGCGATTAAATTTCTGATTGAAATTTTTATTCTCAGTTTAAGATTTAATTCTCACTTCAATATCAATTTCATTTTCAATTGAACTTAATATTAATTCCTTGAGTTTCAGTTTTACACAAATTTCACGCCTCTGAGTTTATAAATTTTTAAACTTTCAAATATTTCACATTTTTAGTCGTCACACAATTTATTTTAATGAGTTTAACTTCACTTTTATCTTGCTATCTAAGCAATACACATCTTTTAACTCCCCACATCACCTTCTATCCCCTCTCATCTCCACTCTCCACTCATCAGGTAATATTGTTACCAAATCATCATAAACATATTTTTTCTTCTCCTTTTGAAGTTACTAATTCCACTAAGAAATGTGTTTTCTCAAGTAAAAACTTTAAGTGAATGTCTTTATTTTTATGGCACCAATCTCTCCTCCCATAGTTATTGGCTACATAATTAACTCCATGTATTCCCAATTATTTTACTATTGATTATACATGAACTTCAACCGTTTTTTTAGATTTGTTTTTACTCTTACTAGCTTGATGATATTAATACATATTATACGATACATCTCCATAATCACATGTGAAATTTAATTTCATATATCCTTTCTTTTACGCTATCACCATCTTTCATATATCCTTTCTTTTACGCCATCACCATCTTTAATATATCCTTTCTTCATCAAGCCTCGTACGTATGGAATGGAAACTCTCTATGTATGAAGAAGAAGGGTGATAATGGCCATGATCCGGTGGTCCGCACAAGGGGTTAGGAGCTAGCAGTTTTGAGACAAGTGGATGGAATGGTGCATGCATGCGTCATCACATCATTTCCTAATAAAGCTCTAGTTTTCGGGTCAGAGTAAGCTCACCCTCTTTCTTTTTCTCACAATGTAACGTAACCACCCCACTTTTCTCTCTTTCTAGGGCTCTACGACCAAAGTGATAAGAGAATGAACGTTCAATCAAAGAAAAAATTGCACGGAAAGTGGTAGCACTTCAAGTGTAATAATGGTCTATCATTCACATGACTAGGTGGCTCAAAATATGTCAGCCATATTTAGGACTTCTTGGGACATAATTGAAAGTTTTACTATATGTTATTACAATTGGTAGGTATAACCTTGAAAGAGACAGCCTGCCGCTGCTGCGCACATGAACTAGATGAACTCATCCACCAGATTTCCGAACTCGAACCTCCAGCTGCCGTTGCAGCACTCGACGGCATTCATGGCCTCCTGGAAAGCGACGACGCTGCAGGGAACCACGAGGCCGCTCCTTTGAGAGAATCCGAACTCCTCGTGGGCCTTTTCCAGTATCATCCTGAACAGCGGGTGTGACAGCGACCCTGTCGGGACCACGAACCTCCGCCGCTCCTCACCCACGTAGACGGCGACGAATCCCGGCCGGATGGCCGCCGCCTGGGGTTCGTCTTTCTCTTCCTCCTCGCGCAGAAGCTTCTGGCGGACGTGGATGCCGCCGTCCGAGCCTCCCGATTTCAACTTTCTCGCCAGTTTCTTGAGGGAAAGCTTCTTTCTCAGCATTGGCATATGGCGTCTTTGCTGGTTAATGCGGAGGGGAGGGATGCGCAGAAGAAATTGATTGTTGATGGAGATAAACAGAAGAACCTAGAGGGATCAGTATTGTTTATAGGTAGCCGTGGTTTGTTAGATTTTGCCTGAAAGTGAACAGGGTTAACCCCCCCTCACAAGTAATAATTGGATAAGGGCTAGTATAGTTGGTGTTGAGCGGATTTATCCGTGAAACAAATTTCTCAATTTTTTTGTTCTGAGAATATAAATCTTTCTCAAACCGAGAATAAAAATCCGTTCCGATGCTTCAGTTATCTCGGGGAGAAGAAGAACAAAGAAGAGAGAGATAAAAGTGAAGAAGGACGACCATGGCAATAAGCTGGAGATGAGGTGCATGGAGCTGGAGAGGGCGTAGGAGGTGTCTTGGAAAGTTCTTAGGAATTGTGGCCGGGTCCAGCCAGGATGGCATGCCCGTCCCCGGACCCCTTTGGCATCTGTACCCGATGGGGTCCAGTCGGATCCGAGTCCGGCCGGTATTGCTAGGTGCGTGTGCATGTATTTAAAGTGCAAAAGCATGGAGAAAGTGAAATTCTAGAAGCCTTTTTGTACGGATAAGGGACATGATATGTGTTACGGCTAAAGGACAACGAGCAAAAGTGGGAAATTCCGAGGAAAGATGGACGGCAGACATCATTTTACATTATCCTATGATTTTATATTTGTCTGCATACATACACACAGGCTGCCCCAGTTTTAACTCTTCCTTTGGAATAGGGTCAGTGAGATGACCCAGTTTGAACTCCCGGAGATGATATAACTCTCTCCGGGAGGGTCGGATCGGATGGAAGCCTATTTTCTTCGGTATTCTTCTGATTTTTTCCTTAAAGGCGCGACTTTGAGCTTCCCTTCGAGTAGACGACGAATTCATCCTCCCAAGCATGCATGAACCTGCTCCGGCTAACTGTGAGGAGTCCGATGAATACATTTTGCCTCCATAGGACCTTTGCAGCATCCGCGTTACATCTAGCTCCGGTGCAGCTGCCCTCAAGAGCGTAAGTGTTATCTTTTTCTTGAAACCGGATTATTTCGTTATCTCTTCGAATTCGTGGGCAAATGATCGATCCTATTCTTTTTAGGGAATCCCATCTTTGGTGTCTTGTCCCCAATGAAGAGAAGAGCGTATCACTTCTGGGCCAGTACTCTACTCGGAGATCCTGTCGCCGTGTGAGAATGAGTGCGTCGCTTGCATCCGCGGGGAGCTGCTAAAGAAGACATCTTTATTGGCCCGCAACTCAACTGGGAATGGTTTTCTATTTTTAGTTGCAATACTAGCCATAAGCAATACTCTCTTATTTAAAATGAACTTTAGTACCCATTTGAAGCGCAGAATGAGATTTTACCAAGTTATTCTAGTCTTGATTCTTGAAGTAGTTCTCGGTTTTAACTTATTTTTTGATGCTATATCTTGCTTCAGATTACTGTTGAATCTGTTGACGGCCAGAGAAGCCTTTCAAGTAATTGGCAGTTTACCCTCGGCTGGCACTCACTTTGCTGCAGTATGTGTGGCAAGGGATGGCAGTATGGGATGTAAGAATATGTTTAATTTTGGCCTTGGTTATGGTAAACACTTCACGCTTACACTCCATTTTAACTGTTTCAGGTAAATGCTTTACTCCAAAGAAATTAACAGTAATGAAGACTATACCATATGTTGGTGACGAATCCATATCGGGCACTGATGGTGCTATTGTTTGTGGCTTTTAGTTATTAACCATTTTAGATGATCTTGATTGCATTCTTTGGTGGCTGCATACACTTACTACCACTTACACCATGTGGATGTGCATCAGTTGAAATGGGAATAGACGTGCTTATCTGTCCTCTTCGTCTAACTACTTGTGTTCAAAATGGTTCGCACTTCTAACCTGCAAAAACCTTCTCATCCTTCTGCAAAAAAAAAAAAAAAAACTTTGATTATTTTTGGTTAAAATAATCACGAACTAACTTTTTCTGTTAAATATAAACTAATTTACTTGAATTTTGGAATGTTAACGCCTTTAGCTAAATTTGTTAATGCATATAAATAAAATCATTGAATATTATTGGATTTCAGTTATAAATATTTCAAGTAGTTTTTTCTTGCACCAAAATATTTTAATTAGTTAAAATATAAAATTATATATAATAAATCATAAATTTATGTATGAACATCAATACTAGGGATTATAACCCTCACAAACTTTTATTGTTTAGGGGTGGGCAAAAATATTCCTGTCTGATTTGAATTCAACTGATCCCGAATTGCTTTGGGTTTGGGTCTGGGTCTGGGTTCGTAGGGGAAGATTTGGATTTCGGCGAGTTCTTCCCCTCGAAATTGGACTCTGATTGCGAATACGACTGGATCCGAATTCCTTCGGTTTTAAGTCTGGGTTCATGGGGTAGATTTGGATTTTGGCATCGGGGTCTTACCCCTCGAAATTGGACCCGATTGCGAATTCGACTGGTTCTGAATTTTTTTTGATTTGGCTTCTGGTTCACGGGGCACACTTATATCTCGGCAGTTGGATCTTATCACTCGAAATCGAACCTAATTGCGAGTTTGGATTCAACTGTTGTATTCGATGGATGGGTTCGTTCGCATCCAAGTCTAACTGGGTAGAATCTCTCGACTTGATTAAATATATTTTGCACTCTCGAATTCGGATTAAATATTTTTTTGCACTAAATTGATAAAATAATGACATTTTTTTTGGTGTTTTTAGTATGAAAGTTGAAAAAACATTTAAAATTGATATTTATAGTAAAATATATAATAAATAAAATTAAAATATTTTAATTACAGTATTTTATTTACATAAAATAATTTGTACACAAAATTAAAAAGTTTTAATCATATTAATTTTTTTATACATAAAATTGATAAATTTTAATTATATTAAATTATTTTCATATATAATATATAATTATAAAAAAATTATGAGCTCATATATTTAGATAATTATATTAAATATTTAATTTTTATAAATTAATTTCACTAAATAAATAATATGCATAAAATTGAAAAAATAATTATACAACTATTTACATAATCGTATATACAACACAATCAATGCCGAGACTTAGAGAGATGAGAGTCTCACTAGCTACTATTGTACTCAAATATGTTTGAACCAAAATCTCGAAAATTGGATCATACTGTATATACAATATTTTCAGGAATATTAGCTCCGATGCATTTTCGGGTGAGAATAAACTCAACCAAAATGGAAAGCGGTTATGTAGAGAGTTCATCCTTTCTCATTTTTGGGCGATCACTTTCCATTTTGGCTTAGATTATCCTCACCTTAAAATGCCCTGATCAAAGCGAATATTCTTTAGTTGGAGAAGGAATATTTGTTCCAATCAGGGCATTTTCGAGAGCTCGAGAACTCTTTACCCGACCACCTTCCATTTTGGTTGAGCTTATCCTCGCCTGAAAATGCCCTAAGCGAATATTCTTTCGTCGGAGAAGGAAAGTTTCTACATTGATGAACAATGTTGTTATCTTGAGGAAAATATGACACTGTTCCATACCGGACCAGTCCAGTCCGACCGGGTTCAATGGTGAAAATCGGCTGGTTCAGGCCTGATTCGATCGATTTTCTCAAATAAAAAAATTTCTAAATTTATTTCCAATCCAATGGCAGCATAAGGGTCGGGGTCTCATCCCTCTTCCACCCTTGATTCCTACCTAACTATAATCCACTACAGTTCTTTGTTCATTTTTTCTAGAACCAATCGAGTTATGCCTTTGATTTCCTATGGACATCTAGGTGTCAACTTTTTGGACTTTCCAAAATAACACAACATTTCATATAGATGCGGGTTTGTACAACCTCTATCAAACCGGACACAATGTCGAAATCTCACTCCCAATTATCGTTAGAACTTGTTCATTTTGACATACATTTCACCCGTCTTTGAGTCGATGATCTTGCTCGAATGTCCTTGTACTTCTCTACAAGAGTCAGAGTAAAATATTTGGGGTCAGTTCAAGTAACCAAAAAACTCTATAAATGGTACACCGAAATTTTCTTTAAAAATTACAATTTTTCCCCTTGGGTTCGGTTTACTCGACTCACTTGATGAACAACTTATCTTTTTGGAATCTTTACTTTTCCAAGTCCTTTACTTGGGTATTCAACTTATCTTAGGACATTCCTAGGTCTCATTTTACTATATTTACAAAATATTCACTCAAGTTGGGCAAAATTACCATTTTTCATCTTTCCGAGATATTTAGACTTCCCAAACCTTCCATTTGGGTCCTTCAAGTTCCCTTGAGTCCCATTCTAGTCCCTAATTAGCTTTGTAACAATTTCAAGCTATATTCCTTACTAATTGTCGAATGATCCCTATGTTTGGACAAAATTACTAGTTTGCCCTTCTTTATAACATAGGTCGGAGGCCTCCTCTGCCCATCATATTTCTCATTTGGGCCACTAAACTTCCTCAAATTATGTTTAGAACCTTAGACTTTCCAAAAGTTACCTTTCGGCCACACAAATCCCCTTATGTGCACTTTAGTCCTTAATATTGCCTTTATTGCAAATAGGTCCCTATACGTTCTAAAGTATGCAAAACTAATACTCCTACTTCCCCAAACTTTCTCATACCCCTAAAACTTTATTTAGTCCCTTAGGAAGACTCCTTAGAAAGCTCATTCACTTTTGGGTTCCCTAACTTTCACTTATTTATATTTTAGTCCCTAATATTTTATCCATGAAAAAGTATCTCTAAATATTCTCAAAATAAGAATCAAGGTTCCCTGGCCTCCCTCATGGGCATTGATAGCTATGTTTGGCCTAAGTAAGCCAAAATAGCGCTGATTAGGCTTGATTAGAAACTCCAATGAAAACGAGTAAGGGTAGAGTCAAAGCTGGGAACTCTACGGAGACAACACTTCCGTCGAGCCTAATGCTATTTGAAATTGTCTACTCAAGGAGTATGTGGCCACTTGAATCCTATTGATTGGTGATATGTAGCTTCTACAATGTCCATTTTAGCAATCTTGCCAACTTACCTTAGATCTAAAACTTAAAAGATTTAATTCTCACTCAAATTGAGCAAGTCTAGTGGCTATGGAAAGTTGGTGTGTAAGGATTTTACTGAATATTTCTCAGCCTTCGAGGGTCGTTGAGGCCATTAAAATTTACCTTCAAAGTAATTACTTTGTTTTTATCTATTGGAACTCTAGCACTATGTAATCATACCGTCGTCGGTAGAGTGAGAGTTGAGGGTCGAGAGAGGTGGAGATGAAAAGCTTCAGCTTTGTAGGGATACTAAGACTGCCTTCTGAGGTAGTCAGACAGTGGAGCTAGGTGCTCTATAAGTTGGGTCACCATAATTTGGAGTGACTTAGCTTCATAGAGAATCCCAATCAATTTCTAACGAGGGAATATCTTATATTTATATGGATGAATTATATACTTACGTGACTATCCATCCATAGCTTTCTTTAATCATTACATAGTATATAACCATGTGAATGAATTAATTTTCCCAATTAGTTGAGTTGAGGGAAAATGCATCTTTTTATTGGGTTAAAACATCAAATTCGGGTCGGGGTCCAGCAAGAGAGGCAACATGAGTGTGTGTAGTCACACGAGCGTGTGCCCAACATGGTGCGGTGCCTGGTCTACACGGTAACGAACATGTTTACGGTGAATTTCTCAATCGGTTCAGTAGTTTTTAGCATGGTTCACCCTTTTATAGATATTTTTTTAAAAAATAAAATACCTAAAAATTACATATTTAAATTCCTATTGAATGGACTCAAGATCTGACTCATTAGTTCCTGGTCATAGTGTTTTATCTCCACTTTGGGAACGATTCGGGTTTCTTCCCTAGCATTCGAGGTTTCATAACCCGTTTTTCTCTACCAGACTTTTCTAGTCCTTCATGCTCAACTTTAATTATTACTTATTTATTCCATACAATCTTGTTTATTAGCCATGTTTCAACAACATTAAACATTTTCTTAGGTTTCAAGGCATGGATGCCTTAAAAAAGTAGTTTTTTCCACCGTGTACAAAAACACACCTTCCTAAAGGTCTTAGGATCCTCCCACTGTTACATCTTATTTACATCTATCACCCTTTGGCCTGGTTAACCCCTTTTTACTCGGGTCTTTGACGATAACCTTCCTCTCGTATTTTACCCCTCATGACTATTGCTTATTGCAAAAGGATCCCCTTTTCAAGTGTCTCGATACTCTTGGAAGTGGGGGTATGTAACATCTCAGTGTTCTATTACAAGTTACCATGTGGACAATACTAGGAGATGTGTCCCGCATGGCCACACTCGTAACAAGTCGCGGTGCTATGACAGTAGGGATGTTAATAGGTCGGATCGTGGCGGGTTTTAGTGTACCCACGCCTGACTCGAACTCGGGTCCAGCAGACCTGCGCCCGAGTGGACCTGAGCCTCGGGTTTACTTGGTCGGGTCTAGACTCGACCCGATCTCAAGTCTACTAGACTTGAGACCCGCCTGGACCCGAACCTGTTGCTGGGGTCCATTTGGATTCAAGTCGGGTCTATCTTATTTTTTTAATATATATTTTTGTAATATATGTATTTTAACAAAAATAAAAAAATTAAATTATTATAATATATAAATTTTCTAATATTTGTTTAAAATTTTAAATTTTTAAATATTTATTAACTTTAATTTACCTAATAAATTCACTACTATAATTAAATTTAGCTTGTAAATAATGAGAAAAATAATTCGTTAAGAAGACGATCAAATGGTGAAACTATTAATATGAAAAAATTAGGATACGAGAAGAGTGATTGACAATTTAGTAAGGACGATAAAAAGTAAGGAGAATATTCTTACAAACCTTTTTATCTCCCTCACTCTCTTATTTTTGGATCACTTTTTTACTTGTAAAATTAAATATTAATTTTTATTTATATATATATAATAAATAATAGTGTACGATATTCCTAATTAATAAATAAATTTTTTTTAAAAAAAATTTATTAAAAAAATAAAAAGATAATAAAATACGACATTCAACATTTACTCATTTTCACGTAGTTTCTTTTACTACAGGTTCAATCATTTTTATTTAAAACAAAAAGAATGAATATATCGTGAAGAGTACGGTCAATTCCTTATTTGACTTATTTCAAATTTGTGATTTATATTCCTATCTTACTTATATTATAAGTCGATATAGTTCCGATTATATGTATTTGAACTCAATTGGTGAAAAAAAATATGATTTAGAAAAAAATAAAATAATTAAAAAATTAGAAGCATGCATGTGGGTGGTTCTGAATGTGATATTTTTTTTATAATTATTGATATATAAAATTTTATTTATATAATTTAAATTTAATTTTTAATAAAATTAAATTATAAATTATAACCTTGTTAAAATTTTGAATATGAAATTATATTTTTATATTAGACAATACAGTTAGAGATATAATTTAATGTTATATAAATTTTTTTAATGTAATTATTACACGTATTAATAAATATATTAAAATATAATAAAGGAAAAATAAGTGAACCGTCTCACATGAGATACTGTGTGATATTGATGACAATTGGAGATAAGAAAAAACCGTGTGGAGAATCAGTAGCTAGCTTGACTGTTTCTTTCGTGTGAAAGGGGATCCTCCTCACCCTCCACTCCTCTCGTGGGCTCCAATTTTCACTTTTGTACTCTATGCATCTTCTCTGCTTTTACCAATACTCCAATTTTCACGATGATCTCAAAAAGAACAAGAACAAAACTCGTTCAGACTCTCACCCTTTTGGATTTTCACGGTTGTTATATGGCATGTTCCATGGAAGTAGATCTATTATTTTCATCCCTTTGACACGGCACTGTGAAAGCTGCTGCAGAAAACTAAAAAGTTGTTCGGTCATGTCAACATCAAACATGAGCTATCAGAATTTTCTAAAACAAGCAAATGAGTTCGACCTTCTATCCAGTTTACATCATCATGGAAATGAAAGAAAGGCAGTGTTCCTTCTTCTGTTCACACAGGCATTCCCACATTATTTTATTGGAATTATATGTTTGCACCTAACACTGTATATAAGGGTTTTTTAGGGATTATATATTTGCACCTAACACTGTATATAAGCTTAACTTGTATGTCTCTATACATCATGGCAATACCATAAATTTAAGCTTGGATGTCATTCATGTTTGAGCAATATTGGTAGATTTGTTCTGGGCAAATTCACTGGGCCTTGCCGCAAGCATCTCCATTTTTTAAAGATCAGATAAAGGAACAATAATAAAATAATCTAACCACTTCCGATTTGATCTATAGCGCCCTAACGAATCCATGCGCTCTCAGATGATGACACGTTTCCCGAACCCTGGAAATTCTCCACGGGATCAGTGTCGTGTCGGTTCTGATAGCTCATCCTTCCCCAAGTCGAGATCGGGCTTGATAGCTGAGAAGCTCGCTGTCGACGGGGAGGTGTTACCCCTCCTTTCTCGGCCGAGGATCCTCCTGAACGAGAGCATTCGAATCATCAGTGACCTGTACTGACTAGCCGGTGATTCGGAACTAATTTCGTCCTCCTCAGGACCTCTACTGACATGCCGACGAGTTGCGGTGGCTTTCTCCTGCCTCCAAACGATGGTGCTGCCATGGAGGAAAAACCAATACGAGATGTCATGGATTCGTCGTAGTGGCGCCACTCTTCACAAAGCGCGGAGGTTCGATTGGCGTCGGACATCGATGCGGCCGGTGTAGAAAGGTTTTTTGGCGGGTCAATGGCCTCAACGGGCGTAGAGGGGACAAGTGGAAGTGGAACCACTTAGGGTTCATTTAGACCTGAGCCTCAGGTCCACTTGTGGATCCGAGGCTCGGGTTCAGCAAGTGGAACTCGAGGATCGGTTCTCAGATCCTATAAACATGCTTGTATGATTTCTCATGTTAACTTTTATAAAATAGTTATCTAATTAAATAAAATTATTATTTTCTTATTATTTTTATTTTTTCGTAACATTTAAACTTTTAAAACTTTATCCTATAAATTTCCATAAATCCTTTTTTAGTATCCTAAATTTGAAACAATTTCAAACTCTATATTTTACTAATGGTGGAATACTCTCTAAATTTGGATAAAATTATAATTTTACTCTTCTTATTTATATCTTAAATTCGGGACCTCTTCGACCATCATATTTTTTATTTGGATTCTTAAACTTTCTCAATTTATATTTATAACCTTAAACGGCTCAAAAATTACATTTTAAATGCACAAATTCCCTCCGCCTACTTTAGTCCTTAACTTTTTTATTATTGAAAATAGGTCCATTTATCTTCCAAAGTATGCAAATATAATCATTCGACTTTACTGAACTTTTCCATCAACCAAAAAACATTATTTAGTCTAATAGGAAGACCCTTCAGAAATCAAATTCACTTTTGGGTCCCCTAAATTTCACTTATTTGAATTTCAGTCCTCGAACTTTGACCTATAAACAAATTATCTCTAAACATTACCAAATTAAGTGTTAAGGTCCCTGGCCTCCCTCTACGCTTTCATAAACTTAGTTTGGTCGAAGTAAACCATAATAAGGTCGATCGAGCTTGATTAGAAACATGAATGAAAAAAAGTAATTGTTGGGTCAAAGTTGGTAATTAATCTGAGATAACACCTTGGTTATCAATATTGGTGTGGTTTGAAAGATGACTCCTCAAGGAGTATGTGACCACTTGAATCTTGTTAATTGGTGTTATGAAGCTAGGGCATGAAAAAAATGTTAGAATATGAATTGAAATTCAAACGTTGGCATTGGAATCTGATTGTCAATAAAGATCCTATAAATGATTTTTTTACGTGATTTTCGCTAGGTAAAGAACATACAATGGATGACATTCACCTCATGTTGAATGGTGAGATTTCAGGAAAACTACAAATTCCTCAAGAAGGTGATGCAAATCACTATATAACATTATCACAAGAGGAATTTGATGAAAGGTTCCTCATGAATATCGTTTGCGGATAAATTGATGAATGCTCGGTAATAAGGAATATCGAGAAGATAAAGTGAAATTGGAATGTAAGTCAATAATGACTTAGTACGACACCAGTACTAATTGAGCATTTAGATAATGCTCATGATAACCAATAATTCATGTCTAACATCAAGATATAACACAATGTAGTGCCCCTTAATGAGAAATAGTCGGTTAGATAATGAGAGAAAACATGTCACACTCCACCTAATTCTAGAGTTGTGGTCTAAGAATAACCTGTCACATCCCTTCGACCATACATTGGTATATACATTAAAAAAAGTAGCATCGATGAGACCAAGGCTCATAATAAAATGTAAAACAATTTTAAGTGGAAAAAGAGAGGGGAAGAGAGGGAGAGGTAGGGGAAAGGGGTAGAGTGGGAGAGAGAGAAAGATAGGTATAAAGAGGGAGAAAAGGGGAGAGAGAGGTAGAGAGATGGAGAAGAGGAGGAAGAGATTAAGCGAGATACTGAGGTGAGAGGTAGAGAGATGAAGGCAATGTGAGAGGGAGGTAGAGATGAGGAGAGAGGGAAAGAGGAAGAGAGATGAAGAGGGAGTGAGGGAGGAAGAGAGAGAAGGATAGGGAGGTAGAGGTAGAAAGAAAGAGAGAAAGTTAGAGAGAAGAGGAGAGAGGGAGAGATAAAGAATAAGAGAGATTGAGAGAGATATGGAGAAAGGGGGAAGGTTGAGGGAGAGGGTGGGGTAGAGAGAGAGTTGTAGAGAGTCAGTAAGATGTACAGAGATGGATAGAGGGGGGAAGAGTCGGGGAGAGAGGTATAGTGGGAGACAAGAATTGAGAGAGGGAGAGGTATAATGGGGGAGAGAGATAGTGAGAGAGAGATGGAGAAGTGGAGAGAGAGAGAAAGTGAGAGGTCGATGGAGAGAGAGAGGGAGGGAGAGGGGGAAAGGAAAGGGAAAGATGGATAGGTAGGGGTGAGAGGGAGGAAAGAGATAGAGAGAGGGAAGGTGAGAAAGAGTAGGAGAGGGGGACACAGAGAGAATGTTAACCCCACCATTTGGAGTTAAGAAAAACTGGGAAAATAACCGGTCAAACCGAGTGAGAAAACTGAACCGGTTCACAAACCCGATCATCAGAGAACGGGTAATTTGGGAAATTTACAACTCTTGAGTGAACCAAAGGATTAATAAAACCTTAGAAAAAGACCTTAGGACAATTTGGGAGAGAAAATCAGATTAGTTTAGGAGAACTGAATCTGAGTTGGATTGAACTAGTTTATGAACCGAGTCGGTTCATGAACCGGAATCGATAGAGAAAGGGCAAACTGGGAAATTTATAGATTCTGAGTGACCTAAAGAATCACAAAAGTCATGAAAAATGACTTTAGAATGAATTGGAGATGAAAACCAAACTGGTTCAGGTGAATCGGATCCAAAATGGATTGAACCGGTTTGAACCACTTTTGAATCATATGCTAAATTCATTTTTCTAGGTGGCATAGAAAATTCAAATTGGAGAATTGAGGCTACCATTAGATAGAGAATAAATTTAGAAAATTTTAATTTTGAAATATTCAGTCGAATCAGGCCTGAACTGGCCGGTTTAAGCTTTGAACCTAGTTCGGACTGGTCCTGTCCGGTTTGGAACAATGTCGTCTTCTTCCTTCAGATGACAACACTGTTCACTCGCCGGAAAATCGAGTAGTGCTGGTGAAGATAAAAAGTCTTTGGCCAGGGAGTTTCAAGCAATGAATGACCGCTATTAATGCACCAATCGGACGACCAAGAAGTCCCCGAGCTTCCTATATAAAGAGCCCCTCCTCATTTATCCTTCTCACACCTAAAAACTCCATTCTCTCTCAACTGCTTCATTTTCCAGTGAAGCTCAAAACAAAGCTCCGACTTGGGCATTTGTTTGAGCCAAAGAAGGTGTGGTCAGGTTCTTTGGATTCAGGGAGAAGTTAGCTACACACTTGTAGTCTCCATTTGCTTTGAGGGTCACCAAAGAAGCGACGGTGTGATCGAACAATGAAGCAGCTCCGACGGATCGAAGTTTCCCTATTCTGGCTGCGCTAAAATCGACCAATTCAAGCCCTTCTTAGGCCAAGCCAAGCTCTTCCAGCACCTCCATAGTTCTCCTATAGCTGAATTAGAGCTGAAAGGTAAGCCAATTTGGCTCCCCTCTGTAAATTCTGATCGGTGCTAGAGAGAGAACCGAAAGAACTTCAATGATTAAATTCTCACTTAATTCGGCATCAATCGATACAATTCTTGATCTTAGGAGCAACCTCAGGACAAGAGCAATCTACCCAGATTGAAAGCTCGGACCGCTGTGCCCCCGACAATAAGCTTTCTCTCTCGAAGTTTAGTTTTTCAGCGAAGCTCCGTTTAGGCTCATTCCAACATAAAATTGCGCGATTCAAAGTGCAATTGAATCGTATGAAGGTGTAGGAACTCCAATCTAACTTCAATTTCAATAATTAAACTCATTTGATCGGTCCATTTAATGAAACCAAATTCGGTTGAGTTAGAAGGTTGAAATTGGTGGAAAAATTGGGGATTTCGAAAATTCAAGGGACTAAAGTGCAATTTCATAAAATTGAGGACGCATAATATAGATGTTGGAGAACCAATTGGGCAAATTTTGGAATTTTTGGGGAAAAACTTACCATTTGTGTAAAGTAGGGGTAAAATGGTAATTTTGGAAAAGTTGGCGGACCGAATTGGAAATTTGGGAAACTTCAACCCCTTTTTATAATTTTGAGTAAATTGAGGTCCTAGGGTGAATTTTAGAGTTTCATGACCCAATTTGGGGGAAAATTGACATTAGGGACTTAAAGTTGAAGAAAAATAACTTTAGGGACCTAATTGTAAATAAATGAAAAGTTTGGTTTTCTCATTCATTCGGGATGAATGAGGGCTATTAAGCCAAAGGAAAATGAACAAGTATGTTCATATCATGTAGGAACGTGAAGTACTGTGAACACTAGCTAGGACAAGTTCACGTGAAGGCAACTAGTTGACTAATAGGAAATTCATTGCACTATCGGGTGAGTGGGATATTTAATATCATACCTGTTTGGGATGATAAGCACCTTGAAAATGAAAACCCACTATTAAGTGGTATTTTAACCATCACACTTGAGAGGAGTGATGTGGAAATTATGCGAAAAAACTACTTACTAGTTGTAAGTAGATCATACCCGGTTGGTATGATGAACTTCCTAGAAGGAAGTAGAAAATCCGCTTATCAATTATAAGCAGAGATGTCCTCATACTCAGTTAGTATGATGGACAGATGAAAAGTTTATTTTGTCAGAAGTGCTCTCGCCTGACTATGTGCCACTGCTTAAAACTTTTGGGAGACCTTCTTGACGGAAGCTCGAATAGCTCAAATAGGCCGGAGGCCTCAGTTTTGGAACTTGGGGGCTAATATGCCCAATCTTGAAAATCTCGTACAGTATGCCCTAGGCTAGTTGGCATGAGCAAGAACTCATAAACAAACATGATTTAAGCCATGAAAATTTAAATGAATGAGTTGTTTGGCCATGGTACCGAGACAGGACATATTCTGTGAACTAGCGGTAGTGTGACATGACAGGTCTACGGACTAGTCGAGACAAATAGTTGTAGGTCTAGTTGAGAGTCGAGGCCGTTGGACCTGTGGCATCACGGATTATATGGCTTATGTGAAAAAATTATTGATTTGTGCATGCACTGTGTTACGGGACCTTCAAGATGCCCAAGAGGGGTAGTGATGCATCCTAGGGCTTTGGACGACCTGGTGAAAATAAAGGCAGTTAGTCATACCAGAAGTCTTGAGAAGCTTGACGTAGCTTCATTGTGCATGAGACCCGGGTGGGGACGGGATGAGGTCTTTGTCCTCATATGAACACAAAGTTTTGTTACGGGATTGAGGGTCAAATGTCGCGTACGTCCATTCATTTTCAAGGTAGAAGTGGACGTGCTTCTATCTAGGTGATTGGTAAAGTCACTTCGATGCCACAAGTGGGTATAGTGGATGGGTTGGCCCGTGAATGTGTGTTTCCTTCTTGACGAAGGGCGTGTGTTGGTTGATAACACACTGTTATAATGAGAAATGGTTATGAAAACTGAGATTTGAGAATGAAATATTTTTAAAAGAAAAATAAGGAGTCTGGCACACTCTAATTTAAACTATTTCTTTTGAAGTCATACCCTAAAACACCCATTCACTGAGTCGTTGAACTCACCCCCTCCCTTATATCTCTTTCAGGTAATCTAATAAAACCTACCTAAAGACCACCAGCTAACACACCTGTAAGGCAGGTATGATAAGTTTCAAATTTTATGCTATTTTGATTTATATTATTCCAGGAAAGGTGCAGGTTTAAAGAACGCCTTACTCCTCATGATTTATAAAGAAGGGGTAACCTTTTGTAAGCCGGGAGAGTGGCGGGTTGATCACTGGAATCTGACCAAATAGAGTCGAGGCGTGACAACTTGAGTGGTATTAGAGCCTGTTTCCTTGAATACATTATCAAGTCTATATAACATAGTAACTAAGAGAAAATTTAAAAAATTTTCAGATGCCTCCCAAGAGAGGAACCAAGAAAAGTTGGATTGGCATTACCAACACCACCTAACACTCTGTTCCCATAGGGAGATCACCCTAAAATACCCAAGAAGTCCCAAAGAGACATTAGTGTGAAGTATCCAGAAGGATGGTGCCAAGATCTATTGAGGTCATAATCCTGAGTACGAAGGAAGCCGAGCCTAAGGCTAGGAATGCCATCAAGGGCTTATAACCCTACTAAAAAGGATGCTTGTCAAGAACCCAGTAGCTACCCATCTGTTACGTAAACACATTTTGTAATGGGACTAAGACCCCAACCTATCATACTACCTCTTCAATAATAAAGAACTTCAAGTTCCTAAAACCATCTCTCAAAATGATGTGACCTTGTGCCTTAGTTGTAGGAAGATTTCTCAAGGAAAGTAACCAAACAAACCCGCATTACCTTAGACACTATGGAGACCAAGGAGATTCCCATCCCAAATAAAGAAATGAATCAAGAGAATTGTTGGGCAACGAAGGCACAACAAGCAAAATTGTCAAAGTAATTAAGGAGTCTAGGAGAATTCTTTGAATAACTAAGTAAGAAAAAGACCAATTACAAGTGTAAGGAAAAGGGACATGAAGTGAAGGACTGTCCCACACCACATGGATTTAGGACAATTTTTCCCAATAATAATGCCTCCACAACTATAGGAAACCCAAAAGGATACCATCCCTAGAAATACAACTCCTGCTCGAAATTTCAACTACATCCAGGAGGAAGCTCTTCAAGATCCTAGCATAGTGGCAAGAAGGAAAAAAGGACTGAAGGTAGGACCTCGATAAACTGCAAACAAGAACAAAGTATAGCTAAAGAAAATTTTTCCTTAAGAAGAAATTCCCAGATATTTAGGAGCAAAGAATGGAGCGCCTCCACAAGAGCAGATCCATTGAGCATTTGATGACAAATGAAATGTCCTGAGATTACAAATATGACTCACTTTGGAAAAAGCAATGAAGGCAAATAGAAGTTTCAGACAAACATAACAGAAGGAAGCAAGTTGTTACAACAAATTAGTCAAGGAGAATGAACAACGCCCTAAGGAAGACTAGGAAGTAGAAAGGACTACACCCTAAAAAGGGTAGTAAGATGGACATTAAGGATAAGATGACTCGAGAAAAAATTGCCCTAAGATAATTAGACCAAGGAAATGGTAAGGGCGAGCCAGTTAACAAACTGATGCTCATGAAGGTCATAATTTAAACTCCTGCAAAGAAGGGAGAGGTGGAAAGGCCAAATGTTGGGAAAAGAAGGATGAAAGAAATCCTTAAAAAGACTAATGGCCAAATTAATGACTAAACTCAAGCCAAGAAAGGAGTAGGCAAGCCTCTCACATAACAGTCTAGAAATCTTGAAACAAGAAAGATTTAAACTCTCCCTAAAAGAAATAGACGCATACTGTGGTATGCGTACAAAATATGTACCCGCAAGATTTCAAGAGCAAGGGTAAATAGAAGATGATAACTTCAAAGGATGCCATTTAAGGGTATATATTCCCAAGAGAAAGGGGAGAGTCCTACCGAGGAAGGAAACCCTGGAAAGGCATATGTATCCCAATTGAGAGATAATGAAACCAAGTGAAAGGGACAAAGAGATAAACTTACAAATGAAGCGCAAGCTAAGGTGAAAGAACCAAGAAAGTATACTAAGAGGACCCAAGGAATAAGTTAAAAGGAACGGGTAAATAGGAAGTTAACATCAAAAGATGCTATGACAAGACCCATAATAAGGAAATAAAGGAAAGAACGTTCGAGAAACATTGGGAAAATAAGCCCTCCAAATAAGATGTGGCTAAGGAGAAATAACCACAATCAATTAGATGGGTCATAGTTCACACATGCATAATGAAACCTAAAGAGTGGACGGCTGGGTATAGTGTGGAGTGCATGGAATAAGACCGATAAATCAGAAGTAACTCAAGTAAGGAATAAAGAATGATAAGAAGGTTGACCATGTAGCTCCTAAGATGGAAGTCTCTACTGTGAGAGACATAGTAGAGAATGAAATCGAAAGAAGTAAACCTTTCCAAGCAAAGGAATCGACACATAAACCAAAAGTGATTAATTTGGAATAAAGAATCATGAAATGATCACGAGTAAGTAAAAGTGGATTAAGGAAAAGGAAAAATCCTTGAATAAAGAATGCCAAGGATTTAAGAAGGAAATAATTCCAACTTGTCGGTACACCATCGGGAAACCAAATAATTGGAACTAAAAAGACCAAATAAGGAAGTTGAGAAGGGATGAGTGGGTAAGGAGAACCGACACGGTTAGGCAAGTTGATTGGATAATGGAAAAAGTAGTCGAGGAATACTACCAAACAAAAAGAGGGATGAAGTTATACAATCCCTAAAAGGTTGGAAAGTTGATAATGACCCTCAAAGAAGTGTTCTAGCAATCTAATGGACAGAGAAAATTTCTAGAAAATGTCATGCTGTTAGGGGCATGTAAGCCCAACAGTCCCAACGAAAATATGACTCAAAGTAAGGAAGATTCAGTTAGTAAGCATGACAAGATCAAACATAAAAGTTGGACAGAAGCTATAATAACCAATGGTTGGAGGAATGGTCTAAATAGGACAAAAAGGTGATAACACCAAAAACTGTGAAAAACAAGTATGTAGTGCTTAAAAGGACACTAAACTAAGGGTTTTGACGATAAAGAGAATAATTGGATAGAAGAATGATTGGACATCTTAGAACTCCCAAACCTAAAATTTTGAGTAAAGAACCTCAAGAGAAAGGATTATGCTTTAAGGACAAAGGGCACAAAATTAAGGATATAGCCTTAAACCCTCAAGTAAAGTATGCCTAGCTCAAGTGAGCTCCATGGAATAGATAATGAGAAGGAAAAGAAAATTTATAAGGGTGTGTTATACCGGGACTAAATGGAAGTAACCGAGAAGGTTGTATGTCAATAAACAACATGTTGATATCAAGGGAAGTCCCTTCTAGTATGAAGGATGTTGGATAAGTTTTGGGAATACAACTCTTAAAAGTAGGTGAGAGTTGTAAACCCTGCCCTTTGGAGTTAAGGAAAACTGGGAAAAGAACCGGTCAAACCGAGTGAGAAAATTGAATCAGTTCACAAACCCAATCATGAGAGAACAGACAATTTGAGAAATTTACAACTTCCAAGTGACCAAAAGAGTTCATAAAACCTTGGAAAAGGACCTTAGGACAATTTGGGAGAGAAAACCAGACTGGTTGAAGAGAACCGGATCCAAGCTGGATTGAACCAGTTCATGAACCGAATCGGTTCATGAAATAGAACTGATGGAGAAAGGGCAAATCGTGAAATTTATGGACATGAAAAATGACTTTCAGATGAATTGGAGATGAAAACAAATCGGTTCAGGTGAATGGGATCCGAACCGTATTGAACCGGTTTGGATCGATTTGAACCACTATTGAACTGAATGCTAAATTCATTTTTCTAGGTGGAATAGAAAATTCAAATTAGAGAATTGAGCTAAAATCAGCCAATTCGAGCTCTTCTTAGGTGAAACCAAGCCCTCCCAGCACTTCCACAGTCTTCCTACTACTGAATTAGAGCTGAAAGGTAAGCCATTTTGGCTCTGCTTTGTAAATTCCGACTGGTGCTAGAGAGAGAACCGACAGAACTTCAATGACTAAATTCTCACTCAATTCGGCATCATTTGATGCAATTCTTGATCCTAGGAGGAACCTCAGGACAAGAGCTATTTTCCCAGATTAAAAGCTCGGATCGCCACGCCCCCGACGGTAAGCTTTCGAAGCTTTCTCTCTCTAAGTTCAGTTTTCTGGCGAAGCTCCGTTTAAGCTCATTCTGGTGTCAAATCATGCGATTCAAAGTGCAATTGAATCGTATAAAGGTGTATAAACTCCAATATAACTTCAATTTCAACAATTAAACTCATTTGATTGGTCAATTTGATGAAATTAAATTTGGCTAAGATAGAAGGTTAAAATTGGGAGATTTCAAAATTTTGAGGGACTAAAGTGCAATTTCATAAAATTGAGGGCTAATTGGGCATGACATAGATGTTGGAAGACTAATTGGGCAAATTTTTAATGTTTTGGGCCAAATTGGTAATTTTGGAAAAGTTGGGGGACAAAATTGGAAATTTGGGAAACTTCAACCCCTTTTTGTGATTTTGAGTAAATTGAGGACCTAAGGTGAATTTTAGAGTTTCGGGACCCAATTTGGGGGAAATCCAGCATTAGGGACTTAAAATTGAAGAAAAATAACGTTAGGGACCTAATTGTAAATAAATGAAAAGTTTGGTTTTCTCATTCATTCGCGATAAATGAAGGCTATTAAGCCAAATGATAATGAACAAGGATGTTTATATTGTGTAGGAACACGAAGTACCGGGAATGCCAACTAGAACAAGTTCGTGTAAAGGTAACTAGCCGACTAAGAGGAAATTTACTACACGATCGGGTGAGTGAGATATTTAATATCATACCCGTTTGGGATGATAAGGACCTTGGAAATGAAAACTCATTATTAATGGTATTTTAACCATCACACCTGAGAGGAGAGATGTAGAAATTACGTGGAAAAACTATTTACCGATTGTAAGTAGATCATGCCCGATTGGTATGATAAACTTCCTGGATGGAAGTAGAAAACCTGCTTATCCGTTATAAGCAGATATGTTCTCATACCTGGTTGTTATGATGGATAGATGAAAAGTTTATGTTGTCGGAAGTGCTCTCCCCTAATTGTGTCACTGCTTAAAACTTTTGGGAGACCTTCTTGACGGGAGCTCAAATAGCTCAGATATGCCAGAGGCCTCGGTTTTGGAACTTGGGGGCTAATATGCCCGATTTTAAAAATCTCGAACAGTGGGCCCTAGGCAAGTTGGCACGAGCAGGAACTCATAAACAAACATGATTTAAGCCATGAAAATTTAAATAAATGAGTTGTTTGGCCATGGTACCAAGATAGGACCGACATATTCTATGGACTGGCGGCAATGCGACATGACAAGTCTATGGACTAGCCGAGACAAACAGTTGCAGGTCTAGATGAGAGTCGGGCCTGTTGGACTAGTGGCACCACAAATTATATGGCTTATGTGGAAAAATTATTGATTTGTGCATGCACTGTGTTACGGGACCTTCAAGACACCAAAGAGGGGTAGTGATGCATCCTAGGGCTTTGGACGACCTGGTGGAAATAAGGGCAGCTAGTCGTACAAGAAGTCTTGAGAAGCTTAATGTAGCTTCATTGCGCATGAGACCAGGGTGGGGACGGGATGAAGTCTATGTCTTCATACGGACATGGAGTTTTGTTATGGGATTGAGGGTCAGATGTCGCGTACATCCACTCATTTTCAGGGTAGAAGTGGATGTTCTTCTATCTTGGTGGCCGGTAAAGTCGCTCCGACGCCACAAGTTGGTATAGTGGATCGGCTGGCCTGCAAATGTGTGTTTTCTTCTTGATGAAGGGCGTGTGTTGGTTGGCAAACACACCATTATAATGAGAAATGGTTATGAAAACCGAGATTTGAGAATGGAATATTTTTAAAAGAAAAATAAGGAGTCTGGCACACTCCAATTCAAACTATTTTTTTTAAAGTTATACTCTAAAACACTCATTCACTAAGTTGTTGATCTCACCCCCTCCCTTATATCCCTTTCAGGTAACCCCGAAAAGCTTACCCAAAGACCACCAGCTAACACACCTGTAAGGCCTGTATGATAAGTTTCAAATTTTATGCAGTTTTGATTTATATTATTCTAGGAAAGGTGCAGGTTTAAATGACACCTTACTCCGCACAGTTTATAAAGAAGGGGCAACCCTTAGTAAGCTCAAAGAGTGGCGGGTTGATCACAGGGATTCGACCAAACAAGGTCGGGGCGTGATAGAGAAGGGGAGAGGTAGAGAGAGGGTGGGAGAGAGAGAGTAATGGAGAGTAGGAGGGAGACCTAGAAAGAGAGAGAAAGTGTGGGAGAGAGAGAGAGAGAGAAGTAAATATAAAGAGAGAGAAAGATTTAGTAAGAGGGAGAAAGAGAGAGATAGAGTTAGGGAGAGAGATGGAGGGAAAGTGAGAAGGGGAAAGAGAGGGAGAGAGGGAGAGGTCCAAAGAGATATCAAGAGAGAAGGAGATGCATGTAGAGAGAGAGAAAGTGAGAGGTAAATGGAGAGAGTTGTGGAGAGAGGGAGAGATAGAGAAGTAGGAATGGAGAGAGGGGATAGGTAGATGAATAGAGGGGAGAGAGGGAGAGGAAGGGTGAGGTAGAGGGTGAGAGAGGGAGAAAGGGAGATAGGTAGAAAGGGAGAGAGAGTGTGTGAAAGGGAGATGTAGACGGGGAAGGAAAGATGGAGTGAAAAGGAAGGAAAGAGATTGGAAGAGAGAGGTAAAGACATGTAAAGAGGGTGAGTGGAGAGAAAGGGTGAGAGCGGCAGAGGGAAAGAGAAATGGAAAGGTAAAGGAGAGAAGGAGGGAGAGAGAGTGAGAGAGATGTAAACAGAGGAGGAGAGATATGAAATGTGAGAGAGAATTGGAGAGGTGGATGGAGAGAGAGGTAGAGAGGGAGGGAAAGATAAAGAGGTAGACAAGTAGAGAGAGGGAGAGAGGGAGAGATAGAGGGATAGAAAGGAAGAGAGAGAGAAACTAGGAAAGGTATAGAGGTTAAGAGAGAGGGAGAGATAAAGGGTGAGAGAGAGGGAGAGAGAGGTGAGACTGGGAAAGAGAGAGTGAGGTATAGTGGATGAGATGGAGAGAGGGAGACATTGAGCGGGGGAGATAGAGGGATAGAGATAAAGAGAGGTAGAGGGATAATTAATAGGAGAGAGAGATGGGATAGAGGGTTAGAAAGGGAGGGAGAGTGAGGTTGAGGGAGAAAGAGGGAGAGTGTAAACCCCACCATTTTTAGTTAAGGAAAGTTGGGAAAAGAACCGGTCAAACCGAGTGAGAAACATCAAACCGGTTCACAAACTCGATCATCAGAGAATGAGCAGTTTAGAAAATTTACAACTCTCAAGTGACCCAAAGGATAAAGTCTTGGAAAAGATCCTTATGATGAATTGGAAGAGAAAAACCAGACCGGTTTAGATGAACTAGATCCAACTAGATTGAACTTGTTAATGAACCGAGTCGATTCATGAACCAGAACCGATAGAGAAGGAGCAAATAGGAAAATTTATAGATCTCGAGTAACCTAAAGAGTCACAAAAAGTCAAGAAAAAAGACTTTAGGATGAATTGGAGATGAAAACCAAACCGGTTCAGGTGAACCGGATCTGAACCGGTTTGGATAGGTTTAAACCACTATTGAACTGGATACTAAATTCATTTTTCTAGGTGTCTTAGAAAATTTAAATTTGATATTTGAGGCCACCATTGATAGAAAATGAATTTAGATGAATTTTGAAAATTTTAGATTTGAAAATTTTGGTCGAATTGGAGGTGAACCGGACGGTTTGAGCTTTGAACCCAGTTCGGACCGATTCACTCCGGTTTGGAACGGTGTCGTCTTCTTCATTCTAATGACAAGACTGTTCACTTGTCGAAAAATCGTGCAGCACTGACGAAGCTGAAAATTCTCCGAATAGGGAGTTTCAGGCAATGAATGACTGCCATTAAAACACCAATCAGACAACCAATAAGTCCCCGAGCTTCCTATATAAAGACCTCCTCCTCATTCATCCCCCTCACACTTGAAAACTCCATTCTTTTTCAATTGCTCCATTTTTCGGTGAAGCTCGAGCTAGATCTCCAACTTGGGCATTTTTCTGGGCCAAATAAGATGAGGTCAGGTTCTTTAGAACCGAGGAGAAGTCAGCTACACACCTGTAGTCTCCATTTGCTCCGAGGGTTGCTGGAGAAGCGCCGACGTGATTGAACAATGAAGCAACTCTGGAGGACCGAAGCTGCCCTATTTCGGCCGAGCTGAAATTGACCAATTCAAGCCCTCCTCGGGCCAAACCAAGCCTTCCCAACACCTCCACAGCCCTCCTACAACAAAATTAGAATGAAAAGGTAAGCCAATTTAGCTCCCTTATGTAATTTACCACTGGTGCTGGAGAGAGAACTGACAAAATTTAATGATGAAATTCTCACTCAATTCGGCATCAATTGATGCAATTCTTGATCTTAAGAGAAACCTTAGGATGAGAGCTATATGCCAAGATCGAAAGCTCGGACCGTCGCGCCCCTGACGGTAAGCTTTCGAAACTTTGTTTCTCTAAGTCTAGTTTTCCGGCGAAGCTCCATTTGTGCTCATTCCAACACCAAATTGTGCGATTCAAAGTGCAATTGAATCATATGAAGGTGGAGGAACTCCAATTTAACTTCAATTTCAACAATTAGAAGTGTTTGATTGGTCAATTTGATGAAATCAAATTCGATTGTGTTAAGAAGTTGAAATTGGGGATTTTTGAAAATTAGAGAGACTAAAGTGAAATTTCATAAAATTGAGAATCAATTAGGCATGATAAAGATGTTTAAGGACCAATTGGGCAATTTTTGGGGCAAAACTTATCATTTTTGTAAAGTAGGGGCAAAATGGTAATTTTGGAAAAGTTAGGGGACCAAATTGAGAATTTGGGAAATAAAACCTTTTTTTTTGTGAGTTTGAATAAATTGAGGTCCTAAGATAGATTTTAAAAGTTTCACGACTCAATTTGAGGAAAAACTGGCATTAGGGACTTAAAATTAAAGAAAAATAACTTTAGGGACGTAATTGCAAATAAAGGAAAAATTGGTTTATAATTCAATTGGAATGAATGAGGGCTATTAGGCCAAATAATAATGAACGAGTATGTTCATATCATGTAGGAACACGAAGTACCGAGAACGCCAGCTAAGACGAGTTCGAGTAAGGACAACAAGCTGGCTAAGAGGAATTTCACTACACGATTAGGTGAATGGCAATCTTATATATCATACCGGTTGGGATGATGAGCACTTTTATTTAATGAAAACCTACTTATCGATTGTGAGTGAGATTTTTATATCATACCTAGTTGGGATGATAAGCACATTGAAAATAAAAACCCACTACCAAGTGGTATTTTAAACATAACAACTTAAAGGAGTGATGTGAAAATGACGCGTAAAAACTAATTACTGATTGTAAGTAGATCATACCCGGTTGGTATGATGAAATCTTCATCAGAGGAAGTGAAAAACCCATTCATCGGTTATGAGCGGAGATGTCCTCATACTCGCTTGGTATGATGGACAATTGAAAATATATTTTTGTCGGAAGTTTTCTCCCCTAACTGTGTGCCACTGCTTAAACAATTTGGGAGACCTTCTTGACGGGAGCTCGAATAGCTCTGATAGGCCGGAGGCCTCGGGTTTGGAACTTGAGGGCTAATATGCCTAATTTTGAAAATCTCGAACAGTGGGCCATAGGCCAGTTGGCACGAGCAAGTGCTCGTAAACAAACATGAGTTATATGCCATAAAACTTTAAATAAATGGATTGTTTGGCCATAGTACCAAGACATGACCGACATATTCAGTCAACTAGTGGTAGTGCGACATGACAGATCTCTGGACTAGTCAAGACAAATAGCTACAGGTTGAGTTGAAGGTTAGGGCCATTGGACCATTGGCACCACATATTATATGGCATGATTTGAAAATACTGATTGTGCATGCACTGTATTTACAGGAACTTCAATACGCCCAAGATGGGTAGTGATGTGTCCTAGGGCCCCAGACGACCTAGTAGGTATAAGGGCAGTTAGTCGTACTAGGTGGCCTTACGAAGCTCGACGTAGCTTCAAGCGCACAAGATTGGGGTGGGGTCGGGATGAAGTCTCTATTCTCATACAGACATGGAGAATTGTTACGGGATTGAGGATCGAATGTTGCAAACATCCACTCATTCTCAGGGTAGAAGTGGACGTGCTTCTATCTAGGTGGCCGATAAAGTCGCTCTGACGCCACTAGTGGGTTCGGTGGATGTACTGGCCTGCGATTGTGTGTTTGACCATCATGATTAAAGATGTGTATTGGGTGATGACACACTGTGGTTAATAAGAAATGGTGAGAAAAACCAAAATTGGAAATGAAAAGTTTTAAAAGAAAATAAAAAGTCTGTCACACTCAAAATCAAACATTTTTCCTAAAAATGTAATTTTGAAAACTCATTCACTGAGTCGTTGTACTAACCCCCACCCTTATATCCCTTTTCAAGTAATCACGGGAAACCTACCCAAAGACCTCCTATTAGTCACACATGCAAGACATGTATATAAGTTAAAATTTTTATGTAATTTTGATTTATGTATTCCAGGAAAGGTAAAAGTTTAAAGAAAGACTTACTCTTTATGGTTTATAAACAAGGGGAAACCCTTAATAAACTGGAAGAGTGGCGGGTTGATCATGGGGATCGAACCAAATCAGGTCGGGGCATGATTGAGAGAGAGGGAGAGGGAGAGGGATAGAGGGACAATTAATAAAAGAGAGATAGGTAGAGAGAGAGGGATAGTGAGATAGAGGGAGAAGGAGAAGTATAGAGAAAGAGAGAGATAATTGGTGATAAGGTGAGAGAGAAGGTGAGGTGGAGGAAGAATGAGTGAGAGGGACAAAGCGGTAGAGAGTGGTGAGAGGGATAGGTAGGGGGAGAGAGGAAGGAAAAAGACAGAGTGAGAGTGAGAGGGAGAGAGGGATAGGTAGAGGGAGAGAGGAAGGAAAAAGACGGAGTGAGAGGGAGAGAGAGATACTAAAGGAAAAAGTGAGAGAGAGAGGTACTAAGGGAAAGAGTGAGAGGGAGAAAGGGGAAGAGAGGGCGAGTTAGAAAGGAGAGAGGGGTAGCAAGAGATAAAGAGAAGGAGGGAGAGAGGGAGAGGAACGAAAAGATTGTGATGTAGAGTGAGAGAGGGAGGGAGAGAGAGGGAGATTGGTAGAGAGAAGCTGAGAGAGATAGAGGGAGGGTGGAAGAAAGGGAGGTAGATTGAGGGAGGGAGGGAGAGGGAGAGAGAAGGAAAGTGGCAGATAGTAGGAGATGTAGATAAAGGGATATGTAGAGGGAAAGAGGGAAAAGTGAGGTAGAGAGAGAAAGGGAAAGTGAGAGGGAGAGAGAGGTAGAGAAAGGACGAGTGTGAGATAGATTAGGAGAGTGAGAGGGAGAAAGGGAGAGAGAGGGAGAGGTTGATAGAAGGGTATAATAGGAGGAGATGAAGGTAGAGGGAGAGAGATGAAGAGATAGTGAAGTGGAGAGAGAAGTAGAGACTGAGAGAGATGGAGAAAGGGGAGAGATAAAGAGAGGGATGGTGAGGTAGAGGGAGAGAGAGAAAGGGAGAGGGAGAGATAAAGAGAGATGTAGAGTGAGAGAGGGTAGATAGAAGTAGAGAGGAAGAAAGGGAGAGAGATTTAGAAGGAGAGAGAAAGGGAGAGGGACAGAGAAAAGGAGAGGTAGAGGAAGAGAGAGAGTTAGGGGTGTAGATTGAGGGAGAGATAGAGTTTGGGAGGCCGTGAGAGGGGAGGTGGAGAGAGAGTAGTAGAGAGTGGGTGAGAGGGAGAGGGAGAGATGTATAAAGAGATAGAGAGAGGGGAAAGAGATAGAGAGAGGGGATACATAGGGAAAGAGAGAAGGAGAGAGAGGTGTATTGGGATAGAGACGGGAAGGGAGAGAGAGGATGAGAGAGTGTTAGTGAGAAGGAGAAGGGGAGATTGAGAGAAAGAGAGAGGTAGATGGAGAGATGAAGGAGAGAGGTAGATAGAGGGATGGAGAGGAAGGGAAAGATGGAGGATAGTGGTAGATATAGGGAAGGAGAGAGAGGGAGCGGTATATGGAGATAGAGAGATAGAGTGGGAGAGAGGGAGGTAGAGAGATGAAGAAGTGGAGGGGAGAGTGAGGTAGGGATTTGGAGTTAGAGAGATGTAGGGAGGAAAGGAGATAAAGAGGGAGGGAGAGAGAATGGAGGAGAGAGGGAGAGAGGAAGAGGTAGAGGGGGATATAGATACAAATGTAGAGAGAGGAAGAGAGGAGAAAAGATAAAGGAGGAAAGAGGAAGAGAGATGGAGAAAGGGGAGAGAGATAGAGAAAGGGAGAAGGTGAGAGAGAGATAAAGGGAGAAGTAGGGGGAGAAAGGCAAGAGTGATGGAGAGGGAAAGGGAAAGAGGGAGAGGGAGAGGTGGATAGAGTGATATAGAGAAAACAAGACTGAGGTAGAGTGAGAGAGAAAGGGAGAGAGGGGGAGAGGGGTAGTGGGAGAGAGATTGAGAGAGAGGGGGAGAGGGATAGATAAAGAAATATAGAGAGGGGTGATAGAGTGTATACCCCGTTCTTTCAAAATAAGAAAAAGTAAATAAAAGCTGTAAAGTTTCGAAAAAAATCATAATTTAAAATAAATTATAATTGGTTAAAATAAAACTCAAAATGGGAATTGTGTAATCTTAATTATTTAATAAAAATCTAAAAATAATGTAAATTGATTATTAAGCAAATTGAATGTTTGAATCAGACTTAAATCGGGTTAAATCATGTTAAATCGAAAAAAAATTAGTCAAATATCCATTTTTCTAAATAACTTTAAAATATCAATTTGAAAAATTAAAGTCACCAAAGTGTAGAAAATGAATTTATAAATTTTTAATTTAGAGAAAACTGGTTGAATCGTGCCTAAACATGCGGATTTTCAATTTTGGGTCATCGAACCAGGTCCGACCGAACTGGTCAATGGTCTAGCAATTAATGGACCACCTATCAAGTTAGTGTCCAGTTAACACGTACAACTAATCATCATATGATATCTGGCAAAGCGCGCCTAGTAAGCCCTCAATTAATGTTTGAAAGCCCTGACCAATCAAAACGTGACATGTGTCCCTAGTCAACGGTCAAACGAAGAGAATCTGCATCACCAAAGATTGACCAATAGGAGTGTGACATTGCAGTTTTGACACCACAACCCGATTTGGTTAGAATCCCGTGATCAACCCGCCACTCCTTCTGGTACAAAAATAACAACTGATGTGGTATTGGTAGGAGTCAAGCATAACTTGAAAACAAATTTAAAAATATTTACGAAAGTACATTTTTCTAATGGACATACCAAAATATAATTATGGCATAAAGCTTACTAGGGGATGTACTTTTCATCTGTATCTATCTTCATATTTTTCCTTAAAGGTTTAAGAGAGGGTGGGTTGAGTTCTACAATTTAGTGAGTGGGCATGAAGGTAATTATTTAAAATGTCATTCTTATCACACCATTCTCTTTTGGGATTTTTAACAATCAAGCACATGCCATTTATCATCAAACAGATCATACATTTACGAAACAATCCCCGACTGTTCCACTTGTGGTCCGGAGCAACTTTACCAACCACCCTGGTAGGAGTTCACACCTTCTACCACAAGTCTAAGTGAGCTCTACTGCCCATCTCCAGACTTAATTCGAGCCTTTGTGTCTGCTATAGTAGAACGAGAGCTCTCTCCCTTCTTCCTCGGTCTCAATGTGCATGAAGCTCATAGGGCTTCTTGACTTACTAGACGACAAAGCTTCCCTTTTGCTTCATGGGCCATCTAGTATCCCTTATAACCAACATTACCCCATACTAGATGCCTCAATGGTTCCGTATCTCAGCATGCATAAGAAAAATTCTTTTAACTAATACTGTTATCTATGGTGCTACCAACCCAATGAGTTCGACGACCCAACTTCGGCTCGGTAGCTAAATCACACAATTAACCATTTATGAAGGTTTTTACATAGGCCCATAAACACAAATTTGTCTATGGGTTTAAGCCCGTTCCCATTTGCTTTAGGGCCACTTTACGAGTTTTCCAAAACTTTGCATTGGACCATATTAGTTTCAAACCCGAGTCCTTGGGACCACTAGAGCAATTCTAGCTCTAAGTACACATGATCCATGCTCTTATCAGAAATATCTCCTAAAAAGTTTGAGTGGGTTCACATAGTGAGGGGAGAATGTTTTAGGAAACAGTTTTTTAACGAAAGTACATTAATCACCCCAAATGTGCATGATGTCGGAAATCCTACTCATCCGTATCCCATGACTTGTTCGTCCCGAATGGATTTCCGATGTCTCAGAGCCTTTTTGCGGTTGTAGGTAGAAGTTTCTTAGTATGCACATACATTATCACGAATAATAATATATTAAATTATCCAAATATTTTCACTTAGATCACTAGTTTATTTTATTTGCAATTTCACCCATCATATAATTTTGAGTAAAATCATTTAAATTAGAAATAAATCCTTATAAATACTTTTAATTAAAATTAAATTCTTAAAATTATTTTAATTACAATTAAGTCCTTAATTTCATCTTAATCATCACTTGGCCCTCAATTTATGTTAATTTCACAAAATCCCCATTTTTCAAAAAATTCCCAAATTGCCCAATTTTATCAAAACTTACATATTGGAGTTGAATTCTTGATTCATCAAATTGAGAGTTGAAATCTTGTTAATTCCCTCCTAGCATTCTACTAATCGTTTCCCTCATCTTCCTATGAGCATCATGTACTTTGAATGACTTCATTTGACCCACAATTTAGCTCAAATGGAGCTTCACCGTAAACATTTTCCTAAAGAGAGAGCTTCGTTTTCTTATCGATGAGGGGATGGTGGTCAGAGCTCTGGATATGGGCGGCTAGTGCTCATCAAGGGATCCACCTAGAATCAAATTTCACATCAATTGGTAACTTGAGTAATGGGAATTGGATGAGAGAAGTTTTCATGCTCTAGGTTCTACAATTATACTATTATGGCGAATGGAGGTGGAATTGACTTACCTTAAAGGTTTTAGGAGGTCGAGGTTTGGTCGAGGAGGGCTATGGGAGGGTCGGCCTAGTCGTAGGAGGTCGGAGGTAACCGGAGTTCAGCTCGAAGGATTTTGCTGCTTTGTGACCTCCAAAATGACAGTATTGTGTGAGATCACCGACGCTCCTCTGGTGTTCCTCGAGTTGAATGGAGGTTGCAGCAAGGTAGATGACATCTTTCCGGTTCTAGGGAACTTGAATTCGATATTGTAGGTTGAGGGAAAGGCCCAAGCTAGAGCTCTAGTTTGTGCTTCGTTGGAAAATGAATTACTTCATCTTCTTCGGTCGTTTGTGGGATGAGGAGGATGAATAGGGAGGTGCTCTTTATATAGAGAGCTCGACAATTGATAGGGCTATCCATTCATCCATCCATTGGCCCCAATTTCTCTCATTAACGGTCATATAATAGGATTTTTCGGAAGTCGGAGGAAACACGGTCAGTCCGTCGACCTTATCCTACCCAGTTCAGAGGTTGAAGATGACCATGTGCGGTGCATGCGAGCTTTGCACATGCGATCTGCCATGTGGCACACTGTAATTGGCCGGTTTCGCTGATATGCCTTTCCACTCAACATCCAATTCAACCTTTGACTCATTGATCGGCCACATGGTGACCTCCCATTGGTTGGTCCTGCCAACGTGACTACTGACCATATCTGACTAGTCATTTGACTATGACATGTGGCGTCCTCTAACTGACTAATTTAAATAAGTTTTTATGTCTCTCCTAGCGCACAATGTCATTGTCACGTGTCAGCATCTGATTGGTTGTGTAAACCTTGTCCTTTAAAGGTAAGGAAACTAAGGAAAGAACTGGTCAAACTCGAGTGAGAAAATCGAACTGGTTCACAAACCCCAACCGTTAGAGAAATGGAAAATTGGGAAAATTACACATCCTGAGTGACGCAAAGAGTATTAAAAACCATGGGAAAAGATTTTAGGACAATTTGGAAGAGAAAACTAGATCGGTTCCTGTGGACTAGATTGAACTGGTTTGGACCGGTTTGAACCATTATTGAACCGAATATTAAATTTATTTTTCTAGGTGGCTTAAAGTATTCAAATTGGGAAATTGAAGCCACCATTTAATAGAGAATAAATTTAGATAAATTTAAAATAATTTAATTTTTAAAAACTTGGTCAAATCAAGCCCGAACCGACCGGTTTAAGCATTGAACCTGGTTCGGACCGGTACGGTCCGGTTTGGAATAGTTTCATCTTCTTCCATTAGATGACAGTATTGTTCACTCGTCGGAAAAGCTAACAGCGTCGACGAAGGTGAAAAGTCTTCGTTTAGGGAATTTCAGGCCATGAATGCGTCAATCGGACGACCAGAGAGTTCCCAAGCTCCCTATATAAAGAGCTACTCTCCATTAATCCTCCTCACACCTGAAAACTCATCTCTATCTCTCTACTGCTCCATTTTCCAGTGAAGCTCGAACCAGAGCACTGACTTGGGCATTTTTCTCAACCTTAGAAGGTGAGGTCAGGCTCTTTAGACTCTAGGGGAAGTCAGCTATCTGATAGAAACCTCCATTAGATATGAGGTTCACCAGAGAAGCGCTAGCGTAATAAAACAGTGAAGTAGCTCCGGAGGACCGAAGCTGCCCTATTTCGGCCAAGCTAAGAATGATTGAATTCAGCCCTCCTCTGGCCAAACCAACCTCTCCCAACGTCCCCTTAGCCCTTAGACGATCTCGACTAAGCTGAAAGGCAGGCTGATTCAGCCATCCTCAATCGTTGTAGGTTGGAGTTAGAGAGAGAAACTACAGAAATTCACTGATGAAATTCTCCCTTAATTCGAAGTCAATTATAAGAATTCTTAATCTAAGAAGATACTTGAGGAAGAGAGTTATCTTCCTTGATAGAGAGATCGGACCTCCGCACCTCCAACGATAAGCTTTTGAAGCTTTCTCTCTCTAAGTTTAGTTTTCTGGCGAAGCTCCGTTTGAGCTCAATTCAGACCCAAATGACGTGATTCAAAGCTTAATTGAATCATATGGAAGTGTAGGAACTAATCCATAACTTCAATTGTAGCAATTAACCTCGATTGAATGGTCAATTTGATAAAATCGAATTTAGCCTGTTTGAAAGGGGGAAAATTGGGAAAAATTTTGGGGAAATTTGGCGATTTCATAAAATTGAGGGACCAAATTGCAATTTCTCAAAATTGAGGGTCAATTGGCCATGTAAAGGATGTTGGAGGACCAATTGGATGATTTTTTAAAATAATTGGGGTCAAATTGCCATTTTTGTAATGTAGGGGCAAAATGGTAATTTTTTAAAAGATGGGGACCAAATTGGAAATTTGGAAAACTAAAACCCCTTAAGTGATTTTGAGTAAATTGAGGTCCCAAAGTGAATTTTGGAAGTTTCGAGACTCAATTTGGGGAAAAGGTTGTATTAGGGACCTAAAGTCAAGGAAAATGAATATTAGGGACATGAGTGCAATTAACTAAAAGTTTTGAGTTTAGTTTGTTATACATGAGGAATGGAGGTTGTTATAACGAGTATTAATAGATAAGGCTATCCAAATCGTATAGGAGCATGAAGGACCAAAACACCAGCAAGAAAAGCTCTTGTCGACTTGGAAAAATCAACTGAGGACGAACACGTCACAGTTAACGGGTGAGTGGGTTATTTCACATTATACCGATTGGGATGATGAGCACATCGAAAATGGAAAATTAATTCTATGTAGAATTTTGACATCACAATTGATTGGAGTGATCTGAGAACTATGCGAAAAAACTACTTACCGATTGTAAGTAGATCATACCCGGTTGGTATGATGGACTTTCTAGAAGTAAGTAGAAAACCCGCTTACCGGTTGTAAGCAGAGATGTCATCACACCTGGTTCGTGCGATGGATGGAAAATTTTATTTTATTAGAAGTGTTCTCCCCTGATTGTGTGCTAATGCTTAAAATGTTTAGTAGACCTTCTTGACGAGAGCTAGAACAACTCAGATAGGCTAGAGGCCTTGGTTTTGGAACTTGAGGGCTAAAATGCCCGGTTTTAGAAAATCACATACAGTGGGCCCAAGGCCAGTGGGCACAAGCAAAAGCTTGTGAACAAAAATGTGATATTTATGCCATAAAAATTATAAATGAATGGAATGAGTGATTTCGCCATGGTACCAAGACAAGAGTGACATACTTAATGGACTTGCGACAGTGCGTTAGGGCCAAGTCGACAAACTGATCTAGACAAACAGCTGCAGGTCAAGTTGAGGGTCAGTGCCGTTGGACCAGTGACACCAAAGATAAATGACATTGTGGAAAACAATTATTGTTTATGCATGCATTTGAGGTTTGGGACCATCAAGATGCCCAAGAGGGGTAGTGATGCATCCTAGGGTCTACTGGAGAACATGGTGGAGATAAGGGTAGTTTGTCGTGCCAGCAGTCAGGGAAGCTCGACATAGCTTCATGCGCATGAGACCGAGGTGGGGTAAGGATGAGGTCTCCGTCCTCATATGGACACAAAGTATTTTTGGGTTTGAGGGTTAAGCATTGGAGATGTTCTCTCAGACTCCGGGTAGAAGTCAAGGACTTCTATTAAGGTAGATGGTAAAGACGCTCCAATCCACAAGTGGGTGCAGTTGTCATAACTACATCTCGCGATTATGTGTGTGTACCCTTCCTGATGAAGGGTGTGTGTTGTTTGTGAAACACACCTAATATGGAAATGGGAAAGAGGTTTTGAAAACCTTGGAAAGGATTTAAGAATCCTTGGAAAAGAATTGGTAAACCTTGGAAAAAGGTTTTGATAATTGAAATTTGAAGAAAAGAATATTCTTAAAGAAAATAAGGAGTTTTGCACACTATGATTAAAGTTGATTTTGTGAAAACTTCACCCAACACCCATTTGCTGAGTTGTCGAACTCACTCCCTCCCTTTACCCCTTTTTAGGTAACTGAGGGAAAAACCTACTTAAAGACCTTTTGATAGTTGAACCTGCAAGACAGGTATATAAGGTTAATATATTAAGTTTTGATTAATTTTATTCCAGGAAAGGTACAGGTAAAAAGGACGTATTACTCTTCACGATTTAGAGAAGGGGAAAACCCTTAATAAACTGGGAGAGTGGCAGGTTATTCATGGGGATCCAACCAAACTGGGTTGGGGCGTGATAGGCTTGGTGTCACGCACCGACCCAATTTGGTCAGATCCCTATGAGCAACTTGCCGCTCTCATTGGTCCATCATGGGTTTCACCCTTTCTAAACTACGAGGAGTAAGGCGTCCTTTTTTTTGTTATTCCTGGAATAGCATTAAACAAAACTGAGTATTTTAAAACAAACATACATGTCCTCTTACTGTTCAAGTTAGAAGGGTCCTTAAGAAGGGTCGTTCCTCGGTTACCTAAAGGTGTTAAAAGGGAGGGGGGGGGGTGAGTTCTACAACTCCGTGAGTGGGTGTTAGGAGTGAGTTTTCAAGAAATAGCTTTGTTCAATGTGTGCCAAGATTATCATTTCTTTAAGAAGGATCTTTCCTCAAGTTATGATTTTCAAAAACTTTTTCCCATTTCCATATTAGGTGTGTTAAGCAACACGCGCCATTCATTAGGAAAGGTAACACACATTTGCAGGTGCAGCCTGTCCACTGGACCCACTTGTGGCTTGAAGCGTCTTTACCGGCCACCAAGATAGAAGCCCATCCACTTCTACCTTGGGTCAGAATGAATGTTCTCGACATCCAACCATCAGACCTAAATGCCACTCCATGTCTGTATGAGGATAGAGACCTCATCCCGACCTCACCCCGGTCTCATGCGCAAGAAGCTATTCCGAGCTTCCCGACTAATTGACATGACGAATTGCCCTTATCTCCACCATGTCGTCTAGTAGCCCTTAGGACCCATCACTACCCTCTTGGGCATCTTGATGGTCCTGCACCACAAGTGCATGCACAAATAATAATTTTCACATATAGCCATTATCTTTAGTGCCACTGGACCAACGACCCCAACCCTCAACCTGACCTGCAGCTGTTTTTTTAGGATGGTTCGTCAACCCGGCCCTAACGCACTACCGCCAGTCCATCGAGTATTGTCGGTCCTAACTTAGTATGATGGGGAAATCACAAAATAATTTCATTAGAAATTTCATGGCTTTCCTTTACTCAAATATGTTTACGAGCTCCTACTTGTGCCCACTAGCCTTAGGCCCACTATATGTGATTTTCCAAAACCAGGCATTTCACCCCATAAGTTCAAAAACTAAGGCCTCTGGCCTATATGAGCTATTCTAGCTCCCGTCAAGAAGGTTTCCCAAATAGTTTAAGCATTGGCACCAAATGGGTGTGATGATATCTTCGCTTACAACCGACAAGCGGGTTTCTCCTTCCTTAAAGGAAGTTCATCATACCAACCGGGTATAATTTCCTCTACTCACAACCAGTAAGTAGGTTTTAGCTTATATCGCTCATTACCCCAACCGGGTATGATGTTAAAGTCCCACTCACAAGTGGTTTTTCATTTCTAAAGTGCTCACCATCCCAACTAGGTATGATGTAAATTTGCCCACTCAACCGATGATTGTAACGTGTTCGTCCCTAGTCGGTTTGCCAAGTCTATGCGAGCTTTCTATTGCTTGCATTCCGATCACACGTGTCCCAACACGATTTGGGCAGCCTTATCAATTTCGGTTTGGCATAACAACATAGGCACACAAATTATAGATTAATTACGCTTAGGTCCCTAAAGTTCATTTTCCTTAACTTTAGTTCCCTAATGCCAACTTTTTCCCCAAATTGAGTCTCAAGGTATCCGAAATTCCCATCGAGTCCTTAATTTACTGAGATTCGTATAAGGGGCTCAACTTTTCCAAATTTCCAATTTGGTCCCCAATTATTCAAAAATTATAATTTTGCCCCTACTTCCCAAAAATGGCAAAATTAACCCCAAATGTTCCAAAACTTGACCAATTGGTCCCTCAGCGTCTTTTTCATGGCCAATTAGCCTTCATTTTTGGGAAATTATAAGGAGGTCCCTCAATTTTTTGAAATCCCGAAAATTTTCCCAATTTCACCCCTTCAAATAAATCGAATTTGATTTCTTCAAATTATCCATTCAATAGGGGTTAATTGCTCCAATTGAAGGTATGGATCAGTTCCTACACATCCATATGATTCAATTGAGCTTTGAACCACAACATTTATGTTCTAATTGAGCTCAAATGGAGCTTCAGTAGAAAACTATTCGTAGAGAGAGAAAGCTTTGAAAGTTTATTGTCGGAGGTATGATGATCCAATCTCTTAAACGAGGAAAATAGCTCTTGTCATGAGGTTCTTTCTAGGATCAAGAATTGCTACAATTAATATCGAATCGAGGAAGAATTTAGTCAGTAAAGTTTAGCACTTTCTCTCTCTAACTCTAATCTGCAACGACTGAGGAGGGTCGAATTGGCTTATATTTTAGCTCTGTTGAGGTCGTGTGAGAGTTGTGGGGGTGTTGGGAAAGCTTGGTTTGGTCGAAAAAGGGCTGAATTTGGCCAAATTTTGCTTGGCCAAAATAGGGCAGCTTCGGTTCGTCGAAGCTACCTCACTGTTTGAGTCCGTTGGCGCTTCTCTAACAGTCCTCAGTTTGAAAGGAAGATGTTATTAGGTAGCTAACTTCTCCCAGAGTTTGTAGGACCCGTCCTTGCCTTCTAAGACTAAGAAAAATGCATATATCAAAGCTATGGTTCAAGCTTCGCCAGAAAATGGAGAGGTTGAGAGAGAATGGAGATTTTAGGTGTGTGGAGGATGAATGGAGAGTAGCTCTTTATATAGGGAGCTCGGGGACCCTCTACCCAACAACTTTCCTTTTTGGTCGAGTTTATCCACGCCCTAAAATGGCATGATCAGAGCCATTTTTCCTTTGCTAGCGTTATCCGTTTTTTGCATTAATGAATAGTATTGTCATCTAAAGGAAGAAGATGACACTATTCCAAACTGGACTAGACTGGTCTGATCGGGTTCAATGCATAAATCGATAGGTTCAGGCCTATCACGCCCCAACCTAGTTTGGTCGGATCCCCGTGAACAACCCGCCACTCTCCCGGTTTATTAAAGGGTTTCCCCTTATTATAATTCGTAAAGAGTAAGGCGTCCTTTAAACCTGCACCATTTCCTGGAATAGCATAATCAAAACTGCATGAAATTTTAAACTTTACATACCTATCTTACAGGCATCTTAGTTGATGGTCTTTCTAGGTAGGCTTTCCAAGATTTCCTGAAAGGAATATAAGGGAAGGGGTGAGTACGACTACTTAGTTAATGGGGTTTTTCAAAGTTCTACTTTTAACTTTTAAGAAAAATATTTATATGGAGTGTGCCAGACTCTTTTCTTTTCAAAAATCCCTTCATTTAAAAATTTGGATTTTTCCATTATTTCTTAGTTACAGGTGTGTCATCACCCAACACACATCCTTCATCATGAAGGTTACACACATTCGCTAGTCAGTATCACTACTGAACCCGCTAGTGGCTTTGGAGCAACTTTTCCTGCCACCCGGTTAGAAGTACGACCACTTCTGAATGAGTGGATGTATGTGACATCCGACCCACAATCCTGAAATCACTTCTCCGTGTCCGTATGAGGACAGAGACCTCATCCTGTCCCCACCCCGGTCTCATGCGCTTGGTGCTACTCCAGATTTCGCACAGAGACCTGGAACGACGAATTGCCCTTATAGCCACTAGGTCGTCCAGTACCCTTAGGACGCATCACTACCCCTCATGGACGTCTTGATAATCCCGTACTCACAGTGCATGCACAAACAATATTTTTTCATATTGCCATGTAATCTGTGGTGCCACTGGTCCAACAGCCCTAACTCTCAATGAAAAACCCGCCCTTTTAAGCTAAGGAAAATAGGAAAAGAACCAGTCAAACCAAGTGAGGATTCAGAACTGGTTCACAAACCCGATTATTTCTAAACGGACAAGTTAGGAATTTACAACTCTCGAGTGATCCAAAGGGTTCATTAAATCTTGAAAAAGAAACTTAAGACAAATTAGTAAACAAAAACAAAAGTGGTTCAGGTGAACTAGATTCCATAAGAACTTTAAAGTTAAGCGTGCTTGCTCGATCCAAAATTTCGGTAAAAAAATTTGTATGTACGCCTTATCATAAATAACCATAAATTAATATATATTTAATTATTGTAATTAATACCAATAATTTAATACTTAAATTAAATTATTGGAATTAATACAAATAATTTAATACCAAAATTAAATAATTAGAATTAATACCAAAATTTAATTTATTGAAACTAATACCGAAATTAAATTATTGGAATTAATACCAATAATTTAATACCGAAATTAAATAATTAGAATTAATACCAAAATTTAATTTATTGAAACTAATACCGAAATTAAATTATTGGAATTAATACCAATAATTTATGGCAATATTAATACTAGTAATAAATCTAGCCCATTTAGTACACAGGTTTTATGCCTATATAAAGAGGTCATCCCCATTTCATACTCCTCACACCTGAACATTTCTCTCTCTCTCTCTCTCTCTCTATTGCTCCATTTCCTGGTAAAGCTCGAACTAGAGTTTCGACTTGAACAAAGGTCGGGCTCTTTAGAATCAGGGAGAAGTCAGCTATCAGATAGCAAACTCCAGTCAATCCGAGAATCACTAGAGAAGCGCCGACATGATGGAACAGTGAAGCAGCTCCGGAGGACCAAAGCTGCCCTATTTCGGCCAAGTTGAAATTGGCCATTTCGAGCCCTCCTCATGCCAAACCAAGCCTTCCCAACACTTCCTCAACCCTCTCACGGCCGAATTACGACTGAAAGGTAAGTCAATTCGGCTCCCCTCTACAATTTCCGGTCGGTGTTAGAGAGAGAACCGACAAAATTTTAATAATGAAATTCTAACTCAATTCTACATCAATTGATGTGATTCTTGATTCTACGATGAACCTCAAGATGAGAGTTATCTGCCTAGATCGAAATCTCGGAAAGTCGTGCCCTCATCGGTGAGAAATCGAAACTTTCTCTCTCTACATGCAGAGTATGAATCGTATGACCATGCAGAAACTCAATTTCAACTCCAATTTCAATAATTAGAAGTGCT
This sequence comes from Trapa bicornis, assembly GCA_030064425.1. Taxonomy (NCBI): domain Eukaryota; kingdom Viridiplantae; phylum Streptophyta; class Magnoliopsida; order Myrtales; family Lythraceae; genus Trapa; species Trapa bicornis. The sequence continues at coordinate 17,163,722 of CM057758.1, read as the reverse complement.
TGATCGGTCAATTTGATAAAATCAAATTCGGTAGTGTTGAAGAGTTGAAATTGGGGGAAAAATTGGGGATTTTCAAAATTCAAAGGGCCAAAATGTAATTTTATGAAATTGAGGGTCAATTGGGCATGGAAATAATGTTGGAGGACCAATTGAGGAATTTTGGAAATTTTGGGGCAAAACTTACCATTTTTGTAAAAGAAGGGCAAAATGGTAATTTTTTGTAAAACTGGGGCACCAAATTGGAAATTTGGGAAATTAAACCCCTTTTTGGTGAAACTGAATAAATTGAGGTCCCAGGATAAATTTTAAAAGTTACGAGACTCAATTTGAGGAAAAACCGACATTAGGGACTTAAAGTTAAAGAGAAATAACTTTAGGGACCTAATTGCAAATAACTAAAAGTTTGGGTTTTCTCGTTCATTGGAAATGAATGAAGGTTGTTATGCCGAGTAATAATGAACATGGTTGTTCATATCGTGTAGGAACGCGAAATACTGGAAACGCCAGCAAGGACAAGCTCGCGTGAATACAAAGAACCGGTCTAGTGGAATTCACGGCATTAACGGGTGAGTGGGTTTACTAACATCATACCCGGTTGGGATGATGAGCACAACTTAAAATTTAAAAACCACTTACCGGTTGTGAGTGGGAATTTTATGTCATACCCAATTGGGAATGTTAAGTACCTCGGTATAAAAACCCACTACTTAGTGGTATTTTTAAGCATCACTACTTAGAGAACGTGATGTGAAAGTTATGCGGAAAAACTACTTACGGGTTGTAAGTAGATCATACCTGGTTGGTATGATGAGACTTCCTCGAAGGAAGTTGAAAACCCGTTCATCGATTATGAACGAAGATGTCCTTATACTAGTCAGTATGATGGATAGTAAAAACCTATTTTTGTCGAAAGTGCTCTCCCCTGACTGTGTGCTAATGCTTAAACAATTTGGGAGACCTTCTCGACGGGAGCTCGAATAGCTCTAATAGGTCGGGGGCCTCGGTTTCAGAACTTGGGGGCTAAATGCCTGATTTTGAAAATCTCGTACAATTTGCCTAAGGCCAGTTGGCACGAGCAGGAGCTCGTAAACAAACATGATATATGTGCCATAAAACTTAATAAGTGAATTGTTTGGCCATCGTACCAAGATAGGATTGACATGCTCAGTCAACTAGCGGCAGTGCGACATGACAGGTCGATAGACTAGTCAAGACAAACAACTGCGGGTTGAGTTTAGAGTCGGGGCCGTTGGACTAGTGGCACCACAGATTACATGGCAAAATGAGAAAACATTGTTTGTGCATGCACTGTGAGTACGGGATCATCAAGATGCCCATGAGGGGTAGTGATGCGTCTTAAGGGCACTGGACGACCTGGTGGCTATAAGGGTAGATCGTCGTTCGAGATGTCTGTGCAAAATCTGGAGTAGCACCAAGCGCATGAGACCGGGGTGGGGACAGGATGAGGTCTCTGTCCTCATACGGACACGAAGAAGTGATTTCGGGATTGTGGGTCGGATGTCACGTACATCCACTCATTCCCAGGGTAGAAGTGGTCGTACTTCTATCCGGGTGGCAGGAAAAGTCACTCCGATGCCACTAGCGGGTTCAGTAGTGATACTGACTTGCGAATGTGTGTAACCTTCATGATGAAGGATGTGTATTGGGTAATTACACACCGTGGTAAATGAGAAATGGTGGAAAAACCTAAATTTTTAAATGAAGGGATTTTTTAAAACAAAAGGAGTTTGGCACACTCCATATAATTGTTTTTCTTAAAAGTTAAAAGCTTTTAAAAACCCATTCATTGAGTAGTCGTACTCACCCCCTCCCTTATATCCCTTTCAAGAAATCCTGAAAAGCCTCCCCTTAAAGTCTGTCAACTAAGATGCCTGTAAGATAGGTATGTAAAGTTTTAAATTTCATGCAGTTTTGATTATGCTATTCCAGGAAAAGGTGCAGTTTAAAGGACGCCTTACTCTTTACGATTTACAATAAGGGGAAATCCTTTAATAAACCGAGAGAGTGGTGGGTTGATCACGGGGATCCGACCAAATCGGGTCGGGGCGTGACACTCAACTCAACCTGCGGCTGTTTGTCATGACTAGTCCGTCGACCTGTCATATCGTATTGCCGCTAGTTGACTGAGTATGTCGGTCCTATCTTGGTACCATGGCCAAACAATTCACTTATTAAGTTTTATGGCACATATATTATGTTCGTTTACAAGCTCCTGCTCGTGCCAACTGGGCTTGGGCCCACTGTACGAGATTTTCAAAATCGGGCATTTAGCCCCCAAGTTCCAAAACTGAGGTCCCCGACCTATTAGAGCTATTTGAGCTCCTGTCGAAAAGGTCTCCCAAATTGTTTAAGCATTGGCACACAGTCAAGGGAGAGCACTTCCGACAAAACATATGTTTTCTCTATCCATTATACTGCCCGGGTATAAGGACACCTCCGTTCATAACCGATGAACAGGTTTTCAACTTCCTTCGAGGAAGTCTCATCATACCAACCGGGTATGATCTACTTACAATCGGTAAGTAGTTTTTTCGCATGATTTTCACATCACTTCCTCTAAGTAGTGATGTTTAAAATACCACTTAATAGTGGGTTTTCATACCGAGGTACTTATCATTGCCCAACCGGGTATGATATAAAATTTTCACTCACAATCGGTAAGTGGTTATTAATTTTAAGTTGTGCTCATCATACCAACCGGGTATGATGTTAGTAAACCCACTCACAACCGGTAAGTAGTTTTTAAATTATAAGGTGTGCTCATCATCCCAACCAGGTATGATGTTAGTAAACCCACTCACCCGTTAATACAGAGAATTCCACTTGACAGGTTATTTGTATTCACACGAGCTCATCCATGCTGGCATTCCTGATATTTCGCGTTCCTACATGATATGAACATCATTGTTCATTATTACTTGGCATAACAACCTTCATTCATTTCCAATGAATGAGAAAACCCAAACTTTTAGTTATTTACAATTAGGTCCCTAAAGTTATTTCTCTTTAACTTTATGTCCCAAATGTCGATTTTTCCTCAAATTGAGTCCCGTAACCTTTAAAATTTATATTGGGACCTCAATTTATTCAATTTCACCAAAAAGGGGTTTAATTTCCTAAATTTCCAATTTGGTCCCCCAATTTTTCAAAAATTACCATTTTGCCCTTCCTTTACAAAAATGGTAAGTTTTGCCCCAAAAATTCCAAAATTCCTCAATTGGTCCTCCAACATTATTTTTATACCCAATTGACCCTCAATTTCATAAAATTACATTTTGGCCCTTTGAATTTCGAAAATCCCTAATTTTTCCCCCAATTTCAACTCTTCAACACTACCGAATTTGATTTCATCAAATTGACAGATCAAACACTTCTAATTGTTGAAATTGGAGTTGAAATTGAGTTCCTGCATGTTCATACAATTATAAGAAACTTTGAATCGCAGATTTTAATGCCAGAACGAGCTCAAATGGAGCTTCGCCGGAAAACAAACTATTGAGAGAGAAAGCTTCGATTTCTCACCGGTGAGGGCACGACGGTCCGAGTTCTCGATCTAGGCAGATAGCTCTCATCTTGAGGTTCATCCTAGAATCAAGAATCGCATCGATTGATGCCAAATTGAGTTAGAATTTCATTATTGAAATTCTGTCGGTTCTCTCTTGAGCACCAATCGAAAATTGCAAAGAGGAGCCGAATTGGCTTACCTTCCAGTCGTAATTCGGCCATGGGAGGGCTGAGGGAGTGTTGAGAAGGCTTGTTTTGGCCTAAGGAGGGCTCGAAATGGCTAATTTCAACTCGGCCGAAATAGGGCAACTTCGGCCCACCGAAGCTGTTTCACTGTTCCATCATGTCGACGCTTCTCTAGTGATTCTTGGATTGACTGGAGTTTGCTATTAGATAGTTGACTTCTCCCCAGTTCTAAACAGCCCAACCTCTCCTTTCGAGGTTAAGAAAAATGTTGAAGTCGAAGCTCTGGTTTAGCTTCACCGGGAAATGGAGGTCACCCATCCTCACACTACTCTCAGGCAAGCACGCTTAACTTTAAAGTTCTTATGGAATCTAGTTCACCTAAACCAATTTGGTTTTTGTTTTCGAGTTTGTCTTAAGTTTCTTTTCCAAGGTTGAATAAACCCTTTGGATCACCCAAGAGTTGTAAATTCCCAAATTGCATGTTCATAAATGATCGGGTTTGTGAATCGGTTATGAATTCTCACTTGGTTTGACCGGTTCTTTTCCTGGTTTTTCTTAGCTCAAAAGGGTGGGTTTTACAACTCTCCCCTCCTTTTAGGAGTTTTGTCCCCAAAACTTAGTTAACATCCTTGCATGAACAATGATTTCCTTTAATGCCACTTTGGTGTTTGCTTAAAACCAAACCAGTTCAGGTGAACCGGATCCGAACCAGATTGAACCACTATTGAACCGGATTCTAAATTCATTTTTCTAAGTAGCCACCATTAGATAGAAAATGAATTTAGAAATTTTTATATTTGAAACATTCGGTCAAATCGGGGGTGAATCGGCCGGTTTAAGCTTTGAACCCTATTCCGACCGGTTTGGTCCAGTTCGAAATAGTGTCGTCTTCTTCTATCAGATGGCAGCACTGTTCACTTACTGGAAATTGCACAGAGCCAGCGAAGTTGAAAAGTCTATGGCCAGGGAATTTCAGGCAATGAATAACCACCATTATGGCACCAATCGGACAGCCAAGAAGTCTCCGAGCATCCTATATAAAGAGCCTCTCCCCATTCATCTTCTATACACCTAAAAACTCCATTCTCTCTAAACTGCTCCGAGGGTCATTTGATCCAAGGGTCAACTACACGCTTGTAGTCTTCATTTGCTCCGAGGTTCGCCAGAGAAGCACCGACATGATAGAACAGTGAAGTAGCTCCAATGGACCAAAGTTGTCCTGTTTCGGCCGAGCTGAAATTGGCCAATTTGAGCCCTCCTCAGGCCAAACCAAGCCTTCCTAACACCTCCAGAGCCCTACTACAACTGAATTAGAGCAGAAAGTTAAGCCAATTCGGCTCTTCCTCTACAATTTTTTACCAGTGCAAGAGAGAGAATCAACAGAAGATCAATGATGAAATTTAAACTCAATTTGGCATCAATTAATGAAATTCTTGATCCTAGGATAAACCTTAGGATGAGAGCTATCTACCTAGATCGAAAGGTCAGACCGTCGCGCTCCGATAGTGAGTAATTGAAGCTTTCTCCCTCTACAGTTTGTTTTTTTGGCAAAACTCCGTTTGATCTCATTCCAGCACCAAATCACGCAATTCAAAGTGCAATTGAATTGTATGAAGGTGTAGAAACTCCAATATAACTTCAATTTAAACAAATTGAAGTGTTTGATCAATCAATTTGATAAAATCAAATTTAGTTGTGTTAGGAAGTTGAAATTGGGGGAAATTTTGTGGATTTTTGAAAATTCGAAGGACCATAATGAAATTTTATAAAATTGAGGGTCAATTGGGCATCATAAGAATGTTAGAGGGCCAATTGAGGAATTTTAGAATTTTAGGGGTAAAACTTACCATTTTTGTAAAGGAAGGGCAAAATGGTAATTTTGGAAAAGTTGGGGACCAAATTGGAAATTTAGGAAATTAAACCCCTTTTGTGAATTTGAATAAATTGAGGTCATAAGATAAATTTTAAAAGTTTCGGTACTCAATTTGAGGAAAAACCGGCATTAGGGACTTAAAATTAAAGAAAAATAACTTTAGGGACCTAATTGCAAATAGAGGAAAATTTTGTTTTCTCATTCAATTAGGATGAATGAGGGCTATTGGGCCAATGAATAATGAACAAGAATGTCCATATTGTGTAGGAACAAGAAGTACCGAGAACGCCAGCTAAGACGAGTTCAAGTAAGGACAATAAGCTGGCTAAGAGAAATTTCACTGCACGATCTGGTGAGTGGGATTTTATATCATACCCGGTTGGGGATGATAAAAACCTCGAAATGAAAACCCACTACTTAGTGGTATTTTAAACATCACAAGTTAGAGGAGTGATGTGAAAATAACACAAAAAAGCTACTTACATACTATAAGTTGATCATACCCGGTTGGTATGATGAAACTTACTCGGAGGAAGTGGAAAACCCGTTCATCGGTTATGAGCAGAGATATCCTTATACTCAGTTGGTATGATGGATAGATGAAAATTTATTTTTGTCAGAAGTGCTCTCCCCTGACTGTGTGCTTACTTAAACGATTTGGGAGACCATCTTCACAGGAGCTCGGATAGCTCTATTAGGCCGGAGGCCTCGGTTTTGGAACTTGAGTGCTATTATGCCCAATTTTGAAAATCTCGAACAGTGGGCCATAGGCCAATTGACACGAGTAGGAACTCGTAAACAAACATGAGATATATGCCATAAAACTTTAAATAAATGAATTGTTTGGCCATGGTACCAAGACAAGACCGACATACTCAGTCAACTAGCGACAGTGCGACATGACCGGTCTCCGAACTAGTCAAGACAAACAACTGTAGGTTGAGTTGAGGGTTGGGGCCGTTGAACCAGTGGCACCATAGATTATATGGCATGATGTGAAAATACTGATTGTGCATGCACTATGTGTACGGGACCTTCAAGACGCCCAAGAGAGGTAGTGATGTGTCCTAGGGCCCTAGACCACCTGGTGGGTATAAGGACAGTTCGTCAGACTAGGTGAACCTATGAAGCTCGACGTAACTTCAAGCGCATGAGATCGGGGTGGGGTCAGGATGAGATCTTTGTCCTCATACAGACGTGAAGAATTTTTACAGGATTGATGGTCGGATGTCGCGAACATCCACTCATTCTCAGGGTAGAAGTGGACATGCTTCTATCCAGGTGGTCGATAAAGTCGCTCCGATGCCACAAGTGGGTTCAGTGGACTTACTGGCCTACGATTGTGTGTTTGACCTTCATGATGAGGATGTGTGTTGGGTGATGACACACTGTGGTTAATAAGAAATGGTGATAAAAATCAGAATTTGAAATGAAATGTTTTTAAAAGAGAATAAGGAGTTTGGAAGACTCCAAATCAAACATTTTTCCTAAAAGATAAATCTTGAAAACCCATTCATTGAGTCGTCGTACTCACCTCCTCTCTTATATCCCTTTCAGGTAACCCCGGAAAGCCTACCCTAAAGAACACCAACTAATATGCCTGTAAAACAGGTATGCTCAGTTTAAAATTTTATATAGTTTTGATTTATATTATTCTAGGAAAGGTGTAGGTGTAAAGGATGCCTTACTCTTCGTGGTTTATAAACAAGGGGCAACCCTTAGTAAATCGGGAGAGTGACAGGTTGATCATGGGGATCCGACCAAACTGGGTTGGGGCGTGACAACTTGAGTGGTATTAGAGTTTATTTCCTCATATACATAATTAAGACTAGAAAATATAGTAACTAATAGGATTTATCTTAAAATTTTCAAATGGCTCCTAGGAGAGGAACCAAGAAAACTAGGAATGACTCTATTCAACACATTGTCCTCATAGGAAGGCAACCCTAGAAGCTTCCTAATGCCTAAGGCATGGTAGAAGTCCCAAAAGACCAAATGGGAAAGTATCCAAGAGGATGGTGCTAGGACCTATTGAGGTCATAACTCTAAGTACGAAGGAAGCCAAGCATGAAGCCATAAACGCCAACAAAGGGCATATAACCTTACTTAGGAGGATGCTTATCAAGAATCCTATAGCTCCCTATTTATTTTGTGACAACTTTTTGTAATAGGAAAATAACCCCCCAACATATTGTACTCTTCTATTAAATAAGTACTCCCAATTCCTAAAAACCTTGTCTCTCAAAGGATGTAATCTTGTTAGGAAGGTGGCCCAAAGAAAAGTAACCAGACAAAACCGCGATTCCCTAGACACCACGGAGATCAAGGATAAATGAATGAATCAAGGAGATTATTAGGCAAAGAAGGCATGAAAAGAAAAACGTCATGGTAAGGAGTCTAGGAGAACTCTTGGAGTAACTAAGCAAGGAACAACCTATTATAAGGTACAAAGGAAATAAGACATGAAGTGAAGGACTATCCCACACCACTATGATTTAAAATAATACTTCCCAAGAAAGATACCATCATAGCTATAGGAAATCCAAAAGGATATCATCCCAAGAAACACGACTCCAGCTCGTAGTTTCAACCACAGACAGGAGGAAGCTCTTCAAGATCTTAGTGAAGTGACAGGAAGGAAAAAGGGCTAAAGGTAGGAACTCAATAAAACCACAAACAGAACAAAAGGTAGCTGAAGAGAATTCTCCCTTAAATAAGAAATTTCCAACAATTTAGGAGAAAAGAAAGGAGTACATCCACAAGAGAAGACAAGCCTAGCATTTGACGACAAATGGGATGTCTTGAGATTACAAGTACAACTTCTTTTGGAAAAAGCAGAGAAGTCAAAATTGTTGTCTCTGACCAACATAGCATAAGTAAGCAAACAATAACAACAAGATAGTCAAAGAGAATGAATGATGCCCTAAGGAGGACCGGGAAGTAGTAAGGAATACACCCTAAAAAGGGCACTGGAAGGGTAATTAAGGACAAGAAGACTCGAGAGACAACAACCTCAAGAGAATTAGATAAGGTGAATAGTAGAGGCGAGATAGGTAACGAACTAACCCTTGTGAGGGTCATAGAATAAACTCCAGCAAAGAAGTAAGAGGTGGAAAGGCCAAATATTGAGGAAAAGAAGGATGAAAGAAATCCTTAAAAAGACAAATGACCAAATTAACGATAGAATTTAAGCCAAGAAAAGAGTAGGCAAGCCTTTCACATAATGGTCAAGAAATCTTGAAATAAGGAAGATTAAAACTCTCCCTAAAATAAATAGATGCGTACTGTGGTATGAGATATACCCGCAAAATTTCAAGAGCAAGGATAACTAGAAGATGATGACATCAAAGGATGCCATTTAAAGGTAGATATTCCCTAGAACCAAGGAAAAAGAGGAGAGTCCTACCGAGGAAGGAAACCTTGGAAAGGCATATGTATCCTAACTAAGAGATAATGGAACCAAGTGAAAGGGACAAAGAGAGAAACTTACAAATGAAGCGCAAGCTAAGGTGAAAAAACCAAGAAAGCATACTAGGATGACCCAAGGAATAAGTTAAAAGGAACGGGGAAATAGGAAGTTAGCATCAAAAGATGTTGTGACAAGTAAGAATGAGTGGAATACCTATAATAAGGAAATAAAAGAAAAGAGCATCCAAGAAAAAGTTGGAAAAGTAAGCCCTCCAAATAAGATGTGGCTAAGGAGAAATAACCACGATTAGTGCGATGGGTTGTACTCCACACATGCATAATGAAGCCTAAAGAGTGGATGGTTGAGCATAGTGTGAAGTGCAGGGAATAAGATCGATAATTGGAAGTATTCAAGTAAGGAATAAAAATGATAAGAAGGTTGAGCATGTAGCTCCTAAGATAGAAATCTCTACTATGAGGGACATAGTAGAGAACAAAATCGGAAGAAGGGAACCTTCCCAAGCAAAGGAATCAACACATAGACCAAAAGTGATTAATTTGGAATAAATAATCGTGAAATAATCACGAGTAAGTAAAAGTGGATTAAGGAGAAAAAAGGAAAAATCCTTGAATAAGGAATGTCAAGGACTTAGGAAGGAAAGAATCCCAGTTTGTTGGTAAACTATCGGGAAACCAAATTATTGGCACCAAAAAGATCCAATAAAGAAGTTAGGAAAGGACGAGTGGGTAAGGAAAACCAACACGATTATGTAAGACATCTTGTCAAGGTACAAAGGATAATTGGATAACAGTATAGGTAGTCAAGGAATACTACCCTATGAAAGGAGGAATGAAATTATACAGTTCCTAAAAGGTTGGAAAGTTGGAAACAACTTAAAGGAGGTGTTGTAGAAGTCTGATGGACAGAGACAAGCTCAGAACTATGTCATGTCGTAAGGGACATGTAAGCACCAACAGTCCCGAGTAAAATGTGACTCGAGTAAGAAGGAGTCAGTTAGTAAACATAACAAGGTCAAACATAAATTTTGACAGAAGTTGTAATCAATGACGAATGAAGAATAGGTCAAATTGGGATGAAAGAATAATAGCACCGAAACATGTGAAAATAAGTACATAATGCTCGAAAGAATGTCGAGCTAAGGGTTTCAACGATGAAGAGAATAACTAGACAAAGGAATGATTGGGCACCTTGGAACTCCCAATCTTGAAATCTTGAGTAAGAGCCCCAAGAGGAAGAACCTTACCCTAAATAAAGGGAGATGCAAATCTAAGGATATACATTTGGATTAATGAGCTAGACATGCCTCGTTATTATAACTCCATGGAAGGAGTAAGCATGATAAATGAAAAGAAATTCCTTAGATGAATGATTACGGAGACTAAGTGAAAGAGCAATATAAGTGTTAGCATGACAAGAAAACCCAAGTTGACATTAAGGGAAATTGTTCTCGATGTGGAATATACTAGTTAAGTTTTGGTAACAAAACTCCTAAAAGGAGGGGAGAGTTGTAAACCCTGCCCTTTTTATTTAAGGAAAACCAGGAAAAGAATCGGTCAAACTGAGTGAGAAAGACCGAATCGGCTCACAAACCCGTTTATTGGGGAATGGGCAAATTGGAGAAATTTCAACTCCCAAGTGACCCAAGAAGGTTCATAAACCTTGGAAAAGAACTTTATGACAAATTGCGAAAGAAAAACCAAACTGCTTCGGGTGAACCAGACTCGAACCGGATTGAACAAGTTCAAGAACCGACCCGGCTTATGAATTGGAACCGATAGAGAGAGAGCAAACCGAGAAAATTATGGATCCTGAGTGACCTAAAGAGTCACCAAAGTCATGAAAGAGCACTTAAGGATGAGTTGGAGATGAAAACCAAACTGGTTCAGGTGAACCACATCCAAATCAGATTGAATCGGTTTGGATCGGTTTGAACCACTATTGAACCGGATTCAAAATTCATTTTTCTAGTTAGCTTAAAAAATTCAAGTTTGAGATTTGAGGCCACCATTGGATAGAAAATGAATTTAGAAATTTTTAGATTTGAAAATTTTGGTCGAATCTGGGGTGAACCGGCCGGTTTAAGCTTTGAACCCAGTTCGGACCAGTCTAGTATGGTTCGGAATAGTGTCGTCTTCTTCCTTCAGGTGACAGCACTGTTCACTCGTTGAAAAATCGCACAATGCTGGTGAAGCTGACTAGTCTTCGGCCATGGAGTTTCAGGCAATGAATGACCACCAATAAGGCACCAATTGGATGGCTAAGAAGTCCCCAAGCTTCCTATAAAAAGAGCCCCTCCCCATTTATCCTCTTCACATCTGAAAACTCCATTCTCTCTCAACTGCTCCATTTTCTGGCGAAACTCAAACCAGAGCTCTGACTTGGGCACTTTTCTCAGCCAAACAAGGTGAGGTTAGGTTCTTTAGAATTAGGGAGAAGTCAGCTACACACATGTAGTTTCCATTTGCTCCGAGGGTCGCCGAAGAAGTGTCGGCGTGATGGAATAGTGAAGCAGCTCCGACGAACCAAAGTTGCCCCGTTTTGGCCAAGCTAAAATCGGCCAATTCGAGCCCTCCTCAGGCCAAACCAAGACTTCCTAACACATTCATAGCCCTCCTACATCTGAATTAGAGCTGAAAGGTAAGCCAATTCGGCTCCCCTCTGCAATTTCCAACTGGTGCTAGAGAGAACTGACAAAACTTCGATGATGAAATTCTAACTCAATTTAGCATCAATTGATGCAATTCTTGATCTTAGGATAAACCTCGGGACGAGAGCTATCTGCCCATATCGAAAGCTCGGACCGTCGTATCCCCGACGATGACTAATTGAAGTTTTATCTCTCTATAGTCTGTTTTCTGGCAAAGCTCTATTTGAGCTCATTCCGACACCAAATCGAGCGATTCAAAGTTCAATTGAATTGTATGAAGGTGTAGGAACTCCAATCTAACTTCAATTTCAATGATTAGAAGTGTTTGATCGGTCAATTTGATAAAATCAAATTCGGTTGTGTTAGGAAGTTGAAATTGGGGGAAACATTAGAGAAAATTGGGGATTTTTGAAAATTTGAAGGACCATAATGCAATTTTATAAAATTGAGGATCACTTGGGCATCATAAGGATGTTAGAGGGCCAATTGAGGAATTTTAGAATTTTTGTGGTAAAACTTACCATTTTTGTAAAAGAAGGGCAAAATGGTAATTTTGGAAAAGTTGGGGACCAAATTGGAAATTTGGGAAATTAAATGCCTTTTTGTGAATTTGAATAAATTGAGGTCCTAAGATAAATTTTAAAAGTTTTGGGACTCAATTTGATGAAAAACTAGCATTAGGGACTTAAAGTTAAAGAAAAAAACTTTAGGGATCTAATTGCAAAGAAAGGAAAATTTAGTTTTCTCATTCAATTGGGATAAATGAGGGATATTAGGCCAAAGAATAATAAACAACAATGTTCATATCGTGTAGGAACAAGAAGTACCAAGAACGCCAGCTAAGATGAGTTCGAGTAAGGACGACAAGCCGGCTAAGAGGAATTTCACTGCATGATCGGGTGAGTGGGATTTTATATCATACCCGGTTGGGGATGATAAGTATCTCGAAATGAAAACCCACTACTTAGTGGTATTTTAAACATCAAAACTTAGAGGAGTGATGTGAAAATGACGCAAAAAAACTACATACAGATTGTAAGTAGATAATACCTGGTTGGAATGATGAAACTTCCTCGTAGGAAGTGGAAAACTCGTTCATTGGTTATGAGCGGAGATATCCACATACACAGTTAGTATGATGGATAGTTGAAAATTTGTTTTTGTTAGAAGTGCTCTCCCCTGACTATGTGTCACTACTTAATCAATTTGGGAGACCTTCTTGATGGGAGCTCAGATAGCTCTGTTAGGCTAGAGGCCTCGGTTTTGGAACTTGAGAGCTATTATACCCAATTTTGAAAATCTCGATTAGTGGGCCATAGACCAGTTGGCACAAGTAGGAGCTTGTCAACAAACTTGAGATATATGCCATAAAAATTTAAATAAATGAATTGTTTGGCCATGGTACAAAGACATGACCGACATACTCAGTCAACTAGCAGCAGTGTGACATGACTGGTCTCCAAACTAGTCGGGACAAATAGCTGCAGGTTGAGTTGAGGGTTAGGGCCGTTGGACCAATGGCACCATAGATTATATGACATGATGTGAAAATACTGATTGTGCATGCACTGTGTCTACGGGACCTTCAAGACACCCAAGAGGTGTAGTGATGTATCCTAGGGCCCTAGACAACCTGGTGGGTATAAGGGCAGTTTGTCAGACCAGGTGACTTTATGAAGCTCGATGTAGCTTCAAACACACGAGACCAGGGTGGGGTTGGGATGAGGTCTCTATTCTTATACGGACACGGAGAATTTTTATGAGATTGAGGGTCGGATGTCGCAAACATCTACTCATTCTCAAGGTAGAAGTGGATTTGCTTCTATCTAGGTGGCCGTTAAAGTCGCTCTGACGCCACAAGTGAGTTTAGTGGATGTACTGGCCTGCGATTGTGTGTTTAACCTTCATGATGAAGGATGTGTGTTGGGTGATCAAATAATGTGGTTAATAAGAAATGGTGATAAAAACCAAAATTTGAAATGAAAGTTTTTTAAAAGAGAATAAGGAGTCTGGCCCACTCCAAATCAAACATTTTTCCTAAAAGATAAATCTTGAAAACCCATTCACTGAGTCGTTGTACTCACCCCCTCCCTTATATCCCTTTTAGGTAACCCCAAAAAGCCTACCCTAAAGACCACTGGCTAATATGCTTGTAAGACAAGTATGCTCAATTTAAAATTTTATGCAGTTTTGATTTATTTTATTCTAGGAAAGGTGCATGTGTAAAGGACGCCTTACTCTTCATTGTTTATAAACAAGGGGCAACCCTTAGTAAACCAAGAGAGTGGCGGGTTGATCACGGGGATCCGACCAAACCGGGTCAGAGTGTGACACGCCATGTCATCATCGTCTTCTTCAGTCCACTAACAGAGAGGATAGAGAGAGCGGGAGGCTGATTCCTGTGATGACCAGGGAAGAGCTCTGGTATGATCACTAGTGGCCAAGTCAAAGATCGAGTCCCATGCAGGTCGGTAGTCTGGTCAGTTATCGAGCTCCCTATATAAAGAGCATCTCTCTATTCGTTCTTAACATCCCACAATCGAGCGAAGAAGGTCAAGTACTCAGTTTTTCAGAGAGCAGCAAACTAGAGCTCCCACATTGGGACTTTTCTCAACCTTTGAAGTTGCATTCAGTGTCTTTAGAACCAAAAGGAAGTCGTTTAGCTAGTTGTACACTCCCTTCAGCCTGAGTACCATCACAGCAGAGTCGGGAAGCTCTCACAATACCACTACTCCTCCGTAATCTACAACCTGAGCTACTTGAGCTCCATTCGAGCCCTCGCCACACCAATTCAAGCCAAATCAAGCTCGGGTTCACACCTAGAGGTGCCCCGGCCTTCCTTGAGCTATGTTGGTATGCCTCATCCTCCGCCTCTCGCTCGAAAACATTGTTTATAGTACGTTTCTATAAAAACTAAAACTAAGAAATTTACACTGCTTAGGCCACCAATTGAGGTATGGTTTGATCCAGGAAGGATCCCCACGAGGAGAGCAATTAAGTGACAGCAAGATCTCTAGTCACCGGACCCTCACTGGTAAGATATTGAAGCTTTCTCTCTCTAGACTGAGTTTTCCAGGAATGCTTCGTTTGTACTCATTTTTTAGCCAAATGAAGCGGTTCAAAGCTTGAAATTACGAGGGAAATATAGAGATGATGATTCATATCACGAATAGTGGCAATTAACTAAGTTTTGGGGAACAATTGAATGAAATTGTGATTTGGAGACCAAATTGCAATTTTTGAGAAATTGGGCAATTTGGGGATTTTTGGAAAGTTGGGGTCGAATTTTAAATTAAGGAAATTTGGGACATTTTCATGAAATTAACTTCCAATTGGGCATTTGGATGAAATGGACCAATAGGCAATTTTTAAAAAAATTTAAGGACCAGTTGGTCATTTTTGGGAAATTAAGGACCAATTAGCAATTTTTGGGAAATTGAGAACCAATTGTTAATTTTGGAAAAGTTAAGGATCCATGAGGGATAATTAGAAGTCCTAAGAACTTAGTTGAGATTTAATGAAGAATAGGGACCTAAATGTAAAGTTATAAACCTTAAGGGACCTAACTGCAATTAAGGCATAATGTAAGGACATATGTGCAAATACTTGAAAGTACAAGGTCCCTTATGTGAATTCTCTTGATATGGATACTCGAACCATGTAGAAGTTGCTTTTTCAAGTACCAGTGCAAAGGAGTGCACCACAAATCGATACCTCACCAAGACGGCCACGTCACTACTACTAGATGAGTGGGATTTTTAGTGTCATACCCAGTTGGGGGTGATGAGAACCGCTTTTAAATTTGAAAATCATTTTTTTTCTAGGAATGGTCTCCCCTAACTGGGTGAAACTGCTTAAACATTTTGGGAGACATTATTGATGGGAGATAGAATTGCTCTAACTAGCTCGAGACCTCGTATTATAAAAAAATAGGGCTCAAGTCCTAATTTTGGAAAAACTTGTGAAGTGGGCACAAGGCTAGTGTGCATAGGTTGGATCCCGTAGACAAATATGATTATAAGAACCATGAAAAATTCTAGAAATGTTGTGTGACATGCCACGAGGCCAAGACAGGACTGACAAGGCTCGATGGGCTAGTGGCAGTGCGCTAGGACTAGGTTGACGAGTCGGTCAAGGCAAATAGCTGTAGGCCATGTCGAATGCCGGGGTCGTTGGACCGTCGGCAACAAAGATCATGGTTACTCAAAATTATTATTATGCATGCATGAGGATCCAAGAGCATCTAGACGTCCGAGAGGGTAGTCGATGGGTCCCAAGGGCTGCTGGATGACTTGGATGTAATAAGGGTGGGTTTGTCGTGCTAGTTAGTCATCGAGCTTGGTGAGCTTCTTGCGCACTAAGGCTGAGGCAGCAGCAGAAATAAGGTCTCGTCCCACAAAGCAAACACAAAATATGATTTAGGGTTTGAGGGTTGGACGAGCAAGGTCCACTCTATAAACCCCGCCCTTTTTAGTTAAGGAAAACCAGAAAAAGAACTGGTCAAACCAAGTGAGAAAAACTGAATCGATTCACAAACCGATCATCAAAAACAGGACAATTTGGAAAATTTACAACTCCCGAATGACCCAAAGGGTTCATAAAGTCTTGGAAAAGAACCTTAGGACAAATTGGAAGAGAAAAACCCAACCGGTTCAGATGAATCGGATCCAACTAGATTGAACTAGTTTATGAACCGAGTCAGTTCATGAACTGGAACCGATAAAGAAAGGGCAAACTGGGAAATTTAAAGATCCCAAGTGACCTAAAGAGTCACGAAAGTCAAGAAAAGGACTTTAGGATGACTTGGAGATGAAAGCAAAACCGGTTTAGGTGAACCAGATCTTAATCGTATTGATCCAGTTTGGACCGGTTATATTGAACCAGATGCTAAATTTATTTTTCTAAGTGACCTAGATAATTTAAATTTGAGATTTGAGGCCACCATTAGATAGAAAATGAATTTAAATGAATTTAGAAATTTTTAGATTTGAAAAATTCAGTTGAATCGAGGGTGAACTGGCCAGTTTTAACTTTGAACTCGATTCGGACCGGTCTGGTCTGGTTCGGAATAGTAACCTTTTCTTCTTCAAATAACAACACTGTTCACTCACCAGAAAATCAAATAGCACTAGCGAAGCTGAAAAATCTATGACCAGGAATTTCAGGCAATGAATGACCACCATTAAGGCGCCAATCAGACAGCCAAGAAGTCTCCAAGCTTCCTATATAAAGAGGCCCTCCTCATTCATCCTCTCCATACCTAAATATTCTATTCTCTCTCAACTACTCCATTTTCCGGTGAAGCTTGAACTAGAGTTCTGACTTGGGCACTTTTTTGAGCCAAAAAAGGTGAGTTCTTTAGAACAAGGAGAAGTCAGCTACATGCATGTAGTTTCCATTTGCTCCAAGGATCGCCAGAGAAGGGTCGGCGTGATGGAATAGTGAAGCAGCTCCAACGGATCAAAGCTGCCCTATTTTGGCCGAGCTGAAATCACCAATTTGAGCCCTCGTTAGGCCAAACCAAACCTTCCCAACACCTCCACAGCCCTCCTATAGCTGAATTAGAGTGAAAAGGTAAGCCAATTTGGCTCCACTCTATAAATTCTGATCAGTGCTAGAGAGAGAACCGACAGAACATGGATGATAAAATTCTCACTCAATTAGGCATCAATTGATGCAATTCTTGATCCTAGGATAAACTTCGGGATGAGAGCTATCAGTACAAATCGAAAGCTCGGACCATCGCGCCTCCGACGGTAAGCTTTCGAAACTTTCTCTCTCTAAGTCTAGTTTTTTGACGGAGCTCCGTTTGAGCTCATTTCGGCACCAAATCGTGTGATTGAAAGTGCAATTGAATCGTATGAAGGAGTAGGAACTCCAATGTAACATCAATTTCAATAATTAAACTCATTTAATCGGTCAATTTGATAAAATCAAATACATTAGAGTTAGAAGGTTGAAATTGGAGGAAAATTTGGGGGAAATTTGAGAATTTCAAAAATTAGAGGGACTAAAGTGTAATTTCAGAAGATTGAGGACCAATTGAGCATGATAAAGATTTTGGAGGTCCAATTGGGCAATTTTTGGAATTTTTGGGGCAAAACTTGCCATTTTTGTATAGTAGGGGTAAAATGGTAATTTTGGAAAAGTTGGGAAACCAAATTAGAAATTTGGGAAATTAAACCCTTTTTGTGAAATTGAATAAATTGAGGTTCTAAGATAAATTTTAAAAGTTTCAAGACTCAATTTGAGGAAAAACTGGCATTAGGGACTTAAAGTTAAAGAAAAATAACTTTAGGGACCTAATTGCAAATAAAGGAAAATTGGTTTTATTATTTATTTGGGATTAATGAGGGCTGTTAGGCCAAAGAATAAGAACAAGAATGTTCAAATTGTGTAGGATCACGAAGTATCAAGAACGCCAGCTAAGACAAGTTTGAGTAAGGATAACAAGCCGGCTAAGAGTAATTTCACTACATGATCGGGTGAGTGGGATTTTTATATCATACCCAGTTGGAATGATAAGCACCTCGGAAATGAAAACCCACTTCTAAGTGGTATTTTAACCATCACACCTGAGAGGAGTGATGTGAAAATCACACGAAAAAACTACTTACCGATTGTAAGTAGATCATACCCGGTTGGTAAGATAAAACTTCCTCGGAGGAAGTGAAAAACCTATTCATCGGTTATGAGCGGAGATGTCCTCATACTCGGTTGGTATGATGGACTGTTGAAAATATATTTTGTTGGAAGTGTTCTCCCTTAATTGTGTACCACTGCTTAAACAATTTGGGAGACCTTGACGGGAGCTCGAATTTCTTTGTTAGGTCGGAGGCCTCGGTTTTGGAACTTGGGTGCTGTTATGTCCAATTTCAAAAATCTCGAACATCGGGCACTAGGCCAGTTGGCACGAGCAGGAGCTTGTAGAAAAACATGAATTATATGCCATGAAAACTTGACCAATTGAATTATTTGGCCATGGTACCAAGACAGGACCGACATACTCAGTCAACTAGCAGCAGTGCAACATGACAGGTCTCAGGACTAGTCAAGACAAACATGTGCAGGTTGAGTTGAGGGTCGAGGCCATTGAACCAGTGGCACCACAGATTATATGGCATGATGTGAAAATACTGATTGAGCATACACTATGTTTACAGGACCTTTAAGATGCCCAATAGCTGTAGTGATGTGTCCTAGGGCTCTCAACAACCTTGTGGATATAAGGGCAATTAGTCGTACTAGGAGGCCTTACGAAGCTCGACGTAGCTTTATTGGGCGTGAAATTGGGTTGGCATCGGGATGAGGTTTCTGTCCTCATACGGTCATAGATTATTTTGGTTTGAGGGTAGAACATCAAAGGCGTTCACTCAAACTTCGGGTAGAAGTCAGAGACTTCTATCAGGGTTGATGGTAAATACGCTCCGATTCACAAGTGTGTGCAGTCAGCGTAACCGCATCTCACGAATGTGTGTGTGATCCCTTCATGATGAAGGGTGTTTGGTTTGTGAAACACATTGAATATGGAAATGGGAAAAAGGTTATGAAAACCTTGGAAAGGATTTGAGAATCCTTGGAAAATAATTGTTAAATCTTTGGAAAAGGTGTTGAAAACCAGAATTTGATAAAATAATGTTTTAAAAGAAAATAAGGAGTCTGGCACACTCCATTTCAAACTCTTTTATAAGAAACTCATTTTTCAAAATCCCATTCACTGAGTTATTGAAGTCACCCCCTCCCTTTACCCCTTTTCAGGAAACCAAGGGAAAATTAACCTCAAAAATTTATCGATAGCCAAACTTTAAGGAAGTTATGTAAAATTTATATTCGGTTTTGATTAATATTATTACAGGAATGGTACAGGGATGAAGGATGCCTTACTCCCTACTGTTTAGGAGAGGAAAAACCTTGAATAAACTGGGAGAGTGGTAGGTTGTTCATGGGGATCCGACCAAACCGGGTTGGGGCGTGGCACACTCAAACTCACGGTAGAAGTCTTGGACATCTATTCGGGTTAATGGTAAAGACGCACCGAACCACAAGTGGGGTAGTTGGAGACTGTTCTGTGAACGTGTGATCTTTTTCTATGATAGAAAGGGCATGGGAATATTTGCTTAATGCCTCCCGAGCAAGGGGAAGTGTTAAAGAAGAGATAAACTCATATTACAATGAACTTAAAGTATAAAACGCTTTGATAAACTATTTGTTTTGAAAACTCACTTCCCAACCCCCGCTCACTGAGTTGTAAAAACTCACCCCCTCCCATTAAACCTTTTGTAGGAGAAACATCTCGCAAAGAAAAGCAAAAGCTAGGGGAGAAAGCCAAAGGTACCGCGGACAGGTAAACCATTATTTAGATATTTGTAAACTTTGTTATAGAAAACAGGTGTACTCCAATGCCATTACCTACATCGGTCTATTTGGTAGAAATACTAAATTTGTACAAGGAAGGGTGGTAGGTTGATCACAGGACTCCAATCGAACCAGGTCAAGGTGTGACAACTTAAGTGGTATGAGAGCATGGTTTTCCAAACAAATTTTAAAAACTAAAAGCCCTAGAACCTTAACCACCAGTAAAACTTTGTCAAACAGATATGACCCCTCCTAGAGTAACCAAACATACCCGTGTTGTCACGGCCACCACATGAACAGGAAGAAATCCTACCCCGAGTGGGGAAATTAGCTTGGGAGCTCAAGAGTTTAGGAGGACCCAACCTACTATACCGAGGATAACTCTTTAGTCGATGAGACTTTACGAGGAATTTGTCAAGGTATACGGGAGACCTTGCTTCATGCTAAGGAAGGGGGACTGTCCCGTAGGAAATACACACCCAAGGATGGTGAAACGTAGAGACCACCAACAATCTCTAAGAAAACTTCCCCAACATCTGAGATGGAGAAGAAACTATGAAGGTCCACGCAAGAAAGTAACATGTTACAATTGTTGACAGTAGGGACATTATGCACGAAAGTGCCCAAAATCATTAAGGGGTGTGGCACCAACACCTAGGGGCTCTACCTCCACTGGCAAAAAGGGACACAAAGGCAGGAGGAGAAAGGAAGATAGAGTAGACAGGGAAAAGGAAATCTCTCAACGTAAAAGACGGAGGATTGACGTAGGAGCATGTGCCAGGATAACCTGTTATAGGTGTGGACAAGTAGGACATATGATGAGGAGGTGTCCCACACCATGAGGATTGGCGGAAATACCTCCTAAGAGTAATACCTCTCCAACTACTAAATTCCGAGGGGATGGAAGATAGGAGGCCACCCCAGGATCCACAACTCCAATTGAGGATTTCAAACTCACCCTAGAGAGAGTTCATCAAAATTCTAACATAGTGCTTCCTAACCTTTCTTTTTAACCATCTCCTTGTAGAGGGAAAGAGGTCCCAAATGTACTGTATTATGTTCTCAATAAATAAAATTTCAAGTTCCCATAAAATTCTATCTTCCAAATCATAATGGGAGGCTACCACGTGTCTGGTCAACCGATCAACGATTGACGCGGCGACTGTGTTGGAATGCCATGTTAGAAAAACCAGCCAATCATAGCGTTGCATGTGGCATGCCCAACACATCATCATCATCTTCCTTAGTTCGCTGATAGAGAGGATAGAGAGAGAGGGAGGTTGATTCCTCCGGTGACCTGGGAAGTGCTCTGTTATGACCGTTAGTGGCCAAGTCAGACGTCGAGTCCTTTGTTGGCTGGTAGCCTAGTCAGTTGCTGAGCTCCCTATATAAAGAGCACCGTTCCATTCGTTCTCACCATTCCACAATCGAGCGACGAAGGTGAAGTACTCAGATTTTCGGCGAGCAGCATACCAGACCTCCGACAATATGACTTTCCTCAACCTATGAAGCTGCATTCAGTGTCTTTAGAATTGGAAGGAATTTCTCTACCTAGTTGCACCATCCCTTTAGCCCGAGGACCACCAAAGAAGAGACAAGATGCTTGTATAGTACCACTACTCCTCGGCAGTCTGCAACCCGAGCTACTTGAGCTCCATTCAAGCCCTCCCCTAACCAATTCTGCCCAAACCAAGCTCCTTAGACTACACCTAGAGATGCCCCGACCTTCCCCGGGTTAAGTTGGTAAGTCCCCTCCACTACCCCTTGTCGGAAAATACTATTCACAGTACGTTTCTGTAAAAACCTAAATTGAGAAATTCGCATTGCTTAGGCTGCCAATTGAGGCTTGGTTTGATCCATGAAGGATCCTCACGAGGAGAGCAATTTAGTGACAACAAGAGCTTCGGTCACTAGACCCTCACAGGTAAAATATCGAAGCTTTCTCTCTCTAGATTGAGTTTTCTGGCAAAGCTTTGTTTGAGCTCATTTTGTGCCAAATGAAGCAGTTCAAAGCTTGAAATGATGAAGGAAACATATGGAAGATGATTCAGATCACGAATGGGGTTAATTAACTGAATTTTGGGGATTAATTGAATGAAATTCTAATTTAGGGGACCAAATTGCTATTTTTGAGAAATTAGGCAATTTGGGGATTTTTGGAATGTTGGGGGCCGAATAATAAATTAAGGATAATTTAGACATTTTCATGAAATTAACTTCCAATTGGGGCCCAATTGGGCAATTGGATGAAATGTAAGATCAATTGGCATTTTTTGTGAAATTAAGGAACAATTAGAAAATTTTGGAAAAATTGAGGACCAATTGGTAATTTTGGAAAAGTTAAGGACCCATGAGGGATAATTGGAAGTCCTAGGAACTTAGCTAAGATTTAATGAAGATTAGGGACCTAAATGTAAAGTTATAAACCTTTAGGGACCTAACTACAATTATTGCATAGTATAAGGACCTATGCGCAAATACCTGAAAGTGCGAGGTTCCTTATGTCAATTCTCCTGATATGGATACTCGAATAATGTAGGAGCTAGTTGTTCAAGTACCGGTGCAAAGGAGAGCACCACAAATTGAGACCTCACCAGGACGGCCACGTCACTACTACCGGGTGAGTGGGATTTTCACTATCATACCTAGTTGGGGTGATGTGAACCGCTTTTAAATTTGAAAATTATTTTTTTCTAGGAATGGTCTCCCTTGACTGCGTGAAACTGCTTAAACATTTTGGGAGACATTTCTAATGGGAGCTAGAATTGCTCTAACAGGCTCAAGGCCTCGGATTTGATAATAATAGGGCTGAAGGCCAAGTTTTGGAAAAACTCGTGAGGTGTGCCCAAGGCCAGTGTGCACGAGTTGGAACCCGTAGTCAAACATGATTAAAATAACCAAGGCAGGACTAACAAGGCTCGATGGGCTAGTGGTAGTGCACTAGGACTAGGTCCACGGGCTAATCAAGGCAAATAGCTACAATCCAGGTTGAGTGTTGGGGTCATTGGCACCAAATCTCATGGTTAATGACTCAAAATTATTGCTATGCTTGCATGAGGATCTAGGAGCATCTAGACGCCCGAGAGGGTTAGTCGATGGGTCCCAAGGACTACTAGACGACCTGGATGTAATAAGGGCGGGTTTCTCGTGCCAATTAGTCCTGAAGCTCGGGGAGCTTCCTGCGCACTGAGATCGAGGTAGCAGGGGAAATGAGATCTCGTCCCACAAAGTGGACATAAAGTGCAATTTGGGGTTTGAGAGACGGATGAGCAAGGTCCACTCAAACTAAATGTAGATGTAAATCCCATCCTTTGATAATGAGAAAACCAGGGAAAGAAGTGGTCAGTTTTAAATTTTAAAACTGAATTGGGCTACAAGCTCGATTATCAAGAAATAGGAAAATAGAGAATTTACAACTTTCATATGACTCAAAATGGTTCATAAATCTTGGAAAAGAACCTTAGGACAAATTGGGGGAAGAAAAACTAGACCGGTTCAAGAGAACCGGGTCCAAACCGGATAAAAACAATTTATGAACCGAATCGACTCATGAACCGGAAACGATGGAGAGAGGGTAAACTGGGAAATTTATGGATACCAAGTGACCCAAAGAGTCCTAAAAGTCATGGAAATGGACTTGAGAAGGAATTGGAGATGAAAACCAAACCAGTTCAGGTGAACCGAATCCGAACCGGTTTGGACCAGTTTGAACTACTATTGAACCGAATTCTAAATTCATTTTTCTATGTGCATTAAGAAATTCAGATGCACAGTGACCATCTTGAAGCCACCATTGGATAGAAAATGAATTTAGATGAATTTGGAAATTTAGATTTGAAAAATTCGGTCAAATGAGGGGTGAACCGGCCGGTTTAAGCTTTGAACCCGGTTCAGACCGGTCTAGTCCGGTTCGGAACAGTGACGTCTTCTTCCTTCAGATGACAGCACAGTTCAATTGCCAGAAAATTGAAGCAGCGCCGGTGAATAAGAAATGTCTCCGTTCAATACGTTTCAAGCCCTAAATTTCTGTAATAATGGTGCCAAACGGATGGCCGATGAGTCCCCAAGCTTCCCGTATAAAGAGCCCCTCTCCATTCATCCTCTCCACACCTAAAAAGCTCACTCTCTCTCTATTGCTCAGTTTTCCAATGATGCTCAAACCAGAGCCCCGATATAGGGTCATTTCTAAGCCAAAGAAGGTGAGGTCAATTTCCTTAGAACCAGGGAGAAGTCAGCTACACGATGGTCACATACATTCATTCTGAGAGTCGCCGGAGAAGTGTCGTCGTGATCAAATAGTGAAGCAACTCTGGCGGACCGAAGCTGCCCTATTTTGACTGAGTTAAAATCGGCCAATTCAAGCCCTCCTTAGGCTAAACCAAGCCCTCCCAACACTTCCTCAGCCCTCCTACGGCGGAATTAGGATGGAAAGGTAAGCCAATTTGGCTCCCCTCTGCAATTTTCGATCGGTGTTAGAGAGAGTTGGTCGAATTTCAATGATAGAATTCTAATCCAATTCAACATCAATTGATATCATTCTTGATCCTAGGAAGAATCTCATGAGAAGAACTACCTGTCCAGATAGAAATCTCAGACTATCGCGCACTCACAGTGAGTAATCGAAGCTTTCTCTCCATTGTCCATTTTCCAGCGAAGCTCCGTTTGAGCTCGTTCCGGCGTTAAAACATGCGATTCAAATTGCAAGAGAATTGTATATACATGTAGAAACTCAATTTCAACTTCAATTTCAACAATTGGAAGCGTTTGATCGATCAATTTGATGAAATCAAATTCGACTGTGTTAATAAGTTGGAATTGGGGGAAACATTGGGGAAATTTAGGGATTTTCAAAATTTTGAAGGACCAAAATGCAATTTTCTAAAATTGAGGTTCAATTGGGCATGATAAAAATGTTAGAGGGCCAATTGAGGAATTTTAGAATTTTTGGGGTAAAATTTAATATTTTTGTAAAGGAAGGGCAAAATGGTAATTTTGGAAAAGTTGAGGGACCAAATTGGGAATTTAGGAAATTTAAACCCCTTTTTGTGAAATGGAATAAATTGAGGCCCCAAGGGGAAATTTAAAAGTTTTAGGACTCAATTTGAGGAAAAATCGGCATTGGGGACTTAAAGTTAAAGAAAAATAACTTTAGGGACCTAATTGCAAATAAATAAAAGTTTGGTTTTTCTCATTCATTTAGAATAAATGAATGCAATTAGGCCGAGAGATAATGAACTAAGATGTTCATATCATGTAGGAACACAAAGTACTAGGAATGCCAGCAAGGACAAGCTCGCGTGAATACAAGGAACTGGTCTAGTGGAATTCACTACATTAACGGGTGAGTGGGATTTTATATCATACCCGGTTGGGGATGATAAGTACCTCGAAATGAAAACCCACTATCAAGTGGTATTTTAAACATCACAACTTAGAGGAGTGATGTGAAAATCATGCAGAAAAACTACTTACCGGTTGTAAGTAGATCATACCCAATTGGTATGATGAAACTTCTTCGAAGGAAGTTGAAAACGTGTTCATTGGTTATGAGCGGAGATGTCCTTATACCCGGTCGGTATAATGGACTATTGAAAATATATTTTTGTCAAAAGTGCCTTCCCCTGACTGTGTGCCAATGCTTAAACGATTTGGGAGACCTTCTTGACGGGAGCTCGAATAGCTCTTATACGTCGGGGAACTCAGTTTTGGAACTTGGGGGCTATTATGCCCGATTTTGAAAATCTCGAACAAGTGGGCCATAGGCTAGTGGGCACGAGCAAGAGCTCATAAAAAAACATGAGATATGTGTCATAAAACTTTAATAAATGAATTGTTTAGCCATGGTACTAAGACAGGACTGACATATTCAATCAACTAGTGGCAGTGTGACGTGACAGGTCTCCGGACCAGTCAAGACAAACAGTTGCAGGTTGAGTTGAGGGTCAAAGCTGTTGGACTAGTGGCACCACAGATTATATGGCATGATAAGAAAATACTGTTTGTGCATGCACTATAATTACGAGACCATCAAGACGCCCAATAGAGGTAGTGATGCGTCCTAAGGGCCCTGGACGACCTAGTGAGTATAAGGGCAATTCGTCGTACCAGGTGACCGTGCGAATTTTGGAGTAGCACCAAGCGCATGAGATTTGGGTGGGGACGGGATGAGGTCTCTATCCTCATTTGGACAAAGAGAATTGATTTTAGGATTGAGGGTCGGATGTCATGTACATCCACTCATTCTCATGGTAGAAGTGGACGTACTTCTATTTAGGTGGCTGGTAAAGTCGCTCCAACGCCACAAGTGGGTTAAGTGGACATACTAGCCTAAGAATGTGTGTTTGTTCATGATAAAGGATGTGTGTTGGGTGATGACACACCATGAGTAAATAAAGAAATGGTGGTAAAACTCAAGATTTTAAACTAAAAGGATTTTTGAAAGAAAGAAGTCTGGCACACTCCAATACAAACCTTTTTCCGTAAAGTTAATTTTTGAAAACCCATTTAATGAGCTGTAGAAACTCTCTTTTGTATCCCTTTTTTAGGAAAAGAGATAATGATTAGGAACAACACCAAGCCTTACCCTCTAGCAGGTATGCTTAATTTCCCTTAAGCATGCATTTTATTTGATATATGTCTTTCCATGGAATAAGGTTGAAATTATGCCTGGCTCATCTTGAGTTAAAGAAGGAGGAAACTCGTCTTGAACCGAGAAACCGGTGGGTTGTTCACGGGGATCCAACCAAACCAGGTCAGGGTGTGACACTTCTAGTACGACTTATTGCCCTTATCTCCACCAGGTCGTCCAGAGCCCTAGGACGCATCACTACCCCTCTTGGACGTCTTGAAGGTCTCGTAACACCGTGCATTTACAATTCATTAATTTTTCACATAAGCCATATAATCTATTGTGCCAGTGGTCTAACAGCCCCGACACTCAACTCGACCTGCAGTTATTTGTCTTCACTAGTTCGAAGACTTGTCTTGTCGCACTACCACCACTCCATCGAGTATGTCGATCATGTCTCAGTACCATGGCTAAACAATTCATTCACTTAAGTTTTCATGGCTTAAAATCATGTTTATTTATGAGTTTCTACTCGTGCCAACTGGCCTAGGGCCCACAATACGAGATATTAAAAAATCAAGCATGTTAGCCCCCAAGTTCCAAAACCGAGGCATTCGGCCTATCTAAGCTATTCAAGCTCCCATCAAGAAGATCTCCCAAAGGTTTTAAGCAGTGGCACACAGTCAGGGGAAAGTACTTCTGACAAAATAAACTTTTCATTTGTCCATCATACCAACCGGTATGAGTACATCTTCGCTTATAACCGATAAGCAGTGAATTTCCTCTTAACCAGCTAGTTGTCTTCACGTGAACTTGTCTTAGCTGGCGTTCCCCGTACTTCGTGTTCCTACATGATATGAAGATCCTTGTTCATTATCCTTTGGCCTAATATAGCCTTCAATCATCCCGAATGAATGAAATAACCAAACTTTTCATTTATTTGTAATTAGGTCCCTAAAGTTATTTTTCTTTAACTTTAGATCTTTAATGTCGGTTTTTCCTCAAATTGAGTCCTGAAACTCTAAAATTCACCTTAGCACCGCAATTTATTTAAAATCACAAAAAGGGATTCAAGTTTTCCAAATTTCAAATTTGGTTCCCAATTTTTCCAAAATTACCATTTTGCCCCTACTTAACAAAAATGGTAAGTTTTGCCCCAAAAATTCTAAAAATTGCCCAATTGGTCCTCAAACATCTTTATCATGCCCAATTGGCCCTCAATTTTATGAAATTGCACTTTAGTCCCTCAAATTTTCAAAATTCTCAATTTCAACCGATATGAACCAGGTTCAAAGCTTAAACCGGCTAGTTCATGCCTAATTCAACCGAGATTTTCAAAATTAAAATTGTCTAAATTATTTCTCTATCCAATGGTGGCCTTAATTCTCTAATTTTAATTTTCTAAGCCACCTAGAAAAATGAATTTATCATTTGGTTCAATTATGGTCCAAACCGGTTTGGTTTTCATCTCCAATTCATCATAAAGTCCTTTTTCATGATTTTTGTGACTCTTTAGGTCACTTAGGATCCATAGATTTCCCAATTTGCTCGTTCTCTTTATGATCGAGTTTGTGAACCGGTTCGGTTTTCTCACTCGAGTTGACTAGTTCTTTCCCTGGTTTCCTTGTCTTTAAGGGACAAGATTTACAAAATGAGTCATGGAATACGGATGATTGGGATTTCCAGCATAATTCCTATTTGGGGTGGGGTTAAGTTACCCAATAAATAGGATGGAAATATAAAGAACAATTCTTTTCCCATATTCCCTATACCACCTGCTCATCGAAATGTAGAACTCACCCCCTCCATTTTTTCCCTTTATAGGAAGAAATTTTTAACCTTATTGAGAATAAACACAAGGTAGCTCAACAAATAAGGTACAATGCATATAGATTCTTTCTTATTAAATAGTTTTAATAATATTGTTTTAGGGAAACCATTGAGAATTATGTCTAACTTTTAATGGTATTTAAGAGGTGATTATTATCTATACCGAGAAGAGTGGTGGGTTGTTCACAAGGTTCTGACCAAATCGGGTTGGGGTGTGACACCCGATTTGGGGTTTCATTCTCAGTTTAGGTTTTTATTTTTGGTTCGAGATTTCATTCCTAATTTCAAATAACATCATGGGTTTGAAATTTTATTCCCAATTTTGGTTCTCATTCTAAATTTGGGATCATCTTTCCTGGTTTAGGATTTTATTCTCAGTTTGGGATTTTATTCTTAGTTTACCCTCAATTTCTGGTCCACTTGTACTTAACTCGAGTTCTCGTGTTACGATGTATGGTGTAATGTATGCCTAAATATAAACTCCATAAAATTGAAACCTTAATCGTTTATCTCTAATAGAGCTCAATAAATGTTCTTAAAAGAATTACTTATTAACATTTTTAGAGTATGTGCTGAATAATGGACATGACGTCATGATGTTAGTCAATCCTTCTCATTAAGTTGTGAATTCACCCTCTCCAATCCCTCTACATGATATTTGAAACAATGACATAATGCTTCTACAATAATAAAAAAAACCCGAGTTACACAACCTTTATGAGATTTGTACAATTATTTTTTCATAAATTTTTAATAAATATGTTTTGAAAGTTAATATGGTAATAGTAATCACCATTGTTGTACTAAGAAGGGTTTTTTA
Organism: Trapa bicornis; assembly: GCA_030064425.1. Taxonomy (NCBI): domain Eukaryota; kingdom Viridiplantae; phylum Streptophyta; class Magnoliopsida; order Myrtales; family Lythraceae; genus Trapa; species Trapa bicornis. The sequence continues at coordinate 17,134,488 of CM057758.1, read as the reverse complement.
GGGTGTTTTAGGGTTGTTCACAGTTTTCGACTGGGTAAAGCGGGTTGGGGTGTGACAACGCATCACCTGTGGGTGAGGGTAGGCATTTTGAAGACAAGGTAGAGGCAACTCGTTCTGTGGTGTTGGTCGACTATGCGGTTGTCAGAGCTAACTTAATTTGGACCCGAAAGAGTGATAGTCGAGCATTTCAAAATAGACTCACCGGAGAAAATCGACTCATGGCGACCAAAAATCCACTTGTTGGAGGTCTACCAAGTAGAGATGTCAATAGCTCAGGTCGGGGCGGGTTTTAGCGGACCCGTGCCCGACCCGAGTTCGGGCCCAACAAACCCGTGCCCAAGTGGATCCAAGCTTAGGTCTACTCTATCAGGTCCAGACCCGACCCAATCTCTAGTCTGCTGGACCCGAGACCCGCCTGGACCCAAGACTTGGGTCCAAAAGTTGGATCCGAACCCGCTGCTCCGGTCAATTTGGACCCGAGTCGGGTCTATCTTATTTTTTTAATATATATTTTTTTACAAAAAATAAAAAATTTCAAATTATTATGATATATAAATGTTTTAATATTTGTTTGGGAATTCAATTTTTTAAATGTTTATTATCTTTAATTTACCTAATAAATTAGTGGTATAATTTTTAATTAATTTTAGCTTGCAAATAATGAAAAAATTATTTAAACCATAAGTTGTGAATGTGAGAAAATTAGGATATAAGGTCAAATTAAATGCTGATCTTTATTAGGATATAGGATATACACAAAAACAAAAAAGAATAATTGTGTTAACAACGTCAATTCATGTGACATTTTTTTGTGTATAATTATTGATATGTAAAATTTTATTTATATAATTTAATTTTTTTAGTTAAAAATAAATTATAAATCTATTAACCATGTAAAAAATTTAAATATGAGTTACAATTTTGTATCAAATAATACAATCAATTAGAGATATAACTTAATGTAATATGAATTTTTATGCTATAATTCTTTCAAATATTTATAAATTTATTAGGGTTTAAAAAATGAAAAATATCTATTAGGGTATAAGAAATGAAAAATAATAAATATAATATGTCGATAATATATATATATAAATATATTAAGGTATAATAAAGGAAAAATAATTTATTAGGATCTCATAAAAGAAAAAATAAGATTATAATAGGGGAAAATATATTACTTGTTAATAGAACAATTTTTAAATCACATTTTTATTAGAATTTTCTAATTTTTTTCTTATATTTAATGAAACGACGTGTAGGCCCACCTTCGAGTCCATTTGGATCCGAGCTTTGGGTCCAGCTAGCATGACCCAAACTCGAGCATGGACCTAAGGCTCCTCGGTTCCGCTCAGGTCTCGGGTCCCATTGACATGCCTACTACCAAGTATAGTGGGAGGTAGAGGGAGGCAAGTGGTTTTTTTGGAACCGATATTAGTTAGAGAGGTGGTCAGAGCTAGACGAATTTGGGTCCAAAAGGGCGGCGACAGCGCACTATTTCACTGTCCTGTGCCAGAGTCGGGCAAAGCGGTCCTTGTGCCCCATTTTTTGCCACTAATGGTCGAGACCGAGCCATATACTTCAGGAGAATTCTCTTAGTGACATTTTGATACCAAAATGCCTAAATTTGATGGTTAAAAAAGGAAAAATTGGTTTTTAAAGGATTTGGGTGTCCAGAGAGCTTTTTCACTCGGGTTTTCAAAATTTATGGATGAAATTTAATGTGACAGAAAGTTAAAAATGTAATTAACATCACCTAAATATCGTTTATTCAGTTTTCAATTCATTCTTAATTATGATTTCATAAAATTTAGTAAAAAAATTGGTCAATTAGATATATTTCCATAAATTACTAACGGTAGGAGAGTGAGTGAAGAGGTGGAGTCGGATGGGGCATGCGATGTGAGTTTCTGATCTTATCCAATTCTCGATTTAAATTCTCATAATCGATTTATTTTGAATTTTCCATAGATGACGTTCGATTCTTCTATTGAAAAAATAACATAAATTATATTTACACCTAATAAAATCTGATCTTATCCAATTCTCGATTTAAATTCTCATAATCGATTTATTTTGAATTTTCCATAGATGACGTCCGATTCTTCTATTGAAAAAATAACATAAATTATATTTACACCTAATAAAATATAAAATAATTATATATATTAAATTATTAATAATAATTATATATAATTTAAGTTAAATAAAATAGTTATATATAAATTATAATATTGTACAAATACATAACTTATATATAATATTTATTTATACTAAAATTATATAATTTATTAAAAACTTCTATTAATGTAGAGAATAATATATATAATTCATCATTTAAAAGTAATTACATGAATATTAATTAAATAAATTTTTTACTTATAATTTTATTACTTAATTTAAATTAAATAAAATATTAACTTTTTATAAAATGTAATTTATTTTGTAATATAATATATATTTATAGTGATAACCAAGTGTATTTATTAGTATATAATGGTTATTATTTCAAATAGAAAATTAAATTTTAATTTTTCCCAAAATTTGATAGAAAATTTGATTGGATTAAAAAGTTTTATGTAAAAGGTTAATTTAGGAGATCTATTAGCCATCACCAAATTTATAACATTTATCAATTATTATATTCTAATACTTTTAGTTTTGAAGAGCACATCCTAATGTGGTACATTGGTTAAAGGTGACATGTCTCCGATATAAATTGATCATAAAAAAGGTTCATAATAAAAAAGATCAAATCCAAAGTTTTTTTTTTATATTGATGATAATGTTGTAAATTTTAGGTAATCTACCACGATTTATTATACATTTACTGATCTACTCTAGTTCTTAAGCTAATCCATTAATTGGATGTGGACAATTTTACTAATTTAATTTATCATGAAAAAATTTACTTTGAAATTTTAGCCATACCTCCACGTGCCATCCGTGGGTCGTCAACCGGCTATTAGCGCGATTCTTCAGCTGTATCAGCTCCATGGACGAAGCCTCCCGTGACTCATATAAATACCAATAGCGGCTATTAGCATATCCTTTACTCTCTTATTTTCTTCTCGTTGGTTTGTTATTTTCTTCAATAAGGGGAAAATCCCTCTGCAGATCTTTAAGTGCAGTATTCTCGATGATGATTGATTAAATGAGAGCAGTATGGTGGGAATTTGACCGGTGAAACTTCTTGTCCGATCGGCCAGCAACGCTTCCATCGCTCACAGGTTCTCTCCTCCTATTCACCTTCATCGCCATCTTGATCATCTCATGGGACGGTTCCCTCTCATAACTGCACTCTGCATTTTCATCTGTTTACTTGTTAATTCGGCGAATGTCGAGTGTGCCACTGCCTCTTCATCACTGTTAAATTGGTTCCTTCATCAACTTCCGTTTCATTTTGAGCACGTTTTTGTTCAGATCATTCAAATCTCATCGTGTGAGGAAATATTTTTGGACCTATTAAGCACCAGGCTGCTGTTTCATCGGCTTCTTCATGCAATGCTTCATTCTTTCTCTCGTAGCGACTGTGGTTTTTTTGGCGATCACCTTTGTCACTTAAAAGACTAATTCCTTGATTTGCGCACAAGATAAATTTATCAATATATAATTTGTCTTCTTTCAACTCCAGAAGTACACAGGTAATTCACGTGTGAAGATAGCTGATCACATCGGAGGTGATGGGGAAGAAAGGAAACCGCTGGTTTTCCTCTGTCAAGAAAGTTTTCAGATCTTCTCCAAAGGAATTGCCTGATAAAAAGGTAACGTTTATTTCTAACATTTCATAGCACAGAACCGCACAATTAATTATATTTCAGACCCCAAGTGCCCATAGGACATTCAGAATATCCTCTCTAAGTTACGTAAATTAGAGAACGCTTTTTGTGGAGTATGGCCGATAAACAGTTTAGGTTCTTGATCACGGACCATATAGTTGGAGAAAGGCATGTTAGGTGGTGAATGTCACGAATAATTAATTTATTAAAATATAATACAATAAATATGCTGCAAAAAGTATTGTATAGTTGGGAATTTAGATAACCATTTATTCCTCTCATAATACATCAACATGAAAATAATGTGTAGAAAGTACTGTTTATTAAGTGGAAAGTGGAATGCGTAGATCATAAACTACAGAAATAAGTAGTCTAGTCTGGGAGAGGAGAGTCTCATGATTATTCACGGGTGGGTGTGTAATGCTTGGCTCACATACGGAACGCGTATCAGGATCACTCGATCTCGATTTTTGTGTCGTGAAGATCGGCACATGGAACGAGGAGCCAGAAGCCTCGGCGTCAAATTGCTCGCATTAAAAGTGCATACACCTAACTCTTTTTCATGGTCCCCAACAAAAGAACAAAAAGCAACTAATAGCTGTGAATACATTTGTAGCAAGTTCTTTTCATCCACCATGACTTTCAGCTTACTCTTCTTTCACCACCCACGTGCTTCCTCATGAATGATACCTCTCTCCCTTTCCTCATGACTCATGCACCCACAATTGATTTTTGGCAGCGGGGTGATAAATTTATTAGTTTACTAATCTCTCCTTCAACTGATATTGACATATTTGCCGCGAAGCAGCAGGTGGAAGGAAGGGAGAAATGGCAGCACGAGTCCCCCGAGGTCGTGTCATTGGAGCATTTCCCAGCTGCAGAGAGCTCCCCCGATGTAACCAAAGACAGGGAAAGCGTGGCATCGTCACCAACGATCGAAGACAGGAACGGTGCGATTGCAGTTGCGGCTGCTGCTCAGGCGGCTGCCAAGGTTGTCCGGTTGGCCGGCTATGGGCACCACTCTCGAGAAGACAGGGCTGCCACCCTCATCCAATCTTACTATAGAGGCTATCTGGTGAGCAAACAAACACTACACATACCCAAACGATACTACTGGTTAATTGATTGTGGGTTGGTATGGTGTTTAAAAAATCTGTTTCATAGCTACAATTTAATCCTTTTTATCCAAGAAAAAAATTGTAAATATTAATCAAAACAATATAAAATAGTGGGAGAAATTTAAAAAATATAATAAAATTTTAAAAACAAATAATAAATAAAATTATTACAAATATTAATTAATATTTAAACTTAAAAAATAGTAAGAAATATTTAAATATTCAAAATGTTAAATAAAGACGGTAAAGTAACAATATCATAAAATTTCAATAAATATAAACCATAAAAATAATAGTAATAATTAATTATATAAAAATGGTAAAAATTATTTAAAATGGTATAAAATATTAAAAATATTATGAAAATTTTTAAAATAAATTATAAATATAATTTAAAAATAGTAATTAAAATTACAATTTAATTATTTATGTTTTCAAATCTAACCGTCTAATTGTTTAGCAATACTCCACTCTCTTTTCTTCATTTTAATAAACAGTACTAGCTAAATTGTAATTTTTTGCCAGCGTTGCGTGTAGATTGTTATTTTTTTCAAATACTGAGGACTATAATGTTAGTTTTTGGTAAATAATGAGTGCTATTAGCCCTCTCTATCTTTACCAAAACCAAATTAGTCCTTAATACTTGCCAGAACAAACCATTGAGGCGGACAAGACTGTAGAAAATTATTGAGCCAGTCTATTGGTAAAAGCATATCGGTTTTGTGTTATTCCTAGTAAATCAACAATAGAGTCCCATTTTAGCAGATACTAGGATTAAAATGCATGCCAACTCATTGATGAACTAATTTGGGGACATTTTGTGCAAAAAAAAAAAACTAATTTCGGGACATAGGCGCGAAGGGCACTGAGAGCACTCAAGGGGCTGGTGAGGCTGCAGGCTCTGGTCAGGGGCCACCACGTGCGGAAGCAAGCTCAGATTACGATGCGATGCATGCAAGCGCTGGTACGGATCCAGACTAGGGTGAGGGCCCGCAGTGTCCAGCTCACATATGATAAGCTCCAGGATCTAGTTGACATCGACGATCAAGGATACGAAGATGATGATGAAGTTCTTGTAAGGAGAATAAGAAAGCAGCACCAGAAGAGCCCATCACCGGTGATGGGAAAGCACGAGGGACGAAGTAGCTGGGATCACCGTGGCGGCAGCAGCCCCTATCAGCGATCTACCCCGATGATGATGAAGGAGAACGCCGAGCAGCATGATTCTGTGGTGAAGAGGGAGAGGGCTCTTGCATACGCTTATCTCTATCAGGTTCGTTTTCTAACTCTAACTGCCCCATTCATAATATAATGGAAAACCATAGACAAATAAGAAGGAATGAAATTGAAATTACCCCGCATAAACTTTTGTTTTTTAACCACCATATAAGTTAGTTTATTCATGAGTTATCGCTTCTCATCAATAAAATACCTCATAACTTTCAAATCATAACAAGTATGTAGTTGCAAAAGGCTTATATGGGTATACATACCTGATGAATATTCAGAGCATAGTTTGGGCATGACAGACCCCTCTTGCTTTGAAAATGTTATTCCTATTTTGGTTCCTACCAAAACAATAAAAAAATCAAGAAATGTTATTAACAATGTGTAAATACTAAGGTGTAATGAATAAATTATTTTTCAAAACCAAGTTAATAGCTAAATATTCTGATTTATGTTGAGCTACTAAAACAATTGTTTTTAGAGTAGTAGAACGATATTAAATAGACTAGTTAGTAACATCGCCAATGGGTGTGTGACTATGTAAGACGTATAGGATTACATAATTTCTTATTTATATACATAAATAATTGATAATTTTTGTGTTTTACTTTACCATCATCAATTTAATAATCAGCAAAGGCAGCAACAAGAAGTGGGGGGAGCCGAAGATGGGTTCTACAGGGACGAGAGAGAGACGGCGCAATGTGGATTGAATGGACTGGAGCGGTGGATAGCCTCGCAGCCGTACAGCGTCCACCACTCCTCCTCCCGGGGGATCTCCTACGTGACCGTCCCCACAACGGCCACCACCGCCACAACGGCCACCACCGCCACAACGGCCACCCCAGACGACATCTCCGAGAAGACGGTTGATATGGACGACACCACCCCCGATAACATCAGCCCCCAGGCTCCAGGACGCCACCACCGGCATAAATCCGCCTCCAATAGCAGTGGTGCCGCTGTTCCCAGTTACATGGCCCCCACGCTGTCAGCCAGAGCCAAGCTCAGGAGCCATGGCGGAGCCACCCCCAAGCGGCAGCAGCAGCAGCGGAGCCCCCAGGGGCTGCAGTGGAACTCATTCACCAAGGGAGGGCTGACCTTCCGTGCGCCACCGGGCGGCGGTGACTCCTCCAGCTCCGGCACGAAAATCAGCGGCACCTATCAGGCCCCCAGAAGCCCAAACGTCAACTTGACTGGCTACCGCAGAAGTGCCGCTGCGGGCAGTTACGGGCCGGAGCTCATCTATATGGACGAGTGGATGGCTCCCATCGTTGGGCACGGGCCTACTTGGAGGCATGAATTTGCCTGATAAAACACCCCAGGTAATAAAAGATGCCTATGGCCTTCTTTTTCTCAAATTCCTTTTTCTCCCGTAGTCACTCTTGATTTCCCACGGCGTGAACTTCGGGGGCTCTCCTGTTGTGTCATATATATATATATATATATATATATATATAATATTTATGATTGTTTTTTGTGCTCGTAATATTACAAAGTGTTTATATATATATATATATATATATATGAATATTGTAGCATTTAAAAATATATCGAATCAGGCAATATGTCACTCAAGTCAGCAGCAGGAAGGATAATGCTGCAATCTTGGTACTCCCCCTTACGAGAATAGGAGGTGATGACTGTATGATATGACCGTGCGACAGTTTACTCTGACTGTCAAAATAGCTTATGTTTTTTTGCTGTATAGAAATTTTGGAATAGATATTGCATCTACTATCCCATGACGCCTAGGAAAGTTTGGGCATCCTCCTGGAATTTGTAGTGCCTAACAAAACATAGGAATTTCTGTGTAGAGTTATCGCAAATTTGTTGTAAAATCTCGGAACATACTTCATATGAATGCATGTTATATGCAGTGAAATTGAAACAGTGCTTGTGGTATTAGAACTGACTCCCTAGTCGTACCCCTATTAGATTGGATAGATTCTGGTTGTTTAATTCAAAAAAGGAAAATTATATGAATGAACTAGTTAAAGGGCGGCTTGCCATGAACTGATGGGCAAATAGAAAGGAACCCAAGCGGTCCGGGTTCCAAGGACTATCTCCTCAAGCCAGCCTGGTATAACGAAACATCAATGGAGCCCTTGCAGAATTGGAGCAGAGGCGAGGCCCCCAATTCAAGCTACATCAACGTACCCAGATCACACCAGATTTGAATCTGCCCAAGTTGTGGATGCCACCCCTGATAACACCCTGAAGATCAACGACGACAAATCCTTTGACCACTCACACGAACTGTGGGTTTCAGAATCATAATAATAAACTCAAGTGGGGACTTATCCGAGGAGTCAATGAATATTTCACTTGCTCCAACACCCTTGAGAGTGAAGCGGGAGAAGCCTTAGTGGGCTCCTATTATCACGAAATCATAAAAAAACACAACGTATTGGACCACATTCCTTAGAAATTCATTGTAAATGCAATTCATGTGCACATAGATTCATTGTAAATAGATTAATCAATTCGTGTAGTTTAACACGCAACTACAGTTAGTTCTAATACCACAAGCACTATTTCAACTCCTTGAACACTTGAGATTAATGATCTACTTGAGGCCACGTGCACCTCTGAGATATTGGAGGTCCCCTTTCATTCTGCCATCCCTTTGTCCCGTCTCCTTGTATCCACAACACTGAATCTGTCTGAACACAAAGTCAATCTACCATTTGGATCGGCGCATATATGGACCAGGAGGCGATTGAATATCCGCTCGCCTTCAGTTGGTCATCAACGCCTCCATGGAGGGTGGTTTGGGTATTCCTTAATGAATTGTGTATTCATAAATAAAAAATGGTTATTTTAACTTCAATAGATAATAAATTATATTGAACCTACAAGATATAACAAGTAAAAATACGTATTAACAAATATTAATAACTCATAATATTACCTAAAATATATGAATGTGTTAAAGTGGAAATATATAATCCCAACAAATATTATCAAAAAAATACCACAAGTTAATATAAATAACTCATATTACTACGTTATAATCCTAATGTAGCTATAACAAATAGGTACACAAAAGTTAAAAGAGATACAACCATCAATTAGTATTACCAAAATATATAATCCTATTCATATACTGCTAAATATCTCTTATTTTATCGATTTCGTTGTAATTTTTGTCATTTTTTTTGCTTTTCATGATATCTTAAAAAAATGTTCTGATTACTAAGAAAATTTCAATTTAGTTCAATATATTTATTTAAAAATTTTAAATATATTTAAATAGTGTAAATTTTCTTATTTTTTAACATATTTATTTAATTTAGCATAAATTTAATAAAATATTAACATAATTTCTTTATTTCTCGTTAACTTTATTATTTTTTTAATATTAATAACGAATTACTTATTCTATCATATATCGTTCTCATTAAAAAATTTTCTAATATTTAGTATTTACATCATAATTATATATCTCTATCAAAATTAACTTATTTTTTTTACTTTTCAGACCTTCACAAAAATAGTTTATTCCCATATATATTATTTATCCAACTATTTTAAGTCATTTTTCACATTTGTCTTATTCTATCTTGAATGGATTTCTTTATTTTTTTTCTTGCGGAACATATTCATTAATTTATCATGCATTAATTATTTAATTAGCTTATTTATATTCAAACTTAAGTTTTGTTCCTTTACTTGAATTTGACGTGAGTAACAGACAATAAATTACATTTAAGCCATAAGGCACCAAAAGTCAAAAGACACAACACTTAACAGACATTAACAGCAAATAATCTAACTGGAGCCATAAGACATGAGTCTAAACAAGTTAAGAGACACAAGCCCCAACAGGTATTACCAAAAGACACCACAGACAATAAATTACATTTAAGCCATAAGGCACCAGAAGTCAAAAGACACAACACTTAACAGACATTAACAACAAATAATCTAACTGGAGCCACAAGACATGAGTCTAAACAAGTTAAGAGACACAAGCCCCAACAGGTATTACCAAAAGACACCACAAGTTAAGAGACACAAGCCTTAATAGACATTACCAAGTCATAATGTAAACCCTGCCTTGAAGTTAAGGAAAACTGGGAAAGAACCGGTTAACCCGAGTGAGAAAATCAAACCAGTTCACAAATCTCGACCACTAGAGAACGAGCAAATTGAGAAAGTTTATAACTCCCGAGTGACCCAAAGAGTCATAAAAACCTTGGAAAGGGACTTTAGGACAATTTGGGAAAGAAAACTAGAACGGTTCAGGTGAACCAAATCCGAACCGAATTGAACTGGTTTGAACCATCATTGAACCGGATGCTAAATTTATTTTTCTAGGTGGTTTAGAAAATTTAAATTGGAGAATTGAGGACACCATTTGATAGAGAATGAATTTAGAAATTTTTAATTTTGAAAAACTTGGTCCAATTGGGCCTAAACTAGCCGGTTTAAGCGTTGAACCTGATTCGTATCGGTCTAGTCCGGTTCGGAATAGTGTCGTCTTTTAGGATTCCTTCAGATGACAACACTGTTCACTCGTTGAAAAATTGAAAAGCGTCGACGGAAAGGAAACATTTATGTTTAGGATTTATCAATCCATCAATAACTGTTATAAAGGCGCCAAATGGATGGTCGGAGAGTCCCCAAGCTCCTTATATAAAGAGCCCCTCTCTATTCATCCTCCACACACCTGAACACTTTGCTTTCTCTCAACTACTCAGTTTTTCGACAAAACTCGAACTAGAGCTCCAACATAGGGGTTTTCCTAAGCCAAAGAAGGTGTGGTCAGATTCCTTAGACTCGGGGAGATGTCAGCTACTTGACGGTAATCACCATTCGGTCCGAGGATCGCCGGAGAAGCGCCGACGTGATTGAACAGTGAAGCAGCTCCGACGAACCAATGCTGCCCTGTTTCGGTCGAGCTTAAGATGACCAAATTGAGCCCTACTCAGGCCAAACCAAGCTCTCCCAACACTCCCTAAGCCCTCATACAACCAAATTAGAGCAGAAAGGTAAACCAATTTAGCTCCCCTTTGTGAATTTCGATGAGTGTTAAAGAGAGAACCAATGAAATTTTACTAACCGAATTCTCCCTCAATTCGACATGAATTGAGGTGATTCTTGATCATAGGAAGAACTTCAGGATGAGATCTACCTACCTCAATCGAAAGCTCGGACCGCTACACCCCCAACGATAAACTTTCGAAGCTTTCTCTCTCTAAGTCTAGTTTTCGGCGAAGCTCCATTTGAGCTCGTACCGATGTCAATTCATACGATTTAAAGTGCAATTGAATCATATGGATGTGTAGGAACTCAATTTTACCTCCAATTTCAACAATTAACCTACAAGTTAACTTGATTCTTGTCCTTAGTAGGGTTGGGCACTTCTCTACGCAATGCCCCTATCGTTCATACTTGTAATTACGTGGACATAAGTGGTTACTCCTAGCATCTTTCTAGGGAATTGCTGGTTTTGGTGTTTCATTGTCCTTGAGTCTGAATACCTTGAGAGTTTTCTTGTGGAGTGTTCTTTGCCAAAGGATCACTTTAAGAGACCTCTTAGATTTCTTGATTCTCTATTTCAATTTCCTTAACTGAGATGGAATTCTCCTTAGTTTCTATGGTAGTGCAAGTTTGTTTGGTCACTTTCCTTGGAGCTATCTTCTTGGCAAGATCACATCCTTTGAGAGATAGGGCTTTTTTAGGAGTTTGGAGTACTTCATTAATAGAGGAGTACAATATGTTGGGGTGTTTTAGCCCTATTATAGAAAGTGGTCACAAAATAATTAGGGAGTTAGGGGATTCTTGATAAACATCCTCCTAGGTAAGGTTATATGCCTTTTGCTGGCATTTCTAGCTTCAGGCTTGGCTTCCTTCGTACTTAGAGTTGTGACCTCAATAGGTCCTAGCACCATCTTCCTGGATACTTTCCCATTTGGTCTTTTGAAACTTCTACTATGCCTCATGCATTAGAAAGCTTCTAGAGTTGTCTTCCTACGAGTATAGGGTGTTAAGTAGAGTAAGTCCTAGTTTTCTTGGTTCTCTCCTAGGTGTCATCTTAAAATTTTGAAACTTTCTCTTAGTTACTATGTTATATAGTTTTGATAATATATTCGAGAAAATAGGCTCTGATACCACTCAAGTTGTCATGCCCCGACCTGGTTTGGTCAGATCCTCATGATCAACCCACCACTCTTTCGGTTTATTAAGGGTTTCCCCTTCTTTTAAACCATGAGGAGTAAGACATTCTTTAATCCTATACCTTTCCTAGAATAACATTAATCAAAACTTAATGAAATTTAAACTTTCCATACCTGTCTTGTAGGAGTAGTTAACTAGAAGTCCTTGGGTAGGTTTTTCACTCGGTTACTTGAAAGGGGTATAAGGGAGGGGGTGAGTTTGATAACTTAGTGAATGGGTGTTTAAAGTTTGACTTTTAGAGAAAATATTTGAATTGGAGTGTGCCTAACTCCTTATTTTATTTTAAAATAATTTATCCTCAAAATCTCAGTTTTCATAGCCATTTCTCAATCCTCAATCATAATCGGTGTGTTATCAACCAATACACACCCTTAATCATGAAGGGAACACACATTCATAGGACAACACATCCACTGCACCCACTTGTGGTGTCGAAGTGACTTTATTGACCACCAATATAGAACCACGTCCACTTCTACCTTGAGAATGAGTGGATGTACGTGACATTCGACCCTCAATCCCGTAAATAAAACTATGTGTCAGTATGAGGACAGAGACCATATCCCAGTCTCGTGCGCATGAAACTCAAATACAGAAGCTTCAGAAAGCCCAAAACACAGTAGCTTCATGGAGTCCAAATACAGAAACTCCGTGGAGTACAAACACAGAACTCCATAACTAACTAGTATGACGAGAAACACCAACCTAATAGCTTCTCTTTCCCTTATCGCCACTATGTCATCTAGTAGCCCTTAGGACGCATCACTACCCCTCTTGGGTGTCTTAATGGTCCCAAACCTCAAGTGCATGCACAAACAAAGTTTTCCTCAAAAGCCATTTAATCTTTGGTGCCACTGGTCCAAAGGCCCCGACTCTTAACTCGACCTGCAACTGTTTGTCTCGATTGGTCCGTCGACCTATCATGTCGCACTGCTGCCTGTTCATCGAGTATGTCGGTCCTGTCTTGGTACCATGGCCAATAAATTCATTCATTTAAGTTTTATGGCATAAAATCATATTTGTTTACGAGCTCCTACTCGTGTCAACTAGCCTAGGGCCCACTGTTTGAGATTTTCAAAATCGGGCATATTAGCCCCCAAGTTCCAAAACCGAGGCCTCTAGCCTATCTAAGCTATTTGAGCTTTCGTTAATAAGGTTTCCCAAAAGTTTTAAGTAGTAGCACATAGTCAGGGGAGAACACTTCTGAAAAAATAAACTTTTAGTCATCCATCACACCAACCGGGTATGAGGACATCTCTGCTTATAATTGATAAGCGAATTTTCTACTTCCTTCCCGAAAGTTCATCATACCAACCAGGTATGATCTACTTACAAAGTTAATTAGTTTTTCCGCGTAATTTCCACATCACTCCTCTCAGGTGTGATGGTTAAAATACCATTTAATAGTGGGTTTTCATTTCCGAGATACTTATTGTCACGCCTCGACCCGGTTTGGTCAGATCCCCGTGATCAACCCGCCACTCTCCCGGTTTATTAAAGGGTTTTCCCCTTATTGTAAACCGTAAAGAGTAAGGCATCCTTTAACCTGCACCTTTTTCCTAGAATAGCATAATCAAAACTGCATGAAATTTAAAACTTTACATACCTGTCTTACAGGCATCTTAGTTGACGGTCTTTAAGGGGAGGCTTTTCGGGATTTCCTAAAAGGGATATAAGGGAGGGGGTGAGTATGACTACTCAGTGAATGGGTTTTTTAAAAGCTTTTGACTTTTAAGAAAAATATTTATATGGAGTGTGCCAGACTCCTTTGTTTTCAAAAATCCCATCATTTAAAAAATTTGGATTTTTTCATTATTTCTTAGTTACCACGGTGTGTCATCACCCAACACACATCCTTCATCATGAAGGTTACACACATTTGCAAGTCAGTATCACTACTGAACCCGCTAGTGGCTTCGGAGCGACTTTTCCTGCCACCCGGATAGAAGTACGACCACTTCTACCCTGGGAATGAGTGGATGTACGTGACATCCTACCCACAATCCCGAAATCACTTCTTCATATCCGTATGAGGACAGAGACCTCATCCTATCCCCACCTCGGTCTCATGCGCTTGGTGCTACTCTAGATTTCGCACAGACACCTAGAACGACGAACTGCCCTTATAGCCACCATGTCGTCCAGTGCCCTTAGGACGCATCACTACCCCTCATGGGCGTCTTGATGATCCCGTACTCACAGTGCATGCACAAACAATGTTTTCTTATATTGCCATGTAATCTGTGGTGCCACTAGTCCAACGGCCCCGACTCTCAACTCAACCCGCAACTATTTGTCTTGACTAGTCCGTCGACCTGTCATGTCACACTGCCGCTAGTTGACTGAGCATGTCGGTCCTATCTTGGTACCATGGCCAAACAATTCACTTATTAAGTTTTATGGCACATATATCATGTCCGTTTATGAGCTCCTGCTCGTGCCAACTGGCCTTGGGCCCACTGTACGAGATTTTTAAAATCGGGCATTTAGCCCCCAAGTTCCAAAACCGAGGCCCCTAGCCTATCAGAGCTATTCGAGCTCCCGTCGAGAAGGTCTCCCAAATAGTTTAAGCATTAGCACACAGTCAGGGGAGAACACTTCCGACAAAATAGGTTTTCACTATCCATCATACCGACCGGTATAAGGACATCTCTGTTCATAACCGATGAACGGGTTTTCAACTTCCTTCGAGGAAGTCTCATCATACCAATCGGGTATGATCTACTTACAACTGGTAAGTAGTTTTTTTTTTTCGCATAATTTTCACATCACTTTTTCTAAGTGGTGATGATTAAAATACCACTAAACAGTGGGTTTTATATCGAGGTACTTATCATCCCCTACCGGGTATGATATAAAATTTCCACTCACAACCGGTAAGTGGTTTTTAACTTTAAACTGTGCTCATCATCCCAACTGGGTATGATGTGAATAACCCACTCACCCGTTAATGCCGTGAATTCCAATAGACTGGTTCTTTGTATTCACGCGAGCTTGTCCTTGCTGGCATTCCCGGTATTTTGCGTTCCTACACGATATTAACATCTTGGTTCATTATCCTTTGACCTAATCGCCTTCATTCATTCCAAATGAATGAGAAAGTCGAACTTTCATTTATTTGCAATTAGGTCCCTAAAGTTATTTCTCTTTAACTTTAAGTCCCAAATACCGGTTTTTCCTCAAATTGAGTCCCGAAACTTCTAAAATTTATCATAGGATCTCAATTTATTCTATTTCACAAAAAGGGGTTTAATTTCCCAAATCTCCAATTTGGTCCTCCAACTTTTCCAAAATTACCATTTTGCCCTTCCTTTACAAAAATGGTAAATTTTGGAAAAGTTATTTCAAAATTCCTCAATTGGTCCTCTAACATTATTTTCATGCCCAATTGACCCTCAATTTCATAAAATTTCATTTTGGTCCTTTGAATTTCGAAAATCCCCAATTTTCCCCCAATTCCAACTTCTTAACACAGCCAAATTTTATTTCATCAAATTGACCCATCAAACGTTTCTAATTATTGAAATTGAAGTTGAAATTGAGTTTCTACATGTTCATACGATTCTTCAGAAATGTGAATCGCAAGTTTTAATACCGGGACAAGCTCAAACGGAGCTTCGCCGAAAAATGAACTATAGAGAGAGAAAGCTTCGCTTACTCTCCGGTGAAGGCACGACGGTTCGAGCTTTCGATCTGGACAGATAGCTCTCATCTTGAGGTTTATCCTAGAATCAATAATCGCATCAATTGATGCGGAATTGGATTAGAATTTCGTCATTGAATTTCGGTCGACTCTCTTTCTAGCACCAATCGAAAATTATAAAGGGGAGTCGAATTGGCTTACCTTTCGGTCCTAATTCGGCCGTGGAAAGGCTGAGGAAGTGTTGGGAGGGCTTGGTTTGGCATGAGGAGGGCTTGAAATGGCCAATTTCAGCTTGGCCGAAATAGGGCAGCTTCGGTCCGCCGGAGTTGCTTCACTATTCCATCATGTCGGCGCTTCTCCAACAATTCTCGGATTGATTGTAGTTTGCTATCAGATAGCTGTCTTCTCCCCGGTTCTAAAGAGCCCGACCTTTGTTCAAGTCGAAGCTATGGTTCAAGCTTTACTGGGAAATGGAGCAGTAGAGAGAGAGAGAAGTGTTTAGGTGTGAGGAGAATGAAATGGGGATGACCTCTTTATATAGTTGTAAAACCTGTGTATTAAATGGGCGAGATTTATTACTAGTATTAATATTGCCATAAATTATTGGTATTAATTCCAATAATTTAATTTCGGTATTAATTTCAATAATTTAATTTCGGTATTAAATTATTTGTATTAATTCCAATAATTTCCCATTCTCACACTACTCTTAGGTAAGCATGCTTAACTTTGAAGTTCTTATGGAATCTAGTTCACCTGAACCAATTTGGTTTTTATTTTCTAGTTTGTCTTAAGTTCCTTTTCCAATGTTTAATAAATCCTTTAGATCAACCAAAAGTTGTAAATTTTCATATTACTTATTCCCAAATTGTAAACCGGTTTGGTTTTCTTATTCGGTTTGACCGGTTCTTTTCCCGATTTTCCTTAACTCAAATGTGCGGGGTTTACACTTATCATTCCAACTGGGTATGATATTAATTATCCTACTCACAAGTGGTTTTTCATTTCAAAAGTACTCACCATTCCAACCGGGTATGATGTGAATAATCCCACTCACCCGATAATGCAGTGATCTCCTCTTGATCGGTTCTTTGTATTCACGTGAGCTGATCCTTGCTGGCATTCTCGGTATTTCATGTTCCCTTACGATATGAATATCCTTGTTCATTATCTCTTGGCCTAATAGCTTTCATTCATCGGGAATGGATGAACTACTCAAACTTTTCGATTAATTGTGATTAGGTCCCTAAAGTTCTTTTTCTTTAACTTTAGGTCAATAATGTAGATTTTTCCCAAATTGAGTCCCAAAACTTCTAAATTTAACCTTAGGACCTCAATCTATTGAAAATCACATAAAGGGGTTCAAGTTTCCCAAATTTCCAATTTGGTCCCCCCCAACTTTACAAAAATAGTAAGTTTTGATTCCAAAATTCACCCAATTGGTCCCCCAACATCTTTATCATGCCCAATTGGCCCTCAATTTTATGAAATTGCACTTTAGTCCCTCGAATTTTTGAAATCCTCAAATTTCACCCAAATATTACCCAAATTTCAACCTTTTAACTTAGCTGAATTTGATTTCATCAAATTGACCGATCGAATGAGTTTAATTGTTGAAATTGGAGTTAGATTGGAGTTCCTACACTTCACATGATTCAATTGCACTTTGAATCGCACGATTTGATGCCGGAATGAGCTCAAACGAAGCTTTGTCGGAAAACTGTACTTAGAGAGAGAAAGCTTCGAAAGCTTACCGTCGGGGGCGCGATGGTCCAAGCTTTCAATCTGGGCAAATAGCTCTTGTCCCGAGGTTTCTCTTACAATTAAGAATTGCATCAATTGATGCCAAATTGAGTGAGAATTTAGTCATCAATGTTCTGTCGATTCTCTCTTTAGCATAGATCAAAATTTACAAAGGGGAGCCAAATTGGCTTACCTTTCAGCTCTAATTCAGTTGTAGGAGAACTGTGGAGATGTTAGGAGGGCTTGATTTGGCATGAGAAGGGCTAGAATTGGTTGATTTCAGCTCGACCAAAATAGGGCAACTTCGGTCCGCTAGAGCTGCTTCACTGTTCGATCACGCCGGCGTTTCTCTGGTGACCCTTGGAGCAAATGGAGACTACTGGCGTGTAGCTGACTTCTCTCTGAATCCAAAGAACCCGACCATACCTTCTTTGGTTCAGAAAAGACCCTATATCGAAGCTTTGGTCTGAGCTTCGCCAGATATTGGAGCAGTTGAGAGAGAATGGATTTTTCAGGTGTAGAGTGGATGAATGAGGAGGGGCTCTTTATATAGCTCGGGGACTTCTTAGTCACTCGATTGGCACCTTAATGGCGGTCATTCATTGCCTGAAACACCCTGACCAGACTTTTTAGCTTCACCGGCTCTGCTCGATTTTCTAGCGAGTGAATAGTGCTGTCATCTAAAGGAAGAAGACGACACTGTTTCGAACCGGTTCGAACTGGGTTCAAAGCTTAAACTAGCCGGTTCAAGCCTGATTCGATTGAGTTTTACAAAATTAAAAATTTCTAAATTCATTTAAATTCATTTTCTTTCCAATTGTGGCCTTAAATCTCAAATTTGAATTTTCTAAGCCACCTAGAAAAATGAATTTAGCGTCTGGTTCAATAGTGATTCAAACTGGTCCAAACCAGTTTGGTTTTCATCTCCAATTCATCCTAAAGTCCCTTTTTTTTTTTTTTTTACTTTTGTGACTCCTTAGGTCACTCGAGATCCTTAAATTTTCTGGTTTACCCTTTCTCTATCGGTTCTGCTTTATGAATTGACTTAGTTCATATACCGGTTCAATCCAGCTCAGATCCGGTTCTCCTGAACCGGTCTGGTTTTCTCTCCTAGATTGTCCCAAGGTCCTTTTCTAAGGTTTTATGACACTTTGCGTCACTTAGGAGATGTAAATTTCTCAAATTTCCTATTCTTTAATGATCAAGTTTGTGAATCGGTTCGGTGTTTCTCACTTAGTTTGACCGATTCTTTTCCCGATTTTCCTTAACTCCAATTGATGGGGTTTACACCCTTCTTGAACCAAGGGAGCGACGGGTTGATCATGGGGCTTCAACCAAACCGGGTCAGGGCGTGACAACTTGAGTGGTATCAGAGCTAAGTTCCCTTGAAACATTATCAATACTATGCCCTGACATTAATAAAACTTTAACTACCGTGTAGGAAGGAGAATCCCTAGGAAGTTCGCCATGAAATCCAATTCTCCACACATAACCTTGAAAAAGACACCTTCCTTAAGGGAGGTAGCTGTTCAACAATTCTTAAAGGGCGAGAAAAGAGTACCCAAGGATATGGTGGAAGATTATCAGAAACTTGTGAGAGTCTTACTAGAACTAGAAGGCATTACATATCCTACTCCAAGGAAAGAGGAACCTGTACATCCTTCTAGGAGCCCAAACCCTCCTCCAGCCCCACAACAACCAAAGAGGAATCCAACTATGAAAGAGGCTTGGGACAACTATTGGGGTGCGTATGCCACCTTCACCAAGTACCCCACCTACTCAGTACAACTTCAATCCCTCCCAATGGATGAAGTGAACATATGAGTGTGAGGCTGAGGTATTGAGGTGGTACAGATTGGAGGCCATACATGAAGTTTATCCCATAAGGGAATACAAATGGACCCCAACTAGTTCCTTAGAGCCATCTGTTCAATCCCACAACCGTTCCAAGGCTAACTCTCGGCATATGACCCCAAGGGACTAGGAGGTAGGAAATCTTTGTAATAAGCCAAAAATGGCAAGAAACTATTTCCTAAATGAATAAAAGTATGATTTCTCCTCAAATTTTAGTCTCTTGATAAATATAACTAACAAAAATAGGAGTATACCGATCGAAGTAATGGGTAAAGGAAAATTCGAGTTAATCCAAACTCTAAGGTAGCCAAGCAAGTTTTCCACCTGGAGAAGGGAAAAAGGACCTGACAAGGAATCCTAAAAGAGTCTACTAAAATTCGCCAAGGAGGAAAGATCTTAACTAAGGGAAGGAAGGAGAAGTCTGGGGTAAGGAAAGTCAGTGTCAAAGAGCATGGTACGAGTGGAAGTCTAATCAGTCAAGGAAAGACTCTATGATAAAAGTAAGGAAACAAAGAAGGATTAAACTATCCCAAGGAAAACCAAAGAAATGGAAGCTGACCAAAGAGAAAGTAAGAAGGATATGGGAAGCATCGACGATGTTAAGACAATTAAGATAGGATAAGGAGAAAGGAGAAAGGAAGGAAGTACAAGAGAAAGAAACCCCAGAAATAATACCAACACCTGGAAAAGAGTAGGATACACATCCTTAAGAACTCGATAGTAATAAGGGATTTTGTTTGTAAGTATGTGGAACAAAAAGAAATAGAAGATAGGGAAGAAATCCAGAATGAATCACCATACAAAGGTCAGGAAGTATAAGAAAAAGAATGAAGGAAGAACTTTCAAGGAGCAGTAGGGAGAATGAATGTGAAAATCCTAGGATGGAAGTCTCTAGAAGAAGGATGAAGATATGAAGTGGAACTGTGGAAATGAGGAAATTCCAAGCTAAGGTAATCAACAGATGAAACTTCATAAACTGGAGTAAAAACTAAGACCTTATTAAAAGACATGGGTGACTAAGTAAACACCTGGAGGGCCAAGTGTGATCTACTTGCAAGAAGAGCAGATGAACCAAATAGGAATTATAGACAGATCGAGTTGTAGAAAACAACTCATAATAACCAGATCATCCGGGAGAATAAACACTATCCTAAGATGGAATGGAAAGTAATGAGGACTACACTCTAAAAAGGGAATGAGATGGGAATTAAGAACAATACGACTCAAGAGACGACAGTCTCAAAATCATATGACAAAGAGAATGATAAGAACGAGGTAATTAATGAACTGACCTCGGGAGAAGTATAAAGTTGAACTCCAATAAAGAGGGAGAGATGGAAAGGTCAAACACTTGGAAATTTAAGATGAAGACAAAATCTTTAAAGAGATCCACGACGAAGACTAAGTTAAAAAATAAACTCAAGACATGTGAAAATTAAGTAATCCTCTCATAGGATAATCGTGAAATCTTAAAATAAGACTGATGCAAATACCTTCTAAAAAGAAATGGAGCGATATAGGAACGAAAGGAGAATGAAGATGAAGTGTCATGCCCCAACCTAATTTGGTCAGATCCCCGTGATCAACTCGCCACTCTCTCTGTTTATTAAGGGTCTTCCTGTTCTTTAAGCCGTGAGGAGTAAGGCGTCCTTTAAACTTGTAACTTTCTAGGAATAACATTAATCAAAACTGCATGAAATTTAAACTTAACATACATGTCTTACTAGTGTAGTTAACTAGAGGTATTTGGGTAGGTTTTCCCTTGGTTACTTGAGAAGGGGTATAAGGGAGGGGGTGAGTTCAACGACTTAGTGAATGGGTGTTTAAAACTTGACTTTTAGAAAAATAATTTGAATTGGAGTGTGCCAGACTCTTATTTTCTTTAAGACATCTCATCCTCAAAATCTCGGTTTTTAAAACCATTATTCCTTATTAACCATAGTCGGTGTGTTTAACAATCAACACATGTCCTTCATCATGAAGGGATCACACATTCGCAGGGCAGCACGTCCACAACACCCAGTTGTGGCATCGTAGCGACTTTACTAGCCACCTAGATAGAAGCCCGTCCACTTCTACCCTGAGAATGAGTGGATGTATGGGACATCCGACCCTTAATCCCATAAAGAAACTCCGGTCCATATGAGGACAAAGACCTCATCCCGACCCCACCCTAGTGTCATGTGCATAAAGCTACGTCGAGCTTCCCTGATTACTGGCACGACAAACTGTCCTTATCTCCACCATGTTGTCCAGTAGCCCTTAGGACGCATCACTACCCCTCTTGGGCGTCTTAATGGTCCCAAACCTCAGTGCATGAACAAAACAATGGTTTTCCTCATAAGCCATTTAATCTTTGGTGCCACTAGTCCAACAACCCCGAGCCTCAACTCGACCTGCAACTGTTTGTCTCAACCAGTCCGTTGACCTGTCTTGTCACACTGCTACTAGTCCATCGAGTATGTAGGTCCTATCTTGGTACCATGGCCAAACACATCATTCATTTAAAGTTTTTCATGGCTTAAACTCATGTTTGTTTATGAGCTCCTGCTCGTGCCAACTAGCCTTGGGGCCACTGTACGGAATTTTCAAAATCGAGCATATTAGCCCCCAAGTTCTGAAACCGAGGCCTCCAACCTATCTGAGCTATTTGAGCTCCCGTCAAGAAGGTCTCCCAAAAAGTTTAAGTAGTGGCACACAGTCAGGGGAGAGCACTTCCAACAAAATTATCTTTTAATTCTTCAATCAAACCAACTGGGTGTGATGACATCTCCGCTTACAACCGGTAAATGGGTTTTCCACTTCCTTCTAGGAAGTCCATCATACCAACCAGGTAAGATCTACTTACAACCGCTAAGTAGTTTTTCCGCATAATTTCCACATCACTCCATCCATGTGTGATGTTTAAAATTCCACTTAGTAGTGGGTTTTCTTTATTAAGGTACTCATCATCCCAACTGAGCATGATGTGAAAATCTCACTCACCCGTTAATGCAGTGAATTCCTCTTGACCGATTTTTGCCTTCACGCGAGCTTGTCTTGGCTGTCATTCTCGGTACTTCGTGTTCCTATACGATATGAACAAACTTTGTCCATTATCCTTCGGCCTAATAGCCTTCATTCATCACGAATGGATAAAACACCCAAACTTTTCAATTATTTGCAATTAGGTCCCTAAAGTTCTTTTTCTTTAACTTTAGATCCCTAATGCCAATTTTCCCCGAATTGAGTCCCAAAACTTCTAAGATTTTCTATGGGACCTCAATTTATTCAAAATTACAAAAAGGGGTTCAAGTTTCCCAAATTCCCAATTTGGTCCCTAACTTTTCCTGGGCAGATAGCTCTTGTCCTGAGATTACTCCTAGTATCAAGATTCACATCAATTCATGTTGAATTGATGGAGAATTTGGCCAGTAAAGATCTGACAGTTCTCTCTCTTGCACCGATCAGAATTCACAGATGGTAGCCAAATTGACTTACCTTTCCGCTCTAATTCGGTCGTATGATGGTTGAGTAAGTGTTGGGAGGGCATGGTTTGACCTGAGATGGGCTCAAATTGGCCATTTTTAGCAAGACTAAAATAGGGTAGCTTTGGTCTGTCGGAGCTGCTTCACTGTTCTATCACATCGGCATTTCTCCGGTGATCCTTGGAGCAAATGGAGACTATAGTCGTGTAGCTGACTTCTCCCTGAATATAAACAACCCAACTTTGCCTTAATTGGCTCAGAAAATTGCCCAAGTCGGAGCTCTAGTTCGAGCTTCACCGAAAAATGGAGCAATAGGGAGAGAGTGGAGTTTCAGGTGTAAGGAGGATGAATGAGAAGGGGCTTTTTATATAGGAAGCTCGGAGACTTCTTGGTCGTTCATTGGTGCCTTAATGGTGGTCATTCATTGCTTCAAACTCCATGGCCAGAGACTTTTCATCTTCGCCAGTGCTGCTCAATTTTCTAGCGAGTGAAGAGTGCTGTCATCTAAAGGAAGAATACGACACTGTTCCGAACTAGACCAGACTGGTTCGAATCGGGTTCAACGCTTAAACCGACTGGTTCAGGCCCGATTCAACTGAGTTTTTTGAAAATTAAAAATTTGTAAATTCATCTAAATTCATTCTCTATCAAATGGTGGCCTCAATTCCCCAATTTGAATTTTCTAAGCCACTGAGAAAAATAAATTTAGAAACTAGTTCAATAGTGGTTCAAACTAGTTCAATTCGGTTCACCTGAACCAGTTTGGTTTTCACCTTCAATTCACCCTAAAGTCCTTTATCATGACTTTTGTGACTCTTTAGGTCACTTAGGATCCTTAAATTTCCAAGTTTGTCCTTTCTCTATCAGTTTCGGTTTATAAATCGACTCGGTTTTCTCTTTGAAAATTACCGGTTCTTTTCTGAGTTTTCTTATTATCAAAGGATGGGTTTTACATGAAGTGCATATAAGTTCTTAAGAGAAGTATAAGTAAAAAAGAATGGCATCAGGGAATAATTTTTAAGTTAAATATTCTAAATAGCAGGACGAAAAGAGAATCCGGGAGAAAAGAACATAAACTAACAAGGAAGGAAACCTTAGAAGGACAAAAGTGACCCAATTAAATGGAAATGGGATCAATAGAAATGGAGATGAGATGAATTCATCCAAGAACACTGGTTGAAATGGAAAGAGCAAGTATAAAGGAAAGGTACTCGGGAGGACCTGAGGAGCAAGTTAAGTCAAAGTAATGTGTAAGTAGGGAAAACACATCGAAGGAGGTCGTATGAGTAATGAGGGGGTGGATTGTCCATAAAAGATGATATAGAGGAAAACACATCTAAGAACCCTTGGAAAAGTTAACACCTCAATTAGGAAGGGATTTAAATAAGGGATCACTAACATCAGGATCGATAGTGATCAACACTCAAGTTGATAGAGCCTAAGGAGAGAACGACTAGACATAGTGTGGAGTACCCGGAATGGGATCGAGAGTTGAAAATGTCGCGGGTAAAAAATAATGAAGGAGACTGGAATTTCAGATAGAGAAGGATTTAAAAAGATGAATGCCCTATTATAGGAAGGGGTATGAAGAATGGAAGGAATGAAAACTTCAAAGAAATGATGAGGAGGTTGAATGTGTAGTTCCCAAGGTGAGCGTCTCTAATGTAAGGGAGATGGTAGAGAGCAAAACCAAAATAATAGAGTGATCACAAGTAAGAAATCGATACTTAAAAGCGAAGGAGATTAACTCTTATGAGAATTTTGAAGTGATCATGAAAGAATAAGAGTTAACTAAAAGAAGAAAAAGTTCTTGAGAAAAGGACGCCACTCAAACTAAGAAAGGACATAGGAATGGTAAAAATTGGATAAAAATGAGTTAACACCAAAATCTATGAAGTGAGTTGATGGTGCTCGAGAGGACCCTGAACTAAGGGTTTTAATGACAAAGGAAGTGACTACACACAAGAATGAGTGGGTATTTCAGAACTCCCAATTTTGAAATCTTGAGTAAAGAACCTTAAGAGGAAGAATTTTGCTTTAAGGAAAGAGGGACGTGAATTTAAAGATATATCCTTAAACCCTCGAGTAAGGTATGCTTAGCTTAAGTAAGTTTCATGAAATGGATAAGAAGAAGGAAAAGAAATTTATAAGTGTGTTGTACCGGGACTATATTGAAATAAGCGAGAAGGTTGTATGTCAATAAACAACAAGTTGATATCAAGGGAAGTTTGTTATAGTATGGAGGATATTGAATAAGTTTTGGGAACAAAAATCCTAAAAGGAGGGGAGAGTTATAAACCCCGCCCTCGGAGTTAAGGAAAACCGGGAAAGAACCGATCAACCCGAGTGAGAAAACAAAACCGGTTCATAAACCCCGACCACTAGAGAACGAGCAAATTGGGAAAATTTACATCTTCCGAGTGACCCAAAGAGTCATAAAAACCTTGGAAAGGGACTTTAGGACAATTTGGGAAAGAAAACCAGACCGATTCAGGTGAACTAGATCCGAACTGGATTGAACCGGTTTGGACCAGTTTGAACCATCATTGAAGAGGATGCTAAATTCATTTTTCTAGGTGGCTTAGAAATTTCAAATTGGATAATTGAGGCCACCATCAGATAGACAATGAATTTAGAAATTTTTAATTTTGAAAAACTCAATCGAATTGGGCTTGAACCAATCGGTTTAAGTGTTGAACCTAGTTCAAACCGATTCGGTTCAGTTTAGAACAATGTCGTCTTCTTCCTTCAGATGACAACATTGTTCACTTGTTGGAAAATTGAACAGCGCTAGCGGAAAGGAAATGTTTCCATTTAGGACATTTTAGGCCATCAATGACTATCATAAAGGTGCCAAACAAATGTCCGTAGAGTCCCCGAGCTCCCTATATAAAGAGTCCCTCTTCATTCATCCTCCAGACATGTGAAAACTTCAATCTCTCTCAGCTACTTAGTTTTCTGACGAAGCTTGAACTAGAGCTCTAACATAGGGGTTTTTCTAAGCCAAAGAAAGCGTGGTCGAGTTCCTTAGACTCGGGGAGAACTCAGCTAACTGACGGTAATCACCATTCAGTTCGAGGATCGCTAGAGAAATGTCGATGTGGTCGAATAGTGAAGCAGCTCCGGTAGACCAAAGCTGCACTATTTTGGCTGAGCTTAAGACGACCAAATTAAGCCCTCCTCATGCCAAACAAAGCTCTCCTAACACTCCCTTAACCCTAATACGACCAAATTAGAGTGGAAAGGTAAGCCAATTTGGTTCCACTCTATGACTTTCGATCAGTGTCAGAGAGAGAACCAGTTAAATTTTACTGACCGAATTCTACCTCAATTCGACATGAATTGAGCTGATTCTTGAACCTAGAAAGAAATTTAGGATGAGAGCTACCTGCCCTGATCGAAAGCTCAGACCGCTGCACCCTCGACGATTAGCTTTTGAAGTTTTCTCTCTCTAATTCCAATTTTCCGGTGAAGCTCCGTTTGAGCTTGTTCCAACATCAGTTCATGCGATTCAAAGTGCAATTGAATCATATGGATGTGTGGAAACTCAATTTTACCTCCAATTTTAACAATTAACCTCGATTGATCAGTCAGTTTGATGAAATCAAATTCAACCTGTTTGAAAGGGGGAAATTAGGGGAGAAATTGGGGATTTCAAAAATTCGAGGGACTAAAGTGCAATTTCTCAAAATTGAAGGCCAATTGGCCATGCAAAAGATGTAGAAGACCAATTGGCTGATTTTTAGAATTATTGGGGTCAAATTTTCCATTTTTGTAAAGTAGGGGCAAAATGAAAATTTTTAAAAATGGGGGACCAAATTGGAAATTTGGTAAACTTGAACCCCTTTTGTGATTTTGAATGAATTGTGGCCCCAAAGTGAATTTTAGAAGTTTCAGGACTCAATTTAGGAAAAATCTAGCATTAGGGACCTAAAGTTAAAGAAATAGAACTTTAGGGACCTAAATGCAAATAATTAAATATTTGGGAATTTTCTTCATTCACGATAAATGAAGGCTATTTGGCCAAAGGTTAATGAACAATAATGTTTATATCGTGTAGGAATATGAAGTACTAGGAACGCTAACATGGATAAGCTTGCGTGAGGCAAAGAGCCGGTTAAGAGGATAGATACACTACGGATATCGGGTGAGTGGGAATTTTCACATCATACCCGGTTGGGATGGTGAGTAAATCGGAAAAGAAAACCCACAATTATGTGGAATTTTGACATCACACCTGGTTGGGGGTGATGTGAGAAAACGCACGGAAAAACTACTTAACAGTTGTCAGTATATCATGCTCAGTTGGTATGATGAACTTCCTAGAAGAAAGTAGAAAACCCTCTTATCGGTTATGAGCGGAGATATCCTCACACCCAGTTGGTGTGATAGACAAGTGAAAAGTTATTTTTGTCAGAAGTACTCTCCCCTGACTGTGTGCCACCGCTTAAACATTTTGGGAGACCTTGACAGGAGCTCAAATAGCTCAGATAGGTTAGAGGCCTCAATTTTGGAACTTGGAGGCTAGAATGCCCGATTTTAAAAATCTTGTATAGTGGGCCCAAGGCTAGTTGGCACGAGCAGGAGCTCGTAAACAAACATGAGATTTAAGCCATTAAAATTTTAATGAATGATGTGATTTTTCCATGGTATCAATACATGGCCGACATACTCGATGGACTGGCGGCAGTGCGACGAGACATGTCAACAGACTAGTTGAGACAAATAGCTGTAGGTTGAGTTGAGAGTCGAGGCCGTTGGACTAGTGGCAACAAAGATTAATAGCTTATATGAAAAATTATTGTTTGTGCATGCACTGAGGTTTGGGACCATCAAGACGCCCAAGAGGGGTTGTGATGCGTCCTAGGGGCTATTAGATGACATGGTGGAGATAAGGGCAGTTTGTCGTGCCAATAGTCAGAGAAGCTCGACCTAGCTTCATGCGCATGAGACCGGGGTGGGGTTGAGATGAGGTCTCTATCCTGATATGGACACGGAGTTTCTTTTCTGGTTTGAGGGTCGGATGTCGCGAACATCCACTCATTCCCAGGGTAGAAATGGGCGAGCTTCTATCTAGGTGGCCGGTAAAGTCACTCCAATGCCACAAATGGGTGCAGTGGACGGGCTTACCTGTGTTAAGTGTTAAATACACTAATTGTGGATAAGGATGAGTTATGGTTTTGAAAACCGAAACTTGAGAAAAGAAATAATTTTAAAGGAAATAAGGAGTATGGGACACTCCATTTCAAAACTATTTTATTGAACTCTTTTTCAAATACCCATTTTCTAAGTTGTTGAAACTCTCCCACCCTTTTATCCCTTTTTAGGAATAGAGAAATGACTAGAGATAACACCAGGATTTACCCTCTATTAGTTATGCTTAAATTTCTTTTTTATGCTTGCATTTTTATTGATATATGTTATTCTAGGGAACATAGATGAAATTTTGCTTAGCTTCTCTTGATTAAAGAAAAGGGGAAACTAAGGGAGCGACTGATTGGTCACAGGGATCCGACTAAACCGGGTCAGGGTATGACACATAATCCTAATGTAGCCACAAGACGTGAGTCCAAACAAGTCAAGAGACACAAGCCCTAACAGACATTACCAAGAGATATGAGCTTATATAGACATTGCTAGATTTCCCCTAAATTCTATTTAGATATTATTAGATTTTGTTCCTATCATTTTAATATATTGTATCTATTCAAGTAAAGGCTTCCTTAAGCCTATATAAACCCATGAGATTGTAAAACTATAAATCAAGTATTACAACAACATTTACATATATTGTCTATCTCTACTCTTCTTTTGTTCTTTAGCCTAATCGTTTAATTCCGCGTGTCGATCCACAGTCACCCCCACCAAATTTGTACTACTAGTTGTCACTTAGTACATCGGCATTGGGAGTCTGTCCTCCCAAAATAGTTGAAGTTGGTCGTCTCTTCCTAACAGTAGAGGGACCATAGGCTTACTAGGTGAGTGAGATTTTCAACCTCATACCTGGTTGGGGTTGATGAGAACCATTTTTAAGTTTGAAAATCATTTTCCATGAATGGTCTCCCCTGATTGCGTGAAACTGCTTAAACCTTTTGGGAGACATTCCTGATGGGAGCCGAAATTTGCTCCAACAGGCTTGAGGCCTCGAATTTGAAAATGATAGGGCCAAGGGCTCGGTTTTGGAAAAACTCATGAAGTTGGCCCAAGGCTAGTGTGCACGGGTTGGACCCATAGACTAACATGAATTATAAGAACCATGAAAACTCTTAGAAAAAAAGGAATTATTGTGTGAATTGTCACGGGGCAAAGACAGTACTAACAAAGCTCGATGGGCTAATGGCAGTGCACCCAGACCAGGTCGACGGACAGGTCAAGGCAAACAGTTGCAGGCTAGGTTGAGTGTCGAGGCCGTTGGACCATTGGCAGCAAAGAGCATGGTTAATACCTCAAAACTATTGTATGTCTACATGAGGAATCTAAGAGCATCTAGATGCTAGAGAGGGGTAGTCAATGGGTCCCAAGGGCTGTTGGATGACCTATATGCAATAAGGGCGGGTCTGTCATGCTAGTCAGTCACGAAGCTCTAATAGCTTCCTACGCACTAAGACTGAGGCCGGAGGGGAAATGAGGTCTCGTGACCGAGGTCGGAGGGGAAATAAGGTCTCATCCCACCAAGCAGACCTAATGAGGGTATGAGGATTAGACTATTGATGTACACTCAAACTCAGGGTAGAGGCATTACACCTCTATTCGGGCGGATGGTAAATATGCATCAAACCACAAGTGGAATGGTCGAGGACTGTTCTACAAACATGTGATCCCTTTCTATGATTGAAAGGGCATGTGATTGTTTGCTGAGGCACCTCCCGAGCAAGGGGAAATGTTAAGAAGAGATAAACTCATATTACAATAAACTGAAAGTCTAAAATGTTTTGATAAGACAAATAGTTTGAAAACTCACTTCCCAACCCCTGCTCATTGAGTTGTAGAACTCACCCCTTCCCGTTAAACTTTTTTAGGGAAGACACCTCGCTACAACGAGTTGAGACTAGAAGAGAAAGCTAGGGGCACTGCCATCTGGTAACTTTAAGGTTTTGTAAACTTTTTTATGGAAAATAAGTACTCCAATGTGTAAACCACGCACACTTGAGTTAAGGAAATCCGGGAAAAGAACCGGTCAAACCGAATAAGAAAACCAAGCCGATTTACATTTGGGAATAAGCAATATGGAAATTTACAATTTTTGGGTGATCCAATGGGTTCATTAAACCTTGGAAAAGAAACTTAAGACAAACTAGAAAACAAAAACCAAATTGGTTCAGGTGAACAAGATTTCATAAGAACTTCAAAGTTAAGTGTAGTTGCCTTAGAGTATTGTGAGGATGGGTGACCTCCTAGGAAGTATGATTTTTTGTAACCCAAAATTTCAGTAAAAAATTTTTATGCGAACCTACAGCTTATGATAAATAACCATAAATTAATATATATTTAACTATTGTAATTAATACTAATAATTTAATACAAAAATTAAATTATTGGAATTAATACAAATAATTTAATATCAAAATTAAATTATTGGAATTAATACTGAAATATAATTATTAGAATTAATACCAATAATTTATGGCAATATTAATACTAGTAATAAATCTCACCCATTTAATAGATGGGTTTTACGCCTATATAAAGAGGTCATCCCATTTCATTCTTCTCACACCTTAACACTTCTCTCTCTCTGTACAGCTCCATTTCCTGGTAAAGCTCGAACCAGAGCTTTGATTTGAACAAAGGTTGGGCTCTTTAGAACCGAGGAGAATATAGCTATCTGATAGCAAACTCCAGTCAATCCGAGAATCGTTGGAGAAGCGCCGACATGATGGAATAGTGAAGCAACTCCGGCAGACTGAAGCTGCCCTATTTTAGCCAAGCTGAAATCAACCATTTCAAGCCCTCCTCAGGCCAAACCAAGCCCTCCCAACACTTCCTTAGCCTTTCCACGGCTAAATTAGGACCGAAAGGTAAGCCAATTTGGCTCCCCTTTACAACTTTCGATTGGTGCTAGAGAGAGAGTCGACCGAATTTCAATGACGAAATTCTAATCCAATTCCGCATCAATTGATGCAATTCTTGATTCTAGGATGAACCTCAAGACGAGACCTATCTGCCCAGATCAAAAGCTCGGACTGTCGTGCCTTCACCGGTGAGTAATCGAAGCTTTCTTTCTCTACAGTTTGTTTTCCGGCGAAGCTTCGTTTGAGCTCGTTCCGACGTTAACATCTGTGATTCAAAGTTTCTTAGAATCATATGAACATGCAGGAACTCAATTTCAATAATTAGAAGTGTTTGATCGGTCAATTTGATAAAATCAAATTCGGTAGTGTTGAAGAGTTGAAATTGGGGGAAAATTTTGGGGATTTTCCAAATTCAAAGGGCCAAAATACAATTTTATGAAATTGAGGGGTCAATTGGGCATGAAAATAATTTTGGAGGATCAATTGAGGAATTTTAGAATTTTTGGGGCAAAACTTACCATTTTTGTAAAAGAAGGGCAAAATGGTAATTTTAGAAAAATTGGGGGACCAAATTGGAAATTTGGGAAATTAAACCCCTTTTTGGTGAAATTAAATAAATTGAGGTCCCATGATAAATTTTAAAAGTTACGGGACTCAATTTGAGGAAAAACCGACATTAGGGACTTAAAGTTAAAGAGAAATAACTTTAGGGACCTAATTGCAAATAACTAAAAATTTGGGTTTTCTCATTCATTGGAAATGAATGAAGCCTGTTATGCCGTGTAATAATGAACAAGGTTGTTCATATCGTGTAGGAACGTGAAATACCGGGAACGCCAGCAAGAACAAGCTCGCGTGAATACAAAGAACCAGCCTAGTGGAATTCACGGCATTAACGGGTGAGTGGGTTTACAAACATCATACCCGATTAGGATGATAAGCACACCTTATAATTTAAAAACCACTTACCGGTTGTGAGTGGGTTTACTAACATCATACCCAGTTGGGATGATGAGTACAACTTAAAGATAAAAACCACTTACCGGTTGTGAGTGGAAATTTTATATCATACCCGGTAGGGGATGATAAGTACCTCGGTATAAAAACCCACTGTTTAGTGGTATTTTAATCATCACCACTTAGAGAAAGTGATGTGAAAATTATGCAAAAAAAAAGAACTACTTACCGGTTGTAAGTAGATCATACCCGGTTGGTAAGATGAGACTTCCTCGAAGGAAGTTGAAAACCCGTTCATCAGTTATGAACGGAGATGTCCTTATACCGGTTGGTATAATGGACAGTGAAAACCTATTTTGTCAGAAGTGTTCTCCCCTGACTGTGTGCCAATGCTTAAACTATTTGGGAGACCTTCTCGATGGGAGCTCGAATAGCTCTAATAGGCCAGGGGCCTCGGTTTTGGAACTTGGGGGCTAAATGCTCGATTTTGAAAATCTCGTACAGTTGGCCCAAGGCCAGTTGGCACGAGCAGGAGCTCGTAAACAAACATAATATGTGTTCCATAAAACTTAATAAGTGACCGACATGCTCAGTCAACTAGCGGCAGTGCGACATGGCAGGTCGACAGACCAGTCAAGACAAACAACTGCGGGTTGAGTTGAGATTCGGGGCCGTTGGACCAGTGGCACTACAGATTACATGGCTTGATAATAAAACATTGTTTGTGCATGCATTGTGAGTACGGGATCATCAAGACGCCCATGAGGGGTAGTGATGCGTCATAAGGGCACTAGACGACTTGGTGGCTATAAGGGCAGTTCGTTGTTCCAGGTGTCTGTGCGAAATCTAGAGTAGCACCAAGCGCATGAGACCGGGGTAGGGACAGCATGAGGTCTTTGTCCTCATACGGACACGAAGAAGTGATTTCGGGATTGTGGGTCGGATGTCATGTACATCCACTCATTCCCAGGGTAGAAGTGGTCGTACTTCTATCTGGGTGGCAGGAAAAGTCGCTACGAAGCCACTAGCGGATTCAGTAGTGATACTGACTTTCGAATGTGTGTAACCTTCATGATGAAGGATGTGTGTTGGGTGATGACACACTGTGGTAACTAAGAAATAATGGAAAAACCTGAATTTTCAAATGAAGGGATTTTTTTTTAAAACAAAGGAGTCTGACACTCTCCATATAAATGTTTTTCTTAAAAGTCAAAAGCTTTTAAAAACCCATTCACTGTGTAGTCGTATTCACCCCCTCCCTTATATCCCTTTTAGGAAATCCGGGAAAGCCTCCTTTTAAAGACTGTCAACTAAGATGCCTGTAAGACAGGTACGTAAAGTTTTAAATTTCATGTAGTTTTGATTATGCTATTCCAGGGAAAAGGTGCAGGTTAAAGGATGCCTTACTCTTTACAGTTTACAATAAGGGGAAACCCTTTAATAAACCGGGAGAGTGGCGGGTTGATCACGGGGATCCGACCAAACCGGGTTGGGGCGTGACACAATGCCTTTACCTTCCTTGGACTATTTGGTAGAAATACTAGTTTAGTATGAGCAAGGGTGACAGGTTGATCACATGAATACGACCAAACCGTATTGGGACATGACAACTTAAGTGTTTTCAGAGCAAGGTTTTCCAATCAAAGTTCCAAAACTAAAAGCCCCAGAACTCATGGTAAACTTTTGTCAAACAGATAAGACCAACCCTATAGAAACCGAATGGACCCATGCTGCCGCAGCCACCCCAGAACAAGGCAAAAATCCTGCTTCACATGTGGGAATTAGCTTGGGAACTCAAGAGTCTAGGAGGACCCAACCCATTAGACCAAGGATATCTCTTGAGCCAAGGAGACTTTACGAAGAATTTGTCAAGGTATTTGAGGAACCTTGCTTCGCACTTAGGGACGGGGACCATTCCATAAGAAGTGCACACCCGAGGATGGTGACATGTGGAGGCCCCTAGTGAGCACCAAGAGAAACTTCTCGAAGCCTGAGAAGGAGAAGAAGCTATTAAGGCCCACACAGGGAAGTAACTTGCTACAATTGTGGACAGAAGGGACACTACTCATGAAAGTGCCCAATACCACTAAGGAATGTGGTACCTACTCCTGGAAGCACTACCTCCATGGGTAGGGATGGACATGAAGAAGGGAAAAAAAGGAAAAGAGGGTAAAGGAAGCCTCTCCACCGCATAAATACCGAAGGACCCACGTAGGAACCGATGTCAGGATAACATGGTATATGTGTGGAGGAGTAGGACACATGATAAGGAAATGTCCCATGCTACTAGGATGAATGGAAATACTCCTAAGAATAATACCTCCCCGACTACCAGAGCCCAAGAGGATGGAAGACAGGAGGCCGCCCCAGAAGCCACAACTCCAAATGAGGATTTCAAACTCACCCCAGAGAGAGTTCTTCAAAATTCTAGCATAGAGCTTCCCGACCTTTCTTTTAACCATCTCCATTAGAGGGAAGAGGTCTCTAAGTGTACTGTATTTTGTTTGCTCAACAAGTGTACTATATTAAATCCCAAAGAAATAAGACTTTAAATTCTCATAAAATTTTGTTGCCCCCACTCATAATGAGTCCAATCAAAATCTCGTGCCCTAGGTTAAATAAAGAATGAGAAGGACAAACCTAATAAGGACAATTAACGCCTTTAAAAGAGGTCAAGGTACTTCGACCTCCCTGAAAGAGGCAAGCCTATGTAAAATGACCATGCATAAGGCTAAACCCAAAGAGCAAGCAAATGAAGAGACAAGAGCGATAGAATGTCAAATTGATCCCCGAGTTGACTGCAATAGAATTCATTTTCGATGTCAAGGATGGATGGCTAAGTTTTGAGGACAAAACTCCTAAAAGGAGGGGACAGTTGTGAAACCCGTTCCCCCCGATCCGAGTAAACCGGGGAAGGAACCGGCGGTTTTGAGAAAATCGAGCTGAAAAAGGAACAAAAAATGATAAAGAAGGGTTAAAATGGGAAACTGGAAAATCCCAAGTGACCAAAAATTCATAAAAATCATGAGGAAGAACCGTGAAGTGGAATTGATGAGAGAATCAGACTGGTTCAGGGTGAATCGAACCTGAACCAGGCTAAATCGGGATGAACCATAGTGAACTGGTTAAATGATTCATTTTTATTGTGGCTTAAAATATCAATTTGAGAAATTGAGACCATCATTAGATAGAAAATGAATTTAGATGAATTTAAAAAATTTTAAATTTCAAAAAACTAGTCAAATCAGTTTTGAATAGGTTGATTTTCGAATTCGGGACAACGAACTTGGTTAGACCAGATCAGTCAACAGTCCGACTGATCAACGAACCAGACCGAATAATTGACCAGACCAGTCAACAGTGCCGAGTCGGCAGCCACACAAGCACGGGCATCCAATGGGAGACTACCACGTGTCCAGTCAACGGTCAACAAATGCGCGATTAGCATGACATGCGGACACGGGCATCCAATGGGAGGTTGCTACGGTCTAGTCATTGGTTGAAGTGGCGGCCGAGCTAGACCTCCACATCAAAAAAATCGGCCAATCACAACACGCCATATGGCACGACCGCCACATCATCATCCTTAGCCTTCAACCACTCACAGAGAGAATGAAAGAGAGAGAGGTCAGAAAAGCTGTTGTCTCTGGCGACTCAAAAAACTCTCCGGTCAGGTCACCAACGATTGAGTCAGAGGCCGAGTCTTACGCCGACGGGTAGCCTGAATAATTGTCGAGCTCCCTATATAAAGAGCACCCCTCCACTCGTTCTCTGTATCCCACAATTGACCGAAGAAGACGAACTGCTCAATTTTCTAGCGAGCAGCAAACTAGAGCTCTGACATCAGGGCTTTTCTCCACCTTAAAAGCTGCATTCAGTACCATTAGAACTGGGACGAAGTTCTCTACATATCTATAACCTCCGCTCAACTTGAGAGCCACCGAGGAGGAGCGAGGGAGCTCAAATAGTGTTGCTACTC
Source organism: Trapa bicornis (assembly GCA_030064425.1). Classification (NCBI taxonomy): domain Eukaryota; kingdom Viridiplantae; phylum Streptophyta; class Magnoliopsida; order Myrtales; family Lythraceae; genus Trapa; species Trapa bicornis. Next base: position 17,098,523 of record CM057758.1, on the reverse strand, counting down.
CTCGGCTAAAAAACAACCGACCTCCCACAGCCCACTTCGAGCATTCCCCCAGCCAATTGCGGCCAAGCCAGACCCCATACACTCCACCTAGAGGTGCCCCTACCTTTCCAAGAGCTAATAAGGTAAGACCTTCGCTGCCCCTGTGTTGGAAAACACTTTTGACGGAGCATTTCTATGAAAAACTGAAACTAAGAAATTCACACTGCTCATGCCATGAATTGAGGCATGGTTTGATCCAGGGAGGATCCCTGGGAGTAGAGCAATTCAGAGAACGCAAGAGGTCCAGTCCTCAGACCTTCACCAATAAGATATGAAAGCTTTCTCTCTCTAGATTAAATTTTTCGATGAACCTCCATTTGAGCTCATTTTTTAGCCAAATCGAACAGTACAATGCTCAAAATGATGAGGGAGACATAGGAAAGATTATTTAGATCACTAATTGAGGCAATTAACCATGTTTTGGGGGTTAATTGAATGAAATTGAGATTCGAGGACAAAATTGCAATTTTGAGAAAATTGGGAAATTTAGGGATTTTTGAAAAATTGGGGTATGAATTGCAATTGGGGTCCAATTGAGCAATTGGAGGAAATGGAGGACCAATGGAAATTTTTGGAAGTTCCAGGACCAATTGGTAATTTTTGGGAAGTTAAGGACCCATTGGCAATTTTGGGAAAATTGAGGACCAATGGGTAATTTTGGAAAATTTAAGGACCATGAGGAATAATTGGAAGTCTTATGGACTTAATCGAGATTAAACAAAATTTGGGGACCCAAATGTAAGGTTATAAACATTGAGGGACCTATATGCAATTAAGGCATATCACGAGGACTAATGCACAAATACAAAAAATAATAAGGTCCCTTATGTCGATTCTCCTAATAAGGGTACTCGAACCATGCAGGAGCTGATTATTCAAGTACCGATGCAAGGAAGCTCACCACAAGTTAAGATCTCACCGGGACAGCCACGCCACTATTACCGGGTGAGTGGCATTTTCAACATCATATGTCATGCCCCGACCCGGTTGGTCGGATCCCCATGATCAACCCCCACCCCCCGCTCTCTTGGTTTAAGAGGGGTTCCCCCCTTCTTTTAATCAAGAGGAGTCAGGCTATCACGCCCCGACCTAGTTTGGTCGGATCCCCGTGATCAACCTGCCTCTCTCTAGGTTTACTAAGGGTTGCCCCTTGTTTATAAACTGTGAGGAGTAAGGCGTGCTTTAAACCTGTGCCTTTCCTAGAATAACATAAATAAAAACTGCACAAAATTTTAAACTTATCATACCTACCTTATAGGCGTGTTAGCTGGTGGTCTTTGGGATAAGCTTTTCGAGGTTACCTAAAAGGGATATAAGGGAGGGGGTGAGTACAACAACTCAGTGAATGAGTTTTCAAAATTTAACTTTTAGGAAAAATGTTTGATTTGGAGTGTGTCAGACTCCTTATTTTCTTTTAAAAACCTTTCTTTCTCAATTTTAGTTTTTATAACCATTTCTTATCACCACGGTGTGTCATCACCCAACATGCATGCTTCATCATGAAGTTCAAACACACAATTGCAGGCCAGTACGTCCACTGAACCCACTTGTGGCGTCGAAGCGACTTTACCACTTACCTAGATTGAAGCACGTTCACTTCTACCCTAAAATTGAGTGGATGTTTGTGACATCTGACCCTCAATCCTAAAACAAAACTCTGTGTCCATATGAGGACAAATACCTCATCCTATCCCCACCCCAGCCTTATGCACTTGAAGCTACGTCGAGCTTCGCAAGACTTCTAGTACGACTAAATGCCCTTATATCCACTAGGTCGTCCAAAGCCCTAAGACGCATCACTACCCCACTTGGGCATCTTGAAGGTCCTGTAACACAGTGCATGCATAATCAATAGTTTTTCACATAAGACATATAATATATTGTGCCACTGGTCCAACGGCCCCAACCCTAAACTAGACCTGCAGCTATTTGTCTTGACTGGTTCGAAAACCTGTCATGTCGCACTACTGCTAGTCCATCGAGCATGTCAATCCTGTCTCGGTACCATGGCCAAACAACTCATTTACTTAAGTTTTCATGGCTTAAAAATCATGTTTGTTTACGAGCTTCTGCTCGTGCCAACTAGACTACAACCCACTATTCGAGATTTTCAAAATTGGGCATATTAGCCCCCAAGTTCCAAAACCGAGGTCTCCAACCTATATGAGCTTTTCGAGCTCCCGTCAAGAAGGTTTCCCAAAATGTTTTAGTAGTGACACACAGTTAGGGGAGAGCACTTTTGACAAAAATACTTTTCAACTGTCCATCATACCAACCAAGTCTGAGGACATTTCTACTTATAATCGATAAACGGGTTTTTCACTTCCTTTTTAGGTAGTGTCATCATACGAATCAGGTATGATCTACTTAGAACCAGTAAGTAGTTTTTTCGCATGATTTCCACATCACTCCTCTCAGGTGTGATGATTAAAATACCACTTAGTAGTGAGTTTTCATTTTTGAGGTACTTATCATCCCCACCAAGTATGATATTAAATTCCCACTAACTTGATAGTGCAGTGAATATCCTCTTAGCCGACTTGTTGTCCTTACTCGAACTTGTCCTAGCCGGCGTTCTTGGTACTTCGTGTTCCTACATGATATGAACATTCTTGTTCATTATCATTTGGCCTGATAGGCCTCATTCACCCCAAATGAATAGGAAAATCAAACTTCTCCTTTATTTGCAATTAGGTCCCTAAAGTCCGTAATGCTGGTTTTTCCTCAAATTGAGTCCTGAAACTTTTAAAATTCACCTTGGAACCTCAATTTATTCAATTTCACAAAAAGGGGTTTAATTTCCCAAATTTCCAATTTGGTCCCCAACTTTTCCAAAATTACCATTTTGCCCCTACTTTACAAAAATGGTAAGTTTTGCCCCAAAATTCAAAAAATTACCCAATTGGTCCTCCAACATCTTTATCATACCCAATTGGCCCTCAATTTTATGAAATTGCACTTTAGTTCAACAAAATTTTGAAATTCCTTAATTTTCCCCCAATTTCAACCTTCTAACTCAATCGAATTTGATTTTATCAAATTGAACGATCAGATGAGTTTAATTGTTGAAATTGAAGTTAGATTGGAGTTCCTACAACTTCATACGATTCAATTGTACTTTGAATCGCACGATTTGATGCTAGAATGAGCTCAAACGAAGCTTCGTCGGAAAATTGGACTTAGAGAGAGAAAGCTTTGAAAGCTTACCGTTAGGGGTGCGGCAGTCTGAGCTTTCATTCGGGTAGATATCTCTAATCCTGATATTCCTCAAGAAATTTATCAATTGATGTCGAATTGAATGAGAATTTAGTCATCAAAGTTCTATAGATTCTCTCTCTAGCACCGATCGGAATATATAGAGGTGAGCCAAATTGGCTTACCTTTATGCTCTAATTCAGTGGTAGGAGGGTTGTGGAGGTGTTGGGTGGGCTTGGTTTGGCCTGAGGAGGGCTCGAATTGGCCGTTTTCAGCTCGGCCATAACAGGGCAGCTTCAGTCCGCCGGAGCTGGTTCACTGTTCTAACATGTCGATCTCTCTCCGACAAACCCTTGAGCAAATGGAGACTACCGTCGGGTAGCTGACTTCTTCCTGATTCTAAAGAATCAGACCTCGCCTTTTTTGGCTCAAAAAAGACCCTATATCAGAGCTCTTGATTGAGCTTTGGTGGAAATTGGAGCAATTGAGAGATAATGGAGTTTTCGGTGTGGAGAAGATGAATGAGGAGAGGCTCTTTATATAGGATGCTCAGGGACTTCTTGGTCGTCTAATTGGGCCCTTAATGGCGGTCATTCATTGCCTAAAACTTCCTGGCTGGAGACTTTTTAGCTTCATCAGCGCTGCACGATTTTCCGGCGAGTGAACAGTGTTATCATCTGAAGGAAGAAGACAACACTATTCCAAACCGGACCGAACGGGGTCCAAAGTTTAAATCAGCCAGTTCACCCTGATTCAACCGAATTTTTTAAAATTAAAAATTTCTAAATTCATCTAAATTTATTTTCTATTCAATGGTGGCCTCAAATCTCAAATTTGATTTTTTTAAGCCGCCTAGAAAAATGAATTTAGCAACCGGTTCAATAGTGATTCAAACCGGTCCAAATTAGTTCAATCCGATTTGGATCCGATTCACCTGAACCGGTTTGGTTTTCATCTCCAATTCATCCTAAAGTCCCTTTTCTTGACTTTTGTGAATCTTTAGGTCACTCAGGATTCATAAATTTCTTGGTTTGTCCTTCCTCTATCGGTTCCGATTCATGAACCGACTTGGTTCATAAACTGATTCAATCTAGTTGGATTCAGTTCATCTTAACCGGACTGGTTTTTTTTTTCAAATTTGTCCTAAGGTTCTTTTCCATGGTTTTATGAACCCTTCGAGTCACTCAGGAGTTGTAAATTTCCTAAATTGCCCGTTCTTTGATGATTGGGTTTGTGAACCGGTTCGGTTTTTCTCACTCAGGTTGACTAATTCTTTCCTCGGTTTCCTTGTTTTAAAGGGATAGGGTTTACAAGTCAGGCGTAATTCAAACCTTGTTCCCTAGAATAGCATAAATCAATCAATATGCAATCTTAAAAATGACATTAAGGATACTTGACAGAGGGTACATCTTCATGTTTTCTTTTGCCATGTTTCCTTACTCCTAAAAAGGGGTATAAAAGAAGGGGTGAGTTCTACAACTTAGTGAGTGGGTGTTGGGAGTGAATTTTCCAGACAAATAACTTTAGCTAAATTGTGCCAAGGTTGTTGTTTTCTTTAAAAGAAGTTCTCCTCATACTCGGTTTTCAAAACCTTTTTCCCAGTTCCATATTAGTTGTGTTTAGTAGACAACACACACCCTTCATCAGGAAGGGAACTCACATTCGCAAATGTAGCTCGTGCACTGCACCCACTTGTGGCTCGGAGCATCTTTACTGGCCACCAAGATAGAAGTCCGTCCACTTCTACCCTAGGTCTGAGTGAATGATCTCGACATTCGACCCTCAGAACTGAATACCACTACGTGTCTGTATGAGGATAGAGACCTCATCCCGGCCCCACCCCGATCTCATGCGTAAGAAGCTACTTCGAGCTTCCCGATCGACTAGCACGACGAATTGCCCTTATCTCTACCTTGTCGTCCAGTAGCACTTAAGACCCATCACTACCCCTCTTGGGCATCTTAATGGTCCTGTACCACAAGTGCATGCACAAACAATAGTTTTCACATATAGCCATTATCTTTGGTGCCGGTGGTCGGACGACCCCAACCATCAACCGACCTGCAACTATTTGTCAAGGTCGATTTGTCGACCTGGCCCTGACGCACTGCCACCAGCCCATCGAGTATTGTAGGTCTTGACTCGGTACCATGGCGAAATCACATAACAATTTCATTATAAATTTCATGGCTTTCCTTTACTCAAGTATGTTTACAAGCTCCTGCTCGTGCCCACTGGCCTTGGGCCCACTACATGTGATTTTCCAAAATTGGGCATATCACCCCAAAAGTTCAAAAACCGAGGCCTCTAGCCTATCTAAGCTGTTCTAGCTCCCATCAAGAAGGTCTTCCAAATAGTTTAAGCAATGGCACACAGTAAGGGGAGAACACTTCTGATAAATATTATCTTTTCCAGTTCATCACACCAACGAGATGTGATGACATCTCTGCTTACAACCAGTAAACATGTTTCTCATTTCCTTAAGGAAGTTTGCTATCCCAACTGGGTATGATCGTCTCTACTTACATCCAGTATGTCACGCCCCGACCCGGTTTGGTCGGATCCCTATGATCAACCTGCCACTCTACCGGTTTATTAAATAGTTTCCCCTTATTGTAAACCGTAAAGAGTAAGGCGTCCTTTAACCTGCACCTTTTCCTGGAATAGCATAATCAAAACTGCATGAAATTTAAAACTTTACATACCTGTCTTACAGGCATCTTAGTTGACGGTCTTTAAGGGTAGGCTTTTCAGGATTTCTTGAAAGGGATATAAGGGAGGGGGTGAGTACGACTACTCAGTGAATGAGTTTTTAAAATCTTTTGACATTTAAGAAAATAATTATTATTGCAGTGTGTCAGACTCCTTTCTTTTTCAAAAATCCCTTCGTTTAAAAATTTAGGTTTTTCCACCATTTCTTAGTTACTGGTATGTCATCACCCAACACACATCCTTAATCATGAAGGTTACACATATTCGCAAGTCAATATCACTACTGAACCCGCTAGTGGCTTCGGAGCGACTTTTCCTGCCACCCGGATAGAAGTACGACCACTTCTACCCTAGGAATGAGTGGATGTACGTGACATCTGACCCACAATCTCGAAATCACTTCTTTGTGTTCGTATGAGGACAGAGACCTCATCCTGTCCCCACCCCAGTCTCATGCGCTTGGTGCTACTCCAAATTTCGCACCGACACCTGGAATGACGAACTGCCCTTATAGCCACCAGGTCGTCCAATGCCATTAGAACGCATCACTACCCCTCATGGGTGTCTTAATGATCCCGTACTCACAGTGCATGCACAAAAATGTTTTTCTTATATTGCCATGTAATCTGTGGTGCCACTGGTCCAACGGCCCCGACTCTCAAATCAACCTGTAGTTGTTTGTCTTAACTGGTCTGTCGACCTGTCATGTCGCACTACCGCTAGTTGACTGAGCATGTCGGTCCTTATCATACCAATCGAGTATGATCTACTTACAATCGGTAAGTAGTTTTTCTACATGATTTTCATATCACTTCCTCTAAGTAGTGATGTTTAAAATACCACTTAATAGTGGGTTTTCATACAGAGGTACTTATCATTCGGGTATGATATAAAATTTTCACTCACAACCGGTAAATGGTTTTTAATTTTAAGTTGTGCTCATCATCCCAACCGAGTATGATGTTAGTAAACCCACTCACCCGTTAACGCAGTGAATTCCACTTGACCGGTTCTTTGTATTCACGCAAGCTCGTCCTTGCGGGCGTTCCCGGTATTTCACGTTCCTACATGATATGAACAACCTTGTTCATTATTACTCGGCATAACAACATTCATTCAATTCCAATGAATAAGAAAACCTAAACTTTTAGTTATTTGCAATTAGGTCCCTAAAGTTATTTCTATTTAACTTTAAGTCTCAAATGTCAGTTTTTCCTCAAATTGAGTCCCGTAACTTTTAAAATTTATCTTGGGACCTCAATTTATTCAATTTCACCAAAAAGGGGTTTAATTTCCCAAATTTCCAATTTGGTCCCCTAATTTTACCAAAATTACCATTTTGTCCTTCCTTTACAAAAATGGTAAGTTTTGCCCCAAAAATTCCAAAATTCCTCAATTAGTCCTCCAACATTATTTTCATGCCCAATTGACCCTCAATTTCATAAAATTGCATTTTGGTCCTTTGAATTTCGAAAATCCCCAATTTTTTCCCCAATTCCAACTTCTTAACACAGTCGAATTTGATTTTCTCAAATTGACCCATCAAACATTTCCAATTATTGAAATTGAGATTCTACATGTTCATACGATTCTTTAGAAATGTGAATCGCAAGTTTTAATGTTGAGACGAGCTCAAACGGAGCTTCATCGGAAAATGAACTATAGAGAGAGAAAGCTTCAATTGCTCATCGGTGAAGGCACGACGGTCCGAGCTTTCGATCTGGGCAGATAGCTCTCGTCCTGAGGTTCATCCTAAAATCAAGAATCACATCAATTGATGTGAAATTTGATTAGAATTTCATCATTGAAATTTGGTCAACTCTCTCTCTAGCACCGATCGAAAATTGTAAAGGGTAGCCTAATTAGCTTACCTTTCGGTCCTAATTCGGCCGTGGAAAGGCTGAGGAAGTATTGGGAGGGCTTGGTTTGGCCTGAGGAGGGCTTGAAATGGCCGATTTCAGCTTGGCCGAAATAGGAAAGCTTCGGTCCGCCGGAGCTGCTTCACTATTGCATCATGCTGGTGCTTCTCCAACGATTCTCATATTGACTGGAGTTAGCAAGCTGTCTTCTCCCTGGTTCTAAAGAACTTGACCTCTCCTTTTGAGGTTAAGAAAAATGTTTAAGTCGAAACATTGGTTCGAGCTTCACCGGGAAATGGAGCAGTAGAGAGAGAGAGAAGTGTAAATGTGTGAGGAGAATGAATGGGGATGACCTCTTTATATAGGTGTAAAATCGTGTATTAAATGGGAGAGATTTATTACTATTATTAATATTGTCATAAATTATTGGTATTAATTTCAATAATTTAATTTCAGTATTAAATTATTTGTATTAATTCCAATAATTTAATTTAGGTATTAAATTATTTGTATTAATTCCAATAATTTAATTTAGGTATTAAATTATTGGTATTAATTATAATAATTAAATATATATTAATTTATGGTCATTTATGATAAGGTGTACGCATAAAATTTTTTTACCGAAATTTCAGGTTACAAAAAAAATCCTCACACTACTGTTAAGCAAGCACACTTAACTTTAAAGTTCTTATGGATTCTTGTTCACCTAAACCAATTTGATTTTTCTTTTCTAATTTGTCTTAAATTTCTTTTTAAAGGTTGAATGAACCTTTTGGATTACCTGGAAGTTGTAAATTTCCAAATTGCTTGTTCCCAAATGATCGAGTTTGTAAACCGGCTCGATTTTCTTACTTGGGTTGACCGGTTCTTTCCCAGTTTTTCTTAAATCAAAAGTGCGGGGTTTACAAAGTAAGTAGGTTTTCTTTACATAAAAGTAAGTTAATCATCCCAACTGGATATGATGTAATTAAGCCCACTCACCTGATAACCATGACGTGTTCCTCCTCGGTCGATTTTCCAAGTCTACGTGAGCTTTCTCTTGCTTACGTTCTGGTCACACTTGTCCCTACACAATTTGGGCAACCTTATCAATTACAGTTTGGCATAAAAACCTAGTCTCACAAATTATCGATTAATTGCACTTAAGTCCATAAAGTTCATTTTTCTTAACTTTAGGTCCCTAATTCCAACTTTTCCCAATTTGAGTCACAAGGTTTCAAAATTCTCTTGGAGTCTTCAATTCACTCAAAATTCTATAAGGGGCTCAAGTTTTCCAAATTTCCAATTTGGTCCCTAACTTTTCAAAAATTACCATTTTGCCCTTATTTTCCAAAAGCGGCAATTTCAGCCCAAATGTTTCCAAAAAATTGACCAATTGGTCCTCCAACATCTTTCTCATGGTTAATTGGCCTTCAATTTTGGGAAATTGCAAAGAGGTCCCTCAATTTTTCGAAATCCCCAATTTCCACCAAAATTTTACCCCAATTTCCCCCTTTCAAATTGACCGAATTTTATTTTTTTGAAATTGGCCATTCAATCGGGGTTAATTATTTAAATTACAGGTATAAATCAGTTCCTACACTTCCATACGATTCAATTGAGCTTTGAATTGCATGAATTGAGCCTGAAACAAGCTCAAACAGAGCGATGAAAATCATTCGTAGAGAGAGAAAGCTTATCGTGGGAGGTGTGGCGGTCCGAGCTCTTTATTTGTGAAGGTAGCTCTTGTCCGGATGTTCCTTCTATGATCAAGAATTGCTACAATTGACATCGAATCGAGGGAGAATTTCATCCGTAAATTTTCACACTTTCTCTCTCTAACTTTGGCTGGAAATGATAGAGGAGGGCCAAATTGGCTTAACTTTCAGCTCTGTTGCGATCGTGTGAGGGTCGTGGGGGTGTCGAGAAGACTTGGTTTGGCTTGAGGAGGGCTGAATTTGGCCAAACTCAGCTCGGCCAAAATAGGGCAACTTCTGTCCTTCGGAGTTGCTTCATTGTATGGTTCTGACGGTGCTTCTCCGGTGGTCCTCGAGTCGAAAGGAGGTTACTGTCCGGTAGATGACTTCCCTTAGAGTCTATACAACCCGACCTTGCCTCTTGAGGCTGTGAAAAATGCCTACATCAGAGCTATGGTTTGAGCTTCACCGAAAACTAGAGCAGTTGACAGAGAATGGAGATTTGAGGTGTGTGGAGATTGAATGGAGAGGAGCTCTGTATATAGGGAGCTTGGGGACACTCTGCCCGACAACTTTCCATTTTAGTTGAGCTTATACTCGCCCTGAAACAACTTGATTGGAGCAATTTAAACTTTGTCGGTGTTATCCATTTTTGCATTGAATGAATAGTGATGTCATCCTAAGGAAGAAGATGACACTATACTGAATTGGATCGGACCGGTCTGACCGAGTTCAATGCGTAAATCGGTTGGTTCATGCCCAATTCGACCAATTTTCTCTAAATTAAAATTTTTTAAATTCATCTAAATTCATTCTCCTTCTAATTATTGCTTCAATTCCCCAATTTGATCGTTTTAAGCTACCAAGAAAAATGATCGTTTTAGGAATAGGTTCAAGTGTGGTTCAAACCAGTTCAATTCAGCTCACACTAAACCGGTCTAGTTTTCTATTCCCAATTTTCCCAAGGTTCTTTTCCATGTTTTTTATGACTCTCTGAGTCAATTGGGGTTTGTCGATTTCCCATTTTACCCCTTTCTCTATCGATTAAGGTTCATGAATCGGATCAGTTTTTTTCTCTTCAGTTAATTGGTTCTTTCCTCGGTTTTCTTATCTTTAAAGGACGGGGTTTACATCATACCCAGTTGGGGTGATGAAAAACATTTTTAAGTTTGAAAATCATTTTCTAGGAATGGTCTCCTCTAACTATGTGAAACTGCTTAAACCTTTTGGGAGACATTCTTGATAGGAGCCAAAATTTGCTCCAACAGGCTTGAAGCCTCGAATTTGAAAATGATAGGCCCTAGGGCCCAGTTTTGGAAAAACTCGTGAAGTGAGCCCAAGGCCAGTGTAGACCCCATACTTTAAAGATAAGAAAAACTGGGAAAAGAACCAATCAATTCAAAAGAGAAAATTGAGCTGGTTAACGAACCCAACCTTGTAAAGAAAGGGTCAAATGGGAAATTAGTAAATGTCACACGCCAACCCGGTTTGGTTGGATCCCCATGAACAACACGCTACTCTCCCGGTTTGATAAGGGTTTTTCCCTTCTTTAGACCGTGAGAAGTAAGACGTCCTTTTTACCTGTACCTTTCCTAGAATAACATTAATCAAAACTGAATAAATTTAAAACTTACATACCTATCTTGCAAGTTTAGCTAGTGGAAGGTCTTTAGGTAGATTTTTCCCATCGTTACTTGAAAAAGGGTAAAGGAAGGGAGTGAGTTTGACAACTCAGTGAATGGGTATTTGAAAAACGAGTTTCTATAAAATAGTTTTGAATTGGAGTGTGCCAAAAACCTTATTTCGTTTAAAATCATTTCTTTCTTGAATTCCTTGTTATTCAAAACCAATTTCCTCATTATCCACAATTGGTGTTTTATAACAATCAACACACACCCTTCATCATGAAGGGATCACACATTCTTAGGTTAGCCCATCCACTGCACCCACTTGTGGCGTCGGAGCAACTTTACAGGCCACCTAGATAGAAGCCTGTCCACTTCTACCCTAGGAATGAGTGGATGTTCAGATATCCGACCCTCAAACCTAAAATGCAACTCCATGTCCATATGAGGACAAAGACCTCATCCTGACCCCACCCCGATCTTATCTGCATGAAGCTACGTCGAGCTTTCCTGACTGTTGGCACGACAAACTGCCCTTATCTCCACCATGTCATCCAGTAGCCCCTAGGATGCATCACTACCCCTCTTGGGCATCTTGATGATCCCAAACCTCAAGTGCATGCACAAACACAGTTTTCCATAAATCCATTAATCTTTTGTGCCAATGGTCTAACGGCCCAGATGCTCAAATCGACTTGCAGGAGAAAGGACATAAGAAAGGAATAATCCTAGTGTGTCGGTAAGTTATCGAGAAACCCAATGATTGGAACCGGAAAAACCCAATAAGGAAGTTGGGAAAGGACGAGTAGGTAAGGAAAATCGACACGGTTATGTAAGTCATGGCATCAAGGGCAAGAAGCATGATTGGATAACAGTAAAGGTAGTTGAGGAATACTATCGGACAAAAAGAGGGATGACACTATACGATCCTTGAAAGGTTGGAAAGTTGAGATCAACCATCAAGGAAGTATTCTAGAATCCTAATGGACAAAGACAAGTTCTAGAACATGTTGTGCTGTAAGGGACATGTATGCCCAACAGTTTTGGGGGAAAAATATGACTCAATTAAGGAAGAGTCAGTTAGTTAAGCATGACAAGGTCAAACATAAAATTCGGACCAAAGTTGTTATAAACAACAGATGGAGGAAGGGTCAAAATAGGACGAAAAGGTAATAACACAGAAACCCATGAAAAAAGTATGTAATGCTCGAAAGAACACCGAGCTAAGGGTTCAACGATTAGGAGGATAACTAGACATGGGAACGATTGGGCATTTTAAATTCCCAATCCTAAAATCCTAAGCAAGAACCCTCAAGAGGAAGAATCTTGCCCTAAGCAGAGGAAGAAGTGAACCTAAGGATGCACCTTTGGACTAGTGGGTAAGACATGCCTAGCTATGATAAACTCCATGGAGTGAGTAAACAATGGAAAGGAAAAGAAATTCCTTAAGTGTGTGATTTAAAGGGGGCTAATTGAAAAAATAACTAAAGTGTTAGCATGTCAACCAAACCCCAAGTTGACATCAAGGGAGATTATTCCCAATGCAAGGGATGCTAATTAAGTTTTGGGGACAAAACCACTAAAGGGATGAGAGAGTTGTAAACCTCGTACTTTAAAGATAAGAAAAACCAGGAAACGAACTAGTCAATTCAAAAGAGAAAACTGAGCCAGTTAACGAACCCAATCAAGTAAAGAAAGGGTCAAATGGGAAATTGGAAAATCCCAAGTGAATTAAAGAGTCATACAAATCATGGAAAAGAACCTTGGGATAAATGGGAAGAGAAATCTAGATCGGTTCAGGGCAAACCAGAGATGAACCAGATTGAACCGGTTTGAATCGTACTTGAACCAGTTTCTAAATTCATTTTTCTTGGTGGCTTAAAATATTTAAATTGGGAAATTAAAGCCACAATTAGATAGAAAATAAATTTAGATAAATTTAGAATTTTTTAATTTTGAGAAAACCGGTTGAATTGGGCTTGAACTGATCGATATATGCCATTGAACCTGGTCAGACAGGTCCAGTCTGGTTCGGAACAGTGTCATCTTCTTCCTTTAGATGATAGCATTGTTCATTAAGGCAGAAAACAGATAACATTGGCGAAGGAATAACAGCTTGGATCAGGCTAAGGGTGAGGATAAGCTCCACTAAAATGGAAAGTTGTCAGGCTAAGGGTCCCTGAGCACTCTATATAAAGAGCTACTCTTGATTCATCATCCACACACCTCAAATCTCCATTCTCTCTCAACTGCTCCATTTTCTGGTGAAGCTCGAACTAGAGCTCCAATATAGCCAGTGTGCACGTGTTGGACCCATAGACATAAAAACTCTAAAAAAAAATTGGAATTGTTGTGTGAATTGTCACAAAGCCAAGACAATACTGACAATGATCAATGGGCTTAGTGGTAGTGCTCCCAGACTAGGTCGATGGGCCGGTCAAGGCAAACAGCTACAAGCCAGGTCAAGTGTCAAGGTCGTTGGGCCATTGGTACCAAAGAGAATGGTTAATAAATCAAAACTGTTGTATGCCTACATAAGGAATCCGGGAGCATCTAGATGCCTGAGAGGGGCAGTCGATGGGTCCCAAGGGCTGTTGGATGACCTAGATGCAATAAGGGCAGGTTTGTCGTGCCAGTCAGTCTCGAAGCTCTGATAGCTTCATGCGCAACGAGACTGAGGTCGGAGGGGCCTAACTCAGAAGGAGTTGAACCTTTGCTAGAAGAGATGGTTGGAATTGGTTAAGGACTATGACCTTGTGATAGAATATCACCCCGGTAAGGCCAATGTGGTGGCAAACGCTTTAAGTAGCAAGTACCAAGCAGAGGCAGCGCAGATAAATACCAGCTACTTACCCTTTTTGCAACAGTTGAGAAGAATGAAAGTGGTCCTTATGGTGGACAAGAGAGAGAAATGCTTATTGGCTGATGTAGTGGTAAGACCCAGCTTAATAGAGCAAATTAAAGTCCAACAAAAAGGGGACAAGGAACTCCATCCCTATTTGGACTCGGTTAATGGAGGGATGAGATTGGACTACGACCTTCGAGGTGATGGAGTGCTAACCTATAAGGGTAGAGTGTGTGTGCCTTAAGATAAGGAAATGAAGAGATTAATCTTGGAAGAGGCACATGACTCAGTCTATGTAATGCATCCTGGCATTACCAAGATGTACCACACCCACAAGCAAAGTTATTGGTGGAAAGGGGTGAAGGGGGATATTACAGAATATGTAGCCTGATACTTGTCCTGTCAGTAGATTAAAGTTGAGCATCAGAAACATTCAGGACTGCTACAACACTTACTAATCCCAGAATGAAAATATGAACAGATCACTATGGACTTTTTCATGGGACTACCGGTGACTAGAAAGGGACGAGACACAATATTGGTCATTTTGGATAAATTGATCAAGTCTGCCCATTTCCTACCTATAAGAGTGACGAATTTGGTAGAACAACTGGTCCTCTTATACATTAGGGATATTGTGAGACTCCATGGCATCCCAGTAAGCATAGTGTCAGATAGAGACCCTAGATTTACCTCAAGGTTCTAGCCTAGTTTGCAAAGTGTCTTGGGAACCAAACTCCACATGAGTATCACATTTCATCCTCAGACTGATGGATAGTCTAAGTGAACGATCCAAACCCTAGAAGACATGATAAGGGCATGCATACTCACCATGAATAAGGGTGGGGAGGAATACTTGTGCCTCATGGAATTTGCATACAATAACAATTACCGGGCCAATACAATAAGAGTTATCAGGCTAGTATTCAAATGGCCCCTTATGAGGGCATTTATGGACGACCATGTCGTACCCCCTTATTTTGGGAAGAAGTGAGAGAAAGGAAGTTGGAAAGGGTTGAACTAATTGAGGATGCCACATAGAAAATTAAGATCATAAGGAGTCGAATTAAGGCTGCTTAGGACAGGCAAAATAGCTATGCGGACCATCGGAGAAGAGATATGGAATTTGATGTGGGAGACCAAGTGTTCCTAATGGTATCCCCATGGAGGGGAATACTTAGGTTTCAACAATGATGGAAGTTGAAACCAAGGTACATCGGTCCTTACACCATAGTCCAAAGGATAGGGCCAGTGGTATATAAACTAGAACTGGCTTTAGACACACAAAGAATACATGATGTATTCCATATCTCGGTACTCCAAAAGTACCAGCCTGATCTTAGACATGTGCTGGACTGACCTCCACCAGAGTGGGAAGAGAACCTGACTTATCAAGCAGAACCGGTGCAAATCATCGACTGGAGAGACAAGAACAAGAAGAACAAGAAGATTTTTGGTAAAGGTTCTTTGGTAGAACGGACACGTGCAAGAGGAGACATGGGAAACTGGGAGCATTATGAGCGATATGTACCCTCAGTTGTTTGACATTTAAATTGTTTTGGGGACAAAACCTCTAAAAGGAGGGGAGAGATGTAAACACCATCACTTTATAGATAAGAAAACCGTGAAAAGAACCGATCGTGTCAAAAAAGAAAACTAAGCCGGTTCATGAACTACAACCGATAAGGAATGGGTAAATTTACAAATTGACAAATCTCGAGTGACTCAAAGACTCATAAAAACCATGGAAAGGAACCTTGAGAAAATTGGGAAGAGAAAACTAGATCGGTTCAGGGTGAACCGGACTTGAACTAGGTTGAACCGAATTGAACCAATTTCTAAATTCATTTTTCTTGGTGGCTTAAAATGATCAAATTGGGGAATTGAAGCCACCATTAGATAGAGAATGAATATAGATGAATTTAGAAATTTTTAATTTTCAAAAAACCAGTCGAATCGAGCCTGAACTCACTGATTTATGCATTGAACCCGGTCAGACCGGTCTGGTCCAGTTCATAACAGTGTCATCTTGTTCCTCTAGATGACAACATTGTTCATTCAATAAAGAAACGGATAACATTGGTGAAGGAAAAATGGCTTCGAACAGACCATTTCAAGGTGAGGATAAGCTCGACCAAAAAGTAAATTTGTTGGGCAGAGGATCCTCGAGCTCCCTATATAAAGAGCTCCTCTCCATTCATCCTCCAAACATCTAAAATCTCCATTCTCTTTCAACTGCTCCATTTTTCGGCAAAGCTCAAACTAGAGCTCCGACAAAGGCATTTTTCTTAGCCTCAGAAGGTAAGGTTTGGTCCTTTAGAATCTGGGGGAAGTCAGCTACTTGATAGCATCTTCCATTCGATCCGAGGACAGTCAAAGAAGTGCTAGTAGAATGAAAGAGTGAAGTAGTTCTGACGAATCGAAGTTGCCCTATTTTGGTCGAGGTGAATTCGGCCAAATTCAGCCCTCCTCTTTCCAAACCAAGCCTCCCAATAGCTCCACAGCCCTCATACGACCTTTATAGACCTGAAAGGTAAGCTAATTCAACTCTTCTCAATCGTTGTAGATCGAAGTTAGAGAGAGAAAGTACTAAACTTTGCTGACAAAATTCTCCTTTGATTCGATATCAATTGTAGCAATTCTTGATCCTAGAAGGAACCTTAAGACAAGAGCTACCTTCCTTGATCGAGAGCTCGGACCGTCGTACCTCCGATGGTAAGCTTTCAAATCTTTCTATCTCTAAGTATAGTTTTCCGGTGAAGCTCCGTTTGACCTTAATTCAGACCCAAATGATGCGATTTAAAGTTCAATTGAATCATATTGAAGTATATGAATTGATCCATACCTTCAATTGAGTTATTAACCCTAATTGAATGTCTAATTTGAATAAATAAAATTTGGTGAGTTTGAAAGGGGAAATTGGGGATTTCGTAAAATTGAGGGACCCCTTTGAAAATTTCCAAAATTTAAGGTCAATTGGCCATGAGAAAGATGAGGGACCAATTGGTCATTTTTTGAAACATCCAGTGTCAAATTGCCATTTTTGGAAATTAGGGGCAAAATCATAATTTTTGAAAAGTTGGGGACCAAATTGAAATTTGAAAACTTGAGCCCCTCATACAATTTTGAGTAAAATGAGGACTCAAAGGGAATTTTGGAAACCTTGGGACTCAAATTGTCAATAGTTGGCATTAGGGACCTAAATTTAAGAGAAATGAATTTTAGGGACCTAAGTGCAATTAATCGATAAATTGTGAGTCTAGGCTTTTATGCCAAACTGTAATTGATAAGGCTGCTCAAATTGTGTAGGGACAAGTGTGACCGGAACGCAAGTAAGAGAAAGCTCGTGTAAACTTGGAAAACTAACCGAGGACAAACACATCATGGTTATCGGGTGAATGGGCATATTTACATCAAATCCGGTTGGGATGGTGAGCACTTTAGAAATGAAAAACCACTTGTGAGTGGGTCTTTAACATCATACCCGATTGGGGTGATGAGCGATCTAAGCTAAAACCTACTTACTGGTTGTAAGTAGAGGAAATCATACCTGGTTAGTATGATGAACTTTCTTGAAAGAAGGAGAAAACCCCCTTGCCGGTTGTAAGCGGAGATATTATCACACCCTGTTAGTGGAATGGGGTGAAAAGATACATTTTGTCAGAAGTGTTCTCCCAGACCTTCTTGACGGGAGCTAGAATAGCTCAAAAAGATCAGAGGCCTCAGTTTTTTAACTCATGGGGCTAAATGCCCAGTTTTGGAAAATCACGTGAAGTTAGCACGAGTAGGAGCTCATAAACAAACTTGAGTTATGAAAGCCATAAAAAATTCTAATGACATGTTTGTATGGTTTCGCCTTGGTATCGAGTCAGGACCAATAGTAATTGATGGACTAGACGCAATGCGTCAAGGCCAGGTCAATGGGCCGGCCTAGACAAACAGCTGCAGGTCGGGTCGAGGGTCGGGGCCATTAATCTAGTGGCACCAAAGATAATGGCTATATGAAAACTATTGTTTGTGCATGCACTTATAGTACAGGACCATCAAGACACCTAAGAGGGGTAGTGATGGATCCTAAGGGCTACAAGATAACATGGAGGAGATAAGGTAGTTCGTCGTGCCAGTCAGTCGAGAAGCTCGGAGTAGCTTCTTGCGCATGAGACCGGGGTGGGGTCAGGATGAGGTCTCTATCCTCATACGGACATAGAGTTGATTTTGAGTCTGAGGGTAGGATGTAAACCCTGTACTTTAAGGATAAGAAAATCGAGAAAAGAACCGGTTGTTTCAAAAGAGAAAACTGAGCTGGTTCACGAACCATAACCGGTAAAGAGAGGATAAAATGGGAAATTGACAAATCTTAAGTGACTCAAAGAGTCATAAAAATCATGGAAAAGAACCTTGGGACAAATGGGAAATGAAAACTAGACCGGTTTAGGGTAAACTAGATCTGAACCAAATTGAAACGATTTGAACCATACTTGAACCGGTTTATAAATTCATTTTTCTTGGTGGCTTAAAATGATCAAATTGGAGAATTAAAGCTTCCATTAGATCGAGAATGAATTTAGATAATTTTAGAAATTTTTTATTTTAAGAAAAATGGTCAAATTAGGCATTAACTAGCCGATTTATGCATTTAACCAGGTCGGACCGGTCTAGTCTGGTTCGGAATAGTGTCATCTTCTTCCTCTAGATGACATCAATGTTCATTCAATGCAAAAAATGGAAAACGCTGATGAAGGAAAATAGCTCCAAGCAGGTCGTTTCTAGGCGAGGATAAGCTCGACCAAAAAGGAAAGTTGTCAGGTAGAGGGTCCCCAAGCTCCATATATAAAGAGCTCCTCTCCATTCATCCTCCACACACCTAAAATCTCCATTCTCTCTCAACTTCTCCATTTTTCAGTGAAGCATTAACCAAAGCTCCGATATAGGCATTTTTGTTAGCCTTAAAAGGCACGGTCGGGTCCTATAGACTCAAGGGGAAGTTAGCAATATGTTGGCATCTTCCTTTTGATCCGAGGACAGTCAGAGAAGTGCCGATGGAATCAAATAGTGAAGCAGCTCTAACAGACCAAAGCTACCCTATTTTGGCCGAGCTGAATTCGGCCAAATTCAGCCAAATTCAGCCCTCCTCCTGCCAAACAATGCCTCCCCAACACCCCCATAACCCTCATACAACCTCAACAGAGATGAAAGGTAAGCCAATTCGACCCTACTTAGTCGTTGCAGATTGGAGTTAGAGAGAGAAAGTTCTAAACTTTACTGATAGAATTCCCCCTCTATTGGATATCAATTGTATCAATTCTTGAACTTAGAAGGAACCTCAGGACAAGAGCTACCTTCCCCGATCGAGAGCTCGGACCGTTGCACCTCCGATGGTAAGCTTTCTCTCTCTACAAGTAGTTTTTTGGCGAAGCTCTGTTTGAGCTCAATTCGGACCCAAATGATGCGGTTCAAAGTTCAATTGAATTGTATGGAAGTATAGGAACTGATCCATACCTTCAATTGGAGCAATTAACCGTGATTGAATGGCCAATTTGAATAAATCAAATTTGGTTAGTTTGAAGGGGAGAAATTGGGAATTTCAAAAATTCGAGGGAACTCATTGCAATTTCCTAAAATTGAAGGCCAATTGGCCATGAGAAATATTATGAGGGATGAATTGGTCAATTTTTGGAATAATTGGGATCAAATTTCCATTTTTGGAATGTAGGGGCAAAATTGTAATTTTTGAAAAGATGGTGACCAAATTGGAAATTTGGAAAACTTGAGCCCCTTATACAATTTTGAGTATATTGAGGACCAAAAGAGAATTTTTGGATGTTTTGGGACTCAATTTGAGAAAAAAGTTAGCATTAGGGACCTAAAGTCAAGGAAAATAAACTTTAGGGGCCTAAATGCAATTAACTTACAATTTTGAGTCTAGTCGCTCATACGTGAGAAACGAAGGTTGTTATACCAAAATTTAATTGATCAGGATGCCCAAAACACGTTGTAACACATGTGACCAGAATGCCATCAAGGGAAAGCTCACGTAAACTTTGAAAACTGACTAGGGATGTACATGTCACAGTCATCGGGTGAGTGGGCATATTTACATTATACTCGGTTTGGATTATGAGTATATTATAAACGAAAAACCACTTGTGAGTGGGACTTTAACATCATACCCGGTTGAGGTGATGAGCTATCTAAGTTAAAACCTACTTACCGATTGTAAGTAGAGGAAATCATACCCAGTTGGTATGATGAACTTCCTTGAACGAAGGAGAAAACCCACTTGTCGATTGTAAGTGGAGATATCATCACACCCGGTTGGTGGGATGAAGTGAAGATCTACTTTTTGTTAGAAGTGTTCTCCCCTAACTATGTGCCAATGCTTAAACTATTTGGGAGACCTTCTTGACGGGAGCTAGAACAGCTCAGAAAGGCCAGAGGCCTCGGTTTTTAAACTTATGTGGCAAAATGCCTAGTTTTTTAAATCATGTGCAGTGGGCCCAAGGCTAGGGGTCACGAGTAGGAGCTCATAAAAGAACTTGAGTTATGAAAGCCATGAAAAATTTTAAATGAAATGGTTGTGTGATTTCACCTTGGTACTAAGTCAAGACCGATAGTACTTGATGGACTGGCGGTAGGGCGTTAAGGCTAAGTCGACGTATCGGCCTAGAAAAACAGTTGCAGGTCAAGTTGAGGGTCGGGGCCATTGGACCAGTGACACCAAGATAATGGCTTTTTGTGAAAACTATTGTTTGTGCATGCACTTTTGGTACAAGACCATTAAGACTCCCAAGAGGGGTAGTGATGGGTCCTAAGGTCTATTGGACGAGATGGTAGAGAAAAAGGCAGATCGTCATGCTAGTTAGTCAGGAAGCTCGGAGTTGCTTCTTGCGTATGAGACTAGGGTGGGGTCGGGATGAGATCTCTGTCCTCATACAGACATGGTGTGGTATTCAGGTCTGAGGGTCGGATGTCGAGAACATCCACTCAAACTCAGGGTAGAAGTGGACAGACTTCTATCTTGGTGGCCGGTAAAGACGCTCCGAGCCACAAGTGGGTACAGTGGACTGGCTGCATTTACGAATGTGTGTACCCTTCTTGATGAAGGGCGTGTGTTGTTTGCTAAAGACATCTAATATGGAAATGGGAAAAAGGTTTTGAAAACCTAGGAGAGGATTTGAGAATCCTTGGAAAAATGAATGGTAAACCTTGGAAAATGGTTTTCGAAAAGAAATTGAAATTTAAGAAACCCCTTTGGATGAAAATATCACCCTCGGCAGGTTAAAGGTTTTGTAAACCAAAGTTTTAGGAAAACCCCTTTTAAAATAAAGAAATGATAACCTTAGCGTGGTTTGGATAAACTAAGGCTATTATGAAAACTCACTCCCAACACCCGTTCACTGAGTTGTAGAACTCACCCCCTCCCTTTTTACCCATTTTAGGATACCATGAGAAAACCAAACTTAAAGACCTCTCTGTATGGGAATTGTATAGACAGGTATGTCTGTTTAAAAGATTTTCAGTTTTATATAATGTTATTCCAAGAAATAAATAGGAAAAAGGATGCCTTACTTCTCACGGTTTAGAAAAGGGCGAAACCCTTTATGAACCAAAGGGAGTAGCTGGTTGCTCACGGGGATTCGACCAAACCGGGTTGGGACGTGACAACTTGAGTGGTATCAAAGCCTGTTTTCTCGAATACATTATAAAGACTATATTACATTGTTACTAAGACAAAGTTTCAAAATATTTTAGATGGCTCCCTAGAGAGGAACCAAGAAAACTAGGGTTGACGTCACTAACACCACCCAATACTTTATCCTCGTAGGAAGACAACCCTAGAAGCTCTCGAATGCCTGAGGCATAATAAAAGTACCAAATGACCAAATGGGGAAGTATACAGTACCACCAAGGGGTACGGTGCTAGGATATGATGGGGTTACAACCCTGAGTACGAAGAGGAGTCAAACCTGAAGCTAGGAACACCAACAAAGGCTTATAACCCTACATAGGTAAAACACTTATCAAGAAACCAGTAGCTCCCATTCTACTTTATGAGAACCTTTTTGTAATAGGGTTAAGATCCTAACGTATTGTACTCCTTCTCTATTAATGAAGAACTCCAAAATTCCTAAAATTGTATCTCTCAAAAATGATCTTGCACCTCAACTGTAGGATTATTGCCCCAAAAGTAACCAAAAAAACCTGTGTTACCCTAGACACCTCGAAGACCAAGGAGATTCCCATCCCAAATAAAGAAATGAACTAGGAGAATTATTGGGTAAAGAAGGCACGACAAGAAAACCTTGATGGTGATTATGGAGTCCAGGAGAACTCTTGGAGTAACAACTGGGCAAGGAAATGACTTGTTACAAGGTGGGGATAGCAGGAACACTACTTGAGAAAGTGTCCAACACTACTAAATATAGGTATCAAGATAACCTGTTATAGGTATAAGAGAAATGGGGCATGATGTGAAGGATTGTCCCACACCACAAGGATTTCGAGCAATACTTTCCAAGAACAACGCCTCCATAGCTACATGAATTTGAAAGGATACCAACCCAAGAAACACAACGCCTGCTCGAAATTTCAATCACACTAAGGAGGAAGCTATTCAAGATTCTAGCATAGCGGTGGGTACTTCCTAACCCAATCTCCCTTTAAGAAAAGCTAAAGTCCCAAGTTCGTAATCCTATTTTGATAGAAAATTTTGAGTTTCTAAAACTTTTATGTCTCTCAATGATGGTGCAATGGTGTGCCTCAACTACATGAGGAAGGAAAAAAGACTGAAGGTACGACCTCGATAAACCGCAAATACAACAAAGAGTAGATGAAGAGAATGCTTCCTTAAGAAGAAATTTCTAGCCATCTGGGAGCAAGGAAGGAAGTGCCTCCACAAGAGAAGACAAGCTGAGCATTAGACGGCAAATGGGATGTCTCAGGAGGGTAAGTGCGACCTGCTTTGGAAAAAGCAGAGAAACCAAATAGGAGTTTTGGACCAACATAATGGAAGGAAGCAAATCATAACAACAAGATAATCAAGGAGAATAAACGATGCCCTAAGGAGGATCGGGAAGTAGTAAGGACTACACCCTAAAAAGGGAAATAGGATGGACATTAAGGACAAGAAGACTCGAGAGTCAACTGTCTCAAGATAATTAGACAAGGAGAATAGTAAGGACAAGGCAGTTAATGAACTGCCCCACATAAAGGTCATAAATTTAAGCTCCAGTAAAGAAGGGAGAGGTGGAAAGGCCAAACATTTGGAAAATAAGGATGGAGGAAATCCTTAAAGAGATCAATGACCAAGACTGGATTAACAACCAAACTCAAGCCATGAGAAGGTTAAGTAAGCCTCTCATAGGATGATCAAGAGATCTTGAAACAAGGAGGATTTAAGCTCTCCATAAAAGAAATAAACATATACTGGGGTACAAGTGGGAATGAGAATGGGGTACAAAAGATGTGCCCGCAAGGTTTCAAGACTAAAGGGTAAGCGGGAGAGGATCACAACACAGGATGTCATTCAAGGTTAGATACTTTCGAAGACGAATGAAAAAGGAAATCCGGGAGAAAGGGGGAGAATCCTACCAAGGAAGGAAACCCTAGAAAGAC
This sequence comes from Trapa bicornis, assembly GCA_030064425.1. NCBI lineage: Eukaryota > Viridiplantae > Streptophyta > Magnoliopsida > Myrtales > Lythraceae > Trapa > Trapa bicornis. The sequence goes on along the minus strand of CM057758.1, from coordinate 17,074,954 downwards.
ATACGTATCCCAACTAAAAGATAATGGAACCAAGTGAAGAGGGATAAGAAGATAAGCTTGCAAATACAATCCATGTTGAGGTAAAAAGACCAAGGGAAGCGTATTAGGAGGGCCCAAGGAGTAAGTTAAACCCAAGGAACGAGTAAGTAGGAAAATAGCATCAAAAGATGTTGTACGAGTAAGAAAGGTGTGGATTGCCCATAAATAGGAAATAGAGGAAAACACATATAAGAAACCTTGGAGAAGTAAGCCCTCCAGTGAAGAAGTGATTAAAGGAAATGATCACTGACATCAAGACTGGTTGTGGTCCACGCTCACTTGATGGAGCCTAAGGAGTGGATGACTAAGCATAGGGTGGAGTACACGAAATAAGACCAATAATCGGAAGTTCCTCATATAAGGAATAAGGGATGTATAGGAATTTTAGATGAGAAAGGGTTCAAAGCGTGCAAATGCCCCAATATAGAAAGGGGTGTGAGGAAATGAAGAAAGAAACCATCAAGGAATGGTAAGAAGGATGAGCATGTAGCTCCTAAGGTGAAAGTCTCTACTTTGAGGGACATAGTAGAGAATGAAACCATAAGAAGGGAACCCCCCAAACAAAGTGATTGACACATGGACCAAAAGGGATCAACTCAAAATAAAGAATTGTGAAATGATCACGAGAAAGTAAGAGTGGATTAAGGAAAGGGCAAGTCCTTGAATAAAGGATGCCACTGGAAATGACGAAGGACGTAAGAAGGGAAGAATCCCAACGTGTCGGTAAGTCATCGAAAAACCCAATAAGGAAGTTGGAAAAGGACGAGTAGGTAAGGAATATCGACATGGTTATGTAAGACATGGCATCAAGGGCAAGAAGGATGATTGGATAACTATAAAGGTAGTCGAGGAATACTACCAGACGAAAAGAGGGACGAAACTATACGATCCTCGAAAGATTGAAAAGTTGAGAACAACCATCAAGGAAGTATTCTAGAAGCTTAATGGACAAAGAGAAGTTCTAGAACATGTCGTACTGTAATGGACATGTACGCCCAATAGTCCCAGGGGAAAATGTGACTCAAGTAAGGATGAGTTAGTTAGTTAAGCATGACAAGGTCGAACATAAAGTTTGGACCAAAGTTATAATAAACAATGGATGGAGGAAAGGTCAAAATAGGACGAAAAGGTAATAACATCAAAACCCGTGAAAACAAGTACGTAACGCTCAAAAGAACATCAAGCTAAGGGTTTCAACGATTAGGAGAATAACTAGACATGGAAACAATTGGGCATTTTGAACTCCCAATCCTGAAATCCTAGGCAAGAACCCTCAAGAGGAAGAATCTTGCCCTAATAGAGGAAGAAGTGAACCTAAGGAGGTACCTTTAGACTAATAAGTAAGACATGCCTAATTATGATAAACTCCATGGAGTGAGTAAATAATGGAAAGGAAAAGAAATTCCTTAAGTGGGTGATTTAAAGTGGGCTAAGTGAAAGAACAACCAAAGTGTTAGCATGTCAAGCAAACCCCAAGTTGACATCAAGGGAGATTATTCCTGATGCAAAGGATACTGATTAAGTTTTGGGGACAAAACCCCTAAAAGGAGGGGAGAGTTGTAAACCCCATACTTTAAGTACATGAAAATTGGGAAAAGAGCGGATCTTTTTAAAAGAGAAAACCGAGCTAATTCATGAAACATAACCGGTAAAGAGATGATAAAATGGGAAATTGAAAAATTTCAAATGACTCAGAGAGTCATAAAAATCATGGAAAAGAACCTTGGGACAAATGGGAAGTGAAAACTAGATCGGTTTAGGGTGAATAAGATCTGAACCGGTTTGAACCATACTTGAACCTATTTCTAAATTAATTTTTCTTGGTTGCTTAAAATGATCAAATTAGGGAATTGAAGCCACCATTAGATACATAATGAATTTAGAAAGTTTTAATTTTGAGAAAATTGATCGAATCGGGCCTTAATTGGAAAATTTACGCATTTAACCTGGTCAAACTGGTCTGGTCCGGTTTGAAACAGTGTCATCTTCTTCCCCTGGATAAAAGTACTATTCATTCAATGTAAAAAAAATAATGCTAGCAAAAGAAAATGGCTTCGATCAGGCCATTTCAGGGTGAGGATAAACTCAACTAAGAAGGAAAGTTGTCGGGTAGAGGGTCCCCAAGCTCCCTATATAAAGAGCCACTCTCCGTTCATCCTCCACACACTTGATATCTCCATTCTCTCTCAACTCCTCTATTTTCTGGTGAAGCTTGAACCAGAGCTCTGATATAGGCATTTTTCTAAGCCTCAGAAGGCAGGGTGGGGTCCTATAGACTCTAGGGGAAGTCAATAACCTAATAGTATCTTCCTTTTGACCATAAAACCGTCGGAGAAGCACTGGCAAAATCAAACAGTGAAGTAGCTCTGACGGACCGAAGCTGCCTAGTTTTGGTTGAGTTGAATTCGGCCAAATTTAGCCATCCTCCAGCCAAACCAATCCTCCCCAACACCCACACAGCCCTCATACGATCTCAACAGAGCTGAAAGGTAAGCAAATTCGACCCTACTCAGATGTTGTAGATCGAAGTTAATGATAGAAAGTGCTAAACTTTACTGGTAAAATTCTCTCTCAATTGGATATCAATTGTAGCAATTCTTGATCCTAGAAGGAACCTGAAGACAAGAGCTACCTTCCCTGATCAAGAGCTCGAACTGCCGCACCTCTAACAGTAAGCTTTCGAAGCTTTCTCTCTCTACGAGCAATTTTCCAATAAAGCTCAGTTTGAGCTCAATTCAGATCCAAATGCGGCTGTTCAAAGCTCAATAGAATCATATGGAAGTGTAGGAACTGATCCATACCTTTAATTGGAGCAATGAACATTGATTGAATTGCCAATTTGATGAAATCAAATTTGATCAATTTGAAGGGGAGAAATTGGGGGAAAATTAAAATTTTCAAAAAATTGAGGTAACTCTTTGCAATTTTCCAAAATTGAAGGCCAATTAGCCATGAGAAATATGTTGGCGAACCAATTGGTCAATTTTTGTAATAATTGGGGTCAAATTGCCATTTTTGGAAAGTAGGGGCAAAATTGTAATTTTTGAAAAGTTGGGGACCAAATTGGAAATTTGGAAAAATTAAGCCCCTTATACAATTTTGAGTAAATTGAGGACCCAAAGAGAAATTTTGGAAGTTTCAGGACTCAATTTTGGAAGAAGTTAGCATTAGGGACCTAAAGTTAAGGAAAACGTACTTTAGGGGCCCAAGTGCAATTAACTTACAATTTTGAGCCTAATTGCTCATAGTGAGAGACGAAGGTTGTTTTGCCAAACTTTAATTGATCGACATGCCCAAATCATGTAGGAACACGTGTGATCCAAATGCCAGCAAGAGAAAGCTCACGTAAACTTGGAAAACCGACTTGGGACGAACACATCACAATTATCAGGCGAGTGGGCATATTAACATCATAACCGGTTGGGATGATGAGCATTTTAGAAACAAAAAACCACTTGTGAGTGGAACTTTAACATCATACCCGGTTGAGGTGATGAGCAATCTAAGCTAAAACCTAATTACCAGTTGTAAGTAGTGGAAATCATACCCTGTTGGTATGATGAACTTCCTTGAATGATGGAGAAAAGCCACTTGCCAGTTGTAAGCGGATATATCATCACCCGGTTGGTGGGATGAAGTGAAAATCTACTTTTTGTCAGAAGTGTTCTCCACTAACTGTGTGCCAATGTTTAAACTATTTGGGAGACCTTCTTAGCTCAGAAAGGCTAGAAGCCTCCATTTTTGAACTTATGGGGCAAAATTCTTGATTTTGGAAAATCACATCCAGTGGGCCTAAGGCCAGTGAGAATGAACAGGAGCTCATAAACAAACTGGAGTTATGAAAGCCATGAAAATTTTTAAATGAAATGGTTGTGTGATTTCACCATGGTACCGAGTCAGGACTAATAGTACTCAATGGATTGGTAGCAATGCATTAGGGCTAGATCGATGGACCGACCTAGACAAATAACTACAAGTCGGGTTGAGTGTCAGGGTCGTTTGACTAGTGGCACCAAAGATAATGGCTTTATGTGAAAAGTATTGTTTGTGCATGCACTTGTGGTATAGGACCATCAAGACGCCCAAGAGGGGTAGTGATGGGTCTTAAGTGCTATTGTACGACATGGTGGAGATAAGGGAAGATCGTCGGGCCAATCAGTTGGGAAGCTCAGAGTAGCTTCTTGCGCATAAGATTGGGTGGGGTCGAGATGACATCTCTATCCTCATGTAGACATGGAGTGGTATTTGGATCTCAAGGTTGGATGTCGAGAACATCTACTCAGACCCATGGTAGAAGTGGATGGACTTCTATCTTGGTGGTTGGTAAAGACATTCTAAGCCACAAGTGGGTGTAGTAGACAGACTGCACCTGCAAGTGTGTGTACCCTTCCTGATGAAGGGCATGTGTTATTTGTTAAACACACCTAATATGGAAATGGGAAAAAGGTTTTGAAAACCTCGGAAAGGATTTGAGAATCCTTGGAAAAATTAATGGTAAACCTTGGAAAAGGTTTTGGAAAAGAAATTGAAATTTAGGAAACCCCTTTGAATGAAAATGTCACCCTTGGCAAGGTAAAGGTTTTGTAAACCAAAGTTTGAGAAAAGAAATGAGAACCTTGGCAGGGTTTGGATAAACTAAGGCTATTATGAAAACTCACTCCGAACACCCGCTTAATGAGTTGTAGAACTCACCCCTCCTGTTTACTCATTTTAGGTTACCAAGGGAAAATCAAAATTAAAGAGCTCCTTGTGTGGGAACTATAAAGACATGTATGTATGTTTAAAAGATTTTCAGTTTTGTATAATGTTATTCCAAGAAAAGAACAAGAAAAAAGGATTTCTTACTCCTCGTGGTTTAGAAAAGGGCGAAACCCTAAATGAACCAAATGGAGTGGCGGGTTGCTCACGGGGATCCGACCAAACTGGCTTGGGGCGTGACATTGGATGTCAAGAACATTCACTTAGACCCTGGATAGAAGTGGACGGATTGCTATCTTGGTGGCCGGTAAAGACGCTCCGAGTCACAAGTGGGTGTAGTGGACGGGCTGCACCTGCGAATGTGTGTTACCCTTCCTGGTGAAGGGCATGTGTTAGTTGCTAAACACACCTAATATGGAAATGAGAAAAAGGTTTTGAAAACTGGAATATGAGAAAAGATCCTTCTTAAAGAAATGAAAATCTTGGCACACTTTTGAACAAACTACTTCTTGAAAACTCGCTCCCAACACCTGCTCACCAAGTTGAGAAAAGCAGGTAGAAGGACGCCTTACTTCTCGCGGTTTAGAAAGGGGGCAACACTTGATAGACCACGAGAGTGGCAGGTTGTTCACGGGGATCTGACCAAACTGGGTCGGGGCATGACACACATAATAGGAGCTTGACCCTCATTGACCATCTCCCCAATTCTCACAATGGCTCTAAGCCAAACCAGTTTTCCCGAGTTTCTCAGAACCTTTGTCAATTTCATGCCTCGATCCTATGACCGATTCTTGCACATTCTTTCAAAAATCACATTTGCTTCAGTGGGACTGATCTTATCTATTTGCATTGCTTATATGAAATTTTAAGGTTCTCTTACTACTTATAAATACATGATCACCCAAGCATGTTATTTAACAATTTGGTTGGTCCAATAGAAAGCGTAGTCAAAACCCACTCACCTCAATGTCGTGGAACTTGCTCATCCCACGAGCTGTTCGGAATCCCATTAGTGATTCCGCGTGAGTGCTCCTTGCATTCTCTACAATGTATAACAATAGCATGGTCAGTTTATCGACTACCCATTCATATTTTTACTTGATCATACTTTATGTACGGTCCTATGGTTTAACCTGAACCGGGTTGAACTAGATCAAACTTGAAGGAACTAATTTAAAGATTTATTTTTGTAGGTGGCATAAAAACATCAATTCGGGAAATTGAAGTCATCATTGTGTAGAAAATAAAATTAGAAATTTTTAAAATTTGGAAATTTTGTTGAATCGAGGCTGAACTGACCGATTTTCAATTTAAGGTCACCCAACCCGGTCCAATCGAACTGGTCAATAGACCGACTGCCAGGTCAATGCACAACACAAGGTGACGCACGCCCAGTCAGCCACTCGGTTAGCATTTAGAAGCGCTAGCTAATTAGAAAGTGAAATGTGTCCTTGGTCAACGGTCAGATGAAAGCAACATCACCTATGACTGGCCAATGAGGGAGCCACACGTGTCCTCAGTCAATGATCAACTTAGGAGAAGCCTCATCAATAAGGCTAAACATTGAGCTGGTGACACATGGCAAAGGTGCCATGTCAGTGGATGACTAGGATGTCAAAAAATAGTCGATTAATCAAAGGTTGACACGTGGCAGAGCCATGTCGGATGGTCTCAACAAATCAGAGGCTGACACGTGGCATTGGCATAGTGCGTCAGGTAGGAAAATGACCACATTTAAATAGGCCAATTAAAGGACGCCATGTTTCATGGTCAATGGAGGCATAGATTCAGTTAGTGGCCACGTCGATGTAGGCAACCAATAAGAGGCTACCACATGTTGAGTCAATGGTTGACTCAGATGCTGACTGAGAAGTAACATTAACAATGATAGTCAATCATAGTGTGATACGTGGCAAACCGCATGTGCGAAGCTCGCACAAGTGCTCATAGTGTCATCTTCAATCTTTAGATGATAGCACCGTTCATAGAATAGGAAAATGGAATGTCTCCTTTCCATTTCTGGTGAGCAAATATTCACTCTTATAATGGAAATTCTGGAGGAGATTGGCTCGAACAATTTGGAAATTGGTAGAGCCAAGGGCCCCTGAGCTCCCTATATAATGATCTCCGCTCCATTCATCCTCCTCATCCCTCGAAAGCCTAAAGAAGAGAAGCTCATTTTTTGACAAAGCATAAACTAGAGCTCCAACTTAGGCACTTTTCTCCACATCCAAAGGAGAATTTAGGTTCCCTAGAATCCTGAGGAATTCGTCCACCTTTTTGCATACTCCATCCAGCTCAAAGGTCATCAGAGATGCTCTAACGAACTCACACAATACCTTCTTTCCCTAGGTAGTCTTCGACCAGAGTTGATCGAGCTCTATTCAAGCCACCCTCGGGCCAACCGCGGCTAAACCAAGCCCTCTAGACCTTTCCTAGAGGAGTCCACACCTTCCCTGAACTGTCGTGGTAAGTCCCCTCTGCCACCTTCATCGGAATTATTGTTCACAATGCGTTTTTACCCAAAAAATAGGTTGAGAAATTCGCACTACTCAGACCACCAATTGAGGCATGGTTTGATCTAGGAAGGATCCCCATAAATAACCCATTGGAAAAGCTCTAATCGTTAGACCTTCACCAGTGAGTAATCGAAGCTTTCTCTCTCGAGGATGAAGCTCTATTTAAGCTCATTTCTAAGCCAATTTCAGAGATTTAAAGCTTAAAATAATTCTGGGGACATAGGGAAGTTGATTAGAATCATGTTATGACTCAATTGATAGGATTAAGTTGAATTGATGATATTCAAAGATGGAGGACGAAATTGCAAATTTTGAAAGTTTGGGGACTTAATTGCTATTTTTGAAAATTTTGGGATTATCTGTAATTAGTGAGAAATTACTTATCCAATTGGAAATTTGAAAAAAATTAGGGACCCAAATGGAAGATTTGAGAATCTTAAGGACTTATTTGGAAGTTGCGAGTTTTAAGTGTAATTACTTTATTATTTGGGACTGAATTGACCAATCTATTGTATGAATGAATCACCTATAAGTTCATAAAAGGAAAGGCATGCCAATCTCGTGAATCCTTGGGACGAACAAGTCTCGTAATATGGGTGAGTGGGATTTCTGACATCAGGACTGATTGGACCGATTATGCACATACTCAAGATCATGTTTTATTTTGAAATGAGATTTCTAGAAATATAATCCCATGACTGTGTGAATTTGCTTAAACATTTTGAGATTATATTTTTAAGACAACTTGTGAGCGGTGTATGGAAATACCTCAAGGGGCATGATCTAGTTTGACCTCTAATGTAGGATATGAGTGAGGTCCATGATCAATAATGGTGGGATAGATCTAGTTTTGTGAAAGTGTGCTCAAGGCCACGGTTTTGATAATAAAGTGGGCCCAAGGCCATGTTTTGAAAACTATACAAGCGGGCCTAAGGCCAATGGAAATGGGTCCAGCCCTGTAAATAAGTTTGATTTAAGAAACTATAAAAAAATATTCACAATTGGATAATGCTTGCAAAATATACTATGTCGAAGCCAGGTGGCATCCTGTTGTGTTAATAGCGCAAAAATAAAGATCTTAAATCAAAAGATAGTTGTATGTGATTGCAATTGTGTGGAACCAAAGAGACGCCCGATATCGGGTAGTGTTGGTTTTAAGGGTTGTTTGATAGCAAGGTTGGCACAAAGATAGAAATGTTGTTTTAGTATATCATGGAGCTCTAGGAGCTTTGTGCACATTGAGACCAATGAAGAAAGGAGTAGTGGCCCCATCCCTCAATAGCGAACAAAAGAAGCGATAAGATCTAGGGGTTGGGAAATTGTGCTCACACACACTTTGTGGTCGAGGTTGTGGTGTCTCACTAAGGTGGACGGTAAAGTCGTTGTGGGTCATTAGTGGAATATATCGAGGTTATTGCCTCTAGTGGTCTGTTCTACGACTGTTTGATCCCTTTATGGATAAAGGGTGTTTGTTTATTTGTGCGAAACAAACCATGGTAGGTTCATAGCTTATTTCATCAACCTTAGGGTAGGTACCTTCATAGTTGGAGGGATTTAATTAAATTAATGGTGTAAAGTATGTTAGAAAATAAATTACCAACATGTTATGTAATCAGCCATTTTAAAGATATTTTTGTACTATAATATATATTAATATATGTTTTATGGAAACATATTTCCTTAAATTTATTTTAAGATATTTTCAGTTTATGCCCGACTCTTTCTAGTACCACAGTGATGGTTATTTTTAAATACTTGGAAGAGTGGTGGGTTGTTCACAAGATTCTAGCCAAACTAGGTCGAGGTGTGACAACTTAAGTGGTATCATAGTGACGTTTGTCAAACTTGAATTTAAAAAAATTAAGATTAGAAAACTTGGCATCATGGGAAATAATTTTGAAAATGTCGGGAGTATTTTCTACATAAATATTTAACTAAAAATCTATTGTATAAGAGGATTCCCAAAAGGAGAATGACCAAGTCTGTAGGAGATGAAACCATTCCACTACCTGTGAACCAATCGGACTTGGGAAGTGGAAATACTCACCCAACTCCTACTCGACAAGAGGTCGAAGATAACTTTTGGGATGGCTATGCAAACTATATGAGGGTGTTTAAGAAGTTGCCACCCATTCCAACCCACCAAGAATCTAGAACCACAACCATCATCAAACAGGCATACAAATGTGAAGCAATAGTGATAAGGAGGTATGGAGTCTCAATCTCCAGGAGAGCGGAAATGCCAAACTGTCAAAATCAGGCATCATCCTAGGAATACGAGGAACAAAGCATGAATGCTTGTGAAAGGTGTGGAAGGTACCATGGAGGCCCAAGTCCACCTAAGAAAACAAAATCAACATCCAAATCTTGAGATGAAGAATCCCGCAACCCACCAGTGATGAACTCTGAGTTAGTTAACATGTGGGGCTAGAGAAATAGTTATGGGGAAATTGGTGTATTTGCTTGATCTATGTAATAAGTCATATTTATGGCTAATGAAATTGATGAATAACACTTTTTTTTAAAAGTTTTATGATCTCATACTATAATTGAAAAACTCAAATTTTGATTAAAGGAAAAAAAAAACTCTGTAAGAAAGAGGGTTAAAAAAGCCAAAATATGGGGAAGTCCTTAGTCATAATAAAACCATAATAATGGATTGACAAGGAAGAAGTCAATATTCCTAAGGAATAATACCAAGTTTCGGGGAAATTGGGAATTCCCTAGTACAAAGGTCAAAATTTACCCTATGAGTTATAATTCGAGAATGAGTCATTAAAACCTTTAGTTTAACTAATAAACATATAAATTGAATACAATTTAGGATAAGGATCCTGACACCTACTTTCAACTGACCCGACGATCATTGAAGAAGTGTCGGCAAGCTCGAATAGTGAAGCAGCTCCAGCGGACTAAAGCTGCTCTATTTCGATCAATCAGAATTTGACCAATTCCAACCTCCTATGGCTGAATCGAGCCCTCCCATAGTCCCCTTGGCCACCACACGACCTCTATAGAGGTGAAAGGTAAGCCAATTTGGCCCTCCTCCATCATTATAGTTCAGTTTTAGAGAGAGAAAGTGACAAAGTTCTTTGATCAAATTCATGCTAATCCTGATAGCAATTGCCCCAATTCTTGATCCTAGGAGGACCCTCAGGACAAGATCTATCTATCCCGATCAAGAACATGGATCGTCATGCCTCCAACAATAAGATTTTGAAGCTTTCTCTCTCTACATATAATTTTCCGGCAAAGCTCTATTTGATCTCTTTCTGGACCTAAATCACCTTGAATTGTATGGAAGTGTAGAAATTGATTTTTATCATCAATTTGAGAAAATAGCCCCAATTGAATGGCCAATTTGAAGAAATCAAATTTGGTTTGTAAATGGGGTAAAAATTGGGGAAATTTTTGGGGTTTTCAAAATTTTGAGGAACCTCTATGTAATTTCTCAAAAATGAAGGTCAATTGGCAATGAGAAAGATGTTGGAGGACCAATTGGTCAATTTTCAAAAGAATTGGGGGCAATTGGCTATTTTTGTAAAATGGGGGCAAAACTATAATTTTTGAAAAATTGTGGACCAAATTGGGAATTTGGAAAACCTGAGTCTCGTTCACAATTTTAAGTAAATTAAGGGCCCAAGGAGGATATTGGAAGTCTTGGGACTCAATTTGGGGAAAACATTAGGATTAGGGACCTAAAGTCAAGAAATATGAACTTTAGGGACCTAAGTGCAATAAACCAAAGATTTAGGCTAGTCGCTCATACATGAGAAAATGAAGGTTTCCATGTCGAACCCTTACTAATAATGATACCCAAACTGTGTAGGGACACTTGGGGCTAGAACGCTAGCAAGAAAGAGATGGTGTAGACTTGGAAAATTAATATGGACAAACACGTCACAGTTCATGGGTGAGTAAGAACTTTATACTTCATACCCAGTTGGGGTGATGAGGACCTTTTAAAAGCTGAAAGCCTACTTACTGGTTATGAGTAGGATCCTTTAAACATCATACCTAGTTGTATGATGAGTCTACTTAAGTAAAGGAAAAACCTATATACTGGTTATAAGCAGACCTATTATCATCACACCAGGTTAGTGTGATGAGTTAGAAAAGAGATTTTTGTTAGAAATGTTCTCCCCTGACTGTGTGTCATTGCTTAAACAATTTGGAAGACCTTTTTTACGGGAGCTAGAACAGCTTTAATAGGACAGGGGCCTCGGTTTTGAACTCATAGGGCTCAAGGCCTAATTTTGAAAAACACATGTAGTGGGCCCAAGGCTAGTGGGCACGGGCTAAAGCCTGTAAACAAACATGATTAGGGAGAGCCATGAAACTCCTATTTAAAATCGAAAATGATTGTGTGATTCGCCATGGTACCAAGTCAAGACTGAGAATGCTCGATGGGCTCGCGGTAGTGCGTCAGGGCCAGGTTGACGGACCGGCATAGACAAACTGCTCTAGGTTGGGTCGAGTGTCAGGACCGTTGGACTGTTGACACCAAAGAAAATGTCTAATTATGAAAAAAAATTATTGTTTGTGCATGCACTCATGGATTTGGGACTATCAAGATGCCCTAAGGAGTAGTGATGGGTTCCAAGGGCTGTTGGACGACATGGTGGAGATAAGGGCGGTTCAAAGTGTTAGTTAGTCATGAAGCTTTGGGAGCTTCTTATGCACTCAGGGTTGGATGTCTAGGACGTCCACTCAGACTCAGGGTAGAAATCTGGGACTTCTATCAGGGTGGAAGACAAAGTCGCGTTGATCCCCAAGTGGGTGCATTATGGGACTGCCCTATGAATGTTTGTACCCTTCGTGATGAAGGGTGTGTGTTTATTTGCTAAACGCTTCCTAAAGCAAGGCGAGGTGTTGATAGAGCTAGACACACCAAGGACTTAAGAAAGATTTTAAAAATGGTTTTTAATCAACTAAGTATCATTTTACTAAAACTTATTCCTAACATCCTCTCACTGAGTTATAGAAACTCACCCCCTCCCATTATCCTTTTTTAGTAAAAGGAGATCAATCAGGAAGCTTGAGAAGGTGAACCCTAAGTTAGGTATACTTATAGTTATTTTTAGCTTGCTTTACGATTAATGTTATTCTAGGGAACAACATTTGAAATTTCACCTGGCTCCTCTTGTCTAAAAGAAGGGGAAACGCCTCTTGAACCAAGGGAGCGGCGAGTTGCTCATGAGGCTCTAACCAAACCGGATCAGGGCCTGATAACTTGAGTGGTATCAGAGCTTTGTTACCTTGAAAGCATTATCCAGACTATGACTTGACACTAATAAAGATTTAATTACCCTGTAGGAAGAAGAGTCCCTTGGAAATTCATTATGCGAACCAGCCCCACTCATGAACCCTTGAAAAAGGCTCCTACCCCAAGCAAGATAAATGTCCAAAAACTTGCTTGGGGAGATACTGAAACCAGCCAACATACCTTATCCCTTCCTAAGGCAGGAAGAACCCATACCCCCTCCAAGAGTCCTGACACCACCTCCAGTACCACGACTGCCAAAAAGGACCCTAACTCAAAGGGAGGCCTAGAACAACTATTGGGATGCTCACGCAACCTTCATGAAGGTTTTCCAATAGCCTCCACCAGCTCAATACAACTTAGACCCCACCAAATGGATAAAGTGGGCCTACAAATATAAAGATGAGATGTTGGGAAGATACGGGCTCGAGGTATTCCATGGGGTCCATCCCAGTAGGGAGGTCTACCAGGAATATGGATGGACATCTACCAGCCCTTCGAAGCCCTCGGACCACGAATCTCGAAATAATTCTAAGGATAACTCCCGACCTATGACCCCAAGGAATTAGAAGGATAAGTAGGGAGAATTGTCTGTAATAAGATGATTACAGCAAGAATTATTCCTGAAATAAATAAAGACTAATAAAGTTATTTCTATGTTAGTCTCCCCATTAAACAATGAGTTACCACTAACAACAAGGGATGGGAATACACCCAAATGTAGCGATGAGGACCAAGGTAGAGCATGGAGGGACCACCCAAGGAGAAAGACTATAGGCAAAACCTTCACATAAGTGGAAAGGTGGAAAGAATTCAAAAAGGAATTAGTACTAACTGACCTCCCTAAGATGGTTTAACTTAAATAGTCTCAAATAGGAGTAAGGAACTTCAAGCCCAAAGGGACAAAGGTGACAAGTTGAGTTAAAGACTAGGAAACCTAAAGAATTCCAGGGAAGAACAAGGAGACTACCGAGGAAGGGAGTCGTAGGAAGGGACATGACCTAACAAAGAGGCAAAGGACCCAGCTAAATGGGAAGAGGATGCGCTCATAGATGAAAAAGGGGCCATGTGCAAGGGAAGCATACTTCTACAGGTCCAAAGAATGAGATAAATTCAAGGAAAGGGAAAAAGGGAAGGTGGCATCAAATGATGTAGTAACATGTAGGAGTAGGAGGATTAGTATAAGAAGGGAACCTAATGTCCAATAGGGATTAAGCGAACACTCGTAGAGGAGTCAAGAAACTCTGAAACAAAGAGGAACTGAACTTTCCCTTAAGAGGGACAACTCGAAAGAAAGGCAATAAAGAATAAGGTACATATGACGTACCCACGTGATTTCCCCAAAAAAAGGTAAACCTAGGAAACGGCATCAAGAGGTTCTAGGGTCGGTAGTTGTAGGAACAAGGAGGGGAGAATAAGTATTAAGGGAAGAAAGCCTGGAAGGATGTGTACGACTAAAGAGAATCACAATTGGATGGTTGGACATAGTATGGAACACACGAAAAGAACCCAACACTCAAGAGTCCCTCGAAGGAGGAAGGAAGGATTGGGAAGTAGTTATGACTACACTCTAAAAAGGGCGACAAGATAGGCATCAAGGACAAGTGAATTCGAGAGATGACTATCTCAAAATAGTGGAATGAGTAGAGTAATAAGGACAAAATGGTTAACGAACTAACCTTCATGGAAATTATGAATGTAAACCCGGCTTAGAGGAGAGATATAAAAAGGCCAAACATTGGGGGAATAAGAATAAAGAAAATCCCTAAAGAACAAATGGCCGAAAAATGAATTGGCCACCACACTGAGGCAATGAGAAGATTTAATTGAGCCACACACAAGGAGGTCAAGAAGTCTTGAAGCAAACAGTACCTGAACTCTTCCCAAGGAAGCAAACTTGAACGGGATGCAAGTAAGATTAATTAAAAGGGTACCAAGATGTAACATAGGATTTCTAAGGAAGGATCAACAAGGAGGAAAACGGAAAAAGGATGGCATAAAGTTACACCAAGGTTGGATACTCAAAAAGGCAAAGAAAGGAATGAGCCTAGTAAAGGAAGGAGTCATGGAGAAGTGCATGTCCCAAAGAAGAGACGATGGACCCAACAGAACTAGGGAAAGTAATTAAGCTGAAGTGAAAAGCCCTAATGATCGAAAATTCCTCACACAGGGGATAAGGGACAAAAGGGGGAATTTGAGGACAATGAAGTATTAAGAGCTGACAACCATACCCATAACAGAAGGGTGTAAGAAAAGGAAGAAGGAAAAGCCTAGGGCAAAAGTCCCTATGTAGAAGGGTAAAGGTAGGAAGTGAGATCAAGCCAAGGAAGCGATAGGAGAACCATAAGAGGCTTAAACAAAAATAAAAAAAACCCAAGAATGGGGCACAAGTGGTTGAGGATGTACTGGAAGGAAGAAAGTCCCCGTGCAAGGATATCACTAAGAATAAGGAAGGAAACGGAAGGGAGAGCAAAGCGCAAGAGAGTCAGCAAGCCCAGAGGTGGAGGGGATAACAGTAGTAGGAACCAGGAAACCCAATAAGGGAGATGAGGAAGGGCGAGTAAATAAGGAGAACCAAATGTTACCAAAAGAGTGTGACGTTAAGGAAAAAGGGATGACTGGATAACACCGACAGTAGTCGAGAGACACTACCGGACGACAAGAAGGTGCAAACTATAGTAACTCCGAGAAGGTTGGGAAGGGCATGAACCGCCATCAAGGGGTGACCTAGGATTGTAAGGGAAAGAACGATTATGGGACAATCAATCCAAGGACATGGATAAAAACCTTCAAGTAGAAGGACTTTACCCTAAGTAGAATAGGAAGTAAACCTAAAGGTATACTTCAAAACTAGTGGGTAAGACGTATCATGTTAGGATACCCTCCATGGAGTGAGTGATTGATGGAATGGAAGAGAAATTATGTTAGTGTGTGGATTAAAAAGGACTAAGTAAAAGAACAACCAAGGGGTAGCATGACAAGTAAAAATAAGTTGACACCACGGAAGAGTTTCCTAATGTAAGGGAGGCGAAATTTAGTTTTGTGGACAAAACTCCTAAAAGGAGTGGAGAATTGTGAAACCCGTCACCACAAGTCAAGGAAAACTGGGAAAGAACCGGTCAAATTGAAGAGAAAACCGAACCCCTTCATGAATCAAGAGCAATAAAGAAGGGTTGAAATGGGAAATTGGAAAATACCATGTGACCAAGATGTCATATAAATCATGGGGGAGGATTATGAAGGAAATTGGATGAGAAAAACGGACCGGTTCAGGATAAACTGGACTTGAACCATACATGAATCGATCTCTAAATTTATTCTTCTTGGTGGCTTAAAATGATCAATTTGGGAAATTGATGTCACCATTGAATAGAAAATAAATTTAAACAAATTAAGAAATTTTTTATTTTGAGAGAACCTGATCAATCGGGATTGAACCAAGAGATTTTCACTTTCTGGTCACTGGACCCAGTCGGACCAGACCAATCAAGGGACCGTTGATCAATCAACGCCCAGTTAGCATGTACGTAACCAATCCAAGTGTGATGTTGGACAAGGCACGCTCTATCAGCCAGTCAACAGTCAACTGGTGCCTAGTCAACTGCCATGCAAATAGGACCAACCAATGAGAGGCTACCACGTCTATGGTCAACGATTAACGGCTGATGTGGCAATTGAGTCAGATCACCATGTGAGTATAATTGACCAATCACTGGCTGCCACATGTCCGATCAACAAGTTAGATTGCCATGTCAGTAGGACCAACCAATCATGTGCTGCCATGTGGTCGGCCCACACGTGCGAGCTTCGCACTTTCGGAATAGTGTCATCTTCCTCCTTGGTCCGATGAAACTATTCATCACAAAAAAAATTTCTTTCCTTTTTTCAGCGAAGGAAATTTGCTATGATTTGGGCAATTTTCGATTAGGATGAGCACGACGAGTATGGAAATTGGTCAGGTAGAGGGTCTCCAAGCTCCCTATATAAAGAGCTCCCCTCCGTTCATACTCCACACACCTCAATTCCCTTCTCTATCTATTCTCCGACGAAGCTTGAAGTAGAGCTCCTATTTGGGCACTTCCTCTAGCCTTAGAAGCTGAATTTAGTTCCTACAGACTTGGGAGGAAGTCAACTATGTCACACCCCAACCCAGTTTGGTCGGAATCCTCGTGATTAACCCGCCACTCTCCCGATTTATTAAAGGGTTTCCCCTTTTATAAAATGTAAAGAGTAAGGCGTTCTTTGTACCATTTTCTAGGAATAACATAAATCAAAACTGCATAAAAAAATTTTTTAAAAATAATCATACCTATCTTACAGGCATTTAAATTCACAAGTCTTTAAGGACAGGCTTTCCGGGACTACCTGAAAGGGATATAAGGGAGGGGGTGAGTACGACTACTTAGTGAATGGGTTTAAAATCTTTTGACTTTCAAGAAAAACATATATATTGGAGTGTGCCAAACTCCTTTCTTTTTAAAACCATTTCATTTGAAATCTCGGGTTTATCACCATTTCTTTTTAACCACGGTGTGTCATCACCCAACACACATTCTTCATCATGAAGGTTACACACATTCGCAGGTCAACACGACTACTGAACCCACTTGTGGCTTCAGAGCAACTTTACCGACCACCTAGACAGAAGTACGTCCACTTCTACCCTGAGAATGAGTGGATGTTCGTGACATCTGACCCTTATTCCCAAAATAAATTCTTTGTGTCCATATGAGGACAGAGACCTTATCTCGTCCCCACCCCGGTTTCATGCACTTGATGCTACTCCAAATTTTGCACGGTCACATGGAACGACGAACTGCCCTTATACTCACCGGGTCGTCCAGGGCCTTTAGGACGCATCACTACCCCTCATGGGTGTCTTGATGATCCCATACTAATAGTGCATGCACAAACAATATTTTCTTATCATGCCATATAATCTATGGTACCACTGGTCTAATGGCCCCGACCCTCAACTCAACCCGCAGTTGTTTGTCTCTATTGGTCCGTCAACCTGTCATGTCGCACTGTCGCTAGTTAACTGAGTATGTCGGTCCTATATTGGTACCGTGGCCAAACAATTCCTTTATTTAAAGTTTTATGGCATATAATTCATGTTTGTTTATGAGCTCCTGCTCGTGCCAACTAGCCTTGGGCCCACTGTACAAGATTTTCAAAATCGGGCATATTATCCCCCAAGTTCCAAAACTAAGGCCCCCAGCCTATCAGAGCTATTCGAGCTCTCGTTAAGAAGGTCTCCCAAATAGTTTAAGCATTGGCACACAGTCAAGGGAGAGCACTTCCGACAAAAATATGTTTTCACTGTCCCTTATACCACCCGGGTACAAGGACATCTCCGTTCATAACCAATGAATGGGTTTTCAACATCCTTCGAGGAAGTTTCATCATACCAACTGGGTATGATCTACTTACAACCGGTAATTAGTTTTTCCACAAGGTTTTCACATCACTACTCTAAGTTGTGATGTTTAAAATACCACATAGTACTAGGTTTTCATTTCGATGTGCTTATCATCCCCAACCGGGTATGATATAAAATCCCACTCACAATCGGTAAGTGGTTTTTAACTTTAAGTTGTGCTCATCATCTCAACCGGGGGTGACGTTAGTAAACCCACTCACCCGTTAATGACGTGAATTCCACTAGACCGATTGTTTGTATTCATGCAAGCTTGTCCTTGTTGGCGTTCCCGGTACTTCGTGTTCCTACACGATATAAACATCTCGGTTCATTATCCTTTGGCCTAATAGCCTTCATTCATTTCAAATAAATGAGAAAGTCAAACTTTCATTTATTTGCAATTAGGTCCCTAAAGTTATTTCTCTTTAACTTTAAGTCACTAATGTCATTTTTTCATCAAATTGAGTCCCAAAACTTTTAAAATTTATCATAGGACCTCAATTTATTCCATTTCACAAAAAGGGGATTAATTTCCCAAATTTCCAATTTGGTCCCCCAACTTTTTCAAAATTACCATTTTGCCCTTCCTTTACAAAAATGGTAAGTTTCACCCCAAAAATTCTAAAATTCCTCACTTGGCCCTCTAACATTTTTATCATGCCCAATTGACCCTCAATTTTAGGAAATTGCATTTCGGTCCCTCGAATTTTTGAAAATCCCCAATTTTCCCCAATTCCAAATCTTTAACACAGTTGAATTTGATTTCATCAAATTGAATGATCAAACACCTCTAATTGTTGAAATTGAAATTAAAATTGAGTTTCTCCATGTTCATATGATTCCATAGAACTTTGAATGTTGAGTTTTAATGTCGGAATGAGCTCAAACGGAGCTTCGCCAGAAAACATACTGTTGAGTGAGAAAGCTTTGATTACTCACTAGTGAGGGCACGGCAGTACGAGCTTTCGATCTAGACAGATAGCTTTCATCCTGAGGTTCATCCTAGAATCAAGAATCACATCAATTGATGCTGAATTGAGTTAGAATTTCACCATTGAAATTCTGTTAGTTCTCTCTCTAGCACCGGCCGAAAATTGCAGAGGGGAGCCGAATTGGCTTACCTTTCTGTCCTAATTCGACTGTGGGAGGGCTGAGGAAGTGTTGGGAAGGCTTGGTTTGCTCTGAGGAGGGCTCAAAATGGCCAATTTCTACTCGGCCAAAAAGGGCAGCTTCGGTCTACCGGAATTGCTTCACTGTTCCATCATGCCGGCATTTCTCCGGTGACCCTCGGAGCAAACTGAGACTACAGGCATGTAGCTAACTTCTCCCTGGTTCTAAAGAACCTGAACTCACCTTGTTTGGCTCAGAAAAGACCCCATATCAAAGCTCTGGTTAGAGCTTCACCAAAAAATGGAGCAGTTGAGAGAGAATGGAGTTTTCAAGTGTGGAGAGGATAAATGGGGAGGGGCTCTTTATATACGGAGCTCAGGGACCCATTAGCCGTCCGTTTGGCTCCTTTATTACAGGCATTGAAGACCTTAAATGTACCGAACCGAAACATTTTTTTCTCACTGGTGCTGCTTCGAATTTCCGCAACTGAATAGTGATGTCATCCTGAGGAAGAAGATGACATTATTCCGAACCAGTCCAAACCGGGTTCAAAGCTTAAACCAGCCGGTTCACCCCCCATTTGACCGAGTTTTACAAATCTAAAAATTTATAAATTCATTCTCTATCCAATGGTGGCTCAAATCTTCAATTTGAATTATTTAAGCCACCTAGAAAAATAAATTTAGGATTCAGTTTAATAGTGGTTCAAATCGGTCCAAATCGGTTCGAATCCGGTTCACCTGAACCGGTTTGGTTTTCATCCCCAATTCCTTCACAAGTCCATTTCCATGACTTTTTTGATTCCTTAGGTCACTTAGGGTCCATAAAATTACGTGTTTACCATCTCTTTATCGATTTCAGTTCATAAACCGTCTCTATTCTTAAACCGGTTTAATCCAGTTCAGGTCCGGTTCACCCGAACCGGTCTGGTTTTTCTCTCCCACTTTGTTTTAAGATTCCTTCCCAAGGTTTATGAATTTCTTTGGAGCACAAGGGATCCATAAAATTCTCTGTTTGGCCTTTCTCTATCGGTTCCGGTTCATGAACCGACTTGGTTCATAAACCGGTTCATTCCAATTGGATCCGGTTCATCTAAATCGGTCTAATTTTTCTCTTCCAATTTGTTCTAGGGTTCTGTTTCAAGGTTTTTACGAATCCTTTGGATCACACAAGAGTTGTAAATTTCCAATTTGCCCGTTCCCAATTGATCGGGTACATGAACCGGTTCGGTCTTTCTTACTCGGTTTGACTGGTTCTTTTCCCGATTTTCCTTGACTCAAAAGGGTGGGGTTTACAAGTCTCCCCTACTTTTAGGAGTTTTGTCCCCAAAACTTAATTATCAACCTTGCATAAGGAATCTCTTTCTTTGATGTCCCTTTGGTGTTTGCTTAACATGCAAACACTTCTCTTGTTCTTTCAATTAGCCCCTTTTTTACATCCTTCACTTAAGGAAATTTCTTTTCCTTTATATGATTTTCTCCCTCCAGGGAGTTCATCATAACTAAACCTACCTTATTCCAGGGTATATCCTTAGATTCACATCTTTCTTTGCTTAGAGCAACATTCTTCCACTTGAGATTTTGTACTCGATTGGGAATTCCAAGATAACTAATCATTCCCATGTCTAGTTATCCATTTGGTAGTTAAAACCTTTACCTTGATGTTCTTTTCAAGTGTTACGTACTTGTTTCCACGGTTTTTCTTTATTATAACTTTTCCGTCTTATTTTACCCTTCCTTCATTCATTGTCTATTATATCTTTGATCTAAAATTTTCTTTATATTCGACCTTGTCATGCTTATTAGCCAACTCTTCCTTACTTTGAGTCATATTCTCCTTGGGATTGTTGGGCTTATATGCCCCTTACAGTATGGCATTTTCTAGGACCTATCTTTGTCCATTAGATTTCTAGAACATCTCTTTGAGGGTCTCTCTTAGCTTTTCGACCTTTCAGGGATCATATAACTTCATCCCTCTTTTCTTTTGATAGCATTCCCCAACTATCCTTTTTACCATTATCCTTTCCTCTATCATGCCTTTGAAGTTATGTCTCACATAACCGCATGGATTCCTCTTTCTTACTCATCTTTCCCCAACTTCTTTATTGGGTCTTTTCGGTTCTAATTGATTGGATTTTCTAATACTATACCGACAAGTTGGGATTCATCCCTTCTTAGATCCATCCTCATTCCCAATGATATCCTTTACTCAAGGATTTTACTTTGGCCTTAATCCACTCTTACTTATTCGTAATCATTTCACAATTCTTTATATCGAGTTGATTCCTTTCGGTCTATATGTCGATTTTCTTGGTTTGGGGAGTTTTCCCTTTTTTTACGATTTCATTCTCTACTATTTCCTTCAAAGTAGAGACTTTCATCTTAGGAGCTACATGTTCAACCTTCTTACCATTTCTTGAAGGTTTTCTTTCTTCATCTCCTTACACCCTTTCTATATTGGGGCATTTGCACGCTTTCAGTCCTACATTGTCTTAAATTTTCCATTCCATCCCTTATTCATTATTTGATTAGCTTCCGATTATCGGTCTTATTTCATGTACTCCACCTTATGCCCAGCCATCCACTCTTTAGGCTCTATTATGCGAGTGTGGACCACAATCCATCTTGATATTAGTGGTTGTTCCCCCTTAACCACTTCTTATTTAGGGAGCTTACTTTCCCTAGGTTTCTCAAACGTTCTTTCCTTTATTTTCTTATTATGGGTAGTCTACCCATTCTTACTTGTTACAGCATCTATTGATGATATCTTTCTACCTATTTGTTCCTTGGGTTTAACTTAGTCCTAAGGTTCTCCTAGTATGTTTTTCTTGGTTCTTTCACCTCACCATGCACTTCATTTGTAATTTTGTCTCCTCATCCCTCGTCACTTGGTCCCATTACCTCTTAGTTGGGACATGTATCCCTCCTCAGGGTTTCCTTCCTTGATGAGATTCCTTCCCTTTCTCCTGGAATTCCTTCTTCATTCGTTTTCATATGTATATATCCTTGAATGATGTCCTTTGATGTCATCCCCTTCTGTTTATCTTTACTCTTGAAATCTTGCAGGTACATCCTTTGTACCCCATCCTCATTCCAACTTGTACCCCTGTACACGTCTATTTCCTTTAAGTAGAGATCAAATCCTCCTTGTTTCCACATCTCTTAATCATCCTGTGAGAGGCTTACTTAATCTTCTCCTCGCTTTGAGTTTGGTCGTCAATCAGTTCTTGGCCATTGATTTCTTTAAGGATTTCCTCCATCCTTATTTTACAAATATTTGGCCTTTCCACCTCTCCCTTCTTTAATAGAGATTAAATTTATGACATTCACGAGGGTTAATTCGTTAACTGACTCGTCCCTACTATTCTCCTTATCTAATTATCTTGAGACAGTTGTATTTTGAGTCTTCTTATCCTTAATGCCCATTCCATTGCCCTTTTTAGGGTGTAGTCCTTACTACTTCCTAGTCCTCCTTAGGGCGTCGTTTATTCTCCTTAACTATCTTGTTGTTACGATTTGCTTCTTTCCGCTAGGGCATATGTACCCTTTATGATAAATAGCGTGTGTTTATTTGCTAAATGCTTCACGAGGCAAGGGGATGTGTTAATAGAGCTATACACACCAAGGAGTTAAGAAATATTATAAAAAGGGTTTTAATAAACTAAGTATCATTTTCCTAAAACTCACTCCCAACATCTACTCACTGAGTTTTAGAAACTCACCCCTCCCTTTATCCCTTTTTCAGGAAAAACGAGATCCACCAGAGAGTTTGAGAAGATGAACCCTAAGTCAGGTACGCTTAAAGTTCTTTTAATCTTGCTTTAGTTTGATTAATGTTATTCTAGGGAACAAGGTTGAAATTTTGCATGGCTTCTCTTGTCTAAAAGAAGGGGAAACCTCTCTTGAACCAAGGGAGTGGCGGGTTGCTCAAGGGGATCTTACCAAACTGGGTCAGGGCATGATAGTAGAAGTCGAGGACTTCTATTAGGGTGGATGGTAAAGGCGCTTTGATCCCCAAGTGGGTGTAGTCAAAGTACTGCACTTGTGAACATTTGTACCCTTTATGATAAAGGACGTGTGGTTGTTTTCTAAACACCTCTTGAGCAAGGGGAAGTGTTAAAAGAGCTGAACTCATATAATCGTGAAATAAAAAGGATGATTTGAAAGTTGTTGTATTTTAAAAACTCACTCCCAACACCCACTCACTGAGTTGTAGAAAATCACCCCTCCCTTTAACCCTTTTTTAGGAAAGGAGAACACTCATAAAGAAATTTTTGGAACAAGCATTAAGTCAAGTATGTTAAAGTTTTTAAGCTATTGAGTTTTGTATTGTCACACCCTGACCCGATTTGGTCAAATCCTCGTGAGCAACCCACCACTCTCCCGGTTTATTAAGGTTTTCCCTTCTTTAAACCGTGAGGTGTAAGGCATCCTTTAATAATGTACCTTTCCTAGAATAACATTAATCCAAACTACATAAAATTTGAACTTACATACCTGTCTTGTAGGTTTAGCTAGCTGAGAATCTTTAGGTAGGTTTTTCCCTCGGTTACCTAAAAAGGGGGTAAAGGGAGGGAGATGAGTTCGACAACTCAATGAATGGGTGTTTGAAACATGAATTTCAGAAAAATAGTTTGAATTGGAGTGTGTCAGACTCCTTATTTTCTTTAAAACCATTTCCTTAATTTCTTGGTTTTCAAAACCATTATTCCTCATTAACCACATGTCAGTGTGTTTAACAATCAAAACATGCCCTTCATCATGAAGGGACCACACATTCGTAGGGCAGCCCATCCACTACACCCACTTGTGGCGTCGGAGGGACTTTACCGGCCACCTAGATAGAAGCACGTCCACTTCTACCCTAGGAATGAGTGGATGTACGTGACATCCACCCTCAAACCCGAAAAGTAACTTCATGTCTGTATGAGGACAGAGACCTCATCCCGACCCCACCCCGGTCTCATGCGCATGAAGCTACGTTGAGCTTCCCTGACTGCTGACATGACAAACTACCCTTATCTCCACCATGTCGTCTAGTAGCCCCTAGGATGCATCACTACCCCTCTTGGGTGTCTTGATGGTCCCGAACCTCAGTGCATTCACAAACAATAATTTTCCATATAAGCCATTAATTCTTGGTGCCACTAGTCCAATGGCCCCAACTCTCAACTCGACTTGCAACTATTTGTCTTGACTGGTCCGTCAACCTATCTCGTCGCACTATCGCTAGTCCAATGAGTATGTTGGTCCTGTCTTGGTACCATGGCCAAATCACATCATTCATTTAAAATTTTCATGGCTTAATATCATGTTTGTTTACGAGCTCCTGCTCGTGCCGACTAGCCTTGGGTGCACTGTACGAGATATTCAAAATTGGGTATTTTAGCCCCCAAGTTCCAAAATCAAGGCCTCTGGCCTATTTTAGCTATTCGAGCTCCCATCAATAAGGTCTCCCAAAATGTTTAAACAGTGACACATAGTCAAGGAAGAGCACTTCTGACAAAAATAACTTTTCATCTCTCCATCAAACCAACTGGATGTGAGGACATCCCCGCTCATAACCGATAAGTGGGTTTTCTACTTCCTTCTAGTAAGTTCACCATACAAACCATATATAATCTACTTACAACCTATAAATAGTTTTTACGCGTGTTTTCTCACATCACTCCAACCAGGTGTGATGTTAAAATTCCAAATAATAGTGGGTTTTCATTTCCGAGATACTCATCATCCCAAATGGGTATGATGTGAAAATTCCCACTCACCCGATAGTGTAGTGTATTCCTCTTATTTGGCACTTTACCTCCACACAAGCTTGTCTTTACTGGTGTTCTCGATACATTGTGTTCCTACACGATATAAACATTCTTTTTCATTAACATTTGGCCTAATAGCCTTCATTCATTATAAATGAATAAAATCCCCAAATTTTTAATTATTTGCATTTAGGTACCTAAAGTTCCTTTTTCTTTAACTTTAGGTCCCCAAATATCAATTTTTCCCAAATTGAGTCACGAAACTTCTAAAATTCACTTTAAGACCTCAATTTATTCAAAATCACAAAAAGGGGTATAAGTTAACCAAATTTCCAATTTGGTCAGCGCCTTTTCAAAAATTACCATTTTGCCCCTACTTTACAAAAATGGAAAATTTTACCCCAATAATTCCAAAAATTGACCAATTGGTCCTCCAACATCTTTTCCATGGCCAATTGGCCCTCAATTTTGAGAAATTGCAATTTAGTCCCTAGAATTTTCGAAATCCCAATTTTCCCCCAATTTCCCCCTTTCAAATTGGGTGAATCTGATTTCATCAAATTGATCAATTAATCAAGGTTAATTATCAAAATTGAAGGTAAAATTGAGTTCCTACAATTCCACATGATTCAATGGAACTTTGAATCGCATCATTTGGATCCGAATTGAGCTCAAACGAAGCTTAGTTGGAAAATTGGACTTATAGAGAGAAAGCTTCGAAAGCTTATCGTCCGTGGTGCAGTGGTCTGAACTTTCAATCTGGACAGATAACTCTCTCATCCTGAAGTTTCTCCTAGGATCAAGAATTGCATCAATTCATGCCAAATTAATAGAGAATTTGGTCAGTGAAGTTTCGACGGTTCTCTCTCTAACACTAATAAAAAATTATAGAGTAGAGCCAAATTGGCTTACCTTTCTGCTCTAATTCAGTCATATGAGGGTTGTGGAAATGTTGGGAGTGCTCAATTTAGCATGAGAAGGGCTCACATTGGTAGTTTTTAGCTCGGCCAAAATAGGGTAGCTTTGGTCCGCTGAAGCTACTTCACTATTCTATCATGTCGGCACTTCTCCGGAGATCCTCAGGGAAAATGGAGACTACCATTGAGTAGCTAACTTCTCCCCGAATCTAATGAACCCCACCTCACCTTCTTTGGCTCAAAAAAACCCCAATGTCGGAGCTCTAGTTCTAGCTTCACCGAAAAATGGAGCACTAGGGAGAGAGATGAGTTTTCATGTGTGAGGAGGACGAATGAGGAGGGGCTCTTTATATATGAAGCTCGGGGACTTCTTGGTCATTTGATCGGTGCCTTTATGGCAATCATTCATTGCCTGAAACTCCCTCACTGGAGACTTTTCATCTTTGATGGTGCTGCTCAATTTTTCGACGAGTGAACAGTGTTGTCATCTGAAGGAAGAAGACGACACTGTTCCGAACCAGACCAGACTGGTCTGAACTAGGTTCAATGCTAAAACCGCCCGGTTCAAGCCAGATTTGACCGAGTTTTTCAAAATTAAAAATTTGTAAATTCATTCTCTATCCAATGGTGGCTTAAATTCTCCAATTTGAATTTTCTAAGCCACCTATAAAAATGAATTTAGAAACTAGTTCAATAGTGGTTCAAAGCGATTCAATCTGGTTCAAGTCCGGTTCACCTGAACCAATTTGGTTTTCTATTCCAATTCATCCTAAAGTCCTTTCTCAGGACTCTTGTGACTATTTAGGTCACTTGAGATTCATAATTTTCCCAGTTTGCCCTTTCTCTATTGGTTACAGTTTATAAATCGGCTCGGTTTTCTCTTTGGAAATAACCAGTTCTTTTCCTGGTTTTTCTTATTATCAAAAGATGGGCTTTACAACTCTCCCCTCCTTTTAAGGGTTTTATACCCAAAACAATTACATGTTAAATAATTGAGGGTAACCATCCCTCATTACACTTTTGGTCTCCCATGTCTCTTCTTGCATGGGTTCGTTTTGCCAAAGAATTTTGACCATAGAAATCTTCTTATTCCTCAATTTCTTAACCCTCTGGTCGATGATTCGTACTGGTTCTATTTGATAAGTTAAGTTTTCTTCTAGCTCTGGTGGCTGTCTGTCCAATACATGGCTAGGATGATGCTGGTACTTCCAAAGCACAGAGATATGGAATACATCATGTATTCTCTACAAGTCTTAAGGTAATTCCAATTTATAGGCCACTAGTCCTCTCCTTCGAATGATGGGATAAGGACCAATATATCTTGGTTTCAACTTTCCCTATTGTTGAAACCTAAGTATTTCCCTCCATGGGGATGCCTTTAGAAACACTTGGTCTCCCAAGTTAAACTTAAGATCTCTTCTCCAATGATTCACATAACTCTTTTGTCTGTCCTGAGCAACCTTAAGGTGACTACTAATTAACTTGATTTTCTTTGTGGTATCCTCAATTAGCTCGACCCTTTCCAGCTTCCTTTCCCCCACTTCTTCCCAAAATAAATGGGTACGACATGGTCATTCATAAAGGGCATCCATCATAAGGAGCCATCTAAATACTGGTCTAATAGTTGTTATTGTAAGCAAATTTCATTAGGCACAAGTATTCCTCCTAACCTTTGTCCATTGTGAGTACGCATGCCCTCAGCATATCTTCTAAGGTCTGGATTGTTCGCTCAGACTATCCATCGGTCTGAGGATGAAATGCCATACTCATGTGGAGCTTGGTTCCCAAGGCACTTTGTAAACTTGCCTAGAACCTTGAAGTGAATCGGGGATCTTTATCTGATACTATACTCACTGGGATGATATGGAGTCTTACTATCTCCTTCATGTAAATACGTCTAGTTGTTCTATTGTATCTGTCACTCTTATAGGAAGGAAATGAGCGAATTTGGTCAATCTATCCACGATGACCCAAATTGCGTCTCAACCCTTCCTGGACACAGGTAGTCCTATGAAAAAGTCCATGGTAATGTGCTCTCATTTCCATTCCAAAATTGGTAAGGTTTGGAGCGGTCCTGATGGTTTCTGATGTTCAACCTTTATCTGCTAAAAGAACAAACATCAGGCTATGTATTCCGCAATGTCTATCTTCATTCCCTAGCACCAATATCCTTGTTTAGGGCGCGGTAAATCTTAGTACTGCCTGAATGCATTGCATACACCGAATTATGTGCCTCTTCTAGAATTAACATCTTCAGCTCCTTATCTTGAGGCACACATACCCTACCCTTGTAGGTTAGCACTCCATCACCTCACAAGTCATAGTCTGGTTTCGTTTCTCTGTTAACCGGGTCTAAATAAAATTGTAGTTCCTTATCAACCTTTTGTTGAGCCTTAATCTGCTCGGTTACACTAGGTCTCACCACCACATTAGCCAACAAGCATTTCTCCTACTTGTCCATCTTTAGGTCCACCTCCATTCTCCCTAACTGTTGTAATAAGGGTATGCAACTTGTCTTTAATTGTGCCACCTCAGTTTGGTATTTGCGACATAAGGCATTTGCCACCACATTTACCTTTCTAGTGTGATACTCTATCACAAGGTCATAATCCTTCACCAATTCCAGCCATCTCCTTTGGTAGAGATTTAACTCTTTATGAGTCAAGAAATACTTAAGACTCTTGTGATCAGTGTATATCCTACACTTAACCCCATAGATGTAGTGTCGCTAAATCTTTAAGGAAAACACTATCGCAGCTAATTCCAAGTTGTGAGTTAGGTAGTTTCTCTCATGTACCTTAGGTTGTCGCGAGGCATAAGTGATAACCTTCCCTTGTTGTTTTAGTATACATCTGATTCCTTGTCCAGATGCATCACTATAGATAGTGTACTCTGTCGCACTTGGGTCAAGAAGGGAGAGTACCGGTGCGGTTGTCAATCGAGTCTTCAACTCTAAGAAAGACTTCTCACAGCTTTCATCCCATTTACACTCAACTACGTCGAGCTTCGCAAGACTTCTAGTACGACTAACTACCATTATCTCCGCCAGGTCGTCCAGAGCCCTAGGACGTATCATTACCCCTCTTGGGTGTTTTGAAGGTCTCATAACACACTGCATGCACAATCAATAGTTTTCCACATAATACCGTATAATATGTGATGCCATTGGTCCGACGGCCTCGACCCTCAACTTGACCTGCAGCTGTTTGTCTTGACTAGTCCGGAGACTTGTTATGTCGCACTGTTGCTAGTTGATTGAGTATGTCGATCCTATCTCAGTACCATGGCCAAACAACTCATTTACTTAAGTTTTCATGGCATATTAATCATGTTTGTTTACGAGTTCTTAATTGTGCCAACTGGCCTAGGGCCCACTGTTCAAGATTTTCAAAATTGGGCATATTAGCCCCCAAGTTCCAAAATCGAGGCCTCCGGCCTAACAGAGCTATTCGAGCTCCTATCAAGAATGTCCCCCAAAATATTTAAGCAGTGGCACACAGTAAGCGGAGAGCACTTCTGATAAAATATTTTTCAACTGTCCATCATACCAATTGAGTATGAGGACATCTCCGCTCATAACGGATGAATGGGTTTTCCACTTCCTTCAAGGAAGTTTCATCGTACCAACCGGGTATGATATACATACACCAGTAATTAGTTTTTCCGTGTGATTTTTCACATCACTCCTCTCAGATGTGATGTTTAAAATACCACTTCGCATTGGATTTTCATTTTTGAGGTACTTATCATCCTAACCGGGTATGATACAAAAATCCCACTCACCCAATCATGTAGTGAAATTTCTCTTAGTCGGCTTGTTGTCCTTACTTAAACTCGTCTTAGCTGGCGTTCTCAGAAATTCTTGTTCCTACATGATATGAACATTCTTATTCATTATTCTTTGGTCTAATAGTACTCATTCATCCTAAATGAATGAGAAACCCAACTTTTCCTTTATTTGCAATTAGGTCCCTAAAGTTATTTTTTTCTTTAACTTCAAGTCCCCAAATGCCGATTTTTCCTCAAATTGAGTCCCAAAACTTTTAAAATTAATCCAAGGACCTCAATTTGTTCAAATTCATAAAAAGGGGTTTAATTTCCAAAATTTCCAATTTGGTACCCCAACTTTTCCAAAAATGGTAAGTTTTGTCACAAAAATTCCAAAAATTGCCCAATTGGTCCTCCAACATCTTTATCATGCCCAATTGTTCCTCTATTTTATGAAATTGCACTTTAGTCTCTCTAATTTTCAAAATTCCCAAATTTCCCCCAATTTTTTCCTAAATTTCAACCTTCTAACACAACCAAATTCAATTTCATCAAATTGACCAATCAAATGAGTTTAATTGTTGAAATTGAAGTTAAATTAGAGTTCCTACACATCCATATGATTCAATTACACTTTGAATCGCACTATTTGGTGCTGGAATGAGCTCAAGCGTAGCTTCGCCAGAAAACTAGACTTAGAGAGAGAAAGTTTCGAAAGCTAATCGTTAGTGTGCGGCGGTCCGAGCTTTCGATTTAGGTAGATAGCCTACGTCCTAAGGTTTCTCCTATGATCAAGAATTGCATCAATTGATGCCGAATTGAGTGACAATTTCATTATCGAAGTTCTGTCAGTTCTCTCTCTAGCACCGGTCGGAAATTACAAAGTGAAGCCAAATTAGCTTATCTTTTAGCTCTAATTCAGCTATAGAAGGGTTGTGGAGGTGTTGAGAGGACTCGGTTTGGCTTGAGCAGGGCTCGAATTGGCTAATTTCAGCTCAGCCAAAACAGGGCAGCTTCGGTCTGTCGGAGCTGCTTCAATGTTCTATTACGCCGGCGTTTCTTCGGCGACTCTCGGAACAAATGGAGACTATAAGTGTGTAGCTGACTTCTCCCCGGTTCTAAAGAACCTGACCTCACCTTGTTTGGCTCAGAAAAATGCCAAAGTCGGAGCTCAAGTTCAAGCTTCACTGAAAATTGGAGCAGCTAAGAGATAATGGAGTTTTCAAGTGTAGAGAGAATGAATGAGGAGGGGCTCTTTATATAGAAAGCTCAGGGACTTCTTGGCCGTTCGATTGGCACCTTAATGATGGTCATTCATTACCTGAAACTCCCTGGCCAGAGACTTTTCAGCATCACCGGCGCTGCACGATTTTTCGGCGAGTGAATAGTGCTGTCATCTAAAGGAAGAAGATGACAATGTTCCGAACTGGTCCGAACTAGGTTCAAAGCTTAAACCAGTCAGTTCACCCCCAATTCGACCAAAATTTTCAAATCTAAAAATTTATAAATTTATTTTCTATCCAATGGTTGCCTCAAATCTCAATTTTGAATATTTTAAGCCACCTAAAAAAATAAATTTAGCATCTGATTTAATAGTGGTTCAAACTAGCCCAAACCAGTTCAATCTGGTTCACCTAAACCATTTTGGTTTTCATCTCCAATTCATCCTAAAGTCCTTTTTCATAACTTTTGTGACTATTTTGGTCACTCAGGATCCATAAATTTCCCGTTTTTCCCTTTCTCTATCGGTTCGAGTTCATAAACTAGCTCGATTGATAAATTGATTCAATCCTGTTGGATCCGATTCATCTGAATCGGTCTGGTTTTTCTCATCCAATTTGTCCAAATATTCTTTTCCAAGGTTTTATGAACCCTTTGGATCACTCGGGAGGAAATATTTGTGTGAATTGCCACAGTACCAAGTTAGGATCGACAAGGCTCGATGGGCTAGTGGCGATGCACCAGGGCTAGGTCAACGGACCGACCATGCAAACAGCTGCAAGTCGGATCGAGTGTTGGGACCGTTGACACCAAAGAGAATGGCTAAATATATTAAAACTATTATTTGTGCATGCACTTTGATTCGGGACCATCAAGATGCCCAAGGGGGTAGTGATGGGTTCCAAGGGCTGCTAGACGATATGGTGGTGATAAGAGAAAGGGAAGCTACTGTATTTAGGCTTCTCGTCATGCTAGTTAATCATGAAGCTACTGTGTTGGGGCTTCTTGTGCATTGAGAATGGGGTGTAGGCGGGATGAGATCTCCGTTTTCATATGGACACGAAGTTATGTGGAGTCTGAGGGCCTAGCGCCTGGAGCGTCACTCAGACTCAAGGTAGATGTCAGGGATTTCTATTATGGTAGACGATAAAGATACTCTAATCCACAAGTGGGTATAGTGGGTGTGCTGCACCAGCAAACGTGTGTACCCTTTATGATAAAGGGTGTGTGTTTGTTTGCTAAATGCCTCCCGAGGCAAGGGAATATTCTAAAAGAGCTAAACATACAAAGACTTGAAAAGGATGAGTGGTTTTTAAAGAAAAATGTGCTAAAGGTTTTTGATAAACTATGTATATTTTTGAAAACTCATTTCCCAACACCCACTCATTGAGTTGTAGAAACTCACCCCTTCCCTTTAACCCTTTTTCAGGAAAGAAGACAAACCCTTAGAGAATATCTCAAAGCTGAACCCTTAAGACAGGTATGTAAAATCTTTAAAATATTAAGATTTGTATAATGTTATTCCAGGAAAATCAGGTGAAAAGGATGTGTGACTCCTCGCAATTTAGAAGTTAGTGAAATCCATCATAGACCAAAGGGAGTGGCGGGTTGCTCATGGATATCTGACCAAACCGAGTCGGGGCGTGGCATCTCCCCTCCTTAGAGGAGTTTTGTCCCCCAAAACTTTTTACATATTGAACAAATGAGGATTTTTCTCCCTCATGACAGACAGAGTCTCACAGGTCTCCTCTTTAACTTGGTTGCTCTGCCAAAGGACCTTTACCATAGGAATCTTTGCATAATGTCCATACTGTCCACATCTAAAACAAGTCACTTCCCTTCATGTAACTTCATGGTTTTTTCTACATCTCGGGTATTGGGAAATCATCCTTTGTGGATTCCTATTACTCTTAGGATGTGTTGCCATACATCCTTGTGATATTGGAAAGCTCTTCACAACATGTCCTGGTTGTCCACACCTGTAATAGATTGCTTTAGTACATGTCTTTTTGTAGCTCCTTCAGCATCTAATGGCATGTCGGATGGCCACAACCAATCAAAGTCTGACACATGGTAGTGGCACAATGCGTTAGGTGGAAAAGCTGACGAATTTAAATTAGGAAATCAGAGGATGCCAAATGTCATGGTCAATTGACGGTCAGATTCAGTCAAGAGCCATGTCGAACAAAGCGACCAATGGGAGGTCACCACGTGTCCAATCAACGAGTCAACAAATGATTTGGATGTTGATTAAGTAACTGCTTCAACAAATCTAACCAATCATGCCATGCCACATGCCAACTTGCACATGCGAAGCTCACATGCGCACACATAGTGTCGTCTTCTTCCATCATATAGTTGAATAGTGGGGGTGGCCGAAAGTCACCATAACTTCAATGACCATTAAAACTCTATGTCAAGGGAGTAAAATGGAGAGTTAATATCCAACCGATGGATGGATGGATGGATAGGAACAGAAGTTCTCGAGCTCCCTATATAAAGAGCTCCCCTCCATTTATCCTATCCATCCATCGAAAGTCTGAAGAAGTTGAACTACTCTGGTTTTCGACCATCCTTGAACTAGAGCTCTGACATTAAACCTTTTCTTCACCTCCTAACAATAATTTGGGTTCCCTGGTATTAGGAGGAGGTCCTCTACCTTGCTGATTACTCCCTTCAACTCGAGGATCACCGAAGAGGCATCGATGAGCCTATACAGTACAATCTCTCCAGTTGTCGACTTTGAGTAGGAACTTTTGAGCTGAATTTAGGCCACCTTCATACCTCCTAAGGCCATGCCAATCCTTCCATGGCTCTCCACAATAGAGCCTAGTCCTCCAGCCTTTCAGGTAAGCAATTATCGCATTCGCTGAAATGGTGAAATTATGAGAGAAAACTACTAAAAATCTGTTGATCAAATTCTCCCTTTTAGTGCACCAATTGAGGTGAAATTTGATCCTAAGAGAATCCTTTCTATAAAACCCGCCCTTTTGAGCTAAGGAAAACTAGGAAAAGAACCGGTCAAACCAAGTGAGAATTCAGAACCGGTTCACAAACCCGATTATTTCTGAACGGGCAAGTTGGGAATTTATAACTCTTGGGTGATCCAAAGGGTTAATTAAACCTTGGAAAAGAAACTTAAGACAAAATTAGAATAAAAAAAACCAAATTGGTTCAGGTGAACTAGATTTCATAAGAACTTCAAAGTTAAGCGTGCATGCTTGAGAGTAGTATTTATGGCAATATTAATACTAGTAATAAATCTCGCCCATTTTAATACACGGGTTTTACGCCTATATAAAGAGGTCATCCCCATTTGATTCTCCTCACACCTGAACACTTCTCTCTCTCTCACACTACTACTCCATTTCTTGGTAAAGCTCGAACCAGAGCTTCAACTTGAACAAAGGTCGAACTCTTTAGAACCGGGGAGAAGACAACTATCTTATAGCAAACTCCAGTCAATCCGAGAATTGTTGGAGAAGCGCCAACATGATGGAATAGTGAAGCAACTCCAGCGGACTGAAGCTGCCCTATTTCGGCCAACCTGAAATCGGCCATTTCAAGCCCTCCTCAGGCCAAACCAAGCCCTCCCAACACTTCCTCAGCCTTTCCACGGACGAATTAGGACCGAAAGGTAAGCCAATTCGGCTCCCTTTTACATTTATCGATCGGTGCTATAGAGAGAATCAACCGAATTTCAATGACAAAATTCTAATCTAATTCCGCATCCATTGATGCAATTCTTGATTCTAGGATGAACCTCAGGACGAGAGCTATCTGCCTAGATCAAAAGCTCGAACCGCGGTGCCTTCACCGGTGAGTAATCGAAGCTTTCTCTCTCTATAGTTCATTTTCCGGCGAAGCTCCGTTTGAGCTCATCCCGGCATTAAAACTTGCGATTCACATTTCTGAAGAATCGTATGAACATGTGGAAACTCAATTTCAACAATTGGAAACATTTGATGGGTCAATTTGATGAAATCAAATTCGGCTGTGTTAAAAAGTTGGAATTGGGGATTTTCGAAATTCAAAGGACCAAAATGAAATTTTATGAAATTGAGGGTCAATTGGGCATGAAAATAATGTTGGAGGACCAATTGAGGAATTTTTAAATTTTTGGGGCAAAATTTACCATTTTTGTAAAGGAAGGGCAAAATGGTAATTTTGGAAAAGTTGGGGGACCAAATTGGAAATTTGGGAAATTAAACCCCTTTTTGTGAAATGGAATAAATTGAGGTCCTATGATAAATATTAAAAGTTTCAGGACTCAATTTGAGGAAAAACTAGCATTTGGGACTTAAAGTTAAAGAGAAATAACTTTAGGGACCTAATTGCAAATAAATGAAAGTTTGACTTTCTCATTCATTTGGAATGAATGAAGGCAATTAGGCCGAAGGATAATGAACCAAGATGTTCATATCACGTAAGAACACGAAGTACCAGGAATGCCAGCAAGGACAAGCTCGCTTGAATACCAAGAACCGGTCTAGTGGAATTCACGGCATTAACGGGTGAGTGGGTTTACTAACATCATACCCGGTTGGGATGATGAGCACAACTTAAAGATAAAAACCACTTACCGGTTGTGAGTGGAAATTTTATGTCATACATGGTAGGGAATGATAAGTACCTCGGTATAAAAACCCACTATTTAGTGGTATTTTAATCATCACCACATAGAGAAAGTGATGTGAAAATTATGCGGAAAAACTACTTATCGGTTTTAAGTAGATCATACTCGGTTGGTATGATGAGACTTCCTCGAAGGAAGTTGAAAACCCGTTCATCAGTTATGAACGGAGATGTCCTTATACCGGTTGGTATAATGGACAGTGAAAACCTATTTTCTTGGAAGTGTTCACCCCTGACTGTATGCCAATGCTTAAACTATTTGGGAGACCTTCTTGACGGGAGCTCAAATAGCTCTTATAGGCCGGGGGCCTCGATTTTGGAACTTGCGGGCTAGAATGCCCAGTTTTTTGAAAATCTCGTACAGTGGGCCCAAGGTCAGTTGGCACGAGCAGGAGCTAGTAAATGAACATGGTATATGTGCCATAAAACTTAATAAGTGTATTGTTTGGCCATGGTACCAAGATAGGACCGACATGTTTAGTCAACCAGCAGCAGTGCGACATGACAGGTTGACGGACTAGTCAAGACAAACAACTGCGTGTTGAGTTGAGAGTCGGGGCCGTTGGATCAGTGGCACCACATATTACATGGCTTGATAAGAAAACATTGTTTGTGCATGCACTATGATTACGGGATCATCAAGACGCTCATGAGGGGTAGTGATGCGTCCTAAGGGCACTGGACGACTTGGTGGTTATAAGGGCAGTTTGTCGTTCCAGCTGTCTGTGCGAAATCTAGAGTAGCATCAAGCGCATGAGACCAGGGTGGGGACAGGATGAGGTCTTTGTCCTCATACGGAAATGAAGAAGTGATTTCGGGATTATTGGTCGGATGTCACGTACATCCACTCATTCCTAGGGTAGAAGTGGTTGTACTTCTATCCGGGTGGCAGGAAAAGTCGCTCCGAAGCCACTAGCGGGTTCAGTAGTGATACTGACTTGTGAATGTGTGTAACCTTCATGATGAAGGATGTGTGTTGGGTGATGACACACCGTGGTAACTAAGAAATAATGAAAAAACCCGAATTTTTAAATGAAGGGATTTTTGAAAACAAAGGAGTCTAGCACACTCCATATAAATGTTTTTCTTAAAAGTCAAAATCTTTTAAAAACCCATTCACTAAGTAGTCGTACTCACCCCCTCCCTTATATCCCTTTCAGGAAATCCCAGAAAGCCTCCCCTTAAAGACCGTCAACTAAGATGTTTGTAAGACAGGTATGTAAAGTTTTAAATTTCATGCAGTTTTGATTATACTATTTCAGAAAAAAGGTGCAGGTTAAAGGACACCTTACTCTTTACAGTTTACAATAAGGGGAAACTCTTTAATAAACCAGGAGAGTGGCAGGTTGATCATGGGGATCCGACCAAACCGGGTCAGGGCGTGACACTCTCGATGAGAGCTCGCTCCCCAAATCAAGAGCTCCAACAACTATGTATTTACTGGTAATAATTCAAAGCTTTCTCTCTATAAATATTTTATGGTGATGCATCATTTGAGCTCAATCCTAGGACAAATTGATCGATTCAAAGCTTGAAATAATGGTGGAGAGGTAGGGAAGATGATTAGCAACATGATAGGTGGAATTAACCTAATTTAATTAGTCAATTTGATGAAATGAGATTTCGGTGGTCAAAGTGCAATTTTGGAGAAATTGGGCTATTTTGGGATTTTTGGAAATTTGGGGACTTTTGTGCAATTGACATAAACTAAGGATCAATTGAGGATTTAAATGAAATTGGAGGTTTAATTGTATTTAAAATGATTTGTGGAGGATTTAATTGCAATTAAATGTAAATAAAATGCTTTATTTGTAATTTTAAATAATTTTATATTAAATAAAATTATTTGGGGAGAAGATTGGAAATAAAGTAAATTGAGAAAATTATGGAAAATAATTAGGTGTGTATTTGTTAAGAAAATATATTTAGGAACTTATGTGGAATTAAAGAAAACATATGGACCTAAGTATAATTATCGAATAATTGATGGATCTGTCATCTGTGATCACGTATGTGTGTAAGGAAGAACTTTACCTGCATCCAAGAATCCAACTCAAAGTTTCGTAATTTAGTCCAGTACGAACATGTCACGGATCTCGGGTGAATGGGATTACTGATATCAAGTACGATTAGACCGATGACGCATTCTTAGAAGCATACTTTACTTTGAAACTAGATTTTCCAGAAGTATAATCCCCTTACTATGTGAAACCGCTTAAACCTTTCGGGATTATACTTTTGAAGAAAGCATGAAGTATGATAATTGGACAACCCTTTAACATTGTATGGATACACTTTAAGTGGGATGATCTAGTTCTAATTGTTGATGCAGGAAATGGGCGAGGCCAATGGTCGACAAAAGGTTGGCTAGATTTAGTTCTATGAAAGTGGGCTCAATACCACAATTTTGAATAGTTAAGTGGGCCCAAGGCCGTGTTTTGAAAACTTGTATGAGTGGGCACAAGACCAATGGAAATAGTGTAGCCCCAAAAATAAGTTGTGATTTAAGAGCCTTATAAAATTATCACAAATTACTAATGTTTGTTGATGTTGCTGAGCTAGAGTCAGGTTGGAGTTTGTTGGTCTAACAGCTCAAAGATAAAGGTCTTAAATAAAAAGATTCATGTGTGTGATTGTAATCTCTTGGAACCAAAGAGACTCTCGGTATGGAGTAGTGTTGGTTCTAAGGGTTGTTGGACATCAAGGTTGGTACAAGGGAAGTTGTGTTATTTCGATATATCTTGAAGCTCTGAGAGCTTGGTGCGCACTAAGACCGAGTGAATAGAAGAGTGAGGTCTCACCCCTACATTTGGGGATCGAAGTAACAATAAGTCTAGGGGTTGTGCCAAAGTGCTCACATAGAAGATGTGGTGGAGGTTGTGGCCTCTCACTAGGGTGGACGTTAAAGATGCTCTAGGCCACTTGTGGAACAGATCGAGGTTGTAGCCTTTGAGGGTCGGTTCTTTGACTGTTTGATCCCTTTAATAAGAAAGGGTGTTTGTGTGTTTGTGTGATACAAACCGATGGAAATCAAACTATAATGATTGTGAAAGGTTCTTACGGGTAGGAAGGAACCATGTTTTGGCTTGTGAAACACAAGTCGTGAAAACCACTTTAACGAGAAAGTGTGATTATTGTTTGTCTGATATAAACCATATAAACCATGAAAGTTCTTCCAAATAGTAAAAAACTAAGTTTTAGCTTGTGAGATACAACCCGTGAGTTAAATCATGAAATTTATCTTTCAATGATAAAACAAATTGGAACTTGTTTAATTTCCAAATTTGTTGGAGATAAGGGAAATGAAATTCATATAGCTTTTGAGTACGTGTTGAATCATGGACATGATGTCACGTTGTCAGCTAACCATCTTACTGAGTTATAGACTCACCCCCTCCCTTTCCGGGAGACCCGTTGGCCGTCCATTTGGCACCACTATTGCTAACATTGAAGACCTGAAATGCCCCAAATAGAAGTTTCTTCTTCGCCAGCATTTCATTAGTTTCCCGGCGAGTGAATAGTGCTGTCATCCTGAGGAAGAAGATGACACTGTTCCGAACCGGACCGGACCGGTCCGAACCGGGTTTAAAGCTTAAACCGGCCGGTTCATCCCCCATTCGATCGAGTTTTTCAAATCTAAAAATTTCTAAATTCATTATCTATCCAATGGTGGCCTCAAATCTCCAATTTGAATTATTTAAGCCAACTAGAAAAATAAATTTAGGATTCGGTTCAGTAGTGGTTCAAACCGGTCCGAACCGGTTCAGATCCGGTTCACCTGAACCGGTTTGGTTTTCATCCCCAGTTCCTTCACAAGTCCATTTCCTTATCTTTTGTGACTCCTTGGGTCAGTTAAGGTCCATAAAATTCCCGGTTTACCATCTCTTTATCGATTTCGGTTCATAAATCGGCTTGGTCCTTAAGTCGGTTCAATCCGGTTCGGGTCCGATTCACCCAAACCGGTCTGGTTTTTCTCTCCCACTTTGTTCTAAGGTTCCTTCCCAAGGTTTATGAATTTCTTTGGAGTATAATGGAGTTGAATTTCTTTGTTTTGCCTGATCTCTATCGGTTCCGGTTCATAAACTAGTTCAATCCTGTTGGACTCGATTCATCCAAACCGGTCTAATTTTCCTCTTCCAATTCATCCTAAGGTTCTTTTCCATAGTATTTTGAACCCTTTGGATCACCTGGGAGTTGTAAATTTCTAAATTTCCCATTCACAATTATCAGGTTTGTGAACCGATTCAATTTTCTCACTTGGTTTAACCGGTTCTCTTCTTGGTTTTCCTTAGCTCAAAAGGGCGGGGTTTACAATATCTCTCATTTATGACCATAATAGGATGATTTTTTGGTCGTCGGAGTAATGGCAGCCAGCCCGACATCCTTATCTGCCAGCTTTCAAAGGTTGGAGATGACATTGTGCGTGTGCGTGTGAGCTTTGCACATGCGAGTTGCCACGTAGTGCATTGTGATTAGTTGGCTTCACTAACACAGCTTCCCACAGCATTTGAGTCGTCCGTTGACTCATTGACCTACCATGTGGCAACCTCCCAATGTTCGCTCATTCTAACGTGGCTTCTGATCAATCACATTTGACCATCTTTTGACTGTGACACGTGGTGTCATTTGATTGGTCGATTTAAATAAGTTAGTTCTCCCTCTTGACGCATTGTGTCATTGCCACGTGTCAACCCCTAATTGGTTGTGGTCATTTGACGTGGCTCTGCCACGTGTCCACCTCTAATTGGTCGACCGTTTCTCCGATAACCTAGTCGGTCATTAACATGGCACCTTTACCACGTGTCAGCTGCTCATTGGTCAGCTTTGCTTACGAGACTTATCCTTTGTTTACCGTTGATTGAGGACATGTTTCGCTCTCTCATTGGTCGATCATCGGTGACGTGGTTTTTCTTCATCTGGCCATTAACCAGGGACATGTGTTATGCTTTGATTGGTCAGCGTTTCCAAGCGTTGACCGAGTAGTTGACTAAGCATGCTTCGCCATGCATCTCGTGCTGAATGGTCGCACGCTCTAACTGTGCACTGTCCTAGTTGGTTTTTCGTTGACCAACTAGACCATTGACCGATTCGGTCGGATTAGGTACGGTTACTCGAAATAAAAAATCGATCGGTTCAAACATGATACAACCGGTTTTCTAAAATTTAAAATTTTCTAAATTTATCTAAATTAATTTTCTATCCAATGATGACTTCAATTTCCCAAATTAAGGTTTTTAAGTCACTTAGAAAATGAATCTTTGAAC
Organism: Trapa bicornis; assembly: GCA_030064425.1. Taxonomy (NCBI): domain Eukaryota; kingdom Viridiplantae; phylum Streptophyta; class Magnoliopsida; order Myrtales; family Lythraceae; genus Trapa; species Trapa bicornis. The sequence continues at coordinate 17,034,340 of CM057758.1, read as the reverse complement.
CGATTCTTCACAATTCAATCAAGTTTAATCCAGTTTAACTCTATTTCACTTGAATCAGTTTGGTTTCTTTATCCAATTCAATTCATGGTTCATTTTCATGATTTTTGGGTTCTCTATACCAATTTCGGTTCGTTTTAACCTTGCTTTTTACTCGAAATTTTTCGGTTCCCAATTCCAACTTCCATATTATGGAAACGTGGTTTACAACTTTTCCCCTACTTTTAAGAAGTTTTGTTCCCAAAACTCATTATAGGTCATTTAAAATGGCGAGTAAGTTTCTATCTCCCCCATTTTGGGTGTACTCGTTCTCATCCATTCTGACCACAATGCCAGCATACCTTTGCCATTATAAATCATTTTCTTGGGGATTTTTCCCTATCCTTTTTTTATGGAAATTTATTTTAAAATTTTGAAGTTCGTGAGATCCTTCATAGAATCTTTTCATACCCTCTTTATCTCCCAGTTGTTTTAGTATCCTACATTCCTACTTGAATAGCATTTTCATATGGGTGTAATCTACGTACTCGGATTCATCTAAATCACATCCCATTAGTTCGTATCGTTATTATGATGACATGATCCTTAACAAATGTTTAGGATTTCATCCCTTCCATTTTTCACTCACTTGGTGCGACTGCAATCTTATTTACTATTATCCTTAATGCCTTATCCATTCAAGACTTGGTCGTTCAATTTGAAGTCCATTGTCATAATCCTATTTATTCAAAGGTCATTCTTTCCGAAAATAGAAATCACCACCTTGCTCATTTATAGCTTCCTTGCTTAGTTAGAGTCATCCTTTCTTTCTTATAGTTTAGGATTACTCAAGCCTTCTTCTTACTTTGTTAGAGTCTCCCACCACTTATTTCTTGTTCGAGCATTCCTTCAAAACATATCAATTTCCTTTCTGCTTGCCAATTTTTGTTCATAAATTTAACCTCATGTGAGGAAACCAATTAAGTTGAATGAAAAATTTTCCTTTATGACTTCTTATTATCTCTTTGCTCTCATTACATAATCACACTTTTTAACTAGTTAGTTACTATTTCTTGTAACTTTTTTTGTTAGAATATCTTGAGTGGTTCATATCATTTTCAATTGGCACCACTCTTATCATACTATATATCTTTGTTATATCATTAGGGAGTATCATTCGTGCCATTACTCCATTTGGACATTTAAACCATTTCCCTCCATATTATGGGTGTGTCCTTTTTTCATCCATTATTTTGCCATCATTCTCAATGGCATAATTTGGCTTTCAAACTTGAAGTGAAAATCTCCTAGTGATCTCACCTCTTATTTCCTTTTCCTTGAGCGCTCCCTTTCTCATATAATTACACTAGGTAACATGTCACTATGGTCAATCTTTTACTTTGTCCTTTAGGTAATGTCCTTACAGGTTTTTCAATCCGTTTAGTATCCACTTACTCCATAGAGTTTATTAGGATTGGTTTGTCTTATACGACTAACCAAATGTAAGTTTTTAGGCACAAACATTATGCCACTTATGCTTAAAACTCTCACTATTGATGTTTTCGTTCAAATATTAATTCAAATCACAAGATTAGGAACCATGATATGTTTAATCGTTCCATTGTTCGATTGTTTCTCATAATTGTAAAAAACTTAAGAAATGCACCCTTTTGAACTTTTCGTTCCCGCCCTTTCATGCCTTGGCGTTTATGAACTTTGCCCATTTGATCTTGTTTTGCGTTTATGAACTTTGCCCATTTGATCTTGTTTTGGTCTTTGAGTCCATGCTTAACTCTCTATAATTATAAAATAATCCTTATATTGGCATACCTTTAATGACAATTTCAATTTACCTATTTACTTGTTATTTACCAACCTTCTTATGGATAATTATTTATTTCAATTATCGGATTTTTTAATCATTTCATAACTTATTTATTTACATACTAATAATTATCTTACATCAAGCACTTTCTCATATTTGATGACATCCATACTTAATAATTTTTATTTTTTAGCCCATCTTTACTTATTTGTAACCATTTTACTGTTATTATTAATTAATTCCTTAAGGTATTCTTAATACCTTTTAACTTATCTTCATTAGTTATTTTTATTTCACCCTTTCTTTAAATCTTGTACTTTGATGTATAGAACTCATATTGAAACCATACATCCAACTTTTTTTATTATTATATTAATATTTTCTACTTTCGTATTCTTACGTACTTTTATATTAATACATTTGTACGTATCTAATCCTTTGATTGAACTCGTGACCCGAGACTCGTGTCCAAATTAAGCTTCTCTCTCGAGGAAGGATGGAGGGAGGGCAACAACAACAAACTCCATTTTTCTGTAACTATCATCCTCTAAGATTCTTTTGACAACAAGACTGTTGCTCCATCTTCCTCCTGCTATCCGTGCTAGTTGTCTCACTGCCTCCGTGCCAATTATTGCCGGTTTTCGACTACAGAGAAGCCCTCACGAAATGCCTACTCTACTTCGAGTCCCAGCGCTCGGGGCATCTGCCGCACAACCAGTGGGTCACATGGCACTCCGACTCCGGCCTCACTGACGGACTCGAACAAGGGGTGAGAAAGTAAAAAACATATATACATTACAGATGTAAGTCACTCCACTTGTTTGATTTGGTGTTTGATCATCGATCGTGGTACGTATGAAGGTGGACATGGTTGGAGGCTACTACGATGCGGCCTTCCAATGGCCTTCACGATCACGATGCTGTCGTGGGGCGTACCAACAGCAAAAGGCAGACGCCGGCGAGCTTGGCCATGCACATTACTTCATCGAATATCAACAGCAAAAGTCATCAAGTGGGGCACCCATTACTTCATCAAAGCTCATACCCATCCCAATTTAGGGAAACAAACCCACATTACTCCCACCTGTTGTTGAATCATGCACATGCACTAGAGGTAATGCCGTATATGTATGCAGGAGAGGTAACCATTTTATCTCTCACCAATAAACTAATAAATAGGGCTGAGTTTTAGAGCATATTAGCACATGTTTTATACAATTTAAACTGAATTAGGGAGAATTTAATAATGTGTTAATCAATATATTAAAAAGGGAAATTATTGATTTTCGGACCCATTCTTCTCTATCACTATCATTTTGCAAATTAGGCAAGAAGTTTGGCGTTTAAACGTTCTCATTTAGGACGAAAACCTCTAACAAAAACCATTTGATTTCGTCATTGAGTTCCGATCTTAGCTATACATTTTCTAGTCTGTTAAAAAATATATATTATAAAAATAAATATTAAAAAAAAAAAAGATAAACTCGAGCTCCAAATTCATGTCGAAAAGCCTAGGCTCAAACCTCCGATTCAGACGGGTCTGAGTCTAACAAATCTAAGATCAGGTTAAGTCTAAACCCGATCAATTAGACCCGAAACTCAAACCCACTCAGGCGTAGGTACGCCTAAACCCATCCCGACCCAAGCTATATTGAGGTGGAAGTGGAATTAATTTTCAGCTCATTATAGGTAAGTTTTTTTTGGGCTTAGACCAATGAAAATATTCTTCATTGAAACCTGAGGTCAAACCGCCCCATCGCAGGAACTGATGGATCTTGAGACTAAAATCTTCTCAAGCATTTCTCAGCATACATGAAACTATTCATTTCCCATATGAATATCCCCCCCTTCAATAGATGAGATAAGAAAACATTACCATCGTTGGCCGAGCTCCCAAGTAAAATATTTTACACGAACTCGTTTTAGAAGAAAACACAAACTTGGGTTGCACTTCCCATAGGCACTGTTACATGAAAGCTCAGTCAGCATCGCCAAGCCCATCGCTTCCATCACCTTTCTTAGTTATAGGAGCATAACGTGAGCAGGGGTTTGACTTCTTGCTCTGTGAAGCGATTTCAGCATTTTTCCGCAGCACGGCTCCAGGAGAGGGATAGGGACGTTGTTGGAATAAAGGACCCTGAAATTCACAGTACAAATACATAACTCATTATCTGCATGAGGTAAAGTTGTCAGGGACAATGAGCGTTATAAATAACTGATACTAAGCCTCACAGAGGTTAAAGATTATACTTTCATGATCTCGACCAATTGTGGAAAAAAATAATACTGTAGTGCTTTTCCTATTCAACTTTGAACCAAGATTTGCAACTTAACTAGTTGGAAACAAAACTGAGTACCAGAATTATGAAAATCAGGAAAAAAAAGTTTTAAATATTGAAAAGGAAAAGCAATAAAATATTGGATCCATAGTGAGCGGGGGAACAGGAAATCTATTGGGCTACATTTGCTCAATTCCATCATCCAAGTACATCTACAAACAGGAAAAATAGGATACCTGTCAATTATCAAGAAAATCAAAGAAGGCTATCAATCAACTTCCGGGTTAATTACCGAAATCACAAATCCCATATCAATAGTTAACTTCACTTTCACAGTGCATCTCCTATAGCATGTACAAAAAAAGTATGTATCAAGGTTAAATAAAGTTACCGTGGCAGTGGTGTCTGCAGCCCGTGGCTGTACTCCTTTCAACCCAACGACCCTATGTATTGATGAGCAAGAATCAAGTTCACTTATATCAATACAAGGGAAACAACATCAGTAGGAATGAGATGCTAAATTCAACCCTTTAACTGCCAGAGGCCTGAGAAGCTTCTTATCGACCATTTGAAGAATTTCATTTATCATATCAGACATAATGCTCCAATTTCAAACGAAGAAGAACTTTGCACACGTGCAATGAACACAAAAAATCATGCTATAGAAACTTTCAATTATGTATTATTGGTAGTCCAGAAGAAGCATTCAGTAATGTCAGATGATTTTTGTTTGTCACAGAGGTTATTCAATTTTTAAAGAGTAGGGTGTACCAGCCTCCACGAGGAGCATCTGAATAAGAACTGGGGTCCATGGGGTCCAATTCATCATCCTCAGAATAGGTACGTTTCCTGCTGTCTTTTCTATTCCACTTTGCTGTAGGAGGTTTTGAATTGGACCTGGAATAGTTGGAAGGAACAAGGAGTTTGTTAGTTCAGTACATTTACAACTGCCAGTATAAAGAAAACAAACAGCTCCATGATTTCTGTTAAATTTTGGAATCATGATGTTGGATTAGTAATGTCCCAAAAACTTGATAATTTTGTACAAGTCAGAAAATTAGTAGTTGGTACTCACAATTAGTTTGGACAAAATACATATTTATGCATATAGTCATTCAATGATAATGTACTCATGTTGAAGCTAATCAAAATCTGGGGGCTAGGGATAATCAGAAAATACAGAAAAGCTAAAATCAAACCTGAAGAGGATGCTGAAACCAAATCTAATTTCTAATAGAAGGTTCATTACATGGAAAGTTACAAATGAGAAGAAGGTACCGTTGGTCAAGAGTCTTTTTCTCAGGGTCATCCTTGCTTTGAGGCATATTACCAAATTGATTGCTATTTAAATTGGTTGACAAATACTGGCTCTGAGGAAGATTGAGAACTCTGGACTCAACATGTTTCACAAACCAAAGAAAAAGGTTTACAAAATAACTTCAAGGTGTAAATTTTAGACACCAAGTATCAAACTGATGCATGAGCTCTTACCGGGTGCAGTAATTACAGTAACCCCAAGCCTGCACAAGACCTAAGCCCCAACCACCACATCCTATACACCTATTCATTTGAGGTGACTGTTCACCACTATTCCCATTGGTTTCATTTTGTGAATCAAAGCCTCTACTACTTTGATCGGCAACTTTTTGGGATAAACCAGGATATTCCCACTGTGATATCTGAGTCACTTTATTGTAATAATACTTGTTACCTGTATGAGAAACAATAGCATCAGTAGTGGGAGACTTAAAATGGATATTGTCATAGATCTGTCTAAAATAAGTTTCAGTTGGAACTACAGAACCTAATGGAAGCACAGAACCAAAACATTTCTGTAACCATTAATTTTTTTAGATCAACTGTAATCACTAACTTTCAATTTCACTAATTGAGCAACTCAAATTCTAGGAAGGATGCACCTGTCGTTTCATCAATTGCCTCAATCCAATTTTCAGGAAGTGGTGCAGATATAGGAGATTGATTATCAGAAGCTTTTTCTTGAGGTCTTTTCCACTGACTTATTCCAGTGTTTTCATTATAATAATATGCAGAACCTGTTGCAGGATCTCTACCCTCTATCTACACAATGAGAAAATGAAACTTCTTAAAGAATACTTCACAAAATGGTACTTAACATTAATGAAAGGCATATCATCACATTAATATAGTACACCCTACTACCTTAATAGATGTCTCACTTCCATAAATCTAAAATGAGAAGATATTAAGTTACAAATGGTTTTTATGAAAAGGCTACAAATTATCATTATGTCCTATACATGTTCTAAGAATTTCATTGAAATCATATGGTTCATAACCAAACGAAGTAGATCTAGTCATATTGGCAATGGTTTCAAAGGTGCCTTGCATATAAAAAATTTCACCCATACACCAATTTTCACAAAATGACCATACAAGGCTATAAGAGCAAGAAACACCGCCACCTTGAATATATTCCACTTGTTATTATCTATGAAGAAAACTTCTCACAAAACAAAATCTTACGAAGAAAAAATAGTTTCCAAAATTCAATTTCTATAGACTACTTTAAACACAAACTACTAGATGCAAGTAAAGAATAGTGTCATAACAACATGGAAAACATAGAGAAGAAACCAAGAAACAAGCTTATATACCCATCCAGAAGGCAAGCTTCCTACTTCAGACTGTTGGGCTAACCTTAATCCTTCCTAATAAATGCAAAATTAAGAAAACATTATAATCAACAGTCATAAAATAATTTTCTCATAGATAAAATTGAAAATTTATAAGGAAACAGACATAAAATTGGAAAAGCATATTAAGTTCTCTTACCAATGAAAGAACTACGTTCATTTAATGTCTCATAATTGTGCAAAAAAAATTAATATCTCATAATAGGAGTAGTAAGTAAACACATGGAAAAATAGAAGGCATTAGAAGCATCAACATACATGTTCAGCTTTGACAGAATGCTCCTTAGATACATTTTCCCTCAATATACCCCTTGCTTTTAGCTTTTTCATAAGATACTCCGGCAATTCCTTAATTGCAGGCTTCTGTGAAGAATCTACACTTCAAATGAACAAAATGATTTAGTCAGAATTAATATCAAGCTTAGATTTATAATGGCTAGTTATAGACCATGCAACATCAGGGAGAAAAAAATATTTTTCTTATAAAGAACTGTACATAATTGTAAGGATGATTATCTTACATGGGGTACTATCTTCAGGTCTAAGAGAAGTGTGGTAAGCACCTCCACCAGGGACACCATAGCCATTTCCAATCTCTAAGTTGCCTGTTCAAGAATTCAGCTCTCACTCAATCTATCTCTTGCTCTTCTTTTGGAGATATATTGGTAAATAAGGAAAAGAATTGACTCTAGTAACTAGATACCATTTCTTGCATTCACTTTCACTCTTCACCAAGGTCACAGCAACCATATAAACATATAATCTATCCAAGACAAACAATAGTAGAGTACATATATAACCAATATTACAACCTAATGAACCCTTCACTGCACAGGGCATTTTATGATTACCAAGCATCTAGATGTATAAATCCATATTGGATCTTCTATTTAATAGGAAAAAACAGCAAAATTATTTCTGAACAAAGAATAATGAGCAGAGAACAACCAGCAGGCATGGTAGGTATATTTAACTTTGTCAAATAGTGACACTTTAAAAACTTAGCTACTATCCACCATCTCTGTGGGTCCAATTTATATTCATAATCATATCATAACTAACTTAAGACAATGTTACTCTGACATTTGATGCTCTTCTAAGAACTTTATCACAATTGTGCCATAAATAGAAAACTCACAGCATTCCAAAAGTTCATATGCTTGTAGGAGAATCATATTTCTCTTCTTAAATAATAACTAAAATTCTCAAATTGTTCCAGTACTACTGCTCTCATGCCCTTATTTTCATCAAATATGAAGCATGAATATAACCTCACTATCATTGATCAATGATTTAACCCATTAGTTTATATTAGCAATCAACACAACAAACATGTCCTTCAGATCTGTGGAAAGGAAATACTGGATGATAACTTATTAACACCAAATATTTTAATATTTCAAATAAAACATTGATCATGGCCATGCTACAAAAGATGTAATGATTATTCACCTTTATCAGGAACAGCAGGAACCCTGCGCTTTGATGCAGTTTCTGCCCGGTGCTCTGTTGCCATCCTTAGCAAATGCTCCTGTACAAGCAAAAGGAAAAAATACAGGTGGTCAACAAGCCATAGAAAGAAATATAAATAAAACCAGTATTTTTCTTGATGAACAAACTCTCAATAAGTGAGAAACAGAAAATGGAAAAGTCAAACTTCACACACTTTTATAACACCAGGGTCATGACGTTGGGAGAAGATGTCTGCACCATCCTGAGGTGTTCCACTTGCATCTCTACAATCAGAAAATGGCTATTAAGTGGAATATCTAATTTATTATATATATTTACAAATAATACAAAATGCTGACCTTTGATTACGTATTACACTTTGTGTCACAAGCTCCTATAAAAATTGCCAATCACATCAACAGAGTATAAAATAAAGTGAGAAGAAATTCATAGTAATCTCGGGAAAAGGACAAACTTGTTCTTGCAGTAGGGCATTTCGAGCAGCACATACAATGTCACTTGGATTTTCCACATACTGGCTAACTGAGGAAAGGAATACTTGGTCAAAGGAAAAAGAAAAGAAAAAGAGGAAGGAGTGCACCAACAGAAGATACACCATTAATCTGGTCAGGCAGTTTATATATAAGTAGTTGATTTGCAGTTTTCTCCAATGTTTTCATCAAATCCATCCATCCTTTTAAGTCAGGAAAGTTGATACTTACCAAAAGCAGGAGGTGACAGATGAACTTGGTCCCCTTTATTTGCTGTGAGCTGCTGATCATGCCCAACTTGATCTGGATTATCTGTTCCAAGACTCTTGATGTCCTGTAGGTTGGAAGAGTCATTGCTTCCCAATTGACAAGCATGTTCGGATGGATTTGCAGTACTATACTGTGGGGTGCCTCCATTTAGAGTATGTGGATTAACTGTGTACTGGAATGACTGGCTATGTTGGTAAAAATTTTGGGCATTTGACCACTGAAAGTTATGATATGGAGGATTGCCAGCGTGGAGAGGATATGATGTGGAGGGAATGGGAGGGGATGGGACAGATGAATATTGAGTATAAGATTGAACTCCAGGAGGCAGTGGCTGTTCACTGGAGTTATTCATGTCCATGAGAAATCAACTGAAGGCACGTTATGCTACAACACCAAAAATAAATAAATATATTGGAAGAACAAATAACATAAAATAGAAATCAGATGGAATGATACAGGTTTGACAAAGGAAAAAGGGGAAAGCTCCATGTCTAGGAAGTTCGAGAGGTAATAGCATATGCAGTAAATGAAGATGATGCAATTATACTAAAAAGTGAGAGTTTTCAGACAATATCTGAAATTCTATGTCAGCCCCTTACCCAAAAACTAAGGCCGACCAACATGAAAATCAACCAACACTAACCAGACTATTGATGTGTATGCCACACAATGGTAATAGAGGGCACAAAGCATACATTAAGCATCATCACTTTCTTATCTCTTATGCCCACAATTTTATCTCATCTTGTTTAAAACCCCAAATACATATTTCTCAATAAATCATTATCATAATTCAACATATAATAATATACAAGTTCATCAAACTATTAAGCTCAGCACCGCTACTAACACTACATTAGGAAGTCCCTCATGGATTTGATTGATTATATTAGAGGAACAAATACCCATGCCATTATGTTTCTGAAACATTTCTCAAGTACGTTCTCAAATCAGCTAAACAAACACTCAATCCACACATCTTAAAAATTTCTCTAATCAATTAATATTTCAGTTCATTTACTTGCTAGATAAAAAACTATATTTTACTCACCACTCACATAAGTGAGGATAGAAATTGGGATCCTCCAAGGTTTTTCAGGCGAATGGACGATAGGTTGAAAATAGAGTGGATCAGAAGTGTCATTTATCAACCCAATCGATCGAGGTAAAGTCAGGCCGATCGGTCGAGGTGGAGTCCATAACAACAGCATCCATACTTTCATTTTCTCATGCATCATTTTAATCATCAGATGAACAAATTTAAGTTAAACAATCTTTTTTCTGAAGCATTTCTCAAATACGTTCTCGAATCACATAAACAAACACTCAATCCACATATCTTAAAATTTTCTCAAATCAATTAATATTTTATTTCTTTTTATTTGCTAGATAAAAAACTATTTATATCATCACTCACCTAAGTGAGGATAGAAATTGGGATCCTCCGAGGTTTTTCAGGCGAATTGACGATGGGCTGGCGATATAGTGGAGCAGATGGGTGCATTCATCGGTCCGATCGGTCGAGGTGGAGTCACCGATGGAGAGAAGGAAGAGCAGATGAGACGTGCGACATTGCTTGGGCGAGGAGAATATGTTGACGGGCAAGAAGGGCAAGGGGGAACGCGGCGTGTGTTCCCTTTTGCGATGCCCTACGATTTGAGGAAGGATGAGAGGAGTAGGAAAAGCCGACATCGTTTTGGTCATTTTACTTGAATTGGGTCGATCCGGATCGGTTGACCCGACCGGACCGAATATAGTATTTATTTATTTAATATTTTGTTAAACTATATATATTATTTTGTAGAAATATTCTTAAACTTCTAAAAATACCCAGAATTTTAAATTTTTACTGGTATACGCGTATTTTTCACCATTTCAAAATGGATAAAAAAAACGTATTTGTACTAAAAAAAGATAAACCAATAACTTATCACCTAACTAAAAAAATCACATTGTCGATCAAAATTTGAAGTCTCTATTTTTTAAAAGAATAATGTATTACAAGTTATTTCCTCATTTTAAGAAACTTGCATGATGTTAAGTCTTTTTTTTTGCACAGGATGTTTTTGCATTTTAACTACTATGTTTTATTGTATCACTCAATTCCCTTTTTCTACCATGTCCATGGAAGCAACGGCATGCCCATGTGGTTGCTCTTAGGCAGTCAAATGTTTTACTAAGACTGTCTTGCAATTCTTGTATTTCCAAGAAAGAAAATGTTATTAACATAGCAATTGTTAAGCGAAAATATTTGGATGTACAAGATCATCTAAAACATGCCCTTGCATAAACACAACCAACACTTTACCTTAATGCGAAATTAATTAAATTCATAAATAGTTAAATGTGTTAAAATTTTAGAGTAAGGACTTATCATAATTAATAAATATTTATTTCAAAACATATTAGAAAGTGAGATGAATGTGTAATCTCTACTATTGAAAAGGTGATATTTAGTTTAATTTAAATAAATATAAACAAAAATAATATAATCAAATTTAGAGACTAGTAAAATATTTTCGATTGAACCTATAATTAATTACACATAAATGAATACATAGATAAATGGGGTATGAATTCGAATATTATTACATAGATTCAATGGTTGGATTCCGATAATTGATTGAATAAATAATCGAGTTCAGTACAAGGGATGTATTCGGTAGGTAGGTTTGGGTATAAAAATAGAGATACGATGTACACTCACTTTTTATTGTGCTAACAGTACCCAAATTTTATTTTTTAATTAATAAAATTAAAAAAATAATCTAAATATGACAATAAAACTATTTTGCCAACTAAATTGTAACAAACTTTATTATATGTTCAAAATATAAATATAATATTAGAAAAATTTATTGAATGTAAAATTTTAAATTTTGAATTTTGGGTGGGAAATTTACTACCAATATAGCTATAGATTTCCCACTAAAAAATTATTTATTTTATAATATTTTTATTTTTAATAAATAATTCATGATCTTTAAAAATATAGCAATAGGTCCACTTTTTTTAAAATGTTAGCCTTATTCTCACTTCTCAAAACATGGACCTATCCCACTTATATTAATTATAGGCTTGACCAATTTCGAAATGGATTAAGATCCTATCTTTAAAAATATTTTCATAACAATAAATTTCAAAGAAAACTCCTAAGTAGGTTTCATGTTCTTATTAGTAATATATTCCTAAAAAATATTTTTCGACAAAGTTCATGTTATCAATAGAAATATATATCGTTAAAAGATTTTAACTAGCTCACATTATGAGGTGTGCGAGTATTATAGTGTTATTTGTCTAATCGGGCTTGATACTAGAAATCTCACTCACATGTGTTCCATAATTTATTCATCGCAGATGATTTCTGAATCTTCATGCCTTTCCTTCCACATGTATGTCACGCTCCAATTGGGCTCAATGCTAGAAATCTCACTCACCTGTGTTCTATGACTTGTTCATTGCGTAGGATTTCTGAATTTTCATACCTTTCCTTCTACATGTATGTCATGCTCCAACCTGGTTTCACTGGTCGGACCTACAAATAACCCACCACATCCTCATAGTTTTACAACAATGGGTGCCTTATCATTATAAGCCTAATAGAACTTAAGGCTCAAAATAAAATATATCAAGTTATTTTCCAAAAATATTCACTTTAAATTGGAAAATAAACTTTCTAAACAATACAAGTATCAAACACTTAATGTAAGACACACCTTTGGAAATTTTGCAGCTTTTTATCTATTCGACATGTCCAAAAAAACATCTTAATTTCCTGAAAATTGGTATTAGAGGTGAGTGAATTCACAACTTAATGAGTAGGATCAGCTCACATCGCCATGTCATTTCCATGATTTAGCTAATACTCTAAACCATTATAAAGGAAGGGTGTAAAAAATAAGATTTAATCATAAAAGGGTTAAAGTTTTAATAAATGAGGCTTGTATTTAATAAGTTTGCATCATATCCATTCCATTAGTGAAGGTCCTTTCACTTCGTAACAAGGTTTAGAGGTTCAATTTATGAAACTTGTATTTGACTAGCATATTGTAAATCATACACATATTTTTCATCGTGGAAAAGATCACACATTCGCAAAACAGACATCCTATGTCACGCCCCGACTCAGTTTGATCAGGGTTCGTGATCAACCCGCCACCCTTTCCCATATCATCCGGGTATTCCCACTCTAATGATGCGGGGAAGGTAAATGCATGTCTACGTTCAAACCCTTACTATAAGTGGGGGTAGGAAGTGTACCTTGAGGGTCCAAGCTGGTCCGTCTTGGTGCTATATCTGAAAGGGTGAGAGGAGGGGAATGAGTACATAATATCTAGTGAGGGGAATCACTATAACGTTTACTTCAATTCATTTATCTATTCATTTAAGTTTTTTTGTTTATCGTTATTCACACATTTCACATGATCAACAACTGCCCTCCTATCATAGGAGGGATCACACGTTCGTAGAACGGTCACCAATCGTGCCACTTGTGGACCAGAGCACATTTATCATCAATCTTGATAAAGGTATACTACCTCTACCCAGAGTTTGAGTGGACATCAATAGTCTGATGCCCAAACCCTGATTACTTCACCATGTCCACTCTGTGGAATGAGACCTCATTTCCCCTACTGCCTCAGTCTCCATGCGTAGGAAGCTACTCGGCTTCACGATCTACTGAATGACGAAACCGCCCTTATGCACCCTGGGTCATCCAATAGTCCTTGGGCTCCATCACTACCTCATACTAGATGTCCTGATGGCCTGAACATCTCAATGCATGTACAATCAACAATCTTTTGAATTATAGCCTTTATCTTTGGCCCTCTAGCACAACGGTCTACTAACTTGGCTTCGGTTCATGTGTACTGGCCCAACTAGTTCAACGACCTAGCTTCAGCAAAGCAGCGGTTCGACCCAACAAACTTGACAATTCATCTTGGATCAATGGGTATCACACAAGGTTCCCATTATTCAGGTCATTTATCATCATATATCACATATCCATTCTAGACGGGTCCACGCCCATATCCAGCAGCCTTAGGCCCACTGGCATCTCGAGTCTAAGCCTGAAATTAGCTCACAAATGTTTTAATTAGAGTCATCCACTTAGGGGAGGCTAATAACGAGAAAATAGATTTAAAAGCTGAATCGTCATTCCAACTAGAATTGACGTAATAGCGGTTCCCACTCACCTGGTAATTCGACAGAGTTGCGTTGACGAAGTCTCTCTCCTTGGTACGCTTTAGGGGTCGGCGCTCGAGTTGTCCGTTCATGCAGGATACGAGTGTTCGTATTAGATATGGGTCACACCCTCTCTTATATTTGCGCTAGGGTCTCGTACTTTTCTTAAATTGCACTTGGGTCCCTAATTTCTCTTTAATCTCTATGATGCCCCTTAGGTTCCCAATTATTATTTTTGGGTCCTTAATTATTTTAATTTCAACAATTGGCCCCTTAATTTTCCCAAAATTGCCCTTTAGTCCTTAATTTTCCAAAATTTACAATTTGGTCCCCAATTTTTCAAAAATTTCAATTTGCCCCCTAATTTGCCCAAATTTCCCAATTGACCCTCAATTGAGGTGAATGTCATGAAAGCACCCTCAATTTCGTGAAATTTTCGTTCAATCCTCAAAATTTCAAAAATTGCATAAAAGTCCCCAAAATCCCCAAATTGCACTTCATCTTCTTCCCCAATTCAAGCTTATGAATGTTCAAATCTTACCTTGTCCAATTGACGACATGTAAGTCCTTAATTTCTTCGATTCTTGCTTCTATTCGTGTCCTCCAACTCCCCTCGATCATCCTACACTTCAAATTTATGAATTTGGTTGAGTTTTTCACCTCGTCGGAGCTTTGCCGAAAAATTCACAGTAGAGAAAGACAGCTTGCATATCTTACCGACAGAGGGGCAATGGTCAGAGCTTGAGGTGGGGACAACTAGAGCTAGCCGAGGGGGACCTAGTAGGTCTAAATCTTGCTGCAATTTGTTGCTGTTCTATAGGAATTTGAAGAGAGAAGTTTCGGATGGTGTAGCTCTGCAACTTAGAAATTCTGATGAGGAGAGGTGGAATTGAGCTTACCGGGGTCTACAAGGGTGTTGTGGAGGGTCTTAGGTGGTCAGAGATGGCCAATGTGGGCAAAAGGGTAGAGAGGGTCAAGGTTAGGTCGAGCAGGAGCTCGTTGCTTCGAGCTTCGGAGCAACTTTACTGTGCGATCCCTTGCACACTTCTCTAGGTGTCCTCATGTCGTTCCGAGAGTGTTTGGAGCTAGAGTACTCTTCACCGGTTTCAATGCCACCCTTCAGAGCTCCTTTGGTGGAGATTTCGCCCATCGTCGGAGCTCTAGTTTGCAGCTCACGGGAAAATGTATTCTTCTTCTTCTTCGCTCGATTGTGGGATGCTGAGGATGAATGGAGGGGTGCTCTTTATATAGGGAGCTCGACAAATGTTTAGGCTACTCGCTGATGTAAGACTCGGCTGTCGATGACCTGACCGGAGAGTTTTTTTAGTCGTTGAAGACTCTAGTTTTTTTTTGGAATCTTTCTCTCCTCCTTTATCTCTGTAGTATCTGAAGGTTGAAGATGATGACGTGACAGTCGTGCCATATTGCGCGTCGTGATTGATAAGTTTTTCTGATGTGGAGTGCCAGCTTGGTCGTCATGTCAACCGTTCACCCATTAACCGGACACGTGACAACTTCTCATTAGTTGCTCGTGTTTGCATGGCGGGCTGATGGAGTGCCAACTGACCATTGACCAGACATGTGGTAGCTGATGGGGCGCCAGCTGGTCGTTGACCATTGACCGTTGACCGCTGTCTATTGTCTGCTGACTGGTCCGGTTCGACCGGGTTCGTTGTGCAAAATTAAAAAATCGGCCGATTCGGACACAATTTGACCGTTTTTCTAAAATTTAAAAATTTCTAAATTCATTTTTATCTAATGGTGGTCTCAATTTCCTAATTTGACATTTTTAAACCACCTAGAAAATTGTATTTGTGAATCGGTTCACTATGTTCCATGTCGGTTCGAGTCTGGTTCACCCCAACCTGGTCCAATTCTATCTTCAATTCCACTTCCCGGTTCTTTCTTGCAATTTTTGTGAATTTTTAATCATTTGGGATCTTCCAATTTCCTACATTAACTATTTTTCATTCATTAATCGGTTCGTTTCTTTATGTATAAAGCTATATTAGTTCTTTTCCCAGTTTTCTTTAATTACAAGGGACGAGTTTTACATCCTATCTGTTCTACTTGTGGTTCAGAGCGCCTTTACCAACCAAATTGGCATGAGGCTACAATCTCTACCACACTAGTACGAGGCTATTACCTCAACCATTTGTCTATGTGAGAACTGTAGCCCAAACCTGAGACTTATCAATTAGATTGCCCACTATATAGGGACTAGACCTTCCACCTTCATTAGGTCTAATGCGAATAGGACTCCTAGAGTCCTCGACATACTAGCTCAGCTATAGCTTACCTTGTATTGACCTTGCTGACCAGTAGTTCTCAGAACCATCACTACCCCATACCAGGTGTATCATGTTCCCATTTATAAATAAACACATACATATGTTTTACTTAAGATCATTGTCTTTGTACTATCAGTCCTACGGGGTGAGATCCACTTCTAGCTCGATAGTATTTACCGGGTATAACCCATTTCACATGAAATCACATGTTTTATTATTTTAACATGCTCAAATTTATAATCAAAATTATTTACGAGAAAATGCTCATTTCAATTAGCCTTGGGCCCACTATGTTTGAAAACGCTAGTCTTGGCCCCATTTCTTAAATTATGAATTTAATCCATTTTCTTGACCATTAGCTTGACCCATTTCCTGTATGGAGGAATAGATCTATAAACCATAATTGAATTTAGTTTTAACAATATGAAATAAAGGGTAAATCATCTAAGTAATATTCATGCTTACCTTAGGAATAAATTCCAAAAAAATGTTTTAGCAGGGTTCATGAAGTCAAGTAGAATATATTCCATAAAATACTTTAATTAATCTAGGAGATTAAATGTGTGAGTAATATCGTGTCATCGGTCTAATTAGACTCAATATTAGAAATTCCACTTACCATTATTCGGGGACATATTCGTCTTAGAGGGATTCCTGAGTCTATGTGCTTCTCTTGCACAATAAAGTACGATATGTTCCCTTCGAGTCTTAATCCGGTATCTAGAAAAATTTGGGGTCATTCGTATGAACGTTTCATACAACCTTTGTTGTAGGGGCAATTTTGTAATTTTTTTTGTCCTTGTTTTTCCAAGCAGCCAAACAAGGCATAAGGTTGGGTAATTAATTGTTTGCCAAACATGCCCTTAAGTGTTATGTAATTTCTTTCAAATGATGGGGCATTCTCATCATTTTGCTAGACCCATGGCATGACTGGAAATTTCCCAAAATTAGAGGGCATTTTAGTATTTTACCACCCTCATGGCATATAATGTAATTTACCACTAATCTACTCTAAGTATCACTCTTTGGTTTACAAGGTCTCAATATCCTTAGTCCATTCACCCGAAAGAACTCTCTCTCTCTCTCTCTCTCTCAATAGCAATCCTCTCAGCTCACGGTGGGGCTTCAAGCTTCCTTTAGTCATTCTGATCTCCAACCTCTCGATTCTTCCTTTCGTTTCCATCTACAACATTCAACCCTATCGATCTCCTCTTGGCTCATTCCAATCATTCCTAGAAGGTCTCTAGGTGAGGTCTCTTTACTTCCGAACATCTATTTTGAGTTCGTTAATGAGTACCCTATCTTTGGTAATCCATTTGGTTCTTTCCAAATCCTTGGAACTCACATATGTTTTAGGAATAGTTTTGAATCGAAATTGGAGAAGTACAGTGAAGGGGGAAATGATTGCCATTCCTTTTGGTTAGGCATGCCTTTGTATTCCTTAAATAACGAGTACTAGTAATTCTAGTTTAGGACATTCCATAGGTGATCTTTGATGTTTGAATGGGGACTAGAGGATTAGGTAGCCCTCTTTCTTTTTTATTACTCCTTCATGCTATGTTTGATTATTGTTTGTGCATTTTTTTCTTGATGGCTCACTATAAGCCTCTTTATATAAGAAATGCTAGATTGGAGTTCTTATGATGTCATTGAATTATTTGAGTCTCTTCACATTTCCTCCACATGTTTCTTCCCAAACTGAATATATTAAATAAAAACATTTTTGGTGTTTAGGGTTGGCACACAGAAAACACCAAAAACTATAGAAACACCAAAATGAATATATTAAATCTTATATATCTATCTTAAGCGTTCAACTATAGAAAGGTATTTAGGGTTGGTTTCCCTTGGTCACCTGAAAGGGGGTAGAGGGAGTGGATGAGTTTTACAACTCAATGAATGGGTGTTGGGAGTGAGATTTTATATATAAAATAGATTTAAATCAAAGTGTGTCAAAATCCTTATTTCCTTTAATAATGATCTTTTCTCAAAATTTCGGGTTTTCAAAACCTTTTTCCTCATTTCCACATTAGGTGTGTTTAACAGTCAACACACACCCTTCATGAGGAAGGGATCACATATTCGTAGGTAAAAACCCGTTCACTGCACCCACTTGTGGCTCGGAGTGTCTTTACCGACCACCAAGATAAAAGCCCATCCACTTCTACCCTTGGTCTGAGTGGATGTTCACGACATCCAACCCTTAGACCTAAAAGCAACTCCGTGTTCGTATGAGGACAGAGATCTCATCCTAACCCCACCTCCGTCTCATGCGCAAGAAGCTATATCGAGATTCCCGATAGCTGGCATGACAAACTACCCTTATCTTCACCATATTGTCTAGTAGCCCTTAGGATGCATCACTACCCTTCTTGGGTGTCTTGATGGTCTTGAACCTCAAGTGAATACACAACCAATAGTTTTTCCACATAGCCATTTATCTTTGGTGCCACTGGTCCAACGACTCTGACCCTCAACCCAACATGTAGCTATTTGTCTAGGCCGCTCTGTCGACCTAGCCTTAATGCAATGCCACCACTCCATCGAGTACTATCGGTCCTGTATTGGTACCATGGCGAAGTCACACATTCATTTCATTAAAAATTTTCATGGCTTTCATATTTCATGTTTGTTTACGAGCTCCTGCTCGTGCCCACTGGCCTTGGGCCCATTGTACGTGATTTCCAAAATTAGGCATTTAGCCACACAAGTTCAAAAACTAAGGTATTTGGCCTATTAAGCTATTTTAGCTCTCGTCAAGAAGGTCTTTCAAAGAGTTTAAGCATTGGCACATAGTCAGGGGAGAACACTTCTGACAAAAATGTATTTTTCACTTCATCACACCAACCGGGTGTGATGATATCTCCACTTACAACCAGCAAGCGGGTTTTTTCTTCCTCCAAGGAAGACCATCATACTAACCAGGTATAATTTCCTCTACTTACAACTACTAAGTTGGTTTTAATTTCGTTCGCACATCATCCCAATTGGGTATGATGTCAAAATTCCACTTAAAAGTGGTTTTTCATTTCTAAAGTCCTCATCATCCCAACCAGGTATTATGTGAATAAGTCAACTCACCCATTAAACGTGACGTCTTCATTCTCGGTTGGTTTCCAAGCTGACGCAAGATTTCTCTTGTTGGCATTCAGATCAAACTTGTCCCTACACGATTTTGGGCAGCCTTTTCACTTAAGGTTTGGCATAAAAGCCTAGTCTCACAAATTATCGATATATTGCATTTAGGTACTAAAGTTTATTTTCCTTAACTTTAAGTCCTTAATGCCAACTTTTGCCCAATTTGAGTACCAAAATTCCAAAAATTTCCTTTGAGTCCTCATTTTACTCAAAATTGCATAAGGGGCTTAAGTTTTCCAAATTTCCAATTTGGTCCCCAACTTTTAAAAAATTACCATTTTGCCCCTACTTTCCAAAAATGGCAATTTGACCCCAAATGTTTCAAAATTTGACCAATTGATCTTCCAACATCTTTTTCATGGCCAATTAGCCCTCAATTTTGGGAAATTCCAAAGAGGACCCTCGATTTTATGAAATCCCCAATTTCCCTCCAATTTCTCCCCTTTAAACTATCTGAATTTGATTTTTTCAAATTGGCCATTCAATCGTGGTTAATTGCTTGAATTGAAGGTACGAATCAGTTCCACACTTCCATATGATTCAATTGAGCTTTAAATCGAGTCATTTGGGTCCAAATTGAGCTCAAACGGAGCTTCGCCAAAAAACTATGCATAGAGAGAGAAAGCTTCAGAGGTGCGGCGGTTCGAGCTCTCTATCGGGAGAGGTAAGTCATTTGGGTCCGGTTCTACTTGATAAGTCAGGTTCTTTTCTAGCTCAAGTGGAGTTCGGTCCAACACATGGCTAGGATCAGGCTGGTACTTTCGAAGTTCCGAGATATGGAATACATCATTTATTATTTGTAATTCCAGAGGTATTTCTAGTTTATATGCCATTGGCCCTATCCTTTGGACTTTGATGTAAGGACCGATGTATCTTGGTTTCAACTTTCTGCATTGTTGAAACCTAAGTATTCCCCTCCATGGGGATACTTTTAGGAACACTTGTCTCCCACATCAAATTCCAGATCTCTTCTCTGATGATCCGCATAACTCTTTTGCCTATCATGAGCGACCTTAATTCGACTCCTTATTATCTTAATCTTTTATGTGGCATCCTTGATTATTTCGACACTTTCCAGCTTCCTTTCTCTCACCTCTTCCCCAAACATGGGGGTACGACATGGTCATCCATAAAGGGCCTCATAAGGAGCCATTTGAATATTGTCTTGATAACTATTATTATAAGCAAACTCCATCAAGCACAAGTATTCTTCCTAACCTTTATTCATGGTAATTACACATGCTTACAATATATCCTTTAGGGTTTGGATCATTCGCTTAGACTATCCATCGGTCTGAGGATGAAATGTTGTGCGCATGTGGAGCTTGGTTCCCAAGGCATTTTCAAGCTAGGCTAGAACCTCGTGGTAAATCTAGGGTCTCTATCTAACACTATGCTTAAAGGGATGTCATGGAGTCTCACAACCTCCTTTATATATAAGACAACCAGTTGTTCCACCCAATCCGTCACTCTTATAGGTAGGAAATGGGCAGACTTGGTCAATCTATCCATGATAACCCAGATTGCGTCTCATCCCTTTCTAGTCATAGGTAGTCCTATGACAAAGTCCATAGTGATGTGTTCCCATTTAATTCTGGGATTTTCCCCAAAATTTCCACCCTTCAAACTAACCAAAATTTATTTCTTCAAATTGGCCATTCAATCGGGGTTAATTGCTCCAATTAAAGGTATGGATCTATTCCTACACTTCAATATGATTCAATTGAGCTTTGAACCATAGCATTTGTGTCCAAATTGAGCTCAAATGGAGCTTCGCTGGAAAACTGTTTGTAGAGAGAGAAAGATTCGAAAGCTTACTATCGGAGGTACGGCGGTCAGAGCTCTCAATCTAGGGAGGTAGCTCTCATCTTAAGGTTTCTTCTAGGATTAAGAATTGATACAATTGATGTCCAATTTAGGGTGAATTTTATCAGTAACATTTAGCACTTTCTCTCTCAAACTCCAACCGGCAATGACTAAGTAGGGTCAAATTAGCTTACCTTTCAGCTCTATTGAGGTCGTGTGAGGGTGTCAGGAAGGCTTGGTTTGGCCTAAGGAGGGTTGAATTTGACCAAATTAAGCTCAACCAAAATAGGGCAGCTTTGGTCCATCGAAGCTACTTTACTGTTTGATTCCGCCGACGCTTCTTCGGCAGTCCTCGAGTTAAAAGGAAGTTGCTACCAGGGGGAGTTAGCTACCAGGTAGCTAACTCCACCCAAAGTCGATAGGACCTGACCTTGCCTTTTGAGGCTGAGAAAAAGGCCTATGTCGGAGCTTTCATTCAAGCTTCATTGGAAAATGGAGAAGTTGAGAGAGAATGGTGATTTGAGGTGTGTGGAGGATGAATGGAGAGGAGCTCCTTATATAGGGAGCTTAGTGACCCTCTCCCCAACCACTTTCCATTTTGGTCAAGCTTATCCTCGCTCGAAAATGACCTGATTGGAGCGGTTGCATCTTTGCCAGAGATATACATTTTCTACATTTATGAACAATGCTGTCATCCTGAAGAAGAAGATGACACTATTCCAAACCGAACTCGACCATGTTAAAGGGTGAAAATCGACTGGTTCAGGCCCGATTTGACCAGTTTTCTCAAAATTAAAAATTTCTAAATTAATCCAAATTCATTTCCTATCTAATGTTGGCTTCAATTTTCCAATTTGAACATTTTAAGCTACCAAGAAAAATAAATTTAGAGATCGATTCAAGTATGGTTCAAAACGGTTCAATCTAGTTCATGTCTAGTTCGCCATGAACCGGTCTAGTTTTCTCTTCCCATTTGTCCCAAGGTTCTTTTCCCGATTTTCTCATCTTTAAAGGATGGGTTTACAATTGAGTTAATATTTTTAATTAGTATTTAGGTTATAAAGTCTTGATTATGTTTCCGAGAAAACACAGGCTTTGATACCACAGAAGTTGTCACGCCCCGACCTGGTTTGGCATCCTGATGGCTCGAATCTCACAGTACATGCACTATCAAGAGTCTTTTCAGTTATAGCCATTTTCTTTAGCCCTCCAACACAACGGCTTTAGCCCACGCGTACTGGCCTAACAGGTTCGACGACCTAGCTTTGGCTTAGCTGCGATTTGGCCCAACAATCCAAACATCTCAAACTTGGCTCGGTAGGTATCACACACAAAACTCCCATTAGTTGGATCTTTTAGCAGTATTTATCACATGATGGTTCTAGACAGGTCCATACCCATGTCCATCGGCCTTGGGCCCACTTGCACATCGAGCCTAAGCCCCATAATTAGCTCCCAAATATTTTAAGCAAAGTCACCTAGTCAGTGGAGGCTAATTCTGAGAAAATCATTTTCAAGCGAACCGTCATTCCAACCGAAATTGACATTACAAAGTTCCCACTCACCAGGTAATCTTGATGGGGTTGTCCCGATGGAGTCTGGCTTTGCAGCGTGCTTCCGGGAGCTAGCGCTTGAGCAGTCTGCTCCTACACAGCACAAATATCCATATCATGATGCTTTGACTAGGTCGTATCTTTTTGGGCATTTGCACATAGACCCTCAGATTATGCCTTAATTGCATTTAGGTCCCTTAAGTTTATACTTTTACCTTTAGGCCCTTATTTGCCCCTTAGTTTAAATTAAACCCATAGGATTTCCAATTTTCTTTTTTGGGTCCTTAGTTTTATAAAAAATCACCCATTGGCCCTTAATTTTCCAAAATTGCCATTTCATCCCTAACTTCTCCAAAATTGCAATTTGCCCTAAACTTCTCAAAATTGCTAATTGGTCCTCCATTTTGCATAAATTGCCCAATTTGCCCTCAATTGGGGTGAATTTCATGAAAATGCACTCAATTTCATCAATTTTCCATTTGGCCCCCAAATTTTGAAAAATCCCCAAATTGCTTAAATTTCTCCCAAATTACAATTTTTGTTAAATTAATCATCAAAACATTGTTAATTGCCCTCATTCATGATTTGGAACACCTTCCCTACGTTTCCTTCATTTTAATCCCAGAATTGCTTCATTTGGCTTAGAAATGAGCTCAAACGGAGCTTGGCTGGAAAATATAGTCTAGAGAGAGAATGTTTCGATATCTTACTGATGGGGGTTTGATGACGAGACTTTGGCTGTTACTGCATTGCTCTCTTTGTGGAGATCCTCCCTGGATCAAACTACGCCTCAATTGATGACCTGAACAGTGTTAATTTCTTAGTTAAAATTTTTGCAGAATTTGGCAATGAATAGTGTTTTCCAGTGGAGGGGACTTACCTACTTAGGTCAGGGCACCTCTAGGTGAAGTGTGGGGGATCTGGCTTGGCCAAAATTGGCCAAGGGAAATGTAAACCCCTTTTTTGGAGTTAAGGGAAATCGGGAAAAGAACCGGTCAAACCGAGTGAGAAAATCGAATCGGTCCGACCGGGTTCAATGGCGAAAATCGGCCGGTTCAGAATTGATTCAACCGGTTTTCTCAAAATTGAAAAATTTTAAATTATTCTAAATTTATTTTCTATCTAATGGTGGCTTTAATTTGAACATTTTATGCCACCAAGAGAAATGAATTTAGAAATCGGTTCATGTATGGTTCAAATCGGTTCATATCTTATTCACCCGGAACCGGTTTGGTTTTCTCTCACAATTTTGCTCCATGGTTCTTTTCCATCATTTTTATAACTATTTGAGTCACTTGAGATTTTCCAATTTTCCATTTTACCCTTTCTTTATCAGTTTAGGTTCATTAAGCAGCTCAATTTTCTCTTTTTAATAGACCAATTCTTTTCCCATTTTTCTTATCTTTAAAGGACGAGGGTTACAACTCGCCCCTCCTTTTAAAGGTTTTATCCCCAAAACTAAGTCATCAATCCTTTGCATTGGGAGTAATTTCCCTTAATGTCCTCTTGGGGTTTGCTCGACATGCTATTACTTTGGTTATTCCTTCGCTTAGTCCTTTAGCCACACACTTAAGGAATCTTTCCTTCTTTCTATTTTCCACTCACTCCATGGAGTGTATCACGATTAGTTATGTCCTACCCACTAATCCCAAGGTACATCCTTAGGTCCATTTCTTACTCTACTTACGGTAAGAATTTTCCTCTTAGGAGTTCTTATCCAAATCACTCGGTTGGGTGTTCCATAAATGTCTGATCACCCCCGTTTCCAATCATTCCCTTGGTTGTTGATGCTCTTTAGCTTAGCATCCTTTTAGACTTTTCGTCCTTAACCCCGTAGATTTTGATATGATTCCCTCCTTATCTTATTTTGGTCCTTTCTCCATCTTTTGTTCACTACAACTTTGGTTCCAGTTCTTAGGTTCAACTAATGGACTTTGTTTTGCTTGAGTCACTTTTCCCTAGGACTTTTAGAACTACATGTCCCTTACAGTATGACATGTTCTAGAAATATCTTCCTTATCTACTCATTCCTTACCAACTTCCTTATTGGTTTTTCTCGGATCCAACCATTTGGTTTCCCGATGACTTACCGACATGTTGGGGTTCTTCCTCTCTTATGTCCTTCCTCATTTCCAATGGCGTCCTTTACTCAAGGACTTTACTTTCTTCCATCTCCTCTTACTCACTCATGACCATTTCACCATTTCATATTCCAAGTTGATCTCTTTCAGTTTACATGTCGATTCCTTTGTTTGAGGAGTTCTCCTTTTTAAGTTTTAATTCTCTACCATGTCCATCAAAGTAGAGACTTCCATCTTAGGGGCTATACCTTCGATCTTCTTACCATTCCTTGAAGATTTCCTTCCTTCACATTCTTACACCCTTTTTGAATTTGAGCTTTTGCCCACCTTTAATCCTTCACTGACCTTAATTTTCCTAGTTCCCCCCTTTACTTCCTATTCGAGGAACTTCCGATCATCGGGTCTTATTTCATGTACTCCACACTATGCCCAACCGTCCACTCTTTATGCTCCATTAAATGAGTGTGTACCACAACCGGTCTTGATGTCAGTGGTTGTTTCCCCTTAACAACTTCTTAATTGGAGGGATTACTTCTCTAAGGTTTCTCGAACATTCTTTCCTTTATTTCCTTATTATGGGTAGTCCACCCATTCTTATTTGTTATGGCATTTTTTGATGCTATCTTCCTACTTACCCATTCCTTGGGTTTAATTACTTCTTGGGTCCTCCTAGTATGCTTCCCTTGGTTCTTTCACCTCTGCATGCACTTCATTTACAAGTTCATCTCCTCATCCCTCGTCACTTGGTTCCATTACCTCTTAGTTGGGACATGTATGCCTCCCTAGGGTTTCCTTCCTTGGGAGGATTCTTCCCCTTCTCGCCTGGAATTCCTTTTTTCATTTGCCATTGTGGTCATTTAACCTTAAATCTACTTCATGACATCCTTGGATGCCATCCTTCCCATTTTCCTTTCTTTGGAAATTTGGTGGGTCCATCCTTTGGATTTTCTCCTACTTGTATCTCATACAAGTTTATTTTTGTAGAGAATAGAACTTTCATTTATTATTACAATAAGGAATTACAGGGTTTTGGCTATATTTGTCCAGGGGAATTTTGGTAAGTACTAGTTATGGTACTAGGATCCTTTTGTCCTTCCTCTTGGGTGATATTGTATACTTTGGTTGGTACCCTCAACGTAGTGGCTATGTCTTGCCCCCTGTCTAGTGCCCTTGGGTTCCCTTGAGGTGGTTGATGGGTACTTCATTGTGTATTGCCTTGAAGGGTTGGGCAGTTCTTTGCAAAGTGTCCAAGTTGTCCGCATTCAAAGCATGCTCGACATGACCTTTCATGGCTTTTCCGGCCCCTAGGGCAATAGGGGCTTCTCCTTTGTAAGGTTGTACTTGCCTCCCTTTGGGCATGATAACCTTTACTTCTCCTAAGGAACCCCATTCTTGTTCTCCATCTCTACCCACTTGGCTCCTTTTGACCTCTCTGGCTGTTTTGGCCTCCTTCCGGTCAACCTGCTCTATCCGACGGTGTCTCGTTTATACCAAATGCTCACATTCATGGGCCATGCTAATGATGGTAGCCTAATCCGTGGGGCATCCTAGTATTGCCATCCGGTCTCATACGCCTATGTTGAGACCGTCCAAGAACCGTTGGCTAATATCTGTCAGTCCGGCTTAATCTAGAGCAAAAGGCCTTAACTCATTAAATCTAGTCTCATACTTCGAGATGGTGTTGGATCCTTGTCGGAGTCAGAAGAATTCTTGCTTCTTATTGTTGATTAGATGCGAAGCTAAGTATTCCTCTAAATACCTCTCCTCAAATTGCTCTCAAGTGGGTGTGGTGGTATGTAGGCTTCTGACGTTGTCCTACCACCTTTTTGCGCTAGCTTCCAGGAAGAATTTTGCTTGGATCACAATCTCTTCTAGTGAGATCCTGATTATTCCATAAGTTTCTTAATGTTGGCCAGCCCATCCATAGCGTCTCCATCATCCTTCTCCCCTGGGAACAGCTTACATCCTAATTGACGGAGGGTATTGAGGTATTTGGGAATATCAATAAAAAGAGGGATGTTGATAGAAGTGGGATGGGACTGTACTTCCTCGGGCTTAGCTTGGGAGTTGGTGTCCACCTTGCGAGTGAGGTTGGACATCGCAAACACTCGGGTGAAGTCTTCATACAGCCTTTGATGTTCTAAGATTAGACCAGATGGACCCGTTAGGGTTTTTCCAGTAGTTTCTACAGGGAGGGGGTTTTGGGTAGGGTGATGCGAACCTCGCCAAATATGGCAACAATCCCAAGACTTTCACGACGCAAGTACGGAAAGATGGAATATACCTTGTTTATGTGAGAAACAAGGTATGAAATATGTAGACGCCACACCCAAATCCTCTAAGAAGAACTCTTAGAAAACCTCGGGTGATAAGTCTTGATTGCTTGAATGCCACAGGTAAAAACCTGATAAGTTCAAAAAGCTCTTTCAGGATAGAAAGAAGACAAAACTCACAAAATTAAAATTCCAAAGTGTGTTTTTCTAATGCTGTGGAGTATGCCTTTTATAAGCTCAGAAAACAACCGAATAGCCCACAAAATAAGGAAAAAAATCTATTATGGTTATAAGCTAACCATATCTAATATAAATATCTAGGATATTTAATAAATAATTTAAAATTTTGAACTACCTAATATTATCCTAAAAGATTTATTATATTAATAAATCTCTCCTTTATTAATTAAATATGGACCTTCTCTTGGGCTTATCTTGGGTTCTTCATTTGGGTTTCCATTTGAATATTCATCAATCTCTTTAATCAACCCATATAAAGTTTCTTTGAATCTTTTAGCCCTTAACCTTATGATTGGGCCCTCTTGTAGTCTTAAATAATTATTCATCTCATTTTGTGACAAACTATCCAGCTCCATTACAGGTTCGGTTGATTGGACTTGTGAATTCGTAGTCTCTTTATGTAGAATCACATCATTCTCCCCCTCTTGAAAATGATTTGTTCTCAAATCTTCTGTTTCTTCATCACCTACATCAAAGGGCATTAAATCAGTAACATTGAAGCTTTCAATAACGCTATACTTACCAGGTAACTCTAGCTTGTAGGCATTATTATTAATGCGTTCCAACACACAAAATGGTCCATCTCCTCTAGGAAGAAGTTTTGATCGCCTTTGTTCCGAAAATTGTTATTCCCTCATATGAAGCCAGACCCAATCGCCGGGTTCAAAAATGACACTTTTGTGGCCCTTGTTTGCTTGTTTTTCATAAACTTTAATCATCCGTTCAATGTGCATCTTTGTCTTCTCATGCAGTTCTTTCACAAACTCTGTTTTTCTCTTTCCATCAAAATTTACCAATTCACCTACAGGAAGTGGAGTTAGATTTAGAGTGGTTAATGGATTGAAACCACAAACAATCTCAAATGGTGAAAATTTAGTTGTAGAATGAACAGAACGATTATAAGTAAATTCAACATGTGGTAAGCAATCTTCCCATGATTTCAAATTCTTTTTTATTATAGAACGTAATAAAGTACGTAATGTCCTATTTACTACTTCTGTTTGACCATCAATTTGTGGGTGACATGTTGTTGAAAACAGCAGTTTGGTTCCCAATTTACCCCGTAGTATTTTCTAAAAGTAACTCAAGAATTCATGTGGGACCAAAAAAAATGCTCATGCATTATCGCCATGGTCTTAGCTACCCCAAAATGACCCATAAGTCCTACAACATGTGTTTCCCTAACAAGTAACTCACGCAAAGAAGATTGAGGGATGCATAATTTGTTTTCTCGAAAAAGAAATCCATTTTGTAAATAAAATTTCCCAAAATTACCACTTTGACAACCTTTAAACACTTCACAGAAATCAGGATCGTTTGCATACAAATCCTTGATATAATCAAAACCAAGCAATTTAGAATCAAGCATTGAAAGCATAGCATACCTTCGCGATAGAGCATCTGCAACTATATTTTCCTTACCTTGTTTGTACTTGATCACATATAGGAATGTTTCAATGAACTCCACCCACCTTGCATGGCGTTTGTTCAACTTGTGTTGTCCTTTGAGATGTTTAAGAGATTCATGATCTGTGTGAATCACAAACTCTTTCGGCCATAGGTAGTGCTACCATGTTTGAAGAGCTCGAACTAGGGCATACATCTCCTTATCATAGGTAGGATAGTTAAGGGCTGCTCCACTCAACTTTTCACTGAAATATGCAATTGGTCTTCCTTCCTGCATTAATACACCTCCAATACCTACTCCTGATGCATCACACTCAATTTCAAATGTTTTCGAAAAATTAGGCAATGAGAGCAATGGGGCAGTAGTTAATTTTTCCATTATCACTTGAAATGCATTTTGTTGCTCATTACCCCATTTAAAAGGTATGTTTTTCTTTATAACAGCAGTAAGAGGTGCAACATAACTACTGAAATTTGGAACAAAACGTCTATAAAAACTAGCTAATCCATGAAAACTTCTTACCTGACTTACCGAATTAGGTGTCAGCCAATCGCGAATTGCCTTAATCTTTTCCTTGTCAACTCCAATCCCTTCTGAATTTATAATATATCCAAGAAACACAAGTTTATCAGAACAAAAGACACATTTATTCAAGTTGGCATACAACTTATGTTGCCTTAATGCTTCTAACACAGCTCTTAAATGTGCTACATGTTCATCCATGGTCTTGCTATAGATTAGAATATTATCAAAATATACCACTACAAATCTCCCAATAAAAGCACGTAATACATGATTCATTAATCCCATGAAAGTGCTTGGTGCATTAATCAATCCAAAGGGCATAACTAACCATTCATATAATCCTTGTTTAGTTTTAAATGCAGTTTTCCATTCATCCCCTTCTTTCATTCGAATTTGATGATATCCACTCTTAAGATCTATTTTCGAAAATAAACAAGATCCATGCAACTCATCTAACATGTCATCCAAATGAGGAATAGGGTGGTGATACTTTACCATGATGTTGTTGATGGCTCGATAATCCACACACATTCGCCAAGTTCCCTCCTTATTAGGTACAAGTAGCACTGGCACAACACATGGACTCATACTCTCTCGAACATACCCCTTTTCCATCAGCTCTAAGACTTGGCGTTGAAGTTCCTTTGTTTCCTCAAGGTTACTTCTATATGCTGGTCGGTTGGGAATCGTCGCTCCAGGGATGAAATCAATTTGATGTTCAATTCCTCGAATTGGTGGCAAACCTGGTGGTATCTTATCATGAAAGACATCAATAAATTCCTGCAAAATAGTAATAATATTGCTCGGCAAAGATTTGACAAGTTCGTTAGTACTAAAAAAGGCATCCTTGTACATAAGTACAATAAGAGCCTGATGTTAAAGTAAAGCTCGCTTGATCTCACTTTTTCTTGCAATAAAATTGCTTTTACTCTCTTTTTTTTCCACTTCTGGCTTTTCCCTCTTTTTTTTCAACTCTGATATTTCTCCTTTCTTTTTTTCTTCTATTTTCTATTCATTTGCCTTTTTCTTTTTCAGTTGATCCTAAAAAACTTACCTTGGAGTCAATGGTACAAGAGATATTGGTCTCTCATTCATCACAAAAGAGTACCTATTAGTGAATCCATCATGCATAACTTGACGATCAAACTGCCAAGGTCATCTCAAAAGTATATGGCATGCGTGCATTGGTACCACATCACATAGTATCTCATCTTGATATTTTCCAATAGAAAATGCAACCAACACTTGTTTGGTTACCTTGAGTTCACCTTGGTCGTTCAGCCATTGTAGTCGATAAGGCTTCGGATGCTTTAAGGTTGGCAATGCCAATTTCTCCACCAGCTCAGTGCTAGCTACATTAGTGCACCTTCCCCCATCTATAATAACACAGTAAACCTTATTTTTCACACAACAACGTGTATGAAATAAGTTCTCACGCTAATTGTTTTCTTCTTCTTGGGCTTGGACACTGAGAGTTCGTCATGCAACCAACAATTCCCCTTCTTCTGCATATTCATCAGCATCTTCAAGTGGTGGCATCCCCGAATCGATATCTTCTTTTTCATCATCGATCTCAATTTCACCATTAGCATTGATCACCATTGCCCACTTATTTGAGCATTGACTTGCAATGTGACCCCTGCCTTGGCATTGGAAACACTTAATATCACGAGTTTTGGGAGTTGTGATATAGGTGTTACTTTGATTTTGGGCCACAGTCTGCTTGGTTGTCTCTCTTAGTGGAGCATGCTGAGGTTGAGTTGATTGACTCTCAAATCGCCTTGAGGATGGTTTCCATGAGTTTGAAGAACCATTGTTTAATCCCCTTTTGTGTAAACTCTTTCTCTTCAGTTGTTGTTCGACTTTGATAGCTTGATGTACCATATCTTGGAGCTCAACATGATATTGCATTTCCACCACGTCAGCTATTTCATGGTTTAGACCATGCAAAAATCTTGCCATTGTTGCCTCTCTGTCTTCCTCCACATTTGCTCGAATCATCACAATCTCCATCTCCTTGAAGTATTCATCAACGCTTTTTGATCATTGGATAAGCCTTTGAACAACTCTCGGTGATAGTGGCTGGGAACAAATCGTCGTCGCATGATTGCTTTCATTTCATCCCAAGACTCCACAGGGCATTCATGATTTCGTTTCCTTTCCTTCACCAACTGATCCCACCATATTATAGCATAATCAGTAAATTTGACAGCAGCAAGTCATACATTTTTCATCTTCGAGTAATTATGACAGTAAAAAACCATCTCCATCCTCTTTTCCCATTCAAGATACGCTTCTGGATCAGTTTTTCCTTGAAAAGAGGGTATCTTCAACTTGATATTATCCAGGTTGTCATAAACTCAGGGTCATTCTCTATGAGCATATCGAACAAACTCCTCAATGGATCAAAACATCTTGACTGAAAGCTTCGA
This sequence comes from Trapa bicornis, assembly GCA_030064425.1. Classification (NCBI taxonomy): domain Eukaryota; kingdom Viridiplantae; phylum Streptophyta; class Magnoliopsida; order Myrtales; family Lythraceae; genus Trapa; species Trapa bicornis. Next base: position 17,002,438 of record CM057758.1, on the reverse strand, counting down.
GGTCGCTATTCAGTAGGGGTATGTTGACGCGAACCCCTCACACCTTCTTCCAATTGATCAATTCGCTCATGAAGCGGTTCCAACTCGAACTTCAGCATTCGTCTCATTTCGCTTATTATGGCTTGCATTTGTAAATTTGGAATCGGTTGTTAGGAATCTTCTTCATTTGGCGTATCTCTTCGTCGTTGTGCCATGAGTTCCTACAAATGATAAAAAATAACAGAAGAACCTTGCCAACGCTCCCTTACGTATTTCTCTCAATCACTCATGTTTTCACACTCAATTGGCTTTTTCTTATAGATTCAAACACTCTTTCCTTTTTCCTCTCGTATGTCTTCTTTTAATCTGAATTAAACTTAAAAAAATAAATCATTTTTACGAAGCAGTTCAACTAGAGGAACAATCAAGACAAATCGATAAGGTTTTCAAAAACCAATTCCAGAAGAATTTAAGTGTGGTATACGAATAGACTTAGTGAACAATAAAATTGAGATAGAGAAAGAAATTAAGATGAAATGAAGTAGACTAGATAGAGCAGAATGAAATTCAAGCTAGAATTGTGTCTCTTTTTTTGCCTTTTTTTTGTACGAATTTTTTTGCTCTTTTTTTAGCACGAATATGTTTTTGCTTTTTTTTCCTCTTTTTTTTGGCACGGATTTTTTGGCCTTTTTTTCTTTTTTTTTTAACCGACTGAAGAGAAGATAGATAGAAGAAGATGAGAATTTTTTTTCTTTTATAGAGAATAGAAATAGGTAGAGAATATAAAAATATGGGATAGAACTTGCCGTGCAATCGTGTGCTCTGATACCAACTGATGCGAATCTCGCCAATATGTTGACGACACCCTATACCAAATATGAATTGTGTGCCTCTTTTTTTGCCTTTTTTTATATGAATTTTTTTGCTCTTTTTTTAGCACGAATATTTTTTTACTTTTTTTTCTTTTTTTTAACTGACTGAAGAGAAGATAGATAGAAGAAGATGAGAATTTTTTTTTCTTTTATAGAGAATAGAAATAGGTAGAGAAGATAAAAAAAGAACAAGATAAAAATATGGGATAGAACTTGTCGTGCAACCGTGTGCTCTGATACCAACTGATGCGAACCTTGCCAATATGTTGACGACACCCTACACCAAATATGACAACGATCCCAAGACTTTCATGACGCAAGTGTGAAAAGATGGAATATACCTTGTTTATGTGAGAAACAAGGTATGAGATATGTAGACGCCACACCCAAATCCTCTAAGAAGAACTCTTAGAAAACCTCGGGTGATAAGTCTTGATTGCTTGAAAGCCACAGGTAAATACCTGATAAGTTCAAAAAGCTCTTTTAGGATAGAAAGAAGACAAAACTCACAAAATTGAAATTCTAAAGTGTGTTTTTCCAATGCTGTGGAGTATGCCTTTTATAGGCTCAGAAAACAACTGAATAGCCCACAAAATAAGGAAAAAAATCTATTATGGTTATAAGCTAACCATATCTAATCTAAATATCTAGGATATTTAATAACTAATTTAAAAATCTAAATTACCTAATATTATCCTAAGAGATTTATTATATTAATAAATCTCTCTTTATTAATTAAATATGGACCTTCTCTTGGGCTCATCTTGGGCTCTTCATTTGGGTTTCCATTTGAATATTCAGCAATCTCTTTAATCAACCCATATAAAGCTTCTTTGAATCTTTTAGCCCTTAACCTTGTGATTGGGCCCTCTTGCAGTCTTAAATAATTATTCATCTCATTTTCATGACAAACGGTCCAGCTCCATTGCAGGTTCGGTTGATTGGACTTGTAAATTTGTAGTCTTTTTAGTCGGATTCATATCACAGGGTTAGTGACTACAACTCTATTTCTCTCGGTTTCTCTCTGGGGAGCCATCTATAAATTTTAAAAATTATTTCTCTTAGTTACTACATTATGTAGTTTGATAATGCATTCGAGGAAACATGCTCTGAGACCACTCAAGTTGTCACACACTGACTTGGTCTGGTTGGATCTCCGTGAGCAACCCGCCACGCTTTTTTGTTTAGGAGGGTTCCACCCCCTTCTAAACTAAGAGGAGACGAGCACTTTTCACTATTTTTCCAAGAATAGCATTATATAAATCTGAATAAAATTTTCATACCTACCTTATGCAAATGGTGCTTATGGTTGGTCTTCCTCTTTTAGCTGAAAAGGGGTGTGGGGGGGGGGGGTGAGTTTTTACTACTCAGTGAGTGGGTGCTTGGAGTGAGCTTCAAAACAACTTTGGTTTATAAAAACAATGCCAAGGTTATCATTTTCTTTTCAAAAGGGTTTCCTCAAATTCGGTTTTTAAAACCATTTTCCCATTTCTATATTAGGTGTGTTTAGTTCTCTTAGCCCATCCCCTTGCCACGAGAGGCATTTAGCAAACAACATACGCCCTTCACCAGAAAGGGTACACACATTCATGAGATGTAGTTATGACAACTGCACCTACTTATGGATTGGAGCGTCTTTACCATCCACCCAAATAGAAGCCCATCCACTTCTACCCTCGGTTTGAATGGACGGCCTAGACGTCCGACCCTCAGACCCGAATGCCACTTTGTGTCCATATAAGGATAGAGACCTCATCCTGTCCACACCCCAGTCTCATGTGCAAGAAGCTCCTAGAGCTTCATGGCTGACTAGTACGACAAACTGCCCTTATCACCCTTCCCCCCTTCCGCCCATGTCGTCTAATAGCCCTTGGGATCCATTATTACCCCGTAGGGCGTCTTGATGGTCTCATACCACAAGTACATACACAAACAAGAGTTTTCACATAATTTCCATTCTCTTTGGTGCTAATGGTCAAATGGCCCCGACGCTCAACCCAACTTGCAGCTGTTTGTCTAGGCCGGTCCATCGACTTAGCCCTAACGCTCTACCACCAGTCCATCGTGCACTGTGGGTCCTGACTTGGTACCATGATGCAATCACACTATCCATTTCTTTAGAAATTTTCATGGTTCTTTTTAATCAAGTTTGTTTAAGAGCTTCTACATGTGCTCACTAGCCTTGGGCCCATTGCACGTGTTTTCCAAAACTGGGCATTTAGCCCCATGTGTTAAAAAATTGAGGCCCTTGGCCTATCTGAGTTGTTCTAGCTCCCATCAAGAAGGTCTCCCAAAAATTTTAAGCATTCGCACACAGTTAGGAGAGAACACTTCTGACAAAATCCACTTTTAACTCATCACACCAATCGAGAGTGATGATAACTCCGCTTACAACCTGTTGGCAGGTTTCTCCTTTCCTCCAGAAAATGCATCATACCAATCAGCTATGATGTTCATTTATTCCTACTTACAACCGGTAAGTAGGTTCCATCTGTTAAAAATAGTAATCATCATCCCAACTAGTTATGTTGTGAAATAATCTCATTCACAAGTGGATTTTCTATTTTAAAGGGTGCTCATCATCCCAACCGGTATGATGTGTAAATTAGCCCAATCACAAGTGGATTTTCCATTTTAAAGGGTGCTCATCATCCCAACCGATGTGATGTGTAAATTAGCCCACTCACCCAGTGACCGTGACGCGTTCTCCCTAGTTAGCTTCCATGACCATGCTAGTTTTTCCTTGGTGGCGTTCTGGTCTCTCGCGTCCCTACATGATTTGGGTATCCTTATCAACTAAGGTTTGGCATATCAGCCATTGTTTTCTCACGTATGAGCGACTAGGCTCAAAATTGTTAGTTTATTGCACGTAGGTCCCTAAAGTTCATTTTTCTTAACTTTAGGTCCCTAATGCTCACTTTTCCCCAAATTGAGTCCCAATGTTTCCAATATTCCCTTTGGATACTCAATTTACTCAAAATTGTTTAAGGGGCTCAAGTTTTTCAAATTTCCAATTTGATCAACAATTTTTCAAAAATTAAGATTTTGCAACTACTTTCCAAAAATAGCAATTTGGCCCCAAATATTTAAAAAATTGACCAATTGATCCCCCAACATCTTTCTCATTGCCAATTGGCCTTTAATTTTGAGAAATTGCATGGAGGTACCTCAATTTTTTGAAATCCCCAATTCTCCCCAATATTTCTCCCCTTTATACGGACTAAATTTGATTTCTTCAAATGGGTCATTCAATCGGGGTTAATTGCTCCAATTGATGCTATGGATCCGTTCCTACACTTCCATATGATTCAATTGAGCTTTGAATCGTACTATTTTGGTCATAAATGAGCTCAAATAGAGCTTTGTCAAAAAACTGTTCGTAAAGAGAGAAAGCTTACCGTCGGAGGTACGGCGGTCTGAGCTCTCGATTTGGGGAGGTAGCTCTCATCCTGAGGTTTCTTCTAGGATAAAAAATTTCTACAATTGATGTCCAAATGAAGATGAATTTTATCAGTGAAATTCAACACTTTCTCTCTCTAACACTGATCAACAACGATTAGCTTTGTCGTCGGGGTGTTGGGGAGGCTTGGTTTGGCCAGAGAAGGTCTAAATTTGGATGAATTCAACTCGGCCAAAACAGGACAGCTTCGGTCCATTAAAGTTGCTTTACTATTTGATTCCGTCGGCACTTCTCCGACGGTCTACGGGTCGAAAGGAGGTTGCTATCAAGTAGCTGACTTCCCCTGGAGTCTATAGGACCCGACCTTGCCTTCTAAAGCTAAGAAAACTACCCAAGTCGGAGCTCTAGTTGGAGCTTCACCAAAAAATGGAACAATTGAGAGATATTGGTTATTTGAGGTGTGTTGAGGATGAATGGGGAGGAGCTATTTATATAGGGAGCTCGGGGACCCTCTGCCTGACCACTTTCCATTTTGGTCGAGCCTATCCTCGCCCGAAAATGTCCTGATCGGAGAAAATATTCTTTCGCCATGGAAGGAAAGTTTCTGAACCAATGAACAGTGATGTCATATTGAGGAAGAAGATGACACTATTCCGAACCAGACCGGACCCGTCCGTCCGGGTTCAATGGCGAAAATCGGCCGATTTAGGCTCGGTTTGATCGATTTTCTCAAAATTAAAAATTTTTAAATTAATATAAATTCATTTTCTTTCTAATGGTGGCTTAAATTTCCCAATTTGAACATTTAAAGCCACCATGAAAAATAAAATTAGAAATTGGTTCATGTATGGTTCAAACCGATATAATCTGGTCCAGGTCTGGTTCACCCTAAGTCGATCCAATTTTCTCTTTCAATTTGCTCCATGGTTCTTTTCCATGATTTTTATCACTATTTGAGTCACTTGTGATTTTCCAATTTCCCATTTTCCCCTTTCTTTACCAGTTTAAGTTCGTTAATCGGATTGGTTTTCTCTTTTGAATTGACTGGTTCTTTTCCCAGTTTTTTTTTATCTTTAAAGGATGGGGTTTACACTAGAGATATAAAAAAAGAGTGGGGTTACATTGGTTGTGTTTTGGCATTCTAGCTCTTTACAGGAGGTTTTGTTTCTTGAACACTTAGAAAAATTCCTCGTAGAGTTTCTTTTGATTGAGAGTTACTCAAGGTGTAGTGGTTGGAGTCCTCCTAGACTCATGTGCTCGCAAGCTAACTTTCTCATTTAGGATAACGTTTTCCATGGGTCTAGTGGTGGATGCGGCAACACAAGTTCACTTAGTTCCTCTTTGAGGGGCCATTTCTAGAAAATTTAGGGTTATTATTTGCTACATTTCTAGTATTTAGTTTTGAAAACTTTGTTTGGAAAACCTGGCTTTGATACCACTTAAGTTGTCACGCCCAACCTAGTTTGGTTGGAACCCCATGAACATCCCTTCATCCCTTCTTGTGCTAAAATGGTATTCCTACCAAGATAGAGCAAGAAAGGTAAATGCTTACAAACTTATATGTTTTACATAACCAAATTAACAAAATGACTTTAATAGAATTACCTCGATATGGTAATTCTAACTTGCTTCTCGGTTTTCACCCTTCTTAGTGCAAAAGCTATCCTGAAAGGGGTTTAAGAAGGGGCGGTGAGTTTGACAACCCAGTAAATAGGACTTACCAAACATCATGACTTCCTATCCACGGTTAAGAATGCATTTAAGCAAAGTTTCATTTTTTTTGAAAGATATATACAATAAGCAAGCCACTACTTGTCTTGTAAACCCCGTCCTTTGATAATAAGAAAAATTAGGAAAAGAACCGGTTATTTACAAAAGAAAATTGAGTCGATTTATAAATAATAACCGATAGATAAAGGGCATACTAGGAAATTTATAAATCTCGAGTGACCTAAAGAGTCACAAAAGTCATGAGAAAGGACTTTAGGATGAATAGGAGGTGAAAACCAAATCGGTTCAGGTGAACTGGACCTAAACCGGATTGAACCTATTTGAACCACTATTGAACCGATTTCTAAATTCATTTTTCTAGGTGGCTTAAAAAATTTAGATCAGAGAATTGAAGCTACCATTGGATAGAGAATTAATTTAGATCAATTTATAAATTTTTAATTTTGAAAAACTCGGTCGAATCGGCCTGAACCGGGCAGTTTAAGCATTGAACCTAGTTCAGACCGGTCTGATCTGGTTCGGAATAGTGTCATCTTCTTCCTTCAAATGATAACACTATTCATTTGCTAGAAAATCGAGCAGCGCCAACGAAGATGAAAATTCTCCGACCAGGGAGTTTCAGGCAATGAATGACCGCCATAAAGGCACCGATCGGACGACAATAAGTCCCCGAGCTTCCTATATTAAGAGCTCCTCCTCATTTATCCTCCACACACTTGATAACTCCTCTCTCTCCCTATTGATCCATTTTCTAGTGAAGCTCAAACCATAGCTCCGACATTGGGGTTTTTTTAGCCAAAGAAGGTGAGGTCGGGTTCTTTAAATTTAGGGAGAAGTTGGCTATCCAACAGTCTTCATTTGCTCTAAGGATCGTTGGAGAAACACCAACATGATCGAACAATGAAGTAGCTCCAGTGAACCGAAGCTGCCCTGTTTCGGCCGAGCGAAAAACATCTAATTTGAGCCCTCCTCAGGCCAAACCAAGCTCTCCCAACACTTTCACAGCCCTTATACAACTGAATTACAGCCGAAAGGTAAGCCAATTTGGCCCTCTCTGTAATTTTTTATCAATGATAGAGAGAGAACCGACGAAACTTCACTGACCAAATTCTCCCTCAATTCAGCATGAATTGATGCAATTCTTGATCTTAGGAGGAACCTCAGGATGAGAACTATCTACCTAGATCGAAAGCTCGGATCGTCGCACCCCGATGATAAGCTTTCGAAGCTCTCTCTCTCTAAGTCCAATTTTTTGATGAAACTCCATTTGAGCTCATTTTGGCAACAATTCATATGATTCAATGTGAAATTGAATCGTATGGATGTGTAGGAACTCAAATTTACCTCCAATTTTAATAATTAAACTTGATTGATTAGTCAATTTGATGTAATCAAATTCGGCCAGTTTGAAAGGGGGAAATTTTTTGGGAAAATTGGTGATTTTAAAAATTTGAGGGACTAAAGTGCAATTTCCCAAAATTGAGGGGCAATTGGCCATGAAAAAGATGTTGGAGGACCAATTGGTCGGATTTTGGAATTTTTGGAGGTCAAATTGCCATTTTTGTAAAGTAAGGGCAAAATGGTAATTTTTGAAAAGTTAGGGACCAAATTGAAAATTTGGGAAACTTAAATCCTTTTTGTTATTTTTGAATAAATTGTGGTCTCAAAGTGAATTTTAGAAGTTTCTGGACTTAATTTGGGGAAAATTGGCATTAGGGACCTAAAGTTAAAGAAAAGGAACGTTAAGGACCTAAATGCAAATAATTGAATGTTTGGGGATTTTATTCATTCGTGATGAATGAAGGCTATTAGGGCAAAGATTAATGAACAAGGATGTTCATATCATATAGCAATACAAAGTACCAAGAACACCAGCAAGGATAAGCTCGCGTGAGGCAAATAGTCAGTTAAGAAGAAAGATACACTACGAATATCGTTTGAGTGGGAATTTTCATATCATACCTGGTTGGGATGATGAGTACCCTGGAAATGAAATCACATTATTATGTGGAATTTTGACATCACACCTAGTTGGGGTGATGTGAGAAAACATGCAAAAAAACTAATTATCGGTTGTAAGTAGATCATACCCAGTTGGTATGATAAACTTCCTCGAAGGAAGTAGAAAACTTGCTTATTGGTTATGAGCAGAGATGTCATCACACCCGATTGGTGTGATGGACAGGTGAAAAGTTATTTTTGTTAGAAGTGCTCTCCCCTGACTGTGTGCGACTGCTTAAAGATTTTGGGAGACCTTCTTGACGAGAGCTCAAATAGTTCAGATAGGCCGGATGCCTAGGTTTTGGAACTTGGGCCTAAAAAGCCCGATATTGAAAATCTCATATAATGGGCCCAAGGCCAGTTGGCACGAGCAGAAGCTTGTAAACAAACATGATGTTAAGCCGTGAAAATTTTAATGAATGATGTGATTTGGCCATGGTAGCAAGGCATGATCAACATACTCGATGGATTGGTGGTAGTGCAATAAGAAGGTTAACGGACCAGTCTAGATAAACAGCTGTAAGTCAAGTTGACGGTCAAGGCCGTTGGAGTAATGGCACCAAAGATTAATGGCTTATATGAAAAATTATTTTTTGTGCATACACTGAGGTTTGAGACCATCAAGATGCCCAAGAGGGGTATTGATGCATCCTAGGGTCTATTGGATGACATGGTGGAGATAAGAGTAGTTTGATGTGCCAACAGTCAGGGAAGCTCGACGTAGCTTCATGCGCATGAGACCGGGGTGGGGTCGGGATGAGGTCTCTATACTCATACAGATATAGAGTTTCTTTTCAGGTTTGAGGGTCAGATGTCGCGTACATCCACTCATTCCTATGGTAGAAGTGGCTGGGCTTCTATATAGGTGGTTGGTAAAAGTCACTCCGACGCCACAAGTGGGTGTAGTGGATGGGTTGCACTGCAAATGTGTGATCCATTCATGATGAAGGGCATGTGTTGTTGTTAAACACACCAACTGTGGTTAATGATGAGAATAGTTTTGAAAACCGAGAAACTAAGGAAGAAATGGTTTTAAAGAAAATAAGGAGTATAACATACTTCAATTCAAATTATTTTTCTGAAACTCATGTTTCAAACACCCATTCACTAAGTTGTTGAACTCACCCCCTCCCTTTACCCATTTTCAGGCAACCGAAGAAAAACCCTATTTATAGACATTCCACTAGCTAAACCTGCAAGACAGGTACGTAAATTTAATTTATTTTAGTTTTGATTAATGTCATTCTAGAAAAGGTACAGGTACAAAGTATGTCTAACTCCTCATGATTTAAAGAATGGGAAAGCCCTTAATAAAATGGAAGAGTGGCGGGTTGCTCAGGGGGATTTGACCAAATCGGGTCGGGGCATGACATGTCTTATTATTCAAAAAGAGTTTTTTCTCAATAGTTTCATAGTGTATTTCATCAATGTCATGCCGTGTTTTTAGTAACCCCAAATTTCGGTTGGAAATTTTTCCTGTTGAATTTAAGCGGAAATTAAATATTATATATATAATTATTAATTATATATATATGTTGAAGGGATGTTTACATATAAGGGTATATATATATACATTTACAAAATTAATTTCCAAACAAATATAAAAAAAAAGGATTTAAGAGTTGTGGTTGTACCATTATCAAATAAATACCTATAAATTAATACCTACATTCAATTATTGGAATTAATATCCATAAATACCCATAAATTTCCCAATTTAATGAGAATAAATACCCATGATTTAGTAATAAATCTCCCTCATTTAAAAAGTAATTTTTACAGCTATGTAAAGAGCTACTCCCCATTCATCCTCCTAACACTTGAAAACTCAACTCTCTCTCAACTGCTACTATTTTCTGGTGAATCTCGAACTAGAGCTCTGACTTGGGTAGTTTTCTCAACCTTACAAGGCGAGGTTAGGTTCTATAGACTCTGGGGAAAATCATCTATATGATAGCAACTTTCGTTCGATCTAAGAACCGCTAGAGTAATTAAATAGTGAAGCAACTCCGATGAATTGAAGTTGCCCTGTTTCTACCGAGCTAAAATCGACTAAATTCAGCTATCCTCTGGCCAAACCAAGCTCTCCCAACATCCCCACAACTCTTAGACGACCTCACTTGAGCTGAAAGGTAAGCCAATTCAGCCATCCTTAATCATTGCAGGTTGTAGTTAGAGAGAGAAACTACAAAATTTCACTGACAAAATTCTCCATCGATTCAAGGTATATTGTAGGAATTCTTGATCCTAGAAGAAACCTTAGAAAGAGAGCTATCTTCCCCGATAGAGAGATCAGACCGCCGCACATCCAATGGTAAGCTTTCAAAGCTTTCTCTATCAACGTTATGTTTTCCGGCGAAGCTCTATTTGAGCTCAATTTGGACCCAAATGACGCGGTTCAAAGCTCAATTGAATCATATGGAAGTATAGGAACTGATCTATACCTTCAATTGAAGCAATTAACCTCGACTGAATGGTCAATTTAATGAAATCAAATTTGGCCAATTTGAAAAATTAGGGGAAATTTTTGGGGAAATTTGGGGATTTCGTAAAATTGAGGGACTAAATTGCAATTTCCCAAAATTTAGGGTCAATTGGACAAGGAAAAGATGTTGGAGGACCAATTGGTCAATTTTTGGAATATTTGGGGTCAAATTGCCATTTTTGGAAAGTAGGGGCAAAATGGTAATTTTTGAAATGTTGGGGACCAAATTGGAAATTTGAAATGTTGGGGACCAGAACACGTTATTTTACATTTTTTAGTAAAATAAAGACTCAAAAGGGAATTTTGGAAACTTTGGGAGTCAAATTGGGCAAAGGTTTGCATTAGGGATCTAAAGTTAAGAAAAATAAACTTTAGGGACCTAAATGCAATTTATCGATAAAATTGTGAGCCTAGGTTATTATGCCAAAACCTTAAGTGAAAAGGATACACAATTTGTGTTGGGACAAGTGTGATCGGAATGCCAACAAGAGAAGCTAGCGTCAACTTGGAAAATCAACCGAGGACGAACAAGTCACGGTTAACGTGTGAGTGGGTTTATTCACATCATACTCGGTTGGGATGATAAGCACCTCAGAAATGAAAAAATACTACTATGTTGAATTTTAACATCACACCTAGTTGGAGTGATATGAGAACTACTTACCGGTTATAAGTAGATCATACCCGATTGGTATGATGGACTTCCTAGAAGGAAGTACAAAACCCGCTTACTAGTTGTAAGTGGAGATGTCATCGCACTCGGTTGGTGTGATGGATATAAATTTTATTTTGTCAGATGTGTTCTCCCCTATCTATGTGCCAATGCTTAAAACTTTTGGGAGACCTTCTTAACAAGAGTTGGAATAGCTTAATAGGTTAGAGGCCTCAGTTTTGGAACTTGGGGGCTAAATGCCCAGTTTTGGAAAATCACGTACGGTGGGCCCAAGGCTAGTTGGCACGAGCAGGAGCTCGTAAACAAACATGATGATAAGCCATGGAAATTTTAATGAATGAATGATGTGCTTTGGCCATGGTAGCAAGAAAGGGCCGACAAACTCGATGGATTGGTGGCAGTGTGACAAGACCAAGTCGACGAACCGATCTTGACAAATAGTTGCAGGTTGAGTTGAGGGTCGAGGCCGTAGACTAGTGGCATCAAAGACTAATAGCTTTGCAGAAAACTTTGTTTGTGCATGAACTTGAGGTTCAGGACCATCAAGGCGCCCAAGATGGGTAGTGATGTGTCCTAGGGGCTACTGGACGACATGTTGGTGATAAGGGTAGTTTGTTGTGCCAGCAGTTAGGGAAGCTCGACGTAGCTTCATGCGCATTAGACCGGGGTGAGGTCGGGATGAGGTCTCTATCCTCATACGAACATGAAGTAGTTTTGGGTATGAGGGTTGAGCATCTGAGATGTTCACTTATACTCTGGGTAGAAGTTAGGGACTTCTATCAAAGTGGATGGTAAAGACGCTACAATCCACAAGTGGGTGCAATCGACGTAACTGCATCTCACGAATGTGTGTGCCCTTCCTGATAAAGGAAATGTGTTGCAATGTTAAACACACCTAATATGGAAATGGGAAAAGGTTCTGAAAACCTTGGAAAAGAATTGGTAAACCTTGGAAGAAGGTTTTGGAAAAGAGAATAAAAATTGATGAAAAACCCTTTTTAAAAGAAAAGGTCGCCCTTGGTAGGGTAAAGGTTTTGAAAACTGGAATTTGAGGAAATAACATTCTTAAAGGAAATAAGGAGTTTGACACACTTTGATTAAAGATATTTTTTCTATGAAAACTCACTCTCAACACCCATTCACTGAGTTGTAGAACTCATCCTCACCTTTTTTACCCCTTTCAGGTAACCAAGGGAAAAACCCACTTAAAGACTTTCATGTAGCTGAACTTGCAAGATAGGTATGTAAGATTTAATGTATTCAATTTTGATAAATGTTATTCTAGGAAAGATACAGGTGAAAAGGACGCCTTACTCCCCACGGTTTAGAGAAGGGGAAAACATTTAATAAAATGTGAGAGTGGCAGGTTGCTCACGAGGATCCGACCAAACTGGGTCGGGGCGTGTCAATCAAGCTTAGGATAGATATCTTCCTAGTTAGAATGATTTACTTAATTAAACCTACCACAGTTTGTTTTACACAACAAATACCATTTATCCATAAAGGGATCAAATGATCGTAGAACAGACCCTTAGAGACTAAAAACCTCGATTTGTTCCACTAATGACCCAGAGCAACTTTACCGTTCACCCTGGTGAGAGGCAACAACCTCCACAAAATCGTTTGTGTGAGCACCATTGCCCATCCCATAGACTTATCGATACTTCGATCCCCAAATTTGTGGAGGAGAGACCTCACCCTACCATCCCCTCGATCTCAATGTGCATGAAGCTCCCAGTGCTAAAAGACATACTGGAACAGTGTTTTCTACCCATGTAACACCCTTGATTTTCAGTAGCCTTTAGAACCAATACTATCCCATATTAAGCATCTCTTTGGCTCTATATGATTGTAATCACATACAAAGGTATCTTGATTTAAGATCATTATCTTTGTGCTTCTAGCCCAAGAGGTTGCAACCTAGCTTTGGCATAGTAGCATCACAAGCATGATCCAATTATGATAATTATTAACATTGTTACGCCCCTACCCGGCTTGGTCGGATCCCCGTGAACAATCCACCACTCTCCAGGTTTATTAAAGGGTTTCCCCTTATTATAAACCCTAAAGAGTAAGGCATCCTTTAAACCTACACCTTTTCCTGGAATAACATAAATCAAAACTCTATAATATTTCAAATTTATCATACCTGTCTCATAGGCATCTTAGTCGATGGTCTTTAAGGGTAGGCCTTCCGGAATTTCCTAAAAGGGATATAAGGAAGGGGGTGAGTACGACTACTCAGTGAATGGATTTTCAAAAATTCACTTTGAGGAAAAGAATTGTATTGGAGTGTGCCAGACTCCTTTCTTTCAAAAATCCTTTTATTTAAAATCTTAGGTTTTATCACCATTTCCTTATTTAATCACGGTGTGTCATCACCCAACACATAACCTTTATCATGAAGGTTAAACACACATTCATAGCCCAACACAATCACTGAACCCACTTGTGGCTTCAGAGCGACTTTATCGGCCACCTAGATAGAAGTACGTCCACTTCTACCATAAGAATGAGTGGATGTACGTGACATCCGACCCTCAATCCTGAAATCAATTCTTCATGTCCGTATGAGAACAGAGACCTCATCCTGTCCCCACCCCGGTCTCATGTGCTTAGTGCTACTCCAAATTTCGCACAGTCACTTGGTATGATGAACTGCCCTTATACTCATCGAGTCATCCAGGGCCCTTAGAATGAATGCATCACTACCCCTCATGGGCATCTTGATGATCTCGTAATCATAGTGTATGCACAAACAGTATTTTCTTATCATGACATATAATCTATGGTGCCACTAGTCCAACGGCCCCAACTCTCAACTCAACCTGTAGCTGTTTGTATTGACTAGTTCGAAGACCTGTCATGTCACACTGCCGCTAGTTTACTAAATATGTTAGTCCTGTCTTGGTACCATGGCCAAACAATTCATTTATTAAAGTTTTATGGCACATATCTCATGTTTGTTTACGAGCTCCTGCTCGTGCCCACTGGCCTGTGGCCCACTTGTTCAAGATTTTCAAAACCAGGCATAATGGCCCCCAAGTTCCAAAACTGAGGCCCCTGGCCTATAAGAGCTATTCGAGCTCCCGTCAAGAAGGTCTCCCAAATTATTTAAGCATTGGCACACAGTTAGGGGAGAGCACTTCCGAAAAAAATATATTTTCAACTGTCCATTATACCGACCGGGTATAAGGACATCTCCGCTCATAACCAATGAACGGGTTTTCAACTTCCTTCGAGGTAGTTTCATCATACCAACTGGGTATGATCTACTTACAACTGGTAAGTAGTTTTTCTGCATGATTTTGACATCACTCCTCTAAGTTGTGATGTTTAAAATACCACTTGGTAGTTGGTTTTTATTTCAAGATACTTATCATCCCCAACTGGGTATGATATAAAATCCCACTCACAACCGGTAAGTGTTTTTAACTTTAAGTTGTGCTCATCATCCCAACCAAGTATGATGTTAGTAAACCCACTCACCCATTAATGCAGTGAAATCCACTAGACCGGTTCTTTGTATTCACGCGAGTTTGTCCTTGTTGACATTCCCAATACTTCATGTTCCTACATACTATGAACATCTTGGTTCATTATCCTTCGGCGTAATAGCCTTCATTCATTCCAAATGAATGAGAAAATCAAACTTTCATTTACTTGCAATTAGGTCCCTAAAGTTATTTCTCTTTAACTTTAAGTCCCTATCGTCGGTTTTTCCCCAAATTGAGTCCCGATACTTTTAAAATTTATCATAGGACCTCAATTTATTCCATTTCACAAAAAAGTGTTTAATTTCCCAAATTTTCAATTTGGTCCCCCAACTTTTCCAAAATTACCATTTTGCCCTTCCTTTACAAAAATGGTAAATTTTACTCCAAAAACTCTAAAATTCCTCAATTGGCCCTCTAATATTTTTATCATGCGCAATTGACCCTCAATTTTAGGAAATTACATTTCGGTCCTTCGAATTTTAAAAAATCCCCAATTTTCCCCCTAATTCCAACTTCTTAAAACAATCGAATTTGATTTCATCAAATTGTCTAAACAAACATTTCTAATTGTTGGAATTGAAGTTGAAATTGAGTTTCTACATGTTCATTTGATTCTTTAACAATTTGAATCACAAGTTTTAACACTGGGATGAGCTCAAACGGAGCTTCGCTGGAAAATGAATTGTAGAGAGAGAAAGCTTCGATTACTCATCGGTGAAGGCACGACGATCTGAGCTTTCGATCTAGGCAGATAGCTCTCATCCTGAGGTTCATTCTAGAATCAAGAATTGCATCAATTGATGCCAAATTGAGTTAAAATTTCATCATCGAAATTCTATCGGTTCTCTCTATAGCACTGGTTGGAAATTGCAGAGGGGAGCCAAATTAGCTTACCTTTCTATCTTAATTCGGTCGTGAGAAGGCTGAGGAAGTGTTGGGAGGGCTTGGTTTGGCTTGAGGAGGGTTTGAAATGGCCGATTTCAACTCGGTCGAAATAGGGCAACTTCGGTCCGCCGGAGCTGCTTCATTGTTCCATCATGTCGGCGTTTCTCTGATGACCCTCGGAGTAAACAGAGACTACATGTGTGTAGCTGACTTCTCCCCGGTTCTAAAGAGCCTGACCTCTCCTTTTGAGGTTAAGAAAAATGCTATAGTCGAAGCTCTGGTTCGAGCCTCACCGGGAAATGGAGTAGTAAAGAGAGAGAGAGAAGTGTTCAGGTCCTCGCACTACTCTCGGGCAAGCACGCTTAACTTCAGAATTCTTATGGGATCTTGTTCACCTTAACCAATTTGGTTTTTCTCTTCTAATTTGTCTTAAGGTTCTTTTTGAAGGTTTTATGAACCCTCAAATGGTTGGGTTTGTGAACTGGTCCGGTATTTCTCACTCGGTTTAACCAGTTATTTTCCCTGTTTTCCTTAACTCAAAAGAGCGGGGTTTACAAACATTCTCTTAAATCAAACTTATTTATGGGGGTGGACCCATTTTGTTTTGCCTTGGACCCACTTATACGAGATTTTCAAAACATAGCCTTGGGCCCACTTCATTTTTAGAAAATCGTGGCCTTGGACCCATTCGCATAGTACTAGATCTAGTCCACCATTGTCGATCATGGGCCTCACCCATATCCTACATTGATAGTTGGATGAGACCATGACCCATGAGGTGTATCCATATATCATTCATGAGTTGTCCGAACATCATGCTTTAGTTATTTGAGGGATGATGAGAATGAATGGGGATGAGTTCTTTATATAGGGATCTCGACAACTAATAGGGCTATCTGTTCATCTATCTCTCAGCCCTAATCTCTCCCATTTAGGATTATAACGGGATGATTATTCGATCGTTGGAGTCCATCATCTTTATCTGCCCAGTTTAGAGGTTGAAGATGGCATTGTGCGTGTGTGTGCGAGCTTTGTACATTCGAGCTGCCACGTGGCACACAGTGTTTAGCTAGCTTGACTAACATAGCTTTCCACTTAGCATCTGAGTCATTGTTTGACTCGTTGACCGGCTATGGGATTACATCCCCATTGGTCGCTCATTCTAACATGGCCACTGATCATATACAGCCAACCGTTGATGGTGATACATGGCATCCTCTAATTGGTTGATTTCAATAAGTCAGGTTTCCCTCTTTACGCATTGTGCCACTATCACGTGTCAGCCTCTAATTAATTGGGACCATCTCATGTGGCTCTACCACGCGTCGACCTCTGACATTTTCATCATGTCAGTCTTACAACGGTTAAATTACTCAAATAATAGTATCGATGAAACATGGTAGATTGTTATTAGGCCAAACATAAAAAATTGGGTCGAAATGTGATACGTGCATTGCTAGACCAATTTTCAATTAACTTTTTGGCCAATTCACCCCAGTTAGACCAGTTCCTAAATCAATTTAATTTTTTAAACAATTGTTCGGCTCATTTACTTAATTTTAAGGACAAAAATTACATTTTTATACTTCTAGTAACTTCTTGAATTTTTTTTTATTTTAGGTTTGGCTCCTAAAAAGTTTTTTCTTAATTTTAATGATGAAGTGAAATAACTATTAAATATTTTACCAAAAGGAAAAAATATAAATTAGAATGTTATATGAATTAAATTATCTAAAAGTTAGGCAAATTATTGGAGAAATAATTCAATTGTCCAACATCAACCTAATTATTATGAAAATTTATAGCTGAAACGGTTGTAAGGTAAATTCATTCCCCAATTATGAATTTATTAAAAGGCTCATATTTAAATAAAATTTAATTTTAAACTATAAATCTATATTAATTATAAATTTTTTTACACAAATTATGGATGTCAAAATGGAGTGTTTCACTTATCAAAATTTCACACGCATGATAATGTTTTTTTTTTTTGCTTCATTATCAATGTTACCATCCAAAATGATAGTGATATTGGAAGGTTAGTATTAATGGGTAAAATATCTGAAAATATATCATTTTTTTTCAAATTTTACTATTAAATTTTAAATTTAATCAGAATAATTATTATTTGTTATTTTTATCAAGTTGGTACATATATAAACAATACTTATTGTTGGATAAAGTATATGAAAAACACCATATATATTTTTTTAATTTTACTTTATAATTTTAAAGTTAATAAGAAAAATCATTATTATTTTTCTACTAAACACCATATATTTACAATTTATTCATAAAATGATCAGAGTTTTACATAAATTATTCATTTTTCTAAAATTTTCCATACAAATTTATACATTTTGGAGAAAAATAAAAATTTGTTACTATTGCACTAAAGTTGAAAGTTACTCATGATTTTACAAAAAACTATAACATCTTTTCAGGTTATGGTAACTAGATATCTGTCCAGTAACTATACAAAACTAACTCTAATCCTTCCTTGCATGATAAAGAATGTTTCATCAATGGTTTAAGGTAGGGGTGTCATTATTTATAGCCACCAGCCTGGCCAGCTCAATAAACTCTGAGCTGGAAATCCAAGGAATGCCTCTTAATGTTCTTGCTTGAGAAGGATCTAGATGTAAGTCTCAATATACATTTGAAAATTCCATAAGCTGCTGATCTTTATGCTCTCCAATTAGGAAGAAAACGCTCTTAATATGAAAAGAGCCTGCAGCATGCTGGGAACTACCTCCGCCTATTGGCCTAGCTCCTGTTCTGGATCCTGGATCGTGAGAATTCTTCAGTGGTGCAACATTCTGTTTTGGAAGTTCATGCAATTCAATAAACTGTACTGTCCGGTGCTTCTTGGCTGCCCAGATGGAATTAGTATCAAGTGTTAGGAAGAGAGTTGTGGATCTATTTTTGTATTGATTCTATGAAGACATTAGCTTATAAACCTATTTCTATTCTAAAGAGGTGAGAGTAGAAATAATGACTCTAAGTGTATGGAATTCATAAAAAAAAATAAAATAAATATAATAAAACTATATTTTTGCACTTAAATTCCAAAATTTGCATTTATTACAAATTAATCCCTAATATTTCCATTATAGAAAACCTTGTTCCCTAACTTTCACTAAACATTTCTACTAGTCCCAAAATTTTATTTTGTCATTTAGGAATTCCCTATAAAAACGACAATTGTATTTGTATCCCCTAAATTTCAAATATTTGAATTTTGGCCCTTATTGTTTACCCATAACTAAACAATTTCCAAAAATTTATAAACTAAGTGAATAGGTCCCCCTGATCTCCCTCTAGGCCGTCGTAAACTTAGTTTAGTCGGTGTCGACAGGAGGTGCTCTAATCGAGCATGATCAAAAGCTTGCATGCAGACGAGTTGAAGTCAGATCGGAGCTGAGATCTTATCGGGGTTGGTATGCCAGC
Organism: Trapa bicornis; assembly: GCA_030064425.1. Classification (NCBI taxonomy): domain Eukaryota; kingdom Viridiplantae; phylum Streptophyta; class Magnoliopsida; order Myrtales; family Lythraceae; genus Trapa; species Trapa bicornis. The sequence goes on along the minus strand of CM057758.1, from coordinate 16,983,465 downwards.
CATCGAGACTGGTGGGGTTAAAAAACTAACTCTCAAAGGAACCTCTAGCAACTTGAATGACCTTAAATGGTGGTATTTAGCTCCTACAATTTACATTTTAGTTAGCTCGACCACTGAACCCACGATTTAGAAATTGGATTATTTAATTTATCCTCAAATCTTACTCAAATTAGGCAAAGTTGAAGGCTATGGAAAGCTGGAGCTCAAGAAGACTCACCTAATGTTTCTCAGCTCATGAGTTTCGTTGGACCATCGACACCAAAGATAATAGTTATATATAAGACTCGGGGTAGAAGTGAAGGACTTCTATCAAGGTGTAGGGTAAATATGCTCTGATCTACAAATAGGTGCAGTGGGTGTGCTGCATCGGTGAACATTTGTACCCTTTATGACAAACGACGTGTGTATATTTGCTAAATGCCTCTTGAGGAAAGGGGATGTACTAAAAGAGCTAAATAGACATAATAAGTGAAAATGAAAAAAAGGCTGTGAAAAAGAAAGGTGTTTCTGATAAACTAGTTATTTGAAAAATATGTGTAAGCAATTATGATAAAGGGGCATGTAAAGTTTACTATGTTAAAAGAGCTGAACTCACATAATGGTTAAGGAATTGAAAAAGGATGGAATGTTTTATAAGATAAAGAAAAATCACTTACAGGTGAAGAAATAATGTTTTGCTAAACTATTGCTTTTAAAACTCACTCCCAACACCCGCTCACTGAGTTATAGAAACTCACCCCCTCCCTTTAACCCTTTTAAGAAAGGAGACAAAAACCTTAGAGAATTTCTTGAAGTTGAACCCTAAGATATATATATGCCTTTAAGTTCTTAAGTTTTGTATAATGATATTCTAGGAAAAAAGGTAAAAAGGACGCTTGACTCCTCGCTGTCTAGAAAGAAGAGAAATGCTTCTTAAACCAAAGGGAGTGGCGGGTTGCTCATGGGGTTCCGACCATATCGGGTCGGGGCATGACACAACAAAGTTAACTAATCAAGTTTTGAGGATAAAAATCCTAAAAGGAAGGGATGGTTATGAGACCAAGGAAAAATAACCTCAGCTCCAAAAATTAGGTCGAATCAAATCGGGAAGTGGGATCGAAGTGGAAACTAAAGGTTAACCAAAAATATATTGAACAGGAATAAGGAAAGGGATCGATGGAGTGGCCAAGAGGGGTGAATATGGGACAGAAGAAACACATAGGATGGTCTTGAGACTCAGAATCATGGATTAGGAGAACACAGAGAGAGAACTAGTTCAAACTAGGTTCGAGCTAGGTGGAGTCACGAAATACCCTAAATTTTTATGAGGTTAAAACAAATTCAAACTAAGTGGTTCTTAAGTCCATTCAATAGGTAATGGACCATAGAATTTTTAGTTATTTTTATTTTAACAAGAACCGGCCAAGAAGGTGGTGAACAAGCCCAAAAACCACTAAACTTGCCAAGAAATTCGCTGGAAACTAGTTTCCTACAATGCCAGACCGGTCGATTGAGACGTCCAGTGCACGCATGTGAGTGTCGTCTTTTTTGCTTGACTGCCGACTTGGATTTGCCCAATTTTATATGACAGCTCATTGTTGGCCCACCGACTCCACCGCTTGGAGAAATTAATTCATTGCTAGCACCACATGCTATGAATTAATAAAAGGAAGCTACAAATATATTGCTATGGAGGTCTAGATCACAACCATATAAATTGGGGTTTCTACCTCACCGAAAGTTGCTAGGAATCCTCTCCCAACCACTACTACTCCTAACTCCTGTGACCTTGCTACCAAAGAGCATAACTTTGCTATCTGACCACCTTCGATGATGTTCTTAGTACCCCTAGAAAGTTGTGGACTGCAACTTTCTATTACCACCTCTCTCAACCCTCAAGAAAATAATGAGTCTGGCACACTCCAATTCAAACTATTTTATAGAAAGTCATGTTTCAAACACCCATTCACTAAGTTGTCGAACTCACCCCTCCCTTTACCCCTTTTCAGGTAATCGAGGGAAAAACCTACCTACAGATATTTCGTTGGGATCTGACCAAACCGAGTCAGGGCGTGTAAGGGAAATGAGACATGAAGTGAAGGACTGTCCCACACCACAATAATTAAAAACTATACTTTACAAGAATAACACCCCAATAGCTATAGGAAATCTGAAAGGATACCATCCCTAGTTACATGACTCTTGCTCAAACATTCAACCACATCTAGGGGGAAGCTCTTCAAGATCCTGACATAGTGGCAGGAAGGAGAAAGGATTGAAGGTAGGACCTCGATAAACCACAAACAAAACAAAGTACAGCTGAAGAAAAACTTTCCCTTGAGAAGAAATTTCCAGCCGTTTAGGAGCAAAGAAGGGAGTGTCTCCACAAGAGAAGACCAGCCGAGCATTTGACGACAAATGGGATGTTTCGGAATGGCAAGTACAACTCACTTTGGAAAAAGTAGTGAAGCCACATAGAATATTAGCTAGTATGGAGTACACGAAATAAGACCGATAATCTAAAGTATCTCAAGTAAGGAATAAGGGATGAAACTAAAATTGAAGATAGAGAAGGATCCAAAGCAGGCAAATGCCCTAACATAGAAAGGGGTGTGAAGAAAGGAAGAAAGAACCTTTCAAGGAATGATAATAAGGTTGAGCATGTAGCTCTTAAGATGGAAGTCTCTACTGTGAGGGACATAGTAGGGAACAAAATCGGAAGTAGGGAACTTTCCCAAGCGAAGGAATCGTCACATAGACCAAAAGTGATTAACTTGGAATAAAGAATCATGAAATGATCATGAGTGAGTAGGAGTGGATTAAGAAAAGGGAAAGTCCTTAAGGAAAGGAAGCCACTGGAAATGAGGGAAGACATAAGAAGGGAAGAATTCCAATGTGTCGGTAAATCATCAGGAAAGCCAATGATTTGAAACCAGAAAGACCCAATAAAGAAGAGTCAGATAGTTAAGCATGACAAGGTCAAGCATTATATTTGGACCGAAGGTGTAATAAACAATGAATGAGGGAAAGGTCAATATAGAACAAAAAGGTTATAACACCGAAACCTGTGGAAGCAAGTACGTAGTACTTGAAAGGACACTAAACTAAGGGTTTCAACAATAAAGAGAAAACCTAGATACAAGAATGATTGGGCATTTTGGAGCTTCCAATCCTGAAATACAAGGCAAGAACTTTCAAGAGGAAGAATCTTGCCCTAAGAAAAAGAAGATGTGAACCAAAGGATATACCTTTGGACTTACGGGAAAGACATACTAGTTATGATAAAATACATGGAGGAAGTAAATAATATAAAGTAAAAGAAATTGATTAAGTGAATGATATATAAAGGGCTAACTGAAAGAACAAGCAAAGAGTTAGCATATCAAGCAAACACCAAATTGACATCAAAGGAAATTGTTCCTAATGCAAAGGTCGCTAATTAAGTTTGGGGGACAAAACTCATGTGAGAGTTGTAAATCAGGGGAGAGTTGTAAATCCGGTTCCTTAAAGACAAGGAAACTGGGGAAAAAACTAGTCAACCCAAGTGAGAAAACTGAATCGGTTCAAGAACCCCAACCATTAGGGAAAGTGCAAACCGGGAAATTTATAAATCTCAAGTGACCTAAAGAGTCACAAAAGTCATGAGAAAGGACATTAGAATGAACTGGAAGTGAAAACCAAACCGGTTCAGGTAAACCGGATTAAACCGGTTTGAACCACTATTGAACTGATTTTTAAATTGGATAGAGAATGAATTTAGATTAATTTAAAAATTTTTAATTTTGAAAAGCTCGGTAGAATCGGGCCTGAATCGGCTAGTTTAAGCATTGAACCCGGTTCAGAACTGTGTCGTCTTTTTCCTTCACATGACAGCACTGTTCACTCGTCGGAAAATTGAGCAGCACCGGTGAAGATGAAAAGTCTCTATTCAGGGAGTTTCAGGCAATGAATGACCACCATAAAGGAGCCAATCGGATGGCTAAGGAATCCCTGAGATTCATATATAAAGAGCCCCTCCTCATTCATCCTCCTTACACCTGAAAACTCCTCTCTCTCCCTACTACTCCATTTTATGGTGAAGCTCAAACCAGAGCTCTGACATTGGGGTTTTTCTGAGCCAAAGAAGGCGAGGTCAAGTTCCTTAGATGCAGGGAGAATTCAGCTACCTGACGGTGATTACCATTTGATCTGAGGATCGTCGAAGAAGTGTCGATCAAACAATGAAGCAGCTCCAACATACCGAAGTTGCCCTATTTTGACCGAGCTAAAAATGGCCAATTTGAGCCCTTCTCAGGCCAAACAAAGCTCTCCTAACACTTCCATCGCCCTCATATAACTAAATTAGAGATAAAAGGTAAGCCAATTTGGCTACTCTTCGTAATTTTTTATCAGTGTTAGAGAGAGAATCGGCGAAATTTCACTGATCAAATTTTGCCACAATTTGGCATGAATTGATGTGATTCTTGATCCTAGGACAAACCTTAAGGTCAGAGTTATCTGCTCGGATCGAAAGCTCGGACCACTGCACCCCTGACGGTAAGCTTTCGAATCTTTCTCTCTCTAAGTCCAGTTTTCAGACGAAGCTTTGTTTGAGCTCAATTTGAATCCAAATGATGCAATTCAAAGTTCCATTGAATCATGTGGAATGTAGGAACTCAGTTTTATCTTCATTTTCAACAATTAACCTCGATTGATTGGTCATTTTGATGAAATCAAATACGACCATTTTACAAAGGGGAAATTTGGGGAAATTTTTAGGAGAAATTGGGGACTTCAAAAAATTGAGGGACCAAAGTGCTATTTCCCAAACATGATGTTAAGCCATGAAAATTTTAATGAATGATGTGATTTGGTCATGGTACCAAGATAGGATCGACATACTCGATGGACTGGTAGCAGTGCAACAAGACCAGGTCGACGGACCGGTCTAGACAAATAGCAGAAGGTCGAGTTGAGGGTAGGGGTCGTTGGACCAGTGGCACCAAAGATTAATGGCTTATGTGGAAAATTATTGTTTATGCATTCACTGAGGTTCGGGACCATCAAGATGCCCAAGAGGGGTAGGGATGCATCCTAGGAGCTACTAGACGACATGGTGGGGATAAGGGTAGTTTGTCGTGCCACCAGTTAGGGAAGCTCGATGTAGCTTCATGCGCATGAGATTGGGTGGGGTTGGGATGAGGTATCTGTCCTCATATGGACATAGAGTTTCTTTTTGGGTTTGAGGGTCGAATGTCGCATACATCCACTCATTCTCAGGGTAGAAGTGAATGGGCTTCTATCTAGGTGGTCGGTAAAGTCACTCCGATGCTAGAAGTGGGTGTAGTGGACGGGCTGCCCTATGAATGTGTGATCCCTTCATGATGAAGGGCATGTGTTGATTGTTAAACACACCGATTGTGAGTGAATTAGTTTTTGAATAATTGATAATTCAAGGAAAGAATGGTTTTAAATAAAATAAGGAGTCTGGCACACTCTAAGTCAAACTATCTTGTAGAAACTCATGTTTCAAACACCCATTCACTAAGTTGTCGAACTCACCCCCTCCCTTTACCCCTTTTCAAGTAATTGGTGGAAAAACCTACTTACAAATATTCCGCTAGCTAAACCTACAAGATAGGTATGTAAGTTTAATTTATTCAGTTTTTATTAATGTTATTCCATGAAAGGTACATGTATAAAGGATGCCTTACTCCTTACGGTTTAAAAAAGGTGAGAACCCTTAATAAACCGGGAGAGTGGTGGGTTGCTCACGGGGATCCGACCAAACCGGGTCGGGGCATGACAAAATTCCTCTCCAGGGTGATATCTTAAGGAATACTTTGTCTCACACCTCAAACTCTAATTCTCTTCACCTCCAGTCTACGTAGCTCTTTTGTTGGTCTTGAGTGTTTTTAAGTCGATTTCTTATCAACTTAATCTTTTCTGTGGTGTCCTTGATAAGCTTGATCTTCTCAAGCCTCCTTTCTACCACGTCATCCCAAAATAGGGGTGTACGACACAATCTCCCATACAAGGCTTCATATGGTGCCATTTGTATACTAGCTTGATAATTATTATTATAAGTGAACTCCATAAGACATAAATAATCCTCCCAACTCTAATTCATAGTCAAAACACATGTTATGAGCATGTCTTCCAAGGTCTTAATGGTTCACTCAGATTGTCCATCGGTTTGGGGGTGAAATGATGTACTCATATGAAGTTTTGTTCCTAAAGCATCCTATAGAATAGGCTATAATCGTGACGTAAACCTTGGATCTCGATCTAATACACTATTCTATGGGATTGCGTGTAACCTCATAATTTCTCCAATATAGGGATTTTGTAACCTCTCGATGGAATTTGTCACTCTTATGGGTAAGAAATGATCTGACTTAGTTACTCAATCTACAATTACCCATATGGCAACATGTTCCTTGATTTAAGTTCCTGATCTAGTTTTTGTTGGATCTTGATTTTCTCCACTAGACTGGGCCCCACTACCACATTAGCCAATAAGTATTGTTCCTCATAGTCCATACTGAGTTCAATCTTTAATTTGTTCATCTGTTCCAATAGTGGTGTGTAGGGAGTTTTCTTGTAGGCTACACTAGTGTGGTAATTCTAATTGAGTGTCTGCTACCACATTTTCTTTACCTTGATTTTACTCTATTAATAGGTTGTAGTCCTTAATTAACTCCAACCATCTTCTTTATCTTAGGTTGAGTTCCCTTTGGGTCATAAAGTACTTCAAACTTTTATGAGTTGTGAATATCTTACAAGTAATCTCGTATAGATAGTGATGCCAAATCATCAAAGCGAACACTATCGTGACTAATTCCAAATCATGAGTAGGATAATTCACCTCATGTGTCTTTAATTTTCTTGACACATATGCTATTACTATTTGTTGTTGCATTAGCACACAACCTAAACCTTTTTCGCATGCATCACTGTACACCGTATATTCTCCCATGGTAGGATCTACTAGGGCCAGTATTGGGGCTAATGTTAGTCGTGACTTTAATTCATGAAATCAATGCTCACACCTTCCATCCCATTTGTACTCCACTCATTTTCTTGTTAAGCAGGTCAATGGTGTGGCAATTTTGGAGAAATCTTCTATGAATTTCTAGTAGTACCCTGCTAAACCTAAGAAGCTACATATTTTTGTTGGATTAGTGGGGACTTTCCAAATTGATATTGCTTATACTTTAGCGGGGTCCACCATTACTGCATCCATGGAGACAATATGCCCTAGAAAATCCACTTCTTGTAACTAAAATTCGCATTTTGAGAACTTTGCATAGAGTTCATTCTCCTTCAGAACTCTCAAGGTGGTTTCCAAGTGCTCTTCATGTTCCTCCTTAGTTTGTGAGTATATGAGTATGTCATCGATGAACACTATCACGAACTTGTCCAAATAAGTCGGAACACTCGGTTCATTAGGTCCATAAAGGTTGAAGGGGCATTTGTTAATCCAAAGGGCATAACTCTAAACTTGTAATGCCCATAACGCAACCAAAATATTGTCTTATGAATATCCTACTCCTTGATCTTAAGTTAATGATAACCAGAACGTAGGGTCTATCTTCAAGAAATAGGAGGCTCCTTTTAGTCGGTCAAACAAATCATCGATTTTTGGTAGTGGATATTTGTTCTCAATGGTTACTTGGTTCACCTTCCGGTAATCTATACATAATCTCATGCTCACGTCCTTATAGTGGAGCGCCCCATGGGGATTGACTGGGTTGTATAAAGTCCTTTCCAAAGTATCTCTTTCTTAGCATACTTTGAGCTTTAAGGTAGTATAACAAATTTATGCCCTTTTTATTCCTATCTCCATTAAACACTACTCTGTTAACTTTTATTGTAAACCATGTTTCTTCATAACTAGGATTTCGAGTGAAAACTAATGTTAAACCCAACCGAAATTGTATTTAGAAGCCAAAACTGAGATTTGGAAAATTTCAAGTGGTCAATAAATACCCAAAAATCATGAAAAGGAACTATTGATGGAATTGAATGTGAAAATCGGGTCGGTTTAGGGAGAACTAAACCCGAACTAGATTGAACCGTGAAGAATCGGTTAAAAGATTCATTTTTCTAGGTGACTTAAACATATCAATTTGGGAAATTGAAGTCACCATTGGTTAGAAAATGAATTTAGATGAATTTAGAAATTTTTACATTTTAGAAAACCAGTCAAATCGGGCCTAAACCGATCAATTTTCGATTCTGAGTCACCAAACCCGGTTGGACTGAACTAGTCAATGGTCCAGCCGGTCAACGGATCACCTGCCAAGTCAGCGTCCAATCAGTGGGTGCGACCAATTAGCGCACGACGCATGGCAAAGTGCACCCAGTCTGTCGCTTGGTCATTGCTTGGAAACATTGACAAATTAGAGTATGGCACGTGTCCTTGGTCAACGGTCAAAGAAAGAAAAATCCACATCACCAATGACCGACCAATAGGAAAGCAAAATGTGTCCTCAACCAACGGTCAACTAAGGAGAATCCTCATCACCTGGTTTGGCCATTAAGGAGCTGACATGTGGCAAAGATGCCATATTAGCAGCCAACTAGGATACTGAGTAAACGGTCAACCAATCAGAGGTTGACATGTGGCAAAGCCACATTCAATGCTCCCAAACAATCAAAGGCCAAAACATGGCTATTGCACAGTACGTCATGATGGAAATCTAACTTATTTAAATTAGCAAATCAAAGGACTCCACGTATCACAATCAAATGGCTAGTTGAATATGGTCAGTGGCCATGTTGGAATGAGCGACCAATGGAAGGTTGTCATGTGGCTGGTTAATGAGTCAAAGGATGACTAGGACGCTGAGTGGGAAGTCACGTCAACAAAGCCAACCAATCACAATGTGCCACATGGCCACTCGCACGTGCGATGCATGTATGCGCGTGTATAGTGTCATCTTCAACCTTTGAAATTTGACAGATAAGGACAACGAAGTGGCTGCTCAGTCTCTAGCAACAAAAAAAGCCCTCTAGATATAACCGTGAATAGGAGAGATTGGGACTAGGTGATGGACGAATGGATAGCCATGTCTATTGTCGTGCTCCCTATATAGGGTCCTCGTTTCGACGATGCTTTGTTTAAGATCAAATCTTTACCAAATGAGGTGATTCGAAAGACTAAATGCTCATAGAGAGAAGGGGGGCGATTAGCAGGATGATGGTGGACAATTAACCAAGTTTGAGCGGTCAATTTGATGAAACAAAGATTCAAGGGCCAAAGTACAATGTTAGAAGAAAATTGGGCAAAATTAGGAATTTTTGGGAAATTGGGGGTCAAATTGCAATTAAGGAAAAATTGAGGACTTGGGTGAAAACAATGGAAAAATCAAGGACCTAAGAGGGAAATTGAAAACCTTAGTGACCTAATTGAAGATAAATTTGGCATTAGGGACCTCATGGAAAATTATGAACTTTAGGGACCTAATTGCGATTAAGGCATAATTAAGGACCTAGGTGCCAACACGTGCAAATATGAGGCTCTTCATGCTAACTTTACTAATGTGAATACTCGAACCATGTAGGACGAGCGATTCCAGAACTAGTGCATGTCGTGTTACAGAACCATCGAGGTATCCAGTATTGGATAGTAAGGGTTATTGGACGACTCAAGGAGCATAAGGGAAGTTTTGTCATCCAGTTTGTCGGGAAGCTTGAGGAGCTTCACGTGCATTGAGACTGTGGCTGGGGAAGGAGAGGTCTCATCCCACATTTGCAGACACGAAGTACAAACTCAAGTTTGGAGATTGGGCGGTTGATGCCCATATAAACTTTGGTAGAAGTTGTGAACTTCTACTAGAGTAGATGATAAATACGCTCCGATCCACAAGTGGAACATTCGGGGACTGTTCTACGAATTTCTGATCCCTTTTGATGACAAAGGGCATGTGTTGCTTGTCAACCCGGTGATATGAACCGAATACCTTTGTGATGATAAAAAAGGAAATAGAAAAAGGATAATGTGGCCTAATCACGAGTCTGGACATAATAAAATAATAAAGTCAAACAAACATTTCCCCTATGATACCCACTCACTGAGTTGAGAAACTCACCCCTACTTTTTTTCCTTTTTTTAGGAATAAAGAATTTCTAAAGCCACCTGCCAGAACCCCCAACCAACTTCAGATACTTTATGCATAAGATTTTTTTGACATAACAGTTTTGATAATGTCATTCCATGTAAACGATGAGAATTAGTACGCCTAACTCCCCACGGTTTCCAAGGAGGTAATTCCTCTGGGTCGGATGAAGTGGTGGGTTGCTCATGGGATTCTAACCAAATTGGGTCGGGACATGATATTTTTCCTCTTGGTTCGATTCCACTTCTCGGTTCAAGTTAGTTTGATTATCGAGTTGTGATTTTCATGTCTTACACACTACCTCTCTATGTAAGCGTCTATGGATATTGTATCATCTCCACTGCAAATATAAATAATACAGATAATACGAACTTATCACAAAGATCTGCTTGCTATCTGAACAATCTCTTTATAACAAAACAAATGAAATTTGGCCTAAGGATTGGCATGCAACCTGGCCAACCCCTCTAAGTTCATGTTATAGTCTAGTTGGAAAATTCACAACAAGTATAGTAAAAGATATTTCTGAAATAAGAGTGGAAAGATAGTTTCATAAAAATTAAGATTCAACACTCATGTTCTATAAAAATACAAATCATTGCCTCTAGTTCCAAAATATGGATTTTAGCCCCTAGTTCAAAATCTAGGTCATAACTCTAAGTTTCAAACTAAGGCCTAAGCCCAGTTTCATAAATAATCATTAAATATTTTCATACTAACCTTAGATCAAGCAAGTAACATACGAGAATATACCATAAGAATTTTAAAAGTAATTAGCAAGTATAACAGTTTAATCGGACCTAAAACCATAATTAATGTGCCACTTACCTCGATCAATACATGATGCGCCAGTGAGTCTCACGTCGATTTTTTTTGAGCTACTCGTGTATAACTGTTAATATTAAATATCATTTGTCTATACACAATTCTACTATCGTAACACGTCTTATAGTTATTTATCCCATGTTGTTTCCCAGCTCTTTCTTATTTATATTATCGATTCCTAAGCCTCTTCCCTATTTCACTTAAACTCTTATGATCATAATTCTTACTTGTTGGATCTCTAATTCCCCTAGTAACTCTATTAGGTCCTCAAATATCTACTAATTACACTTAGGTCCCCAAACTTACTACTTATTTGTAAAATTGCCCCTCAAATAGATTTCATCAATTTCCCTCCTAAATCCTTCGAATTAGCCCCTTGAACTTCTCATATTATCTCATTCATCTTCCTATGATCATTTTAAAATTTGAACGGACTGATTTGACCTCATTTAGCCCCTAATTAGAGTTTTGTCATAAAATTATAAAATCTGCACAATTTGCTAGAATATTAGCGATGACACCACATTAGTTGGGGCCACCAACTGAGAAAGTTAGGGGACCTTTTATGTGATCTTCTTGTACTTAGCCCTACCCTAATTAGCCATCAGGATTGGCTAAAACTCCGATTAAACTACCCATTAAAACTAAGTATATTTGGATAGAATTGTCCAATGATATTATTTACAAGATAGAAATGGCGAAATAAAGTAGTATGTCATTCAATGAAATAAATTTATAGATTAAAAGATGGATCTAGATAATGAAATATAAAAATTTAGGTACACTTATTTAAAATTGTTTTAAACAAAGTTTATTTAATGTCTCTATTTACTAAATACTAAAGGTAGAGTTTCAAATTCAAATTTTGTTTGGTTAATATTTTATGTGAATAATATAATGTTGTTTAAACCTTAAGTATAATATTAGATCAATCATATTGATTTTTATTTTTCAAGTATAAACTTACACAACTTGCACAAACGAGAATATTTATTATATTTAGATATAATATTAGTGTGTTTTTTTATCACTACTATAAATTTCTTAGTAGTGGAGTAGATCCAAAAGCAAAATTTGAGTTGAAATCTCTTTAAGGTATTAAAGGGTACAATTTTACATGAATTTCTTTAGTTTAATTTCTAGTTTCATATTAAAATATTTATAGATGCAAATTTGACATCTTATCCTTGTTTTAGAAGATCCAAACTAAAATGCAGTGGCTACTTGCTCGTTCAAATGATTGCATCAAGTACTGAAATAATATAGGTATGTAGAATGTAAAGAAATCAAGCTGATGGATGTAGGATCAAAAGCGTATTTGTTGGACTCAAATGAGACAAATGTATATGTTTTAGGCTATTCTTGTTATTCTCCTAGAATCCATTAAATTGTAATTGTTTAGAAGTTAGGATGTGATTGTATAAATACACGAAGATAGGGGATTGAAAATGAATAAAAGAGCTTTTTTTCTCCCTCTCAGGAATCTAAGGTATTCTATTTGATTCCTTGGCTTCGCTTCAATTCAATTAATTTGAAGAAGCATTTCATATGGCGGGGAGCTGTAGTCGTTCTAGGATAGACGGAGTCCATCCCTCACCTTTTGTGTGAAGTAGTCTAGTCGAGGTTGCTTCTTTTATCGACCATGGAGGAAGGAGGGACTACATCATTAAATGAAGAGGGAAGGAGAAAAAGCCCAGAGTTGCACACTGTGTCGATTGAAAGAGAATTCGGGAATGGAGATAAGGCAACTATTACAGGGCATAATGGAGATTCTAATATATTGAAGGGGAGAATAGAAGGCTAACCTTGTACATGTAATCCTAGAAGTAATGAAAAAAATTGAATGAAGGGATAAATGGACAACTATCCCTTGTTGCAAGATGTGTATGTTGTTGGAAACAATGGTCGTTCAAGGAACAAGTAGCTAAATATGGGATGAAAGCTTGAGGAGGTGTAATGTTGTGGTTGGTAAGTGAATATATCTACTAGGTTGCAAGCAACAACCAACCGTTTATGGGAGAGAAAACAGAAATAATAGAATTTATTAGTCACAAAGGCCCCATAATTTCTGGAGTATAATTAGAACTCTGTATATACATGAATGCTTGTCTCTAGATCCGTGATCCTCATGCTGGTACACCAAGGTACTGTACAGATGAGAGCTAGCAGACACAACCTCTTGATCTCCTCTGGTCTCATAGGGTTGATGAGGATCGTGACTTGCGCATCTTATCATCTACTGAAGATGAAGATGCCACTGGAGTTGGCGATGAGAATGCTGCATGATAAGAGGAAGAAGCAAGCTGAGCTAGTGCTGGAACTGCGCCCCCTGTAAAATTCAAATCAAAGGAGCATAAGAAAGATAGTGCCATAATCACTTGCTCTAACATGTAGGAGTCACAGAAACTGACTACCTTTAAGCACTTCAGATCAGTATTGCCAGTATCTAAACATATTTAACATGGGAAGCTCAGACAACAGTTATTCTGAATGGTGCTTATTGGTTCTTTTCAAGTATCGTTTTTATTTAAAAAAGGATCATATTTACTGCCTAAGAGAACTAATTAATATACAGTCTAGGGCATATCTCCAACCCTAAGCCATACCTAAATGTCATGATTATCACATCAATTGGTAAAAAACAAGAGGCAAATGTAAAAATAAGGGTTAATTGCCTAATCGAGTACTGCCATTACTCATTTTCTTACTCGACATTTACATTTTTTGTTGATCTAGGGACCACCAAATTTTGTGCCTCATTTGGTACAAGTCTCAACTTTTTATCCAAATATAATAGCAATGCTGATTTGACTTGTTTAACTTCTTAATGTAATTTCCTAATGTAATGTAATATAATAGCAATGGTGTTTAATTTGGCACAGCAATGAATGATGTGCTTAATTTTGTATTGCCTCACCTGCCAATCCAGCGCAAGTAGAAGAGAATATTATGACTGGTGGGGCCTGCAGAGTTTATAATCAGTATAGATAGTTGCAGCAAGATACATTGTATTTTCATGCTATTGTTCATAAGCAAATTTATATTGAAAATAATTGAAAGTAATCATCTAAGTTACCTATTGGCCAAAAACAATCATCAAAACTACATGACCAGTGGTAAACTAATCCATGGATGCAATTATCCTGTTTATGGCACAATTTATGCAAATGTACTCTTACCAAGAAAAGACTCAACTGAAAAGGGCTAAATTATAGCATGAAAAAAGAAAGACTAGGAAATGGATATCATTCACCTCATAATTCTCATTCAAGGTAAACAAATGAACGGGCCCTCTAAATAAAGAAGAAACCATCCCTGAGAACCATTTTATGCAAACACATTGAAGTGATTGAGGGATCAATTCTCATTGTAGGCTTTTCTGTGCCCTTTATTCACTTGCCCTATCCCCTAGGCCAATGACCCTCATATATACTGGGAAGAAAAAAGAGTGAACAGTTCTACCAAGGCACTATAACAATCACATAGTACATGGGCATTTCATCAATAACCAGAAAAGAAAAGATCCATGAAACTTACTCCAATAAGGAAATGTAGCCACATCGGACCCTTCACCCACTTCCTCACAACCGGCATCACTTACAATGAGAAACAAAAAAAGGCAATCAAATTATGATGGTTGATCCAGTGAAAAAATATGATGGATGCTGATATAGTAGAAAGGTGAATCATATAGAAGATAAAAAAATTCTGTTAAAAACTCATTTAACAAGTTATATTTATAATTTTCCGCTGAATACTATTCTTATCATTTAGAAAGGCACAAAGATAGCCAAGACACCTAAAACAAAATTTGATTTTCAACCGCTGTCTAAAGGGCACAATTAAGAAATGTATCTTTGCCAAGTATTCACATATTTGCATTCATTAGTGAGTTTGCACTATTAAGAATCATCAAATGCTTTTAACATAGCTCAATGTCAGTAGTAGGAGTAATATAATTAAGTGAAAGTGATTAATCAGAATACCATGATTGAATCCATAAAATGCACTAGTTGTACCACCCACAGCTGAACCAATCTGAAAAACATTTCAAAGAACATAATGAACAATTACACAAAATTATCATGCATGAATGATAAAAAAAGAATATTGCATAAAGTAACAATATGGTGTGATGAGAACATATAGTAGTGTGTAGAATTTTACCATAGAGAAGCTGTCCCTGATAAGAGGAGAAACAGTCCAATCACTGGTTTCCTGACACCAATAGCAGAACATTTAGCTAAGGTTGAACTTCATTAAATTTGATGCTCTCTATAACATATTGATGTGTCAACATGTGTTCAAAGTAGAAGGCTCCATTGATGCATTTATTTAGTTTAGGCATAGAATTAACATATATTGACATTTCAAAATTTTATTTTTCATTGTTGGTGGATAAAAATGGTCGTTGAATAGAAGATTTAGGCTCTTTCCTTTCATATCAGACAACCAAACAACTCAAGAATCAAAAAAAGGGAAACTAGTCTATCTATCAAGTAGACATAAGAATTATCATTGGACTTAATTAGGAGTATTTTTTGGATATTCCAGCTTACAATTGTAGATAAAGATTTATATGTGTCCATACCTAAATGACTGCCATTATTAATAGGGAATTAATATTGATTATACAAGATAAATCTTCTAATCCATAATCAGCTGAAGAAACAATTATTTGGAGGAGAGATTACCATGTCTTTGGAAAGAGGACCTGCACAGTGATGGCATCTCAAATCAAGCTGTGGCTTCGAACCTGCTGTGACCTCGTTAGAATAGCTCTCCATCAGGCACTTCAGAATGAGAATTATCGCTGATGATCAAATTATGTCAAACATAAGAACCAAACACTTCAAATTCAGAAATATAGAGATAATAAATATAAAAAAGGAAACCTAACAGGATCATACGAGTAAAAATACTTGCAACATATACCAAATTCTCGTTACCCCTTAACTACCAATCAACTAATGCGAGGTTCCACATTTATGGATGATGAAATTCATAAATTCTCTAGTCCAGAAGCTTCCACTAAGCAGTAAGCACCGCCATCCAAGATTATAGAATAATGCAGGAACCGTAGGCCGTAGGAGTGCGGAAAAACGCAAGTACGCCATACAGCTCAGAATTGTAAAGCACGTTTAATCTTCGTGTCGAGACCCACAACAGTAGTGGTGAAGTCCGAACAAGTGAGAGGAGAAACAAAATGCTATCTTACCTTCAACCGGAAGCCACAGCCAGGGACCTGAGCGCGACAGCGAAAAGGGGTTCAAGGCGTCGGAACCGCAGGGTAGAGAAACAGAATTAGGATCTTAGATGGGACTTAATTGTATATATATATATATATATCGAGTAGGGCACTCCATAAGCGAATTGAATATTAGCTAATACCGACCCGAACCACACTATGTTTAACAGTTATTGAGCCCAAGCGGACCATCTCGCCTTTTTGTTTGGGCCCTTTCTCTTCTTCTTGGACCCCCATAAAGTGTATGATCACAGAAGCCATGCCTTCCTTCGGTTAACTAATATTGAGGGTCAATGAAAATTAAAAATTTAAAGGTAATAATAATATAAGTTAAATTAAATAGTATTTATTATAAAATATGTATTTATAAAAATGTATGTGCCCAAGCGGACCATCTCACCTTTTTTTTCTATTTCACAATTTTTATATATTTTTTTATAATACCCAAATTTTAGAAGTATGAAAGGATAAGAAATTTTTTTTCTTATGTTTGACGGAATGAAAAATAATAATATAATTAAAATTAAAATTGAATATTTTTATTAATTATACTAAAAAATTTAAATAATTAATGTAATCTTAATAAATTATTTTTTTATGGTCATTGAATAAGCATTCCTCACAAATAAATGGAAAATGATCATTACATTATACTTATTAAGAGTCGTTAAAATGAAATTACATCCACAAACTAGTTAAATATAATTAAGTAAAAATATTCAATTTCCATTTTATTCTATATTTCTTACCAAACATGGTTGCAGTTTTCCATTCAACATCAGATATGTGGAGATATTTCACCTAGGAACTTTCGACATATATTAGTTAGACTAGCTAAATCATGTACAAATAATAGAATGGTGTTAAATATATTCTCACACTCAGTCACTTATACTAGGCCCAGACATAGTTGGAGTAACTCTTGTTTATTTTCATTTACCATATATGAAGGTAAGTATTTCTTATCGAACTTGACCTCAAACTAAGTCTAGTTTAGGGGTGATAGAGACGTGACTTGTTTGTTTAGCCACCATATATCGGTGCTTTCTTCCAAAAAAGAAATCAACTATGGTCAATGTATCTAGCACCTTGACAATAAAATATTGTTCTCTCAAAATAAGAAATTGAAAATGAGAATTGTAAAATTTTAAGAGAAAATCGAGAATTAAAGTGAATTAGAATTGGTAAATAGGAGACAAAATGAAAAATTAGAAACCCTAAGTGTTCAACTAAGATTCAAAGATGATGGTAATGGATTATAAATCAAATTGGATGTGAGAATTGAATTGGTTTAAGGTGAGCCGGAACTGAACCAGATTTAACCTGGATGAATCGAGAATAACTGGTTCACATATTCATTTTTTAGGTGAATTAAAAACATCAATTTGAGAAATTGAACTAAACAAATTATAGAAAATGAATTTAGATAAATTTAAAAATTATTAATTAATAGAAAACTAGTCCAATCAGGTGTGAATCGGCCGATTTTTTATTTGGGGTCACCGAACCAGACAGTCCTACGAGTCACCGGACCGCCTGCCAGGTCAGCGTTTGTGATCAATCAGCACGGGTCACATGGAAAAGTGCGCCCAATCAGCTGTTCAGTTAGCGCTGACCAACTAGAGTGTGACATATCTCCCTAGTCAATGGTAAAATGAAGAAAATCCACATCACCGACGACTGACCAATGGGAGAACGACATGTGTTTTAAGTTAGAGCTCAATGGAGGAGAAATCTCGTCAGCAGGGCTGGCCAATAAGGAACTGACACGTGGCAAAGATGTCACGTTAGTGACTTACTAGGATGTTAGAAAATGGTAAACCAATCAGAGGTCAACACGTGACAAATCCACGTCGGATGACCACAACCAACTAGAGGGTGACATGTGTTAATGGTACAATGTGTAAGAAGGGAAAGTTGATGAATTTAAATTAGCCAATCAGAGGACACCATGTGTCATGGTTAACAAATGGTCAAATTGGGTAAGCGATCACGTTGGAATGAGTGACCAATGGGAGGTCGACATGTGGCATGTCAACAAGTCAATGGATGACTTAGACATTGAGTGGGAAGCAAGTCAGCGAAACTAGACAATCATAGTGTGCCACATGGCAGTTTGCATGTGCACACATAATGTTTCCTTCCTTCAGAATTTTGAACAGCAGAGAATGAGGAAGGTTGCCATTATTCCGGCGGCCAAAAAATTTGTAAACCCCGCCCTTTGAAGTTAAGGAAAATTGGGAAAAAGAACCGGTCAAACTGAGTGAGAAAATCGAACCGGTTCACAAATCCGATCATTAGAGAATGGGCAATTTGAGAAATTTACAACTTCTGATTGACCCAAAGGGGCCATAAAAACCGTGGAAGAGGGCCTTAGGACAATCTAGGAAAGAAAACTAGACCAGTTCAGGTGAACCAGATCCGAATTGAACCGGTCATAGGGAAAATCTTAAGGGTTAAGTTTAACTATAAATAACTTATCTTTTCTGGACAAAAACACTGTTATGAATCGGACCTGTCACACCCTAATTCGGATTGGTCAAATCCCCGTGAACAACCCGCTGCTCTCTTGGTTCAAGAAGGGTTTCCTCCTTCTTTAACTCAAGAGGAGCCGGACGTACTTTAAACCTTGTTCCCTGTAATGATATATATCAAATAAAATGCAAGTTTAAGAGAGATTAAGCATACCTGATAGAGGGTATGTCATGCCCCAACTCGGTTTGGTTGGATCCCCATGAACAACTCGCCGTTCTTTCTCGATTCAAGAAGAGTTTCCTCCTTTTACTCGAGAGGAGCCAGGCAAAATTTCAACCTTGTTCCCTGGAAGACATATATCAATTAAAATGCAAGCTTAAGAAAATTAAGCATACCTGATAAAGGGTAAGGCTCAGTGTTACTTCTAGTCATTTTCTCTTTTCCTGAAAAGGGATAGAAAAGAGGGGTGAGTTTCTACAACTCAGTGAATGGGTTTTTCTAAAGACTACTTTTAACTTATAGGAAAAACATTTATATTGGAGTGTGCTAGACTCTTCGCTTTTCAAAAATCCCTTCATTTAAACATTTAGGTTTTTCCACCATTTCTTATTATCACGGTGTGTCATCACCCAACACACATCCTTCATCATGAAGGTTACACACATTCGCAGGCCAGCATGACCACTAAACCCACTTGTGGCTTCGGAGCAACTTTACCGGCCACCTAGATAGAATTACGACCACTTCTACCTTGAGAATGAGCGGATATACGTGACATCCGACTCTCAATCCCGAAATCGATTCTTCGTATCCATATGAGGATAGAGACCTCATCCTGTCTCCACCCCAATCTCATGCACTTGGTACTATAAATTTCGCACGGTCACTTGGAACGACGAATTGCCCTTATACTCATCGGGTTGTCTAGGGCCCTTAGGACGCATCACTACCCCTCATGGGCGTCTTGATGATCCTGTACTCATAGTGCATAAACAAACAATGTTTTCTTATTATACCATGTAATCTATGGTGTCATTAGTTCAACGGTCCCGACTATCAACTCAACCTACAGCTGTTTGTCTTTACTGGTCCGGAGACCGGTCATGTCACACTGCTGCTAGTTGATTGAGAGTGTCGGACCAACCTTGGTACCATGACCATACAATTCTCTTATTAAAGTTTTATGGCACATATATTATGTTCATTTACGAGCCCCTACTTGTGCCCATTGGCCTATGACCCACTGTTCAGGATTTTCAAAAAAATTGGGCATATTAGCCCCCCAAATCACAAAACCGAGGCCCCCGGCCTATAAGAGCTATTCGAGATCCCATCAAGAAGGTCTCCCAAATTGTTTAAGCATTGGCACACAGTCAGGGGAGAACACTTCCGACAACAATATGTTTTCACCATCTATTATACCGACCCGATATAAGGACATCTCCATTCATAACCGATGAACGGGTTTTCAACTTCCTTCGAGGAAGTTTCATCATACCAACCGGGTATGATCTACTTACCACTGGAAGTAGTTTTTCTACATGGTTTTCACATCACTACTCTAAGTTGTGATGTTTAAAATACCACATAGTAGTGGGTTTTTATTTCGATGTGATTATCATCCCCAACCGAGTATAATATAAAATCCCACTCACCCGATCGTGCAGTGAATTTCCACTTAGTCGAGTTTTGTCCCTTGCACACTCAACCTCAACTGGTGCTCCCGATGTCTCATTCTCTTACACGAAATGAACATATTTGTTCATTATTCCTTGGCCTAATAGCCCTCATTCGTTCTAATGAATGAGAAACCCCAACTTTATATATATATTTGTAATTAGGTTCCTAAAGTTATTTTTCTTTAACTTTAAGTCCATATTGTCAGGTTCTTCCTCAAATTGAGTTCCGAAACTTTTAAAATTTACCTTAGGACCTTAATTTATTAAATTCCGCAAAAAGGGGTTTAATTTCCCAAATTTTCAATTTCGTCCCTTTATTTTCCCAAAATTACCATTTTACCCTTCATTTACAAAAATGGTAAATTTTGCCCCAAAAATTCTAAAATTTCTCAATTGGCCCTCTAATATTCTTATCATGACCAATTGTCCCTCAATTTTAGAAAATTACATTTTGGTCCTTCAAAATTTTGAAAATCCCTAAATTTCCACAAATTTTTCCCAATTTCAACTTTTTAACACAACTGAATTTGATTTCATCAAATTGACCAATCAAACACCTCTATTTGTTGAAATTGAAGTTGAAAATGAGTTTCTACATGTTCATACAATTCTAAGGAACTTTGAATCGCAGGTTTTAACGCCAGAACGAGCTCAAACGGAGCTTCGCCAGAAAACTGACTATAGAGAGAGAAAGCATTGATTTCTCACCGGTGAGGGCATGGCGGTCTATGATTTCTATCTGGGCAGGTAGTTCTCCTCCAGAGGTTCTTCCGAGGATTAAGAATGACATCAATTGATGTCGAATTGGATTAGAATTTCATCACTGAAATTTGGTAGAGTCTCTCTTTAACATGGATTGGAAATTGTAAAGGGGAGCTGAATTGGCTTACCTTTCAGTCCTAATTCGACCGTGGAAGGGCTGAGGAGGTATTGGGAGAGCTTAGTTTAGCCTAAGGAGGGCTTGAATTAGCCAATTTCAACGCGGCGCTTCTACAACGACTCTCAAAACGAACGGATGTCACCACCGTGTAGCTGACTTCAACCGGTTCTAATGAACATGACCTCACCTTCTTTGGCTCAGAATTGACCCTATATCAGAGCTTTGGTTTGAGCTTCGTCGGAAAACTAAGCAATTGAGAGAGAGTGAGCTTTTCCGGTGCGGAGAGGATGAATGGAGATGGGCTCTTTATATAGGGAACTCGGGGTCCCATTGGCAATCCGTTTGGCACCTTTAAGACAGGCATTGAAGACATGAAATGTATCGAAAAGAAACGTTTCTTTTTTGCCGGCGCTGCTTTGATTTTCCAGCGAGTGAACAGTGCTGTCATCTTGAGGAAGAAGATGACACTATTCCGAACCGGACCAGACTAGTCTAAATTGGGTTTAAAGATTAAACTGGCCGGTTCACCCCTCATTCGACCAAAATTTTCAAATCTAAAAATTTCTAAATTCATATAAATTCATCTTCTATCAAATGGTGGCCTCAAATTTCATATTTGAATTATTTAAGCCACCTAGAAAAATGAATTTAGGATTCAGTTCAATAGTGGTTCAAACCGGTCCAAACCAATTCGAATCCTGTTCACCTGAACCGGTTTGGTTTTCATCCCCAATTCCTTCACAAGTCCATTTCCATGTCTTTTGTGACTCCTTGAGTCACTTATGTTCCATTAAATTCCCGGTTTACCATCTCTTAATCAATTTTGGTTTATAAACTGACTCGATTTTTAAACCGATTTAATCTAGTTTGGGTTCGGTTCACCTAAACCGATCTGGTTTTTCTCTCCCACATTATTCTAAGGTTCCTTCCCAAGGATTATAAACCTCTTTGAATCACAAGGGATCCATAAGCATCTTGGCTTACCCATTTTCTATCAGTTCTGATTCATGAATCAACTCGGTTCATAAATTAGTTCTATCCGGTTTAGACCCGGTTATCTTGAATTGCTTTGGTCTTTCTTCCTCATTTCGTCCTAGGGTTCTTTCCCCAAGTTTATGAACCTTTTTGAGTCACATGGGAGTTAGAAATTTTCAAATTTGCTCATCCCCTAACAAATCGGGTTTTTAGACCAATTCGTTTTAAAGATTCAAATTGACCCTGTTTGGTCAGATCCCCGTGATTCAAATCGATCCATAAATTTCCTGTTTACCCTTTTTCTATCGGTTTCGGTTCATGAACCGAATTGGTTCATAAATTGGTTCAATCTTGTTGGACCTGGTTCATCCAAACCGGTTTAGTTTTCCTCTTCCAATTCGTCCTAAGGTTCTTTTACATAGTATTATGAACCCTTTGGATCACCAGAAAGTTGTAAATTCTTAAATTTCCCATTCACAATTGATTGGGTTTGTGAACCGGTTCGGTTTTCTCACTTAGTTTGACCGATTCCCTTCCTTTGATGCTCCTTTAGTGTTTGCTTAACATGCAAACTCTTCTCTTGTTCTTTCAATTAGCCCTTTTTACAACCTTCACTTAAGGAATTCCTTTTTCCTTTGTATTATTTACTCCCTCCATGGAGTTTGTCATAACTAGACATACCTTACATCAGGGTATGTTCTTAGATTTTATCTATTTCTTTGCTTAGAGCAACATTCTTCCCCTTGAGGTTCTGTACTCAAGATTGAAAATTCCAAGATAACTAACCATTTCTGTGTCTAGTTAACCACTTGGCCATTGAAACCCATAGCTCGACATCCTTTAGAGCATTACGTACATATTTTCACGGATTTCTTTATGATCACTTTTTCGTCCCATTTCGACTCCTCCTTCATTTGTTGCTCATTACAAATCAATCCAAATTATGTTTTACTTTGTCATGCTTACGAACCAACTCTTCCTTATTCTGAGTCATGTTTTCATCGGGCTTGTTGGGTTTTCTTGTCCCTTACAACATGATGTTTTCTAGATCTTGCCTTTATATCGATTAGATCTCCAAAACACCTCTTTTAGGGTTATTCCTTATTTTTCAACCTCTCAGGAATTGTATAACTTCATCGCTCCTTTCTTCTGGTAGTATTCCTCGACTAACTTTACCATTATTAACTCAATTTACACAACTATGTCGGTTCTCCTTACCCACTCGTCCTTTTTCGACTTCCTTATTAAGTATTTAGGTTTCGATTATTTGATTTCTAGATGTTTTACTGACATGCTGATATTTGTCCTTTCTTGGGTCCATCATCATTCCCAATAACATCCTTTATTCAAGGATTTTACTTTGTCCTTAATTCACTCTTACTTGTTCGTAATCATCTCACAATTCTTTATATCGAGTTGATTCCTTTTGGTCTACATGTCGTTTGCTTGGTTTGGGGAGTTTCCCCATTTTATGGTTTTATTCTCTACTATTTCCTTCAAGGTAGAGACTTTCATCTTATAAGATACATGTTCAACCTTCTTACCATTTCTTGAAGATTTCCTTTCTTCATCTCCTTACACCCTTTCCATATTGGGGTATTTGTCCGCTTTTAGTCCTCCATTATCTTAAATTTTTCCCTTTCCATCCCTTATTCCTTATTTGGGTAGTTTATTACTCTTATTTCGGGTACTTCATATTCTGCTCAGCCGTCCACTCTTTAGGCTTTATTATACACGTGTGGACTACGACCTGTCTTACCAATCACGGTTATTCCTACATAACCACATCTTATTTGGAGGGCTTACTTTCCCAACGTTTCTCATACGTTCTTTCCTTACTTACCTTATTATGGATAGTCCACTCATTCTTACTTGTCACAACATCTCTTAATATGCTTCCTTGGGTTTCTTTCACTTTAGCATGCATTTTTATTTGTGAATTTGTCTCTTCACCTCTCATCACTAGGTTCCGTTTATTCTTTATTACGTCATGTATCCTTTCTTAGGATTTCCTTATTTGGGAGGATTCTTACCCTTTTCTCCCGTAATTTCTTTTTCATTCATCTTGAAGACACCATACTTAAAATGACGTCCCTTGATGCTATTCTTTCATGTTTACCTTTACTCTTGAGATCCTACGGGTACATCTTTCATACTCCATCCTCATTATCACTCGTACCCCAGTACATGTATATATCTTCCTTAGGGAGAGCTCACATCCACCTAGGGTCAAAATCACTTGATCATCCTTCGAGAGACTCACTTAACCATCTCATAGCCTTTTGATAGTAAATCCGATCTTGGTCATTTATTTCTTTAAGGATTTCCTTTCTCCATTTTTTTTAACATTTTAGCCTTTTCACTTCTCCCTTCTTTGTCATGGTTTAAATTCATGGTTCTCTCGAATAATAGTTCTTTAACTGTCTTTTTCTCTCTATTTTTTTGGTCCAATCGTCTAGGCAATTGTATCACTCATTCTTTGTGCCCATCCCATTGTCCTTCATAGAGTGTAGTCTTTACTACATCTCAGCCTTTCTTAGGGTTTTGTTTATTCTCTTTGGCCGTCCCGTTGTTACTCATTTCTTCTTTCTACTTGGTTCTCCTGAAATTATTATTTGGTTCTCCTGCTCTTTCCAAGCAAGTCACATAGGGCCATCACGATACTTCCTTCCTTGGAAACATTTCCCAATTAAGGGTTGGTTCCTTACACTCCACGTTATGTCCATCCGCCCATCAAAATTCCTTCCAGGGTAGTTAGTCGTATGTATCCCTCCTAAGTTTACTTTAATAGTATATTTCTTTATGTAGTGTGAGGATGGGTGACCTCCTTCCTGGGAAGTATGATCATAAATAGCCATAAATTAATATATATTTAATTATTGTAATTAATACCAATAATTTAATACCTAAATTAAATTATTGGAATTAATAAAAATAATTTAATAACAAAATTAAATTATTGGAATTAATACAAATAATATTATTAAAATTAATACCAATAATTTATGGTAATATTAATATTAGTCATAAATCTCTCCCATTTAATACACCGTTTTACACCGGTATAAAGAGGTCATCCTCATTCATTCTCCTCACACCTAAACACTTCTCTCTCTCTACTGCTTCATTTCCCGGTGAAGCTTAAACCAAAGCTTCGACTTGAACATTTTTCTTAATCTCAGAAGGAGAAGTCAGGCTCTTTAGAACCAGGGAGAAGTCAGCTATCGCATAGCAAACTCCAGTCAATCCGAGAATCACTAGAGAAGTGCCGATATGATGGAACAGTGAAGCAGCTCTGGCGGACTGAAGCTGCCCTATTTTGACGAAGCTAAAATTGGCCATTTTGAACCCTCCTCAGACCAAACCAAGCCATCCCAACACTTCCTCAGCCCTTCCACGGCCAAATTAGGACTGAAAGGTAAGCCAATTCGACTCCCCTCTGCAATTTTCGGCCGGTGCTAGAGAGAGAACCGATGGAATTTCAATGATAAAATTCTAACTCAATTTGGCATCAATTGATGTGATTCTTGATTCTAGGATGATCCTCATGATGAGAGCTATCTGCCCAGATCGAAAGCCGGACCACCATGCCCTCATTGGTGAGAAATCGAAGCTTTCTCTCTCTACAGTCTATTTACCGGCGAAGCTCCGTTTGAGCTCGTTCCGGCGTTAAAATCTATGATTCAAAGTTTCTTAGAATCGTATGAACATGCAGGAACTCAATTTCAACTCAAATTTCAATAATTAGAAGTGTTTGATTGGTCAATTTGATGAAATCAAATTCGGTAGTGTTGAAGAGTTGAAATTGGGGGAAAAATTGGGGATTTTCGAAATTCAAGGGGCCAAAATGCAATTTTATGAAATTGAGGGTCAATTGGGCATGAAAATAATGTTGGAGGACCAATTGAGGAATTTTGGAAATTTTGGGGCAAAACTTACCATTTTTGTAAAAGAAGGGCAAAATGGTAATTTTGGAAAAATTGGGGGACCAAATTGGAAACAAACTGACCTTAGGTTACACTCAACACACATCCTTCATCATGAAGGTTACACACATTCGTAGGTCAGTACGACTACTGAACCCACTAGTGGCTTAGAAGCGACTTTACCAGCCACTCAGATAGAAGCACGACCACATCTACCCTGGGAATGAGTGGATGTACGCGACATCTGACCCTCAATCCCAAAATTGCTTCTTCATGTCCATATGAGGACAGAGACCTCATCCTGTCCCCACCCCAGTCTCATGCACTTGGTGCTACTCCAAATTTTGCACAAAAACTTGGAACGATGAACTGCCTTTATAACCATCAGGTCGTCCAGTGCCCTTAGGATGCATCACTACCCCTCATGGGTGTCTTGATGATCCCGTACTCACAGTGCATGCACAAACAATGTATTCTCATGTTGCCATGTAATCTGTGGTGCCACTGGACCAACGGCCCCGATTCTCAACTCAACCCTCAGTTGTTTGTCTTGACTGGTCCATCAACCTGTCATGTCACACTATCGCTTGTTGATTGAGCATGTCGATCCTATCTTGGTACCATGGCCAAACAATTCACTTATTAAGTTCAATGGCACATATATCATGTTCGTTTACGCGGTCCTACTCGTGCCAACTAGCCTTGGGCCCACTGTACGAGATTTTCCAAATCGAGCATTTAGCCCCCAAGTTCCAAAACTAAGGCCCCCGGCCTGTCAGAGCTATTCGAGCTCCCGTCGAGAAGGTCTCCCAAATAGTTTAAGCATTGGTACACAGTCAGGGAAGTTTCTTCTAGTGTGAAGAATGTTAAAGTGGTTTTGGGGACAAAATTCCTAAAAAGAGGGGAGAGTTGTAAACCCCGCCCTTTGGAATTAAGGAAAAATTGGGGAAGAACTGGTTAACCTAAGTGAGAAAACCAAACCAGTTCATGAACCCTGACCATTTGAGAAAGGAAAAATTAGAAATTTACAACTCCCAAGTGACCCAAAGAGTCATAAAAACCTTGGAAAGGGACCTTAGGACAATTTGGGAGAGAAAACTAGACCAGTTCGGGTGAACCGGATCCAAACTAGATTGAACTGATTTGGACTAGTTTGAACCACTAATGAACCGAATGCTAAATTCATTTTTCTAGGTGGCTTAGAATATTCAAATTGAAGAATTGAGGCCATCATTGGATAGAGGATGAATTTAGATGAACTTAGAAATTTTTAATTTTGAAAAACTTGGTCAAATAGGGCCTAAACCGGTAGGTTTAACTGTTAAACCCTATTTGAACCGATTGGGTCCGGTTCGGAACATTGTCGTCTTCTTCCTTCAGATGATAGCACTATTCACTAGCTGGAAAATTGAACAACACCGATGAAGAAGAAATGTTTCCGTTCAGTACGTTTCATGCCATCAATTACTGTCATTAAGGTGCCAAACGGACGGCCGGAGAGTCCCCAAGCTACCAACATAAAGAGCCCCTCTCCATTCATCCTCCACACACCTAAAAGTCTCACTCTCTCTCAGCTACTCAATTTTTTGATGAACCTCAAACCAGCGCTCTAACATCGTAGTTTTTATAAGCCAAAGAAGGTGTAGTTGGGTTCTTTAGACTCGGGGAGAAGTCAGCTACCCGACGGTGGTCTCCAATTGCTTCGAGGATCGTCGAAGAAGCGTTGCCATGATCGAACAGTGAAGCAGCTCCAACGTACCGAAACTACCCTCTTTCTGTCAAGCTGAAATCAGTTGATTCGAGCCCTACTCAGGCCAAACCAAACTCTCCCAACACTCCATCTGCCCTCATACGACTGAATTAGAGTGAAAAGATAAGCCAATTTAGCTCCCCTCTGTAAATTCCAATCGATGCAAGAGAAAGAATCAGTGAATATTTACTGAACAAATTCTCCCTCAATTCGACATGAATTGAGGTGATTCTTGATTCTAGGAAGAACCTCAAGATGAGAGCTATCTACCCAGATCAAAAGCTCAGACCTCCACACTCCCAACGGTAAGCTTTCAAAGCTTTCTTTCTTTAAGTCCTGTTTTTCGGCGAAGCTCAGTTTGAGCTCGTCCCGGCATCAATTCATGCGATTCAAAGTGCAACTGAATCATATGGATGTGTAGGAACTCAAATCAACCTTCAATTTCAACAACTAACCTCAATTGATCAGTCAATTTGATGAAATCAAATTCGGATAGGTTTAAAGGGGGAAATTGGCAAAATTTTTGGGTGGATTTGCGATTTCAAAAATTCAAGGGACTAAAGTGAAATTTCCCAAAATTGATGGCCAATTGGCCATGGAAAAGTTGTTAGAGGACCAATTGGTCATTTTTTGGAATTTTTGGGTGAAATTTATCATTTTTGTAAAGTAGGGACAAAATGGTAATTTTTGAAAAGTTGGGGAACAAATTGGGAATTTGGAAAACATGAACCCCTTTTTGTGATTATGAATAAATTGAGGTCCCAAAGTAAAATTTAGAAGTTTCTGGTCTCAATTTAGGGGAAATTGGCATTAGGGACCTAAAGTTAAAGAAAAAAACTTTAGGGACCTAAATGCAAATAACTAAAAATTTGGGCATTTTATTTATTTATGATGAATGAAGGCTATTAGGCCAAAAGATAATGAACAAGGATGTTCGTATCATGTAGGAACATGAAATATTGGGAACGCAAGCAAAGACAAGCTCGTATGGAGGCAAGGAGCCATATAAGAGGAATTCAGTACACTATCAGGTGAGTGGAAATTTTCACATCATACCCGGTTGGGATGATGAGTACCTTGGAATGAAAAACCATTACTAAGTGGAATTTTAAACATCACATCTAGATGGAGTGATGTGGAAACTACACGGAAAAACTACTTATTGGTTGTAAGTAGATCATACCGAGTTGGTATGATGAACTTACTAGAAGGAAGTAGAAAACCCGCTTATTGGTTATGAGCAGAGATGTCCTCATACCAGGTTAAGGTGATGGGTAGATGAAAAATTATTTTCTCAGAAGTGCTCTCTCCAGAATGTGAGTCACTCCTTAAACATTTTGGTAGACCTTCTTGATGGGAGCTCGAATAGCTCAGATCTGTTGGAGGCCTTGGTTTTGAAACTTGGGGGCTAAAATGCTCAATTTTGAAAATCTCGTACAATGGGCCCAAGGCCAGTTGG
Source organism: Trapa bicornis (assembly GCA_030064425.1). Taxonomy (NCBI): domain Eukaryota; kingdom Viridiplantae; phylum Streptophyta; class Magnoliopsida; order Myrtales; family Lythraceae; genus Trapa; species Trapa bicornis. The sequence continues at coordinate 16,954,166 of CM057758.1, read as the reverse complement.
CACAAGAAGGAGCTCGTAAACAAATATGATGTTAAGCCATGAAAAATTTAATTAATGATGTGATTTGGCCATGGTACCAAGACAGGACTGACATACTCGATGGACTGGCGGCAGTGATACAAGACAGGTCGACATACCAATTGAGACAAGCAACTGTAGAACGAGTTGAGGGTTAGGGCTGTTGGACAAATGGCACCAAAGATTAAATGGCTTATGAGGAAAATTATTATTTTGTGTATGCACTAAGGTTCAGGACCATCAAGACACCTAAGAGGAGTAGTAAAGCATCCTAGGGGCTACTGGACGACATGGTGGAGATAAGAGCAGTCTGTCATGCGAGCAATTAGGGAAGCTCGACGTAGCTTCATGCACATGAGATCGGGGTGGGGTCGGGATGAGATCTCTGTGCTCACATGGACGTAGAGTTTCTTTTCGGATTTGAAGGTCGGATGTCGCGTACATCCACTCATTCCCAGTGTAGAAGTGGATGGGCTTCTATCTAGGTGGTCGGTAAAGTCACTCTAACGCCACAAGTGGGTGCAGTGGATGGGCTGCCCTGCGAATGTGTGATCCCTTCATGATGAAGGGCGTGTGTTGGTTGTTAAACACATTGTTTGTGGTTAATGATGAGTAATGGTTTTGAAAACTAAGAAATTATGGAAGAAAGAATTTTAAAGGAAATAAGGAGTCCGATACACTCCAACTCAAAAAACTATTTTATTTTTAAATACCCATTCACTAAGTTGTAGAAACTCACCTACCCTTTCTATCCCTTTTCATGATTAGAGAATGACTAAGGATAACACCAAGGATTTACCCTCTATCATGTATGCTTAATCTCCTCTTAAGCTTGCATTATTATTGATTTATGTTATTTTAGGGAACAAGGTTGAGATTATGTTTGGCTCCTCTTGAATTAAAGAAGGGGGAAACCCCTCTTGAACCAAGGGAGTGGTGGGTTGTTCACAGGGATCAGACCAAACCGGGTCGGGGTGTAACATGGTGCTTGCCTTAGGGATGAGGTTAGGTTGACCAAATACACAAGTGAACTCCTCGTACAACCTCTGGTGTTCTGAGTTTACTCCAGGTTGAACTGTTTGGGTTTCTCGGGGAGTTTCTACTAGAAGGGATGGTTGGGCAGTGTCAGAGACTGCATCTCTAGTTCTCTTGGTTCCTTTCTTGGGAGCCATCTGTAAATTTTAAAATTATCACTATCAGTTAATATGTTCTCTAGTCTTAATAAAGTATTCGAGGAAACATGCTCTGATACCACTCAAGTTGTCACACCCCGACCTAGTTTGGTCAGATTCTAGTGAACAACCCGCCACTCTCTAGGTTTATTAAGGGTATTCCCCTTCTCTAAACCATGTGGAGTATGGGGTCCTTTTTACCTATACCTTTCCTAAAATAACATTAATCAAAACTGAATATAATAACCTTACATAACTGTCTTAAGGTTCAGCTACCGATAGATATTTAAAGTCGGTTTCCCTTGGTTTCCTCAATAGGGGTAAAGGGAGGGGGTAAGTTCGACAACTCACTGAATGGGTGTTGGGTGCGAGTTTTCACAAAAATAAATTTAATCGGAGTGTGAAAAACTCCTTATTTCCTTTAAAAATATTATTTTCTCAAGTTCTTATTTTCAAAACCTTTTTCTAAGGTTTACCAATTCTTTTCCAAGTTTATTAACCCATTATCCACAATCAGTGTTGTAAACCCCGTCCTTTTTAAATTTTAAAATCGAATCGGTCCACAAGCTCGATTATTAGAAAATAGGAAAATTGTGAATTTACAACTCCCATGTGACTAAAAATGGTTCATAAACTTTGGAAAAGAACTTTTGGACAAAATGGGGAAGAAAAACCGGATTGGTTCAAGTGAACCAGGTCCGAACTGGATAGAACCAGTTTATGAACTGAATCGACTCATGAACCGGAATCGATAGAGAGAGGGTATACCAGGAATTTTATGGATCCCAAGTGACCCAAAGAGTCCCAAAAGTTATGGAAATGGACTTGAGAGTGGATTGGAGATGAAAACCAAACCGGTTCAAGTGAACCGGATCCGAACTGGTTTGGACTGGTTTGAACCCCTATTGAACTATATTCTAAATTTATTTTTCTAGGTGGCTTAAATAATTCAAATTCAATATTTGAAGCCACCATTGGATAGAAAATGAATTTAGATAAATTTAGAAATTTGTAGATTTGAAAAATTCAGTCAAATGAGGGGTGAACAGTCGATCTAAGCTTTGAACCTGGTTCGGATCGATCCGATTCGAAAGAGTGTCATCTTCTTCTTTCAGATGACAGCACTGTTCACTCATCAGAAAATTGAAGCAACATTGGTGAAGAAGAAACATTTTCGTTCGATACATTTCAGGCCATCAATGTCTGTCATAAAGGTGCCAAACGGATGGCCGACAAGTCGCCGAGCTCCCTATATAAAGAGCCCCTCTCCATTCATCCTCTCCAAACCTGAAAAGCACACTCTCTCTCAATTGCATAATTTTCCGGTGAAGCTCGAACCAGAGCTCCGATATAGGGTCATTTCTAAGCCAAAGAAGGTGAGGTCAGGTTCTTTAGAACCGAGGAGAAGCCAGTTACACAGTGGTGACAACCATTCGTTCTGAGAGTCGGTTGAATTTCAACGATAGAATTCTAATCCAATTCGACATCAATTGATGTTATTCTTGTCCTAAGAAGAACCTCAGGAGGAGAACTACCTGTCAAAATAGAAAGCTTAGACCGTCGTGCCCTCACCGGTGAGTAATCGAACCTTTCTCTCTCTACAATCCATTTTCCGGCAAAACTCCGTTTAAGCTCGTTCCGGTGTTAAAACTTGCGATTCAAAATGCTAGAGAATCGTATTAGCATGTAGAAACTCAATTTCAACAATTGCAAGTGTTTGATCGGTCAATGTGATGAAATCAAATACGGTTGTGTTAATAAGTTGGAATTGGGGAATAAGTGGGAAAATTTGGGGATTTTCGAAAATTCAAAGGACCAAAATGCAATTTTCTAAAATTGAGGGTCAATTGGGCATGATAAAAATGTTAGAGGAACAATTGATGAATTTTAGAATGTTTGCAGTAAATTTTACCATTTTTGTAAAGGAAGGGCAAAATAGTAATTTTGGAAAAGTTGGGGGACCAAATTGGAAATTTTGGAAATTAATCCCCTTTTTGTGAAATTGAATAAATTGAGATCCCAAGTGGAATTTTAAAAGTTTTGGGATTCAATTTGAGGAAAACTAGCATTAGGGACTTAAAGTTAAAGAAAAATAACTTTAGGGACCTAATTGCAAATAAATAAATGTTTGGTTTTCTCATTCATTTGGAATGAATGAAGGCTATTAGGCCAAGAGATAATGAACCGAGATGTTCATATCGTGTAGGAACATGAAGTACTGGGAACGCCAACAAGGACAAGCTCGTGTGAATACAAGGAACCGGTCTAGTGGAATTCACTGCATTAGCGGGTGAGTGAGATTTTATATCATACCCAGTTGGGGATGATAAGTACCTCGGAATGAAAACCCACTACTAAGTGGTATTTTAAACATCACAACTTAGAGAAGTGATGTGAAAATCATGCGGAAAAACTGCTTACCAGTTGTAAGTAGATCATACCTAGTTGGTATGATGAATCTTCCTTGAAAGAAGTTGAAAACCAGTTCATCGGTAATGAGCAAAGGTGTCCTTATACCCGGTCGGTATAATGGACAGTTGAAAATATATTTTTGTCGGAAGTGCTCTCCCCTGACTGTGTGTCAATGTTTAAACGATTTGGGAGACCTTCTTGATGGGAGATCGAATAGCTCTTCTAGGTTGGGGTTCGGTTTTGGAACTTGGGAACTATTATGCCTGGTTTTGAAAATCTCGAACAAGTAGGCCATAGGCCAGTGGGCACGAGCAGGAGCTCATAAACAAATATGAGATATGTGCCATAAAACTCTAAGCTATCGTGTAGGAAGGAAAGTCCCTAGGAAATTCACGGAAAAATCCAGTCCTTCCCCTATAATTGGGAAAAAGTCACCCAACGCAAGGGAGTAAGCCATTCAAAGGTTTCTAAAGGGCAAAAAATGGTGCCCAAGGACATGGTAGAAGACTACTAGAAACTAGTTGGAGCCCTATTAGAACTAGAAGGTATCATATACCCTCCTCCTAGACAAGAAGAACCAGCAACACCTCCTAGAAGTCCAACTCCTTCTCCTACAATGCCACAACAATCAAAGAGGAATCCCACCAAGAAGGAGGTCCGGGATAACTATTGGGATGCATATGCCACCTTCATGAAGGTCCACCAAGTACCTGCACCCACTCAACCTAACTTCGACTCGTCTCAATGGGTGAAGTGGACTTATGAGTGTGAGGTGAAAGTACTAAGGCAGTACGGATTGGAGGCCATACATGGAATTCGTCCTATTAAGAGGCACAAATGGACCCCAATCAGTTCCTCAGAGCCTTCTGATCAAGAGTCTCATAATCGTTCTAGCTTAACTCTAGCCCTATGACCCCAAGGGATTAGGGGGTAGAGAATTCTTGTAATAAGCCAAATTATGGCAATAAAATATTTCCTGAATAAATGAAAGTGGAAGTTTATTAAAACTCTCGAGTTTCCTTGAGAAAATTTAAGTGTATGATAATGAGAGTTTAAAAAGGGAATCCCCCTTAAGGAAGAATGGGTTATAGATAGTTAAACTCAACCCTTAAGACTTACCTTAGAAATACAAAAAATTCATCTAATGGAGATCCTAGGAAAAGGAAAAGAGTTGGAGGAGCAACCATCCAAGAGTACGTGACTTTTTGAGAGACCAAGAAGTTTTGAGAATTGAAGATAAGGAAAAAAAACCCTTGAAGAAGTATAACATCCCAAAAGGAACCACAAGAATAGAAGCTAATCGATAAGGAAATGAAATTAAGTATAGAGTCCACCAAGGAAAGATGGAGAGAAAGTACAACAACAGGGAGTCCCATGTGTAACAAATTAAAGAACTAAGATACAAATTCCTTAGAAATTCCAAAGGATAAGAGACGTGTGGAATGTAAAGCATGAGTCAAAGAAGGAAGAAAAACAAGAAGTAGATGAATCGTACTAGGTCCTTAAGTTTAGGAGAAATTTTCCAAAGGATAGGGCGATCAAACACCAGAAAGTACGAGTGGTTAGGTGAGAGTATAGGGAGGTTGAGCATGATCTACTACAAGAAGGCCTAGAAAACCCAAAATAGGAACTTCAAAAGAATCCTATATAAGGAAATAAATTATTTGGAGGAGTAAACGCGGTCTAACCAGAGATGGGGAATAGTGGAATAATACACTCCAACCAAGACAAAAAGAGAAATATTAGGGATATAATGGTACGAAAAGTTTTGACACGGTGAGGATGAGAGACCCACCTCAAAGGAATAGGCAAATGTTGAAGCGAGTAGAAATGAAGCAAGATCAACAGAAGGTACTCATAGATTCAAAGAGTAAGAATAAGTTGGTGAAAATATTGGCAAAATACACTCCAGAAATTTAAGGATTTCAATAGTAGATCTAGAAGGAAATACGGAGGGAAAGAGAATGAAAAGCTCATCAAAGAAAGAAATCTTGGAAAGACATTGGTGTACCAAGGAAAGAAAGTGAAATAAATGAAATAGGCAAGAGAACAATTCCTCAAGATAATGGGAAGGAAAGAATCATGTATAAAGATAAAGAAATTACCCAACTCATGACTTAGAATTAGCTGCAATAGTGTTTGCACTAAAAGATATGGCGACACTACCTTTACGAGATTAAGTGCAGGAAATACACAGATCACAAGAGCCTTAAGTACTTCCTAACTCAGAAGAAGTTAAATCTCTATTAGGGGAGATGGCTGAAATTGGTGAAGGATTATGATCTTGAAATAGAATATCACCCCAGAAAGGCTAATATGGTAGCAAATGCCTTAAGTCGCAAGTATCAAACTGAGACGGCACAAGTAAAGACAAGTTACCTACCCTTATAACAATAATTGAAAAGGATGGAGGTGGATCTGAGGGTAGACAAGCAGGAAATATGCTTGGTGGCTAATGTGGCGATAAGACCTAGTCTAACCGAGTATATTAAGGCTCAACAAAGGACTGATAAAGAACTATAGTCTTATTTGGATCTGGTAAACAGAGAAAGGAAATCGGACTACGACATGCGAGGTGTCGGAGTACTAACCTATAAGGGTAGGGTATGTGTGTGCCTCAAGATAAGGAGTTGAAAAGATTAGTTCTAGAAGAGGCACATGATTCAATGTATGCTATGCATCCGGATAATACTAAGATGTATCGCACCCTCAAACAAGGATACTAGTGGAAGTGTATGAAGAGAGACATTGAAGAATATGTAGCCCGATGTGTGTCATGTCAATAGATAAAAGCAGAACATCAGAAACCGTCAGGACAACTACAACCCTTATCAATTCCAGAGTGGAAATGAGAGAACATCACCATGGACTTCGTCACGGGCCTATCAGTAACCAAAAAGGGCCGAGATGCGATTTGGGTCATAGTGGATAGATTGACCAAATCAGCACATTTCCTTCCTATAAAAGTGACAGACACGTTAGAACAACCAGCCGTCTTATACATGAAGGAAATCATAAGACTCCATGGTGTCCCAGTGAGTATAGTATTGGATAGAGATCTAAGATTTACCTCCAGGTTTTGGCCAAGTTTACAAGATGCCATGGGGACTAAGCTTCATATGAGCATGGCATTTTACCCACAGACAGACGGTTAGTCGGAGTGAACCATCCAAACCTTAGAAGACATGCTGAGACCGTGCGTACTTACCATGAAAAAAATTGTGAGGAATACTTGTGTTTGATGGAATTTGCTTACAACAATAGTTATCAGGCCAGTATTCATATGGCTCCCTATGAAGCCCTTTATGGACGACCATGTCGTACCCCTCTATTTTGGGAAGAAGTGGGAGAAAGGAAGACAGAAAGGGCAGAACTAATTGAGGATGCCGCCGAAAAGATAAAATTAATAAGGAGTAGTCTTAAAGACTGCTCAAGACAGGCAAAATAGTTACGCGGACAATCGAAGGAAAGATTTGGAGTTTGAGGTAGGAGATCAAGTGTTCCTCAAAGTGTTCCCCTAGAGGGGGAAAACTTAGGTTCCCGTAAAGAGAAAAGTTAAAACCAAGATATATCAATCCATATTCCCATCATTCAAATGATAGGATCGATAGCTTATAAATTGAAACTACCTCATGATCTGCAGAAAATACATGATGTATTCCACATCTTAGTGCTTCGAAAATATCAACCTGATCCTAGTAATGTATTGGACTGACCTCCAATGGAACTAGAAGACGACCTGACCTATCTGACTGAGCCGGTACGAATCATCAATTGGAGAGACAAGAATTTGAGGAACAAGAAAATTCCTATGGTCAAGGTGTTGTGGCAGAATGGACCTGTGCAGGAAGAGACATGGGAAACCGAGTGTATGATGAGGGATACTTACCCTCTATTAATTAATGTGTAACTGATTTGTGGACGAAAACCCTAAAAGAAGGGGAGAGTTGTAAACCCTATCCTTTGATAATGACGAAACCGGGAAAGAACAGTTCAGTTTCAAATTTTAAAACTAAATTTTGTCTACAAGCTCGATTATTAGGAAATGGGCAAATTGAGAATTTACAACTCCCATGTGACTCAAAATGGTTCATAAGCTTTGGAAAAGAACTTTAGGATGAAATGGGGAAGAAAAACCAGATCGGTTCAAGTGAACTGGGACCGAACTGAATAGAATCAATTTATAAATCGAATTGACTCATGAACCGGAATCGATAGAGAAAGGGTAGATTGGTTAAGAAGTTAGAATTGGGGGAAATTGGGGATTTTCAAAAATTCGAAAGAACAAAATGCAATTTTCTAAAATTGAGGGTCAATTGGGCATGATAAAAATGTTAAAGGGACAATTGAGGAATTTTAGAATTTTTGGGGTAAATTTTACCATTTTTTGTAAAAGAAGGACAAAATGGTAATTTTGAAAAAGTTGGGGGACCAAATTGAAAATTTGGGAAATTAATCCCCTTTTTATGAAATTGAATAAATTGAGGTCCCAAGTGGAATTTTAAATGTTTTTGGACTCAACTTGAGGAAAAACCAGCATTAGGGACTTAAAGTTAAAGAAAAATAACTTTAGGGACCTAATTACAAATAAATAAAAGTTTAGTTTTCTCATTCATTTGGAATGAATGAAGGCTATTAGGTTGAGAGATAATGAACCGAGATGTTCATACCATGTAGGAACATGAAGTACCGGGAATGCCAGCAAGGACAAGCTCGCGTGAATACAAGGAACCGGTCTAGTGAAATTCACTGCATTAACGGGTGAGTGGGATTTTATATCATACCCGGTTGGTGATGTTAAGTACCTTGAAATGAAAACCCACTACTAAGTGGTATTTAGGAGTGATGTGAAAATCATGCGGAAAAATTACTTACCAGTTGTAAGTAGATCATACCCTGTTGGTATGATGAAACTTACTTAAAGGAAGTTGAAAACCCGTTCATCAGTTATGAGCGGAGGTGTTCTTATACCTAGTCGGTACAATAGATAATTGAAAACATATTTTTATCAGAAGTGTTCTCCCCTGACTATGTGCCAATGTTTAAACGATTTGGGAGACTATTTTGATGGGAGCTCGAATAGCTCTTAGAGGTCGGGGCCTCAGTTTTGGAACTTGGGGCTATTATGCCTAGTTTTGAAAATCTCGAACAAGTGGGCCATAGGCCAGTGGGCACAAGTAGGAGCTCGTAAACAAACATGAGATATATGCCATAAAACTTTAATAAATGAATTGTTTTCCCATGGTACCAAAACAGGACTGACATATTCAGTCAACTAGTGGCAGTGCAACATGACAGGTCTCCGAACTAGTCAAGACAAACAGCTACAGGTTGAGTTGAGGGTCAGGGCTGTTAGACCAGTGGCACCACAAATTATATGGCATGATAAGAAAATATTGTTTGTGCATGCACTATGATTACAAGACCATCAAAATGCCCAAGAGGGGTTGTGATACGTCCTAAGGGCCCTAGATGACCTAGTGAGTATAAGGGCAATTCGTCGTACCAGGTGACCGTGCGAAATTTGTAGTAGCACCAAGCACATGAGATCGGGGTGGGGACGAGATGAAGTCTCTATCCTCATATGGACATGAAGAATTAATTTCGGGATTGAGGGTCGGGTGTCACATACATCCACTCTTTTTTAAGGTAGAAGTGGACGTACTTCTATCTAGGTGGCCGGTAAACTCGCTCCGATGCCACAAGTGGGTTTGGTGGATGTACTATCCTGCGAATGTGTGTTTGACCCTCATGATGAAGGATGTGTGTTGGGTGATGACCTACCGTGATTAAATAAGGAAATGGTAGATAAATCCCAAGATTTGAAAATGAAAGGATTTTTAAAATAAAGGAGTTGTAGAAACTCACCCCTCCTTTCTGTCCCTTTTTTAGGAAAAGAGATGTTGACTTGGAATAATACCGAGCCTTACCCTTTGTCAGGTATGCTTAAATTTTCCTTAATCTTGCATTTTATTTGATATATGTCTTTCTAGGGAACAAGGTCAAAATTACACCTGGCTCATCTCGAGTTAAAGTCGCAGGAAACTCCTCTTGAACCAAGAGAGCAGCAGGTTGTTCACGGGGATCCAACCAAACCGAGTTGGGGTGTGACAAGTGTGTTTAACAATCAACATGTGCCCTTCATCATGAGGTAATCACACACATTTGTGAGATGTAGTTACGCCAATTGCACCCACTTATGGATCGGAGCGTGTTTACCATCCACCTTGATAGAAGTCTCTGACTTCTACTCGAAGTCTGAGTGAACATCTCTAACATCCTACCCTCAGACCCAAAATAGTTTATGTCCATATAAGGACAATGACCTCATCCCAACCCCACTCCGGTCTCATGCGTATGAAGCTATGTCGAGCTTCCCTAACAGTTGGCATGACAATCTGCCCTTATCTCCACCATGTCGTCCAATAGCCCCTAGGATGCATCAATACCAGTCTTAGGCATCTTGATGGTCTCAAACCTCAATGCATGCACAAACAATAATTTTCCATATAAGCCATTATTCTTTGGTGCCACTGGTTCAATGGCCCTGACCCTCAACTCAACCTGCAGTTGTTTGTCTAGACCGGTCCGTCGACCTGGTCTTGTTGCACTGTCGCTAGTCCATCGAGCATGTCGATCCTGTCTTGGTACCATGGCCAAATCACATCATTCATTAAAGTTTTCATGGATTAACATCATGTTTGTTTATGAGCTCCTGCTCGTGCCAACTGGCCTTGGGCCTACCGTACGAGATTTTCAAAACTTGGCATTTTAGCCTTCAAGTTCCAAAACCGAGGCCTCTGGCTTATATGAGCTATTCGAGCTATCATCAAGGTCTCCCAAAATTTTTGAGTATTGGCACACAATCAGGGGAGAACACTTATGACAAAATGAATTTCAACTCATCCATCACTCCAACCAGGTGTAACGACATCTCCGCTTACAACTGGTAAGCGGGTTTTCCACTTCCTTCCACGAAGTTAATCATACCAACCGGGAATGATTTACTTACATTTGGTAAGTAGTTTTTCCACTTATTTTCCACATCACTCCAACCAGAAGTGATATTAAAATTTTCACATAGTAGTGATTTTTCATTCCGAGGTACTAATCATCCCAACTGGGTACGATGTGAAAATTCCCACTCACTCGATAAGTGTAGTGTATTCCTCTTGATCGACTTTTTGCCTCCACGCGAGCTCATCTTTGTTGGTGTTTTCGATCCTTCGTGCTCCTACATGATTTGGACATCCTTGTTTATTAACCTATGGCATAATAGCCCTAATTCCTCATGTATGAGCAAAATGCCCAATCTTTTCAATTATTTACATTTAGGTCCCTAAAGTTCTTTTTCCCTTACTTTAGGTCTCTAATGAAACCTTTTCCACAAATTGAGTCTCAAATCTTCTAAAATTTACTTTATGACAACAATTTATTCAAAATTACAAAAAGGGGTTCAAGTTTCCCAATTTTCCAATTTTGTCCCCAACTTTTCAAAAATTACCATTTTGCCCATACTTTACAAAAATGGCAATTTGATCCCAATAATTGCAACAATTGACCAATTGGTACTCCAACATTTTTTTCATGGCCAATAGGCCCTCAATTTTGGGAAATTGCACTTTGGTTCCTCAATTTTATGAAATTCTCAAATTTTCCCAAAAGTTTCCCCCAATTTACACCTTTCAAACTAGCTGAATATGATTTCATCAAATTGACCATTCAATCGAGTTTAATTATTGAAATTGAAGGTAAAATTAAGTCCCTACACTTCCACACAATTCAATGGAACTTTGAATCGCATCATTTGGATCCGAATTGAGCTCAAAGTAAGCTTCGTCAGAAAATTGGACTTGTAGAGGGAAAGCTTCGAAAGCTTACTACTGGGGTGTGACGGTCCAAGCTTTCGATCAGGGCAGATAGGTCTACTCCTGAGATTCCCCCTAGGATCAAGAATCACATCATTTCATGCAAAATTGAGGGAGAATTTAGTTAGTGAATTTTCATTGGTTCTCTCTCTAACACCGATCGGAAATTACAGAGTGGAGCTAAATTGGCTTACCTTTTAGCTCTTATTCATTCGTATGAGGGTTGTGCAAGTGTTAGGAAAGCTTGGTTTGGCCTGAGAAGGGCTCAAATTGGCCATTTTTAGCTCAGTCGAAATAGGGAAGCTTCGGTCCGTTGGAACTGTTTCACTATTCGATCACGCTGGTGCTTCTCCGGTGATCCTTGGAGCAAATGGTGACTACCATTTGGTAGTTGACTTCTCCTCAAATCTAAGGAACCCGACCTCGCCTTATTTGGCATAAAAAAATGCCCAAGTCGTAGCTCTAGTTCAAGCTTTACCAAAAATTGGAGCAGTAGAGAGACATAGAGGAGTTTTTAGGTGTGAGGATGATGAATGAGAAGGAGCTCTTTATATTGGAAGCTTGGGGACTCCTTGGTCATCCAGTTGGCACCTTCATGGTGGACAATCATTGCCTATAACTCCCTGAACGGATACTTTTCATCTTCGCTAGCGCTGCTCGATTTTCCAGCGAGTGAACAGTGCTGTCATTTGAAGGAAGAAGACGAGACTATTTCGAACTGTACTGTATCGGTCCGAACAAGGTTCAATACTTAAAACGGCCGGTTTAGGCTCGATTCGACCTAGTTTTCCAAAATTAATTTTTTTTAAATTCATCTAAATTAATTCTCTATCCGTTGGTGGCTTAAATTCTCCAGTTTGAATTTTCTAATCCACCTACAAAAATAAATTTAGAAACTAGTTAAATAGTCTTCAAACCAGTTCAATCCGATTCAGGTCCAATTCACCTGAACCGGTTTGGTTTTCTATTCTAATTCTCCCTAAAGTCCTTTCTCATGACTTTTGTGACTCTTTAGGTCACTTGAGATTTATAAATTTCTCAGTTTTCCTTTTCTCTAATGGTTAGGGTTCGTGAACCAGTTTGATTTTCTCACTTGTGTTGATAGGTTCTTTCCCCTATTTCCTTGTCTTAAAGGAAGGGGTTTACATGGAAAATAGGGAGATTTACACATCCCGAGTGACCCCAAGAGTCATAAAAGCAATGGAAAGGTACTTTAGGACAATCTGGGGGAGAAAACCAGAGCGGTTCAGGTGAACAAGATCTGAACCGGGTTTAACTGATTTGGACCGGTTTGAACCATCATTGAACCGGATGCTAAATTCATTTTCTAAGTGGCTTAAAATATTTGGAGAATTGAAGTCATCTTGGATAGAGAATAAATTTAGAAATTTTTAATTTTCAAAAACTTGGTTGAATTGGGCTTGATCTGGCTGGTTTAAGTATTGAACCCGGTTTGGATCGATCCAGTCCGGTTCGGAACAGTGTCGTCTTTTTCCTCTGAATGAGAGCACTGTTCACTTGTCGGAAAAATGAACAGCGCCGGTAGAAGGGAAACGTTTCTGTTCAGGATGTTTCAGGCCATAAATGAGCGCCATCAAGGTGCCAAATGGACGAACAACGAGTCCTTGAACTCCATATATAAAGAGCTCCTCTCCATTCATCCTCCTCACACCTGAAAACTCCACTCACTTTCAACTACTCAATTTTCTGACGAAGCTCAAACTAGAGGTCCGACATAGGGGATTTTTTGAGCTAAAGAAGGTGAGGTTGGATTCCCTAGATTCAGCGACAAGTCAGCTATCCGACAATAGTCCATTCGATCCGAGGATAGCCGGAGAAGCAGCTCTAGCAGACTAAAGCTATCCTATTTTGGCCAACCTAAAATAGGCTGAATTCAACCCTCCTCGAGCTAAACCAAGCTCTCACAACACTCCCACAGCCCTCACACGACTAAATTAGAGCTGAAAGGTAAGCCACTTTGGCTCCCCTCTATAATTTCTTATTATTGTTAAAGAGGGAAATGGTGAAACTTCACTGACTAAATTCTCACTCAATTCGACTAAACCCTAGGACGAGAGATATTTTCCCCGATCAAAAGCTCGGATTGCTGCACCTCCGACGATAAGCTTTCAAAGCTTTCTCTCTCTACGCACAGTTTTCCGATGAAACTCCATTTGAGCTCATTTCAGCTTCAATTTATGTGATTCAAAGCTCAATTGAATCATATAGATGTGTAGGATCTCAAATATACCTTCAATTTCAATAATTAACCTCGATTGAACAAGAATATCTTAGATAGGCTAGAGGCCTCGGTTTTGGAACTTGAGGGCTAAAATGTCCAGTTTTGGAAAATCACGTACATTGGGCCTAAGGCCAGTTGGCACGAGTAGGAGCTTGTAAAAAAAATGATGTTTAAGCCATGAAAATTATAAATAAATGAATTATGTGATTTCGTCATGGTACCAAGACAGGACCGACATACTCGATGGACTGGCAGAAGTACGATAGGACCAAGTCGATGGACCAATCTAAACAAACAGCTATAGGTCGAGTTGAGAGTCGGGGTTGTTAAACCAGTGGCACCAAAGATAAATGGCTTTGTGAAAAACTTTTGTTTGTGCATGCACATGAGGTTTGGGACCATTAAGATGCCCAAGAGGGGTAGTGATGCATCCTAAGGGCTACTAGATGACATGGTAGACATAAGGGCAGATTGTCATGCCAGTAGTTAGGGAAGCTCGACGTAGCTTCATGCGCATGAGACTAGATGGAGCCGAGATGAGGTCTCTATCCTCATACAGACACAAATTTGATTTCAGGTTTGAGGGTCGGTAGTCACAATCATCCACTCATTCCCAGGGTAGAAATGGACGGGCTTTTATCTAGGTGGCCAATAAAGTCGCTCTGACGCCACAAGTGGGTGCAGTGGACGGGCTGCCCTGCGATTATGTGATTCCCTTCATGATGAAGGGTGTGTTTTATTTGTTAAACACATTTATGGTGGATAATGAGGAAAAGTGTTTGAGAATCGAAATTTGAAGAAGAAATTATCATAAAAGAAATAAGGAGTCTGGCACACTCCAAATGAAAACAATTTTTACGAATACTCATTTTCAACACCCATTCACTAAATTATAGAAAAACACCCTCATTTTCTATCCCTTTTTAGGAGTAGATAGAATGACTAAGGAAAACACCAGGACCTACCTCTTGCCATGTATGCTTAAAAGTAATGTTTTTTAAGCTTTCATTTTTATTGATATATGTTATTATAGGGAACAAGGTTAAAACTTTTGCCTGGCTCCTCTTGATTAAAGAAATGGGGAACCTCTCTTAAACCAAGGGAGCAACGAGTTGATCATAGGGTTCCGACAAAACCAGGTCAAAGCATGATAAAGATGACTCTAAAACTCTCCAATATCCAAGGTATAGTAGAGGCCACCAAGGACCATGCAAAGAATTAACCTATTTTCGAGGTGGGTAAAGGAGATATTATGTGGGGAAGTTTCCAATACCACCATGAAATGTGGTGTCAGGACCTATTAAGGTCATAGCCCAAGTACGAAGGGAGCCAACCTGCTGCCAGGAACACCAAAAAGGGCTTATAACCTTACCAAGGAGGACACTTATAAAAAACCTAGTAACAGCCCAATCTAATTCATAACCACCATTTTGTAATAGGGATAAAGTCCCAACATGGTGTACTCCTTCTTAATTAATAAACACTCCAAGTTCCTAAAACTTTGTCTCTCAGATAAAGATATGAGATTATATCTCAACTATATGAGAAGGGGTCAAAGAAGGCAAGAAGGACTGAAGGTAGGACTTTGAGAAAATCGCAAACGGAACAGAGTATAGAAGAAGGGAAATTTTCCCTTAAGGAATGTTACAAGCCATCTAAGAACATAGAGGGAAGTGCTACCACAAGAAATGACAAACCCCGGATGTTGGACTTCAAAATAGGATGATGAAGGTTGACCAACTTGGGAAAAATTAAGGGAGCCAAGTAGGGTTATAGACGAATCTAGCCAAGGGAAGCAATTAGTAACTATGGAGTGATCAAGAAAGATAAATGATGCCCTAAGAAGGATAGGAAAGTAGTAATGACTACACCCAAAAAGGGCGACAAGATGGGCATCAAGGGTGAGTAAACTCGAGAGACAATTGTCTCAAGACAATTGGGTGAGAAGAGTAGTAGGGATGAGGTAATTAACGAACTGACACTTAGGAGAATCATGGATTCAAACCCCAGCAAAGATGGGAGAAGTGAAAAGGCCATATGTCAGTAAAGAAGGTTGAAGGAAATTCTTAAAGAAATCAATGGTAAAAAATGGATTGGCGACCAAACTCAAGCCTCGGGGAGGATTAAGTAAGCCTCTCAGAAGGAGGTCAAGAAACCTCTAAACAAAAGGAGATTGAAACTCCTCCATAATAAAATAAACTTGTAGTGATTATAACTAGGAATAAAGACAAGGTACAAAGGATGTGCCGCAAGACTCCTAAAGTAAGGGTAAGTAGGAGAGGACGGCATCAAAGGATGTCATGAAGTTGGTTTAAGGATAGATACCTACGAAGACGAATAAAAAAGGACATCCCGAGAAAAAGAGGAAGATGCTTAGGAAGGAAGGGAGCCCTAGAGAGGCATACATATCCCAAGAAAGAATTAATCAACCCATATTTAAGTGGAATAAGAAGATAAGCTTGCAAATGAAAGGTAGGTTGAGGTGAAATGGCAAGTACAAGGGAAGTGTACTCATGAGGGCCCAATGAGTAAGTTAAACCGAAGGAACGGGTAAGTAGGAAGATAGCATCAAATGATGTCATAACAAGTGGGAATCGGAGGAATACCCATAATAAAGAAATAAAGAAAAGATATCTAAAAAACCATGGAGAAGTACGCTCTACAATTAAAAGGTGATTAAAGGAAATAACCACGGACATCAAGACAGGTTGTGGTCTACGCTCACTTGATGGAGCCTAAGATTGGATGGTTGGGCATAGAGTGAATTACACGAAATAAGACCCTATAATCAGAAGTTCCTCAAATAAGGAATAAAGGAAAAAATGGGAATTAAAGATAATAAAGTTTTAAAGGTGAGAAAATGCACCAATATAAAAAGGGTGTAAAGAGATGAAGAAAGGAAACCTTTAAGGAATGGTAAGAAGGCTGAACGTGTAGCTTCTAATGTCACGCCCTGGCCCAGTTTGGTCGGATCCCCATGATCAACCCGCCACCCTTCCAGTTTACTAAGGGTTTCCCCTTACTTATAAACCGTGAGAGTAAGGCATCCTTTAAACCTGTACCTTTCCTGGAACACATAAATCAAAAGTGCATAAAATTTTAAACAATTAGTACCTGTCTCACAAGCATATTAGTTGGAGGTCTTTTGGGGTAGGATTTCTGTGATTTCTTGAAAAGGAGATAAAGGAGGGGGTGAGTACAATGACTCAGTGAATGGGTTTTCAAAGTTTAACTTTCATGAAAAAGATTTGTTTGGAGTGTTCCAACTCCTTATTTCATTTCAAAACTTCTTTCATTTGAAATCTTTCTTTTATCACCATTTCTTATTAATTACGGTGTGTCATCACCTAACACACATCCTTCATCATGAACGTCAATCACACAATTGTGGGCTAGTACGTCCACTTAACCCACTTGTGGCGTTGGAGCGACTTTACCGGCCACCTAGACAGAAGCATGTCTACTTCTACCCTGAGAATGAGTGGATGCATGCAACATTTGACCCTCAATCCCAAAATGAATTCTCCATGTCTGTATGAGGACAGAGACCTCATCCCGACCCCACCCTAGTCTCGTGCGCTTAAAGCTACATTGAGCTTCGCAAGGTCACCTGGTCCGACGAACTGCCCTTTATACCCACCAGGTCATCTAGGGCCCTAGGACACATCACTACCCCTCTTGGGCATCTTGAAGGTCTCATAAACACAATGCATGTACAATCAGTATTTTCACACCATGCCATATAATCTATGGTGCCAGTACTCTAACGGCTCCGACCTTCAATTCAACCTGCAACTGTTTGTCTTTACTAGTCCAGAGACCTGTCATGTCGCACTGCCACTAGTTGATTGAATATGTCAGTCCTACCTTGATAACATGGCCAAACAATTCATTTATTTAGAATTTTATGGCATATATCTTATGTTTGTTTATGAGCTCCTACTCGTGCCAACTGGACTATGGCCCATTGTTCGAGATTTTCAAAATTGGGCATATTATCCCCCCAAGTTCCAAAACTGAGGCCTCCGGCCGAACAGAGCTATTTGAGCTCCCGTCAATAAGGTCTCCCAAATCGTTTAAGAAGTGGCACACAGTCAAGGGAGAGTACTTCTAACAAAAATATTTTTTTAATTACCCATCATACTAACCGAGTATGAGGATATCTCCGCTCATAACTGATGAATGGGTTTTCCACTTCCTCCAAGTAAGTTTCATCATACCAATCGGATATGATCAACTTACAACTAGTAAGCAGTTTTTCCACTTGATTTCCACAACACTCCTCTAAGTCGTGATGTTTAAAATACCACTAAGTAGTGGGTTTTTATTTCGAGGTGCTTATCATCCCAACCAGGTATTATATAAAAATCTCACTCACCCGTTTATACCGTGAAATTCCACTTAGTCGGTTTCCGTCCCTAGCAAGCTTAACTTCAACTAGAATTCTTGATGTCTCGTGTTCCTAAACGAAATGAACATAGTTGTTCATTATTTTTTGGCCAAATAGCCCTCATTCGTTCCAAATGAATGAGAAAAACTAACTTTTCCTTTATTTGCATTTAGGTCTCTAAAGTTATTTTTCTTTAACTTTAACTCCCAAATGTTGATTTTTTCTCAAATTGAGCCTTGAATCTTTTAAAATTTATCTTAGGACATTAATTTATTTTAATTCACAAAAAGGGGTTTAATTTCCCAAATTTCCAATTTGGTCCCCCCAACTTTTCCAAAATTACCATTTTGCCCTTCTTTTAAAAAATGGTAAGTTTCACCCCAAAAATTCTAAAATTTGCTAAGTTGGCCCTCTAACATTCTTATCATGCCTAATTGACCATCAATTTTATGAAATTGCATTTTTGCCCTTCAAATTTTTTGAAAATCCCCCAATTTTCCCAAAATTTTCCCCCAATTTCAACTTCCTAACACAGCCGAATTTGATTTTATCAAATTGACCAATCAAACACTGCTCATTGTTGAAATTGAAGTTGAAATTGAGTTTCTACATGCTCATACAATTCCATAGCACTTTGAATCGTAAGTTTTAATGTCAGAATGAGCTCAAATGGAGATTTTCCAGAAAATAGACTATAGAGAGAGAAACTTCAATTGCTCATAGGTGAGGGCACGGTGGTCTAAGCTTTCTATCTAGGCAGGTATTTCTCCTCCTGAGGTTCTTCCTAGGATCAAGAATAGTATCAATTAATGCCAAATTGGATTAGAATTTTGTCATTGAAATTTTGTTGGTTCTTTCTCTAGCACTGATCGAAAATTGTAGAGGGGAGCCGAATTGGCTTACCTTCCAATCCTAATTTAGTCGTGGGAGGGCTGAAGAAGTGTTGGGAGAGCTTGATTTGGCCTGAGGAGGGCTCAAATTAGCCTATTTCAACTTGTCCAAAATAGGGCAGCTTTGGTCCGCCGGAGCTGCTTCACTATTCGATCACACCGGCGTTTCTCTAGTGACACTCAGAGCAAATGGAGACTACATGCATGTAGCTGACTTCTCTCCAGTTCTAAAGAACCCAACCTCACGTTCTATGACTAAAAAATGGCCCTATATTAGAGCTCTGGTTCGAGCTTCACCGGAAAACTAAGTAGTTGAGAGAGAATGGAGTTTTCAAGTGTGGAGAGGATGAATGGAGAGGGGCTCTTTATAAAGGAAGCTTGGGGACTTCCTAGCCATTCGATTGGCACCTTAATGGTGGTCATTCATTACTTGAAACTCCCTAGCCAGAGACTTTTCAGCTTCGCCGGTGCTGCGCAATTTTCCGGCGAGTGAACAGTGCTTTCATCTGAAGGGAGAAGACGATACTGTTCTAAACCGGATCGGACCGGTACGAACCGAGTTCAAAGCTTAAACCTGCTAGTTCACCCCCAATTCGACTGAATTTTTAAAATCTAAAAATTTATAAATTCATTTTCTATCCAATGGTGGCCTCAAGTCTCAAATTTGAATTTTTTAAGCCACCTAGAAAAATGAATTTAGCATATAGTTCAATAGTAGTTCAAACTGGTCCAAACTAGTTCAATCTGGTTCTGATCCGGTTCACCTGAACCGATTTGGTTTTCTTCCCCCATTCATCCTAAAGTCCTTTTTCATGACTTATGTGACTTTTTCGGTCACTCGGAATCCATAATTTTCCTGGTTTTCCCTCTATCTATCGGTTCTAGTTCAAAAACCGGCACGATTCTTAAGCTGGTTCAATCTGGTTCGAATTTGGTTCACCCGAACCAGTCTGGTTTTTCTTCCCCAATTTGTCCTAAGGTTCTTTTCCAAGGTTTATGAACTATTTTGAGTCACTTGGGAGTTGTAAATTCTCCAATATGCTCGTTTCCTAGTAATCGGGTTTGTGAATCGGTTCGGTTTTCTCACTCAGTTTGACCGGTTCTTTTCCCAGTTTTTCCTTATCTCAAAAGAGTAGAGTTTACACCTAAGGTGGAAGTCTCTACTTGGAAGAACATAGTAGAGAATGAGGCTATCAAAAGGTAACTCCCCAAGCAACGAAATCGATAGGTATACCGAAAGGGATCAACGGTCCCGAGTGAGTAAGGATGGATTGGAGAAAAGAAATCCTTAAGTAAGGACGTCATTGGACATGAGGAAGGACGAAAAAAAGGAAAACCACAAGTATGTCGGTAAGTCAAGAAGTGGATGGGAAACCCGATGGTTGGAACCGGGGAAAAACCAAGAAGGAATTTGGTAAGAGAAATAAATAAGGAAGACCCAAACGCTCATGAAAAGCATGACGTCAATGTAAAGGGACATTAAGTGCATAGAAGAGATGCAAGAACTAGAATCGAGTAGTGAAACATTCTAACAACACAAGAAGAAGAGTATGGGAACACACTCGAAGGATGGAAGTGGAAGAATTTGGTATTGAGAGGTCTAAATCTCAAAGTAAGGAGGATTTTGATTCTAATGAGAAATAACCAAGTGCAAGAGTTATACGCAAGGGACGATTGGATGACGTTAAAGATAGTTGAGGAACACAACTATGTGATAAAAAGGGACGAAACTATACGATCCCCGAAAAGTTGGAAAGTCAAGAACAACCATCAAGGAAATGTTCTAGAATTATAATAGACAAAGACAAGTGCTAGAAAATGTCATGCTATAAGGGACATGTAGGTTCAAAAGTCCCAAGAAAATGTGAATCAAGGACTGAAGTTGTAATAAATTTGGGTGGACTGAAGTAGTAATAAATTTGGGTGGACTGAAGTTGTAATAAATAAAGGATGGAGTAAGGACCAAAATAAGATAAAAAAAAAGGATAATACCAAAACCCACGATGTTAAGGACGAAAAGCTTGAAAGGACACTAAGCTAAAGAGATTCAATGAACAAGGAAATAAATAGAAACAGGGACGGTCTTACCCTTAAGTAGAGAATGAATTGGACCTAAGGACGTGCCTTTGGTCTAGTGGGTAAGACATGTATGATTGTGATAAAATCCATGGAGTAAGTGGATAATGGAAGGGAAAAGAAATTGCTTAAGCGCGTTGTTTAAAGGACTAAGTGAAAGAGAAACCAAAGTGGTAACATATCGAAGCAAATCCCAATTTGACATCAAGGGAGATTATTCCAGATGTAAATGATACATAATTAAGTTTTGGGGAAAAAACTCCTAAAAGGTGGGGAGAGTTGTGAAACTCGTCCCTTAAACCAAGGAAACTAGGAAAAGAAAAGACACTTTTCATAAGAAAATCGAGCCCAAAATGAACCAAAAATGGTAAAGAAGGGTTCAAATGGGAATTTGGAAAATTCCAAGTAACAAGAAATACTAAAAAAATGAAGAAGAACCAAAGAATGGATTAGATGTGAAAATCAGACCGGATTAAGGGGAACCAACCCTAAAATGAGTCGAACTGGGTTGAACCGTGATGAACAGGTTCCATAATTTATTTTTCTAGGTGGATTAAAAATATCAATTTGGAAAATTGAGGCCACCATGTGATAGAAAATTAATTTAAAAAAATTTAATTTTAAGAAAACTGGTCAAATCGGGCCTAAACCGGTTGATTTTCGTTTTCATGTCACCAAATCCGGTCAGACCAGACTGGTAAACAATCCAACTAGTCAATGAACAGTGTCATCTTCTTCCTTCAAATGACAACATTATTCAAGGAAGGATTCCACCAACCATTTTCGATGAGGGAATATTCCCTCCGATTATGGCATTTTTTTTAAGAGGATAAGCTTGACCAATATGGAAACTGGTAGAGCCAAGGGTCCCCTAGCTCCCTATATAAAGAGTTCATCTTCATTCATCCTCCTCACACCTCAAACCTTCGAATAAGAAGACGTGCTCCATTTCCCGATGAAGCTCAAACTAGAGCATCGACTTGGGCACTTCTTTCCACCTTAGAAGACGAATTTGGGTCCTATAGACTCCGGAGGAAGTCAACCACTTAATGACACCCTCCACTTCGCTTGAGGACCATCGGAGAAGTGTCGACGGGTCCAAATAGTGAAGCAGCTTCGTAGGACTCGAAGCTGCCACGTTCTGCCCAATACAAATTCGACCAATTTTGACCTCCTACGGCCAAACAGAGCCTCCCCTAGCTTCTACAGCCTGCATTCAACCTATAAACTCCCACTCTTTAGAGCTAAGTAAAACAGGGGAAAGAACCGGTCAAATCGAGTGAGAAAAATCAAACCGGTTCATAAACCCGATCATGATAGAATGGGAAAATTGGGAAATTTACATCTCCTGAGTGACCCAAAGGGTCATAAAAACCTTGGAAAGGGACTTTAGGACAATTTGGGGAAGAAAACTAAACCGGTTCAGGTGAACCGAGTCCGAACCAATTTGGACCGATTTGAACCACTATTGAACCAGATTATAAATTCATTTTTCTAGGTAGCTTAGAAAATTCAAATGGTGAATTGAGGCCATCATTGTATAAGGTATGAATTTAGATGAATTTAGAAATTTTGAATTTTGAAAAATTCGGTCGAATTGGGCCTTAACCGGCCGGTTTAAGCTTTGAAACTGGTTCATACTAGTCCTGTTCAAAAAAACTACTTACTGGTTGTAAGTAGATCATACCCGATTGGTATGATGAAACTTCCTATAATGAAGTAGAAAACTTGCTTATCAGTTAGTTATAAGCGTAGGTGCCCTCATACCCTGTTGGTGTGATGGATGACTAAAAGTTTATTTTTGTCGGAAGTGCTCTCCCTTGACTGTGTGCCACTACTTAAGCTTTTTGGGAGACCTTGACGAGAGCTCGAATAGCTTAGATAGGTTGGAGGCCTTGGGTTTGGAACTTGGGGGCTCATATGCCTGAATTTGAAAGTCTCTGGGCCCTGGGCTAGTTGGCACAAGTAGGATCTCATAAACAAACATGAGTTTAAGCCATGAAAATTTAAATGAATGAATTGTTTGGCCATGGTACCAAGATAGGACCGACATACTTAATGGATTGGCGGCAGTGCAACATGACATGTCTACAGACCAGTCAAGACAAATAGCTGCAGGTCGAGTTGAGGGTTGGGGCCGATGGACCAGTGGCACCACGGATTATATAGTTTATGTGAAAAATTATTGATTTGTGCATGCACTAAGTTACAGGACCTTCAAGATGCCCAAGAGGGGTAGTGATGTGTCCTAGGGCTACTGGATGACATGGTGGAGATAAGGGCAGTTAGTCATGCCATCAGTCTTGGAAGCTCGATGTAGCTTCATGCACATGAGACTAGGGTGGGGTCGGGATGAGGTCTCTGTTCTCATACAGACACGGAGTTTTATTTACAGGATTGAGAGTCGGATGTCGTGTACATGTCATTCTTAGGGTAGAAGTGGGTGTGCTTCTATCTAGGTGGCTGATAAAGTTGCTCCAACGCCACCACAAGTGGGTGAAGTGGATATGCTACCATGCGAATGTGTGTTCCCTTCATGATGAAGGATTGTGGTGAGAAATGACTATGAAAATTGAGATTTTGGGATGAAATATTTTAAAAGAAAATAAGGAGTCTGTCACACTCCAATTCAAACTATTTTCTTAAAGTCATACTTTAAAACACTCATTCACTAATTCGTTGAACTCACCCCACTCCCTTATATCCCTTTCAGGTAATCTCGGGGAAAGCCTACCCAAAGACCACAAGTTAACACACTTGTGAGGCAGGTATGATAAGTTTAAAAATTTTATGTAGTTTTTATTTATGTTATTCTAGGAAAGGTGCAGGTTTAAAAGGACAACTTACTCCTCACGGTCTAAAAGAAGGTGTAACCCTTATTAAACTAGATGAGTGGTGGGTTGATCACAGGGATCTGACCAAACCTGGTCAGGGCATGACACAACCTCCCCAAGGAATCGTATAAGTCCATCCGGCCCTCCCTCATTAGAATAGTTCAATTCTAGAGAGAGAAATTGCCCGAATTTCACTAACCAAATTCACATTGCTCAGGACACGAATTGTAGAGACTATTAATCCTAGAAGGACCCTTCGGACGAGATCTTTCTTCCCAAATCAAAAGCTCAGACCACTGTAACTCCGACAGTAAGTCCTTGAAGCTTTCTCTCTCTATGTTCAATTTTTCAAATAAGCTCTGTTTGAGCTCGCTTCAGACTCAAAAATGATGATTCAAAGCTTGGTCTAATTGTAAGGAAGTGGGAAAATCGTTAGAACTATGATAGGGAACAATTAACATGAATTGAAGGGTCAATTTGATGTGATCAACTTTGGGTCAATGGAAAGGGTGAAATTGGGGAAAATTTGGGGATTCCGATAGTTGGAGGGCCTTTGTGTAATTTTTTTTCTAAAATTGAAGGTCAATTGACAATGTAAAGGAACTTGGAGGCCAATTAGTCATTTTAGAAAAAATGGGACCGATTGGTCATTTTTTGTATAATTAGGGCCAATTAGTAATTTTGGAAAGTTAAGGGAACAATTAGAAAAGTTGAGTCCCATTTGGTAAATTTTGAATATTAAGGAACCAAGAGGGATATTGGAAATCCTAGGGACTTAATTGAAACTAATTGAGCATTAGGGACCTAAAGTCAAAGATTATGAACTTTAGGGACCTAATCGTAATAAGGTAAAAGTTGGGGTCCAATGTGCAAATACATGAAAATAGATGGTCTTTTATGCCAAACCTTTCCTCGTAAACATGTCTGAACCCTATAGGGACATATTGGGCAAGAACTTGTGCAAGGGAGCACAAGAAGGACTGGAAGTCTGGCTAGGACGAACAAGTCACATTCATTGGATGAGTGGGGCATTTTAAACATTATGCTCGGTTGGGGTGATGAGCACGTTTTAAAGCTGAAAACCACTTATCGGTTGTTAGTGGACATATTTACGTCATACCCGGTTGGGGCGGTGAGCACCATTTTAAAATGAAAAACAACTTGTGAGTGGAATTATTTAACATCATACGTAGTTGGTATGATAAACTCTTCTACTGAAATGAAAAACCACCAAGAGTGGAATTTTCCATCATCATGCCCGGTTGGATGATGAGTATGTGTTGAAATTACAAAATTCTTTTCCATAAATTATCTCCCATGACTGTGTGCCAATGCTTAAACTATTTGGGAGACTTTTCTGACAAGAGCTAGAATAGCTCCAACATGTAGGGGGCCTCGTTTTTTAACTTATAGGGCTCAAGGCCTAGTTTTAAAAAACTCGTGAACTAAGCCCAAGGCTAGTGGGCATGGGTTGGAGCCCATAGACAAACATGAGTATAAGAGCCATAAAAACTCTCATAAAAGTGGAAAGTTTGTGTGACTTGCCATAGTACTAAATCAGGACTAACAAAGCTCGATAGGCTAGTGGTAGTGCACCAAGACTAGGTCGACGGTCCGGTTAGGCAAATAATTACAGGTCGAGTCGAGTGTTGGGGTTGTTGTACCATTGGCACCAAAGTTGATGGCTAATATGCTAAGACTATTGTTTGTGCATGCACTCTAATTTGGGACCATCGAGATGTCCAAGAGGGTAGTGATGGGTTCCAAGGGCTACTGGACAACCTAGTTGCGATAAGGGCAAGTTTATCGTACTAGTTAGTCATGAAGCTCGACGAAGTTTCTTGCGCATGAGACCGGAGTGGGGACAATATCTCATCAAGTGCCACATTATCGTACTAGTTAGTCATCAAGTGCCACATTGATTGCCTTAACTAATTTTTCTAAAACATTTGAAATTGAGTGTAATGCATTAGGGGTAGCTATTGGAGGTATATTGATGCAGGAGGGAAGGCCAATTACATATTTTAGTGAAAAGTTAAGTGGAGCAACCCTCAACTATCCTACCTACGACAAGGAGATGTATGCCCTAGTTCGAACCCTACAAACATGGCTGCACTATCTATAGTCGAAAGAGTTTGTGATTCACACGTATCGTGAATCTCTTAAATATCTCAAGGGGCAACACAAGTTGAACAAGCGTCAAGCTAGGTGGGTGGAGTTCATAGAGATATTCCCATACGTGATCAAGTATAAACAAGGTAAGGAAAATATAGTTGCTGATACGCTATCCCGAAGGTACACTATGCTTGAAATCCTTGAGTCTAAATTACTTGCTTTTGATTTTATTAAGGAATTGTATGCAAAATATCCTGATTTTTGTGATGTAATTAGAAATTGTACAAATGGCGGGTTTGGAAAATTTTATTTGTAAAATGGGTTTTTTTCGAGAAAACAAATTGTGTATCTCTCAATCTTCTTTGTATGAGTTACTTGTTAGGGAAGAACATGTTGGAGGACTTATGGGACATTTTGGGGTAGCTAAAACTATGGCAATATTGCATGAATATTATTTTTGGCCCCACATGAAAAAGAATGTTGAGAAAATATGTTAGCATTACATGTAAGGAGTATAAGTTTAGGCAACAACCTTATGGTTTTTATACACCTCTTCCAATTCCTAGTGCACATTAGATTAATATATCCATATATTTCATTTTAGGATTACCAAGGACTAAGAGGGGGAGTGGTTCTATGTTTGTGGTTATTGATAGATTTTCAAATGTAGCACTCTTCATTCCATTTCGTAATCTTGAATGTTGCCAATTTATTCTTTAGAGAAGTTGTTAGATTGAGTGGTATGCCAAGAACTATTATTTTTTATCGTGATTCTAAATTATTGAGTTACTTCTAGAAGATTTTATGAGGTAAATTGGGAACAAAACTTTTATTTTCAACAGCATGTCACCCATAAAATGATGGTCAAACAGAAGTAGTCAATAGAACATTAGGTACTTTATTACATTCTATAATAAAAAAGAATTTGAAATTATGGGAAGATTGTTTACCACATGTTAAGTTTGCTTATAATCATTATGTTCATTCTACAACTAAGTTTTCACCATTTGAGATTGTATATGATTTTAATCCATTGACCCCTCTAAATTTAACTCCACTTCCTATTGGTGAGTTAGTAAAGTTTGATGGAAAGAGAAAAGCTTATTTCATGAGACAAATACATGAGAAAACAAAGATGCACATTGAAAGGCAGACTAAAACATAGAAAATCAAGCAAACAAGAGTCGCAAAAATATTACATTTGAACCCGGGGGTTGGGTTTGGCTTCATTTGAGGAAGGAATAATTTCTAGAACAAAGGTAGTCAAAACTTCTTCCAAGATGAGAGGGGTCATTCCGAGTGTTGGAACACATCAACAATAATGCTTATAAGTTGGGGTCACCATGTGAGTATGGTGTTAGCATAAATTTCAATGTCACTAATTTAATACCCTTTGATGTAGGTGATGAGAAAACCGAAGATTTGAGGAAAAATTATTTTCAAGATAGGGAGAATAATATGAGTCCAACTAAGGGGACTGTCAATTCGCAAGGCCTGATCACAAGGTTAATGGCTAAAAGAACTAAAGAAAGATTGCATGGGCTGATTAGAGCGATTGTAGAAAGCCAAGCTAGAAGTCCAATAGAAGAGTATAACAAGAGCCCAAAAGAATGATACAATTTGAATGGAAGATTTATTAATATAATAAATCCTCTATGATATTGTATAATAAAAAATATATTTCCTAGATATGTGTAAGATAATATACTAAGTTTAGAATATTTATTATCTTAGACATATCTAAATAAATGAACAACAAATATTTTAGCAATATTTTTATATAAATAATTAGTGATTGACATGTCAACCATAATATTTTATTTTCTTATTTATAGAATAGGTAGTACACATATAAGATAGGTAGTATACATAAGAGCTTATAAAATGCTATCTTTATAGTATTGCAAAAATGGATCTTTGATTTCAATAATATTGTGAGTTTTATATTTTTTTTCTCTTTTTAGAGAACTTTTGAACTTATCAAATTTTTATTTGTTGCGTTCAAGCAATTAAACTTACCATCAGGGTTTTCTAAGAGCACTTCGTAGAGTATTTGGGTATAGTGTATACATCTATTCGTATTTTGTTTATCAACTAAACAAGGTATATTCCACTCTTTTTATTTGCATCATGAATGTTTTGGGGTCTTTTTCATATTTGGTGTAGGGTGTCATCAGTATATTGGCGGGGTTCGTATTATCAAGGGAACCCAAATTTACTTTTGGAGATTGAGGAAAAGGTTCAAATCGGAGCTTTAGTTCGTGCTTTATCGAAAAACGGGGTATTTCTACTTCTTCAATCATTTAAGCAATGAGTAGTACGAATGGGGAGTAGCTCTTTATATAAAGAGCTTGATTGACAATTGACAGTAATATTTGTTCGTCTATCATTCGGTCCCAATTTCTCTCATTCATGGTCATATGAGAAGGGTTTTTCGGTCACCCAACTCTTCAGAAAATTATTATCTACTTCCACCATCTAATCAATACATGGACTATGCCTTATAACTCCTATATCCTGAATATACTAGGATAATATGCAACACTCCCTTATTATCTTGATATTCAAGTTACCCATTGGTAAGCGGTACAATCTATGTAAGTATGCGTCTATTAATATTGTACATCATTCACCCCAATTATAATTAATATATCATAATCTCAACCATGGAAACAGATGTTAGTTTGTTATCTAGTAAATCCCTCTAATGTAGTATAAGCATTTATTTATGAACCACCAAGATTCATATTATCATGAAGATATTTTCTTTGTTTTAAAATCATTAATTGTAACACTTAAGTATTTAAAATATAGACCAAAGTCTATTTCAAAAAATATGGACATACATAAAATAAATATGGGTTAAATACTCACTTCCCAAAATATGGATCAAAATATTATAAAATATAGGTCGTAAATTTTTTTTAAAATTTTTTAGGATTTTTTTAACACTCATATCATTTTATAATTTAATCATAATAGTTTAGAAATACACCCATCACATATTTTGATTACGGTAGAAGTATAAATTAGTTCAATCAAACCCAACATTATAATTAAAATCCACTAATTTAAATCTCAAAAGTATAACTATCAACCCACGCAGCCTTGAACCCAATTACATTTAACCTAACTAAAATTGAAGCTCGATTTACATTAGCCCAATCAAATCCCCTAAGCCTAATTTACATACAACCCATCCTACCCACACCTACATGTGTATGTCTATGTTAAGTCTCCCATGGCTAGACTTTGATCGTTCCGTGACGGTAATGGTTTTTTGGTAGGCGATGATGTTGCCGGTATGGTGTTGGACAATCTGGTAACAATGTTGGAGGGTCGCGCGTAGGTCAGGTAAAGTCTATTTAGTATGTGACGAAGGAAAAAGGGGTCAGAGTAAGCTTGTAGTATTCTGGAATGTGCATATTAGATAGTGTTTTTCGGAACTCTCCTTCCCAAGTCTCATATGATATAGTTGAGGCCAAAGAAGTCCATTTTGCATACTAAGGGCAACTCAGATGGAGAAAGTGACATTTCCCAAAATCAAAGTTGTCATGTGTTATAATTATATTAAAGTTGGGTATTCTAAATAGTTGTACTCTAGAGTCTTGGACGGGTTTTCATGATGCTAGATATCGGGTCGATTAGAACATCTCACTCCTTGGAAATTCACTATATTTAATGTACCCTCTATCATACCTTGAACTCATTATATCAATTTTATAATATTATAAGTGTTCATACATACTAATGAATTAAATACAGAATATCTCGGAAAATGAAAATAAAATTAAAAGAATGATTGTTTTCTTTTCTCGGTATAATTACTTATATTAATAAATCATATTATATTATGATTAATCCATGTCTAACTATTTAACTATGTCCGATATATCAATATTGTAAAACTATCTAAAGTGTTAATTTTTCCATTTAATTATTATCTCAAATAAAAAAAATAAGGGTTGAACTATACGTAAAGAAGGATAAGTTTCAATTTAAAGTGAGTACCTATTTATTTGAGATAATGTTGGATAGATTGTTTTATATAATACTGATAAACGATCGCACAAGCATCTATTATTACCGAAAACTTTAAGCGCTGTCCCTTTCTAATTCCGACCCATTCAGGTTCCAAAGCATAAAAGCGAAGAGAGAGAAAACAAATTGTCGCCCGTCTGATCCAAATCCTACCCGCTTATCAACGGCCATCTCTCTCTCTCTCTCTTCGGAGGGGAGAAAGAGGGCGCTCTGGGTCTCTGGGTTAAGGGGTGCCTGTTGGTGGGGCAATCAAAAGGATCCAGCCAATAAAGCAGCAGCCTCCTTGAGCGAAGAATTAACTCAGATAAACAAGGGAGGGAGGATGACGTCGGAGTCCGGTTGATGCCCTCCCCCGGGAGAGAGATCCTGGAACAGCCGCCGAAAACTGATGAATTTCTGCTTTGTGTGATGAGATATTGAAGCCCTCTGAGGAGATCTCTGACGGGCATTCATCAAAACCAATTTTTTTCTCTCCTCTGTAACCCTCTTCTCTTTCTCGGGGTGAAGGAAATTAGGCTAGCGTTTGATGGAATTGGACAGCATTGAGTGCGTATCCACGGTCGACGGAGGGGCTGATGAGGATCGTGAGATCCGTAATCTCCACCACGGCGGCGGAAATCTCCACAACCACCACAGCCACCACCCTCTGTCGCACCAGCACCCTCAATTCTCTGCCTCAAAGCCTCTGAACCCGATCGGCGCAAATGTCAGCCCGGCCACCAATATCATGGGGCCTACCGCAATCCCCCCGGCCACCAGCGTCCATGAGTTGCTCGAATGCCCAGTCTGCACCAATTCCATGTACCCGCCAATCCACCAGGTATATTTTTGGTTTTTCTTTGTCCCTTTCTTCGATGGGTTTTCTTTACTGCCTCTATCTGCCATAGTTGTGTGTATGTCGGCATTATGTGTTGGGATTATCATCCCGTGTTTGATTAGCAACAACTGATGCTTTTGTCTGAGGCCTGAACTTGCGGATGACTAAATATTGTTTGTCTGGATGATTTCCTTATGCAATGATTTAATTATCAATTTCTCTCATTTTGTTTAAATGCTAGACCCAAATTTTGTAGCCTATAATTGTCGTTTTGCCTTTGCATTTAGTTCGTGGGCTGATAGGGCCGAATACTTGAATTCTTGATGAACGTATTGAAACATCAAAATCGGTTCTTTAGTTTTTCTCACTTCATCTTGGAATTTCATACTTTTTAAAATTTCTTGGTGTTGCTTTGCTCAACAACTTATTGAATAGCTGATGTTTGATTAGTTGAACGTAGGGACATGCAATAGCCAATAGGTAACCTCTGATTATTGCCTATTGATCTGATAATATGTTCAGGGAAATTTTAGTATAGACTTTAGTGAAGGATAATGCTGTTTTCTCCAAGATAATTGAGATCTCCGAGGGGGTATCTGTAGGATATATCATAATTTCAGTGTACATTGAAATTGGACCTTCTAAGTTGGTTCTCTCTGCAGAGAAGACAAGATGTTATTGGTATTTGCTTAGTTATATGTCTAGATATTCCAACTATTATCTTGCTCCAATTGAAACATCTTGAACCAATGGAGAGTCTCATCTTCCCTTTTTTTAAAAATTCATAAGCTGAGAACCTTTAGTGCAAATATGCTATATTGATGTTGATTATTCTTATATCCCTTTTTGCAGTGCCATAATGGACACACTTTGTGTTCCACATGTAAAACAAGGGTCCACAATCGGTGCCCTACTTGTAGGCAAGAGCTAGGTGATATTAGGTGCTTGGCACTGGAGAAGGTAGCTGAATCTCTCGAACTCCCATGCAAGTACTACTCTCTGGGCTGCCCAGAGATTTTCCCATACTACAGCAAGCTCAAGCATGAGACCATATGCAACTTTAGGCCTTACAACTGCCCTTACGCTGGGTCTGAGTGCTCCATTGTTGGGGACATCCCTTTCTTGGTCTCTCACCTAAGGGATGATCACAAGGTGGATATGCATACAGGTTGCACCTTCAACCATCGATATGTGAAATCCAATCCCCGAGAAGTTGAAAATGCTACATGGATGTTAACTGTAAGTTTTCTCTTGTCCTTTCCATGTGCATAACCCGTGAAAGAGATCCTCCGCTTGTGAAACTTTCTGCAGTTTCCTCTAATTAACTGGCCAGATTGAGTGAGTGCTTCGAGTCATATGGACAAGAAATATATTGTACCAATCATGATCCATATTTTTTTTGTCAAATATATGAAGAAATCACAGTATAGGTAACAAATATTAGGCCATCTAGCTGCACCATTGTATTAAGCATAGGTCTATATTTAGTCTTCTCTGTTGTCCCATGGCATAGAAAAGAAGCAGAAAAATGAAAATAGAGATAAATTCTCAGATTGTACTGAGAAAATTGACACAAATGTTGACTTGTAAAATGCTTTTGTTTCAGGTATTTCACTGCTTTGGGCAGTACTTCTGCCTTCACTTTGAGGCATTCCAGCTTGGAATGGCTCCTGTCTACATGGCATTTCTCCGGTTCATGGGAGATGAAGCTGAGGCCCGGAACTACAGCTATAGCCTGGAGGTTGGAGGCAATGGCCGGAAGCTCACATGGGAGGGAACCCCCCGGAGCATCAGGGACAGCCACCGGAAAGTCCGAGACAGCCATGATGGACTCATAATCCAGCGAAACATGGCTCTCTTCTTCTCTGGCGGAGACAGGAAAGAACTTAAGCTGAGGGTCACTGGGCGGATCTGGAAAGAGCAACAGAATAATCCCGATGGAGGGGTCTGCATCCCAAATCTCAACAGCTGAACAATCAATTTGAAGGAATGATTCTTATTTCTTCCTGCATGTGATCTTCACCCCTTTCTCTTTTACACTTTGATTTTGGGATTTGGACGAAGCAATATTCCCTTTTGTAAGTTGTATGTGCCAATTGAAATTGTCCAGTGCCCTGCAGCAAACATGTTTCTGGAAAGTATAAATCAACCAGGCTAGACCTTCTTATCCCCATCTGTATTCTCTCTTAAGATATCTATACAGGGGATATGCTCCTTCAGTTCTACATTTTGAGTTTTCTTGTCACCCAAGCAATGCCCTCATATGATGCATCTTTTACTTTTTCCTCAATATACTCTATTTCTTGGAAATATCAGGGAAATAGTTAGCTCTCATCTATTCAACCATCACGGACATGGACGGGATAAACTCCTTGGTTGGCTCCTTCCATTTTCAATGAATGGATAAACAAAACAGAAGATACAATCATACATCAAAATAATATTTGCAATATTGTTTTATTTTATAGGGAGAGATTGTATAAAAAATAATTTCTTTTTTTAAAATATATACTAGGCTCATATCCACTTGTATATGCACGAGTCTTACGTTTTCTTTACCAATTTCATCAAACATTAATGGCATTAAAATTTTTCTTTCATTATTGTCATGTAACTTGACCATCTTTGTAATGTAATTGAATATACTAAAAATGCCCTTAAACAAAAAAAATGCTCTTAAATCAACAAACCCATGTACAAATGACATTTTTACCTTAAGATCTTGCCATCAAATATGATTACATCCTTATTAATATGTGTAGCGAGAATCAAGCTTAATATGACCATTACTTTTCTTTTGAAAAGTAATAGAAAGGGCATATGACCATAATACATGGACATATAATGATACCCGAATATTAGTGAGGTCTAGATTGGGATGATAAAAAATTGATCTCACACAAAACTAATCTTATAACACGGTAATTTTGAAAATCAAAATTTAAATTCAATTAAATCTGAAATTAATGCTAATATGTGAATGAAAATTCAAAATGGAATTTAAAATCGAAACATATAAAAAAAATCAGTTTAAACTATAATTTTAAACAAATAGCGATGATTATAAATTAAAATCTAAGAACCGTATTTGATCGAAAATCATATATCGAAAAAAAATCTGATTGAAAGTCGATTTAAATCGGGATCAAACTGACTTAAAACAAAAATTCTTAATTTTTAAAAATGATTATATAAATAGGAAAATAGTAATTATTGAGTATAATTAATATAAAATTAAATAAAAAAATTATAAACATAAATTGGGGTAATAACCAGTGGAATCGGGGTGAATCAACCATATGACGGATAAAACTGATTAAACGGTTTTAGAAAATTAGATAAATTTTTAGAAAAATAAATTAGGGCAATAACTTGTTGAATTGGAAGTAAACCGACTAATAAATGACAAAAATCAAGTGAACCAATCGATTTATTAGCTGAAATCTAGTTCGCTGCAATGCAAATTGGTCGATGTGTACGTAAGACATATGGCACACTCACTCGTACACAAACGTGCACATGTCATTTTCTTCGTCTGACTTAATGCCCATATCCGATCCGTAACCTGAAAATCGACTTGATTATGTGTGATTTTTTACATCCCACCCACAAGGAAAAATAAATACAAAGTAAGACCTATGGGGTCCAATCTGACCAACTATGTACATGGAATGATCGACACTTGGTCACTAAAACTACCCATATAAGATATGAGCTTCCTTCGCCGACCAAAATTCACTTTGAAAGTGAGGTTGCTCTGTTTTCTAGTGATTTTACTTCCATGGTTCATAACACCAGAATTGGTGATTCCGATTATGTTAGAACCACATGAAAGCCAACTTTCAAATCATATCTCTCCTCAACATCGACGTGCCTCCTACTGATTTCAGTGTGATCAAATAGTAATATCGCTCCTTCAATCGAAAACAGAGTAATCCCTTCGGGAGCTTACATTGACCTCTGCAATGGCCAACCATGCTTAAAATAATTTTAGAGACTAATCTTGGTCCCATTTACCCAAAACCACCAACCATTCGAGATCAAGGTAAGTTTTGTGCCCATAAAAATTCTTGGAATCTCAGATGTCTCCCTTGCTTTGAAGGTTTTTTGTAAATCTTATTTTAAAGGCAGTTCATACCACCATTTGGGGTGGTTCAAGAGGCTACAAATACACAAGCTAGTAAGATTTCTAACCACACCTATGTCGATGACCGACTCACCATATCCATTAAGTTCTTATCATTTTTTCAAACTATGTTAGTTTTCCAATAAAGGTACAATCACAATCAAAACGACATTGTTCCAATTGATGTAGGACGAAAAGTGATTGTGGGTACCTGGAGAATATGATAAGGAACTTATAAAGTATATCTTTAACCTCAATTAAGACCAATTCATTTTTATAATCTCAATTAAGTCCAAATTGACCTTTTAGGCCAAATTTAATTTTTTAGCATTTCAATTAAGCCCAAATTGTAAATTTTGACATATCTAATTTGATCTCTTTTTAAAATAATTTTCAAGCCCATCAATGTATCCCTAACAAAAAATTGAGTCTAAGAATTAAACCTTAAGCCCAAGTTCAACGAAGGTACATTGGAGGTCGTCGGGGCAACATTGGTTGTGATAGGGCCAGAGAAGGGCGGTGGAGACTGCATAATGTGTTGTGGTCAGACAAGGCCAGCTGAGGGCCTAGGCATACTGTTTGTCACACCCCGACCTGGTTTGGTTAGGTCCCTGTGAATAACCCGCCACCCCTTCCTTGGCTAGAATGATATTCCTACCAAGATAGCCTAAGAAAGGTAAAGGCGTATAAGCACAAATATTTTTCATACAAAGTAAAAAAAACAACTTAATAAAATGTATCTCTTTGGGTTAATCCTAACATGCTCTCCGGCTTCCCTCTACTTGATTTAAGGGCTTCCCTAACATGGGATAAGTGAGGGGTGAGTTCTACAATTCAGTGAGTAAGGTCGTAGGACAACATGACTTTAAGGTTTAGTAAGCATTTAAACAACAATTTTCCTTTTTTTGTGGAAAATCACGTGATAAGTAAGCCACCACTTGTATTGTCTCCAGTAAAAGATTTCTCGTTATTTCTTAGCTTATCTCATTAAGCTTAGGGTAGGTACCTTCCTATAAGATAAGAATG
Source organism: Trapa bicornis (assembly GCA_030064425.1). NCBI lineage: Eukaryota > Viridiplantae > Streptophyta > Magnoliopsida > Myrtales > Lythraceae > Trapa > Trapa bicornis. Next base: position 16,918,139 of record CM057758.1, on the reverse strand, counting down.
TCTGTTTTAAAATATTTAGTTTTGTATAATGCTATTCTAGGAAAGACAGGAAAAATGATGCCTTACTGCTCGCGGTTTAAAAATGGGTGAAACCCTTCATGGACTAAAAGGAAGTGGCGGGTTGCTCACGGGGATCCGACCAAACCGGGTCGGGGTGTGACAACTTGAGTAGTATTAGAGCCTGTTGAGTGAATTATCAAGACTATATAACAAAATAACTAAGAGGAATAAATTTTAAAATTTACAGATGGCTCCTAAGATAGGAACCAAGAGAACTAGAGCCACAGTGTAAACACCGTCCCTTAAAGACAAGGAAACCGGGGAAAGAACTGGTCAACTCGGGTGAGAAAACAGAGCCAGTTCACGAACCCTAATCATTAGAGAAAGGGCAAAACAAGAAATTTATAAATCTCGAGTGACCTAAAAAGTCATAAAAGTCATGAAAAATGACTGGGATGAATTAAAAGTGAAAACTAGACTGATTCACGTGAACCGAACATGAATCGGATTGAACCGGTTTGAACCACTATTGAACCGATTTCTAAATTTATTTTTCCAGGTGGCTTACAAAATTTAAATTGGAGAATTGAAGCCACCATTGTATAGAAAATGAATTTAGAAAATTTTAATTTTGAAAAACTTGGTGGAATCAGGCCTGAACCAGTCGATTTAAGCATTAAACCTGGTTCAGACCGGTACGATTCGTTTCGTAACAATGTGGTCTTCTTCCTCTAGATGACAGCACTGTTCACTCGTTGAAAAAATGAATAGCAACGACGAAGCCAAAAAGTCTCCATTTAGGATATTTTAGGCCATGAATGATTGTCATAAAGGTGCCAATCAGACGGCTAGAGTATCCCCGAGCTTTCTATATAAAGAGCTCCTCCCCATTCATCCTCCTCACACCTAAAAACACCTCTCTCTACTGCTTCATTTTTCAGTGAAGCTTGAACCAGAGTCTGACTTGGGCATTTTTTTGAGCCTTACATGGTAAGGTTGTATTGCTTAGATTTGGGGAGAAGTCAGCTACCCAATAGTAGTCTCCATCTACTCCAAGAATCGCTGAAGAAGCATCGACATAATCAAAAGAGTGAAGCAGCTTCGACAGACCGAAGCTGCCCTATTTCGCATGAGCTGAAATCGACTGAATTTAGCCCTCTTCTAGCCAAACCAAGCTCTCCCAACATCCCTACAACCTTAGACGACCTCACTTGAGCTGAAAGGTACGCCAATTCGGCCCTTCTCAATCGTTGTAGGTCAGAGTTAGAGAGAGAAACTATAGAATTTCACTGGCAAGATTCTCCCTCAATTTGGTGTCAATTGTTGTAATTCTTGATCCTAGAAGGTACCTTAGGAAGAGAGCTATCTTCCTCGACAGAGAGATCAAACCCCCGCACCTCCGACGATAAGCTTTCGAAGCTTTCTCTCTTTAAGTTTAGTTTTCCGGCGAAGCTCTGTTTGAGCTCAATTTAGACCCAAATGATGCGGTTCAAAGCTCAATTAAGTCGTATGGAAGTGTAGGAACTGATCCATACCTTCAATTGGAGCAATTAACCTTGATTGAATGGTTAATTTCATAAAATCAAATTAGGCCAATTTGAAGAGGGTGGAAAATTGGGGAAATTTGGGGATTTCATAAAATTGAGGAACCAAATTTCAATTTCCAAAAATTGAGGGCCAATTAGCCATATAAATGATGTTGGGGGACCAATTGGTCGATTTTTGGAAATAATTGGGGTCAAATTGCCATTTTTGTAAAGTAGGGGTAAAATGGTAATTTTTAAAAAGGTAGGGACCAAATTGAAAATTTGGGAAACTTGAACCCCTTAAGTGATTTTGAGTAAATTGAGGACCCGGAGTGAATTTTAGAAAGTTTTGGGACTCAATTTGAGGAAAAGTTAGCATTAGGGACCTAAAGTCAAAGAAGAGGAACTTTAGGGACCTAAATGCAATTAACTGAAAAGTCTGAGCATTTTATGCATACGTGAGGAATTAAGGAAGCTCAACGTAGCTTCATGCGCATGAGACCGGGGTGGGATCGGGATGAGGTCTTTGTCCTCATATGGACACGAAGTATTTTGGGTTTGAGGGTAGGATGTCGGAGATGTTCACTCAGACTTTGGGTAGAAGTCAGAGACTTCTATTAGGGTGGATGGTAAAGACGCTCCGATCCACGAGTGGGTGCAGTAGTCGTAACTGCATCTCGCGAATGTGTGTGAACCCTTCCTGATTAAGTGCGTGTGTTGTTTGGGAAATACACCTAATATGGAAACGGGAAAGAGGTTTGAAAACCTTAGAAAAGAAATGGTAAACCTTGGAAAAAGGTTTTGAAAACTAAAACTTTAGAAAAGAACATTTTTAAAGAAAATAAAGAGTTTGGAACACTCCAATTAAAGTAGTTTTTGTGAAAACTTGCACCCAACACCCATTCACTGAGTTGTCAAACTCATCCCCTCCCTTTACCCCTTTTCAGGAAACCAAGGGAAACCAACCTTAAAGATCTATCGGTAGTTGAACCTTAAGACAGATATGTAATGTTAATATATATAGTTTTTATTAATGTTATTCAAGGAAAGTTACAGGTAAAAGGATGTCTTACTCCTCGCGGTTTAGAGAAGGGGAAAACCCTTAATAAACTGGAAGAGTGGCAGGATGTTCACGAGGATCCGACCAAATTGGGTCGGGGTGTGACACGCAGTCACTAACACTGCCTAACAACCCCTCCTTGTGGAAACTCCCTGAGAAGCTCAGATAGTTCCACCTGGACTAAGCTCGGAGCACCAAAGATTGTACGAAGAGTTCACCTAAGTGTTTGGACGACCTAACCTCGCCCCTGAGGTGGACACCAAATCTCGAGTTGAGCCCGAGGAAGTAAAATCTCATCCCCCTCCTGCTAACATTACTCCTTTAGTTGACATCCCCAAATAACTCAAAACACTCCGTCAACTGGGATGTCAACACTTCCTAGGAGAGAAGGATGCTGGAGCTACTATGGACTGGTTATCCCACATCAAGAAACTCTTGGGGATAGTCAGGATTTCACCATAAGACATGGTAATCCTAGCAAAGTTTTTCCTGGAAGCCAATGCAAGAAGGTGGTGGAACAATGTTAGAAGCTTGCATACCACCACCCCCACTTGGGAACAATTCGAGGATGGGAATACGGAGGAATACCTAACTCCGCATCTGGTCAATGAGAAGAAGCAAGACTTCCTCCAACTCCGACAAGGGCTTAACTCTATCTTGGAGTACGAAACCAAGTTTAATTAGTTAAGACCTTTTTCCTCTGATCTAGCCGGACATACAGATATCTGCCAATGATTCGTGGACGGTCTTAACATGGACATACGAGACCAGGTGGGAGTGCTAGGATGCCCCATGGATTTGGCAGCCATAATGACTATGACCTAAAAATGTGAGCGTCTGTTGCAAACCCGACGCCACCAGATGGAGTAGGCCAACCAAAAGGGGGATAAAGGCTAAGGCTGCCATGGGGGACGAAAGGAGCAAAATGGCCCAAAGTGGAGAAACAGGGTGGTTTTCCAAAAGAGGAAGGAAACACAACCACCTTAAAGGAGGGTGATCCCCACCATACTACAAGGGAACCCTCACTGTCCTAGAAGCTAGAGGTACCATGAGGAAGCCTGCTTATCCTGTTTCGGATGTGGGCAAGTGGGGCACTTTGCAAAGGAATGCCCCACTCTTAAAGAGAATAAGAAAAGAAACACGCTTGGACCACCCCAAGGGAACCAAAGGACTCCAAGGCAGGTCACCACCGTGACTAGAGTATTAGCTAGGTTATACAACCTCACCCAACAGGAGACCAAAAAAGACCTTAGTATTGTTGTAAATCCCATCCCTTAAAGACAAGGAAACCGAGGAAAGAATCGGTCAACCCGGGTGAGAAAACTGAGCCGGTTAACGAACCCCAACCATTTGAGTAAGGACAAATTAGGAAATTTATAAATCCCGAGTGACCTAAAGAGTCACAAAAAGTCATGGAAAAGGAATTTCAGATGAATTGGAAGAGAAAACCAAACCCATTCAGGTGAACCAAACATGAACCATATTGAACCAGTTTCTAAATTCATTTTTCTAGGTGGCTTAGAAAATTAAAATTTGAGAATTTAAGCCTCCAATGGATCGAGAATGAATTTAGATGAATTTAAAAATTTTTAATTTTAAAAAACTTGGTCGAAACAGGATTGAATCGGTCGGTTTAAGCGTTGAACCCAGTTTAGAAAAATGTCACCTTCTTTCTTTAGAAGATAACACAGCTCACTCGCTGGAAAATCGAGCAGCGCCAATGATGATGAAAAGTCTTTGGCCAAAGAGTTTCAGGGAATGAATGACTGCCATAAAGGAACCAATCGGACGGCCAAGAAGTCCCCAAGCTTCCTATATAAAGAGCCCCTCCTCATTCAACCTCCTCACACCAGAAAACTCCACTTTCTCCCTACCGCTCCATTTTTTGGTAAAGCTCAAACCAGAGCTCTGACATGGACATTTTTCTGAGCTAAAGAAGGTGAGGCCAGGTTCTCTAGATTTGGGGAGAAGTCAGCTACCCGACGGTAGTCTCCGTTTGCTTCGAGGATCACCGGAGAAACTTTGGCTGATCGAACATTGAAGTAGCTTTGACGGATCGAAGCTGCCCTATTTTGGACGAGCTAAACACGGCCAATTTGAGCCCTTCTTAGGCCAAACCAAGCTCTACCAACACTTTCACAACCCTCATACGACTGAATTAGAGCAGAAAGGTAAACCTATTTGGCTCTTCTCTATAATTTTCGATTAGTACAAGAGAGAGAACCAATGAAACTTCACTGAACAAATTCTCCATCAATTCAACATGAATTGTTGCGATTCTTGATCCTAGGAGGAACCTCAGGACAAGAGCTATCTACCCAGATGGAAACTCAGACCGCCGCACCCCCGACAGTAAGCTTTCGAAGCTTTCTCTCTCTAAGTCCAATTTTCTGACGAAGTTTCGTTTGAGCTCAATTTGGATCCAAATGATGTGATTCAAAGTTCCATTGAATTATGTGGAAGTGTAGGAACCAATTTTACCTTCAATTTCATCAATTAACCTCAATTGATTGGTCAATTTGATAAAATCAAATTCGGCCAGTTTGAAAGGGGGAAATTGGAAATTTCAAAAATTCGAGGGACTAAAGTGCAATTTCTTAAAATGGAGGGCCAATTGGCCATGAAAAAGTTGTTGGAAGACCAATTGGTTAATTTTTGAAATTATTGAGGTCAAATTTGCCATTTTTGTAAAGTACGGGCAAAATAGTAATTTTAAAAAAGTTGGGGACCAAATTGAACCCCTTTTGTGATTTTGGATAAATTGAGATCCCAAAGTGAATTTTAGAAGTTTCGGGACTCAATTTGGGGAAAATTGGCATTAGGGACCTAAATTTAAATAAAAAGAATTTTAGGGACCTAATTGCAAATAAGTAAAATTTTGTGTATTTTATTCATTTAGGATGAATGAAGGCTATTAGGCTAAAGGTTAATGAACAAGGATGTTCATATCGTGTAGGAACATGAAGTATATGGAATGTTAGCAAGGATAAGCTCGTGTGAGGCAAAGAGCCGGTTAAGAGGAAAGATACACTACACTTATCAGGTGAATAGAATTTTTATATCATACCCGGTTGGGAGATGAGCACTACCGAAATGAAAACCCACTACTAAGTGAAATTTTAAACATCACACCTGAATGCAGCTATGTGGAAATTACGTGGAAAAATAACTTATCGGTTGTAAGTAGATCATACCTGGTTGGTATGATGAACTTCCTATAAGGAATTAGAAAACCTGTTCATCAGTTATGAACGGAAATTTCTTCATACCCGGTTGGTATGATGGACAGCTGGAAAATTATTTTGTTAGAAGTGCTCTCCCTTGGCTGTGTGCCACTACTTAAACATTTTGGTAGACCTTCTTAACGGGAGCTCAAATAACTCAGGTAGGTCGGAGGCCTCAATTTTGGAACTTGGGAGCTAATATTCCCGATTTTGAAAATTTCATACAGTGGGCCCAAGGCCAGTTGGCACGAGCAGAAGCTCGTAAACTAACATGAGTTTAATCCATGAAAATTTTAAATGAAGGATGTGTTTGGCCATGGTACCAAGTCAGGACCGACATACTCGATGGACTAGCAGCAGTGCGACAAGACTGGTCAACGAACTAGAAGAGACAAACAACTACATGTCAAGTTGAGAGTCGGGGCCGTTGGACTAGTGGCACCAAAGATTAAATGGCTTATGAGGAAAACTGTTATTTTTTCCATGCACTAAGGTTAGGGACCTTCAAGTCACCTAAGAGGGGTAGTGATGCGTCCTAGGGGCTACTAGACGACATGATGGATATAAGGGCAGTTTGTCGTGCTAGCAGTCAGGGAAGCTCAACCTAGCTACATGCGTATTAGACCGGGGTGGGTCAGGATGAGGTCTTTGTCTTCATATTTTCTTTATGGGATTGAGGGTTGGATGTCGCATACATCCATTCATTCTCAGGGTAGAAGTGGATGGGCTTCTATCTAGGTAGCCGATAAAGTTGCTGCGACGCCAGAAGTGGGCATAGTGGACATGCTACCCTGCGAATGTGTGATCCCTTCATGATGAAGGGCGTGTGTTGATTATTAAATACACCAACTATGATTATTGAGAAATAATGGATTTGAAAATTGAGATTTTAAGGATGAAATGTCTTAAAGAAAATAATGAGTTTGACACACTCCAATGCAAACCATTTTTTTAGAAACTCATGTTTCAAAAACCTATTCACTAAGTTGTCGAACTCACCCACTCCCTTTACCCCTTTTCAGGTAACTGAGGAAAAAACCTACCTAAAGACCTTTAGCTAGCTAAACCTGCAAGATAGGTACGTAAGTTTAATTTTATGTAGTTTTGATAAATGTTATTCTAGGAAAGATACAGGTGTAAATGACGCCTTACTCCTCATGGTTTAAAAGAAGGGGAAACCCTTAATAACTCGGGAGAGTGGCGGGTTGCTCATGGGGATCAGACCAAACTAGGTCGGGTGTGACAACTCGAGTGGTACTAGAGTCTGTTTCCTTGAATACATTATCAAGACTATATAACATAGTAACTAAGAGAAAATTTTAAAATTTTCAGATGGCTCCCTTGAGAGGAACCAAGAAAATTAGGACCGATGTTACCAACATTCTGTCCCTGTAGGAAGAATATCGAAAAATACCTGAGAAGTCCCAAAGAACCAAGAGACGTCAGTGGGAAGTATCTAGGATGAGGGTGCCAGGACTTGTTGAGGTCACAATCCTAAGTACGAAGGGAGCCAAGCCTATGGCCAAGAATGCCATCAAGGGCTTATAATCTTACTAAGGAGGTTGCTTGTCAAGAACCCCATAGCTCCCCATCTATTTTGTAAACACTTTTTGTAATAGGGCTAAGACCCCAACATATTGTACTACTTCTCCAATAATAAAGAACTCCAAGTTCCTAAGACTATATCTCTCAAAATGATGAGACCTTACACCTCAGCTATAGGAATATTGCCCAAGGAAAATAATCAAACAAACCCGCATTTCCCTAGACACCATAGAGACCATGGAGATTCTCATCCCAATTAAAGGAATGAATCAAGGGAATTATTGGGCAAAGAAGGCACGACAAGAAAATTGTCAAGGTATTTAAAGAGTCTAGGAGAACTCCTGGAGTAATAACTTAGCAAGGAAATGACATATTACAAGGTGCAAGGGAAATGGTACATGAAGTGAAGGACTGTCCCACACCACAAGGACTTAGAACAATACTTTCCAAGAATAACACCCCCACAACTATAGGAAATCTAAAAGGATACCATCCCTATAAACACAACTCCTGCTCGGAGTTTCAACCACATCCAGAAAAAAGCTCTTCAAGATCCTAGCATAGTGGCAAGAAGGTAAAAGGACTGAAGGTAGGACCTCCATAACACTCCAAACAGAACAAAGTATAGCTGAAAAAAATTCTCCCTTAAGAAGAAATTTCAAGCCATTTAGGAACATAGAAGGGTGCACCTCCACAAGAGAAGACCAGCCAAGCATTTGATGACAAATGAGATGTCTTGGGATGGTAAGTACGACTAACTTTGGAAAAAGTAGTGAAGCTAAATAGAAATTTCGGACCAACATAGTGGAAGGAAGCAAGTCGTAACAACAAGATCGTCAAGGAGAATAAATGATGCCCTAAGGAAGACCAAGAAGTAGAAAGGATTACACCCTAAAAAGGATAGTAGGATGGACGTTAAGGACAAGAATACTCGAGAAATAACTGCCTAAGATAATTAGACCAAAGGAATGGTTGGAACGAGACAGTTAATGAATTGATACTCATTACAGTCATAATTTAAGCTCCAACAAAGAAGGGAGAGGTGGAAAGACCAAATATTTAGAAAAATAAGGATGAAGGAAATCCTTAAAAGGACCAATGGCCAAATTAACAACCAAACTCAAGGCAAGAGAGGAGTAGGCAAGCCTCTCCCATGATCAAGAGATCTTGAAACAAGGAGGATTTGAGCTCTCCCTAAAAGAAATAGACATGAACTGGGGTAGAAGTAAGGATGAGGATAGAGTACAAAATACGTGCCCACAAGATTTCAAGAGTAAGGGTAAATAGGAGAAGACGACATCAAACGATGTCATGTAAGGGTAGATATTCCCTAGAGCAAATGAAAAAGGGATTTAGAAGAAAGAGAAAGAGTCCTACCAAGGAAAAAAAACCCTTGAACGACATATGTAACCCAACTGCGAGGTAATGGAACCAAGTGAAGAGGGACAAGGAGATGAAGTTGCAAATGAAGCGCATGTTGAGGTGGAAGAACCAAGGGAAGCCTACTAGGAGGACCCAAGGAATAAGATAAACCCAAGGAATGGGTAAGTAGGAAGTTAGTATAAAAAGATGTTGTGACAAATAAGAATGGGTAGACTACCCATAATAAGAAATAAAGGAAAGAACGTTCGGGAAACGTCGGAGAAGTAAGCTCTCCAAACAAGAAGTGGTTGAGAGGGGAACAACCACTAATATCAATACGTGTTGTGGTCCACATTTGCATTAAGAGTGGACAGCTGGGCATAGGGTGGATTACATGAAATAAGACTAATCATTGGAAGTTACTTAGATAAGGAATAAGGGATGAAATGGAATTAAAGATAAGGAAGGATTCAAGGCAGGCAAATGCCTTAATATAGAAGGAGGTGTAAGGAAATGAAGGAAGAAACCTTCAAGAAATGGTAAGAAGGTTGAGCATGTAGCTCCTAAGAAGAAAATCTCTATTTTGAGGGACATAGTAGAGAATGAAACGGCAAGATGGAAACTCCCCAAACAAAATAATAGACACATAGATTGAAAGGGATCAACCCAGAATAATAAATCATGAAATGGTCATGAGTAAATAAAAGTGAATTAAGAAAAGGAAAGTCCTTGAATAAAGGACACCATTAGAGAAGAAGAAGGACAAATAAGGGAAAAATCCCAGCGTATCAGTAAGTCATCAGAGAACCCAAATGATGGGAACTAGGAAAAACATAATAAAGAAGTTGGGAAAGGACGAGTGGGTAAGAAAACTGATACGGTTAGGAACGACATTACATCAAGGGTATGAAGGATGATTGGATAACTGTAAGGTTAGTCAAGGAATACTACCAGAAAAAAAGAAAGATGAAGTTATACAATCCCTGAAAGGTTGGAAAGTTGAGAACGACATTAAAGAAAGTGTTATAGAAATCTGATGGATAAAGACATATGTTGGAACATGTCATGCTATAAAGGACAAGTAAGCCCAACAGTCCTGAGGAAATGTGACTCAAGGTAAGCAAGAGTCAGTTAGTAAGCATGACAAGGTCAAACATAAAATTTGGACCAAAGTTTTAATAAACAACAAGTGAAGGAAGAGTCGAAATAGAACAAAAGGTGATAACAAAGAAACCTATGAAAACAAGTACGTAACGCTCAAGAGAACATCGAGCTAAGGGTTTCAACGATCAAGAGAATAACTAAACATGGGAATGGTTGGGTATCTTGGAACTCCCAAACCTGAGTAAAGTACCTCAAAAGGTAAAATGTTGCTCTAAGCAAAGAAAGATGTGAATCTAAGAATATACCTTTAAATATGGTATGTCTAGTTATGATAAACTCCGTGGAAAGATTAAACAATGGAAAGGAAAAGAAATTCTTTAAGTGAATGATATGAAAAGGGCTAACTGAAAGAACAACCAAAGAGCTAGCATATCAAGCAAACACCAAGTTGACACCAAAGGAAATTGTTTTGATGCAAAGGTTGCTAATTAAGTTTTGGGGACAACTCCTAAAAGGAGGGGAGAATTGTAAACCCCATCCCTTAAAGACAAGGAAACAGGGGAAAGAACCTGTCAAACCCCATTTGAGAAAGGGCAAATCAAGAAATTTATAAATTCCAAGTGACCAAAAGAGTCACAAAAGTCATGGAAAAGGACTTTAGGATGAATTAGAAGAGAAAACCAAACCTATTCTAGAGAACCAGATTGAACCGGTTTAAATCACTATTGAACTTATTTCTAAATTCATTTTTATAGGTGGCTTAGAAAATTCAAATTTAAGAATTTAAGCCACTATTGGATAGAGAATGAATTTAGATGAATCTACAAATTTTTAATTTTGAAAAACTTGGTCAAATGAGGCTTGAACTGACTGGTTTAAAGGTTGATCCCGGTTTGGACCGGTCTGGTCCGTTTCGGAAGAGTGTCGTCTTCTTCCTTCAGATGACAGCACTATTCACTCGTCGGAAAATTGAGCAACGCCGAAGAAGATGAAAAGACTTTGGCCAGGGAGTTTTAGGTAATGAATGACCGCCATAAAGGCGCCAATCAGACAACCAAGAAGCCCCCAAGCTCCCTATATAAAGAGCCCCTCCTCATTCATCCTCCTTACACTTGAAAACTCCACCCTCTCCCTACTGCACTATCTTCTGGTAAAGCTCGAACTAGAGCTCTGACTTGGGCATTTTTCTTAGCCAAAGAAGGTGAGGTCAAGTTCTTTAGATTCGGGGAGAAGTCAGCTACCCGAGGGTAGTCTTAGTTTGCTTCGAGGATCATGGTAGAAGCTTCGACGTGATCGAATAGTGAATCAGCTCTAGCAGACCAAAGCTGCACTATTTTGGCTGAGCTAAAAGTGGCCAATTTGAGCCCTTCTTAGACCAAACCAAGCTCTCCCAACACTTCCACAGCCCTCATACGACTGAATTAGAGTGGAAAGGTAAGCCAATTTGGTTCCCCTCTATAATTTCTAATCAGTGCTAGAGAGAGAACCAATGAAACTTCACTGACCAAATTCTCCATCAATTCGGCATGAATTGATGTGATTCTTGATCCTAGGAGAAACCTCAGGATGAGAGCTATCAACTATGATCGAAAGCTCGGACCGCCGCACCCCCGATGGAAAGCTTTCGAAGCTTTATCTCTCTAAGTCCAGTTTTCCGATGAAGTTTCGTTTAAGCTCAATTCTGATCCAAATGACGTGATTCAAAGTTCAATTGAATTGTGTGGAAGTGTAGAAACCCAATTTTACCTTCAATTTCAACAATTAACCTCAATTGATTGGTCAATTTGATGAAATCAAATTCAACTAGTTTGAAAGGGGGGAATTTGGGATTTTGAAAATTTGAGGGACTAAAGTGCAATTTCCTAAAATTGAGGGCCAATTGGCCATGAAAAAGATGTTGGAGGACCAACTGGTCAATTTTTGCAATTATTGGGGTCAAATTTTCTATTTTTGTAAAGTAGGGGTAAAATGGTAATTTTTGAAAAGTTGGGGACCAAATTGGAAATTTGGGAAACTTGTACCCCCTTTTGTGATTTTGTATAAATTGAGGTTCCAAAGTGAATTTCAGAATTTTAGGGACTCATTTTGGGGAAAAATTGGCATTAGGGACATAAAGTTTTAAAAAAAGACCTTTAGGGACCTAAATGAAAATAAATAAAAGTTTGGGCATTTTATTCATTTAGGATGAATAAATGCTATTAGGCCAATGGTTAATGAACAAGAATGTTCATATCGTATAGGAACACGAAATATCAGGAATGCTAGCAAGGATAAGCTCGCGTGAGGCAAAGAGCTAGTTAAGAGGAATGATACACTGCACTTATTAGGTGAGTGGGATTTTCACATCATACCCGGTTGGAATGATAAGCGCTACGAAAATGAAAACCCACTAGTAAGTGGAATTTTAAACATCACACCTAAATGGAGTGATGTGGAAATTATGTAGAAAAACTAGTTATCGGTTGTAAGTAGATCATACCCAATTGGTATGATTAACTTCCTGTAAGGAAGTAGAAAACCCGTTCATCGGTTATGAACATAGATGTCCTCATACCCGATTGGTGTGATGGGCAGTTGGAAAATTATTTTGTCAGAAGTGCTCTCCCCTAAATATGTGCTACTGCTTTAACTTTTTGGGAGACTTTCTTAACGGGATCTCGAATAGCTCAAGTAGGGCGGAGGCCTCGATTTTGGAACCTGCAGGTTAATATGCTCAATTTTGAAAATCTCGTATAGTAGGCCCAAGTCCAGTTGTCACGAGCAGGAGCTCGTAAAAAATCATGAGTTTAAGCCATGAAAATTATAAATGAAGGATGTGTTTGTCCATGGTATCAAGTTTGGACCGACATACTCGACGGGCTGGCTGTAGTGCGACATGACATGTCGACAGACAGCTGTAGGTTGAATTGAGAGTCAGGGCTGTTGGACTAGTGGCACCAAAGCTTAAATAGCTTATGAGGAAAATTTTTGTCTTATTCATCCATTGAGGTTTGTGACCTTCAAGACGCCCAAGATGGGTTGTGATGCATCCTTGGGGTTACTGTATGACATGGTGGAGATAATGACAATTTGTCGTGCCAGCAGTAAGGGAAGCTCGATGTAGCTTCATGTGCATGAGACTGGGGTGGGGTTGGGATGAGGTCTTTGCACTCATACAGACACAGAGTTTCTTTTCGACTCTAAGGGTTGGATGTCGCGTATATCTACTCATTTCAAGAGTAGAAGTGGAGAGGCTTCTATCTAGGTGACCGATAAAGTCGCTCCGATGCCACAAGTGGGTGTAGTGGACGTGCTGCCCTTAGAATGTGTGGTCCCTTCATGATGAAGGGTGTGTGTTGATTGTTTTACACGTCGATTATGGGTAATGAGGAATGATGGATTTGAAAACCGAGATTTTGAGGATGAAATGTCTTAAAGAAAATAATGAGTCTGACACACTCCAATGCAAACCATTTTTTTAGAGACTCATGTTTCAAAAACCCATTCACTGAGTTGTCGAACTCACCCCCTTCCTTTACCCCTTTTCAGGTAACCGAGGGAAAAACCTACCTAAAGACATTCAGCTAGCTAAACCTACAATACAAGTACGTAAGTTTAATTTTATACAGCTTTGATAAATGTTATTCTAGGAAAGATACATGTATAAAGGATGCTTTACTCCTCACAGTTTAAAAGAAGGGGAAAACTTAATAAACTAGGAGAGTGGTGGGTTGCTCACGGGGATCCGACCAAACTAAGTCGGGGTGTGACAATTGTATTGGGTACTTCCCAATCCCTAACCAAAATTAGACAAAACCTGTAATTCAACTCTACTTAATAAAGAATTTTGGATTTTTCCTTCTAAAAATGTGCATTTCTTCGATCATGACACATATAGTTGTGGGAGAGAAAAATCTACACTCTCTTTGACTCAATAGTAGAAAGATCCTTCATCAAGGAAGATCTAGTTCTGAGTCTTCCCCTAGAATTTACCTCTCAGGAACCAAGCCTCAATATCCTCAGGAGAAGGATTGAATAGGAAAAAATAGTTAAAAGGGTGTGAGATTAGGATTAGAGGAGTAAAGCTCGAAGCAGATCTGATTCCCCTACCCATATGGGATGTAGAAATAATACTAGGAATGGAGTGGTTAAGTACCAATCAAGCCAAGGTGGACTGTGGGAAGAAAGTTTAACTTTCCACCCTCCCAAAACACTTGGACTACACTTTCAAGTACACAGAAGGAAGAGAGAGGTGTAGTTAGTGTCTCACCTAAAAGCCCAAAAGATGATACAAAAGGGTTGCCAGGCTTTCCTCGCAATAGTCATCAATGAGAAGATGGAGAAGAAAGGACCAATGAACATCCCAGTAGTGGAACACTACCCGGATGTATTCCCTGAGGAATTACCAGGATTACCCCTAAGCCAATAACTAGAATTTAGTATAGAGGTAATCCCCAAAACACATCCTATATCCCAAGCCCCCTATCACATGGTCCAACCAAATTGAGGGAATTAATGGAGAAGTTGGACGAACTATCGGAGAAAGGGTTTCATGCGCCCTAGTTAGTCTCCATGGGGTGCACCGATACTATTTGTGAAGAAAAAGGATGGGAGTATGCTGTTGTGTATAGACTGCTAGAAGCTGAACCAGGTCACCCTAACGAATAAGTATCCACTTCCACAGATTGATGACATTTTCAACCAACTAAAAGGAGCAGCCTACTTCTCCAAGATAGATCTTCGATCAGGATATCACCAACTCTGGATTCAAGTGGAAGATATCCCTAAGACTGCCTTTCAGTCCTGATATGGGCACTATGAATTCAGGATGATACCTTTTAGCCTAACAAATGCCCCTACAGCCTCTATGGATTAGATGAACAGAGTGTTCTTGCGTCACTTGGACAAGTTTGTGATTGTATTTATAGGTGACATACTCATATACTCGCGAACCCGGCTGGAGCAGGAACATCTAGCTATCACCTTGGAGACGCAACGAAATAATTGCTTGTATGCGAAATTCTCCAAGTGTGAGTTATGGTTGCAAGAGTTAGGATTCTTAGGGTACATAGTGTCCAAGGATGGAATCAAGGTAGATCCGACAAAGGTTGAAGTCATAGCTGGTTGGAAGGCACCCAAGAACCCCTCTGAGATATGCAGTTTCTTGGGATTGGCAGGGTACTACCGACAATTAGTGCAGGATTTCTCTAAGATAGCCGTGTCATGCCCCGACCTGATTTGGTCGAATCCCCGTAACTAACCCACGACTCTCCCGGTTTATTAAGGGTTTTCCCTTCTTTAAACCATGAGGAGAAAGGCGTCCTTTATACCTGTATCTTTCCTGGAATAGCATTAATAAAAATTGCATAAAACTAAACTTACATACATGTCTTGTAGGTTTAGCTAGTTGAAGGTCTTTAGGTAGGTTTTTCCCTCGGTTACCTGAAAATGGTAAAGGAAGGGGGTGAGTTCATTAACTCAGTGAATGAGTATTTGAAACATGAGTTTTAGAAAAAAAATAGATTGATTCAGATTGTGCCATACTCCTTATTTCTTTTCAAACTTTTTCCTTCCTCAATTTATTAGTTTTCAAAACTATTACTCATCATTAACGACAATTAATGTGTTTAACAATCAACACACGTCCTTCATAATGAAGGGATCATACATTCAAAGTGCAACACATCCACTGCACCCACTTGTAGCATCGGAGTGACTTTATTGGCCACCTAGATAGAAGCACGTCCACTTCTATCTTGTAAATGAGTGGATGTATGTGACATCCGCCCCTCAAAGTCGAAAAGAAACTCTGTGTCCGTATGAGGACAAAGACTTCATCTCGATCCCACCCCAGTCTCATGCGTATGAAGCTACGTCGAGCTTCCCTAACTGTTGGCACGACAAACTACCATTATCTCCACCATGTGGTCCAATTGCCCTAGGACGACACATCACTACCCCTCTTGGGCATCTTGATGGTCTCGAACCTTAGTGCATGCACAAAATAATAGTTTTCCTCAAAAGCCATTTAATCTTTGGTGCTACTGGTCCAACGGCCTCAACCCTTAACTCAACCTATAGTTGTTTGTCTCGACTGGTCCATCGACCTGTCTTGTCGCACTACCACCGGTCCATTGAGTATGTCAGTCCTGTCATGGTACCATGGCCAAACACATCATTCATTAAACTTTTCATGGCTTAATCTCATATTTATTTACGATCTCCTATTTGTGTCAACTAGCCATGGGCCCACTGTACAAGATTTTCAAAATCGGGCATTTTAGCCCCCAAGTTCCAAAAGCGAGGCCTCCGACCTATCTGAGCTATTAGAGCTCCCATCAAGAAGGTCTCCCAAAAATTTTAAGCAGTGGCACACAGTAAGGGGTGAGCACTTCCGACAAAATAATCTTTTCATTCGTCTATCATGCCAACCGGGTGTGATGACATTTCCGCTTACAACCGGTAAATAGGTTTTCCACTTGCATCTAGGAAGTCCATCATACCAACTGAGTATGATCTATTTACAACCGGTAAGTAGCTTTTCCGCGTACTTTCCACATCACCCCATCTAGGTGTGATGTTTAAAATTCCACTTAGTAGTGGTTTTTCATTTTGAGGTACTCATTATCCCAACCGGGTATGATGTGAAAATTCTCACTCACCCGATAGTGCAACGAATTCCTCTTATGTGGCTCTTTGCCTCCACGCGAGCTTGTCTTTGCTGGCGTTCCTGGTACTTCATGTTCCTACATGATATGAACATCCTTGTTCATTATCCTTTGGCCTAATAGCCTTCATTCATCACAAATGAATAAAAATACCCAAACCTTTAGTTATTTGCATTTAGATCCCTATAATTCTTTTTCTTTAAACTTAAGTCACTAATGCCAATTTTCCCCCAAATTAATTCCCAAAACTTCTAAAATTTACTTTGGGACCTCAATTTATTCAAAATCACAAAAAGGGCTTCAAGTTTCCCAAATTCCCAATTTGCTCCCCAACTTTTCAAAAAGTTACCATTTTGCCCCTACTTTACACAAATGGTAAATTTAACCCCAATAATTCCAAAATTTTACCAATTGGTCCTCCTACATCTTTTCCATTCCAATTGGCACTCAATTTTATGAAATTACACCTTAGTCCCTCGAATTTTTGAAATCCTCAATTTTCCCAAAAATTTTCCCCAAATTCCCCCTTTTCACCTTGGCAGAATATGATTTCATCAAATTGATCGATCAATCGAGATTAATTGTAGAAATTGAAGATAAAATTGAGTTCCTACACATCCATATGATTCAATGGAACTATGATTGTATCATTTGGATCCAAGTTGAGTTCAAACAAAGCTTCATCGAAAAATTGGACTTATAGAGAGATTTTCGAAAGCTTACCGTCGGGGGTGTGGCAGTCCAAGATTTCGATCTGGGCAGTTAGCTCTCATCCTAAGGTTACTCCTAGGATCAAGAATCACATCAATTCATGCCGAATAGAGGGAGAATTTGGTTAGTGATGTTTCACCAGTTCTCTCTCTAACACTTACTAGAATTTACATAGGGTAGCTAAATTGGCTTATCTTTCTACTCTAATTAAGTCGTATGAGGGTTGTAGAAGTGTTGGGAGGGCTTGGTTTGGCCTGAGAAGGGCTCAAATTGGCCATTTTTAGCTCAATCGAAACCGGGCAGCTTCGGTCCGCGAGAGCTGCTTCACTGTTCAATCACGCTAGAGTTTCTCCAGCGTTACTTGAAGCAAATGGAGACTACTGTCGGGTAGCTGACTTCTCCCCGAATCTAAAGAACCTGTCCTCACCTTATTTAGCTCAGAAAAATGCCTATATTAGAGCTCTAGTTCGAGATTCACCGTAAAATGGAGCAGTAGGGAGAGAGAGGAGTTTTTAGGTGTAAGGAGGATGAATGAGGGGGAGCTCTTTATCTAGGAAGCTCGAGGACTTCTTGTCCGATTGGCACCTTTATGGTAGTCATTCATTACTTGAAACTCCATTGTCGGAGACTTTTCATCTTCGTCGGTGCTACTTGATTTTTCGACGAGTGAACAGTGATGTCATCTGAAAGAAGAAGACGACACTATTTCGAACCGGACCGCACCGGTCTGAACTGGGTTCAATGCTTAAACCGATCGGTTCATGCCTGATTCGACCAAGTTTTTCTAAATAAAAAATTTTAAATTCATCTAAATTCATTGTCTATCCAATGGTGACTTAAATTCTCAAATTTGAATTTTCTATGCCACCTAGAAATATGAATTTGGAAATTGTTTCAATAGTGGTTTAAACTAGTTTAGGTCTAATTCACCTGAACCAGTTTGGTTTTCACTTCCAATTCATCCTAAAGACCTTTATTATGACTTTTATGACTTTTTAGGTCACTCGAGATTTATAAATTTCCCAGTTTACCCTCTCTCTAATGGTTGGGGTTTGTGAACCAGTTTGATTTTCTCACCTGGGTTGACCGGTTCTTTCCCTGATTTTCTTATCCTAAAGGAGCGAGGTTTATAGCTTTCCCTCTGACTCATCTCACAAGGAAAGGAGTTATGTATAATTGGGATGAAAACTATGAGAAACCCTTCTTGGAGTTGAAGACACACTTAACAACGACACCTGTACTCACTCTACTTGACCCAAGTGCGGGGGAGTATACAGTCTATAGTGACGCATTCGGACAAGGACTGGGATGTGTATTAATGCAACAAGCAAAGGTCATCACCTATGCCTTGCGGCAACTTGAGGTACATGAGAAGAACTACCCTACCCACGACATAGAGTTAGCCGCAATAGTGTTCGCCCTCAAGATTTAGCGACACTACCTATACGAGATTAAGTGTAGGATATATACCGAACACAAGAGTATTAAGTATTTCCTAACTCAGAGGGATTTGAACCTCTACCAAAGGATATGGCTGGAGTTGGTAAAGGACTACGACCTTGTGATAGAATACCACCCCGGGAAGGCCAATGTGGTGGCAGACACACTAAATTGCAAGTATCAAACTGAGGCATCACAAATAAAAACGAGCCACCTGCCCTTATTATAGCAACTGGAAAGGATGGAAGTGGACCTTAAAGTGGATAAGGGAGAAAGATGCCTATTGGCTGATGTAATAGTAAGAGCCAACCTAATGGAGAAAATAAAGGTGCATCAAAAAGGGGATAAGGAACTCCGACCCTATGTGGATCTGGTCAACGAAGGGACAAACCCATACTACAACCTTAGAGGCAATGGAGTGCTAACCAATAAAGGTATGGTGCATGTTTCTCAAGACAAGGAGCTAAAGAGATTGACCAAGTCCGCCCACTTCTTACCAATAAGGGTGATCAATTCGATGGAACAAATAGCCGCTTTATACATAAGGGAGATTGTGAGACTCCATGGCATTTCATCATCATACCAATGGACAGTTTGAGCAGATAATCCATACCCTAGAGGATATTTATACCTATGAACAAGGGTTGGAGGGAATACTTATAACTAATGGAGTTTGCCTATAATAACAATCACCCGACCAGAATTCAAATGGCTCCTTATAAAGCCCTTTATGTACGACCATGTTGTACCCCCTTATTTTGAGAAGAGGTGGGAGAAAGGAAGCTAGAAAGGATTGAGCTAATAGAAGACAACATAGAAAAGATAAAAATCATAAGGAGTCGACTTAAGGCAGCTCAGGACAGGCAAAAGAGCTATGTAGACCATCAGAGAAGGTACTTGGAATTTGATGTGGGAGACTAAGTGTTTCTCAAGGTGTCCCCATGGAGGGGAATACTTAGGTTCCAACAATGGGGAAAGTTGAAACCTAGGTATATTGGTCCCTACACCATAGTCCAAAGGATATGGCCAATAGCCTATAAATTGGAACTGCCTCCTGACATACAAAGAATACATAATGTATTCCACGTCTCAATACTCCATAAGTTTTATCCCGATCCCAGTAATGTGTTGGATTGACCCCCACTCGAGTTAGAAGAGAACCTGACCTATCAAGCGGAACCGGTGCAAATCATCAACCGGAGAGACAAAAACTTGAGGAACAAGAAGATTTGCATGGTCAAGGTTCTTTGGCAGAATGGACTAGTACAAGAGGAGACATGGGAAACTGAGAGTGTTATGAGGGATAGGTACCCCCAATTGTTTGGGATGTAAATGTTTTGGGAACAAAACCCATAAAAGGAGGGGTTAGTTGTAAACCCTGTCCCTTTAAAGATATGAAAACTGGGAAAAGAATTGGTTATTTCAAAAGAGAAAATCAAGCCAGTTAACAAACCATAACTAATAAAGAAAGGGTAAAGTAGGAAATTGAATATCCCAAATGACTCAAAGAGTTATAAAAACCATGGAAAGGAACCATGAAGCAAATTGCAAGAGGAAACTGGTCTGGTTTAGGGTGAACTCGATCTGAACTGATTTGAACCATACATGAACCGGTTTCTAAATTTATTTTTCTTGGTAGCTTAAAATATTCAAATTGGGAAATTGAAGTCACCGTTAGATAGAAAATGAATTTAGATTAATTTAAAAATTTTTAATTTTGATAAAACCAGTCAAATCGGGCTTGAACCAACTGATTTTCTCTATTGAACTTGGTTAGACCTGTGAAGCCCCAAACCGGTTTGGTTGGATCCCCATGAACAACCCACCGCTCTTTCTCAGTTCAAGAGGAGTTTCCCCCTTCTTTTAGTTAGAGGAGCTAGGAAAAATTTCAACCTTGTTCCCTGGAAGACATATATCAAATAAAATGCAAGCTTAAATACAAATTTAAGCATACCTGATAAAGGGTAAGGCTCAGTGTTACTTCTAGTCATTTTCTCTTTTCCTGAAAAGGGGTAGAAAAGAGGGGTGAGTTTCTACAACTCAGTGAATGGATTTTTCAAAAGTCTACTTTTAACTTTTTAAAAAAATATATTTATATGGAGTGTGCCAAACTTCTTTCTTTTCAAAAATCCCTTCATTTAAAAATTCGGGTTTTCCCATTATTTCTTAATTACCAGTGTGTCATCACCCAACACACATCCTTCATCATAAAGGTTACACACATTCGCAAGTCAGTATCACTACTTAACCCGCTAGTGGCTACAAAGCAACTTTTCCTGCCACCCAGATAGAAGTACGACCACTTCTACCTTGGGAATGAGTGGATGTATGTGACATCCGACCCACAATCCTGAAATCACTTCTTCATGTCCGTCTGAGGATAGAGACCTCATCTTGTCCCCTCCCCGGTATCATGCACTTGGTGATACTCTAAATTTCGCACAGACACCTGGAACGATAATCTACCCTTATACTTACTAGGTCATCTAGGGCCCTTAGGACATATCACTACCCCTCAAGGGCGTCTTGATGATCCCGTACTCATAGTGCATGCACAAACAAAGATTTCTTAAATTACCATGTAATATGTGGTGCCATTTGTCCCAATGGTCCCGACCTTCAACTCAACCTATAGCTGTTTGTCTTGACTGGGCCGGAGACCTGTCATGTCGCACTGCTACTAGTTGACTGAGTATGTCCGACTTGCCTTGGTACCATGACCAAACAATTCACTTATTAAGTTTTAATGGCACATATATATATATATATATATATATCATGTGCTTTTACTAGCTCCTGCTCGTGTCCATTGACCTATGGCCCATTGTTCTAGTTTTTCAAAAACAGGGCATATTAGCCCTCAAGTTCCAAAACCGAGGCCCCCGGGCTATGAGAGCTATTCGAGCTCACGTCGAGAAGGTCTCCCAAATAGTTTAAGCATCGACACACAATAAGGGGAGAACACTTCCAACAAAATAGGTTTTCATTGTCCATTATACTGACTGGTATAAGGACATCTCTGTTCATAATTGATGAATGGGTTTTCAACTTCATACGAGGAAATCTCATCATACCAATTGGGTATGATCTACTTACAACCGGTAAGTAGTTTTTCCGCATAATTTTCACATCACTCTCTCTAAGTGGTGATGATTAAAATACCACTAAACAGTGGGTTTTTATGCCGAGACACTTATCATCCCCAACCGGGTATGATATATAATCTCACTCACAACCGGTAAGTGGTTTTTATCTTAAAGTTGTGCTCATCATCCCAACCGGGTATGATGTTATTAAACCCACTCACTCGATAGTGCAGTGAAATTCCACTTAGTCGGGTTTCGTCCTTAGCAAGCTGGACCTCGACTGGCGTTCCTGATGTCTCATTCTCCTACACAAAATGAACATAATTGTTCATTATTCTTTGGCATAATAGAACTCATTCATTCCAAATGAATGAGTAAACCTAACTTTACATATATTTGCAATTAGGTCCCTAAAGTTATTTTTTATTTAACTTTAAGTCCCTATTGCCGGGTTTTTCCTAAATTTGAGTCCCGAAACTTTTAAAATTTATCTTAGGACCTCAAATTATTTAATTTCACACAAAGGGGTTTGATTTCCCAAATTTCTAATTTGGTCCCTCAATTTTTTCCAAAATTACCATTTTGCCCCTTCTTTAGAAAGATGGTAAATTTTGCCACAAAAATTCTAAAATTTCTCAATTGGCCCTCTAATACTCTTATCATGACCAATTGACCCTATATTTTAGAAAATTACATTTTGGTCCTTCAAATTTTTGAAAATCCCCAAATTTCCCCAATTTCAACTCTTCAACACTGTCGAATTTGATTTCATCAAATTGACCGATCAAACACCTCTAATTGTTGAAATTGGAGTTGAAATTAAGTTCCTACATGTTCATATGATTTTAAGGAACTTTGAATCATAGATTTTAACATCGGAACAAGCTCAAATGGAGCTTCGCTGGAAAATAAAATGTAGAGAGACAAAGCTTCAATTTCTCACAGGTGAGGGCGCAGCGGTCGGAGCTTTCTATCTGGGCAGGTAGCTCTCCTCTAAAGGTTTTTACTAGGATCAAGAATGACATCAATTGATGTCGAATTGGATTAGAATTTCTTCATTGAAATTCGGCCGACTCTCTATCTAACAATGATCTGAAATTGTAAAGGGGAGTCGAATTAGCTTACCTTTCCATCCTAATTTGGCCGAGGAAGGACTGAGGAGGTGTGGGGAGGGCTTGGTTTGGTTTGAGGAGGGCTCAAAATGGCCAATTTCAGCTTGGCCGAAATAGGGCAACTTCGGTCCGCCGGAGCTGCTTCACTGTTCCATCATGCTGGTGCTTCTCCAGCGATTCTCGGATTGACTGGAGTTTGCTATTAGATAGTTGTTTTCTCCCCGGTTCTAAAGAGCCCGACCTCTCCTTCCAAGGTTAAGAAAAATATTCAAATCGAATCTCTGGTTCGAGCTTCACTGAGAAATGGAGCAATAGAGAGAGAGAGAGAGAGGTCACCCATCCTCACACTACTATTGATCAAGCATGCTTAACTTCAAAGTTCTTATGGAATCTTGTTCACCTGAACCAATTTGGTTTTTCTGCTCTAACTTGTCTTAAGTTTCGTTTCCAAGGTTTAATGAACCCTTTGGATCATCTGGAAGTTGTAAATTTCCAAATTGGTTGTTCCCAAATGATCGGGTTTGTAAACCAGCTCGGTTTTCTTACTTAGTTTGACTGGTTCTTTCCTAGTTTTCCTTAACTCAAAAGTGCAGGGTTTACAATACCGGTCTGGTCCGGTTCGGAATAGTGTTGTCTTCTTCCTTAGGATGACATCACTGTTCATCAATGCAGAAACCTTGCTTCTTTGGCAAAGGAATATTTGCTCTGATTAGAGCATTTTCTGGCGAGGATAAGCTCGACCAAAATGGAAAGTGGTCAGGTAGAGGGTCCCAAGCTCCCTATATAAAGAGCTTCTCTCCATTTATCCTCCACACACCTCAAATCGCCATTCTCTCTCAACGACTCCATTTTTCGGGGAAGCTCGAACCAAAGCTCCAACTTGGGCATTTTTCTTAGCCTCTGAAGGCAAGGTCGGATCCTATAGACTTCGATGGAAGTCATTTACATGAGGGCAAACTCCTTTCAAATGAGGACCGCTGGAGAAGCACCGATGGAATCAAACAGTGAAGCAGCTCAGATGAACCAAAGTTGCCCTATTTTGGCCGAGCTAAATTTGACCGAATTCAGACCTCCTCCAGCCAAACCAAGCCTCACCAACACCCAAAGCCCTCACATGGCCTCAACAAAGCTAAAAGGTAAGCCAATTCGACCCTTCTTCATCATTGTAGATTAGTATTAGATAGAGAAAGTGTCAAATTTTACTGATTAAATTCAACCTTATTTGGACTTCAATTGTAGCAATTCTTGATCATAGAAGGAACCTTAGGACGAGAGCTACCTCCCCACATTGAAACCTCGGATCGTCGTACCTCCGACGGTAAGCTTTTGAAGTTTTCTCTCTCTAAGAATAGTTTTCCAACGAAGATCCATTTAAGCTCATTTCGGATCCAAATACTGTGATTCAAAGCTCAACTGAATCGTATGGAAGTGTTGGAACTTATCCATACCATCAAGTGTAGTAATTAACCCAGATTGAATGTCCAATTTGAATAAATCAAATTTGGTTAGTTTGAAGTAGAGAAATTAGGGAAAAATTTTGGGGGAAAAAGGGATTTCAAAAAATTGAGGGACTTCTATGCATTTTCTCAAAATTCAAGGCCAATTCTTAATGAGAAAGAAGTTGGGGGACCAATTGGTCAATTTTCAAAATATTTGGCGCCAAATTGCTATTTTTGGAAAGTAGGGGCAAAACCGTAATTTTTGGAAAAATGGGGACCAAATTGGAAGTTTAAGAAACTTAAGCCCCTTAAATAATTTAAAGTAAATTAAGGGCCTAAGGAGGATATTGGAAGTCCTCAGGACTTAATTTGAGGAAAATTTAATACTAGGCACCTAATGTCAAAAGGTGTGAACTTTAGGGATCTAAGTGCAATAAATCAAGAAGTTGGGCATAATAGCCCATACGTGAGAAAATGAAGGCTATTATGCCGAACACTCATTGATGATGATACCAAAATCGTGTAGGGACATGTGTGACCAGAATGACAGTAGGAGAAAGCTCGCGTGGACTTGTAAGTCGACTAGGGACGAACGCGTTATAATTACCGGGTGAGTGGGCTTAATTATACATCATACCCGGTTGGGATGGTGAGCACTTTGAAAATGAAAAAACACTTGTGAGTGTAATGATTTTACATCATACGCAGTTGATATGATGAGTTTACTTGAGAAAAGGAGAAACCCACCTATCGGTTGTCAGCGGAGATATAATCACACCAGTTGGTGTGATGAGTTAAAAATGAATTTTTGTTAGAAGTGTTCTCCCCTGATTGTTTGCCATGCTTAAAACATTTGGGAGATCTTTTTTATGGGAGCTGGATAACTCAGATAGGTTAGGGACCTCAGTTTTTTAACCCATGGGGCTAAATGCCAAGTTTTGGAAAAACATGTGCAGTGAGCCCAAGGCTAGTGGGCACGAGCAGAAGCACACAAACAAACTTGATTAAGAAAGAGCCATGAAAATTTCTAATGAAATTGGTTGTGTGATTTCACCACAGTACCGAGTCAGGACCAATAGTTCTTGATGGACTAGTGGTATTGTGTCAAAACCATGTCGATGGACCGTCCTATACAAATAGTTGTAGGTCGGGTTTAGTGTCGGGGCCGTTGGACCGTTGGCACCAAAGATGATGGTGATATGTGAAATTTTTTTTTTGTGCATGCACTTGTGGTACGGGACCATCAAGACGCCCTAGAGGGGTAGTGGCGGGTCCTAAGGGCTACTAGATGACATGGTGGAGATTAGGGCAATTCGTCATGTCAATCAATCTTGGAGCTTGGTAAGCTTCTTGCGCATGAGACTGGGGTGGGGTTAGGATGAGGTCTTCGTCCTCATACGGACACAAAGTGGCATTTGGGTCTAAGGGTCAGACGTCTAGTATGTTCCACTCAGACCCAAGGTAAAAGTGGATGGACTTCTATCTTGGTGGATGGTAAAGACGCTTCGATCCACAAGTAGGTGTAGTGGATGGGTTGCACCTACGAATGTGTGTACCCTTCTTAATGAAGGACATGTATTTGATTGCTAAACGCCTCCCACGGTAAGGGGATGAGCTAAGAGAGCTAAACACACCTACGTTGGAAATGGAAAAGGTTTTGAAAACCAAAATTGAGAAAAAATCATTTTAAAGGAAATGATAACCTTGGCCCAGTTTGGATAAACTAAAGTTATTTTGAAAATTCACTCCCAACACCCGCTCACTAAGTTGTAGAACTAACCCCTTCCTTTTTACCCCTATCAGGTAACCAAAGAAAAACCAACCTTAAAAACCCTCATATATTGGAACTATAAGACATGTATGTCTGTTTTAAAATATTCAGTTTTGTATAATGCTATTCTAGGAAAGACAGGAAAAAGGACACCTCACTCCTCGCGGTTTAAAAAGGGGTGAAACCCATCATGGAACAAAGGGAGTGGCATGTTGCTCACAGGGATCTGACCAAACTGGATCGGGGCATGACAACTTGAGTAGTATTAGAACTTGTTTACTAGAATGCATTATCAAGACCATATAAAATAATAACTAAGATGAATAAATTTTAAAATTTTCATATGGCTCCCAAGAGAGGAACCAAGAGAACTAGAGTCATAGTCACTGACACTGCTTAACAACCCCTCCCTATGAAAACACCCTGAGAAACTCAGATAGTTCCACCTAGACAAAGCTCTGAGCATAAAAGACTGTACGAAGATTTCACCCGAATGTTTGGATGGCCTAACCTCACCCCTGAAGTGGACACCAACTCTCGAACTAAGCCTGAGGAAGTACAGTCTCATCCACCTCCAGGTAACATTCTCCTCCAATTGACATCCCCAAATACCTCAAAACCCTTCGTCAACTGGGATGTCAGCCCTTCCTAGTTGAGAAGGATGCTAGAGCTACTATGGACTGGCTAACCAACATCAAGAAACTCATAGGGAAAGTTAGGATTTCACCAGAAGACTTGGTAATCCTAGCAGAGTTTTTCCTGGAAGCTAGTGCGAAAAGGTGGTGGGACAACATCAAAAGCTTGCATACCACCACCCCCACATGGGAACAATCTGAGGAGAGGTATATAGAGGAATACCAAGCCCCACATCTAATCAATGAGAAGAAGCAAGACTTCCTCCGACTCCAACAAGGGCTTAACTCTATCTCAAATTATGAGAACAAGTTTAATGAGTTAAGACTTTTTAGCCCCGACCTAGTCGGACATGCAGATATCTGTCAAAGATTCATGGACGTTCTTAACATGGACATACGGGATTGGATGGGAGTGCTAGGATGCCCTCCAAATTTGGCAGCCATAATCAGTATGGCCCACGAATGTCTGTCGCCAAATGGAGCGGGCCAACTGAAAGGAGGATAAAGGACAAGGCCGCCATGGGGGACGGACAAAACAAAATGGCCCAAAGTGGGAAAATAGGGTGGGTTTCCAAAAGAGAAAGGACACACAACCACCTCAAAGGAGGGTGATTCCCACCATACTATATGGGAACCCTCGTTGTCCTAGATGCCAAAGGTACCACGAGGGAACCTACTTATCTTGTTTCGGATGTGGGGCTCTTAGGGAGAATAAGCAAAGAAACATGCTTGGACCACCCTAAGGGAACCAAAGGACTCCAAGGCAGGGCACCTCCACGACAAGGGTACGAGCTAGGTTATACAACCTCACCTAAGAGGAGCCCATAAAAGACCCTAGTACTGTAGCGGGTACTTCCCAAACCCTCCCTAACAAAAATTAGATAAAACCTATAATTCAATTCTACTGAATAAAGAAATTCATATTTTTCCTTCTAAAAACATGCATTTCTTCAACTAGGGCACATACAGTTAGGGGGGAGCAAAATTTGCGCTCTCTTTGACTCAGGAGTAGAAAGATCCTTCATCAAGTAAGATATAGTTCCTAGTCTTCCCCTAGAACTTACCTCCCTGGAACCAAGCCTCAAATCCTTAGGAGAAGGATTAAATAGGAAAAAATAGTTAAAAGGGTATGAGATTATGATTGGAGGAGTAAAGCTCAAAGCGGATCTAATTCCCTTACCCCTATGGGAGGTAGAAATAATACTAGGAATGGATTGGTTAAGTACTCATCAAGCCAAGGTGAACTATGGGAAGAAAGTGATAACTTTCCACACTTCCAAAACACTCGAACTACACTTTCAATGAGACAGAAGTAAGAGAGAGGTGCACTTATTGTCTCACCTAAAAGCCCAAAAGATGATACAAAAGGGTTGCCAAGCTTTCCTTGCAATGGTCATCAATGAGAAGACGAAGAAGAAAGGACCAAAGAACATCCCAATGGTGGAACACTACCAGGATGTATTCCTTGAGGAATTACCAGGATTACCCCTAAGCCGACAACTAGAATTTACTATAGCGGTAATCCCCGAAACACATCCTATATCCTAAGCCCCCTATCGCACGACTCCCGCCGAATTGAAGGAATTAAAGGAGCAGTTGGACGAGATATTGGAAAAGGGTTTCATACGCCCTAGTCAGTCTCCATGGGGTGCATCTGTACTATTTGTGAAGAAAAAGGATGGGAGTATGAGGCTGTGCATAGACTATCCGAAGCTGAACTAGGTCACCATAGAGAATAAGTATCCACTTCCACGGATTAAAGACATGTTTGACCAACTAAAAGGAGCAGCCTACTTCTCCAAGATAGATCTCTGATCAGAATGCCACCAACTTTGGATCTGAGAGGAAGATATCCCTAAGACCACCTTTCGGTCCCAATATGGACACTATGAATTTAGGGTAATGCCTTTTGGTCTAAGAAATGCCCTTGCAACCTTTATGGATTTGATGAACCGAGTGTTCCAGTCTCACTTGAAAAAGTTTGTGATTGTATTTATAGATGACATACTTATATACTCATGAACCCGACAGGAGCATGAGGAACATCTAGCTATCACCTTAGAGATGCTATGAAATAATCGCTTGTATGCGAAATTCTCCAAGTGTGAGTTCAGGTTGCAAGAGATAGGATTCTTAGGACATTTAGTGTCCAAGGATGAAGTCAAGGTAGATCTGACAAAGGTAGAAGCCATAGCTGATTGGAAGGCACCCAAGAACCCCTCTAAGATATGCAGTTTCTTGGGATTGCTAGGGTACTACCAATGATTTGTGTAGGATTTCTCTAAGATAGCTGCCCCTCTTACTCATCTCACAAGGAAAGAAGTAGAGTATAACTGGGATGAAAACTGTGAGAAATCCTTCTTGGAGTTGAAGACTCACTTAACAACGGCATCCATACTCACTCTGCTTGACCCAAGTGCGGGGAAGTATACAGTTTTTAGTGACGCATCTGGACAAGGACTCAGATGTGTATTAATGCAACAAGGAAAGGTTATCGCCTACGCTTCACGACAACTATAGGTACATGAGAGGAACTACCCTACCCATGACTTAGAGTTAGCCGTAATAGTGTTCGCCCTAAAAATTTGGTGACACTACCTATATAGGGTTAAGTGTAGGATATATACTGATCATAAGAGTTTTAACTACTTCCTAACTCAAAGGGAGTTGAAACTCTGCCAAAGGATATGGCAGAAGTTGGTAAAGGACTACGAACTTGTGATAGAATGCCACCCTAGGAAGGCCAATGTGGTGATAGATGCTCTAAGTCGCAAGTATCAAACCAAGGCATCACAAATAAAAACGAGCTACCTAACCTTATTATAGAAATTAGGAAGGATGGAAGTGGACCTTAAAGTGTATAAGGGAGAAAGATGCCTATTGGCTGATAATAGTAAGACCCAGCCTAATGGAGCAAATAAAGGTCCATCAAAAAGGGGATAAGGAACTCTAGCCCGTTGAGAATTAGCGAGTAATGAGTCCATCAAGACTTTCACAACGAATAATTGTGTGTTGCACCTACCAAGCCAAGATCAGGTTGTTGAGCTTGTTGGGTGAAATAGATGCTATACTGAAACCGGGTCGTTAAACCCGTTGGTCTGGTACGCACGAGGCCGAAGCCGAGCCAATAAACCCATGGGGCTAGTGGGCCAAAGATAATAGCCATAAGGGATGAAATTTATTGATTGTGCATGCATGATATGTTGAACCATCGAGTCACTCGATATGGGGTAGTGGTGGTTCTAAGGGCTATTGGATGACCTTAGGAGCATAAGGGCAGTTCGTCGTCTAGTATGTCTATAAGCTCCGGGTGCTTCTTACGCATAGAGACCAAGGTCAGAGAGGGAAGAGGTCTCGTCCCACATTGTGGACACGAAGTATGGCTAGGGTTGAAGGGTTGGACAACTGATGTCCACCTAGACTCAGTGTAGAGGTTAGTGACTTCTATCAGGGTGGACGGTAATGCCGCTTCGATCCATAAGTGGAGCAGTTGAGGACTATTTTGCGATCCTGTGACCCCTTTTTATGATAAAAAGGGTGGTTGTTGGATTAATACTTTGAAGATTGTTGGAAAAAGAAAAAGAATGAATATATGAACAAATCAAATGCTGTAGAAATTTTCCCCTCATTGAGTTGTATACTCATTCCCCTCCCTTTTTCTTCTTTTAGGAAAAAAGGGTTGAATAAGGTAGAACCAAAGATTGAATGAAGGCTCGAACCCTCAAGGTAAGCCTTATACTATGAAATCCCAAATTTTTAATTATACTAGAAAGCATGTATAGGTACGCCTTTCCTTCCTAAGGCCATCGAGTAGAGATACCGTGATGGTTCTAGGAAGGGTGGCAGGTTGATCACAGGACCCAACCAAACCGGGTCAGGGTGTGACATCAGACCTTAGTATTCTCCATGTTTGCTATAGTGGGACAATACCTCTCCCCCTACTTCCTCGGTCTTAATGCACATGAAGCTCCCTGAGTTTCCTAACTTACTGGACGACAAACTTCCCTAATGCTCCATGGGTCGTTAAGTAGCCCTTGGAACCAACACTACCCTATATTGGGCACATCGTTGGTTCTATACCTCATGCATGTACAAACACAAGTCTTTTTAATTAAGACCTTTTATTTTGGTGCTACTGGCCCCCATGATCTTGTTGACCCGACTTCGACTTGGTGCTATCAGCCCAATGAGTTTAATGACCCAACTTCGGCTTAGTCACCACCAACCCAACGAGTTTGACAACCCTGATCATGGCTCGGTAGCTATCATGCATAATTTACCACTCTTAGGAGTTTTCATATTTTCATTACTCATCTAATTGTCTACGGGTTTGAACCCATGTCCATTGGCCTTGAGCCCACTAGAGCAATTCTAGCTCTTCTTAGAAATATCTCCCATAAGGTTTAAGTAGGTTCACACAATCAGTGGAGACAATTTCTAGAAAAATGATTTTCAATTTTTAAAACTTGCTCATCACCCCAAATGGATGAGCAAGTTATACAAATCGTAACTCGTTTGTCCTAACTAGATTTTTGATCCGCGATGTGCTCCTTTACAAAAGTACTCAGACATCTAGGTCCTACAAGATTTAAGAATTCAGGTCATGCCCCGACTCGGTTTGGTCAGATTTTCATGAACAACCCGCCACTCTCGTGGTCTATAAAGGGTTCCCCTTTCTTAAACCGCGATGAGTAAGGCATCCTTTTACCTGTCTTTCCTGAAATAGCATTATACAAAATTGAGTAATTTAAAATAGACATAGCCATCCTTTTCCAAATTAGTAAGTTCTTTAGAAAGAGGTCTTTCCTCAGTTACCTGAAAGGGTAAAAAGAGAAGGGGTGAGTTCTACAACTTAGTGAGCAGGTGTTAGGAGTGGGTTTTTAAGGGAACAACTTAATTCAAAGTATGCCAAAATCCTTATTTCTTTTAAGAAGGATCTTTTCCTCAGGTTTGTTGTAAACCTCACCCCTAACATTAAGAAAACACTAGGAAATAACCGGTCAATCCGAGTGAGCAAATCGAACTAGTTCAGAAACCCCAACCATAGACAATAGGCAAATTGGGAAATTTACAACTCCCGAGTGACCCAAAAAGTCATAAAAACCTTGGAAAGGGACTTTGGGACAATTTCTAAAATAAAACTAGACCGGTTCATGTGAACTGGATCCTTACCGTATTGAACTGGTTTGAACAATCTTTGAACCTGACTATAAATTCATTTTTCTAGGTGGTTTAGAAAATTCAAATTAGAGAATTGAGGTCACCATTGGATAGAGAAAGAATTTAGATGAATTTAGAAATTTTTAATTTTTAAAAACTCGGTCGAATCGAGCTTGAACCGGCCGGTTTAAGCATTGACCCTAGTTCAGTCCAGTCGGGTCTGGTTCGGAATAGTGTTGTCTTCTTCCTTGTGATGATAGCACTGTTCACTCATTGAAAAATTGAACAACACCAGTGAAAAGGAAACGCTTCCATTAAGGATGTTTCAGGCCATCAATGATTGTCATTAAGGTGCCAAATGGACGATCGGAGAGTCACCGAGCTCCCTATATAATGAGCCCCTCTCCATTCATCCTCCACACACCTAAAAACCTCACCCAAACCGAATTGAACTGGTTTAAAGACTGAGTTGGTTTATGAACCGGAATCGATAAAGAGATGGTAAACCAGAAATTTTATGGACCCTAAGTGACCCAATGAGTCACAAAAGACATGGAAATGGACTTGTGAAGGAATTGGGGATGAAAACCAAACCAGTTTTGGTGAACCAGATTCGAATAGGTTTGGACCGATTTGAACCACTATTGAACTGAATCCTAAATTCATTTTTCTAGGTGGCTTAAATAATTCAAATATGAGATTTGAGAACATCATTGGATAGAAAATGAATTTAGATGAATTTAGAAATTTTTAGATTTGAAAAACTCGGTAATATCTTCATTCAATACATTTTCGGCCATCAATGCCTGTTATAAAAGTGCCAATCAGATGGCCAAGAAGTCTCCGAGCTTCCTATATAAAGACCCCCTCCCCATTCATCCTCTTTACTCCTGAAAAGGTCACTCTCTCTCAGTTGCTTACTTTTCCAGCGAAGCTCAAACTAGAGCTCTAATATAGGGTCATTTTTTAGCCAAAGAAGGTGAGGTCGCGTTCCTTAGAACTGGGGAGAAGTCAGCTACACGGTGGTGGCATCCATTCGTTCCGAGAGTCGCCGGAGAAGTATCGGCGTGATCGAACAGTGAAGCAGCTCCGGCGGACCGAAGCTGCCCTGTTTTGGCTGAGTTGAAATCGGCCAATTTAAGCCCTCCTCAGGCCAAACCAAGCCCTCCCGACACTTCCTTAGCTCTTCCATGGCCAAATTAGGACCGAAAGGTAAGCCAATTCGACTCCCCATTGCAAATTTCGATCAGTGTTAGAGAGAGATTCGACCAAATTTCAATGACGAAATTCTAATTCAATTCAACATCAATTGATATCCTTCTTGATCCTAGGAAGAACCTATGAAGGAGAGCTACCTGTCCAAATAGAAAGCTCAGACCAACGCACCCTCACCGGTGAGCAATCGAAGCTTTCTCTCTCTATAGTTTATTTTCTAGCGAATCTTTGTTTGAGCTAGTTCCGACATTAAAACTTGCGATTCAAATTTCTAAAGAATCATATGAAAATGTAGAAACTCAATTTCAACATCAATTTTAACAATTGGAAACATTTGATTGGTCAATTTGATGAAATCAAATTCGGTTGTGTTAAGAAGTTGGAATTGGGGGAAAAATTGGGGATTTTCAAAAATTCGAGAGACCGAGAAGAAATTTCCTAAAATTGAGGGTAAATTGGGAGAGATAAAAATGTTAGAGGGCCAAATGAGCAATTTTAGAATTTTTGGGGTAAAATTTACCATTTTTGTAAAGGAAGAGCAAAATGGTAATTTTGGAAAAGTTGGGGGACCAAATTGGAAATTTGGGAAATTAAACCCCTTTTTTGAAATTGAATAAATTGAGCTCCTAAGGGGAATTTTAAAAGTTTTGGAACTCAATTTGAGGAAAAACCGGCATTTGGGGACTTAAAGTTAAGGAAAAATAACTTTAAGGACCTAATTGTAATTAAATAAAAGTTTAGTTTTTCTCATTCATTTAGAATGCGTGAAGGCTATTAGGCCGATAGATAATGAACCGAGATGTTTATATCATGTAGGAACACGAAGCACCGGGAACGCCAGCAATGACATGCTTGCATGAGATCAAGGAACCAGTCTAGTGGAATTCACAACATTAACGGGTGAGTGAGCTTACTAACGTCATACCTGGTTGGGATGATGAGCACATCTTAAAGTTAAAAACCACTTACCAGTTGTGAGTAGGATTTTATATCATACCCGGTCGGGAATGATAAGTATATTGGAATGAAAACCCACTACTATGTGGTATTTTAAACATCACAACTTAGAAGAGTGATGTGGAGACTATACAGAAAAACTACTTACCAGTCATAAGTAGATCATACCCGATTGATACAATGAAACTTCCTTGAAAGAAGTTGAAAACCCATTCATCGATTATGAGCGGAGACGTCCTTGTACTCGGTCGGTATAATGGACAATTGAAAATATATTTTGTAGGAAGTGCTCTCTCCTGACTGTGTGCCAATGCTTAAACTATTTGGGAGACCTTCTTGACGGGAGCTTGAATAGCTATTATAGGTCGGGGGCCTCGAGTTTGAAACTTGCGGGCTATTATGCCCGATTTTAAAAATCTTGAACAGTGGACCATAGGCTAGTGGGCACGAGTAGGAGCTCATAAACAAACATGAGATATGTGCCATAAAACTTTAGTAAATGAATTGTTTGGTCATGGTACCAAGACAGGACCGACATACTCGGTCAACTAGTAGCAGTGCGACATGACTGGTCTCCGGACCAATCAAGACAAACAGCTGCAGGTTGACCTGAAGGTCGAGGCCGTTGGACAAATGGCACTAGAGATTACATGGCATGATAAGAAAATATTGTTTGTGCATACACTATGAGTACGAGACCTTTAAGATGCCCATGAGGGGTAGTGATGCGTCCTAAGGGCCCTGGACGACCCGGTAAGTATATGGGCAGTTCGTCATACCAGGTGACCGTGCAAAATTTGAA
This sequence comes from Trapa bicornis, assembly GCA_030064425.1. Classification (NCBI taxonomy): domain Eukaryota; kingdom Viridiplantae; phylum Streptophyta; class Magnoliopsida; order Myrtales; family Lythraceae; genus Trapa; species Trapa bicornis. The sequence continues at coordinate 16,883,343 of CM057758.1, read as the reverse complement.
GTAACACTAAGCGCATGAGACCGAGGTGGGGACGGGGTGAGGTCTCTGTCCTCATATGGACACAAAGAATTAATTTCAGGGTTAAGGGTTGGATGTCATGTACATTCACTCATTCTCAAGGTAGAAGTGGACGTACTTCCTAGCTAGGTGGCTGGTAAAGTCGCTCTGAAGCCACAAGTGGGTTTAGTGGTCATGCTGGCCTGCGAATGTGTGTTTAACCTTCATGATGAAGGTTGTGTGTTGGGTGATGACACATCGTGATTAAATAAGAAAATAGTGGTAAAACCTGAGATTTTAAATAAAATGATTTTTTGAAAGAAAGGAGTCTAGCATACTCCAATATAACTCTTTTCCTTAAAGATATTTTTCTTGAAAAAAACCCATTTACTGAGTAGTCATACTCACCCCCTCATTTCTATCCCTTTTTCAGAAAAAGGAAAAATGACTAAAAATAATATCGAGCCTTACCCTTTGTCAGGTATGCTTAAATTTCCTTAAGCTTGCATTTTATTGTATATATGTCTTCTAGGGAACAAGGTTGAAATTACGCCTGACTCATCTCAAGTTAAAGTCGAAGGAAACTCCTCTTGAACCGAGAGAGCGGCGGGTTGTTCACAAGGATCCAACTAAACCGGGTTGGCATGTGACAACTAGAGTGGTATAAGAGCCTAGTTCCCTTGAAACATTATCAATATTATGCCCTAATATTAACCCAACTCTAAACTATCATGTAGGAAGGAGAGTCCCTAAATTCGCAAAAAAATTTAGTCCTCCCCCTATAAGCATGAAAAAGACATCCAACCCAAGGGAGGAAGCCATTCAAAGGTTTCTAAGGGGTGAAAAACAAGTACCCAAGGACATGGTGGGGGACTACCGGAAGCTAGTTGGAGCCTTACTAGAACTAGAAGGCATCATATACCCTCCTCCCAGACAAGAGGAACCAACATCACCTCCTTGAAGTCCAACCCCTCCCCCAATACCACCACAACAGAAGAGGGACCCCACCAAGAAGGAGGCATGGGATAATTATTGGGATGCATATGCCACCTCATGAAGGTCCACCAAGTACCAACACCCACTCAACCTGACTTCAATCCGTCTCGATGGATGAAATGGACATATGAGTGTGAGGCGAAAGTACTAAGGCAGTACGAGTTGGGTGTCATACATGAAATTTGTCCTATTGAGGAGCACAAATAAACCCCAATCAATTCCTCAGAGCCTTCTGATCAAGAGTCCCATAATCGTTCTACTGCTAACTCTAGCCCTATGACCCCAAGGGATTAGGGGGTAGAGAATTCGTGTAATAAGCTGAATTTTTGGCAAGAAAATATTTCCTTAATAAACTAGAAGTTTATTAAAACCCTAAGTTCTTAAAGAAAATCTAAGTATATAAAAGTTTAAGTAAAAGGGAAGAAATCCCCCTAAGAAAGAATGGGTTATGGATAGTTAAACTCAACCCTTAAGACTAGAAAAATGATAAGGGAAAATTCATCTGATAGAGATTCTAAGGAAAGGAAAAGGAAGTTGGAGGAGCAACCATCCAAGAGTAAATAACTTTCAAGAGATCAAGAAGTTCTAAGAAAACTTGGGAGGAAGTATAACATCCCAAAAAAGAACCACAAGAATAGAAGTTGATCGATAAGGAAAAGAGATTAAGAGTCCACCCGGTAATGATAAAGAGAAAGTGCAACAACAGGAAGTTCCAAGTGTGACAAATTCCTTAGAAATTTCAAAGGATAAGATACATATGGAAGGTAAGGTGTAAGTCTAGGAAAGAAGAAAATCAAGATATAGAAGAAGCATACTAGGTCTCTAAGTTTAGGAGAAATTTTCCAAAGGATAAGGCAATCAAACACCAGAAAGTACGAGTGGTTAGGTAAGAGTATTGGGAGGTGGAGCATGGTCTACTAAAAGAAGGCCTGGAAAACTCAAAATTTGAAATGTCAAAGAAATACCATATAAGGAAATAACTTATTTGGACCAAATGATTTGGAGGAGTAAACAAAGTCTAACCATGGATGGGGAATAGTTGGAGAATACACCACAACAAAGATAAAAAGGGAAGCACTAGAGATATAAAGGTACGAAAGGTTTGAACACGATAAGGATAAGAAACCTGCCTCAAAGGAATAGGCGAACACTGAAGTGAGTGGAAATGAGGCAGGATCAACAGAAGGTACTCCTGGATCCAAAGAGCAAGAATAAGATGGCGAAAATATCGGTAAAATATACTCTAGAAATTTAAGGATTTCAATAGTAGATCTATAAGGAAATACGGAGGGAAAAGAGAATGAAAATCTCATCAAAGAAAGAAATCTTGGAAAGACATTAGCGTACCAAGGAAAGAAAGTGAAATAAACGGAATAAGCAATAGCATAATTCCTCAAGAACAAGATAACAGGAAGAAAGAATCAAGTAACAAGGAGGAAGAAATTACCCAACTCATGACTGAGAATTTGCTGCAATAGTGTTGCCCTAAAGATATGGCAACGCTACCTTTACGGAGTTAAGTGCAAGATATATATAGGTTAGAAGAGCATTAAGTACTTTCTAACTTAAAAGTAGTTAAATATCAGTCAGAGGAGATGGCTAGATTTGGTGAAGGATTGTGATCTTGCAATAGAATATCACCCTAGAAAGGCTAATATGGTAGTAGATGCCTTAAATCGCAAGTATCAACTTGAAATGACATAAGTAAAGACAAGTTACCTACCCTTATTACAACATTTGGGAAGGATAGAGGTAGATCTGAGAGTAGACAAGCAGGAAATGCTTGGTGGCTAATGTGGCGGTAAGACCTAGTCTAACTGAGCATATTAAGGCTCAATAAAAGATTGATAAAGAACTCCAATCTTACTTGGATTCGGTTAACAGGGGAATGAAACCAGACTATGACATGCGAAGTGACAAAGTACTAACCTATAAGGGTAGGGTATGTGTGCATAAAGATAAAAGAGTTGAAAAGACTAATTCTGGAAGAGGCACACAATTCAGTGTATGGTATGCATCTGAGCAGTACTAAGATGTACCACACCCTCAAACAAGGATACTGATGGAAGGGTATGAAGAGGGACATTGCAGAATATGTGGCCCGATGTTTATCTTGTCAACAAATGAAAGTAGAACATTAGAAACTGTCAAGAATACTACAACCCTTACAAATTTTGGAGTGGAAATGGGAGCACATCACCATGGACTTCATCACGGGCTTACCGGTGACCAAAAGGGGGCCAAGATGCGATTTGGGTCATAGTGGATAGATTGACCAAATCAGCACATTTCTTTCCTATAAAAGTGATGAAGATGGTAGAACAGATGGACGTCCTATACATGAAGGAAATCATAAGACTCCATGGTGTTACGGTGAGTATAGTATCAGATAAAAGCAGAACATCAGAAACCGTCAAGAATACTACAACCCTTACCAATTTCGGAGTGGAAATGGAAGCACATCACCATGGACTTCGTCACGGGCTTACCGGTGACCAAAAGGGGCCAAGATGCGATTTGGGTCATAGTGGATAGATTGACCAAATAAACACATTTCCTTCCTATAAAAGTGATGAACACGATTGAACAGCTGGACGTCCGATACATGAGAAAACCAGGGAAAGAACTGATCAGTTTTAAATTTTAAATTGAATCAGTCTACAATCTCTATTAATAGAAAACGTGCAAATTGAGAATTTACATCTTCCATGTGACTCAAAATGGTTCATAAATCATGGAAAAGAACCTTAAGGTGAAATGGGAAGAAAAACCGGATCAGTTCACGAGAACTGGGTATGAATAGGATAGAACCGGTTTATAAACCGAGTTGATTTGTGAACCGAAACCAATAGAGAATGGGTCAACCAAGAATTTTATGAACCCCTTGTAATTCAAAGAGGTCTATAAACCTTGGGAACGAACATTAGAACAAAGTGGGAGAGAAAAACCAGATCGGTTCAGGGGAACCGAACCCAAACCAGATTTTACCGATTTAAGTGACCTAATGAGTCACAAAAGACATGGAAATGGACTTGTGAAGGAATTGGGGATGAAAACCAAATCAGTTCAGGTGAACCGGATTCGAACTGGTTTGAACCATTATTAAACCGAATACTAAATTCATTTTTCTAGGTGACTTAAATAAATCAAATGTGAGATTTGAGATCACCATTGGATAGAAAATGAATTTAGATGAATTTAGAAATTTTTAGATTTGAAAAACTCGGTCGAATGAGGGGTGAACCGGTCTGTTTAAGCTTTAAACCCGGTTTAGACCGGTCCAGTCCGGTTCGAAACAGTATCATCTTCTTCCTTCAGATGGCAGCACTGTTCACTCACTGGAAAATCGAAGCAGCGCCGGTGAAGAGGACACGTCTCCGTTCAATACGTTTCAAACCATTAATGCCTATCATAAAGGTGCCAATCGGACGGCTAAGAAGTCCCTGAGCTTCCTATAGAAAGATTCCCTCCCCATTCATCCTCTCCACACCTAAAAAGCTCAACTCTCTCTTAGTTGCTTAGTTTTTCGACGAAGCTCGAACCACAGCTTCGATATAGGGTCATTTTTTAGCCAAAGAAGGTAAGGTCAGGTTCCTTAGAACCGGGGAGAAGTCAGCTACATGGTGGTGGCATCCATTCATTCCGAGAGTCGCCAGAGAAGAGCCAGCGTGATTGAACAATGAAGTAACTCCGACACACCGAAGCTGCCCTACTTCGGGAATTGGGGATTTTGAAAATTTGAGAGACTAAAGTGCAATTTCCAAAAATTGAGGGCTAATTGGCCATGAAAAAGATGTTGGAGGACCAATTGGTTGATTTTTGGAATTATTGGGGGTCAAATTGCCATTTTTGTAAAGTAGGGGCAAAATGGTAATTTTTGAAAAATTGGAGACCAAATTGGAAATTTGGGGAACTTGAAACCTTTCTGTGATTTTGAATAAATTGATGTACCAAAGTGAATTTTAGAAGTTTCAGGACTCAATTTGGGAAAAAAATTAGTATTTAGGTGCTAAAGTTAAAGAAAAAGAACTTTAGGGACCTTAATGCAAATAATTAAAAGTTTTGGCATTTGATACATTCGTGTTGAATGAAAGCTATTAAGCCAAAGGATAATTAACAAGGATGTTCGTATCATTTAGGAACAAGAAGTACCAGGAACGCCAGTAAGGATAAGCTCGCGTTGAGGCAGAAGTCGCTTTAAAGGAAAAGTAAATTGCACTTATCGGGTGAGTTCGTACTCGATTGGGATGATGAGTAACTCGAAATAAAAAACCACTACTAAGTAGAATTTTAATATCACACCTGGATGGGGTGATATGGAAACAACTCGAAAATACTAGTTAATCATTGTAAGTAGATAATACCCAATTGGTATGATTAACTTTTTGGAAGTGGAAAACTCGTTTACCAGTTGTAAGTGGAGATGTTATCAGATTCGATTGTTGTGATTGACAAATAAAAACATATTTTGTTAGAAGTGTTCTCTACTAATTGTGTGTAACTACTTAAAAATTTTGAAAAACCTTATTTACATGAGCTCGAATAGCTCAATTAAGTAAAATGCCTTAATTTTGAAACTTGGAATTAGAATGCTCAATTTTAAAAATTTCGTACAATTGGTAGAAGATATTTAAGAAATTGATTTGAACGACAGGGAGACATTTCTCTCCGAGAGGTTCACATTCTGATTATCCTGTCCTCTTACTTGTTTCCCTGCGGATCGTTTTAATTTCATGGACTTCTCGAGCTGCCCGTTCTGCAACTCGTGGGTTCCCTCCTCGGAGCTCGAAAGGTGGAAGCTTTTCCGCGTCAAATTTTGCCGCCTTTTACGATTAAGTTTGTCTCATATGTTACTTTCCTTGAGAACTCTGCAATTCAAAGTATTCTTCCCATAGGAAGTTTATTATAGTTTTGTAGGTATTTTCGGCTGATGGGTTTGGGTTGTCTGCAGGCATGCAAATGGTCACTTCGAGGATGAGGAGATAGCGAGTGATATGGAGTTGGCCCGTCAGATCTCATTGGCTCCTCCGAGTCCTCCGGCTGCATCGGTACTGCAACCAAATTTTCCCTTCTTTATCAGTTCAACTCATTTGCTTGTCCAGTTTTTCATGTTTGTCGTTGAATCCAGTTAGATTGGTCTGATCTTTGACGAGCTACAAAAAGTGTAAAAATTTCTGAAATAATCTGTCATTGATTATCATAGATGATGTTCTATGATTTTGTTTAAATGTTCTGTCTCTAGGCAATCTATAGCAGGGTTATTTGTTTGGAAAAGTGGATTCTTAGGCACAGCTGTGTCTCAGTTTTACGTTGAGTTTCTAGAAAGAAGTTTTTTATTTCACATGAAAGACAGATTTTCAAAATGAGAGGCTTTGAAACATATCTGAGTTGGATATTGCCAATTGCAAAATTTTATTATTTTATTTTATGGTCCTACATGGGCAGGAACCAGTCAATGATCTGCAAATAGATATGTATCTTAGCAGATCAGTTGATAATGATGCATCAATTTGCAATGATGATGCAAAGCTGTTTGGTGATGGAGACAGTATCTCCTCTTTAGCTAGCCTGCAGACTAGGGAAAGCTTTCACAAAATTGAAGGTGGTCTGATGGCTCTATTGAAGAAATGTTTGGAATTGGAAACTGGAGACTCAATATGTATACTATCTGGTTATATTGATCATTTTCAATGCATTGAGTTTGAGGATGCTGGATGGGGCTGCGGGTGGCGTAACATTCAAATGCTTAGCTCTCATTTGCTTCATGAAAGACATGAAGCAAGAGATGTTTTGTTTGGCAGGGCAGGATTTGTTCCTGGTATTCTGTCTCTTCAGAGGTGGCTGGAGCTTGCCTGGGAACGAGGCTTTGATGGAGATGGGGCAGAACAGTTTAATCATAAAATCTATGGTTCCAGTAGCTGGATTGGGACCACTGAATGCGCTGCTCTGTTTCGCTCATTCGGGCTTCGTGCGAAGATTGTTGATTTTGGCCCAAAGAAGCTCACTCCGCTTTTTCTTTCTGCTCCTGGTTTGAAGCTTGCTTGTCCTAATGGAAGGGAAAACAACAAGAGGAAGAGGAATCCATATCAAGTTTATGGACTGATGGACAGATATTTAAATAGCAACAGCAGTAATAGCTCTGATGCAGGTTCTTGTTCGGGGAAGTCTACAAATTCTTTTATGGAGTTTGATGAAACCAACACAACCAATGTGGATTTAGCAGAAAATTTTGTTAGCACTAGCAAGGGTCAGCAAGTTCTCATTGACTGGGTATGGAATTATTTTTCTGGTGGGAGACTCGTTGAAACTGGGAAATGCAAGGTTACAGTTAGCAGTAAGCCGTAAGTATCCCTGTATTGGAAGTAGTTTAGGTGTTTCAATTGTGATTGTGAGTGCATGAAGGGCCATATGTAAGCTCTAATGCTATAAACATTTATGGACAGACCCTTGTACTTCCAGCATGATGGGCATTCAAGGACAATAGTTGGGATTCAAGTCAGACATCTAGCCAAGGGGAAGCAGCACAATCTTCTTGTTCTGGATCCTGTGCATGTAAGATTCTCTCTGTTTCTCTGGCATCCTCTAGTGGTTCTTGCTTCTAATAAGAGGATATCATGTTTTGTAGAATACGAAAATTCTTGAGGCTTCACTTAGAGGGAAATCTGGATGGCAAAAGCTTATAAAACGAGGTGTGCACACTCTGAGGAAGCCACAGTACCAGGTAGGTATCCATTGTTTGAACTCTCCTCTTGCCTTGATGTTGTTACCATGAGTAGGCCTGATGTTCCCTGCTTGTTTCAGTTGTGTTATGTCGAGCGAGGAATTTGCAATGAAGAGGAGCTGGAGAAGCTGAAAACGTTAGATAGCATTTACATCGAGTTGTAGACAATTGGAATCCTGCCATATTACTCGAGCAAGAACTTCCATTGGGTTATTGACTTTACAATGCAAATTTTGACCTTTTGGAGAAACACTGGTAGCGGTGGATATACTTGCACATGTACAGGTAAACATGCTCTATCCGTGCGTTCCTTTGTAATATCTGCATGGCAATATTTATCTTGATATAAAATTGTCAGATACTAGCCATTAAGGGCTCTACTATAACATTGAAAGCTCTCTATTTGGTCTCAATTGGAATCCCTGCTCTCCTCTCTGAAAGCACCATATGCTAGATCCAAGCTCCAAGTTGTATCTTTTTCTGTTGCCTTGAACCATACAACAAAGTGAGAAAGGTTCACAACTCTGCATCCAATTGCTCTAATTAATGTGTAGCCTTTACATTAAACTCCCTTATCATATATTGGCTTAGTGGTTCCGGACTCTCTCCTCCCATGTGGTAGGGGGAATCTAAAATCACTGCTGGAAAAAAATGGAATCACTGAAAAATGTTCTAGTTGTGTATCTTTGGGCTAAATCTATGAAGATTGGTTTGTTGGACTATATTAGAGTGCAGTAGACTGATAGGTCCAATGGTTTTAAGAGGCAATTTGTTTAGTTCAATTGATATGTTTGTGGTTCAATATAAAAGCCCTTCAATTGCATAGGAAGGAGTTGCGAATATGGTTGCCTCCATCTTTTTTCACCTGAAAAAAAGGAGCATCCATCAGTCATAAGTTTGTAATGTTTTCTCTAGAAACCATTATGGAGAATTATTTTCGGGTCTGCGATTTTTCCTTTGCTGTTGTGCTTTTACCGCACGAATTACTTTCTATAACAAAGCTGCCTTATTTGGACAGCAGGACATCAATATCAGGCTTTTTACCGTAGCATTTAGTTAGTTAATCAGAAATGATCGGCTGTAAGAAGGGCGCACATATTGCCCTCTTAATCCATTATATTTATGTTATAGTTGTATTATGGTAAATTTTACCACTTACAACTTGTGCTAAATCCAATTGTATTGTAAATTGAGTGAAATTTGAATAAAATTTTGAAGAAAAAATAAAATTTTAAAATGGAAAATTAAATTGAGAATTAAAAATAATAACTGAAATTGAGAATTAAATTTTAAAATTTGGATGAGATCAGCAGTTGAGAATAGAATAATGAAACAGAGATAAAAGTCAAAGTAGATCGGAAGTTGAGAATAGACCCAGGAATTGAACATGAGATAAGATTTAAAAAGTCGATTTTGGATTATAACCTAATAATAGAAATGGGATAGAAAAATCCAATATCGTGAATAAATATCGGATCGAATTTACAATTGTATTCTGAAAAAACAAGATTTTTAGAAAAATTTGGTTTTCGCCCTAACATGGTTGGTATTTAGGATTTAAAATATCAAAATAACACAAAAATGAAAAAATTGTAATTTAAAAGTTAAAAATGAAAATGAAAAAAAGAAGGGAAGTCGAGTTTGATATGATCAAGTTGGATCGACCTTACTCACATCGAGCTATAGTGCGCTGATTCATAACCTCTACTGCACCGATTCAAAATGTAGCTCTAATTTACTCAATTTTTTTTATCAAATTGAGTGATACAAATTTCTAATATTAGCTAGTAAATTAATTAGCTCTAATTAACTCCACCTGTATTGAGAGTTTAATGTCACAATTTCCATCCTTAGACATCTCATCGACCTCCATTCAATAAAACGAGCAATTATCTCTTGTATGATCACTAAATGAGGTGATCTTTGTGTCAAACTAAGGGCAATTGAGTCCTCTTGATTTTTATGGTCGGCCCCAACCTGCCTGTGGCCGAAAAATGCATGAAGGTCGTTTTGGTTGACCTTAATTCTTGACAGCAAGATCGATCATCGTGCATAGCACTTGCGGGGCCAAATTCTCCCTTCTTCGACCACCACTACTACGGAAACCAGTGCCAAAGTGATCATCTGCGTCCCCTCTACACCTCCATGGTGAGGGCCAACCTCCAACAAGGTAGAAATCGATTGGTACGAGCCAATATCTGTCGGTGGGTCTATCTGGTTTAACTCGATCATGGCAAGTCGACGACCAAATTTACCCAACTTCAATGAGCACTTGGCTGGTCACCACCATAGAATGTTTTGACTAGACATTGACTACAAAATGCCTAAACTTTGACTACCTCTATGCCCATCTCCAGTGAGAATTTCGGACAACACCCTTAGTTGCTCAATTTTAGCCAATTTTGGAAAACAACTAAATTTGGTGGTGGTTGGCCGAGGTAAGGCCCCACTCCTTTTACAAGCCATTAAGAGTATGATATGATCAATTAGTGGTAGATTGTGAATTTAGAAGTTCATTTAATTTGAATTCCAAAATTTGGGGATAAATTGTAATTATAGAAAATTTAGGAACCAAATTACAAATATGATAAAAATATGAAAAATGTCCCTATGAATAGCCTAACATGCTTAGAAATAATTTTAAAACATAAAGGGATGTTTAAAGCAATTTCTGGTTATTTGAGGCCAAAACAGTAAATTTTGAGTAAAAAAGACGCAAAATAGTAATTTTACCCAAATAGAGTTAAAATGGTAAATTATGCCAAAATAGATGTCAAATATTTCATTTTGAACTATTTATGTTAAAATGGTAATTTTAAAAATGTAAATATGCATAATAGATATTTTTTCAAGTGAGGGGAAAAATGGTAATTTTGCCCATTTTAGGGTTCAAAATGTAAATTAATATATGAGCGGGTGTATTGACGGTGAGTCCGATTGGACCGATCAGAGCAAAATGTTATATGCTTAGCTAAGTGCTTGAAATGAATGGGAATCTCATTCTTATAAATCGTATAATAAGTGTAAAATGACTAAGCACATGTTCACTTAAACAAACGCTTCTATAAAGGCCAAAAGAAAGGAACGGTCGTGTGACCGGTATGTATCATTTTATTGAAGTCTGTTGGACTGAGAAATTGGGGTCATGTGTAAACCTCGTACTCATGTATCAAGGAAATTGAAAAAGAAAACCGAAAATTTTCAAGAGAAAAACCATGAATCAAAATGAACCAAAATTGGTAAAGATGAGTCAAAATGGGAATTTGGAAAATGCTAAGTAGCCAATAAATCACAAAAAATCATGGAGAAGAACCATGAAGTGGATTGGATGTGAAAATCAAACCGGTTCAAGGTGAACCAGACCTGAGCTGGGTTGAATTGTGAAGAACTGAATCAAAGATTCATTTTTCTAGATAGATTAATAATATTAAATTGAAAAATTGAAGAAAGCATTTGATAGAAAATAAATTTAGAAAATTTTAATTATTGGAAAACCAGTTGAATCAGGTATGAACCGACCGATTTATGATTTCGGGTCACCGAACCTGATTGGACCGGACCGGTCAACGGTCTAGTTAGTCAATGGACTGTTGCTAGGTCAATGCCCAATCAGTAAGCACAACCAATCAGCGTACAACATGTGGCGAAGCACACCCAGTCAGTGCCTGGAAGCCATGGCCAATCAGAGCGTGGCATATGTTCTTGGTCAACGCTCAAAGGAGGAAAATCCAGGCCAATGACGACCGACTAATAGAAGAGCGACACGTGTCCATGATCAACAATCAATGTTGTAAAGGCCTCGTCAATAAAGACTGACTAATGAGGAGCTCACATGTAAACAACGTTCTTTTAAGGATAAGAAAACTCGAAAAATAATCGATAATTTTCATGAGAAAATTGAGCCATTAAATGAATAAAAAATGGTAAATAAGGATTAAAGAGGGAAAAATTGAAAATCCAAAGTAACAATGAAGTCATAAAAATAATGGGGAAAGACTATGAAGTGAATTGGATGAGATAACCAGACTGGTTCAGGGTGAACCAGACTTGAATCGGATTGAACTAGGTTGAACCGTGGTGAACTGGTTCAATAGTTCATTTTTCTAAGTAGCTTAAAAAGATCAAATTGAAAAATTGATGCCACCATTTGATAGAAAATAAATTTAGATTAATTTAGAAATTTTTAATTTTTAGAAAACCAGTCTAATCAGGCTTGAACCAACCGATTTTCATTTTCGGGTCATTGAACCGGTCGGACTGGACTAGTCAACTGTCCAGTCGGTTAACAGACCACTGACAGGTTAGCACCAAGTCAACACACATGGCCAATCAATGCACGACGCGTGGCAAAGTGTGCCTAGTTAGCTGCTCGATCAATGCTTGGAAGCACTAACCAATCAGAGTGAGACATGTGTCTGACCAACTGGTCAACGGTTAGTAGATGCCCAGTCAATAGCCACGTAAACACGAACAACTAATGGGAGGCTGCCACATGTCTAGTCAACCAGTCAACGACTGACGAGGCGGCTGAGTATGTATGCCATGTCAGCTGAGCCAACTAATCCCACACTGCCATGTGGCATGTCCACATGTGCAAAGTTCACATGTGCGGAACATTGTCATCTTCTTCCTTCATCCGATGACACTATTCATCAAGGAAAGTTTGCCTTCCATTTTCCGATGAGGATAAACTTGACCAATATGGAAACTGGTAGAGCTCGACCCTAAATAGCTCCCCTTCATTCGTCGTTCACACACCTCAAACATCTGAAGAAGAATAAGTGCTTGGTTTCCCTAATGAAGCTCGAACCAAAGCTCTGACTTAGGCATTTCTTTCAACCTTTGAAGGCAAATTTAAGTCCTACATCTAGAGGAAGTCAGCTACCTAACGGTGCCCCTCATTCGACTTGATGATAGCTGGAGAAGCACGGGCGAGCCCGAACAGTGAAGCTGCTTCATAGAACCTGAGGCTCCCATGTCCTGTCCAGTTCAAATTCGGCCAATTCAGACCTTCTGCAGCTAAACTAAGCCTCCTCCTAGCCTCTCTAGCATGCACTCGATGTCATGCCCCGATCTGGTTTGGTCGGATCCTCGTGAGCAACCCGCTACTCCTTTTTGTCCATCAAGGATTTCACTAGTAAACCCTGTCCTTTAGTAATGAGAAAACTGGAGAAAGAACTGGTCAATTTGAATCTTTAAACCGAATTGGTTTAAAAACCCGATTGTTAGGGGACGAGCAAATTTGAAAATTTCTAACTCCCTTATGACTAAAAAAGTTTTATAAACTTGGGAAAAGAACCTTAGGATGGAATGAGGAAGAAAGATCGAAGCAGTTCAAGAGAACCGGGTCTGAACCGGATAGAACCAGTTTATAAACCAGATCGGTTCGGGTGAACCAGACACGAACCAGATTAAACCGGTTTAAGAACCAAGCCGGTTTATGAATCGAAATCGATTAAGAGATGGTAAACTAGGAATTTTATGGACCCTAATGACCCAAGGAGTCACAAAAGACATGAAAATTGACTTGTGAAGGAATTGGGGATGAAAACCAAACCAGTTCAGGTGAACTGGATACGAACCGATTCAGACTGGTTTGAACCACTATTAAACTGGATCCTAAATTTATTTTTCTAGGTGGCTTAAATAATTTAAATTGGAGATTTGAGGCCAGCATTGGATAGAAAATGAATTTAGATGAATTTAGAAATTTTTAGATTTGAAAAACTCGGTCGAATGAGGGGTAAACCGACTAGTTTAAGCTTTGAACCTAGTTCGAACCGGTACAGTCCGGTTCGAATAGTGTCATCTTCTTCCTCAGGATGACAACATTGTTCACTCGCCGGAAAATCAAAGCAGCACCGACGAAAAAGAAACATTTCCATTTGATATGTTTTAGGTCTTCAATGTTTTTCATAAAGGTGCCAAACGGACGGCCAACAAGTCCTGGAGCTTCCTATATAAAGAGCCCCTCTCCATTCGTCCTCTCCACACCTAAAAAGCTCATTCTCTAGCAATTGCTTAGTTTTTCGGCGAAGCTCAAACCAGGGTCAATTTTGAGCCAAAGAAGGTGAGGTCGAGTTCATTAGAACTGGGAAGAAGTCAGCTACATGGTGGTGACATCCGTTCATTTCGAGGGTCGGAGAAGCGTCGGAGTGATCGAACAGTGAAGTAGCTCCCGTGGGCCGAAGCTGCCCTATTTTGGCCGAGTTGAAATCGGCCAATTTGAGCCCTCCTTAGGCCAAACCAAGCTCTCCCGACACTTCCTCAGCCATTCCACAGCCGAATTAGGACCAAAAGGTAAGCCAATTCGACTCCCCTTTACAATTTTCGATCAATGTTAGAGAGAGAGTCAATAGAATTTCAATGATGAAATTCTAATCCAATTCGATATCAATTGATGTCATTCTTGATCCTATGAACCTCTGGAGGAGAGCTACCTGCCCAGATAGAAAGCTCCGACCGTCGCGCCCTCACCGGTGAGAAATCAAAACTCTCTCTCTATAATCTATTTTCTGGTGAAGCTCCATTTGAGCTCATTCCAGAGTTAAAACCTACAATTCAAAATTCCTTAGAATCGTATGAACATGTAGAAACTTATTTTCAACTTGAATTTCAATGAATAGAGGTGTTTGATTAGTCAATTTGATAAAATAAAATTCGGCTATGTTAAAGAAATCAAATTGGGGAAATTTGGGGATTTTAAAAAATGCGAAGGACCAAAATGTAATTTTCTAAAATTGAGGGTCAATTGGTCATGATAAGAATGTTAGAGGGCTAATTGAGAAATTTTAGAAATTTTGGTGCAAAATTTACCACTTTTGTAAAGGAAGGGCAAAATGGTAATTTTGGAAAATTGAGGGACCAAATTGAAAATTTGGGAAATTAAACCCCTGTTTGTGAAATTTAATAAATTGAGGGCCTTAGATAAATTTTAAAAAGTTTCGGGACTGAATTTGAGGAAAAACCCGGCTATAGGGACTTAAAGTTGAAGAAAAATAACTTTAGGGACCTAATTACAAATAATGTATAAAGTTGGGCTTTCTCATTCATTTGGAACGAATGAGGGCTATTAGGCCAAATAATAATGAACAACTATGTTCATTTCATGTAGGAGAATGAGACATCAGGAACTCCAGTTGAGGTCCAGCTTACTAGGGATGGAACTCGACCAAGTGGAATTTCACTGCACAATCGGGTGAGTAAGATTTTATATGATACCCAGTTAGGGATGGTAAGCACATCGAAATAAAAACCCACTACTATATCGTATTTTAAACATCACGACTTAGAGTAGTGATGTGAAAACCATGCGGAAAAACTACTTACTGGTGGTAAGTATATCATACCCGGTTGGTATGATGAAACTTCCTCGAATGAAGTTGAAAACCCGTTCATCGGTTATGAACGGAGATGTCCTTATATCGGGTTGGTATAATAGATAGTGAAAACATATTTTTGTTGGAAGTGTTCTCCCCTAACTATGTGCCAATGCTTAAATAATTTGGGAGACCTTCTCGACGGGAGCTTGAATAGCTCTTACAGGCCGGGGTTCTTGATTTTGGAACTTGGGGGCTAATATGCCCGTTTTTTTGAAAATCTCGAATAGTGGGCCATAGGCCAATAGGCATGAGCAGGACCTCGTAAACGAACATAATATATGTGCCATAAAACTTTAATAAGTAAATTGTATGGTCATGGTACCAAGGCTGGTCCGACATTCTCAGTCAACTAGCAGTAGTGCAACATGACCGGTCTCCGGACCAGTCAAGACAAAACAGCTATAGGTTCAGTTGAAAGTTGGGACCGTTGGACTGATGATACCACAGATTACATGGCATAATAAGAAAACATTGTTTGTGCATGCACTGAGTATGAAATCATCAAGACACCCATGAGGGCTAGTGATGCGTCCTAAGAGCCCTGGACGACCTGATGAGTATAAGGGCAGTTTGTCATTCCGGGTGACCATGCGAAATTTGGAATAGGACCAATCGCATAAGACTGGGGTGGGGATGGGATGAGGTCTCTGTCCTCATACGGACACGGAGAATCGATTTCGGGATTGAGGGTCGGATGTCACGTACATCCACTCATTCTCAGGATGGATGTGGTCGTACTTCTTTCTAGGTGGCCGGTAAAGTCACGACAAAGCCACAAGTGGGTTCAATGGTCGTGCTAGCTTGCGAATGTGTGTAACCTTCATGATGAAGTATGTGTGTTGGGTGATGACACACTATGAAAAAAATTGGTGGAAAAACCTGAATCTTTAAGCGAAAGGGATTTTTGAAAAGTGAGGAGTCTGGCACACTCCAATACAATTGTTTTCCTAAAAGTTGAATGTAGACTTTTGAAAAATCCATTCACTGAGTAGTTGTACTGCCCCCTCCCTTATATCCCTTTTAGGAAGTCACGAGAAGCTCTTGCTTAAGGACCTATAAATTTAAACGCCTGTAAGACGGGTATGATTATTTTAAATTTCTATGCAGTTTTGATTTATGTTATTCCTGGAAAAGGTGCAAAGAATGCCTTACTCTTTACGGTTTATAATAAGGGGGAAACCATTTAATAAACTGGGAGAGTGGCGGGTTGTTCACGGGGATTCGACCAAACCGGGTCAGGGTGTGACAACTAGAGTGGTATCAGAGCCTATTTCCTCGAATACATAGTCATGTATAGAAAATATATTAACTAATAGGACTATTTAAAATTTTTTGACAGAAATGGCTCCAAAGAAAGGAACCAAGAGAACTAGGGCTGCTGTCTCCAATACTGCCCAGCCACCCCTACCTGTAGAAACTCACAGAGCAGCCTAGACAACTCCTCCTGGACTCATCTGGGAGCATTAAAGATTGTATGAGGAGTTCACCCATGTATTTGGCCAACCTAACCTCACTCCTAAGGCAGGCACCAACTCGCGGGTTGAACCAGAGGAAGTGCAATCCCACCCTCCCCCTGCTAATCTAACCACTCCAACGAACATTCCTAGAAATCTCAAAACTCTTCGACAACTAAAATATAAACCTTTCCTCAGAGAAAAGGATGCTGGGACCGCCATAGATTGGCTGGCCAATATCAAGAAGTTGATGGGAATTGTCTGGATACTGCTAGAGGATAGGGTGATCCTGATGGAATTCTTCTTGGAAGGAAGTGCTAGACGGTGGTGGGACAATGTCCGAAACCTACATGCCACCGCCCCCACTTGGGAGCAATGTGATGAAAGATACTCAGAGGAGTACCTGTCACCCCACCTAATAAATGAGAAGAAACAAGAGTTCATCCGGCTTCAGCAAGGGCTTAGTTCCATAGTAGAGTATGAAACAAAATTCAGCAAGTTAAGACTCTTTGCTCTCGACCTAGTTAGACCATCTGACATATGCTAGAGGTTTGTGGACAATCTCAACTTGGACATTAGAGACCGTATGGGAGTACTGGGATGCCCCACAGACCTGGCAGTTGTAATCAGTATGGCTCATGAATGCGAGCGACTGGTACAAACCCGATGACATCGAATGGAGCAGACGACCAGAAAGGGGGATAAGGATTCAAACCGTCAAGGAGGACAGAGAGAATATACCAGCCCAAGAGGAGGAAATAAAAAGGTGTTCCAATGGAGAAGGAGCATGCCTCCACTCCCTCCTAGAGTAGTCCCTACCTTACCCCAAGGGAACCCCCGTTGTCTGAAGTGTCAAAGGAACCATGAGGGAGCATGCCATACCTGTTTTGCCTGCGGACAAGCGAGACACTTTGTAAAGGATTGTCCTACCCATAGGGAGAACAGACAAAAAAATACTCTTGGACCACCTCAAGGGAACTCTAGGAACCCTAGACTGGAAGCTACAACAAGAGTATCGACTAGAGTATATAACCTCACTCAAGAGGATGCGAGATGAGACCCTAGCACTGTAGCAGGTACATCCCAAAACCCTACCAACTAGTAAAAAAGAGTCATGTAAATCAAATGTCTTTTGATTTAATAAAGAGAATTCCTTCTAAAACATTCATTTCTTAAATCAAGGTATATGCAACTATGGGGACAACCAGTTTATGCTCATTTTGACTCTGGAGCAGAGCGATCATTTATCAAGAAAGAGTTGGTTTCTAAGATACCCCTGGAGATCACTCCACTTGTACAAAACCTTAACATCCTTACACCCTTAGGAGAAGGTCTTAACATAAATAAACAACTAAAGGGATGTGAGATAGAAATTGGAGGAATCAAACTTAAAGCTGAAAGAACTAAAGTTACAACTGGACAAATTATTGGAAAAGGATTTCATACGTCCAAGTCAGTCTCCATGGGGTGCTCCTATTTTGTTCATGAAGAAAAAGTACGGGAGTATGAGAATATGTATTGACTATAGGAAGCTGAATTAGGTCACCATCAAGAACTAATACCCACTCCCAAGGATAGTGATTTGTTTGATTAGTTAAAAGGAGCAGCCTACTTCTCAAAAATAGATCTTCGATCAAGCTACTACCAATTAAGGATTAGAGAAGAGGACATCCCTAAGACGGCGTTTCAATCCGGATATGGATACTATGAATTAAGAGTGATGCCGTTTGGATTGACGAATGCCCCTACAGCTTTCATGGACTTAATGAATTGCATGTTCCAACCTCATCTAAATAGGTTCATGATAGTATTCATAGATGATATCCTTATATACTCACGAACGAGGTCGGAACATGAAGACCATCTGGCAATTACATTGAAAATCTTGAAAGAGAACCAATTATATGCAAAGTTTTCCAAGTGTGAATTTTGGTTGCAAGAAGTAGGATTCTTAGGGCACATCGTATTTAAGAACGGAGTTAAAGTGGATCCAACCAAGGTAGAAGCTATAGTAGAATGGAAGGCTCCAAGGAATCCTACGAAAATTAGAAGTTTCTTGGGATTATCAGGATACTATAGGCGATTTGTGCAAGACTTTTCTAAAATAGAAACTCCTCTAACTTGACTCACCAGGAAGGGAGTTGAGTATAAATGGGATTAGGATTGTGAAAAGTCTTTTCAAGAGTTAAAGACTCGACTAACAACTGCACCAGTACTCTCCTTACCCGATCCTAATGCAGGAGAGTACATAGTATATAGTGATGCCTCTAGACAAGGATTGAGATGTGTTTTAATGCAATAAGGGAAGGTTATCGCGTATGCCTCACGACAACTAAAGATACATGAGAGAAATTACCCGACTCACAACTTGGAACTAGCTGCAATAGTGTTTGCCGTAAAGATATGGTGACACTACCTTTACAGGGTTAAGTGCAGGATATACACAAATCACAAGAGCATTTAGTACTTCCTAACTCAAGAGTTAAATCTTCGTCAGAGGAGATGGTTAGAATTGGTGAAGGATTATGATATTTTGATAGAATACCACCCCGGAAAGGCAAATGTGGTAGTAGATGCCTTAAGTCGCAAGTATTAAACTAAGGCGATACAAGTTAAGGCAAGCTACTTACCTTTGTTGCAGCAATTGGGAAGAATGGAAGTAAGCTTGAGGATGGACAGACAGGAAAAATGCCTTGTGGTGAATGTAGCGATAAGGCCCAGTCTAACCGAGCATATAAAAGTCCAACAGAAGATTGATAAAGAACTTCAGCCTTATTTGGATTCAACTAATAGAGAAAAGAAACCAGACTACGATATGCGAGGTGACGGAGTACTGACCTATAAGGGTAGGGTATGTGTGCCTCAAGATAAGGAGTTGTAGAGATTAATATTGGAAGAGGCACACGATTCAGTGTATGCCATGCATCCGGGTAGTACTAAGATGTACCGCACCCTCAAACAAGGATATTGGTAGAAGGGTATGAAGAGGGAGATTGCGGAATATGTAGCCCGATGCTTGTCCTGCCAATAGATAAAAGCAGAGCATTAGAAACCATCAGGACTACTACAACCCTTACCAATTCCGGAGTGGAAATGGGAGCACATCACCATGGACTTCGTCACAGGCCTACCGGTGACAAAAAAGGCTTGAGATGTGATTTGGGTAATAGTGGATAGATTGACCAAATTAGCTCATTTCCTCCCTATAAAAGTGATAAACACAGTAGAATAGCTGGCTGTCCTATACATGGTGTCTTAGTGAGTATAGTATCGGATAGAGATCCGAGATTTATTCTAGGTTTTGGCCGAGTCTACAAAACGCCATGGGAACCAAGCTCCATATGAGTACGGCATTTCACCCTCAGACAGATGGACAGTCTGAGCGAACAATCCAAACCTTGGAAGACATGCTGAGAGCATGTGTTCTCACCATGAACAAAAGTTGGGCGGAATATTTATGTCCGATGGAATTTGCGTATAATAATAGTTATCAGGCCAGTATCTAGATGGCTCCCTATGAAGCTCTTTATGAACGACCTTGTCGTACCCCTTCATTTTGGGAAGAAGTGGGGGAAAGAAAGTTAGAAAAGACAGAGATAATAGAGGATGCCACGGAGAAGATAAAATTAATAAGGAGTTGTCTTAAAACTGCACAAGATAGGCAAAAGAGTTATGCAGACAATCGAAGGAAAGATCTGGAGTTCGAAGTGGGAGATCAGGTATTCCTCAAAGTATATCCATGGAGAGGAATACTTAGGTTTCAACAAAGAGGGAAGCTGAAACCCAGATATATCGGTCCATATCCCATTATTCAAAGGATAGGACTGGTAGCTTATAAATTAGAACTGCCTCCTGATCTATAGAGAATACATGATGTATTCCACATTTTAGTACTTCAGAAATATCAGCCTGATCCTAGTCACATACTGGATCGACCTCCAATGGAACTGGAAGAGAACCTGACTTATCAGACAGAGCCAGTACGAATCATCGACTAGAGAGACAAGAATTTGAGGAAAAAGAAAATTCCTATGGTCAAGGTGTTGTAGCAGAATGGACCCGTACAGGAAGAGACATGGAAAATCGAGTCTATGATGAGGGATAATTATCCTTAGTTATTTAACATGTAATTATTTTGAGGATAAAACCCCTAAAAGGAGGGGAGAGTTGTAAACCCCGTCCTTTAGTAATGAGAAAACCGGGGAAAAAACCGGTCAATTTGAATCTTTAAACCGAATTGGTCTAAAAACCTGATTGTTAGGGAATGAGCAAATTTGAAAATTTCTAACTCCCTTGTGACTCAAAAAGGTTCATAAACATGGGAAAAGAACCCTATGATGGAATGAGGAAGAAAGACCGAAGCAGTTAAAGAGAACCGGGTCTGAAACGGATAGAACCGGTTTATGTACTGAGTTGATTCATGAATCAGAACCGATAGAGAATGGGTAAACCAAGACGCTTATGGATCCCTTGTTATTCAAAAAGGTTTATAATCCTTGGGAAGGAACCTTAGAACAATGTGGGAGAGAAAAACTAGATCGGTTCGGGTGAACTGGACCCGAACCAGATTAAACCAATTTAAGAACCGAGCTGGTTTATGAACCAGAATCAATTAAGAGATGGTAAACTGGGAATTTTATGGACCCTAAGTGATCCAAGGAGTCACAAAAGACATGGAAATGGAATTGTGAAGGAATTGGGAATGAAAACCAAACCGGTTCAGGTGAACCGGATCCGAACCGATTCGAACCACTATTGAACCAGATCCTAAATTCATTTTTCTAGGTGGTAAGTAGATCATACCCAATTGGTATGATGAAATTTACTCGAAGGATGTTGAAAACCCGTCCATCGGTTATGAATGGAGATGTCCTTATATCGAGTTGGTATAATAGACAGTGAAAACATATTTTTGTCGGAAGTGTTCTCCCCTAACTATGTGCCAATGCTTAAACAATTTGGGAGACCTTCTCGACGGGAGCTCAAATAGCTCTTATAGGCACGGGGCCTCGATTTTGGAACTTGGGGGCTAATATGCCTGTTTTTTGAAAATCTTGAACAGTGGGCCATAGGCGAATGGGCACGAGTAGGAGCTCATAAACGAACATAATATGTGCCACAAAGCTTTAATAAGTAAATTGTATGATCATGGTACAAAGGCTGGTCCAACATTCTCAATCAACTAGCAACAGTGTGACATGACTAGTCTCCGAACCAGTCAAGACAAAACAGCTGCAGGTTGAGTTGAAAGTCAGGACCGTTGGACTAATGACACCATAGATTACATGGCATAATAAGAAAACATTGTTTGTGCATGCACTATGAGTACATGATCATCAATACACCTATGAGGGGTAGTGATGCATCCTAAGGGCCTTGGATGACCCGGTGAGTATAAGGGCAGTTTGTCGTTCCAGGTGACCGTGCGAAATTTGGAGTAGCACCAAGCGCATGAGACCGGAGTGGGGACGGGATGAGGTCTCTGTCCTCATACGGACACGAAGAATCGATTTCAGGATTGAGGGTCGGATGTCACGTACATCCACTCATTCTCAGGATGGATGTGGTCGTACTTCTATCTAGGTGGCCAGTAAAGTCGCGACAAAGCCACAAGTGGGTTCAGTGGTCGTGCTAGCCTGCGAATGTGTGTAACCTTCATGATGAAGGATGTGTGTTGGGTGATGACACACTGTGAAAAAAATGGTGAAAAAACCTGAATTTTTAAGCGAAAGGGATTTTTGAAAAGTGAGGAGTCTGGCATACTCCAATACAATTGTTTTCCTAAAAGTTGAATGTAGACTTTTGAAAAATCCATTCACTGAGTAGTTGTACTCGCCCCCTCCCTTACATCCCTTTTAGGAAGTCACGAGAAGCCTGTGCTTAAGGACCTATAAATTTAAACGCCTACAAGACAAGTATGATTATTTTAATTTTCTATGCAGTTTTGATTTATTTTATTCTTGGAAAAGGTGCAAAGAATGCCTTACTCTTTACGGTTTATAATAAGGGGGAAACCCTTTAATAAACTGGGAGAGTGGCAAGTTGTTCACGGGGATCCGACCAAACCGGGTCGGGGCATGACATCACCCTTTCTAAACCGCGAGGAGTAAGGCGTCCTTTTACTTGTATTTCCTGGAATAACATTATAGATAATTGAATATTTTAAAATAGACACACCTGTCTTGTTCCATATTAGTAGGGTCTTTCCTCGATTACCTAAAATGGGTAAAAAGGGAGGGGGTGAGTTCTACAACTTAGTAAACGAGTGTTGGGAGTGCGTTTTCAAGAAATAGCTTCATTCAAACCATGCGAATATTATTTTTTTCTTTTAAAAAGGATCTTTCCTCAAAGTATGGTTTTTAAAACCTTTTCCCCATTACCATATTAGGTGTGTTTCACAAACAACACATGTGTAAGCCCCATTTGTAAATCTCGTCCTTTATAGGTAAGAAAACCGGGGAAAGAATCGGTCAACCCCAGTGAGAAAACTGAGTTGGTTCACAAATCACAGCCGATAAGAAAAGGGTAAAAATGGAAATTTACAACTCTCAAGTGACCTAAAGAGTCACAAAAGTCATGGACAAGGACTTTGGGATGAATTAGAAGAGAAAACTAGAACGGTTTAGGTGAATTGAACCTGAACCGGATTGAACCAGTTTGAACCACTATTGGACTAGTTTCTAAATTCATTTTTCTAGGTGGCTTAAAATATTCAAATTGGAGAATTGAAGCCGCCATTGGATAGAGAATAAATTTAGATTAATTTAGAAATTTTTAATTTTAAAAAACTCTGTCGAATCTGGCCTCGGCTGGTTTAAGCATTGAACCTACTTCGGACAGGTCCTGTCCAGTTCGAAATAGTGTCGTCTTCTTCCTTCAGATGGCAGCACTGTTCACTCTCTAGAAAAGCGAGCGACGCCGACGAATATGAAAAGTCTCCATTCATGGCGTTTGTGACCTTGAATGATCACAATAAAGGCACCAATTGGATGGCCAAGGAGTCCCCGAGCTTCCTATATAAAGAGATCCACTCCATTACTCCTCCTCACACTTGAAAACTCCTCTCTCTCTAATGCTCCAATTTTTGGTGAAGCCCGAACCAGAGCACCTACTTGGGCATTTTTCTAAGACAAATAAGGCGAGGTTGGGTTCCTTAGATTCAAGGAGAAGTCAGCTACCCGATGGTAGTCTCCATTTGCTCCGAGGATTGACAGAGAAGTGCCAGTGTGATCAAATAGTGAAGTAGCTCCGGTGGACCGTAGCTGCCCTGTTTTGGCTGAGCTAAAATTGTCCAAATTGAGCCCTTCTAAGGCCAAACCAAGATCACCCGACACTTCCACAGTCCTCATACGACCAAATTAGAGCTGAAAGGTAAGTCAATTTGGCCGCTTTTTGTAAATTTCGATCATCGTTAGAGAGAGAAACTGCAAAACTTCACTGACCAAATTCTCACTCAATTCAACATGAATTGTTGCAATTATTGATCCTAGGAGGATCCTTAGGATGAGAGCTACCTACCCGATCGAAAGCTCAAACTACTGCACCTTCGACGGTAAACTTTTAAAGCTTTCTCTCTCTAAGTTCAATTTTCTGACGAAGCTCCATTGGAGCTCAATTCTGACACAAATGACACGATTCAAAGCTCCATTGAATTGTGTGGAAGTGTGGGAACTGATCCATACCTTCAATTTTATCAAATAACCTTGATTGAATGGTTAATTTGATGAAATCAAATTCAGCCAATTTAAAAGGGGGAAAATTGAGGGAAATTTTGGGGGAAATTGGGGATTTGGTAAAATTGATGGACCAAAGTCAATTTCCCAACATTGAGGGCCAATTGGCCATGAAAAGAATATTGGAGGACCAATTGGTCTGTCACGCCCTGTCCCTATTTGGTTGGATCCCCGTGAGAAACCCGCCACTCTCCCAATTTATTAAAGGTTTTCCACTTTTTTAAACTGTGAGGAGTAAGACATCCATTATACCTACACCTTTCCTGTAATAACATTAATCAAAACTGAATAATTTAAACTTTACATATCTGTCTTGCAGGTGTAGTTATCTGGGGTCTTTGGGTAGGTTTTCCTTGGTTTACCTGAAAAGGGATATAAGGGGGGGATGAGTACAACGACTCAATGAATGGGTTTTTAAAATTTACTTTAAGGAAAAATGTTTGAATCGGTGTTTGCCAAACTCCTTATCTTCTTTTTAAAAATGATTCATTCTCAAATTCAATTTTTATAACTATTTCTCATTACCATGGTGTGTTTATCACCCAACACACATCCTTTATCATGAAGGTAAAACACACAATTGCAGGCCAGCCCATCTAGTGTAATCACTTGTGACGTCGGAGCAACTTTACCGGCCACCTAGATAGAAGCACGTCCACTTCTACCTTGAGAATGAGTGGAGGTTCGCGACATCCGACCCTTAATTGCATAACAAAAATCCGTGTCTGTACGAGGACAAAGACCTCATCTTGTCCCCACCCTGGTCTCATGCGCTTGAAGCTACATTGAGCTTCGCAATACTTCTGGTGCGACTAACTACCCTTGTACCCACCTTGTAAACTCCGCACTTTTGAGTTAAGGAAAACTGGGAAAAGAACTGGTCAAATCGAATAAGAAAACTGAGCCGGTTTATATTTGGGAACAAGCAATATGGAAATTTACAACTTTCGGGTGATCCAAAGGGTTCATTAAACGTTGGAAAAGAAACTTAAGACAAACTAGAAAACAAAAATCATATTGGTTCAGGTGAACTAGATTTTATAATAAATTTAAAGTTAAGCGTGCTTGACTGAGAATAGTGTGAGAATGGGTGACCTCTTAGGAACTATAATTTCTTTTGTAACCTGAAATTTCGGTTAAAAATTTTTATATGAATGTATGGCTTATCATAAATAGCCATAAATTAATATATATATTTAATTATTTTAGTTAATACCAATAATTTATGACAATATTAATATTAGTAATAAATCTCTCCCATTTAATACACGATTTTACACCTATATAAAGAGGTCATCCCCATTCATTCTCCTCACACTCGAACACTTCTCTCTCTCTCTACTCCTCCATTTCCCGGTGAAACTTAAATCAGAGCTTCGACTTGAACATTTTTCTTAACCTCGGAAGGAGAGGTCAAGCTCTTTAGAACCTGGGAGAAGTCAGCTATCAGATAGCAAACTCCAATCAATCCAAGAATCACTAGAGAAGCGCCAACATGATGGAACAGTGAAGCGGCTCCAGCGGACCGAAGCTGCCCTATTTCGGCGAAGTTGAAATCGGTCATTTTGAGCCCTCCTCAGACCAAACCAAGCCCTTCCGACACTTCCTCAGCCCTCCCATGGGCGAATTAGGACTGAAAGGTAACCAATTCGACTCCCCTTTGCAATTTTCGGCCGGTGCTAAAGCGAGAACCAACAAAATTTCAGTGATGAAATTCTAACTCAATTCAGCATTAATTGATATGATTCTTGATTCTAGGATGATCCTCAAGATGAGAGCTATTTTTCCAGATCGAAAACTCGGACCGCCATGCCCTCACCAGTGAGAAATCGAAGCTTTTTCTCTCTACAGTCTATTTTCCAGTGAAGCTCCATTTGAGCTCATTCCAACGTTAAAATCTGTGATTCAAAGTTTCTTAGAATCGTATGAACATGCAGGAACTCAATTTCAACTCCAATTTCAATAATTAGAAGTGTTTGATTGGTCAATTTGATGAAATCAAATTCGGTAGTGTTAAAGAGTTGAAATTGGGGGAAAAATTGGGGATTTTCAAAATTCAAAGGGCCAAAATGCAATTTTATGAAATTGAGGGTCAATTGGGCATGAAAATAATGTTGGAGGACCAATTGAGGAATTTTGGAATTTTTGGGGCAAAACTTACCATTTTTGTAAAAGAAGGGCAAAATGGTAATTTTGGAAAAATTGGGGAACCAAATTGGAAATTTGGGAAATTAAACCCCTTTTTGGTGAAATTGAATAAATTGAGGTCCCAGGATAAATTTTAAAAGTTATGGGACTCAATTTGAGGAAAAATCGACATTAAGGACTTCAAGTTAAAGAGAAATAACTTTAGGGACCCAATTGCAAATAACTAAAAGTTTGGGTTTTCTCATTCATTGGAAATGAATGAAAGCTGTTATGCCGAGTAATAATGAACAAGGTTGTTCATAACGTGTAGGAACACGAAATACCGGGAACGCCAGCAAGGACAACCTCGCGTGAATACAAAGATCCGGTCTAGTGGAATTCACGGTATTAACGGGTGAGTGGGTTTACTAATATCATACCTGGTTAGGATGATGAGCACAACTTAAAGTTAAAAACCACTTACCGATTGTGAGTGGGTTTACTAATATCATACCAGGTTGGGATGATGAGCACAACTTAAAATTAAAAACCACTTACTGGTTGTGAGTGGGTTTACTAATATCATACCCGATTGGGATGATGAGCACAACTTAAAGTTAAAAACCACTTACCGGTTGTGAGTGGATTTACTAACATCATACTCGGTTGGGATGATGAGCAAAACTTAAAATTAAAAACCACTTACCGGTTGTGAGTGGAAATTTTATATCATATCCAGTTGGGCAATGATAAGTACCTCGGTATGAAAACCCACTATTAAGTGGTATTTTAAACATCACTACTTAGAGGAAGTGATGTGAAAATCATGCGGAAAAACTACTTACCGGTTGTAAGTAGATCATACCCGGTTGGTATGATGAGACTTCCTCGAAGGAAGTTGAAAACCCATTCATCGGTTATGAACGGAGGTGTGCTTATACCTGAGTGGTATAATGGATAGAGAAAACATATGTTTTGTCGGAAGTGCTCTCCCCTGACTGTGTGCCAATGCTTAAACAATTTGGGAGACCTTCTCGATGGGAGCTCGAATAGCTCTGATAGGGCAGGGGCTTCAGTTTTGGAACTTGGGGGCTAAATGCTCGATTTTGAAAATCTCGTACAGTGGGCCCAAGGCCAGTTGGCACGAGTAGGAGCTTGTAAATAAACATGATATATGTGCCATAAAACTTAATAAGTGAATTGTTTGGTCATGGTACCAAGATAGGACTAACATGCTCAGTCAACTAGCGACAGTGCGACATGACCGGTCAACGGACCAATCAAGACAAATAACTGCGGGTTGAGTTGAGAGTCGGGGCCGTTGGACCAGTGGCACCACAGATTACATGGCAATATGAGAAAACAATGTTTGTGCATGCACTATGAGTACAAGATCATCAAGACGCCCATAATGGGTAGTGATGCATCCTGAGGGCCCTGGACGACCTGATGAGTATAAGGGCAGATCGTCGTTCTAGATGTCTGTGCGAAATCTGGAGTAGCACCAAGCGCATGAGACCGGGGTGGGGATAGGATGAGGTCTATATCCTCATACGGACACGGAGAAGTGATTTTGGGATTGTGGGTCGGATGTCACGTACATCCACTCATTCCCAGGGTAGAAGTGGTCATACTTCTATCCGGGTGGCAGGAAAAGTCGCTCCGAAGCCACTAGTGGGTTCAGAAGTGATACTGACTTGCGAATGTGTGTAACCTGCATGATGAAGGATGTGTGTTGGGTGATGACACACCGGTAACTAAGAAATAATGGAAAAACCCAAATTTTGAAATGAAGGGATTTTTTAAAAGAAAGGAGTCTGGCACACTCCATATAAATATTTTTTTAGTCAAAAGATTTGAATCCTATTCACTGAGTAGTCGTACTCACCCCCTCCCTTATATCCCTTTCAGGAAATCCCAGAAAGCCTACCCTTAATGACCGTCAACTAAGATGTCTGTAATACAGGTATGTAGAGTTTTAAATTTCATGCAATTTTGATTATGCTATTCCAGGAAAAGGTGCAGGTTAAAGGACACCTTACTCTTTATGGTTTACAATAAGGGGAAACCCTTTATTAAACCGGGAGAGTGGCGGGTTGATCACGGGGATCCAACCAAATTGGGTCGGGGCGTGACACACCTGGTCGTCTAAAGCCTTGAGACGCATCACTACCTCTCTTGGGCATCCTGAAGGTCCCGTAACACAGTGCATGCACAATCAATAGTTTTTCACATAATGCCATATAATCTGTGGTGCCACTAGTTCGACGACCCCAACCCTCAACTCAATCTGCAGCTATTTGTTTTTACTAGTCCGAAGACCTATCATGTCGCACTACCACTAGTCCATCGAGTATGCTGGTCCTGTCTCGGTACCATGGCCAAACAACTCATTTATTTAAGTGTTCATGGCATATTAATCATGCTTTTTTACGAGCTCCTGCTCATGTCAACTAGCCTTGGACCCACTGTTCAAGATTTTTAAAATTGGGCATATTAGCCCCCAAGTTCCAAAACCGAGGCCTCCGGCCTATATGAACTATTCGAGCTCCCGTTAAAAAGGTTCCCAAAATGTTTAAGCAGTGTCACATAGTTATGGGTGAGCATTTTCGACAAAATATGCTTTTCAACTGTCCATTATACCAACCGAGTATGTGGACATCTCCACTTATAACCGATAAGCAAGTTTTCCACTTTCTGGAAGGAAGTTTCATCATACCAACCGGGTGTGATCTACTTACAACTAATAAGTAGTTTTTCCGTTTGATTTCCACATCACTCTTCTCAGATGCGATGATTAAAATATCACTTAGCAATGGGTTTTCATTTCCGTGCTACTTATCATCCCAACCAGGTATGATATTAAATCCCACTCACCCGATAGTGTAGTGAATATTCTTTTTGCCGGTTTGTTATCCTTACTTGAACTTATCTCAGCTGGCATTCTCGGTATTTCATGTTCCTACACGATATGAACACTATTGTTCATTATCCTTTGGCCTAATAGCCCTCATATATCATAAATGAATGAGAAAACCAAACTTTTCATTTATTTGCAATTAGGTCCCTAAAGTTATTTTTCTTTAACTTTAAGTCCCTAATTCCGATTTTCCCTCAAATTGAGTCCCAAAACTTTTAAAATCCACCTTGGGACCTTAATTTATTCCAATTCACATAAAAGGAGTTTAATTTCCCAAATTTACAATTTGGTCCCCAACTTTTCCAAAATTACCATTTTGCCCCTACTTTACAAAAATGGTAAGTTTTATCCGAAAAATTCCAAAATTTGCCCAATTGATCCTCCAACATCTTTATCATGCCCAATTAGCCCTCAATTTTATGAAATTGCACTTTAGTCCCTCAAATTTTCAAAATTCCCAAATTTCTCCCAATTTTTAACTCAGCTGAATATGATTTCATCAAATTGACCAATCAAATAAGTTTAATTATTCAAATTGAAGTTAGATTAGAGTTCCTACACCTTCATACAATTCAATTGCACTTTGAATCACATGATTTGATACTGGAATGAGCTCAAACGGAGTTTTGTCGAAAAATTGGACTTAGAGAGAGAAAGCTTCGAAAGCTTACTATCGGGGGCACGACGGTCCGAGCTTTCGATCTGGGTAGATAAATCTCATCCTGAGGTTACTCTTAGGATCAAGATTTGCATCAATTGATGCCTAATTTAATGAGAATTTAGTCAAGAAAGTTTTTCTGGTTTTCTCTCTAGCACCGATTAAAATTTACAGAGGTGAGCCAAATTGGCTTACCTTTTCGCTCTAATTCAGCTATAGAAGGGTTGTGGAGGTGTTGGAAGGGCTTGGTTTGGCCTAAGAAGGGCTTGAATTAGCCTATTTTAGCTCGATTGAAACAGGACAGCTCAGTCCGCTAGAGTTGCTTCATTGTTTGATCACGCCGACACTTCTCTGGCGAGACTGAGAGCATGTGGAGACTACAGGAGTGTAACTGACTTCTCCCCGAATTCAAAGAACTTGACCACACCTTCTTTGTCTCAGAAAATACCCTATATGAGAGCTCTAGTTTGAGCTTCACTAAAAATTGGAGTAGTTGAGAGAGAATGGAGTTTTTAGGTATGGAGAGGATGAATGAGGATGGGCTCTTTATATAGGAAGCTTGAGGACTTCTTGGCTATCCCATTGGCACCTTAATGGCGGTCATTCATTGCTTGAAACTCCTTGGCCAGAGACTTTTTAAAATTGCCGGCAATGTTTGATTTTTTGGCGAGAGAACAGTCTTGTCATCCGAAGGAAGAAGACAACACTATTTTGAACCGGACCGGACCGGTCTGAACCTGGTTCAAAGCTTAAACCGGTCGGTTCAGGCCCAATTCGATCGATTTTTTCAAAATTAAAAAATTCTAAATTCATTCTCTATCCAATGGTGTCCTCAAATCTCAAATTTGAATTTTCTAAGCCACTTAGAAAAATAAATTTAACATTCAATTCAATAGTGGTACAAATCGGTCCAAATCGATTCAATCCGGTTCAGATCTAGGTTACCTAAACTGGTTTGGTTTTCATCCCCAATTCATCCTAAAGTCCTTTTTCTTGACTTTTGTGACTCTTTAGGTCACTCGGGATCCATAAATTTCCCGGTTTGCCCTTTCTCTATCGGTTCTGATTCATGAGCTGAGTCAGTTCATAAACTAGTTCAATCTAGTTGGATTCGGTTCATCTGAACTGGTCTGGTTTTTCTCTTCCAATTTGTCCTAAGGTTCTTTTCCAAGACTTTATGAATCCTTTGGATCACTCGAGAGTTGTAAATTTCTAAATTGCTCATTCTCTGATGATCGGGTTTGTGAACCAGTTCGATGTTTCTCACTCGCTTTGACTGGTTTTTTCCTGGTTTTCCTTAACTCCAAAGGGTGGGTTTTACAACTCTCCCCTCATTTTAGGAGTTTTCTCCCCAAAACTAAATCAGCAATTTTCACTCTAGGATAAACTTCTCTTAATGTTAACTTGAAGATGTTAACACTTCGGTCATTCTTTCACTCAGACCACTTTAAATTATGTGCTTTAGGAGATTCATTTCCTTTACATTGTTTACTCCTTCCATGGAGTTTATCATAACTAGTATGTCTTGCTTGCTAGTTCAAAGGTATTTCCCTAGGTTCACATCTTCCTTTGCTTAGGGCAAGATTCTTCCCCTTTTGTGGTCTTACTCAAGATTTCAGGATTGGGAGTTACAAGGTGCCCAATCGTTCCTTTGTCTATTTATTCTCTTCATTGTTGAAACCCTTAGATCGATGTTCTTTCGAGCATTACATAATTGATTTCACGAGTTTCAGTGTTATTATCCCTTCGTCCTATTTTGTTCCTTCCTTCAGCCATGATTTATTGCAACTTCGGTCCAAGTTATGTTTGACCTCATCATACTTATGAACAAATTCTTTCTTATTTGAGTCATATTTTTCTTCGGGACTGTGGGGTTTATGTATCTCTTATAGCATGACAATGCTCCAGAATCTGTCTTTGATCATTAAAATTTTAGAACACTTCCTTGCTAGGTGTTCCCAACCTTTCAACCTTTTAGGGATTTAATAACTTCATCCCTCTTTTCACCAGGTAGTATTCCTTGACTACCTTTATCATTATCCAGTCGTTCTTCATGCCTTGACAAAATGTTTTACACAACCATGTCGGCTTTCCTTATCCACTCGTCCTTTCCCAACTTCCTTGTTGGGTCTTCCTGGTGCAAGTCATTGTATTTCCTGATGACTTACCGACACGCTGGGATTCTTCCTTTCTTATGTCTTTCTTCATTTCTAGTGACGTCCTTTACTCAAGGATTTTCCTTTTCCCTAAACTCACTCTCATTTACTTGTGACCATTCCACGATTCCATTGTTTTTAGGGAGTTCTCCTTTAATGATTTTCATACTCTACTATATCCTTCAAAGTAGAGATTTCCCCTTTAGGTGCTAGATGTTC
This sequence comes from Trapa bicornis, assembly GCA_030064425.1. Taxonomy (NCBI): domain Eukaryota; kingdom Viridiplantae; phylum Streptophyta; class Magnoliopsida; order Myrtales; family Lythraceae; genus Trapa; species Trapa bicornis. The sequence goes on along the minus strand of CM057758.1, from coordinate 16,850,980 downwards.
AAATTTTTTATACTACTCCTTGAAGGTTTCCTTCCTTCTCACTATTATACTCTTTTGAATTTGGCTTTTGTCCACATTTAATCATTTGTCGATCATCGGGTCTTATTTCGTGTTCTCAACACTATGCCCACTCTATTATCCTTCTTTAGAGTGTAGTCTCCACTATTCCTCGATCCTTCCTATGGTCTTGTTTATTCTCCTTGACCATCCTATTACTACTAGTTGCTTCCTTCTTTTCTAGGTTTGTCAGAAATCTCTAATTGGCTTATTGGCTCTTCCAAATCAGGTAATACTTTGGCCATCTCGACATACCCTTAACCACTTATGGTTCTATATGAGGTTCTTTATGTCGGTTTAAGCCTCTTAGGATCCATCTGATGGTTCCTTAGCTTTGGGACTTCCCTTTTTGAGGTCTCACTTCCTACCTGTATCCTCTACCTAAGGTTTCTCATCCTAGTTCAACTTATTAACGCTTCTTGAAGGCTTTTCCATCTTTCCTTCTTACACCCTTTAGAGGTTGGTATTGTTTCCGGCTCTTTATCCTTCACTGTCCTCCATTTCCTTTTTGTTCCTTATCCTCTCTTCGAGGAGCACCTAATGATAGATAAGTTCCTAGCACCCTTTATGTCCAGCCAAACACTCCTTCAACTCTATTAAGTGAGTGTAGACCACGACCAGTCTTGATATCATTGGTTGTTTTCTCCTTAACCTCTTCTGAATTAAAGGGCTTAATTTTCCAAGGTTTTTCAGATGTTCTTTCCTCTATTTTCTTATGATGGGTAGCCCACCCATTTTCACTTGTCACTACGTTATTTGATGCTATTTCCTACTTATCCATTCCTTAGGTTTAACTTTCCCCTTGGGTCCTCTTAATGTGCTTCCCTTGGTTCTTTCACCTCGATGTGCACTTCATCTCCTCATCCTTCGTCACTTGGTCCATTATTTCTTTGTTGGAACCTGTATGCCTTCCTAAGGTCTCCTTCCTTGGGAAAGGATCAGACACTTATTTGCTCCAAGACCTCTTTGTGCGGGACTTACTAAATCCTTCTTATGGCTTGAGTGTAGTCATCATTTCATTTTCAACCATTATTTCTTCAAGGGTTTTCTTTATCCTTTCTTTCCACCATTCTGGCCTTTCCACTCCCCCTTCCTCGCTAGGTTAGTCTACAACTCTACTTGACTCCTCTATTTTTCCAAAGCAGATCATACCTTATTGTCACAAGGCATTCTAGTTGTCTTTCATCGTTCAACTTGTCTTCTATGGATGAGGTGTTTCCTTCTTTGCTCCTAGGTGGTCTGTAGTGCTCTTTAAGGGAAATTCTCTTTATCTATATTCTACTATTTCTAGGTTTTCTTAAGGTCCTACCCTTGATCTTCTTTCCGTGATCCTTCCTCGGGCAATTGAGGCATGCTACCGTATTATTAAGAAATAGAGAAATTTTCAAAAACTTAGAATCTTATTTATTGAAGTAAAAGTACAATTTTGAGGTTTTAACATCTCTTAAGAGTGATGGTTACAATGATGGATTAGAGAATACTCATTACTAAACTATGGTCTAGAGGGATTTCTTCCTGAGTGGGATTCGGTTCCCTAGCCGCAATTGTGGTTCTTGTAATGTTATCCCTTCGAACTTCTGTATGGGTGGAGGTGTCCTTATTGGAGGGTATCACTTGGATTCCTCGTAGTGTGGGACAATTCCTTGCTATGTGTCCCACCCTCCTACACTCATAACAGATCCTCTCGGGTCTTGTCCTCTGAAATGTTGGGCATCTTCTAATGTAGTGTCCCCATTGCCCTCATCTATAATAGGTCATCTCCTTGCATGGATCTTTATGGTTCCTTCTATACTTTGAGCATTGTGGGGCCTTTCTAAGGGGTTGCTAATGGTTCAATACCTTGCCGTCCTTGAGCATGAACACCTTGGAGGCTTTCTTGTCGAGTCCTCTTTGACTCGGGGTTACTCCAAGGGTCCTTCTATACTCTTGGTTCATTTCCTCCCTTGGGGTGAGGTTCGCCCTGGCTTCCGGGGTTGCTATGGTAGCGTGGGTTTGTTTGGCTACTTTTCGTGGAGCCATTTGAAAATTTTAAGATCAATCTTATTAGTTACTATCTTTTTTAGTCTTGATTATGTATTCAAGGAAACATGCTCTGATACCACTCTAGTTGTCACGCCCAGACCATGTTTGGTCGGATCCCCGTGAGCAATCCGCCACTCTCCCGATTTATTAAGGGTTTTCCCCTTCTTTAAACTGTGAGGAGTAAGGCGTCCTTTATACCTACACCTTTCTTAGAATAACATGAATTAAAACTAAATAATTTAAACTTTACATACTTGTCTTGCAAGTGTAGTTATTTGGGGTCTTTAGGTAGGTTTTCCTTAGTTTACTTGAAAAGGGATATAAGGGAGGGTGTCAGTACAATGACTTAGTGAATGGGTTTTTAAATTTTACTTTTAGGAAAAATGTTTGAATTGGAGTGTGCCAGACTCCTTATTTTCTTTTTAAAAATGATTCATTCTCAAATTCAATTTTTATAACCATTTCTCATTACCACGGTGTGTTTATCACCCAACACACATCCTTCATCATGATTGTAAAACACACAATCACAGACCACCCCATCCACTGTAACGACTTGTGGCATCAGAGCGATTTTACCGGCCACCTAGATAGAAGCACGTCGACTTCTACCCTTAGAATGAGTGGATGTTGGTGACATTCGACCCTCAATCTTGTAACAAAACTTCATGTCCGTATGAGGGCAAAGACCTCATCCTACCCCCACCCCGGTCTCATGTGCTTAAAGCTATAATGAGCTTTGCAAGATTTCTGGTACGACTAACTGCCCTTATACCCATGAGGTGGTCCAGAGCCCTAAGACGCATCACTACCCCTCTTGGGAGTCTTGAAGGTCCCGTAACACAGTGCATGCACAATCAATAGTTTTTCACATAATTCCATATAATCTATGGTGCCACTGGTCCAACGGTCCCATCTATCAGCTCGACCTGCAGCTATTTTGTCTGGACTAGTCTGAAGACCTGTCATGTCGCACTACCACTAATCTATCGAGTACGTCGGTCCTGTCTCAGTACCATGGACATACAACTCATTAACTTATGTTTTCATGGCATATTAATCATATTTGTTTACGAGCTCTTGCTCGTGTCAACTTGCCTAGGGCCCACTGTTTGAGATTTTCAAAATCGGGCATATTAGTCCCCAAGTTCCAAAATTGAAGCCTCTGGCCTATACGAGATATTCTAGCTCCTGTAAAGAAGGTCTCCCAAAATGTTTAAGCAATGGCACACAGTCATGGGTGAGCACTTCCAACAAAATATGCTTTTCAACTGTCCATCATACCAACTGGGTATGAGGACATCTCTGCTTATAACCAATAAGCGGGTTATCCTCTTCCTTCTAGGAAGTTTCATCATACCAATCGAGTATGATCTACTTACAACTGAAAAGTAGTTTTTCCACGTGATTTTCAAATCACTCTTCTTAGATGCGATGATTAAAATACCACTTAGCAGTGGGTTTTTATTTACGAGGTGCTTATCATCTCAACCGGGTATGATATTAAATCTCACTCACTCGATAGTGTAGTGAATATCCTTTTAGTCCACTTGTGGTCCATACTCGAACTTGTCTCTGTTGGCGTTTTTGATACTTCTTATTTCTACATGATATGAATATTCTTATTCATTATCCTTTAGCCTAATAGCCCTCATTCATCACAAATGAATGACAAAACCAAAATTTTCCTTTATTTGCAATTAGGTCCTTAAAGTTATTTTTCTTTAACTTTAAGTCCCTAATGCCGGTATTTCCTCAAATTGAGTCCCAAAACTTTTAAAATCCACATTGGGACCTCAATTTATTCCAATTCACAAAAAGGGGTTTAATTTCCCAAATTTCCAATTTGGCCCCTACTTTTTCAAAATTACCATTTTGCCCTTACTTTATAAAAATGGTATGTTTTGTCCCAAAAATTCCAAAATTTGCCCAATTGGTCCTCCAACATCCTTATCATGCCCAATTGGCCCTCAATTATATGAAATTGTACTTTAGTCCCTCGAATTTTTTAAATTTCCCCAATTTCAACCTTCTAACTCAGCCGAATTTGATTTTATCAAATTGACCAATCCAATGAGTTTAATTGTTGAAATTGAAGTTATATTGGAGTTCCTACACCTTTATACGATTCAATTGCACTTTGAATCACAGGATTTGATACAGGAATGAGCTCAAACAAAGCTTCGTTGGAAAGCTAGACTTAGAGAGAGAAAGCTTCGAAAGCTTACCGTCAGGGGCGCGGTGGTACGAGCTTTCGATCTGAGTAGATAGCTCTCATCCTAATATTCCTCCTAGAATCAAAACTTGGAAAGCTAGACTTAGAGAGAGAAAGTTTCGAAAGGTTACCGTCAGGGGCACGATGGTCCGAGCTTTCGATCTGAGTAGATAGCTCTCATCTTGATATTCCTCCTAGAATCAAGATTTGCATCAATTGATGTCACATCGAATGAGAATTTAGTCATCAATGTTCTATCAACTCTCTCTCTAGCATCGATCAGAGTTTATAGAGGGGACCCAAATTGACTTACCTTTTCACTCTAATTAGGCTGTAGGAGTGCTGTGGAGGTCTTGAGAGGGCTTGGTTTAGCCTGAGAAGGGCTCGAATTGGCCGATTTCAGCTTGATCAAAATAGGGAAGCTTTGGTCCGCCGGAGCTGCTTCACTGTTCAATGATGTCGACGCTTCTCCGATGACCCTCGGAGCAAATGGAGACTACAGGTGTGTAGCTGATTTCTCCCTAAATTCAAAGAACCCAACCGTGCCTTCTTTGGCTCAAAAAAGACCCTATATCGAAGCTCTGGTTCGAGCTTCGCTGGAAATTGGAGCAGTTGAGAGAGAATGGAGTTTTCAAGTGTGGAGAGGATGAATGAGGAGGGGTTCTTAATATAGGAAGCTCGAGGACTTCTTGGCCGTCTGATTGGCGCCTTAATGGTGATCATTCATTGCCTGAAACTTCCTAGCTAGAGACTTTTCAACTTTGCCACTGCTGTTCAATTTTTCGGTAAGTGAACAGTGCTGTCATCGGAAGGAAGAAGATGACATAGTTATGAGTCGGACTGTACCGGTCCGAACCGGGTTCAAAGCTTAAACCAGCCAGTTCAGGAACTATTCAACCGAGTTTTTCAAAATTAAAAATTTCTAAATTCATTCTCTAATGGTGGCCTCAAATCTCAAATTTGAATTTTCTAAGCCACCTAGAAAAATGAATTTAACATTCGATTCAATAGTAGTTCAAACCGGTCTAAACCGATTTAATCCGGTTTGCATACAGTTTACCTAAACCAGTTTAGTTTTCATCCCCAATTCATCCTAAAGTCCTTTTTCTTGACTTTTGTGACTCTTTAGGTCACTCAGGATCCATAAATTTCACATCCATGTCATTTCAATTTCTAGAGGTCGCCACTATCCTCTTCGGTCGTATTCATCATGACAAACCGTCTCTATAGACGAGGTTCACAAGGGTATTCCACCCTTTGGCCATGATCTCATAAATTAGGTCTATAACTCCTACAATATCCATTTTAGTCAGCTTGGCCACTTAACTTAAGATCTACAACTTAAAAGATTCAATTCTCTTTCATTACTTACTTAAATTGAGCAAGACTAGTGGCTAAGGAAAGTTTTTGATGTGAGGATTCAATCAAATATTTCTTAGCCTGTGAAGGCTATCAAGGCCATTGGAATGTTCCTTCATAGCAACTGCTTTGTTTCTGACCGCTAGAGTTTTGACACTGTGAGATCATATCAGCATCAGTAAAGTGAGCATTGAGGGTCGAGAGGGAAGGAGATGAAAACTAGATTTCCTCAACTTTCCAAGGATACTAATGTGGCATAATGAGGGAGTTGGACGACAGAGCTAGGCTCTCTACAATTTGGATCACCAGATTTGGGAGTTGTTTTGGTTTGAGAGAGAATTCCGGTCTAAATCTGGTGAGGAAACACATGATATTTATATGGCTAGATTATTGAAGCTATCACGCCCTGTCCAATTCCCTAGACCGGATATACGTGTAATCTCGCCACATCCTCCCTATACTACTATAGTTGGTACCATCACAAAAGTAATACTGACAAAACCAAGGCTTAAAACATAAAACATACATAATTTTGCATTAGAAATTAAAATGTTTTACAAATTATCCATGTCTCGTAAGTAGATCTGTTTAACCCTAGGGAAAGTAGTGACTTACTTAATTGAAAATCCTTGTGCCCTTTTTTTGAGGTTTTCCTCTTTGATCACTGACTCTATAATGGCTACTTCTCGATACACGGGATGTAAACTCCATTCTCTCTTAATAAGGAACTAGAAAAGGGGAAACAAAATTTTTTTAGAGAAAACTGAGTATCTAAGTGAATCTGAATTGGTAAATAATGGTAAAAATATTAATTTGGAAAATCCCAGCTGTCCAAGAAATGCCTAAAAATCATGAAAAAGAACCATGAAGTGAATGGGATGTGAAAACTTGACTGGTTCAGGGTGAACCAAACTTGAACTGGATTGAACTTTGAAGAACCGATTCAAAATTTTATTTTTTAGGTGGCTTGAAAATATCAAATTGGAAAATTGAAGTCACCATTAGATAGAAAATGAACTTATAAATTTGTAATTTTAAGTAAACCGGTCGAATCGAGTCTGAATCGGTCAATTTTCGATTTTGGATCACCAAACCTGGTCCGAACGAACTGGACAACTGCTAAGCCAGTCAACAGACTACTACTAGGTGAGTGCCCAATCAGCGAGCATGACAAATTAGTGAGCAACATGTGGCGAAATGTGCCCTATCAGCGCTTGAAAGCGCTGACCAATCAGAGCGCGACACGTGTCCTCAATTAATTGTTAGAGAAGAAAAATACACCTCAGCAACAACCAACCAATAAAAAGGGACACATGTCCCTGGTAAGCGATCAATGTTGGAGAAGCCGAGTTAGCCAAACCTACCAATGGTAGGAAGACATGTGGAGAAATAGTCAACACATGGCAGAGCCACATTGGATGGCCTAAGCCAATCAGCAACTAACACGTGGCAGCTGCACAGTGCGTTGGGAGAGAAATAAGATTATTTAAATAAGCCAATCGGAGGCTAACACGTGTTAGTCACGCAGTGCGCTAAGATGAAAATTTGATTTATTTAAATTAGCCAATCAGAGGATGCCACGTGTCCTAGTTAAAGATTGATTGAGTATTGTCAGCGGGTACAACGGAATGGGTGCCAATGAGAGGTCACCACATATCTGGTCAACATGTCAAAGGGTGACTCAAACACTAAGTTGGATGCCACGTCAGCAAGGCCAGCCAATCACATAGAGCCACGTGGCAGTTAACACGTGCAATGCCTCAAGAGGTGAATTTGGAGTAACTAGAACTGGGAGGAGGTCCTCTACCTCACTGTAGTCTCCACTCGTCTCAATGACCACCAGAGCAGCGATAGGAAGCCCGTACAGTGCCTCTACTCTGACGGTCGCAGAAAAGCTGAATCAATTCGAGCCAAATTCTGGTCATTCCCAACCTCCTCTAGCTAAACCAGCCCTCCCCTAAGTCTTTTCAACTGGTACCCAACCTCCTTGAAGCTCGAGTGTAAGTCCAAAATGCCTCCTTTTATCGGAATAGTAAAATGCTAGAGAGAGAAAGTGCCCAAAGCTACACTCGCCAAATTCTCCATGCTCAGGACACCAATTGAAGGGAGTCTTGATCATAGAAGGGCCCTCCTGGTGAGCACAGGTTTCCCAAATCGAGACCTCTGACAACCAAGACCCAGTCGGAAAGATTCTGGTGCTTTCTCTCTCTAGAACCTATTTTCCGATAAATCTTCATTGGAGCTCAAAACTGAGTCAAATTAAGAAAGTCATGAAAAGCATGGGGAAGAACCATGAAGTAAATTGGATGGGAAAACTTGTAAACCCTGTCCTTTGATAATAAGAAAACCGAGAAAACAATTGGTCATTTCTAAAGAGAAAACTAAGCCCATTTATAAACCGAAACCGATAGAGAAAGGACAAACTAGGAAATTTATGGATCTCGAGTGACCTAAAAGATCACAAAAGTCATGAGAAAGGACTTTAGGGTGAATTGGAGGTGGAAACCAAATCGATTCGGACCTGAACTAGTTTAAACCACTATTGAATTGATTTCTAAATTCATTTTTTTAGGCGGCTTAGAAAATTCAAATATGAGAATTGATGCCACCATTTGATAGAGAATGAATTTAGATGAATATAGAAATTTTTAATTTTGAAAAACTCGGTCAAATCAGGCTTGAACCGACCGGTTTAAGCATTCAACCCGATTCAGACCAGTCCGGTCCAGTTCAGAACAGTGTCTTCTTCTTCCTTTAGATGACAGCACAGTTCACTGGTCGAAAAATCGATTAGTGCCAGCGAAGATGAAAAGTCCCCAGTAGGGAGTTTTAGGCAATGAATGACCCCAATTAAGGTGTCAATCGGATGACCAAGAAGTCCTCGAGCTTCCGATAAAAGAGCCCCTCCTCATTCATCCTCCTCACACCTGAAAACTCCACTCTCTCCCTACTGCTCCATTTTTTGGTGAAGCTAGAACTAGAGCTATGACTAGGGCATTTTTTTAGCCAAAGAAGGCATCATTAGGTTCTTTAGATTTGGGGAGAAGTCTATTACATGACGGTAGCCTCCATTTGCTCCGAGGATCACCGGAGAAACGTCGGCGTGATAGAACAATGAAGCAGCTCTGGCGGACCGAAGCTACCCTATTTTGACCAAGCTAAAAATGGCCAATTCGAGCCCTTATCAGGGAAAACCAAACCCTCCCAACACTTCCACAGCCATCATATAGCTAAAATTGAGTGAAAAGGTAAGCCAATTTGGCTCACTTCTGTAAATTCCGATTAGTGTTAGAAAGAGAAGCGACGAAACTTCATTGACCAAATTCACCATCAATTTCTTCATGAATTGATGTGATTATTAATACTAAGAGGAACCTCAAGACAAGAGCTATCTACTCAGATCAAAAGCTCATACTGCCACGCCCCCGACGGTAAGCTTTTGAAGCTTTCTCTATCTACGTCCAGTTTTCCGGTGAAGCTCGATTTGGGCTCGTTCCATCGACAATTCATGTGATTCAAAGTGCAACTGAATCGTACAGATATTTAGGAACTCAAATCCACCTTCAATTTGGATAATTAACTTCAATCGATCAGTCAATTTGATAAAATTAAATCCGATCAAATTGAAAGGTTGAAATTGGGGGAAATTAGTGGAAATTATGGGAAATTAGGGAATTTTAAAAATTCGAGGGACTAGAGTGCAATTTCCTAAAATTGAGGGCCAATTCGGCATGGAAAAGATGTTGGAGGACCAATTGGTCAATTTTTGGAATTTTTGGGGTAAATTTTATCATTTTTGTAAATTAGGGGCAAAATGGTAATTTTGGAAAAGTTGGGGACCTAATTGGGAATTTCGGAAACTTGAACCCCATTTTGTGATTTGAATAAATTGATGTTCCAAAGTGAATTTTAGAAGTTTTGAGAGTCAATTTTGGGAAAAGATTGGCATTAGGGTCCTAAAGTTAAAGAAAAATAACTTTAGGGACCTAATTGCTAATAATTGAAAAGTTTGGGTATTTTATTTATTCGTGAAGAATGAAGGATATTAGGCCAAAGAATAATGAATAAGGATGTTCATATCATGTAGGAACATGAAGTACCAGGAACGCCAGCCAAGATAAGCTCGCGTAGAGGCAAACAACCATTTGAGAGGAATTCACTGCATTCATAGGTGAGTGGGAATTTTCACATCATACCCGGTTGGGATGATTAGCACCTCAGTAATGAAAACCCACTACTAAGTGGAATTTTAAACATCATACCTCGATGGAGTAATGTGAAAATTATGTGGAAAAACTACTTAACTATAGTAAGTAGATCACACCTGGTTGGTGTGATGAACTTCCTCGTAGGAAGAAGAAAACCTGCTTATCCGTTATGAGCGGAGATGTCCTCACACCCAGTTGGTGTGATGGACAAGTGAAAAGATTATTTTGTTGGATGTGCTATCCCCTAACTGTGTACCATTGCTTAAAATATTTGGGAGACCTTCTTGATAGGAGCTTGAATAGTTGAGATAGGCCAGAGGCCTTGGTTTTGGAACTTGGGGGCTAAAATGCCCAATTTTGAAAATACCGTATAGTGGGCCCAAGGCCAGTTGGTATGAGTAGAAGCTCGTAAACAAACATAATTTTAAGCCATGAAAACTTTAATGAATGATGTGTTTGGCGGTAGTGCAAGTAGAAGCTCGATGGACTAGCGGTAGTGCGACAAGACAAGTCGATAGACCAGTCAAGACAAATAGTTGTAGGTTGAGTTGAGGGTCGAGGTTGTTGCACCAATGACACCAAAGATTAAATGGCTTATGAGGAAACTATTGTTTTGTGCATGCACTGAGGTTCGAAACCATCAAGACGCCCAAGAGGGGTAGTGATGCGTCCTAGGGACTACTAGACGACATGTAGGGAATAAGGGCAGCTTGTCATGCTAGTAGTTAGGGAAACTCGACATAGCTTCATGCGCATGAGATCGAGGTGGGGTCGGGATGAGGTCTTTGGGTAGAATTCACATACATCCACTCATTCTCAGGGTAGAAGTGGACAGGCTTCTATCTAGGTGGCCGGTAAAGTCGCTCTGACACCACAAGTGGGTGCAGTAGACGGGTTGCCCTATGAATGTGTGATCCCTTCATGATGAAGGGTGTGTGTAGATTATTAAACACACCGACTGTAGTTAAGTGAGAAATAATGGTTTTGAAAAATAAGGAATTAACGAAATGATTTTAATTAAATAAGGAGTCTGACACACACCAATTCAAACTATTTTTTTTAAAGTCAAGTTTTAAAAACCCTTTTATTAGGTCATTGAACTCACCCCCTCCCTTATACCCCCTTTCAGATAACGAAGGGAAAAACCTACCTAAAGACCTCCAATTAGCTACACCTATAAGATAGGTATGAAAGTTTAAAATTTCATGCAGTTTTGATTAATGTTATTCCAAGAAAGGTATAGGTTTAAAGGATGCCTTACTCCTTACGGTTTAAAGAAGGGGAAAACCCTTAATAAGCTGGGAGAGTGGAGAGTTACTCATGGGGACCTGACCAAACCAAGCCGGGGCGTGACAACTTGAGTGGTATCAGAGCCTATTTCCTTGAATACATTATCAAGACTAGAGAATATAGTAACTAATAGGAATGATTATAAAATTTTCAGAATGGCTCCCAAGGAAGGAACTAAGAGAACTAGAGTCGCAGTCTCCAACACTGCCCAACCACCCCTACCTGTGGAAACTCCCCGAAGAGCCCAGACAACCCCACCTGGACTTAGCTCGGAATACCAAAGGTTGTACGAGGAGTTCACCCATGTATTTGGGCAACCTAACCTCACCCCTGAGGCAGGTACCAACTCTTGGGTCAAACTAGAGGAAGTCCAATCCCATCCTCCTCCTGTTAGCCATCCCCCTCCAGTAGACATTCTTAGGAATCTCAAGACTCTTCGTCAACTGGGTGTAAGCCTTTCTTTGGAGAGAAAGATGTTGGTGCCACCATGGATTAGTTGGCAAATGTAAAGAAGCTGGTGGGAATCATCAGGATACCAAACAGAATTCTTCTTGGAGGGAAGTGCCAAAAGGTGGTGGGACAATGTCCGAAACTTGCATACCTTCCCCCCAACCTGGGAGCAATTTGAGGAGATGTACTTGGAGGAGTACCTGGCTCCTCATTTGATTAATGAGAAGAAGCAAAAATTTATCAGACTTCAGCAAGGGCTTAACTCCATATCGAAGTATGAAATAAAATTCAAAGAGTTAAGACCCTTTGCTCCCGACCAAGCTGGGCCAGTAGACATATGCCAGCGGTTCATGGACAGTCTTAATATGGACATACAAGACCATATGGGAGTACTAGGATGCCCCACAGACTTGGCCATGGTAATCAGTATGGCTTATGAGTGTGAGCGACTAGTGCAGACCTGAAGCCGTCGGATGGAGAAAATGACCCGGAAGGAGCATAATGGTCTAAAATGGGGAAATAGAATGAAATTTCAAAGAAGAAAGGACATGCCACCACCTCCCCAGAGAGTAATCCCCACATTGCCCCAAGGAAACTCTCGCTGTCCTAGGTGCCAAAGACACCACGAGGGAGCATGCTTGACCTACTTTGCATGCCGACAAGTGGGGCACTTTGCAAAGGAATGCCCCACTCTCAGGTTGAACAAGCAAAGGAATACACTTGGACCACCCCAAGGAAACCCTAAGAATCCCAGGCCAGACGCTACAGCCCAAGTACCAGCTAGGGTATACAACAGTGTGTTTATCAACCAACAGACACCCTTCATCATGAAGAAAAACACACATTTGTAGGCTAGCCCATCCACTGTACCCACTTGTGGCATCGGAGCAACTTTACTGGCCACCTAGATAGAAGCACGTCCACTTCTACCCTGAGAATGAGTGGATGTACGTGACATCCGACCCTTAATCCCGTAAACAAACTCTATGTCCGTATGAGGACAGACACCTCATCTTGTCCCCACCCCGGTCTCATGCGCAATGAAGCTACATCAAGCTTCTCAAGACTTCTGGTACGACTAACTACCCTTATCTCCACCAGGTCGTCTAGAGCCCTATGATGCATCACTACCACTCTTGGGCATCTTGAAGGTCTCGTAACATAGTACATGCACAAATCAATAATTTTTCCACATAAGCCATATAATATGTGGTGCCACTAGTCCAACGGCCCCAACCCTCAACTCGACCTACAACTGTTTGTCTTGACTAGTCCAAAGACCTATCATGTCACACTACTGCTAGTCCATCGAGTATGTCAGTCCCTATCTCAGTACCATGGCCAAACAATTCATTCACTTAAGTTTTCATGGCTTAGAATCATGTTTGTTTACAAGCTCCTGCTCGTGCCAACTGGCCTAGGGCCCACTGTTCGAGATTTTCAAAATCAAGCATATTAGCCCCCAAGTTCCAAAATCGAGGCCTCCAACCTAACTGAGCTATTCAAGCTCCCATTAAGAAGGTCTCCCAAAAATTTTAAGCAGTGGCACACAGTCAGTAGAGAGCACTTCCCACAAAATAAACTTTTCAGTCATCCATCACACCAATCGAGTATAAGGACATCTCCACTTATAACCGATAAATAGGTTTTCCACTTCCTTCTAGGAAGTTTCATCATACCAACTAGGTATGATCTACTTACAACTGATAATTAGTTTTTTCGCGTGATTTCCACATCGCTCCTCTTAGGTGTGATGGTTAAAATAACACTTAGTAGTGGGTTTACATTTTCGAGGTGCTTATCATCCTAATCGGGTATGATATTAAATATCCCACTCACCCGATAGTGCAGTGAATTTCCTCTTAGCCGGCTTGATGCCTTCACGCAAACTTGTCTTAGCTGGCGTTTCCGGTACTTCATGTTCCTATATGATATGAACATTCTTGTTCATTATACTTTGGCTTAATAGCCTTCATTCATCTTGAATGAATGAGAAAACCAAACTTTTCATTTATTTGCAATTAGGTCCCTAATGCCAGTTTTCCCCCAAATTGAGTCCTCGAAACTCTAAAATTCACCTTAGGATCTCAATTTATTCAAAACCACAAAAAGGGATTCAAGTTTCCCAAATTCCCAATTTGGTCCTCAATTTTTCCAAAATTACTATTTAGTAGCTCCTTTACAAAAATGGTAAGTTTTATCCCAAAAACTCCAAAATTTGCTCAATTGGTCCTCCAATACTCTTATCATGCCCAATTGGCCGTCAATTTTATAAAATTGCATTTTAGTCCCTCGAATTTTTGAAATATGTAATTTTTTTCCCCAACTGCAACTTTCCAACACAACTGAATTTGATTTCATCAAATTGACCGATCAAACAAGTTTAATTGTTGAAATTGAAGTTAAGTTAGAGTTCCTACATCTTCATACGATTCAATTGCACTTTTAATCACACAAATTGACACCGGAACGAGCTCAAACGGAGCATCATCGGAAAATAGTACGTAGAGAGAGAAAGCTTCGAATGCTTACCGACGGAGCCGTGGTAGTCCGAGCTTTCGATCTAGGGAGATAGCTCTCGTCCTAAGGTTTCTCCTAGGATCAAGAATTGCATCAATTGATGTTGAATGGATTTGGAATTTTGTCATCGAAATTCTGTCGGTTCTCTCTCTAGCACCGGTCGGAAATTACAGAGTGGAGCCAAATTGGCTTACCTTTCAGTTCTAATTAAGCTATAGGAGGGCTGAGGAGGTGATGGGAGAGCTTGGTTTGGCCTGAGGAGGGCTCGAATTGGCCGATTTTAGCTCAATAGAAACAAGGCAGCTTCGGTCTGTTGGAGCTACTTCACTGTTCAATTATGTTGACACTTCTCCGGCGACCCTTGGAGTGATTGGAGACTACCACCGTGAAGCTTACTTCTCTACGGTTCTAAGGAACTCGACCATGCCTTCTTTGGCTCAGAAAAGTGCCTATATTGGAGCTCTAGTTCGAGCTTCACTAGAAAACTAAGTAGCTGAGAGAGAGTGAGGTTTTCAGGTGTGGGGATCTTTATATGGGAAGCTCGGAGACTTCTTGGTTGTCCGATTGGTGCTTAATGGCGGTCATTCATTGCATGAAACTCCTGGCTGGAGATTTTTCATCTCCATCAGCGCTGCTCGATGTTTGGGCGAGTGAATAGTGTTGTCATCGGAAGGAAGAAGAAGACAATGTTCCAAAGCAAACCAAACCGATTCGAACCGGGTTTAAAGTTTAAACTGGTCAGTTCAAGCCCGATTTGACCGAGTTTTTCAAAATTAAAATTTTCTAAATTCATTCTCTATCAATTGGTGGCTTCAATTCTCCAATTTGAATTTTTCTAAGCCACCTAGAAAAATGAATTTAGCATTCGGTTCAATAGTGGTTCAAACCGGTCCAAACCGGTTCAATCCGATTTGGATCTGGTTCACTTGAACCGGTTTGGTTTTCATGTCCCATTCATCCTAAAATCCTTTTTCATGACTTTTTTTAACTTTTTAGGTCACTCGAGATCCATAAATTTCTTGACTTACCCTCTCTCTATCGGTTCTGGTTCATGAACCAGCTCAGTTCATAAACCGGTTTGATTCGACTTGGATCCGGTTCGTTTGAACCAGTCTAGTTTTTCTCTTCTAATTTGTCCTAAGATTCTTTTCCAAAGTTTCATGAACCCTTGGGTCACTCGGGAGTTGTAAATTTCTCAAATTACTCGTTCTCTAATGATCCAGTTTGTGAACCAATTCAGTTTTCTCATTTGGTTTGACCAGTTATTTCCCCGGTTTTCCTTAACTCCAAAGAATGGGGTTTACAGACTTGAACACATTCTAGTGGTTAAACACTATCCAGAAGTATTTCTGGAAGAACTACCTGGACTACCTTTAAGTCGACAAATGGAGTTCACCATAGAAATCTTTTCAAGAACAAACCCCATATCCCAAGCCCCTTGTCGCATGGCTCTAGCAGAACTGAAGGAATTAAAGGAGCAATTGGACAAACTATTGGAGAAGGATGTTATACGTCTTAGCCAGTCTCCATGGGGTGTACTAGTCCTATTCGTAAAGAAAAAGAATGGAAGCATGAGACTGTGCATAGACTATAGGAAGTTGAACTAGATCACCATCAAGAATAGATATCCACTTCCATGGATTGATGACCTATTCGACCAATTAAAACTAGCAACTTATTTCTCCAAAATAGACCTTCGGTTAGGCTATAACCAACTCAGGATCCGAGAGGAGGACATTCAGACGGCATTTCAATCCTGATACGGACATTACATGTTTAGAGTGATGCCATTCGGATTAACGAATGCCCATACAGCCTTCATGGATTTAATGAATCGTGTTTTCCAACCATACTTGAACAGATTCTTGGTAGTGTTCATAGATGATATTCTCCTATACTCACAAACTAGGTTGGAGCATGACGAACATTTGGCAATCACCTTAGAGATATTGAGGGAAAACCACTTGTATGCAAAATTCTCCAAGTGTGAGTTATGGCTACAGGAGGTAGGATTCTTAGGGCATATAGTGTCCAAGGATGGAGTCAAGGTAGATCTAGCAAAGGTGAAAGCCATATCTACTTGGAAGGCAACCAGGAATCCTTCAGAGATACGAAGTTTCTTAGGCCTGGCTGGATACTATAGATGGTTCATGCAAGACTTTTCTAGGATAGTAGCCCCTTTGACTCGGTTCATTAGGAAAGGAGTTGACTAAAAGTGGGATGAAAGCTATGAAAATTCTTTCTTAGAGTTGATGACTCAATTGACAACTGCACCGGTACTCTCCCTACTTGACCCTAGTGCGGGAGAGTACACCGTCTATAATGATGCATCTGGACAATGACTTAGATGTGTATTGATGCAACAAGCGAAGGTTATCACTTATGCCTCGTGACAACTTAAGGTACATGAAAGAAACTACCCAACCCATGATCTGGAATTAGCTGTGATAGTGTTTTCCTTAAAGATTTAGCTACACTACCTTTACGGGGTTAAGTGTAGTATATACACTTATCACAAGAATCTTAGGTATTTTCTCACTCAGAAAGAATTAAATCTCCACCAAAGGAGATGGTTGGAATTGGTGAAGTACTATGACCTTGTTATAGAGTATCACCCCGGAAAGGCAAATGTGGTAGCAGATGCCTTATGTCACAAGTACCAAACTGAGGCGAAATAAGTAAAGACAAGTTACATACCTTTGTTGCAATAGTTGGGAAGGATGGAGGTCGACTTAATGATGGACAAGCAGGAAAAACGCTTGGTGGCTAACATGGTGGTGAGACCCAATCTAACTGAGCAGATTAAGGCTCAACAAAAGGTTGATAAAAAAATCCAACCTTATTTGGACTCGATTAACAGAGAAATGAAACCGGACTATAACTTGCGAGGTGATGGAGTACTAACCTACAAGGTAGGGTATGTGTGCCTCAAGATAAGGAGCTAAAGAGATTAATTATGGAAGAGGCACATGATTCGTTGTATGCAATGCATTTGAACAGTACCAAGATGTACCGCACCCTCAAACAAGGATATTGGTGGAAGGGAATGAAGAGGGACATTGCGGAATATGTAGCCCGATGCTTATCCTGTCAGCAGATAAATGTTGAGCATCATAAACCATCAGGACAGCTGCAACCCTTACCTATTCCAGAATGGAAATGGGGGCACATTACCATGGACTTTGTCACAAGACTACTTGTGACAAGGAAGGGTTGAGATGCATTTGGGTCATCGTGGATAGATTCACCAAATCCACTCATTTTCTCCCTATAAGATTGACAAATACAGTGGAACAACTGGCTATCTTATACATGAGGGAGATCATAACACTTTATGGTGTCCCAGTGAGTATAGTATGAGATAGAGACCCCAGATTCACTTCAAGGTTCTGGCCAAGTTTATAAAGTGCTATGGGAACCAAGCTCTACATGAGCATGGCATTTCATCCTCAGACCGATGGACAGTCTAAGTGAACGATTCAGACCTAGGAGGACATGCTAAGGTCATGCGTACTCACCATGAACAAAGGTTGGGAGGAATACTTGTGCCTAATGGAATTTGCTTATAATAATAGCTATCAGGCAAGTATTCAAATGGCTCCTCGTGAAGCCCTTTATGGACGACCATGTTGTACCCCTCTATTTTGGGAAGAAGTTGGGGAAAGAAAGCTTGAAAGTGCAAAGATAATCGAGAATGCCACATAGAAAATAAAGTTAATCAAGAGTCACCTTAAGACTACTCAAGACAAGTAAAAGAGTTATGCGGACCATCGGAGGAAAGATCTGGAGATTGATATGGGAGATCAAGTATTTCTCAAGGTATCCCCATGGAGGGGAACACTTAGGTTTCAATAATGGGAAAAGTTGAAACTAAGGTATATCGGTCCATATCCCATCATTCAAAGGATAGGACCGGTGGCCTATAAATTGGAACTACCTCCAGACTTGCAGAGAATACACAACGTATTCCATATCTCGGTACATCAAACGTACCAGCCTGATCGGAGCCATGTATTGGACCGACTTCCACCAGAGCTGGAAGAGAACTTGACCTATCAAACGGAATCGGTATGAATCACCGATCAAAGGGACAAGAACTTAAGGAATAAGAGGATTCCTATGGTCAAAGTTTTGTGGAAAAATGGAGCCGTATAGGAAGAGACATGGGAAACTAAAAGTGTAATGAGGGAAGGTTACCCTTGATTATTTAACATGTAACTATTTTGGGGACAAAACCCCTAATAGAAGGGGAGAGTTGTAAACCCCGTTCTTTGATAAAAAGAAAACTAGAAAAAGAACTGGTAAATTCCAAAGAGAAAACCGAGCAGATTTTTAAACCAAAACCAATAGAGAAAGGGCAAACTGGGAAATTTATGGATCCCGAGTGAACTAAAGAGTCCCAAAAGTCATGAGAAAGAACTTTAGGGTGAATTGGAAGTGAAAATCAAACCGGTTCAAGTGAACCGGACCTTAACCGATTTGAACTAGTTTGAACCACTATTGAACCGGTTTCTAAATTCATTATTCTAAGTGGCTTAGAAAATTCAAATTTGAGAATTGAGGTCACCATTTCATAGAGAATGAATTTACAAATTTTTAATTTGAAAAACTTGGTCAAATCATGCCTGAACCGACCAGTTTAAACATTAAACTCGGTTCGGATCGGTCCGGTCTAGTTCAGAACAATGTCATCTTCTTCCTTTAGATGACAACACTGTTCACTCGACGAAAAATTGAGCAACATCGATGAAGATGAAAAGTCTCCAGCCAGGTAGTTTCAGGCAATGAATGACCGCCATTAAAGCTCCAATCGGATGGCTAAGAAGTCCTCGAGCTTCTTATATAAAGAGCCCCTACTCATTCATCCTCCTCACACTTGAAATCTCCACTCTCTCCTTACTACTTCATTTTTCGATGAAGCTTGAATCAGAGCTCTCACTTGGGCATTTGTCTGAGCTAAAGAAGATGTGATCGGGTTCTTTAGATTTGGGGAGAAGTCAGCTACATGACGGTGGCCTCCATTTTCTACGAGGATCGCTGGAGAAACGCCAGCGTGATAGAATAGTGAAGCAGCTCCGACGGACCGAAAAAGCCCCGTTCTGGCCGAGCTGAAAACGACCAATTCGAGCCCTTCTCAAGCCGAACCAAGCCCTCCTAACACTTCTACAGCCCTCAAACAACTGAAATTGAGCATAAAGATAAGCAAATTTGGCTCCCCTCTAAAATTGAGCACAAAACTTCACTGACCAAATTCTCCATCAATTTGACATGAATTGATGTGATTCTTGATCCTAGGAGGAACCTTAGGACAAGAGCTATCTACCCTGATCGAAAGCTCGGACCGATGCGTCCCTGATGGTAAGCTTTCGAATTTTCTCTCTTTACATCCAATTTTTTGGCGAAGCTCTGTTTGAGCTCTTTTCAACGTCAATTCATGCAATTCAAAGTGCAATTGAATCATATGAATGTGTAGGAACTCAAATCCACCTTCAATTTCAACAATTAACTTCGATTGATCAGTCAATTTGATAAAATCAAATCCTATCAGGTTAAAAGTTGGAATTGGGGGAAATTTTGGAAATTTCAAAAATTTGAGGGACTAAAGTGCAATTTCCTAAAATTAAGGGCCAATTGGGCATGGAAAAGATGTTGGAGGACCAATTGGTAAAGTTGGGGACCAAATTGGTAATTTGGAAAACTTGAACCCCTTTTTGTGATTTGAATAAATTCAGGTCCCAAAGTGAATTTTAGAAGTTTCGGAAATCAATTTTGGGAAAAGATTGGCATTAGGGACCTAAAGTTAAAGAAAAAGAACTTTAGGGACTTAATTACAAATAATTGAAAAGTTTGGGTATTTTATTCATTTGTGAAGAATTAAGGCTATCAAGCCAAAGAATAATGAATAAGGATGTTCATATCGTCTAGGAACATGAAGTATCGGGAATGCCAGCCAAGACAAGTTCGCATAGAGTCAAAAAGTCAGTTAAGAGGAATTCACTAAATTCACGAGTGAGTGGGAATTTTTACATCATACCTAGTTGGGATGATGAGCACCTCAGTAATGAAAACCCACTACTAAGTGAAATTTTAAACATTCTACATGGATGGAGTGATGTGGAAATTACACGGAAAAACTATTTACTGGTTGTAAGTAGGTCATACCCAGTTGGTATGACAAACCTACTAGAAGGAAATAGAAAACCTGCTTATCGGTTATCAGCGGAGATGTCCTCACACCAAGTTGGTGCGATGGACAAGTGAAAAGATTATTTTTTCAGAAGTGCTCTCCCCTTACTGTGTGCCACTACTTAAACTTTTTGGGAGACCTTCTTGACGGGAGCTCGAATAGCTCAGATAGGTTAGAGGCCTCGATTTTGGAACTTGGGTGCTAAAATGACTGATTTTAAAAATCTCGTACATTGGGTCCAAGGCCAATTGGCACGAGCATGAGCTAATAAACAAACATGAGTTTAAGCCGTGAAAACTTTAATGAATGATGTGTTTGGCTATGGTAGCAAGATAGGATCGACATAATCGATGGACTGGCAGCATTGAGACAAGGCAAGTCGATGGACCAGCCGAGACAAACAGCTATAGTTCACGTTGAGGGTCGAGGCCATTGGACCAATGGCACCAAAGATTAAATGGCTTATGTGGAAAACTATTTTTTTGTGCATGCACTAAGGTGTAGTGATGCATCCTAGGGGATACTGGACGACTTGGTGGAGTTAAGGGCAGTTTGTCGTACCAGCGGTTAGGAATGCTCGACGTAGCTTCATGTGCATGAGACCAAGGTGGGGTCGGGATGAGGTCTTTGTCCTCATACGAACACGGAGTTTCTTTTTGGGATTGAGGCTCAGATGTCGCGTACATTCACTCATTCTTAGAGTAGAAATGGACGGGATTCTATCTTGGTGGCCGGTAAAGTTGCTTTGACAACACAAGTGGGTGCAGTAGACGGGCTGCCCTATGAATGTGTGATCCCTTCATGATGAAGTGTGTGTGTGGATTATTAAATACACCAACTATGGTTAAATGAGAAATAATGGTTTTGAAAACTAATGAATTGACGAAATGGTTTTAATAAAATAAGGAGTCTGACATACTCCAATTCAAACTATTTTTTTGAAACTCAAGTTTTAAAAACCCATTCACTAAGTCGTTGAACTCACCCCCTCCCCTATACCCCTTTTCAGGTAACCAAGGGAAAAGCCTACCTAAAGACCTCCAGTTAGCTACACCTGCAAGACAAGTTTGAAAGTTTAAAATTTCATGCAATTTTGATTAATGTTATTCCAGGAAAGGTACAGGTTTAAAGGATGTCTTACTCCTCAAGGATTAAAGAAGGGGAAAACCCTTAATAAGTTAGGAGAGTGGCGAGTTGCTCATGGGGATCCGACCAAACTGGGTTGGTGCATGACAAAACTGGACCAATTCAGGATGAACAGAACCTAAACTGGATTAAACCAGGTTGAACCATAATGGACTGGATTAGGTAATTCATTTTTCTAAATGGCTTGGAAATCTCAAATTGGAAAATTGAAGCCACCATCAGGTAGAAAATGAATTTTGACTAATATAAAAATTTTTAATTTTGAGAAAACTGATGAATTAGACCTAAACCGGCCGATTTTCATCACTAAACTTGTTCAGACCGGACCGATCAAGTCTAGAACAATGTCGTCTTCCTCCTTGGGATGACAACACTGTTCATCAATGCAGAAAATTTCCTTACCTGAGAAAGAATATTCCCTTCGATTTGGGCAATTTCTAGTGAGGATAAGCTCAACCAGTATGGTATCTAGTAGAGTAGACGATCCCCAAGCTCCCTATGTAAAAAGCTCCCCTCCATTCATCCTCCACACATCTCAAATCGCCTCCCTCTCCAAAGTTCTTAGTTTTTCGGCAAGGCTCAAACTAGAGCTCTGACTTGGGCATTTTTCTCAACCTTAGAAGGAAAAGTCATGTCCTATGGACTCCGGGGGAAGTCAGCTACCTGACAGCAACCTCCCCTCAACCCAAGGATAGTCGGAGAAGTGACAACGAGATCGAACAGTGAAGCAACTCTGTAGGTTCGAAGCTGCCTTGATTTGGCCAAACTGAATTTAGCCAATTCAGACCTCCTATGGCTAAACCAAGCCTTCCCTTAACCCCTAAGGCCATCACACAACCTCTCCATTTTAGAAAGGTAAGCCAATTTGACCCTCATCCATCGTTCTAGTTCGGTTCTAGAGAGAGAATGTATTGAATTTTACTTACAAAATTCACACTGATCCTGACATCAATTGTAGCAATTCTTCATCCTAAAAAGACCCTAAGACGAGAGCTACCTTCCCAGATCGAGAGCTCAGACCATCGCGCCTTCAATCGTAATCTTTCAAAGCTTTCTCTCTTTATGTACAGTTTTCTGGCAAAGTTATGTTTAAGCTCATTTCAAACCCAAATTCTGTAATTCAAAGCTCAATTGGATTGTATGGAAGTGTAAAAATTGATCCATTCCATCAATTGGAGCAATTAAACCCATTTGAATGGCCAATTTGAAGAAATCAAATTCGACTAGTATAAATTGGTGAAATTGGTGGAAGAAATTGGTGGAAATTTAGAATTTCAAAAAATTGAAGGACCTAAATGTAATTTCTCAAAATTGAAGGTCAATTGGTAGTGATAAAGATGTTGGAGGACCAATTAGCCAATTTTGAAAGAATTGCGATCAATTGGTCATTTTTGGAACTTATGGGCAAATTGGTAATTTTGTAAAAGTTGGGGGACCAAATTGGAAATTTGGGAAATTTGAGCCCCATATACCATTTTGAGAATATTAAGAACCCAAGAGGGATATTGAAAGCCCCGGGGACTTGATTAAAAATAATTGAGCATTTGGGGACTTAAAGTCAAAGATCAAGGACTTTAGGGACCTAATTACAATAAGGGAAAAATAAGGGTCTAAATGTAAATACATGAAAATAGAGAGGCTATTAATGCCAAGTCGTTCCTAATAAGGATACTCAAACCATCTAGGAATAAATCCGGACAAGTACGTGAGTAAATGAGCTAGAATAGGACTTGGAAGGCTGACTGGGGACAAACACGTCACAGTCACCGGGTGAGTGGGACATTCTAAACGTCTTACCCGGTTGGGGAGATGAGCACTTTTATTAAATGAAAAACCTACTCGTCAGTTGTGAGTGTGAACTTTATACATCATATCGATTGGGATGATGGACACCCTTGTTTCGAAAGGAAAAATCTGCTTACCTGTTGTAATTGGACCTACCTCTATCATAACACCCGATTGGTGCGATGAGTTAAAAGAGATTTTGTCAGAATTCTTCTCCCCTAACTGTGTGCCATTGCTCAAACTATTTGGGAGACTTTCTTGACAAGAGCTAGAATAGCTCTAACAGGCTTGAGGCCACGAATTTGAACTCATAGGGCTCAAGGCCTAGTTTTGAAAAAATGCATGAAGTGGGAAAATGGCTAGTGGACACGGGCTGGAGC
This sequence comes from Trapa bicornis, assembly GCA_030064425.1. Classification (NCBI taxonomy): domain Eukaryota; kingdom Viridiplantae; phylum Streptophyta; class Magnoliopsida; order Myrtales; family Lythraceae; genus Trapa; species Trapa bicornis. The sequence goes on along the minus strand of CM057758.1, from coordinate 16,827,361 downwards.
CTGTAAACAAACATGAATAAAAAGATTCATGAAAACTCTCATTAAAAGTGAAAATGTTTGTGTGATTTGCCATAATACCAAATTAGGACCGACAAGGTTTGATGGGCTATTGGCAGTGCGCCAAGACTAGGTCAACGAATCGATTAGGCAAGCAACTGCAAGCGGGGTCGAGTGTCGGGGCTGTTGTACTGTCCGCACCAAAGATAATGGTTATATATGAAAACTTTTGTTTGTGCATGCACTCTGAATTCAGGACCATCAAGACACCCAATGGGGTAGTGACGGGTTCCAAGGACTGTTGGACAACATGGTGGCGATAAGGGAAGGAGCAGCTATTGTGTTTGGGCTTCTCGTCATACCAGTTAGTCATGAATCTGTTGTGTTGGGGCTTCTTGCGTATTGAGACTGGGATATAGGCGAAATGAGGTCTCCATCCTCATACAGACACGAAGTTATGTTGAGTTTGAGGGCCTGGCATCTAGGGCATCACTCAAACTCAAGGTAGAAGTCAGGGACTTCTATCATTGTGGATGGTATAGACGCTCTGATCCATAAGTGGATGTAATGGTCGTGCTGCACCAGTGAACATGTGTACTATTTATGATAAAGGACGTGTGTATGATTGCTAAATGCCTTATGAGGAAAGGGAATGTGCTAAAAAGAGTTAAACACACAAAGGCTTTGAAAAGGATGATAGGTTTTAAAGAACAATGTGTTAAATGTTTTGATTAATTATATTTTTGAAAACCTATTTACCAACACCCACTCACTAAGTTGTAGAAACTCACCCCCTCCCTTTAAACCCCTTTTTAGGAAAGGAGACTAAACCTTAAGGAAATCTCGAAGCAGAATCCTAAATTAGGTATGTTTTAAGGTTTTTTTTAATTATTAAGTTTTGTATAATGCTATTCCAGGAAACAAGTTCAAAAGTTACACCTGACTCCTCGTGGCCTTGAGAAGGGATAATCCTTTTTAGACCAAAGGGAGTGTCGAGTTGCTCACGGGATTCCAACTAAGTAGGGTCAGGTAGTAATAACTTGAGTGGTATCAGAACTTGTTTTCTCAAATACCTTACCAAGACTATATAACATAAGAACTTAGAGAAAATTGTTAAAAAAATTTTTAGATGGCTCCCAAGAGAGAAACTAGGAGAACTAGAGCCACAGTCACCGACACAGCCTAAAACCCCATCCATGTAGAAACTCCCAAAGAAACCCAGACAGGTCCACCTAGACTAAGCTCAAAATATCAAAGGCTATACGAAGAGTTTACATGAGTGTTTGGGAGGCCCAACCTCGCTCCGAAGGTGGACACCAACTCCCAAACTAAGCCAGAAGAAGTACAGTCCCTTCCTACCTGTGTTAATATCCCTCCTCTGATTGACATCCCAAAATACCTCAAGACACTCCATCAATTAGGATATAAGCCTTTCCAAGGGGAGAAGGATGCTAGAGCCGCTATGGACTAGCTGTCCAGCATTAAGAAACTTATGGGGATAATAAGGATCCCACCAGAAGTGATGGTGATCCTGGCAAATTTCTTCCTAGAAGCTAGTGCAAAGAGGTGGTGGGACAATGTCAGAAGCCTGCATATCACCACACCCACCTAGGAGCAATTCGAGGAAAGGTATTTAGAGGAATACTTGGTTTTGCACCTAATCAATGAGAAGAAACAAGACTTCTTCTGACTCTGCCAAGGGCTTAACTCTATCTCAAAATATGAAACCAAGTTCAATGATTTAAGTCTCTTTACCCCTGATCTGGTTGGACTAGCAGATATTTGCCAACTATTCGTGGACGCTCTCAATATGGACATACTAGACCAGATGGGAGTACTGGGATGCCCCATGGATCTAGTGGCAATAATTTGTATGGCTTATGAATGTGAATATCTCGTACTAACCTCATGTTGCCGGATAGAGCAGGTAAATCGGAGGGAGGACAAAGGCCAAAATCGTTGCGGTGGACGTAAGGAGCAAGGTGATCCTAGGTGGGGAAACAAAATGGAGTTCCCAAGGAGGAAGGAAGTCTACCCCATACAAAGGGAGGAAAACACTGCTATACTAAAGAAGGGCCCACGTTATCCAAGGTGTCAGAGGAACCACGATGGGTCATGTCGAGCTTGATACGGATGTGGGCAAATGGGACACTTTGCAAAGGAGTGCCCCACTCTTCAAGGAAATATGCAAAGGAGTACTCTTGAACAATCCCAAGAGAACCCAAAGACATTAAATAGAGGATGAGAAGTAACCGTCACATCAAGGGTGCCAGCTAGGGTTTATAACCTCACACAAAAAGATGCTCGAAAAGATCCTAGTATTGTAGTAGGTACTTCCCAAACCCTCCGTGACCAAATTTAGATAAAGTCTTGTAATTCTACCCTGTCTAATAAAAGAAATTTGATTTACTAAAAGAAACTTGTTATTTCCTCAATCAGGATACGTACAACTATGGGAGAGAAAAGTATACGCTCTCTTTGACTTAAGGGCAGAGATGTCCTTTATCAAGGAATATTTAGTTCCAAATCTTTCGTTGGAACTTACATCCCTAGAACAAAGTCTCAATATTTTTACCCCACTAGGAGAAGGACTAAATAGAGGCAAACAATTAAAGGGATGTGAAGTTAAGATTGGTGGAGTAAAATTAGAGGCAGGCTTAATCCCATTACCTCTAAGAGAGGTAGAGATAATACTAGGGATGGATTGGTTAAGTACATACCAAGCTAAGGTAGACTATGGAAAGAAAGTGAAAACCTTCCACACTCCTCAAACTACGGTTCCAAGGAGACAGGAGGAAAGGAGAAACGCACTTGGTACCCCATGTGAAAGCCCAAAAGATGATTCAGAATTCTGGAGGAACTACTAGGACTACACCCATGCCGTTAATTGGAATTTACCATAGAGGTTGTGAATTCCTCACAATGATCACCAAGTAAAATTTGGAGAATAAGGGACCGAAGGGCATTCTGGTGGTTGAACACTACCCGGATGTATTTCGTGAGGAACTACCAAGACTACCCCCAAGTCGTCAATGGGAATTTACCATAGAGGCTATGAAACCCATCACCATGAGTCAAGGAAACCAAGAAGAACCTGTCAAATTGAGGAGAAAACCGAACCCCTTGATGAATTGATAACAATAAAGGAGGGTTGAAATGGGAAATTGGAAAATCCCAAGTGACTAAGATGTCACATAAATGATGGGGAAGGATTATGAAGGAAATTGGATGAGAAAACCAGACCGGTTCGGAGTTCACTCCAAACCGGATTGAACCGCATTGAACTATACATGAACTAGTCTCTAAATTCATTTTTCTTGGTGGCTTAAAATGATCAATTTGGTAAATTAATGCCACCATTAATAGAAAATGAATTTATACAAATTTAGAAAATTTTAATTTCGAGAGAACCGGTTGAATCAGTCCTAAACTGGCCGATTTTTATTTTTTGGTCAATAGCCCTGATTAGACCAGACCGGTCAACGAACCGCTGACTGGTTAGCGCCCATTCAGCACGCGTGTGACCAATCAAAGCACCACACGTAGCAAGGTGCACTCTGTCAGTTGGTCAACAGTGAAAGGTAAACTAATGCCCAGTTAGCAACCACGTAGACACGACCAGCCAATGAGAGGCTGCCACATGTTTGCCCAACCGGCTAATGGCTGATGTGGCAACTGAGTCGAATAGCCATGTCAGCAGGACCAACCAATCACGTGCTGCCATGTGACCGGCCTACACGTGTGCAATAGTGTCATCTTCCTCCTCCGTCTGATGACACTATTCATCGAGGAAAGAATTTCTTTCCTTTTCTAGCAAAGGAAAATTGCTCTAATTTGGGTAATTTTTTATTAGGTTGAGCACGACCAGTATGGAAATTGGTCGAGCAAAGGGTCCTTGAGCTCCCTATATAAAGAGCTCCTCTCCGTTCACCCTCCACACACATCAATTCCCTTCTCTCTCTAAAGATATATGTTCTCTGGTGAAGCTCGAACTAGAGCTCTAATTTGGGCACTTTCTCTAGCCTCATAAACTGAATTCATGTCCAACAAGCTCGGGAGGAAGTCAACTACCTCATGCCTACCTCCAATCGACCCGAGGATCACCGGAGAAGTACCAGCGAACTCGAACAATGAAGTAGCTCCAATAGACCGAAGCTGCTCTATTTCAGTTGATCACAATTCGACCAATTCTAAACTTCTATGGCGGAATCCAGCCCTCCGATAGTCCCCTTGGCCACCATACGACCTCTACATAGGCAAAAGGTAAGCCAATTCAGTCCTCCTCCATTGTTATAGTTTAGTTCTAGAGAGAGAAAGTGATAGACTCTTTGATCCAATTCCCGCTGTTCCTGACAGCAATTGCCCCGATTCATGATCGTAGGAGGACCTTGGGGACATGAGCTGACTTTCATGATCAATAACTCAAATCGTCGCACCTCCAACAGTAAGCTTTCGAAGCTTTCTCTCTCTACATCCAGTTTTTCAGTGAAGCTCCATTTGAGCTCATTTTGAACCAAAATCCTATAATTCAAACTGCAATTGTATTGTATAGAAGGGTAGAAATTGATTCATATCATCAATTTGAGGAAATAACCCCAATTGGATGGCCAATTTGAAGAAATCAAATTCAATGAGTAGAGTGGGTAGAAATTGGGGGAAAATTGGCGATTTCAAGAAATTGAGGGACCTCCATCCAATTTCTCAAAATTGAAGGTCAAATGGTAATGAGAAAGATGTTGGAGGACCAATTGGTCAGTTTTCTAAATGTTTGGGGCCAAATGGTTATTTTTGGAAAGTAGGGACAAAATGATAATTTTAGAAAAATTGGGGACCAAATTGGAAATTTGGAAAACTTGAGCCTCATTCACAATTTTAAGTTAATTAAGGATCCAAGTAGGATATTGGAAGTCCTTGGGACTTGATTTGGGGAAAATATAACACTAGGAACCTAAAGTCAAGAAGTATGAATTTAGGGACCTAAGTGCAATAATCTAGAAATTTGGACCTAGTAGCAAATACTGAAAAGATAGAAAGCCTTTATGCCAAACCATCACATATAAGAGTGGTCAAACCATGTAGGGACTCTTGAGATCGGAACACCAACAAGGGAACCAAACTTAGACTTGGAGAACCAGCTAGGGACGAACGCATCAGAGTCTCTAGGTGAGTGGGACTTTTATACAGCATGCTAGTTGGGATGATGAGCTCACTTGTATGAATTGAAAACTTACATACCACATTGTAAGTAGGATTAAATAAAACATCATACCCGGTTGGTATGATGAGTTTCTGAAAGTAAAAGCTGCATACCGGTCGTAAGCAGACCTATCATCATATCTGGTTGGTGTAATGAGTTAAAAAGAAAAATTTTGTCAAAAGTGCTCTCCCCTGACTGTGTGCCACTAATTAAACTGTTTGAGATTCCTTCTTATTGAGAGCTAGAATAGATCAAATAGGCCAGGGGCCTTGGTTTTGAAATCATAGGGCTCAAGGCCCAATTTTGGAAGACACATGTAATGGGCCCAAGGCTAATGGGTATGGGTTGAAGCCCGTAAACAAAAATGAATAGGAAGAGCCATGAAAACATTTATATAAAATGGAATCAATTGTGTAATTTGCCATGATACCCAGTCAGGACCAACAATGCTCGTTGGGCTAATGGTAGTACGGAAGGGCCAAATTGACGGACTGGCCTAGACAAACAGTTGCATGGCGGGTTGAGTGTCGAGGCTGTTGGATCGTCAGCACCAAAGAAAATGGCTAAATGATGAAAAATTATTGTTTGTGCATGCACTCCTAGATTCGGGACCATCAAGATGCCCTAGGGTGTAGTGATGGGTTCCAAGGGCTGTTGGATGACATGGTGGAGATAAGGGCAGTTCGTCATGCTAGTTTGTCATAAAGCTCTAGGAGCATCTTGCGCATGAGACTAGGGTGGGGTTAGGATGAGATCTTGATCTTTATATGGACACGAAGAGTATTTTGGGTCTGAGGGTCGGACGTCTGGGACGTCCACTCAAACTTAGGGTAGAAGTTCAGAACTTCTATCAAGTTGGACGATAAAGTCGCGTAGATCCCCAAGTGGGTGCAGTCTGGAATTGTCCTGCGGACGTTTGTACCCTTTATGATAAAGGGCGTGTGTTTGATTTATAAATGCCACCCGAGGCAAGGGGAAGTGTTAATAGAGCTAGACACACCAAGGACTCAAGAAAGATTGTAAAAAGGGTTTTTAATAAATTAAGTGTCTCTTTAAAACTCACTCCCAACACCCGCTCATTGAGTTGTAGAAACTCATCCCCTCCCTTTATCCCATTATCAAGAAAAAGGAGATCAACCAAAGAGCTTGAGAAGATGAACCCTAAGTCAAATTCTTTTAAGCTTGCTTTAGTTTGATTAATGCTATTCTAGGGAATAAGATTTGAAATTTTGCCTGGCTCCTCTTGTCTAAAAGAAGGGAAAACCTCTCTTGAACAAAGGGATCGGCGGGTTGCTCACGAGGATCTGACTAAACCGGGTTAGGGCGTGACAGAGGTAATCCCCGAGACAAATACCATATCCCAAGCCCCTCATTGCATGGCTCCAATGGAATTAAAGGAATTAAAGGAGCAATTGGATGTATTACTGGAGAAGGGTTTCATACACCCTAGCCAGTCTCCATGGGGTACGTCGATACTGTTTGTAAAGAAGAAAGATGGGAATATGAGGCTATGCATAGACTATTAGAAGTTGAATCATGTCACCATAAATAATAAGTATCCTTTTCCACGTATTGATGGCCTAATTGACCAATTAAAAGGAGCGGCCAATTTCTCCAAGATAGATCTCTAGTGAGGGTTCCACCAACTAAGGATCCGAGAGGGAGATATACCTAAGACCGCGTTTCAATCCCAATACGACACTACAAATTCAGAATGATGCCTTTTGGATTAACGAATGCCCCTATAGCCTTTATGGATCTAATGAATCAAGTGTTCCAGCCTCATTTAGACATGTTCGTGATAGTATTCATAGATGACAAACTTTTAAACTCACAAACTAGAATAGAGCACAAGGAACATCTAACCATCACTTTAGAAACACTACGGGAGAATCGTTTATATGCAAAGTTTTCCAAGTGTGAGTTCTAGCTACAAGAAGTGGGTTTCTTAGGACAGATAGTGTCCATAACCAAAGTCAAGGTGGATCCGGCGAAGGTAGAAGCCATATTGATTGGAAGACGCCCACGAATCCCTCCGAGATACGCAGCTTCTTGAGACTAGCACGGTATTACCGGCAGTTTGTAGAAGACTTATCCAAGATAGCAGCCCCGTTAACCTGCCTTAGAATGAAGGGAGTGGAGTACAAGTGGGATGAAACCTATGAGAAGTCCTTTATGGAATTAAAGTCCCACCTAACAACGACACCCATACTAATTGTAAAACCCGTCACCACGAGTCAAGGAAACCGAAGGGTTGACGGGTTGAGAACAACAGGTTTCATCCATTTGATTAATTGAGAACAACAAAGAAGGGTTGAAATGGGAAATTGTAAATCCAAAGTGTCTAAGATGTCACATATATCGTGGGGAAGGATTATGAAGGGAATTGGATGAGAAAACCGAACCGGTTCGAAGTAAACCGGACCTGAACCAGATTGAACAGGTTTAAACTATAAATGAACCAGTCTCTAAATTCATTTTACTTGGTGGCATAAAATGATCAATTTGGGAAATTGAGGCCACCATTCAATAGAAAATAAATTTAGACAAATTTAGAAATTTTTAATTTCGAGAGAACTGGTCGAATCGGGCCTGAACCGGCCAATTTTCACTTTCTGATCACTCGACCTAGTCGGACCAGGCCATTCAATGGTCCAACTAGTCAATTTTCCACATAAGCCATTTAATCTTTGGTGACACTGATCCAAAAGCCCTAACCCTTAACTCGACCCGCAACTATTTGTCTTGACTGGTCTGTTGACCTGTCTTATCGCACTGCCGCCAGTCCATCAAGTATGTTGGTCATGTCATGGTACCATGGCCAAATCACATCATTCATTAAACTTTTCATGGCTTAACATCATGTTCATTTACGAGCTCCTGCACATGCCAACTGGCATTGCGCCCACTGTACGAGATTTTCAAAATCGGGCATTTTAGCCCCCAAGTTCCAAAACCGAGGCCTCCGGCCTATCTGAGCTATTCGAGCTCCCGTTAAGAAATTCTCCCAAAATGTATAAGCAGTGGCACATAGTTAGGGGAGAACACTTCTAACAAAAGTAACTTTTTACCTGTCCATCACACTAACCAGGTGTGAAGACATCTCCGCTCATAACTGATAAGCGGGTTTTCTACTTCCTTCGAGCAAGTTCATCATACCAACCTAGTATGATCTACTTACAATCATTAAGTAGTTTTTCCACGTGTTTCTCACATCACTCCAACCACGCATGATGTTAAAATCTCCACTTAGTAGTTGTTTTTCCTTTCTGAGGTACTCATCATTCCAACCGGGTATGATATGAAAAATCTCACTCACCTGATAGTGCAGTGTATTCCTCTTGATCGTCTTTTGCCTTCACGCGAGCTTATCCTTGCTGGTATTCCTAGTCCTTCCTTCTCCTACATGATTTGGACATCCTTTTTTATCAATATTTGGCATAATAGCCCTAATTCCTCATGTATGAGCAAAATGCCCAAAATTTTCAATTATTTACATTTAGGTCCCTAAAGTTCTTTTTCCTTAACTTTAGGTCCCTAATGCAAAATTTTCACCAAATTGAGTGTCGAACTTTCAAAAATTCACTTTGGGTCCTCAATTTATCCTAAATTACTTAAGGGGTTCAAGTTTCCCAAATTTCCAATTTGGTCCCCAACTTTTCAAAAATTACCATTTTGCCCCTACTTTACAAAAATGGCAATTTGACCCCAAAAATTCCAAAAATTGACCAATTGGTCTTCCAACATCCTTTTTCATGGCCAATTGTCTCTCAATTTTCAGAAATTTCACTTTGGTCCGTCAATATTTTTGAAGTTCCCAAATTCCCCCCTTTCAAATTGGCTGAATTTAATTTCATCAAATTGACCATTCATTCGGGTTTAATTGTTGAAATTGAAAGTAAAATTGAGTTCTTACACTTCCACATGATTCAATGGAACTTTGAATCGCGTCATTTGGATCTTAATTGAGCTCAAACGGAGCTTCGTCGAAAAATTAGACTTAGAGAGAGAAAGCTTCGAAAGCTCATCGTCGGGGGTGCGGCGGTCCGAGCTTTCGATTTAGGCAGATAGCTCTCGTCATAAGGTTTCTCCTAGGATTAAGAATCACATCAATTTATGCTGAATTATAGGAGAATTTTTCAGTGAAGTTTCATCAGTTCTCTCTCTAGTACTAATCAGAAATTAGAGAGGAGAGCTAAATTGGCTTACTTTTTAACTGTAATTCATTCGTATGAGGGCTATGGAAGTGTTGGGAGAGCTTGGTTTGGTTTGAGAAGGGCTCAAATTGGCCATTTTTAGCTCGGCCAAAATAGGGCAGCTTCGGACCGCCGGAGCTGCTTCATTGTAAGATCACGACGGCGCTTCTCCGATGATCCTCGAAGAAATTGGAGACTACCATCGGGTAGCTAACTTCTCCTCGAATCTAATGAACCTGACCTCACCTTATTTGGCTTAGAAAAATGCCCAAGTCAAAGCTTTGGTTTGAGCTTCACTGAAAATTAGAGCAATAGAGAGAGAGAGAGAGAGGAGTTTTCAAGTGTGAGGAGGATGAATGAGGAGTGGCTCTTTATATAGGAAGCTCGAGGATGCCTCGGCCATCCTATTGGTGCCTTTATGGCGGTCATTCATTGCTTGAAACTCGATGAACAGAGACTTTTCATCTTCACCGGTGCTGCTCGATTTTTCAGTGAGTGAACAGTGTTATCATTTGAAGGAAGAAGATGACACTATTCCAAACTGACCGAACCAATCCTAACCGGGTTCAACACTTAAACCGGCTAGTTCAAGCCCAATTCGATTGAGTTTTTCAAAATTAAAATTTTCTAAATTCATTCTCTATCTAATGGCGCCCTCAATTCTCCAATTTAAATTTTCTAAGCTACCTAAAAATGAATTTAGCATCTGGTTCAATGATGGTTCAAACCGGTCCAAACTAGTTCAATCCGGTTCGGATCCGGATCACCTAAACCGGTCTAGTTTTCTTTCCCAAATTGTTCTAAAGTTCCTTTTCAAGGTTTTTGTGACTCTTTGGATCACTTAGGAGTTATAAATTTCCTAATTTGCCCGTTCTCTAGTGGTCGGGATTCGTGAATCGGTTCGGTTTTTCTCACTCAGGTTGACCGGTTCTTTTTTGGTTTTTCCTTAACTCCAAAGGGCGGGGTTTACATATTTTTTCTGCATACACTTAAGGATCAGGGCCATCAAGATGCCCAGGGGGTAGTGATGCATCCCAAGGGCTGTTAGATGACATGGGGGCGATAAGGGAAATTTATCATGCCAGTCAGTCATGAAGCTCTGGGAGGTCTCGTCCTCATACAAACACAAAGTGGCATTTAGGTCTAAGGGTCAGACATCTCAAACTCGGGGTAGAAGTGGACGGGCTTCTATCGAGGTGGACAACAAAGTCGCGTTGGTTCCTAAGTGAGTGCAGTCTGGGACTGCCCTACAAATGTGTGTACCCTTCCTGATGAAGGGTGAATGTTTGTTTGCTAAACGCCACCTAAGGCAAGGGGATGAGCTAAGAAAGCTAAACACGCCTAATAATATGGTAATGGAAAAAGGTTTTGGATATTTGAATTTAAGGAAAATCCTTTAAACCTTAAAAAGGACAATGTTAACCTTAGTATGGTTTCAATTAATTGAATTTATTTTGAAACTCACTCCCAATACCCACTCACTGAGTTGTAGCAACTCACCTCCCCCCCCCCCCCCCAACCCCCCCCCCCCCTCCCCATTACACCTTTGCAAGAGTAAGGAGATCAATTAAAGAGAGAGCTTGAAGATGTACCCTCCATCAGGTACGCTTAAAGTTTCTTTTAAGCTTGTTTTAGATTAATTTATGCTATTTTAGGGAGTAAATTTGAATTTACTCCTGGCTCCTCTTGAATCAAGAAGGGGAAAACCCTTTTGAACCAAGGGAGCGGTGGGTTGATCGTGGGCATCCGACCAAATCGGGTCGGGGCGTGACAGCGTGACACTACATGTTTGCTAACTTAGCCCACTTTCCATGTGTCATAATTTGAGTGGTTAGTCAGGTTGAAGTTGCTTTCTGACGAAGATTCATTTCCATTAATCGTTAACGACCACCACATGTCACAAGGTGATTGGTCAGCGCTTTCAAATTCTTGTATGGCAACTAATTGGGCATGATTTCCATGTGGTGCCCCTTATTTGGTCACGCCTACTAATATGGCACTAACCTCGCATTTTGGTTTGCTCACTCAGTTGACCGCATCGACTCAGCTAACTGTTGACTGGTTTAATTAAATGGGGTTTTGGTGACCCGAAATCATTTCTAGGTTATTTCAGTAACAATACAACCATTTTTCTAATTTCTAAAAATTTCTAAATTTATCTAAATTCATTTTCTACATTATGATAACCTAAATTTACCAATTTTCCCTTTTTGAGTTGCCCCAAGAAATGAATCTTTAAATACATCCTTCTTAGTTTGGTTTGGTTAAAGTTGGATTAATTATTGTTCACCCCATTTAGTTCAATTCTTACTTCCAATATCTAATTGGAAAACTTTTCTTCGAAAAGTGGTAATTTATATCCCACATTGGATCACTTCCAATCCCACATTGATTGTTCTTTGTGATCCCAATTCAATCTAAACCTCGATTTTTCCTTGAAATTTTATGGTATTCATTTCTAGATTAGTTCTTTTGTATAGAACGACATGTTAGGAACTCATCAGAGATGGTGAGTCAGTCTTCAGCATTACCGGGGTTCAAAATCTAACTCATTTGTGTGTTCATGGCCTCATGAAAAACCCAACTGGTTGTCTAAGTAGCCTAATAATGCAATTTATATAGGGTCCTTAAGAAAAGGTGTCACTAGAGCTTTTAAGAATTTTCAAGACCATGAGGATTACCTTCAGCTTGAATGGATAGTATTGTTGGCTAGAGGGAATAAAAGAAGTGTCCAAAATTATTTTGGGCCATGGTTGGCTGTCATGGTGGTCAAGGTAAGGTCGGGAAGACACTACTCTATTTTCGGTCCAATGAGCAGTGTTAATATTTTATCATGTCGATGCCGTTAGAAGGCACATCGGCATTGGGGAGAGGTGCGGTTTGAAATTTAAATTCAACATATTTCTAATGCCACTAGAATGACAAAGTTTGGTAGTCAATAATCGCCTTTTAGGTCCCCGTCTTTCATTATTTATTGTTTTTCCTCTTAACTTTTTCCTATGGTTTCCACTTAGACCCTTAGGCTTTCAAAACTCAACATTTGAGTCTTAAATTATTTCCATCTTTCTCTTGGGGTCCCTAGCCTTCCTTAGACTCTATAGAGTCTCTCAAAACTTCTCATTCCTAGATGGTTTCTCTAACTTTTTCTAAATTTACATTTTGGTGCTTGACCTCTATAGCTCATCAAACAAATCTCAAAAATTATGAACGACTTATGACATGTCCCTAAGGACTCCCCATAGGTTTCCATTGTCCCTGCCCAGTTGGGGTTGGCCGGAACAATACAGTTTATTGTCATTTTCTAAAGCTCACCAAAATATGACATAAATTGGGTAAATGTCGAGATATAACCAAAAATGATGACTTGGTTGGTGGCACATGTGTGGTTGGAAAGCTAACTCTAAGAGGGATTTCTTGAATCACCTCAAATGGAGGTCGAAGTAGCCTGAAAATGACATTTTACTATACTCAATCATGATTGGAGGTTAGTTGGACTTCCATGCATTTCTTTGGCCTTGATACTTATCCAAAGCTCAAGAGTCTAGTGGGGTTGGCTTGTTGGGATAAAGAGATGGAATTTTTCTTGGTTGTGTTTGGTCATCGATGCATAAGAAATGGATTGAGAAGGGAAAGCTTTGTTTCTGATTGTTGTAGTATAGTTATTGTTTTATAATGTTAGTGTTGGTAGGATTGTCGTTAGTGCATGCTAAGATGACATTGGAAAGTTGACTTAAGTGGGGTTCTGATGGCACTTGAATCACTCATTTTGGTGATTGAAAAATAAAGTTATGGTATTTGAAATTTGGGTCATAGGAAAACAGAGCAAGCTTACATCTAGAGATGATTCTAGTGAGCCACCAGTGAGAGTGAGGTCGAGCTTTAAACAGTCATATCTCTAACCTCAAGGGATACCTAAGCATAGTTCCCCTTGTCAATTAATAGCTCCAATAGGTGTGCATGAATTTATTGCCATCGGTAGTTAGTTTTTTCATTACGACGAAATAAATTAGGTTAATTTTTAGGTTATTGGATATATGATCTAGTGCATGTGTGCGAGTGCAGTTCGTGGCCATGTCACATGCCTACACTGGTTTGGCACTGTCCCACATGGATTTCTAGCAAATTTCTCGGTGGATTTGATCCGTTTTAGTTATTTATTGGCCAATACATCTCCAATTTGGCAATTTCTTGACCCAATTTATTTTTTTTAATTCTTTGATCTATTTCCTACTATCTATGCTAAATATTTTTTTTTCCATTTTTGAAACCCCTTAAAAAAATAGTAGAGTTTTTTGTCCGAATTAGTTCGATCCCAATTTGAAATGGATGTCAATGGACATTTCCTAGTCCTTGATTTTCTACTAACATAGTCATTTATGAGTATTTCAAGTTAATTTACCAAATGTCCAAAATTTTGGTTCAAAGCACTTCTTAATATGATTTAATTTCTAATCCCAATTTGATTTTCTTATTCATAGTTTAATCACGATTTCCATTCTAATTGAGTTGAATTACATTTTCCGAAAACACAGTGTTACATACGCGATTAGAAGACCCCAATCATGGAAGTAAACCAAGGTGAGACTAATGGAGATAATCCAAGGAAATAAATTTAACAGTTATTTGAGTTTTTGAAGACTACATGTGTTTCAAAGTCATTTTATTAAAAGTTTAAATTTAGAGTAAATTTTAATATTGTTATACTTATTTGAGTTTTTTAACCTTTTAATTCTACATTAGTAATTTACTCACTACCATAATATTGAATTTAACAGTTATTATGGAATATTGGCCTAAAGAATCAGATTAGGGCATAACATATACTATCAGAAATTTGACCAGAAATATTCAACGAAGACAAAACAATAGATAAGCAATGGAGATGGCAAATGAAATCACATCCCTATCAAAGTTGTTCTATGGTGGACATGAGAGATGCATTGATTTAATGATTGATATCATGGTGGCGTGTTTCTAGAAGAAGCGTACATCATAAAATGGTTCGGGTAGAGGAAAAGAGGCTTATTGGAGTTTTTTTTTTTTTGCTCAACAAGACTTAGCGGAGTTGAGGCGACGCTTACAAGAGGTAAAATAGAGTTAGGCGATCCTGTTGTCACCCTTACTGATTGGAGTAATACCTTGGTTGTTTTGAAAAAGTTTAGAGTTTTTTTGTGCAGAAAGCAATGTATGAAAATGACCATCCTATCGTTGTTTCCAACCACATTTGAGCTAAATCACCGTCACGGATCAGATTAGTTCATTATCATTTTTATAACAAGAATTATAACATTTGATTGTTGTATTCGGAAGAATTTTGAATTTATCGTATGGTGATCAAAAATTTATTCGATACGATTTTTTTCAATTTTAGAAGATAAATTTTATACCACGGATATGAACTAACTTAATGGGAGATATGTATGAGTGTTGTGAGCTGAATTATGGTATTTGTTACGTGAAATTTGAAAAATAATTTAGTTAATTACAAACATTTTCATAACATATTAGATCACGTGTAGAGGGGAAGTGGTTTAGGGGTGGAGAGGGGATGTCGAGCCAGAAAGACGGTCAATCGAATCTCAGTCCCCTTTATCGATTCTGTTTGCACTCACTTCTTTTCTTCTTTTTTTTTACATTTTTTTTAAATTTATTTTTTTACCATTTTGTATCTATTAATTTAACCGTATTTCCCTCAATCCTAATTAGTATAATCATGTCTTCTAAAAATCTTATTTTGTTAATCGGATAATCAATTTTTAATTTAATTTAATTTTCAATTTAATTCAATTTTAATTCATTTTTCATCTTCTTATTCTCAATTTTATTTTTAATTTAATTAAATTTAATTTTACTTTTAAAAATTACACCAATACACTCTCTCAAATAAATATTATTTTTTATTGAAATATAGATATGAGGAGGAGGATTGATGAGTGAGGGAGTGTGGGAGAGGGTATAATTGCAAAAGAGTGGGAAGGGGAGAGAGGAATAGATAATATTAAAAATGATATATTCTTTTTATTTTTAAATAAGTTATTTTTTAAAAATAATTATTCCCATAGTTGTTTCATTTTTCGAAATTAAATTTAATAATTTTTCCAAATCTTCTACAATAAATTAGTAAACTTATTTAGTTAAATTCAACTAATAAAAGTAAAAATAAAATGATAGATTAGAATTAAACTATTTTTATATTATTTTACATTTTATAAAAAATGTATATGTCTATATACCCTCTCAATATACAATATAAGAGCATATTCTAAAAGTATTATGTAGTATATTTTTTATTAATAATATATTTTATAAAATATTTTTTTAAATATCATTGAAATTGACCATGAATATATTACTTATTATTTTAGTTGAGTGTATATTTACTTTTCTTATATTCTATTATATTTTATATTTACAAGATATTGTGGTTGGGTATAACGGTGAAATAAGCAAAAATTAAATATAAAATAATTAATTTAAATTTTATAATTTTTAATTATAATATTTTTATTTTTAATATTTTAAAATTATACTTATATTTTATTCTATATCTTTTAAATATACGATGTAAAAATATAATAATAATTATTAGATATTTAGTTTAATATATAAAAAATGTTATTAAATAAAATATAATAAATATATCCTCATCATTTATAATTTTAATTGATGTATATTTAATATAATTTTTTTAGTAATTATATTTTCTTTTTTTTAAATACGAGAGTGTAATTTTAAAATTAAAATATGTAAAAATAATGATAGTAAGATAGGTATGTTATATAAAAAGTATAAAAAGAAAATATGACAAATATTTATTAGTGTGGTATATTATTCTCATATATATTTAAATTTTAAAACTTTTAAATATAATAATTTTAAATTTTATAATAATACAAAATTTCTCTATTATATTAAATATTTTATTATATTATCAACAATAAAATATTTACACAATTTTTAAATATAATTTTAAATACACACTTAATAATTATTTATAATTTAAATATATTTTTTTCGATTTCCTATAATGATAGAACATCATTAGTAAATTGAATATTTTTTTCTCAATATTAAAAGATACTATAAGCTGAATTTTTAATTTTAGATCAGGGATATATGCAAAACTATTAAGAATAATAATATTTAAAATAATTTTATATTCTATAAGTGTATAATTTAATATTTATTTAAAAGTTATATTTTGTAAATATTTTAAAATTTTATAAAATTATAAACATAATTTTACTATATTTATCTAATATAGACTATCAACCAATAAAATTATTTATCAAAATTATTTAATTTATTTTACTAAAATTTAATTTAAATTTTATAAGGTTATAAAAAATATTTCACTCACTGTTATAAATCAACTATTCAAATGTATATTTCCTATTCTCCCGACTTTTACCTTGTGTCTCTCATATTTTTTTTGTAAATTATTATTTCAAACTATATTTAAAAAATAAATTTTCATGCGGCAATGAAAATTCAAATTAATGTTTGATAAAATACTCGAACACTAAATTATATACTTATTAAAAAGTAAATGTTAAAAAATATTAATAAAATTACAATTATAATATGCGGTAAAATTAATATTAAGTTAATAAATATAAAAATAAAAATAATATATTAATATATTATACTATTTATTTTGTAATATTATATTTTTTACTTAATTTTAAAATATAATTAAATTGAACCCATATAATCTAATATATTTATATTTTTTTATTTTAATGTAACAAATATATTATTTAAAAAAACAGTATAAGATAATTATTTTACCTATTTTTTATCTGAGAGAATTTTTTTCAATCTTAATTTTTTTCATTTTTAATTTCATGAATTTATATTTATTATTTTTGTGTAAATAATTTTCTTTTTGGAGAAATTTTTAAAAATTTCCCACATTCTAATGGAGTAAATATTTTTTTTATTACGTAAAATAAAAATAAATTTTAAAAATAAAATCCTCCAAAAAGGGAATGTGATGAAAAAAATGTTAGAGAAAAAAGATATGATTAAAATCTATTTAATTACAATAATTGAAATTAATTTGATATATAGAAATGTAAAACAGCTTTATTGTGGCTTAAATTATTAAATTAGATAAATTTTAGTGAAATGAAAATGAACAGGAAAAAGAAATCGATTATTGTTCGTAAGGGGATATGATTTCATTGCGAAGGAGACTCTCTATCTGCTTTTTCCTTTTTTTATTGTTTGAGAGCAAGCTATGCTTGAGCTACGCTTTACCGCTTTAAGCTCGTGAAGAAATTCCTTTGATACTCCTCGCGTGTGATCATTGATCCTCTCAGAGTTTTGATCGACCCTGCTCTGTATCTCCGTCTTCTGTTCTTTGACTATACATAGACCTATACGGAGCTGTCATGTCTGTCCTGCCCATCGATTCACTGCCGCTGGGGTTCCGGTTCCGGCCGACCGACGAGGAGCTTGTAGATTACTACCTCCGACGGAAGATCAACGGGAACGAAAATGAGGTCCGTGTCATCAGGGCGATCGACGTCTGCAAATGGGAGCCCTGGGACTTGCCTGGTAAGACATTATCAATCTTTCACCATTTAAGTCTCTGGTATCTTCCTTTCTGAACTTCAATTGATTTTGTATAAGTGGATGTTGTCTTCTTGCTCTCTCGCTGAATATGGCAACTTTCCTGTCAATTTCATCCATTTGGATGAATTTAGCGGGAAGGATTTTTGCTTCGGCTTCTTTTGTAGTAGTTTTTGTAGCTTTCGGTTTAGACCTTTAGGGCAAAGATATTAAATTGAAGTTCAATTTCATCTAACTGGATAGCTTTAACGATGTTTCTTTCAGATCATTTCATAGTATTTTGGAGCCGATTTCATTTTGAGGCTTACTTCATTCACTGAAGATCAGAAGAGGGAAAAGTGAAATCTATCCAGAGGATCAATTTTATTTCTTCGTGAAGGACTCCATAATTGATTAGATTCAGCAGTCACTGAAAACCTTATTGTACTTGTCCCTCATTGCTCTACCCCCACCCCTCTAAAAAAAATAAGAAAGAAACAATCATATGTTATAAGACTCAATAGATCCCTCTCGAGCAAGATGTAGATGTAGTGACAGCATGCTAGACATTAGAGCATTTTGTTGACTCTGATAGCTGAAGTTAATCTAGTGGCATTATTTTTGCGTGTTCAGATTTTTCTGTCATACAAACCAAGGATCCAGAGTGGTTCTTTTTTTGTCCAAGGGACAGAAAGTATCCAAATGGGCATAGGTTGAACCGGGCAACAAATGCTGGGTACTGGAAAGCCACCGGAAAGGATCGCACCATAAAATCTGGGAGCAACTTGATTGGGATGAAGAAGACCTTGGTCTTCCACATAGGTCGAGCTCCAACAGGAAGGCGGACTAAATGGGTTATGCATGAGTACCGTACCACACTAGAGGAGCTCAATGGCACTCACCCTGGCCAGGTTAGGAAATCAACTTTATGACCTTTTTATTTGGGTAAGTAGCTGCACTTATGCTGATCCTATTTGAAATGCATTGGTGTGACCTGGAACTCTTGTTTTTCCATTCAAGTTATCATATGTATTGGTTTGAACTTTTGCATTGGGAGAGAATAGTTTCAAGGACTCAGCTGGCTGCTAGAATATACTGAGATGAACATGCATTTATGTGAATCAGAAGCTGGTTTCCCATAATTACTAGCCCCAACCGATTAATGCAGATAGCTTGTCATTGCTGATAATTATGAGAATCTTATAACTTTCTGATTTAAATATCTTAGGCATAGTTTTCTTATTATTAACTCATTATTGTCTGCAATCAACCTTAATTTCTTATGTATTGCAAATTTTCTAGTCTGTCAATTGTAAAAGCTTAAATACTAGTGAAGTATACAATTTTCCATGTGTGATCTCCTTTTTCAGGAACCTTATGTCCTATGCCGGTTGTTTAAGAAGAATGACGAGACCCTTGAGAGTTCAAAATGTGATGATGCTGATGAGGGGCCTTCCTCCCCAACAGATAAATCTTCCCCCGAGTATAATGCGCAGGAACTGGTGACAACTCCAGGGTGCACTCCACTGAATATGGACGAGCATATGTCTCATGAAGTTCAGACTGAAGGAGTAAGAAACAATTTGCTTGGTTGAAGTTTCATCTTTCACCTTTTTTACATGGAATCTAAAACACTTTTAGAATATGTTTTACTATTCAGGCAACTTTACAAGATGATGATTGGCATCTTGTGGATGATTCTATGGCGGAGTCTCTTCTCCCTGAGAAGCCAGTACAAATAAAAGAAGAGCACCAATCTCTTTCAACAGATTCTGCAGTCATTAAGGAACAAAATGATGATGCTACCATAAGAGAGTTCTTGGACATGGTCTTGAATAATGATGGTGAATTCTCATGTGAGTTTGATGTGCCAAATTTCAGCAACAACCAAATCCTACCTGAAAATGCAGAATTCACTAGACATCAGGTATTGAGGAGAAATATAATATTTTTTTTATTATTGATGAAAAGTATTCAATCTAACCCTTTGACTGAACTGATGCAGCAGACCCAAACCAAGCCAGAGGATGATGGACCACCCTGTACAGGTGTATGCAATTGGAACGAGAACCCATTTCCGGGACAATCTGACATGCTATCATCTCAATCTCCTTTTCTTGAGAATAACCTTTCTGGTTATACAAGAGTGTCAGAATATCCAACTGGGACTGAGGATGGAGCTTTCTTTGCAACTGGAATCCGAATAAGGCCTCGGGCATCACAGGTTCCTCCACCAATTGACCCGGGTACACAGGGCACAGCTATGAGAAGAATACATTTCCAGCGATGGCTTCGGAGAAGGCATATTTCTCCTAGCATGCAGTTTAAGAAGACACACTCTGATGACGCAAGTTTGAAGTCAGAAATTACAGTGGTATGAAGTTTCAAACTACCACCTAAAAGTCTTGCAAATAGATGTCATCAACGAGATCTCTTTGAGTGGGAACCTCACATTTGCTATTTAATGTCTTTAAAATAGTTGAAGGTGCACGAGGAGTTGAGTGAGCCATCTACTGAACCTGTTTCTGGGGGTTCTTCCAGTACTGCAACTGATGAGGTTAAACCAGAGGAGGTCATGCAACGGTTCAGTATCAATAAATTGCAGGATCCAATGTCAATCCGCACGGTCTCTCTGTCACGAGAGTTCCTTACTATGAAGTTGGCAAGATCAAATTTCTCCCTCTTCCGAGCACTCACTGTACTTGCCTTATTTATCTGCTTGTTTGGCATATGGAAATACATGAAGTTGTAGCGGTGAATCTCTTTTGGGAACATTGTGGGTGAGGGTAGCTACCTTCTTTTGGGTAAAAAAAAGATGGCTACATATTTGATTCTTGATAGGTCTTATTTGTTAATCTATTTGTAAAAAAAAATAAGGAATTTGTGAATTAAGACAAATCAAGTTAAATAAAATATTTACATATTATAAATATTTGTATCTTACTTGAGATTTTAAATCTTGATAAGTAAATTAAGAAATTATGCAAATATTAATATATATGTACAATTATTTATATAATTTTACATAATATTTTGGTTATAATAGTTTAATAATTTAAAATTTTATTTTTTTGAACAATTTGATCATATAATTTCATTTTATCAACTAATTTAATCTTTCAAATTTTCATTTTTAATAATTTGATTATCCAATTGTATTTATAGTGATATTTTGTTCTAAGATAATAAAGAATTAAATGCAAGTAAATACACTAATATAAAAAAAAGTGTAAGCATATTAAGGAAGGAAATGTTATTATAAAAATGTAACTTTTCAAGATAATAAATTAACAAGTAAATAGTAAGTGATCAACTCGAAATAAAAAAATTATTAAATATTAAGTGACTAATTATTTATATAATTTTACATAATATTTTAGTTATAATAGTTTAATAGTTTAAAATTTTATTTTTTGAACAATTTGATCATATAATTTCATTTTATCAACTAATTTAATCTTTCAAATTTTCATTTTTAATAATTTGATTATCCAATTGTATTTATAGTATATTTTGTTCTAAGATGATAAAGGATTAAATGCAAGTAAATGCACTAATATAAAAAAAAAGGTGTAAGCATATTAAGTAAGAAAATATTATTATAAAAATGGAACTCTTTAAGATAAGAAATTAACAAGTAAAATAGTAAGTGATTAATTCGAAATAAAAAATTATTAAATGGTAAAAAATGAGTAATGATAGACCGAAAAAAGTAAATACTAAGTAAGTAAATCATTGTATATGAGTAAGTATATAAGGGAGTAAAACTTCAATTATGTGGGTAAGTGAATGAGAAATCCAATAGTTGAAAACAAGAAATATAAATAAGTTGTTGAAATATTAATAAATAAGAAAAATTCAAATGCTTATAAAAGGCATGGCAAACACTCTAACAACGCAAAAAAAAAAAAAGTATGGTAACACACTATAAGGAAGGAAGTTGAAGAATTCAGTACTAGGAAGTCTAGACATCAAAGTAAGAAGGATTTTGAAATTAATGAAAAATAACTAAATGTAAGAGTTATGTGCAAGGGACAGTTGGATAACGTCGAATGTAGTTGAGGAATACTACTAGGTGATAAGAAGGAACGAAGGCACATGATTCCTAAAAGGTTGGAAAGACATAAAATGTTATTGAGAAAATGTTCTAAAACTATAATGGATAAATACAGTTATATAACATGTTATACTGCAAGGGACGTGTGGGTCCAACAGTGTTAAGAAAGTGTGACTCAAGTATGAAAGAATGGATTAAAGTACCAATATAAGACAAAATGGGATAACATTAAAACCTGTGAGAACAAGTACAAAAATTTCAAAGGGACACCGAGGTAAGGAGTTTTATCGACCAAGGGAATAAATAGACCGAGTGATGATCAGACATTTTGGAACTCCCAATCTTGTAATCTGGATAAGAACACTCAAGAGTAAGGGTCTTACCCCTAAGTCACATAAAGAATAAGATCTAAAAAATTACCTTTGCATACGGGGTAAGACAAGCCGATGATAATAAGTTTCATGGAGTAAGTGGATAATTGAAAGGAAAGAAAATCCCTTAAGCACGTTATCTAAGGGGCTAAGTGAAAGAGTAACTATAGTGGTAGCATATCGAAATAAATCCCAAGTTGACATTAAGAGAAATTATTCCTAATGTAAAGTATGGATAAATAAGTTTTGGGGACAAAACTCCTAAAAGGTAGGGGGAGTTATGAAATCTGTTGTGAGGCCCCGATCCGATTTTGTCAAATCCCCATGAACAACCTGCCACTCTCTCGGTTTGTTAAGGGTTTTCCTCTTCCCTAAACCATGAGGAGTAAGACGTCCTTTTTATCTATATCTTTTCTAGAATAACATTAATCAAAACTGAATATATTAACCTTACATACATGTCTTGCAGGTTCAAATATCAAAAGATATTTAAGGTGGTTTTCCCTTGATTACCTGAAAAGGGGTAAATGGAGGGGATGAGTTCGACGACTCAATGAATGTGTGTTGGGAGAGAGTATTCAAAACATCTTTAATCGGAGTGTGCTAGACTCCTTATCTATTTAAAAAATATTATTTTCCTTAAATTCCCGGTTATTCAGAATCATTTTCCTCATTTTCCATATCAGGTGTGTTTAACAATCAACACATGTCCTTCATCAGCAAGGGAATCACACATTCGCAAAGCAGCCTGTTCACTGCACCCACTTATGGCATCAGAGCGACTTTACCGGCCACCTAGATAAAAGCCCGTTCACTTTTACCCTGGGAATAAGTGGATGTTCACGGCATCCGACCCTCAAACCCGAAATCAACTCCGTGTCCATATGAAGACAGAGACCTCATCCCGACCCCACCCCAATCTCATGCGCATGAAGCTACGTAGAGCTTCCCTAACTACTGGCACGACAAACTGCCCTTATCTCCACCATGTCGTCCAGTAGCCCCTAGGACGCATCACTACCTCTCTTGGGCATCTTGATGGTCTCGAACCTCAAGTGCATGCACAAACAAAAGTTTTCCACAAAGCCATTTATCTTTGGTGCCACTAGTCCAATGGCCCCGACCCTCAACCCGACCTGTAGCTGTTTGTCTAGACCGGTCCGTTGACCTAGTCCTGTCACACTGCCGCCAGTCTATCGAGTATGTCGGTCCTGTCTTGGTACCATGACAAAATCACAAAATTCATTAATTAAGAATTTTTATGGCTTAATCATCATGTTTGTTTACGAGTTCCTACTCGTTCCTACTCGTTCCAACTGGCATTGGGCCCAATTGTATGTAATTTTCCAAAATCGGGCATTTTAGCACTCAAGTTCTAAAACTAAGGCCTTTGTCCTATCTGAGTTATTCTAGCTCTCGTCAACAAGGTCTCCCAAAATTTTTAAGCATTGGCACATAGTAAGGGGAGAGCACTTCTGACAAAAATAAACTTTCATCCATTACACTAACTGTATGTGATGACATCTCCGCTTACAACCTGTAAGCAGTTTTTCTACTTCCTTCTATGAAGTCCATCATACTAACCGGGTATGATCTACTTACAACGGGTATGTAGTTTTTCCGCATAGTTCTAACATCACTCTAATCAGGTGTGATGTCAAAATTCCACATATAAATGGTTTTTCATTTCCAATGTACTCATCATCCCAACTGGGTATGATGTGAATAAATCCCACTCACCCATTAACCATGATGTGTTCGTCCTCGATTGATTTTCCTAAGTCAACGCAAGCTTCTCTTGCTGGCGTTCCGGTCCTTCATGCTCTTACACGATTTGGACAACCTTATCTATTAATAATTAGCATAACAACCTTCGTTTCTCATGTATGAATGACTAAACTCAATATTTCAATTAATTGCACTTAGGTCCCTAAAGTTTATTTTCCTTGACTTTAGGTCCCTAATAAAAACTTTTCCCCAAATTGAGTCCCAAAACTTCCAAAATTCACATTGGGTCCTCAATTTACTCAAAATCACTTAAGGGGTTCAAGTTTCCCAAATTTCCAATTTGGTCCCCAACTTTTCAAAAATTACCATTTTGCCCATACTTTACAAAAAAGGTAATTTGACCCAAATTATTTTAAAAAATTTACCAATTGGTCCTCCAACATCATTTTCATTGCCAATTGACTCCCAATTTTTGGAAATTACAATTTGATCCCTTAATTTTACAAAATCCCCAAATTTCCCTAAAAATTTCCCCAATTTTTCCCCTTTTAAACTGGTTGAATTATTGTGCAAAAAAAAAAAACTAGCTGAATTTGATTTCATCAAATTGACCATTCAACCGGGGTTAATTGCTCCAATTAAAGGTATAGATCAGTTGTTATACTTCCATACGATTCAATTGTGCTTTTAACTGCGTCATTTGGGTTTGAATTAAGCTCAAACAGAGATTTGCCAAAAAATTGAGCGTAGAGAGAGAAAGTGTAAACCCCGCACATTTGAGTTAAGGAAAACCGGGAAAATAACCGGTCAAACCGAATAAGAAAACCAAATCGGTTTACTTTTGGGAATAAGCAATATGAAAATTTACAACTTTCGATTGATCCAAAGGATTTATTAAATATTGGAAAAGAAACTTAAGACAAACAAAAAACAAAAACCAAATTGGTTTAGGTGAACTAGATTCCATAAGAACTTCAAAGTTAAGCGTGACACACTTCTCTCTCTCTCTACTGCTCCATTTCCCAGTAAAGCTCGAACCAGAGCTTCGATTTGAACAAAGGTCGGGCTCTTTAGAACCGGGGAGAAGACAGCTATCTGATAGCAAACTCCAGTCAATCCGAGAATCGTTGGAGAAGCACCGACATGATGGAATAGTGAAGCAACTCCGGCGGACTGAAGCTGCCCTATTTCGGCCAAGCTGAAATCGGCCATTTCAAGCCCTCCTCAGGCCAAACCAAGCCCTTCCAACACTTCCTCAGCCTTTCCACGGCCGAATTAGGACCGAAAGGATGAACCTCAGGACGAGACCTATCTGCCCCGATCGAAAGCTCGGACTGCCGTGCCTTCACCGGTTAAATACCGGGAACGCCAGCAAGGAAAAGCTTGCGTGAATACAAAGAACCAGTCTAGTGGAATTCACGGCATTAACGGATGAGTGGGTTATTCACATCATACCTAGTTGGGATGATGAACACAGTTTAAAGTTAAAAAACCACTTACCGGTTGTGAGTGGGTTTACTAACATCATACCCGGTTGGGATGATGAGCACAACTTAAAGATAAAAACCACTTATCGGTTGTGAGTGGAAATTTTATACCATACCTGATAGGGGATAATAAGTACCTCGGTATAAAAACCCACTGTTTAGTGGTATTTTAATCATCACCACTTAGAGAAAGTGATGTGAAAATTATGCGAAAAAAAACTACTTACCGGTTGTAAGTAGATCATACCCGGTTGGTATGATGAGACTTCCTCGAAGGAAGTTGAAAACCCGTTCATCGGTTATGAACGGAGATGTCCTTATACCAGTTGGTATAATGGACAGTGAAAACCTATTTTGTCAGAAGTGTTCTTCCCTGACTGTGTGCAAATGCTTAAACTATTTGGGAGACCTTCTCGACGGGAGCTCGAATAAGCTCTGATAGGTCAGGGGCCTCGGTTTTGGAACTTGGGGGCTAAATGCCCGATTTTGAAAATCTCGTACAGTGGGCCCAAGGCTAGTTGGCACGAGCAGGAGCTCGTAAACGAACATGATATATGTGCCATAAAACTTAATAAGTGAATTGTTTGGCCATGGTACCAAGATAGGACCGACATGCTCAATCAACTAGCGGCAGTGCGACATGACAGGTCGATGGACTAGTCAAGACAAACAACCGCGGGTTGAGTTGAGAGTCAGGGCCATTGGACTAGTGGCACCACAGATTACATGGCAATATAAGAAAACATTGTTTGTGCATGCACTGTGTGTACGGGATCATCAAGATGCCCATGAGGGGTAGTGGTGCATCCTAAGGGCACTGGACGACCTGGTGGCTATAAGGGCAGTTTGTCGTTCCAGGTGTCTGTGCGAAATCTAGAGTAGCACAAAGCGCATGAGACCGGGGTGGGGACAGGATGATGTCTCTGTCCTCATACGGACATGAAGAAGTGAT
Source organism: Trapa bicornis (assembly GCA_030064425.1). NCBI lineage: Eukaryota > Viridiplantae > Streptophyta > Magnoliopsida > Myrtales > Lythraceae > Trapa > Trapa bicornis. The sequence goes on along the minus strand of CM057758.1, from coordinate 16,800,820 downwards.
TTCAGGATTGTGGGTAGGATGTCACGTACATCCACTCATTCCCAGGGTAGAAGTGGTCGTACTTCTATCCGGGTGGCAGGAAAAGTCGCTCCAAAGCCACTAGCGGGTTCAGTAGTGATACTGACTTGGGTTTAGTAGTGATAACCTTCATGATGAAGGATGTGTGTTGGGTGATGACACACCGTGGTAACTAAGAAATAATGAAAAAATCCAAATTTTTTTAAATGATGGGATTTTTGAAAACAAATGAGTCTGGCACACTCCATATAAATGTTTTTCTTAAAAGTCAAAAGCTTTTAAAAACCCATTCACTGAGTAGTCGTACTCACCCCCTCCCTTATATCCCTTTCAGGAAATCCCAAAAGCCTCCTCTTAAAGACCGTTAACTAAGATGCCTGTAAGACAGGTATGTAAAGTTTCAAATTTCATACACTTTTGATTATGCTATTCTAGGAAAAAGGTGCAAGTTAAAGGACGCCTACTCTTTACGGTTTACGATAAGGGGAAACCCTTTAATAAACCGGGAGAGTGGCGGGTTGATCACGGGGATCCGACCAAACCGGGTCAGAGCGTGACAGAAAGCTTCGATAGCTTACCGTCGGAGGTGTGGTAATTCGATCTCTCTATCAGAGAATATAGCTCTTTTCTTGAGGTATCTTCCAGGATCAAGAATTCCTACAGTTGACCTCAAATTGAGGGAGAATTTCATTAGTGAAATTCTACAGTTTCTCTCTCTAACTCTGACCTGCAATGATTGAGGAGGGCCGAATTGGCTTACCTTTCAGCTTAGATGAGGTCGTGTAAGGGTTGTAGGGATGTTAGGAGGGCTTGGTTTGGCCAGAGGAGGCCTGAATTCGACTGATTTTAGCTTGATCGAAACAGGGCAGCTTCGGTCCGCCGGAGCTGCTTCATTATTTGATTATGTCGGTACTTCTCCAATGATGCTCAGATCAAATGAAGGTTGTTATCAGATAGCTGACTTTCCCTGGAGTCTAAAGAGCTTGACCTCGCCTTTTAAGGTTGAGAATAATGTCCAAGTTAGAGCTCTGGTTCGAGCTTTATTGGAAAATGGAGTAATAGAGTTAGAGAGAGAGAGGGAGAGGTTTTCAGGAGGAGGATGAATGGGGAGGAGCTCTTTATATAGGGAGCTTAGGGACTCTCTAACCATCTGATTGGTGCCTTTATGGTGATCATTCATGGCTTGAAATGCCCTAAACGGAGACTTTTCACCTTCGCCGGCACTGTTCGCTTTCCAGCTTTCTTTCTCCCATGTCTTCCCAAAATAAGGGGGTACGTCATAGTCGTCCATAGAAGGCCTCATAAGGGACCATTTGGACACCGACTTAATAATTGTTATTGTACGCAAATTCCATCAGGCACAAGTATTCCTCCCAACACTTATCCATGGTGAGTACACATGTCCTCCAAGGTTTGGATTGTTCGCTCAGACTGTCCATCGGTCTGAAGATGAAATGTCGTACTCATGTGGAGCTTAATCCCCAAGGCACTTTGCAAACTTGGCCAGAATCTTAAGGTAAACCTAGGGTCTCGATCCAACACTATGCTCAACTGTATGCCATGGAGTCTTACTATCTCCCTCATGTATAAGACAGCTAGTTATTCTACTGTATCCGTCACTCTTATCGGTAGGAAATGAGCGGACTTGGTCAATTTTTCCACAATGACCCAAATTGCATCTTGACCCTTCCTGGTCATAGGTAGTCCTGTGACAAAGTCCATGATAATGTGCTCCCATTTCCACTTCAAGATTGGCAAGGGTTGTAGCAGTCCCAACGATTTCTGATGCTCGGCCCTAATCTATTGAAAAGACAAGCATCGGGCTATGTATTCCGCAATATCCCTCTTCATTCCTTTCCACCAATATCCTTGTTTGAGGGTGCAGTACATCTTAGTACTGTCCGGATGCATCGCATACACAGAATCGTGTGCCTCCTCTAGAATTAACCTCTTCAGTTCCTTATCTTGAGGCACACACACTCTACCTTTATAGGTTTGTATTTCGTCTCCTCGAAGGTCATAGTCCGGTGTTATCCATCTTTTGACTAGATCCAAATAGGATTGTAGCTCCTTATCCACTTTTTGATGAACCTTAATTTGCTTTGTTAAGTTAGGTCTCACCACCACATCAGTTAGTAAGCATTTCTCCCTTTTGTCCATTTTAAGGTCCACCTCCATTCTTCCCAACTATTGCAACAAGGGTGATATGAAGTATCTTGTCTTTATCTATGCCACCTCGGTTTGGTACTTACGACTTAGGGCATCTGCCACTACATTGGCCTTCCCGGGGTGATATTCTATCACAAGATCATAGTCCTTAATTAATTCCAGCCATGTTCTCTGGCAAAGGTTCAACTCCTTCTGAGTTAGAAAGTATTTAAGACCCTTGTTATTAGTGTATATCCTACACTTAATCCCGTATAGGTAGTGTTGCCAAATCTTTAGGGCAAACAGAGCTAATTCCAAGTCGTGGGTTGGGTAATTCCGCTCATGTACCTTAAGTTGTCATAAGGCATAAGCGATAAGCTTTCCTTGTTGCATCGGTACACATCTGAGTCTTTATCTGGATGCATCACTATAGATGGTATAATCCCCCGCACTTGGGTCAGGAACGGAGAGTACAAGTGCGATTGTCAAACGAGTCTTCAACTCCAAGAAAGATTTCTCAAAGATGTCACGCCACGACCCGGTTTGGTCAGATCCTAGTAATCAACCCGCCACTCTCCCGGTTTATTAAGGGTTGTCCCTTGTTTATAAACCATGAAGAGTAAGGCATCCTTTAAATCTGCACCTTTCTTGGAATAACATAAATCAAAACTGCATTAAATTCTAAATTTATCATACCTATTTCACAAGCGTCTTAGTTGTAGGCTTTCCGGAATTTCTTGAAAGGGATATAAGGGAGGGGGTGAGTACGACTACCCAGTGAATGGATTTTTGAAATTTAACTTTTAGTAAAAAGATTTGTATTGGAGTGTGCCAAACTCCTTATTTTCTTTAAAAAATTCTTTCATTCTCTAATTTTATTACCATTTCTTATTAATCATGATGTTTCATCACCCAACACACATCCTTCATCATAAAAGTCAATCACACAATCGTAGGCCAGCACGTCCACAGAACCCACTTATGGCGTCGGAGTGACTTTACTAGCCACCTAGATAGAAGCACGTCCACTTATACCCTAAGAATGAGTGGATGTACATGACGTCCAACCCTCAATCCTAAAATCAATTCTCCATATCCATATGAGGACAGAGACCTCATCTCGACCTCATCCTAGTCTTGTGTGCAATGAAGCTACGTCGAGCTTCGTAAGGTCACCTGGTTCGACGAACTACCCTTATATCCACTAGGTCGTCTAGAGCCCTAGGACACATCACTACCCCTCTTGGGCATCTTGAAGGTCCTGTACACATAGTGCATGCACAATCAGTATTTTCACATCATGCCTTATAATTTGTGGTGCCACTAGCCCAACGGCCCCGACCATCAACTCAACCTGTAGCTGTTTGTCTTGACTAGTCTGAAGACCTATCATATCGCACTGCCACTAGTTGACTGAATATGTCGGTCCTGTCTTGGTATAATGGCCAAACAATTCATTTATTTAATGTTTTATGGCATATATCTTATGTTTGTTTATGAGGAGGATGAGATTGTATATAAACCTCGTCCTTTGGAGTTAAGGAAAACTGGGAAAGAACTGGTCAAACCGAGTGAGAAAAACTGAACCAGTTAACAAACCCTGACCACTAGAGGACAGGCAAATTAGGGAATTAACAACTGCCAAGTGAACCAAATAGTCATAAAAAAAACCTTGGAAAGAGACTTTAGGATAATTTAGGAAAGAAAACCTAACCAGTTCGGTGAACCAGATCCGAATCAAATTGATCCGGTTTGGACTGGTTTGAACCATTATTGAACCGAATGTTAAATTTATTTTTCTAGGTGGCTTAAAAAATTCAAATTTGAGAATTGAGGTCACCATTAGATAGAGAATGAATTTAGATGAACTTAGAAATTTTTAATTTTGAAAAATAGGTCGAATCGGGTCTGAACCGGCCAGTTTAAGCGCTGCACCCAGTGCAGACCGGTCCAGTCCGGTTCGGAACAGTGTCGTCTTCTTCTTTCAGATGACAACAATGTTCACACGATAGAAAATCGAGCAGCGCCGACAAAGATGAAAAGTCTCCAGCCAGGGAGTTTTGGGCAATAAATGACCACCCTAAAGGCGCCAATCGAACGACCAAGAAGTTCCCGAGCTTCCTATATAAAGAGCTCCTCCGCATTCATTCATGCTCCATTTTTCGGTGAAGCTCGAACCAAAGCTTCGACTTGGGCACTTTTCTAAGCCAAATAAGGTGAGGTCAGGTTCTTTAGATTCAGGGAGAAGTCATCTACTTGACGGTAGTCTCCATTTGCTTCAAGGATCGCCAGCGAAACGCCAGCGTGATCGAACAGTGAAGCAGCTCTGGCGGACCGAAGCTGCCCTGTTTCGGCCGAGCTGAAAACGGCCAATTCGAGCCCTTCTGAGGCCAAACCAAGCTCCCTCAACACTTCCACAGCCCTCATATGGCCGAATTAGAGCCGAAAGTTAAGCCAATTTGGCAGCCCTGTGTAATTTCTGATCAGTGCTAAAGAGAGAACCAACGAAAATTCACTAACCAAATTCACCCTCAATTCAACATCAATTGATGCGATTCTTGATCCTAGGAGGAATATTAGGATGAGAGCTATATGCCTAGATTGAAAGCTTGGACCGTCGCACTCTCGCAGTAAGCTTTCGAAGTTTTCTCACTCTAAGTCCAGTTTTTCGACGAACCTCTATTTGAGCTCATTACGGATCAAAATGACATGATTCAAAGTTCCATTGAATCGTATGGAAGTGTAGGAACTCAATTTTACCTTCCATTTAAAAATTAACCTTAATTGATCGGTCAATTTGATGAAATCAAATTCGACCAAGTTGAAAGGGGGAAATTGGGGATTTCAAAAATTCGAGGGACTAAAGTGCAATTTTCAAAATTGAGGGCCAATTGGGCATGAAAAAGATATTCGAGGACCAATTGATCAATTTTTGGAATGTTTGATGTCAAATTGACATTTTTGTAGTGTAGGGGCAAAATGGTAATTTTTGAAAAGTTGAGGACCAAATTGGAAAATTGGGAAACTTGAACCCCTTTCTGTGATTTTGGATAAATTGAGGTCCCAAAGTGAATTTAGAAGTTTCGGGACTCAATTTGGGGGAAAATTTAGCATTAGAGACCTAATGTTAAAGAAAAAGAACTTTAAGGAGTTAAATGCAAATAATTAAAGGTTTGGGTATTTTGCTCATTCATGAGGAATGAAGGCTATTAGGCCAAATGTTAATGAACAAGGATGTTCATATTGTGTAGGAACACGAAGGACTGGGAACGCCGACAAGGATAAGCTTGCGTGGAGGCAAAAATTTGCTTTACGGGAAAATACACTACACTTATTGGGTGAGTGGGATTTTTTTTATCATATCTGGTTGGGATGATAAGCAACTCGGAAATGAAAACCCGTTACAATGTGGGATTTTAACATCGCACCTGGATGGGGTGATGTGAGAAAACACACGAAAAAACTAATTATCGGTTGTAAGTAGATCATACCCGGTTGGTATGATGAACTTCCTAGAAGGAAATAGAAAATCCATTCATCGATTATGAGTGAAGATGTCTTCACACTCGTTGGTGTGATAAACAGCTGAAAAATTATTTTTGTCCGAAGTTCTCTCCCCTAACTATATGCCACTAGTTAAACCTTTTGGGAGAACTTCTTAATGGGAGCTCGAATAGCTGAGATAGGTCGGAGGCCTCAGTTTTGGAACTTGGGGCTAATATGCCCAATTTTGAAAATATTGTACAGTGGGCCCAAGGCCAGTTGGCACGAGCAGGAGCTCGTAAACAAACATGAGTTTAAGCAATGAAAATTTTAAATAAATGATGTGTTTGGCCATAGTACCAAGACAGGACCGACATACTCGACGGATTGGCGGCAGTGCAAGAAGACAGGTCGACAGAACAGTCGAGACAAACAGCTGCAAGTCGAGTTGAGGGTTGGGGTCATTGGACCAGTGACACCAAAGATTAAATGGCTTATGAGGTAAACTATTGTTTTGTGCATGCACTGAGGTATGAGACCTTTAAGACCTTCACCACTAAAGTTCTTTTTCTTTAACTTTAGGTCCCTAATGTGAATTTTTCTCCAAATTGAGTCTCGAAACTTCTAAAATTCACTTTGGGACCTAAATTTATTCAAAATCACAAAAAAGGGGTTCAAGTTTCCCAAATTTCCAATTTGGTCCCCAATTTTGAAAAATTATCATATTACCCCTACTTAATAAAAATGATAAATTTTACCACAATAATTCCAAAAATTGACCAGTTGGTCCTCCAACATCTTTTTCATGGCCAATTGGCCCTCAATTTTTGAAAATTACACTTTAGTCCCTCAATTTTATGAAATTCCCAAATTTCCCCATATTTTCCCCCAATTTCCGCCATTCAAACTGGCTGAATTTGATTTAATCAAATTAACCATTCAATCGGGTTTAATTGTTGAAATTGAAGGTAAAATTAGTTTCTACACTTCCACAATGGAACTTTGAATCGTGTCATTTGGATCCGAATTGAGCTCAAATGGAGCTTTGTCGAAAAACTGGACTTAGAGAGTGAAAGCTTACTGTCGGGGATGCGACAGTCCGAGCTTTCAATCTGGACATATAGCTCTCATCCTGAGGTTCCTCCTAGGTTCAAGAATCACATCAATTCATGCCGAATTGAGGAAGAATTTGGTCAGGGAAGTTTCATTGATTCTCTCTCTAATACTGATAGGAAATTATAGAGGGGAACCAAATTGGCTTACTTTTCTGCTCTACTTCAGTCGTATGAGGGTTGTGGAAGTGTTGGGAGAGCTTGGTTTGGCTTGAGAATGGCTCAAATTGGTCATTTTTTAGCTCAGCCAAAATAGGGCAGCCTCGGTCCACCGGAGCTGCTTCATTGTTCCATCACGCTAGCGCTTCTCCGATAATCTTTGGAGCAAATGGAGACTACCGTTGAGTAGCTGATTTCTCTCCAAATCTAATGAATCTGACCTCACCTTCTTTGGCTCAAAAAACTCCCAATGTCGGAGCTCTAATTCAAGCTTCACTGAAAAATGAAAGCTCGGGGAGAGAGATAAGTTTTTAGGTGTAAAGAGGATGAATGAGGAGGGGCTATTTATATAGGAAGCTCGGGGACTTCTTGGCTATTTGATTTACTCCTTTATGGTGGTCATTCATTACCTGAAACTCCCTGAATGGAGACTTTTCAGCTAATAAACTTGACGACACTATTCCGAACCGGACTGAACTGGTCCGAACCGGGTTCAACTAATAAACTGGCCGGTTTAGGCCTGTTCGACTGAGTTTTTCAAAATTAAAAATTTCTAAATTCATTATCTATCTAATGGTGGCCTAAATTCTCAAATATGAATTTTTAAGCCACCTAGAAAAATGAATACGTCAACCAGTTCAATCTAGTTCACCTGAACTAGTTTGGTTTTCCCTTCCAATTCATCACAAAGTCCTTTTCCATAACTTTTATGATTCTTTAGGTCACTCGATATTTGCAAATTTACCAATTTTCCCTTTCTATAATGATTGGGGTTCATGAACCGGTTCGATTCTCTCTCTTGGGTTGACCGGCTCTTTCCTCGGTTTTGTTATCCTAAAGGAGTGAGGTTTACAGCACCCACTTGTGGATCGAAGCGTCTTTACCGTCCACCCTGATAGAAGTCTATGACTTCTACCCAAAGTCTGAGTGAATGTCTTTGATGTTCTACCCTCAGACCAAAAATACTCTGTGTCCATATGAGGATAGAGACCTCATCTTGACCCCACCCTGGTCTCATGCACATGAAGCTACGTTGAGCTTCCCTGATTGCCGGCACGACAAACTGCCCTAATCTCCACCATGTCGTCCACTAGCCTCTAGGCTGCATCACTTCCCCACTTGGGCGTCTTGAAGATCCCATACCTTAGTTCATGCACAAAACAACATTTTTCCTCATAAGCCATTTAATCTTTGGTGCCACTGGTCCAATGGCCCCGACCCTCAACTCGACCTGCAGCTGTTTGGCTTGACTGGTCCGTCGACCTGCCTTGTTGCATGCCGCCAGTCCATCGAGTATGTCGGTACTATCTTGGTACCATGGCGAAATCACACAATACATTCATTAAGAATTTTCATGGCCTTAACTTATCATGTTTGTTTATGAGCTCCTCCTCGTGCCAACTAGACTTGGGCCCACTATATGTGATTTTCCAAAATCGAGAATTTTAGCCCCACAAGTTCCAAAATCGAGGCCTCTGGCCTATCTGAGCTATTCTAACTCTCGTCAAGAAGGTCTCCCAAAAATTTTATGCATTAGCACACAATCAGGGGAGAACACTTCTGACAAAAATAATCTTTTAATTCATCACAACAACCGGGTGTAATGACATCTCTGCTTATAACCGGTAAGCGGGTTTTCTCCTTCCTTCTAGGAAGTCCATCAAATCGTGCTGAGTATCATCTCTCTACTTACAACCGTTAAGTAGCTTTTCCACTTAGTTTTCACATCACTCCAATTTGGTGTGATGTTAAAATCCCACATAGAAGTGGTTTTTCATTTCCAAAGTGCTTATCATCTCAACCGGGTATGATGTGAATAAACCCACTCACTCGATAACTGAAGTGTATCCTTCTCCCATCGGTTTCCACTTCCAGGCCAACTTATCCTTGTTGGAATTCTGATCCCTCATGTTCCTACACGATTTGGACATCCTTATCTATTAATATTTGGCATAACAGCCTTCGTTTCTCATGTATGAATGACTAGACTCCAAATTTCCAATTAATTGTACTTAGGTCCCTAAAGTTTATTTTCCTTTACTTTAGGTCACTAATGCTAACTTTTCCCCAAATTAAGTCCCAAAACTTCCAAAAATTCACTTTGAGTCCTCATTTTACTCAAAGTTGCATAAGGGACTCAATTTGAGTATTTCTCAGGCCAAACCGAGTACTCCCAACACCTCCACAACCCTCCTATAGTTGAATTAGAGCTAAAAGGTAAGCCAATTCGACTCCCCTCTATAATTTTTGACCGGTGTTAGAGAGAGAACCGACAGAACTTCGATGATGAAATTCTCACTTAATTCGGCATTAATTGATATAATTCTTGATCCTAGGAAAAACCTCAGGTCAAGAGCTACCTGCCTAGTTTGAAAGCTCGGAACTGCCACACCCCCGATGGTAAGCTTTTGAAGCTTTCTCTCTCTAAGTCCAATTTTCTGACGAAGCTCTATTTGAGCTCATTTTGGCACCATATTGTGCGATTCAAAGGTCAATTGAATGGTATGAAGGTGTAGGAACTCCAATTTAACTACAATTTCACAATTAAACTCATTTGATCGATCAATTTGATAAAATCAAATTTGGCAGAGTTAGAAGGTTGAAATTGGGGGAAATTTGGGAATTTTGAAAATTCGAGGGAATAAAGTGCAATTTCAAAAAATTGAGGACCTATTGGGCATGATAAAGATGTTGGAGGACCAATTGGGTAATTTTGGAATTTTTGGGGAAAAACTTTCCATTTTTGTAAAGTAGGGGCAAAATGGTAATTTTTGAAAAGTTGGGGGACCAAATTAGAAATTTGGGAAATTGAACCCCTTTTGTGAAATTGAATAAATTGAGGTTCCACTGTGAATTTTAAAAGTTTTGGGACTCAATTTGAGGAAAAAACCATTATTAGGGACTTAAAGTTAAAGAAAAATAACTTTAGGGACCTAATTGCAAATAAATGAAAATTCTTGTTTTCTCATTCATTTGGAATGAATGAAGGCTACTAAGCCAAGGGATAATGAACAAAGATGTTCATATCATGTAGGAACATGAAGTATCGGGAACGCCAAGAAGGACAAACTCGCGTGAATACAAAGTACTGGTTGAGAGGAATTCATTGCATTAATGGGTCAGTGAGATTTTTATATTATAACATGTTGGGATGATAAGCAGCTCGAAAATAAAAATCCATTGCTAAGTGATATTTTTTTAAAAATCACACCTGAGAGGAGTGATGTGAAAATCATACGGAAAAACTAATTACTGGTTACAAGTAGATCATACCCGGTTAGTATGTAAAACTTTCTCGAAGGAAGTGGAAAACCCGTTCATCGGTTATGAGCAGAGATGTCCTCACACTCGGTTGGTATGATGGACAGTTGAAAAGTATTTTATTAGAAATGTTCTCCCCTAACTGTGTGCCACTACTTAAACATTTTGGGAGACCTCCTTGACGCGAGCTCGAATTGCTCTGTTAGGCCGGAGGCCTTAGTTTTAGAACTTAGGGGCTAATATTTGCAATTTTGAAAATATCGAACAGAGGGCCCTAGTCCGGTTGGCACGAGCAGGAGCTCAGAAACAATCATGATTTATATGCCATGAAAACTTAAGTAATTGAATTATTTGGCCATGGTACCAAGATAGGACCAACATACTCAATCAACTAGCAACAGTGCGACGTGACAGGTCTCTGGACTTGAAAAACCCATTCACCAAGTCATTGTACTCACTCCCTCCCTTATATCCCTTTCAGGTAACCCCGTAAAACCTACCCCAAAGACCACTAGATAATACGCTTGTAAGATAGGTATGATCAGTTTAAAATTTTATACAATTTTGATTTATGTATTTCCAAGAAAGGTGCAGGTTTAAAGGATGCTTTACTCTTCACTGTTTAAAAAAAAGGGGCAACCCTTAGTAAACTAGGACAGTGGTGGGTTGATCACGGGGATCCAACCAAACTGGGTCAGGGCATGACAACTTGAGTGGTATCATGACATGTTTCCTAAAATACATAATTAAGACTAGAAAATATAATAACTAATAGGATTGATTTTAAAATTTTTAGATATCTCACAAGAGTAGAACCAAGAAAACTAGGATTTGCATTACTAACACCACTTAACACTCTGTCCTTGTAGGGAGATCACCCTAAAATACCCGAGAAGACCCAAAGAACCTAGGGACGTTAGTGGGAAGTATCCAGGAAGATGGTGTCAGGATTTGTGGAGGTGACAATCCTGAGTACGAAGGGAGCTAAGCCTAAGGCCAAGAATGTCATCAAGGGCTTATAACCTTATCATTTCATCCCTGAATCTCCCCATCTATTTTGTAACCATTTTTTTTGTAATGGGGCTAAGACCCCAACATATTGTATTACTTCTCCACTAATAAAGAATTCCAAGTTCCTAAAATCTATATCTCTAAAAAATGATGTGACCTTGCAACTTAGCTATAGGGAGATTGCCCAAGAAAAGTAACAAAAAAAACTCGTGTTACCCTAGAACTCACAGAGACCAAGGAGATTTTCATCCCAAATAAAGGAATGAATCAAGGGAATTATGGGGCAAAGAAGGCATGACAAGAGATTCCAAGTTCCTAAAAACTATATCTCTAAAAAATGATGCGACCTTGCAACTCAGCAATAGGGAGATTGCCCAAGAAAAGTAACCAAACAAACTCATGTTACCCTAGAACTCACAAAGGCCAAAGAGATTTTCATCCCAAATAAAGGAATGAATCAAGGGAAATATGGGCAAAGAAGGTATGACAAGAGAATTGTCAAGGTAATTAAGGAATTTAGGAGAACTCTTATAGTAACTGAGCAAGAAAACAATCTATTACAAGTGTAAGGAAATGGGACATGAAGTGAAGTACTTAGGACAATATTCTCCAAGAATAATGCCCCTACAACTATAGGAAACCTGAAAGGATACCATCCCTAGAAATACAACTCCTACTGAAAATTTCAACTGCATCTAGGAGGAAGCTCTTCAAGATTCTCGCATATTGGCAAGGAGGAAAAAAGGACTAAGGGTAGGATCTTGATAAACCACAAACAAGAACAAAGTATAGTTGAGGAAAATCTTTCCTTAAGAAGAAATTTCCAGCCATTGAGGAGCAAAGAAGGGAGCGCCTCTACAAGGAAAGACCAGCTGAGCATTTGATGACAAATGAAACGTTTTGAGATGGGAAATACGACTCACTTTGGAAAAAGTAGTGAAGCCAAATAGAAGTTTCGGACAAACATAGCGGAGGGAAGCAAGTCGTTATAACAAGATAGTTAAGGAGTATAAACGACGCTCCCAGGAAGACTCGGAAGTAGGAAGGACTACACCCTAAAAGGGGTAGTAGGATGGACGTTAAGGACAAGAAGACTCGAGAAACAAGTGCCCTAAGAAAATTAGACCAAAGGAATGGTAGAGATGAGACAATTAATGAACTGATAATCGTGAAAGCCACAATTTAAGCTCTAACAAAGAAGATAGAGGTGGAAAGGCCAAATAATTGGAAAAAGAAGGATGAAGAAAATCCTTAAAAAGACCAATGGCGTAGGCAAGCCTCTCACATGATCAAGAGATCTTGAAATAAGGAGAATTCAAGCTCTCCCTAAAAGAAATAGACATGTACTGGTGTACAAATGAGGATGAGGATAGAGTACAAAAGATGTGCCCGCAAGATTTGAATAGTAAAGGTAAACAGGAGAAGATGACATCAAAGGAGGTCATTTAAGGGTAGATATTATTCCCTAGAGCAAATGAAAAAGGAATTTCGGAAGAAAGGGAAGGAGTCCTAACGGGGAAGGAAACCCTGGAAAGGAATATGTATCCCATCTAAGAGATAATGGAACCAAGTGAAAGGGACAAAGAGATAAATTTGCAAATGAAGTGCAAAATGAGGTGAAAGAACCAAGAAAGCATACTAGGAGGACCCAAGGAAATAAGTTAACGGGTAAATAGGAAGTTAGCATCAAAAGATGCTGTGACAAGTAAGAATGAGTGGACTACCCTTAATAAGGTAAGTTGATTGGATAACGTTAAAGGTAGTCTAGGAATACTGCCAAATGAAAAGAGGGATGAAGTTATACAATCCCTGAAGGGTTGGAAAGTTGAGAACGACCCTCAAAGAAGTGTTCTAGCAATCTAATGGACAAAGATAAGTTCTAGAAAATGTCATGCTATAAGAGGGATGTAAGCCCAATAGTCCAGAGGGAAATATGGCTCAAGGTAAGGAAGAGTCAGCTAATAAGCATGACAAAGTCAAATATAAAAGTTGGACTGAATTTATTATAAACAATGGATGGAAGAAGGGTCTAAATAGGACAAATAGGTGATAACACCAAAACCTGTCGTAATGCTCGAAAGAATACCGAGCTAAGGTTTTCAACGAAGAAGAGAATAACTTCATAAAGGAATGATTGTTCATCTTAGAATTCCCAATCCTGAAATTTTGAGCAAGAACCCTTAAGAGGAAGAATCCTGCCTTATGTAGAGGAGGAAGTGAACTTAAGGATGTACCATGGAATAGTGGTTAAGACGTGCCTAAAGAAATTCCATGGAGCGAGTGAACCATGGAAAGGATAAAGAAATTCCTTTAGTGAATAATATAAAAAAGGGCCAACTGAAAGGACAACTGAAGAGTTAGCATGTCAAGCAAACCCCAAGTTGACACCAAAGGAATCTATTCTTGATGCAAAGGTTGCTAATTAAGTTTTGGGGACAAAACTCCTAAAAGGAGGGGAAAGTTGTAAACCCCACCCTTTGGAGTTATGTTATAATGGGAAATGAACCGGTAAAACCCAATGAGAAAACCAAACCGATTCACAAAAATGATTACTAGAGAATGAGCAATTTGGGAAATTTACAACTCTCGAGTGACCCAAAGGGTTTATAAAACCTTGGAAAGGAACCTTAGGACAAATTGGAAGAGAAAACCCAGACCGGTTAAGGTGAACCAGATCCAACTGGATGGAACCAGTTTATGAACCGAGTCTGTTCATGAATCGAAACCAATAGAGAAAGGGCAAACCGGTAAATTTATGGATCCTGAGTGACTAAAGAGTCACAAAAGACAAGAAAAAGGGATTTAGGATGAATTTGAGATGAAAACCAAACTAGTTCAGGTGAACCGAATCCGAATCAGATTGATCCAATTTGAACCAACTAGATGCTAAATTCATTTTTCTAGGTGGATTAAAAAATTCAAATTTGAAAATTTAGGCCATCATTTGATAGAAAATACATTTAGAAATTTTTAGATTTGAAAATTTTGGTCGAATTGGGGGTGAACCGACTGGTTTAAACTTTGAACCCAGTTCGTACCGGTACGGTCCGGTTCGGAACAGTGTTGTCTTTTTCTTTATGATGATAGCACTATTTGCTCACTGAAAAATTGTGCAGCACCAGCGAAGCTGAAAAGTTTCCGACCAGGGAGTTTCAAGAAATGAATGACTGCCATTAAGTCTTCAATCGGACGACCAAGAAGTCCCCGAACTTCCTATATAAAGAGCCCCTCCTCATTCATTCTCTCCACACCTAAAAACTCCATTCTTTCTCAATTGCACTAATTTTCGGCAAAGCTCGAACTAGAGCTCTGACTTGGGGTACTTTTCTAAGCCAAACAAGGTGAGGTTAGGTTCTATGGATTTGGAGAGAAGTCAGCTACACATTTTTAGTCTCCATTTTCTTTGAGGGTCGCCAGAGAAGCGCTGGTGTGATCGAACAGTGAACCGACTCTAGTGGACCGAAGCTGCCCTATTTTGGCCGAGCTGAAATCGGCCAATTCGAGCCCTTTTTAGGCCAAAACAAGCTCTACTAACACCTCCACAACCCTCATACAACTGAATTAGAGATGAAAGGTAAACCAATTCGGCTCCGCACTATAATTTTTGACCGGTTCTAGAGAGATAACTGGTAAAACTTCGATGATAAAATTCTCACTCAATTCATCATCAATTGATGCAATTTTTGATCCTAGGATGAACCTCTAGACGAGAGCTATCTGCCCAAATCAAAAGCTCAGACTGTTGCGCCCCCGACGGTAAGCTTTTGAAGCTTTCTCTCTCTAAGTCTAGTTTTCCGACGAAGCTCAGTTTGAGCTCATTCTGGCACCAAATTGTACGATTCAAAGTGCAATTGAATCTTATGAAGGTGTAGGAACTCTAATTTAACTTCAATTTCAAAAATTAAACTCATTCGATCGGTCAATTTGATAAAATCAAATTCGATAGAGTTAGAGGGTTCAAATTGAGGGAAAATTGGACGAAATTTGGGAATTTCAAAAATTAGAGGGACTAAAGTGCATGTTCATAAAATTGAGGACCAATTTGGCATGATAAAGATGTTCTTTGACCAATGGGGCATTTTTTGTAATTTTTGGGGCAAAACTTACCATTTTTGTAATGTATGGGCAAAATGGTAATTTTGGAAAAGTTGGGGACCAAATTGGAAATTTGGGAAATTTAACCCCTTTTTGAGAATTTGAATAAATTGAGGTCCTAAGATAAATTTTAAAAGTTTCGGGACACAATTTGAGAAAAAACCGACATTAGGGACTTAAAGTTAAAGAAAAATAACTTTTGGGACCTAATTGCAAATAAAGGAAAACTTTGGTTTTCTCATTCATTTGGGATGAATGAGGGCTGTTAGGTGAAAGAATAACGAACAAGAATGTTTATATCATGTAGGAACACGAAGTACCAAGAACGCCATTTAAGACAAGTTCGAGTAAGGACAACAAGCTGGTTAAAAGGAATTACACTACATTAACGGGTGAGTGAGATTTTTATATTACACCTAGTTGGGATGATAAGCACCTCGAAAATGAAAACCCACTGCTAAGTGGTATTTTAAACATCACACATGAGAGTAGTGATGCGAAAATCACGCAGAAAAACTACTTGCTGGTTGTAAGTAGATCATACCTAGTTGGTATCATGAAAATTCCTCAAAGGAAGTGAAAACCCGTTCATCGATTTTGAACAGAGATGTCCTCATACTCAGTTGGTAGGATGGACAGTTGAAAAATATATTTTGTTGGAAGTACTCTCCCTTTACTGTGTGCCACTACTTAAACAATTTGGCAAACCTTATTGACGGGAGCTCGAATAGCTCTGTTAGGTCGGATTCCTCAGTTTTGGAACTTGGGAGCTAATATGCCCAATTTTGGAAATCTCGAATAGTAGGTCCTAGGCCAGTTGGCATAAGTAGGAGCTCGTAAACAAACATGATTTATATGGCATGAAAACTTAAATAAATGAATTGTTTGGCCATGGTACCAAGACATGACCGACATACTTAGTCAACTAGCGGCAGTGCGACATGACAGGTCTCCGGACTAGTCAGGACAAACAGTTGCAGGTCGAGTTGAGGGTTGGGGCCGTTGGACCAGTGGCACCACAGATTATATGGCATCATGTGAAAAATGTTGATTGTGCATGCACTGTGTTTACGGGGCCTTCAAGACGCACAAGAGAGATAGTGATGCATCCTAGGTCTCTAGATGATCCGGTGGATATAAGGGTAGTTTGTATTACCAGAAGTCTTACGATGCTCAACGTAGCTTCAAGCGCATGAGACTGGGGTGGGGTCAAGATGATGTCTCTATCCTCATATGGACATGGAGATTTGTTACGTGATTGAGGGTTGGATGTCGCGAACATCCTCTCATTCTGAGGGTAGAAGTGGACATACTTCTATCTAGGTGGCCGGTAAAGTCACTCCGACACCACAAGTGGGTTCAGTGGATGTGCTAGCCTGCGATTGTGTGTTTTACCTTCATGATGAAGGATGTGTGTTGGGTGATGACACAACATGGTTAATAAAAATGGTGATAAAAACCAGAATTTGAAATGAAAGGTTTTTAAAGAGAATAAGGAGTTTGACACACTCCAAATCAAACATTTTTCCTAAAAGATAAATTTTGAAAACCCATTCACTGAGCTCCGGTTCAAGCTTCACCAAAAAATGGAGCACTTGAGAGAAAATGGAGTTTTGAGGTGTGTGGAGGATGAATGGAGATGAGCTCTTTGTATAGGTAGCTCAGGGACCCTTTGCCTAACAACTTTCCATTTTCGTCGAGCTTATCCTTGCCCAAAAATGCCCTGATTGGAGCGAATATTTCTTCATCAGAGAAGGAAAGTTTCTAAACCAATGAATAGTGTTGTCATCCCGAGGAAGAAGGCGACACTGTTTTGAACTGGACCGGTCCGATTTGACTAGGTTCAATGGCAAAAATCAGCCGGTTTAGGCCCGATTTGACTATTTTTTTCAAATCTAAAAATTTTAAATTCATCTAAAATCATTTTCTATCCAATGGTGGCTTCAATTTTCCAATTTGATCATTCTAAGCCACCACAAAAAATGAATTTAGAAACTAGTTGATGTATGGTTCAAACTGGTTCAGGTCTGGTTCACCCCTGAACCGGTCCAATTTTCTCTTCCCATTAGTTCCAAAGTTCTTTTCCATGATTTTTATGACTCTTTGAATCACTTGGGATTTGGCAATTTCCCATTTTACCCTTTCTTTACCAATTTGGGTTCATTAACCGACTCAGTTTTCACTTTTGAATCAACCGGTTCTTTTACTAGTTTTCTTATCTTTAGAGGAACAAGGTTTACATTTCAATAGAGGGGAAAGTTGAAACAAAGGTACATTGGTCAATACATCATAATTCAGAGGATCGTAATAGTAGCATACAAGCTGGAGCTACCTCCGGATCTGCAAAGAATTCATGACGTCTTCCACATGTCAATGCTGCGAAAATATGAGCCCGACCCTAGTCATGTGCTAGATTAACCACCACCAAAGATCAAGGAAGAACTGGTCTATCAAGTAGAGCTGATACGAATCCTCGACCGACAAGAGAAGAACCTCTGGAATAAAAGGATTCCCATGATGAAGATCCTCTGGCAAAATGGTCAAGTAGAGGAAGAAACGTGGGAGACCGATTTAGTTGTAAGGGGTAAATACGAGTAATTGTTTAGCATATAAAAGTTTTGAGGTCAAAACTCCTAAAAAGAGTGGATAGTTGTAAAACCCGTCCTCTAAGACCAAGGAGAACTAGGAAAAGAACCCGCAAATTTTCATGTGAAAAAAAACCAAGTCAATTATGGAACTAAAAAATAGTAAATAAGGGTTAACATGAGAGATTGGAAAATCCCAAGTGAATAAAAATTCACAAAAATCATGGGGAAGAACCATGAAATGAATTGGATGAGAGAACTAAACTAGTTTAGGGTGAACCAAACCCGAACTAGACTGAACCAGATTGAACCATAGTGAACTAATTCAATGATTCATTTTTCTAGGTGACTTAAAAATGTCAATTTGGAAAATTTTGGCCACCATAATATAGAAAATAAATTTAGATAAATATAGAAAATTTTAAATTTCAAAAAATCGGTCAAATCCGGTATGAACCGACCGATTTTCAAATTCGGGTCACCAAACCGGTCAATAGATTGGACCAGTCAACTATCAATGACACCTAGTCGGTAGCCACGCTGTCACACCTGACCTGGTTTGGTTGGATGCTTGTGATCAACCCGCCACTCTCCTAGTTTATTAGAGGGTTTCACCTTATTATAAACTGTAAAGAGTAAGGCGTCCTTTAAATATGCACCTTTTCCTGGAATAACATAAATCAAAACTACATAATATTTTAAATTTATCATACCTATCTCACATGCATCTTAGTTGATGGTGTTTAAGGGTAGGCTTTCTTGAATTTACTTAAAAGGGATATAAGGGAGGGAGGAGGGGTGGGGGGTGAGTACAACGACTCAATGAATGGGTTTTCAAAGCTTTTATCTTTTAAGAAAAAGAATTTTATTGGAGTGTGCCAGACTCCTTTCTTTCAAAAATCCTTTCCTTTCAAATCTTGGTTTTTGTCACCATTTCTTATTAATCACGGTGTGTCATCACCCAACACACATCTTTTATCATGAAGTTCAAACACACATTAGTAGGTCAGTACATCCATTGTACCCACTTGTGGCATCGGAGCGACTTTACCGGCCACCTATATAGAAGTACGTCCACTTCTACCCTAAGAATGAGTGAATGTTCACGACATCCGACCCTCAATCCTGTAACAATTCTTTGTGTCCATATGAGGACAAAGACCTCATCCTATCCCCACCCCAGTCTCATGTGCTAGGTGCTACTCTAAATTTCGCATGGTCTCTTAGTACGACGAACTGCCCTTATACTCACTAGGTCATGCAGGGCCCTTAGGACGCATCACTACCCCTCTTGGGCATCTTGATGGTCTTGTAATCATAGTGCATGTACGATCAGTATTTTCTTATCATGCAATATAATATGTGGTGCCATTGGTCCAACCGCCCTAACCCTTAACTCAACATGTAGCTGTTTGACTTGATTGGTCCGTCGACCTGTCATGTCGCACTACCACTAGTTAACTGAGTATGTCGGTCCTATTTTGGTACCATGGCCAAACAATTCATTTATTAAAGTTTTATGGCACATATCTCATGTTTGTTTATGAGCTCCTACACGTGCCCACTAGCCTATGGCCCACTGTTTGAGATTTTCAAAAATCGGGCATAATAGCCCCCAAGTTCCAAAACCGAGGCCCTGTCTTATAAGAGCTATTCGAGCTCCCGTCGAAAGGTATCCCAAATCGTTTAAGCATTGGGACATAGTCAGGGGAGAGTACTTCTGACAAAAATATGTTTTCAACTGTCCATCATATCAACTGAGTATGAGGACATTTCTACTCATAACCGATGAACGAGTTTTCCACTTCCTTCGAGTAAGTTTCATCATACCAACTGGGTATGATCTACTTACAATCAGTAAATAGTTTTTCTGCATGATATTCACATCACTTTTATTTATTTGCAATTAGGTCCCTAAAGTTATTTTTCTTTAACTTTAAGTACCTAATGGCTGTTTTTCCTCAAATTGAGCCCAAAACTTTTAAATTCCCCTCGGGACCTCAATTTATTCAAATTCAAAAAAGGGGTTTAATTTTCCAAATTTCCAATTTCGTCCCCCAACTTTTCCAAAATTACCATTTTACCCTTCCTTTACAAAAATGGTAAATTTTACCCCAAAAATTCTAAAATTCCTCAATTGGCCCTCTAACATGTTTAATCTACCCAATTGACTCTCAATTTTAGAAAATTGCATTTTGGTCCTTCGAATTTTTGAAAATCCCCAATTTTCCCAAATTTCCCCCCCAATTTCAACTCCTTAACACAGCCGAACTTGATTTCATCAAATTGACTGATCAAACACATCTAATTGTTGAAATTGAAGTTAAAATTGAGATCCTACATCTTCATAAGATTCAATAGCACTTTAATTACAAGTTTTGTCACCGGAACGAGCTCATACGGAGCTTCGCCGAAAAACAGACTATAGAGAGAGAAAAGCTTCAATTACTCATTGTTAGGGGCACATCGATCTGAGCTTTCGATCTAGGCAAATTGCTCTCATCCCGAGTTTTATCCTAGAATCAAGAATTGCATCAATTGATGCTGAATTGAGTTAGAATTTCCTCATCGAAATTCAGCCGGTTATCTCTCAAACACCGATCGAAAATTACAGAGGGGAGCCGAATTGGCGTACCTTTCCATTCTAATCTAGCTGTGGGAGGGCTAAGTAAGTGTTGGGATGGCTTGGTATGGTCTAAGGAGGGCTTGAATTGGCCGATTTCAGCTTGGCCGAAATCGGGCAGCTTCGATCCGCCAAAGCTGCTTCACTATTCCATAATGCCGATGCTTCTCTGGCGACCCTCGGAGCAAACAAAGACTACAGGCGTGTAGCTAACTTCTTCCCAATTCTAAACAACCTGACCTCTCCTTCCGAGGTTAAGAAAAATGCTCAAGTCAAAGCTCTGGTTCGAGCTTCACTAGGGAATGGAGCAGTAGAGAGAGAGAAATGTTCAGATGTGAGGAGAATGAATGGGGATGAGCTCTTTATATAGGTGTAAAATAGTTTATTAAATGGGGAGATCTATTACTAGTATTAATGTTGCCATAAATTGATTAGTATTTATTAGTATTAATTCTAATAATTAAATATATATTAATTTATGGCTATTTTTGATAGGACGTATGTTTGCATAAAAATTTGTGATTGAAATTTTGGGTTACAAAAAACATACATCGATGTTCTGATGGGATCCAATTCATCTAATCCAATTTTGTTTTTCTCTAATAATTTGTCTTAAGGTTCTTTTCCAAGGTTTTATGAACCATTTGGATCATTCGAGAGTTGTAAATTTCCAAAATTTCCCATTCCCAAATGATTGGGTTTGTGAACCGGTTCGATTTTCTTACTCGGTTTGACTAGTTCTTTTCTCGGTTTTCCTTAACTGAAAAGGGCGGGGTTTACAACTCTCCCCTCCTTTTAGGAGTTTTCTCCCCAAAACTTAATTAGCAACATTGCATGAGGAACCAATTCATTTGGTGTCCATTTGGTATTTGCTTAACATGCAAACCCACTACTAAATAGAATTTTAACCATCACATCTGAATGGAGTGATGTGGAAATTATGCGAAAAAACTACTTACCATTTGTAAGTAGATCATACCCACTTGAAAATCTCGTATAGTGGGCCCAAGGCGAGTTGGCACGAGCAGGAGTTCGTAAACCAACATGAGTTTAAGCAATGAAAACATTAAATGAATTAAATGTTTGGCCATGGTACCAAGACATGATCGACATACTCGATGGAGTGGCGGCAGTGTGACATGACAGGTCGACGAATTAGTCGAGAAAATATCTGCAGGTCGAGTTGAGGGTCGGGGCTGTTGGACTAGTGGCACCACAAATTAAATGGCTTATGTGGAAAACTATTGTTTTATGCATGCACTAAGGTATGTGACCTTCAAGATTCCCAAGAGGAGTAGTGATGCGTCATAGGGGCTACTGGACGATATAGTGGAGATAAGGGCAGTTTGTTGTACCAGCAGTCAGGGATGCTTGACGTAGTTTCTTGTGCATGAGACGGGGTGGGGTCGGGATGAGGTCTCTATACTCATATGGACATAGAGTTTCTTTACAGGATTGAGGTTTGGATGTCGCGTACATCCACTCATTCTTAGGGTAGAAGTGGACATGCTTCTATCTAGGTGGCCGGTAAAGTTGCTTCAACACCACAAGTGGGTGTAGTGGACGTGCTGCCCTACAAATGTGTGTTCCCTTCATGATGAAGGGTGTGTGTTAGTTGATAAATACACTTATTATGATTAAGGATTGAGAAATGGCTATGAAACCAAGATTTTAGGATGAATTGTTTTAAAAGAAAATGAGAAGTCTGGCACACTCCAATTCAAACTATTTTCTGAAAGTCAAACTTTAAACATTCATTCATGAGTCGTTGAACTCATCCCCTCCCTTATATCCCTTTTTAGGTAACTAAGGGAAACTTACCCAAAGACCTCTTGTTAGTCACACCTACAAGACAGGAATGTAAAGTTTAAAATTTCATACAATTTTGATTAATGTTATTATAGGAAAGTTACAAGTTTAAAGGACGCCTTATTCCTCCCGGGTTAAAGAAGGGGAAACCCTTAATAAATCGGGAGAGTGGCAAGTTGCTCATGGGGATCCTACCAAATTGGGTCACAGTGTGACAACTTGAGTGGTATTAGAGCCTTTTTCCTCGAATACATAATCAGGACTAGAAAATATAGTAACTAATAGGATTTATTTTAAAATTTTCAGAATGGTTCCCACGAACGGAACCAAGAGAACTAGAGCTGTAGTCTCCAATACTGCCCAACTACCCCTACCTATGAAAACTCCTAGAGGAGTCCAAACAACCCCTCATGGACTTAACACGGAACATCAGAGGTTGTACGAGGACTTCACCCGTGTATTTGGATAACCTAACCACATCCCTGAGGTAGGTACAACCTCTCGAATCGAACTAGAGGAAGTGCAATTCCATCCTCCTCCTATTAACCATCCACCTCTAATAGACATTCCTAGAAATATCAAGACTCTCTGTCAACTAGGGTGTAAGCCCTTCCTCAGAGAGAAAGATGCTGGTGCCACCATGGATTGACTTGCAAATACTAAGAAGCTCAAGGGAATCGTCATGATACCACCAGGGGACTTGGTAATCCTGACAGAATTCTTCTTGGGGGGAAGTGCCAAACGGTGGTGGGACAATGTCCGAAATCTACACACCTCCACCCCCACCTGGGAGAGTTTGAGGAGAGGTACTCCGAGGAGTACTTGGCACCTCATTTGATAAATGAGAATAAGCAAGAGTTCATCTGACTTTGGTAAGGGCTTAACTACATATTAGAGTACGAAATGAAATTCAATGAGTTAAGACCCTTTGCTCCTCACCTAGTTGGGCAGGTAGACATATGCGTGTGGTTTGTGGATGATCTCAATATGGACATTCGAGATTGTATGGAAGTATTACGATGCCCCACGGACCTAGCATGTCATGCCCCGACTCGGTTTGGTCGGATCCCCGTGATCAACCCACCACTCTCTCAGTTTATTTAAGGGTTTCCCCTTGTTATAATCCCATAAAGAGTAAGGTGTCCTTTAACTTGCACCTTTCCTAGAATAACATAAATAAAAAATACATAAAATTTTAAATTTATCATACCTGTCTCACAGGCGTATTAGTTGGTGGTCCTTTAGGGTAGGCTTTACAGGATTTCCTAAAAAAGGATATGATGGAGGGGAATGAGTATATTGACTCAATGAATGGGTTTAAAAAATTTAACTTTTAGAAAATAAGTTTATTTGGAGTGTGTCAGACTCCTTATTTCTTTTAAAAAAATTCTTTCATTTCAAATCTCTATTTATCACCATTTCTTATTAATCACGGTGTGTCATCACCCAACATACATCCTTCATCAAGAAGGTCAATCACACAATCGCAGGCTAGTATATCCACTAAACCCACTTGTGGCATCGGAGCGACTTTACCGGCCACCTAGATAGAAGTATATCCACTTCTACCTTGAGAATAAGTGGATGTTCATGACATTCAACCCTCAATCTTGTAACAATTCTTCGTATCTGTATGAGGACAGAGACCTCATCCTAAACCCACCTCGGTCTTGTACGCTTGAAGCTACATCGAGCTTTGTAAGGTCACCTGGTCCGACGAGCTGCCTTTATACCCACCAGGTCGTCTAGGGCCCTCGGACACATCACTACCCTTCCTGGGCGTCTTGAAGGTCTTGTAATCATAGTGCATGTACAATCAGTATTTTCACATCATTGCATATAATCTATGGTGCCATTGGTCCAACGGTGCTGACCTTCAACTCAACCTGCAGCTGTTTGTCTTCACTAGTCCGGAGACTTGTCATGTCGCATTGCCACTACTTGACTGAATATGTCGGTCCTGTCTTGGTACCATGGCCAAACAATTCATTTATTTAAAGTTTTATAGCATATAACCCTTGTTTGTTTACAAGCTCTCGCTCGTGCCAACTGGCCTATGGCCCAATGTTCGAGATTTTCAAAATTGGGCATATTAGCCCCCAAGTTCCAAAAACCAAGGCCTCCAACCTAATAGAGCTATTCGAGCTCCCATCAAGAAGGTCTCCCAAAATGTTTAAGTAGTGGCACATAGTTAGGGGAGAGAACTTTCAACAAAAAATGTATTTTCATATGTTCCTCATGCCAACCGAGTGTGAGGACATCTCCGTTCATAACCGATGAACGGGTTTTCCACTTCCTCCAAGGAAGTTTCATCATACCAATCGGGTATGATCTACTTATAACCATTAAGTTATTTTTATGTGTCATTTTCACATCACTCCTCTTAGTTGTGATGTTTAAAATACCACTAAGTAGTGGGTTTTCATTTGTGAGGTACTTATCATCCGAACCAGTTTTGATATAAAAATCTCACTCACCTGATCATGTAGTGAAATTCTACTTTGTCGATTTCTGTCCCTAGCAAGCTTAACTTCAGCTAGCGTTCCCGATGTCTCGTGTTCCTACATGAAATGAACATCGTTGTTTATTATCTAAATTCACAACTTTTCCAATATTTGCAAATTGGTCCCTATATTTTTCCTCTTACTTTAGGCCGCAATTGCCGATTTTCCCTAAATTGAGTCCCAAAACTTTTACAATTTCTCTTGGGACCTTAATTTACTCAATTTCATAAAAAGGGGTTCAATTTTCCCAAATTTCCAATTTGGCCCCCAAATTTTCAAAATTACCATTTTGCCCTTCCTTTTACAAAAATGGTAAGTTTTACCCCAAAAATTCTAAAAGTTGCTCAATTGGGCCTTTAATATTATTATCATGCCCAATTGACTCTAAAATTTTTAAAATTGCATTTTAGTCCTCCAAATTTTCAAAAATCCCCAATTTCAACTCTCTAACATTGTCGAATTTGATTTCATCAAATTGACCAATCAAACACTTATAATTGTTGAAATTGAAGTTAAAATTGAGATCTTACATTTTCATATAATTCAATTGCACTTTAAATCAAAAGTTTTAACATAGGAATGAGCTCAAATGGAGCTTCGCCTGAAAATAGATTGTAGAGAGAGAAAGCTTCAATTGCTCAGTGGTGAGGGCACGACAATCTAAGCTTTCTATCTAGGCAGATAGCTCTTCTCCTAAGGTTTCTCCTACGATCAAGAATGACATCAATTGATGCCGAATTGGATTAGAATTTTGTCATCGAAATTCTAGACTGTCAAAGTAATTAGACTCAATGACTTTTGTGACTCCTTAGGTCACTCGAGATCCATAAATTTCCCGGTTTGTTCTTTCTCTATTGGTTTCGGTTCATGAACTGACTCGGTTCATAAATCGATTTAATCTAGTTGGATCCGGTTCATCTAAACCGGTCTAGTTTTTCTCTTCCAATTTGTCCTAAGGTTCTTTTCCAAGGTTTTAAAAATTCTTTGGGTCACTCGGGAGTTGTAAATTCCCCAAATTACCTGTTCTCTAATGATCAAGTTTGTGAACGAGTTTGGTTTTTCTCATTCGGTTTGACCAATTTTTTTCTCGGTTTCCTTAACTGAAAACGGTGGGGTTTACAACTCTCCCCTCATTTTCAGAGTTTTTTCTCAAAAACTAAATTTGCATATTTCACATCTGGATTAATTTCCTTTAATGTTTACTTCCTTCTCTACTTAGGGCAAAAATTTTCCTCTTAAGTGTTCTTGCCCAGGATTTCAAGATTGGGAGTTCCAAAATACCCAACCATTCTTGTGTCAAATTATTATCTTGGTATTTGAAACCCCTAGCTCAATGTTCTTTCGAGCGGTATGTACTTGTTTTCATGGTTTCTTTGTTATCAACTTTTCATCCTATTTTGACCCTTCCTTCATTCGTTGTTTATTATAACTTCGGTCCAAATTTTTATATTTTACCCTCTCATGCTTACTAGCTGACTCTTCCTTACTTTGAGTCATATTCTCCTTGGGAATAGTAGGCTTACATGCCCCTTACGACACAACATTTTCTAGGACCTATCTCTGTCCATTAGATTTCTATAACATTTCCTTGAAGGTCGTTCTTAGCTTTCGGACCTTTTAGGAATCGTATAACTTCATCCCTCCTTTTCCTTTGATAGCATTCCTTAACTACCTTTTATCGTTATCCTCTCCTCCATCATGCATTTAAAATCATATCTCACATAACCGTATCGATTTCTCTTACCTACTCATCCTTTCCCAACTTCTTTATTGGGTCTTTTTTATTCCAATCGTTGGGTTTCCTGATGACTTACTGACATAAGAGGATTCTTCCCTTCTTATGTCCTTCCTCTTCTTTAGTGGCATCCTTTATTCAAGGACTTTTCCTTTTTCCTTAATCCACTCTTACTCGCTCGTGACCATTTCATGATTCATTATTTTAAGTTGATCCCTTTTTGGTCTATGTGTTAATTGTTTTATTTGGGGTGTTCCCTTCTTATGGTTTCATTCTCTACTATGTCCCTCAAAGTAGAGATTTTAACCTTAAGAGTTACATGTTCAACCTTCTTACCATTCTTTGGAAACTTCTTCCTTCATTTCCTTACACCTTCTTCTATGTTGAGGCATTTATTCTCTTTGAATCCTTCTTCATTTTATTCCTTATTCGAGCAATTTTTTATTATTTGTCTTATTTCGTGTACTCCACACTATGCCCATCCATCTATTCTTTAGGCCCCATCGAGTGAGCGTGGACCACGACCCGTCCTGATGTTACTGGTTGTTTCCCTAATTTATGTCTTAATTGAGGGCTTACTTCTCCAATATTCCTCACGCATTCCTTCTTTTATTCTCTTATTATTGTAGTCCACTCATTCCTACTTGTTACAGCATCTTTTGATGCTACCATCCTATTTACCCTTTCCTTGGGTTTAATTTACATCTTAGGCCCTCATGAGAACTTTTCCTTGGTACTTGGTCTTGCCATCTCAACCAACATTTCATTTGGGAGCTTATCTTTCTTTCCATTTTAGTTGGTTCCATTTCCTATTAATTGGGATATGTATGCCTTTCCGACTCTTCCTTACTTGGTAGGATTCCTTCCTTTTCTCCTAAGATTCCTTTTTCATCCGTTCTTTGGAAATATCTAATCATTAAATGACATCCTTTGATGTCGTCCTTCCCATGCACCCTTCATGGGAAATATAGCAGTGCGTCCTTGTACCATTTTCCTTAATTCTACTTGTAATCTGCACAAATTTTCTTACTTGGGAAAAGTGCAGAGATAATTTGTTTCAAGACCTCTTTGTGCGAGGCTTACTTAACCTTTGTTTGGTCGTTAATTTGGTTTTGGCTTATAAATCTCCTTAAGGATTTCCTCCATCCTTCTTTTCCAAGTGTTTGGCCTTTCCTTCTTTCTTTTCTTTACTAGAGCTTAATCTATAACCCTCACGAGGGTTAGTTCATTACCCGCCTAGCTTCTACTATTCACCTTGTGTAATTCTCTTGAGGCAGTTGTCTCTCAAGTCTCCTTGTCCTTAATGACCATTCCATTACCCTTTTTAGGGTGTATTCCTTATTACCTCCTGGTCCTCCTTAGGGCATCGTTCATTCTCCTTGACCATCTTATTGTTACGGTTGCTTACTTCTGCTATGTTGGTCCAAAACTCCAATTTGACTACTTTACTTTTTCAAAAGGAAGTTGTACTTGAAATCTCAAGACATCCCATTTGTCGTCAAATGCTCGGCTTGTCTTCTCTTGTGGATGCACTCCCTTCTTTGCTCCTAAATTGTTAGAAATTTCTCCTTTAAGGGAGAGTTCTCTTCAGCTACCTTTTGTTTTGTTTGTGGTTTTATCGAGGCCCTACCTTTAGCCCTTTTTCCTTCCTGTCACTTTGCTAAAATCTTGAAGAGTTCCTCCTGTCTATGATTGAAATTATGAGATGGAGTTGTGTTTTCTTGGTATGGTATCCTTTCGGATTTCCTATAGTTGTGATGGCGTCATTCTTGGAAAGTATTGTTCTAAATCCTAGTGGTGTGGGATAGTCCTTCACTTCATGTCAAATTTCTTTTGTATTTTGTAATAGGTTGTTTCCTTGCCCAGTTGTTACTCCAAGAGTTCTTCTCATGACGATTTTCTTATCATGCCTTCTTTGCCTAATAATCTCCTTGATTCATTCCTTTATCCTTGATCTCCATGGTGTCTAAGGAATTACAATTTTGTTTGGTTACTTTTCTTGGGGTCATCTTCCTAGCAAGATTACATCCTTTGAGAGATAGTGTTTTCAGGAATTGGGAGTACTTTATTAATAGAGGAGTACAATATGTTGGGGTTTTAGCCCTACTATAGAAAGTTGTCACAAAATAAATAAGGAGCTATGAGATTCTTGATAAGCACCCTCCTAAGTAAGGTTATAGGCCCTTTGCTGGCATTTATAGCTTCATGCTTGACTTCCTTCGTACTTAGAGTTGTGCCCTCAATAGGTCCTGGCACCATCCTCCTGGATACTTGCTAATTTGGTATTTTGAGATTTCTACCATGCCTCAGGCATTGGGAACTTCTAGGGTTGTCTTCCTACGAGGACAATGTATTTAGTAGGGTCATTCCTAGTTTTCTTGGTTCCTCTCCTAGGAGCCATCTGAAAATTTTAAGTTCAAACCTATTAGTTACTATATTTTCTAGTCTTGATTATGTATTCGAGGAAACAAGCTCTGATACCACTAAAGTTGTCACACCCCGACCTGGTTTGGTTGGATCCCCGTGATCAACCCGCCACTCTCCCGGTTTATTTAAGGGTTTCCCCTTGTTATAATCCCGTAAAGAGTAAGACGTCCTTTAAGCGGCACCTTTCCTAGAATAACATAAATCAAAACTGTATAAAATTTTAAATTTATCATACATGTCTCACAGGGGTATTAGTTAGTGGTCCTTGAGGGTAAACTTTCTGGGATTTCCTGAAAAGGGATATGAGGGAGGGGAATGAGTACAATAACTCAGTGAATGAGTTTTCAAAATTTGACTTTTAGGAAAAAGGTTTATTTGGAGTATACCGAACTCTTTATTTCTTTTAAAAAATCCTTTCATTTCAAATCTATGTTTATCACCATTTCTTATTAATCATGGTGTGTCATCACCCAACACACATCCTTCATCATGAAAGTCAGTCACACAATCGCAAGCCAGTACGTTCACTGAACTCACTTGTGGCATCAGAGCAACTTTACCGGCCACCTATATAGAAGTACGTCCACTTCTACCCTGAGAATGAGTAGATGTTCGCGATATCCGACCCTAAATCCCGTAATAATTCTCCGTGTCTGTATGAGAATAGAGACCTCATCCTGACCCCACCCCGGTCTCATGCGCTTGAAGCTACGTCGAGCTTCGCAAGGTCACCTGGTTCAACAAACTGCCCTTATACCTACCAGGTCGTCCAGGGCCCTCGAAAATATTACTACCCCTCTTGGGCATCTTGAAGGTCCCATAATGACTGTGATGCACAATCAGTATTTTCACATCATACCATATAATTTGTGCTGCCACTGGTCCAATGGCCCTGACCTTCAACTCAACCTGCAGCTGTCTGTCTTGACTAGTCTAAAGACCTGTCATGTCGCACTGCCACTAGTTGATTGAATATGTCAGTTATGTATTGGTACCATGGCCAAACAATTCATTTATTTAATGTTTTATGGCATACAACTCATGATTGTATACGAGCACCCGCTCGTGCCAACTGGCCTATGGCCCATTGTTCAAGATTTTCAAAATTGGACATATTAGCCCCCAAGTTCCAAAAATCGAGGCCTCCGGCCTAACAGAGCTATTCGAGCTCCTATCAAGAAGGTCTCCCAAAATTTTTAAGCAGTGGCACACAGTTAGAGGAAAGCATTTCTGACAAAAAATGTATTTTCAATTGTCCATCATGCCAACCGAGTATGAGAACATCTCCGTTCATAAGCGATGAACGGGTTTTCCACTTCCTCCAAGGAAGTTTTATCATACCAACCGGGTATGATCTACTTATAACCAGTAAGTTATTTTTACATGTCATTTTCACATCACTACTCTAAGTTGTGATGTTTAAAATACCACTAAGTAGTGGGTTTTCATTTCCGAGGTACTTATCATCCCAATTGGGTATGATATAAAAATCCCACTCACTCGATCGTGTAGAGAAATTCTACTTATTCGGTTTCCATCCCTAGTAAGCTTAACTTCAATTGGTGTTCCTGATGTCTCATGTTCCAACATGAAATGAACATCGTTGTTCATTATCATTTGGCTTGATCATCTCATTCAGTTTGAATGACTAAATTCACAACTTTTCCAATATTTGTAAATTGGCCCCTAAAGTTATTTTTCTTCTTACTTTAGGACCCAATTGTCGGTTTTTCCCCAAATTGAGCCTTGAAACTTTCAAAATTTCTCTTGGGACCTCAATTTACTCAATTTCATGAAAAGCGGTTCAAGTTTCCCGAATTCCCAATTTAGCCCCTAAATTTTTCAAAATTACGATTTTACCCCAAAAATTGTAAAAGTTGCTCAATTGGCCCTCTAATATTCTTATCATACCAATTGACCCTCAATTTTATAAAATTGCATTTTGGTCCTCCGAATTTTTGAAAATCCCCAATTCCCCCCATTTTTTTCCCAATTTCAACTCCCTAACACAACCGAATTTGATTTCATCAAATTGACCGATCAAACACTTCTAATTGTTGAAATGAAAGTTAAAATTGAGATCTTACACCTTCATACGATTCAATAGCACTTTGAATCATAAGTTTTAACGCATAAATAAGCTCGAATGGAGCTTTGCCGGAAAATAGACTCTAGAGAGAGAAAGCTTCAATTGCTCACCGGTGAGGGCGCGGTGGTCTGAGCTTTCTATTTGAACAGATAGCTCTTCTCCTGTGGTTACTCTTAGGATTAAGAATGACATCAATTAATGCCAAATTGGATTAGAATTCTTTCATCGAAATTATGCGGGTTCTCTCTAGCATTGATAAAAAATTGTAGAGGGGAGCCGAAGCTACTTTCAGTCCTCCCAAGGCTTGGGAGGTGTTGGCCAATTTTGTCCTAAGAAGGGCTCGAATTGGCCAATTTCAGCTCGACCGAAATAGGGTAGTTTCGGTCCGCCGAAGCTGCTTCACTATTCGATCACGCTGGCGTTTCTCCGGTGACTCTCGGAGCAAATGGAGACTACATGCATGTAGCTAACTTCTCCCAATTCTAAAGAACTCGACCACACCTTCTTTGGCTTAGAAAAGACCCTAGGTCGGAGCTCTGGTTCGAGCTTCACCGGATAACTAAGCAGCTGAGAGAGAATAGAGTTTTTCAGTGTGGAGAGGATGAATGAGGAGGGGCTCTTTATATAGAAAGCTCAGAGACTTCTTGGCTGTTCCATCGATGACCTAGATGAACTGACTCAATTCATAAACTGGTTCAATCTAGTTAGATCCGGTTCATCTGAACCGGTCTGGTTTTTCTCTTCCAATTTGTCTTAAGGTTCTTTTCCAAGGTTTTAGAAATCCTTAGGGTCACTTGAGAGTT
Source organism: Trapa bicornis (assembly GCA_030064425.1). Classification (NCBI taxonomy): domain Eukaryota; kingdom Viridiplantae; phylum Streptophyta; class Magnoliopsida; order Myrtales; family Lythraceae; genus Trapa; species Trapa bicornis. Next base: position 16,768,958 of record CM057758.1, on the reverse strand, counting down.
GTAAATTTCCCAAATTGCCTGTTCTCTGATGATCGGGTTTGTGAACTAGTTCGGTTTTTCTCACTCAGTTTGACTAGTTCTTTTCCTAGTTTCCTTAAACGAAAAGGGAAGGGTTTACATGGCAGCGGTAATTAGTATGGCTCATGAGTGTGAGCAACTAGTGTAGACCCACTGCCATCAGATGGAGTAGACGACCTGGAAAGAGGATAAGGGTCAAAACCATCAGGGAGGACGGAAGGAGCACAATGGACCAAAATGGGGAAATAGAATGGCATTTCAAAGAAGAAAGGTTATGCCACCACCTCCGGAGAAAGTAGTCCCCACTTTACCTCAAGGAAACCCTCGCTGTCCAAGATGTCAATGGAACCATGAGGGAGCATGCTTGACCTACTTTGCATGCATAAAGGTGGGACACTTTGCTAAGGAATGCCCACTTTCAGGGAGAACAAGAACAAGAATACCCTTAGACCACCTCAAGGGAACCCCAGGCTAGACACTACAGCATGAGTACCATCTAGGGTATACAACCTCACCCAAGAAGAGGCTAGAAGAGACCCTAGCACTGTAGCGGGTACATCCTAAAACCCTTCCAACTAGTTCAAGAAAATCTTGTAATGAAAAATTTTATTCACTAAAGAAAAGCCTTTCCTCTAAAATACACGTTTCTTCAAATTAAGGTATATACAATTATGGGGACAACTAGTCTATGCCCTCTTCAACTTAGGAGCTAATAGATCCTTCTTCAAGGAAGACTTGATTTCAAGTGTACCCCTAGAACTTACTCCACTAGAACAATGCCTCAACATCCTCACACTATTAGGAGAAGAGTTAAATAGGAATAAGCAATTAAAAGGATGTGAGATAAAGATTGGAGGAATCAAACTTGAAGTGGATTTGATTCCATTACCCTTGAAGGAAGTAGAAGTAATCCTTGGGATGGATTGGCTAAGAAACCATAAGGCCAGGATGGACCGTGGAAAGAAAATAGTGACCTTCCACACTCCCAAGACAAGGGGACTAGAGTTCCAAGGAGATCGAAGGAAAAGCAAGGTACATATGATGTCCCATATGAAAGCCTGGAAAATGATACAGAAAGGCTGTACAGCTTTCTTGGCCATGGTCATTCACGAGAAGTCTAAAGAGAAGAAAATCGAAGATATTCTGGTGGTTAAACAGTATCTTGAAGTATTTCCAAAAGAACCACTGAGGCTACCTCTAAGTCGGCAAGTGGAATTCACCATAAAGATTATCCCAGGAACTAACCCCATATCCCAAGCCCCTTATCGCATGGCTCTAGTGGAACTGAAGGAATTGAAGGAGCAATTGGATGAGTTATTGGAGAAGGATTTTATATGTCCTAGCCAGTCTCGGTGGGGTGCACCCGTCTTATTAGTAAAGAAAAAGGATGGAACTATGAGACTGTGCATAGACTACAGGAAGTTGAACCAGGTCACCATCAAGAACCAATACCCACTTCCACGGATTAATGAACTATTCGACCAATTAAAAGGAGCAGTTTAATTCTCTAAAATAGACCTTTGGTTGGGCTATCACCAACTTAGGATCCGAGAGGAGGACATTCCAAAGACGGCATTTCGATCCTGATATGGACATTATGAGTTTAGAGTGATTCCATTCATGTAAACCCCACCCTTTGGAGTTATGGAAAAACTGGAAAAAGAACCGGTTAAACCGAGTGAAAAACACAGAAACGGTTCACAAACTGATCATTAGAGAATGGGCAATTTGGGAAATTTACAACTCCCGAGTGACCCAAAGGGTTCAAAAAATCTTAGAAAAGAACCTTAGGACAAATTGGAAGAGAAAAACTTGTCTGATTCAAATGAACTGGATCCAACTGGATTGAACCGATTTATGAACAGAGTCGGTTCATGAACCAGAACTGATAGAGAAAGGGAAAACTTGAATATTTATGAATCTTGAGTGACCTAAAGAGTTACAAAAGTTAAGAAAAAGGACTTTAGGATGAAATCAAACCGGTTTAGGTGAACTGGATCCAAACTGTATTGAACTGATTTGGACTGGCTTGAACCACTATTAAACCAAATGTTAAATTTATTTTTCTAGGTGGCTTAGAAAATTCAAATTTGAGATTTAAGGCCACCATTGGATAGAGAATGAATTTAGATAAATTTAGAAATTTTTAATTTTGAAAAACTCGGTTGAATCAGGCCTAAACGAGCCAGTTTATGCTTTGAACCCGGTTCGGACCGGTCCGGTCCGGTTCGTAATAGTGTCGTCTTCTTCCTTTAGATGACAGAATTGTTCACTCACAGGAAAATCGAGCAGTTCCAGCGAATATGAAAAGTCTCTAACCATGGAGTTTCAGGCAATGAACAACCACCATTAAGGTGCCAATAGGATGACCAAGAAGTCCCCGAGCGTCCTATATAAAGAGCCCCTCCTCATTCATCCTCTCCACACTTGAAAACTCCATTCTCTCTCAACTACTCAAATTTTTGGTAAAGCTTGAATAAGAGCTCTAATATAGGGTCTTTTTTGAGCCAAAGAAGGCGTGGTTGGGTTCTTTCAATTCGGAGAGAAGTTAGCTACACGCCTATAGTCTCTATTTGCTACGAGGGTCGTCGGAGAAGTACTGGCGTGATCGAACAGTAAAGCAGCTCCGACGGACCGAAACTACCCTATTTCGGTCGAGCTGAAATTGGCCAATTTGAGCCCTTCTCAGGACAAAATTGGCCAACACCTCCACGGTCCACCTACAGCTGAGTTAGAGCTGAAAGTTAAGCCAATTTAGCTCTCCTCTATAAATTCCAATCGGTTCTAGAGAGAATCGATGGAACTTTGATGACTAAATTCTCACTCAATTCGACATCAATTGATGCAATTCTTGATCCTAGGAGAAACCTCAGGACAAGAGCTTTCTGCCCAGATTGAAAGATCGGACTGCTGTGCCCCTGACGGTAAGCTTTCGAAGCTTTCTCTCTCTAAGTCCAATTTTCCGGCAAAGTTTCGTTTGAGCTCATTCCAGCATCAAATCTTGCGATTCAAAGTGCAATTGAATCGTATGAAGTTGTAGAAACTCATTTGACCAGCCAATTTGATTAAATCAAATTCGACCAAGTTAGATGGTTGAAATTTGGAGAAAATTGGGGAAATTTTGGAATTTCAAAAATTCGAGGGAATAAAGTGCAATTTCATAAAATTGAGGGCCAATTGGGCATGATAAAGATGTTGGAGGACCAATTGGGCAAATCTTGGAATTTTTGGGGAAAAACTTACCATTTTTTTAAAGTAGGGGCAAAATGGCAATTTTGGAAAAGTTGGGGGACCAAATTGGAAATTTGGGAAATTGAACCCCTTTTTGTGAATTTGAATAATTGAGGTCCCAAGGTGAATTTTAAAAGTTTTGGGGCTCAATTTGAGGAAAAATCGGCATTAGGGACTTAAAGTTAAAGAAAAATAACTTTAGGGACCTAATTGCAAATAAATGAAAAGTTTAGTTTTCTCATTTATTTGAAATGAATGAAGGCTAATAGGCCAAATGATAATGAATAAGGATCTTCATATCGTATAGGAACACGAAGTACTAGGAATGCCTGCTAAGATAAGTTCGCATAAAGGCAACAAGCTAGCTAAGAGGAAATTCACTGCACTATCGAGTGAGTGGGATTTAATATCATACCCGGTTGGGATGATAAGCACATCAAAAATGAAAATCTATTGCTAAGTTGTATTTTAATCATCACATCTAAGAAGAGTGATGTGGAAATCTCACGGAAAAACTACTTATCGATTGAAAGTAGATGATACCCGATTGGTATTATGAAACTTCATGGAAGGAAGTGGAAAATCCGCTTGTTAGTTATAAGTGGAGTTATCCTCATACCCGGTTGGTATGATGGACAGTTGAAAAGTTTATTTTGTCAGAAATGCTCTTCCATGACTATGTGCCACTGCTTAAAATTTTTGGGAGACTTTCTTGACAAGAGCTCGAATAGCTCATATAGGTCGAAGGCCTCGGTTTTGGAACATGGAGGCTAATATGCCCAATTTTAAAAATCTCGAACAGTGGGCCCTAGGCCAGTTGGCACGAGCAGGAGCTCATAAATAAACATGATTAATATGCCATGAAAACTTAAATAAATGAGTTGTTTGGCCATGGCACCGAGACAGGACCAACATACTCAATGGACTAGTGGCAGTTCGACATGACAGGTATTCGGACTAGTCAAGACAAACAAATGTATGTCGAATTAAGGATCGCGGTCGTCGGACCAGTGGCACCACATATTATATGGCATTATGCGAAAAACTATTGATTGTGCATGCATTGTGTTACGGGACCTTTAAGACGCCTAAGAGGGGTAGTGATGCATCCTAGGGCTCTAGACGACCTAGTGGAAATAAGGGCAGTTTGTCGTACCATAAGTCTTATGAAGCTTGATGTAGCTTCAAGCGCATGAGACCGGGGTGGGGACGAGATGAGGTCTCTGTCCTCATAAGGACACAGAGTTTTGTTACGGGATTGATGGTCAGATGTCGCAAACATCCACTCATTCTAAAGGTAGAAGTGGACTTGCTTTTATCTAGGTGGTCAGTAAAGTCGCTCTGATGCCACAAGTGGGTACAGTGGATGGGCTGGCTGCGATTGTGTGTTCCTTCATGATAAAGGGTGTATGTTGGTTGATAAAAACACCATTATGATGTGAAATGGTTACTAAAACCAAGAATTGAGAATGAAATATTTTTAAAAGAAAAATAAGGAGTCTGGCACACTCCAAACTCAAACTATATTTCTAAAATTAAATCTTTGAACACCCTTTCACTAAGTCATTGAACTCACCCCCTCCCATATACCCCTTTTAGGTAACTCCAGAAAGCTTACCCAAAGACCACCAGCTAATGCATTTGTAATGCAGGTATGATATGTTTAAAATTTTGTGCAATTTTGATTTATGTTATTCCATGAAAGGTGTACGTTTAAAGGATGCCTTACTCCTCATGGTTTATAAAAGATGGGGCAACCCTTAGTAAACCGGGAGAGTGGTGGGTTGATCACGGGTATCCGACCAAACTAGGTCGGGGCGTGACAGTTCGGATTAACAAATGCCCCTATAGCCTTCATGTATTTGATGAACCATGCATTCCAACTACACTTGGACAGGTTCGTGATAGTATTCATAGATGACATTCTTATATACTCACGAACCAGGTTGAAGCATGAAGAATATTTGACAATCACCTTGGAGATATTGAAGGAAAATCACTCATATGCAAAATTCTCCAAGTGTGAGTTCTGGCTACTGAAGGTAGGATTCTTAGGACATATAGTGTCCAAGAATGGAGTCAAAGTGGATCCAGACAAGGTGGAAGCCATATCAGATTGGAAGGCTCCAAGGAATCCTTCAGAGATATGAAGTTTCTTAAGTCTGGCAGGATACTACAAACGGTTTGTGCAAGCCTTTTCTAAGATAACAGCTCCTCTAACTCGGCTCACTAGGAAAGGAGTTGAGTATAAGTGGGATGAAAGTTGTGTGAAGTTTTTCTTAGAGTTAAAGACTCAATTGACAACCGCACCAGTACTCTCCCTACCTGACCCTAATGCGGGAGAGTACACCGTCTATAGTGATGCACCAGACAAGGACTCGAATGTGTATTGATGCAACAAGGGAAGGTTATCACTTATGCCTCGCGACAACTTAAGGTACATGAAAGAAACTACCCAACTCATGATTTGGAATTAGCTGCAATTGTGTTTGCCTTAAAGATTTGGCGACACTACCTTTATGGGGTTAAGTGTAAGATATACACAGATTACAAGAGTCTTAAGTACTTCCTAACTCAAAAAGAGTTAAACCTCCGCCAGAGGAGATGGCTGGAATTGGTAAAGGACTACGACCTTGTGATAGAATATCACCTTGGAAAAGCAAATGTGGTAGCATATACCTTAAGTCGCAAGTACCAAACTGGGGCAACACAAGTAAAGATGAGTTACATACCCTCATTGCAACAATTGGGAAGGATGGAGGTGGACCTAAAGATGGATAAGCAGGAAAGATGCTTGGCGGCTAACGTGGTGGTGAGGCCTAGTCTAACTGAGAAGATCCAGGCTCAACAAAATGTGGATAAGGAACTTCAATTTTACTTGGATCCGGTCAATAGAGAAATGAAACCAGACTATGACTTGCGAAGTGATGGAGTGCTGACCTACAATGGTAGGGTATGTGTACATCAAAATAATGAGCTGAAGAGATTAATTCTAGAAGAGGCACGCGATTCGGTGTATGCAATGCATCCAGGTAGTACCAAGATGTACTGCACCCTCAAGCAAAGATATTGGTGGAAGGGGATGAAGAGGGACATTGCAGAATATGTAGCCTGGTGCTTGTCTTATCAACAGATAAAAGCTGAGCATCAGAAACTGTTAGGACTGCTGCAACTCTTACCAATTCGGGAATGGAAATGGGAGCACATCACTATGGACTTTGTCACAGGTGTCCTGTGACAAGGAAGGGTCGAGACGCAATTTGGGTCACTGTGCACAAATTGACCAAATCTACTCATTTTCTCTCTATAAGAGTGATAGATATAGTGGAGCAACTTGCCATATTATACATGAGGGAGATAGTGAGAATCCATGGCGTTCTGGTGAGTATAGTATCAGATAGAGATCCAAGATTCACTTCAAGGTTCTGGCCATGCTTACAAAGTGCCATAGGAAACAAGCTCCACATGGGCACGTCGTTTCATCCTTAGACCGATGGGCAGTATGAGTGAACCATTCAAACCTTGGAGGATATGTTAAGAGCATGCGTACTCACCATGAACAAAGGCTAGGAAGAATACTTGTGCCTAATGGAATTTGCTTATAATAATACTATCATGCCAGTATTAAGATGGCTCCTTATGAAGCCCTTTATGGACGACTATGTTGTACCCCTCTATTTTGGGAAGTGGTGGGGGAAAGAAAGCTAGAAAGGGCAAAACTAATAAAGGATGCCATAGAGAAAATAAAACTATTCAAGAGTCACCTTAAGACCGCATAGGACAAGCAAAAGAATTATACGGATCATCAAAGGAAAGATTTGGAGTTTGAGGTGGGAGATCAAGTATTTCTCAAGGTGTCCCATGGAGGGGATTGCTTAGGTTTCAGCAAAGAGGAAAGTTAAAACCGAGGTATATTGGCCCATATCCCATCATTCAAAGGATAGGACCGGTGGTCTATAAATTGGAATTACCTCCAAACCTGTAGAGAATACACTATGTATTCCATATCTCTATGCTTCGGAAGTATCAACCTGATCCTAGCCATGTATTGGACTGACCTCCATTGGAGCTGGAAGAGAACCTGACCTATCAAATGGAACCGATACAAATCAACGACCAGAGGGATAAGAAGTTAAGGAATAAGAGGATTTCTATGGTAAAGGCTCTATGGCAGAACGGACCTGTGTAGGAAGAGACATGGGAAACCGAAAATGTGATGAGGGATAGTTATCCTCAATGTAATTATTTTGTGGAAAAAAACACCTAAAAGGAAGGGAGAGTTGTAAACCCCGTCCTTTGATAATAAAAAACTTGGGAGAGTGGCGGGTTGATCATAGGGATCTGACCAAACCGGGTTGAGTCGTGACAAGAGTAGTAAGAATTATACTCTAAATAGGGCAAAGGGATGCATACCAAAGACAAGAAGATTCGAGAGACAACCCTCTCAAAATAATTAAACTAAGAGAATAATATGAGCGATAGTAAACAAATTGACCCTTGTGAAGGTCATAATTTCCGTAAAGAAGGAAAGGATGAAAAGGCCAAAACCTTCGAGAAATAAGGACAAAGAAAAGCCTTAGAGGGATAAATGGCTAAGATAGAAGTAACTTCTTAAAAGCTATGAGAAGGTTAAATAAGCTTTCTATAGGACGTTCAAGAGTTGTAAAATGAAGGAGGATATGAACTCCACTTCCAAGAAATAGATGAATACTACGAGCAAGTGAGAATGAAGATGAGGCATACAAGAAGTAACCGTAGGGTCTCAAGGGTAAAGGTGAGTAGGTTAGGATGCCATCAAGGAATTTCATTTAAGGTGGGGCATTCGACATGGTAAAACTAGAAAAGAATTCCAAGAGAACAGGTTTATAAGAATTTCCAAGGAAGGAAAAAACTTGGGAAAAATATATATGTTACAATTATGAGGTAATGGAACCAACAAAATTGAAAAGAAGATAAGCTCCTCAAAGACAAGCTATTGGTGATGAAAGGATCAAGTGCATAAGAAAAGTAATCGTGAAAGTTCAAGGGGTAAGTTGAACCCAAATAATGGGTAAGTAGGAAGATAACATCAAAAGGATGTCGTACGAGTAATAAAGGAACTAACTCGGAATAAAGGATCGTGAAATAATCATGAGTGAGTAAGAGTAATTTAAGAAAAAGAAGAGTCCTTAAGGGAAAGGAAGCCACTGGGAATGAGGAATGACATAAGTAAGGAAGAGTTTCAACATATCAATAAGTATCAAAAAACTGAAAGACTTGAAATTTGAAGGACCCAATAAAGATGTAGGGTAAAGATGAGTAAGGAAACCAATATGGTTATAAAGGGTATGACGTCAAAGGCAAAATGGACGATTGGATAACAATGATGGTAGTTAAGAAATACCACCAAACAAAAAGAGGGACGACATTATACCATCCCTGAAAGATAGAAAGATTGAGAATAGCCATTCTGGAAGTGCTTTAAAAATGTTATATGGTCAAAGACAAGTTTCAGAGATCGTCATGGTGTGACGAACATGTAAACCCAACTGTCCCAGGGAAATATGACTTATGTAAGGAAGAGTCTGTGATTTAAGAAAGACAAGGTCAGACATTAAATGTGGAATGAAGTTATAATAACCAACAAATGAGGGAAGGATTATTGCAGGATGAACAAGTGATAACACTAACACTTATGGAAGTATGTACATGCTTGAACGGACAATGAGCTAAGGAGGTCAACAATAAAGAGAATAACCAAATGCAGGAAGGATTGGGTATTTTGGATCTCCCAATCCTAAAATCTTAAGTAAAGGATAATGGAATGGAGAAATGGTGCTTTAAGGAATGACGGATGTGAATTTAAGGATATGATCTTAAACCTTCAAATGAGATAGGTTTAACTAAAGTAAACTCCATGGAATGAGAAAGTAATGGGAAGGAAAAGAAAAAAATCTCAAGTGTATGATATATAAGGGATGAATGATAATAACCGAGAAGTTAGAATATCTATGAATAACAAATTGACGTCAAGGAAAGTTCCATCCAATGCAAAAAAATATTGAATAAGTTTTAAGGACAAAACTCCTAAAAGGAGGGGAGAGTTATAAACCCTACCCTTTGGAGTTAAGGAAAATCGGGGGAAATAATCGGTCAAACCGAGTGAGAAAATTGAACCAGTTCACAAACCTCGATCACTAGAGAATGGAAAATTGGGATATTTAGAACTCCCAAGTGACTTAAAGGGTCATAAAAACCTTGAGAAGGGACCTTAGGAAAAATTGAGAGAGAAAACTAGACTTGTTTAGGTGAACCGGATCTAAACCAAATTGAACTGGTTTGAATCAATGTGATATGAATTTAGATTCTTGATTCTAGAAGGAACTTCAAGACGAGAGCTATCTGTCCAAATCGAAAGCTCGGACCGCCGCGCCCTCGACGGTAAGCTTTCTCTCTCTACATCCAGTTTTCCAGCGAAGCTCCGTTTGAGCCTGTTCCGACGTCAATTCATGTGATTCAAAATGCAATTGAATCGTATGGAATTGTAGGAACTCAAATCCACCTTCAATTTCAACAATTAACTTTGATTGATCGATTAATTTGATGAAATCAAATTTGTTCAGGTTGAAAGGTTGAAATTATGGGAAAATTTTGGGGAAAATTGAGGATTTTGAAATTTTGAGAAACTAAAGTGCAATTAATTAAAATTGAGGGCCAATTGGGCATGGAAAAGATGTTGGAGGACCAATTGGTCAATTTTTGGAATTTTTGGGGTGAAATTTACCATTTTTACAAAGTAGAGGCAAAATGGTAATTTTGGAAATGTTGGGGACCAAATTGGGAATTTGGGAAACTTGAATACCTTTTTGTAATTTTGAATAAATTAAGGTAACAAAGTAAAATTTTGAAGTTTCGGGACTCAATTTGGGGAAAAATTGACATTATGGACCTAAAGTTAAACAAAAAGAATTTTAGGGACCTAATTGCAAATAATTGAAAAGTTTGGGTATTTTATCCATTCGTGATGAATAAAGGCCATTAGGCCAAAATATAATGAACAAGGATGTTCATATCATGTAGGAACACGAAGTATCGGGAATGCTAGCCAAGACAAGCTTGCGTGAAGGCAAAAAGTCGGTTAAGATGAATTCACTGCATGAAGGGGTGAGTGATAAATTTCACATAATACTAGTTGGGATGATGAGCACCTCAATAATGAAAACCCGCTACTATGTGGGATTTTAACATCACACCTGGATGGGGTGATGTGAGAAAACACACGGAAAAACTACTTAATGGTTATAAGTAGACCATACCCATTTGATGTCTTCACACCCGGTTGGTGTGATGGATAGATGAAAAGATTAATTTATTGGAAGTGCTCTCCCCTAACTATGTGCCATAGCTTAAACTTTTTGGGAGGCCTTCTTGATGGGAGCTCAAATAGCTCATAGAGACCAAAGGCCTCGGTTTTGGAACTTGGAGGCTAAAATGCCCAATTTTGAAAATCTCATTTAGTGGGTCCAAGGCCAGTTTGTACGAGCACCTCAGTAATGAAAACCCGCTACTATGTGGGATTTTAACATCACACCTGGATGGGGTGATGTGAGAAAACACACGGAAAAACTACTGAATGGTTATAAGTAGACCATACCCAGTTGGTATGATGAACTTCCTAGAAGGAAGTAGAAAACCCACTTATTGGTTATGAGTGGAGATGTCCTCACACCCGGTTGGTGTGATGGAGAGATGAAAAGATTAATTTATCAGAAGTGCTCTCCCCTAACTGTGTGCCATAGCTTAAACTTTTTGGGAGGCCTTCTTGATGGGAGCTCAAATAGCTCATAGAGACCAGAGGCCTCGGTTTTGGAACTTGGAGGCTAAAATGCCCAATTTTGAAAATCTCATTTAGTGGGTCTAAGGCCAGTTTGTACGAGCAGGAGCTCATAAACAAACATGAATTTAATCCATGAAAACTTTAATGAATGATGTGTCTAGCTATGGTACCAAGATAGGGCCAACATACTCAATGGACTAGCAGTAGTGCAACAAGACAGGTTGACGGACCAGTTGAGACAAATAGCTACAGGTCGAGTTGAGGGTTGGGGCCGTTAGACCAGTGGCACTAAAGATTAAATGGCTTATGAGGAAAACTATTGTTCTGTGCATGCACTGAGGTTTGAGACCATCAAGAAGACCAATAGGGGTATTGATGCGTCTTAGGAGCTATTGGACCACATGGTGGAGATACGGGTAGTTTATCATGCCAGCAGTCATGGAAGCTCGATGTAGCTTCATGCACATAAGACTTGGGTTGGGTCGGGATGAGGTCTTTGTCCTCATATTGACACGGAGTTTTCTTTCAGGATTGAGGGTCGGATGTCGCGTACATCCACTCATTCTCAGGGTAGAAGTGGACGGGCTTTTATCTAGGTGGCCAGTAAAGTCGATCCGATGCCACAAGTGGGTGCAGCGGATGTGCTGCCCTATGAATGTGTGTTCGTGGCTAAACACACTGTTGTGCTTAATGATGTGAAATGGCTTTGAATATCGAGAAACCAAGGAAGAAAGAATTTTAAAGAAAATAAGAAGTCTAGCACACTCCAACTCATAAACTATTTCATTGGAACTTTATTTTAAAATACTCATTCATTGAGTTGTAGAAACTCACCTAACCTTTTTACACCTTTTTAGGAAATAGAGATATAACTAGAGATAACACCAGGCTTTACCCTCTGTTAGGTATGTTTAATTATTCTGAGCTTGCATTTTTATTGATATATGTTATTCCATGGAACACGTTTGAGATTACGTCTAGCTCCTCTTGAATTAAAGAAGGTGGAAAACCCTCTTGAACCAAGGGAGCGGTGGGTTGTTCACGGGGATCTGACCAAACTAGGCGTGACAACGGGTGTGGATGAGTTCAGAATCAACATGTGATAAACTTCTAAAACTCCTAATAATGGGTGATTATTTGTGATACCCACCAAGCCAAGACTGGGATGTTGGGTCGAATAGCTGCTAGGCCGAAGCCAGGTCGTTGAACCTATTGGGTCAGTACACGTGAGCCGAAGCCAAGCCAACAAACCCTTGAGCTGGAGGGCCAAAGAACATGGCTATAAATGAATTTTATTGTGCATGCACTGTGATGCGGGGCCATTAGGACACCTGGTATGAGGTAGTGATGGATCCAAATGGCTGCTGGACGACCTAGGGAACATACGGATGGTTTGGCATCCAATATATCGAGGACATCAGGGAGCTTCCTACGCATTGAGACCGAGGCAGTAGGGGAAATGAGGTCTCATCCCACAAAGCGGACACGAAGTGTGATTGAGCTTTGAGGGTCAAACAATTAAGGTCCCCTCAAACTCAGAGTAGAGGCTGTTAACATCTATTAGGGTGGACGATAAAGGCGCTCCGGTCCACAAGTGGGATAGTCGGGGACTGTCCTGCAAACGTGTGATCCTTTCAATGATAGGAGGGTGGTTGATGTGTGCAAACTCGAGTAGGGGTTGAACGTGAAATGTTATTATATTGATAACACATAATTAAATACATCCCTAAGATTTCTCCCACTCATTGAGTCATGGAACTCACCCCTCCTCTAAACCCTTTTTTAGGAAGGAAGAAACTGCACGAGAACTTTCTCCTTGCCAAGATATGAACCAGGTACTAGTTAACATTCATATTTTATTTAATGTTATTCCAGGAAGACATGATAGGTAATACGCCCGACTCTCCCGGGTCATGGGGAGGAACTCTCCTCGAGGTCTAAGGGAGTGGTGGGTTGATCATAGAATCCTGACCAAACCGGGTTGGGGCGTGACATATTAGATATTGTCATGCCCAGGCCCAATTTTCCTTGGTCGAGCACCCGTGAAACCTCCACCAATTCCTCCTATGTTACAACTACAAGATCTTTTGCCAAGGTAAAATCGACGGAACCCATGCTTAGACCCATAAACTTCTTTTAGAAAGCATAAAAAATTTCAACTTTTCATGCAAGGAATTTCAACATGAGCCAATTCGCTCTTTTACCACCACAAACTATGAGAATATTAGCAAAATGATAGGAAATTAGTTTATGTGCAGGTCATGGGTTACTTGGGTAGTTGGATGCCTCGAGTTTACCTGCAACATGGTTTGGGGGAGGGGTGAGCTCATATGTCACACCCTAACCCGATTTGGTCGGATCTCTGTGAACAACTCGTCGCTTCTCTTGGTTCAAGAGGGGTTTCCCCCTTCTTTAATTCAAGAGGAGCCAGGTGTAATTTCAACCTTGTTCCCTAGAATAATATTTATCAAATAAAATGCAATGTTAAGAAAAAAAATAAGCATACCTGACAGAGGGTAAGGCTTGGTGTTATCCCTAGTCATTTCTCTTCTTCCTGAAAAGGGATAAAAAGAATGGGTGAGTTTCGACTACTCAGTGAATGGGTATTTTCAAAACGATGTTTCAATAAAATAGTTTTTAAATTGGACTGTGTCAGACTGCTTAATTTCTTAAAAATATCCCATTCTTAAAATCTTAGATTTCATAGCCATTTCTCAATCCTCAATCATAACCGGTGTGTTTATCAATCAACACATGCCCTTCATCATGAAGGGAACACACATTCGTAGGGCAGCACATCCACTGCAACCACTTGTTAAGTCGGAGCGACTTTACTGACCACCTAGATAGAAGTACGTCCACTTCTACCCTGAGAATGAGTGCATGTATGCGACATCCGACCCTCAATCTCATAAAGAAAACTCCATGTCTATATGAGGACAGAGACCTCATCCCGACCCCACCCTAGTCTCATGCGCATGAAGCTACATCGAGCTTCCCTAACTATTGGCATGACAATGTACCCTTATCTCCACCATGTCGTCCAGTAGCCCCTAGGACACATCACTACCCCTCTTGGGCGTCTTGAAGGTCCTATACCACAATGCATGCACAAAACAATAGTTTTCCACATAAGCCATTTAATTTGTGATGCCACTGGTCCAACGGCCCTGACCCTCAACTTGACATGTAGTTGTTTGTCTCGACTGGTCTGTTGACTTGTTATGTCGCACTACCGCTAGTTCATCGAGTATGTCGATCCTGTCTTCATACCATGGTGAAAAAAATCATTCATTTAAAGTTTTCATGGTTTAAATTCATGATTGTTTACGAGCTCCTGCTCGTGCCCACAGTATGAGTTTTTCCAAAATCGGGCATATTAGCCCCCAAGTTCCAAAACCGAGGCCTCTGGCCTATCTGATCTATCCGAGCTATCATCAAGAAGGTCTCCCCAAAGGTTTAAGCAGTGGCACATAGTTAGGGGAGAGCACTTCTGGTAAAATAATCTTTCAGTTGTCCACTACACCGAACGAGTGTGAGGACATCTCTGCTTATAATTGATAAGCGGGTTTTCTACTTCCTTCCAAGAAGTCATCATACCAACTAGGTATGATCTATTTACAACCGTTAAGTAGTTTTTCCACGTAATTTCCACATCACTCCATTCCAGTGTGATGTTTATAATTCCACTTAGTATTGGGTTTTCATTTCCGAGGTGCTTATCATCCCAAACCGGGTATGATATAAAATCCCACTCACTCGATCACGTAGTGATTTCCTCTTAACCGATAATTTGCCTTCACGCGAGCTTTTCCTTGTTAGCGTTCTCGGTATTTCGTGTTCCTACCCGATATGAACAAATCCTTGTTCATTTTCCCTTGGCCTAATAGCCTTCATTCATCGCGAATAGATGAAATACTCAACTTTTTAATTAATTGCAATTAGGTCCCTAAAGTTCTTTTTCATTAACTTTAGGTCCCAAATGCCAATTTTCCCCAAATTGTGTCCTGAAACTTCTAAAATTCACCTTGGGGCCTCAATTTATTCAAAATCACAAAAAGGGGTTCAAGTTTTCTAAATTTCCAATTTGGTCCCTAACTTTTCCAAAATTACAATTTTGCCCCTACTTTACAAAAAATGGTAAGTTTTGCCCCAAAAATTCCAAAAAATGCCCAATTGGTCCTCCAATATCTTTATCATGACAAATTGGCCCTCAATTTTATGAAATTGTACTTTAGTCCCTCGAACTTTCGTAATCCCCAATTTCAACCTTCTAACTCAACCTAATTTGATTTCACCAAATTGACCAATTAAATGAGTTTAATTGCTGAAATTGAAGATAGATTGGAGTTCCTACACCTTCATACGATTCAATTGCACTTTGAATTGCACGATTTGATGCCATAATGAGCTTAAATGGAGCTTCACTGAAAAACTAAACGTAGAGAGAGAAAGCTTAGAAAGCTTACTGTCAAAGGTGAGATGATCCGAGCTTTCAATCTGGACAGATAGCACTTGTCCTGAGGTTCCTCCTCGGATCAATAATCACATCAATTGATGCCGAATTGAGGGAGAATTTAGTCAGTGAAAATCTGCTAGTTCTCTCTCTAGCATCGATCATAATTTATAGAGGGTAGCCAAATTGGCTTACCTTTCTGCTCTAATTCAACTGTAGGAGGGCTGTAGAGGTGTTGGGAGGGCTTGGTTTGGCCTGAGTAGGGTTCAAATTGGCCGTTTTCAGCTCTGCCAAAATAGGACAACTTCAGTCCGCCGGAGCTGCTTCACTGTTCTATCACGCGAGCATTTCACCAGCGATCCTTAGAGTAAATGGAGACTATAGGCATGTAGTTGACTTCTCCATGAATCCAAAGGACCCGTCCACACTTTCTTTGGCTCAAAAAATGCCAAGTCAGAGTTCTGGTTCAAGCTTCACCGAAAAATGGAGCAGTTGGGAGAGAGTGGAGTTTTTAGGTGTGAGGAGCATGAATGTGAAGGGGCTATTTATATAGGAAGCTCGGAGACTTTTTGCCTGTCCGATTGGCACCTTAATGTCAGTCATTCATTGCCTGAAAATCCCTGGCCAGAGACTTTTCATCTTCACTGGCGTTGCTCGATTTTCCGGCGAGTGAACAGTGTTGTCATCTAAAGGAAGAAGACGACACTGTTCTAAACCGAACCGGGTTCAAAGCTTAAACCGACTAGCTCAGGCCAGATTCGACCGAGTTTTTCAAAATTAAAAATATCTAAATTCATTCTCTATCTAATGGTGGCCTTAATTCTCCAATTTTAATTTTCTAAGTCACCTAAAAAAATGAATTTAGCATTCGATTCAATAGTGGTTCAAATCGCTCTAAACCTATTCAATCAGGTTCAGATCCGGTTCACTTGAACTGGTTGGTTTTCATCTTCAATTTATCCTAAAGTCTTTTTTCATTACTTTTGTGACTCTTCAAGTCACTCGGGATCGATAAATTTCCCGGTTTTCCCTTTCTCTATTGGTTCTTGTTCATAAACCGGCTTGGTTCAATCCAGCTCAGATCCGGTTCACCTGAACCGGTCTAGTTTTCTCTCCCAAATTGTCCTAAGGTCATTTTCCAAGGTTTTTATGAACCCTTGGGTTACTCGGGAGTTGTAAATTTCCCAAATTTTCTGTTCTCTGATGATTGGATTTGTGAACCAGTTCGGTTTTCTTACTCAGTTTGATAGGTTCTTTTCCCAGTTTTCCTTAACTCCAGATAGCGAGGTTTACATCATAGCTTAGTGAGTGCGACGCGGACGTTGTGCCACTATATGGCTTACAACCTAGACCTTTCCTATAAACCACCTAGCATACAAGGTCAACTCTAATCGCTCATATCCTCCATGCAAGCCTCGTAGTTTACTTCCTCCTCTTTGAGTCATAGTCTCGAGTCATCCAACTCGCCCCTATCTCATAGCCGAGATATTCTTGGTCTCCCCCTTATCAGGTATTTTGAATACTAACTTTAAATATTTCAAACATGGGACTCAGTCCCACACAATCCTTCGGACTACACTCGGTTGGTGCTCCAAGGTTATTGTGACCAATGCCCCAACTCGACAACTTAGGCAAATAACATAAAACAAAGGACACTCATAACTATAAATACATGAACACAAATCCACCTAGAATGGATGGCCATTCGACAAATCCTAGATTAGGAGCTGGTATAAACCCCATTCTCCCAATATAAGAAAGCTGGAATTGGGAACTAGAAATATTTGAAAGAAAAATGAGTACCAAAGTGTTCCGGAAATGGTAAATAAGGGTCTAAATGTGAAATTGGAAAATCCCAAGTGTGAAATGAGGATACGAAATCCATGGAAAAGAACCATGAAGTGAATTAGATTTGAAAATCAGATCAGTTCAAGGTGAACTGGATTTGAATTGGGTTGAACCAGACCAAACCAATTCGAAGATTCATTTTTCTAAGTGACTCAAAAATAGAAAATTTGGAAATTGAAATCACCAAAGTGTAGAAAATTAATTTAGACAAATTTATAAATTTTTAATTTTTAGAAAACTGATCAAATCAGGCTTGAACGATCCGATTTTAGATTTTGGATCACCGAACTTAGTTTGACTGAATCGGTTCACAAACTAGTCGATCAATGGACTGCCTGCTAGGTCAGTGCCCAGTTAGTAGGCGAGACCAATTAGCAAGCAGCACTTGGCAAAGCATGTCCAATCAGCCACTCGTTCAACGCTGACCAATTAGAGTGTGACGCATGTCCTCAGTCAACGGTCATATAAAGAAAATCCACGTCACCAACGATCGACCAATAGGAGAGCAACACATGACATTAGTCAACGGTCAACTGAGGAGAAGCCTTGTCATGCCCCAACCCGATTTCGTCGGAACCCCGTGAGCAACCCGCCACTCCCTCCGGCCTAGAGGGGATGGTCCCTCTGAAATTGTGGGTAGTCAAGCGTACTTCTTTCCATAGTTTCCCTAGAATGACATTATCAAAACTATTATATCAAGAAATCTTAATTAATGAAGCACATGGGTTTGAAGGGTCCAACTATCAGGTTCTAGCAAGGCTTCTCTTCCTAAAAAAAGAAAAGGGGAGGGGACAAGTTTTTCAACTCAGTGAGAGAGTATCGTAAGTATGGGTCCGTTTGGACCCTTTTTTCATTTCATTATATACATACTCATGCTTTCTGTCTTTTTTTCATTATCATCATGAGGTGTTCTATTCACAAAACTAGGCTGACACATAACACACACCCTTTTATCAATAAAAGGGATTGCACATTCATAGAATAGCCTCCAACCATCCCACTTGTGAACCGGAGTGCCTTTACCATCCACCATGGTAGAAGTCCATGACTACCATGAGTCTGAGTGGGCATCAATTACCTGACCCTTAGACCCACATCATACTTTGTGTTCGCAAATGTGGGACGAGAGCTCTCCCCTTCTAACCTCGGTCTTAGTACGCATGAAGTTCTCCAAGCTTCCCAACATACTAGACGACAAACTTCCCTTATGCTCCCTAGGTCATCCATCTGCCCTTAGAACCACCACTACCCCATACCGGGCACCTCGATGGTTCTGAACTCATGGCATGCACAATCAATAGTTTTATTAGTTATGACCATTATCTTTGTTGCTACTAGCCCAATGAGCTTGACAACCCAGCTTCGGCTCCATAACTACTAGCTTAATGTGTTCAATGACCCGACTACAACTTCGTAGCTATTAACCTAACAAGTTTGATGGTTTGGCTTTGACTCAATAACTAAATTTCACAATCAACCGGTTATGGTAATCTTTGAAGCATATAAGCTTAAACTTTTTTATAGGCTAAAATTCGTTCCCATTGGCCTTGGGCCCACTTGAGCAATCTAGCTCTATCCTAGCATGATCCATGCCCCTATCAGAAACATCTCCCAAATTGTTTAAGCTGATTCACACGGTCACAAGGATAACATTTTCGAAAAAATGGTTTTCAATTAAAATAGAGCATTCATTCGTCGAATCGGACGTGATATCAAAGACCCACTCACGCGGGGTGTCGTGACTTGTTTCTAGTGGGATCTCGGTCGGTCATGCATTCCTTTGCATGATTCCTTGCATAGTCCATCCTACATGGCCTGAGTTTTCACATCAGTATAATGGCACGAAGGACCTCATAGATGCACGTATTACAACATGGTCCTTAATTATGTCCTAATTGCGATTAGGTCCCCAAAGTTTATGAGTTTGCCTTTAGGTTCCTAATGCCTCATTTATCTTCAATTATGTCCCTAAGGTTTCCAATTTCATTTTTTAGTTCCCTAATTTCATCTTAATTCCACTCAAGCACTCAATTTTCTTTAATTGCAATTCGACCTCCCAATTTTTCCAAAAATCCTTGATTTTGACCAATTTCCTTAATTCTTTGCATTTTGATCCTTGAATATGTGTTTAATCAAATTGACGCTTCAAATCAAGTTAATTACAATCTAGCATGATACTAATCACTCCCCTCATCTCTCTACGATCATTTTGGCTTTTGAATTACTTCAATTGATTCATTTTTTTGCTCAAACGGAGCTTTGTTGGAAAAGTTTTCTAAAGAGAGAAAGCTCAATTTTTTTACCAGTGAGGGAGTAGCGGTCAAAGCTCTCTATGTGGGCAACAAGTGTTCTCACAAGGGGTCCTTCTATGATCCAATTGCGGTTCAATTTCCAATTAGAGCACAATTAATTTGATGAGAGAAGTTCATGGGTTCTAGTTTCTACAACTTCGAAATTCTGGTGATCTCGGGCAGAATTAGCTTATCTTGGAGGTTGCAGGGAGTAAAAAATTGGTTGAGAAGGGCTGGTGACGGGTCAGCCAAGCCATAGAGGGTTGGGGGCAACCAAAGGAAAGCTTTGAGTATTTCAGCTTCCTCACGACCAATGGAGCAGTGGTACTATTTAAGCTCATCGGAGCTCCAGTAGTGGTTCTCATACTGAGCCGAGGTTGTCGTTGGGTGGAGAACTTCCTCTCGATTCCAACGACATTAATGGAAGCTTCAGAGTTTGAGGAAAGATCCGATGTTGAAGCTCTAATTTACGCCTCGTTAGAAAAATAAGAACTTCTTCTTCTTGGTGGGATGAGGAAGGCGAGAGGAGGGGTGCTCTTTATATAGGAAGCTCGACAACTGACCGATGAACCGTCTCCCCAAGACTCGGCCCCTCACGCAACCAACAACGGTCATACCGGGGCATTTTTTGGGTCGATGGAGACTGCCCCTCTCTCCCTTATCCCTTTCTGTGAGCTATACTAAGGAAGAAGATGACACAGTGTCGCGCGTGTGAGCTTTGTACGCACGGGATTGCCATGTGGCATGTCGTGATTGGCTGGCTTTGCTGACGCAGCATCCTACTTAGCAGCCTAGTTAGATTTTTGACTCGCTGACCAAACATGTGGTGGCCTTCCATTGGCCGCTCCTTCCAACGTGGCTGTTGACCATATCTCTGTCAACTGTTGACCGTGACACATGACGTTCTCAAATTGGCCCATTTAAATATGTCAGATTTGCCCCCTGTCGCACGGTGCCACTATCATATGTTAGCCTATGATTGGTTGAGGCTATCCGATGTTGCTCTACCATGTGTCGACCTTTGATTGGTCGATCATTTCTCAGTCGGACGCTGATGTGGCACCTTGGCCACGTGTCCATTTCCCATTGGCTGACCTGACTAACTGGGCTTTTCTGACATTGATCATTAATAGGGGACACATGTTGTGTCACGCCCCGACCCGGTTTGGTCGGATCCCCGTGATTAACCCGCCACTCTCCCGATTTATTAAAGGGTTTCCCCTTATTGTAAACTGTAAAGAGTAAGGCGTCCTTTAACCTGCACCTTTTTCTTGGAATAGCATAATCAAAACTGCATGAAATTTAAAACTTTACATACCTGTCTTACAGGCATCTTAGTTGATGGTCTTTAAGGGGAGGCTTTCCAGGATTTCCTTAAAGGGATATAAGGGAGGGGGTGAGTATGACTACTCAGTGAATGGGTTTTTAAAAGCTTTTGACTTTTAAGAAAAACATTTATATGTAGTGTGTCGGACTCCTTTGTTTTAAAAAATCCCTTCATTTAAAAATTCAGAATTTTCCATTATTTCTTAGTTACCACGGTGTGTCATCACCCAACACACATCCTTAATCATGAAGGTTACACACATTCACAAGTCAGTATCACTACTGAACCCGCTAATGGCTTCGGAGCGAATTTTCTTGCCACCCGGATAGAAGTACGACCACTTCTACCCTGGGAATGAGTGGATGTACGTGACATCCGACCCACAATCTCGAAATCACTTCTTCATGTCCGTATGAGGACAGAGACCTCATCCTGTCCCCACCCCAGTCTCATGCGCTTCGTGCTACTCCAGATTTCGCATAGACACCTGGAACGACGAACTGCCCTTATAGCCACCAGTGCGAAATCTGGAGAGAAAGCTTCGATTACTCACCAGTGAATCACAGCTTCGCATAGATCGCTCATACGATCCTAAGAAACTTTGAATCACAGATTTTAATGTCAGAATGAGCTCAAACGGAGCTTTGCCGGAAAATAGACTGTAGAGAGAGAAAGCTTCGATTACTCACCAGTGAAGGCACGACAGTCCGAGCTTTTGATCTAGGCAGATAGGTCTCGTCTAGGCAGATAGGTCTCGTCCTGAGGTTCATCCTAAAATCAAGTATTGTATCAATTGATGCAGAATTGGATTAGAATTTTGTCATTGAAATTCGGTCGACTCTCTCTCTAGCACCGATCGAAAATTATAAAGGGGAGCTGAATTGGCTTACCTTTCGATCCTAATTCAGCCGTGGAAAGGCTGAGGAAGTGTTGGGAGGGCTTGGTTTGGCATGAGGAGGGCTTGAAATGGTCGATTTCAGCTTGGCCGAAATAGGGCAGCTTCGGTCCGCCGGAGTTGCTTCACTATTCCATCATGTCGGCGCTTCTCCAACGATTCTCAGATTGATTGGAGTTTGCTATCAGATAGTTGTCTTCTCCCTGGTTCTAAAGAGCCCGACCTTTGTTCAAGTCGAAGCTCTAGTTCAAGCTTTACCGGAAAATGGAGCAGTAGAGAGAGAGAGAAGTGTTTAGGTGTGAGGAGAATGAAATGGGGATGACCTCTTTATATAGTTGTAAAACCCGTGTATTAAATGGGCGAGATTTATTACTAGTATTAATATTGCCATAAATTATTGGTATTAATTCCAATAATTTAATTTCGGTATTAATTTCAATAATTTAATTTTGGTATTAAATTATTTGTATTAATTCCAATAATTTAATTTAGGTATTAAATTATTGGTATTAATTTCAATAATTAAATATATATTAAATGATGGCTATTTATGATAAGCCGTAGCATAAAAAATTTTGACCGAAATTTCAGGTTACAAAAAAATCATACTTCCTAGGAGGTCACCCATCCTCACACTACTCTCAGGTAAGCACACTTAACTTTGATGTTATTATAGAATCTAGTTCACCTGAACCAATTTGGTTTTTATTTTCTAGTTTGTCTTAAGTTCTTTTCCAATGTTTAATAAATCATTTAGATCAACCGAAAGTTGTAAATTTTCATATTGCTTATTCCCAAATGTAAACCGGTTTGGTTTTCTTATTCGGTTTGACCGGTTCTTTTCCCAATTTTCCTTAACTCAAATGTGCGGGGTTTACATGTTGCTCCCTGATTGGTCAGCACTTCCAAGTGTTGACTAGGCACTGATTGGGCACACTTCACCATCTGTCGCGCGCTGATTGGCCACGCCTACTGGCTAGGCACCTGGCAGCGATCCATTGACTAGTTGGACGTTGATCGATTTGGTGACTCAAAAATGAAAAACGGTCGGTTTTATCCTTATTCGATTGATTTTATGGAAATTAAAGTTTATAAATTCTTCTAAATTCATTTTCTATCTAATGGTGGCTCCAATTTTCCAAATTAATGTTTTTATGCCACTTGGAAAAATGAATAATTGAACCGGTTCCATATGGTTCATCTAGGATCAATCCAGTTCAGGTCCGGTTCACTTTGAACCGATTTGGTTCTTACACCCCATTTCATCCATGGTTCCCTCCCATGATTTTTGGGGATTTAACAGTCAATTAGGATTTTCAAATTTCCCATTTTGACCCTCATTTATCAATTTCTGGTTAGGTTAAACCTCATTTCTTACATGAAATTTCCTAGTCTTCTGGCTCGGTTTCCACATTATGTGGAAACGGAGTTTACAATTTCTCCTCTCCTTAGAGAAGTTTTGTCCTAAAAATTTTTTACATATTGAACATGTGTGGATGTTTCTCCCTCATAACAGACAGAGTCTCCCAAGTCTCCTCTTCAACTTGGTTGCTCGTCCAAAGGACCTTCACCATGGGAATCTTCTTATTCCTCAAATTACTTTCCTGTATGTCGAGTATATGTATTGGCTCCACCTCATAGGTCCGGTTCTATTCCAATCCGGATGGTGGCTAATCTAGTATGTGGCTGGGGCTGGGCCCATATTTCCTGAGTACCGACACATGGATTACATCATGTATTCTTTGCAAATCAAGAGGTAACTCGAGCTTGTATGCCACCAGTCCAACTCTTTGGATTATGACATAGGGACCAATGTATTCTTTGCAAATCAAGAGGTTACTCGAGCTTGTATGCCATCAGTCCAACTCTTTGGATTATGACATAGGGACCAATGTATCTTGGCTTCAACTTCCCTCATTGTTGAAACCTAAGTATCCCCCTCCACGGTGATACCTTGAGGAATACTCGATCTCCTACCTCAAAATCCATGTCCCTCCATCTTTGGTCGGCGTAGCTCTTTTGTCTGTCTTGTACCGCCGTAAGCTGGTTTCATATTATCTGGATCTTCTCCATTGCATCCTTTATGAGCTTGACCTTTTCAAGCTTCCTTTCCCCTATCTCCTCCTAGAACAGGGGTGTACGACATGGTCTCCCATAGAGGGCCTCATAGGGTGCCATTTGTATACTTGCTTGATAATTGTTGTTATATGCAAACTCCATGAGGCACAAGTAGTCCTTCTAGCCATTATTCATTATCAGAACGCATGTCTGGAGCTTGTCCTCTAATGTCTGGATCATCTACTAAGATTATCCTTTTATCTGAGGGTGGAAGGTCGTGCTCATGTGGAGTTTAGTTCCCAAGGCATCATGTAAATTGGGCCAAAATTAGGAAGTGAGTCTCGGATCTTAGTCCGATACTATGCTCACCGGGACCCCATGCAGTCATACGATCTCTTCCAAATAGATTCGCTAACCGTTCTATGAATTCAATCACCTTTATTGGCAGGAAATGGGTGGACTTGGTCAACCGATCTATGATGATCCATATCATGTCATGTCCTCTCCTCATCACTAGCAACCCTATCATGAAGTCCATGGTGATGTTCTCCCACTTCCATTTTGAAATGGGTAGGGGCTATAACAATTCAGAGGGCTTTTGGTGTTTTGCCTTAATCTATTGGAAGGACATACACTTTGCCACGTACTCCATGATGTTCCTCTTCACCCCCTTCCACGAGCATCCCGATTTTAGGGTGTGGTACATTTTTGTGCTACTCGAGTGCATGGCGTATACTGAATCATGCATCTTCTCTGCCATTGATCTCCTTAACCTTTATTGTTTGGTACACAAATCCTCTTCTCGAAGGTTAAAAGCCCTCTCCCTTATAGCAAAATCCTAGGTTGGTTCTTATGGTTACATTGGCCATTAAACATCTTCTCTCTCCATCCAGGCTAAGGTTCACCTTCAGGATACCTAGTTGTTCCAACAAGGGCAAGTAGTTCATCCTTACTTGAGCCAATTCAATGTGATATTTATGGCTGAGTGCATCTGCAACACATTAGCCTTACTAGGGTGGTATTCTATCATTAGATAGTAATCTTTTTCTAACTCCAACCATCTCCTATGTCGGAGCTTAAGCTCCTTCTAGGTTAGAAAGTATTTCAAGCTCATTTGGTCGGTGTATACCATGCACCTGACCCCATACAAGTAGTGTCGCCAAATTTTGAGGGCAAACACTATTGCTGCTAACTCCAAGTCATGGGTGGGGTAGTTTCTCTCGTGCGTCTTCAGTTATCGTGAGGCATATGCAATGATTCTTCCTTACTACATTAGGACGCATCCTAGTCCTTGTTTGGACGTGTCACTGTAGACCGTGCATTCCCATGCGTCTCGGTCGGGTATGGCCAGTATCAGAGCTGCCATCAAGTGAGACTTAAGCTCTTGGATGGACTTCTCACAATTATTGTAAAACCAGAGTCAAGGGAAAACTGAGGAAAGAACATGTCAAATTGAAGAGAAAACCGATTCCCTTAATGAATCGAAGACAATAAAGAGGGGTTTAAATGGGAAATTATAAATCTCAAGTGATCAAGAGGTCACAAAAATCATGGGGAAGGTTTGTGAAGAGAATTGGATTGGAAAATTGGACCGGTTCGAGGTGAACTAGACATGAACCGGGCTAAACCTAATTGAATTGATTTGAACCTTTCACGAACCGGTCACTAAATTTATTTTTCTTGGTGGCTTAAAATGATCAATTTGGGAAATTGAGGCCACCATTAAATATAAATTGAATTTAGATAAATTTAGAAAATTTTAATATTGAAAGAACCGATTGAATCGGGCCTGAACCGACCAATTTTCACTTTCTCGTAACTGAACCCGATCAGACCAAACTGGCCAACGGCCCAACAGGTCAATGGACGGCTAACCGGTCAGCACCCAGTCAGCACGCACACGACCAATTAGAGCGCGACGTGTGGCAAGGCGTGCTCTGTCAATCGGTCAATGGTCAACGGTCAATAGGTGTCTAGTCAACAGCCACGTAGGCACGACCAGCCAATGAGAGACTACCACATGTCTGGTCAATGGTCAACGAATGACGTGACAACTGAGTCGGATCACCACATCAACATGACTGACAAATCATCGACTGCCACATGTCTGATCAACCAGTCAATGGCTGACATGGCGGATGAGTTGGATCACCATGTCAACAGGACCAGCCAATCACGTGCTGCCATGTGGCTAGCCCGCACATGCGAATAGTGTCATCTTCCTCATCCATCCGATGACATTGTTCGTCGAGGAAAGAAAATCTTTCCTTTTCCTACGAAGGGAAATTTGCTCCAATTTGGGCAATTTCTGATCAGGATGAGCATGACCAGTATGGAAACTAGTGGGATAGAGAGTCCCCGAGCTCCCTATATATATGGAGTTTCCATTCGTTCATCCTTCACACACCTCAATTCTCTCTTCTCTCTAAAGTGCCTTGTACTTCGGCGAAGCTTGAATTAGAGCTCCGACCTAGGCTGTAAAACCCGCCCTTTTGAGCTAAGGAAAACCAGGAAAAGAACCGGTCAAACCAAGTGAGGATTCAGAACCGATTCACAAACCTGATTATTTCTGAACGGGCAAGTTGGGAATTTACAACTCTCGGGTGATCCAAAGGGTTCATTAAACCATGGAAAAGAAACTTAAGACAAATTAGAAAATAAAAACCAAAGTGGTTCAGGTGAACTAGATTTAATAAGAACTTTAAAGTTAAGCGTGCTTACCCGAGAGTAATGTGAGGATGGGTGACCTCCTCGCCCATTTAATACACGGGTTTTACAACTATATAAAGAGATCATCCCCATTTCATTCTCCTCACACCTGAACACTTCTCTCTCTCTCTCTCTACTGCTCCATTTCCTAGTAAAGCTCAAACGAGAGCTTCGACTTGAACAAAGGTCGGGCTCTTTAGAACTGGGGAGAAGACAGCTATCTGATAGCAAACTCCAATCAATCCGAGAATCGTTGAAGAAGCGCTGACCTGATGGAATAATGAAGCAGCTCCGGTGGACCGAAGCTGCCCTATTTCGGCCAAGCTGAAATCGGCCATTTCAAGCCCTCCTTAGGACAAACCAAGCCCTTCCAACACTTTCTCAGCCTTTCCACGGCCGAATTAGGACCGAAAGGTAAGCCAATTCGACTCCCCTTTACAATTTTTGATCGGTGCTAGAGAGAGAGTCGACCGAATTTCAATGACAAAATTCTAATCCAATTCTGCATCAATTGATGCAATTCTTGATTCTAGGATGAACCTCAGGATGAGACCTATCCGCCCAGATCGAAAGCTCGGACCGCCGTGCCTTCACCGGTGAGAAATAGAAGCTTTCTCTCTATAGTCTATTTTCCGGCGAAGCTCCGTTTGAGCTCGTTCCGGCGTTAAAATCTGTGATTCAAAGTTTCTTAGAATCGTATGAACATGCAGGAACTCAATTTCAACTCCAATTTCAATGATTAGAAGTGTTTGATCAGTCAATTTGATAAAATCAAATTCGGTAGTGTTGAAGAGTTGAAATTAGGGAAAATTGGGGATTTTTGAAATACAAAGGACCAAAATACAATTTTATGAAATTGAGGGTCAATTGGGCTTGAAAATAATGTTGGAGGACCAAATTGAGGAATTTTGGAATTTTTGGGGCAAAACTTACCATTTTTGTAAAAGAAGGGCAAAATGGTAATTTTGGAAAAATTGGGGGACCAAATTGGAAATTTGGGAAATTGAACCCCTTTTTGGTGAAATTAAATAAATTGAGGTCCCAAGATAAATTTTAAAAGTTACGGGACTCAATTTGAGGAAAAACCGACATTAGGGACTTAAAGTTAAAGAGAAATAACTTTAGGGACCTAATTGCAAATAACTAAAAGTTTGGGTTTTCTCATTCATTGGAAATGAATGAAGGCTGTTATGTCAAGTAATAATGAACAAGGTTGTTCATATCGTGTAGTAACACGAAGTACCGGGAACGCTAGCAAGGACAAGCTCGCGTGAATACCAAGAACCGGTCTAGTGGAATTCACAGCATTAACGGGTGAGTGGGTTATTCACATCATACCCAGTTGGGATGATGAGCACAGTTTAAAGTTAAAAATCACTTACCGGTTGTGAGTGGGTTTACAAACATTATACCCGATTGGGATGATGAGCACACCTTATAATTTGAAAACCACTTACCGGTTGTGAGTGGGTTTACTAACATCATACCTGGTTGGGATGATGAGCACAACTTAAAGTTAAAAAGCACTTACCGGTTGTGAGTGGGTTATTCACATCATACCCAATTGGGATGATGAGCACAGTTTAAAGTTAAAAACCACTTACCGGTTGTGAGTGGGTTTACTAACATCATACCCGGTTGGGGATGATAAGTGCCTCGATATAAAAACCCACTGTTTAGTGGTATTTTAATCATCACTACTTAGAGAAAGTGATGTGAAAGTTATGCAAAAAAACTACTTACGGGTTGTAAGTAGATCATACCCGGTTGGTCTGATGAGACTTCCTCGAAGGAAGTTGAAAACCCGTTCATCGGTTATGAACGGAGATGTACTTATACCGGTCGGTATGATGGACAGTAAAAACCTATTTTTGTCGGAAGTGCTCTCCCCTCAATGTGTGCCAATGCTTAAACAATTTGGGAGACCTTCTCGACGGGAGCTCGAATAGCTCTAATAGGCCCAGGGCCTCGATTTTGGAACTTGGGGGCTAAATGCCCGATTTTGAAAATCTCGTACAGTGGGCCCAAGGCTAGTTGGCACGAGCAGGAGCTCGTAAACTAACATGATATATGTGCCATAAAACTTAATAAGTGAATTGTTTGGCCATGGTACCAAGATAGGACCGACATGCTCAGTCAACTAGCGGTAGTGCAACATGACAGGTCGACGGACTAGTCAAGACAAACAGCTGCGGGTTGAGTTGAGAGTCGGGGCCGTTGGACTAGTGGCACCACAGATTACATGGCAATATATGAAAATATTGTTTATGCATGCACTGTGAGTACAGGATCATCAAGACGCCCATGAGGGGTAGTGATGCGTCCTAAGGGCACTGGACGACTAGGTGGCTATAAGGGCAGTTCGTCGTTCCAGGTGTCTGTGCGAAATCTGGAGTAGCACGAAGCGCATGAGACCGGGGTGGGGATAGGATGAGGTCTCTATCCTCATACGGACAGGAAGAAGTGATTTTGGGATTGTGGGTAGGATGTCACGTACATCCACTCATTCCCAGGGTAGAAGTGGTCGTACTTTTATCCGGGTGGCAGGAAAAGTCGCTCCGAAGCCACTAGCGGGTTCAGTAGTGATACTGACTTGCGAATGTGTGTAACCTTCATGATGAAGGATATGTGTTGGGTGATGACACATCGTGGTAACTAAGAAATAATGGAAAATTTCAAATTTTTAAATGATGGGATTTTGGAAAACAAAGGAGTCTGGCACACTCCATATAAATGTTTTTCTTAAAAGTCAATAGCTTTTAAAAAACCCATTCACTGAGTAGTCGTACTCACCCCCTCCCTTATATCCCTTTCAGGAAATCCCGGAAAGCCTCCCCTTAAAGACCGTCAACTAAGATGCCTGTAAGACAAGTATGTAAAGTTTTAAATTTCATGCAGTTTTGATTATGCTATTCCAGGAAAAAGGTGCAGGTTAAAGGACGCCTTACTCTTTACAGTTTACAATAAGGGGAAAACCCTTTAATAAACCGGGAGAGTGGAGGTTGATCACGGGGATCCGACCAAACCGGGTCGGGGCGTGACATAGGCACTTTTCTTAGCCTTAGAAGCTGAATTCGTGTCCTATAGACTCAGGAGGGAGTAAGCTACCTAATGCCTATCTCCAACCGACCCGAGGATCACTAGTGAAGCGCCGACGAGCTCAAACAATGAAGCAGCTCCAAAAGACCAAAACTGCTCTATTTTGGCTGATCGGAATTTGGCTAATTCTGACCTCCTATAGCTGAATCAAGTCCTCCCATATCCCCCACAACCACCACACGACCTCTATAGAGACAAAAGATAAGCTAATTTTGTCCTCCTCCGTCGTTACAGTCTCATTCTAGAGAGATAAAGTGGTGGAATTCCACTAACATCGACATCAATTTTCCCAAATCTTGATCCTAGGTGGTCCCTAAGGACAAAGCAATCTTCACCAATCAAGAACTCGGATTGTCGCACACCCAATGGTAAGCTTTCTCACTCTATGTTTAATTTTCTGGTGAAGCTCCGTTTGAGCTCGTTTCGATCCCAAATCCGACAATTCAAAGTGCAATTGGATTGTTGGGAGATGTAGAAACTGATGCATGTCTTCAATTTGAAAAAATAACCCCGATTGAATGGCTAATTTGAAGAAATCAAATTCGATCAAAAAGAGTAGTAGAAATTAGGGGAAATTTTGGGGGAAAATTGGAGATTTCAAAAAATTTATAGACCTCCATGCAGTTTCTCAAAGTTGAAAGCCAATTGGAAATGGGAAAGATGACGGGGGACCAATTTCTCAATTTTTGAAAAATTTGGGGCCAAATTGCTATTTTTGTCAAGTAGGGGCAAAATCGTAATTTTTGAAAAGTTGGGGATCAAATTGGGAATTTGGAAAATCTGATCCCCTTACACAATTTTACATAAATTATGAACCCAAGGAGGATATTGGAAGTACTCGGGACTTAATTTGAGGAAAATTTAACACAAGGGACCTAAAGTCAAAGAGTATGAACTTTAGGGACCTAAATGTAATAAACTAGAAATATGGGCCTAGTAGCCCATACTAAAAAGTTGGGAAGCTTTTATACAAAACCCTAATATATAAGAGTGGCAAAACACTATAGGGACTCCTAAGATCGGAACGGTAATAGGGAAGTCAGACTTGGATTTGGAGGATCGGCTAGGGACGAACGCGTCAGAGTCACTGGGTGAGGGGGAACTTTTATACATCATAGTAGTTGGGATGATGAGCACTATTTTTAACAGATAAAACCTACTTACCGGTTGTGAGTAGGAATAAACAAATATCATATCTAGTTGGTATAATGAGTATCCTTAAGGAAAGGAGATAACCACCTACCGGTTGTAAGCGAATCCATCATCACACCCGGTTGGTGTGGTGAGATAAAAATATAATTTTTGTCAGAACTGTTCTCCCCTGAATGTGTGACAACTACTTAAAATATTTGGGAGACCTTCTTGGTGGGAGCTAGAACAGTTCAAATAGGTCGGGGGCCTCGGTTTTTGAACTCATAGGGCTCAAGGCTCAGTTTTGGAAAACACGTGCAGTGGGCCCAAGGCCAGTGGGCACATGTAGAAGCTCATAAACAAATATGATTAGAAAGTGCCATGAAAACTCTTGATTAAAATTGAATTTTTTGTGTGATGCACCACGGTATCGTGTTAGGACCGACAATGCTCGATGGACTGGGAGTAGTGTGTTAGGGCCTGGTCGACGGACCGCCCTAGACAAACAACTGCAAATCGAGTTGAGTGTCGGGGCCATTGGACCGTTGGCACCAAAGAGGATGGATAACTATATAAAAACTTTTGTTTGTGCATGCACATAAGGATCAGGACCATCAAGATGCCTTAGGGGGTAGTGATGGATCCCAAGGGCTGTTGGACAACAAGGGGGGCGATAAGGGCAGTTTGTTGTGCCAATCAGACATTAAGCTCTAGGAGCTTCTTATGCATGAGACTGAGGTGGGGACAGGACGAGGTCTCATCCTCACACGGACACAAAGTGGCATTTGGGTCTGAGGGTCGGACGTTTGTGACATTTAGTTAGACTCAGTATAGAAGTGGATGAGCTTCTATTAGGTTGGACAACGCGATGATCCCCAAGTGGGTGTAGTATGGGACAACCTTTTTGATGAAGGGTGTGTGTTTGTTTGTTAAATGCCTCCCCATGGAAGGGGATGGGTTAAACACACCTAATAATATGGTAATAGAAAGTTTTTGGAGAATTGAATTTGATTAAATCCTTTAAAAAGACAATGGTATGGTTTTTATTAACTGAAATTATTTTTGAAACTCACTACCAACACCCACACATTGAGTTTTAGAAACTAACTCTCCTTTCTTTACCCCTTTTCAAGAGTAAGGAGATCAAATAAAAGAGAGTGTGAAGATGTACCCTCCATCAAGTACACATAAAGTTTATTTTAAGCTTGCATTAGATTGATTTATGCTATTCCAGGGAACAAGATTTGAATTTACATCTGGCTCCACTTGAATTTAGAAGGGGAAACCCCTCTTGAACCAAGGGAGCAGTGGGTTGATCACGGGGAACTGACCAAATTGGGTTGGGTGTGACAATTATCATGCCACCTGTACTCTATTCCCTTCCTTGTTAGGCATGTTAGTGGGGCTACGATCTTGGAAAAATTCTCCACGAATTTCTGGTACTATCCCGTAAGTACTAGAAAGCTGCATATCTCGGTTGGGTTGGCGGGTATCTTCTAATTGGATATTGTATCTATCTTGGTTGAGTCCACCTTGATCCCCTCCTTGAAAATGATATGCCCTAAGAACCCTACTTCACGTAGATGCTTAGGGTGATTTCCAAATGTTCCATGCGCTTAGCCTTAGTTCGTGAGTAGATGAGGATGCCATCTGTCTCGCCCCAACCCAGTTTGGTCGGATCCCCGTAAGCAATCTGCCACTCTTCCGGTTTATTAAGAGTTTTCCCTTCTCTAAACCATGAGAAATAAGGCATCCTTTTCACCTGTATCTTTCTTGGAATATCATTAATCAAAACTGAATACATTAAACCTTACATACTTGTCCGACAGGTTCGGCTGTAGGAAAGTTCTATAAGTTTGTATTCCCTTATTTATCTGAAAGGGGTAAAGGGAGGGGGTGAGTTCGACAAATCAGTGAATGGGTGTTGGGAGAGAGATTTCATAAACCAAAACTCTTTAATTGGAATGTGCCAAACTCATTTTTTTACGAATGTTCTTTCCTCAAATTCTGGATTTCAAAACCTTTACCCTGCCAATCGTGACATTTTCTTTCAAAATTTCTTTTACAAGCCTTATTCCAAGGTTTTACCATTTCTTTTTCCAAGGATTCTCATATCCTTTCCAAGGTTTTCATAACCTTTTTCCCATTTCCAGATTATGTGTGTTTCACAGATAACACATGCCCTTAATTAGGAAGGGTACACACATATTCGCAATATGCACTTATGCCGACTACACTCACTTGTGGATCAGAGCGTCTTTACCATCCACCGTGATAGAAGTCCCTGACTTATAACCGGAGTCTGAGTGAACATATTCGATGTTTAACCCTCACACCCAAAATACATTGTGTCCATATGAGGACGGAGACCTCATTCTGACCCCACCCCGATCTCATGTTCATGAAGCTACGTCAAGCTTCCCTAACTACTAGCATGAAAAACTGCCATTATCTCCACCATGTCGTCCAATAGCCCCTAGGATGCATCACTACCCCTCTTGAGCATCGTGAAGGTCCTGAACCTCCAGTGCATACACAAATAATAGTTTTCCACAAAGCCATTTATCTTTGGTGCCACTGGCCCAACAACCCCGACCCTCAACTCGACCTGCAGTTGTTTGTCTAGGTTGGTTCCTTGACCTAGCCCTAACGCAATGCCGCCATTCCATTGAATATGTTGGTCCTGTCTTGATACCATGGTGAAATCACATAATCCATTCATTAAGAATTTTCATGGCTTTAACATATCATGTTTGTTTACGAGTTCCTCCTTGTGCCAACTAGCCTTGGGCCCACTATACATGATTTTCCAAAATCGGGCATTTTAGCCCCCACAAGTTCAAAAACCGAGGTCTCTAGCCTATTTGAGCTGTTCTAGCTCCCGTCAAGAAGGTCTTCCAAAAATTTTAAGGATTGGCACAAAGTCAGGGGAGAACACTTCTAACAAAATAATTTTTCAATTCATCACACCAACTAGGTATGATGACATCTCCGCTTATAACCGGCAAACGAGTTTTCTCCTTCCTTCTAGGAAGTCCATCATACTAACTAGGTATGATCTCTCTACTTACAACCGATAAGTAGTTTTTTTCCACGTAGTTCTCACATCACTCCAACTGTGTGTGATGTTAAAATCCCACATAAAAATGGTTTTTCATTTTCGAGGTGCTCATCATCCCAATCGGGTACGATGTGAATAAACCCACTCACAACTGGTAAGTGGTTCTTAACTTTAAATTGTGCTCATCATCCCAACTGGGTATGACGTTAGTAAGCCCACTCACCCGATAACTAACGTTAGTAAACATACAAAAAATGTATGTTTTGCCCTAAAAATTCAAAAAATTGCCCAATTGGTCCTCCAACATCTTTATCAAGCCCAATTAGACCTCAATTTTGTGAAATTTCACTTTATTCCCTCGAATTTTTGAAATCCCCAAAATTTTTCACTAATTTCAACCTCATAACTCAGCCGAATTTTATTTCTTCAAACTGACAAATAAAATGAGTTTAATTGTTGAAATTAAAGTTAGATTGGAGTTCCTACACCTTCATACGATTCAATTACACTTTGAATTACATGATTTGACATCGGAATGAACTCAAACGGTGCTTCGATAGAAAACTAAACGTAGAGAGAGAAAGCTTTGAAAGCTTACCGTTAGGGGCGCGATGGTCCGAGCTTTTGATTTGGGTAGATAGCTCTCATCCTGAGGTTCTTCCAAGAATCAAGAGTCACCTCAATTCATGTCAAATTGAGGGAGAATTTAGTCAGTAAAGATCTATCGGTTCTCTCTCTAGCACCGATCATAATTAACAGATGGGAGCCAAATTGACTTACCTTTCCGCACAAATTCGGCCATATAAGGGTAGAGGAGGTGTTGGGAGAGCTTGGTTTGGCTTAAGGAGGGCTCGAATTGGCTGATTTCAGCTCAGCAGAAACAGGGAG
Source organism: Trapa bicornis (assembly GCA_030064425.1). NCBI lineage: Eukaryota > Viridiplantae > Streptophyta > Magnoliopsida > Myrtales > Lythraceae > Trapa > Trapa bicornis. The sequence continues at coordinate 16,734,130 of CM057758.1, read as the reverse complement.
CTTTGGTCTGCCGGAGCCATCACTCTTCAATCGCGCCAGAGCTTCTCTGGTGACTCTCGGAGCAATTTGAGACTACCACCGTGTAGCTGACTTCTCCCCGAGTTTGAGTAACCCGACCACACCTTCTTTGGCTTAGAAAAGGCACTATATCGGAACTCTAGTTCAAGCTTTATCAAAAAACTGAGTAGCTAAGAGACTGTGAGGTTTTCAAGTGTGTGGAGGATGAATGGAAAAGAGCTCTTTATATTGGGAGCTCGGGGACTCGTTGGTCGTCCGTTTGGCACCTTAATGGCAGTCATTGATGGCCTGAAATGTACTAAATGGAAATGTTTCATCTTCATCAGTTCTGGTTAGATTTTCCAACGAGTGAACAATGTTGTCATCTAAAGGAAGAAGACGACACTGTTCTGAACCAGATCGTACTGGTCCAAACCAGGTTCAACGCTTAAACCGGTCGATTTATGCCCAATTTGACCGAGTTTTTTAAAATCAAAAATTTCTAAATTCATTCTCTATCAAATGGTGGCCTCAATTCTCCAATTTGAATTTTCTAAGCCACATAGAAAAATAAATTTAGCATCCAATTCAATAGTGGTTCAAACCGGTTTAATCTAGTTTAGGTCCGGTTCACCTAAACCGGTTTGGTTTTCACCTCCAATTCATCCTAAAGCCCTTTCATGACTTTTGTGACTCTTTAGGTCACTCGGTATCCATAAATTTCTCGGTTTGCCCTTCTTCAATCGGTTCCAATTTATGAACCGACTCAGTTTTCTCTTTGGAAATGACCGGTTCGATTTGGTTCAGATCCGGTTCACCTGAACTGATCAGGTTTTCTTTTATCCAGATTGTCCAAAGGCTCTCTTCCAATGTTTTTATGACCCCTTTGGGTCACTTAGGAGTTGTAAATTTCCCAAATTGCTTGTTCTTTGATGATTAGGTTTGTGAACCGGTTCAGTTTTCTCACTCGGTTTAACCAATTCTTTTCCCGATTTTCCTTAACCCCCAAGGGTGGAGTTTACAATCACCATCTCCTTTGGTGGAATCCTGATTATTCCCATAAGTTTCTTAATGCTGGCCAACCAGTCCATAGCAGCTCTAGTATCCTTCTCTCCTAGGAACGACTTGCATCCTAATTGACTGAGGGTCTTGAGGTATTTAGGGATATCAATTATACAAGGGATGTTGATAGAAGTGGGATGGGATTGTACTTACTTGGACTCGGCTTGGGAGTTGGCATTCACTTCTAGAGTGAGGTTGGGCTTTCCAAACACATGGGTGAAGTCTTCATATAGTCTTTGATGTTCCAAGCTTAGTCCAGGAAGGGTACACACATATTAGTCAGATGCAGTTATGCAAACTACATCCACTTGTGGATCAGAGTGTCTTTACCATTTACCTTGATAGAAGTCCCTAACTTCTACCCGAAGTTTGAATGAGCATCTCCAATGTTCAACCCTCAGACGCACAATACTTCATGTCCATATGAGGATGGAGACCTCATTCCGACCCCACCTCGGTCTCATGTGCATAAAGTTATGTCGAGCTTCCTTGACTACTAGCATGACAAACTACCCTTATCTCCACCATGTCGTCCAATAGCCCTTATGACGCATCACTACCCCTCTTGGGTATCTTGATGGTATCGAACCTCAAGTGCAAGCACAAACAATAGTTTTCCACAAAACCATTTATATTTGGTGCCACTAGCCCAATAACCCCGACCCTCAACTCGACCTATAGTTGTTTGTCTAGGATGGTCTGTCGACTTGGCCCTAACGCACTACTGCTAATCCATCGAGTATGTCGATTTTGTCTTGGCACCATGGCGAAATCATATAATCTATTCATTAAGAATTTTCATGGCTTTAACATATCATGTTTATTTACGAGCTCTTGCTCGTGCCAATTAGCATTGGGCCAACTATACGTGATTTTCCAAAATCGGGCATTTTAGCCTCACAAGTTCCAAAATTGAGGCCTCTAGCCTATCTGAGCAGTTCTAGCTCTCGTCAAGATGGTCTCCCAAAACTTTTAAGCATTGGCACATAGTGAGGGGAGAACCTTTCTGGCAAAATAATCTTTCAATTCATCACACCAACCAGGTATGATGACATCTCCACTTACAACCGACAAGCGAGTTTTCTCCTTCCTTCCAAGAAGTCCATCATACCAATTGGATATGATCTCTCTACTTACAATCGTTAAGTAGTTTTTTTCCACGTAGTTCTCACATCACTCCAACTGTGTGTGATGTTAAAATGCCACATAAAAGTGGTTTTTCATTTCCGAGGTGCTCATCATCCCAATCGGGTATGATGTGAATAAACCCACTCACAATCGGTTAGCGATTTTTCACTTAAATTGTGTTCATCATCACAGCCGAGTATGATATTAGTAAGCCCACTCACCCGATAACTGAAATGTATCCTTCTCAAGTCGGTTTATGCTTCCACACTAGCTTATCCTTGGTGGCGTTCCGGTCCCTCCTGTTCCTACACGATTTGGACATCCTTATACATTAATATTTTGAATAACAGCCTTTGTTTCTCACGTATGAACGACTAGGCTCAAAATTTCCAATTAATAGTACTTAGGTCCCTAATGTTCATTTTCTTTGACTGGTTTCTAATGTTAAGTTTTCCCCAAATTGAGTCCCGAAATTTCCAAAAATTAACTTCGGGCCCTCAATTTACTCAAAATTATTTAAGGGGCACAAGTTTTCCAAATTTCAAATTTGGTCCCCAACTTTTAAAAAATTACCATTTTGCACCTACTTTACAAAAATGGCAATTTTACCCCAATTATTCCAAAAATCGACCAATTGGTCCTCCAACATCTTTTTCATGGTCAATTAGTACTCTATTTAGGGAAATTGCAATTTGGTCCGTCAATTTTACGAAATCCCCAAATATCCCCAAAATTTTCCCCAATTTCCCCATTTCAAACTGGCCGAATTTGATTTCATCAAATTGACCATTCAATCGGGGTTAATTACTCCAATTGAATATAAGGTTCAGTTCCTACACTTCCATATGTGAGCTTTGAACCACGTCATTTGGGTCCGAATTGAGCTCAAACAGAGCTTCGCTGGAAAACTAAGCATAGAGAGAGAAAGCTTTGAAAGCTTATTGTCGAAGGTGCGGCAGTCTAAGCTCTATATCAAGGAAGGTAGCTCTCTTCCTGAGGTGCCTTCTAGGATCAAGAATTCCTAAAATTGATCTTGACTCGACGGAGAATTTCATCAGTGAAATTCTGCAATTTCTCTCTCTAACTCCGACCTGCAATGATTAAGTAAGGCCAATTTGGCTTACCTTTCAGCTCAGTTGAGGTCGTATAAGGGCTATGGGGATGTTGGGAGAGCTTGGTTTGCCCGAAGGAGGGCTGAATTCGACCGATTTCAGCTTGGCTGAAACAATGCAGTTTCGGTCCACCAGAGCTGCTTCACTGTTTGATTCCACCGGCACTTCTCTGGTGGTCCTCAGATCGAACAGGGGTTGCTATCAAATATCTAGACTAGAGGTCTATCTTTAAGAAGTAGGCCGCTCCCTTTAGTTTGTCAATCAGGTCATCAATCCTTGGGAAGAGATACTTGTTCTTGATGGTAGCCTGATTTAGTTTCTTGTAGTCTATGCATAACCTCATACTCTCATCCTTTTTCTTTATAAATAGTACTGGCGCACGCCACGGAGATTGACTGGGGTGTATAAAGCCCTTCTCCAATAGTTTGTACAATTGTTCCTTCAGCTCCTTCAGTTCTGCAGTGGCCATGTTTTAGGGGGGCTTGTGATATGGGGTGTGTCATAGGTGTTACTTCTATGGTGAATTCTAGTTGTCAATCTGAGAGTAATCCAGGTAGCTCCATAGGGAATACATCTAGGTGGTGCTCTACTACTGGAATATTTTCCAGTCCCTTATTTTATGCGCTCTTGTTTATCATCAAGGCGAGGAATGCCTTGCACCCTTTTTGTCACACCCCTACCCAGTTTTCTCGTTCGGACCTATAGAAAACCACCGCATTCTCCCAGTTTTACAACAATGGGTTCCTCATCATTGTAAACCCGACAAGGTGTAAGGCTCAAAACAAAATATCTCATATTATTTTCCAAAATTAATAAATTAAACTTTTGGATAATAAAATTCGAAAACCATACTGATCATACTTTTACATTACGTTTTAAGTTTAGCACACACACAATCATACACCCTTTATCATCAAAGTGATCATACTTTTGCAGAATAGTCCCTGACTATTCCACTTGTGGACCAGAGTTCCTTTACTGTCCATCCTAGTAGAACTCCACGATTTCAACCAAGAGTCCGAGTGGGCATCAATTACCTGACCCTTAGACCCGCATCATACTTCATGTCCGCAAATGTGGGATGAGACCTCTCCCCCTCCGACCTCGGTCTCAATGCGCATAAAGCTCCCCAAGTTTCTTGACATTTTGAACGACAAAACTTCCCTTATGCTCCCTGGATAGTTCAATAGTCCTTAGAACCACCACTACCCTATATTTAGTGCCTCGATGGTTTTGAACTCATGACATGCACAATCAATAGTTTTATTATTTATAACCATCATCTTTGGTGCTATCGACCCAACAAATTCGATGACTCGACTTCGACTCAGTAACTACTATCCCAACGAGTTTGATGACCCGACTTCGACTAAGTAGCTACCAGCCTAAGGAGTTTAATAACCCGACTTCAACTTAGTAGCTATATCACACAATTTAGCCATTTATGAAAGTTTTTCATAGACTCATAAATCTTAACTTATTTATGGGACTGGACATGTTTCCATTGCCTTAGGCCCACTTATACGAGATTTTAAAATATGGCCTTCGGCCCACTTTGCACAAGACTAGGTCTAGCCCTCCATTGTCGATCATGGGCCACACCCATATCCTGCATCGACGGTCAGACTAGACCATACCCTTGAGGTGCATCCATACACTGTCCCTATGGTGTCCTAATAACTTGCTTCATGCTTTCATCAGAAGTATAATCCAAAAATATTTAAGCGGTTTCACACAGTCAGGGGATTGTATTTCTGGAAATTCATTTTCAAAGTAAAGTATGATCCTACTTGTGCATATGATTAGTCCAATCGGTCCAGATGTTAGAAATCCCACTCACCTTATTGCCTAGGACTTGTCCATCCTGGTGTGTTTTCCAATTGTCTTGGGAAGTACGGTTCCTGCGTAATATTCAGTTGGTTCACACAATATTCCTTTTTGATGATCTCAGTTAGAGTTGTCCAACTCTTATGTCGGGGCTTAAAAGCTCGTGTCTCATACCTGGAACTCCAAATCCATCATGAAGGTCCAACTCCATTTCTCTATATTTGGTCTACTATTGTCACGCACCGACCCGGTTTGGTCAGATCCCCGTGAGCAACCCGCAACTCCCTTGGTTCAATAGGGGTTTGCCCTTATTTTAGTCAAGAGGAGCCAAGCGACATTTCAAATCTTATTCCCTTGGAATAACATCAATCAAAACTAAAGCAAGCTTAAAAGAATTTTAAGCGTAACTGATGGAGGATACATCTTTCAGAACTCTCTTAGTTGATCTTCTTACTCCTGAAAAGGGATAAAGGGAGTGGATGAGTTTCTACAACCCAGTGAGCGGGTTTTGGGAGTGAGTTTTAAAAAAAATGCTTAGGTTATCAAAAACTATTGCCAAGATTTACCATTCCTTTTTTAAGGATTTTTCTCAAAACTCAAATCTTAGGACTTTCTCCATTTTCATATTAGGTGTGTTTACCTCTCTTAGCACATCCCCTTGCCTCGGGAGTCATTTAGCAAACAAACACATGCCTTTCATCAGGAAGGGTACAAACATTCGCAGGGCAGTCCCAAACTGCACCCACTTGGGGATCAGCGCGACTTTGTTGTCCACCCAAATAGATTTTCGAGACTTCTACCCTGAGTTTGAGTGGACGTCCCAGATGTCCAACCCTCATATCTGAATTCCACTTCATGTCCGTGAGTACAGAGACCTCATCCTGACCCCACCCCAATCTCATGCACAAGAAGTTCCCAGAGCTTCATGACTAACTAGCACGACAAACTGCCCTTATCTCCACCATGTCATCCAGCAGCCCTTGGAACCCATCACTACCCCTAGGCGTCTTGATGGTCCCATAACATGAGTGCATGTAGAAATAAGAGTTTTCATGATTAAGCTATCCGCTTTGGTGCCAACGGTCCAACAGCCCTGACAATCATCTCGACCTGCAGCTGTTTGTTTAGGTCGGTCCGTCGACTTGGCCTTGACGCACTACCGCCAGCCCATCGAGCATTGTCGGTCCTAACTCGATACCAAGGTGAATCACATAATTAATTTTCCATTTTAAATAGTAGTTTTCGTGATTCATTCTAATCATGTTTGTTTATGGGCTCTAGCTCGTGCCTCATTGTCAATTGGCATTCAAATTTGAGAAATTGCATAGAGGTCATTCAATTTTTCGAAATCCCAAATTTCCCCAAATTTCTACCCCATTTACCGACTGAATTTGATTTCTTCAAATTGGCCATTCAATTAGGGTTATTTGTTTAAATTGACGGTATGAATTTGTTTCTACACCTCCATACAATTCAATTGCACTTTGAATTACAGGAGTTTGGTCCGAAATAAGCTCAAACGGAGCTTCGCTGAAAAATTGAATGTAGAGAGAGAAAGTTTCGAAAGCATACCATTGAAGGCGCGGTAATCCGAGTTCTTGATCGGTGAATATTGCTCTTGTCCTTAGAGTCCTCCTAGGATCAAGAATTGGGACAATTGATGTTAGGGTTAGTGGAATTCGATTGAAGAATTCCATCACTTTCTCTCTCTAGAACCAGATTATAATGACGAAGTTGGGCCGAATTGGCTTATCTTTTGCCTCTGTAGAGGTCTTTTGGTGGTCGTGGGGGCTATGGGAGAGCTTGATTCGGCCACATGAGGTAGAAATTGGCCGAATTTCGATCGGCTGAAACAGAGCAGCTTTGGTCTTCTGGAGTTGCTTCACTATTTGAGTTCGCCAACGCTTCTCCCATGATCCTCAGGTCAGTTGGAGGTAGGCATTAGGTAGCTGACTTTCTCCCGAGTTTATAGGACCCAAATTCAGCTTCTGAAGCTAAGAAAAGTGCCCAAGTCAAAGCTCTGGTTCGAGCTTCACTGGAAAAGAGGGTACTTCATAGAGAAGAGAGAATTGAGATGTATGGAGGATGAATGGAGAGGACCTCTTTATATAGGGAGCTCAAGGACCATCTGCTAGACCAATTTCCATACTGGTTGTGCTCATCCTGACCGAAAATTTCCAAAATTGCAGCAAATTTCCCTTCACAGGAAAAGGAAAGATTTTCTTTCCTCGATGAACAGTGTCATCGGACGGATGAGGAAGATGGCACTATTTCGTGCGTGTGAGATTCGCACGTGTAGGTCGACCATGTGGCAACAAGTGATTGGTCGGTCCTACTAACATGGCGGTACAACTCAACCATGGTTGATCATGCTAACGTGGCAATCCGACTTCGCTGCCATGTCATTCATTGACCGTTGACCAGACACGTGGCATCCTCTCATTGGCTGTTCATGCCTATGTGGTTGTTAACTAGGTGATTGTTGATCGTTGACCATAGACCAGCAAACAGAGCACGCCTTGCCACGCGTCATGCTCTTATTGGTCACACGCATGTTGATTGGGAGCTGATCGGTCAGTAGTCCATTGACCAGTTGGACTGTTGACTGGTTGGACCGTTGATCGGTCCGGTCCGACCAGGTTCAATGACTAGAAAATGAAAATCGGCTGGTTCAGGCCCGATTCGACCAGTTCTTCCAAAATTAAAATTTTCTAAATTTATCTAAATTCATTTTCTATTCAATGGTAACCTCAATTTCCCAAATTGATCATTTTAATCCACCAATAAAAAATGAATTTAGTGACCGATTCATGTAAGGTTCAAACCGGTTCAATTTAGTTTAGCCCGATTCAGGTCCGGTTCACCCTGAACTAATCCGGTTTTCCCATCTTCCCCATGATTTTTGTAACCTCTTGGTCACTTGGGATTTCTAATTTTCCATTTAAACCCATCTTTATTGTCCTCAATTCATCTAGGTAGTCGGTTTTCTCTTCACTATGACTGGTTCTTTTTCGATTCTCCTTGACTCATGGTGATGGGTTTTACACGTAGTGTCCCTACTGTCCACAATCGTTATAGGTTACTTCCTTGTGTGGACCTTTATAGCTCCATCTAGGACCTTGGGGAATTTTTCTTGGTGGTTGTTGGTGGTCTCTATGTTTCACTATCATGGGGTGGGTACTTCCTATTAGAGAGTCTCTTTTCCTTAGTGTGAAGCAAGCTCTCCCGAATACCTTAACGAATTCCTCGTAAAATCTCCTCGACTCAAGAGTTATCCTTGGTCTAGTGGGTTGGGTCCTCTCAGACTCTTGAGCTCCCAAGCTAATCTCCTTACTTGGGGTAAGATCTCTTCCTGGTCTTGTGGTGATCGTAGCAGCGTGGCTTTGTTTGGTTCCACTAGAAGGGGTCATATATGTCTGACAGGAGTTTATAGTTGGTTACGGTTCTAGGGTTTTAGTTTTGAAAACTTTGTTTGGAAAACCAGGCTCTAATACCACTTAAATTGTCACGCCCCGATCTCGTTCAGTCGGAGTCCTGTTAAACCATGAAAACTTTAAATGAATGATATGTTTGGCCATGGTACCAAGACAGGACCGACATACTCGATGGACTGGCGGCAGTGCAACATGACAGGTCAACAGACCAGTCGAGACAAACAACTATAGGTCGAGTTGAGGGTCAGGGTCGTTGGACCAGTGGCACCACAGATTAAATGGCTTATATGGAAAACTGTTCATTTGTGCATGCATTGAGGAAAAAAAACCTTCAAGATGCCCAAGAGAGGTAGTGATGTGTCCTAGAGGCTACTAACAACATGGTGGAGATAAGGGCAGTTTGTTGTGCTAACAGTCAGGGAAGCTCGACATAGCTTCATGCACATGAGACTGGGTGGGGTCGGGATGAGGTTTCTATCCTCATACGGACACGGAGTTTTCTTTACGGAATGGAGGGTTAGATGTCGCGTACATCCACTTATTCTTAGGGTAGAAGTGGACGTGCTTATATCTAGGTGGCCGGTAAAGTCGCTCTGACGCCACAAGTGGGTATAGTGGATGCGTTGCCCTGCGAATGTGTGTTCCTTTCATGATGAAGGGCGTGTGTTGGTTGATAATCACACCATTGTGATGAGAAATGGCTGTCAAAATCAATATTTTGAGTATGAAATATTTTTAAAAAAAATAAGGAGTCCGACACACTCCAATTCAAACAATTTTTCTAAAAGTCAAGCTTTAAACACCTATTCATTGAGTAGTTAAACTCACCCCTCCCTTATATCCCTTTTCAAGTAATCAAGGAAAACCTACCCAAGGACGTCCTATTAGTCATACCTGAAAGACAAGTATGTAAAGTTTAAAATTGCAGTTTTGATTAATGTTATTCTAGGAAAGGTATAAGTTTAAAAGATGCCTTACTCCTTCGGGGTAAAAGAAGAGAAAAACCCTTAATAAACTGGGAGAGTGGTAGGTTGCTCATAGGGATCCGACCAAATCGGGTCGTGGTGTGACAACTTGAGTGGTATTAAAGCCTATTTCCTTGAATGCATTATCAAGACTATATGACAAAGTAACTAAGAGGAATAAATCTTAAAATTTTAGATGGCTCCCAAGAGAGGAACCAAGAGAACAAGAGTCGTAGTTTATGACACTGCCCAACAACCCCTTCCAGTAGAAACCCCCCGAGAAACCCAAATAGTTCCACCTAGAGTAAGCTCAGAACACCAGAGTTTGTACAAGGAGTTCACTTGAGTATTTGGGCAACCTAACCTCGTCCTTAAGGCAGGCACCAACTCTCGGGCTGAACCGGAGGAAGTACAATCTCATCCTCCTCATGTTAATCATCCCCCTCCAATTGATATTCCCAAGTATCTCAAGACTCTTCGTCAACTAGTGTGTAAGCCTTTCTCAGAGAGAAAGACAAGGGAGCTACCATGGACTAGATGGCTAACATCAAGAAGCTGATGGGGATAGTCAGGATATCACTAGAGGATATGGTGATCCTAATAGAATATTTCTTGGAGAGTAGTGCCAAAAGATGGTGGGACAATGTCTAGAGCCTGCATATCTCTACACCGTCTTGGATTTCCTCCAACTTTGACAAGGGCTTAACTCTATATCAGAGTATGAGACTAAATTTAATGAGCTAAGGCCTTTTGCTCCAGACTTAGCCGCACCGGCAGATATCTGCCAACAATTCGTGGATGGTCTCAACATGGATATAAGTGACCGGATGGGAGTACAAGGACACCCACGAATTTGGTTGCCATCATCAGCATGGCCCATGAGTGTGAACGTCTAGTATAGACAAGATGCCGTCAGATAGAGCAAGCCACTCAGAAGGAAGAGGAAGGGAAGAATAACTAGAGAGGTCAAAAGGAACCTGATGGACAAAAATGGGGGACAAGAATGGGGGCTTTTGGGAGAAATGACGGTTACCATGCCCATAGGGAGATAAGTAAAACCCCTTGAAGGAGAAATCCCTATTGCCCTAGGTGCCAAAAAAGCCATGAAAGGTCATGTCAAGCATGCTTCGAATGCGGACAACTCGGACACTTTGCAAAGAGTTGTCCAACCCTTCGAGGTAATACACAATGAAGTGAACAACAACCATCTCAAGGAAACCTAAGGGCACTAAATGGAGGATAAGACATAACCACTACGTCGAGGGTACCAACCCAAGTATACAACCTCCACCAAGAGGAAGAACGGGATGAACCTACTACTATAGCTAGTACTTACCATAGCTCCACTAGACCAATATAACCAAAAACCCTATAATTCATTATCATTATCATTATAATAAAAGTTTCATTTCTTATAAAACTTGTGATAAAATACAAGTAAAAGAAAATCGTAAGGACGTATCCACCAAATCTCCAAAGAAATATGAAGTCGGAAGGATGGCATCTGAAGATATCAGGAAAGTTAAGGGTAGATACACTCAAGGACGAATAAAAAGGAATTCCGGGAAAGAAGGAAAAGGATTCTCCTAAAGAAGGAAACCCTAAGGAGGCATACATATCTCAACAAAGAAGTAATGGACCAAGTGACGTAGGATGAGGAGATGACGTGCATACTTAGATGAAAGAATAAAAGAAAACATGTCATGCCCCAACCCGGTTTGGTCGGATCCCCGTGAACAACCCGCCACTCTCCTGGTTTATTAAAGGGTTTCCCCCTATTATAATCCGTACAGAGTAAAGCATCCTTTAAACCTGCACCATTTCCTGGAATAGCATAATCAAAACTGCATGAAATTTTAAACTTTACATACCTATCTTACAGGCATCTTAGTTGATGGCCTTTCAAGGTAGGCTTTTCGGGATGTCCTGAAAGGGCTATAAGGGAGGGGATGAGTACGACTACTCAGTGAATGGGTTTTCAAAAGTCTACTTTTAACTTTTAAGAAAAATATTTATATGGAGTGTGTCAGACTCATTTCTTTTCAAAAATCCCTTCATTTAAAAATTTGGGTTTTTCCATTATTTCTTAGTTACTGGTGTGACATCACCCAACACACATCCTTCATCATGAAGGTTACACACATTCGCAAGTCAGTATCACTACTGAACCCGCTAGTGGCTTCGGAGCGACCTTTCCTGCCACCTAGATAGAAGTACGACCACTTCTACCCTAGGAATGAGTGGATGTACGCGACATCTGACCCACAATCTTGAAATCACTTCTTCGTGTCCGTTAGAGGACAAAGACCTCATCATGTCCCCACCCCAATCTCATGCGCTTGGTGCTACTCCAAATTTCGCACAGACACCTGGAACGACGAACTGCCCTTATAGCCACCAGGTCGTCTAGTTCCCTTAGGACGCATCACTACCCCTCATGGGCATCTTGATGATCTCGTACTCACAGTAAATGCACAAACAATGTTTTCTCATATTGACATGGAATCTGTGGTGCCACTGGTCCAACGGCCCCGATTCTCAACTCAACCCACAGTTATTTGTCTTGACTGGTCCATCGACCTATCATGTCGCACTGCCGCTAGTTGACTGAGCAAGTCGGTCCTATCTTGGTACCATGACCAAACAATTCACTTATTAAGTTTTATGGCACATATATCATGTTCGTTTACGAGCTCCTGCTCGTGCCAACTGGGCTTGGACCCATTGTACGAGATTTTCAAAATTGGGCATTTAGCCCCCAAGTTCCAAAACCGAGGCCCCGAACCTATCAGAGCTATTCGAGCTCCCGTCGAGAAGGTCTCCCAAATTGTTTAAGCATTGGCACACAGTCAGGGGAGAGCAATTTCGACAAAATAGGTTTTCACTATCCATTATACTAATCGGTATGAAGACATCTCCATTCATAACCAATGAATGGGTTTTCAACTTCATTCGAGGAAGTCTCATCAAACCAACCGGGTATGATCTACTTACAACCGATAAGTAGTTTTTCTGCAATATTTTCACATCACTTTCTCTAAGTGGTGATGATTAAAATACCACTAAATAGTGGGTTTTTATACCGACGTACTTATCATCCCCAAACGGGTATGATATATATAATCCCACTCACAACCGGTAAGTGGTTTTTAATTTTAAGTTGTGCTCATCATCCCAACCAGGTATGATGTTAGTAAACCCACTCACCCATTAATGTCGTGAATTCCACTAGACCGGTTGTTGGTATTCATGCGAGCTTGTCCTTGCTGGCGTTCCCGGAATTTCGTGTTTCTACATGATATGAACATCTTGGTTCATTATCCTTGGGCCTAATCGCCTTCATTCATTCTAAATGAATGAGAAAGTCAAACTTTCATTTATTTGCAATTAGGTCCCTAAAGTTATTTCTCTTTAACTTTAAGTCCCTACCGGTTTTTCCTCAAATTGAGTCCCGAAACTTCTAAAATTTATCATAGGACCTCAATTTATTCCATTTCACAAAAAGGGGTTTAATTTCCCAAATTTCCAATTTGGTCCCCCAACTTTTCCAAAATTACCATTTTGCCCTTCCTTTACAAAAATGGTAAATTTTGCCCCAAAAATTTCAAAATTCCTCAATTGGTCCTCCAACATTATTTTCATGCCCAATTGACCCTCAATTTCATAAAATTTCATTTTGGTCCTTTGAATTTCGAAAATCCCCAATTTTCCCCAATTCCAACTTCTTAACACAGCCGAATTTGATTTCATCAAATTGACACATCAAACGTTTCCAATTTTGAAATTGAAGTTGAAATTGAGTTTCTACATGTTCATATGATTCTTTAGAAATGTAAATCGCAAGTTTTAACGCCGGGACAAGCTCAAACAGAGCTTCACCGGAAAATGAACTTTAGAGAGAGAAAGCTTTGATTACTCACCGGTGAAGGCACGGTAGTCTGAGCTTTCAATCTAGGCAAATAGATCTCATCTTGAGGTTTATCCTATAATCAAGAATCGTATCAATTGATGTCGAATTAAGTTAGAATTTCATTATTGAAATTTTGCCGGTTCTCACTCTAGCACCGACCGAAAATTGTAGAGGGGAGCCGAATTTATTTACCTTTTAGTCGTAATTCGGCCGTGGGAGGGCTGAGGAAGTGTTGGGAAGTCTTGGTTTGGCCTGAGAAGGGCTTGAAATGGCCGATTTTAGCTTGGCCGAAATAGTGCAGCTTTGGTTCGCCGGAGCTGCTTCACTATTCCATCATGCCGGCGCTTCTCTAATGACTCTTGGATTTATTGGAGTTTGCTATCAGATAGTTGTCTTCTTCCCAATTCTAAAGAGCTCGACATCTCCTTCCGAGGTTAAGAAAAATGTTTAAGTCGAAACTCTGGTTCGAGCTTCACCGGGAAATGGAGCAGTAGAGAGAGACAGAAGTGTTGAGGTGTGAGGAGAATGAATGGGGATGACCTCTTTATATAGGTGTAAAACCGTGTATTAAATGAGAAAGATTTATTACTAGTATTAATATTGCCATAAATTATTAGTATTAATTCCAACAATTTAATTTTGGTATTAATTACAATAATTAATATATATTAATTTATGGCTATTTATGATAAGCACGCTTAACTTTAAAGTTCTTATGTAATCTAGTTCACCTGAACCAATTTGGTTTCTGTCTTCTAATTTGTCTCAAGTTTCTTTTTCAAGGTTTAATGAACCCTTTGGATCACCCGAAAGTTGTAAATTTCCATATTGATTGTTCCCAAATGTAAACCGGCTTGGTTTTCTTATTTGGTTTGACCGGTTCTTTTCTCGATTTTCCTTAACTCAAAAGTGCGGGGTTTACAAAGCATACTAGGAAGACCCAAGGAGTAAGTTAAACCCAAGGAACAGGTAAGTAGGAAGATGACATCAAAGGACATCGTGACAAGTGGACTACCCATAATAAGGAAATAAAGAAAAAGCCTACAAGGAGCGTTAGGGAGGTTGAACTGGGACAGGAGTCCCTGGGTAGAAGGATAAAGGTAGGAAGGAAGACCTTAAAGGGGGAATTCCCAAGCTAAGCAACCTTATAAAGAAGCATAAGTGGATGAGGGTATACTGGGACAACCAATTGTGACCTGTTTAGGAAGAGCAAGAAAGCCAAATAAGGACTTCAGACGAACCTAGCGGAAGAGAGAAGCTAGTAACAACGGGACGATCAAGGATGTCCTAAGAAGGATTTGGGAGTAGTAGTGACTACACTCTAAGAAGGGCAATAGGGTGGGCATGGTGAGGAGTATACGAAATAAGACCCGACGATCAGAGATACCTTGGATAAGAAAGTAAAGGGTGAATTGGGAAATTAAGGTTAGTGAATGATTAAAGGTTAACAAAAGCTCTAAAGAATGTAAGAATGCATAGGAAGGGAACCTTTAAGAGAGGGTCTTGACTTGAAGGTCATAGTAGAGAAAGAAAATCATTAAAGGAGAACTCCCTAAATAAAGAAATCGTGAAATGGTCATGAACAAACAATAGTGGGTAAGGAGATTGATATGTTTATGTAAAACATGACGTCAAAGGCAAGATGGATGAGAGGATAACAGTAAATGTAATCGAGAAATACTACCAGACGAAGAGAGAGACGAAGTTATATGACCTTCGAAAGGTTGGAAGATTGAGAACAACCATTATAGAAGTGTTCTAAAATTTAAAATGGTTAAAGACAGGTTCTAGAGTATGTCATACTATAAGGGACATGCAAGTCCAACAGTTCCAAGGAAAAATGTGACTCAAGTAGGGAAGAGTCAGTTAGTAAGCATGACGAGGTCAGATCTAATTTGGATCAAAGTTGAAATAAATAACGAATGGATGTAGAGTCAAAATATGAATGAAGGGGTAATAACATCAAAACCTATTAAAACAAATACATAATGCTTAGAAGAACACTAGCCTAAGGGTTTCAATGATAAAGATAATAACTAGACACATGAACGATTGGGCATCTTGAAACTCCCAATCCTGAAATTTTTAGTAAGAACCTAAAGGGGAAGAATCATGCCCTAAGCAAAGGAAAATGTGAACCTAGGGATATACATTTGGACTCACGGGCAAGACATACTAGTTAGGATAAAACTCCATGACAGGAGTAAACAATGTAAAGGAAAAGAAATTCCTTAAGTGCGTGATTTAAAGGAGGCTAAGTGAAAGGACGACCAAAGTATTAACATGTCCAAGTTGACATTTAGGGAAGTTTATCCTAGAGTGAAAATTGTTGATTTGGTTTTGGGGATAAAACTCCTAAAAGAAGGGGAGAGTTGCGAACCCCACTCCTTTGATAATAAGAAAACTTGGGAAAGAACTGGTCATTTCCAAAGAGAAAACCGAGTCGGGTTATAAACCGAAACTGATAGAGAAAGGGTAAATGGGGAAATTTATGGATCCCGAGTGACCTAAAGAGTCACAAAAGTCATGAAAAAGGACTTTCGGATGAATTGGAGATGAAAACCAAACAGGTTTAGGTGAACCGGATCCAAACCGGATTGAACCGATTTAGACCAGTTTGAACCACTATTAAACCGAATGTTAAATTCATTTTTTCTAGGTGGCTTAGAATTCAAATTGGATAATTAAAGCAACGTTGGATAGAGAATAAATTTAGATGAATTTAGAAATTTTTAATTTTGAAAAACTTGGTCGAATCGGGCTTGAACTGACCAATTTAAACTTTGAACTCGGATCGGACTGGTACTGTCCGACTTGAAACAGTGTCATCTTCTTCCTTCAGATGACGGCACTATTCACTCACCGGAAAATCGAGCAGCACTAGCGAAGATGAAAAGTCTCTGCCTAGGGAGTTTCAAGCAATGAATGACTGCCATTAAGGCACCAATCGAACGGCCAAGAAGTCATCGAGCTTCCTATATTAAGAGCTCCTCCTCATTCATCCTCCTCACACATGAAAACTCCACTCTCTCCCTACTACTCCATTTTCTGGTAAAGCTCAAACCAGAGCTCCGACTTGGGAATTTTTCTGAGCCAAAGATGGCGTGGTCAGGTTCTTTGGATTCTGGAAGAAGAAAGCTACACGCCTATAGTCTCCATTTGCTCAAAGGGTCGTCAGAGAAACGCCACCGTGATAGAACAGTGAAACAGCTCCGGCGGACCGAAGCTGCCCTATTTCAGTTGATCTAAAAATGGCCAATTCGAGCCCTTCTCAAGCCAAACCAAGCCCTTCCAACACTTCCACAGCCCTCCTAAAGCTGAATTAGAGCAGAAAGGTAAACCAATTCAGCTCTCCTCTATAAATTTTGATCGATGTTATAGAGAGAATTAGTATATCTTTATTGACCAAATTCTCTCTTAATTCAACATGAATTTGGGTGATTCATGATCCTAGGAGAAACCTTAGGACAAGAGCTAGTTGGTCAAATTGAAAGCTCGGACCGCTACGCCCCCGACGGAAAGCTTTCATAGCTTTCTATCTCTACACTCAATTTTCCGGCAAATCTCCGTTTGAGCTCGTTCCAGCATCAAATTGTGCGATTCAAATTGCAATTGAATTGCATGAAGGTGTAAGAACTTAAATCTAATTTTCAACAATTAACTTCAATTGATCGGTCAATTTGATGAAATCAAATTTGGTCAGGTTGGAAGGTTTAAATTGGGAAAAAAATTGGGGATTTCAAAAATTCGTGGGACTAAAGTTAAATTTCATAAAATTGAGGGTCAATTGGGCATGAAAACGATGTTGGAGGACCAATTGGTCAATTTTTGGAATTATTGGTGTCAATTTTACCATTTTTGTAAAGTAGGGGCAAAATGGTAATTTTGGAAAAGTTATGGACCAAATTAAAATTTTGGGAAACTCGAACCCCTTTTTATGATTTTGAATAAATTGAGGTCCTAATGTGAATTTTAGAAGTTTTGGGACTCAATTTGAGGAAAATCAACATTAGGGACCTAAAGTTAAAGAAAAAGAACTTTAGTAACCTAATTGCAATAAATCGAATAGTTTGAGTATTTCAACCATTCATGATGAACGAAGGATATTAGGCCAAGGGATAATGAACAGGGATGTTCATATCATGTAGGAACATAAAGTACTGAGAACGTCAACAAGGACAAACTTGCATGGAGACAAAGAACCGGTTAAGAGTATCACTACGTTATTAGTTGAGTGGGATTTTTTCCATCATACTTGGTTGGGATGATAAGTAACTCAGAAATGAAAACTCACTACTAAGTGGAATTTTAAACATCACACCTGAATAAGAGTGATGTGAAAATTACGCGGAAAAACTACTTATCGGTTGTAAGTAGATCATACCCAATTGGTATGATAAACTTCTTGGAAGGAAGTAGGAAACTCTTTCATTGATTATGAGCAAAGATGTCCTCACACCCGGTTGGTGTGATGGATGGCTAAAAGATTATTTTGTCGGAAGTACTCTCCCTTTACTGTGTGCCACTGCTTAAACTTTTTGGGATACCTTCTTGATGGGAGTTTGAATAGCTTAGATAGGTCGGAGACCTCGGTTTTGGAACTTGGGGGCTAATATGCTTAATTTTGAAAATCTCGTACAGTGGGCACAAGGCCAGTTGGCATGAGCAAGAGCTCGTAAACAAACATGAGTTTAAGCCATGAAAACTTTAAATGAATGATATATTTGGTCATGGTACCAAGACAGAACCAACATACTCGATGAAGTAGCGGCAGTGCAACATGACAAGTCGATGGACTAGTCGAGACAAACAGTTGTAGGTCGAGTTGAGGGTCGGGGCCGTTGGACTGATGGCACCATAGATTATATGGCTTATGTGGAAAACTATTGATTTGTGCATGCACTGAGGTATGGGACCTTCAAGATGCCCAAGAGGGGTAGTGATGTGTCGTAGGGGCTACTTGACGACATGGTGGAGATAAGGCCAGTTTGTCGTGTCAGCAGTCACAGAAGCTCAACATAGCTTCATGCGCATGAGAATGGGGTGGGGTCATGATGAGGTATCTGCCCTCACACAGACACGGAGTTTTCTTTACGAGATTGAGGGTCGGATGTCGCGTACATCTACTCATTCTTAGGGTAGAAGTGGATGCGCTTCGATCTAGGTGGTCGGTAAAGTCGCTCTGACGCTACAAGTGTGTGCAGTGGACATGCTGACTTGCGAATGCTTGTTTCATTCATGATGAGGGGCATGTTTTGGTTGATAAATACACCGTTGTGATGAGAAATGGCTATAAAAACTGAGATTTTGAGTATAAAATATTTTAAAAGAAAAATAAGGAGTCTGGCACACTCCAATTCAAACTATTTTTGTGAAAGTTAAGCTTTAAACACCCATTCACTAAGTCATTGAACTCACCCCTCTCTTATATCCCTTTTTAGGTGATCAAGGGAAATCTACCTAAGGACCTCCTATTAGTCATTCCTGAAAGACAGGTATGTAAATTTTAAAATTTCATGCAGTTTTGATTAATTTTATTCCAAGAAAGGTACATGTTTAAAGGATGCCTTACTCCTTCCGGGTAAAAGAAAGGGAAAACCCTTAATAAACCAGGAGAGTGGTGGGTTGCTCATAGGGATCTAATCAAATTGGGTCGGGGTGTAACATCCTTTGAATCCTCAATTTACTCAAAATAGTATAAGGGGTTCAAGTTTTCCAAATTTCCAATTTTGTCCCCAAATTTTTAAAAATTATAATTTTTCCCCTACATTCTAAAAATGGCAATTTGACCCCAAATATTCCAAAAATTGACCAATTGGTCCCTCAACATCTTTCTCATGGAAAATTAGCTTTTAATTTTGGGAAATTGCAAAGAGGTTCCTCAATTTTCCAAAATTCCCATTTTTCCCAAACTTTTTCCTAATTTCTCCCCTTCAAACTGACTTAATTTTATTTATTCAAATTGGCCATTCAATCGGGGTTAATTACTCCAATTGAATGTATGGATCATTTCCTACACTTCCATACAATTCAATTGAGCTTTGAATCACATGATTTGAGTCTGAAACGAGCTCAAACGGAGTTTCGCTAGAAAATTGTTTGTAGAGAGAAAGTTTCGAAAGCTTACCGTCGGAGGTGCGGTGGTTCGAGCTTTCCATTTGGGCAGGTAGCTCTCATCCCGAGGTTACTTCTAGGATCAAGAATTGCTACAATTCATGTCCAATCGATGGTGAATTTTATCAGTAAAATTTAACACTATCTCTCTCTAACACCGATCTGTAACGATGGAGGAGGGCCAAATTGGCTTACCTTTTAGCTTTGTTGAGGTCGTTTGAGGGTTGTGGAGGTGTTAGGGAGACTTGCTTTGGCCAAAGGAGGGCTAAATTTGGTCGAATTTAGCTCGGCCAAAACAGGTTATCTTCGGAGCTGCTTCACTGTTTGATTCCATCAGCACTTCTCCGATGGTCATCGAGTCGCAATGAAGTTGCTGTCAAGTAGCTGACTTTCCCTGGAGTTTATAGGACATGACCTTGCCTTATGAGGCTGAGAAAAAGGCCTATATCGGAGCTATGGTTCGAGCTTCACCTAAAAATGGAGCAGTTGAGAGATAATGGCAATTTGAGGTGTGTGGAGTATCAATGGGGAGTAACTTTTTATATAGGGAGCTCGGGTACCCTCTGCCCAACCACTTTCCATTTTGATCGAGCTTATCCTCACCTTGAAATGGTCTGATCAGAACCGTTACTTCTTCATCGTAGTTATCCATTTTCTACATTAATGAACAGTGCTGTCATCCTTAGGAATAAGATGACACTATTTCGAACCGTACCAAACCAGTTCAATAGCGAAAGTCAGTCAGTTCAGACCTAGTTCGATTAGTTTTCTCAAAATTAAAAATTTATAAATTAATATAAATTCATTTTCTATCTAATGGTGGTTTCAATTTCCCAATTTGAATATTTTAAGCCACCAAAAAAAATGAATTTAGAAACCGGTTCAATCTGGTTCAGATCCAGTTCACCTTTAACCAGTCTGGTTTTCTCCTCCCATTTGCCCCAAGGTTCTTTTTCATGATTTTTATGACTCTTTTAGTTACTTGTAATTTGTAAATTTCTCATTTTACCTTTTTTTACCTATTATGATTCATGAACTGGCTCGATTTTCTCTTTTGAATTGACCAATTTTTTTCCCGATTTTCTTATCTTTAAAAGTAAGTGATTTACCCTAAAGGTCTCTCATCCACCTATTTTACTCTATTTCATTACAAGCTCAATATGTAATGCCTCCCCTTGAGCTTACTTGGTAATAGTAGAAAAAAATTAAATAATAGGAAAGAAATCACATATTAGTAAAGAAATTAAAGTATATCACATATAATTGTCACTATAATTGTACAATATATTTTGTTTACTTATTCGGACCACTCATATGTTATCTTTGTCTTTGCGGTACAATTCTGTCTTTTGCTCTACAACTATTAATACATGTAATTATAGAGTAAATAATATTTGTAATTAATTTTATTATCTTATTTTTTTTGTACTGCAATAATTATATAAATTTACAATAATATTAAATAAAATATATACAAAAATTATAATAAATACTATTTGTTTTATTTTCTTTTTATCTTATTTTTAAAAGTAATTACAGATCCTTTCAAATAGCCACGAGCTCTTGACACAAAAATCACCACATTACCCTCTTCAATGTTCACAATCCAATTCACATTTAAAATTAATGTGGTAGGGTGACAATTAAGTATGCGTACCTTGTTTGTTTATTTTTTTAAATAGGTCATTTTGGTGGGCTCAATAATGTATTGAATTACATGATGTGGTCTAATTATTTAGGTTATCATAGTCATTTATTTTAGGGATCTCTATTTTTTAAATCTAAATAGGCGTTTATTTAGTATTTTTGTTATTTGTAATTTTAACATATACAATCTTATATATATACATATATAATTATGTATCGTGTATTTAAATGGAATATTTTAGTATTAATTCAATTTATTTAAATGAGTTCCATGAAATTAAATAACTTATTTGTTTACTGATTAAATTCCAGTTTTCAATTCCAAAAAAATTAATTATCTTAATTCACATATTTAATTGTTTATGTTATCGATTAATTTATTTTTTAATTTAATTTTGGTTCAAAATTTTCAATTTTAAATATGATATTATATAATCCACAATTCTCATGATGTTCCGAAAAGTGATTAGATTAGCTATAGTTTTATTTTAAAAATATTAAAAATATGACTAATATTGAAAAAATTAAAAATAGAGTAAGATGTACCAACCCTATCTAAAAACTTTCAAGACTCATGGAGGTCTAAACTTTCTATATTGGAGCCTTGGAGAGCCCAACAGGCACATATGGTGCTTGACATGTTAAGATACAAGGGAGATAACTTTAGAAAAAGGTATCTAATATCTCTCTTTGGATCTAGAGTTGTCTTGGGAGGAGAGATGTATGAGCCCGTCCTCAGCTTTGAAGTTGGAGTGGAAGCAATTGTTCAAGTTTGTGGTAACTAGATATAGGATAATCAATGCCATAGCAAGTTGTCCAACTCAAGTATGAGACATGCACGGGACCAGAAAGATAACAAGGGGAGCCCAATTTGCACCCGATTGGGAGGAGATGGGTAGTATGAGGTCATACTATTCCAATCTAGAACTAAGGGTTAGGGGAGAAGGGTCAGCCCATGTTATCATTCTTAGATTTGTGGTTGTTGGGTATAAACTATGCGTTTGAGACTGGCGGGATGGGAAATGAAGGCGTTCCAATGGGTCTGCTCAGATATGGAGAGATGGGAAATGAAGGCGTTCGAATGGGTCTGCTCAGATATGGAGAGTGCCACGTCCGGGTCATCGTGACAGCCGTTGAGAGGAGATGAAAAGGAAGGCTCGATCGCCACTTAGCATCCTCCTTGCAACGCAGCCAGGGAGTTCATGTATTCTCTCTAGGCGTCTCGTCCCACGCTACCACTCATGGCCAGAAATCTACCCTCTGTCTTACCTCAGCATATCGTCACATCACACGTGTCCACCCTTATTTCTTCCTGTCTCTGGACATTTACTCTCTACTCACTGGTCCTTTTCCAAACTCCCCCTCCCACCCAGAATCCAAACGCATTCCTTTTTAGTCTCTCTCTTTCCTGAGTCTCTCCCTGACTCGGAACCCTATCAGACCGGGAATTAAGCTGTTAAGCACCGCCTAAGATCTCCTACAACAGAAGATCTCCTACTCTCCGGGCTTCGCAGGCGAGAAGGAGCATCATCTATCCTCAGCTAGTTTTCACAATGAACGACCTTCTCTCGGTACCTTTTCCACCCCTCGTCAATGCTGGGGATGAGCTTAATTTTCAATCACAAAAATGAATCCTTGATACATGCTTTGGGGCACCATCCTTTTATTTCTCTTTGTTATGAAGTTTAGCAATAATGTCATGCTGTCACAGCTCGTTTCTTTTCCGACAATGGTGAATTGTGGTTTTCCTCCAAAGATCTGTTTGATTATTGCTCTACCATGAACTGGACTTTTTTTAATCAGTGTGATGGTACTATTGATCATTGTGCATTTATCCTGTGTCTCCCCAGATTTCTAAATGTTCCAGTATCAGAAACTATGCATCATCTATATATATACTATAGTCGCATCTTTTATCGTGAAATATGATTTATGGATCATCTATTGTTGTGCTGATCCAATGGAAATTCATTTCAACCATAGATTAGGTTATTTTTTATATGCGGCAAACTAATATTGCATACACTGAAATACTCATTGGTGTAGCACATTTTATAAAGTATGGACCCAAGCAGTGGTTTGACCACCAGTTATCCTTGAGCATAGCTCTTCAAATGTTTTTGGCATCCATATGCTTTGGAAATCATTACTTTTAATCTGTTGTAGATTAGCTTCTAGTATGTCTTTCCAATAGAATAAGTGAAATTGAATGATATGCAGTTGGAATTTGGTCCACCTTTTCTAAATTTCTGTATCAGAAGAAGAAACTCTGCATGTGAAGAAATCTAATTTAAGACTTTTTGACTTGTATGTTGATTTACTTAACGTTTGCAGGAATCCTTTGAGATGCCTCGAGGTCAGACATCTAGGGGTGGAGATATCGAAATGGGCATGAATGCTCCAATGAACTCAGGGGAGCTTCAGTTAGAAAATTTCTTCAAGAAGGTGCACTTATTTACATCTAATTATTGTCAGTTTTTTTTCTGCAGAAAGTAATGCATATTGCTGTATTGTTTGCACAAGCATCTGGTCATCAATTTGAGGAGCGATTGTTAACTTTAGTTACATATTATACATTTTTAACTTGTTACAGCATTTCTCTGCCAGGTTACCGAAATTGAAAAACAGATTGGGAAATTGAATGGTCTGCTGAAGAAATTACAGGTGTGATATTTTCCCTAGATGGTGCACCACCTTCAGGCCCTTGTCTTTTTTCTTTTCCAAACAGTCATAATGTGATGGACAATGGAGGGCGTTGTGATTACTAAAGCATTTTGATTTATATTCACCCAACGAATGTAAATTATAGTATTTGCTGAATGCTGAGTGATAACATATATAATATAATGCTTAAGATGGACTGTCTAAACCTTGTTGGGATATTTTCCGCTGCTGCTATGTTATCAATGGAAATGACAGTGCTGTGGTTGAATTATTCTTTTTTGTTTTTTCAAAGGATGCACACGAGGACTCTAAAGCAGTTACTAAAGCTGCTTCCATGAAAGGTAACTTCAATCTCTTAGACATTTGGTTCTTTACATCCTACTTTCTGGAGCTATGCTTTGATAACAAGTAATGAGCTTCCTAATAGTGTGAGGTTTATGGTCCTTACTTCATAAAGGGATAGAATGTGTGTTCTCTGTTTATGATTGACTATAATGAGCTAGAAGTGCCTACTTACAAGGCAGTTGTTTTGGGACTTTTGGTTCTTTACATCCCACATTCTGGGGCTATGGTTTGATAACAAGTAATGAGCTTTCTAATAGTCTGAAATTTATGGTCCTTACTTCATCAAGGGATAGAATGTGTATTCTCTGTTTATTATCGACTATAATGTGCTAGAGGTGGCTACTTACAAGACAATATTTTTGGAAGTTCCCAATCAGCACACATTCCTCTGGTCAGAGGTTGCTGATATATATGTTAATATAAAAGGCAATCTCCCTAGCTTGACTATCAAAACATGTCTATCATTATAATTGCTGCAATGATTGCATCCTCTCAAAATTCATCCCAATGATTTATTTAGGAATAAGAACATATTTAGTCTAATCATATGAGTGATCTGATTGTATTACTGAAAGTTGTTTCATACTTACAGTTTTTCTCTGCAAACTCAATCCAATTTCTTTATAATTGATGCAATAATTGCATCCTCCCTGAATTCATCCCAATGATTTTTTAAGGTTAAGAGCATCTTTGAAGAGATGAGTGGCCTGATCAGTATAACTGAATGTTGCATCCCATTTTTCTCTGATTGTATTTCTGAAAGTTATTGCATACTTACAATTTTTCTCAACAAACTCAATCCAATTTCTTTATAATTGATGCAATAATTGCATCCTCCCTGAATTCATCCCAATGATTTTTTAAGGTTAAGAGCATCTTTGAAGAGATGAGTGGCCTGATCAGTGTAACTGAATGTTGCATCCCATTTTTCTCTGATTGTAGTTCTGAAAGTTATTGCATACTTACAATTTTTCTCAACAAACTCAATACAATTTCTTTATATTTTTTGCAATAATTGCACCCCCTAAAAATTCATCCTAATGAGTTTTGGGAGATAAGACCATCTTTAGTCCAATCAGATGAGTGACCTGATCATTATAACTGAAAGTTTTTGCATGCTTGTATTTTTTTTCTCTTCAAACTCATTCTGTTTCTATAAAGAGATTGGGTAGATTCATTTATTTTTTTATTGACATGCAGTTAGATTCATAAATTCTTAAACCAATTTATGACTAGTTGGTGTTTAGTTTCTTCCAAGCAGCAAAACTACCATCTTCCCTTTTCATGGTTTCCTCAAAATTGAAAAACTTTGAGAATTGTGAAGAATCTCAATAACAATGCAGAAAAACAGTGATGATAAAGACTAGTTATGTCAACAACATTTCTTTCATCTCTTGGTGGATGAACTTCAGCACACTACTAACATTAGGAATTGGTGTGATCCTCATCACCATGCTCATTGATCCTGCTGTTTGTAGCCATTAAACAGCACATGGACAAAGAAGTTGATGAGGTTGGAAAGGTTGCCCGCTTTATAAAATCTAAAATTGAAGAGCTTGATAGAGAGGTAAGTAATGCATGTTGTCCTTGAAAGTTTATTATGCTCTTCAAATTTTTTATGGAACCTGATTTCTTCTGCAGAATTTGACAAATAGGCAGAAACCTGGTTGTGGGAAAGGTACTGCTGTAGACCGATCCAGGACTGCAACGACTATGTAACTCCATCTCTCTCCCCTTTTTCAAAGTGTCCCTAAAACGAATTCTCTCTTACAAATAGAGCTCCGGATACATTGGATCATATGGTTTTATTCTACTATTAAGTTTTTTTTATCATTATAGGTTAGTTGTGTGGCAATCCTGTGAATAATACATAACTAAATTCTTGCAGTTCATTGAAGAAAAAGTTCAAAGACAAGATGGCTGAATTCCAGGTTCTCTTCATCTTCAACATTAGTGCTCTTGATTCTCCAATTTCATCTCCTATAACATACTGTATATATATAAATGAATATTTGCAGGTTCTTAGGGAAAACATTCATCAAGAGAATCGTGAAGTCGTTCAAAGGCGTGTATTTACAGGTATGCAAATTGTAACATTTGTAATGACAATTGGTAATATACTATGTCCTAGATATTCACTTTGCCATTTTGATTTTTTTTTGCTGTGGTCAGTGACGGGGACGAGACCTGATGAAGAGGTGACATTTGCCCTGAGTAGATTTAAAAGTTCAAGGAATTTTATTTTTGATATCTGTGGCTCATAAATTTATAATTCTCATTTGCAGACAATTGATAAACTTATTGATACTGGAGACAGTGAACAAATTTTCCAGAAAGCTATTCAGGAGCAAGGGAGAGGCCAGGTCCATCCTCATTTATCTTGTTCTGTGGGACATGTTTATTGGTTGAAATAGAACAATAGTCATTGGTTGCTATATTATTTTATCTTACCTTTTTAGTTGACCTAATTGGTATGATATACTGAAGTTTGGCTTTCAGTGTGTTGTGCCTTTTAGTCATCACACAGTGCAGCTGATGATAGGATCCTCAAAATAATGCATTAATGAACACGGATAACCTTGTTGTGTCTTTTCTTGAGCAAGTCATTTCAAAAGAGGTGCCACAATAAATTGCACACTTAATATTACTTGTTGGTTTGTTCTAGTTATTTTTGCCCATTCTTGACTTGTCCAATTGAGCTTCTTTTATTAAAGTCTTGAATTGTGATGTCTGATGACTGAAAGTCCTTTGACAGATTATGGATACTGTGGCTGAAATTCAAGAGCGCCATGATGCAGTTAGAGACTTGGAGAGGAAGCTTCTTGATTTGCAACAGGTATGCTGCAAGTATATTTACTCATTTGGATCATACTCAATATTGTGCTAATTTATTTATTTCCTGAAATTGCCATAATACCAGAAATAGGCAAGAACTTTGTGACTTTGTCTGGTTCTGATGTAGATATTTCTCGATATGGCGGTGTTGGTGGATGCTCAAGGGGAGATGATTGACAACATTGAATCCCAGGTATTATAGCATCCAGTGGAGTATCCTTTTATTCAGTAGTGTCGAGCAATTTTGGTTTCAAATGGTCTGTTTGAGGATATTAATCCTCATGTAGATCCTAATATGGACAACGTCCCAGATCGACAGTGTACCCTATGGCTTAATGACTCCTGTGGAAGCCCTACCAGGTTTTTGCATAGATGAGAAAGAATGACCATTTTCCATATTCTGGATAGATGTAACAATTGAACAACCAGTAGACCAATAGGTAGTTGAGGTGCTTGGAATCACTGAGTGATATTTCAAAGTTACAAATTTGAATCTTCTTGGTGGAGAAAATCCACATTAGGAGAACTTCAGCTTTTAGTAGAAAATTTCAGTTTAAACTGGATCAATTCAGATTCATTTACATTCTGGATGTGCAGTAGAAATAAAGGAAATCTCCTGAAAATATTTCTGACCATAGACAATTTTTCTATCTTTCTGATCAATATCTATATTGGTTCTCTTAGGTTTCGAGTGCAGTTGACCATGTTCAGAGTGGGAACACGGCCCTTCACAGGGCAAAGAGTCTCCAGAGGAGCTCCAGGAAGTGGATGTGCATAGCAATAATCATCCTTCTAATAATTGTGGTGATCATCGTCGTGGCAGTGATCAAGCCCTGGAACAACAATAAAGGGGCTTAAACAAGGTTCTGCTCCTTGGTCAATGTATTATAATAGAAGAGCTGTGTGATTGGGCATTTGATTTTAACTCTCTAGAGTAACTTTGTGTGGATATATCCATCCAAAATCATTGTGAACAGATAATTTTACATATTGATACTGGTGTTTGTTGTCCCTCATTTTTGGAGAGTTTGATTCTTTGCTTTGTGGTTTGGTTTGTACTCAGAACTCTGCCCTTTTCTGTATCAATGCAAAACTCGTTTGAAAAATTGTGCAAACATCCTTAGATGACTCTTACCTCAGTTTCTGTCATCTTGAGAGAATTAAGGAAGAAAGCCATATTATAGAGAATATGATATCACATAAAAAAAAAAACTATGTACTTCCGGATGGATTGAGCCGAAAATGATTTCGTCCACTTAATTAATTTAGGACATAACTTATTCATTTGAATTTTAATTACTACCATCTTCTATTCTTTAAACCACTTGTCATTGATAAAAAGATTACTTTAGCATATTGAATTGTTAATTCCACATGCTTTTAGTACTTATCATTGATAAAAAAAATTATTTTATCATATTAAATTGTTAATTTCACATGCTTTTAGTATATATTTAGCTTTTAATAGACATCATCCAATACTTTTACTCGAAATGTTATTTTCTTAGTTAATTTGATATAAACAACTCGCTTGATATTTACTAAGATATGACACATGCAATATCCCCAAAGGCTACGGTGGATCTAAGCATACTCTAACATGTACTTCTCATAATCGTAATTAACCCTAAGTGAGAATGGGTAATTCTCATCACCCTAACCTAACCGAGAATGCAAATTACAAGTGAGGAGAATAATTAGTAATCATTCAAAACTCGTTATAATAAGAACATGAATACCTATTTGGAATAAACTTAATTTAAAATGTGATAAAATTAAATAATCATGTTTATTAATTAGAACGAAAAATACTGATACGTATCTATTTATAAGAAAGGTAGTTAGAAATCAAATATTAAATAAATACGAGAACATTAGTGACAAATTGATTGGTTCATATGTGAAGGAGATGGATAGAAGTTATATTGGGAATCAAGTTGCTAGATTGTCACAATAATGTGGTGACTACATTATTGTGATAATCTAGCTATAAAAGGGGTGACTTAAGGGGTAAAAATTGAAAGACAACTTTCGAACCTGAATGCATATGAGCTCATGATTAACGGGTACACCACATTTCTAACCAGGATTTCTAGTGAATCAGTCACGAATAAAACCCTTAGCCAAGTAAATGTAGTACAAGAATTTTTAGAGATAGTCCCGTAAGATTTACTATGGTTATGCCCAAACATACAATTTAACTTCACAATTGAGATCATCCTTTATACACATGATCTCACAAGCGCTTAACAAAATGACACCTATTGAACTAAAGGAACTAAATGCACAATTAGATGAATTGATGGTGAAGGGGTTCATACAACCCAACCACTCACAGTGGGGACTCTCGTATTATTTGTAATGAAAAATGATGAAATCATGTGGTTGTATATGAATGATCGTAGGTTGAAAAAAAAGTAACTATCAAGAATAAGTACCTTATTCTTAGGATAGACTATTTATTTGACCAACTGCTTGGGGCATCATACTTCAGGAAGATAGATTTATGATGAGGGTGTCACACCCTAACTCATTTCACCCGTCATACTAGTAGATAACCCGTCACATCAGATGGTTACCTTATCATTATATGTCCGACAAAAAATAAGACTCATAATAAAACTAATTAGAATATTCTTTTGAAACAAAAAAAATAATTTAATAAACAATATCGGGAGCAAGTACTAAATAAAAAGTGTACTTTTAGTTTATTATAACTTTCTATAATCTCTATTTGTGTCTTCTAAGCTCTGGTTACCTGAAAGGGGGAGTGAGTTTATAACTTAGTAATTAGAATTAACTGACATTGTGACATCATATTCACGATTCAATATATACTCTAAAACGTCTATAAGAAATATTTCAGAAATACTTCACAAGGTTACAATGAAAAAGGTGTTTAGAGTTTCAATATATAAGACATGTATTGGACTAACAAATAACACATCACACAACTTTTTCATCATAAAAAGATCACACATTTGTAGAGCAGAAGTTTCATTTGTTCCACTTATGGTTCAGAGCGATTTTACCAACCATCCTAGCATGATGCTACAACTTCGACCACACGTCTGATTGGATCAGTGTTTCATGTCAAACTATTTATGTGAGCACTATCGCTCAAGTTCCAAATATATTGATTGAGTTGTCCACTATAGAGATACTAGACCTTTCACCTTCATTGGGTCTAATGTGCACAGGACTCCCAAAGCTCTAGATATACTAGCACAATGATATATTCCCTTATTCTAACCTTGTTATCTAGTAGTTCTCAAAACTATCACTACACCTTTTTTTAATTTTCGCTCATCAACTTCATCCCAATATAATAGTCTTACATTTCTTCACATACAATGCTTTGTAGGGGGTCATCTATATATTGGCTTGATAGCTATTATTACAAGAAAATTCTATCAAGCACAAATAATCCTTGTCAGAGTTCTTGATTTGTGGAGCTAGTTCTCATTGAGAGGATCCTCCTAAGATCAAATTTCACCTCAATAGTTGCCCTAAATAGGGAGAATTTGATCAGCAAAGTTTAAGCAATTCTCTATCTATAACTATTTCGGCAAAGAGCGACGACAATGGCTTACCTCGAATACTCAAGAAGGACTAGGCTTAGTTGTTGAGAGTTATGGGAGGGTCGGCCTGGCCTTAAGAGGTCCAACGTGGCTAGAATTCAACTAAAAAAATGTCTGCTACTTCTCGACAGTCAGAGCGACTGTATTGTGCGGGCTTAGTGACACTTCTCCAATGATACTTCAGCTGAAGGGAGTATATAGCAAGGTAGAGGACTTCCTCCCGGTTCTAGTGAACCCAAATTCACGTTCAGAGGTGGAGAAAATGGTCAATGTCAGAGCTCTGGTTTTGGGATGGTCGAAAACTAGAGTACTTTGTCTTCTTCATGCTTTCGAGGGATGAAGAGGATGAATGTAGGGGGACTTTTTATATAGTGAGCTCGGGTACTGATCATTCTAGCCATCTACCATCGGCCGACCATTAACTCACCTATTTAAGGCCTTGTCGGAGCCATTTAAGACTCATCGTAGTCAAGGCATCGATCTTTCTCCCTTCCTGTTTAGAAATTTGGAGGAAGAAGATGACACTGCATGCACACGTGTGAGCTGTTATGTGTCACGCTGTGATTGGCTGGCGTTACTAATGCGAACTCTCGCTTAGCATCCGAGTCACTTGTTGACTCGTTGACCGGACACACAGCGACCTCTTATTGGTCGTCTAAACTGACATGGCCACTGACCGAATCTAGCCCTCTATTGACCATGACACGTGGCATCCTCTGATTGGCAAATTTAAAGTTGTCAGTTTTCCCACCTAATGCACTGTGGCATTACCATGTGTTAGTCTCTGATTGGTTGTGGTCATCTGACGTGACTTTAACACGTGTCAACCTTTGATTGGTCGACCGATCACCGACATCTTAGTTGGTCGCTGACGTGGTCGAGGATGAAATGACAAATAGTGGAGTACATAGCTCACTACATGTCCTGCCAACAGATAAATGCAAAATATGAGAAACCAGTAGGAATGCTTCAACCACTCTCTCATTCCTGACTTGAAGTAGGAGAGGATCACGATGGACTTTACGATCGTATTACCCCCATCAATAAAAGGATATAATGCTATATACATGATTATGGATCAACTCACCAAGACTACCCACTTTCTACCCATCAAGTTGATGGACACAATAAAAAAAGTTGGCTAAGTTGTACATTAAATAGATTGTACGACTACATGGGATGTCAATATCAATCGTGTCAGATAGGGATCCAAGATTCATGACCAGATTCTAGCCAAGTCTATAAGACTTATTATGGACAAGATTGCACCTAAATACAACTTTTCACCCTCAAACAGACGGACAATTAGAATGGACCATACACACCTTGGAAGATACGCTTCAAGCTTGTTTTATGGTATAAATTCAAAACTTTCTCTCTCTAGAAATATTTTTTGGCTAAGCTTCGTTTGAGCTCATTTCTAGGCTAAATTTGAACAATTCAAAGTTTAAGTGGTCAATTTTATGAAATGAGATTCTAGGGGTCAAAGTACAATTTTGGAGAAATTAGGCAATTTGAGGATTTTTGTGCAATTGACATAAATTGAGGGTTAATTAAGGAATTAACTGAAATTGGAGACTCAATTGTAATTAAAATAATTTTTATGGAATTTAATTGCAATTAAAAAATAATTAAAATACTTTATTTGCCATTTTAAATAAAATTATTTGAGGGAAAAATTGCAAATAAAGTAAATTGAGAAAATTATGGCAACTATTTTTTATTTTTTTCGTCAAGAAAATATATTTAGGGACTTATGCGTAATGAAAGAAAACATAGGGAATTAAGTGTAAATATTAGAAAATTGATGTATTAGTTATCTGTGATCATGTAGGTGCGAAAAGAATACCCTAACCTACAATAAAAAATCCAACCTGTGTTATTGGAATACTGTCCATGACGAATGATTCACGAATCTCGTGTGAGTAGGATTACTAACATCGAGTATGATTGGATCGACTTCACATACATAAAATCATGCTTGATTTTGAACTCACTTTTCTAGAAGTATAATCCCCTTACTATGTGAAACTACTTAAACCTTTTATGATTATATTTTTGAAGAAATCATGGAGTATATTAATAGGACAACTCTTGTATAGTGTATGGATATACTTCAAGGGATATGGACTAGTTCGCCTGACGATGCAAGAAATGGGCGAGGCCCATGGTCGATAATGGTAGGCTAGATCTAGTTATGTGTAAGTGGGCCTAAGGCCACAGTTTTGGAAAGTGAAGTGGGTACAAGGCCACATTTTGAAAACTCATACAAGTGGGCCCAAGGCCAATGGAAAAATGGGTCTAGTCTCGTAAATAAGTTATGATTTAAGAGTTTGTTAAAATTATCATAATTTGATAAGGCTTGTTGAAGCTGCTATGCTAAGCCAAGTCACAGCATGTTGGGCTAGCAGTGCAAAGATAAAGGTTTTAAATCAAAAGACTATTGTATGTGATTGTAATTGTGCGAAACCAAAGAGACATCCAGTATAGGGTAATGTTGGTTCTAAGGGTTGCTGGACAACAAGGTTAGCACAATGACAATTATGTTGTTCCAGTATGTCATGAAGCTTTAGGAGCTTCGTGTACATTGAGACCGAGGAAGAAGGGGAAGGGGTCTCGTCCCTCAATAGCGGACAAACAAAGCGATGATTTCTTGGGGTTGGGCGATGGTGCTCACACAAACAATGTGGTGGAGGTGTCACCAGGGTGGACGATAAAGACGCTACAGACCACTAGTGGAATAGAGCGAGGTTATAGTCTCTTAGGGTATGTTCTGTAACTGTTTGATCTCTTTACTGAGAGAGGGTGTTTGTGTATTTGTATGATACAAACCATGGTAAGACTACCATAAATAAATTATAAAAATTCTTCCAACAAGGAAGAAACCTACCTTGAACTTGTGGGAACAAGAAGTAAAAAAAACTAAAATGAGAATCCTTTTCTAAAAAGATAAGACAAGTCATAGCTTTTTTATTAGATTATATAAATCTTTTTTTTTAAATAAAAGGAAAAGTTCTTCCTGGTAAGAAGGAACCTATTTTGGCTTGTGAGACACTAGCTGTGAAAATACTTTTACTAAGAAAAGGTGAATGAGGTTTGTCATATACAAATCTATGGGAAGCTTTATAACCCTTGAAAATTCTTCCCAGTAGGAAGGAAATTATTTTGTTTGTTGGATGCAAACTGAGAAATCTATTCGAAAACTATGAGAAAAGTTTTCATTGATTAAACAAGTCATAACTTGTTTTAAACTTTTTAACCATAACCCTTGGTTTAAGAATGAAATGAAATCCTTGTATATTTTGGAGTATGAGCTAAATTGTGGACAGTAAGTCACAATGTTAGTAAATCCTACTCACTTAAACTCACCATCACCTATTCCTTTTAGGGCACAATATGTCAAGGAGGACATTTGAAGGCGAACTACCAAATAGGTACAATAATCTCTTTTACAAATTTATGTACAACACTACTATATATTCTGACATATTTTGGAAAACATATCTAATGCACTGTTTTCCCGTTGTCTTATGCCTTGCTCCTGCCAGTACTATGATATTGGAGGTGGCTTCTACTATAGTATTGGGAGGAGTGGCAGGTTGTTCACAGTGTTCCCACCAAACCGGGTCGGGTGTGACAATTATCCTCCTTTCAATGTACGGTATATATGGTGTTGTTGGGGAGCATCACATATATATACTAAGTAGTGTGCTTCTTCCAATATAACGTTCTTTAACAATGTTTCATTAGGCACCATGACTCGTCCCTTGTAAGCTAATACTTCATCCTTTCTTATAGAAAGATTTGTGGTCATGGCATCCATAATCTTGCCTAGCTATTTCTTCATCCTAATATCCAATCTTTGCTTTTCCTTATTTTGCTCTACTAGAGTGGGTTGGATGATTACATTCATCCTAATATCCAATCTTTTACAAATTTCTGGTAGTATCAAACAAGTCCTAGGAAACTTCGAACTTCTGTGGGATTCTTAGGTAATTCCCAATTAGACATTGCCTCAATCTTTGAGGGGCCGACCATAAATCATGCTCCTAAGATGACATGTCCTAGGAATGCCACCTCTCTCAACCAAAACTCACACTTTCTGAAATTTGCATATAATTGATTTTCCAATAGGATTTGTAGTACTATCCTTAGATGCATTCCATGGTCTTCTTCTGACTTGGAATAGATGAGGATGCAATCTATGAACATGATGATGAACTAGTCCAAAAACGATTAAAAGACCCTATTCATTAGGTCCATGAATGCATCTGGTGCATTGGTTAGTCCAAAGGGCATTACTCGAAACTTGTAATATCCATAATGATTTTAGAAAGTTGTTTTCTAGATATACTTTTCCTTTATACTTAATTGGTGATATCCTGATTGTAAATCAATATTGGAGAAGTACAATGCTCTCAGTAGTTGGTCAACCAAGTTATCTATCCTTGGGAGAGGGTACTTGTTCTTTATTGTGGCTTGGTTTAGCCGTCGATAGTCCTCACACAACCGCATACTCTCATCCTTCTTCTTTACAAATAATACATGGGCACCCTGGGGAGAGTGGCTTGGGCGTATAAATCCTTTTTCCAACAACTCATCCAATTGTTACTTTAGCTCCTTAAGTTTTGTTGGTGTCATCCTGTAGGGGGCTTGGGAGATCGGATGTGTTCACAAAATTATATCTATCACAAGGTCAAACTATCGTTCAGAAGGCAGTTTGGCAAGTTCTTTAGGGAATACACTGGGGTACTCATTTACTACTAACACAACTTCTAGAGAGGGTTCTTCCATCTCTTTACTTGACATACAAGCCAAAAAGGCCACACACCCTTTTTGAATTATTTATTGTGCCTTAATGCTTGAGATTAGGTGTGGTTTCCTTCTACCCTTTTCCCTTGGGAACAATGTTCCTGTCGTGGCAACGATATGAAATGTAACTTCCTTCTCTTGGCAGTCTACCTTTGTAAATCCCGTCCTTTAAAGATAAGGAAAATCAGGAAAAGAACCGGTCAATTCAAAAGAGAAAACCGAGCTAGTTAATGAATCAAAATCGATAAAAAAAAGGGTAAAATGAGAAATTAGAAAATCCCAAGTGATTCAAAGAGTCACAAAAATCATGGAAAAGAACCTTGGAGCAAATTGGAAGAGTAAACCAGACCGATTCAGGGTTAACCTGACATGAACCGAGTTGAACCAATTTGAACCATACTTGAACCGGTTTCTAAATTCATTTTATTGATGGCTTAGAATGTTCAAATTGAAATTGAAGCCACCATTAGATATAAAATGAATTTAGATTAATTTATAAAATTTTAATTTTGAGAAAATCGGTCGAATCGGGCCTAAACCAACTAATTTTTGCCATTGAATCCGATCGGACCAGTCTGATCCGGTTTAGAATAGTGTCGTTCTTCTTTCTTAGGATGACAACACTGTTCATTAATGCATAAAACTTCTTTCTCCAATAAAGGAATATTCGCTCTAATTAGGGCATTTTTGGGTGAGGATCCCCGAGTTCCCTATATAAAGAGATGCTCTCCATTTATCCTCCACACACCTCAAATCACCATTCTCTCTCAATTGTTCCATTTTTCAATGAAGCTCGAACCAGAGCTCCGACTTGGACATTTTTCTCAGCCTCAAAAGGCAAGATCGGGTCCTACAGACTCCGGGGGAAGTCAGCTACCTAACAGCAACCTCCTTTCGACTCGAGAATCATCGTAGAAGTGCCGACGAAATCAATCAATGAAGTAGCTCGGACGAATTGAAGCTACCCTGGTTTGCTCAAGTTGAATTTAGCCAAATTCAGACCCCTCCGACCAAACCAATCTTCCCCAACACCCCACAACCCTCACACGCCTCAATAGAGTTGAAAGGTAAGCCAATTTGGCCCTCCTCCATCATTGCAGATCAGTGTTAGATAGAGAAAGTGATGAATTTCACTGATAAAATTCACCCTCATTTGGACTTCAATTGTAGCAATTCTTGATCCTAGATGAAACTCAGGATGAGAGCTACCTCCCTAGACTTAGAGCTTGGACCGTCACACCTCAGACGATAAGCTTTCGAAGATTTCTCTCTCTATGAATAGTTTTCTGACGAAGCTCCGTTTGAGCTCATTCTGGACCCAAATACTATGATTCAAAGCTCAATTGAATCATATGGAAGTGTATGAACTAATCCATACCATCAATTGGAGCAAATAACTCTGATTTAATGGCCAATTTGATAAAATCAAATTCGGCCAGTAAAAGGGGAGAAATTTGGGGGAAAATTTTAGGGAAATTTGGGGATTTCAAAAAATTGAGGGTCCTCCATGCAATTTCTCAAAATTGAAGGGCAATTGGCAATGATAATGATGATGGAGGACTAATTGGTCAATTTTCAAAATATTTGGGGCTAAATTGCTATTTTTGCAAAGTAGGGGAAAACGTTAATTTTGGGAAAATTAGAGACCAAATTGGAAATTTGGAAAAGTTGAGCGCCTTACACAATTTTGAGTAATTTGATGATCCAAAGAGGGTATTGGAAACCTTGGGATTTAATTTGGGGGAAAAAGTTTGCATTAGGGACCTAAAGTCAAGTAAAATGAACTTTAGGGATCTAAGTGCAAATAAACCGAGAAATAGGGCCTAGTCGCTCATAAGTGAGAAAACGAAGTGTGTTATGTCGAACCCTTATTGATAACGATATTCAAACTGTGTAGGGACACGTGAGGACGAAACACAAGTAAGAGAGAGTTAGCGTGGAGTGGAAACTGACTGAGAATGAAAATGTCACACTCACTAGGTGAGTGAGAAACTTTATACTTCATACCTGGCTGTGATGATGAACACCTTTTCTAAATTGGAAGTCAAAGTGAGTGGGCTAATTTACACATCATACTGGTTGGGATGATGAACACTATCTTTAACGGATAAAACCTACTTACTGGTTGTAAGTAGAGATAATCATACCCGCTTGGTATGATGAGTTTAGTTGAGGAAAGGAGAAACCCGCCTGCCAGTTGTAAGTAGAGATATCATCACACCCGATTGGTGTGATGATTTAAAAAATAATTTTTTGTTAGAAGTGTTCTCCCTTGACTATGTGTCAATGCTTAAAATATTTGGGAGACCTTCTTGACAGGAGCTAGAATAGCTCAGATAGGCTAGGGGCCTCATTTTTTTGAACTCATGGGGCTAAATGCCCAATTTTGAAAAAACACCTGCAGTGAGCCCAAGGTTAATGGACATGAGCAGAAGCTCATAAACAAACTTCATTAAGAAAGAGCCATGAAATTTTCTAATAAAATTGGTTGTATGATTTTACCATAGTACAAAGTCAGGACCGATAGTGTTCGATGGACTGGTGGTAGTGTGTTAGGGATAGGTCGACAGACCGGCCTAGACAAATAGCTACAGGTCGGGTTGAGTGTAGGGGTCGTTGGACCATTGGCACAAAAGATAATGGCTATATGTAGAAAACTCTTGTTTGTGCATGCACTTGTGGTACGGGACCATCAAGATACCCTAGGGGTAGTGATGGGTCCCAAGGGCTGTTGGATGACATGGGGGGTGATAAGGGTAGTTTTCGTGCCAATCAGTCATGAAGCTCTAGGAGCTTCTTGCACATAAGACCGGGGTGGGTACAGGATGAGGTCTCCATCCTCATATGGACACGAAGTGGCAATCGGGTCTGAGGGTTAGACGTATGGGACGTTCCACTCAAACCCAAGGTAGAAGTGGATGGTAAAGACACTCCGATCCATAAGTGGGTTCAGTGGACAGGCTGCACCTGTGAATGTGAGTACCCTTCCTGATGAGGGGTGTGTGTTTGTTTGCTAAATGCCTTCCGAGGCAAGGGGATGGGTTAAGAAAGCTAAACACACCTAATACAGAAATGGAAAAGCTTTTGAAAACCAAAATTGGAGAAAATCCTTTTTAAAGGAAATTATAACCTTGGCACGGTTTGGATAAAGCTATTTTGAAAACTCACTCTCAACACTCGCTCACTAAGTTGTAGAACTCACCCCTCCCTTTTTACCCCTTTCACATAACCGAGGAAACACCAATCTTAAGGACCCTCCTATATTGAAACTTAAGATAGGTATGTCTATTTTAAAATATTCAGTTTTGTATAATGCTATTCCAGGAAAGATAGGAAAAAAGGACGCTTTACTGCTTGCTGTTTAGAAAAGGAGGAAACCCTTAATGAACCAATGGGAGTGGCGGGTTGCTCACGGGGATCCAACCAAACCAAGTCAGGGTGTGACAACCTTGGCATGGTGCCTTGCCAACCAATCCATTCCTAGGATTAAAGGTACATCCTTTAAGTGTAGCAAAATCAAGTCATTGTCGAGCATCCTTCCTTTGATTCCCACTTTACAAGCTCTTATCACTTCATCTCTTGTTAACAATTCCCTAATGGGTGTGTGTATCAGTATTCCATGTTCTAATGAAGACAGTGATAATGGTACTCTTTGTGCCATTCCTTCACTTAAATAAGATCGATCCAACCTAGAATTGATAAGGGCAAAGGCCTTTATGCCTTCTAATTCTAAATATCTTGTATTTGAAAAAGAAACATTCTATTACACCTTTTTTTCCAATAATGCCTTGAAAAGGTCAAAATTACATTAACTAAGAGGAGAATCCAACACTTTCTTAGAAACTCAAAAAGAAAAGCATCTATTCATTTTACAGTTCCTAGATAGTTAAGTTCTAGGTTAAGAATTTTGGGATGTACCCGCCATATTATTGGGGTCCATGTTGCATCCTCCTGTGAAGGTGCTCATTTTTCTCCACTCCTTAAGCCACTTGTGGACGCCTCATTATTTCCTTCAAAAGGGCCTTGAGGATTCTAAGGCATAGTTGCTGCTGGGGGAGGTCCATTTGTAGGGCAACTTCAAGATAAGTGTCCTGGTTGGTCACACTTGAAACACACTAGAGGGTAGCATGACACAAAATTCATCATTTTGCATCCTTGGCAATACAAGGTTTTATGTTGCAGACTAGTGTTACTCCCCATATTGCTGACATTAAAACTGTTGGTCTTGCCTGGTCCATAAGGGCTCATGAAAGACTTGTTTCCTTTTATTCTAGAGAGTTGACTGGGAATATGAGAGGGTTTCCCCTTGAGGGTCTCTGTCACCCCTTCAAGATAAGAAAATCGGGGAAAGAACCAGTCAACCCAAGAGAGAGAACTGAACCAGTTCATGAACCACAACAGATAGAGAAAGGGCAAATTAGGAAATTTACAAATCCCGAGTGACCCAAAGAATCATAAAAACCATAGAAAGGGACTTTGGTACAAATTTAAAGAGAAAACTAGTCTGATTCAGATGAACCGGATTTGAATCTGATTGAATTGATTTGAACCATTATTGAACCGGTTACTAAATTTATTTTTCTAGGTGACTTAAAATATTCAAATTGGGGAATTGAAGCCTCAATGTATAGAGAATAAATTTAGATGAATTTAGAAATTTTTAATTTTGAAACAATCGGTCGAATCGGGCCTAAACCAGCCGGTTTAAGCATTAAACCCGGTCAGACCAGTCTGGTCCGGTTCGAAACAGCGTCGTGTTCTTCCTTCAAAAGATGACACTATTCATTCAATGCCAAAATGAACAGTGCCAGCGAAGAGAAAACGCCTCCTTTCTAGGAGTTTCAGGTCATGAATGAGATTGACCAAGATGCTAAATGGTCGGGTAGAGATTCCCCAAGCTCCATATATAAAGAGCTCCTCTCCATTCATTCTCCTCACACCTAAAGTCTCTATTCTCTCTCAATTGCTCTATTTTCGGGCGAAGCTCAAACCAAAGCTCCGACATTGGCATTTTTATAAGCATTATAAAGCAAGGTCGGGTTCTTTAGACTCCGGGGAAAGTTAGCTACTTGATGACAATCTCCGTTTGACTCGAGGACTGCTGGAGAAGCACTAGTGGAATCAAATAGTGAAGCAGCTTCAAAGGATCAAAGCTGCCCTATTTCGGTTGAGCTGAAATCGGTCGAATTCAGCTCTTCTCCGGCCAAACCAAGCCCTCCCAACATCCCAACAACCCTCATACGACCTCAGTTGAGCTTAAAGGTGAGCCAATTCAACCTCTCTTTGTCATTTCCGGTTGACATTAGAGAAAGAAACTGTGTAAACTTCATAGACAGAATTCTCCCTTGATTCAATATGAATTGTAGCGATTCTTGATCCTAGGAGGAACCTCAGGATGAGAGCTACCTACCTAGATAGAACGCTCGAACCGTCGCCCCTCCAACGATAAGCTTTCGAAGCTTTCTCTCTCAACGCACAATTTTTTGATGAAGTTCCGTTTGAGCTCATTTTGACCTCAATTCATGAGATTCAAAGCTCAACTGGATTGTATGGAAATGTAGAAACTGATTTACACCTCCAATTGAAGCAATTAACTCTAATTGAATGGTCAATTTGATAAAATCAAATTTGGCCAGTTTGAAAGAGAGAAATTTGGGGATTTCGTAAAATTGAGGGACCTATTTGCAATTTCCCAAAATTGAGGGCCAATTGGCCATAGAAAAGATTTTGGAGGAACAATCGGTCAATTTTTGAAATAATTGGGGTCAAATTTCCATTTTTGGAAAGTAGGGGCAAATGGTAATTTTTAAAAGTTGGGGACCAAATTGAAAATTTGGAAAACTTGAGCCCCTTAAACAATTTTGAGTAAATTGAGGATCCAAAGTGAATTTTTGGAAGTATCGAGACTCAATTTAAGGAAAAATTAGCATTACAGACCTAAAGTCAAGGAAAATAAACTTTATGGAGCTAAGTGCAATTAATTGAAAATTTTGTGTCTAGTCGTTCATACGTGAGAAACGAAGCCTGTTATGCCAAATTTTAATAAATAAGGATGTCCAAATCATGTTGGAACACGAGTGACCAGAACGCTAGCAAGGAAAAGCTAGCGTGGAGGCAAAAGCCGACTGAAGAATAATACACCATGGTTATTGGATGAGTGGGTTTATTCACATCATTCCCGATTGGGATGATGAGCACTTTAGAAATAAAAAACCACTTATATGTGAGATTTTAACATCACATCCGATTGGAGTGATGTGCGAGCTAAGCTAAAAACTACTTGTCAGTTGTAAGTAGAAGAAATCATACCCGATTAGTATGATGGACTTCCTTGAAGGAAGGAGAAACCCACTTGCCGGTTATAAGTGGAGGTATCATCACACTTGGTTGGTGTGGTGAAGTGGAAATTATATTTTTGTCAGAAGTGTTCTCCCTTGACTATGTACCAATGCTTAAACTCTTTGGGAGACCGTCTTGACGAGAGCTAAATTGGCTCAAATAGACTAGAGGCCTTGGTTTTTGAACTTATGGGGCTAAATGCCTAGTTTTGGAAAATCACGTATAGTGGGCCCAAGGCTAGTGGGCACGAGCAGGAGCTCGTAAACAAAAATGAGATTATGCAAGCCATGAAAACTCTTAATTTGCTTATGTGATTTTGTCATGGTACCAAGATAGGATCGACATACTCGATGGACTGTTGACAGTGCATCAGGGCCAAGTCGACGAATCGACCTAGATAAATAGTTGCATGATGGGTTGAGGGTCGAGGCCATTGGACCAGTGGCACCAAAGATAAATGGCTATGTGGAAAAACTATTCTTTGTGCATGCACTTGAGGCTCAAGACCATCAAGATGCCCAAGAGGGGTAGTGATGCATCATAAGGGCTACTAGACAATAGGGTGGAGATAATGGCAGTTTGTTATTCTAGCAGTCGGAAAGTTTTGTGTAGCTTCTTGCGCATGAGGCCAGGGTGGAGTTGGGATGAGGTCTCCATCCTTGTACGAACACAGAGTTGTTTTCGGGTATGAGGGCTAGATGTCGCAAACATTCATTCAAACCTAAGGTAGAAGTGGATGGGCTTTTATCTTGGTGGTCGGTAAAGATGCTCTGAGCCACAATTGGGTGCAGTGGATGGGCTGCCCTGCGATGTGTGTTTCATTCCTAATGAAGGGCTTGTGTTGACTGTTAAACACACCAAATGTAGAAAATGAGGAAAAAGAGCTTTGAAAAATCAGAATTTGAGGAAAGATCATTCTTAAGGGAAACAAGAATTTTTTGCACACTTCGATTAAAACTATTTATGAAAACTCACTCTTAACACCCATTAATTGAGTTGTAGAAACTCACCCGTCTTTTATATCCCTTTTCAGGAATAGAGATAACATGACTAAAGAAAACACCTGGATCTGTCTTTTGTCAGGTATGCTTAAAAGTTATTTTAAGCTTGCATTTTTATTGATTTATGTATTATAGGGAGCAAGGTTTAAATTACTCATGGCTCCTCTTGATTAAAGAAAAGGGGAAACCCCTCTTAAACTAAGGGAGCGGTGGGTTGATTACTAGGATCCAACCAAATCGGGTCAGGGCGTGACAGTTTCTCTATTCCTCGGTTGAATCCCCGTTGGACAAGTTGGGGTATGTTATCATTCCTCCTTGCCCCAGTACATACTCGTTGGACTTGAACAAGATGTTCCCAGTCGTATGCCA
This sequence comes from Trapa bicornis, assembly GCA_030064425.1. Lineage (NCBI taxonomy): Eukaryota > Viridiplantae > Streptophyta > Magnoliopsida > Myrtales > Lythraceae > Trapa > Trapa bicornis. The sequence goes on along the minus strand of CM057758.1, from coordinate 16,690,988 downwards.
TTCCAATTATTACTGCCAAGTTGGTAGGGTGCTCTAGACTTCCATACGGTCCGTGATGTCCAATGTTAATCCATGGGAAAATATTTGGCATATGTCCTCCTGACTAGCCAAATATTTGAACCATTTCAGCTCAAAATGGTTCAAACCGTTCCAAACCGGTTCAACCCAGTTTGGATCCGGTTCACCTAAACCGCTTTTGGTTTTCATCTCTAATTCACCCTATAGTCCTTTTTCATGACTTTTATGACTCCTTAGGTCACTTAGGGTATATAAATTTCCTAATTTACCATCTCTTTATCGGTTCCGGTTCATAAACCAGCTCGGTTCTTAAATCGGTTTAATCTGGTTTGTGTTTGGTTCACCCAAACCGGTCTAATTTTTCTCTCCCACTTTGTTCTAAGGTTCCTTCCCAAGGTTTATAAATATCTTTGGGTCATAAGGGAGTTGAAATTTCTCTAATTTTCCCATTCCCCAATAAACGAGTTTGTGAACCGGTTTGGTGTTTCTCACTCGGTTTGACCAGTTCTTTTCCTGGTTTTACCTTTACTCAAAAGGGCAGGGTTTACATTGAAAATCGCATACAGTGGGCCCAAGGCCAGTTGACACGAGTAGGAGCTCATAAAAAAATGAGTAGGGGCAAAATGGTAATTTTTAAAAAATTAGGGATCAAATTAGAAATTTGGAAAACTTGAGCCCCTTAAACAATTTTGAGTAAATTGAGGATCCAAAGTGAATTTTTAGAAGTATCAGGACTCAATTTGGGGAAGAAATAGCATTAGGGACCTAAATTCAAGGAAAGTGAACTTTAGGGACCTAAAGTCAAGGAAAGTGAACTTTAGGGACATAAGTGATATTAAATGACAAATTTGAGCCTAGTCGTTCATACGTGAGAAATGAAGGCTGTTATGCCAAATTTTAATAGATAAGGATATCCAAATCGTGTAGGAACATGAGGATAAGCTAGCGTAGAGGCAAAAGCCAACTGAAGAAGAATACGCCACAATTATCTGGTGAGTGGGTTTATACACATCATACCTGATTGGGATGGTGAGCACTTTAGAAATAAAAAACCACTTATATGTGGGATTTTAACATCACGCACGATTGAAGTGATGTGCAAACAAAGCTAAAAACTACTTACCGAATGTAAGTAGAAGAAATCATACCCGGTTGATATGATAGACTTCCTTGAAGGAAGGATAAACCCATTTACCAGTTATAAGTGGAGGTATCATCACACTCGATTGGTGTGATGAAGGGGAAATTATATTTTTGTCAAAAGTCTTCTCCCCTAACTGTGTGCCAATGCTTAAACTCTTTGGGAGACCTTATTGATAGGAGCTAGATTAGCTCAGATAGACTAGAGGCCTCAATTTTTGAACTTGTGGGGCTAAATGCCCAGTTTGGGAAAATCACGTACAGTGGGCCCAAGGCCAATGGGCATGAGCAAGAACTCGTAAACAAACAAGAGATTATGAAAGCCATGAAAACTCTTAATGAAATGGTTATGTGATTTCTCCATGGTACCAAGATAGGACCGACATACTCAATGGACTGGCAGCAGTGCATTAGGGCCAAGTCGACGGATAGCCCTAGAGAAATAGCTGTAGGTCGGGTTGAGGATTGGGGCCGTTAGACTAGTGGCACCAAAGATAAATGGCTATGTGGAAAAACTATAGTTTGTGCATGCACTTGAGGTTCAAGACCATCAAGATGCCCAAGATGGGTAGTGATGCATCCTAAGGGCTATTAGACGACATGGTGGAGATAAGGGCAAATTGTCATGCCAGCAGTCGGGAAACTCGACGTAGCTTCTTGCACATGAGGCCAGGGTGAGGTCGGGATGAGGTCTTTTTCCTCATATGGACATGGAGTTGTTTTCAGGTCTGAGGGTCGAATGTTGTGAACATTCGCTCAGACCTATGGTAGAAATGGACGGACTTCTATCGTGGTGGCCGGTAAAGACACTCCAAGCCATAAGTGGGTGTAGTGGATGGGCTGTCATGTGAATGTGTGGTCCCTTCCTGATGAAAGGCGTGTGTTGACTGTTAAACACACATAACGTGGAAAATGAGGAAAAGGGTTTTGAAAAACCAGAATTTGAGGAAAGATCATTCTTAAAGGAAATAAGAATTTTTGGCACACTATGATTAAAACTATTTATGAAAACTCACTCCCAACACCCATTCACAAAGTTGTAGAAACTCACCACTCTTTTATATCTCTTTTTAGGAATAGAGATAACATGACTAAAGAAAACACCTGGATCTACCCTTTGTCAGGTATGCTTAAAAGTTATTTTAAGCTTGCATTTTTATTGATTTATGTATTCAAGGGAACAAGATTTAAATTACGCCTGGCTCCTCTTGATTATAGAAAGGGGGAAACCCCTCTTAAACCAAGGGAGCGGCGGGTTGATCTCAAGGATCTGACCAAACCGGGTCAGGGCATGATAGTTTCTCTATTCCTCGGTTGAATCCCCGTGGGACAAGTTGGGGTATGTTATCATTCCTCCTTGCCCCAGTACATACTCATTGGACTTAAACAAGACACTCGCAGTCGTATGCCATTCCAATTATTATTGCCAAGTTGGTAGGGTGCCCTAGACTTCCATATGATCCGTGATGTCCAATGTTAATCCATGGGCAAATATTTGGCATATGTCCTCCTGATTAGCCAAATCTGGTGTGAACATCTAGAGTTCATTGAATTTGTCCTCGTATTCAGTGACAATGCCTAGACCTTGTCGCAATCGAGAGAACTCCTACTTCTTCTCATTGATTAGGTGGGGAGTCAGTACTTAGTAGAAAATCCTCATTTGAACTTAGCCCAAGAGGGTTGGTCTAGAGATGTGGCTCTTATGTTCTCCCACCATTGTCGTGCATGAGTCTCGAGTCTCGAGTCTCGACTATCACCACCATTTGGGAAATTGGCACAATTAGAATGTTCATTTGCCTCTTAACTTCCTTCAGCCAATCCATTGGTGTTATTGCATTCTTCTCACCCTTGAACTCTAGGCATCCCAATTGCCTTAAATCCTTTAGGCACTTTGGGACATCAAAGTAGGGATGTCTCCAACCATTGCAGGTGGTGTTTTCTCTACTTGGGAGGGTTCATACGACCCGTCAATGGTCATTTCTTTTGCAGGTGCCCTTCTCATATTCATGTTCGATATTCTAAACACCCTTACAAAATCTTCGTAAACCCTTAGGTTTCATTGGTTGACCTATGGTATAGGAGGTTCCTTAGTTTGAAACTCTCTTTGGGGATCAATAACTTGCCCCTCCATTGTTGGAGTCGTAAATCCCACTAACTCTACACTCGGTTCTATTGAGGGTCGTTGTCCCTCTGTTGGTCGTCCATCCTTAGTTCCTTGCCTAGGGACCATATTTATAGAAAGTTTTCACATAATTAGTATTTCGTGTACCACTTCTCAAGTGGAAATATTTTTTTTATATTATATAAGTAATTAAAGTAGTATTTTTTCTCGGTCCAATCCACTTCCCAGTGACTCGTTTTAAAAAATATCATTCTTTTGAAAGTTGGGCTCTAATACCACTAAAGTTGTCACGCCTCGACCCAATTTCTCGATTTGGGTGCTAGTACACAACGGTTAGGTTCTCTCGACGCTACTACAATGGGTACCTCACCATGGTAGTATCGACAAGCCAAAATGCAACATATGTTCTAGCATGTTTTTCCTTAACAAAAGTTTGGAAAATATATTAATAGATATACTCTTTTTCTTAGCCTTACTCCTATCGAGACTACAATAGTGGAAACAAAATCATTTGTAGTATCAGGAGGTGTGGCTGGTTATTCACAAATTCTAACTAGGCAAACCGGGTTAGGCCATGATAATAGCCTTCACCAAAGTCGGGTGTGATACCATTATGATTCTTATGCCACTTGCTCATAACAATCTATTTATATCATTTATACTTATACATTCAATGGCATATTTCTCTTGTATTGTGGATCATTAGGGTATTTCTATCATCACTAGATTCTTTAACATACTCAAGGCCTACTTGTCATCCCCCGACTTGGTTTGGTCGGATCCCCATGTGCAACCTGCCACTCCCTTTAGTCCATGAATTCACCCTTTTCTAAACCATGAGGAGTAAGGTGTCCTTTCCTGGAATAGCATTATACAAAACTAAATATCTTAAAACTGACATACATGTCTTACAGAGAGGTCTTTAAGTTTGGTTTTTCCTCGATTACCTGAAAGAGGTAAAAGGGAGGGGGTGAGTTCTACAACTCAGTGAACAGGTGTTGGGAGTGAGTTTTCAAAATAGCTTTTGTTTATCAAATCATGCCAAGGTTATCATTTCCTTTAAAAATGTGTTTTCCTAAATTTTGGTTTTCAAAATCTTTTTCCAAAACAGGTTTACCATGCCTTTTCTAAGGATTCTCAAATCTCGAAATCCTTTTCCCATTCACATATTAGGTGTGTTTAGCTCTCTTAGCCCATCCCCTTACCTCAGGAAGCGTTTAGCATACAACACTTGCCCTTCATCAGGAAGGGTACACACATTCATGAGATGCAGTTACGACGATTGCACCCACTTGTGGATTGGAGCATCTTTACCATCCACCCTGATAGAAGTCCCTGACTTCTACCTAGAGTCTGAGTGAACGTCCCAAACATTTGACCCTCAGACCCAAACATTCGATCCTTAGACTTTGTGTTCGTAGGAGGACAGAGACCTCATCCCGTCTCCACCCCGGTCTCATTCACAAGAAGCTACTCTAAGCTTCCAGACTGACTAGCTCGACAAACTACCCTTATCTCCACCATGTCGTCTAGTAGCCCTTAGGACCCATCACTACCCCCTAGGGTGTCTTGATGGCCTCGTACCACAAGTGCAAGCACAAACAACAATTTTCACATATGGCCATTATCTTTGGTGCCAATGGTTCAACGGCCCCGACCCTAAACCCGACATATAGCTATTTGTCTAGGCCGGTCCATCGACCTGGCCTTGACGCACTACCGCTAGTCCATCGAGTACAGTCGATCTTGACTCGGTACCATGGTGAAATAACACAACCAATTTCATTAGAAATTTTCATGGCTTTCTTTAATCAAGTTAATTTACGAGCTCTTGCTCGTGCCCACTGGCCTTGGAACCACTACAAGTGTTTTTCCAAAATTGGGCATTTAGCCCCATGAGTTCAAATACCGAGGACTCTGGCCTATCTAAGTTATTCTAGCTCCCGTCAAGAAGGTCTCCTTAATCTTTTAAGCATTAGCACATAGTCAGGGGAGAACACTTCTGACAAAAGTTTATTTTCAACTTCATCACACTAACTGGGTGTGATGATATCTTCGCTTACAATCAGTAAGCGGGTTTCTCCTTTCCTCAAGGAAGTTCATCATACCAACCAGGTATGATTATCTCTACTTACCACCAATAAGTAAGTTTTATTAGTTAAAGATGGTACTCCTCATCCCAATCGGGTATGAAGTTAGATAATCCCACTCACCCGATAATCGTGACGTGTTCGTACTCGATCGGTTTTCCAAGTCCGCTAGCTTCTCCTTGTCGTCTTTCTGGTCTATTGTGTCCCTACACAATTTGTGCATCCTTATCAATTAAGGTTTGGCATGAGAACCATTGTTTTCTCACGTATGAGTGACTAGGCTCAAACTGTTGATTAATTGCACTTAGGTCCCTAATGCCAACTTTTCCCCAAATTGAGTCCCAAGGCTTCCAAAATTCCCTTCAAGCCCTCAATTTACTCAAAATTGTATAAGGGACTCAAGTTTTCCAAATTTCCAATTTAGTCCCCAACTTTTCAAAATTACAATTTTGCCCCTACTTCCCAAAAATGGCAATTTGACCCCAAATGTTCCAAAATTGACCAATTGATCCTCCCACATCTTTCTCATGGCCAATTGGCCTTCAATTTTGTGAAATTGCAAAGAGGTCCCTCAATTTTCCGAAATCCCCAATTTCTCCCCTTCAAACTGACTGAATTTGATTTCTTCAAATTGGACATTTAACCAGGGTTAATTGTTTCAATTAAAGGCATGAATTAGTTCTTATACTTCCATACAATTCAATTGAGCTTTGAATCACATTATTTGAGTTTGAAACGAGCTCAAACGGAGCTTCGTTGGAAAATCATTTGTAGAGAGAGAAAGCTTACCGTTGGATATGCAGCGGTCCAAGCTCTCGATTCAAGGAGTTAGCTTTCGTCCTGAGATTATCTCTAAGATCAAGAATTAGGACAATTGCTGTCATGAGCAGCGGAAATTTGATCAACGAAATCTATTACTTTCTCTCTCTATAGTCTGTTTTCCGGCGAAGCTCCGTTTGAGCTCATCCCGGTGTCAAAACTTGCAAATCAAAGTGCTATTGAATTGTATGAAGATGAAGGATCAAAATTTTAACTTCAATTTCAATAATTAGATGTGTTTGATCGGTCAATTTGATGAAATCAAATTCGATTGTGTTAAGGAGTTGAAATTGGAGGAAAAATTGGGGGTTTTAAAAAATTCAAAGGACCAAGATGCAATTTTATAAAATTGATGGTCAATTGGGCAAGATAAAAATGTTAAAGGGCCAATTGAGGGATTTTAGAATTTTTGGTGTGAAACTTACCATTTTTTAAAGGAAGGGCAAAATGGTGATTTTGGAAAAGTTGGGGGACCAAATTGAAAATTTGGGAAATTAAACCCCTCTTTGTAAATTTGAATAAATTGAGGTCCCAAGGTGAATTTTAAAAGTTCTGGTACTCAATTTGAGGAAAAACTGGCATTAGGGACTTAAAGTTAAAGAAAATAACTTTAGGGACCTAAAATCAAATAAATAGAAAGTTTAATTTTCTCATTTATTTGGAATGAATGAAGGCTATTAGGCCGAAGGATAATGAACAGAGATGTTCATATCGTGTAGGAACACGAGGTACCGGGAATGCCAGTAAGGACAAGCTCGCATGAATACAAAGAACCGTTCTAGTGGAATTCACTACATTAACAGGTACCAAGACAGGACCGACATACTCAGTCAACTATAGACAGTGCGACATGACGAGTCGATGGATCAATCAAGACAAACAACTGTGGGTTGAGTTGAGGATGCCTTACTCTTTACGTTCTATAATAGGGAAAACCCTTTAATAAACTAGGAGAGTGGCAAGTTGATCATGGGAATCCGACCAAACCGGGTCGGGGCGTGACAACTAGAGTAGTATATGAGCTTGTTTCCTCGAATACATAATCAAGACTAGAAAATATAGTAACTAATAGGATTGATCTTAAAATTTTCAGATGGCTCCTAGAAGAGGAACCAAGAAAACTAGGAATGACTCTATTCAAAACCTTATCCTCGTAGGAAGACAACCCTATAAGCTTCCCAATGCCTGAGGTATGGTAGAAGTCTCAAAAGCCAAATGAGGAAGTATCTAAGAGGATGGCGCTTGGACCTATTGAGGTCACATCTCAAAGTATGAAGGAAGCCAAGCATGAAGTCATAAACACCAGCAAAGGGCATATAACCTTACATAGGAGGATGCTTATCAAGAATCCTGTAGCTCCCTAGTTATTTTGTGATCATTTTCTATAATAGGCCCAAAACACCCAACATACTGTACTACTCTATTAATAAAGTGCTCCAAATTCCTAAAAACTCTGTCCCTCAAAGGACGTGATCTTCAAGGAAGATGACCCCAAAGAAAGTGACCAAACAAACCTATACTACCATAGAAACTAAGAAGAACCCTATCCAATTTAAGGAAATCAAATTAGGGAATCGAGAAATCTAGGAGGACTCTTAGAGTGATCAATTGACAAAGAAGATTCCACAAGAAAAACTCTCAAGGTATCCAGACTCAAGGACGAAGAAGCACCAAAACTAACAATTTCCTAGAAAAAATATCAAGAGGAACCACTTATGTTCACGTAATTACAAGTATGAACAATAGGGACACTGCGTGGAGAAGTGCCCAACCCTACTAAGGACAGGAATCAAGTTAACCTATAGGGGAATAGGACACGAAGTGACAAACTGTCCCACGCCGCCAGAAGTCAGGACAATATTTTCCAAGAATAATACCCCCACAGCTATAGGAAACCCGAAAGGATACCATCCTTAGAAATACAGCTCCTGCTTGGAACTTCAATTACATCCAAGAGTAAGCTCTTCAAGATTCTAGCATGATGGTAGGAAGAAAAAGAAAAGGGACTAAAGGTATGACCTCGATAAACCACAAATAGAATAAAGAGAACGCTCCCTTGAAAGAAGAAAATTCTAAATATTGGGAGCAAAGAAGGGAGAGCAACCACAAGAGAAAACAAGATGAATATTTGACAACAACGAGATGTATTGGGATTACAGGAATGAATCACCTTGGAAAAAGCAATGAAGCCAAATAGGAATTTTAGACCAACATGACAAAAGAAAGCAAGTCGTTACAACAAGATAGTTAGAGAGAATAAATGACACCCTAAGGAAGACCGGAAGGTAGAAAGGACTACACACTAAAAAGGTCAGTGAGATGGATGTTAAGGACAGGAGGGCTCAAGAAACAACTGCCCTAAGAAACTTAGACCAAAGGAATGATGGAGGTGAGGCAGTTAACATACTAATACACCAGAAAGCCATAATTTGAGTTCCAACAAAGAAGAGAGAGGTGGAAAGGCCAAATACTCGGGAAAAGAAGGATGAAAGAAATCCTTAAAAGGACCAAAGGCCAAATTAACAACTAAACTCGGGCCAAGAAAGGAATAGGCAAGCCTCTCACATAATGGTCAAGAAATCTTGAAAACAAGGAGGATTTGAACGCTCCATAAAGAAATACACTATGAAAGTAAACTTTGAAGGGATGAATACGACTAACTACCCTTGAAGGAACCATTGATGGGCGGATGGACATAATGTGGAGTGCAAGGAACCAACCTTTAATTAGGAAATGTTTCAAAGGAAGGAAGTATCGTGATGGCCCAAAGTGACCTATTTGGAGAGAGTAGGAGAACCAAATAATAATTCCAGGAGAATCAAGTAGAAAGAAGAAACTAGTAGCAACGGATGGCCAAAGAGAATAAACAAAACCCTAAGAAAGGCTGAGATGTAGTAAAGATTACACTCTATGAAGGACAATAGGATAGGCATGAAGGACGAGTAATACAGCTGCCTACATGATTGGACTATAAAAATAGAGAGAAAGAGATAATTAAAGAACTGGTATTTGAGAGATTCATGGATTTAAACCATGACAAAGAAGGGAGAAGTGAAAATGATAAAATGTTGAAAAAATGGAGAAAGGAAATCCTTAAAGAAATCAATTACCAAGACTGGATTTACTATCAAAAGGCCGTGAGATGGTTAAGTGTGCCTCTTGAAGGACGATCAAGTGATTTTGAAACTAGATGGATGTGAGCTTACTAGGGAACGAGTGAGAACAAGGAGTACGAAAGACATACCCGTTGGATCTCAAGAGTAAAGGTAATCATGAATGAATAGCATCAAGGGATGTCATTTAAAGTTATGTGCCTTCAAAGATGAATGAAAAAAGAAATTATGGAAGAAAAGGGTAAGAATCCTCCCAAATAAGGAAATCCTAAGAAAGGATACATGACCTAATAGAGAAGAAATGGAACCAAGTGACGAGACGTAAGGAGACAAATTTGCAAATAAAATGCATGCTAAGGTGAAAGTAAGAATGAGTGGACTATCCATAATAAGGTAATAAAGGAAAGAACGTCCAAGAAACATTAGAAAAGTAAGCCCTCTAAATGAAGATGTGGTTATGGAGGAATAACCATAATTGGTAAGACAGGTCATAGTCCACATGCACATACGAAGCTTAAAGAGTGGACGACTGAGCATAGTGTGAAGTGTACAGAATAAGACCGAAAATCGAAAGCATCTCCAGTAAGGAATAAGGGATGAAACAAAAGTTGTGGATAAAGAAAGATCCAATACAGGAAAATGCCTTGACATAGATAGGGGTGCGAAGAAAGGGAGAAAGAACCCTACAATGAATGATAAGGAGGTTGAGCATGTAACTACTAAGATGAAAATCTCTATTGTAATGGAAATAGTAGAGAACAAAACCGGATGGAGGGAACCTTCCCAAGCAAAGGAATCGACACATAGATCGAAAGCGATTACTATAGAATGAAGAATCATGAAGTGATTATAAGTAAATGTGGATTAAGGAAAAAGGGAAAATCCTTGAATAAGGAATGCCAAGGACTTAAGAAGGAAAGAATCCTAGTTTGTTGGTAAACTATCGAGAACCCAAATAATTGGCACTAGAAGAATCCAATAAAGAAGTTGGGAAAGAACGAGTGGGTAAGGGAAACTGACATGGTTATGTAAGACATATTGTCAAGATATGAAGGATAATTGGATAACAGTAAAGGTAGTTGAGGAATACTATCTGATGAAAGGAGGGATGAAATTATATAGTCCCTGGAAGGCTAAAAAGTTGGAAATAACCCTAAAAGAGGTGTTGTAGAAGTCAGATGGACAGAGACAGGTTCAGAACTATGTCATGTCGTAAGGGACATATAAGCACCAACAGTTCTGAGAAAAATGTAGCTCGAGTAAGAAGGAGTCAGTTAGTAAACATAATGAGGTCAAACATAAATTTGATCGAAGTTGTAATCCATGACGAATGAAGGATGGGTCAAATTGGGACAAAGGAATAATAACACAGAAACTTGTGAAAACAAGTACGTAATGCTCGAAAGAACATCGAGCTAGGGGTTTCAATGATGAAGAGAATAACTAGACAAAGGAATGATTGGGCACCTTGGAACTCCCAATCCTGAAATCTTGAGTAATAACCCCAAGAGAAAGAACCTTACCCTAAATAAAGGGAGATAAGAACCTAAGAATATACATTTAGATCAAGGAGCCAGACATGCCTCATTATTATAACTCCATGGAAGGAGTAAGCTTGATAAATGAAAAGAAATTCCTTAGATGAATGATTTCGAGGGCTAAGTGAAAGAGCAATCGAAGTGTTAGCATGTCAAGAAAACCCAACTTGACATTAAGGGAAATTATTCCCAATGTGGAATATATTGAGTAAGTTTTGGAGACAAAACTCCTAAAAGGAGGGGAGAGTTGTAAACCCCACTCTTTTTAGTTAAGGACAACCGGGAAAAGAACCGGTCAAACCGGGTAAGAAAACTGAACCGGTTCACAAACCCGTTTAATGGGGAACGGGTAAATTAGAGAAATTTCAACTCCCTTATGACCCAAAGAGATTTATAAACCTTGGGAAGGAACCTTAGAACAAAGTGGGAGAGAAAAACCAAACCGGTTCGGGTGAACCGAACTCAAACCAGATTAAACTAGTTTAAGAACCGAGTCGGTTTATGAACTGGAACCGATATAGAGATGGTAAACCGGGAAATTTATGGACCCAAAGTGACCTAAGGAGTCATAGAAGTCATGAAAAAGGACTTTAGGGTGAATTGGAGATGAAAACCAAACCGATTAAGGTGAATCAAATCCGAACAGGATTAAACCAGTTTGGACTGATTTTAACCACTATTAAACCAAATTCTAAATTCATTTTTCTAGGTGGCTTAAAATTTTCAAATTTGAGATTTGAGACCACCATTTGATAGAAAATGAATTTAGAAATTTTTAGATTTGTAAAACTTGATCGAATGGAGGGTGAACCGGCCAGTTTGAGCTTTGAATCTGTTCAGACCGGTTCAGTCCAGTCCGGTTCGGAACAGTGTCATCTTCTTCCTCCAGATGACAGCACTGTTGACTCACCATAAAATGGAAGCAGTGCCGGCAAAGAAGAATTGTCTCCATTCAATATGTTTTCGGCCATCAATGCATGTCAAAAGGTGCCAATCGTACAACCAAGAAGTCCTCGAGCTTCCTATATAAAGACCCCCTCCCCATTCATCACTCCACACCTGAAAAGCTCACTCTCTCTCAGCTGCTTAGTTTTTCAGTGAATCTCAAACTAGAGCTCCAATGTAGGGTCATTTCTGAGAAAAAAAAGGTGAGGTCGGGTTCTTTAGAATCGGGGAGAAGTCAGCTATGCGCATGTAGTCTCCGTTTGCTCTGAGGGTCGTCGGAGAAGCGCCGATGTGATGGAATAGTGAAGCAGCTCCGACGGACCAAAGCTGCCCTATTTTGGCTGAACTAAAATCAGCCATTTCGAGCCCTCCTTAGGCCAAATCAAGCCCTTCCAACACTTCCTCAGACCTCTCACAGCCGAATTAGGACTAAAAGGTAAGCCAGTTCGACTCCCCTCTACAATTTTTGGCCGGTGCTAGAGAGAGAACTAGTAGAATTTCGATGATGAAATTCTAACTCAATTCAGCATCAATTGATGCAATTCTGGATTCTAGGAAAAACCTCAGGATGAGAGCTATCTGCTAGATTGAAAGCTCGAACCGTCGTGCCCCCAACGGTGAGTAATCGAAGCTTTCTCTCTCTAAAGTCTGTTGGAATGAATGAACCATCGTGCCCTAGAAAGTTTGATTTTCTCATTCATTTGGAATGAATGAAGGCTATTAGGTCGAGGGATAATGAACCGAGATGATCATATCATGTAGGAACATGAGGTACCGGGAACGCCAGCAAGGACAAGCTCGCGTGAATACAAAGAACCGGTCTAGTGAAATTCACTAAATTAACGGGTGAGTGGGATTTTATATCATACCCGGTTGGGGATGATAAGTACCTCGAAATGAAAACCTACTACCAAGTGGTATTTTAAACATCACAACTTAGAGGAGTGATGTGAAAATCATGCAGAAAAAACTACTTATTGGTTGTAAGTAGATCATACCCAGTTGGTATGATGTAACTTCCTCGAAGGAAGTTGAAAACCCGTTCATCGGTTATGAGCAGAGATGTCCTTATACCCGGTCGGTATAATAGACAGTTGAAAACATATTTTTGTCGGAATGCTCTCCCCAAACTGTGTGCCAATTCTTAAATGATTTGGAAGATCTTCTTGATGGGAGCTAGAATAGCTCTTATAGGCTAGGGGCCTCAGTTTTGGAACTTGAGGTATAATATGTCCTGTTTTGAAAATCTCGTACAGTGGGCCCAATGCCAATTGGCACGAATAGAAGCTCATAAACAAACATGAGTATATGCCATTGAAATTTAAATAAAGGAATTGTTTGGCCATGGTACCAAGACATGACCGACATACTTAGTCAACTAGCAGTAGTGCGACATGACGGGTCGATGGATCAGTCAAGACAAACAACTGCGGGTTGAGTTGACATTCGAGGCCGTTGGACCAATGGCACCACAGAGTATATGGTGTGATAAGAAAATACTGATTGTGCATGCACTGTGATTTCGGGACCATTAAGATGCCCAAGAGGGGTAGTAATGCGTCCTAAGGGCACTGGATGACCTGTTGGGTATAATGGCAGTTTGTCAAACCAGGTGACCGTGCGAAATTTGGAGTAGCACCAAGAACATGAGACTGGGATGGGGACGTGATGAGATCTCTGTCCTCATACGGACACGGAGAATTGATTTCAAGATTGAGGGTCAGATGTCGTGAACATCCACTCATTCTCGGGGTAGAAGTGAACGTGCTTCTATCTAGGTGGCCAGTAAAGTCGCTCTAATGCCACAAGTGGATTCAGTGGACGTACTAGCCTGTGAATGTGTGTTTTACCTTTATGATGAAGCATGTGTGTTGGGTGATGACACACCGTGATTACTAAGAAATGGTGGTAAAAAGAGAGATTTGAAAGGAAAGGACTTTTGAAAGAAAGGAGTCTAGCACACTCTAGTACTAATATTTTTCCTAAAAGTTACAAGTTTTGAAAACCCATTCACTGGGTAGTCGTACTCACCCCCTCCCTTATTTCCCTTTCAGGAAATTCCGGATAGCCTACCCTTAAAGACCATCAACTAAGATGTCTGTGATACAGGTATAATAAATTTAAAATATTATGCAGTTTTAATTTATGTTATTCCAAGAAAAGATGTAGGTTTAAAGGATGCCTTACTCTTTACAGTCTATAATAAGGGGAAACACTTTAATAAATCGGGAGAGTGCGGGTTGATCTTGGGGATCCCACTACAATTCACCACTGTCTTGTGGGAATTTGAAGAGAGAAGTTTTGGGGGGTGCAACCCTGAAACTGAGAAATTCCTATGAGAAGAGGCGAAATTGATCTAATTGGGGGTCTGTAGGAGGGTTGTGGGGAGTCTTATGCGGTCAGAGAAGGCTAGTGTTGGCGGCGGAAGGGCCAAGAGGGTCGAGGTTGGGTCAGTCAGGAGCTCGCTATTTTGAGCTCCAGAGCAACTTCACTATGCGATCCCTTTTACACTTCTCTTAGCGTCCTCTGGTCGTTCTGAGAATGTCTGGAGCTAGAGCACTCTTCCCCGGTTCCAATGCCACCCTTCGGAGCTTCTTTGGTTGGGATATTGCCCGTCGTGGGAGCTTTAGTTCGCTGCTCATTGGAAAATGCAGTCTTCTTCTTAGTTGCTCGATTGTGGGATGTTGAGGATGAATGGAGGGGTGCTCTTTATATAGGGAGCTCGGCAACTAAGACTCCATCTTTTCTAACATCTCTCTCTCCTCCGTTCTCTCTATCAGCGTCTGAAGGTGGAAGATGATGACATGGTAGTTGTGCCACGTGGTGCACTGTGATTGGCTAGTTTTTTTACGTAGAGGTCCATCTCGACTGTCGCATCAATCAATGACCCGTTGAATGGACACATGGCAACCTCTCATCGGTTGCTCGTGTCTTTGTGGCATGTTGATGGGTCAACAACTTACTGTTGACTAGACACGTGGTAGCCTCCCATTCACTGCTTGTGTTTGTGTGGTTGCTGACGAGGCTCCATTGGCCATTCACCGGTCTGGTCTACTGACCAGTCTGACCATCGACCGGTATGTTTCGTTGACCAGTCAGACCGTTAACCGGTTCAGTCCAATTGGGTGCATTGTCCCAAATTCAAAAATCGGCCGATTCGAACTCAATTCGAGAGGTTTTCTGAAATTTAAAAATTTCTAAATTTATCTAAATTCATTTTCTATCTAATGGTGGCCTCAATTTCCCAAATTCACATTTTTAAGCCACTTAGAAAAATAAATTAGTGAACTAATTCACTATGGTTCGTCCTGGTTCAGTTTGGTTCACCCCAAACCGGTTCGGTTCTATCCTCAATTCCACTTCCCAATTCTTCCTTATAATTTTTGTGAATTTTTGGTCACTTGGGATTTTCTAGTTTCCCACGTTAACTATTTTCCATTCATTAAATTAGCCCAGTTTTTTTACAATAGGGTCGGTTCTCCTCCCGGTTTCCTTGGTCCGAGAGGATGGGTTCCACAACTCTCCCCTCCTTTTAGGATTTTTGTCCTCTAAACTTTGCTATTCTTTTCTTCTCTTAGAAGGTATCCCTGAACGGCCTCCTTCGGGTACAAGCCAATATCCTACCATTTTGGGTCACTTCTCTTGCCTCACTTCCCCTACTTCCTGAGATCCAGTCGGGTTGGCTGGCCCTTTCCCCTGGTGTTCATGAAGTCTTTTAGGTTTGATACTCTCTGTAGTGTAGGGTCCAACTTTTGTTCCGGGTTTTGTTTGGACTTGAGGTTCTAACACCCCCAATTGCACCTGGGCTCTTCTACTTCCTTGTCTATTGGGACTTCTTGGCACTTCCTCCCTTCGGGCTATTTCGTTTGTCCTTCTCGGTATTACTTTCTTTTCTGGTTTCTCTAGTCTATCCTTTCGTACTCGAGTTCCCTGGTTGTTGGCATTTGAATTTAGTTGCCCCTGATAGTAGAATTCTTGTGCCTGATGGCTCTACCTTGGGCCTAAGGCCTGGTTTGTCTTGTGGTTGCAACCACGTCCTTTCGCTCTTTTCCCTAGAGTATATCCCCTCCTATTCTCGTCCTTTGCATTATCTAAGTTATTTTGTTACTCGATTATTTTACTCTTGGATCCCGATGTCCCTTCCTTTCTTTATAAATGTTAGGCTCTTCATAAGAGTTTTGGGGTTTTTCGTTTTTCATTTGTTCTATTCCATTCCCGTATTGAGTGTACCTGTCTCCAACTGTCGGGTTTCCTAGTCCCATATTGACCCCATTAACCCATTGGTTCTCCTTCCTCTGTTTATTCTCTCGTCTGTTGGCATCCTCCGACTAGTGAGGGGTCCTTCCCTTCCCTTGCTCCTCTCTTCTCTCTTGGCTTTGGGGTTATTACTCTTGCTGAACCGTAATGACTGGACTCCTTTTGGATTTATTCCTTTCTCTGGTTCTCGACAGCAAGGCTTGGCGTTTATCTCTACGATTTCCTTCTGGCTTAATTCTTATCGAGGTCGTCCTTGAGGAACTTCTCCCCTCTCTGGATGTTTACTCAACTTGTGGGACTTGGCGAGGGTCTTCAGATGTTTCCCTTTTGTTCCGAGGTATGGTCCTAGGTCTCATTCCCGATGACTTAAGGGTGGATTCTCCACTGTTGATCCTTCATCACTCCTTTTGGGTCATCTTCCCTTTTGGCTTATCGGCTATCCACCCCTCACTCGATTTTTTCATGTCTATATGGCAATCCTTCCTTCCCTAGGTTGTGCTCCCCTTTGGGTTTGGGACCTGTACATCCAAATGGTTGGGGGTGTCCCAAACCTGCTCTTGCTTCCTTAGAAATTTCACCCGTATTGCCTTAACTCCTTCGAATTTATAGGCTCCGCTTTTAGTTATAGCTTAGTAGTGTTTCCTCCCTACTTTGGGGCTCCCTAGTGATTTATTGATTTACCTCTAGATTGGACGTTTCTCCTTAACCCTATAGGTGTCTGTTCTTTTGGAAACTCCAGTTCAATTAAAGGGGTATCCTTCCAGGCTTCCCTCCTTATGGGGTATGCTGCCCTTCTGGCTCGGTGTTTTCTTCGAGTGTTGAGTTGCCCTTTATGACTTCCTTATGTAGCCGCCCAACTGACTTTATAGTCTTCACGCTTGTCTGCCCATCCCTTTTACTTCCCCGACCTTGGGTGCCGAGGTGTCCCATTCTTCCGTCACTGGCTTTCTTCTCATTCTTCCATTATTGGAATACTTTGTCATTATCCCTCGATTATATTGGCTATTACCCACTAGGGTTTTATAGGGTAGGTAGGTCTTCTCTCAATTTATCCTTGACCTACCTTCCTTTTATTCGTGTTTCTAGCCTCGGACTTCCTTTTTCATGACCAGCTTTCGCCCTAATGCCATTCTTGGTCCGTGTCCTTCCTTTCTATCTTGACATCCTCCTGGGGGTCACCTTCCTAGTCCTCAATACAGCTCCTCGATCTCCCTTTGGTTCATCGATTAATAAATCGTTGGCTCCCTTATGGTGCCTCATCCTAACCCCTTCCCTATAGTTCCCCTTTTTAAGTACCTATTGCAGTAGTCATCCTAGGGTTTCTTAACTTGCAGGAGTCGGGTCAAGGATTTTGGGTTCCTTTTTTGGGTTTTCCTTGCTCGGTTATGCACCTTCCTCATACTTGGCTTGTTATGAGAATACTTGAAATCTTTTATTTATTGGACTGGAAAACCCCAGTTAAGGTTTATTACAATCACAAAATTCTAGAATTTATTGCCCCTTTCCTACCCCCTCCAGTTAACCAACCTGGATTTATACCTAGGCGGGTGGCGAGACTCTGCATTAGGTGTTTGGATGCACCTTCTCCTCCTAGGTGGGCATTCACCCTCATGGTACCTTCAACAATGAGGGCATCGGTTCATGCTTGGTTCCTCGAACTCCGTGGATGTTGATAGGCTAGGGGCCCTTCTGGCTTGTACAAGTGGCGCAATATCTATCCCATATCAGCGTAAGACAACAACGTCATGGGCGTGTTACGTGGGGCTTGTAGTACAAGCACTATTGTTAATCGGTGGGAGTCAGTGAAAAACCCTCACATAATTAGCATATGCCTCCTAGAAATTCCTCTCAGTTTCCTCTTGAATCTGGGCTAGGTCAGGTTCCCAAGGTGGGGAAACTTCGTCCTCCTTCGAGTAGGGAGGAGTCCTATCTCGGGGTGCATCCCATGGGATGGGCTCTTCTAACGCCTCTACTCGTTGTTCCATGGCGTGTATCTAGGGGAAATACTCTTCGAGGGCATTCCCGTTCATGTTTTCTATAAGGGTTGTCGGGAATCAAGGATTAGGAGGGGTAGGGGAAAAACTTATTAGGAAAGTTATGCTCTGATACCACTCAAGTTGTCACACCCCGAGCTCCTCTCCATTCATCCTCCTCACACCTGAAATCTCAATTCTCTCTCAATAGCTCCATTTTCTATTAAAGCTCAAACCAAAGCTCTGACTTGGGCAGTTTTCTCAGCTTCAGAAGGTGAGGTCGAGTTCTTTAGACTCCGAGGGAAGTCAGCTACCCGATAGCAACCTCCGTTCGATCCGAATACCGCCAGAGAAGAACCAACAGAATCAAACAGTGAAGCAACTCTGAAGGACCAAAGCTGCCCTATTTCGGCCAAATTCAGCCCTCCTCTGGCCAAACCAAGCCCTCACGACACTCCCACGGCCCTCATACAACCATAACAGAGTTGAAAGAAAAGTCAATTTGGCCCCCCTCTGTCATTCCCAGTCGGAGTTAGAGAGAGAAACAAAAAAATTTTACTAACGAAATTCTCCCTCGATTCGAGGTCAATTGTAGAAATTCTTGATCCTAGAATGTACCTCAGGAAGAGAGTTATCTTCCCTGATAGAGAGCTCAGACCGTCACACCTCTGATGGCAAGCTTTTGAAGCTTTCTCTCTCTACGCACATTTTTTCGGCAAAGCTCCATTTTAGCTCATTCCGGCCTCAATTCATGTGATTAAAAGCTTAATTGTATCATATGGAATTGTAGGAACTGATTTACAGCTCCAATTGAAGCAATTAACCCCGATTGAATGGTCAATTTGAAGAAATCAAATTTGGCCAGTTTGAAAGGGGAAAATTAGGGAAATTTGGGGATTTCGTAAAATTGAGGGAACTCTTTGCAATTTCCCAAAATTGAGGGCCAATTGGCCAAGAAAAAGAAGTTAGAGGACCCATTGGTCGAATTTTGAAATATTTGGGGTCAAATTGCCATTTTTGGAAAGTAGGGGCAAATGGTAATTTTTGAAAAGTTGGGGACTAAATTGGAAATTTGGAAAAACTTTAGCCCCTTATGCAATTTAGAGTAAAATGAGGACTCAAAGGGAATTTTTGAAACTTTGGGACTTAAATTAGGCAAAAGTTAGCATTAGGGACATAAAGTTAAGAAAATAAACTTTAGGGACCTAAATGTAATTTATCGATAATTTGTGAGCCTATGTTTTATGCCAAACCGTAAGTGATAAGGCTGCCCAAATTGTGTACGGACAAGTGTGATTGGAACGCAAGCAAGAGAAAGCTCGTGTTGACTTGGAAACCGAGGATGAATACATCACAGTTAACGGGTGAGTGGGCTTATTTACATCATACCTGGTTGTGATGGTGAGCACTTTAGAAATAAAAGGCCACTTGTAAGTGAGATTTTAATATCATACCTAAATGGGGTGATGGGAAAACTAAGCTAAAACCTACTTATCATTTGTAAGTAGAGGAAATCATACCCGATTGGTACAATGGTCAACCTTGAAGGAAGAAGAAACCCACATATCGGTCTCATCACACCCAGTTGGTGTGATAAAATGAAAATGTGTTTTGTCAGAAGTTTTCTCCCCTAACTGTGTGCCAATGCTTAAACCTTTTGGGAGACATTCTTGATGTAAGCTAGATTAGCTTAGATAGGTTGGAGGCCTCGATTTTTGAACTTGTGGGGCTAATTACTCGATTTTGGAAAATCCCGTGCAATGGGCCCAAGGCTAGTGGGCACAAGCAGGGGCTTATAAACAAACATGATTTATATAAAGCCATGAAATTTCTAATGAAATGAATGTGTGACTTTGCCATGGTACAAAGACTAGACCGACAGTACTCGATGGACTAGCGGAAGTGCGTTAAGGTCAGGTCGATAAACCGACCTAGACAAACAGTTGTAGGTCAGGTTAAGGGTCGGGGCCGTTGGACCAGTTGTACCAAAGATAAATAGCAATATGTGAAAAATTTGTTTGTGCATGCACTTGAGGTACGGGACTACCAAGATGCCCAAGAGGGGTAGTGATGTGTCCTAAGGGCTACTGGATGACATGGTGGAGATAAGGGCAGTTCGCCGTGCCAGCAGTTGGGAAGCTCAGAGTAGCTTCTTGCGCATGAGACTGGGGTGGGGTCGGGATGAGGTCTTTGTCCTCACACGGGCACAAAGTTGCTTTTAGGTCTGAGGGTTAGATATCGAGAACATCCACTCAGACCCATGGTCGAAGTGGATGGACTTCTATCATGGTGGCCAGTAAAGACGCCCCGAGCCACAAGTCGGTGTAGTGGACAGGCTGCACCTGTGAATGTGTGTGTTCCCTTCTTAATGAAGGGCGTGTGTTGTCTATTAAACACACCTAATGTGGAAATGAGGAAAAAGGTTTTAAAAACTGAAATATGAGAAAAACTTTCTCTGAAAGAAAACAACAACCTTGGCACAGTTTAGTTAAAAGTATTTGTTTTGAAAATTCACTTCCAACCCCCACTCACTAAGTTATAGAACTCACTCTCTCTTTTATATCCCTTTTCAGGAGTAGGGAAAAACATGACTAAAGAAAACACCAGGATCTACCCTCTGTCAGGTATGCTTAAAAGTTCTTTAAGCTTGCATTTTATTGATTTATGCTATTCCAGGGAACAAGGTTTAAATTACACATGGCTCCTCTTGTTTAAAGGAATGGGGAAAGCCCTCTTAAACTAAGGGAGTGGCAGGTTGATCAAGGGATCCGATCAAACCAGGTCAAGCTGTGACAACAACCGCCATCCTATCATATGAGGGATCTCACATTCGTAGAAAGGTCTCCAACCATTCCACTTGTGGACCAGAGCACCTTTATCGTCCACCCTGATAGAGGTGCACTGCCTCTATCCAGAGTTTGAGTGGACATCAATAATCCAACCCTCAAACCCTGATCACTTCATCATGTCCGCTTAGTGGGATGAGATCTCCTTTCCCCTACTACCTCGGTCTTAGTGCGCAGGAAGCTCCTCGAGCTTCTCGACCTACTGAACGACATTCCGCCCTTATGCACCCTGGGTTGTCCAGCAGTCATTGGGCTCCATCACTACCTCATGCCAAGTGTCCTAATGGCTCAAACATGATAGTGCATGCACAATCGATAGTCTTTTTAATTATAGCCTTTATCTTCGGTCCTCTAGCTCAATGGTTTGTCAGCTTGTCTTCGACCCACGTGTACTAGCCCAACAAGTTTAACGACCTAGCTTTGGCAGAGTAGGGGTTTAGCCCAACAAGCTCAACAACTCAGACTTGGTTTGGCAGGTATCACACAATTTTCTATTAATAAGATCTTTTAGCATTCACTCATAACATGTTTGTTCTAGACGGGTCCACACCTATATCCATCGACCTTTGGCCCACTGGCATACCGAGCCTAAGCCCAGAATTAGCTCCCAAATGTTTTAAGTAGAGTCACCTAGTCAAGGGAGGCTACTTCCGAGAAATTTGTTTTCAAACCTGAATTGTCATTCCAATCGTAATGGACGTTATAGCGGTTCCCACTCATCCGATGATCTCGGTTGGGTTACGCCAGCAGAGTCTCTCTCCTTGGTGCACTTCTAAGGGCCGGTGCTCGAGTAGTCTATTCCTTCATGGTACGAGTGTTAGTATCAGGACGCATTGACTAAGAGGCCAGATACTCTCTTGTATTTGCACCTAAGGCCATGTACTTTGCTTTAATTGCACCTAGGTCCTTGACTTCTCTTTAACCTTAATTAAGCCCTTGGGTTTCCAATCATTCTTTTTTGGGTCCTTAACACTTTTAATTTCATCAATTGGCTCTTAATTTACCCAAATTTCCCTTTAATCCTTAATTTTTCAAAAATTGCAATATGGTCCCCAACTTTTAGAAATTTCCAATTTGCCTTATCTTTTACCCCAAATTGACCAATTAGCCCTCAATTGGGGTGAATTTCATGAAAACACTCTCAATTTCATGAAATTGTTATTCAGTCCTCCAATTTTTTGAAAATTACATAAAGGTCCCCAAAATCCCCAAATTGAACTTCATATTCTTCCCCAATTTAGGCATATGAACCTTCAGATCTTACATTGTCCAATTGGCAGCCTGTAAGTCCTTAATTACTCCAATTCTCACCTTAATTCGACTCCTCTAGCTCCTCTCAATCGTCCTACACTTTGATTTTTTCGATTTTGGTTGAATTTTGAGCTTTGTTGGAGCTTCGCTAGAAGATTTACAGTAGAGAGAGAAAGCTCGCATATCATACCGACAGAGGGACGGTGGCCAGAGCTTGAGGTGGGGCAGCTAGTGCCCATCGAGGGGAACATACTAGGATCCCATTGCAATTCGTCGCTGTCCTGCGGGAATTAGAAGAGAGAAGTTTCAGGGGATTCAGCTCTGAAACTCATAAATTCCAATGAGAAGAGGCAAATTACAGGGGTCTGTAGGGGTTGTGGGGAGTCCTAGGTGGTCAGAGAAGGCCAATGCAGGTGACGGAAGTGCCGAGAGGTCGAGGTTGGGTTGGTCAAGAGCTCGCGATTTCGAGCTCCGGAGCAACTACATTGTGCGATCCCTTTTACACTTCTCTGGGTGTCCTCTAGTTGTTTTTAGAGTGTTTGGAGCTAGAGCACTCTTCCCCGGCTCCAACGTCACCCTTCGGAGCTTCTTTGGTTGGGATATTGCCCGTCGTCAGAGCTCTGGTTTGCTGCTCATCGAAAAATGTACTATTCTTCTTCTTCGCTCGATTGAGGGATGCTGAGGACAAATTGAGGGGTGATCTTTATATAGGAAGCTCAACAACTGTTCAAGCTACCCACCAGCATAAGACACAGCCTCCAACTCGGCCGTTGGCGACCTGACCGGTGAATTTTTCGAGTCACCGGAGACTCCAGCTTTTCTAGCGCCTTTCTCTCCTTCATTCCATTTGTCAGAGTCTAAAGGTTAAAGACAATGATGTGGTGGTCATGCCACATGGCACGTTGTGATTGGCCAATTTTTTCTGATGTGGAGGTCTAGCTCAGCTACCACGTCAGCCGTTGACTCGTTAATCGAACATGTGGCAGCCTCTCATTGGCTGCTCGTGTATGTGTGGCATGTTGACGGGTCACCACTTGACCATTGACCGGACACATGGCAGCCTCCCATTGGCTATCTGTGTCTGCATTGCTACTGGCGAGGCACTGTTGAACGTTGACAGTTTTGGTCTGCTGACCCGTTTGACCGTTGTTAGGTCTGGTTCATTGACTGGTCCGGTCCAATCGGGTTTGTTGTCCCAGATTTGAAAATCGACCGGTTCAGACCCAATTCGATCGGCTTTCTGAAATTTAAAATTTTCTAAATTTATTTTCTATCTAATGGTGGCCTCAATTTTCTAAATTGACATTTTAAGTCACTTAGAAAAATGAATTAGTGAACTAGTTCACTATGGTTCATCTTGTTTCAGTTCGATTCGGGTCTGGTTCACCCCAAATCAGTCCGGTTCTATCCTTAATTCCACTTCCCAACTCTTCCTTATAATTTTTGTGAATTCTTGGTCACATGGGATTTTTCAACTTCCCACGGTAACTATTTTTTGTTCATTAAATTAGACCAGTTTTTTGACAATAAGGTCGGTTCTCCTCTCAGTTTCCTTGGTTCGAGGGGATAGGTTCCAAAACTCCCCCCCTCCTTTTAGGAGTTTTGTCTTCAAAACTGTGATATTCTCTACTTCTTTCATAAGGTATCCCTAAAAGGCCTCCTTCGGGTACAAGCCAATATCCTACCATTTTGGGTCACTTCTCTTGCCTCACTTCCCCTACTTCCCAAGATCTAGTCGGGTTGGCTGGCCCTTTTCCCCTGGTGTTCATGAAGTCACTTAGGTTCAATACTATATATAGTGTAGGGTCCGACTTTCATTCTAGGTTTCGTCTGGACTTGAGGTTCTGACACCCCCAATCACACCTAGGCTCTTCTACTTCCTTATCTGTTGGGACTCCTTGGCATTTCCTCCCATCGGGCTATTTTGATTGTCCTTCTTGGTGTTACTTCCTTTTTCAGTTTCTCTAGTATGTCCTTTCGTACTCGAGTTCCCTGGTTGTTGACGTTTGAACTTAGTTGCCCCGACAATAAAATTCTTGTGCCCAGTGGCTCTACCCTGGGCCTATGGCCCGGTCTGTCTTGTAGTTAGAACCACGTCCTTTTGCTCTTTTACCTAGAGTGTATCCCCTCCTATTCTCGTCCTTTGCATTATCTATGTTATTTTGTTACTCGATTATTTTACTCTTAGATCCCAATATCCCTTCCATGCTCTATAGATGCTAGACTCCTCATATGAGTTTGGGGGTTTTTCATTTTTCATTCGTTCTATTCCATTCCCATATTGAGTCCGCCCGTCTCCAACTATCGGGTTTCCTAGTCCCATCTTGACCCCATTGACCCATCGGTTCTCCCTCCTCCATTTGTTCTCTCATCTGTTGGCGTCCTCCGACTAGAGAGGGGTCCTTCCCTTCCCTTGCTCCTCTCTTCTCTCTTGGGTTTAAGGTCATTACGCTTGTCGAACTGTAATTATAGGATCCTTTTGGATTTATTCCTTTCTCTGGTTCTCAATGGTGAGGCTTGGTGTATATCTCTATGATTGCCTTCTAGCTTAATTCTTATCGAGGTCATCCTCGAGGAACTTCTCCCCTCTCCCAACGTTTACTCTACTCATGGGACTTGGCAAGGGTTTTTGGAGGTTTCCATTTTGTTCTGGGGTATGGTCCTAGGTCTCGTTCCTGATGACATGGGGGTGGGTTTTCCCCCGTTGATCCTTAGTCACTCCTTTTGGGTCATCTTTCCTTTTGGCTTATCGGCTATCCCCCCCCCCTCACTCGATTTTGTCATGTCTATATGGTGATCCTTCCTTCCTTGGGTTGTGCTCCCCTTTGGGTTCAGGGCTCATACATCCAAATGGCTGGGGGTGTCCCAGATCCGCTCTTGCTTCCTTGAACATCTCTCCTATATTCCCTTAATTCCTTCAAATTTCTGGGATTCGCTTTTCGTTATAGCTTAGTAGTGTTTCCTCCCTACTTTGGGACTACCTAGTGATTTATTGCTTCTACCTCTAGCTTAGACATTTCTCCTTAACCCTGTAGGTGTCCGTTCTTTTGGAATCTCCAGTTCTATTATAGGGGTATCCTTCCCTGCTCCCCTACTTATGGGGTATGCTGCCCTTCCAGCCTGGTGTTTTCTTCGAGTGTCAAGTTCCCCTTGTGACTTCCTTATGTAGCCGCCCAACTGACTTTATAATCTCCACGCTTGTCCGCCCATCCTTTTTACTTCCCTGACATCTGGTATCGGGGTGTCCCATTCTTTTATCACTAGCTTGCTTCTCATTCTTCCATTATTGGAATACTTTGTCGTTATCCCTCGATTATCTTGGCTATTACTTACTAGGGTTCTATAGGGTGGGTAGGTCTTCTCTCGATTTATCCTTGAGCTAACTTCCTTTTGTTTGAGTTTCTGGCCCCAGACTTCCTATTTCATGTCTGGCCTTCACCCTAATGCCATTCTTGGTTCAAGTCCTTCCTTTCTATCTTGACATCCTCCTAGAGGTCACCTTCCTAGTCCTCGATACAGCTTCTCGATCTCCCTTTAGTTCATTCAGCCTTTCATAGGGTCTTGTAAAACCCGCCCTTTTGAGCTAAGGAAAATCGGGAAAAGAACCGATCAAACCAAGTGAGGATTTAGAACCGGTTCACAAACCCAATCATTTCTGAACGGGCAATTTGGCAATTTACAACTCTCGGGTGATCCAAATAGTTCATTAAACCTTTAAAAAGAAACTTAAGACAAAATAAAAGAGAAACCAGATTGGTTCAGGTGAACAAGAATACATAAGAATTGTGAAGTTAAGTATGCTTTGTGAGGATGGGTGACCTCCTGGGAAGTATGATTCCATTTGTAATTCGAAATATTGGTCAAAAAAAATTTTTATGCAAAATTAATTATTGTACATCTTATCATAAAATGGCCCTAAATTAATATATATCTAATTATTGTAATTAATACCTAAATTAAATTATTGAAATTAATACAAATAATTTATTATCGAAATTAAATTATTAAGATTAATACCAATAATTTATAGCAATATTAATACTAGTAATAAATCTCTCATATTTAATACACAATTTTTACACCTATATAAAGAGGTCATCCCCATTTATTCTCGTCAAACCTGAACACTTCTCTCTCTCTACTGCTCCATTTCTTGGTGAATCTTGAACCAGAGTTTCGACTTTAACATTTTTCTTAACGTCGGAAAGAGAGTTCGAGTACTTTAGAACCGAGGAGAAGACATCTATCTAATAGCAAACTCCAGTCAATCCAAGAATCGCTGGAGAAGCGTTGGCATGATGGAACAGTGAAGCAACTCCGGCGGACCGAATCTGCCCTATTTCGGTAAATCTAAAATCGGCCATTTCGAGAGCTCCTCGGACCAAACCAAGCCCTCCCAACACTTCCTCAACCCTCCCACGGCCAAATTAGGACTGAAAGGTAAGCCAATTTGGCTCCCCTCTTCAATTTTCGGCTGGTGCTAGAGAGAGAACCGGTAGAATTTCAATGATAAAATTCTAACTCAATTCAGCATCAATTGATGCGATTCTTGATTCTAGGAAGATCCTCAAGATGAGAGCTATCTACCTAGATCGAAAGCTCGTACTGTCGTGCCCTCACCAGTGAGAAATTAAAACTTTCTCTCTCTACAATCTATTTTTTGGCGAAGCTCCGTTTGAGCTCGTTCCGACGTTAAAATCTGTGATTTCAAAGTTCCTTAGAATTGTATGAACATGTAGGAACTCAATTTCAACTCCAACTTCAACAATTAGAGGTGTTTGATCGGTCAATTTGATGAAATCAAATTCGGTAGTGTTGAATAGTTGAAATTGGGGGAAATTTGGGGATTTTCAAAATTCAAAGGACCAAAATGAGATTTTATGAAATTGAGGGCCAATTTGGCATGAAAATAATGTTGGAGGACCAATTGAGAAATTTTAGAATTTTTGGGGAAAAACTTACCATTTTTGTAAAAGAAGGGCAAAATGGTAATTTTGGAAAATTTGGAGGAATAAAGGTTCTAAAAATCTTTAACAAAATTTCCTCCACCGGTTCATGCATCCATCATTGAACTATATCCTCCCATTTCAGGGTCCTTTTTCCACAAATATTGTACCAACTTATTAGGTCTATGATACCATGTGCTTTTTTATTTACTCCATCGTTCATCATCATGCCCTTCCTCATAGCAAGACATGTTGGTATATCATTCTCCATGATTTTTCCATTCTTCACATACTTTTGAATTGAGGTATCTGTTTAAAACCATTTCGTTGTTCTCTATTACGACTTATTACTTTATAAGTTGTTCCTTTTTTTAAGACTTTCATCTCATTGGACTTCTTTTTTTTACATTTGAGCCTATTGCTTTAGAAAATTTTATCTCGGTTATATGTGACTGCCTTTCTTTTAATGCCCTCCCAAGGAATTTCCCACTTTATGAACTAATTTCATTGGTATTTGAGGATTTAACTCTCGTTCAAATTCATCATTGGTTGCATCCATTAATCCAAATCAAGGTACTTTATGCATATTGCATGAGTGTTTAGTTTATTAAACCTTTGTCTCACATTTCCTAGAACCTCTTATTTTATACTCATTCTCCAGATTCGTTATCTCTCATCAACTGAGTTAGGCTTTTATAAGTTTTCCACAACATTCATGTGGTTATCATTGGTAGTCAAGCAAGTTTCTTCTTACTTGCAATAAAATTTCCCTTTATGGGTTTCATTTAGTACAAAATTTTGGTACTTCAAATGAAAGTACTTATATTTACAGCATTCCATATGTAAAGGTTTAAGGTAAGAAAATTACATATTCCTTTCTATTTCCTTCGGCTCCTTTGTCGAGTATCATTCATAAGGTTTCTTGTATATTTGTTCAGCTTTCCGAACATTTGATGAATCCTTTACAAGGATATTTTCTAATTTCTCCCTCAAATCCACATATCACATTCTTAAAAACACTCATGTTACTATTGTGGATTTTTTCCCACTATAGGTTTCCCGACATCCCTTTTCATTTGCCCTAGAGGACATCCAATCTTAAATGACATCCTTTGATGCCATCCTCTCCTGCTTACCTTTACTCTTGAAGCCTTGTGGGCACGTCTTTTGTACCCCATCCTCATTTCCACTTGTACCCCAGTACATGTCTATTTCTTTTAGGGAGAGCTCAAATTTTCCTTATTTCAAGATCTCTTAATCATCCTACGAGAGGCTTACTTAACCGTCTCATTACTTGAGTTTGGTCATTAATCTGGTCTTGGACATTGATCTCTTTAAGGATTTCCTTTATCCTTATTTACTAAATGTTTGGCCTTTCCATCTCTCCCTTATTTGTTGGAGTTTAAATTTATTATCTTCTTGAGGGTTAATTCGTTAACTGACTCATCCCTACTATTCTCCTTGTCTAATTATCTTAAGATAGTTGTCTCTCAAGTCTACTTGTTCTTAATGTCCATCATATTGCCCTTTAGGGTGTAGTCCTTATTACTTCTCGGCCCTTCTTAGGGCATCGTTTATTCTCATTGACCATCGTGTTGTTACTAGTTGCTTCCTTCCGCTAGGTTCATCTAAAGTCTCTATTTGACTCCTCTACTTTTCCAAAGTTGATTACACTTGGCCATCCTGATACATCCTTAATCACATATGCCCCTTTATGAGATTCCCTATTTCGGGTTAAGCCTCTTATGATCCATATGTCAGTTCCTTAGCTTGGGAATTTCTCCATTTTTATGGTCTCACTTCCAACCTTTATCCTACTACCTAGGGACTTCTATCCTATGAGTTTCACGTTCAACCTCCCTAACACTCCTTGAATGCTTTTTCTTCTTTCTTTTCTTACACCCATCAATCATCCACCCTTAATCCTTCATTGTCCTCCAATTCCCTTTTTGTTCCTTATCCTTCCTTCGAGGAGTTCATGATTATGGGTTGGTTCCTTGCACTCCACG
Organism: Trapa bicornis; assembly: GCA_030064425.1. NCBI lineage: Eukaryota > Viridiplantae > Streptophyta > Magnoliopsida > Myrtales > Lythraceae > Trapa > Trapa bicornis. The sequence goes on along the minus strand of CM057758.1, from coordinate 16,661,921 downwards.
TTATGTCCAACTGCCCATCAATGGCCCCTTCAAGGGGTACTTAGTCGTATACATTACCTCTAGAGTTCCCTTTCCTAGCACATTTCTTCCCTCTTCACTCTTTCCATGTCCTACCCTAAAGTTGTCAGATGACATTTTTCGTGTTTGCCCTTTCTGAGGGGGGTTCTAGGTGTACTTCTCAATTGGTTCGGTCGTTTATTTGTTCAATTTTCTATTGAATGGATCAAAAATCATCCCATTTTGATTGGTTTAGCCCCTATAAAAATTGGGAGGTTTCGTGACATGAGCTAGTCCAAACCCGGTTCGAACCGGTTCTTTCCCAAGTCTTTTCTAATCCTTAATTTTGGACCACGGGATATTCTCTAAGGCTTATTATAAACCTTCTCATCACATTAAGTCTCCTTTTCGAACCATTTTCCTTAACCTGGTTCAATTAGAAGTCTCAGGTCGTGTTTTCTTCCTCGGTTTAGTCTTATTTTTTGGTTCGATTAAGCTTGATTTCCGGTTCGGAAATTCCCCATGTTACACATCATCTCCACTTGACTAGAGTGACATGGACCCGACTTGTGACTAACTTTGCTGAAAGACATTGCTGAATTTTCAGACTTCAAGCCCTGAGAATGATAAATTCTAATCAGAACTATGAGACCCTATTTTTACTAAAGCAAGCCATGGACTAGTGTTCCATCGACCCATGAAGCTCCCTAAATAAGCCATGGTCGCACCCTTGCTAGTGTTTCACTGAAATTTTCTCTACAATCCAGACCTCTCCATTTTTTAGTGAGCTAGCTACCATAGTGCATAACTTTCAATTTCAAACATCTGTGATTCAAGTGGTATTGGAAATATTGCTTGAGTCAACTTTCATTCTCTACCCATGTCTAATGTTAATGGCCACATTATTGGTGTCGACATGATCGAAAAATATGTATGCTCAACTTCCAAAAACCAAACCTCCATCTTCCCAAGAATGTCACCTTGGAAGTCCCCTAGCTTGCCAGACTAGTGGCTCTGGCCAACTCGCCATCATTGGTGAGAGTTTGGCGGATTGCACAAACTGTGCAATTTTTTGGTAAACCTCTTATCAAGGGCTAAATATCATCAAATTGGACCGATCAAATTGTGGATTGATCCCAAAGAGATAAGGAAGACGATATGAGAAGTTGTAGGGGCAAATTTGAAGAGATTAGGAAGGAATTTGATGAAACTAAAATGGGGGATTAATGTGCAAAAATGGTAATATAGGGGGACTGAGTTACAATTAATGAGAATTTGGGGTCCTAATAAAGATATTTACAGGATTAGAAGGCTTGGGAATAAGGATTTTACTTGTAGAAACTTAAGTGAAATGTTAAAGTGATTTAGAGTTTGAAAAATGAGAGATAAAGGGGAATCAAGAAACGGTATTTGGAATTGTCGATATATTATGGTTAAAATACTCAAATTGAGTATTGATCAAATATATTGTAATGTCAATAGTTGGGCACATACTAGCACAATAATCAAGGAGAAACTCACCTAGGAATTTAGACACTAGTCAAGGTAAGTGGGATTATGATTCCAATGTTAAGTCTAATTGGGCCGACATATGCTTTCTACGCATTTTGAATTGTATGTTGTGCATTGTGTGTTTATAACTGCTTAGTTGAAAATGAAAATATCAGGGAGGTATTGAACTATGTTTTGTGAAATATGGGCTTCAACCTATATATTAGAAAATGGGGTTGTAGGTCGTATTTTGTAAAAGATGGGTTTCGACCCATATTCTAAAAAGTGGAGCCACAACCCATGTTTTATGAAAGATGTGACTCTAACCCACATTCTAAAAACAAGGCTAGGAGTCGTGATCAGAGAAAAAGGATTTATATTTATAAATGAAATATTATACCAGTTTTACAATGCTCTCCATGACATTGTGAAACTGATACCCATAAGTGAATATGATACAAACCTTGGAAGGATTGGCCAGATAGAAAGAAAACATTTGTGGCAATAGTGAATACTTATGTGTCTTGTTTGTATTTGTGGCATATGTGGAATGATACCGATAGATGTATGTACAGAGGGGTAGTGTCGGGTAATAAGGGATATCTGAGAGGTGATGTAATAAGGGGGAGATGTCTTTATCCCAGATATTAAGGACAAGGGAGCCAGAAGACGCTATCTAGTGATTGACCAAGAGGTGGTCAGAGGCGGTCACAGTATTCCTAAGGCGTTGGTGGCCTAGACCTTAGAGGGTATGAGAGGGCACTCTTCCAAAGGTCAGTGGAGAACGGCAAAAACCCTTCATTAGGCACCAACAAAGAGGTGTGTAACCTTAGTGCTAGTTTGTGACCCTGATACACGAGTATTATGATGATGATCATAATAAGATATTTGTGAAGCAATGCATGAGACATTGTTATTTTGTGATATGTTCTTGTGTGGATGGGGACTTGTTCTCCTAATAAACATTGATGAGAAAAATATACAAGATCTAAAACAAGAAAAAATATTTAAAAAAACTTCTCCGTGATGATATATTTTAGTAGGGGTTGTATTCATTGACATGATGTCCTACCGTTAGTGCCCCACTAATTAAGCTTCATATCTCATCCCTCTCTTTAACCCCTTTTTAGGTATCATTTGAGTAAAGTAATATGATCTTGAGAAGGTTGTGGTACATAACTCGAGGTAAGTCACCTCGGCGATACCTACAAGAGTCTCCCAAGTAGTAGAATATTTTTGGGTTATGGGTTATTTTTACTAAGGGTATTTTTATATCATGATTGTTTAAACTTGTTTAAATTTTTTACTGAATGGAATTGTACTTCGTGTTTTTTGAAAAGGAACCTTCATATACTTTGAGGATGGGATTCAAATTGAAAGGGAAAATATCATACAAGATCATGCAAAATGAGCGCGAAGACTCGGAAATCCCTTTGGGACGAACATGTACTTGGATAACGGTGAGTAGGATTTCTAACATCGGTACCCATTGAACCGATGATGTGATATTACTCACATTTTATTATCTTTTAAATAATTAAAATATTTTTATAATATATTTCCTATTTACTTTTTTAACCCAGATAAAAACTATTTTTGGAGAGTATATTCTCTAGATAGATTGTGATGCTCTAGTGGGCCCAAGGCCATGTTTTTTAAAAGATAAGTGGGCCCAAGGCCATATTTTAAAAAACTTGTGAAAGTGAGCCCAAGGCCAATGAAAACGGGTCATGTCCTGTAAATAATTATCGATATATTAGTCAATTAAAAATATATCACAAATGGATAATTTGTGCATAAGACTACTGAGCCAAAGTCAAGTTGTAGCCCGTTGGGCCGATGGTACAAAAATAAAGGTTATACATAATAAGACTATTGGTTGTGATTATTTATGATACAAAACCATGAGATGACCGGTATGGGGTAGTGATGGTTCTAAGGGCTGCTAGACATTAAGGATGGAACAATGGAAGTAATTACTAATCCATTATGTCACGGGACTCTAGGAGTTCCATTGCCCAATAAACCTGGCAGAGAAGAAAGGTCTTGTCCCTATATAGTGGACACTTTTATCAAAATGTCTAGAGGCTGGGCAATGGTGCTCACATAGACAAATGGTTGAAGTTGTAGCCTCACACCAATGTAGTAGAAATTATAGTATCTCGCCAAAGTGGATAGCAAAAACGCTTCGGGCCACAAGTGGGACATATCGAGGTTGTAGCCTCACAGTGTCTGTTATGCGGTTGTCTAATCCATTTAATGATAAAGTGTGTATGATTGTTTATCAAATATAAACATATGTGAACTTTATCTTGAATAAAAATTTATGAAAGTTCTTCAGGGGGAAGGAACTTAATTTTAACTTGGCAAATACAAGAAAACCAAGTGAAAAGTTTTTCATTGATAAAACTAGTAGCTTGTTGAGTTGATCCCTCAACCTATTGGAATTAAAAGTAAAAGTAGTCATATGCATATCTATGAGGGTGAGATATGCTTATCCAATACAAGTAAATTCCTTTTAACTTGTTATGAACCCGATGATAGGCTCTTACTAATGGATTTGAAAAGATTATAACTTGTCATAACTCTAAGCTTATTTGTAGTAAATCATTATTTTTGCCAAACCTCTAAAAAAAACCTGTTTAGACTGTGTGTTGAGTCGTGGACATGATGTCATAATGTCAGCTACCCTACTCATTGAGTTGTTGAACTTATTACCCTCCAAATACCACTTTCAGGTAATAAAGGTGATAAAGAACATGTGGACAATGGAACAAGTCATCCAAAACCAAAGGTACGCCTTATATTCAGTACTTTGTCCCGGTATGATTTATGAAGTTTATTTTTTAAATATTTAAATAATTATTTTTAGGAAATAAATTAAGTTGTTTTATTTTTACACCTTACATCCTATTAGAAATATAATGATGAGGTGCCCATTATTGTAAAGCCAGGAGGATGTGGAGGGTTATTTGTAGGTCCAACCGGGGAAACCAAGTCGGGGCGTGACAACCCAATGAGACTCGGTGGAAATCTAGAAAATTAAAAAGAAGTTTTAAAAGTTTAGGGACCTGAAGAAGTAGCGTGGAAGAGGCTAAGGATCTAAATAAAACTTTAGAAAATTTTTAGGGTAAAAAATATAACTAATGTGAAGTTTAAAGTTAAAAGGGAATTTCTAATAAGTTTGAGGACTCAAATGGAACTAAGAGAAACTTAGGGACCTAAATGAAATACTTAAGAAGTTTAAGGTCCCAAAAGTTAGAGTCTTAAGGGTGGGGTAAAATGGTAATTTTGCCCATATTTAAGGACAAAAATGAAAAGTTTGGAAAAGATATGTCTAAGTGGGAAGCTTAGACACATTTTTAGGGTTTTTAGTGGTTAGTCAAAATGGATTTGTCGAATCGCGGGAATCGAATGAACCAGGTCTAAGGGACAAAACCGTAATTTTAAAAAAAAAATTACAGTGTAGTGTACATGTAATGAGTGAAGTTCGAAATTGACCCCGATATTATGATTTGATTTGTATAGAGTGATCCGAGATCAAAACATAAAGAAATCATGCCTCCCGAGATAAAGGAGAAATTATCAAGACTTCACGTCTGATTTTTAGTGTTGTTGTCAATAATTATCGTCTTATGATAAAGTGATGGTATGTGTGTTTTGGAAAACCTTTTAAAAAACTATAGAAAAATCTATACAGAAGTACTTATCAAAAGATGGGAGATGTCCCGTGCTATTTGAAAAGCGGGCCAAGATCCGATATTTATGAAAGGACTAAGACCCAACATTTATTAAAAAAGGGCTAAGGTCAATGTTTATAATTGATTTAGATACAGCTTTTAGAAAAAAAAACTAAAAGTAAGTATTTTTGAAAAGTAGGGCAATGATGCGATATTTTTCAAGCAAGTGTTTTTGTGTGATGTATTATAACCCTCGCAATAAAATTGATATTAAGATCAATAGAGGGGATGGTCAGTTAGCAAGTCATCCTCGGTACATAATTACTTGTACGAATACTATCGTTTGAGGTGTATGTATCTCATGGTTGACCAGTTTGATAAGTAATTGAACTGAGATATGTCTATTTAAGGTTGTGTCAATTGCTTAAGATGACTAGAAATGGGGAGTGCAAATTTGATTTTCTAGTTTTTTGGGCCCATGGAGATATAAGGTTGTGTGATCGACCTTCAGTGAGGCACTATGTGATGGTACCAAATTATGTGAAGTACTACTACATATGATAGTAGTTCATCTCCCTTGTTTATACCTTAAGTGTTTATATTTAAGACTCTAAATGGGCAATAAGATAAATCTTAAAATACTCTAAATTAATTCCATTATGAAAATAGATGATTGTATTGGGGAAATGGGAGATACCCTACCATAATATCGAGTGAGCGTCGACAAATAACACTCGATTAGTTAGTTTGAATAATAGTTCACATCCAACGTGTTTAAATTGGTTCCCATATAATTATGTATGATTGTGATAAGAGGATACCTAACAAAATATTGAGTATGCATCTATAGATTTCAATTAATTAGTTAGTTCGGATGATAGTTGATGTACAATGTTTGAGCTTAATATAAGTCCATTACTTGTACTAATACATAAACGGTGGGTACAATGAGAAACTACTATAGAAAATTAAATAAAAATTTATATATAAGTTATTTTGAGTTATAACAATATCAAGTTCATTAACAATACAATAACCAACTTTTACACTAAAAAATAACTATGAGTTTCTCTCCCTGGTCAATAATATGTACTCAAGAGATATGTACCTAATAGAAGTTTATTTAATTCTAGTAGATATCTTCAATTGATAAATTGGCTTAACATGCAATTGTTTTGTAGCGTTAATAGCATCTACGAGCAATTTGATCATTATCTTCTTCCTCTTCTACTTATATTATAAAATCTCTTCATCTCTTCTCTGCATTTCTCCCGTCAACTTCCTCACTCCTCAAGAATCATGTTTCTTACAAACTCTCTTATTAAATTATCCATACGTCATGTTCTAACACATCCACTACATTATAATCTATTCATGAATCACGTAACTTCCTCAAATTACACTTCTGAAGATAGTGTAGAGAGTCGCCCCAAATCCGTTCGCCTGGTGAAGCAATTCAAGACGCAGCTTCACCTTTTTAGTAATAATACCTGGATTAATCGTTGATGAGTTCTCCTAAGAAATCTCAACCTAAAGAATGGGAGATGGCAATCTTAGTTTTTGAGGGTGGAGATTGCTATGGAAATAAGATAAAAGAATAATATTATTTTAGTGAATGTGACATACAATTTCTTCACATCCAATGATAATTTTGAAAAAAATTCTAATATTAAGAATAGAATTAAATAATTTATTAATAAATTTGTATATTTATTTGATAATTCGTATTATTATCAATAGTATGTACTCAATTAAGTATTTTATTATCCTAAAAAAATCCTAATAAACCTCTATTTTATACTTATAAATTATAATAAGAACCCTATATTCTCATTCCAAAATAAATATACATTTAAAATATAATAACTAAAAGTAATAAATGTTAGATTTATTTCTTTATTTTAATAATTGTGGAAATCAAACACAAACTAATTTCTTCTCCCATAGACATTGGGATAAGATTTTTCTTGAAATTGTGGGATATTCATGTTGAGAATGAATGACCTTGTGATATTTTATTTTATACCCATTTCTAGTATGAAATCTACGGTGGACTTTTATTTTGATTAAAAATGATGTTTGATGCATGAATATCCACAACCTATTAAATTTATTTACTTTATAAATGCATAAAATGTTTACAAAGTGTCAAATGGCAATCATCATCTATTTTGATGGATGGTTTGTCCATAGAGACCCACGCACATGTTGGCTTGATCGATGCCATTACTGTTTTTTAATCAGAAATATCAGAGCTGTTTTGCTTCTTCAATTTCTGACCTCCATCTTCCCACTGTTCCTATAATTTTTTTCTCAGAATATTGGAATCTTCAACATCCTGTTAATCCGCCCATTTGTCGTAACGATTCCGACTTCGATTCAGAGGGCTTTCGAGCTCTATGGTTCCACCTTTGTGGCTGCTGATAGTATCAAGGCCCTTCTTCAATTGAAGCCTCGGCCGTCCTCTTCGGGAATCAAAGTTGACTCTTTCATAGTCTTCACATTGACAAGGTCCTCTGCCTTCTTTATTAAAGATCCAGCCCGCATCTTCTATTGATCTTCGATAGTCCCATTTCTTGGAGATGTTCGGATCACAGGGAAAGAGGGACCTCTCCCTCGAGCTGCAGTCCCAGATTCCGATTTTGAGGCCGAGCATCCACTCCAGGCGGGCCAAATTGACGGTCAAATTCCAGGACTTGTACGGATTCGCGGTGGAAGGCAATGTCGACGACGTCAACGTCCTCAACGAGGTGAGGGAGAAGGTGAGGGAGCAGGGGAGGGTATGGTGGGAGCTGGAGGCCAGCAAAGGGGCCAATTGGTACTTGCAGCCTGAAAACACCATTGGGATAGCTCTGAAATCCTCCCTCAAGATATCGGCTTTGACCAATGCTATCACCCTCAAGAGACTGATCAGGAAGGGGGTCCCGCCGCTGCTGAGGCCAAAGGTGTGGTTCTCGCTTTCGGGAGCGGCCAAGAAGAAGTCGACTGTGCCGGAGAGTTATTATAATGATCTCACTAAGGCTGTAGAAGGGAAGGTCACTGCTGCCACAAGACAGATTGATCATGTGAGGGAGCATGCGTCTTTGAAGGCCTTGTCCTCTTTTGTATTTCATTGCTTGTTAGGTTTTCAGCTGATCCTTATATTATGCTGAAGCTTAAGTTTTGCTGATAGGGACTGAAATAGGTTTGGAAATACAGAAATGCACTTGAATCCGAGAAAGTTGAGAGATAGAATTCATGATGGTAAAGCTGAGCATCTGTCAGTTCATTTTAGTTGCTGGAAAAATGCATATGTTTGTCTGAGAAATTTATATGAGAATCTGAAGTTCTGGAACTTACTGCTCAAAGTCTGTATGGATTTTGAAGACCTAGGTAGGATGATTCATTTATTTGGATAATAATCCACTGCTCAGAAGTTTAGAATGATTAGGTTGTAGAGAGGTTCTTCTTCTACAGCCAAGTTTGCATATTAGAGCTACTTAACTTTGTAGGATGATTGTCTTACTATTGACTCATGTGGTATGGTTAGCCCTTGATCACAGTCCAATTGGTCTGCTATTGGTCCAATCGACTCTGGAAAATATTCAACATTTTGGCACATTCATTCATCGAGTTTGAGTGATGAACAAACTAAACAACGTTTTAAAGGCATAATTATTCTAAAATATCCCATGTATTTGTTGTTTTTGGCACTTAAATCTGATATGTTTCGAAATGATGCTTTCAGTCCTATATATTTATCAAATTTTGCAATTGAATCATGCATATTTCAAAATGGCTCTTTTCCAATACTATAATTTTATTTTGTAATATATTATTGACCATTATAATATGATTAAAATACATCAAGAAACCAAAATCATATAGGACTTCTGCGGCAATTATCCCATAGTTTAAACTGGATGTCATTGCTTTAATGGCATACTGATAGCTGCATTGTTTCTTAGCTACTTCTACAATGATTTATTTGCAAGATCTTTAGTTTGTTGCAACATCTCCTTTTGTTCCTATTGTTTGTGGGCATATGTTGAGTCATGCATAATGTCTTATGCAGGATCTGCCACGGACATTTCCAGGTCACCCTTGGCTGGACACTCCAGAAGGTCATGCAGCCCTCAGGCGTGTCCTCATTGGCTATTCCTTCCGTGACTGCGAGGTTGGCTACTGTCAGGTTGGTCCTGATCTTGTCCACCAACATTATAGTGCTACTACCAAATGAGGGTAAAGAATTTATGTGAAGCAGTTTTAATTTTGTATCAAATTCTAATAGCGGGCCAGCCACAACCTAGTGTTAGCCGATCCATTTATAATGCCTCTGAAACTTGTCTTCTGCATTATGCTATTAATTTACAATTTGAATTTAGCAGGTTGCAAATTAGACTCCAGACTGTTCTACGTCCTAAAATCATATTGCTTTTGAACCTAAATTCATTTAACAACTGCGTTTAATCCTTTCAAGCAGTCTTGAAGCACTTGCAATTAAAGTGTCTGGTATTTGTCAATCAAAATGGTCTAAGAAGCTGATGTGCTAACAAAATGGTGCTTCTTTTACAGGGTCTGAATTATGTTGCAGCACTCTTGTTGCTCGTCATGAAGACGGAAGAGGATGCTTTCTGGATGCTGGCTGTCTTGTTAGAAAATGTCATGGTCAATGATTGCTACACGAATAACCTATCAGGGTGTCATGTAGAGCAAAGGGTGTTTCAAGATTTACTCACTAAGAAGTGCCCAAGGTATTTCCTCTTTTTGACCCTTTACATCTTGTTGCATCTTACCCATCCTATGTTTCTCGAGTCATTATTTATGGTTGCACAAAATTCTCAGGCTTGCAGCTCACTTGGATGCATTAGAGTTTGATGTGTCCCTGGTCGCCACAGAGTGGTTCCTATGTCTCTTCTCAAAGAGCTTGCCTTCAGAGGTGAGACTTACACTCTGGTCGCCACAGAGTGAACGCATTTCTATGGGTTATTTACATCCAATTAGATTGATGTAAACTTCATTCTGTACAGACAACTTTGAGGGTGTGGGATGTTCTGTTCTACGAGGGAGCTAAGGTTCTATTCCATGTAGCTCTTGGTATCTTCAAGGTGTGCTTGGTTTTCAAAGTCCACACATTTTTTTGCACAAAGAAAGTCCGGCCATTCATATTAACATTTTGTCCCTTGTGAAGAGTAGTATAATCCAAATTTGCTCGATTAACATGTCTTGCCATGTTACAGATGAAGGAAGACGAATTGCTTATATCTCATCATGTGGGCGATGTAATCAGCATATTGCAGACTACCACTCATCATCTCTTTGATCCAGACGATTTGCTTACTGTAAGGAATTCACCACAAAAGTTTATTGTTCCCTTGTTTCTCTTTTTCCTTTTTTTTTTGTGATTGATTATAAAACAAAATCTCTCATGGCATTTGCAGGTAGCATTTGAGAAGATTGGTTTTATGACTACCAATACACTCTCAAAGCAGAGAAAGAAGCAAGAGACGGCAGTCATGGCAGAGCTCGATCAGAGAGTGAGGCGGCTAAATTCCCTTAACTTGAACGGAAAATAACATCTGGACAGGCTGATTGAATGAATGTCTATCAAGACACGAGGGATTATAAAATTATTACTGAACACATACTTTCTGGTTACTGCAAGATTGGGAGTATACTTTCTGGTTACTGCAAGATTGGGGAGGAATAGGACTAATGTAGGATGCACCCCTATTTAACTTCTTCATGGTGTAATTGGTGCAGTTGAGTTTCATCCCAAATATAATGCAATAACAGCACAATTGTATCAGTATCAACAGATTTTGTTGTCCCTTTTCAACCACCACTGTCAAAGTTCCCAACCATGTCAATGGCACAATAAACCAATCCACCAAAGAAAACAAAATCTAATTTTATTCAATAATTTTCTCGGTATACTTAATATCCACAGGCACAACTGAGTATTATTGCATTAGCTTCAGAGGTGGGGATTAAGTAGCGGACCAGCAGTCAGTGAAGGGATCATAATAGCATTGCCCTAAGAAGGTGGGTGCATAAAATGGAAGTGAGGTGCATAAAGGATGGGAGAGGATGAAGGTAACCAAATGGACTTATGATTTACCTGGTTGTTGATTGAGATCGGATGATGACGGGGGAGCATTTATGTCTATCATCATCCTGTGAAGGTCATTGGCGACGTGGCCATTTGTTTCAGCCAAGCACTTGTGCCAGGGAGTCCAGTCGGGACGGCTCCACAGATAGAGCGATGGGGGCTGCTGGTTCCAGTCGTCCAGCAGTTGATTGTTAGCGTCGGTCGACCCCGGAAGGTAGGACTGGAACAGAAATTAAGATCTCATCATTGGTACATACTAATGCCGTACTTTTCAGTTGCAACAAAACAAAGTTGAATAAATGCTTTAATATTGTGCAAAAAAAAGGAATAAATGCTTTAACAAACTGATGATTTGAGATGGGTCCCTATCCTTTCATCAAACTAGAGCCATTCGCGTTCCTATAAAATATTTAGAATTTCTCTACAAATTTGCTATCCATGTCTCATTGAGGCTTTTGTCCATAATATTTTTTTACCATCAAAACTGTCCAACATTCATCTGAAAATTTGTAGTTCTAAAAGCTTGAACAATTTTTTTTGAGTTTAATATCGAGGAAATTTTTATATAGTAACTCAAAAGTTTTTCAACAGGAGGTACCTTTCCAGAGAGCAGTTTTTTATCTCTCCAGATTAAATCATATGGAGCATCACCTGTATCGAGGCTGGCATTCCAGAAAGGGAAAGAGAAAGAATGGCTAATAAACTTGGGAACAATAATTGAATCCATGAAGAACTCAGAAAAAAAAAAGACATACACAATTGTTCTAGAAATTTAAAAGGAAAAAGAAAAAAAATAAAACAGGAAGTTGCTGTTACCGCTCTGTCTCATCTGGAACAATAAGAATGAGAAGCTTTGGTTTGAACTCGCCAGCTTTTGTAATGAATTTATTAGCAAGTGATGCCTTGACCCCAAAAGGAGGATTAAGCGCCATAATCTAATTCAAAGATTGAGATCCAGACAAGGAAAATAAAAACCATGAAACTGAAGGACATAAGTGGGCACTTGAACTTGCACTCCCACACATCAAAATATAACCAAAGACATCCAAAATCAAGCCATTAAGAACCTACCAGCTTGTCCCCTGAAGGTAGTTCTTTTACATCAACAGACATCCAGTCTCTCTTCTCGAAATTAAAATTATTCTGCAGAAAAAGCAAGCTTGTTGTTCTTCGGAAAACAATATATTGTAATACACTGCTCTATTGGTGACAAATGATGCATAATATTTCTAAAGGAGCACAATGGAAAAAATTATGGGAAAAGGTTCCCCTGAACACCTCCGCCCCCCCACCATCAACTCCTAAATTGCAATTAGGCCTGCTAGGTTATCCAGCCATTGGGCTAGGTTCAGATACTTCGATAATAAGAAAAACTATAATACTTTGTGACAGTATCCTCAGAAATCTCATAGGAAAATTACCTGTGGAGAGAAAAGATCATAGTTTTTGAAGAAGCAGTTCTTCCCCACTTTCTCAAGCTTTTCTTTCAGTAGAAAACTAAACTCATTAGCGCCGCAGCAGAAATCAACTATCTGCGAGGTGATAGAATGGACCATATCTTAAGGAAAATTGAACTCATGCAGATAACACAGTTTAAAACTAGACTGCTCTTTGACAGTTACAGATCTTTTAACCAACCAAATGCTTGAAATTCTTAAAAGCCATCAGCAACTTAGAGTATTCAATTACTACCATGAACCACTAATCTAAATACAACATACTACCACAACTTATAAAAAATGAAAATATATCTTTCATGTAAGCAACTTTAAAGAACCTTCTAAATGTCTATATTGAGATGCTCAAATATAAATTTCCAGAATGAAACGCAACCTTACAATTGTTTCCTTCCCCACCTGAAGAAGGCAGATTATGTCACCGCAATTTTTTTCTAGTGTATATAGACAAACCAAATTACTCTCAGAATTAATAGTTGACAAGCTGGATTTGCTAGAGACATGAAATTTTGCTAAAGAATGTCTCTGAAATCTTGTAGCTTTATCTAATTACACCAGTAAGGAAAGTGGAACAAGTATTAATATCAGAATCCCCAAGAAAGAGAAAAGTCAAATCATGCTTACTGTATCGCCATGTTGAACATACCACTGGAGCCTATCAACAATCTGCCAATAGACGCAAACTATCAGATTGGAACCACAACTTCTACAAAGCCCCAAACTGCTTCTTGCGTACCTCCTCAAGTTTTTTAGATTTTGTAAAATGCCGACCAAAAGATGTATAGAGTGCACCATAAAGAAATGGTGCCATTTGAACTGTCAGCTTCTTCTGCAATTATTCAACATTTTAATGATGACTCAAAAGAATACAATGATCTACACTAAAATAGTATATCAAGATGAAACTTAATTTGGAAGCGCATAAATAATAAATTGAAGGAATTCACTATGACAAGAATATATCAGGCTCAATTGTTTAAAGATACTTAGCTTCTCATAAAGCATAAATCATCATCACACGATGTCTATGATGGCCACCCAATAAAATATTAGGAACAAAACCCCTGAAATTACACTAATTTCTATGATAGCCACCCACTAAAATATTCCTCAAGTCGCTCAAAACGCATTATTATCATAGACATGCATTTGATGGCAAGGAAAACTAGTGCTTGTTATTGCTTTATATGTTTGAGTGACAAGTCCTCTGACACTTCCAACAAACTGCAAACATGATAAATATATTGCCAGATCTTTGTCGCTCATCAATAACAAAAAAAATATATGATTGTTGAAGCCATGTCACATTGGCATGTCAATGCAATGACCAAGTTTCATAATTACAAAATAAAGAATTTTATATGGAAAAGGTACATACCCTCCAAATAAACAGCTGCTTCAAAATACCTGGCTCACATACTTCTTTGGCTTCCTCAATTGTAGATCCTTTTTCCATCTTCTCCACAGCTGTTCGGATAGCCTGAAAGCACTTAAGGCAAAAGCAGAGTTGAGCAACAAGATATTTAACTAAGATGAAATAGATAAGAGTGGCAACAGATCAACCTTTACATAATGTTCCACCTTTCCCAGAGTTATGTTCCTGTCTAACATAGCATGATTTGCTTTTGCAATCTGCTCTCTTTCATATGCCTCATCAAATGAAGCTGATGTGTCCCTTATCAGGCTTAATATTCTATAACAACAAAAAAATAGAATATATTTATTTGGATTACCCAAGTACCTACCATAAAATAACCATGATAGTAATGAACATGATTGAGTATGAATCCAATGAATCACCGGTTTTCCATGTCATTTTTTGAATAAAAATGATCCACCAATGCATCTGCATCTGAATTCTTTCTCTTGCCGGTCAAGCTCAAGGATGAATTGTTATGCCAGTTAAAACTTCTACTTTTCACATCAGTGCTAGAAATGAATTGGGTAACTGCTGAAACTTTTTTGGAACTCCTGGAATCAGTGGTGCTTCGTTTTTGTAAAAGAGACAGATGACCAGACCAGGGTTTTCTTGGCTCAGCAACATAACTCATGTTGAAATATCTCTCAAATGATTTTGGAATTTCTGCCGTAGTTCTTTCAATTGAACAACTCCCAGAAGTGACACTTCTCTTTGGCAACTTTAGTCTGTTAGGTGTCGAGCGTTTCTTCTTTGCTACATCAACGTAAGGAAATATAATATGATCCCTACCTGGTGTCCCCAGTGTAAGATCAATAGAATGGTTCCTGACACACGATTCAAGAATGCTGAGTAAATTCTGTAAGTTTTACTAGTTACCAAAAAGCATCCAAAATATGGGAGAACAGATGTTGCTTACATGCAATAAATTAATATTCGATTGGAAAGCAAATGATTCCAAGCTCTAATAGGTGATTCTCCATCACTCCAAAAAGTAATATCCCTGATCCATTAGTTAGCCATGTCAAATGCCAAATATTATATGTTACTAAATAAACTTTAGAAAAAAGCGCAACTGAAGCAATCTCTATGATTATATAAAATTCAAACAATGGGGACATACCTTGGCAAGCATTTCCTATGATATGATTTAGGGCAGCGCCTACACACTGCAAGCTGCAAGTCATGAACTGTTTTATCTTCAATTTGGCAGCAAACCACGCACTTGTGGACAGGACATGTGAAAGGTTCTCCACTAATGATTTTCTTTTCAGCTTCTTTAGCTTGAACTTTGTCAAATGGATGGAGCAATTCTGCTACACATTTAGGATGATAGAAATGTCCACAGGTCCCCGAGAAACAAGGGAAGACCTTACGATGTGAAGCAACATGGATCAGAGTAAGCAACATGGATCAGAGTAAAAAGCCAACAATAAAACCACTAAAATGTAATTGGGTAATTCATGCAACTGCCATGAGACAGAATCAACAAAAGACACTGGCTTTCATAAATTAATAGAAATCAGTACCTCTGCACCAAAGAACACATCCGAAGATCCTAATCTTCCACATGCAAAACATTGATGTTTCTTGTACTTACAGTTATTACACTTAAATACTGGAATCGCCTGCATTACAAGTAGATATTCTTTGTGATGACTCGCATTGTAAACGAAAATAAGAAGAGAAAGGAAACAGCTTCTCATACTTCAATTTGAGCATCATTGATGAAACCAAGGCTTTCACAAAAGTCGCCACCAGCAGTTTTTGTGGCATGAAAGGATCTCATGCATATGCCTTCACATCTATGATACATCAAAATGAGTAATTTGTCAAACATCATCAATTTTTTTCCTGGTACCACCCCTTAATTGAGAATCATAGATCTCCCTCAAGTAACAGGTGCAACTCTGGAATGAACTAAATATTTTAAGACAATAGAGTTCACATAAACAAGTAGTATATGCCGAACGTGTGATCCTCGGCTAGTCTCATCAATTGGATGCAAGACACATCCATAATAGCTGCCATGGTCAGATGACATGATGAGAAAAAAACAAATCAGCATATATAAGACTTTAAGTAAACTATTTTATGGCTGAAAGAAAAATAACGGATGAAAAATTAACACCGGGGTGCTTCAAATAGAACAAGCATAACCATGAAGGAATTCACATCAATTACGGGGATAAGAGTTTCCCTAAAATTCATTTACAGATTATCTTAAATTTTACTTAGTCTCCAAATTGATAATTATTTAATTCCCCTGGGCGTTGAACTAAAAAACTGCATACGAGGAATAGCTCCAGCAATTCGACATGGATTCCGCAATTTTTTAATAAATAAGGATGGAATAAACTTGCAGAAGAAAGAACCGCTACTTACGGCACAATTTCTCCACCATTGTCACAGATGGCACAGATAGTATGGAATGATGGTTCTTCTTCAGCTAATCCCTCAAAATCATCCATATCGTCAGCTATAAACTTTGACATTTTAGTTAGTAGAACATCCTACAAAGCCCGTGTACTGGTGAGAAACAGAAGAAAATGCTTAAAAGCAGTAATAGATCGAGGAAACATACCTTGTATGAAGCTTTAGCTTTAGTTATGTCCTCATCCATGAAAGAAAGCAGATACTGATCATAAAAATGATTTCCAAATAAAGATCTTTACATTCTCATATGACTAGAAACAAGAACTGATCATGAAAATGTTCATCAACTGTCAGAACAGCTTGAAGTCTTGATTAACATGTAAGCAAGAGATAGGCTCCATGTTATATCCAAGGGAAGACTAGACACATATAATTTGTTGAAACATTTATATTGAAAAGCAATAACGTGTCTTAACAAATCGCAAACAATTTCTAACTATGTGCATTGGTCTCGATGCCACATCCGTGGTCTGAAATCATATTTCTATGTTGTGTATTCCTTTAGTAAGAGAATTGTACTGGTTACTTTTTGGAATGTTTGATCTTTATATGTTTCAATTGGCATTGAACGACCAAAATCAAGCATACCTAGAATCCTTGAGAAAAAAGAAACTTTGTGACACAAACCTTACAATTAGCCAAGTCTTTGTCTGTTCTTATAGCTTCCTTGATGAGTGATATGCAAGCCCCTAGATCATTTGTAGAAGGTTGCAGCTCATATGGTCTGAAACAAGCATGATAAAACAAACTTCAGATAAAAACGATGAATATGATTTAAATGATTGATGATATGTGAGCTTCTCGATAATTTCTAGAAGGTTCCAACTCAGTATCTGCAACAAGCATGAAAAAAACTTTAGATATGAACGAGAATAAGTTAAATTATTGAAATATAGCACACCCGAAGGCTTTCTTTAAGTAATTCCACACTTGATCCCGTGATGCTTCTCGATTCTTCTTGAGATAATGAAGACAGTGAATCGTGATCAACTCACTCCTGATTAACTTCTCAAAGCTTTTCCTTGGATTTAGGAGTTGTATCCATTTACCATTCTTGGAGAGCACTGAGATCTCAGGCAGCACATAGGATAGTTCAACCCTCCAAGCAATCACCTGCTTACATATTTCTTGAAGCCCATCATCTCCAGTACCACGAAAGAATATCTGTCCTTGCAATTCATCAGGAACTTCACCTCCTGACCATCGAAGAGGCAAGCAGGTAAAGGAGGTAGCCACATTGCTTTGGTCGAAAAACCAGTAGTTTGTGACCCATTCCGGGATGATTTCACCATCTTCATCAGAAGATACCATCAGGTAACAGTATCCGAACTGTATTGATATTGAGATAAATAAAATTACAATAGTTGCTAAAAAATATTATGAAATAGCATAAAATACATCAACTTCAGGGAACTTTTTTGAAAGCGTATGCTAATTGTACGGCCTTTTCTTATTCTACCGCTTAAAGAATCAAAAGTGTAATAACCATAAGCTTATGAGGATAATAAGCGCAAGGTCTGGTTCCAAGAGTCTAAAGAAATAATCATAAGCTTACCACAGTGCTTCCAAGAGTGTAATAACCAAAAGATTATGTTACAAGGGTATACAGTGAAAATCTAAGTTTATTACAGCCCTTCGAAGAGTTTAATGACCAAAAGCTCTGATTCCAACCAAGCAACACCATTGTGAGCAAAAAAAGCCACGCAACACCATGGAAGCTAAGAAAGAAGACTTCATTTATAAAAAAAAATAACCAGTCCAGTATCATAGTTCCAAGGGCTCGTCACGTTGTACATATTTCCAACCAGGATAACTCAGAAATGACCATAATATATAGCTAAGAAAATAAGCACATTTCAAACCCTCATCTAAAAAATGACTGGACGAGCGCAAAAAGCGCTCAATATGAGAAATAAAACGACGAAAAGACACGAGTCAACAGAAATGGAGGAAAGAGGCGACAGAAACATGATCTCGGAAAAATGAAGCAGATAAGAGAAATTACTAGGTCAAAACCACTAGAAGAAATCAACAACGACTTCGATCATACGTAGAGAACTTAGAAAAAACTTATGACATCCAGACATCATGTCCGAACAAAAACAGAGGATCATCAGAAGACCAGAAAACACTGAGCATAGAAGCAGAAATTTCAAAGGAAACAAAACTTAGAAAGCAAGTATACCTTTCCCTTTCCGTATCCAAAAGAAAGACAAAAGGAGCGATTCGAATGAACCAGCCGGATGTCACGCGTCAGTCGTCAGGCGAAGGCGCAGAAGCCGAGCTGAGAACATAAGAACATCGGAAGAGAGGAAACAAGCCTTGGTAAAAGGACTTCGGAAATTCTTCAGTAGCACGAATCACTCGGACTCACCTTGTTTCTATATGACCCCCCATATTTTTTTGCTCAATAAAAGACGTGTAGTTGAGCAAAAAAAAAAAAAAAAGACGTGTAGTTGAGCAAAAAAAAAGACGTGTATTCTTTATTACTCAAATAACCTTGCTCCGAACTAGCTACTATAAGCTTTCCTTGACGGTTGACCGTTCTTAATATAAATGACCTCTGAAAAAAAATTATTCAGACTTGATTTTCCTGATTAAAAAAAATAATAAGAGAGGAAATATCACTAGACTGAGGAAGCACGACGATTTGAGAATGAGGTAAGTAGACAAAGTTCTGGGCAACTACTAAAGAACAATGGATTTAGCAATATAGCCACTGTGAAGACATATTAAGAGAGGGCAATGACCGGAGTTAAGACCCATTGGGAACACCATACAAGAAAATTGGCTAGTTATGGGAGATTTTAATGCACTTTTTATGACAAGGGGAGAAGAAAGGGGATGATATAAGGTTTTGAGAAGCATACAAATTTTTTAAACTTGTTGCAAGACACACAATTACATGATGTGTACCCAGAGTGTCATCCAATGTCTGGATAGAGCTCTATGTTTAATCTCATGGAGGACCCTCTTCCCCTCATCCAGAGTTCATTACAGAGACTTGATTATGTAGATTTGTGTTATAAAACTGAATTCGAGTAAGGGAAAACGAATATATTGATAGAGAGGCATTGGGGATGAGAAATTGAAAAACCCCTTTATTTTCTCCAAACCCTAACTTAATATATATACATGTCTATTTATTAACTACCTTAAATAGAATATATGATATAATCTTAATATCCAAGATTATATCATAATTACCTTAAATAACTTATACTATTTCAACACTCCCCCTCAAGATGGGCGATAAATATCTATCATTCCCATCTTGTTACAAATATTAATCCACTCTTTAGATCCTAATCCTTTAGTTAAACAATCTGCTAATTGTTCGCCAGTCTTCATGTAGTGTAGCTCCACGATCTTGCTCTCAAGTTTCTATTTGATGAAGAATCGATCAATTTCAATATGTTTGGTTCTATCATGTTGAACTGGATTGTTAGCAATGCTGATCGCTGATTTATTATCACACCATAACTTAATGGGTTCTTTCCTGAATAAACATAACTCCATCAATAAGTTCTTTATCCATATTATCTCACATATGCCTTGAGTCATAGCTCTGTATTCTGCCTCTGCCGTTGATCTTGCGACCACCTCCTGTTTCTTACTTCTCCAAGATACAAGATTACCTCCAACAAACACGCAATAACCTGATGTCGATCTTCTATCATCTACACAACTAGCCCAATCAGAGTCACAAAATCCTTCAACTTTAGTATGACCTTGAGACTTGAACCAAAGGCCTTTTCCCGGGCTACTCTTTAGATATCTCAATATTCGCATAACTGCCTCCCAATGTTCTGTCCTAGGATCATGCATATATCTACTTACAATACTAACCGCATATGTTATATCCGGTCGTGTGTGACACAAGTAGATAAGTCGTCCCACAATTCTTTGGTATTGTTCTTTATCCACTGGGTCCCCTGACTGAGCACATAGCTTATGATTTGGTTCAATTGGAGTAGCAGCAGTTCGACAACCCAACATCCTTGTTTCAGTAAGTAGATCCAATAGATATTTTCTCTGAGAAAGCACTATGCCTGTCCTAGACCTGACTATCTCAATACCAAGAAAATACTTAAGTGCACCCAAATCTTTCACTTCAAATTCTTTGCTCAATCTTTGCTTTAGTCGTATTATCTCATCGCTATCATCTCCAGTTATAATAATATCATCTACATATACTGCAAGGATAGCAACTTGACTATTTGAGTGTCGATAGAAAACTGTGTGATCTCCATTGCATTGTTGATATCCCATTCTAACTATTGCATGTCGAAATCGGTCAAACCAAGCTCTTGGTGATTGCTTAAGTCCATACAAAGACTTCTTAAGTTTACATACCCTCCCAGTGGTCTTCATTGTATCAAATCCAGGTGGAATTTTCATATATACCTCTTCTTGTAAGTCTCCATGCAAAAATGCATTCTTTACATCTAATTGATGTAATTTCCATCCATAGTTGGCAGCACATGATATAAGTATTCTGACGGTACTCATTTTAGCAACTGGTGCAAATGTCTCATCATAATCTATTCCATACGTCTGGCTGTAGCCTTTTGCTACCAATCTTGCTTTATACCTTTCAATCTTTCCTTCAGCATTTTGCTTAACAGTGAATACCCATTTGCATCCAACAACCTTTTTTCCGCTTGGAAGTAATGCCAATTCCCATGTCTTATTTTTCTCTAATGCACGCATCTCCTCATGCATCGCTGCAAGCCACTTTGGATCATTTTTAGCCTCTTGCCAATTTCTTGGTATGTGCACTAACTGTAATGATACAATAAAGGTCTTGTATGTAGATGGGATAGATTCATATGAGACATAATTAGATATATCATATTCATAACCATATCTAATTGGAGGTTTTCCTGCATTAGCTCTAGATTTTTTACGAATAGCAATGGGCAGAGATTCATTACCATCTGGTGATGACGAGGAATCGTCAGGAGATTGATGGGTATCTAGGACATTTGGTGATGATGAGGAATCGTCAGAAGATTGATGGGTATCTGGGACATCCGGTGATGATAAGGAATCGTCAGAAGATTGATGGGTATCTGGGACATATGTGGGCAATGAGTGTGGTATAAGTATCTGTTCTTGTTGCTCTCCATCATCTTCTTTATCTTCCTCCCCCTGAGCACAACTCTTGTTCCTTTTACTATAAACCTTCAATTTTGGTTCATTGGTCCCTCCTTCATTGCTACTCAATCTCTTAGGATATGGGATTATACCTACAATGACATCATCTTCTTTATTATTACTAATTCTCTCTTCATTTCCATGTTGTGCTTCAGTCAAATCATCTAGCACTGTGGATGACGTTGTTGATTCACCATAAAAGGGTTCATTCTCACGAAATGTTACATCCATACTCACAAAAAGTCTTCTCTCGCTTGGACACCAGCACTTGTAACCTTTCTGAGTGCTAGAATAGCCCACATAAATACACTTCAATGCACGTGGATCAAGTTTAGTTACTGTGGGACGATGATCTCTCACAAAACATACGCAACCAAATACACGAGGACGGATTGCATATATATTATGTCCCATCAAAAGTTCACAAGGAGATTGAAAGTTTAATATCTGAGAAGGCATCCGGTTAATTAAATATGTTGCTGTCAATACTGCTTCACTCCATAGATATTTTGGAACATTCATTGTAAATAGAAGTGTGTGAGCTACCTCTAACAAGTGTCGATTCTTCCGTTCTGCCACTCCATTCTGTTCTGGTGTATCTGGACATGTGGTCTGATGCAAAATCCCCTTTGTAGATAAATACGATGAGAATTCTCTATTAACATATTCAGTACCATTATCTGTACGGAGAGTACTCACTTTGACATTATATTGTGTCTGCACCAAAGCTAAAAAATCTTTAAAGCAAACCAGTGTCTCAGATTTATTTTTCATCAAATATACCCATGTCATCCTTGAGTAACAATCAATAAATGTAATAAACCATCTGAATCCGCCAATCGAAGTAACTGGACATGGTCCCCAAACATCAGAATGTATCAACGAAAATGGTGAAATACTTCTTAAACCAGTAGGAGAATAACGTGTTCTTGTATGTTTTCCAAACTCACAAGCATCACATACAAGCTTGCTACGTTCTACATTATTCATCAAGTCAGGCCTTACCCTCTTAAGATTCTCAAACGATAGATGACCAAGACGACGATGCTCCAATATGACTTCATTCATTGCTCGTTTAGACAAAGTAGTGGTTAAAGCTGTGCTAGACTCATCTCTCATAAGATACCACAATCCATCAAGCCTCCGTCCAGTCCCAATTATTCTCTTGGTATTCCTTTCCTGAATGACACATGAATCTCGATCAAAGATTACTTGACAGTTCAATTGATCACTAATTGCACTAACTGATAATAGATTAACTGGAAATGATGGGACATGTAGAACTGATGATAATGTAATTGATGAAGTGCATTTAATCGAGCCGAATCCCATAACCGGTTGAAATGTGCCATCAGCAGTTTGAACTCTATTATGGGAAAAAGGTGGAGAACCAGTATATGTAATAAACTCTACTGATGTTCCTGTCACATGTCTAGATGCGCCTGAATCAATAATCCATTCTGTGAAAGATGGTTTAGAAGAAAATGCATGTGCAATAATACCTGAGTCAGCATTAGCATAACACATGTCGTTGTTTGAAATGTCAGCACCTTTAGCACGATAGGTTTGTCCCCCAAATCGTCCATAACCTCGAGCTTGACCTCGGGCTCCACGTCCTCTGATGCTATGACTTGTTCCACCCCATGCAGGAATACGTGTCGAGGAACAATTCCAGCTAATATGTCCATTCTTCCCACAATTATAGCATTGTCGGTTATCAATAATCGGTTTTGCTAGAGTAGAGCGAACTGGTATTGCTGATATCTTAGAAGTGTTCATAACCTTTTGTCTTGACTCCTCATGAATTAGTGCAGCAATAACATCTTCCATCGGAGGAATTGGAGACTGATGACATATCATTGCTCTCTTGTTTTCATATTCTAGATTTAGTCCCCTCAGGAGGTGAATCACACGTCGTCGCTCCATCCATGCTCTAATAGAAGCTGTATCTGAAGGATCAGATGTAATTAATGGATCATAATAATCAAGTTCGGACCATAACCTTTTCAGCTCAGTACTGTATTCTATTATGCTTCGCTCCCCCTGCTTTAGTGCATCCAATTTATCTTCAATCTCAATCACAGTCATCATATTCCCAATACCAGAGAATTGAGTAGCCAAAATCTTCCATATATCAGATGCTTTATTAATACCTTCTACCAACCCCGCGATAGAAGGAGAAAGTGATCCTATTATCCATGCAACCACCAGAGAATTAGTCGCCCTCCACACCTTCCATGATGTGCTGGTAGTATCAGTGGGTTCTTCATACGAGTCGTTAATGTAATCTTCCAAATATTTTGACTCTAGTATGAGTCTCATCTTTCTCGACCAACTCAAATAGTTTTTCGTTCCTTCAAGTCTCTGCTCTATTGGGAGTAATTCCAACTTCAAATCTCGATTGAGAGTATTGTTATGTTGAGACAATACATCTTCTCTTCCTACAAGCAATTTGGCCATACCTTCTAAAATTTCCTTCAACTCCCTTCCTGTTAATGCTGCATCCGTTTTCTCCATCTTCTACGACAATTCAGTTATGCCGTGTCTTGAGCCTTCAAATCAAAAAACCTTAAAAATAGAAGAAAACCTTAGCTCTGATACCATGTTATAAAACTGAATTCGAGTAAGGGAAAACGAATATATTGATAGAGAGGCATTGGGGATGAGAAATTGAAAAACCCCTTTATTTTCTCCAAACCCTAACTTAATATATATACATGTCTATTTATTAACTACCTTAAATAGAATATATGATATAATCTTAATATCCAAGATTATATCATAATTACCTTAAATAACTTATACTATTTCAACAATTTGATTGACTTCGATCAAGGAGTAGGCGAAAAAGATTGAATGGATTCAAGTTTGAAGATAGTAAAGTCGGCTTCCGGACACCAAGCTAGGCGATCCATTGACACTATATCCAAAAAAATTCATACCACAACAATCAACTATGTGATTGGAGCCATAAAAATATTGGTAATGGAAGGATAGAGATAGAAAGATAAATTAGAAAAAGTTTGGATTAGATTTGATAAAATTTTAATGCGGAGTAATTGTGCAAAAAGCAATAATATAGGGAAATCTAATTGGAGTTAATGAAAAATTGGACACTTCTCTCCAAATGGGTGAGCTTTTTCACTGTCATTAGGTACCATTGAACTTTTTTTTGCACAATAAGGTACCATTGAACTGCCTATACTTTTTACATATTTTTAAAAATATGTGTTATGCATTATGTGTTTAAAATCTTTAAATAAAACTGAAAATTAACAACAACAAAAATATATTTTGAAAGAATGAGGGTTTTTAGGGTTACCTATATTTTGAAACAAGAATATTTTACCAATATTTTAAAATAAAGACTTAACTATATTTTAAAAAAAGAGCTTGAACCATTAGAAAAAAAAGACTGAGCCAGGTCATTATGCAAAATGAACTTTGATCGTCCTTTAAAAATACATAAATATATAAATTTTAAATACTAAGTCGACTCTATTAATCTTAACATATCTTTTATATATGATACAATCTTAGATGTATTGGTCAATAGCCTTATTTAGTAGAATAGTTGACCACATAACAAATCAACTCTATAATTAAAGTAATTTATTTGATGAATTATTTGTATTTGTGGTTAATTTAAAACCAGGTATAGGAATAGTGTAAAATATTAAATATGAAAGATTATGGGAATATATTTCTATTTCATATATATATATATATATTTATAAGGGGTCGATAGTTAAGAACTTATAATATATGAGATAACACTATTTCTTACGTGTTGGTTTAAAACTTATAATTTATGAGATAATACTATTTCTCACGTTTTTTTTAATAAATACTAATAGATCTTAATGTATATTGTGATAAAAATAATAATTGAATTAATAAATAAATTATTACTTGTCATTTTTTTTGTATTGATCCATTAGTTGAATTTCTCGTTATTTTTATTAATTTATATCTTTTGTTATTCGTTCAATTTATGAAAGTAAAATACTTTTTCTATTTGAACACTCATCTAAATCATTTTAAATATATATTTTAGATTATATATAGCTATTCAATATACGTATAAATATTTTTCTTACCTAGAGTAAACCAACTATTTCTATCATATATTCTATCGGTTTATTTAATCATCATTAGATTCAAAATACCCCTTTAATAGGTATACCATCAACGCTAAATTATTGGATAGAAATATCAGTATTTGAGTGATTAAAAAGTTCATTCTATTTTTTATTAATATTATATTTATATTATTTATTTTTATAATATTTTCTTTTATTTAGTGTAAAAAAAGACATTTTAGTGCTAATATTTTAATAGAAATTGTGCTAATTAATAACAAATATTGAATCATTACATTAATTGAATTTGAGAGCAAATTCTTTTTCCTAATCCCATTTTAATTACCATTCAAGTAGTCCTGTAATATCTCATAAAAACTCGAGCTAATTCAATTCAATTATAACTATAAAATTATCTTAAATAGTAGATTTTGGGATATAAATTTTTTTTGTAAATATTATTTTTTATGTACAGTAATTTAATTAAACTTGTTTAAAGTTTAATGAAATAAAAGTTAGTTTATATTATTTATGCCTTAGGATTTATCCATTTTATCATAGGGTATCCCACTACATGTGGATTATAATTTTGATTCAAAATAACATATGCTACAAAAGCCGCAAGACATGGATCATTGTGCGAAATTAATTGAGCGAACTATTGTTAGGTGGCAAAAATCATTCACATGTTGACGCGTTCACGTGTTGACGTTGACGTTTCCATCTCCAATTGTTGTACTTCTTCCACTAACGTATTCTTCTCTACTAGGACATACCCCATCCCACCAATAATGAAGATGGTAAAGATAGCTGGCTAATGATCGTGGCCTCTACTAGGACATACCCCAATTTAGAACGGTTAGGTTAGCTAAGTGGATCGGTTTATTTTTAAAATTATATATATTCTTCCAACTTTTGGAATTTGGTATCTTTTCTACTTGTCGTGTCATTAATTATTTGAGAAATATATAATATAGATTGTATAATAATGAGTTATTTAATAAATTTATTATATAATAATATATAATATAAATAATGTTATTCTAAAAAATAAAATATATTTCAGTATTAAATAAAATAAAAATACATATTATTATATTGTAATTATAAAGTATATGATAATTATATTATACGTATACAATAACAAATACAATTAATTGTTTTTATTTTATAGATTATATAACTATAAATTTTGTGTTATCAACCTAGTGAAATATACCTTTTTATCATATAAAATATATATGAGTACGACATAATTAAGTTTTTATGATAATTTATATAGTAATATATATTTAGTAAAAAAAACATGTAAATATAAATATTATCATACATATTAATATGTATGTTATATTCTTATACATATATATTGATAAAATTTGAAATAAATATTAACATAATTAATTTAGTAATTGAAGAATATAAATGTAATTTTAGTTAAGTAATTGGTGATTGGAAAACTAAAATTTGAAAATTGAAATCATTTTATTTAGAGATAAAATTTAATTGTATGGAATATTACACCAAAAATCAGCCTTCATTTTTTTAATTGATTTGATTGGGAAGAAACTCCATATCCATCACAAATTAAGTCAATGAATACTTTTTAAATATTCATATCTTACCCTTATCAAAAAAATTCTAAAAATTTTAAAAATCCAAAAAAATAAAATTAAAACATTTCAATTACTCGCAAAAAAATATTCAAATAAAACAACAAAATTAGAAAACCACTTACCTCTATCAAAAAGAAAAAAAATACTTAATAAGTATATGTTACATTTAATTACTAATTATATAATAAGCTCTTTTTTATTACCACAAGTGGTGTAATTAAATTAAATATATGATTATTAATTTCTAGTGAAGTCAAGATAACACAAATAAAAGAACTCATTTAGTGTAAATGATTAAGATGATTAAGCTAAAAGAGGAGGAGACTAGCATTTAAAGACCTACACAATTTCAATATTGTTTTTTTATAAATATAAACTCGAGAATTTTATTTAATCCTAATTTTTTGTGTCATAGAGTTTTAAAAAGTCATATAATTTTGTTATACTGATTTTTTATCTACTAACGTAAAAACCAAATTGTCATGGCTTTGGAGGTGTTTATGTGTAGAAAAATATGCATGATGACCTTATATAAAATCCGTTCCCCAAACCAAGTAAATCGAGTAAAAAATCGACAATTTTGAGAAAACTGAGCAGAAAAAGGAAATAAAAATAATAAATAAGGGTTAATATGAGAAATTGGAAGATTAAAAGTCACAAAAAATTCACAAAAATTATGAGGAATAACCATGAAGTGAATTGGATAGGAAAACCAGCTACACCCCAACCCGATTTGGTCAGATCCCCGTGATCAACCCGCCACTCTCCCGGTATATTAAGGGTTTTCCATTATTTTTTAAACCGTAAGGAGTAATGCATCCTTTAAATCTGTACCTTTCTTGGAATAACATTAATCAAAACTACAAGAAATTTAAACTTAACATACCTGTCTTACATGTGTGGTTAACTTGTGGTCTTTGAGTAGGCTTTCCCTTGGTTACCTAAAAAGGGGTATAAGGGAGGAGATGAGTTCAATGACTCAGTGAATGGGTGTTTTAAAATTTGACTTTCAAAAAATAGTTTAATTTGGAGTGTTCTAGACTCCTTATTTTCTTTAAAATATTTCATCCTTAAAATCTTGGTTTTCATAGCCATATCTAATCATTGAAAAAAATGGTGTGTTTATCAACCAACACACGCCCTTCATCATGAAGGGAACACAAATTTGCAGGGCAACACGTCCACTATACCCACCTGTGGTGTCGGAGCGACTTTACTGGCCACCTAAATAGAAGCCTATCCACTTCTACCTTGAGAATGATTGGATGTACGCGACATCCGACTCTTAATCTTGTAAAGAAACTCCATGTTTGTATGAGTACATAGACCTCATCCCGACCCCACCCTGATCTCATGCGCATGAAGATACGTTGAGCTTCCTTGACTGCTGGCACGATAATCTGCCCTTATCTCCATCATGTCGTCTAGTAGCCCTTAAGACGCATCACTACTCCTCTTGGGCATCTTGAAGGCCCTGTACCTCAGTGTGTATGCACAAAACAACCATTTTCCTCATAAGCCATTTAATTTTGGGTGCCACTGGTCCAACGGCCCCGACTCTCAACTCGACCTGCAACTGTTTGTCTCAACTGGTTTGTCGACCTGTCTTATCGCACTGCCACTAGTCCATCGAGTATGTCGGTCCTGTCTTGGTACCATGGCCAAACATATCATTCATTTAAAATTTTCATGGCTTAAACTCATGTTTGTTTACGAGCTCCTACTCGTGCCAACTAGCCTTGGGCCCACTGTACGAGATTTTAAAAAATTGGGCATATTAGCCTCCAAGTTCCAAAACTAAGGCCTCCGACCTATCTGAGCTATTCGAGCTCCCGTTAAGAATGTCTCCCAAAAAGTTTAAGCAATGGCACCCAGTCAGGGGAGAGAACTTCCGACAAAATATTCTTTTCATCTGTCCATCACACCAACTATGTGTGAGGACATCTCCACTTATAACCGATAAGCGAGTTTTCTACTTCCTTCCACTAAGTTCATCATACCAACCAGGTATGATCTACTTATAATCGATAAGTAGTTTTTTCGTGTAATTTTCACATCACTCCATCCAGGTGTGATATTTAAAATTCCACTTAGTAGTGGTTTTTATTTTCGAGGTGTTCATCATCCCAACCGGGTATGATGTGAAAATCCCACTCACCCGTGAATGTAGTGAATTCATCTTAACCGGATTTTTGTCTCCACGCGAGCTTGTCTTGGCCGGCGTTCTAGGTACTTCATGATCCTACACGATATGAAGATCTTGTTCATTATCCCTTAGCTTGATGGCCTTCATTCATCACAAATGAATAACATACCCAAACTTTTTAATTATTTGCAATTAGGTCCTTAAAATTATTTTTCTTTAACTTTAGGTCCCTAATGCTGATTTTTCCACAAATTGAGTCCCGAAACTTCAAAAATTCACCTTGGGACTTCAATTTATTCAAAATCACAAAAAGTGGTTCAAGTTTCCCAAATTTTCGATTTGGTCCCCAACTTTTCCAAAATTACCATTTTGCCCCTACTTTACAAAAATGGTAAATTTCACTCCCAAAATTCCAAAAGTCGACCAATTAGTCCTCCAACATCTTTTCCATGCCCAATTGGACCTCAATTTTATGAAATTGCACTTTAGTCCCTCGAATTTTTGAAATCTCCAAAATTTCCCCAATTTCCCCCAATTTCAACATTTCAACTTGGCCGAATTTGATTTCATCAAATTGACCGATTAAACGAGGTCAATTGTTGAAATCAAAGGTAGATTTAAGTTCCTACACATCCATACAATTCAATTGCACTTTGAATCGTATGAATTGACGTCGGAACGAGCTCAAATGGAGCTTCATCGAAAAACTAAACATAGAGAGAGAAAGCTTCTAAAGCTTATCGTTGGGGGCATGACGGTTCGAGCTTTCAATTTGGGCATATAGCTCTTGTCCTGAGGTTTCTATAAGATTAAGAATCACCTCAATTCATATTGAATTGAGGGATAATTTGGTCAGTAAAGATTTGTCGGTTCTCTCTCTAGCACTGATCGGAATTTACAGTGGATAGCCAAATTGGCTTACCTTTCCGCTCTAATTCAGCTGTAGGAGGGCTGTGAAAGTGTTGGGAGGGCTTGGTTTGGCCTGAGAAGGGCTCGAATTGGCCATTTTTAGCTCGGCTGAAATAGGGCAACTTCGGTCAGCCGGAGCTTTATCACTGTTCTATCACACCGGCTTGGGATCTCCCAATTTCCCACGTTAACCCTCCTTTACTATTTTATATTCAATAAATTGGCCCGGTTTTTCAACAATAGTGTGGATCCTCCTTTTGATTTCCTTGGTCTAAGTGGACGGGTTCCACACACACAATTACCCGTTAATTGGATCTTTTAGCAACATTTATCACATGCTAGTTCTGGACGGGTCCATACCCGTGCCCATCGGCCTTGGGCCCACTTGCATATTGAGCCTAAGCTCAGGAATTAGCTCCCAAATATTTTAAGCAGAGTCACCTAGTGAGGGGAGCCTAATTCTGAGACAATTGTTTTCAAGGCAAATCGTCATTCCAACCGGAATTGTCGTTATATGGTTCCCACTCATCCTGTAATCTCGACGAGGTCATCCTGGTAGAGCCTTGCTTCGCGACGCGTTTCCTGGGGCCAACGCTCGAGTAGTCTATTCCTACACGACACGAATATCCATATCAGGATGCTTTGCCTAAGGGGCCGCATATATTTTGAGTATTTGCACATAAACGCTCACATTATGCCTTAATTGCATTTAGATCCCTAAAGTTTATAATTTTACATTTAGGTTCCTATTTGCCCCTTAGTTCTAATTAAGCCCCTAGGATTTCCAATTACCCTTTTTGGGTCCTTAATCTTATCAAAATCATCCATTGACCCTCAAATTTCTAAAATTGTCATTTAGTCCCTAATTTCCCAAAAATTGTAATTTGACACCAAACTTCTCAAAATTGCTAATTGGTCCTCCATTTTTCCCAAATTACCCAATTGACCCTCAATTGGGAGTGAATTTCATAAAAATGCCCTTAATTTCACCAATTTGCCATTTGGCACTCCAATTTTTGAAATATTGCACAAAAGCCCCAAAAATCCCTAAATTTGCCTCCTTCTTCTTCCCCAATTTCATAAAAATGGTAGTCTCCATTTTCTCTGAGGATCGTTGAAGAACTGTCGGCGTGATCAATCAATGAAGCAGCTCCAACGGACTGAAGCTGCCCTATTTCGGCCGAGCTAAAAACGGCCTTGAGCCCTCCTCAAGCCAAACCAAGCTTTCCCAACACCCCCATAGCCCCCACACGGCCGAATTAGAACGGAAAGGAAAGCGAATTCGACTCACCTCTGTAAATTCTAATCAGTGTTAGAGAGAGAATCGATGAAACTTCACTGACCAAATTCTCCCTCAATTCAACATGAATTGTTGTAATTCTTGATCCTAAGAGGATCCTCAGGACGAGAGCTACCTGCCCAAATCGAAAGCTCGGATCGCTACACTCCCGACGGTAAGTTTTTGAAGCTTTCTCTCTCTAAGTTCAGTTTTCCGGCGAAGCTCCATTTGAGCTAAATTCGGACCCAAATGACACGACTCAAAGCTCAATTGAATCGTATGAAAGTGTAAAAACTGATCCATAGCTTCAATTAGAGCAAATAATTGTGATTGAATGGTCAATTTGTTAAAATCAAATTCAGCGAGTTTGAAAGGGGAAAATTGGGGAAAATTTTGTGGAAATTTGGGAATTTCGTAAAATTGAGGGACTAAAGTACAATTTCCCAAAATTGAGGGCCAATTAGCCATGAAAAAGATGTTGGAGGGCCAATTGCTTGATTTTTGGAATTTATTGGGGTCAAATTGTCATTTTTTTAAAGTAGGGGCAAATGGTAATTTTTGAAAAGTTAGGGACCGAATTGGAAAATTGGGAAACTTGAACCCCTTAAGTGATTTTGAATAAATTGAGGACCAAATGGTAATTTTTGGGACAAAACTTACCATTTTTGTAAATTAGGGGCAAAATGGTAATTTTGGAAAATTTGGGAAATTAAACCCTTTTTGTGAATTTGAATAAATTGAGGTACTAAGGTGAATTTTAAAAGTTACGAGACTCAATTTAAGAAAAAATTAGCATTAGGGACTTAAAGTTAAAGAAAAATAACTTTAGTGACCTAATTGCAAATAAAGGAAATGTTTGGTTTTCTCATTAATTTGGGATGAATGAGAGTTGTTAGGCCAAATGATAATGAACAAGAGTGTTCATATCGTGTAGGAACACGAAGTACCGAGAACACCAGCTAAGACAAGTTTGAGTAAGGAAAACAAGCTAACTAAGAGGATATTCACTACACTATCGGGTGAGTGGGATTTTTATATCATACCTAGTTGGGATGAAAAGTGTCACGCTCGGACCCAGTTTGGTCGGATCCTCATGATCAACCCACCACTCTCGAGGTTTAATATAGGGTTTCCCCCTATTATAAACCGTAAAGAGTAAGGCATCCTTTAAACCTGCACCTTTTTCTAGAATAACATACATCAAAACTACATAATATTTTAAATTTGTCATACCTGTCTCACATGCATTTTAGTTGATGGTCCTTAAGGGTAGACTTTCCGAAATTTTCCAAAAAGGGATATAAGGGAGGGGCTGAGTACGACTACTTAGTTAATGGGTTTTTCAAGAAAATATCTTTAAGGAAAAGAGTTGTATTGGAGTGTGCCGGACTCCTTTCTTTCAAAAATCCTTTAAATTTCAAATCTCGGGTTTTTCCATCATTACCACGGTGTGTCATCACCCAACACACATCCTTCATCATGAAGGTTTAACACACATTCACAGGCTAGTATGACCACTGAACCCACTTGTGGCTTCGGAGCGACTTTACCGGCCACCTAGATAGAAGCACGTCCACTTCTACCTTGAGAATGAGCGAATTTACGTGACATCCGACCCTCAATCCTGAAATCAATTCTTTGTGTCCATATGAGGACAGAGACCTCATCCCGTCCCCACCCCGGTCTCATGTGCTTGGTGCTACTCCAAATTTCACACGGTCACCTGGTACGACAAACTGCCCTTATACTCACTAGGTCGTCCAGGTCCCTTAGGACGCATCACTACCCCCATGGGCGTCTTGAAGGTCCCGTACTAATAATGCATGCACAAACAATATTTTCTTATCATGCCATGTAATCTATGGTGCCATTAGTCCAACGGCCCCAACCTTAACATCAACCTGCAGTTGTTTGTCTTGACTGGTCCGGAGACCGGTCATGTCGCACTGCTGCTAGTTGACTGAGTATGTCGGTCCTATCTTGGTACCATGACCAAATAATTCATGTTTGTTTACAAGCTCCTGCTCGTGCCCACTGGCCTTTGGCCCACTGTTTGAGATTTTTAAAATCGGGCATAATAGCCCCCAAGTTTCAAAATCGAGGCTCCCCTGCCTATAAGAGTTATTCGAGCTCCTGTCAAGAAGGTCTCCCAAATAGTTTAGGTATTGGCACATAGTCAGGGTAGAGCACTTTCGACAAAATATATTTTCAACTGTCCATTATATCAACTAGGTGTAAGGACGTCTCTGCTCATAACCGATGAACGGGTTTTCAATTTCCTTCGAGGAAGTTTCATCATATCAATCAGGTATTATCTACTTACGACCGGTAAATAGTTTTTCTGTATGGTTTTCACATCACTCTTCTAAGTTGTGATGTTTAAAATACCACATAGTAGTGGGTTTTCATTCCGATATACTTATCATTCCCAACTGGGTATGATATAAAATCCCACTCACAACCGGTAAGTAGTTTTTAACTTTAAGTTGTGCTCATCTTCCCAACCAGGTATGACGTTAGTAAACCCACTCACCCGTTAATGTAGTGAATTCCACTAAACCGATTCTTTGTATTCACGCTTGTCCTTGTTGGCATTCCCAGTACTTCGTGTTCCTACACGATATGAACTTCTCGGTTCATTATCCTTCGGCCTAATAGCCTTCATTCATTCCAAATGAATGAGAACGTTGAACATTCATTTATTTGCAATTAGGTCCCTAAAGTTATTTCTCTTTAACTTTAAGTCCCTAATGCCGGTTTTTCCTCAAATTGAGTCCTAAAACTTTTGAAATTTATCATAGGATCTCAATTTATCCCATTTCACAAAAAGGGATTTAATTTACCAAATTTCCAATTTGGTCCCCCAACTTTTCCAAAATTACCATTTTGCCCTTCCTTTACAAAAATGGTAAATTTCACCCCAAAAATTCTAAAATTCCCCAATTGGCCCTCTAACATTTTTATCATGCCCAATTGACCCTCAATTTTTGGAAATTGCATTTCGGTCATTCGAATTTTCAAAAATCCCCAATTTTCCCCTAATTCTAACTTCTTAACACAACTGAATTTGATTTCATCAAATTGATCGATCAAACATTTGCAATTGTTGAAATTGAAGTTGACATAGTGTTTCTACATGTTCATATGATTCTTTAGCAATTTGAATCGCAAGTTTTAACGCCGGAACGTGCTCAAACGGAGCTTTGCCGGAAAATGAACTATAGAGAGAGAAAGTTTTGATTACTCACCGGTGTGGGCACGACGGTCCGAGCTTTCTATCTAGGCAGGTAGCCACCGTCCTGAGGTTCATCTTAGAATCAAGAATCACATTAATTGATGTCGAATTGAGTTAGAATTTCATCATCAAAATTCTGTCAGTTCTCTCTCTAGCACCGGCCGGAAATTGCAAAGAGCCTAATTGGCTTACCTTTCAGTCCTATTTCGGCCGTGAGAGGGCAGGAGAAGTGTTGGGAGGGCTTGGATTGGCCTGGAGAGGGCTCGAAATGGCCGATTTCAACTCGGCCAAAATAGAGCAGCTGCGGTATGCCGGAGCTGCTTCACTGTTCCATCATGCCGGCGTTTCTCTAGCGACACTCAGAGCAAACAGAGAATACAGGCGTGTAGCTAACTTCTCCCTAGTTCTAAAGAACCCGCGCTCGCTTTCTTGGGTTCATACAAGACCCTATATCAGAGCTCTGGTTCAAGCTTCACCGAAAAACTAAGCAACTGAGAGAGAGTGAGCTTTTCACGTGTCGAGACGATGAATGGGGAGGGGGTCTTTATATAGGAAGCTCGGAGACTCCTTGGCCGTCCGATTGGTGCCTTTATGACAGGCATTGATGGCCGGAAACGTATTGAATAGAGACGTTTCTTCTTCGCCGGCACTGCATCAATTTTCTAGTGAGTGAATAGTGCTATCACCTGGAGGAAGAAGATGACACTGTTCTGAACCGGACTGGACCAGTCCGAATTGGGTTTGAACCTTAAACTGGCTAATTCATCCCTCATTCGACCGAGTTTTTCAATTCTAAAAGTTTCTAAATTCATCTAAATTCACCTAAATTCATTTTCTATCCAATGGTGGCCTCAAATCTCAAATTTGAATTATTTAAGCCACCTAGAAAAATGTATTTAGGATTCGGTTCAATAGTGGTTCACACCAGTCTAAACCGGTTCGGATCCAGTTCACCTGAACCGGTTTGGTTTTCATCTCCAATTCCTTCTCCAGTCCATTTTCATGACTTCTATGACTCCTTAGGCCACTTAGGGTCCATAAAATTCCTGGTTTACCATTTGTTTATCGATTCCAGTTCATAAATTGACTCTGTTCTTAAACCGGTTTAATCCGGTTCTTCTCTCCCACTTAGTTCTAAGGTTCCTTCCTAAGGTTTATAAATCTCTTCGAGTCACAAGGGATCCATAAATTTTCCTGTTTGCCCTTTTTATATCGATTCTAGTTCATGAACCGACTCGGTTCATAAACCAGTTCAATCCAATTGGATTTGATTTATTTAAACTGGTATGGTTTTTCTCTTTCAATTTGTCCTAAGGTTCTTTTCCAAGGTTTGATGAACCCTTTGGATCACCCAAGAGTTATAAATTTCCAAATTTCACATTTTTTGATAATTGGGTTTGTGAACCGGTTCGGTTTTTTCACTTGGTTTGACCAGTTCTTTTCCCAATTTTCCTTAGCTCAAAAGGGCGGGGTTTACAATAAGCACCCCGGAAATAAAAACCCATGACTAAGTGGTATTTTAAACATCACACCTGAGAGGAGTGATGTGAAAATTACGCGAAAAAACTATTTACCGGTTGTAAATAGATCATACTAGTTGGTATGATGAGACTTTCTGGAAGGAAGTAAAAAAACTCGCGTATTGGTTATAAGCGGAGACGTTTTCATACCCGGTTGGTTTGATGGACAAATGAAAGGTTTATTTTGTTAGAAGTGCTTTCCCTGGTTGTGTGACAATACTTAAAAGTTTTGGGAGACCTTTTTTATGGGAGCTCGAATAGCTCCTATAGGCCGGAGGCCACAATTTTGGAACTTGGGGGCTAATATGCTTGATTTTGAAAATCTCGAACAGTGTCTCCTAGGCCATTTGGCATGAGTAGGATCTCGTAAACAAACTTGATTATTAAGCCATGAAAACTTAAGTAAATGAGTTGTTTGGTTATGGTACCTAGACAGGACCGACATACTTAATGGACTAGCGATAGTGCGACATGATAAGTCTTCGTACTAGTCAAGACAAACAATTGTAGGTCGAGTTGAGGGTCGGGGCCGTTGGATCAGTGGCACCACAGATTATATGACTTATGTGAAAACCTTTTAATTGTGCATGCACTGTGTTACGGGACATTCAAGATGCCCAAGAGGGGTAGTGATGCGTCCTAGGGCTCTGGACTACTTGGTGGGTATAAGAACAGTTAGTCGTACCAGAAGTCTTGTGAAGCTCGACATAGCTTTAAGCTCATGAGACCGAGGTTGGGACGGGATGATGCCTTTGTCCTCATATGGACACTGAGTTTTGTTATGGGACTGAGGGTCGAATGTCGTGAACATCCACTCATTCTCAAGGTAGAATTGGACGTGCTTCTATTTAGGTGCCCAGTAAAGTCGCTCCGACGCCACAAGTGGGTACATTGGACGGACTATCCTACGATTGTGTATTCATGATGAAGGGCGTGTGTTGGTTAATAAATATACCATTATGATGAGAAATGGTTATGGAAACCAATAATTGAGAATGAAATGTTTTTAAAAGAAAAATAAGAAGTCTAACACACTCCAAATTCAAACTATTTTTCTAAAAGTAAATCTTTGAATACCCATTCACTGAGTTGTTGAACTAACCCCCTCCCTTATATCCCTTTCAGGTAACCTTGGAAAGCTTAACCCAAAGACCACCATCTAACACACCTGTAAAGCAGGTATGATAATTTTAAAATTTTTTGTAGTTTTGATTTATGCTATTCCAGGAAAGGTGCAGGGTTAAAGAATGCCTTACTCCTCATAGTTTACAAAGAAGGGGACAACCCTTAGTAAACCGGAAGAGTGGCGGGTTGATCACGGAGATCCGACCAAATCGGGTCAGGGCATGACAACTTGAGTGGTATCAGAGTCAGTTTCCTTGAATATATAATCAAGAATAGAAAATATAGTAACTAATAAGATTGATTTTAAAATTTTTAGAATTTCTCCGAAGAAAGGAACCGTGAGAACTAGGGCTACAGTCTCCAACACTACCCAACCACCCCTACCTATAGAAACTCCCAGAGAAGCTTACACAACTCCTCCTGGACTCAGCGCGGGGCACTAGAGATTGTACGAGGAGTTCATTCGTGTATTTGGGAAACCTAACCTCGTCCCTGAAGCAGACACCAATTCTCGGGTTAAATAGGAGGAAGTACAATCCCATTCTCCTCCTATTAACCATCCCCCTCTAATAGACATTCCCAGAAACCTCAAGACTCTCCAACAACTAGGGTGTAAACCCTTTCTCGGTGAAAAGGATGCTGGGGCCACCATGGATTGGCTGACAAACATTAAGAAGCTAATGGGAATCATCGGGATACCACCGGAGGATATGGTGATCCTGACAGTATTCTTCCTAGAGGGAAGCACTAAACGATGGTGGGACAAAGTCCGAAACCAATATACCACCATCCCCACTTGGGAACAGTTCGAGGAGAGGTACTCGAAGGAGTACTTGGTGCCTCATTAGATAAATGAGAAGAAGCAGGAGTTCATCTGGTTTCAGCAAGGGCTTAACTCCATATCGGAGTACGAAACGAAATTCAACGAGTTAAGACTCTTTGCTCCTAATCTAGCTGGGCTGGAAAACATATGCCAGAGGTTCATGGATGGTGTCATTATGAATATTTGAGACCGTATGGGAGTACTAGGATGCCCCACGGACCTGGTAGCAGTAATTAGTATGGCTCATGAGTGTGAGTGACTTGTGTAGACCGGATGTTGTCGGATGGAGCAAATGACTCGAAAGGTGGATAAGGGTCTAAATTGTTAGGGAGGATGGATGGAGCATAATGGTCCAAAAATGGGGAAATAGAATGACATTTCAAAGGAGAAGGGACATGCCACCACCTCCTCACATAATAGTCCCTACCATACCTCAAAGGGAACCCTCGTTGTTTAAAGTGTCAAAATAATCATGAGGGAGCATGCTTTACCTACTTTGCATGCGGACAAGTGGGGCACTTCACAAAGGACTGTCCCACTCTCAAGGAGAACAGGCAGAGAAATACTCTTGGACCACCTCAAGGGAACCCCAGGAACCCTAGGCCAGATGCTATAACATGAGTACCAGCTAGGGTATACAACCTCACCCAGGAAGAGGCTAGAAGAGACCCTAGCACTGTAGCGGGTACATCCCAAAACCCTCCAAACTAGTTAAATAGAATCATATAAACTGAAAGTTTTTGCTTAATAAAGAAAAGCTTTCTTCTAAAATATACGCTTCTTCAATCAGGATATATACAACTATGGGGGATAACAAGTTTATGCCCTCTTCGACTCAGGAGCTGAGAGATCCTTCATCATTGAAGAGTTGATTCTAAGTGTACCCCTAGAATGTACTCCACTAGAACAAAACCTCAACATCCTCACACCTTTAGGAGAAGGTTTAAATAGAAATAAGCAATTAAAAGGATATGAGATAAAGATTGGAGTAATCAAACTTGAAGTTGACTTGATCCCATTACCCTTACAAGAGGTTGAAGTAATCCTTGGGATAGATTGGCTAAGTAACCATCAGGCTAGGATGGACTGTGGAAAAAAGATGGTGACCTTCCACACTCCCAAGACGAAAGGATTAAAGTTCCAAGGAGATAGAAGGAAAAGTGAAGTACATATGGTGTCCTATCTGAAAGCCCAAAAGATGATACAAAAAAGCTGTACAGCTTTCCTGGCCATGGTCATCGACAAAAAGTCAAAAGAGAATAGACCAGAAGACATTTTGGTAGTTAGGAACTATCCAGAAGTATTTCCAGAAGAGCTACCCGGACTACCTCCAAGTTGGCAAGTGGAGTTCACAATAGAAATAATCCTAGGAATAAACCTCATATCCCAAGTCTCATATCGTATGGCTTCGACAGAGTTGAAGGAATTGAAGGAGCAATTGGACGAATTATTGAAGAAGGATTTCATACGTCCTAGCTAGTCCTCGTGTTGTGCACCTGTCCTATTCGTAAAGAAAATGGATGAAAGTATGAGACTGTGCATAGACTACAAGAAACTGAACCAGGTCACCATCAAGAACCGATACCCACTTCCGCGGATAGATGACCTGTTTGATCAATTAAAAGAACCAACTTACTTTTCTAAAATAGACCTTCGGTCGGGCTACCACCTACTTAGGATCTGAGAGGAGGACATTACTAAAATGGCATTTCAATCTAGATATGGACATTATGAGTTTAGATTAATGCCATTCGGACTAACGAACGCCCCTGCAGCCTTCATGGATTTGATGAACTGTATGTTCCAACCACATTTGGACAGGTTCATGATAGTATTCATAGATGGAATTCTTATATACTCACAAACTTGGTTGGAACATGAAGAGCATTTGACAATCACCTTGGAGATATTAAGGAAAATCAATTATATTTGAAATTCTCCAAGTATGAGTTATGGCTGCAGGAGGTAGGATTCCTAGGACATATAGTGTCCAAGGATAGACTTAAAGTAGATCCAGCCAAGGTGGAAGCCATATAAGATTGGAAGGCTCCAAGGAATCCTACAAAAATAAGAAGTTTCTTAGGTCTAGTAGGATACTATAGACGGTTCGTGGATGACTTTTCTAAGACAGCTGTTCCTCTAACTTGACTCACCAGGAAAGGAGTTGAGTATAAGTGGGATGAAAGCTGTGAGCAGTTTTTTATGGAGTTAAAGACTCGATTGACATTTGTACCGGTACTCTCCTTACCTGACCCTAATGCAGGAGAGTAGACTGTCTATAGTGATGCATCCGAACAAGGACTCGGATGTGTTTTGATGCAACAAGGGAAGGTTATCGCTTATGACTCGCGATAACTTAAGTTACATGAAAGAAACTACCAAACTCATGATTTGGAATTAGCTGCAACAGTGTTTGCCCTAAAGATTTGACAACACTACCTTTACGGGGTTAAATGTAGGATATACACAGATAACAAGAGTCTTAAATACTTCCTAACTCAGAAGGAGTTAAATATCCGCCAGAGGAGATGGCTGGAATTAGTTAAGGACTATGACCTTATGATAGAATATCAACTTGGAAAGGAAAATGTGGTAGCAGATACCTTAAGTCGCAAGTACCAAACTGAGGTAACACAAGTAAAGACGAGTTACATACCCCTATTGCAACAATTGGGAAGAATGGAGGTGGACTTGAAAATGGACAAGCGGGAAAGGTGCCTGGTGGCTAACATGGTAATGAGGCCTTGTCTAAATGAGCAGATCCAGGCTCAACAAAGAGTAGATAAGAAACTTCAACCCTACCTGGATACGATTAATAGAGAAACTAAAACAGACTATGACTTGCGCAGTAATGGGGTGCTAACCTATAAGGATAGGGTATGTGTGCCTCAAATTAAGGAACTAAAGAGGTTAATTCTGGAAGAGGCAGATGATTCAGTGTATGCTATGCATCTGGGCAGTACCAAAATGTACTGCACCCTCAAACAAGGATATTGGTGGAAAGGTATGAAGAGGGACATTACGGAATATGTATCCCAATTCTTGTCCTATTAGTAGATAAAAGCGGATCATTAGAAACCGTTAGGACTGCTGCAACCCTTACCAATTTCGAAATGGAAATGGGAGCACATGTAAACCCTGCACTTTTGAGTTAAGGAAAATTAGGAAAAGAACCGGTCAAATCGAATAAGAAAACCGAGACAATTTACATTTGGGAATAAGCAATATGTAAATTTACAACTTTCGAGTGATCCAAAGGGTTCATTAAACCTTGAAAAACAAACTTAAGACAAATTAGAAAACAAAAACCAAATTGGTTCAGTTGAACTAGATTTTATAAGAACTTTAAAGTTAAGTATGCTTGCCTGAGAGTAGTGTGAGGATGGGTGACCTCTTGGAAGTATAGTTTTTTTGTAACCCGAAATTTCGGTCAAAAATTTTTATGGGAATCTACGGTTATCATAAATAGCCATAAATTAATA
The DNA here is from genome assembly GCA_030064425.1 of Trapa bicornis. Taxonomy (NCBI): domain Eukaryota; kingdom Viridiplantae; phylum Streptophyta; class Magnoliopsida; order Myrtales; family Lythraceae; genus Trapa; species Trapa bicornis. The sequence goes on along the minus strand of CM057758.1, from coordinate 16,619,978 downwards.
TATATTTAATTGTTGTAATTAATACCTAAATTAAATTATAGGAATTAATACAAATAATTTAATATCGAAATTAAATTATTGAAATTAATACCAATAATTTATGGAAATATTAACACTAGTAATAAATCTCTCCCATTTAATACACGGTTTTACACCTATATAAAGAGGTTATCCCCATTCATTTTCCTCACACCTGAACACTTCTCTCCCTCTCTCTACTGCTCCATTTCTCGGTGAAGCTCGAACCAGAGTTTCGACTTAAACATTTTTCTTAGCCTCGGAAGGAGAGGTCGAGCTCTTTAGAACTAGGGAGAAGTTAGCTATCGGATAGCAAACTTCAGTCAATACGAGAATCACTAGAGAAGTGCTGACATGATGGAATAGTGAAGCAGCTCCGGCGGACCGAAGCTGCCCTATTTCGGTGAAGCTGAAATCAGCCATTTTGAGCCCTCCTCAGACCAAACCAAGCCCTCCCAACACTTTCTCAATCCTCCCACGGCCGAATTAGGACTGAAAGGTAAGCCAATTCATCTCCCCTCTACAATTTCCGGCCGGTGCTAGAGAGAGAACTGATGGAATTTCAATGATGAAATTCTAACTCAATTCGGTATCAATTGATGTGATTCTTGATTCTAGGATGATCCTCAAGATAAGAGCTATCTGCCCAGATCGAAATCTCGGACCGCCATGCTCTCACCGGTGAGAAATTGAAGCTTTCTCTATCTATAGTCTATTTTCTAGCGAAGCTCCGTTTGAGCTCGTTCCGATGTTAAAATCTATGATTCAAAGTTTCTTAGCATTTTATGAACATGCAGGAACTCAATTTCAACTCCAATTTCAATAATTAGAAGTGTTTGATTGGTCAATTTGATGAAATCAAATTCGGTAGTGTTAAAGAGTTGAAATTGGGAGAAAAATTGGGGATTTTCGAAATTCAAAGGGCCAAAATGTAATTTTATAAAATTGAGGGTCAATTGGGCATGAAAATAATGTTGGAGGACCAACTGAGGAATTTTGGAATTTTTGGGGTAAAACTTACCATTTTTGTAAAAGAAGGGCAAAATGGTAATTTTAGAAAAATTGGGGGACCAAATTGGAAATTTGGGAAATTAAACCCCTTTTTTGGTGAAATTGAATAAATTGAGGTCCCAGGATAAATTTTAAAAGTTACGAGACTCAATTTGAGGAAAAACCGACATTAGGGAGTTAAAGTTAAAGAAAAAGAACTTTAGGGACCTAATTGCAAATAACTAAAAGTTTGGGTTTTCTCATTCATTGGAAATGAATGAAGGCTGTTATGCCAAGTAATAATGAACAAGGTTGTTCATATCGTGTAGGAACGTGAAATACCAGGAACGCCATCAAGGACAAGCTCGCGTGAATACAAAGAACCGGTCTAGTGGAATTCACCGCATTAACGGGTGAGTGGGTTTACTAACATCATACCCGGTTAGGATGATGAGCACAACTTAAAGATAAAACCACTTACCGGTTGTGAGTGGAAATTTTATATCATACCCGGTAGGGGATGATAAGTATCTCGGTATAAAAACCCACTATTTAGTGGTATTTTAATCATCACCATTTAGAGAAAGTGATGTGAAAATTATACAGAAAAACTACTTACCGATTGTAAGTAGATCATACCCGGTTGGTATGATGAGACTTCCTCGAAGGAAGTTGAAAACCCGTTCATCGATTATGAACGGAGATGTCCTTATACCAATTTGTATAATGGACAGTGAAAACCTATTTTGACGGAAGTGTTCTCCCCTGATTGTGTGCCAATACTTAAACTATTTGGGAGACCTTATTGACGGGAGCTCGAATAGCTCTTATAGGTCGGGGCCCTCGATTTTGGAACTTGAGAGCTAGAATGCCTAGTTTTTTTGAAATTCTCGTAGAGTGGGCCCAAGGCCAGTTGGCACCAGCAGGAGCTCATAAACGAACATGATATATGTGCCATAAAACTTAATAAGTGAATTGTTTGGCCATGGTACTAAGATAGTACTGACATGCTTAGTCAACTAGCGGTAGTGCGACATGACAGGTCGACGGTCTAGTTAAGACAAACAGCTGCGGGTTGAGTTGAGAGTCGAGGCCGTTGGACTAGTGGCACCACAAATTACATGGAAATATGAGAAAACATTGTTTGTGCATGCACTATGAGTACGGGATCATCAAGACGCCCATGAGGGGTAGTGATGTATCCTAAGGGCCCTGGATGACCCGGTAAGTATAAGGGTAGATCGTCGTTCCAGGTGTCTGTGCGAAATTTGGAGTAGCACCAAGTGCATGAGACCAAGGTGGGGATAGGATGAGGTCTTTGTCCTCATATGGACACGAAGAAGTGATTTCGGGATTGTGGGTCAGATGTCACGTACATCCACTCTTTCTTAGGGTAGAAGTGGTCGTACTTCTATCCGGGTGGCAGGAAAAGTCACTCCGAAGCCACTAGCGGGTTCAATAGTGATACTGACTTGCGAATGTGTGTAACCTTCATGATGAAGGATGTATGTTGGGTGATGACACACCGTGGTAAATAAGAAATAATGGAAAAACCCAAATTTTTAAATGAATGGATTTTTGAAAAGAAAGGAGTCTGACACACTCCATATAAATGTTTTTCTTAAAAGTTAAAAGTAAACCTTTAAAAACCCATTCACTGAGTAGTCATAGTCACCCCCTCCCTTATATCCCTTTGAGGAAATCCCAGAAAGCCTCTCCTTAAAGACCGTCAACTAAGATGCTTGTAAGACAGGTATGTAAAGTTTTAAATTTTATGCAGTTTTGATTATGCTATTCCAAGAAAAGGTGCAGGTTAAAGGACGCCTTACTCTTGACGGTTTACAATAAAGGGAAATTCTTTAATAAACCAGGAGAGTGGCGGGTTGATCACGGGGATCCAACCAAACCGGGTCGAGGCGTGACAGCACATCACCATGGACTTTGTCACGGGACTACCGATGACATGAAAAGGTCGAGATGCGAGTTGGGTCATCGTGGATAGATTGACCAAATCTACTCATTTCATTCCTTTAAGAGTGATAGACACAGTGGAACAATTGGCCGTCTTATACATGAGGGAAATAGTGAGACTCCATGGTGTTCCAGTGAGTATAGTATCAAATAGAGATCCAAGATTTACTTAAAGGTTCTAGCTAAGCTTACAAAGTGCTATGAGAACCAAGCTCTACATAAGCACAACATTTCATCCTCAGATAGATGGGCAGTTAGAGTGAACCATCCAAACCTTGGAGGACATGCTAAGAGCGTGCATACTCACCATGAACAAAGGTTGGGAAGAATACTTGTGCCTGATGGAATTTGGTTAGAGTAATAGTTATCAAGCTAGTATTCATATGGCTCCCTATGAAGCCCTTTATGGATGACCATGTCATACCACTTTATTTTGGAAAGAAGTGGGGTAACGATGGCTAGAAAGGGCAGAACTAATCAAGGATGCCATGAAGAAGATAAAACTAATCAAGAGTTGCCTTAATACCGCACAGGACAAGCAAAAGAGTTATGGGGATAGTCGAAGGAAAGATTTGGAGTTTGACGTGGGAGATCAAGTGTTTCTCGAAGTGTCCCCATGGAGGGGAATACTTAGGTTTCAGCAAAGAGGAAAGTTAAGACCAAGGTATATTGATCCATATCCCACCATTCAAATGATAGGACTGATAGCCTATAAATTGGAACTACGTGTAGACCTATAAAGAATACACGATGTATTCCACATCTCTATGCTTTAAAAGTATTTGCCTCATCCTAGCCATGTATTGGACCAACCTCCATTAGAGCTGGACGAGAACCTGACCTATCAAATGGAACCAGTACAAATCATCGAACAGAGAGACAAGAATTTAAGGAATAAGAGGATTCCTAAGGTCAAGGTTCTATGGCAGAACGAACCTGTGCCGGAAGAGACATGGGAAACTGAAAGTTTGATAAGTGATAGTTACCCTTAATTATTTAGCATGTAACTATTTTGGGGACAAGACCCCTAAAAGGAGGGAAGAGTTGTAAACCCCGTCCTTTGATAATAAGAAAACTGAGGAAAGAACTGGTTATTTTCAATTTGAAAACTGAGTCGGTCTACAAATTGGAACCTATAGAGAAATGGAAAACTGAGAAATTTATGGATCCCAAGTGACCTAAAGAGTCCCAAAAGTCATGAAAAAAGACTTAAGGATGAACTGGAGATGAAAACCAAACTGGTTCAGGTGAACTAGATCCAAATCGGATTGAACCAGTTTGGAACAGTTTGAACCACTATTGAACATGATGCTAAATTCATTTTTCTAGGTGGCTTAGAAAATTTGAAGTTGAGATTTGAGGTCACCATTGGATAGAAAATGAATTTAGAAAATTTAGTTGAATTGGGCCTGAATCGGACGGTTTAAGCTTTGAACACAGTTCGGACCGGTCCAGTCCGGTTCGGAACTGTATCGTCTTCTTCCTTCAGATGACAGCACTGTTCACTCGCCATAAAATAGCGCAGCACCGATGAAGCTAAAAAGTCTCTGGCCAGGGAGTTTTAGGCATTGAATGACCACCATTAAGGTGCCAATCGGATGGCCAAGAAGTCTCCCCGAGCTTCCTATAAAAAGATCCCCTTCTCATTCATCCTATCCATTCCTGAAAACTCCATTCTCTCTCAATTGCTGCAATTTTTGGAAAAGCTCAAACCAGTGCTCCGATATAGAGTCTTTTCTAAGCCAAACATGGTGTGGTTGGGTTCTTTAGATTTAGGGAGAAGTCAGCTACACGCCTGTAGTCTCCATTTGCTTCGAAGTCGTCGGAGAAGCACAAATGTGATCGAACAGTGATGCAGCTCCGATGGACTGAAGCTACCTTGGTTCGGTCGAGCTGAAATAAGCCAATTCGAGCCCTCCTCAAGCCAAACCAAGCCCTCCCAACACCTCTACAACCCTTCTACAGCTGAATTAGAGTGAAAAGGTAAGCCAATTTGGCTCCCCTCTGTAAATTTTGATTGGTGCTTGAGAGAGAACCGATAGAAATTCGTTGAATAAATTCTCATTCAATTCAGATCAATTGATGCAATTCTTGATCCTAGGTGGAACCTTAGTATGAGAGCTATTTGCCCAGATAGAAAGCTTGAACCACCGTGCCCCGATGGTAAGCTTTCAAAGCTTTCTCTCTCAAAGTCCAATTTTCTAGTGAAGCTCCATTTGAGCTCATTCCGGCATCAAATCATGCGATTTAAAGTGCAATTGAATTGTATGAAGGTGTAGGAACTCTAATCTAACTTCAATTTCAACAACTAAACTCATTTTATTGGTCAATTTGATAAAATCAAATTCAACTGAGTTGGAAGGTTGAAATTGGGGAAAATTTGGGAATTTCTAAAATTCGAGGGACTAATTGGGAGCCAATTGGGAGCCAATTGGGTATGATAAAGATGTTGGAGTACCAATTGGGCAAATTTTAGAATTTTTACGAAAAAACTTGCCATTTTTGTCAAGTAGGGGCCAAATGGTAATTTTGGAAAAGTTGGGGACCAAATTGAAAATTTAGGAAATTAAACCCCTTTTGTGAATTTGAATAAATTGATGTCCCAAGGTGAATTTTAAAAGTTTCGGGATTCAATTTGAGGAAAAATCAGTATTAGGGACTTAAAGTTAAAGAAAAATAACTTTAGGGACCTAATTGCAAATAAAGGAGTTATTTGGTTTTCTCATTCATTTGGGATAAATGAGGGATATTAGGCCAAAGGATAATGAAGAAGAGTGTTCATATCGTGTAGGAACACGAAGTACCAAGAATGCCAGCTAAGACAAGTTCGAGTAAGGAAAACATGCTCGCTAAGAGGATATTCATTGTAGTATCGGGTGAGTGAGATTTTTATATCATACCCGGTTGGGATGATAAGCACCTCGGAAATGAAAACCCACTCTTAAGTAGTATTTTAAACTTTATGCCTGAGAGGAGTGATGTGAAAATCACGCGAAAAAACTACTTGCCGGTTGTAAGTAGATAATACCGGTTGGTATGATGAGACTTACTGGAAGGAAGTGGAGAAACACGCTTATCGGTTATAAGTGGAGACGTCTTCATACCCAGTTGGTATGATAGACAAATGAAATGTTTATTTTGTCAGAAGTGCTCTCCCCTGACTGTGTGCCACTGCTTAAAATGTTTAGGAGACCTTTTTGACGGGAGCTCGAATAACTCTTATAGGTCAAAGGCCACGGTTTTGGAACTTAGGGGCTAATATGCCTGATTTTGAAAATCTCAAACAGTGGGCCCTAGTTCAATTGGCATGTGCAGGAGCTCGCAAATAAACATGATTATTAAGCCATGAAAACTTAAGTAAATGAGTTGTTTGGCCATGGAACCGAGACAGGACGAACATACTCAATCGATAGCGGCAGTGCGACATGACAAGTCTTCGGACTAGTCAAGACAAACAACTCCAAGTAGAGTTTAGGGTCGGGGACATTTAGGGTTTTTTAGGGTCATTGGACCAGTGGCACTACAGATTATATGACTTATGTGAAAACCTTTTGATTGTGCATGCATTGTGTTACGGGGCATTTAAGACGTCAAAGAGGGGTAGTGATGCATCCTAGGGCTTTGGACGATGGACCTAATTAAATTGGGAAGAGAAGATAAGCTCGCAAATGTAATGTAGAGTGAGGCTAAAAGATCAAGTACAAAGGAAACATACTCATGAGGACTAGAGGGATAAGTTCAACCAAGGAATGGATAAGTAGTAAAATAGCATGAAATGATGCAGTAATAAGTGGGAATGGACAGTATACAACAAATAAAGGAACAATGGAATGCATTACGAAGGAAGTACAATCTTGGGAAAGGACGCACTCTAGTCAAAACATGATTTAAGGGAGTCACAACTGACACCAAGACAAATTTCGGTCCATGCCCATGGAGCTTAAGATTGATTGTCGAGGCCTAATGTAAAGGACACGAAATAAGACTCGACAATTGAAAATATCTCGGATAGGAAGTAAAAGGGGATGTACTGGGAAACTAAGGTTGGTGAAGGATTAAAGGTGGACGAAATCTCAAATTCAAAAGAGTGTAAGAATGTGAAGGAAGGAAACCTTCAAGGAATGGTAAGAAGAGTGAAGGTATAGCCCCTAATTTGGAAGTCTCTACGTTGAAGGACATAGTAGAGAATAAAAACTGTAAAAGCAGAACTCCCAAAATAAAGAAATCAACACGTAGACTGAAATGGGTCAACTCGGGATAAGGAATGGTGAAATGGTCACGAGCAAGTAAGAGTGGATGGAGGAAAGGAAAGTTCTTGAGAAAAGGACGCCATTAGAAATGAGGAAGGACATAAGAGAGAAAGAATCCCAATGTATCGGTAAGTCATCGGGCAACCCGATGATTGGAAAAGCGGGAAAAACCAATAAGGAAGTTTGTAAGGAAAAACCGACATGATCTTGATGTAAAAAATTTAAAGGACAATTGGACAACACCGAAGGTAGTTGGGGAACACTATTGGGCAATAAGAAGGAACCAAGCCACACAACTCCTAAACGATTGGAAAGGCATAAACCATTATTGAGGACACTTATTCTAGAACTATAATGGACAAAGTTATAGAACTTGTCATGCTATAAAGGACATGTAGTTCCAATAGTCCCAAGAGAAGGTGACTCAAGTAAGACAGAGTCCGTTAGTCAAATCTAAGAACTGGAATTGGAGTCGTAGTAAACCAATGATGGAGGAAGGACCAAAATAAGATAAGGAGGAAATTATATCAAAACTCACGGGGTTAAGGATGAAAAGTCCGAAAGGATGCTAAGATAAGAGCATCAACAACCAAGGGTTATGATTGGAAATGAGGATGATCAGATATATAGATCGACACTCAACCGAGTGATTTGGATGAGAACCCCAAAGAGGAAAAGTCATACCCTAAGGAGAGTAAGAAATGGACCAAAGGATGTACCTTGGAATTAGTGGGTAGGACATAACTAATCGTGATACACTCCATGGAGTGAGTGGAAAAATGGAAAGGATGAAAGATTCCTTAAGTGTATGGCTAAAGGGCTAAGTGAAGGAAACAACCAAAGTGATAGCATGCCCAGCAAACCCCAAGAGGACATTAAGGGAAGTTACTCCCGATGCAAAGAATTGCTGACTTAGTTTTAGGGATGAAACCCCTAAAATGAGGGGAGAGTTGTAAACCCTATCCTTTAAAAATAAGAAAATTGGGAAAAGAAATGGTCAATTCAAAAGAGAAAAACCGGTCTGATCAATGAACCCAAACCAATAAAGAAAGGGTAAAATGGGAAATTGGAAAATCCCAAGTGATTCAAAGAGTCGTAAAAATTATTGAAAAGAACCTTGGAACAAAAGGGAAGAGCAAACCAGACCTATTCAGTGTGAACCGGCCTGAACCGGATAGAACCGATTTAAACCATACATGAACCAGATTCTAAATTGATTTTTCATGGTGGTTAAAGTGTTCAAATTGGAAAGTTGAAACCATCATTGGATAGGAAATGAATTTAGATGAATTTATAAATTTTTATATTTGAGAAAACCAGTCAAATCGGGCCTAAACCGGCCGATTTTCGCCATTAAAACTGGTTAGACTGAATCTGTCCGATTTGAAACAGTGTCATCTTCTTCCTCATGATGACAGTGTTGTTCATCTATTCATAAACTTTCCTTCTCCGGTGAAGAATATTTGCTCTGATCAGGGTATTTTCGGGCGAGGATAAGCTCGACTAAAATGGAAAGTGGTCGGGCAGAGGGTCCCCGAGCTCCCTATATAAAGAGCTACTCTCCATTCACCCTCCACACACCTCAAATTACCATTTTTTCTCAATTGCTCCATTTTCTAGTGAAGCTCGAACTAGAGCTTCGACTTGGGCATTTTTCTTAGGCTTAGAAGGCAAGGTCAGGTCCTATAGACTCTGGGGGAAGTCAGCTACCTAACAACAACCTCTTTTCATCCTGAGGACTATCGAAGAATCGCTGATAGAATTAAGCAATGAAGTAGCTTTGACGGACCAAAGTAGTCCTATTTTGGCTGAGCTAAATTTGGCTGAATTCAGATCTCCTCCGGCCAAACCATGCCTCCCCGACACCTCCACAACCCTCACACGGCCTCAACAGAGTTGAAATGTAAGCCAATTCATCCCTCCTTTGTCATTGTAGATTGGTGTTACAGAGAGAAAGTGCCGAATTTCACAGATAAAATTCACCCTCATTTGGACTTCAATTGCAGTAATTCTTGATCCTAGAAGTAACCTCAGGAGAAGAGCTACCTCCCTAGATCTAGAGCTCGGACTGTCACACCTCCGACGGTAAGCTTTCAAAGCTTTCACTCTTTAGGAACAGTTTTTCGACAAAGCTCCGTTTGAGCTCATTTCATACCAAAATGCTGCGGTTCAAAGCTCAATTTAATCGTATGGAAGTGTATGAACTGATCCATACCATCAATTGGAGCAATTAACCCTGATTGAATGGCTAATTTGAAGAAATCAAATTCGGTCAGTTTGAGGGACCTCCATGCAATTTCTCAAAATTTAAGGCCAATTGGCAATGGGAAAGTTGATGGGGGACCATTTGGTCAATTTTAGAAACATTTTGGGCCAAACTACTATTTTTGGAAAGTAAGAGCAAAATTGTAATTTTTTAAAAATTAGGTACCAAATTGGAAATTTGGAAAACTTGTGACCCTTACACAATTTTGAGTAAATTGCACTTGTGGTACAGGACCATCAAGACGCCCTAGGGGGTAATGATGGGTCCTAAGGGCTACTGGACGGCATGGTGGAGATAAGGGCAGTTCGTCATGCTAGTCATTCTTGAAGCTTTGTAAGCTTCTTGCACATGAGACCGGGGTGGGATCGGGATGAGATCTCCATCATCATATGGACACGAAGTGGCATTTGACTCTAAGGGTCAGACATCTAGCACATCCACTCAGATCCAAGGTAGAAGTGGACAGTAAAGACTCTCCGATCCACAAGTGGGTGCAGTGGACGGGCTGCACCTGCGAATGTGTGTACCCTTCCTGATGAATGGCATGTGTTTGTTTGCTAAATGCCTCCTGAGGCAAGGGGGTGGGCTAATAGAGCTACACACACCCAATATGAAAATGGAAAAAAAGGTTTTGAATACCTAAATTGTAGGAAAATTCCTTTTTTTAAAAAATGATAACCTTGGCATGGTTTGGATAAGCTAAAGCTATTTTGAAAACTCACTCCTAACACTCGTTCACTGAGTTGTAGAAACTCACCCCCTCTCTTTACCCCTTTGTAGGAAAAACGATGTACCCTCCATCGTGAAGATGTACCCTCCATCAGGTATGCTTAAAATTCCTTTTAAGCTTGCTATAGTTTGATTTATGTTATAACATGGAACAAGGTTTGAATTTACGCCTGGCTCCTCTTAAATAAAAGAAGGGGAAACCCTTCTTAAACCAAGGGAGCGGCGGGTTGCTCACGGGGATCCGATCAAACCGAGTCAGGGTGTGACATTGTGGATGCTGATGATCTGGGAGCCCCTCCTAGCTTGCACTATAGTGTGATATCCATCCCATAACGGTTTAAGACAACATCATCATGGGTGTGTTGCATAGGACTTGCAATACACGCACTACTGTGTATTGGTGGGAGTCGACAGAAAATCCTCACATAGTTAGCGTATGCCTCCCAGGAATTTCTCTCGGCTTCTTCTCTGATCTGGGCCTGATCCAGTTCCATGGGTGGGGAAGTTTCATCTTCCATTGAGTAGGGAGGGATTCTCTAGTGAGGTGCATCCCATGGGATAGGCTCTTCTAGTGCTTCCAATCTTTACTCTGTGGCGTGTATCCAAGGGATATACTCTTCATTGGCATTTTCATTCATGCTTTTTGCAAAGGTTTAGAGAAGCAAGAATCAGGGTTGGTGGGGGTTTATTAGGAAAGTTATGCTATGATACCACCCAAGTTGTCATACCCCGACCCGGTTTGGTCAAGGTATCATGATCAACCCACCAACCTTCCATGTATCATCCGGATATTCCAACATTAATGATATAGGGAAGGTAAGGGCATGCCTACTTTCATTCCCTTACTATAAGTTGGTGGTAGAGAACGTACCTTGAGGGCCCAAGCTTGTCTTAAAACTTTGTGTCTTTGTTCTGGACCTGAAAGGGTGAGAGGAGGGGAATGAGTATATAGATATATATACTTAGTGTGAGAAACAACAAATGAATTATTTTATTACTTCATCCATTGGTCGTTTTTTGCATATCATTCCCGCATTAACCACCCTCCTATCATAGGAGGGTTCACTCATTCGCAGAATGGTCCCTGGCCATTCCACTTGTGGACCGGAGCGCATTTACTATCCACCCTGATAGAGGTCGGCTGCCTCTGCCCTGAGTTTGAGTGGACATCAATAGTCCGACCCTCAAACCCTAATCACTTCATGATGTCTTCTTTGTGGGACAAGACCTCCTTTCCCTACTTCCTCGGTCTTAGTCCATAGGAAGCTCCTTGAGCTTTTCGACATATGTGATGCCAAACTGCCCTTATGCACCCTGGGTCGTCCAGCAGCCCTTGGGATCCATCACTACCTTGTAACAGGTGTCCTCATGGCCTCGTATTTCACAATGCATGTACAATCAAGAGTTTTTTTTTCAGTTATAGACATTATCTTTGGCCCTCCAATGCAACAGTTTGTTGGCTTGGCTTCGGCCCACACATACTAGCCCAATAGGTTTAACGACCTAGCTATCACTTAGCAGAGGTTTGGCCCAACAAGCCCAACATCTCGGACTTGGCTCGGTGGGTATCACACACAATTACTCATTAATTGGATCTTTTAGCAATATATATCACATGCTGGTTCCAGACGGGTCCATACCTGTGTCCATCAGCCTTGAACCCACTTGCATACTAAGCCTAAACTCCGGAATTAGCTCCGAAATATTTTAAGCAGAGACACTCAGTTAGGACAGGCTAATTCCAAGAAAATTGTTTTCAAGGCGAATCATCATTCCAACCGGAATTGATGTTATAAGGTTCCCACTCACCTGGTAATCTAGACGAGGTCGTCCTGGCGGAGCCTTGCTTCGCGGTGCGTTTCTTGGGGTCGACGCTCGAGTAGTCTGTTCCTACACGACATGAATATCCATATCAAGATTATTTGCCTAAGAAGCTGCATATATTTTGAGTATTTGCACATAGGCCCTCACATTATGCCTTAATTGCATTAAGGTCTCTAAAGTTTGTACTTTTACATTTAGGTCCTTATTTTCCCCATAGTTCCAATTAAGGCCCTAGGATTTCCAATTACCCGTTTTGAGTCCTTAATCTCATCAAAATCACACATTGGTCCTAAATTTTCCAAAATTCCAATTTAGTCCCTAATTTCCCAAAAATTGCAATTTGACCCCAAACTTCTCAAAATTGCTAATTGGTACTCCATTTTGTCCAAATTGCCCAATTGGCCCTCAATTGGGAGTGAATTTCATGAAAATAATCTTAATTTCATCAATTTGCCATTCAATCCTCCAATGTTTGAAAAATTGCACAAATGCCCCCAAAATCCCCAAATTTGTCTCCTTCTACCCCAGTTTGAGCATTTGAATATTCGAATCTTACCTCACCCAATTGATGACCTATAAGTCCTTGATTTCTTCATTTCTTGTTGTTATTCATCCTCCAGCTCCACCGATTGTCCTACACTTCGAATTTCCAAATTTGGTTGAGTTTTGAGCTCCATCGGAGCTTTTTCGGAAAACTTACAATAGGGAGAGAAAGCTTGTTTATCTTACCGATGGAGGGTGGTGGTCGGAGCTTGAGGTGGGGACAGGTAGTGCTCGTCGAGGGGGTCTGACTAGGATTGAGTCCCATTGCAATTTACCGCCACACTGCCGGAATTTGAAGAGAGAAATTTTGGGGATGTGAAGTTCTAGAATTTAGAAAATCTGATGAAGAGATGTGAAATCGAGCTTACTTGGGGTCTGTGAGGGGCTGGGGAGAGTCTTAGGCGGTCAGAGGTGGTCAATTCTAGTGGTGGAAGGGCTGAGGGACTTGGGGTTGGGTCGGTCGGGAGCTCTCTATTCCGGGCCTCCAGAGCATCTTCAATGTGCTATCGCTCTAACACTTCTCCAGCTGTCCTCCGGTCGCTTTGAGGGTGTCTCGAGCTAGGGGATTCCTTTAGTAAACCCCACCCTTTGATAATGAGAAAATCGTAGAAAGAACCTGTCAGTTTCAAATTTTAAAATCAAATCGGTCTACAAGCTCGATTATTAGGAAACAAGCAAATCGAGAATTTACAACTCCCATGTGACTCAAAATGGTTCATAAATCTTGGAAAAGAACCTTAGGACAAATTGGGGATAAAAAACTGGACCGGTTCAAGTGAATCGGGTCCAATCCGGATAGAACCAGTTTATGAACCAAGTCGACTCATGAACTAGAATCGATAGGAAAAGGATAAACCGGGAAATTTATGGATTCCAAGTGACCCAAAGAGTCCCAAAAGTCTAGAAAATGGACTTGAGAAGGAATTGGAGAGAAAACAAAATCGGTCCAGGTTAACCGGATCCGAACCGGATTGATTCGATTTGGACCGGTTTGAACCATTATTGAATCAGATTCTAAATTCATTTTTCTAGGTGGCTTAAAGAATTCAAATTTGAGATTTGAGGCCAACATTGATAGAAAATTAATTTTGAAATTTTTAGATTTGAAAAATTCGGTCAAATTGGGGGTGAACCAGCCTGTTTAAGCTTCGAACCCAGTTCGGACTGGTCCAGAATATTGTCGTCTTTTTCCTTCATATGGCAGCACTGTTCACTTGCTGAAAAATCGAAGCAGTGCCGACGAAGAAGAAACGTATCTGGTCAATATGTTTCAGGCCATCAATTTCTATCATAAAGGTGCAAAATGGACGATCGATGAGTCCCCGAGCCCCCTATATAAAGAGCCCCTCTCCATTCATCCTCTCCAAACCTAAAAAGCTCACTCTCTCTCAGCTGCTTAGTTTTTTGATGAAGCTCAAACCAGAGCTCCGATATAGGGTCATTTCAGAGCCAAAGAAGGTGAGGTCAGGTTCATTAGAACTGGGGAGAAGTCAGCTACACGTGGTGACATCCATTCGCTCTAAAAGAGTCGTTGGAGAAGTGCCAACATTATCAAACAGTGAAGCAGCTCCGATGAACTAAAGCTGCCCTATTTCAGCTGAGTTGAAATTGGCCAATTCGAGCCCTCCTCAGGCCAAACGAAGCCCTCCCAACACTTACTCAGCCCTCCCACGATCGAATTAGGATGGAAAGGTAAGCCAATTCAACTCCCCTCTATAATTTCCGATCGGTGTTAGAGAGAGAGTTGGTCGAATTTCAATGACAGAATTTTAATCTAATTCGACACCAATTGATGTAATTCTTGATCCTAGGAAGAACCTCAGGAGGAGAACTAACTGCCCAGATAGAAAGCTCAGACCGTCGCTATAAAAATCGTCCTTTTGAGCTAAGGAAAATCGGGAAAAGAATCGGTCAAACCAAGTGAGGATACAAAATAGGTTCACAAACCCGATCAATTGTGAACGGGCAGTTTGGGAATTTACAATTCTCGGGTGATCCAAAGAGTTCATAATACCATGGAAAATAACCTTAGGATGAATTGAAAGAGAAATACCAGACTGGTTCAGATGAACCGAATCCAACTGGATTGAATTAGTTTATGAACTGAGTCGGTTCATGAACCGTAACTGATTGAGAATGGGCAAAATAGAGAAATTCAACTCCCTTGTGCCCCAAAGAAATTTATAAACCTTGGGAAGGAACCTTAGAAGAAAGTGGGAGTGAAAAACCAGATCGGTTCGGGTGAACCGGACCCGAACTGGATCAAAACAGTTTAAGGATCAAGTCAGTTTATGAAATAGAATCGATAAATAGATGGTAAACCGAGAATCTTATGGACCCTAAGTAACCCAAGGAGTCACAAAAAACATGGAAATGGACTTGTGAAGAAATTGGGGATGAAAACCAAATTGGTTAAGGTGAACCAGATCCAGAATTTTAATCCAATTCGACATCAATTTATGTCATTTTTTATCCTAGGAAGAACCTCTAGAGGAGAGCTACCTGCCCAGATAGAGAACTCCGACCGCCGTGCCCTCACCGGTGAGAAATCGAAGCTTTCTCTCTCTTTAGTCTATTTTCCGGCGAAGCTCCAATTGAGCTCGTTCCGGTGTTAAAATCTACGATTCAAAGTTCCTTAGAATCGTATGAACATGTAGGAACTCAATTTCAACTCCTATTTCAACAAGTGTTTGATCGGTCAATTTGATGGAACTAAATTCGACAGTGTTGAAAAGTTGAAATTGGAGGAAAATTTGGGGAAATTTGGGGATTTTCAAAAATTTGAAGGACCAAAATGTAATTTTCTAAAATTGAGGATCAATTGGTCATGATAAGAATATTAGAGGGCCAATTGAGAAATTTTGGAATTTTGGGGGCAAAATTTACCATTTTTCTAAAGGAGCAAATTGGTAATTTTGGGAAAATTGAAGGACCAAATTGGAAATTTGGGAAATTAAACCCCTTTGTATGAAATCAAATGATTTGAGGTCCTAAGATAAATTTTAAAAGTTTCGGGACTCGAATTTAGGAAAAACCCAACAATAGGGACTTAAAGTTAAAGAAAAATAACTTTAGGGACCTAATTACAAATATATGTAAAGTTGGGTTTTCTCATTCATTTGGAGCGAATGAGGGCTATTAGGCCAAAGAATAATGAACAATTATGTTCATTTCGTGTAGGAGAATGAGACATCGTGTACGCTAGTCGAGGTCTAACTTAATAAGGACAAAACCCGACTAAGTGGAATTTCACTACACTATCGGGTGAATGGGATTATGCATCATACCCGGTTGGGGATGATAAGTATCTCGGTATAAAAACCCACTGCTTAGTGGTATTTTGAATCATCACTACTTAGAGAAAGTGATGTGAAAGTTATGCAAAAAAACTACGGATTGTAAGTAGATCATACCCGGTTGGTATGATGAGACTTCTTAGAAGGAAGTTGAAAACTTGTTCATCAGTTATGAACGGAGATGTCCTTATACCGGTCGGTATAATGGATAGAAAATAAACCTATTTTGTCGAAAGTGTTCTCCCCTAACTGTGTGTCAATGCTTAAACTTTTTATGAGACCTTCTTGATGGGAGCTCGGATAGCTCTTATAGGCCGGAGGCCTCGGTTTTGGAAATTGAGGGCTAAAATGCCAATTTTTGAAAAAAAAAACTCAAATAGTGGGCCATAGGCCAATGGACACGAGCAGGAGCTCGTAAAAGAACATGATATATATATATGTGCCATTAAAACTTAATAAGTGAATTGTTTGGTCATGGTACCAAGGCAAGTCCGACATACTCAGTCAACTAGTAGTTGTGCGACATGACAAGTCTCCGGACCAGTTGAGACAAACAGTTACATGTTGACTTGAAGGTCGGGACCGTTAGGACAAATGGCACCACATATTACATGGCAAATTTAAGAAAACTTTGCTTGTGCATGCACTTTGAGTATGGGATCTTCAAGACACCCATGATGGGTAGTGATGCGTCCTAAGGGCACTGGACGACCTGGTGGCTATAGGGGACAGGATGAGGTCTCTTTCCTCATACAGACATGAAGAAGTGATTTCGAGATTGTGGGATGGATGTCACATACATCCACTCATTCCCAGGGTAGAAGTGGTCATACTTCTATCCGGGTGGCAGGACAAGTCGCTCTGAAGCCACTAGCGGGTTTAGTAGTGATATTGACTTGCGAATGTGTGTAACCTTCATGATGAAGGATGTGTGTTAGGTGATGACACACCGGTAACTAAGAAATAGTAGAAAAATCCAAATTTTTAAATGAAGGGATTTTTGAAAAGAAAGGAGTCTAGCACACTCCATGTAAATTTTTTTTTTGTAAAAGTTAAAAGGTATTCGAAGGAGTACCTAGCACCTCACCTAGTAAATGAGAAGAAGCAAGAGTTCATCCAGACCAGTCAAGACAAACAGTGTCATGCCCCGACCCGATTTGGTCGGATCCCCATGATCAACCCGCCACTCTCCCGGTTTATTAAAGGGTTTCCCCTTATCGTAAACCGTAAAGAGTAAGGCGTCCTTTAACTTGCACCTTTTTCCTGGAATAGCATAATCAAAACTGTATGAAATTTAAAACTTTACATACCTGTCTTACAGGCATCTTAGTTGACGGTCTTTAAGGGGAGGCTTTCCGGGATTTCCTAAAAGGGATATAAGGGAGGGGGTGAGTACAACTACTCAGTGAATGGGTTTTTAAAAGTTTTTGACTTTTAAGAAAAATATTTATATGGAGTGTGCCAGACTGCTTTATTTTCAAAAATCCCATCATTTAAAATTTTGGATTTTTCCATTATTTCTTAGTTACCACGGTGTGTCATCACCCAACACACATCCTTCATCATGAAGGTTACACACAGTCGCAAGTCAGTATCACTACTGAACCCGCTAGTGGCTTCGGAGTGACTTTTCCTGCCACCCGGATAGAAGTACGACCACTTCTACCCTAGGAATGAGTGGATGTACGTGAAATCCTCCTACCCACAATCTCGAAATCACTTCTTCATGTCCATATGAGGATAAAGACCTCATCCTGTCCTCACCCCGGTCTCATGTGCTTCGTGCTACTCTAGATTTCGCACATACACCTAGAACGACGAACTGCCCTTATAGCCACCAGGTCGTCCAATGCCCTTAGGACGCATCACTACCCCTCATGGGCATCTTGATGATCCCGTACTCACAGTGCATGCACAAACAATGTTTTCTTATATTGCCATGTAATCTGTGGTGCCACTAGTCCAACGGCCCCGACTCTCAACTCAACCCGCAGCTGTTTGTCTTGACTAGTCCGTCGACTTGTCATGTCGCACTACCGCTAGTTGACTGAGCATGTCGGTCCTATCTTGGTACCATGGCCAAACAATTCACTTATTAAGTTTTATGTCACATATATCATGTTCATTTACGAGCTCCTGCTCGTGCCAACTGGCCTTGGGCCCACTGTACGAGATTTTCAAAAAATTGGGCATTTTAGCCCTCAAGTTCCAAAATCGAGGCCCCCGGCCTATAAGAGCTATTCAAGCTCCCGTCGAGAAGGTCTCTCAAATTGTTTAAGCATTGGCACACAATCAGGGGAGAGCACTTCCAACAAAAATAGGTTTTTACTGTCCATCATACCGAATGATATAAGGACATCTCCGTTCATAACCGATGAACGGGTTTTCAACTTCCTTCGAGGAAGTCTTATCATACCAACCGGGTATGATCTACTTACAACCCGTAAGTAGTTTTTTTCGCATAACTTTCACATCACTTTCTCTAAGTAGTGATGATTAAAATACCACTAAACAGTGGGTTTTTATATCGAAGCACTTATCATCCCCAACTGAGTATGATGTTAGTAAACCCACTCACCCGTTAATGCCATGAATTCCACTAGATTGGTTCTTTGTATTCACTCGAGCTTGTCCTTGCTGGCGTTCCCAGTATTTAACGTTCCGGTGAAGGCATGACAGTTCGAGCTTTTGACCTGGGCAGATAGGTCTCATCCTGAGGTTCATCCTAAAATCAAGTATTGTATCAATTGATGCGGAATTGGATTAGAATTTGTCATTGAAATTCGGTCGACTCTCCCTCTAGCAAAAATTATAAAGGGGAGCCGAATTGGCTTACCTTTCGGTCCTAATTCGGCCGTGGAAAGGCTGAGGAAGTGTTGGGAGGGTTTGGTTTGGCCTGAGGAGGGCTTGAAATGGCCGATTTCAGCTTGGCCGAAATAGGGCGGCTTCGATCTACCGGAGTTGCTTCACTATTCCATCATGTCGACACTTCTCTAACGATTCTTGGATTGACTGGAGTTTGCTATCAGATAGTTGTCTTCTCCCTAGTTTGAAAGAGCCCGACCTTTGTTCAAGTCGAAGCTCTAGTTCGAGCTTTACCGGGAAATGGAGCAATAGAGAGAGAGAGAGAAGTGTTCAGGTGTGAGGAGAATGAAATGGGCATGACCTCTTTATATAGTCGTAAAACTCGTGTATTAAATGGGTGAGATTTATTACTAATATTAATATTTTCATAAATTATTGGTATTAATTTCGGGTTACAAAAAATCATACTTCCCAAGAGGTCACCCATCCTCACACTACTCTTGGGTAAGCACACTTAACTTTAAAGTTCTTATGGAATCTAATTCACCTGAACCAATTTGGTTTTTATTTTCTAGTTTGTTTTAAGTTTCTTTTCCAATGTTTAATAAATTGTTTGGATCAACCCAAAGTTGTAAATTTTCATATTGCTTATTCCCAAATGTAAATCGGTTTGGTTTTCTTATTTGGTTTGACCGGTTCTTTTCCCGGTTTTCCTTAACTCAAATGTGCGGGGTTTACAAATAGCTACATGTTGACTTGAAGGTCGGGACCGTTGGGACAAATGACACCACATATTATATGGAAAATGTAAGAAAACTTTGTTTGTGCATGCACTATGAGTACAGGATCATCAAGACGCCCATGAGGGGTAGTGGTGCATCCTAAGGGTACTGGACGACCTGGTGGTTATAAGGGCAGTTCATCGTTCCAGCTGTCTATGCAAAATCTGGAGTAGCACCAAGCGCATGAGACCGGAGTGGGGACAGGATGAGGTCTTTGTCCTTATATGAAAACAAAGAAGTGATTTCGGGATTATGGGTCGGATGTCACGTACATCCACTCATTCTAGGGTAGAAGTGGTTGTACTTCTATCCGAGTGGCAGGAAAAGTCGCTCCAAAACCACTAGCGGGTTCAGTAGTGATACTGACTTGCGAACGTGTGTAACCTTCATGATGTAGGATGTGTGTTGGGTGACGACACACCAGTAATTAAGAAATAATAGAAAAACCCAAATTTTTTTAAATGAAGGGATTTTTGAAAAGAAAGGAGTCTGACACATTACATATAAATGTTTTTCTTAAAAGTTAAAAGTTGACTTTTGAAAACCCATTCATTGAGTTGTAGAAACTCACCCCTCTTTTCTACCCCTTTTCAGGAAAAAAAAAAGGAAATTGACTAGAAGTAACACCGAATCTTACCCTTTGTCAAATATGCTTAAATTGTCCTTAAGCTTGCATTTTATTTGATATATGTTTTCCAGGGAACAATGTTGAAATTTTGCCTGACTCCTCTCAACTAAATAAAGGGGGAAACTCCTCTTGAATCGAGAAAGAGCGGCGGGTTCTTCACGAGGATCCAACCAAACCAGGTTGGGCCATGACAGATAAGAATTGGAGGAATCAAACTTGAAGCTGACTCGATCCCATTACCCCTAAGGGAGGTTGAAATAATTCTAGGAATGGACCGGCTGAGTAATCATCAAGCAAAGATGGATTGTAGAAGGAAGACGATAACTTTCCACACTTCCAAAATGAAAGGACTAAAGTTCTAGGGAGATAGAAGGAAAGGTGAAGTACAATTGGTGTCCCACCTGAAAGCTCAAAAGATGATACAAAAAGGATGTACAACCTTTCTGGCCATGGTTGTAGGCGAGAAGTCTAAAGAAAAGGAACTGGAAGACATTCCGATAGTCAGACATTATCCAGAGGTTTTTCTAGAATAGCTACCTGGACTACCTCCAAGTCAATAAGTGGAGTTCACTATAGAAATAACCCCAGGAACAAACCCCATATTCCAGGCCCCATATCGCATGACTCCAGCAGAGCTGAAGGAATTAAAGGAACAACTGGATGAATTATTGGAAAAGAATTTCATACGTCCAAATCAGTCTCCATGGGGTGCTCCTGTTCTATTTGTAAAGAAAAAGGATGGAAGCATGAGACTGTGCATCGACTATAAAAAGCTGAACTAGGCCACCATCAAGAATCGATACCCACTCCCAAGAATAGACGATTTGTTTGACCAATTAAAGAGAGTAGCTTACTTCTCTAAAATAGACCTTCGATCGGGCTATCACCAACTCAGGATTAGAGAAGAGGACATCCCTAAGACTACATTTAGATCCAGATATGGACACTGTGAGTTTAGAGTGATGCCGTTTGGATTGACAAAAACCCCTGCAGCCTTCACGGACTTAATGAACCGCATGTTCCAACCTCATTTGGATAGGTTCGTGATAGTATTCATAAATGACATCATTATATACTCACGAACTAGGTCAGAACATGAAGAGCATTTGGCAACTACATTGGAAATATTGAAGGAAAATCAATTATATGTAGGAGCTCATAAACAAACATGAGATATGTGCCATAAAACTCTAATAAATGAATTGTTTGGCCATGGTACAAAGACCGGACAGACATTTTTAGTCAACTAGTGGTAGTGCGATATGACAGGTCTCTAGACCGGTCAAGATAAACAATGGCAGGTTAAGTTGAGGGTCGGGGCTATTGGACCAATGGCACCACAAATTATATGGCATGATAAGAAAATACTCTTTGCGCATGCACTGTAATTACGGGACCATCAAGACACCCAAGAGGGGTAGTGATGTGTCCTAAGGGCCTTGGACGACCCAATGAGTATAAGGGCAGTTCGTCGTACCAAGTGACCGTGTAAAATTTAGAGTAGCACCAAGTGCATGAGATTGTGGTGGGGATGGGATGAGGTCTCCGTCCTCATACAGACACGAAGAATTGATTTTGGGATTGAGCATCGGATGTCACGTACATCCACTAATTCTCAGGGTAGAAGTGGACGTACTTCTATCTAAGTGGCCAGTAAAGTCACTCCGACGCCACAAGTGGGTTCCGTGGACGTACTGGCCCGCAAATGTGTGTTTGACATTCATGATGAAGGATGTGTGTTGGGTGATGACACACCGTGATTAAATAAGGAAATGGTGGTAAAACCTAAGATTTTAAAATGAAAGTATTTTTGAAAGAAAGGAGTCTTGCACACTTCAATACAATTCTTTTCCTCAAAAATTAATTTGTGAAAACCCATTCACTGAGTAGTCTTACTTACCCCCTCCCTTATATCCATTTCAGGAAATTCTGGAATGCCTACCCTTAAAGACCATTAACCTAGAAGCCTGTAAGACAAGTATGATAAATTTAAAATATTATGCAGTTTTGATTTATGTTATTTCAGGAAAAAGTGCAGGTTTAAAGGACGCCTTACTCTTTACGGTTTATAATAAGGAGAAACCTTTAATACACCAGGAGAGTGGTGGGTTGATTACGGGGATCCAACCAAACCTGGTTGGCGCGTGAAACCTTCTCAATTCTAATGCCACCCTTCAGATCTTGTTTGGTTGTGAATTTACCCGTCGTTAGAGCCTTGATCAGAGTTTCGTTGAAAAGTGAGTTGTTTGTCTGCAGAGAGCACTTGAGAGGTGAGGAGGACAAGTGGGAGGGTGCTCTTTATATAGGGAGCTCGACAACTATTTAGGCTACTGGCCGGTGTGGGACTTGGCTCCCGCCCCGCTCGCTTGCAACCTGATCGGAGAGATTTTCAAGTCGCCGGAGACTTTCACTTTCCTAGCCTCTCTCTCCTTTCTATCAGTGGACTGAGGTTGAAGACGATGACATGGTGCACTATGATTGGCTAATTTTTTTGATGTAGAGGTCCAACTCAGCTGCTGCATCAGTCATTGACCGATTGACTAGACACGTGGCAGCTTCCCATTGGTTGCTCGTGTCACGTCCCAACCCAGTTTGGTTAGATCCCCGTGATTAACCCACCACTCTCCCAGTTTATTAAGGGTTGCCCATTCTTTTAAACCGTGAGGAGTAAGACATTCTTTTAAACCTGCACCTTTCCCGGAATAACATAATCAAAACTGCATAAAATTTTAACTTATCATACTTGTCTCACAGGTGTGTTAACTAGTGGTCTTTAGGTAGGTTTTCCCTAGGATTTACCTGAAAGAGGTATAAGGGATGGGGTGAGTTCAAGACTCAGTGAATGGGTATTTAAAGATGACTTCAGAAAATAGTTTGAATTGGAGTGTGCCATACTCCTTATTTTTCCTTTAAAATATCTTTCATTCTAAAATCTCAGTTTTTTATAGTCATTTCTCATCTCAACAGTGTGTTTATCAACCAACACACAACCTTCATCATGAAGGGAACACACATTTGCAGGCCAACAAATCCACTATACCCACTTGTGGCGTCAGAGCGACTTTACCAACCACGTAGATAGAAGCACGCCCACTTCCACCATGAGAATGAGTGGATATACGCGACATCCGACCCTCAATCTCATAATAAAACTCTGTATCCATATGAGGACAAAGACCACATCCCGACCCCACCCCGGTCTCATGCATAATGAAGCTCGTCGAGCTTCCAAGACTGCTAGTACAACTAACTGCCCTTATCTCCACCATGTCGTCCAGAGCCCTAGGACGCATCACTACCCCTCTTGGGTGTCTTGAAGGTCCTGTAACATCAGTGCATGCACAAATCAATGATTTTCCACATAAGCCAAATAATATGTGGTGCCACTGGTCCGACGACCCTGACCTTCAACTCGACCTGCAGCTGTTTGTCTCGACTGGTCCGTAGACCTATCATGTCGAACTACTGCCTGTCCATCGAGCATGTTGGTCCTATCTTAGTACATGGCCAAACAATTCATTCATTTAAGTTTTCATGGCTTAAATCATGTTTGTTTACGAGCTCTTACTCGTGCCAACTGGCTTAGGGCCCCACTGTATGAGATTACCAAAATCAGGTATATTTGCCCCCAAGTTCCAAAATCGAGGCCTCCGACCTATCTGAGCTATTTGAGCTCCTGTAAAAAAGGTCTCCCAAACGTTTTAAGTAGTGGCACACATTCAGGGGAGAGCACATCCAAAAAATAAACTTTTCATCTGTCCATCACACCAACCGAGTATGAGGACATTTTCGCTTATAACCGACAAGCGGGTTTTCTATTTCCTTCTAAGAAGTTTTATCATACCAACTAGGTATGATCTACTTACAACTACTAAGTAGTTTTTCTGTGTTATTTCCACATCACTCATCTCATGTGTGATGGTTAAAATACCACTTAATAGTGGGTTTTCATTTCCGAGGTGTTTATCATCCCAATCGGGTTTGATATTAAATCCCACTCACCCGATAATGCACTGAACTTCCTCTTAACCGTCTTGTTGCCTTCACGCAAACTTGTCTCAGCTAGCGTTCCTAGTACTTCGTGTTCCTACACGATATGAACATTCCCTCATTATTCTTTGGCCTAATAGCCTTCATTCATCACAAATGAATAAAATAACCAAACTTTTCATTTATTTGCAATTAGGTCCCTAAGGTTATTTTTATTTAACTTTAAGTCCCAAATGCTGGTTTTCCCTCAAATTGAGTTCTGAAACTCTAGAGTTTACCTTAGGACCTCAATTTATTCAAAATCACATAAAGGGGTTTAAGTTTCCCAAATTTCAATTTAGTCTCAATTTTTTTCAAAATTACCATTTTGCCCCTAATTTACAAAAATGGTAAGTTTTACCCCAAAAATTGCCCAATTGGCCCTCCAACACCTTTATCATTCCCAATTGGCCCTCAATTTTTGAAATTGTACTATATTCCCTCAAATTTTTGAAATTCCCAATTTCCCCCAATTTTTTCCTCAATTTCAACCTTCTAACTCAACCGAATTTGATTTCATCAAATTGACCGATCAAATGAGTTTAATTGTTGAAATTGAAGTTTGATTGAAGTTTCTACACCTTCATATGATTCAATTGCCCTTTGAATCGCATGATTTGATGTCGGAATGAGCTCAAATGGAGCTTCGCCAAAATACTGAACGTAGGGAGAGAAAGCTTCGAAAGCTTACCATCGGGGGCACGGCAGTCCGAGCTTTCAATTTGGGTCGATAGCTCTCGTCCTGAGGTTCCTCCTAGTATTAAGTATTACAATTGATGCTGAATTGAGTGAGAATTTAGTTATTGAAAATCTATCGGTTCTCTCTCTAGCATCAATCGGAATTTACAAAGGGGAGCCAAATTGGATTACCTTTCCACTAATTCAACTGTAAGAGGGCTGAGTAGGTGTTTGGAGATCTTGATTTCGCCTAAGTAGGGCTTGAATTGGCCGATTTCAGCACGGCCGAAATAGGGTAGCTTCAGTCTGCTGGAGCTGCTTCATTGTTCGATCACGCTGACGCTTCTCTGGTGACCCTCGTAGCAATTGGAGACTACCATCGTGTAGCTGACTTCTCCCTGAGTTTAAAGAACCTAACCATACCTTCTTTGGCTCAAAAAAATGCCCAAGTTGGAGCTCTGGTTTGAGCTTCACCGAAAAATGGAGCAGTAGGGAGAGAGTTGAGTTTTCAGGTGTGAGGAGGATGAATGAAGAGGGGCTCTTTATATAGGAAGCTCAAGGACTTCTTGGTCGTCCGATTAGCGCATTAATGGCGGTCATTCATTACTTGAAACTCCTCGACCGGAGACTTTTCATCTTCACCGGCGTTGCTCGATTTTCCGACGAGTGAACAATACTGTCATTTGAAGGAAGAAGACGACACTATTCTAAACCAGACTAAACTGATCTGAACCAGATTCAAAGCTTAAACTGGTCGGTTTAGGCCCAATTCGACCAAGTTTTTCAAAATTAAAAATTTCTTAATTTATTCTCTATCTAATGGTGGCCTCAAATCTCAAATTTGAATTTTCTAAGCCACCTAGAAAAATAAATTTAGCATTCGGTTCAATAGTTATTCAAATCGATCCAAACCGGTTCGGATTTGGTTCATCTGAACCGGTTTGGTTTTTATCTCAAATTCATCCTAAAATCCTTTTTCTTGACTTTTGTAACTCCTTAGGTCACTCAAGATCCTAAATTTTTCGGGTTGCTCTTTCTCTATCGGTTCCGATTCTTAAACTGACTCGGTTTTCTCTTTGGAAATAATCAATTCTTTCTCGAGTTTTCTTATTATTAAAGGACGGGGTTTACAGCTCGTGTCTGTGTGATAGGTTGACGGGTCGTCCATTGACCATTGATCAGACACGTGGCAGCCTCCCATTGGCTGCTTGTGTCTGTGTGGCTGCGGGACTAGGCACCATTGATCATTGACCGGTGCGATCTGTTGACCAGTTGGACCGTTGATCAATCTGGTCCGATTGGTTTCGGTGACCCGAATTAAAAAATTGGTCGGTTCAGACCCGATTCGACCGTTTTTTTTAAATTTAAAATTTTCTAAATTTATTTTCTATCTAATAGTGGTCTCAATTTCCCAAATTGATATTTTTAAGCCACCTAAAAAATAAATTATTGAATAGGTTCACTATGGTTCATCTCGATTCAGGTCTGGTTCACCCTGAAACAGTCCGACTCTCTCATCCAATCCACTTACTAGTTTTTCATCACGATTTTTGTGAATTTTTTGTCACTTGAGATTTTCTCAATTTCCCTTATCAACCCTTCTTTACTATTTTCTATTGATTAAATTGGCCCGGTTTTCAAAAATATTGCCAATTCTCCTCCCAATTTCCTTGGTTCGAGGGGATGGGTTCCTTGATTCCAATTTTCCTTAAATTACTTGTCGACCCCCAATTTTCTAAAAATCCCCAAATTGCCCAATTTTTCCAAAATTTCAATTTATTCTTTAAAACATTATTTCATTCAATTGATCACCAAAACTTGGTTAATTATCCCCATTCGTGATCTGAATCATCTTCCATATGTCTCCCTTATCATTTCAAGTTTTGAAACACTTTATTTGGCTCAGAAATGAGCACAAATGAAGCTTCGCTGGAAAACTTAGTCTAGAGATAGAAAACTTAGCATAATCACATTGTGAACAGTATTTTCTAGTGAAGGGCGGTGGAGGGGACTCACCATCTTAGTTCAGGGAAGGTCGGGGCACCTCTAGGTGTGCTCTAGGGAGCTTGGATTGGCTGAAATTGGTCTGGGGATGGCTTGAATTGAGCTTAATTAGCTCGGGTTGCTGACCATCGAGGAGCGGCGGTACTGTGTGAGCTTCCTAGCTCTTCTTCGGTGGTCCTCGGGCTAAAGGGAGGGTGCAGCTAGATAGAGAACTTCTTTCTGGTTCTAGGGACACCACTTGTAGCTCTAGAGGTCAAAGAAAGCCCCGCTGTTGGAGCTCTGATTTGTTGCTTGCCGGAAAATGGACCACTTCACCTTCTTTGCTCATTTGTGGGATGAGGAAGATGAGTGGAGGGGTGCCCTTTATATAGGAAGCTCAACAACTGACTAGACTACTGACTAGCATAGGACTCGACCCCCGACTTAGCCGTTGGCTGTCATACCAGAGCTTTTCTCGGGTCGCCGGAGGACCAGCCTTCCCCTTCTCTCTCTCTCTCCCTTCTATCAGATGATTGAGGAAGAAGATGATGATGTGTCAGATGTGCCATGTGGCACGCTATGATTGGTTTGTTTTTCTAAAATGGCATTCCCACTCCGCCGTCACGTCAGCCATTGACCGGTTGACTTGACACGTGGCAACTTCCCATTGGTTGCTCGTGTTTGCATGGCATGCTGACCAGGCATCCGCTGACTGTTGACCGGACACATGGTTACCTCCCGTTGGCTACTCCTACTAACTAGGCGTCTGCTAACCATTGACTAGACATGTGTCTCCCTTTAATTTGTCAGCGCTTCTAGGTGCTGACTGAGCGGCTAACTTGGTGCGACTCACCACGTGTCACGTGCTAATTGGTCACGCCTGCTAACTGGGCGCTGACTTGTTAGCGGTCTGTTGATCGGTTGAACCGTTGACGGGTCTGGTCCGACTGGGTTCAGTGACCCGAATTCGAAAATCAACTGGTTCATGCCCGATTCATTCGGTTTTCTAAAATTTAAAATTTTCTAAATTAATTTAAATTCATTTTCTACCTAATGGTGGCTTCAATTTTTCAATTTGATATTTTTAAATCTCCTAGAAAAATGAATGTTTAAACAAGTTATTCATGGTTCAATCCAATTCATTCTGGTTTGATCCAGTTCACTTTGAACTTTTCACATCCAATTCATTTATGATTTTTCTCCATGATTGTTATGACTTCTTAGTCACTTGAGATTTTTCAATTTCCCATTTTAACCATTTCTTACCATTTTTGGTTCACTTAACAGCTCAGATTTCTATGAGAAATCTCGGTTAAACTAATCACTTATTCTTCTTCATATGTTTGAGGTGTGTAGAGAAGGAATGAATGGGAGTTATTTATATAGGGAGTTCGGGGACCCTTTGCTCTAACGGTTTCCATATTGGTCAAGTTTATCCTTATCTAAAAATACCATAATTTGGAGGGAATATTCCCTCGAAATGGAAGACGAAATTTTCTTGATGAATAGTATCATCGGATGAAGAAGATGAGGACACTATTCTGCAAGTGTGGAATTGCCACGTGGCAGCGCATAATTGGTTAGCTTAGTTGACGTAGCTTCCTACTCAATCGCCTCGTCAGTCATTGACCCATTACCGCACACGTGGCAGCCTCCCATTTGTTGCTCGTGTGTTACATGGCTGCTGATCGAGCGTCTGCTGACCGTTGACCGAGACACGTGTCGCTTTTCTATTGGTCGATTATTGTTGAGTGGATTTTCTTACTCTGACCATTGACCAATTACATGTGTCACTTTCTAATTGGTCAACGCTTTCAGATGTTAACTGGGCACACTTCGCCACGCATTGTGCATCGATTGGTCGCGGACCTGTAAGCGGTCCATTGACCGGATGGATCGTTGACCGATCCGGCTCAACTGAATTCGGTGACTCGAAAACGAAAATCAGCCGATTTAAACCCGATTCGACCGATTTTCTAAAAAATAAAAATTTCTAAATTAATAAAATTTTATTTTCTATTACATGGTGGTCTCAATTTTTAAAATTAATATTTTTAAACTAATAAGAAAAATTAATTATTTAACTAGTTTATCATAGTTTAACTCGATTCGATTTAGTTAATGCTCGGTTCACCTTTAACCTGTCCAATTTTAATATACAATCTATTTCCTAGTTCTTATTCCTAATTTTTATAATTTATTGGTTAATTGGGATTTTTTAAATTTTCGTTTTAATTATTTATTATTATTTTTAGTTTATTTATTTGCTCGGTTTTCTAATGAAAAGTGCGAATTGTTTTCCTAGTTTAATTGTTTTAAGGGAACGGGTTTCAAAAGTTTTAGTAGTTTCGTCTCTAAAATATATTATTATATATTTTTTATTTTATTTTATTTTATTATAAAATATATTTAATATAATTTTTATATATTAATTAATAAATTGTTAATTTTCATTAAAAATAATAATTTTATTTTTTAAACGGTCCATTCAAACAGAAACTTGTCAAAAATTCTACCACCAAACCCAGCATGCTATGGATCCCCTCATCTGGCACAAAGTCGCCGCCTTTTCTGGTATTCTTCTTCCTCCTACTGTTCTAGTTCTCCATCTGCTATTTACAATATTAATTAGCAGACTTAACTCTGTCATTGTTGGTTGAGCAGGAGTAGCTGCTCTAGGGCTTGGAACGTACGGCTCTCATGTCTTCAAGCCTGAGGATCCCGCCTATAAACAGGTGAAAAATGCATGCGTCATTTTGCTCAGATTGCTCTCCCTTTACCTATCTCACACTCAAAAGTTTTCTTTTATTTTTTGAAAGATTCTTGCACTCAATCTTCAACCTTTTTAATTTTTGTTGCTTTGTTATTTTTTTCTCGGGAAGTCATCTCATTTCTGATGATATGATGATTACTGTTCGAATTCAACGTTTGAAGGTTTGGCAGACAGCATCATTGTACCATCTGGTCCACACGGCGGCTCTTGTTTCTGCCCCCATTACTAAACGCTCAACTATTGTGAGTATAATTTCCTCTTTCTCTGCTGCTTCGCCCGCTGCCCCGTTATTGCTTCTCTTTGTTATGCGTTATTAAGCAAATGGTTCTCATTTCCTTGGTTTCCAATCCATTGTATCAAAGGCTTGGTAAGTTTTAGAAACCTTTAGAATTTGTAATTGATAGCATTGTGGATATCCAGTTAACCTTTTTTGATAAATGAGCAGTGCTTGGATGATCATGTATGAAATTACTCTGAGGTATATTGGTAACATCACTTGTTTAGTATGAAATACCATGGCTTATGGTATTTCTTATTTCTCTTTAATGATTCAATGCTTTTAGAGACTTCAAATTGTTTCCGTTATCATAGTCATTTTGAAGATGGTCATTCCATGTCAGTACCGAACCATATTAAAAGATTCATGTTATAAGCCTCAAACCTACTACTTGGGTTGATTGGTTGATGAGAGGCTGAGGGTAGTGTGTGGTAGCTGAAGCTCAAGACTTACTGCTCCAGTATGATGAAATCATGCGATGAGATCATAAGCAAGTGTATCACTGTTTCAGCTGGGTTGAGCTGCATTGATGAATGAATGCTGATGGCCTTTCATTTGCCAATTTTTGAAAATCTCAAGCTGGTGGATTAAATTTATTATTATTCTTTTGATGTTTAAATAGACATCGACCCACTATGCTACTTGCTTTATGTGAGGCTTTCTGTTTCTCCTTTTCCAGTTTGGAGGCCTCTTGACTTCAGGAATTCTTTTGTTCTCTGGATCGTAAGTGGCATTTCTTTCTTGGATCCATTTCTGTTTGTTTACATATAGAGTATTTAGCAGTTAAATTATGTTCTGCATGATAAGTGCTGAGCAAATCATCATGGTAGGGACAGAGAGTTTATTGAGTTGATCTTCTTCATGCTTGATAAATTATCAAATGAGAGGCTCACTTTCCTTAATTGCACTATCCATGGCCTTTCTTGTTGATGCCATTTGTAAATATAAATAATTTATATTTCAGATTATGAAAAGAGAGTTGGGATGATTGCTCTGCCTACTGCACTAAGCAGTCTTTTGCTATCAGTAATATAATTTGTAGACACAAGCATATAGATATCTGGCTATCAATACGGAGAAGTAATATGCAGTCCTTTTAAGTTGTATCGTGTAATCTTCGTGGCAGGGATGTCTGGATTAGTTTAGGATGTATTTCAGTTATGTTCATGTAAATACCCCACCCCCCCCCCCACCCCCCCCACCCCCCCACCCCCCCCCCACCCCCCCCCACCCCCCCACCCCCCCCCCCCCCACCCCCCCACCCCCCCCCCCCCCCCCCCCCCCCCCCCCCCCAATATGCTCTTCAATCTACATACACAGGAAATTAAATGTACAGTCTATTCAATAAACATGAACTCTGATGTACACTTGGTGTAAGATAATTCTGATGTTATTATGTTGAATGCTTGAACCCTTTTACTTTCTGTTCATTTGGTATTGCGAGTGGTCAACTGCTTGTTTCTCACTCTCAACCCATGCACTGAAATTGTTGTAGGTGTTATACTGTTGCACTTTTTGAGGACAGAAAGTACTCGGCCTTGGCTCCAGTAGGTGGGTTTGCATTCATAGGTGCTTGGGCAAGCTTGCTTTTCTGACCAGAACTAGCTGCCATGGATGGAAATCTCTTGCATTGGGCTACTTCAATTTTTCATGTACATTAAATCTCGCTTGGTCAACTTAGATCCGATCCTCTCATTTCCTCCTGACATGCCATTTGGATCAAATGATTACTGTCATTCAAAGCTGGGAAAACCTGCACTCATAGATATCTCCTCACTCTACGTTTATGTTGTAATAAAAAAGAAAAAACTCAGTTCACTTTATAACAAGTTTCCTTTGACTCAGATCCTGCTATTCCCAAGTACATCAATGTCCGTGATCTCAAAACTGTCCGTGCATCAATGTCCCTTGATGATACTATTTTTTTTTAAATAAAGATAAATAATGGAAGGAGGATATGATCATGAAGGCCTTCACTTGTGCCACTAAACTCTACTGGTGCGACCATATCAGCTTCTGGTGCAGCCCAGGGTGCTGCTGCAGAAGGAAACTTTGCTGATGAACAACATTTGCTGGAAAGGGCAAGGGCTCATCAACTCGTATATATATATTTTCCTCCAAGCTCTGCAGGGTTCTCGGGCTGCAAAAAGTGAATCAATTTTGAAGAATTCGGATACCACATAGCAAGAAGTACACCACCTATAAACGACTAAAATTTGACTTAGTTGAGAAGACTGCGTAAAACCAGCTACAAGGCCCTATAGTAAAGCATGGGGAAGTCAAAAGAAGACCAAATTTGTTTAACTTGCTCTGAAACGGCTTAACGCTAGCGGGTGGTTGGATTAAAGTGTTTGTAGTGATTTAAAAGTCAGTGATTGATAGTGTTGTAGGAATATCTCAAAGATTTTGGACCGGTGGTCAATAAATTCAAAACTATCTCTTTACACTACCCAATATCCAGTTTTTAGAATATTTGTATCAATGGTCTAATTTATTTTTTAAATAACTTTAATAACATATATTATTTTTTATATTATTATTATTATTATTTTTATATATTTTAAATAAATTTATATATTAATAATATTTTATATAAAAATATATAATATAAATATCATACAAAAAATCAAGTATATATAATGTATAATATAATTTATTATATATTTTTATTATAATTATAAAATATGTATATATTAATTATGATATAATTAATATTAATTTTTTATTATAATAATAAATTAATTATTTTATATAATATATTATATTTAATTTAATTTAATTTAATTATATATAATAACTAATAAATTATTTAATTAAAATAATAATTTTATAATTTTAATTTTTTTATTAATAATCATTTAACTCATTTAATTCATATCTAAATTATAAATTATTAAAAAATTTATAAACTCCAAAACAATTATTTTATTTCAAGTAAAAATGTGATTAACAAATTATCTCCCAATATCTCTCAACCACTCTATACAAAAATAGACTAAAACTACCTCGTATAATAGATAAATAACTCTCTCAACTTTCTCATCAATTATTCTTACCCACAACCTCGAAATGAGACTATCACGATGAGATTTATACTAACTGAATCTTGTATATAATTTACATCACAACTTACACTTAAGTTTCGAAAAATTGTGTGATTAGGATTGTTATTGGACACCCTTCTACTCTTGGTGAATTTTATTTAATTAATCTTAGTTAATTAATTAACAATATTATTTAATACAATTAAGAATATTATCACAAATTGAATAAAATAAAGAATTATCGTATTTTTATAATAATGTAAATATTTTACTACTTGCAAGTAAGTAGTAGAAATAGGCCCGATCACTTATCGATACATGATATTTTCTCAAATTGTATAAAAGAGAATGAACTTATACCTATACTCAACCCGATATTGGAAACTCGACTCGTAATCTATCTAAATATTAAAAAAAAAATACTTAACTTATTATAATTATTCCCCATTTTCCAAGATCAGATAAATAATATTCGAATTGTAAACAATTGTTGATTACTAGATTGTATACGAAGGGTATGTATTGAGAATATGATCAAATATTATATAAAATAAAAAATATTATAAATTTATAATATTAAAAATTTTAAAATACTTACCAATAATATCTAATATTATATATATATATATATAAATAAAGGTGACGATTGACCTATACAAGATTACAAATAATAATTAATACTATCTATATGAAGGTGACCGACAAATTATATCAAAAAATAATTTCCCTACCAAATGATTTTTCCTACTAATCAAACAATTTAAATATTAACATTCGAGTGGTTCAATTATTCTTTTATTAAATATCTTGTTCTTAATTTTAGAATATTAAACCATTTTTTTAAAATATATATTTTAAAAATTATTTTTATGATATTTAATATTTTGCCCAACTTTTCAGATAATAGAATAATCAATATTTTTATGAAAATATACTACTTAAAATTTTCCATTTTTCATAAACAAAATTTTTACACATGGGAATTATTGGTCTCAACTTAATTGTAAGGAGGGCCATTCATTTACAATTATCCCATCATAATTATTTTGTCCTCTATGTGGGAAAGTATTTACCGATATGGTAAAAAACCAACATGCCCTAACTCCAATTCATCCAAAAATTCACAAGAATAACTCCCATATTCTTATTGGTAAGTCCAACTTTATATTTTATATAAATATATATATATATATATTATATAGTTATAAATATATATATATATTTATATATTTATAAATATAAACCTATAATTTTAGAAAAAATCAATATTATATATATATGGATATAAAAATATAATTTAAGAAAAATTCAGATATTTTAAGAAGGAATACTAATTTTTTACTTTATATCTCATGCCCTATCTCAATTTAAGGAAAATTTGATGCTTTAAGAAGGAATACTAGTCTTTTATCTTATATGTCACACCATATATATAGGCCAATAATAACTTGTCATCATGTTAGAACATTAGCCTTTTTGTACAGGTAAAAACAATACTTACAATAAAGCACTTAATATAAAATTGAAAGTTTTTATACAATCTACCAGAGCAAGAATCTCCTCCTATTCTTTCATTTTCTCTCTAATTCCTAAAAAGATATTGGGTGAATAATTTGACCAGAGCAACATTCAACCATCTCCTCCTATTCTTTCATTTTTTCTCTCTAATTTCTAAAAAGATATTGGGTGAGCAATGAGATTAGAGTTTCATGGAGTGACACTTAATATTGATTTCATCTTCACTCAAAATTTTCTTTATAATTTTCAATAATAGTATAAAAATTACAAAACCCATGGCAAGGTATTTTCAAAACTCCTGATTTACTATGGTTCATTATTGAACTCAAATAATTGTAATATATATATATATATATTAAAATAATATTAGTCATATGTCCATCATCGCTATAAAGATAATTTATCCATCCTCACTTGTTACATTTTATGTGGTCGAATACCATTTATCCATCCTCACTTGTTACATTTTATGTGATTGAATACCATTTTAAGGTGAGACTTTCAATAATAGTATAAAAGTCACAAAATCCATTAGAAGGTATTTTTAAAACCCTTGATTTACTATGGTTCATTATTGAACCCATCATTAGTATATCTAATCAAATAATTGTGATAATATATATATATATATATTAAAATAATGTTGATCTTAAATTTCTTTCTATAGTCGAGTCGCGCACTCGAGTCCACGTAAAGATGATTTATCTATCTTCACTTGTTACATTTCATGTGGTTGAATACCATTATAAGGTGAGACTCATACTAGTATTTGTCAAGTCTCAATTCAATAACGTGTCAATGAGACCAAATTTCTTAGAAAAGGCGTGACTCACATGAAAATTCGTCTAATTAGTAATATTAATGTAATGCATCCATGTATCATAAGTGCCACTTTATCTCCATCCTCTTAAGTAACATGTTTATCCTTGTTGTTACTATCCCTAATTGTAGCTACTATATCCTCCTTATCAGTCTCCCCATGTTTAAAACATATTTTCTCCCCTTGTTATAATACCTTAATATGAATGATGATATTGAAATAATAAATTAAAACTTTAAGGATTCGACTTGTTATCTAGTCAAACTTTCTAATTATAAGCACAACAATATTATAGGGCCTCCTAGCCCTTTTTATCTCAATTGTTGGTCCTAGTCCATTTCTTAAAAACAACATGCCCTTTAGCCATTTTATAAATGTTGGGTCTCATTCAATCTTATAAATATTGGGCCCCTTTCATAAACACTATGTCTTAGTCAATTTTATAAATATTAGGCCTTAGACCCTTTCATAAACGATGGGTCATAGCCCATTTCATAAACACTAGGCCTTAACATCTTTTATAAATATCGAATTTTAGCCCCTCTCACAAACATGAGTTCATAGTCCCTTTCATAAATGATGAGTTTTAGCTCATTTCATAAACATTGGACCTTAGTCCCTTTCATAAACATTGAGCTCAAACCCATTTTATAAGACATCGGGTCTTAACAATTTTTATAAGTATTGGGTCATAGCCCTTTCCTTTCATAAATGATGGCTCTTAGCCCTTTTCAAAAACATCAGGCTTTAGCCTATTTCATAAGACATCGGATCTTATACCTTTTTATAAATATCAGGCCCTAGGCCCTTTCATAAATAATAGGTCATAGCCCCTTTCATAAATGATAGCTCATAGCCCCTTTCATAAACATTAGATCTTAGCCCATTTCATAAATATTGAGCCTAAGCTCATTTCATAAACATCGAGTCATAGCTCTGAATATCAATTCTCTTGCACATATTATAAATCATAGTGTTCAAGCCTATTTCATAAACATCACATTTTAAAGGGTCGGTTTATCACCCATTTCCAAACCCTCGGGTCTATGCCCGTCCTTTCTGGGCTATTGGGTCTTGACCAACTTTTCAAGATTGCTCGGGATATCTCCCATCCTTTGAGCTTAATTAGCTCGATTTGATTAAGTATCATTCAACCATTTTATAAGTTAAATCTTATACAATTGAATTGAATTAGTTTATCTTATATTGTGTCACATCTCAGCTCGATTCCCTCAGCGGGGGACTCGTGCAACTCGCTAATCCCATCGATGTTATAGTGGCGTGTACCTTTGCCAAGGTAACGTCAATGGGAACAATGCTCAAAATAGTGGAATACTTATTAAATTGTAGTAAAAATTTTGAAATTTTTATTTCAAAGTTCCTCATGAGAGCCAACAAAATGATTTATAAAAAATTGCGAGAATAATAGCAACATGTAGGGAAATCAAACCTTCGTAAGCATGGAGCGAGGTTACCTCAAGCAAGGGTGTATCTTGGGAATATCCTTCCCTTTGTTGCTTCGCTTCTTTGACTTATTCTGCAATATATTTAGGGGAAGGGATGAGCTCACAACTCATTGTGTGGGACACCAACGCCACGCCACCACATGGCTTACGACCCAGATCATTCACGTAAACCACCTAGCATGAAATTCCTATCTCTTTACTCATATTAAATTCTACAAGTCATGTGGTTTACTGTGTTCCGCGAGACCCTATCCTCAAGCTATCACACCCTGATTCAGTTTGGTCGGAACCCTGTAAGCAACGTGCCACCCCTCTATATACTACAACAATATTTCCTACCGTAATAGTCTAAAAAGGGTAAAGGCTTGAAACATAAGAGTTTTCCAAGTCAAAATTTACAAAAAAAAACTCCTTAAGCCATACATTTATACCTTAGTTGAAGAGTTGAGACCCTATAAGGCTACAACCTCAGTCTGTCCTACTAGTGGCCCAAATCGTCTCTACTGTCCACCCTAGTAAGAGGCTGCAACCTCAACCACAAGTCTGTGTGAGCACCATTGCCAACTCCCAGACTTTTTCAAAACTTCTTGTTCACTATTGAGGGACAATACTTCTTCCCCTTCTTTCTCGGTCTCAATACGCACGGAGCTCTTAGAGATCCACGACATACTGATAGAGCATTTCTTCCCTTGTACCAACCTTATTGTTCAACATCCCTTATAATCAATACTACCCTTGTAACATGCGTTTTCTTGATTCCATATGATTTGTACATCACAAGCAATGGTCTTTTAATTAAGACCTTTCTCTTCGTGCTACAGGCCCAACAGACTACAATCCAGCTTTGGCTCAATAGCTTACACACAATTATCCATTTATGATAAATTTTATTATGAAGCTCATAAATCAAAATTTATTTACGGGGTTGGACTCGTTTCCATCGACCTTGAACCCACTATAAGAATTTTCAAAGCACGACCTTTGGCTCACTTCTATTTCAAAACTGCAACCTTAGGCCCACTAGAGCAATATGAGTACTATAGAGTACATGATTCAATAGAAATAACTCCCAAAATTGGTTTAAGAAGTTTCATGGAGTAAATAGATACTATTTCTAGAAAATGGTTTCAACTTTTGGGTAATACGAAAGTACGTTAATCACATCAAACGGGTATGATTCCCAAAATACCACTCACTCGAATTCCATAACTCATTCGTCCTAGATGAATTTCCGATATATCTGAACGGTATTACATTTGTAGGTCACGAGTCTTCTTTGCACAACTACAATGTCAAGGATAATGAGTCAATCAATTTTACAAATTTATATTGAACTCCCTATGTTTTCTTTGATTCACATAGCATTTCTTAAGTCTATTGTATTTGCAATAATTTCCCAATTATTTACAAAAATTTCTAAGTTTTCTTTATTTGCAATTTCACCCCTTATATAATTTTATAAAAATAAAATTATTTAAAATCACAAATAAATCCTTATAATTATTTTAATTGTAATTAAAATCCCAAAAATTATTTTTAATTACAATCAAATCCCTAAATTCTTCTTATTTACAAATTAACCCTCAATTGATGTCAATTTCACAAAAATCACTAAATTTATGAAAATCCCCAAATTTCTAAAATATCATAAAAAATTGCACTTTAGCCACCAAATTCATGATTTATCAAATAGAACATTTAAACCTTGTCAACTTCCTCCTATCATGCTACTAATCATATTCTCCATCTTCCTACAAATATTCTAAGTTATGAATTGCTTAATTTGACCCAGAATCAAGCTCAAATGGAGCTTTGCCGAAAAATTATTGTAGAGAAAGAAAACTTCAATTTGTTACCAATGAAGGGATGGTTGTTAGAGCTCTAGGTATGAGGGGATAACTCTCACCAATGGGATCCTCATAGGATCAAATTTTGCATCAACTGATAGCCTAAGCAATGAGAATTTCATTATTAAAGTTTTCATGATTTATGTTTTGGAATTTCACTATTTCGGCAAAGGGTGACATAATTGGCTTAGCACACAAGTTCAGGGAGGTCAAGGCTCGGCTGTGAGGAGTCATGGGAGGGTCAGCTTGGTCTCAAGGGGTCGGTGTCATGCCTCAACCCGGTTTGGTTGTAACCCCGTGAGCAACCCGTCACTTCCTTTGGTCTAAGAAGGATTTTTCTTCCTTATAAACTACGAGGAGTCAGGCGTCCTTTTCACTTAGTTTCCTAGAATAGCATTATATAAAACTTGAGTAATTTAAAGGCATACCCGACTTGGGTTTAGCTTCAAGAAATCTCTGAAGTTTTTGTCTACTTTCCTTAAATGGTTAAAGGGAGGGGGTGAGTTTCTACAACTCAGTGAGCGGGTGTCGAGAGTGAGTTTTAAAAGAATGATTTATTTTATAAAAATCATTCCCAAAATATTTCCCTATTTTCAAAGTCTTTCTCCATAATGCTTATTATGTGTGTTTAGATCTTTTAGCAAATCCCCTTTCCTCGGGAGGCGTTTAGCAAACAAACACACGCTCTTTATCAAAAAGGGTACACACATTAGCATATGCAGTACTTCAACTATACTTACTTGGGGATCAGAGCAACTTTGTTGTCCACCCTAATAGAAGTTCGGCCACTTCTACCGTGAGTCTGAGTGACGCCCTTATTGCCAGGCTCTCAGACCCCATAATCTCTTTGTGTTCATATGAGGACTAAGACTTCATCCAACCTACTTCGGTCTTGTGCGCATGAAGCCCAAACACAGTAGCTTTGAGAAGCTCAAACACATTAGCTTTGATGAAGCCCAAACATAGTAGCTTCATGAATAACTGGTACGATGAGAAGCCTAAACACAGTAGATTCATGCCCTTATCGCCACCATGTCATCCAATAGTTCTTGGAATCCATCACTACCCCTTATGGGCATCTTGATAGTCCTGAATCAACGTGCATGCACAAACAATAGTTTTCACATATAGCCATTATCTTTGGTGCCGACGGTCCAACGACCTCGACACTCGACTCAGCCTGTAGTTGTTTGGCTTACTAGTCTGTCGAACTAGTCCTGATGCACTGCCACTAGCATTGTCAGTCCTAACTTGGTATCATGGAAAATCACACTGCATTTCCATTTTTATGAGATTTTTCATGGCTCTTTTTACTCATGTTTGTCTATGGGCTCGAGCATGTGCCCACTAGCCTTGGGCCCACTTAACGAGTTTTTCAAAATTAGGCCTTAAGCTATATGAGTTCAAATCAAGGCCCCCAACTTGTTGGAGCTGTTCTAGCTCTCGTCAAGAAAATCTCCCAAAGAGTTTAAGCATTTGCACACAATTAGGGGGAACATTTCTGACAAAATTTCTTTTAGCTTAAATTACTCATCACACCAATTGGGTGAGATGGTAGGAGTAGGTCCACTCACAAGTGGATTTTCACTTCTAAAATCGTGCTCATCACCCCATCCGGGTATTATACTTATATGTGCCTACTCACAATTGGTAAGTAGGTTTTCTATTCATAAAAGTGAGCTCATCACCCCAATTGGATATTACGTTTAAAATATCCCACTCACCCTATGACTATGATGTGTTCGTCCCAGTCAACTTTTCCAGTCCTACTCGAGCTCCTTTGCTCATGTCCTTATCCGAATTCGTTCATACATGGTTTGAGTATCCTTATAAGAAATAACTTAGCATGAATATCCCCTCTATTTCCATGTATTTACATTTAGACCCTTATTTTTACCTTATTGCAATTAGGTCCCTAAAGTCCATAATCTTTGACTTTAAGTCCCCAAATGCTCAATTATTTTCAATCAAGTGTGGGAGCTTCCAATATCACTCTTGTGTTCTTAATTTTCTCAAAATGGTATATGGGGCTCAAATTTTCCAAATTTCCAAATTGGTCCCCAACTTTTCTAAAATTACCGTTTTGCCTATAACTTCCAAAAGTGGCCAATTGGTCCCAATTCTTTCAAAAATTGACCAATTAGTCCTCCAACATCTTTTTCATTGCCAATTGACCTTCAATTTTTAAAAATTGTATTTAGGTCTTTCAATTTTTCGAAATCCCCAATTTCCCCCAAATTCTTCCCACAATTTCACCTTTTTATGCTGACCAAATTTGATTTTTTCAATTGGTGATGTGAATTGGTCTCTATACTTCCATACAATCCAATTGAGCTTTGAATTACAAAATTTGGGTCCGGAAGGAGCTCAAATGGAGCTTTGCTGAAAAATTGTACGTAGAGAGATAAAGCTTTAAAAGTTTATCGTCGAGAGCACAGAGATCCGAGCTGCCCTGTTTTGACTGAGCTTAAATTGGCCAAATTCAGCCCTTCTCAAACCAAACCAAGCCCTTCCGACACTCCTACAACCTTCACAGGACCGTAATAGAGCTTAATGGTAAGCCAATTCTGCCCCTCTCTATCATTTTCGATTGGTGTTAGAGAGAGAA
This sequence comes from Trapa bicornis, assembly GCA_030064425.1. NCBI lineage: Eukaryota > Viridiplantae > Streptophyta > Magnoliopsida > Myrtales > Lythraceae > Trapa > Trapa bicornis. The sequence goes on along the minus strand of CM057758.1, from coordinate 16,578,833 downwards.
ACTATGAAAACTTCACTAACCAAATTCTCCCTCGATTCTATATGAATTGTATCAATTCTTAATTTTAGGAGTAACCTCAAGACGAGAGCTACCTGCCTAGATATAAAGCTCGGACCGCCGCACCTACAACGGTAAGCATTCGAAGCTTTCTCTCTCTACACATAGTTTTTCGGTGAAGCTCTATTTGAGCTCGTTTTGACCTCAATTCATATGATTCAAAGCTCAATTGAATTGTATGGATGTGTAGGAATTGAATTATACCTCCAATTGAAGCAATTAACTTCGATTGAATGGTTAATATGATGGAATCAAATTCGGCTAGTTTGAAAGAGAAAAATTATTGGGAAATTTGGGGATTTCATATAATTTAGGGACCAAATTGCAATTTCTCAAAATTGAGGGCCAATTGGCCTTGAAAAGGATGTTGGAGGACCAATTGGTCAATTTTTGATAATAATTGGGGTCAAATTGCCATTTTTGGAAAGTAGAGGCAAATGGTAATTTTTAAAAAGTTGAGGACCAAATTGGAAAATTAGAAAACTTGAACCCCTTAAATAATTTTGAGTAAATTGAGGACCCACATGAAATTTTTAGAAGTTTTAGGACTTAATTTGGGGAAAAGTTAGCACTAAGGACCTAAAGTTAAGGAAAAATAATTTTTAGGGACTTAAGTTCAATTAACTAACAACTTTTAAGTCTAGTCGCTCATATGTGAGAAACAAAGGCTTTTATGCCAAACTCTAATGGATAAGAGTGCCCAAATCATGTAGGAACACGAGTGACAAGAATGCGATGAAGGATAAGATAGCCTGGAGGCAAAAGCCAACTGAAGAAGAATACACCATGATTTTCGAGTGAGTGAGTTTATTAACATCATACCCGGTTGGGATGATGAGTGCCTCGAAAATGAAAAACCATCTATATGTGGGATTTTAAAATCACACCCGGTTGGAGTGATGTGAGAACTAAGCGGAAAACTACTTATATGTTGTAAGTAGAGAAAATCATAACCGGTTGGTATAAATGACTTCCTTGAAGGAAGAAGAAAACCCACTTGCCGATTGTAAGCGAAGATATCATCACACCTGGTTGGTGTGATTAATTGAAAGACGTTTTCTAAGAAGTGTTCTCCCTGACTATGTGCCAATGCTTAAACTTTTTGGGGGACCTTCTTGACAAAAGCTAGAACGGTTCAGATAGGCCAGAGGTCTCAATTTTAGAACATGTGGGGCTAAATTCCCGGTTTTGGAAAATCACGTTTAGTGGGCCTAAGGCCAATTGACACGAGCAGGAGCTCGTAAAAAAATATTATATATTAAAGCCATAAAAATTCTTAATGAATGGATTATGTGATTTCACCATGGTACCAAGATAGGACATGCATACTCGATGGACTGGCGGCAATGCGTCAGGGCCAAGTCGACGGACCAGCCTATACAAGCAGTTGTAAGTCGAGTTGAGGGTAAGAGCCGTTGAACCCTCACACATGATCATGAAAAAGACACCCACCCCTAGAGAGGCGGTTGTTCAACAATTCTTGGAGGGCGAGAAAAGAGTGTCCAACTATATGGTCGAGGATTATAGGAAACTCGAAGGAGCCCTTGTCATGCCCCGACCCGATTTGGTCGGATCCCCGTGAGCAATCCGTCACTCTTCTCAGTTTACTAAGGGTTGACCCCTCTTTTAAAACCTAGGAGGAGTAAGTTGTCCTTTAAATCTGTACCTTTCCTGGAATAACATTATACAAAATTGAAAAACAGACATACCTATTTTTATAGTTCCTATACAGGGAAGTCTTTAAGATTGGTTTTCCTTTGGCAACCTGAAAGGGGTAAAAGGGAGGGGGTTAGTTCTACAACTCAGTGAGCGGGTGTTGGCAGTGAGTTTTCATAAACAAAACAACTTTAAACGGAGTGTGCCAAACTCCTTATTTCCTTTAAGAATATTCTTTTCTCAAATACTAGTTTTTAAAACCTTTACCCTACTGAGGGTGACATTTTCAAGTTGGAGTGTGCCAGATTCCTTAATTTCCTTTAGATTTTCTCCACTTTAAAAATCTCGGTTTTATCACCATTTCTTATTAATCACGGTGTGTCATCACCTAACACACATCCTTCATCATGAAGGGATCACACACATTCGCAAGATGCAGTTATGCCGACTGCACCCACTTGTGGATCGAAGCGTCTTTACCATCCACCCTAATAGAAGTCCCTGACTTTTACTTGGAGTCTGAGTGAATGTCTCCGACGTCCTACCCTCAAACCCAAAATACTCCATTTCCTATGAGGACAGAGACCTTATCTTGACCCCACCCCGGTCTCATGCGCAATGAAGCTATGTCGAGCTTCGCAAGGTCACCTAGTCCGACGAACTGCATTTATACCCACCTATTTGTTCAGGGCCCTAGGACACATCACTACCCCTCTTGGGTGTCTTAAAGATCCCAAAATCACATTGAATGCACAATCAGTATTTTTTCATCATGCCTTTTAATCTATTGTGCCACTAGTCTAATGGCCCCGACTTTCAACTCAACCTACAGCTATTTATCTTGACTAGTTCGGAGACCTGTCATGTTGCACTGCCACAAGTTGATTGACTATGTTGGTCCTGTCTTGGTACCATGGCCAAATAATTCATTTATTTAAAGTTTTATGGCATATAACTTATGTTTTTTTACGAGCTTCTATTCGTGCCAACTGGCCTATGACCCACTATTTGAGATTTTCAAAACTGGGTATAATAACCCTCAAGTTCCAAAACCGAGGTCTTCGGCCTATAAGAGCTATTCGAGCTCCCGTCAAAAAGGTCTTCTGAATCGTTTAAGCCATGTCACACAGTTAGGGGAGAGCACTTCCGAAAAAAAAAATTTAACTATCCATCATACCAACCGGGTATGTGGATATCTCCACTTATAACCAATGAACAGGTTTTCCACTTCCTCCGAGTAAGCTTAATCATACCAACTGAGTATGATTTACTCATGACTTGTAGGTAGTTTTTCCGCATCAATTTCACATCACTCTTCTATGTTATGATATTTAAAATATTACGAAGTAGTGGGTTTTCATTTTGAGGTACTTATCATTCCCAATCAGGTATGATATAAAATCCCACTCACAACTGATAAGTGGTTTTTAACTTTAAACTGTGCTCATTATCCCAACCGAGTATGACGTTAGTAAGCCCACTCAAACCGGTAAGTAGGTTTTCATTAAATAAAAGTGCTCATCATCCCAACCGGGTATGAAGTGTAAATTAGCCCACTCACTTGATAACCGTAGCGTGTTCATCCACAGTTGGTTTTCCAAGTTGACGCGAGCTTTCTCTTGCTGGCGTTCTGATCACACTTGTCCCGTATGAGGTGCGACGGTCCGAGCTTTCTATTGGAAAAGGTAGCTTTCTTCCTAAAGCACCTTCTAGGATCAAGAATTCCTATAATTGGCCTTTCAGCTTCGTTGGGATCGTATGAGGGTTGTGGGGATGTTGCGAGAGCTTAGTTTGGCTAGAGAAGGGCTGAATTTGACCAATTATAGCTAGGTCGAAACAGGGCAGCTTCGGTCTGTTGGAGTTGTTTCACTATTTGATTATGTCAGCGCTTCTTCGGCGATCCTCAGATCGAATGGAGTTTGCTATCAGATAGATAATTTCCCCCGGAGTTTAAAGAGCTCAACCTCTCCTTCTGAGGTTAAGAAAAATACCTAAGTCGAAGCTCTGGTTCGAACTTCAACGGGAAATGGAGCAGTAGAGAGAGAGAGAGAGGAGTGTTTAGGTGTGAGGAGAATGAATAGGGATGAGTTTTTTATATAGGTGTAGAATTGGTGAAGAATTATTAGTGGCCATTATTCTCATTAAATTGGAAAAATTTATGGGTATTTATTAGGATTAATTCAAAAAATTAAATGTAAGTATTAAATTATGGGTATTAGGGTAAGGGATTAATACTAATTAAACAAAAAACATAATTATCTCATTATTTTCACCTAAAGTAATTTATTAGATATTTATTTATTTCGGTCAAAACAACACTTTTCGTTTTATTTATTCCAATTATATCAATTGAATTTTAATTCCATACAATATTTTTGACCGAAATTTTGGGTTACTAAAAAAACTTCCTATGATGTCACCCATCCCAGCAATACTATTGCCCAAGCACGCTTAACTACGGAGTTCTAATGGGATCTAGTGCATTAGTATTGATATGCTTTTTTTTAAATTTTGGGTTACTAAAAAATATGATGTGACAACTATTGAGTGGTGCAAAATGAATACTTCCTAGTAGGTCACCCATCTTAGCACTACTCTCGTCCAATCAGGCTTAACTACGGAGTTCTAATGGGATCCAATGCATTAGTGTTGGTATTTTTTTTTATTTCTAGTTACTAAAAGCACGGTGTTACAGCCCTACTAAAGCCAGAGGGTATCACCTATCCTCCTCCAAGGCAGGAAGAACCTAACCCTCCTTCAAGGAGCCCAACACCTCCTTTAGCCCCACAACAACCAAAGATGACTCCCACTAAAAAGGAGGCTTGGGACAACTATTGAGATGCCCACGCCACCTTCATGAAAGTCCACCAAGTACCCCCACCTACTCAATTCAGCTTCAATCCTTCTTAATGGATGAAGTGGACATACGAGTGCGAGGTAGAGTATTGAGAAGGTACAGATGTGAGGCCATTAATGAAGTTCGTCCCGTAAGGGAAATCCAAAGGGAATATGGATGGACTTCAACCAGTTCCTTAGAGCCTTTAGACCATGAATCTCACAACCGTTTAGAGGCAAACTTCCGGCCTATGACCCCAAGGGACTAGGAAGTAGTAAATTCCTGTAATAAGCTGAGTACGACAAGAAACTATCTCTTGAATGAATGAAAGTTCAGTTTTCCTTGATTAAAAAGTTAATCTCCTTGAAAATGACAAGTACAACTAACAGAAATGAAAGTATACCAATAATGATCGGGGTAGTAGATAGAGAAAAGATCACCTAAAGAAGAAAACTATGTGTCACCTCTAGTTAATCTAGACCTTAAAGATAGTCAAATATGTTTCCCCCTACAAAAACTAGGAATATGGAGTAATAAGATAGAAAGACTAGGGAAGAAATTCTAGAGGAGTTTACCTAGAGTTCACCAAGAAGGGCATACCCTAACTAAGGGAAGGAAGAAGAAGAGTGTGAAGTCTAGTGTAAAGGAAGTAAGCAGCAAAAGGTGCAGGAGTAGTAAAAGCATAAGGACCATAAGGAGTTAAGGAAGAGCCCCTATATATAAAAGTTAGGAAAATAAGAAGAATTGGGTTGCCCCAAGGGAAACTACTGGAATGGAAGCTGACCAAGAAGAAAGTAAGGAAGAAGTAGGAGCGCAAAAGGTGCTAAGCCACTTTAGGATAAGACAAGGAGAGAGGAAAGAGGAAAAGAAGTATGATAGGAAGAGAACTCAGAGGAACATACAAGTACCCTTGAAAGAGTTAGTGATAGGCAGGACACAACTATTAGGAACTCACTCACAATTAGGAGCTCCCTGAAGAAGGATAAAGATAGGAGTTAGGACCCTGGAAAGAGAAATTCTCAAGCTAAGTAACCGATAGATGACCCATATGAGGCTTGAACCGAAATAAGCAACCTCATTAAAGGGCATATATGGTTAAGGATGTACGCGGATGGCCTGGTGTGACCTGCTCTAGAAGAGCAGAGAAGCCAAATAGGGATTTTAGATGAACCTAGCTAAACGAAATAACTAATAACAACATGATAGTGAAGGCGAATAAACTAAATCCTAAGAAGGATTGGGAAGTAGTAAGGACTACACCCTAAATAGAACAATGGGATGGACATTAAGGACAAGAAGACTTGAGAGACAACTGTCTCAAAATATTTAAACAAGAAGATAGTAGGAACAAAGCAGTTAACGAACTGACCCTTGTGAAGGTCAAAACTCTAGTAAAGAAGGGAGAGGTGGAAAGGCAAAAACCTTTGGGAAATAAGGATGAAGGAAAGCCTTAAAGAGATCAATGGCTAAGACAGGAGTAACGACCAAAAGCCATGAGAAGGTTAAGCAAGCCTCTCGTAGGTTGATCAAGAGATCCCAAAAACAAAGAGGATGTGAGCTCCCCCTAAAAGAAATAGATGGGTACTGGGAACAAGTCAGAATGAAGATGAGGTATAAAAGAAGTGCACGTAAGGTTTCAAGAGTAAAGACAATCAGGAGAGGATGGCATCAAAGGATATCATTTAAGGTTAGATGTTCTCAATGACAAACGAGAAGAGAATTCTGAGAGAAAGGAGTATAAATCCTACCAAGGAAGGAAATTTTGGAAAGACATACGTGCCCAACTAGGAAGTAATGGAACCAACATAAGTGAAAAAGAAGATAAGATAATAAATGATCTACTAGTTGAGATGGAAAAATCAATACAAGGGAAATGTACTCATGAGAGCCCAAGCAGTAAGTTAAATCCAAGTAACGGGTAAATAGGGAAATAACATCAAAAAATGTCGTACGAGTAAGAAAGAGGTGGACTACCTATAAAAAGGTGACAGAGGAAAGCACATCTAAGAACCCACACAAATTAAGCCCTCCAGTTAAGCAGTGATTAAAGTGAATGATCACTAACATCAAGACTGGTGGTGATCTAAGCTCAATTGATGGAGCTTAAAGAGAGGACGGCTGGGCATAGTGTGGAGTACACTGAATAAAACTGATAATCAGAAGTGTCAGAAGTAAGGAATAAGGGATGAAATGAAAATTTTAGATAGAGAAGGATTCAAAGCAGGCAAATGCACTAATATAGAAAGGGGTGTGATGAAAGGAAGAAAGAAAATTTCAAGGAATGGTAAGAAGGTTGAGCATGAAGCTCCTAAGGTGGAAGTCTATACTGTAAGCCCCGCCCTTTTGAGCTAAGGAAAATCGGGAAGGGAATCGGTCAAACTGAGTGAGAAAACCGAACTGGTTCATAAACTCGATCAATTGAGAATGGGCAACTTAGGAATTTACAACTCCTAAGTGATCCAAAGGGTGCATAATACTATGAAAAAGAACCTTAGGATGAATTGGAAGAGGAAAATTAGACCAGTTTGGATGAATCAGGTCCAACAGGATTGAACCAGTTTATGAAACGAGTTGGTTCATAAACCGAAACCGATAGAGATTGGGCAAAATAAAGGAATTCAACTCCATTGTACTCCAAAGAAATTCATAAACCTTGGGAAGGAACCTTAGAACAAAGTGGGAGAGAAAAATCAGACCGGTTTAGGTGAACCGAACCCGAACCGGATTGAACTGGTTTAAGGACCGAGTCGGTTTATGAACCAGAATCGATAAAGAAATGGTAAACCGGGAATTTTATGGACCCTAAGTGAACTAAGGAATCACAAAAGTTAGGGGAATCAACTTGTGAAGGAATTGGGGATGAAAAGCAAACCGGTTCCGGTGAACCGGATTCGAACCGGTTTGGACCGATTTGAACCATTATTGAACCGAATCCTAAATTTATTTTTCTAGGTGGCTTAAATAATTCAAATTTGAGATTTTAGGCCACCATTGGATAGAAAATGAATTTAGATCAATTTAGAAATTTTTAGATTTGAATAACTCGGTCGAATGAAGGGTGAACCTACCGGTTCAAGCTTTAAACCTAGTTCGAACCAATCCGATCCAGTTCGGAACAGTGTCATTTTCTTCCTCATGATGACAGCACTTTTCATTCGCCGGAAAATTGAAGCAGCGCTGACGAAGAAGAAACATTTCTGCTCAATATGTTTTAAGCCATCAATGGCTGTTATAAAGGTGCCAAACAGATGGCCAATGGGTCCCCGAGCTCCCTATATAAAGAGCCCCTCCCCATTCATCCTCTCCACACCTAAAAACTCCATTATCTCTCAACTGCTCCATTTTCAGGTGAAGCTCAAACCGGAGCTCTAACATGGGGTCTTTTCTGAGCCAAACAAGGTGAGGTCAGGTTCTTTAGAATTGGGTAGAAGTCAACTACATGCCTGTAGTCTCCGTTTGCTCCGAGGGTCGCCAGAGGAATGCTGGCATGATGGAACAATGAAGTAGCTCCGACGGACCGAAGCTGCCCTATTTCAGCCAAGCTGAAATTAGCCATTTCGAGCCCTCCTCATGCTAAACCAAGTCCTCCCAATAGTTCCTCAGCCCTCCCACAGTCGAATTAGGACTGAAAGGTAAGCCAATTCGACCGCACTCTACAAATTTCGACCGGTGATAGAGAGAGAACTAGTAGAATGTAAAACCTGCCCTTTTGAGCTAAGGAAAACTGGGAAAAGAATCGGTCAAACAAAGTGAGAATTTAGAACCAGTTTACAAACCCGATCATTTCTAAATGGGCAATTTGGGAATTTACAACTCTCGGGTGATCCAAAGAGTTCATTAAACTTTCGAAAAGAAACTTAAGATAAATTAGAAGAGAAAAACTAAATTAGTTCAGGTGAACAAGATCCCATAAGAACTCTAAAGTTAAGTGAGTTTGCTCGATAGTAGTGTGAGGATGGGTGACTTCTTGGGAAGTATGATTCTTTTTGTAACACGAAATTTTGGTCAAAAATTTTTATACGAACTTACGCCTTATCATAAATAGCTATAAATTAATATATATTTAATTATTGTAATTGATACCAATAATTTAATACCAAAATTAAATTATTGGAATTAATACAAATAATTTAATATCAAAATTAAATTATTGGAATTAATACTAATAATTTATGGTAATATTAATACTATTAATTAATCTCTCCTATTTAATACACAATTTTTACACTTATATAAAGAGGTCATCCTCATTCATTCTCCACACACCTGAACACTTCTCTCTCTCTCTACTGCTCCATTTCTCAGTGAAGCTTGAACCAGAGCTTCAACTTGAACATTTTTCTTAACCTCAGAAGGAGAGGTCGGGCTCTTTAGAACCGGGAAGAAGACAGCTATGTGATAGCAAACTCTAGTCAATCCAAGAATTGTTGGAGAAGCGTCGGCATTATGGAACAATGAAGCAGCTCCGGCGGACCGAAGCTGCCCTATTTCGGCCAAGTTGAAATTGACTATTTCGAGCCCTCCTCAGACCAAACCAAGCCCTCCCAACACTTCCTCAGCCCTCCCACGGCCGAATTAGGACTAAAAGGTAAGGCAATTCGGCCGGTGCTAGATAGAGAACCAGTAGAATTTCAATGATGAAATTCTAACTCAATTCGGCATCAATTGATGTGATTCTTGATTCTAGGATGATCCTCAAGATGAGAGCTATCTGCCCAGATCGGAAGCTCGGACCATCGTGCCCTCGCCGGTGAGAAATCGAAGCTTTCTCTCACTACAATATGTTTTTCGGTGAACCTCCGTTTGAGCTCGTTCCAATATTAAAATTTGCGATTCAAAGTTTCTTAGAATCGTATGAACATGTAGGAACTCAATTTCAACTTCAATTTCAACAATTAGAGGCATTTGATTGAGCAATTTGACAAAATCAAATTCGGCAATGTTGAAGAGTTGAAATTGGGGATTTTCAAAATTTGAACGACCAAAATGAAATTTTATGAAATTGAGAGCCAATTGGGCATGAAAATAATGTTGGAGGACCAATTGAGAAATTTTACAATGTTTGGGGCAAAACTTACCATTTTTGTAAAGGAAGGGAAAAATGGTAATTTTGGAAAAGTTGGAGGACCAAATTGGAGGTTTGAGAAATTAATCCCCTTTTAGTGAAATGGAATAAATTGAGGTACTATGTTAAAATTTAGAAGTTTCGGGACTCAATTTGAGGAAAAACCGGCATTTGGGACTTAAAGCTAAAGAGAAATAACTTTAGGGACCTAATTGCAAATAAATGAAAGTTTGACTTGCTCATTCATTTTGAATGAATGAAGGCAATTAGGCTAAAGGATAATAAACCAAGATGTTCATATCGTGTAGGAACACGAAGTACCGGGAACACCAGCAAGGACAAGCTCACGTGAATACCAAGAACCGGTCTAGTGGAATTCATGGCATTAACAGATGAGTGGGTTTACTAACATCATACCCGGTTGGGATGATGAGCACAACTTAAAATTTAAAAACCACTTACCGGTTGTGAGTGGGATTATATATCATACCCGTTTGGGGATGATAAGTGCCTCGATATAAAAACCCACTATTTAGTGGTATAATCATCACCATTTAGAGGAAGTGATGTGAAAATTTTGCGGAAAAACTACTTACCGGTTGTAAGTAGATCATACCCGGTTGGTATGATGAGACTTCCTTGAAGGAAGTTGAAAACCCATTCATCGGTTATGAACGGAGATGTCCTTATACCGATCAGTATACTGGACAGTGAAAACCTATTTTGTCGGAAGTGTTCTCCCCTGACTATGTGCCAATGCTTAAAATATTTGGGAGACCTTCTTGACGGGAGCTCGAATAGCTCTTATAGGCCGGGGGCCTCGGTTTTGGAACTTGGGTGCTAAATGCCCGATTTTGAAAATCTCGTACAGTGGGCCTAAGGCCAGTTGGCACGAGCAGGAGCTCGTAAATGAACATGATATATGTGCCATAAAACTTAATAAATGAATTGTTTGGCCATGGTACCAAGATAGGACCGACATGCTCGGTCAACTAGCGGTTGTGCGACATGACAGGTCAACGGACCAGTCAAGACAAACAATTGCGGGTTGAGTTGAGAGTCGGGGCCGTTGGACCAATGGAATCATAGATTACATGGCATGATGAGAAAATTTTGATTGTGCATGCACTGTGAGTTCGGGACCATCAACACACCCAAGAGGGGTAGTGATGCATCCTAAGGGCCCTGGACGACCCGGTGAATATATGGGCAGTTCGTTGATCCAGGTGTTTGTGTGAAATTTGGAGTAGCACCAAGTGCATGAGACCGGGGTGGGGATGGGATGAGGTCTCTGTCCTCATATGGACACGAAGAATCAATTTCAAGATTGAGGGTTGGATGTCGCGTACATCCACTCATTCCCAAGGTAGAAGTGGATGTACTTCTATCCGGGTGGCCGGTAAAGTCGCTCCGAAGCCACAAGTGGGTTCAATGGTCGTGCTGACCTGCGAATGTGTGTAACCTTCATTATGAATGATGTGTGTTGGGTGATGACACATTATGATTAATATGGAAATGGTGATAAACCCGAGATTTCAAATGGAAGGATTTTTGAAATAAAGGAGTCTGGCACACTCAAATAATAAATATTTTCCTAAAAGTCTAAACTTTTGAAAACCCATTCACTAAGTAGTCGTACTCACCCCTCCCTTATATCCCTTTCAGGAGATTTTAGAAAGCCTACCCTTAAAGACCATCAACTAAGACACCTGTGATACAAGTATGATAAATCTAAATTATTATGCAGTTTTGTTTATGTTATTCTTGGAAAAGGTGCATGTTTAAAGGACGCCTCACTTTTTAAGGTTTATAATAAGGGAGAAACCCTTTAATAAACTGGGAGAGTGGTGGGTTGATCACGGGGATCCGACCAAACAGGATCGGGGCATGACAACTAGAGTGGTATTAGAGCCTATTTCCTCGAATACATAATCAAGACTAGAAAATATAGTAACTATTAGGATTTATCCTAAAATTTTCAGATGGCTTCGAGGAGAGGAACCAAGAAAACTAGGGATGACTCTGCTCGGCACCCTGTCCTCATTGGAAGACAACTCTAGAATCTTCCCAAAATGCCTAAGGCATGGTAGAAATCTCCAAAGTCAGATGGAAAAGTAATCCCAGAGAATGGTGCTAGGACCTATTGAGGGCACAATTCTATGTATAAAGGAAGCCAAGCGTGAAGTTACAAACACCAGTAAAGGGTGTATAACCTTACCTAGGTGTTTTTCAAGAACCCTGTAGCTCCTTATTTTGTGGCCACTTTTTGTAATAGGGCTAAGACCCCTAACATATTGTACTCCTCGATTAATAATGGATGTGATCTTCAAGGACGATGGCCCCAACAAGACTGTACTACCATAGAAACTAAGGAGAATCCCATCCAAGTTGAGGAAATTGAATTAGGGAATCTATAAGTCTAGGAGGACTCTTAAGAGTGATCATATGATAAAGAGGACTCCACAAGAAAAACTCTTAAGGTATCCAAACCCAAGGATGAAGAAACATCAAACCAACAATTCCCTAGAAAAATGCTAGGAGGAACCACTTATATCTACGTGATTATACGTATGAACAATAGAGACACTGCGTGGAGAAGTGACTAACCCTACTAAGGATAGGAATCAAGTTAACCTATTAGAGAATATGACACGAAGTGAAGAAAACCATCCCACACCACAAGGAGTCAGTACAATATTTTACAAGAATAAATGCCCCCACAACAATAGAAAGGATACCATCCTAAGGAACACAACTTTTGCTTGTAATTTCAACCACAAACGAGTGGAAACAACTCGAAATCACCGCAAAGTGGCAGGAAGGAAAAGGGGATGAAGGTAGGACCTCGATAAAACCATAAATAGAACAAAAGGTAGCTGAAGAGAGCCTTCCCTTAGAGAAGAAATTCCCAATAATTAGGAGAAAAGGAAGGAATGCATCCACAAGAGAAGACAAGCCGAGCGGTTGGCGACAAATGGGTTGTCTTGGGACTTCAAGTACAATTTTCTTTGGAAGAAGTAGAGAAGTCAAATTGAATATTTGGAGCAACATAGCAGAAGTAAGCAAATCGTCACAACAAATTAAGTCAAAGGAATGACAGCCTAAGGAAGACCGGGAGGTAGAAAGGACTACACCCTAAAAAGGTCAGCGAGATGGATGCTAAGGATAGGAGCACTAAAAAAAACCGCCCTAAGAAACTTAGACCCAAGGAATGGTGGAGGCGAGGTGGTTAACATACACGGGAAAACCATAAATTGAGTTTCAACAAAGAAGAAAGGGGCGGAGAGGGCAAATACTCGGGAAAAGAAGGATGAAAGAAATCCTTAAAAGGGCCAAAGGTCAAATTAATGACTAAATTCAAGCCAAGAAAAGAATAGGCAAGCCTCTCATATAATTGTCAAGAAATCTTGGAACAATGAAGATTTGAACGCTCCATAAAGACATACACTATGAAGGTAAACTTTGGAGGATGCATACGACTAACTACCCTTGAAGGAATTAATGATGGGCAGATGGACATAATGTGGAGTACAAGGAAACAACCCTTAGTTAGGAAATGTTTCAAAGGAAGGAAGTATCGTGGTGGCTCAGTGTGACCTGTTTGGAGAGAGCAGTAGAACCAAGTAGAAAGAAGAAACTGGTAGCAGTGGGTAGCCAAAGAGAATTAACAGAATCCTAAGAAAGGCTGAGATGTAGTAAAGACTATATTCTATGAAGAACAAAAGGATAGGCATGAAGGAAGAGTGATACAACTGCTCAGATGATTGGATTAGAAAAATAGTGTGAAGGAGGTAGTTAAAGAACTAGCCTTTGAGAGAACTAGGGATTTAAACCACGATAAAGAAGGGAGAAGTGAAAAGGGCAAATCATTGGAAAAAAAGAATGAAGGAAAATCCTTAAAAGAAATCAATGGCCAGAACCAGAACTATAAAGTCTTGAGATAGTTAAATGAACCTCTCGAAGGGTAATCAAGGAATTTTGAAACTAGGTGTATGCGAGCTCTAGACATGTGCTTAGGTACGAGTGAGAATGAGAATGAAGTACGAAAAATGTATCCATAGGATTTCAAGAGTAAAGGTAAGCATACAAGAATAGCATCAAGGGACATCATTTAAAATTAGGTGTCTTCAAAGATGTATGAAAAAGAATTTTTGGGAGAAAAGGGTAAGAATCCTCCCAAATAAGGAAATCCTAAGAAAGGATACATGACATAATAAAGAATAAATGGAACCTAGTGATGAGATGTGAGGAGACAAATTCACCAATAAAATGCATGCTAAAGTGAAAGAAACCCAAGGAAGCATATTAAGAAATGTTATGACAAGTAAGAATGAGTGAACTATCCATAATAAGGTAAGGAAGGAAAGAACATATGAGAAACATTGGGAAAGTAAGCCCTCCAAATAAGATGTGGTTATGGAGGAATAACCGCGATTGGTAAGATAGGTCATAGTCCACACACTTATAATAAAGCCTAAAGAGTGGATGGATGAGCATAATATGAAGTACCCAAAATAAGATTAATAAACTACTCAAATAAGGAATAAGGGATGGAATGGAAAAAATTTAAGACAATGGAGGACTAAAAGCGAGCAAATGCCCCAATATGGAAAGGGTGTAAGGAGATAAAGAAAGGAAACCTTCAAGAAATGGTAAGAAGGTTGAACATGTATCTCCTAAGATGAAAGTCTCTACCTTGAAGGAAATAGTAGAGAATGAAACCGTAAAAAAGGGAAAACTCCCCAAACCAAGAAAACGACATGTAGACCGAAAGGAAACAACTCGATATAAAGAATTGTGAGATGATTACGAACAAGTAAGAGTGGATTAAGGCCAAAGTAAAATCCTTGAATAAAGGATGTTATTGGGAATGATGATGGACCTAAGAAAGGACAAATACCAGCATATCAAAAAAACATCTAGAAATCAAATAATCAGAATTGAAATACTCAATAAGGAAGTCGAAAAAGGACGAGTGGGTAAGGAGAACTAACACAGTTGTGTAAATTGAGTTAATAACGGTAAAGATAGTCGAGGAATACTACTAGAAGAAAGCAGGGATGGAGTTATACAATTCCTGAGAGGTTGAAAAATAAGGAATAACCCTAAAAGAGGTGTTTTGGAGACCTAATGGATATAGAGGTAAGATCTAGAAAACGTTATGCTGTAAGGGACAAGAAAACCCAACAAGCCTGATTGATGAAAACATGACTCAGAATAAGGAAGAGTCCGTTCGTAAGCATGACAAAGTCAAACATAATTTGGATTGATTTGTAATGAGCAACAAATGAAGAAAGAGTCGAAATGGGACGAAAAAGTGATGATAAAGAAATCCGTGAACATAGGTACGCAATGCTCTAAAGGATGTCGAGCTAAGAGTTTTAATGACCAAGCGATTAACTAGACACGAAAATGGTTAGTTATCTTAGAATTTCCAATCTTGAGTACAGAACCTCAAGGGGAATAATGTTGCTCTAAGCAAAAAAAGAGATAAAATCTAAGAACATACCCTGAAGTAAGGAATGTCTAGTTATGACAAACTCCATGGACATAGTAAATAATACAAAGGAAAAAAGAATTCCTTAAGTGAAGGTTGTAAAAAGGGCTAATTGAAAGAACGATAGAAAAGTTTGCATGTTAAGCAAACACCAAAGGGGCATCAGAGGAAATGATTCCTCATAAAAGGTTGCTAATTAAGTTTTGGGGATAAAACTCCTAAAAAGAGGGGAGAGTTGTAAAGCCCGCCCTTTTGAGCTAAGGAAAACCCAGAAGGGAACCGGTCAAACCGAGTGAGAAAACCGAACTGGTTCACAAACCCGATCAATTGTGAATGAGAAATTTAGGAATTTACAACTCCCAGGTGATCCAAAGGGTTCATAATACTATGGAAAAGAGCCTTAGGATGAATTGGAAAAGAACCTTAGGATGAACTGGGTCCAATAGAATTGAACCAGTTTATGAAACGAGTCGGTTCATGAACCGGAACCGATAGAGATCGTGCAAAACAAAGGAATTCAACTCCATTGTACTCAAAAGAGATTCATAAACCTTGGGAAGGAACCTTAGAACAAAGTGGAAGGAAAAACCAGACCGGTTTAGGTGAACCGGACACGAACCAGATTGAATCGGTTTAAGGACCGAGTCGGTTTATGAACTAAAATCAATAAAGGAATGGTAAAACAGGAATTTTATGGACCCTAAGTGACCTAAGGAGTCACAAAAGTCAGGGGAATGGACTTGTGAAGGAATTGGGGATAAAAACCAAACTGGTTTAGGTGAACTGGATTCGAACCGATTTGGACCGGTTTGAACCACTATTGAACCGAATCCTAAATTCATTTTTCAATGTGGCTTAAATAATTCAAATTTGAGATTTGAGGCCATCATTGGATAGAAAATGAATTTAGATCAATTTAGAAATTTTTATATTTGAAAAACTTGGTGAAATGAGGGGTGAACCGGCAGGTTTAAGCTTTGACCCAGTTCGGACCAGCCCGGTCCAGTTCGGAACAGCGTCATCTTCTTCTTCAGGATAACAACACTGTGTACTTGCCGAAAAATCAAAGCAGCGCCAGTGAAGAAGAAACATTTCTGTTCGTTATGTTTCAAGCCATCAATGGCTATTATAAAGATGCCAAACGAACGACCAACGAGTCCCCGAGCTCCCTATATAAAGAGCCCCTTCCCATTCATCCTCTCTACACCTTAAAACTCCATTCTCTCTCAACTGCTCCATTTTTCGATGAAGCTCGAACCAGAGATCTGACATAGGGTCTTTTCTGAGCCAAACAAGGCGAGGTCGAGTTCTTTAGAACTGGGGAGAAGTCAGCTACATGCCTATAGTCTTCGTTTGCTCCGAGGGTTGCCAGAGAAACGCTAGCATGATGGAACAGTGAAGCACCTCCGGCGGACTGAAGCTGCCCTGTTTCAGCCAAGCTAAAATTGGCCATTTTGAGCCCTACTCATGCTAAACCAAGTCCTTCCAATACTTCCTCAGCCCTCTCACGGTCGAATTAGGACTAAAAGGTAAGCCAATTCGGCTCCCTTCTACAAATTCCGACCGGTGTTAAAGAGAGAACCGGCAGAATTTCAATGATGAAATTCAAACTCAATTCAGCATCAATTGATGTAATTCTTGATTCTAGGATGAACCTTAGGAGAGCTATCTGCCCAGATCGAAGGCTCGGACCGTCGTGCCCCCGACGGTAAGCTTTTGAAGCTTTCTCTCTCTATAGTCCGTTTTTTGGTGAAGCTCCGTTTGAGCTCGTTCTAATGTCAACACTTGCGATTTAAAGTGCTATTAAATCGTAAGAAGATCGAGGAACTCAATTTTAACTTCAATTTCAACAATTAGAGGTGTTTGATCAGTCCATTTGATGAAATTAAATTTGGTTGTGCTAAGGAGTTTAAATTGGGGGATAAATTGGGGAAAATTGGGGATTTTCGAAATTCAAAGGACCAAAATGCAATTATATGAAATTGAGGGTCAATTGGGCATGAAAATAATGTTGGAGGACCATTTGAGGAATTTTTTAATTTTTGGGGAAAAACTTACCGTTTTTGTAAAGGAAGGGTAAATGAACATGATATATGTGCCATAAAACTTAATAAGTTAATTGTTTGGCCATGGTTCCAAGATAGGACCGACATGCTCAGTCAACTAGCGGCAGTGCGACATGACAGGTTGACGGACTAGTCAAGACAAATAACTACGGGTTGAGTTGAGAGTCGAGGCCATTGGACCACTGGCATCATAGATTACATGGCATGATGAGAAAATTTTGATTGTGCATACACCATGAGTACATGACCATCAAAACGCCCAAGAGGGGTAGTGATACGTCCTAAGGGCCTTGGACGACCCAGTGAGTATAAGGGCAGTTCGTTGATCCACGTGTTTGTGTGAAATTTGGAGTAGCACCAAGTGCATGAGACCAGGGTGGGGACGAGATGAGGTCTATGTCCTCATATGGACACGAAGAATTGATTTCGGGATTGAGGGTCGGATGTCGCATACATCCACTCATTCCTAGGGTAGAAGTGGACGTACTTCTATCCGAGTGGCCGGTAAAGTCACTCCGAAGCCACAAGTGGGTTCAGTGGTCGTACTGACCTGTGAATATGTGTAACCTTCATGATGAAGAATGTGTGTTGGGTGATGACACACCGTAATTAATATGGAAATGGTGATAAACCCGAGATTTCAAATGAAAGGATTTTTGAAATAAAGGAGTCTGACACACTCTAATAATAAATGTTTTCTTAAAAGTCTAAACTTTTGAAAACCCATTCACTGAGTAGTTGTACTCACCCCTCCCTTATATCCTTTTCAATAGATTTCGAAAAGCCTACCCTTAAAGACCATCAACTATGACGCCTGTGATACAATGATAAATCTAAATTATTATGTAGTTTTATTTATGTTATTCCTAGAAAAGGTGTAGGTTTAAAGGACGTCTTACTCTTTACAATTTATAATAAGGAGTAAACCCTTTAATAAACCGGAAGAGTGGCAGGTTGATCATGGGGATCTGACCAAACAAGGTCGGGGTGTGACATATACTGTGAGGGACATAGTAGAAAACAAAATAGTAAAAATGGATCTTTTCCAAACAAAGTAATCGACACATAGACCGAAAGGGATTAACTTAGAATAAAGAATCATGAAATGATCACGAGCGAGTAAGAGTGAATTAAGTAAAAGGAAAGTCCTTGAGGAAAGGATGCCACTGGAAATGAGGAAGGACATAAGAAGGGAAGAATTCTAGCGTGTCAGTAAGTCATTGGGAAACCCAATGATTAGAATTGGAAAAACCCAATAAAGAAGTTGGAAAAAGATGAGTAGGTAAGGAAAACGGATATGGTTGTGTAAGATATGACGTTAAAGGCAAGATGGATGATTGGATAACAATAAAGGTAGTCGAGAAATACTATCAGACGAAAAGAGGGACGAAGTTATACTATCCATGAAAGGTTGGAAGGTTGAGAACAACCATTATGGAATTGTTCTAAAATTGTAAATGGTCAAAGACAGGTTCTAGAGTATGTCGTGCTGTAAGGGACATGTAAGCCCAACAGTCCTAGGGAAAAAAATGACTCAAGTAAGGAGGAGTCAGTTAGTCAATCACGACAAGGTCAAACATTAAATTTGGACCAAAGTTGTAATAAACAATGAATGAGAGAAGGGTCAAAATCGGAGAAAAAGGTGATAACACCGAAATCTATGAAAGCAAGTACGTAGCGCTCGAAAGGACACCGAGCTAAGGGTTTCAATGATAAAGGGAATGACTTGACACATGGAACGATTGGTCATCTTAGAATTCCCAATCCTAAAATCTTGAGTAAGAACCTCAAGGGGAAGAATCTTGCCCTAAGCAAAGGAAGATGTAAACCTAAAGATATACCCTTGAATTCATATGTAAGACATGCTTAGCTATGATAAACTCTATGGAATGAGTAAGCAATGAAAAGGAAAAGAAATTTCTTAAGTGTGTGTTATAAAGTGGCTAAGTGTAAACAGCCGAAGTGTTAGCATGTTAAGCAAAATTCAAGTTGACATCAAGGGAAGTTATTTCCTATGTAAAGGATGTTAAATAAGTTTTGGGGATAAAAATCCTAAAAAGATAGGAGAATTGTAAACCACGTCCCTTAAAAATAAGAAAAATTGGGGAAAGAATCGGTCAACCCAAGGGAGAAAACAGAACCAGTTCACGAACCCCAACCATTAGAGAAATGGAAAATTAGGGAACTTACAAATCCCGAGTGACCCAAAGAGTCATAAAAACCATGGAAAGTGACTTTGGGATAAATTGGAACAGAAAACTAGACCGGTTCAGGTGAACCAGACCTGAACCGAATTGAATCTGTTTGAACCATCATTGAACCGATTACTAAATTTATTTTTCTATGCAGCTTAAAATATTCAAATTGGGGAATTGAAGCCACCATTGGATAGAGAATGAATTTAGATAAATTTTAATTTAGAAAAAAATCAGTTGAATCGGGCCTGAACCAGGCGATTTAAGCATTGAACCTGGTCGGACCAGTACGGTCCGGTTCAGAACAATGTCGTCTTCTTCCTATAGATAACGACACTTTTCATTGAACGAGTGAATGGACAGTGCCGACGAAGATGAAATACCTTTGTTCAGGGCATTTTAGGTCATCAATGAGCTTGACCAAGATGCCAAACGGTCAGGAAAAGAGTCCCCAAGCTCCATATATAAAGAGCCCCACTCCATTCATTCTTCTCACACCTGAAATTTCCATTCTTTCTCAACTACTCAGTTTTCTAGCGAAGCTCGACCAAAGCTTCAACATTGGCATTTTTCTAAGCCTTAGAAGGCGAGGTTGGGTTCTTTAGATTTCGGGAGAAGTCAGCTACCTGATGGCAATCTCCATTCAATCTAAGGACCGCCAGATAAGCACCGGCGGAATCAAACAGTTAAGTAGCTCCGATAGACCGAAGTTGCTCTATTTCAGTCGAGTTGAAATTGTTGAATTCAGCCCTCCTCACATTAAACCAAGCCCTCCCGACACTCCTATAACCCTCACACGATTGTAATAGAGTTGAAAGGTAAGCCAATTCGGCCCCTCTGTTATTTTCGATCGATGTTAGAGAGAGAAACTGTAAAAATTTCACTAACTTAATTTTCCCTCTATTCAATATGAATTGTAATGATTCTTGATCCTAAGAGTAACCTCAAAAGAAGAGCTGCCTGCCCATATAGCAAGCTTGGACTGCCGCACCTCCGACGGTAAGCTTTTGAAGCTTTCTCTCTCTACGCATAGTTTTTCGGAGAATCTCCATTTGAGCTCGTTTCGGCCTCAATTCATGCGATTCAAAGCTCAATTAATTGTATGGATGTGTACGGACTGAATTATACCTTCAATTGAAGTAATTAACCCTAATTAAATGGTCAGTTTTATGAAATCAAATTCGGCTAGTTTGAAAGGAGAAATTTGGAGATTTCATAAAATTGAGAGACCAATTTGCAGTTTCCCAAAATTGAGGGCCAATTGGCCATCAAAAGAATGTTGAAGAACCAATTGGTCAAATTTTGAAATAATTGGGGTCAAATTTCCATTTTTGGAAAGTATGGGCAAAATGGTAATTTTTGAAAAGTTGGAGACCAAATTGTAAATTTAGAAAACTTGAGCCCCTTAAACAATTTTGAGTAAATTGAGGACCCAAAGTAAATTTTTGGAAGTTTCAGGACTCAATTTGGGGAAAAATTAGCACTAGGGACTGAAAGTTTAGGAAAATGAACTTTAGGGACCTATGTGTAATTAAATAACAACTTGTGAGCCTAGTCGCTCATATGTGAGAAACAAAGGCTTTTATGCCAAACTCTAATAGATAAGAGTGCCCAAATCGTGTAGGAACATGGGAGACCGGAACGCCGGTAAGGATAAGCTAGCGTGGAGGCAAAAGACGACTGGAGAAGAATACGCCACGATTATCGGGTGAGTGAGATTATTCACATCATATCTGGTTGGGATGGTGAGCACTTTAGAAATGAAAAACCACTTATATGTGAGATTTTAACATCACATATGGTTGGAGTGATGTGTGAACTAAGTTAAAAGCTATTTAACAGTTGTAAGTAGAGGAAATCATACCCGGTTGGTATGATGGACTTACTTGAAGAAAGGAGAAACCCAATTGCCAGTTGTAAGCGGAGGTATCATCACACCCAGTTGGTGTGATGAAGTGGAAATTATATTTTTGTCAGAAGTGTTCTCCCCTGACTATGTGCCAATGCATAAACTTTTTGGGAGACCTTAACAAGAGCTAGAACAGCTCAGATAGGCTAAAGGCCTCGATTTTTGAACTTATGGGGCTAAATACCCAACTTTGGAAAATCACGTACAGTAGGCCAAAGGCCAGTTGGCACGAGCAGGAGCTTGTAAACAAACTCTTAATGAATGGATTATGTGATTTCGCTATTGTACCAAGATAGAACCGACATACTCGATGGCGTGGCGACAGTGCGTCAGGGCCAGGTCGATGGATCGGCCTAGAAAAATAGTTGTAGGTCGAGGCCATTGGACCAGTGGAACTAAAGATAAATGGATTTGTGGAAAAACTATTGCTTGTGCATGCACTTGAGGTACAAGACCATTAAGATGCCCAAGAGGGGTAGTGATGCATACTAATGGCTACTACATGACTTGGTAGAGATAAGGGCAGTTTGTCGTGCCAGTAGTCAAGGAAGCTCAACGTAGCTTCATGTGCATGAGACCGAGGTGGGGTCAGGATGAGGACTCTATCGTCATATGGACACAGAGTTATTTTTGGATCTGAAGGTCGGATGTCATGAACATTCACTCAAACCCAAGGTAGAAGTGGACGAACTTCTATCTTGGTAGCCAGTAAAGTCACTACGAGCCATAAATGGGTGCAGTGGATGGACTGCCCTGCGAATGTGTGATCCTTTCCTGATGAAGGGTGTGTATTGATTGTTAAACACACTTAATGTGGAAAATGAGGAAAAAGAATTTTGGAAATCAGAATTTGAGAAAAGAATATTCTTAAAGGAAATAAAGAGTTTGGCACACTTCAATTAAAGCTATTTTATTTATGAAAACTCACCCCCAATACCCAGTCACTGAGTTGTAGAAACTCACCCCTCTTTTATATCCATTTTCAGGAGTGGAGAAAATGACTAAGGAAAACATCCGGATCTACCCTTTGTCAGGTATGCTTAAAAGTTATTTTAAGCTCGCATTTTTATTCATCTATGTTATTACAAGGAATAAGGTTAAATTACGTCTGACTTCTCTTGATTAAAGAAAGGGGAAACCCCTCTTAAACTAAGGGAGCGGTGGGTTGATCACTTGGATCTGACCAAACTGGGTCGGGGCGTAATAGGTTGTGACATTAGTCCTACTCGAATTATCGGGTCGGGGCATTACACCATTCATTTTTCATAAACATTGTATCTTAGTCCATATTTTTTTCAAAAATATCTTGTTTTGTCCTTATTTCATAAATAATAGGACCTTAGTTCGTTCATTCAAAAATATTAGGCTCCACACATTTTTTTAATAAATGATAGAACCTTAATCTATTCTTATAAATTTTCTCAAGCGGTGGTTCGCCTTTCAAAATTTATCAAATTATGACACATTTTTCATAAACTAGTTGGGTTCTGTCAATCTATCAAAAATGTGTCAGGTTATATCGGGTTCATATATGCTTTCTCAACATATTTTATAAATCATGCAAGCACACAATATTTTTAAAGTTATAAAGAGCAGTTAGTCGGTACAATCAGACTCGACGTTAGAAATCTTACTCACCTAGAATTAAGGTTTTGTTCTTCCAAGAAAATGTATAATTCGTGTATTGTTTTCTCACATGATCATATAAATCATGGACCTATAAGTAATTTGTATCTGGTTTTTCACACGAGTATTTAAGGTTAGTCTCTATCATTATATTTCATATTGTCCCATAATATTTTCAAAGTTAAGATTTTCCCTAAAATCATGGTTTAGTTGATTCGCTCATCGATGACGTTATTATACTATCTGACCCTTAATTCCTTTAAATTTATAATATTTTTTAAAACTTTTTTATATTTACTACTAAGTCCCTAACTTCCAAAATTTTCACTTAAGACCTTAAACCTTTTAATATTTACACTTTGGTCTCAAAACATTTCCATACTTGCATTCTAGTTCGTAAGACTTTCCAAATCTTCCATTCATATAAATAGATTTTCCAAGTCTTCCATTCAGGTCTTCAAACATTGCAAGTCTTTCATTTGGGTCTATAAATATTTTCATATTCACATTTTGATCATCAAATTTAACAAAATTTACATTCTTGTTTCTAATCTTTCTCCTCCACTAAAACTCATCTTTAAGCACTTGATTAAATCTTAACATGGCCCTAAATATTTTTAACATATCCCTATCGTCATTCTCGGACTTAACTTGGTTGGAACCAACCACTTCTTGCCCAATTTTGAAGGTCTACAAAAAATTGTACAGCTTTAGGAAAATGTTAGAAAAATTAGTATAACTTATTTTGATTATTTTTTTAACATCATAGTATAAATTAACTCATGATTTCTAGTTTTTAATTTCGATGCGACTCTATTGCTATCAAATAAGTCTTTTTTGGGATTTGTCCAAAGTATTTTTATTGATTTATAAGATCTCAGTTTGAAATCATTTCTTATACAATTTAATTTTTAAATCTTAGTTCATGTTTAAATTGTTGATTTAACTCTTATTTTTTTGTCTAAATTAGTTTAACTCACTTTCTCGAAAATTGTAATATTACATATTCGTTCTAATTGAACTAATTCGTTCCAAATTCAACTTATTTGACAGTTATCTAATTTTTTTATTTTTTTTAAAATTAAAATTATTTATTTTCACTTTCTCCCATGAAAATACAAAATTTTCATTTTAGGTCTATTTATAAAGTAAATTTTCAATATAGTCAAGTTCAATTTAATTTTCTTTCCATTTTAAATAGGATGAATCCTTAATTTTTCTAACAAGTGTTCTTTCAAGATTAATATAACTTATTTTGACAGTTTCCAATGGTTTTAACAAGGATGGAGACGAGCTCCGAAAAATTGACCAAAATATTCATTTATTTAACGGTGTAAAATACGATCACTTAAACTTAATTTGCCACTTGTAAATCAAGTTACTAACAACATGATAAGGGAGAAGAATTGTTTGATTAGCACGAATCAAAAGGGGTTGACACAACTTTTTTTTCAAAATTTTATTTATTTATATAATTAAAATATATTATTTTAAATATTTCTTTTATAATTAACCGATAATTATAAAGGCTCCATGAACTTACTGATCGATCCGGTGCAAAAAAAAGAACTTACTGATCTATCAGAGCCGTGAAAAATATACATATCCATATGTATAAAATTACAGATGAAGAGAGGTATCCACATCTGAATGACTCTCGTACTCTCTCGACCATCCGGCCGCACCAGCGGCCACTCTAAGCCACGGGCTCGTTCCAGCACCCTGGCTCCAAGCCTCTGATGGACGGTATTGGGTCATCCTCTGGCTATTAGTCCACGAACCCGCAGGGCCCAACAATACGGAGACATCTCGCTGGACCTGACAGGTAAGATGCTGGGACGAGACAGGCTCGGGCGGTTCAACCACGATGACTTCCACAGCCGTGGTCGCGGCCGGCTCAGGGAACCGCTGCAGCAGCTCCCGCCTGTTCTTCTGTCTCTGCAGGTCCCTGAAACGCTGCTGCAGCAGAGCGATGGATGAGCTGGCCGCCGTTGGGTCGGTGCGGACGGTGCTGTGGCTGTTGGATTGCCTCCCCATCTACTAAATTATGAGGTAAAAGTGATTAAAAGTTCTGATATGTGAACTAGCTAGCTCCCATAGTGATGTTTGTATATATATTTATAGAAACCGCGTTCACTATCCGTGTGGGACCATGGTGATCGATCCTCGGTACCCACTTGGTGTAGAGTTTATCCCTTGATTAAAAAAAGAAAGACTAAGCTCACTAGTAGATATTTCCATATTATTTTTCATTTAATTTAGAATATATAGTTTATACTAAAAAAATTAATTAATAAGATATCATTTTATAAACTAAATATTTCTTTAAACTAATAATATAAAATAATATTATCATAGTTACTATACATTTTGTGCCAATATTCATCCTTCCTTCCTATCATCTACCTAATATATTTGTATTAACTCGTCCGCAGTCATTTGTAATGAAATTATTTAAACTATTTTGGATTGAAGTGTTTGTAATAATTTGGAGTTGAAATCTTTCGAAGTATTACGATAGTAAATAAGTGATAGATTTGGAGATAATAAAATTTTTTAATTATCTATAGTTTGTATTGAATTTAATTGAGATTAAAGATTATTAATTAACAAATTAGAAAGATAAATTTATAATTTTAATTAAATTAAATAATTTATTTATTATTATATATAATTAAATTATATTAAATACATTTTCTATAATTAATTTTTAATATATAATATTATATAAAATATTATTAATATATAGATTTATTTAAAGTATAATAGAAAAAAAATAATATTATAAATAATAAATCAAGAAATTAAATTAATTTAAGTATTAAATAAAACAATAACTCAAAATATTCAAAAAAATGAGATATTACTAGTATAAATTAAATGATTTGGAGGGGTTTAAAGTTATTTTTCCACCCATCTAAACTTATCTATTTTTTAACATGATAGATTACTCCACCATACAAATCACTACACTCAAAATCAATCTAAACAAGTAAATTTAAATATAGTGCGTAGTAATAAGTGGTTTGTTAACATAAAATCAAATAGTTTTGAGCGATTGAGAATCACCTCCAAACCGGTCAATTTATACAAACGTAATATTTTACTTTTGGGTAGATGAATTGATTATTTAATTTATTACTTAAATTAATTTAATATTTATTTTATTATTTATTATTTATTTTTAAATACTTTAAATATTTAATTTTTTTATAAATATATAATACAAATATTATATATAAAAAATTAACGGTACAAAAAATATTTAATATAATATAATTATATATAGTAAATAATAAATTATTAATTTCATTAAAATAATAATTTTTTTAAAAATTTTTAATTAATAATAATCCAGCTCAATTTAACAACAATGGATTATTAAAAAATTTTAATATCTCAAAATCAATCAATTAACTTATCTATTTATAAATTATCACAAATCACTCCATACATTATAATGATAGACATTTTTCATGTATGAATAATAATCGTTGATCTATGAATACACTTCTTATCATATATGATGTCTCATAAAATTTCAAATTACAAACTTTAAGTGTGAGATCTACAACCTATTACGATGTTATATTATTTAAACTAATTTATAAAAGATCATTATTGTAACTACTAAAAAGTGATAATGGTGATATTTATTTCGTCATAAATTTAGAAAAAAAAAATCAAACTAGCATATATGAGAATAAATCTCAACATGTAAGAAGCCATTAGGGCTAATTCATCCAACAGAATCCACAATTGATGAGAAATAAACCCCCGCATGATTGAACCTTCCCATACGTGATGGTAAAAAAATTCCATTTTTAATCTACTTTGTAACACACAAGAAAAAAATTATTTTTGTTTTTGTAATAACTAACTCTTGCACAATAAAATATTATTTAGGAAGTTATGATGGGAATTCCCACATAACCAAAAATAAAACCGTGTTAAATAAAAATATTTACTAGGACAAAGATATTGTAACAAAATGAAAATTTAGAAAAAAATTAAAAAATATTCTTGATATATAATTAATAATGGGGAATTAGAAAATAATTTGTGAAATAATTAGAATAAATATTAGTTTAAAATTGAAACAAACATAATCAAATATAAAATAAGAAAATTATTGAAGGAGATCTAAAATGGATACAAATATAATTATTACCTTATAATTAGAAAAATAGTTACAATATTTTTAGAAAATAAATTAGATAAATAACCGGTCAATTTGTGTGAACCGACAAAAAACAATTGAAATTAGTTGAAGCATCAGGAAAATTCGTCGAAAAGTAGTATAAACCGGCTGACCAATAAGTGGTGATTAGGCCACCATGTCGGAGGTTGCGATCAATTATTTTGCTACATGTGGTGAAGCAATTTTATTAAAGGAAGTTGGACTCTGTTAGTAAGTGTGACCAATTATATTGTGTAATAGGTCGAATGAACACTATAAAGTATAGTTAAAACATGTCGAACAATGATATAAAAGTGGTGACAATTACATAGTTATTGAATGACCGAATATAGTAAGCCAACCATGATCAATTGTAGAGTGTTACATGGTGGGGAGTACATTTAGAATATTGTTATATAGCCAGCTATGCATGTCAGATAGTTATAGGCAATCACTGCGTCACATAACTTGTTGCATATGCACGTACATATATAAAAAATAAGGGAATATAGGCGAGATATTTAGTTTTGACACTATGACAAATCACCACTAAATAACAAAAGTTTCACACTATTGAATTTAGATAAACCCAAGAAGCATCATATATAAAACATGTAATATCGAAATTTTTACTATGAAACCCATCATCTTAGATAAAGGAAAACTGAGAAAAAACCAATCAATTAAATGAGAAAATCGAACCATTTAAGGAATCGAGAATGATAAATAGTGGTAAAAATGGGAAATTGAGAAATTCCAAGTGAACAAAAAATCAAGAAAATTATGGGGAAGAACCATGAATTAAATTGGATGGGAAAACTAGACCGTTCAGGGTAAATAGGACCTGGACCATATTGAACTGGATTGAACTATAATGAACCATATTGAAAAATTTATTTTTCTAGTTGGCTTGAAAATCTCAATTTGGAAAATTAAGGCCACCATCAAATAGAAAATCAATTTAGAAAAATTTAGAAAATTTTAATTATAAGAAAACTGGTCGAATTGCTTGAACTGACTAATTTTTGCCATTGAACCCGGTTAGACCGGTCTAGTCTAGTTTAGAACAGTGTCGTCTTCTTCCTTGGAATGAAAATACTATTCACATGGTAGAAAACTTTCCTTCTTCGATGAGGGAATATTCCTTCCGATTTGGGCATTTTTTGAAAAGGATAAACTCGTTCAATATGGAAACTGATAGGGCAGAGTCCTTGAGCTCCATATATAAAGAGCTCCCCTCCATTCATCCTCCACAGACTTCAAATCGTTCTCCTCTCGTAAGTGCTCCATTTTCCGACGAAGCTCAAACGAGATCTTCGACTTGGGCACTTTTCTCAGCCATAGAAGGCAAAGTCGGGTCCTACAAACTCTAGGGGAAGTCGGATCTCCAGAGAAGTGTTGACGGGATCAAACAGTGATGCAGCTCCGTCGGTTCGAAGCTGCCCTATAAACCCCGCTCATTGGAGTTAAGGAAAACTAGGAAAAGGACCGGTCAAACCGAGTGAGAAACTGAACTAGTTCAAATACCCGATCATCGGTCAACATGTAAATTGGGGAATTTACAACTCCCGAGTGACCCAAAAGGGTTTATAAACCTCGGAAAAGAACCTTAGGACAAATTGGGAGAGAAAAACCAGACCGGTTCATGTGAACTGGATTCAAACCGGTTTATGAATTGAGCCGATTTAAGAACCAAAACCAATAGAAAGAGGGCAAACCGGGAAATCTATGAATCCCAAATGACCTAAATAGTCACATAAGTCATGAAAAATGACTTTAGGATGAAAACCAAACCGGTTCAGTTGAAATAGATCCGAACCGGATTGGACCAGTTTGAACCATTATTGAACCGAATGTTAAATTAATTTTTCTAGGTGGCTTAGAAAATTCAAATTTGAGAATTGAGGACACTATTTTATAGATAATGAATTTAGAAAATTTTAATTTTGAAAAACTCGGTCGAATCAGGCATGAACTGGTTGATTTAAGCTTTGAACCCGGTTCGGACCGGTCAAGTCCAATTCAGAATAGTGTCATCTTCTTCCTTTAGATAAAAGCACTGTTCACTCGCCGAAAAATTGAACCAGCACCGGCGAATAGAAAATATTTCCATTCAGTACATTTCAAGCCATCAATGACTGTCACAAAGGTGCCAAACTAACGACCGACAAGTCCACGAGCTCCCTATATAAAGAGTCCCTCTTCATTCATCCTCTCCACACCAGAAAACCTCACTCTCTCTCAACTACTCAGTTTTCCGATGAAGCTCGAACCAGAGCTCTGATATAGGGGTTTTTTGAGCCAAAGAAGACATGGTCAGGTTCCTTAGAACCGGGGAGAAGTTAGCTACATGGTGGTAGTCTCCATTCACTCCGAGGGTTGTTGAAGAAGCCAAGTGTGATCAAATAGTGAAACAACTCTGACGGACCGAAGCTGCCCTATTTCTATCGAGCTAAAATCGGCCAGTTCGAGCTCTACTCAAGCCAAACTAAGCTCTCCCAACACCTTCTCAACCCTCATATGACCAAATTAGAATTGAAAGTTAAGCCAATTTGGCTCCCTTCTATAATTTCTGACTGGTGTGAGAGAGAACCGACATAATTTTGATGATAAAATTCTCACTCAATTCGGCATCAATTGATGCAATTCTTGATCCTAGGAGTAACCTCAAGAAGAGAGCTATTAGCCCATATTGAAAGCTTGGACCGCCGCTCCCCCGACGGTAAGCATTTGAAGCTTTCTCTCTTTACGTTTTATTTTCTGATGAAGCTCTGTTTGAGCTTGTTCTCGCATCAAAACATGCGATTCAAAGTGCAATTGAATCGTATAAAGATGTAGAACTCCAATTTAACATCAATTTCATCAATTAAACTTGTTTGATCAGTCAATTTGATGAAATCAAATTCGTTTGTGTTGGAAACTTGAAATTGGGGGAAAATTGGGAAAATTTTGGGGATTTCAAAAATTCGAGGGACTAAAATGTAATTTTATAAAATTGATAGCCAATTGGGTATGATAAAAATGTTGGACAACCAATTGAGCAAAATTTGGAATTTTGGGGTAAAACTTACCATTTTTGTAAAGGAGGGGCAAAATGGTAATTTTGGAAAAATTGGGGATCAAATTGGAAATTTGGGAAACTTAAACCCCTTTTTGTGAATTTGAATAAATTGAGGTCCCAAGGAGAATTTTTAATGTTTCGGGACTCAATTTGGGGAAAAACTAGTATTTGGGCCCTAAAGTAAAAGAAAAAGAACTTTAGGGACCAAATTGCAAATATTTGAAAAGTTAGATATTTTTAGTCATTCATAATGAATGAAGGCTATCAAGCCAAATGATATTGAATAAGGATGTTCATACCATGTAGGAACATGAGATATCGGGAATGCCAGCTAAGGCAAAGCTCACAAGAGATGAAAGCCGATTTAGAGGAAATACATTGCACGATCGTGATTTAATATCATACCCGGTTGGGATGATAAGCACCTCGAAAATGAAAACTCACTGCTAAGTGGTATTTTAATCATCACATCTGAAAAAAGTGATGTGGAAATCACACAGAAAAACTAATTTACCGGTTGTAAGTAGATCATACCCAATTGGTATGATAAAACTTCTTGAAAGGAAGTGGAAAACTTACTTGTCTATTATAAGCGAAGATGTCCTCATACCCAGTTGGTATGATGGACAGATGAAAAGTTTATTTTGTCGGAATTGCTCTCCCTTGACTGTGTGCCATTGCTTAAAATTTTTGGGAGACCTTCTTGACGGGAGCTCGAATAGCTCATATAGGCTAGAGGACTCGGTTTTGGAACTTGAGGGCTAATATGCCCAATTTTGAAAATCTTGAATAGTGATCCCTAGGCAAATTGGCACGAGCAGGAGCTCGTAAACAAACATGATGAAAACTTAAGTAAATGAGTTGTTTGGCCATGGTACCGAGACACTACCGACATACCAGATGGACTAGCAGTAGTGCGATATGACAAGTCTACGGATTAGTCAAGATAAATAGTTGCAAGTCGAGTTGAGAGTCGGGGCAATTGGACCAGTGGCACCATAGATTATATGGCTTACTTGAAAAACTATTGATTTGTGCATGCACTATGTTATGGGACCTTCAAGACGCCCGAGAGGGGTAGTGATTTGTCCCATGGCTTTGGATGACCTGGTGAAAATAAGGGTAGTTAGTCGTACCAGAAGTCTTGCGAAGCTTGACATAGCTTCATGTGCATGAGACCGGGGTGGGGACGAGATGAGGTCTTTGTCCTCATATGAACACGGAGTTTTATTACAAGATTGAGGGTCGGATGTCGCGTACATCCACTGATTCTTAGGTAGAAGTTGACATGCTTCTATCTAGGTGGTGGGTAAAGTCTCTTCAAAGCTACAAGTGGGTACAGTGGATGGGCTGACCTGCGATTGTCTGTTCCTTCATGATGAAGGGCATGTGTTGGTTGATAAACACATCATTGTGATGAGAAATTATTATGAAAACCGAGATTTAAAAATGAGAAAATTTAAAGGAAGTAAGGAGTCTGACACACTCCAATTTGAAAACTGTTAGGTATGCTTAATTTCTATTAAGCTTGCATTTTATTTGATATATGTCTTTCTAGGAAACAAAGTTTAAAGTACGCTTGACTCTTCTTGAGTTTAAGAAGGAGGAAAATCCTCTTGAACCAGGAGAGCGGTGAGTTATTCATGGGGATCCAACAAAACCGGGTCGGGGCGTGACAACTTAAGTGGTATTAGAGCCTAGTTCCCTTGAAACATTATCAATATTATGCCATGACATTAATAAAACTTGAAACTATCGTGTAGGAAGGAGAGTTCCTAGGAAGTTCACGGTGAAATCTAGTCCTCCACCCATAACCCTGAAAAAGACACCCATCCTGAGGGCGGAAGCTGTACAAAGGTTCCTAAAGGGCGAGAAACGAGTACCCAAGGACATGGTGGAAGACTACCAAAAACTAGAAGGAGGCTTATTGAAACCAGAAGGCATCATATACCCTCTTCCTAGATAAGAGGAACCAATATCACTTCCTAGAAGCCCAACCCCTCCTCCTCCAGTCCCATAACAATCGGAGGGGAATCCAACCAAGAAGGAAGCTTGGGATAATTATTGGTATGCGTATGCCACCTTCATGAAGGTCCACCAAGTACCTCCACCTACTCAACCTGGCTTCAATCCTTCCCAATGGGTGAAGTGGACCTATGAGTGTGAGATTGAGGTACTAAGGCAGTACGATCTAGAGGACATACATGAGATTCGTCCGATTAGAGATTACAAATGGACCCCAACTAATTCCTCAGAGCCTTCTGATCAAGAGTCTCACAACCGTTCTAGGGTTAATTCTAGTCCTATGACTCCAAGGGATTAGGGGGTATAAAATTTCTATAATAAGCCAAGTATGGCAAGAAAATATTTATTGAATGAATGAAAGTGAAAATTTTGTTAAAATTTCCGAGTTCCTTGATAAATTCAAAGTAAAAAGAGTGCGGTAATAAATATTAAAGTAAAAGGTAGGAAATCACCTAAGGAAGAAAAGACGGGTTATTTATAGTTAACCTCAACCCTTAAAACTTTCCCTCAAAAGTACGATAAGGAAGAATCCATCCAAGGGAGATCTTAAGAAAAGGAAAAAAAAAGTTGTTACAAAGGGAAGTAATCCTCAAAGAGTACATAATTCATGAAGAGTTCAAGGAGTTAAAGATAGACTCAAAGAATAAGAGTAAGGAAAACAAGGAGTAGAACATTCTAAAGGGAACCAAAAGAATGGAAGCTAATCAAGAAGAAAATGAAGTAAGTATGGGGGAACACCAAGGATATCAAGACCACCAAGGAAAGATGGGAAGAAAGTAGAATAACAAGAAGGCCTAGGTATAACAACTACTTGTAAAGAACTAAGATTCAATTTCTTAGGAACTCCATAAGATAGGGAGACTGGTGGAAAGCAGAGGTGTGGGACCAAAAGAGGAAGAAAAGCCAGAGTGGATGAACCATACCAGATCCTTAAGTTTAAGTGAAGAATTAAAAGAAAGAACTTCTAAAGAATGGTAGGGTGATCAAACAAAAGAATCCTAGAATGGGAGACATTAGAAGGATGATGAGAATAGTAAGTTGGATTGAGGAAGAAGAAAGCTCCAGGTTAAGAAGTTTCACAAAAGATTGAGTCGAATAAGGACCTCAGTCAGATATACAAATAATTAAGTGAGTGTTTGGTAAGGTTAAGTACGACCTACTTGTAGGAAGACATGGGAACTCAAATAGGAATTTTAGACAAATCCAATTGAAGGAAATAAACTCCTATTGACCAAATCGTCCAGAAGATTAAATGAAGCTGTAATAAGAACTGGGGAGTAGTAAGGAATACACCCTAATCGAGACAAAGGAGGAATACCAAGGACACAAAGATACGAAGGATTTTGATACAAGAGGAATGAGAGGTTCACCTCAAAGGAATAAATAAGTTCTGAGAGCAAATGAGGATGAAGTAAGATGAAC
Source organism: Trapa bicornis (assembly GCA_030064425.1). Classification (NCBI taxonomy): domain Eukaryota; kingdom Viridiplantae; phylum Streptophyta; class Magnoliopsida; order Myrtales; family Lythraceae; genus Trapa; species Trapa bicornis. The sequence goes on along the minus strand of CM057758.1, from coordinate 16,545,238 downwards.
GAAAAGTACTCGTAGGATCTTAAGAGTAAAGGTAAGGAAGTGAAGTTAGCGGCTAGGAAGGACATTTAAGAGTGAATGTTCACAATGGTAAAAGTTAGAAGGAAATTTTGGGTGAAAAGAAGTGTAAAACTTACCAAGAAAGGAAACCGTTGAAGAATGCATTAGTACCAGTTAAGAGGAAATGGAACCAACAAAATTTATAAGAAGATAAGCTCCTCAAAGACAAGCTGCTAGAAATGAAAGGATCAAATACAAATGGAAAGAGATCGTGAATATCCAAGGGATAAGTCAAACCTAAGTAATGTGTAAGTTGGAAGACGACATCGAAATATGTCATACGAGTAAGAAAGGGACTGACCAGAATAAAGGATCGGAAAATGATCACAATGTGAATAAAAATGGAATTAAAAGGAGAAAGACCATAAAAAGGAAGGGCTTTAGAGGAAATGAGGAATGAAATAAGAAAGGAAGAGCTTTAGTATACCAATAAGTTATCGGAAGCTCAAGGACTTGAAGATTGAATGACCAAATATAGAAATAAAAAAAGACGAGTAAGTAAGGAAATTGATATGGCTATAGTGATGTGAAGCTAAAAAACGAGTTCTAAAGAATATTATGCGGTAAAGGGCATGTAAACCCAACCATCCCAGGGAAAATATGAGTTAGGCAAGGAAGGATCTATGATTAAGGTATGCCGAAGTCAAGCGTTAAAAGTAAAATGGAGAAGTAATAACCAAAGAATGAGGAAAGGATCCATGCATGATGAAAATGTGATAAATGTCAAAACCTATGGAAGAAAATGACCGAAACTTATAGTCCGGAAATCTTAGGTAAATTTGTTTGGAATGAAGAAATGGTGCATGGGGAAAAGAAGGATGTAACTAAAGGAAATGATTTTAAGTCTTCCATGGAGATATGCTTAGCTAAAATAAGTTCCATGGAATGAGGAAATGATTAAAATGAGACAAGAATCTTAGGTATGTGATGTAAGTGATGAACGAAAACAACCGAGAAGGTTGTAAGACGATAAACTAGAAAATTTATATGTCAATGAAAAGATTATTCCAGTATGCAAAAAGGGTGAAATAAGTTTTGGGGATAAAACTCCTAAAAGGAAGGGAGAGTTGTAAACCCCGCTCTTTGGAGTTAAGGAAAACCGAGAAAAGAACCGGTTAAACCGAGTGAGAAAACTGAACCGGTTCAGAAATTCAATCATCGGGAACGAGTAAATTGGGGAATTTACAACTCTTGAGTGACCCAAAAGGGTTCATAAACCTTGGAAAAGAACCTTAGGACATATTGGGAGAGAAAAACCAGACCAGTTTAGGTGAACCGGATATGAATTGGATTGAACCAGTTTATGAACCGAGTTGGTTTAAGAACGGGAACCGATAGAAAGAGGGCAAACCGGGAAATTTATGGATCCCAAATGATCTAAAGAGTCACATAAGTCATGAAAAAGGACTTTAGGATGAATGGGGGATGAAAACCAAACCAGTTCAGGTGAACTGGATCTGAATCGGATTGAACTGATTTAGACCAGTTTGAACCACTATTGAACGTGATGCTAAATAAATTAATTTTTCTAGGTGGCTTAGAAAATTCCAATTTGAGAATTGAGGAAATCATTTGATAGATAATAAATTTAGAAAATTTTAATTTTGAAAAATTTGGTCGAATTGGGTCTGAACTGATCGGTTTAAGCTTTGAACCTAGTTCAGACTAGTATGTTCCAATTCAGACTAGTGTTATCTTCTTCCTTCAGATGACAACACTGGTCACTCATTGGAAAATTGAACCAGCACTGACAAAGAGGAAACATTTCCATTCAATACGTTTTAGGCCATCAATAACTGTCATAAAGTTGCCAAATGGATGGCCGACGAGTCCCCGAGCTCCCTATATAAAGAGCCCCTCTCCATTCATTCTCTCCACATCTAAAAACCTCACTCTCTCTCAGCTACTCAATTTTTTGGCGAAGCTCAAACTAGATCTCTGATATAGGGTCTTTTCTAAGCCAAAGAAGGCGTGGTCAGGTTCCTTAGAACTAGGGAGAAGTCAACTACATGGTGGTAGTCTCCATTCACTCCGAGGGTCGCTGGAGAAGCACCGACGTGATTGAATAGTGAAGTAGCTTCGATGGACTGAAGCTGCCCTACTTTTGTCAATCTAAAATAGGTCATTTCTAGCTCTACTCAGGCCAAACCAAGCTCTCCCAACACCTCCTCATGCTTCCTACGACCGAATTAGAACTAAATGGTAAGCTAATTTGACTCACTTCTGTAATTTCCGACTGGTGCTAGAGTGAGAACACACAGAAATTTGATGATAAAATTTTCACTGAATTTGAAATCAATTGATGCAATTCTTCATCCTAGGAGGAACCAAAAGAAGAGAGATATCTGCCCAGATTGAAAGCTCGGACCACCGCTTCCTCGACGATAAGCATTCAAAGCTTTCTCTCTCTACATTCTGTTTTTTGGCAAAGCTTCGTTTGAGCTCGTTCCATCATCAAAATGTGCGATTCAAAGTGCAATTGAATCGTATGAAGATGTAGAAAATCCAATTTAACTTTAATTTCAACAATTAAACTTGTTTGATCGGTCAATTTGATAAAATCAAATTCGATTGTGTTAGAAAGTTGAAATTGGGGGAAAAATTGGCAATTTCAAAAATTTGAGGGACTAAAATGAATTTTATAAAATTGAGGGCCAATTGGGCATGATAAGAGTGTTGGAGGACCAACTGAGCAAATTTTGGAATTTTTGGGTAAAAGTTACCATTTTGTAAAGGAGGGGCAAAATTGTAATTTTGGAATAATTGGAGACCAAATTGGGAATTTGGGAAACTTGAACTCCTTTTTGTGAATTTGAATGAATTGAGGTCCCATGGAGAATTTTTATAGTTTCAAGACTCAATTTGGAGAAAAACCGACATTTGGGTCCTAAAGTAAAAGGAAAAGAAATTTAGTGAGCAAATTGCAAATATTTGAAAAGTTAGATATTTTTAGTCATTCATAATGAATGAAGGCTATCAAGCCAAATGATAATGAACATGGATGCTTATACCGTGTAGGAACATGAGATATCGGGAATTCCAGCTAAGGAATAGCTCACAAGGGATGAAAGCCGATTTACAGGAAATACAGTGCATGATTGGGTGAGTGGGATTTAATATCATACTCAGTGGGGATGATAAGCACCTCGAAAATGAAAATCCACTGCTAAGTGGTATTTTAATAATCACATCTAAGAAGAGTGATGTGGAAATCACCCAAAAAAACTTATTATCGATTGTAAGTAGATCATACCCTATTGGTATGATGAAACTTTCTCGAAGGAAGTGAAAAACCCGCTTGTCGGTTATAAGCGGTGATGTCCTCATACTCGATTGGTATGATGGACAGTTGAAAAGTTTATTTTGATGGAAGTGCTCTCCCCTCACTATGTGCCAATACTTAAAATATTTGGGAGACCTTATTGATGAGAGCTCGAATAGCTCATATAGGTCGAAGGCCTCAGTTTTGGAACTTGGGGGCTAATATGCCCGATTTTGAAAATCTCGAATAGTGGGCCCTAGGCCAGTTGGCACGAAGAGGAGCTCGTAAACAAACATGATTATTAAGCCATGAAAACTTAAGTAAATGAGTTGTTTGGCCATCATATCGAGACATGTCCGACATACTTGTTGGACTAGCGATAGCGTGGCATGACAGGTCTACGGATCGGTTAAGATAGACTGCTGCAGGTCGAGTTGAGAGTTGGGGCCGTTGGACCAGTGACACCATATATAATATGGATTATGTGAAAAATTGTTGATTTGTTCATGCACTATGTTACGTGACCTTCAAGATGTCCAAGAGGGGTAGTGATGCGTCCCAAGGCTCTAGATGACCTTGTGAAAATAAGGGTAGTTAGTTGTACCAGAAGTCTTGCGAAGCTTGATGCAGCTTCATGCGCATGAGACGGGGGTGGGGATAGGATGAGGTCTCTGTTCTCATACGGACACAGAGTTTTATTACAGGATTGAGGGTCGGATGTAAACCCCGCACATTTGAGTTAAGGAAAACCGGGAAAAGAACCGGTAAAACTGAATAAGAAAACCAAACCGGTTTACATTTGGGAATAAGAAATATCGAAATTTACAACTTTCGGGTGATCCAAAAGGTTCATTAAACATTGTAAAAGAAACTTAAAACAAAATAGAAAATAAAAATCAAATTGGTTCAGGTGAACTAGATTTTGTAAGAACTTTAAAGTTAAGAGTGCTTACTTAAGAGTAGTGTGAGGATGGGTGACCTCCTGGGAAGTATGTTTTTTGTAATTTCGGTTAAAAATTTTTATGAGAACGTATGGCTTATCATAAATAGCCATAAATTAATATATATTTAATTATTGGAATTAATATAAATAATTAAATACCAAAATTAAAGAGGTCATCCCCATTCCATTCTCCTCACACCTGAACACTTCTCTCTCTCTCACTACTGCTCCATTTCCCGGTAAAGCTCGAACCAGAGCTTCGACTTCAACAAAGGTCGAGCTCTTTAGAACCGGGGAGAAGACAGCTATCTGATAGAAAACTCCAGTCAATACGAGAATCGTTGGAGAACCGCCGGCGTGATAGAATAGTGAAGCAGCTCCGACGGACCGAAGCTGCCCTATTTCGACCAAGTTGAAATCAGCCATTTCAAGACCTGCTCAGGCCAATCCAAGCCCCCCAACACTTCCTCAGCCTTTCCACGACCGAATTAGGACTGAAAGATAAGCCAATTCGGTTCTCCTTTATAATTTTCAATTGGTGCTAGAGAGAGAGTCGACCGAATTTCAATGACAAAATTCTAATCCAATTCCGTATCAATTGATGCGATTCTTGATTCTAGGATGAACCTCAGGATGAGAGCTATTTGTCCAGATCGAAAGCTCGAACCGTCATGCCTTCACTGGTGAGTAAGCGAAGCTTTCTCTCTCTATAGTTCATTTTTCGGCGAAGCTCCGTTTGAGCTTGTCCCGACATTAAAACTTGCGATTCACATTTCTGAAGAATCGTATGAACATGTAGAAACTCAATTTCAACTTTAATTTCAACAATTAGAAATGTTTAATGGGTCAATTTGATAAAATAAAATTCGGCTGTGTTAAGAAGTTGGAATTGGGGAAAAATTGGGGATTTTCGAAATTCAAAGGACCAAAATGAAATTTTATGAAATTGAGGGTCAATTGGGCATGAAAATAATGTTAGAGGACCAATTGAGGAAATTTTTAAATTTTTGGGGCAAAATTTACCATTTTTGTAAAGGAAGGGCAAAATGGTAATTTTGGAAAAATTGGAGGACCAAATTGGAGATTTGGGAAATTAAACCCCTTTTTGTGAAATGGAATAAATTGAGATCCTATGATAAATTTTAGAAGTTTTGGGACTCAATTTGAGGAAAAAACCGGTATTTGGGACTTAAAGTTAAAGAGAAATAACTTTAGGGACCTAATTGCAAATAAATGAAAGTTCGACTTTCTCATTCATTTGGAATGAATGAAGGCGATTAGGTTGAAGGATAATGAACCAAGATGCTCATATCGTGTAGGAACGCAAAATACCTGGAACGCCAGCAAGGACAAGCTCGCGTGAATACAAAGAACCAGTCTAGTGGAATTCACGGCATTAACGGGTGAGTGGGTTATTCACATCATAACCAGTTGGGATGATGAGCACAGTTTAAAGTTAAAAAACCACTTACTGGTTGTGAGTGGGTTTACTAACATCATACCCGGTTGGGGATGATAAGTGACTCGATATAAAAACCCATTGTTTAGTGGTATTTTAATCATCACTACTTAGAGAAAGTGATGTGAAAGTTATGTAGAAAAAACTACTTACGGGTTGTAAGTAGATCATACCCGGTTGGTATGATTAGACTTCCTTGAAGGAAGTTGAAAACCCGTTCATCGATTATGAACGGAGATGTCCTTATACCGGTCGGTATGATGGACAGTAAAAACCTATTTTTGTCAGAAGTGTTCTCCCCTGACTGTGTGCCAATGCTTAAACAATTTGGGAGACCTTCTCGACGGGAGCTCGAATAGCTCTAATAGGCCGGGGGCCTCGATTTTGGAACTTGGGGGCTAAATGCCCGATTTTGAAAATCTCGTATAGTGGGCCCAAGGCCAGTTGGCACGAGCAGGAGTTCGTAAATGAACATGATATATGTGCCATAAAACTTAATAAGTGAATTGTTTGGCCATGGTACCAAGATAGGACCGACATGTTCAGTCAACTAGCGGTAGTGCGACATGACAGGTCGACGGACTAGTCAAGACAAACAGCTTCGGATTGAGTTGAGAGTTAGGGCCGTTGGACTAGTGGCACCACATATTACATGGCAATATAAGAAAACATTGTTTGTGCATGCACTGTGAGTACGGGATCATCAAGACGCCCATGAGGGGTAGTGATGCGTCCTAAGCGCACTGGACGACCTGGTGGCTATAAGGGCAGTTCGTCGTTCTAGGTGTCTGTGCGAAATTTGGAGTAGCACGAAGCGCATGAGACCGAGGTGGGGACAGGATGAGGTCTCTGTCCTCATACGGACATGAAGAAGTGATTTCGGGATTGTGGGTAGGATGTCACATACATCCACTCATTCCTAGGGCAGAAGTGGTCGTACTTCTATCCGGGTGGCAGGAAAAGTCGCTCCGAAGCCACTAGTGGGTTCAGTAGTGATATTGACTTGCGAATGTGTGTAACCTTCATGATGAAGGATGTGTGTTGGGTGATGACACACCGTGGTAACTAAGAAATAATGGAAAATTCTGAATTTTTAAATGAAGGGATTTTTGAAAACAAAGGAGTCTGGCACACTCTATATAAATGTTTTTCTTGAAAGTCAAAAGCTTTTAAAAAAACCCATTCATTGAGTAGTCGTACTCACCCCCTCCCTTATATCCCTTTCAGGAAATCCCAGAAAGCCTCCCCTTAAAGACCGTCAACTAAGATGCCTGTAAGACAGGTATGTAAAGTTTTAAATTTCATGCAGTTTTGATTATGCTATTCCAGGAAAAAGGTGCAGGTTAAAGGATGCCTTACTCTTTACGGTTTACAATAAGGGGAAAACCCTTTAATAAACCGGGAGAGTGGCGGGTTGATCACGGGGATCCGACCAAACCGGGTCGGGGCGTGACATCGGATGTTGTGTACATCCACTCGTTCTCAGGGTAGAAGTGGACGTAGTTCAATATAGGTGGTTGGTAAAGTCGCTTCGATGCCACAAGTGCGTACAATGGACGTGCTGACCTACGAATGTGTGTTCCTTCAAGATGAAGGGCGGGTGTTGGTTGATAAAGACACCATTGTGATAAGAAATGATTATGAAAACCGAGATTTAAAAATGAGAAAATTTAATGGAAGTAAAGAGTTTGACACTTTCCAATTTGAAAACTATTAATTTATTGAAACTTCATTTTTGAAAATACCCATTCACTGAGTTGTAGAAACTCACCCCTCTTTTTATCCCTTTTTAGGAAATAGAGAAAATGACTACGGATAACACCAAGTCTTACCCTCTATCAGGTATTCTTAATTTCTCTTAAGCTTGCATTTTATTTGATATATGTATTTCCAGGGAACCAGGTTGAAAGTACGTCTGGCTCCTCTTGAGTTTAAGAAGGAGGAAACTCCTCTTGAACCAAGAGAGTAGCGGGTTATTAACGGGGATCTGACCAAACCGAGTCGGGGCATGACATGCCCTATTTTGGCCAATAAGAATTCCACCAATTCAAACCTCCTACGACCAAACCAAGCCTCCCCATAGTCCCCACGACCATCACACGACCTCCATGGAGGTGAAATGTAAGCCAATGTGGCCCCCCTCTGTCGTTGTAGATCAGTTCTAGAGAGAGAAATTGTTGAACCTTACTAACCAAATTCACCTTGATCCTAACATCAATTGTAGTGATTCTTTGTCTTAGAAGGGCCCTAAGGATGAAAGCTACCTTCCCAAATCGAGAGTTGGGACCGCCGCACCTCAAACGGTAAACTTTCAAAGATTTCTCTCTCTACGTACAATTTTCCAGTGAAGCTCCATTTGAGCTCATTTCGAACACAAATTCTGCAATTCAAAGTTGTATTTAATTGTATGGAAGTGTAGGAACCGATTCATGACATCAATTGGAGAAATTAACCCCATTTGAATGGCCAATTTGAAGAGATCAAATTCGATTAATGTAAAGGGGTGAAATTAGGGGAAGAAATTGGGAATTTCAGAAAATTGAGGACCTCAATGCAATTTCTCAAAATTGAAGATCAATTGGCAATGAGAAAGATGTTGGAGGACTAATTGATCAATTTTTGAATGAATTTGGGGCTAATTGACCATTTTTGGAACTAAGGGGCAAAATGGTAATTTTGTAAAAATTGGAGGACTAAATTGGAGATTTGGGAAATTTGAGCCCCGTATACCTTTTTGAGAAAATTAAGCACCCAAGAGGGGTATTGGAAGCATCGGGGACTTAATTAAAAATAATTGAGTGTTTAGGACCTAAAGTCAAAGATTATGGACTTTAGGTGTCACGCCCCGACCCGGTTTGGTCGGATCCCCGTGATCAACCCGCCACTCTCCCGGTTTATTAAAGGGTTTCCCCTTATTGTAAACTGTAAAGAGTAAGGCGTCCTTTAACCTGCACCTTTTTCCTGGAATAGCATGATCAAAACTGCATAAATTTAAAACTTTACATACCTGTCTTACAGGCATCTTAGTTGACGGTCTTTAAGGGGAGGCTTTCCAGGATTCCTGAAAGGGATATAAGGGAGGTTACACACATCCTTCATCATGAAGGTTACACACAGTCGCAAGTCAGTATCACTACTAAACCCGCTAGTGGCTTCGGAGCGACTTTTCCTGCCACCTGGATAGAAGTACGACCACTTCTACCCTGGGAATGAGTGGATGTACGTGACATCCGACCCACAATCCCAAAATCACTTCGTCATGTCTATATGAGGACAGAGACCTCATCCTGTCCCCACCCCGGTCTCATGCGCTTCGTGCTACTCCAGATTTCGCACAGACACCTGGAACGACGAACTGCCCTTATAGCCACCAGGTCGTCCAGTGCCCTTAGGACGCATCACTACCCCTCATGGGCATCTTGATGATCCCGTACTCACAGTGCATGCATAAACAATGTTTTCTTATATTGCCATGTAATATGTGGTGCCACTAGTCCAATGGCCCCGACTCTCAACTCAACCCGCAGCTGTTTGTCTTGACTAGTCCGTCGACCTGTCATGTCGCACTGCCGCTAGTTGACTAAGCATGTCGGTCCTATCTTGGTACCATGGCCAAACAATTCACTTATTAAGTTTTATGGCACATATATCATGTTCATTTAAGAGCTCCTGCTCATGCCAACTGGCCTTGGTCCCACTGTACGAGATTTTCAAAACCGGGCATTTAGCCCCCAAGTTCCAAAATCGAGGCCCCCGGCCTATTAGAGCTATTCGAGCTCTCGTCGAGAAGGTCTCCCAAATTGTTTAAGCATTGGCACACAGTCAGGGGAGAGCACTTTCGACAAAAATAGGTTTTTACTGTCCATCATACCGACCGGTATAAGGACATCTCCGTTCATAACCGATGAACGGGTTTTCAACTTCCTTCGAGGAAGTCTCATAATACTATTCGGGTATGATCTACTTACAAACCGTAAGTAGTTTTTTTCGCGTAACTTTCACATCACTTTCTCTAAGTAGTGACGATTAGAATACCACTAAACAGTGGGTTTTTATATCGAGGCACTTATCATCCCCAACCAAGTATGATGTTAGTAAACCCACTCACCCGTTAATGCCGTGAATTCCACTAGACTGGTTCTTTGTATTCACACGAACTTGTCCTTGCTGGTGTTCCTGGTATTTAACGTTCATATACGATATGAACAACCTTGTTCATTATTACTCGGCATAACAGCCTTCATTCATTAATGAATGAGAAAACCCAAACTTTTAGTTATTTGCAGTTAGGTCCCTAAAGTTATTTCTCTTTAACTTTAAGTCCCTAATGTTGGTTTTCCTCAAATTGAGTCCCGTAACTTTTAAAATTTATTGTGGGACCTCAATTTATTCAATTTCACCAAAAAGGGGTTTAATTTTCCAAGTTTCCAATTTGGTTCCCCAATTTTTCCAAAATTACCATTTTGCCCTTCTTTCACAAAAATGGTAAGTTTTTCCCCAAAATTTCCAAAATTCCTCAATTGGTCCTCCAGCATTATTTTCATGCCCAATTGACCCTCAATTTCATAAAATTGTATTTTGGCCCCTTTGAATTTCGAAAATCCCCAAATTTTCCCCCAATTTCAACTCTTCAACACTACCGAATTTGATTTAATCAAATTAACCGATCAAACACTTCTAATTATTGAAATTGGAGTTGAAATTGAGTTCCTGTATGTTCATATGATTCTAAGAAACTTTGGATCGCAGATTTTAACGTCGGAACGAGCTCAAACGGAGCTTTGCCGGAAAATAGACTGTAGAGAGAGAAAACTTCGATTACTCACTGGTGAAGGCACGGCAGTCCGAGCTTTCGATTTGGGCAGATAGGTCTCATCCTGAGGTTCATCCTAAAATCAAGTATTGTATCAATTGATGTGGAATTGGATTAGAATTTCATCATTGAATTTCGGTCGACTCTCTCTCTAGCACCGATCGAAAATTATAAAGGGGAGCCGAATTGGCTTACCTTTCGGTCCTAATTCGGCCGTGGAAAGGCTGAGGAAGTGTTGGGAGGGCTTGGTTTGGCCTGAGGAGGGCTTGAAATGGCCGATTTCAGCTTGGCCGAAATAGGGCAGCTTCGGTCCGCCGGAGTTGCTTCACTATTCCATCATGTCGACGCTTCTCCAACGATTCTCAGATTGACTGAAGTTTGCTATCAGATAGCTGTCTTCTCCCCGGTTCTAAAGAGCCCAACCTTTATTCAAGTCAAAACTCTAGTTCGAGAGAGAAGTGTTCAGGTGTGAGGAGAATGAAATGGGGATGACCTCTTTATATAGTTGTAAAACCCGTGTATTAAATGAGCGAGATTTATTACTAGTATTAATATTGCCATAAATTATTGGTATTAATTACAATAATTTAATTTCGGTATTAATTCCAATAATTTAATTTCGGTATTAAATTATTTGTATTAATTCCAATAATTAAATATATATTAATTGATGGCTATTTATGATAAGATTCGTATAAAAAATTTTGACCGAAATATCGGGTTACAAAAAATCATACTTCCCAAGAGGTCACCCATCCTCACACTACTCTTAGGTAAGCACGCTTAACTTTGAAGTTTTTATGAAATCTAGTTCACCTGAACTAATTTGGTTTTTATTTTCTAGTTTGTCTTAAGTTCCTTTTCTAATGTTTAATAAATCCTTTGGATCAACGAAAGTTGTAAATTTTCATATTGCTTACTCCCAAATGTAAACCGGTTTGGTTTTCTTATTCAGTTTGACTGGTTCTTTTCCCGATTTTCCTTAACTCAAATGTGCGGGGTTTACATTAGGGACCTAATTGCAATAAGACAAAAATAAGGGCCTAAATGGAAGTACATGGAAATAGAAGGGTCATTCATGCCAAACTGTTCCTTATAAGGATATTCAAACCATGTAGGAACGAATTTGGCTAATGACGTGAGCAAAGGAGCTGAAGTAGGACTTGGAAGCTGATTGGGGGTGAACGCGTAATAGTAATTGGGTGAGTGGGAGATTTTAAATGTCATTTTCGGTTGGAGTGATGATTACACCTTTATTAAGTTGAAAACCTACTTGCTGGTTGTGAGTCGGATAATTTACACTTCATACCCGGTTGATAGGATGAACACTACTTTAAAGGCTAAAACCTACTTACCAGTTGTGAGTAGGAATAAACAAACATCATACCCGGTTGGTATGATGAGCTTCCTTAAGGAAAGGAGAAACCCGCATACCGGTTGTAGGCAGACCTATCATCACACCCAATTTGTGTGATGAGTTAAAATGTGATTTTTGTCAGAAGTGTTCTCTTCTTACTGTGTAACAACTGCTTAAACTATTAGGAAGACCTTCTTGACGGGAGCTAGAGTAGCTCTAATAGGCTAGGGGCCTTAGTTTTTGAACTCATAGGGCTCAAGGCCTAGTTTTGAAAAACACGTTCCATGGGCCCAAGGCCAGTGGGCACAGGTTGAAGCCTGTAAACAAACATGAATAGGAAGAGGCATGAAAAATCTAATTAAAAGGGAATTTAACTATGTGATTCACCACGACCAAGTCAAGACCAATAATGCTTGATAGGCAGGTGGCAGTGCGTCAGGGCTAGGTAGACGGACCGACCTAAACAAACAACTGTAGACAGGGTTGAGTGTCACAGTCGTGCGATCGTCAACACCAAAGAGAATGACTGAATTATGAAAACTTTTTTTTGTGCATGCACCTATGGATTTGGGACCATCAAGACATTGAAAGGGGCTAGTTGATGCGAACCTCGCCAATATGCTGACGACACCCTACACCAAATATGGCAACGATCCCAAGACTTTCACAACGCAAGTGCGAAAAGATGGAATATACCTTGTTTATGTGAGAAACAAGGTATGGGATATGTAGACGCCACACCCAAATCCTCTAAGAAGAACTCTTAGAAAACCCCGGGTGATAAGTCTTGATTGCTTGAACGCCACAGGTAAAAACCTGATAAGTTCAAAAGCACTTTCAAGATAGAAAGAAGACAAAACCTCACAAGATATAAATTCCAAAGTGTGTCTCCAATGCTATGGAGTATGCCTTTTATAGGCTCAAAAAACAACCGAATGACCCACATCATGAGGAAAAATCTATTATGGTTATAAGCTAACCTTATCTAATCTAACTACCTAATATTATCCTAAGAGATTTATTATATTTATAAATCTCTCCTTATTAATTAAATCTAGACTTTCTTTTGGGCTCATCTTGGGCTCTTCATTTGGGCTTCTATTTGAATAGTCAGCAATCTCTTTAATTAGCCCATATAAAGCTTCTTTGAATCTTTTAGCCCTTGACCTTGTGATTGAGCCCTATTGCAGTCTCAAATGATTATTCATCTCATTTGGTGACGAACTATTTAGCTCCATTGCAGGTTCGGTTAATTGGACATGTGAATTCGTAGTCTCTTTAGTCGGATTCACATCACTAGTGATGGGTTCAAAGGACTACTGAATGACATGGTGGCGATAAGGGAAGGATAAGTTACTATGTTTGGGCTTCTCATCGAACTAGTTAGTCATGGAGCTACTATGTTTAGGCTCCCCGAAGCTATTTTGTTTGGGCTTCTTGAAGCTACTCTATTTGGGTTTAATGCACACAAGACTGAGGTGAGGTCTCTATCCTCATACGAACATGAAAATATTTTGGGTTTGAGGGTCGGACGCCTGGGGTGTCACTCAGACTCTAGGTAGAAGTCAGGGACTTCTATCAAGGTGGATGGTAAAGATGTGCCGATCCACAAGTGGGTGCAGTTGTCGTAACTACATCTTACAAATGCTTGAATCCTTTATGAGAAAGGGCGTGTGTGTCATGCCCCGACCCAGTTTGGTCGGACCCCTATGATCAACCCACCACTCTCCTGTTTTATTATAGGGTTTCCCCTTATTATGAACCGTAAAGAGTAAGGTGTCCTTTAAACCTACACCATTTCCTATAATAGCATAATCAAAACTGCATGAAATTTTAAACTTTACCTACCTGTCTTACATGCATCTTAGTTGATGGTTTTTAAGGGTAGGCTTTCTAGGATTTCCTGAAAGAGATATAAGGGAGGGGGTGAGTACGACTACTCAGTGAATGGGTTTTCAAAGATCTACTTTTAACTTTTAAGAAAAACATTTATATGGAGTGTGCCAGACTCCTTTCTTTCAAAAATCCCTTCATAAAAAAAATTCGGGTTTTTCCATTATTCCTTAGTTACTGGTGTGTCATCACCCAACACACATTCTTCATCATAAAGGTTACACACATTTGCAAGTCAATATCACTACTGAACCCGCTAGTGGCTTCGGAGCGACTTTTCTTGCCACCAGGATAGAAGCACAACCACTTCTATCTTAGGAATGAGTGGATGTACGCGACATCCGACCCTCAATCCTGAAATCGCTTCTTCGTGTCCATATGAGGACAAAGACCTCATCCTGTCCCCACCCTGATCTCATCCGCTTGGTGCTACTCTAAATTTCACATAGACACTTGAAACAACGAACTGCCCTTATAGCCACCAGGTCCTCTAGTGCCCTTAGGACACATCACTACCACTCATGGGTGTCTTGATGATCCCGTACTCATAGTGCATGCACAAACAACGTTTTCTCATATTGCCATGTAATCTGTGGTGCCACTGGTCCAACGACCCCGACTCTCAACTCAAGCCGTAGTTGTTTGTCTTGATTGGTCCGTCCACCTGTCATGTCAACATGCCACTAGTTGACTGAGTATATCGGTCCTATCTTGGTACCATGGCCAAACAATTCACTTATTAAGTTTTATGGCACATATATCATGTTCGTTTACGAGCTCCTGCTCATGCCAACTGGCCTTGGGCCCATTGTATGAGATTCTCAAAATCGGGCATTTTGCTCCCAAGATGCAAAACCAAGGCCCTTGACCTATCAGACCTATTCGAGCTCCCATCGAGAAGGTCTCCCAAATTGTTTAAGCATTGGCACATAGTCAGTGGAGGGCACTTTCGACAAAACATATGTTTTCTCTATCCATTATACTGCCCGTGTATAAGCACACCTCCATTCATAACCAATGAATGGGTTTTCAACTTCCTTTGAGAAAGTCTCATCATACCAACTGGGTATGATCTACTTACAACTGGTAAGTAGTTTTTCTGCATGATTTTCACATCACTTCCTCTAAGTTGTGATGTTTAAAATACCACTTAATAGTGGGTTTTTATACCGAGGTATTTATCATTCCCAACCACGTATGATATAAAATTTCCACTCACAATCGGTAAGTGGTTTTTAATTTTAAGTTGTGCTCATCATCCCAACCGGGTATGATGTTAGTAAACCCACTCACTCGATAGTGCAGTGAAATTCTACTTAGTTGGGTTCCGTCCTTAGCAAGTTGGACCTCGACTAGCGTTCCTGATGTCTCGTTCTTCTACATGAAATGAACATAACTGTTCATTATTATTTGGCCTAATAGACCTTATTCATTCTAAATGAATGAGAAAACCCAACTTCACATATATTTGCAATTAGGTCCCTAAAGTTATTTTTCTTTAACTTTAAGTCCCAATTGCTAGGTTTTTCCTAAAATTGAGTCCCGAAACTTTTAGAATTTATCTTGGGACCTCAATTTAAATTTCACAAAAAGGGGTTTAATTTCCCAAATTTCCAATTTGGTCACCCAACTTTTCCAAAATTACCATTTTGCCCATCCTTTCAAAAAATTCCAAAATTCCTCAATTGGTCCTCCAACATTATTTTCATGCCCAATTAACCATCAATTTCATAAATTTTCATTTTGGTCATTTGAATTTCGATAATCCCCAAAATTTCCCAAAATTTCCCCTAATTTCAACTCTTCAACACTGCCGAATTTGATTTCATTAAATTGACTGATCAAACACCTCTAATTGTTGAAATTGGAGTTGAAATTGAGTTCTTGCATCTTCACACAATTTGAAAGAACTTTGAATCACAGATTTTAACGCCGGAACGAGCTCAAATAGAGCTTCGCCAAAAAACAGACTATAGAGAGTGAAAGCTTCGATTTCCCACTGATGAGGGAACGACGGTCTGAGCTTTCAATCTGGGCAGATAGCTCTCATCTTGAGGTTCATCCTAGAATCATGAATCGCATCAATTGATGTCGAATTGAGTTAGAATTTCATCATTGAATTTTTGCCAGTTCTCTCTCTAGCACCGGCCAAAAATTGTAGAGGAGAGCCGAATTGGCTTACCTTTCAATCCTAATTTAGCTGTGGGAGGGCTGAGGAAGTGTTGGGAAGGCTTAGTTTGGCCTGAGGAGGGCTCGAATTGGCCGATTTCAACTCAGCTGAAATAGGGCAGCTTCGGTCCGCCGGAGCTGCTTTACTGTTTCATCACGTCGGCGTTTCTCCGATGACCCTCAGAGCAAACGGAGACTACAGACATATAGTTGACTTCTCCCTAGTTCTAAAGTACTCGACCTCACCTTTTTTGGCTTAGAAAAGACCACATGTCAGAGCTCTAGTTCGAGCTTCACCAAAAAATGCAGCAGTTTAGAGAGAATGGAGTTTTCACGTGTGGAGATGATTAATGGGGAGGGACTCTTTATATAGGGAGCTCGAGGACTCGTTGGCCGTCCATTTGGCACCGTTATGACTGACATTGATGACCAGAAATGCCCCGAATAGAAGCATTTCTTCTTCAACTATGTTTTTTCAATTTCCTAGCGAGTGAACAGTGTTGTCATTCTGAGGAAGAAGATGACACTATTTTGAACTAGACCGGACAGGTCCGAACCGGTCCGAACCGTGTTCAATGCTTAAACCGGCCGGTTCACCCCCCATTCGATCGAGTTTTTCAAATCTAAAAATTTCTAAATTCATTCTCTATCCAATGGTGGACTCAAATCTTCAATTTGAGTCATTTAAGCTTCCTAGAAAAATGAATTTAGGATTCGATTCAATTGTGGTTCAAACCGGTCCAAACCGGTTCGGATCCGGTTCACTAGAACCGGTTCGATTTTCATCCCCAATTCCTTCACAAGTCCATTTCCATGTATTTTGTGACTCCTTGGGTCAGTTAGGGTCCATGAAATTCCTGGTTTACCATCTCTTTATCGATTTTGGTTCATAAACTGACTCGGTCCTTAAACCAGTTCAATCCGGTTCACCCGAACCAGTCTGGTTTTTCTCTCCCACTTTGTTCTAAGGTTCCTTTCGAAGGTTTATGAATTTCTTTGGAGTACAATGGAGTTGAATTCCTCTGTTTTTCCTGATCTCTATTGGTTTTGGTTCATGAACCGACTTGGTTCATAAACCGATTCAATTATGTTGGACCCAATTCATCCAAATCGGTCTAGTTTTCCTCTTCCAATTCATCCTAAGGTTCTTTTCCATAGTATTTTGAACTCTTTGGATCACCTGGTAGTTGTAAATTCCTAATTTTCCCATTCACAATTGATCGGGTTTGTGAACCGGTTCCATTTTCTCACTTGGTTTGACCGGTTCTCTTCCCGATTTTCCTTAGCTCAAAAGGGCGGGGTTTTCAGTGTGGTGGTTTGTTAAACAGCTCTCGAGCAAAGGGAAGTGTTATGTAAACCTTGGCCTTTGGAGTTAAGGAAAACTGAGAAAGAACCGGTCAACCCAAGTGAGAAAATCCGAATTGGTTCACAAACCCCGACCACCAAAGAACGAACAAATTGGGAAATTTACATCTCTTGAGTGACCCAAAGAGTCATAAAAACCTTGGAAAGGGACTTTAGGACAATTTATGATAGAAAACCAAATCGGTTCAAGTGAACTGGATCCGAACCAGATTGAACTGATTTAGACCGATTTGAACCACTATTGAACTGGATCCTAAATTTATTTTTCTAGGTGGCTTAGAAAATTCAAATTTGAGAATTGAAGCTACCATTAGATAGAGAATTAATTTAGATGAATTTAGAAATTTTAAATTTTGAATCGAATCGGGCCTGAACTGGCCGATTTAAGCGTTGAACTCGGTTAGGACCGGTTCGGTTCGGTTCGGTTTGGAACAGTGTCGTGTTCTTCCTTCAGATGACAACAATGTTCACTCACTGAAAAATCAAATAGCGCTAATGAAAAGGAAGAATTTTCGGTTAGGATGTTTCAGGCTATCAATGACTCTCATTAAGGTGCCAAACAGATGACTATAGTGTTCTCGAGCTCCCTATATAAAGAGCCCCTCTCCATTCATCTTCCATACACCTTAAAACTTCACTCTCCCTTAGCTACTCAGTTTTCCAACGAAGCTTGAACCAGAGCTTCGACATAGGGGTTTTTCTGAGCCAGAGAAGGTGTGGTTGGGTTCTTTAGACTCGAGGAGAAGTTAGCTACCCAACGGTAGTCTCCTATTACTTCGAGGATTGCCAAAGAAACGCCAGTGTGATGAACAATGAAGCAGCTTCGGCGGACCGAAGCTGCCCTATTTCTGTTGAGCTGAAATCGAACGATTCAAACCCTTCTCAAGCTACACCAAGCTCTCCCAACACCACTCAGCCCTCATACGACCAAATTAGAGTGAAAAGATAAGCCAATTTGGCTACTCTATAAATTTCGATTGGTGTTATAGAGAGAACCGATGAAATTTTACTGACCAAATTCTCCCTTGATTTGACATGAATTGAGGTGAATCTTGATTCTAGGAGGAACCTCAAGATAAGAGCTATCTGCCTAGATCGAAAGCTCAGTGTGCCGCACCGCTGACGGTAAGCTTTCGAAGCTTTCTCTCTCTAAGTCTGGTTTTCCAACGAAGCTTCGTTTGAGCTCGTTCCAGCGTCAATTCATACGATTCAAAGTGTAATTGAATCGTATGGATATGTAGGAACTTAATTTTACCTTCAATTTCAACAATGAAGTTCAATTGATTAGTCAATTTGATGAAATCAAATTCACCTAGGTTGAAAGGGGAAAATTGGGGATTTCAAAAATTCGAGGGACTAAAGTGCAATTTCCCAAAATTGAGGGCAAATTGGCCATGAAAAAGATGTTGGATGACAAATGGGTCAAATTTTGGAATTTTTGGGGGTAAAATTGCCATTTTTACAAAGTAGGGGCAAAATAATAATTTTTGAAAAGTTAGGGACCATATTGAAAATTTGGGAAACTTGAACCTTTTTTCAGATTTTGGATAAATTGAGGAGCCACAATGAATTTTTGAAAGTTTTGGGACTCAATTTGCAGGAAAATTGGCTTTAGGGACCTAAAGTTAAATAAAAGAATTTTAAGGACTTAAATGCAAATAATTAAAAGTTTGGGGATTTTATTCATTCATGATGAATGAAGGCTATTAGGACAAAGGTTAATGAACATGGATGTTCATATCATGTAGGAACATGAAGTATCAGGAATGCCAACAAGGATAAGCTCATGTGAGGCAAAGAGTTAATTAAGAGTAAAGATACATTGCGAATATCAGGTGAGTGGGAATTTTCACATCATACCTGGTTGGGATGATGAGTACCTCGGAATTTAAAACCCCATATTATGTGGAATTTTAACATCACACCTAGTTGGGATGATGTGAGAAAACACACGAAAAAATTATTTACTGGTTGTAAGTAGATCATACTCGATTGGTATGATAAACTTCTTGGAAGGAAGTAGAGAACCCGCTTATCGGTTATGATCGGAGATGTCCTCACACCCGGTTGTTTTGATGGATAGCTAAAAATTTGTTTTTGTCAAAAGTGCTCTCCCTTGACTGTGTGTCATTGCTTAAACATTTTGGTAGAGCTTCTTGACGGGAGCTCGAATAGCTCAGATAGGCCGGAGGCCTCGTTTTGGAACTTGTGGGCAAAAATACCCGATTTTGAAAATCTCATATAGTGGGCCCAAGGCCAGTTGGCACGAATAGGAGCTTGTAAACAAACATGAGATTAAGCCATGAAAATTTTAAATGAATGATGTAATTTGGCCATGGTACCAAGATAAGACCGACATAGTCGATGGACTGGCGGCAGTGTGACAAGACAGGTTGACAGGTCAGTGTAGACAAACAGTTGTAGGTCGAGTTGAGGGTTGGGGCCCTTGGACCAGTGGCACCAAAGATTAAATGGCTTATATGGAAAATTATTTTTTGGTGCATGCACTGAGGTTAGGGATCATAAAGACACCCAAGAGGGGTAATGATGCATCCTAGGGGCTATTGGACAACATGGTGGAGTAAGGGTAGATTGTTGTGCCAGCAGTCAGGGAAGCTCAACATAACTTCATGCGCACTAGACTGGGGTGGGTCAGAATGAAGTCTCTATCATGATATGGACATGGAGTTTCTTTTTTTGGTTTTAGGGTTAGATGTTGCGTACATCCACTAATTCCCAGGGTAGAAGTGGACGGGCTTCTATATAGGTGGCTAGTAAACTTGCTTCATGATGAAGGGCGTGTGTGATCCCTGCGAATGTGTGATCCCTACGAATGTGTTGTAGTGGATGGGTTGCCCTGCGAATGTGTGATCCCTTCATGATGAAGGGCGTGTTTTGATTGTTAAACACACCGACTGTGGTTAATGATGAGTAATGATTTTGAAAATTGAGAAATTGAGGAAGATTGGTTTTAAAGAAATTAAGGAGTCTGCACACTTCAAATTATTTTATTGAAAATCTTTTTAAATTACACATTCATTGAGTTATAGAAACTCACCCACCCTTTTATCCCTTTTCAGAAATAGAGAATGACTAGGGATAACACGATGATTTACCCTCTCTCAGGTATGCTTAAATTTTCTCTTAAGTTTGTATTATTATTGATATATGTTATTCCAGGGAACAAGGTTAAGATTTCTCCTAGCTCCTCTTGAATTAAAGAAGGGGAAACCCCTCTTTAACCAAGGGAGAAGCGGGTTGCTCACGGGGATCCGACCAAACCGGGTCGAGGTATGACATGTTAGCTTAGACCTTTTATGATAAAGGGGCAGATAAATGGTTATAGAAAAACCAAATCCTGACCAAGGGGAAAATGCGTGTACCCTTTTATGATAAAGGAGGTATGTACGGTTATACGTGAAACACTTCCTGAGCTAGGGGAAGTGTTAAAAGCGTCAAACTCACATAATGGTGAAGAAATTTTAAAAGGGTGATTTGTTTTTCTAAGAGAAAGAGAAACCCCAAGATAATAGTGAAGAAAGAGTATTTTTGAAACACTCATTTCTCAATACTACTCACTGAGTTGTAGAAACTCACCGCCTCCCTTTAACCCCTTTTCACGAAGGAAGGCAAACCCTTAAAGAATACCTTGAAGCCAAACCCTTAGGACAAGGATAGGTATATAAGTTTTAACATATTTAGTTTTGTATAATGTTATTCTTGGAAAATCAGGTATAAAAAGGACGCCTGACTCCTCGCGGTTTAGAAGGAAGTGAAATCCTTCATAGACCAAAGGGAGTGGCTGATTACTCATGGGGATCCGACCAACCGGGTCGGAACATGACATCTAGGGTCTAAAATTAAACTCGAGTGGAATCAAAACTAAAGTTAAACTAAGCATAGAAACTCAAGATTGAACGGGCCTAAGGAAAAGATTCCTAAATATTTAGAAAAGATTATTCAAGTAAAAAAATATAAATTATTGAGCCTAATATATGGAAAAATAGGTAAGGGAATGGTCGGAAAATGATTTGGGCGAAGAACCAGTTGAATTAGTGTCAAACCAACCAAAACATGATCAAAATTGATTGAACCAACTCAAAGTATTAAAACTCGCCAAATGTTTTATGAGGCTAAATGAATCCGAAATGGGGAATTCTTAAATCAAATTTGTAGAGAATTAAACAATAAAGTTTTAGGATTAGGGGTGAACCTACCAAATAAATGCCAAAATTGGCTGAACCATGAAATTTAATCGCTAGAAACTAGTCCAACACAATGCTGACCTACCATGTGACATATTTGCTGGGCGCACACACATCGCCTCCCATGCCCGACTCAAAACCTATGACCCAGACATCTAACCCGACTCGTACATTCCTTGACAGACTTTTTGTCATGACCCGACTTGATTTTCACTCGGCCGGGGTCCTATGCAACCTGCCAGTATCCCCGATGTTACAAAGGCGGGTAGCTTCACCAAGAAAATGCTAGTGGGACAAAAGCTCAAAATAATGGAAATTATTCAAAATGTAGTGGAAATTTCGAACTTTTTATTTCAAAGCCCCTTGTGGGAGCCCCTAAAATGATTACCAAAAATCATGGGAATAGAAATGACATGTCATGACATGGAAAGCAAACCTTCAATAACTAGATGTGAGGTTACATCTAAATAGAGGTACCTCAAGTTTCAGACTTCAATTTCCTTCATGCGCTCCATAGGCTTATATGCACATATGTTTAGGGGAGGGGGTGAGCTCACAACTTAGTGAGTGGGACACAAACGTTGTGCCACTACATAGCTTACGACCTAGATCTTTCCTATAAACCACCTATTAGAATATCTGACATCTATACTCATATTTTCCCTTACGAGTCCCATGGTTTACTTACGCCCCCTTGAGACGTGAGTCTCAGCCCATCCGGCTCGTAGTCTTTGCTACAATCGGGTTATCCTTGGTCTCTCCCTTTTTAGTTTTCATACTTCTAGTGCATCAAAGGCAAACACCGGGACTTAGTCCCGTACACAAACATGACCTCTGCATGGAAAGTACTTTTGGGTCATTCACGACCCGTGCCTTGACCTGTCACCTTAGGACTTAACAAAAGAATGGACAACTCATGACCGTAAAACACACAATCACATGCATGAAATTGGGTTGCCACTCTTGCGATCCTAGACTGGGAGCTGGAGTGTGGGATGCCCTAGGGCTGTCTTCCTACCACCGGTACTTCACTTGTACCCTCTCACAGCTCGGTGCCTTGGCACTTCGGGGTCCTCGCAACCTTGTCATCGCTCTCTCGCACAAGATAGCTATCAAAGCAACAAACAAACAAGCTACTCAGGCCCCACACATAAACCCATATCACCCTCAAAATATATCGCCTCCCTTAGGCAATACAAGACAAGGAAACTAGAGTGCAAGGGTCATTAACCCTCTTCGCAACCGAAACCCTCACATGTCATCTCACAACTAGGTGTCTCAGCACCTGAGTCATGGCCGCATAATCGCCTCTCGTCAGCCCATGCCCATACACATGCGACTCAAATCCCACCATCTCCCCATTATAGTGGTGTACCTAGGATGGTACTCGTACATCATCTAGGAGTCTCGTGAAAACATGGAAGATTTCACTGTTTCTCTCCTATCTCCTTTCCATTTTTCCATTGAGTGACGACACAACCTCTTTGGCATCGATCTATCACCCCCATCTCCCATACTGATATATACAAATAACAAACATGACCCATTGTCTTAAATCATGGTACTCATGGTAAACCCCGTTCTCTCGGAATGAGAAAGCCAGAATGGAGAATCGAAAAATTTTGAAAGAGAACCATGGTATAAAGTAAATTGGAATTTGGTAAAGATAAACCAAAAATGAGAATGTTAACAATCCCAAATGATCAGTGAAGATCCAAAAGTCAAGGAAAAGAATCATGTATCAAACTAGATGTGAGAACTAGACTGGTTCATGGTGAAGTGGATCCGAATCGAGACGAACAAGATCAAAAATTCATTTTTAGAGGTGACTTAAACATGTCAATATGGGAAACTGAAGTCTCCACTATGTGGAAAATGAATTTAGAAAATTTTTAATTTTTAGAAAACTGGTAGAATCAGGCCTAGACCGATCGATTTTTTTATTTTGGGTCATTGAACCTAGTTTAATCGAATCGGTCAACGGTCTAACCAATCAACAAACCACTTGTCAAGTCAGTGCCCCATCAACATGTGTGACTAACCAATGTGCGACACGTGGTGAAGCACACCCCGTCACCTGCTAGGTCATTGTCTGAAAGTGCTGACCAATTAGAGAGTGACACATGACCTCAGTCAACAGCTAGGCGAATAAAACACACATCATCAAGAACTGACTGATAATAGCATGACACATGTTCTCAATCAATGGTCAACTGAGGAAAATTCTCGTTAGTAGGGCTGACCAATGAGAGGCTAACACATGGCAAAGAGGCCAAGTCAACAACCAACAAGGATGACTGAGAAAGGTTGACCAATCAAAAGTCGACACATGTCAAGACTAGGTCGGATGGCCACACCCAATAAGAGGAGGACAAATGCAATGACACAGTACGTGAGGTTGGAAAACTTACAAATTTTGAATTAACCAATCAGAGGATGCCACATGTCATGGTCAACTACAAGTTAGATTCGATCAACGACCACATTAGATTAAACAACTAATGAGAGGTCGCTACATTTCCAAGCAGTGGGTCAAAGGGTGACTCACACGTTGAGTGGGAGGTTGCATCAACAAATCCAACAAATCATAGCATGCCATGTGGCAACTCACACGTGAAAAGATCATACCTCCACACAGTGTTATCTTCTTCATTTAGATTTCTAAATGTCAAAAGAACGTAGAAACTCCAACGAGCCATAACTCCGACAAGCCATAACTCCGACGAGCCATAACTCCCTCCAATAAGGCTTTAAATGGTAGAATTGACGGCCGACCCTCTAAGAATGTATTAAACCTTCAGTTCATGAGCTCACTATATAAAGAACTCCTCTCCATTTGTCCAGTCCACACCTTCACAACTCAGATAACTAAAACTACTCCAAATTATGACCATCCCTGAACCAAATCTCTGACATCAACCCATTTCTTCACCTTTGAACATGAAATGGGGTTCTTTGGAATCTTGATGAAGTCCTCTACCTTCCTACACACTCCTTTCAGTTTGAGGGTTGATAGGGAAACGATGGTGAGGCCGCACAATATTTCCACTTCCATAGTCCAATTTGAACAGAAACTTTCAAGCCAAATTCAGGCCACCCTCGAACCTCTTGAGACCAGGTCGAACATCCTATGACTCTCCACTTAGGAGTCTCATTCTCCATGAGCCATTGTGGTAAGCAATTGTCATCGCCCTTCACCGAAATAATGAATTTGCATAATGCAAACTATGAAAAATTTGCTGATTAAATTCTCCCTGATTAAGCTATCAATTGAGATAAAACTTGATCCTAAGAGTATCCTCTTGATGAGAGCTAGCTTCAAATATCAAAAGCTATGACAATCGTACCTTCTCCGATAAGAAATCGAACATTTCACTCTCTAGAAAAGTTTTCTAGGAAAGCTTTGTTTGAGCTCGATTTTAGACCAAATTGGATTATTCAAAGCTTAAAATGCTCATATAGATGTAGAGAAGATGATTAGCATGATGGGAGGTAATTGACAAAGTTTAACCGGTCAATTTGGTAAATTAAGAATTCAAGGACTAAAGTGGAATTTTTGGAATAATTGGGTGATTTGGGGATTTTTTGAAATTTGAGAATTTTTGTGAATAATCATAAATTAATGGTCAATTTGTGAATAAAATGAGTTTATAGACTTAATTGCAATTAAAAATAAGAGAATAGAATGTAAATAAATAAAATCTAGGAGTTATGGTAAATAATTGGAAATTATTTGCCAATAAAATAAAATAAAATTAGGGATTTCTATATAAATAAAAGAAAACATATTGATATATGGAAAAATTTTGGATATTTGATAAATTTGTTATCCCTGATAATTTTGGGATAAAATGAAAGTTTTTACCAACAGTTGCGAGACTGTCTAAAGACATCGAAAATCCATCTAGTACAAACAAGTAATAGATTTTGGTTGAGTGAGATTTCTAATATTGAGTCCGATTGGAATGATTAAGTGTTACTACTCATAAATATGAAAACTTATTTTCTAGTAATAAATTTTCTAGAAGTAATTTTGGGGTTTATTTATATTGTGAGAATGAAGCATGTTAAAGTACTATCCTTAATGGTGTATGGATACAACTCAATGGGATATTCTAATTAAACCATCGATGTAGGATATGGGTGGGACACATGATTGACAAAGAGTTAGTTAGATTTAGTTTTGTGAAAGTGAGCACAAGGACACGATTTTTGAAAAGAGAAGTGGGCCCAATGCCATATATTGAAAACTCGAACAAGTGGGCCCAAGGCCAATGGAAACATGTAAAATCCCATAAATATGTTCTAATTTAAGAGCCTGGTAAAATTATCACAAATTGAAAATGTTTGCTTAAGCTGTTGAGCTAGAGTTGAGTTGGAGCCCGTTGGGCTAGCAATGTAGAGAGAAATGTCTTAAATCAAAATATTCTTGTTAGTGATTGTAATCATTTGGAACCAAGAAGACACCCAGTACATGGTAGTCTTGGATCTAAGAGCTTCTATATAGGAAGGTTGGAACAAGGGAAGTTAACTCTGGTCCAGTATGTCACGGGGCTCTAGGTGTAAACCCTGCCCTTTTGAGCTAAGGAAAATCGGGAAGAGAAACAGTCAAACCAAGTGAGAAAACCGAACCGGTTCATAAAATTGATCAATTGTGAATGTGCAAATTAGGAATTTACAACTCCCAGGTGATCCAAAGAGTTCAAAATACTATGGAAAAGAACCTTAGGATGAATTGGAAGAGGAAAATTAGACCGATTTGGATGAATCGGGTCCAATAGGATTGAACCGGTTTATGAACTGAGTTGGTTCATGAATCAGAATCGATAGAGATCAGGAAAAATAAAGGAATTCAACTCCATTGTACTCCAAAGAAATTCATAAACCTTGGGAAGGAACCTTAGAACAAAGTGAGAGAGAAAAACCAAACCGGTTCGGGTGAACCGAACCCAAATCGGATTGAACCGGTTTAAGGACCAAGCCGGTTTATGAACTAGAATTGATAAAAAGATGATAAACCAGGAATTTTATGGACCTTAAGTGACCCATGGAGTCACAAAAGACATGGAAATGGACTTATGAAGGAATTGGGAATGAAAATCAAACTAGTTTAGGTGAACCGGATCTGAACCGGTTCAGATCGGTTTGAACCACTATTGAATTAAATCGTAAATTCAATTTTCTAGGTAGCTTAAATAATTCAAATTGGAGATTTGAGGCCATCATTTTATAGAGAATGAATTTAGATGAATTTATAAATTTTTAGATTTGAAAACCTCGGTTGAATGAGGGGTGAACTGGCCGGTTTCAGCTTTGAACCCGATTTGGACTGGTTCGATCCTGTTTGGAATGGTGTCATCTACTTCCTCAGGATGACAACACTGTTCACTCGCCGGAAAACTAAAGAAACACTGGCGAAGAAGAAACACTTCTGTTCGGGGCGTTTCAGGTCTTTAATGTCAGCAATAACGGTGCCAAACGAACGGCCAACGGGTCTCTAAGCTCCCTATATAAAGAGACCCTCCCCATTCATCCTCTCCACACTTGAAAACTCCATTGTGTCTCAACTGCTCCATTTTTCGGTGAAGCTCAAACTAGAGCTCCGACATGGGGCCTTTTTTGAGCCAAACAAGTGAGGTCAGGTTCTTTAGAACTGAGAAGAAGTCAGCTACACATCCGTAGTCTCCGTTCACTCCGAGGGTCGCCGACGTGATGAAATAGTGAAGCAGCTCAGGCGGACCGAAGCTGCCCTATTTTGGCATAGTTGAAATCGGCCATTTTGAGCCCTCCTCAGGCCAGACTAAGCCTTCTCAACACTTCCTTAGCCCTCCCATGGTCGAATTAGGACTGAAAGGTAAGCCAATTCGACTCCTCTCTGCAATTTCCACCAGTGCTAGAGAGAGAACCGACATATTTTCAATGATAAAATTCTAACTCAATTAGCCATCAATTGATGCGATTCTTGTTTCTAGGATGAACCAAAATTTGAAGGACCAAAATGAAATTTTATGAAATTGAGGGCCAATTGGGCATGAAAATAATGTTGGAGGACCAATTGAGAAATTTTAGAATTTTTGGGGCAAAACTTACCATTTTTGTAAAGGAAGGGCCAAATGGTAATTTTGGAAAAGTTGGAGGACAAATTGGAAATTTGAGAAATTAATCACCTTTTCGTAAAATAAAATAAATTGAAGTCCTATGATCAATTTTAGAAGTCTCGAGACTCAATTTGAGGAAAAACCGGCATTTGGGACTTGAAGTTAAAGAAAAATAACTTTATGGACCTAATTGCAAATAAATGAAAGTTTGACTTTCTCATTCATTTGGAATTAATGAAGGCGATTATGTCGAAGGATAATGAACCAAAATGTTCATATCGTGTAGGAACTCTAAGTACCGGGAATGCCAGCAATGACAAGCTCATATGAATACCAAGAACCGATCTAGTGGAACTCACGACATTAACGGGTGAGTGGGTTTACTAACGTCATACCCGGTTGGGATGATGAGCATAACTTAAAGCTAAAAATCACTTACCGATTGTGAGTGTGAATTTTATATCATGCCAGGTTGGGGATGATAAGTACCTTGATATGAAAACCTACTATTAAGTGGTATTTTAAACATTACAACTTAAAGGAAGTGATGTGAAAATCATGCGGAAAAACTACTTACCGGTTGTAAGTACATCATACCCGGTTGGTATGATGAGACTTCGTCGAAGGAAGTTGAAAACCCGTTCATCGGTTATGAATGGAGGTGTCCTTATAGCCGGGCGGTATAATGGATTGAGAAAACATATGTTTTATCAGAAGTGCTCTCCACTGACTGTGTGCGAATGCGTAAACAATTTGGGAGACCTTCTCGACGGGAGCTCGAATAGCTCTGATAGGCCGGGGCCTCGGTTTTGGAACTTGGGGGCTAAATGCCCGTTTTTAAAAATCTCATATAGTGGGCCCAAGGCCAATTGGCACAAGCAGGAGCTCATAAACGAACATGATATATGTGCCATAAAACTTAATAAGTGAATTTTTTGGCCATGGTACCAAGATAGGACTGACATGCCCAGTCAACGAGCGGCAGTGCGACATGACAGGTCGACGGAACAGTCAAGACAAACAACTGCGAGTTGAGTTGAGAGTCGGGGCCGTTGGACTAGTGGCACCACAAATTACATGGCAATATGAGAAAATATTGTTTGTGCATGCACTATGAGTATGGGATTATCAAGATGCCCATAAGGGGTAGTGATGTGTCCTAGGGGCCTTGGACGACCTGGTGAGTATAAGGGCAGATCGTCGTTTCAGGTGTCTGTGGAAAATTTAGAGTAGCACCAAGCGCATGAGATCGAGGTGGGGACATGATGAGGTCTCTATCCTCATATGGACACAAATAAGAAATTTTGGGATTGAGGGTCCGATGTCACGTACATCCACTCATTCCTAGGGTAGAAGTGGTCGTACTTCTGTTCGGGTAGCAGGAAAAGTCACTCCAAAGTCAGTAGTGATACTGACTTGTAAATATGTGTAACCTTCATGATGAATGATGTGTGTTGGGTAATGACACACCGATAACTAAGTAAAGGTGGAAAAACCCAAATTTTTAAACGAAGGGATTTTTGAAAAAAAAGGAGTCTCGCACACTCCAATAATAATTATTTTCTTAAAAGTCAAAACCTTTTAAAAACCCATTCACTAAGTAGCGTACTCACCCCCTCTCTTATATCCCTTTCAGGAAATCCCGGAAAGCCTACCCTTAAATACCGTCAACTAAGATGCCTGTAAGTCTGGTATGTAAAGTTTTAAATTTCAGGCAGTTTTGATTATACTATTACAGGAAAAGGTGTAGGTTAAAGGACGTATTAGTCTTTACGGTTTACAATAAGTGGAAACCCTTTAATAAACCGGGAGAGTGGCGGGTTGATCACGGGGATCCGACCAAACCGGGTTGGGGTGTGACAACTAGAGTGGTATCAGAGCCTGTTTCCTCGAATACATATTTAAGTCTAGAAAATATAATAACTAATAGGATTTCTCCTAAAATTTATAGATTACTCCCAGGAGAGGAACCAAGAAAACTAGGGATGACTCTGCTCAGCACCCTGTCCTCATAGGAAAACAACTCTAGAAGTTTCCCAAATGCCTGGGGCATGGTAGAAATTCCCAAGGACCAAATGACAAAGTATCCAAGAGGATGAGGCTTAGACCTGTTGAGGTCACACCCCGAGTACAAAGGAAGCCAAGCCTGAGATCGGGAACACTAGTTAGGGCTTATAACCTTACCATGAAGGATGCTTAGCACACACCCCGCAGTCCTCTACCTATTTCATGACCACCTCTTTGTAATATGGTTAAGACCCTAACATATTATACTCCTTCTCACTGAATGAAGAATTCCAAATTCCTAAAACAATGTCTCTAAATAAGGATGTAAGCCTACGTCTCAACTGTAGGAAGATTGCCTCAAGAAAAGTAACCAAACAAACCCCGGGGATCGAGGAGATTCCCATCCCAATTAAGGAAATGAACCAAAAGACTAAAGAATTTAGGAGAACTCTTCGGGGAAAATTAGTAGGCAGAGAAGGCGTTACAAGAAAATCGACAGGAGATGAAAGAGTGAGAACTCTGATAGAGACTACTAGGCAAGGAAATGATATGTTACAAGGTGAGGACAATAGGAATGCTACTCGAGAAAGTGATCAACACTATTAAGGACAAGTAACAAGACAAACTAGTAAAAGTATAAGGAAAGAAGGGGTGTTCCACACCTCATAGATTCAAGGCAATACCTCCTCAAGGGTCACGAAGGACATGAAGGATTAGAGACCGATACCATGGAGCAGGTTATGTAAATGATTCACCAAGAGGTCAATAAATGATGAAGTGAATGCAAAAACTTCTTAAGAAGGTCAAATCGAGAAGGATACCTCATGAATAGGGATAAGGTACATGAGAAGCATACTTAGAACCCTCCCATAAGGGGCAAACATAGAAAAATGTCCCTTGGAACTCTAGGGAATGACACAGTTAGAGTGAAGAAGAGAAGGAATACACTATGAAAGGGAACTCTAGAGGGATGCATAAAACCAAGTGCCTTGAAGGAATCATTGGTTGGCAGATGGACATAATGTGGAGTGCAAGGAGCCAACCTCTCAATAGAAACTACTTGAAGGAAGGATGTACCGGAGGCCGAGAGTAACCTACTTTGGAAAGGTGATAGAATGTTAGGTACAACTTCCTTTGGAAAATATAGAGAAGTGAAGGTTGAGATTCGGAACAACATAACAAAAGTAAGCAAACCATGACAATGAGATGGTCAAAAGAAAATGAAAGACACCCTAAGGAGGACCGGGAAGTAGTAAGGAATACACCCTAAAAAGGGGCACTGGAAGGATCATTAAGGACAAGGAGATTAGAGAGACAACTGCCTTAAGAAAACTAAATAAGGTGAAAAGTAGGGGCGAGACAAGTAAAGAACTACTCTCATGAGGGTCATAGAGTAAACTCCAGCAAAGAAGGAAGAGGTGGAAAGGCCAAATATTGGAGAAAATAAGGATGAAAGAAATCCTTAAAAGAACCAAGGGCCAACTAACGACTAAAACTCAAGCAAATAAAGGAATAGGCAAGCCTCTTACATAATGGTCAAGAAAACTTGAAACAAGAAAGATTTGTACGATCCCTAAAGAAGTAGACATGTATTGGGTACGAATGAAGATGCGGATAGAGTATACAAGATGTACCTGCAAAAACAAATTGTGGAGTAAAGGTAAACAAGAGAAGACGACATCAAGGGATGTCATTTAAGGGTAAAAATCCCCTTGAGTAAATGTAAAAAAAAAAAAGGAAAGGATCCTACCAAGGAAGTATTGTGATGTCCTAATATGATCCGTTTAGGTAAAGAGCAGGAGTATTGAGAAATAATTCTAGAAGAACCGAGTAGAAAGAAGAAACTAGTAATGGTGGACAACCAAAGAGAATGACCAAAACACCTAAGAAAGGATGAGATGTAGTAAAAACTACACTCTCTGAAGGACAATGGGATGAGCATGAAGAACGAGTGATACAGTTGCCCAGGCAATTGGACCAAAAAAATGAAGAGAAAAAGACAGTTAAAGAACTGGTTTCCGAGAGGACCATAGATTTAAACCACAACAAAGAAGGGAGAAGTGAAAAGGCCAAAACGTAGGAAGAGAAGAACGAAGGGAAATCCTTAAAGAAATTGATGGTCAAAACCAGATTTATAGTTTAAAGTCTTGGAACGGTTAAGTGAGCCTCAAGAAGGGCGAAGAAGAGATTTTGAAATAAGGAGGATATGAACCCTCCTTAGCATAAATTATTTAATGGGTTAGCATCAAAAGATGCTGTGATAAGTATGAATGATTGGACAACCCATACTCGGGTAATAGAGGAAAAATGTTTAGAAGATGTTGGGAAAGTAAGTCCCCTAATAAGGTGTAGCTGAGAAGGAATAACCACAATTGGTAAGACGGGTCATAGCCCACACACGCATACGAAGCTTAAAGAGTGGACAACCAAGTATAGTGTGGAATGCACAGAATAAAACCAATAATCGGAAGTGTCCTATGTAAGGAACAAGTGATAAAATAAAAGTTGTGGATAGAGAAGGATCCAAAGCAAAACAGATACCCTAACACAGATAATGGTACGAAGAAAGGCAGAAAAGGGGAACCTTCAAGCAATGGTAAGAAGGTTAAACATGTAGCTCCTAGAACAAAAGTCTCTAATTGAGGGACACATTTGTGAATGAAAATGTAAAAAGGGAACTCCCCGAAACAAAACAATAGACTGAAAAGGGTCAAATGGGAATAACGAACTATGAAGTAGTTACAAACAAGTAAGAGCGGATTAAGGCCAAAGGAAATCCTTGAGTAAATGATGTTATTGGGAGTGATGATGAACCTAAGAATGGACGAATCCCAGCATGTCAGTAAAACATCTGAAAATCAAATAATTTGAACCGGAAATACTCAATAAGGAAGTAAAAATGGGATGAGTGGGTAAGGAGAACCGACACAGTTGTGTAAATTGAGTTAATAACGGTAAAGGTAGTCGACGGATACTACCAGAGGAAAAGATGGATGAAGTCATGCAATTCTTGAGAGGTTGAAAGATGAGGAATAACCCAAAATGAGGTGTTTTAGAGATGTAATGGGTAAAGAGACAAGATCTAGAAAACGTCATACTGTAGGGGACAAGAAAACCCAACAATCCTGATGAAACCATGACTCAAAATAAGGAAGAGTTGGTTTGTAAGCATGACAAGGTCAAACATAATTTGGACTGATTTGCGATGAGCAACAAATGAAGGAAGGGTCACAATGGGATGAAAAGGTGATGATAAGAAACCCTTGAAAATAGGTACTTGAATGCTCTATAGGACGTCAAACTAAGGGTTTCAACTACCCAAAGGATAATTAGGCATGGGAATGATTTGTTATCTTGGATTTCCCAAATCTTGAGTACGGAAACTCATGAGGAAGAATGTTGCTCTAAGCAAAGAAAGATATGAATCTAATGATATACCTTGGAATATGGTATGTATAGATATGATAAACTCCGTGGAGGGAGTAAATAAAATAAAGGAAAAGAAACCCCTTAAGTGAAGGAGGTGAAAAGGGGCTAATTGAAAGGACGAGAGAAAAGTTTGCATCTTAAGCAAACACCAAAGGGGCATCAAAGGAAAAAATTTCCATGCAAGGTTTCTAACTAAGTTTTGGGGACAAAACTCCTAAAAGGAGGGGAGAGTTGTAAACCCTGCCTTTTGAGCTAAGGAAAACCGGGAAGAGAACCGATCAAACCAAGTGAGAAAACCGAACCGGTTCACTAACCCGATCAATTGTGAATGGGAAAATTAGGAATTTACAAGTCCCAGGTGATCCAAAGAGTTCAAAATACTATGGAAAAAAACCTTAGGATAAATTGGAAGAGGAAAATTAGACTGGTTTGGATGAACCGGGTCCAACAGGATTTAACCAATTTATGAACCGAGTCAGTTCATGAACCGGAATCGATAGAGATCGGGAAAAACAAAGGAATTTAACTCCAAAGAAATTCATAAACCATTGGATAGAGAATGAATTTAGAAATTTTGAGATTTGAAAAACTCGGTCGAATGAGGGGTGAATCGGCCGGTTTAAGCTTTCAACCCGGTTCAGACCGGTCCGGTCTGGTTCGGAACAGTGTCATCTTCTTCCTCAAGATGACAACATAGTTCACACGCCGGGAAACATAAGAAACGCTGGTGAAGAAGAAACACTTCTGTTTGGGGCATTTCAGATCTTCAATGTCAATAATAACGGTGCCAAACAGATGGCCAATGGGTCTCCAAGCTACCTATATAAAGAGCCCCTCCCCATTCATCCTCTCCACACATGAAAACTCCATTCTCTCTTAACTGCTCCATTTTTTGGCGAAGATCGAACCAGAGCTCCAACATGGGGTCTTTTTTGAGCCAAACAAGGTGAGGTTGGGTTCTTTAGGACTGGAGAGAAGTCGGCTACACGTCTGTAGTCTCTGTTCACTCCGAGAGTTGCCGGCGAGACGCCGACGTGATGAAACAGTGAAGCAGCTCCGGCGGACTGAAGCTGCCCTGTTTCGGCAGAGTTGAAATTGGCCATTTCGAGCCCTCCTCAGGCCAAACAAAGCCTTCCCAACACTTCCTCAGCCCTCACATGGCCGAATTAGGACTGAAAGGTAAGCCAATTCGGCTCCACTCTACAATTTTCGGCCCGTGCTAGCGAGAGAACCGATAGAATTTCAATGATGAAATTCTAACTCAATTCAGCATCAATTGATGTGATTCTTGATTCTAGGATGAACCTCAAGATGAGAGCTATTTGCCCAGATTGAAAACTCGGACCACCGTGCCCTCACCGATGAGAAATCGAAGCTTTCTCTCTCTATAGTCGATTTTCCGGCGAAGCTCCGTTTGAGCTCGTTTCGGCATTAAAATCTGCGATTCAAAGTTCCTTAGAATCATATGAACATGTGGGAAATCAATTTACTCAATCAAATTCGGCAGTGTTGAAGTGTTGAAATTGGGGGAAATTTGGGGATTTTCAAAATTTGAAGGACCAAAATGAAATTTTATGAAATTGAGGGCCAATTGGGCATGAAAATAATGTTGGAGGACCAATTGAGAAATTTTAGAATTTTTGGGGCAAAACTTACCATTTTTGTAAAGGAAGGGCCAAATGGTAATTTTGGAAAAGTTGGAGGACAAATTGGAAATTTGAGAAATTAATCCTCTTTTCATGAAATGCAATAAATTGAGGTTCTATGATAAATTTTAGAAGTTTCGTGACTCAATTTGAGGAAAAACCGGCATTTGAGACTTAAAGTTAAAGAGAAATAACTTTAAGGACCTAATTGTAAATAAATGAAAGTTTGACTTTCTCATTCATTTGGAATGAATGAAGGCGATTAGTCCGAAGCATAATGAACCAAGATGTTCATATCGTGTAGGAACACGAAGTACTAAGAATGCCAGCAATGACAAGCTCACGTGAATACCAAGAACTGATTTAGTGGAATTCACGGCATTAACGGGTGAGTGGGTTTACTAACGTCAAACCCAGTTGGGATGATGAGCATAACTTAAAGTTAAAAACCACTTACCGGTTGTGAGTGGGAATTTTGTATCATACCTGGTTGGGGATAAGTACCTCGATATGAAAACCCACTATTAAGTGATATTTTAAATGTCACTACTTAAAGGAAGTGATGTGAAAATCATGCGGAAAAACTATTTACCGGTTGTAAGTAGATCATACCCAGTTGTTATGATGAGACTTCCTCGAAGGAAGTTGAAAACTCATTCATCGATTATGAACGGAGGTGTCCTTATACCTGAGCGGTATAATGGATAGAGAAAACATATGTTTTGTCTGAAGTGCTCTCCCCTAACTATGTGCCAATGCTTAAACAATTTGGGAGACCTTATCGACGGGAGCTCGAATAACTCTAATAGGTCGGGGGCCTCGGTTTTGGAACTTGGGGGCTAAATGCTCGATTTTAAAAATCTCGTACAATGGGACCAAGGCTAATTGGCACGAGCAGGAGCTTGTAAACGAACATGATACATGTGCCATAAAACATAATAAGTGAATTGTTTGGCCATGGTAGTGCCTGTAAGACCATCAACTAAGATGCCGGTAAAACAGGTATGTAAAGTTTAAAATTTCGTGCAGTTTTGATTATGCTATTCCAAGAAATGGTGCAGGTTTAAAGGACGTCTTACTCTTTACGGTTTATAATAAGGGGAAACACTTTAATAAACCGGGAGAGTGGCGAGTTGATCACGGAGATCCGGCCAAACTGGGTCGGGATGTGACACTAGGAGTCCCAATGCGCATTGAGACGGAATGGAAGCATGATAAGTCTTGTAACACCATGCTTTAGAAATCTGAAATTTCGATTGAATAATTTTCTGGAATTTTATTTAAAGTTTAAAATATAATTAATATAATTGGAACAAATCTAATTTAAAATAAAATGATAAGTACTGATTTGTTTGAAATAAATGACTCGATGGAATCGATTTAAGTCCGTTGAAATTAGGTGAAAGTTAAACATATTTTTATTTATGTATATAATTGTTAATTATATATATATAAATATATATATGTTGTGAAAGCCATCCGCTTGAACCAAGGAAACTAGGAAAAGAATCGACAACTCTCATGAGAAAATTGAGCGACTAAATGAATCGAAGATGGTAAAGAAAAGTTAAAAATGGAAAATTGGAAAATCCCAAATGACCAAAAAGTAATAAAAATTATGAGGAAGAACCATGAAGTAAATTAGATGGGAAAATAAGACCGGTTTAGGGTAAACTAGACTTGAACCAGATTGAACCATAATGAACCGAATTAGATAATTTATTTTTCTAGGTGGCTTGAAAATCTCAATTTGAAAATTGAGGCCACCATTAGATAGAAAATGAATTTAGATTAATTTAAAATTTTTTAATTTTGAGAAAACTTGTCGAATCAGGTGTGAACCGACATATTTTCGTCATCGAACCTGGTCGAACCGGACTGGTCCGGTCCGAAAAGTGTCATCTTCTTCCTAAGGATGACAACACTATTCATCAGTGCAAAAACTTTCCTCTCTCAATGAAGGAATATTGCCTCTGATTAGGGCATTTTTGGGTGAGGATAAGCTCGACAAGTATGGAAATTGGTCGTGTAGAGGGTCACTAGGCTCCTTATATTGAGTGATCCCCTCCATTTATCCTCCACACACTTGAAATCGTCCTCCTCTACAAACTGCTCAGTTTTTCGGCAAGGCTTAAACTAGAGCTTTGACTTTAGCACTTTTCTCAACCTTAGAAGGTAAACTTGGTCCTACAGATTCTAAGGGAAGTTAGCTACCTGATAGAAACCTCCCTTCGACCCAAGGATCACCAAAGAAGCACTGGCGGGATCATACAATGAAGCAACTCTGTAGGTTCAAAGCTGCCCTATTTGGGACGATCTGAATTTGACCAATTCAGGTCTCCTATGACCAAACTAAGTCTTCCCATAGTCCACACGGCCATCACACGACCTTCACAGAGGTGAAAGGTAAGCCAATTTAGCCCTCCTTTGTCATTGTAGATTGGTTCTAGAGAAAGAAAGTGTTGAATTTCACTAATCAAATTCACCTTGATCTTGTCATCAATTATAGCAATTCATGATCCTAGAAGGACCCTAAGGATGAGAGCTACCTTC
This sequence comes from Trapa bicornis, assembly GCA_030064425.1. Lineage (NCBI taxonomy): Eukaryota > Viridiplantae > Streptophyta > Magnoliopsida > Myrtales > Lythraceae > Trapa > Trapa bicornis. The sequence continues at coordinate 16,507,982 of CM057758.1, read as the reverse complement.
CCAGATTGAGAGCTCAGACCACCTCACCTCCAATGGTAAGCTATAGAAGTTTTCTCTCTCTGTGTACAATTTTCTGGCGAAGCTCCATTTGAGCTCGTTTTGGACCCAAGTTCTACAATTAAAAGTTCCATTTGATCGTATGGAAGTGTAGAAATCGATCCATGCCATCAATTGGAGCAATTAACCCCATTTGAATGGCCAATTTAAGAAATCAAATTTAGTTAGTATAAAGGGGTGAAATTAGGGGAAGAAATTGGGAATTTCAAAAAATTAAAGGACCTAGATGAAATTTCTCAAAATTGAAGGTTAATTGGCAAAGAGAAAGATGTTGGAGGACCAATTGGTCAATTTTTGAAAGAATTGGGGTCAATTGACCATTTTTGGAACATAGGGGCAAAATGTTAATTTTGTAAAAGTTGGGGGACCAAATTAGAAATTTGGGAAATTTGAGCCATATACCATTTTGAGAAAATTAAGAACCCAAGAGGGATATCGGAAGCTCGGCGGACTTAATTAAAAACAATTCAACATTTGGGACCTAAAGTCAAATATTTTAGACTTTAGGGACCTAAGTGCCATAAGGTGGAAATAAGGGCCTAAATGTAAATACATGAAAATAGAAGGACTATTAATGTCAAGCCGTTCCTAATGAGGATACTCAAACCATGTAGGAACGAATTTGGATAAGGACGTGAGCAAAGGAGCTAGAACAAGATTTGGAAGGCTGACTGAGGGCAAATGGGTGAGTGGGATAGTTTAAATGTCATACCCAGTTGGGGTGATGAATACCTTAAGCTAAGAAAGAGATTTTGTCAGAAGTGTTCTCCCCTTACTTTGTGCCATTTCTTAAACTAATTGGAAGACATTCACGACGAGAGTTAGAACATCTCTAACAGGCCATGGGCCTCGAATTTGAACTCAGAGGGTTCAAGGCCTAGTTATTTTGAAAAATGAGTGAATTGGGCCCAAGGTCAGTGGGCATGGGATGTACCCTGTAAACAAACATTAATAGGAAGAGCCATGAAAACTCTTATTTAAAATAGAATTAATATTGTGATTCACCATGTTCCCAAGTTAGGACTGACAAGGCTCGATGGGCTAGTGGCAGTGTGTCAGGGCCATTGGACGGTCGACACCAAAGAGAATTGATAATTATATGACAACTATTGTTTGTGCATGCACTTTTTGATTCGAAACCATCAAGACGTCTAAAGGGGGTAGTGATGGGTTCCAAGGGCTATTGAACGACATTGTGGAGATAAGGGCAGTTCGTCGAGCTAGTTAGTCATGAAGCTCTAGGAGCTTCTTGTGCATTGAGACCCGTGAGGGTGTGGGATGAGGTTTCATCCTCATACGGACACGGAGTTATGTGGAGTCTAAGGGACTGGCACCTGGGGCATCACTTATACTCAAGGTAGAAGTCTGGGATTTCTATCTTGGTGGACGATAAAAATGCTTCAATCCACAAGTGGGTGCAGTGGGCGTGTTGCACCGGTGAACGTGTTTACCCTTTATGATAAAGGGTGTGTGTTTGTTTGCTAAATGCCTCTTGAGGTAAGGGGATGTGCTAAAAGAGCTAAACACACAAAGGCTTAAAAAGGGATTAAAAGTTTATAAAGAACAAGTGTGAAAACTATGTTTATTTTTGAAACCCATCTCCCCAACACCAGCTCACTAAGTTGTAGAAACTCACCCCTCCCTTTAACCCCTTTTTAGAAAGGAAGACAAACACTTAAGGAATACCTCAAAGCCAAATCCTTAAGACAAAGACAAGTATGTAAAGTTTTTAATATATTAAGTTTTTTATAATGTTATTCCAGGAAAATCAAGTAAAAATGAATGCCTGACTCCTTACGGTTTAGAAGGAAGTGAAATCCTTCATAGACCAAAAGGAGTGGTGGGTTGCTCATGGGGATCCGACCAAATTGGGTCAGGGCTTGACAACTTAAGTGGTATAAAAGTCTTCTTCCTCGAATACATTATTAAGACTATATAATCTAAAATTAAATGAAAAATTCCAACCTTGTAGGAACCATGGCCCTAAGAAAAGTAGTCAAACCGACTCCACCCAGGTGAAGAAGTTAGCTTAAGAGAATCTAGAATGACTCCACCCACTATACCAAGAATAATCCCTGAGCAGAGGAAGCACTACGCGAAGTTCATTAGGCGTTCGGGGAACCCTACCCTCCACCAAGGGAGGACGATCACCCTGAAAGAAGTACGCGCACCCTAGATGGTGAAGTACAAACCCACAGACTACTCTTTGGATGATTGATACAAATAAGGCATTTTGATGCACAAAACCTATGTAAACCTCGCCCTTTTAGAGTTAAGGAAACTGCGAAAAGAATCGGTTAAACTGAGTGAGAAAACTAAATCGGTTCACAAACCCGATCATCAGAGAATGAGAAAATTGGGAAATTTACAACTCATGAGTGTCCCAAAGGGTCATAAAAACCATGGAAAAGGACTTAAGACAATTTGGAAGAGAAAACTAGACCGGTTCAGGTGAACCGAATCTAAATCAGATTGAACTGGTTTATACCGGTTTGAACCACTATTGAACCATATGCTAAAATAATTTTTCTAGGTGGCTAACAAAATTTAAATTGGAGAATTGAGGCCACTGTTAGATAGAGAATGAATTTAGAAAATTTTAATTTTGAAAAAATTGGTCGAATTGGGCCTGAACCGACCGGTTTAAGTGCTGAACAAGGTTCAGACCAGTTCGGAATAGTGTCATCTTCTTCCTTCAAATGACATCACTGTTCACTCGTCGGAAAATTGAACCAGTATCGACGAAGAAGAGACATTTCCGTTCAGTACATTTCAGGCCATCAATGACTATCATTAAGTTGCCAAACGGACGACCGACGAGTGCCCGAGCCCCTTATAGAAAGAGCCCCTCTCCATTCATCCTCCACACACCTAAAAATCTCTTAACTACTCAATTTTTCAATGAAACTCAAACCAGAGCTCTGATATGGGTCTTTTTTGAGCCAAAGAAGGCATGGTCAGGTTCTTTAGACTCAGGGAGAAGTCAGCTACACGGTGGTAGTCTCGAATTGCTCTGAAGGTCGTCGAAGAAGCACTGGCATGATCGAACTATGAAGCAGCTTTGGTGGACTGAAGATGCCCTATTTCTATCGAGTTGAAATCAGCCAATTCAAGCCATCCTCAGGCCAAATCAAGCACTCCCAACATCTCCTCAACCCTCCGATCAATGCTAGAGATAGAACCGATAGATTTTCACTGACTAAATTCTCCTTCAATTCGACATGAATTGAGTTGATTCTTGATACTAGGAAGAACCTCAGGATGAGAGCTATCTGCCTAAATCGATAGCTCAAACCGTCGCGCCCTCGGTAGTAAGCTATTAAAGCTTTCTCTCTCTACGTTCAGTTTTTTGGTGAAGCTCCGTTTGAGATCGTTTCGTCATCAAATTATGTGATTCAAATTGCAATTGAATTGTATGAAGGTGTAGGAACTCCAATCTAACTTCAATTTCAAGAATTAAACTAATTTGATAGGTTAGTTTGATGAAATCAAATTTGGCTGAGTTGGAAGGATGAAATTAGTGGAAAATTGGGGATTTAAAAAATTTGAGGGACAAAAGTGCAATTTTATAATATTGAGGACCAATTGGGTATGATAAAGATGTTTGAGAACCAATTGGTCAATTTTTGGAAAATTTGGGGTGAAACTTACCATTTTTGTAAAGTAGGGGCAAAATGGTAATTTTGCAAAAAAAATTGGGGACCAAATTTGAAATTTGGGAAACTTGAACCCTTTATGTAATTTTGAATAAATTGATGTCTCAAAGTATAATTTTGAAGCTTTAGGACTTAATTTGGGGGAAAATCGACATTTTATACCTAAAGTAAAGGAAAAGAAACTTTAGGAACCAAATTGCAAATATTTGAAAAGTTGGGTATTTTATTCATTCATAATAAATGAAGGCTATCAATTTAAAACATAATGAACAAGGATGTTCATACCGTGTAGGAACACGAGGTATCGAGAATGCCAGCTAAGACAAAGCTCACGAGGAGACGAAAGCCGATTAAGAAGAATTCACTACATTCTCCGGTGAGTGGGATTTTTATATCATACCCAGTTGGGATGATAAGCATCTCGAAAATGAAAACCCACTAATAAGGGGAAATTTTAGACATCACACCTGGATGAAGTGATATGGAAATTTCATGGAAAAACTACTTAGCAGTTAGAAGTAGATTATAACTGGTTGGTATGATGAACTTACTGTAAGGAAGTAGAAGACACGTTCATCAATTATGAGCGGAGATGTCCTCACACCCGGTTGGTGTGATGGACGATCAAAATATTATTTTTTTCATTGGAAGTGCTCTCCCCTAACTATGTGCCACTGCTTAAACTTTTTGGGAGACCTTCTTGATGGGAGCTCGAATAGCTCAAATAGGCCGGAGGCCTCGATTTTGGAACATTGGGTCTAATATATCTGATTTTTTAAAATCTCGTATAGTAGGCCAAAGGCCAGTTGACACGAGCAGGAGCTCATAAACAAACATGAGTTTAAGCCATGGAAACTTTAAATGAATGATATGTTTGGCCATGGTACTAAGATAGGACTGACACACTCGATGGACTGGCGGCAGTGCGACATGACAGGTTGACAGACCAGTTGAGACAAACGGCTGTAAGTCAAATTGAGGGTCGGGGCCGTTGGATCAATGGCACCACAGATTAAATGACTAATGTGGAAAACTATTGTTTTGTGTATGCACTTAGGTATGGGATCTTTAAGATGCCCAAGAGTGGTAGTGATGCGTCATAGGGGCTACTAGACGACATGGTGGAGATAAGGGCAGTTTGTCGTACCAGCAGTTAGGGAAGCTCGACGTAGCTTCATGCACATGAGACCGGGGTGGGGTTGGGATGAAGTCTCTATCCTCAAATGGACATAGAGTTTCTTTACAAAATTAAGGGTTGTATGTCACGTACATCCACTCATTCCCAAGGTAGAAGTGGATGTGCTTCTATCTAGGTGGCTGGTAAAGTCGCTATGAAGCTAGAAGTGGGTGCAGTGGCCGTGCTATCCTACGAATGTGTGATCCCTTCATGATGAAAAGGGCATGTATTGGTTGCTAAACACACTGTTTGTGGTTGATGATTAAGAAATGGCTTTGAAAACCAAGAAAACAAGGAATAAAGAATTTTAAAGAAAATAAGGAGTCTGGCAAACTCCAATTTAAAAACCATTTTATTGAAAGTTTATTTTTTTTAAAATACCCATTCACTGAGTTGTAGAAACTCACCTACCCTTTTTATCCCTTTCCAAGAAATAGTGAAATGACTAGGGGTAACACTAGGTCTTTTTCTTTGTCAAGTATGCTTAACTTTCTTAATCTTGAATTTTATTTGATATATGTTATTTTAGGGAACAAGGTTGAGATTACACATGTCTCCTCTTGAATTAGAGAAGGGGCAAACCCCTCTTGAACCAAGAGAGCGGCGAATTTTTCATGAGGATCCGATAAAATCGGGTCGGGATGTGACAACTTGAGTGGTATTAGAGCTAATTTCCCTTGAAACATTATCAATATTATGCCCTAACATTAATCAAACTTTAACTATCATGTAGGAAGGAGAGTCCCTAGGAAGTTCACTGTGAAATCCAACCCTCCACCCATAACCCTAAAAAAGACACCCAACCCAAGGAAGGAGGTTGTTAAAAGATTCTTAAAAGGCGAGAAAAGAGTACCCAAGGACATGGTGGAAGACTACCAGAAACTAGTAGGAGCTTTATTGGAACCAGAAGGCATCACATACCCTCCTCCAAGATAAGAGGAACCTGTACCTCCTCCTAGGAGCCCAACTCCTCCTCCAGCCCCACAACAACTGGAGAGGAATCCAACTAAGGAGGCTTGGGACAACTATTGGTATGCGTATGCCACCTTCATGAAAGTCCACCAAGTACCCCCACCTACTCAGCCCAACTTCAATCCTTCTCAATGGATGAAGTAGACCTATGAGTGCAAGGTAGAGGTACTAAGGCGGTACAGATTGGATGCCATACATTCATCCCATAAGGGAATACGAGTGGACCCCAACTAGTTCCTCAGAGCCTTCTGATCAAGAATCCCACAATAGTTCTAAGGCTAACTCTTGGCCTATAACCCCAAGGGATTAGGGGGTAGAAAATTTCTATAATATGCCAAGTATGGCAAGAAAATATTTTTGAATGAATGAAAGTAAAGTTCTTCTTACTAAAATATTTTTCTGAGTTTCCTTAATAAATTCAAACAATAAGTGTATTCTAATAAAGATCAACATAAAAGGATAGAAAATCACCCAAGAAAGGAAAAATGGGTTATTTTTAGTTAACCTTAACCTTTAAACATTTTTCCTAAGAAGTACAATGAGATTTGGCAAGGAAGAAACTCTTATATTTCACTCAAAGAAGACAATTCCTAACTAAGGGAAGGAAATAGAAGTTAGAACAAAAGGAAGTAAGCATTAAAAGAATAGGATAATAGGGTGAGATAGTAACGAATTGACCCTTGTAAAAGTCACAATTCTAGTAAAGAAGGAAAGGATGGAAATACCAAAACCTTTGGGGATTAAGGGAAGAGGAAAGCCTTAAAGAGATCATTGACTAAGACCAGAGTAATAGCCTGAAAGCTATGAAAATGTTAAATAGATTTCTTTAGGATGAACAAGAGATTTTGATACAAAGGGGGATGTGAAATCCACCTCAAAGGAATAGATGCATATTAGGAGCAAGTGAGAATGAGGTGAGATATACGAGAAGTACTCTTAGGATCTCAAGGGTAAAGGTAAGCAGGAGAAGATGGCATCAAGGAATATCATTCAAGGTTGGATATTCGCAATGGTAAAACTAGAAGGAAATTCCGGGAGAAAAGAAGTGTAAAAACTTACCAAGGAAGGGAACCTTGGAAAAACATGTGTGTACCAATTAGGAGGAAATGGAACCAACGGAATTGGAAAGAAGATAAGCTCCTCAAAACAAGCTGTTGGAGATGAAAGGATCAAGTACAAAGGGAAAGTAATCGTGAAGGTTCAAGGGATAAGTTAAACCCAAGTAACGTGTAAGAAGGAATACAACATCAAAAGATGCCAAGCGAGTAAGAAAAGAACTAACTCGAAATAAAGGATCGTGAAATGATCACGAGTGAGTAAGAGTGGTTTACGAAAGATAAGGCCCCTTAAAGGAAAGGACGCCCTTGGGAATTGGGAATGACGTAAGAAAGGAAGAGCTTCAGCATGTCAATAAGTATCAAGAAATTAAAAAAACTTGAAAATTTGAAAGAACCAATAAAGAAGTTGAAAAAATACGAGTAAGTAAGGAAACCAATACAGTTCTAAATGATATGACGTCAAAGACAAGTTCCAAAGAATGTTGTGTAGTAAGGGACATGTAAGCCCAACTGACCCAGGGAAATATGACTCAGATAAGGAAGAGTCTATGATTGGAGCATGATGAGGTTAGGAGTTAAAATGTGGAACAAAGAAGTAATAACTAAAGAATGAGGGAAGAATCAATGTAGGATGAAAAGGTGATAACAGCAACACTTGTGGAAGTATGTACGTGATGCTGGAACAAACACTGAGCTAAGAAAGTCAACAATAAAGAAAGTAACCGAATGCAAGAAGGATTGGGTATTTTTGAACTCTCAATCCAATTTAACTTCAATTTCAACAATTAAACTCTTTTGATTGGTCAATTTGATAAAATCAAATTTGGTTGAGTTGTAAGGTTGAAATTGGGGAAAATTTGGGGATTTCAAAAATTCGAGGGACTAAAGTGCAATTTCATAAAATTGAGGGCCAATTGGGTATGATAAAGATGTTGGAGGACCAATTGGGCAATTTTTGGAATTTTTGGGGTGAAATTTCCCATTTTTTTAAAGTAGGGGCAAAAATGTAATTTGGAAAAAATTGGGGACCAAATTGGAAATTTGGGAAACTTGAACCCTTTATGTAATTTTGAATATATTGAGGTCTCAAAGTATAATTTTGAAGTTTCGGGACTCAATTTGGGGGAAAATTGACATTTTGTACCTAAAGTAAATGAAAAGAAACTTTAGGGACCAAATTGCAAATATTTGAAAAGTTGAATATTTTATTCATTCATAATGAATTAAGGCTATCAAGCCAAAGGATAATGAGCAAGGATGTTCATACCATGTAGGAACACGAGGTATCGGGAATGCCAGCTAAGACGAAGCTCACGAGGAGACAAAAGTCGATTAAGAAGAATTCACTACATTCATGGGTGTGTGGGATTTTTATATCATACCCGGTTGGGATGATAAGCACCTCGGAAATGAAAACCCACTACTAATTGGAAATTTTAGACATCACACTTGGATGGAGTGATGTGGAAATTACGCAGAAAAACTATTTAACGATTATAAGTAGATTATACCCAGTTGGTATGATATACTTTCTAAAAGGAAGTAGAAAACCTGTTTATCAATCATGAGTGGAGATGTGCTCACACCCCGTTAGTGTGATGGACGATGAAACGATTATTTTTTTTGTCGGAAGTGCTCTACCCTAACTGTGTGACACTGCTTAAACTTTTTGGGAGACCTTGATGAGAGCTCGAATAGCTCAGATAGGTCGGAGGCCTTGGTTTTGGAACTTAGGGGCTAATATGCCAAATTTTTGAAAATCTCGTATAGTGGGCCTAAAGCTAGTTGGCATGAGTAGGACCTCATAAACAAACATGAGTTTAAGCCATGAAAACTTTAAATGAATGATTTGTTTGGCCATGGTACCAAGATAGGACTGACATACTTGATGGACTGGTGATAGTGCGACATGATAGGTCGACGGACCAGTCAAGACAAATGGCTGCAGGTCAAATTGAGGGTCAGGGCCATTGGACCAGTGGCACCATAGATTAAATGGATTATGTGGAAAACTATTATTTTGTGCATGCACTGATTTACGAGAACTTTCAAGATGCCCAAGAGGGTTAGTGATGCGTCCTAGGGGCTTTTGGATGACATGGTGGAGATAAGAGCATTTTTTCATTCTAGCAATCAGGGAAGCTTGATGTAGCTTCATGCGCATGAGACCGGGGTGGGGTCGAGATGGAGTCTCTATCCTCATACGGACACAGAGTTTCTTTATGGGATTGAGGGTCGGATGTCACATACATCCACTCATCCCCTGGGTAGAAGTGGACATGCTTCTATCTAGTTGACCAGTAAAGTTGCTCCGACGCCACAAGTGGGTGCAGTGGATGTGTTACCCTGTGAATGTGTGATCCCTTCATGATGAAGGGTGTGTGTTGGTTGCTAAATACATTGTTTGTGGTTGATGATGAAGAAATGGCTTTGAAAACCAAGAAAATAAGGAAGAAAGAATTTTAAAGAAAATAAGGAGTATGGCACACTCCAATTTAAAAACCATTTTATTGAAAGTTTATTTTTTTTAAATACCCATTCACTGTGTTGTAGAAACTTATCCAACCTTTTTATCCCTTTTCTAAAAATAGAGAAATGACTAGGGATAACATCAGGCATTACCCTCTGTCAGGTATGCTTAACTTTCTTAAGCTTGCATTTTATTTGATATATGTTATTCTAGAGAACAAGGTTGAGATTACACCTGGCTCCTCTTGAATTAAAGAAGGGGGAAACCTCTCTTGAACCAAGAGAGCGGTAGGTTGTTCAAGGGGATCCAACCAAACTGGGTCGGGGCATAACAACCTATGCCATAGTAGAGGCCACATGGACCCTACTCACAAAGAGAGGACAAGAAGGAAAGAGGAAACTTTTCAATGCCTTAGTTGCCGAAAGAACTACAAAAAGGTACGTAAAGCAACATGTTATTGGTGTGGATAGCTAGGACACATTGAGAGGAGCTGCCCAATAGCCATAGGACATCGGACAATACTTTACGGTAATAAACTAATAAGGAAGATTTCTCAATACTCGAGATGCCATGAGGGTACAGGCAGGGAAACAACCTGTTATAGGTGTGGATAAGTAGGACATAGGATGAAGAACTGTCCCACCCCCCATGGATTTAGTACAATATCTCCTAAGAACCACATTGACTACCAGGGTCCAAAGGGATGAAAGGTGGAAGACCACCTCAAGAACCACAGTTCAAGCTAGAGATTTCAAGGAGAAGGCTCGTGAAGTCCCAGTGTAGTAGATAGTACTTATCGTTCATTGTAACTATCTCCCTCTTTAGGGACAAAGCCCAAACGTATTGTACTCCTTATCAATTAATAAAGGACTCCAAATTTATAAAACCTTGCATCTCAGATAATGATATTATCTTGTGCTTCAACCATATGAGGAGTCACGGAAGGCAAGAAGGTCCGAAGATAGGGCATGGAGAAAAATCGCAAACAGAGCAAAGTATAGATGAAAGGAAATTTTCCTTAAGGAGAGTTACAAACCTTTTGGGAGCAAGGAAACACCACCGATAAAGAAGACCTAAGTGTTGGACGCCAAACAGAATGTCTTGGGATAGCGAAGTGTGACCTACCCTTGAAGGACGAAGGAGCCAAGTAAGATTACAGATGAACCTAGCGATGGGAAATGACTAGTAAGCATGGGGTGATCAAGGAGGATAAATGAGGCCCTATGAAGGACAGTGAAGTAGTAATGACTACACCCTAAAAAGGGCGATAGGATGAACATCAAGGACAAGTAAACTCGAGAGACAACTACACCAGATAGTTGGACAAGAAGATTAATAGGGACGAGGCAGTTAGCAAACTGACCCTCGTGAAGGTCTTGGATTTAAGCTCTAGTGAAGAAGGCATAGGTGAAAAGGCCAAACGTTGGAAAAGCAATCAACGACCAAAGGAGATTGGCAAACACACTTAAGCCACAAGAATGATTAAGTAAGCCTCTCATGAGGTGATCCAAAAACCTTGAAACAAAGAGGATTTGAACCCCTCCCTAAAGAAATAAACTTGTAATGGGATACAAGTGGGAATAAGGATAGGGTACAAAGGACGTGCCCGCAAAATTCCAAAAGTAAGGGTAAGCAAGAGAGGATGGCATCAAAGGATGTCATGAAGTTGATTTAAGGTTAGATACCCTTGAGGGCGAATGAAAAAGGAATTTCGGGAGATAGGGGAAAGATCCTACCAAGGAAGGAAACCCTGAGGAGGCATACATATCCCAACTAAGAGGTAATGGAACCAATTGAAGTGGGATAAGAAGATAAGCTTGTAAATGAAGTGCATGTTGAGGTGAAAAGACAAAGGGAAGCATACTAGGAGGGCCCAAGGAGTACATTAAACCCAAGGAACAATAAGTAGTAAGATTACATCAAAAGATGTTGTAACAAGTGGGAAATGGGAGGAGTACCCATAACAATAAAATAAAAGAAAGGATATCCGATAAAAAAACCTTAAAGTATACTCTCTTCAAACAAGAGGATTAAAGGAAACAACCACGGGCTTCAAGACTGATTGTACGCTCGTTTCATGGAGCTCGGGATTTGACGACTAGGCATAACAAGTAGTACATGAAATAAGACCCAATGATCGGAAGTTCCTCACATAAGAAATAAGAGGCAAAATGAGAATTTAAAGACAATGAAGTATCAAAGTTGGACATAATGCATTAATATAAAAAGAGTGTAAGGAGGTAAAGGAAAGGAACCTTCAAGGAATGGCAAGAAGGTTGAATGTGTAGCTCCTAAGGTGGAAGTATCTACTTTGAAGGAAATAGTAGATAATGAAACCATCAAAAAGAGAACTCCCCAAACAAAGTAATCGACACTTAGACTAAAGGGGATCAACTAAGAATAAGGAACCGTGAAATGGTCATGAGTAAGTAAGGAAGGAATGAAAGGAATCCTTGAGTAAAGGACGCCATTGGAGATGTGGAAGGATAGAAGGAAGGAAAATCCCAAACATTTTGGTAATCAAGAAGTAATTGGGAAACCCGATGGTTGAAACTGAGAAAACCCAATGAGAAAGTTGGTAAGGGATGAGTAGATAAGGAAAAATTGACACAATTATGAAAGACATGACATCAAAGGTAAAAAAGATGATTGAATAACGGTGAAGGTAGTCGAGGAATACTACCAAATGAAAAGAAGGGACAAAATTATATGACCCCCCAAAAGGATGCAAAATTTGAGAACCATCAAGGAAATGTTCTAGAATTTTAATGGACAAATACAAGTTCTAGAACATGTCTTGCTATAAGGGACATGTAGGTCCAACAGTCCCGAGGAAAAATGTGACTCGAGTAAGAAAGAGTCAATTAGTTAATTATGAGAAGGTCAAGCATAAAACTTGGATTGGAGTTGTAATAAAAAAAGGATGGATGAAAGAACAATATAGGATAAAAAGGTGATAATGCCGAAACATGTGAAAACAAGTACAAAAAGCTTAGAACTACTTCGAGCTAAGGATTTGCAATGACTAGGGGAATAAATACACATGGGGACTATTGAATATTTTGGAACTCCCAATCCAAAAATTATGGACAAGAACCTTCAAGAGGAAGAGTCTTACCCTAAGCAGAGTAAGAAGTGGACCTAAGGATGTGCCTTTGGACTAATGGGTAAGACATGCCTAATCGTGATAAACTCCATGGAATTAGTAGATTATGGAAATGAATAGAAATTCCTTAAGCATGTGGTTTAAAGGGCTAAGTGAAGAAACAACCAAAGTGGTAGCATGTCAAGCAAACCCTAGGTTGACATCAAGGGAAATTATTCCCGATGTAAGGATTACATAATCAAGTTTTGAGAACAAAACTCCTAAAAGGAGTGGAGAGTTGTGAAACCTGTCATCTCAGACTAAGGAAACCAGGAAAAGAACTAACAACTCTCATGAGAAAACCGAGCCACTAAATGAACCGAAGATGGTAAAGAAGGGTTAAAACGGGAAATTGAAAAATCCCAAGTGACCAAGAAGTCATAAAAATCATGGGGAAGAACCATGAAGTAAATTGGATGGGAAAACCAGATCGGTTCAAAGTGAATAGGACCTAAACCAGATTGAACCATAATGAACCGAATTAGATAATTCATTTTTTAGGTGGCTTGAAAATCTCAATTTGGAAAATTGAGGCCACCATTAGATAGAAAATGAATTTAGATTAATTTCAAATTTTTAATTTTGAGAAAACCAGTCGAATCATGCCTAGATCGGCCGATTTTCGTCACCGAACCCGGTCAAACCGGGCCAGTTCGGTCCGGAATAGTGCCATCTTATTCCTTAGGATGTTGGCACTGTTCATATTGTAGAAACTTTCCTTTCATAGTGAAGGAACATTCCCTCCAATTTGGGCATTTTCGGGCGAGGATAAGCTCAACCAATATGGAAACTGCTTGGGCAAAGGGTCCCCGAGCTCCATATATAAAGAGCTCCCCTCCATGAATCCTCCACACACCTCAAATCGTCCTTCTCTCCAAAGTGCTCAATTTTCTAGCATGGTTCAAACTAGAGCTCCGACTTGGGAACTTTTCTCAGCCCTAGAAGGCAAACTCAAGTCCTACAGACTCCAGGGGTAGGCAGCTAACTGACAGCAACATCCCTTCAACCCATGGATCGCCGAAGAATTGCCAGTTGGATCAAACAGTGAAGCAACTCTGTTGGTTCGAAGCTGCCCTATTTTGGATGATCTAAATTTGACCAATTCAGACCTCCTACGTCCAAACTAAGCTTTCCCATAGTCCCTACGGCCATGACATAACCTCCACAAGGGCAAAAGGAAAGCCAATTTGACCCTCCTCCATCATTGCAGATCGGTTCTAGAGAGAAAGTGTCAAACTTCACTAACCAAATTCACCTTGATCTTGACATCAATTTTAGAAATTCTTGATCCTAGGACCTTAAGGACAGGAGCTACCTTCCCAAATAGATGGCTTAGACCATCGCACCTCCGATAGTAAGCTATCGAAGCTTTCTCTCTCTATGTACAATTTTCCGGCGAAGCTCTCTTTAAGCTCGTTTTGGACCCAAATTATACAATTCAAAGCTTCATTTGATCATATGGAAGTGTAGAAACCAATCCATGCCATTAATTGGATCAATTAACCCCATTTGAAAGTCCAATTTGAATAAATCAAATTCGGTCAGTATAAAGGGGTGAAATTGGACAAAGAAATTTGGGAAAATTGGGAATTTCAAAACACTGAAGGACCTAAATAAAATTTCTCAAAATTGAAGGTTAATTAACAATGATAAAGATGTTGGAGGACTAATTGGTCAATTTTGGAAAGAATTGGGGCCAATTGACATTTTTTGAACATATGGCCAAAATAGTAATTTTGTAAAAGTTAGGGGACCAAATTAGAAATTTGTGAAATTTGAGCCCCATATACCATTTTGAGAAAATTAAAGACCCAATAGGGATATTGGAAGCCTGGGGGACTTAATTAAAAATAATTGATGATTTGGGACACAAAGTCAAAGATTTTGGACTTCAGGAACCAAAGTGCAATATGGTGGAAATAAGGGCCTAAATGCAAATACATGAAAATAGAGTGCCTATTAATGCCAAGCCATTCTTAATAAGGATCAGATAAGGACGTGAGCAAAGTTGATGTGAATCCGACTAAAGAGAGTACGAATTCACAAGTTCAATAAACCAGACCTGCAATGGAGCTGAACACTTTGTTACCAAATGAGATAAATGATTACTTGAGACTTCAAGAGGGCCTAATCACAAGGTTAAGGGGCTAAAAGATTCAAATAAGTTATATGGGCTAATTAAAGAGATTGCCCAAAAAAATCCAAGTGGAAGCCCAATTAAAGAGACCTGGAAAAGCCCATGAGAAGGAAACCCAACTAAAGAGTCCAAGAAAAAGCCCACATCCTGATTTTAATTAATGAGTAAAGATTTATTAATAAATAAATCTTGTAGGATATTATATGATAATATTAGATATTTAATTAGTTAAGATCTTTAAATTAGTTATTAAAAATATCCTAGATATTTAGATTAGATATAGTTAGCTTATAACCATAATAGATTTTTTTCCTCATTTTGTGGGGCATTCGGTTGTTTTCTGAGCCTATAAAAGGCATACTCCACAGCATTGGAGAGATACACTTTGGAATTTCAATCTTGTGAGTTTTATCTTTTTTCTATCTTAAAAGGGCTTTTGAACTTATCAAGCTTTTACCTGTGGCATTCAAGCAATCAAGACTTATCACTTGGGGTTTTTTAAGAGTTCTTCTTAGAGGATTTGGGTGTGGCGTCTATATATCCCATACCTTGTTTCTCACATTAACAAGGTATATTCCATCTTTTCGCACTTGCGTCGTGAAAGTCTTGGGATCGTTGCCATATTTGGTGTAGGGTGTCGTCAACATATTGGCGGGGTTCACATCGGTTGGTATCAGAGCACATGGTTGCACGACAAGTTCCATCCCATCTTTTTATCTAGTTCTTTTTTCTACCTATTTCTATTCTCTATAAAAAAAATTATCATATTCTTCTATCTATCTTCTCTTCAGTAGGTTAAAAAAACAAGAAAAAAAAGCCAAAAAAAATTCGTGCAAAAAAAAGAAAAAAAGAGCAAAAAAAGTTCGTGCCAAAAAAAAGAGCAAAAAAAATTTGTGAAAAAGGCAAAAGAGAAAAAAAAGAGGCACACAATTCTATCTTATATCTCATTCTTATTCTGCTCTATCTAAGTCTATTACTTCATTTCATCTTAATTTCTTTCTTCTCTATCTAAATTTTACTCTTATTTCTAAGTCTATTCATACCTCTCACTTAAATTCTTTGGAATTGCTTTTTGAAAACCTTTATCGATATGTCTTGATTGTTCCTCAAGTTGAACTACTTCGTAAAAATGATTTGTTTTTAAAGTTCAATAAAGATTGAAAGAAGACATATGAGTGGAAAAAGGCAAGAGTGCTTTAAATCTATAAGAAAAAGCCATTTGAGTGTGAAACATGAGTGTTTGAGAGAAACATGTGAGGGAGAGTTGTGAGGTTCTTTTCTTTCTAACAATTATCAGGTTCAGAAGGCCCAATGACAAGGAAACACAATGAAAGAAGAGGGTTTCATATCGCCTATTCAAAACATACAATGGAAAGCAATGAAGAGTCAAATGAAACAGATAGTGAAGTCTGAATTTGAGCCACTTCATACGCGAATGGATCGCTTGGAGGAAGGTGTGAGATGACACTCACATACTTCCATTGAACAACCGTGGAGCAATTGATCTCGATGCTTTGAACAACAGGAACTGAGGGAGTTCGATGATCTCCAAGTTAATCGCGGCAACATCAATCTCAATTCCTTCAATCAACCCACTACTTGGGACAGACCATGGATTGATGATATCTTGGATAACCAACATGAGAAGTTATTTCATACTCGTTGCTCTATGAAAAATAAGGTTTATACTGTTATCATAGATGGGGAAAGCTACACTAACTTTGCTAGCACCGAGCTTGTGGAGAAGTTAGCATTACATACAACGAAGCATCCAAAGCCATATCAAATTCAAAGGTTGAATGATCAACCCAAACTTGAGGTAACCCAATAGGTGATAGTATCCTTCTCTATTGGGAAATATCATGATAAAATATTATGTGATATAGTACCAATGCATGCATGTCATATTTTATTGGGAGAACGTTGGAAGTTAGATTGTCACGTTACATATGATAGATCAACAGATAGGTACTCATTCGTGATGAATAATAGACCAATATCTCTTGTACCTTTGACTTTACAACAAGTTTTTCAGGATCATTTGAAAAAGAAAAAGGCAAATGAAAAGAAAATAGCAGAAAAACAAGAAGAGAGAAAAGCCAAAATTGAAGAGAAAAAAGGCAACATTGAAAAAGAAGAGAGAAAATCCAAAATTGAAGATGAAGAGAGAAAAGGCAAGGTTGAAAAAGAAGAGAGAAAAGCCATAATACAAAGAAAAGAGAGTAAAAACAATTTCATATCCTATCCTTACAGTACTTATGTACAAGGATTTATATTTTACTAACCATATTGTCGGATATTTGTCGAGCATTAGTGTTTCTCTTCTACAGGAATTCAAGAATGTCATTACAAAGAAGATAAGTCTTGGTTTGCCACCAGTTCGAGAAAACAAGTATTAAAGTCAACACCAAGTCCTAAAATTGATGGAAAGGAGATATATACGTAAGAGCAAGCGACCATGTGTTGTACCCATGAAGGATGAAACTTGGCAAATATGCCTCAATTGTCGAGCCATAGACAATATCACGGTAAAGTATCGATAACATCTTTCTTATTTATATGATATTGTTATTGAGTTGCATAGATACTATTTGTTTTCAAAACGTGGTCTTAAGAGTGAATATCATCAATTTCAAATTAAAGAAAAAGATGATTTAAAAATAACATCTGAAACAAAACCAGGTCTATATGATTGGTTAGTTGTGATTTTTGGATTGACTAGTGCCTATAGCACTATCATGATATTAATGAAGCAAATCTTGCATGTTATCATTTTAAAGTTTGACTATATATATTTTGATGACGTCCTGGTATATGAACTTATGGAATATTTGAAAATGATGTTAGAACTTTTAAGGAAAGATAAATTGTTTGAGAATTTTAAGATATTTATCATTTGTTTGGATAAACTTCTATTTCCTGGATATGTTATAAGTTTTGAAGGGATTTCCATTGACAAGAAAATTAAGGTAATTCAAGATTGGCAAACACCTTACTTGGTAAGTAAGAAAAGAAGATCAATTGCATATTATAATGAAAAGTTCAGCGGAGTAGCCCTCAAGTTGAATGAGCATCATGCAAGGTGGGTAGAATTCATTTATACATCTAGTTATGTGATCAAGTGTAAGCAAGGTATGAAAAATGTAGTTTCTCATACATTATCTGAAAGGTACATTTTGTTTACAATCATTGATACTAAATTGCTTAATTTTTCTTGGAATACTGTGTTGGTTACAAAACTTCTATTTTCAACTGCATGTTTACCACATATTGTATTTGCATATAATCATTATATTTATTCAGTAACTAAGTTATCACCAATGGAGATTATCTATGGTTTTAATCCATTGGATAGAAAACAGCAGACTCAAGAAAATATTAATCTTTACAACAAGAGTTTCATGAAAGTTGTTTTTGATCCAGGGATTTGGGTTAGTTTACATATGAGGAATGAATGGTTTATGAATAGAAAACTATCAAAATTTCTTAGATTAGAGGGATTACTTAAGGTGTTAAAACTCGGTAGTAATAATTACAACAGGAAGTTATCTAGCAAATATATTGTTAGTAATAGTATAAATATTTATAAGTTAATATCTTTTGATTTAGGTGATGAAGGAAAAGAAGATTTGAGGACAAATCATTTTCAAGAGGGGGAGAATGATGTGAATTCGACTAAAGAGAGTACGAATTCACAAGTTCAATAACCCAGACCTGTAATGGAGCTGAACACTTTGTCACCAAATGGGATAAATGATCACTTTAGACTTCAAGAGGGCCCAATCACAAGGTTAAGGGGCTAAAAGATTCAAATAAGTTATATGGGCTAATTAAAGAGATTGCCCAAAAAAATCCAAGTGGAAGCCCAATTGAAGAGACCTGGAAAAGCCCATGAGAAGGAAACCCAACTAAAGAGTCCAAGAAAAAGCCCACGTCCTGATTTTAATTAATGAATAAAGATTTATTAATAAATAAATCTTGTAGGATATTATATGATAATATTAGATATTTAATTAGTTAAGATCTTTAAATTAGTTATTAAAAATATCCTATATATTTAGATTAGATATGGTTAGCTTATAACCATAATAGATTTTTTTCCTTACTTTGTGGGGTATTCGGTTGTTTTCTGAGCCTATAAAAGGCATACTCCACAGCATTGGAGTGATACACTTTGGAATTTTAATCTTTTGAGTTTTGTCTTCTTTTTATCTTGAAAGGGCTTTTGAACTTATTAGGTTTTTACCTGTGGCGTTCAAGCAATCAAAACTTATCACCCGAGTTTTCTAAGAGTTCTTCTTAGAGGATTTGGGTGTGGCGTCTACATATCCCATACCTTGTTTCTCACATAAACAAGGTATATTCCATCTTTTTTGCACTTGCGTCGTGAAAGTCTTGGGATCGTTGTCATATTTGGTGTAGGGTGTCGTCAGCATATTGGCGAGGTTCACATCAAAAGAAGCTCGAACAAAATTTGGTAGGCTGACTGAGGGCGAACACGTCACAGTCACCGAGTGAGTGGGATAGTTTAAATGTCATACCTGATTGTGGCGATAAGTACGTTAAGCTAAGAAAGAGGTTTTGTCACAAGTGTTATCCCCTGACTATGAGCCTTGCTTAAACTCTTTGGGAGAACTTCTTGGTGAGAGCTAGAATAGTTCTAATAGGCTAGGGGCCTCCAATTTGAACTCATAGGGCTCAAGGCCTAGTTATTTTGAAAAATGTGTGAACTGGGCCTAAGGTTAGTGGGCACAGACTGAAACCTGTAAAAACATTAATAGGAAGAGCCATGAAAATTATCATTTAAAATGGAATTAATTGTGTGATTCACCATGGTACCGAGTTAGGACCGACAAGGCTTAATGGGCTAGCGGCAGTGCATTAGGGCCAGGTTAACGGACTGGCCAAGCAAATAGCTGCAAGCCGAGTTGAGTGTCGGTGCTATTGGATTGTTGGCACCAAAGAGAATGACTAATTATATGAAAACTATTGTTTGTGCCTGCACTTTTGGATTCGGGACCATCAAGACGACCAAGGGCATAGTGATGGGTTCCAAGGGCTGCTGGACAACATGGTGGAGATAAGGGCTGTTTGTCAGGCCAATTAGTCATGAAGCTTTGGGAGCTTCTTGCACAATGAGTCCGAGTGGTGGGTTGCTCATGGGAATCCAACCAAACCGGTTCCGGGTGTGACATATGTTGTAAAGAAGAGATATTTACATATAAGGGTATATATATATGTGTGTGTGAAACCCGTCCTCTCGGTCCAAGGAAACTAGAAAGAGAATCGACACTTTTCAGGAGAAAACCATGCCTATAAATGAACAAAAAATGGTAAAGAAGGGCTAAAACGAGAATTTGGAAAATCCCAAGTAACCAAGAAATCCTAAAAATTATGAAGAAGAATTAGGGAATTGATTGGATGTGAAAATCATAACGGTTCAAGGTGAACTAGACCCAAACCAGATTGAACCGAATTGAACCGTGATGAACCAGTTAAATAATTCATTTTTGTAGGTGGCTTAAAAATGTCAATTTAGAAAATAGGAGCCACCCTTAGATAGAAAATGAATTTAGATTAATTTAAAAATTTTTAATTGTTAGAAAATCGATTGAATCGACCATGAACTGGTCGATTTATGATTTTGAGTCACCAAACCCAGTCGGACCGGACTGGTCAATAGTTCAACCGGTCAATTGACCACTACTAGGTCAGCGTCAAGTCAACAGGCATGACCAATAAGTGTGTGACACATGACAAAGCGTGCCTAGTCAGCCGCTTAGTCAACGCCTAAAAGCGTTGGCCAATTAAAGCATGAAATGTGTCCTTAGTCAACGGTCAGAGGAGGAAAATTCACCTCAGCAAAGATTGGCATGTAAATCCTGTTCTTTCAAAGATAAGAAAACCAAGAAAAGAACCGATAATTTTCATGAGAAAACCGAGCCATTAAATGAACCAAAAATGGTAAAGAAGGTTTAAAGTGGGAATATTGAAAATCCAAAGTAACCAAGAAGTCATAAAAATCATGGGGAAAAACCATGAAGTGAATTTAAGGAGAAAACCAAACTAGTTCATGGTGAACTAGACTTGAACCGGATTGAACCAGGTTGAACCATTGTGAAATGGTTCAATAATTTATTTTTTTAGATGGCTTATAAAGGTCAATTTAGAAAATTAAGGGCACCATTTGATAGAAAATTAATTTAGATTAATTTAGAAATTTTTAATTTTTTGAAAACAGGTAGAATCGGGCCTGAACCGGATGATTTTTATTTTTGGGTCACCAAACTAGGTTGGACCAGGCCGATCAATGGTACAGCCAGTCAATGGATCGCTGCCAAGTTAGCGCCCATTCTGCACGCATGACCAATCAGCATACAACGTGTGGCAAAGTACACCAAGTCAGACGCTTGGTTAGCGCTTGGAAGCGTTGATCAATCACTGAGAGACATGTGTCTGGTCAACTAGTTAATGGTCAGCGAATGCCCAATCATCAACCATGTAGACACGAGCAGCCAATGGGTGGCTATCACGTGTCCAGTCAACCGGTCTATAGCCAACGAGGTATCCGAGTAGGAATGCCATGTTAGCTAAGCCAACCAATCCCACGCGTCCACGTGGCATGTCCACACGTGTGAAGCTTGCACGTGCGGAACAGTGTCATCATCTTCCTTCATCCAATGACATTGTTCATCGAGAAAAGTTTGCCTTCCATTTTTTATGAGGGAATATTCCCTCCGATTATGGCATTTTTTGATGACGATAAGTTCCACTAATATTCTCTAAATATTTGAATGTATTTCATTGCACATCAGACAATTTAAATGAAAATTTATTTTCTAAAACTATACTGAGAGGTGTAGGATAACTAATAAAGTTAGGAATATAATACGTATAAAAACAAGTTGATCTATGGAAAATTCTCACTTGACTTACCAAATTATGTGTTGGCCAATCTTGAATTATCTTAATTTTCTTTATAATTAAAATCCCTTTAGAACTAGTAACATATTTAGAAAATATAATATTATTCCAACAATATATATTTTCTAAAATTAGAAAATAACATACATTTGTTAAAAACAATTTTAAATATTTTTCATGTTCATATAAGTACATGTTATATATTATTATATCATCAAAATATATTTCAACCAACTTTTCAATGAATGTATATAAGAAATAATGAAATAATTTAACCGTTCATATAAACTAGGTTTTGTTTTTAATACAATTTTCAATTCATATTTATTTTTTGTTCGAGTTTTATTATATTCACTTTTAAGCTTTATTTTTGAAATCAAATAAAATCCATGCAAATCATCAAATATATTGTAAAAATAAGGAATATGGTGATGAAAAATTACTATGCTACTTTTGATAGCTCGGTAATCAACACAAATTCACTAAGTTTTACCCTTTTTAGATATTTGCACAAACACATGGACTTATTATTATATGATGCTTATTTCCTTGAGTTAGAGGTAAAGAACCAGTTATATTCTTAAAGATACCATGCTTGAATTCCTACAAAAAAGATATAATATTTCTCGATAAATATCCGACAATAGGGTTAGTATTAAAAAATATATCTATGTATATAAGTACTATAAGGACATCTTGTAAAATTATCTCTCTATTTATCTCACTTTTTGTTATAATAAAATTATTTTTTGCTATATTTATTTTCAATTATGATTTATTCTCTTCTTTTTCAATTTTGACTTTTCTTTTTTCTGTTTCAACTTGGATTTTTTTTTCTTTTCGTTCACATCTTTGCCTTTTCCATCTTCCTTTTCAATTATGGCTTTTCTCTCTTCTTATTTTTCTACTATTTTCTTTTCATTTGCATTTTTCTTTTTCAATGGATGCTCACAAATTTGTTGTAGAGTCAAAGGTACAAGAGATATCGGTCTATTATTCATCACAAATGAGTGCCTATTTGTTAATCTATCATGTGTAACTTGATGATCAAACTTCCAAGGTTTACCCAATAGAATATTATATGCATGCATTGGTACCACATCACAAAATATCTAATCCTTATATTTCACAATAGAGAATGAAACCAACACTTGCTTGGTTATCTCGAGTTTGTGTTGATTATTTAATCTTTGAATTGGATAATGCTTCGAATGCTTTAGTGTAGGTAATGCCAACTTCTACAGAAGCTCGGTGCTAGCAATATTAGTGTAGCTTCTGCCATATATGATAACAGAACAAACCTTATTTTTCACATAATAATGAGTATGAAATAGATTCTCACGTTGGTTGTCCAAGATATCATCAATCCACAGTTTTTCCCTTGGAGTATATTGATTGATGGAATCATGCCCGACGCTATCACAATTAACATGGAGATCATCAAATGCCTTGAGTTCTTATCTATCGAAATGACTAGACTGAAAGCCCTAAGGTTGTTGTTCAATGGGAGCATGTTGATGTGAACGGTGTCAGATACGTTCCTCTAAGCGATCCATTCGCGTGTGAAGTGGATCAAATCAAGATTTTACCACTTGTCTCATCATTGCTTTCCAGTGTAGGTTTTAAATGTACTGAGGGTAATTGTCTTCTTTCCATATGTTTCCTCATTGTTAAGACTTGTAATCCTGTCAATTGTTAGAAACAAAAGAAAATCGCAACTCTCCCTCACATGTTTCTCTCAAATACTCATGTTTCACACTCAAATTGCTTTTTCTTATAGATTTAAAACACTCCTGCCTTTTTTCACTCATATGTCTTCTTTCAATCTTAATTGAACTCAAGAACAAATCATTTTTATGAAACAGTTAAACTTGAGAAACAATTAAGAAAAATTAACCAAATTTCAAAAAGCAATTCCACAAGAATTTAAGTGTGAGGTATTAAGATAATCAATCTGATATAGAAAATAAAAATGTAACAGAGTAGAATGAATAAGATATTAAGTATAGAATTTTGTGCTTATTCTGTCTTTTTTTGCCTTTTCTTGCCTTTTTTATGCTTCTTTTTCTGTTATTCTCTTTTTTTGCACGTAGTATTTTTTTTTCTTTTTTCCACGTTTTTTACTTTTTTATGCAGGATTTGTTTTTGCTTTTTTTCATGTTTTTTTTGCTTTTTTGCACTTTTTTAATATAATGAAAATAAATATAAAAATAAGATTAGATGTTTTATATAAAAACTAGAAATAGAAAGAATATAATGAAAATAACACTAGATGGAAGAAAGGAGAATTTTTTTATTGTTTTTTTATACTAAATAGAAATAGGTAGAAAATAAGAAAAAATAGAACGAAATTTGAAAGAATAATAAGAAACTCGTCGTGCAACTATTTGCTCTGATACCAACTGATGCGAACCCCGCCAATATACTAACGACACCCTACACCAAGTATGAAAAAAAATCCTAAGACTATTTTTTTAAGATTTTATTGGACTCTTCTTTTGGATTTAGATCTTATTGGACTTTTCTTTTGGGCTTCCACTTGGATTTCTTCAATTGCTCTAATCGGCCTATTGAATGCTTTTTCAAATATTTTAGCCCTTAACTTGTGAATCACAATGTGCCCAATTTGATTCATATCATTTTTAGTTGAAGGTTAAGAGTTTAGTTCTTTAGGTAATAAACATGTATAAGACTTACATAGTACTTTTTCGACATTTTATTTTTCAAAAATATTTTCACTTTCCAAAAATCAAGTTCGAAAAATAATTTTGCTCTAATACCACTTAAGTTATCACATCTTGACTCGATTTTCCATACAGACTTGCAAATAACCTACCAAATACTCTCAGTTTTACAACAATGGGTGTCTCGCCATTGTAAACTCGACAAGGTATAAGGATAAAAATATAACATCTCAAGTTATTTTCCAAAAATAATAAATTGGAATTTGGAAAAGAAACTTTAAAAATCACACTAGGACTAAGTATTTAATATAAGGCACATCTTGAAGTCATTTAAAGCATTGCAATCCTTCATATATTTAGAAAGAATTTTCAATCCTAAAATGGGTATTGGAGGGGAGTGAGTTCGCAACACAATAAGAATGTTTAGTTGACATCGTGACGTCATGTCTATGATTAGCACATAATTCAAATAAGTTTGCAAAGAGTTTTGGTAAAACAAGGGTTTACCATAAATAAGATTTGACCTTAAATGAAATAAACTCATATATGACAAGTTTATAGTCTGTTCAATCTATCAGAAATAACCTATCATTGGTTTTAAGCATATCAAAATTTCATAAGGGCATGTTATGTGGTTTAACCACTATAGATAATTAATGTCACAATGACTTTTGTCTCCTATGTCTACCCTATGCCTAGCCCTTCTCTAGAACAAGTAATTCTCATAGCCTAATAGTCAAACTCTTTCTCTTATAAGCCTTCTATAATTTCCTGTTGGATAGAGGTTATTATTGAATCTAATGCATTTCCCTTATACTTTGAGATTAACATCTCTTATTAGAAATTTCTCAATCGTTGCCACTAAGATTCATTTTTTTCCTTTCCTTAATTCCCTTTAACCTCTACCTTTTGTTTCTTATTATTTTCTATTTAGATTTCTTGTGAGTAATGATATAGGAATGACTTCCATATTTAACAAGATTATTGAAGATAACATATCACACTAAGGTAAGGTATCTTCGAAAGTTACTCATAGTATAAGTTGATAATCTTATTCTACCTAAAAGTTACTCCCGTTGTAGCAGAATGTAGAAAAATAATTGAGGTTCCTATAGGTTGTTGTATTTTTTTGTCAGTTCCTTTAAGTTCCTTAAAGCCTTTACTTTACTTTTATTTTAAGTCACGTAGATGAATTAATGTATTACTTGGATCTTTATTCATGTTCACGAAGAGGTCAAACTTTAAGAGAGTTTGCTTGAAAAACACAACATCCTTCATTGATACTTGCTTGAGGCCCATTGTTATTTCCTTTGTTCTTGTTAGTTAATGGATTTGATAGTGAACTACTAATTATTTGTAAGACTTATGGCTTGTTGGCTTAATTTAAGATCATGGTTGGGCCCTTAGGTATAGTATTCTTATACATGTCTAGACCAAATTTATTTAATAGCTTGTATTTATAATTAGTTTAATAGAATTTAGGTAAATGTACATTGTCAAGTTGAACACAATTGTTTAATCCTTGTTTAATATAAACTTATCTTAAATCTATGCATATATAATATTTAATTAAACAAAATCTTACGTATCTAACTTGGATTCTTTGAATTGGTTATGTAGAACTAGGTTATTATTTGTTAATTAAATTTAGGTCATTCCAACTATATTAAATTCTCAATCCAATAAATTTTATTTCAAATTTAATAATACTTTGCTTTGACTAAATTATCTCACTTCTGTCTAAATTTCTAATTAAAATTTTTGAGTTTAGAAAAATGAGTTATTACAGCACATGACTCTAGCTCTGAGTTCTCATATGCGATATCTTAGAAGACACCACCATGCATATTCCATCTAGTTTGAGCTTGTAATGTTATTATATGTGTTTTGTTTGGTTGTCATAAGATTTGGGAATTGAGTTCCCTTATAATAACATACAAGTTTAAAGAATTGAAAGATGGAATTACCATCACCAAAATCTTATAAATAGTAAACTAACAATATTAAAAACCTATATGCTAGATATTTTGGGTAAATGCCAAGATCATAAGCTATGTAGTTATCCAATGTCGGTAAACTTATTTATTGGATTATGATCTCACCACTCACTAAAACCATTACAGGTGAATATAAGAGCTCACAGAAGCACAAGTTGAGACATCATCAAATCACACAAATGAATTGTGGTATGGATCTGAAAGTGTCTACAAAATATTTATTTTTATACTTATTAGTTTTTGTATTCTTGGAGAAATTATATTAATTTTTTGGCATTTATTTTGAGATTTTCTTCTATCAGTACTAATTTGGTAAATATACCAACCGTTATAAAATTAAGTGGATGTGACCAGTTGTAATTAGACCCTAATCATAGAAATCAGATTGGGATATAATAATTGAAGTTTGATAAATTCTTTGGGTAAGATGAGATATAATTGTATTATTTTTCTGTTGAGACTAATGAGCATAACTCTATGGTAGAGAGAAAGTACATCAACTTGTTGATGGTTGCTGGCTCTTTAATATTTCAAAAAGGAATTTCATATAAGTATTGGAATAATTATGTAGTGATACTTGCTTATTTAATTAATAAAACTCTCTATTTTATATTCAGAAAAAAATCCTTTTGAATTATTATATAACAAAAAAATTTGTATAATCAATTACAAACTTTTTATTGTCTATTACATGTACATATTGATAGGAGATAATATGTTTTGCCCTATAGCTAATATCCGTGTATTTTTAGGATATCCTTATAAATATTATATGGTTTTATAAATATTAAAGAAAAATATGATTTATATTCCTATAAATATTATTTTTTATGAAGATATATTTCCATTGTTTACTAGTAAAATGGTTGAAAATTTATTTACTCCTAGTATTGATAATGGTTTAGTTGAGTTAAATGATGTTGTGTGGAATAAGATCACCTATCTTTAAATGATTATGTTGTAGGTGTGTCTACTACTTTAAATAGTTATGTATAATTTAATAGTACTATTATATGAAATAAAAGCATTGGAAAGTAATTTAGGATTTTATTTCATTGATCAAAAAATAAAATATTAATAATATCTAAGTGAATTTACTCAAAGTTAGATGGATTGAATTATCTATAAAGTTTTTCTCCCGCTGCCAAAATTAGTTAATTAGTGGACATGCATATAAAGTAGAACTAAAATATTTAGTAAACATATGTGTGATTTTTTTAAAGTCTAATAAAAAAACCAACGGGGGAGTATTCTCGCTGTACCCCAAAATTCTCTACTCTTTATTTCTTGATTGAATCCACTTGAATTGGTGTGGGAGATGTGTGCAAGGAGAAAAGCTCCAAAAACTGGGGTTATATTTTATAGGAAGTTGGTAGGGGCCATGTTTGCTGATGTTTGAATGCAGATTTTAATGGGTGAGAAAACTAGAAAGACTGCGAAGGGGAGAGTCCAAATATTGGATTAGGAGTTAAGCATTTGGATCTGTATGTTGCAGAGAATATGTGATTATGTCACAAAATGTGTCGGTGTTTCGTCTTCTACGGCCGTGTAGGCTCCGGAGAAGCTCATTCACATCTATATGATTCCCTTTGGACTTTTGAAAGGGCAGATTACATCATAAGATTGATCAATGGTTCTGATTAATAATTGATTCTAATCAGATTTAAACTATAATATTCCTTGTCCTGGATTTAGTGTGGGTCATTTCTTTTCAATTAAAAGAGGATGTCCATGTGTATATTTTAATAATTTTATATATTTTCCAATAATAAGTATAAAAAGTGAGAATTTATTCATGTCTAACTGCGCAAACAAGTTAGGGTGGACAAAAGATCCCAATATATAGACACTATGCGCAAACTCGTAATTTCAAAATATCACTATAATTACGTCATATTTGCTTAAATACATAGAATATATGGACCAACTATAATTAATAATTAAAACATATAAATATTTTTAAAAAGATAAAATCGTAATATTGGAATTATAAATTATGATAAATACATAAAGGTATGTTGACCTAATTGTATAATGAAAATGGAAATTTGTAATAATAATCGCTTTCGGCTTCTAGAATATGCTTTTCATCATCTAACTCACCTTTTTGAAAACTATATATCGTCCAAGTATCTTAACCAATAACAATCTTTTCCTTTTACATATTTGTTTTTTCCTACCTTGGCTGCTTATGGATGATCTTGGCAAAGAGACAATCACTAGATGGCCACACGGCCCGATCCACAAAAAACACAATATGAACTTTAATTCTACTCGGCATGTCCCTTAGTGGGTAGATAGATATGTATGTTCTACAGAGATTTCAAATAAATGTAAGAATTTTTACTTGTTTATGAGTTTGTTAGATTTACCATATATAGATTATATATAGAGTATGAAAGATTACACTCCTAATGCTTACAACAATTAATTCAGTTGAAACTCTTCCTATTAACATTTATCTATGAGATTCTCCCTTGAAACTCTTAATGTGACGAGATTCACCCTTAAAACTTTAAGAATGGAACATTTGTATTTATGTATTAAAACTATTTTGTTGTGATACATTCTATTGGTGTGTTGTGAGACATTCCATAAGAGACATATTTATTGTTATTCATAACTTTCTTCAACCCTGCCCAAAAAGCTATATTGGTGTGTTGTGAGACTTTCCATAAGAGACATATTTATTGTTATTCATAACTTTCTTCAACCCTACCCAAAAAGTTATTCTTGTCATAGAAATGTTCAAAACTTTGCTCAATCAATTATTTTCCATACTAAGGCTGTAGTATATCATCACTTATCATAATTATGGTCATATTACACTTTATATCTCAATTTAGTCTCGTTAAAATATAAGCTTAACATAAGCATCTAATCCTTATACACTACTTCCAATCAATCACTTATGTTGACATATCCTCCCAATAAATGTTGTCGATGGTCTAGAACATTTTTAAAATAATAATAATAATATATATGTTATATTCCAACCCGATTTGTTTGAAATCCCGTGATTAACCTATTACTACTTCCGATATCAAATAATAATCATTGTTGTAGCGACAGTAATTAGACTTAACCTAAAAATATTTTTAAAATAATTTACGAAAATAGGTTTATTATGATTATTACATAAGTTTTATTAAGGGAAATACTCTTCACTCACGTTCTTTTTCATATTTTCCTAAAATGGGTTTAAGGGAGAGAGGGTGAGTTCTATAACTCATTGAGTAGGGTTTACAGTACATTATGACTTCATGTCCGTAATTTAGTATGCACATAAGCATAGTTTCTTTTCTTAAAAAAATATATGTGAGAAGCGAACCACTACTTACCTTATGTTTCAAAAATAACTTCTTGAAAACTTATTAGCTTATTTTTATCAAGATTAGGGTAGGTAGTTTCCTAGTTGTAGAGATTTAGTTAATTAAACCTATCATGATTTATT
Source organism: Trapa bicornis (assembly GCA_030064425.1). Taxonomy (NCBI): domain Eukaryota; kingdom Viridiplantae; phylum Streptophyta; class Magnoliopsida; order Myrtales; family Lythraceae; genus Trapa; species Trapa bicornis. Next base: position 16,478,251 of record CM057758.1, on the reverse strand, counting down.
TCACACGAAAACAAACATACACCCTTTATCCATAAATTGATCAAACAGATGCTAACAACCTCGATCTGTTCCACTTGTTTCCTAGAGTGACTTTATCGTCCACCTTAGTGAGATACCACAACCTCTAACACAAGTTTGTGTAGGCATCATCGCTCATCCCACAGACTTATTGATACTTCAATTCCCAAATTGTATGGGTGTGACCTCGCTCTTCTATGCCCGTGTTCTTAATGCGTATGAAACTCCTAGAGTTTCAAGACATATTAGAATAACATTTTTCCCTTGTACCACTCTTGTTGTCCAATAGCCCTTAGAACCAATACTATCTCATACAAGTGTCTCTTGGTTCCGTATCTTAGCATAAACAATCAAATGTCTTATTAATTAGGACATTTATCTTTGTTGCTACATGCCTAATGAGTTCAAGGACCCGGTCTCGACTCAATAGCTAAATCACACAAATTAACCATTTATGAAAGTTTTTCTATAGGCTCATAAATTTTAATTTGTCTACGCGTTTAAGCTCGTGCCCATTAGCCTTGGGCCCACTCGTACGATTTTTCAAAACGTTGTATTGGGGACACTTCATTTTCAAAATTGTGGCTTTGGGCCCACTTTGCACAAGACTAGATCTAGGCCGCCACTATCAATCATGGGCCGCCACTATCAAGTCCATAATGTTGGTTTTTCCTCAAATTGAGTCCCGTAACTTTTAAAATTTATCATGGCACCTCAATTTATTCAATTTCACCAAAAAGGGTTTAATTTCCCAAATTTCCAATTTTATCCCACCAATTTTCCAAAATTACCATTTTGCCCTTCTTTTACAAAAATGGTAAGTTCTGCCCTAAAAATTCCAAAATTTGTCAATTGGTCCTCCAACATTATTTTCATGCCCAATTGACCTTTAATTTCATAAAATTGTATTTTGGCCCTTTGAATTTCGAAAATCCCCAAATTTTCCCCTAATTTCAACTCTTCAACACTACCGAATTTGATTTCATCAAATTGACTGATCAAACACTTCTAATTATTGAAATTGGAGTTGAAATTGAGTTCCTGCATGTTCATATGATTCTAAGAAACTTTGAATCGCAGATTTTAACGCCGGAACCAGCTCAAACGGAGCTTCGTCAGAAAATAGACTGTAGAGAGAGAAAGCTTCGATTACTCATTGGTGAAGACACGACGGTCCGAGCTTTTGATCTGGGCAGATAGGTCTCATCCTGAAGTTCATCCTAGAATCAAGAATTGCATCAATTGATGCGGAATTGGATTAGAATTTCGTCATTGAAATTCGGTCGACTCTCTCTCTAGCACCGATCGAAAATTGTATAGGGAAGCCAAATTGGCTTACCTTTCGGTCCTAATTAGGCCGTGGAAAGGCTGAGGAAGTGTTGGGAGGGCTTGGTTTGGCCTGAGGTGGGCTTGAAATGGCCGATTTTAGCTTGGCCAAAATAGGGCAGCTTCGGTCCGCCGGAGTTGCTTCACTATTCCATCATGTCGGCGCTTCTCCAACGATTCTCGGATTGACTGTAGTTCCGTGTATTAAATGGGTGAGATTTATTACTAGTATTAATATTACCATAAATTATTGGTATTAATTCCAATAATTTAATTTCAGTATTAATTCTAATAATTTAATTTAGGTATTAAATTATTGGTATTAATTACAATAATTAAATATATATTATTTTATGGTTATTTATGATAATGCATACATAAAAATTTTTGACCGAAATTTCGAGTTACAAAAAAAATTCATACTTCCTAGGAGGTCACCCGTCCTCAAACTACTCTCGGGCAAGCACACTTAACTTTGAAGTTCTTATGAAATCTAGTTCACCTGAACCAAATTTGGTTTTTATTTTCTAAAGTTTCTTAAATTTATTTTCCAAGGTTTAATGAACCCTTTAGATCACCCGAAAGTTCTAAATTTCCATATTGTATTTTCTCAAATGTAAACTGGCTCGGTTTTCTTACTCGGTTTGACCAGTTCTTTTCCTAGTTTTTCTTAACCAAAAAATGTGGGGTTTACACCCATCTTTCTACAAGAATTATAAGCTTTGAACGACTTCATTTGACCTAAAATTGAGCTCAACTCAAGCTTTGTCAGAAAAGTTTTCTAGAGAGAGAAAGCTCCATCTACTTAGCTATAAACCCCGTCCCTTAAAGACAAGGAAACCTAGGAAAGAACTGGTCAACCCGGGAGAGAAAATCGAACCATTTCATGATCTCCAATCGTTAAAGAAAGGGAAAACCTGGAAATTTATAGATCCAGAGTGACCTAAAGAGTTATAAATGTCATGAGAAAGGACTCTAGGGTGAATTGGAGGTGAAAACCAAACTGGTTAAGGTGAATCAAACTTGAATCGGATTGAATCGATTTGAACCACTATTGAACCAGTTCCTAAATCCATTTTTTCTAGGTGGCATAGAAAATTCAATTTGGAGAATTGAGGCCACCAGATAGAGAATAAATTTATATGAATTTACAAATTTTTAATTTTGAAATACTTGGTTGAATCGGCCCTGAACCAGCCAGTTTAAGCGTTGAACCCGGTTCAAAACAGTATCATCTTCTTCCTTCAGATGACAATACTATTCACTCATGGGGAAATCGAGCAACGCCAACGAAGATGAAAAGTCTCCAGCTAGGGAGTTATAGGGAGTGAATGACTGCCACTAAGGCACCAATAGGACGTCCTTGAGCTTCCTATATAAAGAGCCCCTCATCATTCATCCTCCTTACACTTGAAAACTCCACTTTCTCCCTACTGCTCCATTTTCTGTTGAAGCTCGAATCAGAGCTCTAACTTGGACAATTTTCTAAGCAAAATTAGGCAAGGTCAGCTACCTAATGGAAGTCTCCATTTTCTCCGAGGGTCGCTAGAGAAATGCTGGCATGATAGAACAATGAAGCAGCTCCGACGGACCATAGCTGCCCTATTTTAGTCGAGCTGAAAATGGCCAATTCGAGCCCTCCTAAGGCCAAACCAAGCCCTTTCAACACTTCTATTGTAAACCCCGCACTTTCAAGTTAAGGAAAATCGGGAAAAAAAAGGTCAAACCGAGTAAGAAAACCGAGCCGATTTACAAACCCGATCATATGGGAACAAGCAATTTGGAAATTTACAACTTACAGGTGATCTAAAAGGTTCATTAAACCTTGGAAAAGAAACTTAAGACAAAATAAAAGAGAAAAACCAAATTGGTTCAGGTGAACAAAATCCCATAAGAACTTTAAAGTTAAGCGTCCATGCTTGAGAGTAGTGTGAGGATGAGTGACCTCTTGGGAAGTATGATTTTTTTTTTTAACCCAAAATTTCGGTTAAAAATTTTTATACGAACGGATGTCTTATCATAAATGGCCATAAATTAATATATATTTAATTATTATAATTAATACCAATAATTTAATACCTAAATTAAATTATTAAAATTAATACAAATAATTTAATACTAAAATTAAATTATTGGAATTAATAAAAATAATTTAATACTGAAATTAAATTATTGGAATTAATAAAATAATTTAATACTAAAATTAAATTATTGGAATTAATAAAAATAATTTAATACCAAAATTAAATTATTGGATATAATACTAATAATTTATGTCAATATTAATACTAGTAATAAATCTCTCCTATTTAATACACAATTTTACACCTTTATAAAGAGGTCATCCCCAATAATTCTCCTCACACCTAAACACTTCTCTCTCTCTCTACTACTCCATTTCCCGGTGAAGCTCGAACCAGAGCTTTGACTTGAGCAAAGGTCGGGCTCTTTAGAACTGGGGAGAAGACAGCTATGTGATAGCAAACTCCAGTCAATCCAAGAATCGTTGGAGAAGCGTCGGCATGATGGAACAGTGAAGCAGCTCCGGCGGACCGAAGTTGCCTTATTTCGGCCAAGCTGAAATCGACCATTTCAAGCCCTCCTCAGACCAAACCAAGCCCTCCTAGCACTTCCTCAGCCCTCCCACGGCTGAATTAGGACTAAAAGGTAAGCTAATTCGGCTCCCCTCAACAATTTTCGGCCGGTGCTAGAGAGAGAACTAATAGAATTTCAATGATGAAATTCTAACTCAGTTCGGCATCAATTGATGTGATTATTGATTCTAGGATGAACCTCAAGATGAGAGCTATCTATACAGATTGAAAGCTCGGATTGCCATGCCTTCACCGGTGAGTAATCGAAGCTTTCTATCTCTATAGTTCATTTTCCGGCGAAGCTCCGTTTGAGCTCGTCCCAACGTTAAAACTTGTGATTCACATTTCCAAAGAATCGTATGAACATGTAGAAACTCAATTTCAACAATTGCAAACGTTTGATGGGTCAATTTGATAAAATCAAATTCGGCTGTGTTAAGAAGTTGGAATTGGGGGAAAATTGGGGATTTTCAAAATTCAAAGGACCAAAATGAAATTTTATGAAATTGAGGGTCAATTAAGCATGAAAATAATGTTGGAGGACCAATTGAGGAATTTTGAAAATTTTGGGGCAAAATTTACCATTTTTGTAAAGGAAGGGCAAAATGGTAATTTTGGAAAAGTTGGGGGACCAAATTGGAAATTTGGGAAATTAAACCCCTTTTTGTGAAATGGAATAAATTGAGGTCCTATGATAAATTTTAGAAGTTTTGGGACTCAATTTGAGGAAAAACCGGCATTTGAGACTTAAAGTTAAAGAGAAAAAACTTTAGGGACCTAATTGCAAATAAATGAAAGTTTGACTTTCTCATTCATTTGGAATGAATGAAGGTGATTAGGTTGAAGGTAATAAACCAAGATGTTCATATCATTTAGGAACACGAAGTACTGGGAACGCCAGCAAGGACAAGCTCGCGTGAATACCAAGAACTGGTCCAGTGGAATTCACGATATTAACGAGTGAGTGGGTTTACTAACATCATACCTGGTTGGGATGATGAGCACAACTTAAAATTTTAAAACCACTTACCGGTTGTGAGTGGGTTTACTAACATCATACCCGATTGGGATGATGAGCACAACTTAAAAATAAAAACCACTTATCAGTTGTGAGTGGAAATCTTATATCATACCCGGTAGGGGATGATAAGTACCTCTGTATAAAAACCCACTGTTTAGTGATATTTTAATCATCACCACTTAGAGAAAGTGATGTGAAAATTATGGGGAAAAACTACTTACCAGTTGTAAGTAGATCATACCCGGTTGGTATGATGAGACTTCCTCAAAGGAAGTTGAAAATCCGTTCATCAATTATGAACGTAGATCTCCTTATACCAGTTGGTATAATGGAAACTGAAAACCTATTTTGTCGGAAGTGTTCTCCCTTGACTATGTGCAAATGCTTAAACTATTTGGGAGACTTATTGACAGGAGCTCGAATAGCTCTTATAGGCCAGGGGCCTCGGTTTTGGAACTTGAGGGCTAGAATGCCCAGATTTTTGAAAAATCTCGTACAGTTGGCCCTAGGCTAGTTGGCACGAGCAGGAGCTCGTAAATGAACATGATATATGTGCCATAAAACTTAATAAAGTGAATTGTTTGGCCATGGTACCAAGATAGAACCGACATGCTCAGTCAACTAGCGGCAGTGCGACATGACAGGTCAATGGACCAATCAAGACAAACAACTGCAGGTTGAGTTGAGAGTCAGGGCCGTTGCACCAGGGGCACCACATATTACATGGCTTGATAAGAAAATATTGTTTGTGCATGCACTATGAGTAAGGGATCATCAAGACACCCATGAGGAGTAGTGATGTGTCCTAAGGGCCCTGGACGACCCACTGAGTATAAGGACAAATCATCGTTCCAGGTGTCTATGCGAAATTTGGAGTAGCACCAAGTGCATGAGACGGGGGTGGGGACTGGATGAGGTCTCTGTCCTCTTATGGACAAGAAGAAGTGATTTCGGGATTTGGGTCAGATGTCGTGTACATCCACTCATTCCCATGGTAGAAGTGGTCGTGCTTCTGTTTGGGTGGCAGGAAAAGTCGCTCCGAAGCCACTAGCGGGATCAGTAGTGATACTGACTTGCGAATGTGTGTAACCTTCATGATGAAGCATGTGTGTTGGGTGATGACACACCATGGTAACTAAGAAATAATAGAAAAACCCAAATTTTGAAATGAAAGGACTTTTGAAAAGAAAGGAGTTTGGTACACTCCATATAAATATTTTTTTAGTCAAAAGATTTGAATCCTATTCACTTAGTAGTTGTACTCACCCCCTCCCTTATATCCCTTTTAGGAAATCCTGGAAAGCCTACCCTTAAAGACCGTCAACTAAGATGCATGTAAGATAGGTATGTAAAGTTTTAAATTTCATGCAATTTTGATTATGCTATTCCAGGAAAAGGTGCAGGTTAAAGGACGTCTTACTCTTTACGGTTTACAATAAGGGGAAACCCTTTAATAAACCTGGAGAGTGGCGGGTTGATCACGGGGATCCGACCAAACTGGGTTGGGGTGTGACAACTAGAGTGGTATCAGAGCCTGTTTCCTCGAATACATAATTAAGACTAGAAAATATAGTAACTTATAGGATTTATCCTAAAATTTTCAAATGGCTCCCAGGAGAGGAACCAAGAAAACTTGGAATGGCTCTACTCAACACCCTACCTCCGTAGGGAGACAACCCTAGAAGCTTCCCAAATGCTTGAGACCGGGCTGAAATGTTAAAAGACCAAATGGGGAAGTATCTTGGAGAATGGTGCTAGGACCTATTGATGGCACAACCCAAGTATAAAGGAGGATGTTTATCAAGAATTCCATAGCTCCCTAGTTAATTTGTGTCCATTTTCTGTGATAGGGTTGAGAGCCCAACCTTTTGTATCCCCATGTTAATAAACAGTTCAAATTCCCCAAAACTCTATCTTCTGAGGATGTGATCTTACTAGGAATATGGCCTAAGGAAAATAAAACAAACCCACACTATCCTAGAAACTAAGGAAGAGTCACATCCTAGTGATGGAAGATGAATCAGGAAACCAAGGAGGACTCTTACCATGACCCTAGCAAAGGTGACTCAGCTAAAAATTGTCAAAGTGATCAGACTCAAGAACGGTAAAGCACCAAACCAATAGTATCCCTGTAAAAAGCCCCGCTCGAAGGAAAGGAAGAACCACAACAATCCATGTAAGGGAATGATGATGGGACATTACCTGAAGAGATACCCAACCCTACTAAAGGACAAGTACCAAGTTGAATTATTATAGGTGTAAGGAAAGAAGGGGTGTACCACACCTCATAGATTCAGGGCAATACCTCCTCAAAGGTCACGAAGGACATGAAGGATTGGAGACCGATACCATGGAGCGGGTTACATAAACAATTCAAAAAAAGGTCAAGAAAAGATGAGGTGAATACAAAAACTTCTTAAGAAGGTAAAACCGAGAAGGATACCTCATGAATAGGGATAAGGTACATGAGAAGCATACTTAGAACCCTCTCATAAGGGGCAGACACAGAAAAATGTCCCTCGAAACTCTAGGGAATGACAAAGTGAGAGTGAAGAAGAGAAGGAATAAGTTGTGAAAAGGAATCATTGGTTGGCAGATGTGCAAGGAGCCAACCGCTCATTAGAAACTACTTGAAGGAAGGAAGTATCAGAGGCTAAGACTAACCTGCTTTGGAAAAGTGATATAATTTTAAAGTACTACCACTTTTGGAAAATGCAGAAAAGTCAAAAATTGAAGTCTCTGACCAACATACCTAAGGAAGACTAGGAAGTGGAAAGGACTACACCCAAAAAAGGTTAGTGAGATGACGTTAAGGACAAGAGTACTCGAGAAGACAACTGCCCTAAGAAGATCTAAACCAAGGGATTGGTGGAGTTGGGGTAGTTAACCAGCTAATACGCGAAAGAACCATGATGTAAGTTCCGACAAGGAAGAGAGGCAGAAATGTCAAATACTCTGAAAGAGAAGGATGAAAGAAATCCTTAAAGGGACCAAAAGACCAAATTAACAACCAAACTCAAGCCAAGAAAGAAATAGGCAAGCTTCTCACATAATGATCAAGAAATCTTGAAACAAGGAAGATTTGTACGCTCCCTAAGGAAATAGATAGGTATTGGGTATGAATGAGGATGTGAATAGAGTATAAAAGATGTCCTGCAAGACCTGAGGAGTAAAGGTAAACAGGAGAAGACAACATCAAGAGTAGAAATCCCTTAGAGCAAATGTAAAAAAGGAATGTTCGGAGAAAGGGAAAGAATTCTACAAAGGAAAGAAGCCCTGAAAAGACATGTGTATCCCAATTGAGAGGAAATGGAACCAACCAAAATAAAAGGAACGATAAGCTCACAAATGAAATGTTGGTTGAGATGGAAAAGTCGAGTACCAAGGAAAAATAAGGTCCTAAGAAGGAAATTAAACTAAAGGAATTATTGATGGGCGGATGGACACAATGTGGGGTGAAAGGAACCAACCATTAATTAGGAAATGTTTCCAAGGAAGGAAGTATTGTTATGGCCCAAGCTGACCTGTTTGGAGGGAACAGGAGAACCAAGTAGAAAGAGGAAAACTAATAATGACAGACAACCAAATAGAATAAACAAAACCCTAAGAAGGAATGGGATGTAGTAAAGACTACACTCTATGATGGATAATAAGATGGGCATGAAGAACCAGTGATATAATTGCCCAGACGATTGGACCAAAAAAATAAAGAATTGTGAAATGGTTACGAACAAATTAGAGGGGATTAAGGCCAAAGGAAAACCCTTAAGTAGAGGATATCATTGGGAATGATGATGGATCTAAGAAAGGACGAAACCCATCATGTTGGTAAAACATCTGGGAATTTAATTAATTGGAACCGGAAATACTCAATAAGGAAGTCGAAAAGGAACGAGTGGGTAAGGAGAACCAACACAATTGAGTAAGTGGAGTTAATAATGGTAAAAAAAAGAGGATAGTTGAGGAATACTATCAAAAAAAAGGAGGAATGAAGTTATACGATCCCTAAAAGGTCTAAAAGCTAAGAGAGACACTTCAGGAGATGTTCTAGAAATCAAATGGACAGAGACAGTTCCTAGAAAATGCCATGTTGTATGGTCATGTAAGCCCAACAACCCGAGGAGAATATGACTCAAAGTAAGGAAGAGTCGGCTAATAAGCATGACGAGGTCAAATATAACAATTTGGACCGAAGTTATAATATACAACGAATAGAGGAAGAGTCGAAATGGGACGAAAAGGTGGTGATAAAGATGTCCGTGGAAATAAGTACGAAATGCTCTATAGGACGACGAGCTAAGTGTTTCAATGATCAAGTGGTTAACTAGACACGAAAATGGTTAGTTATATTGGAATTCCCAATCTTGAGTACAGGACCTCAAGGGGAAGAATGATGCTCTAAGCAAGGAGAGAGATAAAATCTAAGAACATACCTTGAGCTAAGGTATGTCTAGTTATGACAAACTCCATGAAGGGAGTAAATATTATTAATGAAAAGGAATTTATTAAGTGAAGGTTGTAAAAGGAACTAATTTCAAGGACAAGAGAAAAGTTTATATCTTAAGCAAACACTAAAGGGGCATCAAAGGAAATGATTACTCATGCAAGGATGTTAACTAAGTTTTGGGGACAAAACTCCTAAAAGGAGGGCAGAGTTGTAAATCCCACACTTTCGAGTTAAGGAAAATCGAAAAAAAAAATCGGTCAAACCGAGTAAGAAAACCGAGCCAATTTACAAACCCAATCATATGGGAACAAGCAATTTGGAAATTTACAACTTTCGGGTGATCCAAAGGGTTCATTAAACCTTGGAAAAGAAACTTAAGACAAAATAAAAGAGAAAAACCAAATTGGTTCTGGTGAACGAGATCCCATAAGAACTTTAAAGTTAAGCATGCTCGCTTAAGAGTAGTGTGATGATGGGTGACCTCTTGGGAAGTATGATTTTTTTTGTAACCGAAAATTTCGGTTAAAAATTTTTATATGAACGCATGTCTTATTATAAATGGCCATAAATTAATATATATTTAATTATTATAATTAATATCAATAATTTAATACCTAAATTAAATTATTGAAATTAATAAAAATAATTTAATACCGAAATTAAATTATTAGAATTAATACAAATAATTTAATACTAAAATTAAATTATTGGAATTAATACCAATAATTTATGTTAATATTAATACTAGTAATAAATCTCTCCCATTTAATACACGATTTTACACCTTTATAAAGAGGTCATCCCCATTAATTCTCCTCACACCTAAACATTTCTCTCTCTCTCTCTCTCTACTGCTCCATTTCTCGGTGAAACTCGAACCAGAGCTTCGACTTGAACAAAGGTCAGGCTCTTTCAAACTGGGCAGAAGACAACTATCTGATAGCAAACTCCAATCAATCCGAGAATCGTTGGAGAAGCACCAACATGATGGAATAATGAAGCAGCTCCGGCGAACCGAAGCTGCCCTATTTCGGCCAAGCTGAAATCGGCCATTTCAAGCCATACTCAGACCAAACCAAGCCCTCCCAACACTTCCTCAGCCCTCACACGACCGAATTAGGACTAAAAGCTAAGCCAATTCGGCTCCCCTCTACAATTTTCGGCCGGTGCTAGAGAGAGAACTGGCAGAATTTCAATGATGAAATTCTAACTCAGTTCGAGATCAATTGATGCGATTCTTTATTCTAGGGTAAACCTCAAGATGAGAGCTTTCTGCCCAGATTGAAAGCTCGGACCGCCATGCCTTCATCGGTGAGTAATCGAAGCTTTCTCTCTCTATAGTTCATTTTCCGGCGAAGCTCCGTTTGAGCTCGTCCCGACGTTAAAACTTGCGATTCACATTTCTAAAGAATCATATGAACATGTAGAAACTCAATTTCAACTTCAATTTCAACAATTGGAAACGTTTGATGGGTCAATTTGATGAAATCAAATTCGGCTGTGTTAAGAAGTTGGAATTGGGGGAAAATTGGGGATTTTCAAATTTCAAAGGACCAAAATGAAATTTTATGAAATTGAGTGTCAATTGGGCATGAAAATAATGTTGGAGGACCAATTGAGGAATTTTGAAATTTTTGGGGTAAAATTTATCATTTTTGTAAAGGAAGGGCAAAATGGTAATTTTGGAAAAGTTGGGGTACCTAATTTGAAATTTTGGAAAGGTTCATAAATCGGTTCAATTTGGTTCACCCAAAACGGTCTAGTTTTTCTCTCCGAACTTGTCCTCAGGTTCTTTTCCAAGGTTTATGAACCATTTGATTCACTTGGGAGTTGTAAATTCTTCAATTTACCCGTTTCCTGATAATCAGGTTTGTAGACCAACTAGGTTTTAAAATTTTAAAATAACCAGTTCTTTTCTCGGTTTTCTTATTATCAAAGGACGAGGTTTACAACTTTCCCCTCTTTTAGGGATTTTATCCCCAAAATAATTACATATTTAATTGAGGGTAACTGTCCCTCACCATACTCTCGGTTTCCCATGTCTCTTCTTGTATGGGTTCGTTCTGCCACAAATCCTTGACCATATGAATTCTCTTGTTCCTTATGTTCTTGTCCCTCCAGTCGATGATTCGTACCAGTTCTGTCTAATAGGTTAGGTTCTCTTCCAGTTCTAATGGAGATCGTTCTAATACATGACTAGGATCAGTCTGATATTTCCGAATCATTGAGATGTGGAATACGTCATGTATTCTTTGTAGGTTATGAGGTAGTTCCAATTTATAAGCTACCGGTCCTACCCTTTGAATGATGGGATATGGACTGATATATCTTGGTTTCAACTTTCCTCTTTGCTAAAACCTAAGTATTCCCCTCCATGGGGATACTTTGAGGAATACTTGATCTCCCACCTTGAACTCCGGATCATTCCTTCGATTATCCGCATAACTCTTTTGCCTGTCCTGTGCAGTCTTAAGATGACTCCTAATTAATTTTATCTTCTCCATGGCATCCTCAATTAGTTCGACCCTTTCCAACTTCCTTTCCCCCACTTCTTCCCAAAATAAAGGGGTGCGACATGGTTGTCCATAAAGGGCTTCATAGGGAGCCATCTGAATACTGGCATGATAACTATTATTGTAAGCAAATTCCATCAGACACAAGTATTCCTCCCAGTTTTTATTCATGGTGAGTACGCATGCTCTCACCATGTCTTCCAAGGTTTGGATGGTTTGCTAAAACTGTCCATCTGTTTGAGGGTGGAATATTGTGCTCATGTGAAGCTTGGTTCCCATGGCATTTTGTAAACTTGGTCAAAACCTTGAGGTAAATCTCGGATCTGTATCCGATACTATACTCACTAGAACACCATGAAATCATACAATTTCCCTCATGTATAAGATGACCAGTTGTTCTACTGTGTCCGTCACCCTTATAGGAAGGAAATTCACTGATTTGGTCAATCTATCCACGATGACCCAAATCACATCTCGACCCTTTCTTGTCATCGGTAGACCCGTGACGAAGTCCATAGTGATGTGCTCTCATTTCCACACCAGAATTGGTAAAGGTTGTAGTAGTCCAAATAGTTTTTGATGCTCTACTTTTATCTGTTGACAGGATAAATATTGGGCTACATATTTCGCAATGTCCATCTTCATGCCTTTCCACTAGTATCCTTGTTTGAGGGTGCGGTACATCTTGGTACTGCTCAGATGCATTGCATACACCAAATCGTGTGCTTCTTCTAGAATTAACCTCTTCAACTCCTAATCTTGAGAAACACATACCCTACCCTTGTATGTTAGTACTCCATCACCTCGTAAGTCGTAGTCCAGTTTCCTTTCTCTATTAACTAGGTCCAAATAAGATTGGAGTTCTTTATCACTCTTCTATTGAGCCTTAATATGCTCGGTTAGACTGGGCCTCACTGCCACATTAGCCACTAAGCATTTTTCTTGCTTGTCCATCCTCAAGTACACCTCCATCTGTCCCAATTGTTGCAACAAGGGTAGATAACTTGTCTTTACTTGTGCCGCCTCATTTTGATACTTGTGATTTAAGGCATCTACTACTACATTTACCTTTCTGGGGTGATACTTTATCACAAGATCATAATCCTTCACCAATTCCAGCCATCTCCTTTGGTGGAGATTTAACTCCTTCTGAGTTAGGAAGTACTTAAGACTCTTGCTATTTGTGTATATCCTGCACTTAACCCCGTAAAGGTAGTGTCGCCATATCTTTAGGGAAAACACTATTGTAGCTACTTCCAAGTCATGAGTCAGGTAATTTCTTTCATGTACCTTCAGTTGTCGCGAGACATATGCAATAACCTTCCCTTATTGCATTAAAACACATCCAAGCCCTTCTCCGGACGCATCACTGTAGACTGTGTACTCTCCTGCATTAGGATCGGGTAAGGAGAGTACTGGTGTAGTGGTTATTCGAGTCTTTAACTCTTGAATAGACTTCTCACAGCTCTCATCCCAATTATACTCAACTCCCTTCCTGGTGAGTCGAGTTAGAGGAGTTGCTATCTTAGAAAAGTCTTGTACAAACCGTCTATAGTGTCCTGCCAATCCTAAGAAACTTCTTATTTCTCTAGGATTCTTTGGAGCCTTCCAATCTGATATGGCTTCCACCTTAGCTAGATCTACTTTGACTCCGTCCTTGGATACGATATGCCCTAAGAATCCTACCTCATGCCGCCAGAACTCGCACTTGGAAAATTTTGCATATAATTGATTTTCCTTTAATATTTCCAAGGTGGTTACTAAATGCTCTTCATGTTCCGACCTGGTTCATGAGTATATAAGGATGTCATCTATGAAGACTATCATGAACCTGTCCAAATGGGGTTGGAACATATGGTTCATCAAGTCCATGAAGGCTACAGGGGCATTCGTCAATCTGAACGGCATCACTTTGAACTCATAATGTCCATATCTGGATCGAAATGTTGTTTTAGGGATATCCTCTTCTCGAATCCTAAGTTGGTGATAGCCCGACCGAAGGTCTATTTAGGAGAAGTAAGCTGCTCCTTTTAATTGGTCAAACAAATCATATATCCTTGGGAGTGTGTATCGATTCTTGATAGTGACCTGGTTCAGTTCTTGATAATCAATGCACAATCTCATGCTTCCGTCCTTTTTCTTTACGAATAGAATAGGAGCACCCCAAGGAGACTAACTTGGATGTATGAAATCCTTCTCCAACAATTCGTTCAGTTGTTCCTTTAATTCCTTCAAGTCTGTTGGAGCCATGCGATATGGGGATTGGGATATGGGGTTTGTTCCTGGGATTATTTCTATGGTGAACTCCACTTGCCGATTTGGAGGTAGAGCAAGTAGTTCTTTTGGAAATACCTCTGGGTAGCGTATCACTACTGAAATGTCTTCTAGCCTCTTCTCTTCGGACTTTTTGTCTATGACCATGGCCAGGAAAGTTGTACAGCCTTTCTATATCAACTTTTGAGCTTTCAGATGTAACACCATTTGTACCTCATTTTTCTTTCTATCTCCTTGGAATATACCTTGTTTGGTTAAGAAACAAGGTATGGGTAGATGTAGATGCCACACCAAACTCCTCTAAGAAGAGCTCCTAGAAAACTCTAGTGATAAGCCCGATTGCTTAAACGCCACAAGTAAAAATCTGATAAGTTCAAAAGTTCTCTCAAAAGAGAAAGAAAACATAAGTCTCACAAAAAATTGAAATCAAAGATTTGTCTTTACAATGCTATAAAGTTAGCCTTTTATAGGCACCTGAGAATATTAACTATTATTTAAATAAGGAAACAAAATATTGTGGTTGGCATGCCAACCATATAACTATTCATTTAAAAAATATTCCTAATATATTTGATATATATTTATTTAGAGTTATCTAAGATAATAAATATTCTAAACTTAGTATATTATCTTAGACATTTGAAAATATATTATTATATTCTGCAATATTCTAGAAGATTTATTATGTTAATAAATCTCCCACTTGAAATTCAAATTTGAATTTCAAATTTGAATTATCCTCTTGAGATCTTATTGGGCTCGTTCTTTGGGCTTGAGATCTTATTAAACTCTTCCTTTGGACTTCCACTTGGATTTCTTCAATTGCTCCAATTAGTCCAAACAATACTTCTTCAAATCTCTTAGCCTTTAACTTGTGAATCACAGCGTGCCCAATTTGATTCACATCAAGGTTGTATATTCTAGCTGGTACTCTTGCTGTAGGGTTTGGCCTAGGATTCTTGGGATTCCCTTGAGGTGGTCAAGAGTATTCCTCGACTTGATCTCCCTAAGGGTGGGACAATACTTTATGAAATGTCCCACTTGTCCACATGCAAAGTAGGTATGGCACGCTCCCTCGTGGTTCCTTTGACACTTCCGGCAATGAGGGTTTCCCTAGGGTAAGGTAGTGACTATTCTAGGTGGAGGTGGTGGCATGTCTCTTCTCCTTTGGAATGTTATTCTGTTTCCTCCTCTTGGGCCGTTATGCTCTTTCCATCCTCCCTAACGGTTTGGACCCTTATCCTCCTTTGGATCATCTGCTCCATTAGATGACGTCGGGTCTACACCAGTCACTCACATTCATGAGCCATACTGATTACGATTGCCAGGTATGTGGGGTGTCCTAGTACCCCCATATGGTCTCGAATGTCCATGTTGAGACCGTCCACAAACCTTTTGCATATGTCTGCTGGCCCAGCTAGGTTAGGAGCATGGGTCTTAACTCGTTGAATTTTGTTTCATACTTCGATATGGAGTTAAGCCCTTGCCAAAGCTGGATGAACTCTTGCTTCTTCTCATTTATCAGGTAAGGTGCCAAGTACTCCTCTGAGTACCTCTCCTCAAATTATTCCCAAGTGGGGATGGTGGTATGTAGGTTTCGGACATTATCCCACCAACATTTAGCGCTTCCCTGCAAGAAGAATTCTGTTAGGACCACCATATCCTCTGGTGGTATACTCGATTTTAGCTTGGCCAAAATAGGGCAACTTCGGTCTGCCGGAGCAGCATTATTCAACCACACTAACGTTTCTCTAGTGACTCTTAGAGCAAATGAAGACTACATGCGTGTAGTTGACTTCCCCCTAGTTCTAAAGAACTTGACCTTGCCTTCTTTGGCTCAGAAATGACCCTATATCGGAGCTCTGGTTCGAGATTCACTAGAAAACTAAGCAGCTGAGAGAGAGTGAGCTTTTTAGGTGTGGAGAGGATGAATGAGGAGGGGCTCTTTATATAGGAAGCTCGGGGATTTCTTGTTCATCCAATTGACACATTAATGACGGTCATTCATTGCCTAAAACTCCTTGGTCGGAGACTTTTCAGCTTTGCTGGTGCTGCACGACTTTTTGGTGAGTGAACAGTGCTGTCATCTAAAGGAAGTAGACGACATTGTTTCGAAACAGGTTCAAAGCTTAAACTGTCTGGTTCACCCCCAATTTGACCGAATTTTTCAAATCTAAAAATTTCTAAATTCATTTTCTATCTAATGGTGGTCTCAAATCTCAAATTTGAATTTTTTAAAGCCACATAAAAAATGAATTTAGAATCCGGTTCAATAGTGGTTCAAATCGGTCCAAACCGGTTCGGGTCCGATTCACCTGAACCTGTTTGGTTTTCGTCCCCATTCATTCTAATGTCCTTTTTCATGGCTTATGTGACTCTTTAGGTCACTTGGCCTCCATAAATTCTTCAATTTACCCTCTCTCTATCGGTTCTGGTTAATAAACTAGCTCAGTTTATAAATCGGTTCAATCTGGTTCAGTTTCGGTTCACCTGAAATGGTCTGGTTTTTCTCTCCCAATTTGTCCTCAGGTTCTTTTCCAAGGTTTATGAACCATTTGAGTCACTTGGGAGTTGTAAATTCTTCAATTTTCCTATTTCTTTATAATTGGGTTTGTAGACCGACTCGGTTATTAAATTTGAAAATGATCGGTTCTTTTTCTAGTTTTCTTATTATCAAAGGATGGTGTTTACAGATTTCACATCCCTCATGCCAATGATTGAGATGATGGTCAATCTAGGAAGGATCCTCATGACCAGAGCAAGCCTTCCCCATTACCAACTCCGATCATCGTGCCCTCATCCATAAGCTACATAAGTTTTCTCTCTGTATACCCAATTTTTCGATTAACCTCCATTTTTAGTCAATTGTAGGCCAAATGAAATGGTTCAAAGTTTATAATGCTCGTAGGGCCTTGGGGAAAATGATTAGTGGCATGATATGACTGGATTAGGAGGAATTGAACTAGTTGTGAGAAAATCATAGTTAAGGGACGAATTTGCAATTTTAGGAAATTTAAGGAAAATTTTAAAATAAGTAAAAGTTAAGAATTTGAATGGAAATAAGAGGGTATTATGGATCTAAAGGAAAGATTCAAAACCTTAGGTACCAAATTGAGAATAAAGTGGATAATAGGGACCTAAAAAAGGTTATTAACCTTAGGGACCTAATTGTAAATAAGGTATAACTTAAGGACCAATACATAAATAAAGAAAATAATGAGGTCTTAAGTATGATTACCTTATGTGACAAATCTAAATGTTTGATTTATCGTTGGAAACATCTACCTATGTACGCGTATGAAGGAATACACAAAGGTTGAGGAATCGAGATGGGATGAACACATCACAATTTATGGTTGAGTGGGACTTTTTAGCATTGAGTCTGATTGAGTTGATGACCCATACCTATAATAGTAGGAACCTGAAACATGTGAAAGCCTAAACCCCGTAATAGCATGGATCCTACTAATATCATGAGTTATTGATGATATGAGCCTTGTTATAGCCTCAACTTGATGATAGCACAAACCCTACTGAATTGTTGATAACTCTATGATATCATGAATCCTGCTAATAGAATGAGTTGCTGATGATATGAGCCAAGTGACAGCCTAAATCTGATTATAGTATGAACCCTACTTAATTACTCATAACCCTATGATAGCATAAATCCTACTGCTAGATTCTCTTCTTGAAAGCATGATTCCTGCTTGTGTTATAACATGATATTGAAGTTGGGCCTAGCAGACATTTTCTAAAAAAATAAATTTGTTTAAGGCCATATTTGTAAATATTCCATAAGTGTATCCAAGGACAATGGAAATGGGCCTTATCATGTAAATAATAGAACATTATGTTAGATCTAGAGCATTATAAAAGCATATGATTACTAGTTGTGTGAAATGGGCCTTTCTTGATAACTTATACTAAGACAAGTTGGGTTGTAAACCCCATCCTTTGATAATGAGAAAATCGGAAAAAAAACCAATCAGTTTCAAATTTAAAACCGAGTCTGTCTACAAGCCCAATTATCAGGAAATGAGCAAATTTGAGAATTTACAACTCCCATTTGACTCATAATGGTTCATAAACATTGGAAAAGGACCTTAGAATGAATTGGGGAAGAAAAACCGAACCGGTTCAAGTGAACCGGGTCCGAAACAAATAGAGCCAGTTTATGAACCAAGTCGATTCATGAACTGTAACAAATAGAGAAAGGGCAAATTGGGAAATTTATGCATCCCGAGTGACCCAATGAGTCCCAAAAGTCATGGAAATGGACTTGAGAAGGAATTGGAGATGAAAACTATAAACCCCATCCTTTGATAAAAAGAAAACCGTGGAAAAAACCGGTCAACTTTGAATTCTTAAATTGAATCCTTATACAAGTTCGATTAATAGGAAATGGGCAAATTGAGAATTTACAACTCCCATGTGACTCAAAATGGTTCATAAATCTTGGAAAAGAACCTTTGGATGAATTGGGGAAGACAAACTGGACCAGTTCAAGTGAACCACGTCCAAACCGGATAGAACCGGTTTATGAACCGAATAGACTCATGAACCAAAATCGATTGAGAGAGGGTAGACCAGGAAATGTATGGATCCCAAGTGACCCAAATAGTCCTAAAAGTCATGGAAATGGACTTGAGGAGGAATTGGAGATGAAAACCAAATCGGTTCTGGTGAACCAGATCTGACCGGTTTGGACCGGTTTGAACAACTATTGAACCAGATTCTAAATTTATTTTTCTAGGTGGCTTAAATAATTCAAATTCGTGATTTGAAACCACCATTGGATAGAAAATGAATTTAGAAATTTTTAGATTTGAAAATTTCGGTCAAATGAGGGGTGAATAGGCTAGTTTAAGCTTTGAATCCAGTTCGGACAGGTCCGGTCCAGTTTGGAACAATGTCATCTTCTTCATTTGGATGATAGCACTGTTCACTAGTTGGAAAATCAAAGCAACGCAGACGAAGAAGCAACATCTCCGTTCAATACATTTTCGGCCATCAAGCCTGTCAGAAAGATGCAAAATGGATGGCTAACAAGTCCCCAAGCTTCAATAAAGGGCCCCTCTCCATTCATCCTCTCCATACCTGAAAAGCTCACTCTCTCTCTTGCTTAGTTTTCCAGCGAAACTTGAACCAGAGCTCCGATATAGGGTCATTTCTGAGCCAAAGAAGGCGATGTCAAGTTCATTAGAACTGGGGAGAAGTCAGCTAGATGGTGGTGACATCCATTCCTTCCGAGAGTTGTCGGAAGAGTGTCGGTGTGATTGAACAATGAAGCAGCTCCGGTAGACCGAAGTTGCCCTATTTTGGTCGAGTTGAAATCGACCAATTTGAGCCCTCATCGGGCCAAACCAAGCCCTCCCAACACTTCCTTAGCCCTCCCACAGCCGAATTAGGACGGAAAGGTAAGTCAATTTGGCTCCCCTCTACAATTACCAATCGGTGTTAGAGAGAGAATCTGCCGAATTTCAATGATAAAATTTTAATCCAATTTGACATCAATTGATGTCATTCTTGATCTTAGGAAGAACCTCAAGAGGAGAGATACCTGCCTAGATAGAAAGATCAGACCGCCTCGCCCTCATCGGTGAGTAATCAAAGCTTTCTCTCTCTACAGTTCATTTTCCGACGAAGCTCCATTTGAGCTCGTTCCGACGTTAAAACTTGCGATTCAAATTGCTAAAGAATTGTATGAATATGTAGAAACTCAAACAGCGAAGAAGAAACGTCTCCGTTCAATACGTTTCTAACCATTAATGCCTGTCATAAAGATGCCAAATGGACGATCGATGAGTCTCAGAGCTCTCTATATAAGAGCCCCTCTCCATTCATCCACTTCACACCAGAAAAGCTCACTCTCTCTCAGTTGCTTAGTTTTCAGTTGAAGCTCGAACCAGAGCTCCGATAAAGGGTCATTTCTAAGCCAAAGAAGGCGAGGTTAGATTCATTAGAACCGGGGAGAAGTCAGCTACACGGTTGTGACATACATTCGTTCCGAGAGTTGTCGGAGCAACGTTGGCATGATCGAATTGTGAAGTAGCTCCGGTGGACTGAAGCTATCCAATTTGGCCGAGTTAAAATTGGCCAATTCGAGCTCTCCTCAGGCCAAACCAAGCCCTCCCAACACTTCCTCAGCCCTCCCACGGCCGAATTAGGATGAAAAGGTAAGCCAATTCGGCTCCCCTTTGTAATTTTCAATCAGTGTTAGAAAGAGAGTCGGTCGAATTTCAATGACGAAATTCTAATCCAATTCAACATCAATTGATGTCATTCTTGATCGTAGGAAGAACTTCAGGAGGAGAGCTACCTACCCAGTTAGAAAGTTCAGATCACCCTCACCGGTGAGTAATCGAAACTTTCTCTCTACAGTTCATTTTCGGACAAAGCTCCATTTGAGCCCGTTCCCGCTTTAAAACCTGTGATTCAAATTACTAAAGAATCATATGAACATGTAGAAACTTAATTTCAACTTCAATTTCAACAATTGGAAGCACTTGATCGGTTAATTTGATGAAATCAAATTCGGTTCTGTTAAAAAGTTGGAATTGAGGGAAAAATTAGGGAAAATTGGGGATTTTAAAAAATTCAAATGACCAAAATACAATTTCCTAAAATTGAAGGTCAATTAGACATGATAAAAATGTTAGAGGGCCAATTGAGGAATTTTAGAATTTTTGGGGTAACATTTATCATATTTGTAAAGGAAGGATAAAATCGTAATTTTGGAAAAGTTGGGGGACTAAATTGGAAATTTGGGAAATTAAACCTATTTTTGTGAAATTGAATAAATTGAGGTTCGAAGGGGAATTTTAAAAGTTTTTGTACTCAATTTGAGGAAAAACCGGCATTAGGGACTTAAAGTTAATGAAAAATAACCATAGGAACCTAATTGCAAATAAATAAAATTTTGGTTTTTCTCATTCATTTGGAATGAATGAAGGCTATCAGGCTGAGAGATAATGAACCGAGATGTTCATATCATGTAGGAACATAAAGCTCTGGGAACGTCATCAAGGACAAGCTTGCGTGAAAACAAGGGACCGACCTAGTGGAATTCACTGCATTGACAGGTGAGCGGGATTTTATATCATATCCGGTTGGGGATGATAAGTACCTCAAAATGAAAACCCACTACCAAGTGGTATTTTTAAACATCACAACTTAGAGGAGTGATGTGAAAATCATGAGGAAAAACTACTTATCAGTTGTAAGTAGATCATACCCGGTTGGTATGATGAAATTTCCTTGAAGGAAGTTGAAAACCTGTTCATCGGTTATGAGCGGAGATGTCCTTATACCTGGTCAGTATAATGGATAGTTGAAAATATATTTTTTGTCGGAAGTGCTCTCCCGTGACTGTGTGCTAATGCATAAATGATTTGGGAGACCTTCTTGATAGGAGCTCGAATAGCTCTTATAGGTCGGGGGCCTCAGTTTTGGAACTTGGGGGCTATTATGCCTGGTTTTGAAAATCTCAAACAAGTGGGCCATAGGCCAGTGGGCACAAGCAGGAGCTCGTAAAAAAACATGAGATATGTGCCATAAAACTTTAATAAATGAATTGCTTGGCCATGGTACCAAGATAGGACTGACATATTCAATTAACTAGTGGCAGTGCGACATGATAGGTCTCCGGACCAGTAAAGACAAAGAGCTGCAGGTTTAGTTGAGGGTTGGGGCCGTTGGACCAATGGCACCACATATTATATGGCATGATAAGAAAATACTGTTCGTGCAAGCATTGATTACAGGATCATTAAGACGCCCATAAGGGGTAGTGATGCGTCCTAAGGGCCCTAGACGACCCGGTGAGTTTAAGGGCAGTTTGTCATACCAGGTGACCGTGCAAAATTTGGAGTAGCACTAAGTGCATGAGACCAGGGTGGGGATGAGATGAGGTCTTTGTCCTCTTACAAACACGGAGAATCGATTTTGGGATTGAGGGTCGGATCCAACGAAACTGGGTTGGGTTGTAATAAAAACGAAACCGGTTCAGGTGTACCAGATCTAAACTGGTTTAGACCAATTTGAACCACTATTGAACCAGATTCTAATTTCATTTTTCTAGTTGACTTAAAAAAATTAAAATTTGTGGTTTTAGGCCACCATTGGATAGAAATTAAATTTAGATAAATTTAGAAAATTTTAGATTCGAAAAATTTGGTCGAATGGGGGGTGAACTGACCGGTTTAAGCTTTGAACCCGGTTCGGACCTGTCCAGTTCGGTTCAAAATAGTGTCATCTTTTCCTTTAGCACCGTTCACTCGCCGAAAAATCGCGCAGCGTCGGCGAAGCTGAAATGTCTCCGACCATGGAGTTTCAGGCAATGAATGACTATAGTTAAGGTGCCAATCGGACCACCAAGAAGTCCTAAAGCTTCTTATATAAAGACCCCCTCCTCATTCACCCTCTCCACACTTGAGAAGCTCACTCTCTCTTAGCTGCTTAGTTTTCCAGTAAAGCTTGAACTGGAGCTTCGATATAGGGTCATTTTTAGCCAAAGAAGGCAAGGTTGGGTTCCTTAGAACCGGGGAGAAGTCAACTACATGCACGTAGTCGCTCCAAGAGTCATCGGAGAAACGCTAGCATGATAGAACAATGAAGCAGCTCCGACGAACCGAAGCTGCCCTATTTTTGCCGAGCTGAAATCAGCCAATTCAAGCACCCTTAGGCCAAACCAAGCTCTCCCAACACTCCCTCAGCCCTCCCACAACCGAATTAGGGCCTAAAGGTAAGCCAATTCGGCTCCCCTGTGCAATTTCTGACCGGTGTTAGAGAGAGAGTCGGCTGAATTTCAATGATAGAATTCTAATCCAATTCTACATCAACTGATGTCATTCTTGATCATATGAGGAACCTCAAGAGGAAAGCTACCTACCTAGATAGAAAGCTCAGACGGCCACGCACTCACCGGTGAGCAATCGAAGTTTTCTCTCTCTACAGTCTATTTTCCGACGAAGCTCTGTTTGAGCTCATTCCGTCATTAAAACTTTCGATTCAAAGTGCTATGGAATCTTTGAACATGTAGAAACTCATTTTCAACTTCAATTTAAAAAATTAGAAGTGTTTGATTGGTCAATTTGATGAAATCATATTCGGCTGTGTTAGGTAGTTGAAATTAGGGGAAATTATGTATTTTCGAAAATTCGAAGGACCAAAATACAATTTTATAAAATGGAGGGTTAATTGGGCATGATAAGAATATTAGAGGGCTAATTGAGTATTTTTAGAATTTTTAGGGCAAAACTTACCATTTTTGTAAAGGAAGGGCAAAATGGTAAATTTTGGAAAATTTGGGAAACTTGAGCCCCATTTTATGATGTAAATTGAGATTACAAGAGAAATTTTAAAAGTTTTGGGACTCAATTCGAGGAAAAACCAGGATTAAGCCAATTGGCACGAGCAGGAGCTCGTAAACAAACATGAGATATATGCCATAAAACTTTAAATAAATCAATTGTTTAACCATGGTACCAAGACATGACCAACATATTCAGTCAACTAGTGGTAGTGCGACACGACAAGTCTCTGGACTAGTCAAGACAAACAGCTACAAGTTGAGTTGAAGGTTGGGGCCATTGGACCAGTGGCACCACATATTATATGGTGTGATGTGAAAATACTGATTATGCATGCACTATGTGTACGGGACCTTCAAGATGCCCAAGAGGGGTAGTGATGTGTCCTAGTGCCCTGGATGACCTGGTGGATATAAGGGCAATTTGTCAGACCAGGTGACCTTGCGAAGTTCGATGTAGCTTCAAGTGCATGAGACTGGGGTGGGGTCAGGATGAGGTCTATGTCCTCATACGGACATGGAGAATTTATTTCAGGGTTGAGGTTCGGATGTTGCGTACATTCACTCATTCTTAGGGTAGAAGTGAGCGTGATTCTATCTAGGTGGCCGGTAAAGTCGCTCCCACACCACAAGTGGGTTCAGTGGACGGGTGGGCCTGCGATTATGTGTTTTTTACCTTCATGATGAAGGATGTGTGTTGGGTGATGACACGCCGTGATTAATAAGAAATGGCAATAAAAATAGTGATTTGAAATGAAAGGATTTTTGAAAGAAAATAAGGAGTCTGGCACACTCCAATACAAATATATTTTCTAAAAGTTAAAATTTGAAAACCCATTCATTGAGTAGTAGTACTCACCCCCTCCCTTATACCCCTTTCAGGAAATTCTAGAAAGCCTACCCTTAAAGACCATCAACTAAGATGCTTGCAAGATATGTATGATAAATTTAGAATTTTATGCAATTTTTATTTATATTATTCTAGGAAAGGTACAGGTTTAAAGGATGCCTTATTCTTTACTGTTTATAATAAGGGGAAACTATTTAATAAACCGGGAGAGTGGCGGGTTGATCACGGTGATTCGACCAAACCAAGTCGGGGCATGACAACTAGAGTGGTATCAGAGCTTGTTTCCTCGAATACATAATCAAGTCTAGAAAATATAGAAAATAATTGGATTTATTTAAAATTTTCAGAAATGGCTCCAAAGAAAGGAACCAAGAAAACTAGGGCTGTCGTCTCTAACACTACTCAACCATCCCTACCTGTAGAAACTCCCATAGAGGCCCATACAACTCCTCCTAGACTTAGCAGGGAGCACCAAAAATTGTACGAGGAGTTCACCCGTGTATTTGGACAACCTAACATCATTCTCGAGGTAGGCACCAATTCTCGGGTTGAGCCAGAGGAAGTCAATCTCACCCTCCCTCTGTCAACCATCCCGCTCCAATAGACATTCCTAGAAACCTCAAAACTCTCCGACAACTTGGATGTAAGCCTTTTCTTAGAGAAAAGGATGCGGGAGTCACCATGGATTGGCTGGCCAGCATCAAGAAATTGATGGGGATTATCAGGATACCATCAGAGGATATGGTGACCCTAATAGAGTTTTTCCAGAGGGAAGCGCTAAACGATGGTGGGACAATGTTTGAAACATGCATACCACCATCCCTAATTGGGAACAATTTGAGGAGAGGTACTTAGAGGAGTTCTTGGCACCCCATCTGTTAAACGAGAAGAAGCAAGAATTCATCCGACTTCAATAAGGGCTTAACTCCATAGCGGAATATGAGAAAAAGTTTAATGAGTTAAGACCCTTTGCCCCTGACCTAGTTGGGCTCACTAACATATGTCAGAGGTTCGTGGACGGTCTCAATATGGACATTAGAGACAGTATGGGGGTACTGGGTTGCCTCACGAACTTGGCAGCCATAATCAGTATGGCTTACGAGTGTGAGTGACTGGTGTAGACCTGACGTCTTGAATAGAGTAGACAACCAAAAAGGTGGATATGTGTCTAAACCGTCAAGGAGGACGGAAGGAACATAACGCTTCAAGATGGGGAAACAAAACAGCTTTCCAAAAGAGAAGAGACATGCCACCACCACCTAGAGTAGTCCCCACCTTACCCCAAGGAAACCCACATTGTCCAAGGTGTTAGAGGAACCATGAGGAAGCATGTCTTACCTGCTTTGCATGTAGACAATTGGGACACTTTGCGAGAGATTGTCCCACCCTTAGGGAGAATAGGCAGAGAAATACTCTTAGACCACCTCAAGGGAATCCCAGAAACCCCAGCCAAATGCTACAGTAATAGTACCAGCTAGAGTATACAACCTCACTCAGGAGGAGGCTAGAGGAGACCCTAGCACTGTAGCGGGTACATCCCAAAACCTTACAAATTAGTTCAAGGGAGTCATGTAAACTAAAACATCTTTTGATCTAATAAAGGAAATTTCTTCTAAACCATATGTTTCTTAAATTAGGGTATATACAGCTATGGGGACAACAAATCTACACCCTCTTTGACTCCGGAGCAGAGAGATCATTCATCAAGGAAGAGTTCTAGGGAGATAAAAGGAAAAGTGAAGTACAGTTGGTGTCCCACCTAAAAGCTCAAAATATGATGTAGAAAGGTTGTACAACTTTTCTGATCATGGTTGTGGATGAAAAGTTTGAAGAAAAGAAACCCGAAGACATTCTGGTAGTCAGACATTATCCAGAGGTTTTTCCAGAAGAGCTACCTAGACTACCTCCAAGTCGACAAGTGGAGTTCACCATGGAAATAACCCCCAGAACAAACTCCATATCCTAGGCTCCATATCGCATGGCTCCAGCAGAGCTGAAAGAATTAAAGGAACAACTAGAAGAATTATTGGAAAAGAATTTCATACATCCAAGTTAGTCTCTGTGGGGTGCTCTTGTTCTATTCGTAAAGAAAAAGGATGGAAGTATGAGACTATGCATCGACCATAGAAAGCTAAACCAAGTCACCATCAAGAATCGATACCCACTCCCAAGGATAGATTATTTGTTTGACCAGTTAGCTTACTTCTCTAAAAGAAACCTTTAGTCGTACTATCACCAACTCAAGATTAGAGACGAGAACATCCCTAAGAAGGCATTTCGATCTAGATATGGACAATATGAGTTTAGAGTGATGCCGTTTGGATTGATGAATGCCCCTGCAGCCTTCATGGACTTATTAAACCGCCTGTTCCAGCCTCATTTGGACATGTTCATGATAGTATTCATAGATGACATCCTTATTTACTCACGAACTAGGTCGGAACATGAAGAGCATTTGGCATCTATATTGGAAATATTGAAGGAAAACCAATTATATGGAAAATTTTCCAAGTGTGAGTTATGGTTGCAGGAGGTAGGATTCTTAGGGCACATTGTATCTAAGGATAGAGTTAAAGTAGATCCAGCTAAGGTGGAAGCCATATCAGATTGGAAGGCTCCAAAGAATTCTATAGAAATAAGAAGTTTCTTAGGATTGGTAGGATACTATAGACGATTTGTGCAATACTTTTCTAAAATAGCAGCTCCATTAACTCGACACACCAAGAAGGGAGTTGAGTATAAATGGGATGAGAGTTATGAGAAGTCTTTTCAAGAGTTAAAAACTCAACTAACAACCGCACTGGTACTCTCCATACCTGATCCTAATGCAGGAGAGTACACAGTCTATAATGATGCCTCTAGACAAGTGCTTGGATGTGTCTTAATGCGACAAGGGAAAGTTCTCGTGTATTCCTCGCGACAACTAAAGGTACATGAAAGAAATTACCCGACTCATGATTTAGAATTAGTTACAATAGTGTTTACCCTAATGATATGGCGATACTACCTTTACAGGGTTAAGTGCAGGATATACACAGATCACAAGAGTTTTAAGTACTTCCTAAATCAAAAGGAGTTAAATCTCCATCAGAGGAGATGGCTGGAATTGGTGAAGGATTATGATCTTGTGATAGAATATCACCCCATAAAGGCAAATATGATAGCAGATGCCTTAAGTCGCAAGTATCAAACTGAGACGGCACAAGTAATGACAAGTTAATTACCCTTGTTGCAACAATTGGGAAGGATGGAGGTGGACCTGAGGATAGACAAGTAGGAAAAATGTTTGGTGGCTAATGTGGTGGTAAGGCCCAGTCTAACTGAGCATGTTAAGGCTCAACAAAGGATTGATAAAGAACTACAATCTTATTTGGACCTGGTAAACAGAGAATGGAAACTAGACTATGACGTGCGAGGTGAGGAATACTAACCTATAAGGGTAGGGTATGTGTGCCTCAAGATAAGGAGTTGAAAAGATTAATTATGGAAGAGGCACACGATTCGGTCTATGCAATGCATTCGGGCAGTACTAAGATGTATCGCACCCTCAAACAAGGATACTGGTGGAATGGTATGAAGAGGGACATTGCGGAATATGTAGCCCGATGTTTGTTGTGTCAACAGATAAAAGAAGAGCATCAAAAACCGCCAGGACTGCTACAACCCTTACCAATTCCGAAGTGGAAATGGAAGCACATCACCATGGACTTCGTGACTGGTCTACCAATGACCAGAAAGGGTCGAGATGCAATTTGGGTCATAGTGGATAGATTGACCAAATCAGCTCATTTCCTTCCTATAAAAGTGGCGGACACGGTAGAATAGCTGACCGTCTTATACATGAAGGAAATCATAAGACTTCATGGTGTCCCGGTGAGTATAGTATCAGATAGAGATCTAATATTTACTTCCAAGTTTTGGCCAAGTTTACAAAATGCTATGGGGACCAAGCTTCTTATGAGCACGACATTTCACCATCATACAGATGGTTAGTCTGAGGGTACTTACCATGAATAAAAACTATGAGGAATACTTGTGCCTGGTGGAATTCGCTTACAATAATAGTTATCAGGCCAGTATTCAGATGGCTCCCTATGAAGCCCTTTATGGACTACCCCTCTATTTTGGGAAGAAGTGGAGGAAAGGAAGTTAGAAAGGAAAGAACTAATTGAGGATGCCACTGAGAAGATAAAATTAATAAGGAGTTGTCTTAAGACCGCACAGGACAGGCAAAAGAGTTACGCTGACAATCGAAGGAAAGATTTGGAGTTCGAGGTAGGAGATCAAGTATTCCTCGAAGTATCCCCATGGAGGGGAATACTTAGGTTTCAGCAAAGAGGAAAGTTGAAACCAAGATATATCAGTCCATATCCCATCATTCAAAGGATAGGACTGGTAGCTTATAAATTGGAACTACCTCTTGATCTACAGAGAATACATGATGTATTCCACATCTCAGTGCTTTGGAAATGTCAGCCTGACCCTAGTCATATATTGGACCGGCCTCCAATGGAACTAGAAGAGAACCTGACCTATTAGGCCGAAATGTATGAATCATCGACCGGAGAGACAAGAATTTGAGGAACAAGAAAATTCCTATGGTCAAGGTTTTGTGGTAGAACGGACCTGTGCAGGATGAGACATGGGAAACCAAGTGTATGATGAGGGATAGTTACCCTCAATTATTTAACATGTAATTTTTTTGGGGATAAAACCCCT
Organism: Trapa bicornis; assembly: GCA_030064425.1. NCBI lineage: Eukaryota > Viridiplantae > Streptophyta > Magnoliopsida > Myrtales > Lythraceae > Trapa > Trapa bicornis. Next base: position 16,449,176 of record CM057758.1, on the reverse strand, counting down.
AAAAGGAGGGGAGAGTTGTAAACCCCATCCTTTGATAATGACAAAACCGGGGAAAGAACCGGTAAGTTTCAAATTTAAAATCAAGTTGTTCTACTAGCCCGATTATTAGGAAACAAGCAAATTTGAGAATTTACAACTCCCATGTGACTCAAAATGGTTCATAAACCTTGGAAAAGAACCTTAGGATGAATTGGGAAAGAAAAACCAGACCGGTTCGAGTGAACCAGGTCCGAACCAGTTCATGAACCGAGTCAATTCATGAACCGAAACTAATAGCGAAAGGGAAAATCAGGAAATTTATCAATCCCGAGTGACCCAAAGAGTCCCAAAAGTCATGGAAATGGACTTGAGAAGGAATTGGAGATGAAAACCAAATCGGTTTAGGTGAATTGGAATGAACCAGTTTGGACCAGTTTGAACCGTTATTGAACTAGATTCTAAATTAATTTTTCTATGTGGCTTAAAATTTCAAATTTGAGGTTTGAGGTCACCATTGAATAGAAAATGAATTTAGAAATTTTTAGATTCGAAAAGTTCGGTCGAATGGGGTGAACCCGCCGGTTTAAGCTTTGAACCCGATTCAGACTGGTTTGGTCCGGTTCAGAATAGTGTTGTCTTCTTTCTTCAGATGACAACACTGTTCACTCACCGAAAAATCACGCAGCGCTTGTGAAGCTAAAAAGTCTCTGGCCATGGAGTTTCAAGCAATGAATGACTACTATTAAGGCACCAATCGGATGGCCAAGAAGTCCCCGAGCTTCCTATATAAATACCCCTCCTCATTCACCCTCTCTACACCTGAAAAGCTCACTCTCTCTCAGCTGCTTAGTTTTCCAGTGAAGCTCGAACAAGAGCTTCGATATAGGGTCATTTTTTAGCCAAAGAAGGCGAGGTTGGGTTCCTTAGAACTGGGGAGAAGTCAGCTACATGCACGGTGTCACTCCGAGAGTCATCGGAGAAATGCTAGCGTGATAGAACAGTGAAGCAGCTTCGGCAGACTAAAGCTGCCTTATTTTGGCCGAGCTGAAATTAGCCAATTTGAACTCCCCTCAGGCCAAACCAAGCTCTCCCAACACTCACTTAGCCCTCCCACGGTCGAATTAGAGCCGAAAGGTAAGCCAATTTGGCTCCCATGCGCAATTTTCGATCGGTGTTAGAGAGAGAGAGTCGGCCAAATTTCAATGACATAATTCAAATCCAATTTGACATCAATTGATGTCATTCTTGAACCTATGAGGAACCTCAGGAGAAGAGCTACCTGCCCAGATATAAAGCTCATACCGTCGTGACCTCACCAGTGAGCAATCGAGGCTTTCTCTCTCTATAGTCTGTTTTCTGGCGAAGCTCCATTTAAGCTCGTTTTGGCGTTAAAACTTTTAATTCAAAGTGCTATGGAATCGTATGAACATGTAGCAAATCAATTTAAACAAGTAGAAGTTTTTGATCGATCAATTTAATGAAATCAAACTCGAATGTGTTAGGAAGTTAAAATTGGAGGAAATTTTAGGGAAATTGAGGATTTTCAAAAATTCGAAGGACCAAAATGTAATTTTATAAAATTGAGGGTCAATTGGGCATGATAGGAATATTAGAGGGCCAATTGAGTAATTTTAGAATTTTTGGGGCAAAACTTACCATATTTGTAAAGGAAGGGCAAAATGGTAAATTTGGAAAAATTGGGGGCCAACTGAGGAATTTGCGAAACTTGAGCCCTATTTTATGACATAGAGTAAATTGAGATTCCAAGAGAAATTTTAAAAGTTTCGTGACTCAATTCGAGGAAAAACCAACATTAGAGACTTAAAGTTAAAAGAAAAATAACTTTAGGGATCTAGTTGGTATGATGAAACATCCTCGAAGGAAGTGGAAAACTCGTTTGTTGGTTATACCTAGTCAGTATGATGGATAGATGAAAACATATTTGGTCGGAAGTGCTCTCCGCTGACTGCGTGCCACTGCTTAAATGATTTGGGAGACCTTTTTGATGGGAGGTCGAATAACTCTTGTAGGCTGGGGGCCTCAGTTTTGGACCTTTGGGGGCTAATATGCTCAATTTTGAAAATCTCGAATAGTAGGCCATAGGCCAATTTGCACAAGCAGGAGCTCATAAACAAACATGAGATATATGTCATAAAACTTTAAATAAATGAATTGTTTGGCCATAGTACCAAGATAGGACCGACATATTCAGTCAACTAATGACTTTGCGACATGATAGGTCTCTGGACTAGTTAAGACAAATAGCTACAGGTTGAGTTGAAGGTCAAGGTCGTTGGACCAGTGGCACCACAGATTATATGGCATGATGTGAAAATACTGATTGTGCATGCACTGTGTGTACAGGACCTTCACGATGCCCAAGAAGGGTAGTGATGTGTCCTAGGGCCTTGAACGACCTGGTGGATATAATGGTAGTTCGTCGGACCAAGTGACCCTTGAGAAGCTCGACGTAGCTTCAAGCGCATGAGACTGAGGTGGGGTCGGGATGAGGTCTCTGTTCTCATACGAACACAGAGAATTGATTTCAGGATTGAGGGTCGGATGTCGCATACATCTACTCATTCTCAGGGTAGAAGTGGATGTGCTTCTATCTAGGTGGCCGTTAAAGTCGCTCCAACGCCCCAAGTGGGTTTAGTGGACGGGCTGGCCTGCAATTGTGTGTTTTTGTCCTTTATGATGTAGGATGTGTGTTGGGTGATGACACACCGTGATTAATAAGAAATGGCGATAAAAACAGAGATTTGAAATGAAAGGATTTTTGAAAGAAAATAAGAAGTATAGCACACTTCAATACAAATCTTTTTCCTAAAAGTTAAATTTCGAAAACCCATTCACTAGGTAGTCGTACTCACCCCTTCCTTATATCACTTTCAGGAAATTTTGGAAAGCGTACCCTTAAAGACCATCAACTAAGACACGTGCGAGACAAGTATGATAAATTTAGAATTTTATGAAGTTTTTATTTATGTTATTCTAGGAAAGGTGCGAGTTTACAGGACGCTTTACTCTTTACGGTTTATAATAAGGGAAAACTCTTTAATAAATCGGGAGAGTGGCAGGTTGATCATAGGGATCCGACCAAACTGGGTCTGGGCGTGACATGGGCCTTGTCCCGAAGGGGTGGTAGATTAAGACAATGGATTAATGACCAAAATACTTGAATTGTTTTGTTATGTGGGATCGCTTGACACCCGGTAATGGGTAGTGGTGATTCCAATGGCTATTGGAAATTAAAGTCGAAATAAGGGAATTTATGCTAATCCAATATTTGAGGGCTCCGAGAGATCTATGCACACCGGACCTTGGGGATGTGAAGAAGGTCTCGTCCCTCATAACGAACATACTTGTTTATTTTTGTGAGATGGGCAATGGTGCCCATGCAAGCAAACTATCATGCACACGTTAGTCCATATAGACAGGTCGGTAAATGTGTTCCAAACCACAAGTGGAATATATGGGAGTTTTGTTCTATGACCATGTGATCCATTCCTCCCTGATGGAGCAAAATTCTTATGTTGAATCCTAAATGCTAAAGATAATGATCCTAATACCTAAATCACTAAACCCATGAAGCACTTTCTAAAAATGGGAATCCTATATAGTTATCATAACCATGATGCCTTATTACTAGACAAACCCTACCCACCCTATTTTCAACCCACCCCCTCCCTTAAACCCCTTTCACGTAGTAGATATGTCGATGATAAATATTTATTCTAACATTTCAACATGGTACGATTCCTTCCTAATTTCAATTTTATGCTTATATTTCGGTATATCATTTTTGTGTTTTAATAAGTTTATCCTTTTATTCCGAGCCTTATCCATATAGAGTCAATGATAGTGGAAGTACTCACTATCATAGGATCAAGAGGAGTGGCAGATTACTTGCAAGTCTAGTCGGGTAAACTGGACTGGGGTGTGACAACTTAAGTGGTATTATATCCCAAGTTTTCATAACATTGGATTTTTGAATTTTTTTTTAAAATATTGGAATAATATGTTTTATAAGATCCTACATAATTTAACCCACCATACAATCCCTCTTATAGAAAAATAACCATGAAGAAGAGGTCCACATGAAGATCTATTGAAACTATTGCACCACCCAACAAAGTCTCATGGAAAGCACCTCATGAACAAACCAATTTGACCCTTGCCCAATAGAAAGCTGAAGACGAGTGACAAGTACCATCACATTTGGTGCATGTCACATTTGGTACCGCGAAGATGGTACTTGTCACATATGAAAATGAAGTTGCATCACTTGAGAGATATGGGGTAAGGATGACAAGAAACTACAAATCACGTGAAGTTTTAAGCTATATCTCCTCACTAAAATACAATGAACCTAGTATGAACCCATGCACCAAATGTGACAAGCACCATTGCATACCATGCCTTGTAAAGAAGACACTCTCCATACATACTACTGCTCTAGACCTAGATCCTGATGATGGAAGATCCAGCTTCTCACAAAAAAGAAGCTCTGTAGGATCAACATGCCTTCAGATAGACTAGTATTTTCCTTTTTTTAATAAAGTCGATCTTATAGCTAGGCATTGAGAAATAAAATAACTTTTTTAGTATATACTATTGTATTATAATTGAATTTAAACCTTAAAGACTAACATAGAAAGAACAAACCACGAGGATACAAACCTCCTCAAGGATCAAAAGCCTACTTGATAAAAGATACCATTCAAACATAAAAGCTAAAGGATTAGCCACTAGAACTCCCTGAAGGAACTTTCACAAGACAAGCTAACCTAAAAATCGGAAAGAAGGACAAGAGTACATGGAACAACATTTATAATAAATATCAACAAGGAAGCCAAAAAATAAAGAGACCCTTTACCCAACCTTGTACACAAAACCCGAATATGACTAGGACGTTTACATGAAGGAGAAGAAGTTTATAAGAAATTTTGCCTTAGGTAGTAACCCAAAAAGGATAAATCTTCCCCGAGAGGACATCATGGAAGAAGGAATGGGAACAAACTGAGGATCTAAGAGGGATGATGTCACGCCCCGACCTGGTTTGGTCGGATCTCCATGAACAACCCGCCACTCTCCCGGTTTATTAAAGGATTTCTCCTTATTATAAACCATAAAGAGTAAGGCGTCCTTCAAACCTACACCATTTCTTGGAATAGCATAATCAAAACTGCATGAAATTTTAAACTTTACATACCTGTCTTGCAGGCATCTTAGTTGATGGTCTTTCAGGGTAGGCTTTCCGGGATTTCCTGAAAGGGATATAAGGGAGGGGATGAGTACAACTAATCAGTGAATGGGTTTTCAAAGGTCTACTTTTAACTTTTAAGAAAAACATTTATATGAAGTGTCCCAGACTCCTTTCTTTTCAAAAATCCCTTCATTTAAAATTTCTCTCGGGTTTTTCCATTTTTTCATAGTTATTAGTGTGTCATCACCCAACACACATCCTTCATCATGAAGGTTACACACTTTTGCAAGTCAGTATCACTAGTGAACCCGCTAGTGGCTTCGAAGCGACTTTTCCTACCACTCATATAGAAGCACGACCACTTCTACCCTGGGAATGAGTGGATGTTTGCGACATCCGACCGTCAATCCTATAATCGCTTCTTCCTGTCCTTATGAAAACAGAGACCACATCATGTCCCCACCCTAGTCTCATGCGCTTGGTGCTACTCCAAATTTCGCACAAACACCTAGAACGACGAACTGCCCTTATAGCCACCAGGTCATCTAGTGCCCTTAGAACACATCACTACCCCTCATGGGCGTCTTGATGATCCCGTACTGACAGTGCATGCACAAACAATGTTTTCTCATATTACCATGTAATCTGTGGTGCCACTAGTCCAACGGCCCCGACTCTCAACCCAACCCGCAGTTGTTTGTCTTGACTAGTACGTCGACCTATCATGTCGCACTGCTGTTGGTTGACTGAGCATGTCGGTCCTATCTTGGTACCATGGCTAAACAATTCACTTATTAAGTTTTATGGCACATATATCATGTTCGTTTACGAGCTTCTGCTCGTGCCAACTGGCCTTGGGCCCACTGTACGAGATTTTCAAAATTAGGCATTTAGCCCCTAAGTTCCAAAACCGAGGCCCCCAGCCTATCACAGCTATTCGAGCTCCTATTGAGAAGGTCTCCCAAATTGTTTAAGCATTGGCACACAGTCAGGGGAGAGCACTTCCGACAAAACATATGTTTTCTCTATCCATTATACCACTCGGGTATAAGGACACCTCTATTCATAACCGATGAACGGGTTTTCAACTTCCTTCGAGGAAGTCTCATCATACCAACTGGATATGATCTACTTATAAACGGTAAGTAGTTTTCCTGCATGATTTTCACATCACTTCTTCTAAGTAGTGATGTTTAAAATACCACTTAATTGTGGGTTTTCATACCGAGGTACTTATCATTCGCAACCGGGAATGATATAAAATTTCCACTCACAACTGGTAAGTGATTTTTAAATTTTAAGTGGTGCTCATCATCCCAACCGGGTATGAAGTTAGTAAACCCACTCACCCGTTAATGCCGTGAATTCCACTAGACCGGTTCTTAGTATTCACACAAGCTTGTCCTTGCTGGCGTTCCCGGTACTTCATGTTCCTACACGATATGAACATCTTGGTTCATTATCCTTCGGCCTAATCGCCTTCATTCATTCCAAATGAATGAGAAAGTCAAACTTTCATTTATTTGCAATTAGGTCCCTAAAGTTATTTCTCTTTAACTTTAAGTCTCAAATGCCAATTTTTCCTCAAATTGAGTCCCGAAACTTCTAAAATTTATCATAGGACCTCAATGTATTCCATTTCACAAAAAGGGGTTTAATCTCCCAAATTTCCAATTTGGTCCCCCAACTTTTCCAAAATTACCATTTTGCCCTTCCTTTACAAAAATGGTAAATTTTGCCCCAAAAATTTCAAAATTCCTCAATTGGTCCTCCAACATTATTTTCATGCCCAATTGATCCTCAATTTCATAAAATTTCATATTGGTCCTTTGAATTTCGAAAATCCCCAATTTTCCCCCAATTCCAACTTCTTAACAAAGCCGAATTTGATTTTATCAAGTTGACCCATCAAACGTTTCCAATTGTTGAAATTGAAGTTGGAATTGAGTTTCTACATGTTCATACGATTCTTTAGAAATGTGAATCACAAGTTTTAACACCGGGATGAGCTCAAACGGAGCTTCACCGGAAAATGAACTATAGAGAGAGAAAGCTTCGATTACTTACCGGTGAAGGCACGACAGTCCGAGCTTTCATTCTGGATAGATAGCTCTCGTCCTGAGGTTCATCCTAGAATTAAGAATCGTATCAATTAATGCAGAATTAGTTTAGAATTTTGTCATTGAAATTTGGTCGACTCTCTCTCTAGCACCGATCGAAAATTGTAAAGGGAAGCTTAATTGGCTTACCTTTCGGTCCTAATTCGGTCGCGGGAGGGCTGAGGAAGTGTTGGGAAGGTTTGGTTTGGCCTGAGGAGGGCTCAAAATGGCCAATTTCAAATCGATCGAAATAGGGCAACTTCGGTCCATCGGAGCTGCTTCACTGTTCCATAATGTCGGCGCTTCCCCAGTGATTCTCGGATTGACCGGAGTCCACATAAATGTTTTTTTTAGTCAAAAGATTTGAATCCCATTCACTGAGTAGTCGTACTAACCCACTCCCTTATATCCCTTTCAAGAAATCCTAGAAAGCCTACCCTTAAAGACCATCAACTAAGATGCCTGTAAGACAGGTATGTAAAGTTTTAAATTTTATGCAGTTTTGATTATGCTATTCTAGGAAAAGGTGCAGGATAAAGGACGCCTTACTCTTTACGGTTTATAATAAGGGGAAACCCTTTAATAAACCGGGAGAGTGGCGGGTTGATTATACCATCCGGTTATAAGGACACCTCCGTTCATAACCAATGAACGGGTTTTCAACTTCCTTCGAGAAAGTCTCATCATACCAACCAGGTACGATCTACTTACAACCGATAAGTAGTTTTTTCGCATGATTTTCACATCACTTCCTCTAAGTAGTGATGTTTAAAATACCACTTAATAGTGGGTTTTCATACCGAGGTACTTATCATTTCCAACCGGGTATGATATAAAATTTCCACTCACAACCGGTAAGTGGTTTTAAATTTTAAGTTGTGCTCATCATTCCAACCGGGTATGATGTTAGTAAACCCACTCACCTGTTAATGCCGTGAATTCCACTTGACCGGTTCTTTGTATTCACGCGAGCTTGTCCTTGCTGGCGTTCCTGTTACTTCGTGTTTCTACATGATATGAACATCTCAGTTCATTATCTTTCAGCATAATAGTCTTCATTCATTCCAAATGAATGAGAAAGTCAAACTTCCATTTATTTGCAATTAAGTCCCTAAAGTTATTTCTCTTTAACTTTAAGTTCCTAATGCTGGTCTAAAATTTATCATAGGACCTCAATTTATTCCATTTCACAAAAAAGGGAACTAATTTCCCAAATTTCCAATTTGGTCCTTCAATTTTTCCAAAATTACCATGTTGCCCTTCCTTTACAAAAATGGCAAGAACTTTCGATTTGGGCAGATAGCTCTCATCCTGAGGTTTATCCTAGAATAAAAAATCGCATCAATTGATGCCGAATTGAGTTAGAATTTCATGATTGAAATTATGCCGGTTCTCTCTCTAGCATCGACCGAAAATTGCAGAGGGGAGCTGAATTGGCTTACCTTTCAGTCCTAATTCGGCCGTGGGAGGGCTGAGGAAGTGAACGGAGTGAACGGAGACTGGAGCTGAGGATGGCTCGAAATGGTTTGGCCTGAGGATGGCTCGAAATGGCCAATTTCAACTCGGCCAAAACAGGGCAGCTTCGGTCCACAGGAGCTGCTTCACTGTTTCATCACGCCAGCGACCCTCGGAGTGAACAGAGACTACAGATGTGTAGCTAACTTCTCCCTTGTTTTAAAGAACCCGACCTAGCCTTGTTTGGCTCAGAAAAGACCCCATGTTGGAGCTCGGATTCATGCTTTGCCAGAAAATGGAGTAGTTGAGAGAGAATGGATTTTTTAGGTGTGAAGAGGATGAATGGGGAGGGGCTCTTTATATAGGGAGCTCGGGGACCCATTGGTCGTCCGTTTGGCACTGTTATGACTGACATTGATGACCATAAATGCCCCAAACAGAAGCGTTTCTTCTTCATCGGTGATTCTTCAGTGTCCTAGTGAGTGAACATTGCTGTCATCCTGAGGAAGAAGATGACATTGTTCCGAACCGTACCGGACTGGTCCGAACCAGGTTCAAAGCTTAAACTGACCGGTTCACCCCCCATTCGATCGAGTTTTTCAAATCTAAAAATTTCTAAATTCATCTAAATTCATTCTCTATCCAATGGTGGCCTCAAATCTCCAATTTGAATTATTTAAGCCACCTAGAAAAATGAATTTAGGATTTGGTTCAATAGTTGTTCAAACAAGTCCGAACTGGTTTGGATCCAATTCACCTGAACCAGTTTGGTTTTCATCCCCAATTCCTTCACAAGTCCATTTCCAAGTCTTTTGTGACTCCTTGGGTTACTTAGGGTCCATAAAATTTCTGGTTTACCATCTCTTTATCAATTCTGGTTCATAAACCGGCTTTGTTCTTAAATCGGTTCAATCCAGTTTAGGTCCGATTCACCCAAACTGGTATGGTTTTTCTCTCCCACTTTGTTCTAAGGTTCCTTCCCAAGGTTTTTCTCTCCCACTTTGTTCTAAGCGTGCTTACCCGAGAGTAGTGTAAGGATTGGTGACCTCATGGGAAGTATGATTTTTTTTGTAACACTAAATTTCGGTCAAATAGACATAAATTAATATATATTTAATTATTGGAATTAATACAAATAATTTAATACCGAAATTAAATTATTGAAATTAATACCAATAATTTATGGTAATATTAATACTATTAATACAGTATTTTACACCTATATAAAGAGGTCATCCCCATTCATTCTCCTCACACTTGAACACTTCTCTCTCTGTCTCTACTGCTCCATTTTCTGGTGAAGCACAAACTAGAGCTTCGAGTTGAACATTTTTCTTAACCTCTGAAGGAGAGGTCGGGCTCTTTAGAATAAGGGAGAAGACAACTATCTAATGGCAAACTCCAGTCAATCCAAGAATCACTGGAGAAGAGCCGACATGATGGAACAGTGAAGCAGCTCCGATAGACTGAAGCTACCCTATTTCGGCCAAGCTAAAATCGGCCATTTCGAGCCCTCCTCAGACCAAACCAAGCCCTCCCAACTACCTCATCCTTCCACCACCAAATTAGGACTGAAAGGTAAGTCAATTCGACTCCTCTCTACAATTTTTGGTCAGTGCTAGAGAGAGAACCGATAGAATTTCAATGATGAAATTCTAACTCAATTCTGCATCAATTGATGCGATTCTTGATTCTAGGATGAACCTCAGGATGAGAGCTTTCTTCTCAAATTGAAAGCTCGGACCGTCGTGCCCTCACCGGTGAGTAATCGAAGCTTAGTCTCTCTACAATCCGTTTTCTGGCGAAGCTCCGTTTGAGCTCGTTCTGGCGTCAAAACTTACAGTTCAAAGTGCTATTGGATTGTAAGAAGATGGAGGGACTCAATTTTAACTTCAATTTCAACAATTAGATCTGTTTGATCAGTCAATTTGATGAAATCAAATTCAGATGTGCTAAGAAGTTGAAATTGGGGGAAAATTGGAGAAAATTGGGGATTTTCGAAATTCAAATGACCAAAATGAAATTGAGGGTCAATTGGGCATGAAAATAATTTTGGAGGACCAATTGAGGAATGTTGGAATTTTTGGGGCAAAACTTACCATTTTTGTAAAGGAAGGGCAAAATGGTAATTTTGGAAAAATTGGGGGACCAAATTGGAAATTTGCAAAATTACACCATTTTTTGGTGAAATTGAATAAATTGAGGTCCCAAGATAAATTTTAAAAGTTACGGGACTCAATTTGAGGAAAAATCAACATTTGGGATTTAAAGTTAAAGAGAAATAACTTTAGGGGCCTAATTGCAAATAACTAAAAGTTTGGGTTTTCTCATTCATTGTAAATGAATGAAGGCTGTTATGCCGAGTAATAATGAACAAGGATGTTCATATCGTGTAAGAACGTGAAATACCGGGAACGCCAGCATGGACGAGCTCACGTGAATACAAAGAACCAGTCTATTGGAATTCACTACGGTAACGGATGAGTGGGTTTACTAACATCATACCCGATTGGGATGATGAGCACAACTTAAAGATAAAAATCACTTACCAGTTGTTAGTGGGATTATATATCATACCCGGTTGGGGATGATAAGTACCTCGGTATAAAAACTCACTGTTTAGTGGTATTTTAATCATCACCACTTACAGAGAGTGATGTGAAAATTATGCGGAAAAACTAATTACCGGTTGTAAGTAGATCATACCCGGTTGGTATGATGAGACTTCCTCGAAGGAAGTTGAAAACCCGTTCATCAGTTATGAATGGAGATATCCTTATATCGGTCGGTATAATGGATAGTGAAAACCTATTTTGTCGGAAGTGTTCTCCCTTTACTGTGTGCCAATGCTTAAACTATTTGGGAGACCTTCTCAATGAGAGCTCGAATAGCTCATAGGTCAGGGGCCTCAGTTTTGGAACCTAAGGGCTAATATGCCCTGTTTTTTAAAAACTCAAATAGTGGGCCATAGGCCAATGGACACGAGTAGGAGCTCGTAAAAAAACATGATATATATATATGTGTATGTGTGTATGCCATTAAAACTTAATAAGTGAATTGTTTGGTCATGGTACCAAGGCAGGTCTGACATACTCAGTCAACTAGTAGCAGTGCGACATGACTGGTCTCCGGACCAGTTAAGACAAACAGCTACAGGTTGAGTTGAAGGTCAGGACGGTTGGGACAAATGCCACCACATATTACGTGGTAATTTAAGAAAACATTGTTTGTGCATGCACTATGAGTATGGGATCATCAAGACACCCATGAGGAGTAGTGATGTGTCCTAAGGGCCCTGGACGACCCGCTGAGTATAAGGGCAGATCGTCGTTCCAGGTGTCTGTGCAAAATTTGGAGTAGCACCAAGCGCATGAGACCGGGGTGGGGACGGGATGAGGTCTCTGTCCTCATATGGACACGAAGAAGTGATTTTGGGTTTTAGGGTCAGATGTTGTGTACATCCACTGATTCCTAGGGTAGAAGTGGTCGTGCTTCTATCCAGGTGGTTGATAAAGTCACTCCGAAGCCACTAGTGGGTTCAGTAGTCATACTGACCTACGAATGTGTGTAACCTTCATGATGAAGGATGTGTGTTGGGTGATGACACACCTTGGTAATTAAGAAATGATGGAAAAAACCCGAATTTTTAAATGAAGTGATTTTTTTAAAAGAAAGGAGTCTGGCACACTGCATATAAATGTTTTGCTTAAAAGTTAAAAGTAGACCTTTGAAAACCCAATCACTGAGTAGTCGTACTCACCCCCTCCCTTATATCCCTTTTAGAAAATCCCGAAAAGCCTACCCTTAAAGTCCATCAACTAAGATGCCTGTAAGACAGGTATGTAAAGTTTAAAATTTCATGCAGTTTTGATTATGCTATTCCAGGAAATGGTGCAGGTTTAAAGGACACCTTACTCTTTACGGTTTATAATAAGGGGAAACCCTTTAATAAATCGGGAGAGTGGTGGATTGATCATGGGGATCTGACCAAACCGGGTCGAGGCGTGACAACTAAAGTGGTATTAGAGCCTGTTTCCTTGAATACATAATCAAGACTATAAAATATAGTAACTAATAGGATTTATTCTAAAATTTTCAGATGGCTCCCAGGAGAGGAACCAAGAAAACTTGGAATGGCTCTACTCAACACCCTACCTTTATAGGAAGACAACCCTAGAAGCTTCCCAAATGCCTGAGACCTCGTAGAAATGTTGAAAGACCAAATGGGAAGTATCCTGGAGAATGGTGCTAGAACCTATTGATGGCACAACCCTAAGTATAAAGGAGGATGCTTATCAAGAATCCCATAGCTCCCTAGTTAATTTGTGACTATTTTCTGTGATAGGGCTGAGAGCCCAACCATTTGTATTCCCATGTTAATAAAATATTCAATTTCTCTGAAACTCTATCTTATAAGGATGTGATCTTACTGGGAATATGGCCTAAAGAAAATAAAACAAACCCACACTATCCTAGAAACTAAGGAAAAGTCACATCCCAATGATGGGAGATGAATCAGGAAACCTAGGAGGACTCTTACCATTACCCTTAGCAAAGGTGATTCTGTAAGAAAACTATCAAAGTGATCAGAATCAAGAACGGTAAAGCACCAAACCACTAGTAATCTTGGAAAAGCCCCGCTCGAAGGAAAGAAGAAACCACAACAATCCATGTAAGGGAATAACGATGGGACATTACCTGAAGAGATGCCTAACCCTACTAAAGGACAAGTACCAAGATGAACTATTATATGTGTAAGGAAAGAAGGGGTGTTCCATACCTCATAGATTCAGGGCAATACCTCTTCATAGGCCATGAAGGACATGAAGGATTAGAGACCGATACCATGGAGTGGGTTACATAAACGATTCACAAAGAGGTCAAGAACTGACGAGGTGAATGCAAAAACTTCTTAAGAAGGTTAAACCGATAAGGATACCTCATGAATAGGGATAAGGTACATGAGAAGAATACTTAGAACCCTCTCATAAAGGGGCAAACACAGAAAAACATCCCCTAGAACTTTAGGGAATGACAGAGTGAGAGTGAAGAAGAGAAGGAATACATTGTAAAAGGGAAACTCTTGAGGGATGCATACAACCAAGTGCCTTGAAGGAATCATTGGTTGGCAAATGGACATAACGTGGAGTGCAAGGAGCCAACCTCTCATTAGAAACTAGTTGAAGGAAGGATGTATCGGAGGCCAATACTAACCTGCTTTGGAAAAGTGATAGAATTTTTGGTACACCTTCCTTTGGAAAATATAGAGAAGTCAAAATTCAAAGGAACATAACAGAAGTAAGCAAACCATGACAATAAGATGGTCAAAGAGAATACGACACCCTAAGGAGGACTGGGAAGTGGTAAGGAATACACCCTAAAAAGGGCATTGGAAGGATCATTAAGGACAAGGAGATTAGAGAGACAACTACCTCAAGAAAACTAAACAAGGTGAAAAGTAGGGGCAAGACAAGTAACGAACTACTGTCGTGAGGGTCATAGAGTAAACTCTAGCAAACAAGGAAGAGTGGAAAGACCAAATATTGAAGAAAAGAAGGATGAAAGAAATCCTTAAAAGAACTAATGATCAAATTAACAACATAATTCAAGCCAAGAACTAATGACCAAATATAGGTAAGCCTTTCACATGATGGTCAGGATATCTTGAAACAAGCAAAAATTTAAACTCTCCCTAAAAGAAATGGACGTGTATTGTGGTATGAGTAAGGATGAGGATAGGGAACCAAAGATATACCTACAAAATTTCAAGAGAAAGGATAAATAGAAGAGGACAACAATCAAAGGATGCCATTTAAAGGCAAATATTCCGTAGAACCAGGAAAAAGGGAATAGTCCTACCGAGGAAGAAAATCTTGGAAAGACATATGCATCCCAACTAAGAGATAATGGAACCAAGAGAAGGGGACAAAGAGATAAACTTGCAAATGAAGCGCAAGCCAATGTGAAGGAACCAAGAAAGCATGCTTGAGTGATACAAGGAAATAGTTTATAAGGAAGAACGAAGGAAAATCCTTAAAAAGAAATCAATGGCCAGAACCGGGACTATAAAGTCTTGAGACGGTTAAATGAACCTCTTGAAGGGTAATTAAGGGATTTTGAAACTAGGTGGATGCGAGCTCTAGACATGTGCTGAGGTACGAGTGAGAATGAGAATGAAGTACGAGAAACATATTCATAGGATCTCAAGAGTAAAGGTAAGCATACAAGAATAACATCAAGGGGCATCATTTAAAGTAAGGTGTCTTCAAGGATGTATGAAAAAGAAATTTCGGGAGAAAAGGGTAAGAATCCTTCCAAATAAGGAAATCCTAAGAGGTGAGGAGACAAATTCACAAATAAAGGTGCATGCTAAAGTGAAAGAAACCTAAGGAAGCATATTAAGAGATGTTGTGGCAAGTAAAACACAAGGAACGAGTAGGTAGAAAGATAGTATCAATAGATGTCATAACAAGTAAGAATGGGTAGACTATCCATAATAAAAAAATAAAGGAAAGAACGTCCAAAAAACCTTGGGAAAGTAAACTCCCTAAATAAGAAGTGGTTAAGGAGGAACAACCACTAATATCAAGATGGTTTGTGGTCCACACTCGCATAATAGAGCCTAAATAGTGGATGGCTGGGCATAGGGTGGAGTACACGAAATAACATCGATAATCGGAATCTACTCAAATAAGGAATAGGGGATGTAATGGAAATTTTAAGACAATGGAGGATTGAAAGCGGGAAAATGCTCCAATATAGAAAGCGTGTAAGGAGATGAAGAAAGGAAACTTTCAAGAAATGGTAAGAAGGTTGAACATGTAACTCCTAAGGTGAAAGTCTCTACTTTGAAGGAAATAGTAGAGAATGAAACCGTAAAAAGGGAAACTCCCCAAACCGAGCAAATCGACATGTAGACCGAAAGGAATCAACTCGGTATAAAAAATTGTGAAATGATTACGAACAAGTAAGAGTGGATTAAGGCCAAAGTAAAATCCTTGAGTAAAGGATGTCATTGGGAACGAGGATGGGCCTAAGAAAGGATGAATCCCAGCTTGTCGATATAGCATTGGAAAACTCAATCAATTGGAACCGAAAAGATCCAATAAAGAAGTTGGGGAAGGATGAGTAGGTAAGAGGAATCCATGCGGTTATGTGAGACATAACTTCAAATGCATGATGGAGGAGAGGATAATGGTAAAAAGGATAGTTGAGGAATGCTATCAAAAGAAAAGAGGGATGAAGTGATACCATCTGTGAAAGGTCGAAAAGCTAAGAGAGACCCTTGAGGAGATGTTCTAAGAATTTAATGGACAGAGATAGGTCCTAAAAAATACCATGCTATAAGGGGCATGTAAGCCCAACAATCATGAGGAGAATATGACTTAGAGTAAGGAAGAGTCGGCTAATAAGCATGACAAGGTCGAATATAAAAAAAATTTGGACCGAAGCTATAATAGACAACGAATGAATGAAGGGTTAAAATAGGACAAAAAAATGATAATAAAGAAAAATCTTGGAAACAAGTACGTAACGCTCTAAAGAACATTGAACTAAAGGTTTCAACTACCAAAAGGATAACTAGACGTGGGAATGATTAGTTATCTTGGAGTTCCCAAACCTTGAGTACGGAATCTCAAAGGGAAGAATGTTGCTCTAAGCAAAGAAAGATATGAATATAAGGATATACCCTAGAATATTGTATGTCTAGTTATGATAAACTCCTTGGAGGGAGTAAATAATATAAAGGAAAAGAGGTCGGGCTCAAACTAAAGCTTTGACTTGAACATTTTTCTTAACCTCGGAAGGAGAGGTCGGGCTCTTTAGAATCAGAGAGAAGACAGCTATCTAATAGCAAACTCTAGTGAATCCAAGAATCGTTGGAGAAGCGTCGGCATGTGGAACAGTGAAGTAGCTCTAGCGAACCGAAGCTGCCCTATTTTGGCCAAGCTGAAATCAGCCATTTCAAGCCCTCTTCAGAGCAAACCAAGCCCTCCCAACACTTCCTCAACCCTCCCACGGCCAAATTAGGACTGAAAGGTAAGCAAATTCGGCTGCTCTCTGCAATTTTTGGTCGGTGCTAAAGAGAGAACCAACATAAATTCAATGATGAAATTCTAACTCAATTCGGCATCAATTGATGAGATTCTTGATTCTAGGATTAACCTCAGGATGAGAGCTTTCTGCTCAAATTGAAAGCTCGGACCGCCATACCCTCATCGATGAGTAATCGAAGCTTTCTCTCTCTACAGTCCATTTTCCGACGAAACTCCATTTGAGCTCGTTTCAACGTCAAAACCTACAATTCAAAGTGCTATTGAATCGTAAGATGATGGAAGGACTCAATTTTAACTTCAATTTCAATAATTAGATGTGTTTGATCGGTCAATTTGATAAAATCAAATTCGGCTGTGCTAAGGAGTTGAGATTGGGTGAAAAATTGGGAATTTTTGAAATTCAAAGGACCAAAATGAAATTGTGGGTCAATTGGGCATGAAAATAATATTGGAGGACCAATTGAAGAATTTTGGAATTTTGGGGTCAAAATTTACCATTTTTGTAAAGGAAGGGCAAAAAGGTAATTTTAGAAAAATTTGGGGACCAAATTGAAAATTTGGGAAATTAAACCATTTTTTGGTGAAATTGAATAAATTGAGGTCCCAAGATAAATTTTAAAAGTTAGGGGACTCAATTTGAGGAAAAATCAACATTTGAGACTTAAAGTTAAAGAGAAATAACTTTAGGGGCCTAATTGGAAATAACTAAAAGTTTGGGTTTTCTCAATGAATGAAGGCTGTTATGCCGAGTAATAATGAACAAGGATGTTCATATCATGTAGGAATGAGAAATACCGGGAACGCCAGCATGGACGAGCTCGCAAAAATACAAAGAACTGGTCTAGTGGAATTCACTGCGTTAATGGGTGAGTGGATTTACTAACATCATACCCGGTTGGGATGATGAGCACAACTTAAAGATAAAAACCACTTACCGGTTGTGAGTAGGATTATATATCATACACGGTTGGGGATGATAAGTATCTCGGTATAAAAAACCACTATTTAGTAGTATTTTAATCATCACCACTTAGAGAGAGTGATGCGAAAATTATGCGGAAAAACTATTTACTGGTTGTAAGTAGATCATACCCAGTTGGTATGATGAGACTTCCTCGAAGGAAGTTGAAAACCCGTTCATCGGTTATGAATGGAGATGTCCTTATACTACTCGGTATAATGTACAATTAAAACCTATTTTGTTGGAAGTGTTCTCCCCTGACTATGTGCCAATGCTTAAACTATTTGGGAGACTTTCTCGATATGAGCTCGAATAGCTCTCATAAGTCGAGGGCCTCGTTTTTGGAACCTGAGGGCTAATATGCCCAATTTTTGAAAAACTCGAACAGTGGGCCATAGGCCAATGGACACGAGTAGGAGCTCGTAAAAAAACATGATATATATATATATATATATATATATGTGTATGTGTGTGTGCCATTAAAACTTAATAAGTGAATTGTTTGGTCATGGTACCAAGGCAGGTCTGACATACTCAGTCAACTAGTAGCAGTGCGACATGACTGGTCTCCAGACTAGTCAAGACAAACAGCTACAGGTTGAGTTAAAAGTCTGGACCGTTGGGACAAATGGCACCACATATTACATGGTAATTTAAGAAAACTTTGTTTGTGCATGCACTATGAGTACGAGATCATCAAGACGCCCATGAGGGGTAGTGATGTGTCCTAAGGGCCCAGGATGACCCGGTGAGTGTAAGAGCATATCATCGTTCCAAGTGTCTGTGCGAAATTTGGAGTAGCACCAAGTGCATGAGACCGAGGTGGGGACAGGATGAGGTCTCTGTCCTCATATGGACACGAAGAAGTGATTTCGGGATTGAGGGTCAGATGCCGCGTACATCCACTCATTCCCAAGGTAGAAGTGGTCGTGCTTCTAAACGGGTGGCTAGTAAAGTCGCTCCGAAGCCACTAGTGGGTTCAGTAGTCGTACTGACCTGCGAATGTGTGTAACCTTCATGATGAAGGATGTGTGTTGGGTGATGACACACTATGGTAATTAAGAAATGATGGAAAAACCCGAATTTTTAAATGAAGGGATTTTTGAAAAGAAAGGAGTCTGGCACACTCCATATAAATGTTTTTCTTAAAAGTTAAAAGTAGACCTTTGAAAACCCAATCACTAAGTAGTCGTACTCAACCCCTCCCTTATATCCCTTTCAGGAAATCCCAGAAGCCACCTATGAATGCTCAACATGAACCCCAATTAGTAAAAGGATATTCTAAGAAAGAGGATGCTCAGGATGGGACATCAAAAGGGAAGGTCAATCACAAGTTTCCATGACAAGAACCTCTACTCTAAGAAACTCAAGTTAGAGAATGGAGCAAGTATAAGAAGTACTACCATGAAACCGAATTGATATAAAGGTTCTTAGAACAATGACACCTTTTAGAGGAATACCTCAAAGGATAACTGCGAAAAGGTCATGAAGAAATACCATGTTGAAAAGTGTAACTACTTGAGGAAAGGAAACCCTTAAGGAGTGATAAGGGAATTAAACACCATCCTCCAATGATAAGGATCTTTACTCTCAAGGACATGGGTAGAAGAATGGAAACAACTAAGGAAGGTTGCCCCAATCAAACGGAGAAGTATCACGAATATCAATAAGATTATGATTATGAGTTTGCCATCACGAAATTTGAAGTATAATCGAGAAAACCTAATAGGTCAGATAAAATGTACCGATAAGAAAATTAGTAGGATATAGACAAGCAAGGAATAACTAAGTTGTCTGAAGAAACAACATACAAAAAAGTCCCTAGATTCCCTCATTAGCTATGAGGACATCAAATAAAAATTTCCAAGAAAAGGAATATGTCACGCCTTGACCCGGTTTGGTCGGATCCCCGCGAGCAACCCACCACTCTTCCGGTTTATTAAGGGTTTTCCCCTTCTTTAAACCGTAAGGAGTAAGACATCATTTATACTTGTACCTTTCCTAAAATAACATTAATCAAAACTAAATAAATTAAACTTACATACATCTCTTGTAGGTTTAGCTAGTGGAATATTTGTAGGTAGGTTTTTCCCTCGGTTACCGTCAAAAGGGGTAAAGGGAGGGGGTGAGTTCAACAACTTAGTAAATGGGTGTTTCAAACATGAGTTTCTATAAAATAGTTTGAATTGGAGTGTGCTAGACTCGTTATTTTGTATAAAACTACTCTTTCCTTGAATTCCCAATTATTCAAAATCAATTTACTCACAATCAGTGTGTTTAACAATCAACGCACACCCTTCATCATGAAGAAATCACACATTCATAGGGCAGCCCATCCACTGCACCCACTTGTGGCGTCGGAGCTACTTTACCGGCCACCTAGATAGAAACCCGTCCACTTCTACCCTGGGTCTGAGTGGATGTTGACGACATATGACCCTCAAATCTGAAATCAACTCTGTGTCCATATGAGGACAGAGACCTCATCCCGACCCCACCTCTGTCTCATGCGCATGATTCTACATTGAGCTTCCCTGACTGTTTGCACGATAATTTGCTCTTATCTCCATCATGTCGTCCAATAGCCTTTAGGATGCATCACTACCCCTCTTGGGCATCTTGATGGTTGTGAACCTCAGTGCATGCACAAACAAAGTTTTCCAAACTAGTCCAGTGGCCCCAACCCTCAACTGAACTACAGCTATTTGTCTAGACCGGTCCGTCGACCTGGTCTTATCACACTACCACTGGTCTATCGAGTATGTCAGTCATGTCTTGGTACCATGGACAAATCACATCATTCATTAAAATTTCCATGGCTTATCATCAGTTTTGTTTATGAGCTCCTACTCGTTTCAACTAGGTTTGGGCCCACTGTACGAGATTTTCAAAACCGGGCATTTTAGCCCCCAAGTTTCAAAACTAAGGTCTCTGGCCTATCTGAGCTATTCGAGCTCTCGTCAAGAAGGTATCCCAAAATCTTTAAGCACTGGCACACAATCAGGGGAGAGCACTTCTGATAAAAATAACTTTTTCACTTGTCCTTCACACCAACCAAGTGTGATGACATCTCCGCTTATAACTTGTAAGCGGGTTTTCCACTTCCTTCTTGGAAGTTCATCATTCCAACTGGTTATGATCTACTTACAACCGGTAAGTAGTTTTTCTACATGTTTCTCACATCACCCCAACCAAGCATGATGTTAAAATTTTCACTTAGTAGTGGTTTTTCCTTTTTGAGGTACTCATCATCCCAACCGGTTATGATATGAAAAATCCCACTCACTCGATAAGTGCAGTGTATTTTCCCTTAAATCGGCTTTTTGCCTCCATGTGAGCATATCCTTACTTGTGTTCCTGGTCCTTCATTTTCCTACATGATATGAACATCCTTTTTCATTAACATTTAGCCTCATAACCTTCATTACTCATGAATGAACAAAATGCCCAAACTTTTAATTATTTGCATTTAGGTCCCTAAATTTCTTTTTCCTTAACTTTAGGTCCATAATGCTAATTTTCCCCAAATTGAGTCCCGAAACTTCTAAAATCCACTTTGGATCATCAATTTATTCAAAATCACAAAAAGGGGTTCAAGTTTCCCAAATTTCCTATTTGGTCCCCAATTTTTAAAAAATACCATTTTGTCCATACTTTACAAAAATGGCAATTTGACCCCAACAATACCCAAAATTTACCAATTGGTCCTCCAACATCTTTTTCATGGCCAATTGGCCCTCAATTTTGGGAAATTGCACTTTGGTCCCGCAATTTTACGAAATTCACAAATTTCCCCAATTCCCCCTCCCCAATTTCCCACTTTCAAACTGGACGAATTTAATTTTATCAAATTGACCATTCAATAGGGTTTAATTGTTGAAATTAAAGGTAAAATTGAGTTTCTACACTTCCACACGATTTAGTGGATCTTCAAATTGCATTATTTGGATCCAAATTGAGCTCAATTGGAGCTTCGTCAGAAAACTAGACTTAGAGAGAGAAAGCTTCGAAAGCTTACCATTACGGGTGCGGTGCTCCGAGCTTTCGATCGAGGTAGGTAGCTCTCGTCCTGAGGTTCCTTCTAGGATCAAGAATTTCATCAATTTATGTCAAATTGAGGGAGAATTTAGTTAGTGAAGTTTCCTCGGTTCTCTCTCTAACATTGATCGGAAATTATAGAGTGGAGCCAAATTGGCTTACCTTTCAGTTCTAATTCAGTTGTATAAGGCCTGTGGAAGTATTGGGAGAGCTTAGTTTGGCCTAAGAATGGCTCAAATTGGTCATTTTTAGCTCGGCTAAAATAGGGCAGCTTCGGTCCACCGGAGCTGCTTCACTGTTTGATTACGCCGGAGCTTCTCTAACGATCCTTGGATTAAGTGGTGATCATCGTCAAATAGCTGACTTCTCCCCGAGTCTAAAAAATGACATCACCTTATTTGGCTCAGAAAAATGCCCAAGTCGGAGCTCTAGTTCGAGCTTCACTAGAAATTTGAGCAGTAGAGAGAGAGAAGTTTTCAAGTGTGAGGAGGATGAATGAGGATGAGCTCTTTATATAGGAAGCTCGGTGATTCCTTGGTCATTCGATTGGTGACTTTAGGGTGATCATTCATGTCTGAAAGACCCTGAATGGAGACTTTTCATCTTTGTTGGTGCTGCTCGATTTTCCGGTGAGTGAATAGTGTTACCATCTAAAGGAAGAAGACCACACTATTCAGAACCAGACCAGACTGGTCCGAACTGGGTTTAATGTTTAAACCGGTCGATTCACGTCTGATTCGACTGAGTTTTTAAAAATTAAAAATTTCTAAATTCATCTCAATTCATTATTTATCCAATGATGGCTTCAATTTTCAAATTTGAATATTCTAAGCCACCTTAAAAAATGAATTTAGAAACTAGTTCAATAGTAGTTCAAACTGGTTCAATTCGATTTCAGGTTCGGTT
Source organism: Trapa bicornis (assembly GCA_030064425.1). Classification (NCBI taxonomy): domain Eukaryota; kingdom Viridiplantae; phylum Streptophyta; class Magnoliopsida; order Myrtales; family Lythraceae; genus Trapa; species Trapa bicornis. The sequence continues at coordinate 16,426,472 of CM057758.1, read as the reverse complement.
CACCTGAACCAATTTGGTTTTCTCTTCCAATTCATCCTAAAGTCATTTCCCATGACTTTTGTGACTCTTTAGGTCACTCGAAATTTATAAATTTTCTGATTTTCCCTTTCTCTATCAATTACGGTTTAAAAACTGACTCTATTTTCTCTTTTTAAAATGACCGGTTCTTTTCCTGGTTTTTCTTATTATCAAAGGACAAGGTTTACAACTCTCCCCTCCCTTTAGGGGTATTGTCTCCAAAATAGTTACATGTTAAATAATTGAGGGTAACCATCTCTCATTACATTCTCAGACTCTCATGTCTCTTCTTGCATGGGTTCGTTTTGCCAAAGAACTTTGACCATAGGAATTCTCTTATTCCACAAGTTCTTATCCCTCCGGTCGATGATTCATTATGATTCTATTTGATAGGTCAAGTTCTCTTCTAGTTCTGGTGGAGGTCAGTCCAACACATGACTAGGATCAGGCTGGTACATCCGAAGTACCGACATATGTTATACATTGTGTATTCTCTGCAAGTCTGGTGGTAGTTCCAATTTATAGGCCACCAGTCCTATCCTTTAGATGATAGGATATGGACAGATATACCTCGGTTTCTACTTTTCCCATTGTTGAAACATAAGCATTCCCCTCCATGGGGATACCTTTAGAAACACTTGGTCTCCCACATCAAACTCTAGATCTCCCCTCTGATGGTTCGCATAACTCTTTTGCCTGTCTTGAGCGGCCTTAAGGTGACTCCTGATTAACTTGATTTTCTCTATAGCATCCTCAATTAGCTCAACCCTTTCTAGCTTCCTTTCCCCTACTTCTTCCCAAAATAAAGGGGCATGGCAAGGTCGTCCATAAAGGGCTTCAAAAGGAGCCATCTGAATATTGGCCTAAAAGTTATTATTGTAAGCAAATTCCATTAGGCACAAGTATTCCTCCAAACCTTTGTCCATGGTAAGTATGCATGTCCTCCAAGGTTTGAATCATTTCCTCAGACTATATGTGGTCTGAGGATGAAATGTTGTACTCATGTGGAGGTTGGTTCCCAAGGCACTTTGTAAACTTGACCAGAATCTTGAAGTAAATCTAGGGTCTCTATCTGATACTATGCTCACTAGGACACCATGGATTCTTACTATCACCCTCATGTATAAGATGGCCAATTGTTCCATTGTATCTATCACTCTTATAGGGAGGAAATGAGCAGATTTGGTCAATCTATCCACGACGACCCAAATTGTGTCTCGGCCCTTCCTGGTACAGGTAGTCCTGTGACAATGTCCATGGTAATGTGCTCCCATTTCCATTACAGAATTGGCAAGGGTTGGAGCAATCCTAATGGTTTCTGATGTTCAGCTTTAATTTGTTGATAGGACATGCATCGAGCTACGTATTCCGCAACGTCCCTCTTCATTCCCTTCCACCAATATCCTTGTTTGAGGGTGTGGTACATCTTAGTACTGTCCGAATGCATCACATACACCGAATCGTGTGCCTCTTCCAGAATTAACCTCTTCAATTCCTTATCTTGAGGCGCACACACTCTACCCTTATAGGTTAGCACTCTGTCGCCTCACAAGTCGTAGTCTAGTTTTGACCCTCTATTAATCGGGTCCAAATAGGATTGGAGCTCCTTATCAGGCTTTTGCTAGGCCTTAATTTGCTCAGTTATACTGGGTCTCACCACCACATTTGCCAATAAGCATTTCACCTACTTGTCCATCTTCAAGTCCACCTACATTCGCCCTAGCTGTTGCAACAATGGTATGTAACTTGTCTTTATTTGTGCCACCTCAATTTGGTATTTGTGACTTAGGGCATCTGCCATCATATTTTCCTTTCAAGGGTGATACTCTATCACAAGGTCATAGTCCTTTACCAATTCCAGCCATCTCCTCTGGCGGAGGTTGAACTCCTTCTGAGTTAGAAAGTATTTAAGACTCTTGTGATCCGTGTATATTCTACACTTAACCCCGTAGAGGTAGTGTCACCAAATCTTTAAGGCAAACACTATCGCCGCTAATTCCAAGTCATGGATATGGTAATTCCTCTCATGTACCTTAAGTTGTCGCGAGGCGTAGGCAATAACCTTTTCTTGTTGCAATAGTACACATCTGAGTCCTTGTCCAGATGCATCACTATAGACGGTGTACTCTCCCGCACTTAGGATAGGAAGGGAGAGTACCAGTGCGGTTGTCAACCCAGTCTTCAACTCTAAGAAAGACTTCTCATAGATTTCATCCCATTTATACTCTACTCCTTTCCTGGTGAGTCGAGTTAAAGGGGCTGCTATCTTAGAAAAATCCTACACAAACCATCTGTAGTATTCCGCCAATCCTAAGAAACTTCATATCTCCGAAGGATTCCTAGGTGGCTTCCAATCAGATATGGCTTCCACCTTTGCTGGATCTATCTTGACTCCATTTTTGGACACTATATGTCCTAAGAACCCTACCTACTGTAGCCGAAACTCGCACTTGGAGAATTTTGCATATAAGTGGTTTTCCCTCAATATCTCCAAGTTGATTTTCAAATGTTCTTCATGCTCCAACCTAGTCCGTGACTATATGAGAATATCCTCTATAAATACTATCACGAACCTCTCCAAGTGTTGTTGGAACACTCAGTTCATTAAATTCATGAAGGCTGTAGGGGCATTTGTTAATCCAAATGGCATTACTCTGAACTCGTAAAGCCCATATCGGAACCGAAATTCCATCTTAGGAATGTCCTCTTCTTGGATCCTGAGTTGGTGATAGCCGGACCCAAGGTCTATCTTTGAGAAGTGGGCTGCTCCTTTTAGTTGATCGAATAGGTCATCAATCTGTGGAAGTGGGTACTTGTTCTTGATGGTGACCTGATTAAACTTCTTATAATCTATGCACAGTGTCATGTCCCGACCTAATTTGGTCAGATCCTCGTGATTAACCCGCCACTCTCCCGACTTACTAAGGGTTGCCCCTTCTTTTATAAACCGTGAGGAGTAAGGCATCCTTTAAACCTGCACCTTTCTTGGATTAACATAAATCAAAACTGCACAAAATTTGAAACTTATCATACCTGCCTTATAGGTGTGTTTGCTGGTGGTCTTTAGGGTAAGCTTTCCGGGGTTACCAAAAAGGGGTATAAGGGTGGGGATGAGTTCAACGACTCAATGAATGAGTGTTTAGAGTTTGACTTTTAGAAAAATAGTTTGAATTTGGAGTGTGCCAAACTCCTTATTTTTCTTTAAAAAAACATTTCATTCTCAATTCTCGATTTTTGTAACCATTTCTCATACTAACAGTGTGTTTATTAACCAACACACGCCCTTCATCATGAAGGAACACACAATCACAGGTCAGTCCATCTACTATACCCACTTGTGGCATCGGATCGGTTTACCGGCCACCTAGATAGAAGTACGTACACTTCTACCTTGAGAATTAGAGGATGTTCACGACAACCGACCCTCAATCCCGTAATAAAACTCTATGTTAGTATGAGGACAGAGACCTCATCACATCCCCACCCCAGTCTCATGCATAATGAAGCTACATCGAGCATCACAAGACTTTTGTTACGATGAACTGCCCTTATTTCCACTAGGTCATTCAAAGCCCTAGGACACATCACTACCCCTTTTGGGCATCTTGAAGGTACCATAACACAGTGCATGCACAATCAACAATTTTTCACATAAGCCATATAATCTATGGTGCCATTGGTCCAACAGCCCCGACTCTCAACTCAACCTGCAGCTATTTGTCTAGACTGATCCGTAGACCTCTCATATCGCATTGCCGCTAGTCCATCGAGTATGTCGGTAATGTCTCGGTACCACGGCCAAACAACTCATTTACTTGAGTTTTCATGGCTTAATAATCATATTTTTACGAGCTCCTTCTCGTGCCAACTGGTCTAGGGCCCACTATTCAAGATTTTCAAAATCGGGCATATTAGCCCCCAAGTTTCAAAACCAAGGCCTCCGACCTAACAGAGCTATTCGAGCTCCCGTCAAGGAGGTGTCCCAAAAATTTTAAGCAGTGGTACACGGTCAGGAGAGAGCACTTCCGACAAAATAAACTTTTCATTTATCGATCATACCAACCGGGTATGAAGAAGTCTCCACTTAAAAATGACAAGTGGGTTTTCTACTTGCTTCTAGGAAGTTTATCATACCAAACAAGTATGATCTCCTTACAACCGGTAATTAGTTTTTCTGCATAATTTTCACATCACTCCTCTCAGGTGTGATGATTAAAATACCACTTAGTAGTGGGTTTTCATTTCTGAGTTGCTTATCATCCTAACTGGGTATGATATTAAATATCCCACTCAACTGATAATGTAGTAAATTTTTCTCTTAGTTGGCTTGTTGCCTTTACACGAACTTGTCTTAGCTGGCTTTCCCGGTTCTTCATGTTCCTACACGATATGAACATCCTTGTTCATTATCATTTGGCCTAATAGCCTTTATTCATTTGGGATGAATGAGAAAACCAAACTCTTCATTTATTTGCAATTTGGTCCCTAAAGTTATTTTTCTTTAACTTTAAGTCCCTAATATCGATTTTTCCTCAAATTGAGTCCAAAAACTATTAAAATTCACCTTGGGACCTTAATTTTTTCAAATTCTCAAAAAGGGTTAAATTTCTCAAATTTCCAATTTGGTCCCCAATTTTACAAAAATTACCATTTTGCCCCTACTTTACAAAAATGGTAAGTTTTGCCCCCAAAATTCCAAAATTTGACCAATTGGTCCTCCAGTATCTTTATCATATCCAATTGGCCCTCAATTTTATGAAATTGCACTTTAGTCCCTCGAATTTTCAAAATTCACAAATTTCCCTGAATTTCAACCTTCTAACTCAACAAAATTTGATTTCATCAAATTGACCAATCAAATTGACTTCTCCTAAATCCAAAGGACTCGACCACACCTTCTTTGGCTCAGAAAAGACCCTATATCGGAGCTCTGGTTTGAGTTTTTTCAGAAATTGGAGTAGTTGAGAGAGAATGGAGTTTTCAAGAGTTGAGAGGATGAATGAGGAGGGGCTCTTTATATAGGAAGCTCGGGGACTTCTTGGCCGTCTGATTGGCACCTTAATGGTGGTCATTCATTACATGAAACTCCCTGGCCTGAGACTTTTCAGCTTTGTCGGCGCTGCTCGATTTTCCAGCGAGTGAACAGTGCTCTCATATGAAGGAAGAAGACAACATTGTTCCTAACCGGACCAGATCGATCCGAACTAGGTTCAAAGCTTAAACCGGCCGGTTCAGGCCTGATTCAAACGAGTGTTTCAAAATTAAAAATTTCTAAATTCATCTAAATTCATTCTCCATCCAATGGTGGCCTCAAATCTCAAATTTGAATTTTCTAAGCCACCTAGAAAAATGAATTATTCATCTGGTTCAATAGTGGTTTAAATCAATCCAAACCGGTTGAATCCGGTTCACTTTAACTGGTTTGGTTTTCATCTCCAATTCATCCTAAAGTCCTTTCTCTCAACTTTTGTGATTCTTTAGGTCACTCAGGATCTATAAATTTCCTAGTTTGCCCTTTCTCTATCGGTTCCGATTCATGAATTGACTTGGTTCATAAATCAGTTCAATTCGGCTCAGATCTGGTTCTCCTAAACCAGTCTGGTTTTCTCTCCCAAATTGTCTTAAGGTCCTTCTCCAAGCTTTTATGAACCCTTTGGGTCACTCAGAAGCTATAATTTTCCCAAATTGCTCGTTGTCCGATAATCGGATTTGTGAACCGGTTCGATGTTTCTCACTCGGTTGGACCGGTTCTTATCCAGGTTTTCCTTAACTCCAAAGGGCAGGGTTTATAACTCTCCCATTTTTTTAGGAGTTTTGTCCCCAAAACTTAATTAGTATATTCCATATTGGGAATAATTTCCCTTAATGTCAACTTGGGTTTGCTTGACATGCTAACACTTTGATTGCTTTTTCACTTAGTTACCGTAATCATTCATTTAAAGAATTTCTTTTCATTTGTATTGCTTACTAACTGACTCTTTCTTAGTCGAGTCACATTTTTACTGGGATTATTGGTGCTTATGTGTCCTTTACGACATGACATAGTCCAGAACATGTCTATGTTCCTCAGACTTCTACAACACCTCCTTTAGGGTTGTTCCCAACTTACCAACCTTTCAGGGTTTGTATAACTTCATCCCTCTATTCATCAGGTAGTATTCATCGACTACCTTTACCGTTATTCAATCATCATTCATGCCTTAACAACCTATCTTACATAATTATGTCAGTTTACTTTACCCACTCATCCTTTCCCAACTTCCTTAATGGGTCTTTCTGGTTCCAATTATTTGGTTTCCCAATGGTTTACCGACAAGCAGGGATTCTTTTCTGCTTAAGTCTTTGGCATTCTTTATTCAAAGATTTTCCTTTTCCTTAATCCACTTTTACTTACTCGTGATCATTTCATGATTCTTTATTCCAAATTAATCACTTTCGGTCCATGAGTCGATTCCAATGCTTGGGAAGGTTCCCTTCTTCTTGTTTTGTTCCCTACTATGTCCCTCACAGTAAAGACATCCATCTTAGGAGTTGCGTGCTCGACCTTCTTATCATTCCATGAAGGTTTCTTTCTTCGTTTCTTCACACCACTTTCTATGTAAGGGCATTTGCCCACTTTGGATCCTTCACTATCCACAACTTCTGTTTCATCCCTTATTCCTTACTTGTGATACTTTTGATTATCAGTATTATTCTGTGTACTCCACACTATGCTCAACCGTCCACTCTTTAGGCTCTATTATGCGCGTGTGGACTACGATCCATCTTGATATTAATGGTTGTTTCCCCCTTCAATCACTTCTTATTTAGAGGGCTTACTTCTCCGAAGTTTCAGAGATGTTCTTTCCTCTTTTTCCTTATTTTGGGAAGTCCACCCTTCTCTTATTTGTATGGCATCTTTTGATGCTATCTTCCCCCCTTACCCATTCCTTGGGTTTAACTTATTCCTTGGGTCCTCCTAATATGCTTTCCTTGGTTCTTCCACCTCAACATGTGCTTCATTTGCAAGTTCATCTCCTTATCCCTCTTCGCTTGGTTCTATTACCTCTCAGCTCGGTTACATATGTCATTCTAGGGTTTTCTTCCTTGGTATGACTCTTTCCCTTTCTCCCGAAATTCCTTTTCCATTTTCTCTAGGGAATATCTACACTTAAATTACATCCTTTGATGTCGTCTCCTCCTAATTACCTTTACTCTTCAAATCGTATGGGCACATCTTTTGTACTCTATCTTCATCCTCATTTGTACCCCTGTACATGTCTATTTCTTTTTAAGGATTTTCTTCATCCTTCTTTTTCCCAATATTTGACATTTCCACCTCTCCCTTCTTTGTTGGAGTTTAAATTATGATATTCATGAGTATCAGTTTGTTAATTGTCTTGTCCTTACTCTTCCATTGGTCTCATTATCTTAGGGCAGTTGTTTCTCGAGTCATCTTGTCCTTAATGTCCATCCCACTGCCCTTTTTAGGGTGTAGTCCTTTCTACTTCTGAGTCTTCCTGAGAGCGTCATTTATGCTCCTTGACTATCTTGTTGTAATGATTTGCTTCCCTCTGCTATGTTTTGTTTGAAACTTCTATTTGGCTTCACTGTTTTTTCCAAAGTGAGTCGTATTTGCCATCTTGAGACATTTCATTTATCATCAAATGCTTGGCTAGTCTTTTCTCATGGAGGTGCTCCCTTCTTTACTCCTAAGTGGCTGGAAATTTCTTCTTAAGAAAAGATTTTCTTCAGCTATGCTTTGTTCTTGTTTGCAGTTTATCGAGGTCCTACCTTCAGTCCTTTTTCCTCCTTACCAATATACGAGGATCTTGAAGAGCTTCCTCTTGGATGTAGTTGAAATTCCAAGCTGGAGTTGTATTTCTAGGAATGGTATCCTTTCGGGTTTATTATAGTTGTAGGGGCGTTATTCTTGGAAAATATTATCCTAAATCCTTGTGGTGTGGGACAGTCTTTCACTTCATGTCCTATTTCCTTGCACTTGTAAATGGTGTTTTCCTTGCTCAATTACTACAAGGGTTCTTCTCCTAGACTCCCTAATTACCTTGTCAATTTTTCTTGTTGTGCCTTTTTGCCCAACAATCCCCTTGATTCATTCCTTTATTTGGGATGGGAATTTCCTTGGTTTCCATAGTGTCTAAGGTAATGTGGGTTTGTTTAGTTACTTTCCGTGGGAAATCTTCCTATAGCTAAGGCGTAAAGTCACATCATTTTTTAGAGATATGGTTTTAGGAACTTGGAGTTCTTTATTATTGGAGAGGTAGTATGATAGGTTGGGGTATTAGCCCTATTACAAAAAGTGTTTACGAAACAGATGGGGAGCTACTAGGTTCTTGACAAGTGTCTTCCTTAGTAAGGTTATAAGCCATTGATGGCGTTCCTAGCCTTAGGATTGGCTTCCATCGTACTCAGGATTGTGACCTCAATAGATACTGGCACTATCCTTTTGGATTCTTCACACTAATCTCTCTTGGTTCTTTGGGACTTGTTGGATATTTTAGGGTGATCTCTCTATGGGAACAGAGTGTTGGGTGGTGTTGGTAACGCTAGTACTAGTTTTCTTAGATCCTCTCCTAGAAGCCATCTTAAATTTTTAAAATTTTCTCTTAGTTACTATGTTATATAGTATTGATAATATATTTGAGGAAACAAGCTCTGATACCACTCTCCCGGCTTACTAAGGGTTGGCCCTTCTTTTATAAACTGTGAGGAGTAAGGCGTCCTTTAAACCTGCACCTTTCCTGGAATAACATAAATCAAAACTACACAAAATATGAAAAATTATCATACATGCCTTACAGGTGTGTTTGTTGGTGGTCTTTGAGGTAAGCTTTACAGGGTTACATGAAAGGGGTATAAGGGTGGGGGTGAGTTCAACGACTTAGTGAATGGGTGTTTAGAGTTTGACTTTTAGAAAATTAGTTTGAATTTGGAATGTGTCAAACTCCTTATTTTTCTTTTAAAAACATTTCATTCTCAATTCTTGATTTTCACAACCATTTCTCATTCTAACGGTGTGTTTATCAATCAACATACACCCTTCATCATGAAGGAACACACAATCGCAGGCCAGCCTGTCCACTATAGCCACTTGTGGCATCGTTGCGACTTTATTGGCCACCTAAATAGAAGTACGTCCACTTCTACCCTGAAAATGAGTGAATGTTCATGACATCTGACCATTAATCCCATAATAAAACTCCATGTCCATATAAGGACAGAGACCTCATCCCGTCTCCAGCCCGATGTCATGCACAATGAAGCTACATCGAGCTTCGCAAGACTTCTAGTACAATGAACTGCCCTTATTTCCACCAGGTCGTCCAAAGCCCTGGGATGAATCACTATCCCTCTTGGGCATCTTGAAGGTCTCGTAACACAGTGCATGCACAATCAACAATTTTTTACATAATCCATATAATATGTGGTGCCATTGATCCAGCGGCCCCAACTCTCAACTCCACCTACAGCTATTTGACTTGATTGATCCGTAGACCTGTCATGTCACACCACCGCTAGTCCGTTGAGTATATCGGTCCTGTCTCAGTACCATGCTCAAACATCTCATTTACTTAAGTTTTCATGGCTTAATAATCATGTTTCTTTACCGGCTCCTGCTACTGAGGCATCCGGCCTAACTGAGCTATTCAAGCTCCCATCAAGAAGGTCTCTCAAAAATTTTAAGTAATGGCACACAGTCAAGGGAGAGCACTTCTGACAAAATAAACTTTCCATTTGTCAATCATACCAATCGGGTATGAAGAAGTCTCCGCTTATAACCGATAAGCGGGTTTTCTACTTCCTTCTAGGAAGTTCATCATACCAACCGGGTATGAATTACTAACAACTGGCAAGTAGTTTTTCTGCATAATTTTCACATCACTCCTCTCAAGTGTATGATTAAATTACCACTTAGCAGCGGGTTTTCATTTTCGAGGTGCTTACCATCCAGATCGGATATGATATTAAATATTCCACTCACCCGATAATGCAGTGAATTTTTCTCTTAGCCGGCTTATTTCCTTTACGCGAACTTGTCTTTAGTTGTCGTTCACGGTTCTTCCTGTTCCTAGGCGATATGAACATACTTGTTCATTATCCTTTGGCCTAATAGCCTTCATTCATCACAAATGAATGAGAAAACCAAACTTTTCATTTATTTGCAATTAGGTATCTAAAGTTATTTTTCTTTAACTTTAAGTCGCAAATGTCAGTTTTTCCTCAAATTGAGTCCCAAAATTTCCAATTTAAAATTCTCCTTGGTACCTCAATTTATTCAAATTCACAAAAAGAGGTTAAATTTCCCAAATTTCTAATTTGATCCCCAATTTTTCCAAAATTACCATTTTGCCCCTACTTTACAAAAATGGTAAGTTTTTCCCCAAAAATACCAAAATTTACCCAATTGGTCCTCCAACATCATTATCATATCTAATTGGCCCTCAATTTTATGAAATTACACTTTAGTATCTCGAATTTTTGAAAGTCCCAAATTTCCCTCAATTTTCCCCCAATTTCAACCTTTTAACTTAGCCAAATTTGATTTCATCAAATTGACCAATCAAACGAGTTTAATTGTTGAAATTGAAGTTAGATTGGAGTTACTACACCTTCATATGATTCAATTACACTTTGAATTGCATGATTTCATGTCGGAATGAACTCAAACGAAGGTTTGCCAAAAAATTGGTCATAGAGAGAGAAAGCTTATCTACTTAGGCATTCAATTTTCCCAAAATTGCACTTTGATCTTTAAGTTGGGTGAAATCACTATTTTGCCCTTCCCTTATCTAGTTATATTTTTGGACTCTAGACTTTTCGAAGTATTTTAATTGATTCCTTAAAACATGTTAGGATATTCAAGTCTCATTTTCCACTATTTACAAAATAGTCTCCAAATTTGGGAGAAATTACCACTTTGCCCAATTCTTTAACACTTATCTTTTCGGAAACTTAGAATTCCCAATTCTTCCATTTGGGTCCCTAGACTTTCGTTGGTCTTGTTTAGGTCCTCAAACATCCCAAAAATCTCTTTTGGGTGCATAAATCTTCTTATTTACAATTTAGTCCCTAAACTTTTCCTTTTATTGCATTTGGGTCCTTTTACCTTCTAAACATGCCTTACCAGTTTCCAAACTTAACCAATCTTTTTAAAGGGTCCTCAAACTTCACTGAAAACCTTCAAAAGACCCCCAAGAAAACATATTCCAATTAGGGTCCTCTAACAAATACATAATTTCCTTTTAGTTTCTAGCCTTTGATTCCTAAGAAAATTACCCCAAAAAATAACCAAAGTCAGGTATGGGCTCCTCTAGCCTTCCCCAAGGCCATCGTGGTCTTTGTTTAGTAGGGCATGACTGAAATAGTGACAATTAAGATTATTTCCTAACTATTGATTTACCGAACTAAAATTGAGTTATGGTCATGAACTCACTAGAAATGATGCCTCGGTCATCAACACCATTGCGGTTGGAAAGTTGACTCCTAGAGGAGTCTTTGTCCACCTAGATCACATTAATAGAGGTTTGAGCCACTTACAATTGCCATTTTACAAAAATCTATTATCATATAGGCTTGTTTGAACGACACCGACACCTCTCGGCTGGGAGATCTTTGAGAGAAAGTTTCATGAGGAGTATTTGTCTCACTACCACATGAACGAGAAGAAGTAGGAGTTCTAGAGACTCCACCAAGGCCAAGGAACGGTGACCTAGTACAAGAATCATTTCAATGCCTTGAGGGCCTTTGCACCAGATATTATGAGCCTTGTTAACATCTTTCAGTAATTTTTAGACGGGTTGAACCCCAACGTTCGATGTTGCATGGGAAGTGTGGAACGCCTGACTAAGTTGGTCGAAGTAGTCAGCTTCGCTTGTGAATGTGGACGGGTTTTGCGCACCTGCCATCTCCAAAACGGTGTTGGGGAAAAGCATAAGGAGATGTACCCTTCGGCTACACCTCCCTAGAAAAATGATAAGACCACAATGTACTACTCTGGATGTCCCACTCAGAGTATTAACAGTCGCTACTCACGACAAAATAAGATGGGATCAACCACATGAAGATACCCTGCAGACAGTGTTGGATCCTCTTGAGCTAGCGGTGTCACGAAGAACATGGGCGGCACAAGGAATGCGGTCCCACAATTCAGCCAGTTTGGAAGGTTCCATCAAGGACCTTGTTAACAGATGTGATGCTTCAAGTGTGGGAGGATTGGTGATATGGCAAGGAGTTCCAAATGGCCAACAGTCGGCCAACACTAGGAGGAAACACCGCTTAACGACCTTCGTCCTACCCAGTAGTGCCAGCCCGACCAAGTAACACTTAAGGCTCTAGGTAGGGAAACCATAGGGCATTAGGAATTGGGAACCAAGATCGAGTTCATACAAGCATCTATAACCTAACCCAGGAGGAGTCTATGGCAGACTTAAGCGACATCGCATGTACCTCCCACAACAATTTAACTTCCTGACTTGTAAACTAGATTTTGGAAATGGTTCTAGAGAAGCATCATGTAGATAGTAGGGATTTGGGTCATAGAGGGCCACTGTACATAATTGTATAATACAATTTTAATAATAATAAAATTCTTGGGTATTATCTTAGGACTCGTACACGTGTATGGGATCGAGGCCATCGCTCTTATAAACTCGGGATTAGATAGGTCATATGAACAAAAAGGACTGGCGCCTAGAATTCCAAGAGTGCAATCTCCACTAAGGCCATGAATGACGGTATATACATTGTTGGGGAAAGTAATCCTTAGAGATATGGTCATGTGGGGATGTGAGGTTTATGTCGAATGGAAAGTCCTTAATATCGATTTAATACCCATGAATGTAACTAAAGTAGACCTCATCCTCAGGATGGATTGGCTCTCCACCAATTAGACCAAGCTAGATTGTAAGAACAAAATCATGATACTTTGGACCAAAAATACCAAGGAGGTAGTGTTCGAGTGGGAGAAAAACCTGACCAAGCCATACCTAATATCCAGTCTTAAGGCCAAGAGGATGATGCAGAAAGAGTGTAAAGTATTCCTAGCATAGATCACAAGTGTCAAGAAGGAAATAACCACACCTAGCAACACTACAATGGTGCAAGAATACATGGACGTATTCCTAGAAGAAGTGCTTGGATTGCCCCCGGATAGACAATTCAACTTTGTGATTGACGTCATTCGAGGGACTAGTCTGAAATCGCACGTGTCATATAGGATGGCACTAACAGAACCCAAGGAGTTGAAGGAACAACTCAAGGTGCTATTAGAAAAAGGGTTCATTCAACCTAGTTGCTCTCCTTCGGATGCTTCGGTTCTATTTGTGAAGAAAAAGGATGGGAGAATGAGGTTGTGCATCTAGTACCATCGATTGAACAAGGCAACAGTCAAGAATTGTTATCCACTCCTTAGGATCGACGACCTGTTCAATCAATTGACATGGGTGTCACACTTCTCCAAGATAGATCTCAGGTTCAAGTATCACTAGTTGAATGTCAAGGAGGAGGGTATTTAAAAGACTGCTTTTAGGAAAAGATACATGCATTATGAGTTTAGGGTTATGCCCTTCGGACTAACAAATGCACCGGAAACATTCATCGACTTAATGAATTAGATCTTCCAATCCTACCTTAACTGGTTCGTAATAGTCATCATTTACAACATCTTGGTGTACTCCCCGATAGAAGCAGACCACAAGGTGCACATCCAACTAGTGTTAGATGCAATACGAAAGGAACAACTATATGCCAAGTTTTTGAAGTGTGAATTTTGGTAAAGAGAAGTAGCATTTCAAGGGCTTGTGGTATTAGGGAAGGGAATTTAAGTAGACCCCCTCCCCCAAAAAAAATAAATTGAGGTTGTATCCAATTGGGATGCACCCATGAACCCCACTAAGGTGAGGAGCTTTTTGGGATTGGTTGGATACTACCAAAGATTCGTGGAGGATTTCTCCATAATGGCATCATCAATGATTCAACTAACACAAAAAGGTGTCAAGTATGAGTGGAGCCCAAAATGCAAAGTAACATTTCAAGAGCTAAAGAAGCAGCTCACAATGGCCCATGTATTAGCTCTTCTAGATATGACCGAGGGAGAATACATCTTGTACAACGATGCGTCGGGACACATGTTAGGATGTGTGTTGATGCAGTAGTGGAAGGGTATCTCCTATGCATTAAGGAAATTAAAGAAACATGAAATAAACTACCCAACTCATGACATTGAGTTGGCAACCATTGTGTTCAGACTAAAGATATGGAGGCATTACATTTATGGGGTAATGTGCCAAATCTTCACCGACCACAAAAGCATCAAGTATCTATTGACGCAAAAGAAGCTCAACCTAAGGCAATGACGATGGTTGGAATTAATAAAAGACTATGACCTGGGCATAGATTACCATCCATGAAACACAAATATGGTATCTGATGCATTGAGCAGGAAGCACGAGGTGAGCTTGGCTCAAGTGTGATTGTTGTATCTACTCGTGTTGGAAAAGTTAAAGCAGCTCTACATCTCGCTAAACATGGATGAGGGGACTTCGTGTTTTGTGGCAAATCTAATGGTTACACCCACTCTGGTGGACCAAACCAGGGTCAAATAAAAAATAGATCCCATCTTGAAGAGGTACATGTACAAGATAATTGAGGACACCCCCACAAATTTCTATATCTGAGCAAATAATCTACTGGCCTATAAAGGTCGGGTGGTGGTCCCTAGTGACACTGAACTCAAGAATGCCATACGTGAGGAGGCACACGACTCCATGTACGCGATGGACCCCGGTAGTACCAAGATGTACATGTCACGCCCCAACCCAGTTTGGTCGGATCCCCGTGATCAACCTGCCACTCTCCCAGTTTATTAAAGGATTTCCCCTTAATGTAAACCATAAAGAGTAAGGTGTCCTTTAACCTGCACATTTTCCTGGAATAGCATAACCAAAACTGCATGAAATTTAAAACTTTACATACCTATCTTACAGGCATCTTAGTTGATGGTCTTTAAGGGGAGGCTTTCCGGGATTTTTTGAAAGGGATATAAGGGAGGGGGTGAGTACGACTACTCAGTAAATGGGTTTTTAAAAGCTTTTAACTTTTAAGATAAACATTTATATGGAGTGTGCCAGACTCCTTTGTTTTCAAAAATCCATTCATTTAAAAATTCAAGTTTTTCCACCATTTCTTATTTACCACAGTGTGTCATCACCCAACACACATCCTTCATCATGAAGGTTACACACATTAACAAATCAGTATCACTACTGAACCCGCTAGTGGCTTCGGAGCGACTTTTCCTGCCACCCGAATAGAAGCACGACCACTTCTATCCTGGGCAGATAGCTCTCATCTTGAGGATCATCCTAAAATCAAGAATCGCATTAATTGATGCCGAATTGAGTTAGAATTTCATCATTAAAATTCTGCCAGTTCTCTCTCTAGCACCGGCCGGAAATTGCGGAAGGGAACCGAATTAGCTTACCTTTCATTCCTAATTTGGCCGTGGGAGGGCTGAGGAAGTGTTGGGAGGGCTTGGTTTGGTTTGAGAAGGGCTTGAAATGGCTTATTTCAGCTTCGCTGAAATAGGGCAGCTTCGGTCCGTCGGAGCTACTTTACTATTCTATCATGCCGGTGCTTCTCCAACAATTCTCGGATTGACTAGAGTTTGCTATTAGATAGCCGTCTTCTCCTCAATTCTAAAGAGCTCGACCTCTCCTTGCAAGGTTAAGAAAAATATTTAAGTCAAAACTCTGGTTCGAGCTTTACCGGGAAATGGAGCAGTAGAGAGAGAGAGGGAGAGAAGTGTTCATGTGTTAGGAGAATGAATGGGGATGACCTCTTTATATAGGTGTAAAATCGTGTATTAAATGGGAGAAATTTATTACTAGTATTAATATTGACATAAATTATTAGTATTAATTCCAATAATTTAATTTTGGTATTAAATTATTTGTATTAATTCCAATAATTTAATTTAGGTATTAAATTATTGGTATTAATTAAAATAATTAAATTTATATTAATTTATGGCCAAGCGTACATTCGCGCTTAACTTCAAAGTTCTTATGGGATCTTGTTCAACTGAACCAATTTGGTTTTTCTCTTTTATTTTGTCTTAAGTTTCTTTTTCGAGGTTTAATGAACCCTTTGGATCACCCGGAAGTTGTAAATTTCCAAATTGCTTGTTCCCAGATGATCGGGTTTGTAAATCGGCTCGATTTTCTTACTCGATTTGACAGGTTCTTTTCTCGGTTTTCCTTAACTCAAAAGTGCGGGGTTTACAACTCTCCCCTCCTTTTAGGAGTTTTGTCCCCAAAAGCATGAGCAATCATTTCCTTTGATGCCCCTTTGGTGTTTGCTTAAGATACAAAATTTTCTCTCGTCCTTGAAATTAGTCCCTTTTACAACCTTCACTTAAGAAATTCCGTTTCCTTAATATTATTTACACCCTACATAGAGTTTTTCATAACTAGACATACCTTACCTCAAGGTATGTTCTTAGATTTTATCTCTCTTTGCTTAGAGCAACATTCTTCCCTTTGAGGTCCTGTACTCAACATTTGGAATTCCAAGATAACTAACCATTTCCGTGTCTAGTTAACCGCTTGATCATTGAAACCCTTAGCTCGTCATCCTATAGAGCATTTCATACTTATTTCCATGGATTTCTTTATCACCACCTTTTCATCCCATTTTGACTCTTCCTCCATTTGTTGTATATTATAACTTCAGTCCAAATTGTTATATTTGACCTCATCATGCTTATTAGCTGACTCTTCCTTACTTTGAGTCATATTCTCCTCGGGTTGTTGGGCTTACATGCCCTTACAGCATGGCATTTTCTAGGACCTGTCTCTATCCATTTGATTTCTAGAACATCTCCTGAAATGTCTCTCTTAGCTTTTAGACCTTTCAGGGATCATATAACTTCATTGCTCTTTTCTTTTGATAGTATTCATCAACTATCCTTTTTTTTACCATTATTAACTCCACTTACTCAATTGTGTTGATTCTCCTTACCCACTTGTTCATTTTCGACTTCCTTATTGAGTATTTCCGGTTCCAATTAATTAAACTCCTAGATGTTTTACCAACATGTTGGGTTTTGTCCTTTCTTAGATCCATCATCATTACTAATGATATCCTCTACTCAAGGGTTTTCCTTTGGCCTTAATCCCTTTTGATTTGTTTGCAACCATTTCACAATTCTTTATTTTTCTGGTCCAATCGTCCATCATAGAGTGTAGTCTTTACTACATCTCATTCCTTCTTAGGGTTTTGTTTATTCTATTTGGCTGTCTGTCGTTATTAGTTTTCCTCTTTCTACTTGGTTCTCCTGTTCCCTCCAAACAGGTCAGCCTAGGCCATTACGATACTTCCTTCCTTGGAAACATTTCCTAATTAAGGGTTGGTTCCTTTCACTCCACATTGTGTCCATCCGCCCATCAATAATTCCTTTAGTTTAATTTCCTTCTTAGGACCTCATTTTTCCTTGGTACTCCACTTTTCCATCTCAACCAACATTTCATTTGTGAGCTTATCGTTCCTTCTATTTTGGTCAGTTCCATTTCCTCTCAATTGGGATACACATGTCTTTTCAGGGCTTTCTTCCTTTGTAGAATTCTTTCCCTTTCTCCGGACATTCCTTTTTACATTTGCTCTTGGGGATTTCTACTCTTGATGTTGTCTTCTCCTATTTACCTTTACTCCTCAGGTCTTGCAGGACATCTTTTATACTCTATTCGCATCCTCATTCATACCAAACACCTATCTATTTCCTTAGGAAGCGTACAAATCTTCCTTGTTTCAAGATTTCTTCATCATTATGTGAGAAGCTTGCCTATTTCTTTCTTGGCTTGAGTTTGGTTGTTAATTTGGCCTTTTGGTCCCTTTAAGGATTTCTTTCATCCTTCTCTTTTAGAGTATTTGACCTTTCCGCCTCTCTTCCTTGTCGGAACTTACATCATGGTTCTTCCACGTATTAGTTGGTTAACTTCCCCGCCTCCACCAGTCCCTTGGTTTAGGTCTTCTTAGGGTAGTTGTCTTCTTGAGTACTCCTGTCCTTAACGTCATCTCATTGACCTTTTCAGGGTGTAGTCCTTTCTACTTCCCGGTCTTCCTTAGGTATGTTGGTCAAAAACTTTGATTTTTTTTACTTTTCTAATTTTTCCAAAAAGAGGTAGTACTTTAAAATTATATCATTTTTCCAAAGCAGGTTAGTCTTGGCCTCTGATACTTCCTTTCTTCAAGTAGTTTCTAATGAGGGGTTGGCTTCTTGCACATCCGCCAACCAATGATTCCTTTTCATAGTGTATTCCTTCTATTCTTCACTCTCACTATATCATTCCCTAGAGTTTCGGGGGGATGTTTTTCTGTGTTTGCCCCTTATGAGAGGGTTCTAAGTATGCTTCTCGTGTACCTTATCCCTATTCATGAGGTATCCTTCTCGGTTTGACCTTCTTAAGAAGTTTTTGTATTCACCTCATCTTTTCTTGACCTCTTTTTGAATTGTTTATGTAACTCGCTCCATGGTATCGATCTCCAATCCTTCATGTCCTTCGTGACCTTTGAGGTGGTATTGCCCTGAATCTATGAGGTGTGGTACACCCCTTCTTTCCTTACACCTATAATAGTTCAACTTGGTACTTGTCCTTTAGTTGGGTTGGGCATCTCTTCAGGTAATGTCCCATCATCATTCCCTTAAATGGATTGTTGTGGTTCTTCCTTTCCTTCGAATGGGGCTTTTTACAGGGTTACTATTGGTTTGGTGCTTTACCGTTCTTGAGTCTGATCACTTTGACAGTTTTCTAGCTAAATCACCTTTGGTAAGGGTCATGGTAAGAGTCCTCCTAGGTTTCCTGATTCATCTTCCATCACAGGGATGCGACTTTTACTTAGTTTCTAGGATAGTGTGGGTTTGTTTTATTTTTCCTTAGGCCTTATTCCTAGTAAGATCACATCCTCAAAAGATAGAGTTTTGGGGAATTTGAATCTTTTATTAACATGGGGATACAAAAAGGTTGGGCTCTCAACCCTATCACAGAAAATGGTCACAAATTAACTAGGTAGCTATGGAATTCTTGATAAGCATCCTCCTTTATTCTTAGGGTTGTACCATCAATAGGTCCTAGCACCATTCTCCAGGATGCTTCCCCATTTGGTCTTTCGACATTTCTACCAGGTCTCAAGCATTTGGGAAGCTTCTAGGGTTGTCTCCATACGAAGGTAGGGTTTTGAGTAGAGCCCTTCCAAGTTTTCTTGGTTCCTTTCCTGGGAGCCATCTGAAAATTTTAGGATAAATCCTATTAGTTACTATATTTTCTAGTCTTTATTATGTATTTGAGAAAACAGGCTCTGATACCACTCTAGTTGTCACGCCCCGACCCAGTTTGGTCGGATCCCCGTGATCAACCCACCACTCTCCCGGTTTATTAAAGGATTTCCCCTTATTGTAAACCGTAAAGAGTAAGGCGTCCTTTAACTTGCACCTTTTCCTGGAATAGCATAATCAAAACTGCATAAAATTTAAAACATCCTCTAAGTAGTGATGTTTAAAATACCACAAAATAGTGGATTTTCATACCGAGGTACTTATCATTCTCAACCGGGTACGATATAAATTTTCCACTCATAACCGGTAAATGGTTTTAAAATTTTAAGTTGTGCTCATCATCCCAACCAGGTATGATGTTAGGAAACCCACTCACCCATTAATGTCATGAATTCCACTAGACCGGTTCTTTGTATTCACGTGAGCTTGTCCTTGCCAATGTTCCTAGTACTTCGTGTTCCTACACGATATGAACATCTCGGTTCATTATCCTTTGGCCTAATCGCCTTCATTCATTCCAAATGAACCAGAAAGCCAAACTTTCATTTATTTGCAATTAGGTCCACCTAAAGTCTCGGTTCATTATCCTTCGGCCTAATTGCCTTCATTCATTCCAAATGAACTAGAAAGCCAAACTTTCATTTATTTGCAATTAGGTCCACCTAAAGTTATTTCTCTTTAACTTTAAGTCCCTAATGTTGATTTTTCCTCAAATTGAGTCCCGAAACTTCTAAAATTTATCATAGGACCTCAATTTATTCAATTTCACTAAAAGGGGATTAATTTCTCAAATTTCCAATTTGGTCCTCCAACTTTTCCAAAATTACCATTTTTCCCTTCCTTTACAAAAATGGTAAGTTTTGCCCCAAAAATTCTAAAATTTCTCAATTGGTCCTCCAACATTATTTTCATACCCAATGGGCCCTCAATTTCATAAAATTTCATTTTGGTCCTTCGAATTTCAAAAATCCCCAAATTTTCCCCAATTTCAACTCTCCAACATTGCTGAATTTGATTTCATCAAATTGACCAATCAAACACCTCTAATTGTTGAAATTGGAGTTGAAATTGAGTTCCTACATGTTCATACGATTCTAAGGAACTTTGAATTGCAGATTTTAATGCCGGAACGAGCTCAAACGGAGCTTCGCCGGAAAACATATCGTAGAGGGAGAAAGCTTCAATTTCTCACCGGTGAGGGCACGGCGGTCCGAGCTTTCGATCTGGGTAGATAGCTCCCATCTTGAGGAGCATCCTAGAATCAAGAATCACATCAATTGATGTCGAATTGAGTTAGAATTTCATCATTAAAATTCTGTCGATTCTCTCTCTAGCACCGGCCGGAAATTGCAGAAAGGAACTGAATTGGCTTACCTTTCAGTCCTAATTTGGCCGTGGGAGGGCTGAGGAAGTGTTGGGAGAGCTTGATTTGGTTTGAGGAGGGCTCAAAATGGCTGATTTCAGCTTCGTCGAAATAGGGCAGCTTTGGTCCGCCGGAGATGCTTCACTGTTCTATCATGCCGGCGCTTCTCCAGTGATTCTCATATTGACTAGAGTTTGCTATTAGATAGCTGTCTTCTCCTTGATTCTAAAGATCTCAATCTCTCCTTCTGAGGTTAAGAAAAATGTTTAAGTCAAAACTCTGGTTCGAGCTTCACCGGGAAATGGAGCAGTAGAGAGAGAGAGAAGTGTTTAGGTGTGAGGAGAATGAATGGGAATGACATCATTATATAGGTGTAAAATCATGTATTAAATGGGAGAGATTTATTACTAGTTTTAATATTGACATAAATTGTTGGTATTAATTTCAATAATTTAATTTTGGTATTAAATTATTTGTATTAATTTTAATAATTTAATTTATGTATTAAATTATTGGTATTAATTACAATAATTAAATATATATTAATTTATGGCAAGGCGCGTTGGCATAAAAATTTTTGACAGAAATTTTAGGTTACAAAAAAAAAATCATACTTCCTAAGAGGTCACCCATCCTCACACTACTCTCGAGTAAGCACGCTTAACTTGGAAGTTCTTATGGGATCTTGTTCACCTGAACCAATTTGGTTTTTCACTTTTTTTTGTCTTAAGTTTCTTTTCTGAGGTTTAATGAACCCTTTGGATCACCTGAAAGTTCTAAATTTCCAAATTGTGTGTTCCCATATGATCGGGTTTGTAAATCGGCTCGGTTTTCTTATTCAGTTTGACCGGTTCTTTTCTCGATTTTCCTTTACTCAAAAGTGCGAGGTTTACAGTACATGACCTTAAAGGAAGGGTACTAGTGGTCGGGTATGAAGAGGGTGATCGTAGAGTATGTGGCCTAGTGTCTCTCCTATTAGTAAATCAATGTCGAGCATTAGAAGTCAGCAATACTTCTCCAACCGCTCCCCATTACATAGTGGAAATGAGAAAAGATCACCATTGACTTTGTGATGGGATTACCCCCGTTGACCCGAGGACATGACTCCAAATGGGTCATTGTGGACTGACTCACCAAAGTCGCCCACTTCTGACCCATGAATCTGACTGACCCAATAGAGAAGCTAGCCAAGATGTACATCTCGAAGATATTATGCCTACATGGAGTATCAGAATCAATAGTCTCAGATAGAAATCTAAGCTTCACCTCATGATTCTGGCCAGGTTTGCAGATGTTGCTTGAAATGAAGTTACACATGAGCAATGTGTTCCATCCTGAGATGGTCGGGCAGTCCAAAAGGACTATCCAAATGCTAGAAGACATGCTCGGAGCATGCCTCTTGAACTTTGGAAAAAGGTTGTAAGACTACCTTTGCCTCATGGAGTTTTCCTATAACAATTAAAACAATGTAAGCATCCAGATGGCCCTATTTGAAGCACTATATGGGAAAAAGTGTCGAACTCCATTATATTTGGATGAATTGGGAGAATGTAGGATGGAGAGAGTCGAATTGATCGAGGATGCAACGAACAAGATTTGAATGATCCACGATCGGCTCATGGCAGCGTAGGATTAACATAAGAGTATTGTTGATAACTAATGCTAGGAGCTATGTTTTTAGGTACATGACCAAGTATTCTTAAAGGTGTCCCCATGGAAGGGGGTCATCCAATTCCAAAACTGAGGAAAACTAAACCTGCAATATATTGGCCCCAACCCAATCACAAAGAACATTGAACCAGTGGCATACAAGCTCCTAAAAAGGAGGGGTTGGTTGTGAGACAAAAAATCTTGACTCCATAACCAGGTCGAATCGAACCAAAAACTAAAAGGTTAAACTAGGAAGTAAAATTGAACCGAAAAGAAGAAAGGGATCGTTGGAGAGGCCAACAGGGGTGAGTAAGGGTCATGAGAAACTCTTAAAAGGATCATGGGACATAGAGTATTGGATTGGGAGAAAACCAGGAGAGAAACGATTTGAACCAAATTTAAGTTAGGTCGAGTCACAAAATCCCCCAAATTGTTTGGCGTCAAAAAGGAAACTTTTGTGCAGTTCAAGAACCTAAACAGAGTTAAAGAAAGTTTAGGGACATATATGAGAAATTTAGGGGTCAAATGGATCCTGAAGCCTATGTCCTCAAGACGAGGAACAAAATGGTAAGTTAACCAAAACCTAGGGGTCTTTCTACAAATAAAGAGAAATTGAGCTTGGAACCATTCTAATGCAGGGGACCCTATTGGGACTCGAAGAAACTTGAGGGACCAAATTTAGGCGCTTGAGGAAGTCAAAGTTTCGAAAAGAGAAAATTTAATGTATAAGGGGCAAAATGGTAATTTTTCCCTAACTAAGGACTAAATGGTAATTAGAAAAATGGAACCATTAGGTGGTGGGTTAAGAAAATGTGGGCACTTCATTAAGTGCTTGTTAATCATAGAATGGATTAGGGCAAAGAGGTTAACCTTGGAGAATATTTAACCAAATGCTTGGGTTATCGATGAATGAGTCGGGTAACTAGAACTCGAAAGGGGTAACTACAAAACTGTAAAAAGAGTACGGTCGCGTAAATTATGAATGGTCAGTAGAGAGATTAACCATAGCGTCATGCCCTAACCCGGTTAGGTTGGATCCCCGAGAACAACCCGTCGCTCTCTTGGTTCAAGAGGGGTTTCCCCTTTCTTTTATTCAAGAGGAGCCAGGCATAATCTCGACCTTATTCCCTGGAATAACAAATATCAATAAAAATGCAAGCTTAAGATAGTTAAGCATACTTGACAGAGGGTAAGGCCTGGTGTTAATAAAATAGTAAAAGGGGTGGGTAAGTTTCTACAACTCAGTGAATGGGTATTTTAAAAAGAAAGTTTTAATAAAATAGTTCTTGAATTGGAGTGTGTCAGACTCCTTATTTTCTTTAAGACATTTCATCTTTAAAATATTAATTTTTAAAACTGTTATTCCTCATTAACCATAGTCTGTGCGTTTAACAATCAATACATGCCCTTCATCATAAAGGGATCACACATTCGTAGGGCAGCATGTCCACTTCACCCACTTGTGGCATTAGAGCGACTTTATCAACCACCTATATATAAGCCTATCCATTCTACCCTGAGAATGAGTGGATGTATGCGACATTCAACCATCAATCCCATAAAGAAACTTTGTGTCCATATGAGGATAAAGACCTCATCCCGACCCCACTCCGGTCTCATACGCATGAAGCTATGTCGAGCTTCCCTAACTGCTGGCACAACAAACTACCATTATCTCCACCAGGTCGTCCAGTAGCCCCTAGGATAAATCACTACCCCTCTTGGGCATCTTAAAGGTCCCCTACCTCAATGCATGCACAAAACAATATTTTTCCTCATAAGCCATTTAATCTTTGGTGCCATTGGTCCAATGGTCCCGACCCTCAACTCAACCTACAGCTATTTGTCTCGACTAGCCCGTTGACCTGCCTTGTCGCACTACTGCCAGTCCATTGAGTATGTTGGTCCTGTCTTGGTACCATGGTCAAACATATCATTCATTTAAAGTTTTGATGGCTTAAACTCATGTTTGTTTACGAGCTTCTGCTCGTGCCAACTAGCCTTGGGCTTACTGTACGAGGTTTTCAAAATCAGGCATATTAGCCCCCAAGTTCCAAAACCGAGGCCTCCAGCCTATTTGAGCTATACGAGCTCCCGTCAAGAAAGGTCTCCCAAAAAGTTTAAGTAGTGGCACACAGTCAGGGGAGGGTACTTCTGACAAAATAATTTTTCCAGCTATCCATCACACTAACCGGGTGTTAGGACATCTCCGCTCATAACCAATGAACGAGTTTTCTACTTCCTCTCAGGAAGTTCATCATACCAACCGAGTATGATATACTTATAACTAGTAAGTACTTTTTTCGTGTATTTTCTCACATCGCCCATTCAGGTGTGATGTTAAAATTCCAATTAGTAGTGAGTTTTCATTTACGAGGTACTCATCATCCCAACCGAGTATGATGTAATTAAGCCCACTCACCCGTGAATGTCGTGAATCCTTCTTAACCAACTTTTTGTCTCCTTGCGGGCTTGTCTTAGCTGGCATTCTCGGTACTTCACGTTCCTACACAATATGAATATCCTTGTTCATTATCCTTTGGCTTGATAGCCTTCATTCATCATGAATGAATAAAATACATTATTAGGTCCCTAAATTCTTTTTCTTTAACTTTAGGTCCCTAATGCCGATTTTTTACCAAAATTAGTCTTGATACTTCAAGATTTTACTTTGGGACCTCAATTTATTCAAAATTACAAAAAGGGATTCAAGTTTCCAAATTCCTAATTTGGTCCCGTACTTTTCCAAAAATACCATTTTGCCCCTACTTTACAAAAATGGTAAAGTTCACCCCAAAAATTCTAAAAATTGAAAATTAGTCCTCCAACATCTTTTCCATGCCCAATTGGCCCTCAATTTTAGGAAATTGCACTTTAGTCCCTCGAATTTTTTAAATCCCGAAATTTTCCACAATGTTTCCCCCAATTGCAACCTTTCAACTTGGCCAAATTTGATTTCATCAAATTGACCGATCAAACGAGGTTAATTGTTGAAATTGAAGGTAGATTTAAGTTCCTAAACATCCATACGATTTAATTGCACTTTGAATCACATGAAGTGACATTAGAACGAGCTCAAATAGAGCTTTGCCGAAAAACTAAATATAGAGAGAGAAATCTTCGAAAGCTTTCCATCGGGGGCGCGGTAATCCAAGCTTTTGATCTAGATAGATAGCTCTTTTCCTGATGTTACTCCTAGAATCAAGAATCACCTCAATTCATGTCAAATTAAGTGAGAATTTGGTCAGTAATAATTGGTCAGTTCTCTCTATAGCACCGATCGAATTTCACAAAGGGGAGCCAAATTAGCTTACCTTTCTTGTCATGCACTGACCTGATTTGGTCGGATCCCCATGATTAACCTACCACTCTCCCAGTTTATTAAAGGGTTTCCCCTTATTATAAACCGTAAAGAGTAAGGCATCCTTTAAACATGCACATTTTCCTAGAATAACATAAATCAAAACTAAATAATATTTTAAATTTGTCAAACCTGTCTCACAGGCATCTTAGTTAATGGTCTTTAAGGGTACGCTTTTCAAAATTTCTTGAAAGGGATATAAGGGAGGGGTGAGTATGACTACTCGGTGAATGGGTTTTTCAAAACTTTTACTTTTATGAAAAAGATTTTTATCGGAGTGTGCCAGACTCCTTTCTTTAAAAAAATCCTTTCAATTCAAATCTTGGTTTTTACCACCATTTCCATATTAATCACGGTGTGTCATCACCCAGCACACATCCTTCATCATGAAGGTCAAACATATATTCACAGGCCAGCACAACCACTGAACCCACTTATGGCTTCAGAGCGACTTTACCAGCCACCTAGATAGAAGAACATCCACTTCTACCCTGAGAATGAGTGGATGTATGCGACATTCGACCCTCAATCCTAAAATCAATTCTCCGTGTCTATATGAGGACATAAACCTCATCACGTCCCCACCCCGGTCTCATGCGCTTAGTGCTACTCCAAATTTCGCACAGTCACTTGGTATGACGAACTACCCTTATACCCACTAGGTCGTCCAGTGCCCTTAGGACGCATCACTACCCCTTTTGGGCGTCTTGATGGTCCTGTAAACATAGTGCATGCACAATCAGTATTTTCTTATCATACCATATAATATGTGGTGTCACTAGTCCAACAACCCTGACCCTCAACTCAACCTGCAGTTGTTTGTCTTGATTGGTCTGTCGACCTGTCATGTCGCACTGCCGCTAGATGACTGAGTGTGTCGATCCTGTCTTGGTACCATGGCCAAACAATTTCTTTATTTAAAGTTTTATGGCACATAACTCATGCTTGTTTAAAACTTCTGCTCGTGCTAACTGGCCTTGGGCCCACTGTATGAGATTTTTAAAATTAGGCATATTAGCCTCAAAGTTCAAAAACCAAGGCCCCCGCCTATAAGAGCTACTCGAGCTCCCATTAAGAAAGTCTCCTAAATCGTTTAAGCAATGGCAAACATCTCCGCTCATAACCGATGAATGGGTTTTCAACTTCCTTCAAGGAAGTTTCATCATACCAACCTTGTATGATCTACTTACAACCGTTAAGTAGTTTTTCCGCATGATTTTCACATCACTCCTCTAAGTTGTGATGAAATTGAGGTCAATTGGAAATTGTAGAGGGTAGCTAAATTGGCTTACCTTTCAGTCCTAATTCGGCCGTGGGAGGGCTAAGGAAGTGTTGGGAGGGCTTGGTTTGGCCTGAGGAGGGCTCAAAATTGCCGATTTTAGCTCGGTCAAAACAGGGCAGCTTCGGTCCGCGGGAGCTACTTCACTGTTCCATCACGCCAACACTCCTCGGAGCAAACGGAGACTACAGGCGTGTAGCTGACTTCTCCTCGGTTCTAAAGAATCCGACCTCGCCTTGTTCGGCTCAGAAGAGTGCCCATGTCGGAGCTCTCATTTGAGCTTCACCAAAAAATGGAGCAGTTGAGTGAGAATGGAGTTTTCAAGTGTGGAGAGGATGATTGGGGAGGGGCTCTTTATATAGGGAGCTCGAGGACTCGTTGGTCGTCCGTTTGGCACCTTTATTAAAGACGTTGATGCTTGAAACATACCCAACGGAAATGTTTCTTCTTCACCAGCGCTACTTCAATTTTCCGGTGAGTGAACAGTGCTGTCATTTGAAGGAAGAAGACGACACTATTCCGAACTGGACCAAACCAGTCCAAACCGGGTTCAAAGCTTAAATCGACCAGTTCACCCCACCATTCGACCAAGTTTTTCAAATCTAAAAATTTCTAAATTCATCTAAATTCATTTTCTATCTAATGGTGGTCTCAAATCTCAAATTTGAAATTTTTAAGCCACGTAGAAAAATGAAATTATTTTCTGGTTCAATAGTGGTTCAAACCAGTTTAACCCGATTCGGATCCGGTCCACCTGAACCAGTTTGGTTTTCATCTCCAATTCACCATAAAGTCCTTTACCAAGACTTTTTTGACTCCTTAGGTCACTTAGGGTCCATAAAATTCTTACTTTACCATCTGTCTATCAGTTCCGGTTCATAAACCGGCTCAGCTCTTAAACCGATTTAATTTGGTTTGTGTCTAGTTCACCCGAACCGGTCTAGTTTTTCTCTCCCACTTTGTTCTAAGGTTCCTTCCCAAGGTTTATAAATCTCTTTGGGTCATAAGGGAGTTGAAATTTCTCTAATTTGCCCGTTCTCTATCAGTTTCGATTCATGAACTGACTCGGTTCATAAACCGGTTCAATCTAGTTGGATCCGGTTCATCTAAATTGGTCTGGTTTTTCTCTTCCAATTTGTCCTAAGGTTCTTTTCCATGATTTTATGAACCCTTTGATTCACCCAACAGTTGTATATTTCTAAATTGCCCATTTCCTAATAATCGGGTTTGTGAACCGGTTTAGTTTTCCCACTCGGTTTGACCGGTTCTTTTCCTGGTTTTCTTAAGCTCAAAAGGGTGGGGTTTATGTTTTTGCTCTATTTCGATCGTAGGAGGGCTGAGGGAGTGTTGGGAGAGCTTGGTTTGGCCTAAGGAGGGCTCAAATTGCCAGATTTCAGCTCGACAGAGATAGGGCAGCTTCAGTCCCCCGAAGCTACTTCATTATTCAATCAGGTCGGTGCTTCTCCGACGATCCTGGGAGCAATTGGAGACTATCACCATGTAGCTCACTTCTCCCCAAGTCTAAGGAACCCAACCACGCCTTCTTTGGCTCAAAAAAGACCCTATATCAGAGCTCTGATTTGAGATTCATCAGAAAATTGAGTAGCTGAGGGAGAGTGAAGTTTTCAGGTGTGTGGAGGATGAATGGAGATGGGCTCTTTATATAGGGAGCTCGGGGACTCTCCGGTCGTCCGTTTGGCACCTTAATGATAGTCATTGATGCCATGAAATGTATTGAACGAAAATGTTTCTTCTTTGCTGGCGTTGTTGAATTTTCTAGCGAATGAAGAGTAATGTCATCTAAAGGAAGAAGATGACATTATTTCGAACTGGGTTTAACGCTTCAACAAGC
The DNA here is from genome assembly GCA_030064425.1 of Trapa bicornis. Classification (NCBI taxonomy): domain Eukaryota; kingdom Viridiplantae; phylum Streptophyta; class Magnoliopsida; order Myrtales; family Lythraceae; genus Trapa; species Trapa bicornis. Next base: position 16,397,619 of record CM057758.1, on the reverse strand, counting down.
TGGTTCGGCCTGTTTCGACCGAGTTTTTTAAAATTAAAAATTTTTAAAGTCATCTAAATTCATTCTCTATCAAATGGTGGCCTCAATTCTCCAATTTGAATTCTTTAAGCCAACTAGAAAAATGAATTTAGCATTCGATTCAATAGTGGTTCAAACTGGTTCAATCCAATTCGAATCTGGTTCACTTGAACTAGTCTAGTTTTCTTTTCCAAATTGTTCTAAGGTCTTTTTCCAAGGTTTTGATGACTCTTTAGGTCACTCAGGAGTTGTCAATTTCCCAATTTGTCCATTCCCTAGTGATCAGGATTTGTAAATCGGTTCATTTTTTCTCACTCGGTTTGACCGGTTCTTTCCTCGATTTTCCTTAACTCAAAAGGGTGGGGTTTAGACATAGTATTGCTATACCTTGTAGAGACCACATGGAGTTCTCACGCAGAATCATGAACAAGATTCCTGACACAGTGCATGACAAACAAGTTATGTGGCATTAAGGTGAGTGGGTTTTGATGGTGCGTCCCATTGGACCGAATGAGTTTCTAAATAACATATTTGTGTGACCATGTTTTTCTAAAACAATTCTATGAAATTGGGGAAACTTTTTGGCTTATAGCCATTGTTGTGAATCAGGGAGATGGTCGATGAGGGCCTAGCTCCCAATATACTTATTGTGTTATTTTTAGTGAATATGGTTGGATTATGTCGTGAGACCCAAGTCTAAGGTCGGATGGTCATATTTTCTAATGTGGCAAGACGACCCCATGATGGGTCGTGCTGCCTGTTATTATGGGGGTCGGCCAGTGAGTGCTCAAACTCCAAAGTATATCCATGTCACGCCCCGACCCGGTTTGGTCGGATCCCCGTGATAAACCTGCCACTCTCCCAGTTTATTAAAGGGTTTCCCCTTATCGTAAACAGTAAAGAGTAAGAAGTCCTTTAACCTCCACCTTTTTCCTGCAATAGCATAATCAAAACTGCATGAAATTTAAAACTTTACATACCTGTCTTACAGGCATCTTAGTTGACAGTCTTTAAGGAGAGGCTTTCCGGAATTTCCTGAAAGGGATATAAGGGAGGGGGTGAGTACAACTACTCAGTGAATGGGTTTTTAAAAGCTTTTAACTTTTAAGAAAAACATTTATATGGAGTGTGTCAGACTATTTTGTTTTCAAAAATCCCTTCATTAAAAAATTTGAGTTTTTCCATTAGTTCTTAGTTACCATAGTGTGTCATCACCCAACACACATCTTTCATCATGAAGGTTACACACATTCGCAAGTCAGTATCACTACTGAACCTAGTGGCTTCAGAGTGACTTTTCCTACCACCCGGATAGAAGTACAACCACTTCTACCCTGGGAATGAGTGGATGTACATGACATCCGACCCACAATCCCGAAATCACTTCTTCGTGTCCGTATGATGACAGAGACCTCATCCTGTCCCCACCCCAGTCTCATGAGCTTGGTGCTACTCCAAATTTCACATAGACACCTAGAACGACGAACTGCCCTTATAGCCACTAGGTCGTTCAGTGCCCTTAGGACGAATCGCTACCCCTCATGGGTGTCTTGATGATCTCGTACTCACAGTGCATGCACAAACAATATTTTCTTATATTGCCATGTAATATGTGGTGCCACCAGTCCAACGGCCCCGACTCTCAACTCAACCCGCAGCTGTTTGTCTTGAGTAGTCCGTCGACTTGTCATGTCGCACTGCCACTAGTTGACTGAGCATGTCGGTCCTATCTTGGTACCATGGCCAAACAATTAACTTATTAAGTTTTATGGCACATATATCATGTTCGTTTACGAGCTCCTGCTCGTGCCAACTAGCCTTGGGCCCACTATACAAGATTTTCAAAATCGGGCATTTAGCCCCCAAGTTCCAAAACCGAGGCCCCTGGCCTATCAGAGCTATTCGAGCTCCCGTCGAGAACGTCCCCCAAATAGTTTAATCATTGGCACACAGTCAGGGGAGAACACTTCCGACAAAATAGGTTTTCACTGTCCATTATACCAACCGGTATAAGCATATCTCTGTTCATAACCGATGAACAGGTTTTCAACTTCCTTCGAGTAAGTCTCATCATACCAACCGGTTATGATCTACTTACAACCGGTAAGTAGTTTTTTCTTGCATAATTTTCACATCACTTTCTCTAAGTGGTGATGATTAAAATACCACTAAACAGTGGGCTTTTATACCAATGTACTTATCATCCCCTACCGGGTATGATATAAAATTTTCACTCACAACCGGTAAGTGGTTTTTATCTTTAAGTTGTGCTCATCATCCCAACCGGGTATGATGTTAGTAAACCCACTCACAACCGGTAAGTGGTTTTTAACTTTAAGTTATGCTCATTATCCCAACCGGGTATGATGTTAGTAAACCCACTCACCCGTTAATGCCATGAATTCCACTAGACCGGTTCTTGGTATTCACGCGAGCTTGTCCTTGCTGGCGTTCCCGGTACTTCATGTTCCTACACGATATGAACATCTTGGTTCATTATCCTTCGGCCTAATCGCCTTCATTCATTCCAAATGAATGAGAAAGTCAAACTTTCATTTATTTGCAATTAGGTCCCTAAAGTTATTTCTCTTTAACTTTAAGTCCCAAATGCCGGTTTTTCCTCAAATTGAGTCTCGAAACTTCTAAAATTTATCATAGGACCTCAATTTATTCCATTTCACAAAAAGGGGTTTAATTTCCCAAATTTCCAATTTGGTCCCTCAACTTTTCCAAAATTACCATTTTGCCCTTCCTTTACAAAAATGGTAAAATTTTCCCCAAAAATTTCAAAATTCCTCAATTGGTCCTTTGAATTTCGAAAATCCCCAATTTTACCCCAATTCCAACTTCTTAATACAGCCGAATTTAATTTTAACAAATTGACCCATCAAACATTTCCAATTGTTGAAATTGAAGTTGAAATTGAGTTTCTATATGTTAATACGATTCTTCAGAAATGTGAATCGGAAGTTTTAATGCTGGGACGAGCTCAAACGGAGCTTCGCCGGAAAATGAACTATAGAGAGAGAAAGCTTCGATTACTCACCCATGAAGGCACGATGGTTCGAGCTTTCGATCTGGACAAATAGCTCTCATCCTGAGGTTCATCTTAGAATCAAGAATCACATCAATTGATGCGGAATTGGATTAGAATTTCATCATTGAAATTTGGTCGACTCTCTCTCTAGCACTGATCGAAAATTATAAAGGAGCGCCGAATTGGCTTACCTTTCGGTCCTAATTCGGCCGTGGAAAGGCTGAGGAAGTGTTGGGAGGGCTTGGTTTGGCCTGAGGAGGGTTTGAAATGGCTGATTTCAGCTTGGCTGAAATAGGGCAACTTCAGTCCGCCGAAGCTGCTTCACTATTCTATCATGCCGGCGCTTCTCCAACGATTCTCGGATTGACTGTAGTTTGCTATCAGATAACTATCTTCACCCCGGTTCTAAAGAGCCCGACCTTTGTTTAAGTCGAAGCTCTAGTTCGAGCTTCACTGGGAAATGGAGCAGTAGAGAGAGAGAGAAAAGTGTTCAGGTGTGAAGAGTATGAATGGGGATGACCTCTTTATATAAGTTTAAAACCGTGTATTAAATGGGAGAGATTTATTACTAGTATTAATATTGCCATAAATTATTGGTATTAATTCCAATAATTTAATTTCGGTATTAAATTATTGATATTAATTATAATAATTAAATATATACTAATTTATGGCTATTTATGATAAGCCGTACATTCGCATAAAAATTTTTTACCAAAATTTCGGGTTACAAAAGATTATACTTCCTAGAAGGTCACCCATCCTCACACTACTCTATGGCAAGCACACTTAACTTTAAAGTTCTTATGTACTCTCGTTCACCCGAACCAATTTGATTTTTCTATTCTAATTTGTGTTAAGTTTCTTTTCCATGGTTTAATAAACCCTTTGGATCACTTGGAAGTTGTAAATTTCCAAATTGCTTGTTCTCAAATGATCGGGTTTCTAAACCATCTCGATTTTCTTACTCAGTTTGACCGGTTCTTTTCCTGATTTTCCTTAACTCAAATGTGCGGGGTTTACAACTCTCCCCTCCTTTTAGGAGTTTTGTCCCCAAAACTTAACCAATATATTCCACATCGGGAATAATTTCCCTTAATGTTAACTCGGGTTTTCTAGAAATGCTAACACTTCGATTGCTATTTCGCTTAGTCCCCATAATCATTCATCTAAGGAATTTCTTTTCATTTATCATGCTTACTCCTTCCATGGAGTTATAATAACGTTGCATGTATGGCTCATTAATCCTAATCTATATTCTTAGGTTTGCATCTCCCTTTATTTAGGAGAAGGTTCTTCCTTTTGGGGATTTTACTCAAGATTTCAGGATTGGGATTTCCAAGGTGCCCAATCTTTCCTTTTTCTAGTTATTCTCTTCATCGTTGAAACCCCCGGCTCGATGTTCTTTTGAGCATTACATACTTGTTTTCACAAGGTTTTTTTTGTGTTATCATTCTTTCGTCCCAATTTGACCCATCCTTCATCCGTCATTGATTACACTTCGGTCAAATTTATGTTTGAACTTGTTATGTTTACCAACTAACTCCTTCTTACTCGAGTTACATTTTACTTGGGATTGTTGGTGCTTATATGTCCCTTACTTACATGACATAGTTCTGAACTTATCTCAGTCAATCAGACTCCTACAACACCTCTTTTAGGGTTGTTTCCAACTTTCCAGCCTTATAGGGACTATATAATTTCATCCCTCCTTTAATTGGGTAGTATTCCTCAACTACCTTTATAGTTACCGAATTATCATTCGTATCTTGACAATATGTCTTACATAACCGTGTCGGTTTTCCTTACCCACTCGTCCTTTCCCAACTTCTTTATTGGGTTTTTCTAGTGCCAATTATTTGGTTTCCCAATAGTTTACCAACAAACTAGGATACTTTCCTTCTTAAATCCTTGGCATTCCTTATTCAAAGGTTTTTCCTTTTTCCTTAATCCACTTTTACTTACTCATAAACACTTCATGATTCTTCATTCTACAATAATTGCTTTTAATCTATGTGTCAATTACTTTGCTTGGGAAGGTTTCCTCCTTCCGGTTTTGTTCTCTACTATGTCCCTTACAATAGAGATTTCCATCTTTGGAGTTACATGCTCAACCTCCTTACATTCATTGTATGGTTCTTTCTCCCTTTCTTTGCACCCTTATCTATGTTAGGGCATCTGTTTACTTTGGATCCTTCTCTCTCCACAACGTTTGTTTTATCCCTTATTCCTTAGATGGGATACTTCCGATTATTGGTTTTATTCCGTGCATTCCACATTATGCTTGGTCTTCCACTCTTTAAGCTTCATATGCGCGTGTGGACTATGACCCATCTTACCAATTGTGGTTATTTCTCCTTAGCCACATCTTATTTGGAGGACTTACTTTCCCAATTTTTCTCGAACGTTCTTTACTTTATTACCTTAGTATGGGTTGTCCACTCATTCATACTTGTCACAACATCTTTTTGATGCTAACCCGTTAACTTATTTACGTTTAAGGAGGGTTCACATCCTTCTTGTTTCAAAATCTCTTGTTCATCCTGAAATTATTGTTTGGTTCTCTTGCTCTCTCCAAGTAGGTCACACTGGGCCATCACGATACTTCCTTCCTTTGAAACATTTCCCAATTAAGGGTTGGTTCCTTGCACTCCACATTATGTCCATCCACCCATCAAAATTCCTTCAACGGTAGTTAGTCGTATGCATCCCTCTGAAGTTTACTTTCATAGTGTATTTCTTTATGAAGTGTTCAAATCTTCCTTGTTTCAAGATTTCTTGATAATTATGTGAGAGGCTTGCCTATTTTTTTTTCTTGGTTAATTTGGCTTTTGGTCCTGTTAAGGATTTCTTTCATCCTTCTTTTCTCGAGTATTTGGCCTTTTCGCCCCTCTCTTCTTTGTTGGAACTCAAATTATGTTTTTCCCATGTATTAGTTTGTTAACTGTCTCGCCTCCACCATTCCTTTGGTCTAAGTTTCTTAGGACAGTTTTTTTTCTCAAGTACTCTAGTCCTTAACGTCCATCTCACTGACCTTTTTATGGTGTAGCCCCTTCTACTTCCCGATCTTCCTCAGGGTGTCATTTGTTCCCTCTGACTATCTTATTGTAACGACTTGCTTTCTCTTGTCCTGTTGGTCCGAACTTCCTATTTGGCATAGTTTCTTTTTCCAAGGTGATTTATTCCTGTAATCCCAATACGTCCCGTTTGTCATCAAGTGTTCGTCGTGTCTTCTCTTGTGGATGCACTCCTTTCTTTGCTCCTAAATTGTTTGGATTTTCTTCTTAAAGGGGGAATTCTCTTTAGCTATCCTTTATTCCGTTTGTGGTTTTATTGAGGTCCTACCTTTACCCCTTTTTTCCTTCTTACCACTTTACTAAGATTTTGAAGAGTTTCCTCTTATATGTGTTTGCAAATGGAGTCATGTTTCTTGGGATGGTATCCTTTCAGATTTCCTATAGTTGTGGGGCGTTTATTCTTGGAAAATATTGTCCTGACTCCTAGTGATGTGGGATAGTTTTTCACTTCATGTCCTATTCCCCTCTAGGATAACTTGATTCCTGTCCTTTGTAGGTTCAGGCACTTCTCCACGCAATGTCCCTATCATTCATGCTTGTAATTACATGAACATAAGTGGTTCCTCCTGGCGTTTTCTTGGGAGTTGTTAGTTTTGGTGCACCTTCGTCCTTAAGTCTGCATACCGTGAGAGTTTTTTTTTTTTTTTGAGTCTTCCTTGAAGATCACATCATTTGAGGGACAGGGTTTTTAGGAATTTGGAGTACTTCATTAATAGAGTAGTACAGTATGTTGGGGATTTTGGCCCTATTACAGAAAATGGTCACCAAATAACTAGGGGGCTACGAGATTCTTGATAAACATCCTCCTATGTAAGGTTATATGCCCCATTTTATGGCATCACGCTTGGCTTCCTTTATACTTAGAGTTGTGACCTCAATAGGTCCTGTCACCATTCATTGGGATACTTTATCATTTGCTCTTTTGAGATTCCTGCCATGCTTTAGGCATTTGGGAAGCTTCTAGGGTTGTCTTCCTACGAAGATAAGGTGTTGAGTAGAGCCATTCCTAGTTTTCTTGGTTCCTCTCCTGGGAGCCATCTGAAATTTTTAGGATAAATCCTATTAGTTACAATAATTTATAGTCTTGATTATGTATTCGAGGAAACAGGCTCTGATACCACTCTAGATGTCACACCCCGACCCGGTTTGGTCAGATCCCCGTGATCAACTCGCCACTCTCCCGGTTTATTAAAGGGTTTCCCCTTATTGTAAACCGTAAAGAGTAAGGCGTCCTTTAACCTACACCTTTTTCCTGGAATAGCATAATCAAAACTGCATGAAATTTAAAACTTAACATACCTGTCTTTAAGGGGAGGCTTTACAAGATTTCCTGAAAGGGATATAAGGGAGGGGGTGAGTACAACTACTCAGTGAATGGCTTTTTAAAAGCTTTTAACTTTTAAGAAAAATATTTATATGGAGTGTGCCAGACTATTTTGTTTTCAAAAATCCCTTCATTTAAAAATTCAGGTTTTTCCATTATTTCTTAGTTACCATGGTGTGTCATCACCCAACACACATCCTTCAACATGAAGGTTACACACATTCGCAAGTCAGTATCACTACTGAACCCGCTAGTGGCTTCGGAGCGACTTTTCCTGCCACCCGAATAGAAGTACAACCACTTCTACCCTGGGAATGAGTGGATGTATGTGACATCCAACCCACAATCCCGAAATGACTTCTTCGTGTCCATATGAGGACAGAGACCTCATCCTCTCCCCACCCCAGTCCCATGCGCTTGGGGCTACTCCAGATTTCACACAAACACCTGGAACAACGAATTGCCCTTATAGCCACCAGGTCGTCCAGTGCCCTTAGGACGCATCACTACCCCTCATGGGCGTCTTGATGATCTCGTACTCACAGTGCATGCACAAACAATGTTTTCTTATATTGCCATGTAATATGTGGTGCCACTAGTCCAACGACCCCAACTCTCAACTCAACCCGCAGCTGTTTGTCTTAAGTAGTCCGTCGACTTGTCATGTCGCACTGCCGCTAGTTGACTGAGCATGTCGGTCCTATCTTGGTACCATAGCCAAACCATTAACTTATTAAGTTTTATGGCACATATATCATGTTTGTTTACGAGCTCCTGCTCGTGCCAACTAGCCTTGGGCCCACTATACAAGATTTTCAAAATCGGGCATTTAGCCCCCAAGTTCCAAAACCAAGGCCCCTGGCCTATCAGAGCTATTCGAGCTCCCGTCGAGAACGTCCCCCAAATAGTTTAATCATTGGCACACAGTCAGGGGAGAACACTTCCGACAAAATAGGTTTTCACTGTCCATTATACCAACCGGTATAAGGATATCTCTGTTCATAACCGATGAACGGGTTTTCAACTTCCTTCGAGGAAGTCTCATCATACCAACCGGTTATGATCTACTTACAACCGGTAAGTAGTTTTTTTTTCACATAATTTTCACATCACTTTCTCTAAGTGGTGATGATTAAAATACCACTAAACGGTGGGTTTTTATACCGATGTACTTATCATCCCCTACCGGGTATGATATAAAATTTTCACTCACAACCGGTAAGTGGTTTTTATCTTTAAGTTGTGCTCATCATCCCAACTGGGTATGATGTTAGTAAACCCACTCACAACCGGTAAGTGGTTTTTAACTTAAGTTATGCTCATTATCCCAACCGGGTATGATGTTAGTAAACCCACTCACCCGTTAATGCCATGAATTCCACTAGACCGGTTCTTGGTATTCACGCGAGCTTGTCCTTGCTGGCGTTCCCGGTACTTCATGTTCCTACACGATATGAACATCTTGGTTCATTATCCTTCGGCCTAATCGCCTTCATTCATTCCAAATGAATGAGAAAGTCAAACTTTCATTTATTTGCAATTAGGTCCCTAAAGTTATTTCTCTTTAACTTTAAGTCCCAAATGCCGATTTTTCCTCAAATTGAGTCTCGAAACTTCTAAAATTTATCATAGGACCTCAATGTATTCCATTTCACAAAAAGGGGTTTAATTTCCCAAATTTCCAATTTGGTCCCCCAACTTTTTCAAAATTACCATTTTGCCCTTCCTTTACAAAAATGGTAAATTTTTCCCCAAAAATTTCAAAATTCCTCAATTGGTCCTCCAACATTATTTTCATGCCTAATTGACCCTCAATTTCATAAAATTTCATTTTGGTCCTTTGAATTTTGAAAATCCCCAATTTTCCCCCAATTCCAACTTCTTAATACAGCGGAATTTAATTTTATCAAATTGACCCATCAAACGTTTCCAATTGTTGAAATTGAAGTTGAAATTGAGTTTCTATATGTTAATACGATTCTTCATAAATGTGAATCGAAAGTTTTAATGCCGGGACGAGCTCAAACGGAGCTTCACCGGAAAATGAACTATAGAGAGAGAGAAAGCTTCGATTACTCACCGGTGAAGGCACGATGGTTCGAGCTTTCGATCTGGACAGATAGCTCTCATCCTGAAGTTCATCCTAGAATCAAGAATCGCATCAATTGATGCGGAATTGGATTAGAATTTCATCATTGAAATTCGGTTGACTCTCTCTCTAGCACCAATCGAAAATTATAAAGGGGAGCCGAATTGGCTTACCTTTCAGTCCTAATTCGGCCGTGGAAAGGCTGAGGAAGTGTTGGGAGGGCTTGATTTGGCATGAGGAGGGCTTGAAAAGGGTGATTTCAGCTTGGCTGAAATAGGGCAGCTTCGGTCCGCCGGAGCTACTTCACTATTCTATCATGTTGGCGCTTCTCCAACAATTCTCGAATTGACTGGAGTTTGCTATCAGATAACTGTCTTCTCCCCGGTTCTAAAGAGCCCGACCTTTGTTTAAGTCGAAGCTCTAGTTCGAGCTTCACCGGGAAATAGAGCAGTAGAGAGAGAGAGAAGTGTTTAGGTGTGAGGAGAATGAATGGGGATCACCTCTTTATATATGTTTAAAACCGTGTATTAAATGGTAGAGATTTATTATTAGTATTAATATTGCCATAAATTATTGATATTAATTCTAATAATTTAATTTTGGTATTAAATTATTTGTATTAATTCTAATAATTTAATTTTGGTATTAAATTATTTGTATTAATTCTAATAATTTAATTTTGGTATTACATTATTGATATTAATTACAATAATTAAATATATATTAATTTATAGCTATTTATGATAAACTATAAAAATTTTTGACCGAAATTTCAGGTTACAAAAAATCATACTTCCTAGAAGGTCACCCATCCTCACTCTACTATATGGCAAGCACACTTAACTTTAAAGTTCTTATGTACTCTCTCTCACCCAAACCAATTTGGTTTTTATGTTCTAATTTGTGTTAAGTTTCTTTTCCTAGGTTTAATAAACCCTTTGGATCACTTGGAAGTTGTAAATTTCCAAATTGCTTGTTCCTAAATGATCGGGTTTGTAAACCATCTCGATTTTCTTACTCGGTTTGACCAGTTCTTTTCCTGATTTTACAATCCATGTTTAGCATGTTGTTTGATGTGTAATTTCATGTGTTTTTGGTTTGGAGGAAAGCCAAGCATGCGTGCACTAAGCTCTCAGTCACATGATGCCCAAAGCACCGTTACGTGAATGGCTGAGACCTCTCCCCCTCCGACCTCGGTCTCAATAAGCATGAAGCTCCTTGAGCTTCCCGACATACTAAACAAAAAAGCTTCCCTTATGCTCCCTAAGTCATTCAGCAGTACTTAGAACCATCACTACCCCACATCGAAGACCTCGATGGTTTCATATCTCATGCATGTACAAACACAAGTTTTTTCAGTTAAGACCTTTTATCTTTTGCACTACCGGCCCCCATGAGCTTGCTAACCCGACTTCAGCTTGGTACTACCAGCCCAACAGGTTTGACGACCCGACTTCATCTTGATGACCACTAACCCAACAAGTTTAACAACCCTGGTCATGGCCAGGTAGCTATCACACATAATTTACCCATTATATGAGTTTTAATTGGTTCATTGCACCTCTATTTGTCTACGGTCTAAAGCCCATGACCATTGGCCTTAGGCCCACTCGAGCAATACTAGCTCCAATTACTACATGATTCATGCTCTCTTCGGAAAAGTCACCCAAAAATTTTAATCTAGTCAAGCAGTCATGGGAGAGCATTTACAGAAAATAGTTTTCAATTCATGAAGGTGCGTTCATCAACCCAACCGGACCTGATGCTAAAAACCCGCTCACCCTGTGTGTCGTGACTCATTTTTCGGTTGGGTCTCAACCGGGTACGAACTCCTCTTCACCAGTCCCTGAATCGCCCATCCTACATGTGTAAGCATTTCTATTAGTACAATTGGCATGAAGGGCATCACATTTGCACTTATTGGTACCTAGGTCCTTAATTATGCCTTAACCATAGTTAGGTTCCTAAATTCCTCCTATTTTCCTCTTAGGTCCCTAATTCCTCTTATTTTCATCCAAGTGCTTAATTTTTCCCTTAATTGCAATTAAGACCCCAATTTTATACTTAATTGCATATAAGACTCTAATTTCTCCAAAATTACCAATTGGGCCGTAATTTCTTCAAAATTATCAATTGGTCCCCAATTTTTCTCTAAATCACCAATTGGACCTCATTTGAAAGTTAATTTCATAAAAGTCCACCAATTTTTGCTCAAGCTTCACCAATTTGTTCATTTTGGTCCCAAAATTTTATTTCATCAAATTGATCTTGTAAACTTGGTTAATTGATCCCTATCATGCTACTAATAATCTTCCTTGCCTTCCTACGATCCATTCATGCTTTGAAAGATCTTATTTGGCCCCGAAATAAGCCCAATGGAAGCTTCTTCAGAAAATTAAACTAAGAGAAAGAGCTTCAAAATCTTATCGGTCGAGGTGCGCTTGTTAGAGCTCTAGATTTGATAAGCTAGCAATCGTCGTGAGGGTCCTTTGAGGATTGAAATTTGCCCCAATTAATGTACTAGGTAGGAAGAATTTGATCAGTATATTTCTACCACTTTCTCTCTCTAGACTTTTACTATTCCAACAAGTGGTGGTGGAATGGACTTACTTGAAATGTCACGCCCCGACACGGTTTTGTCGGATCCTTGTGATCAACCTGCCACTCCCATCGGTTTATGAATAGTTTCACCCTTTTCTAATCTGCGAGGAGTAAGGCATTCTTTTTACTATTTTTCCTAGAATAACATTATAGAAAACTGAATATATTAAATCTTACATACCTTGTCTTAAGGTTTGGCTATAAAAGAATTTTTAAGGTTGGTTTCCCTTGGTTACTTGAAAAGGGGTAAAGGGAGGGGCTGAGTTCTACAACTTAGTGAATGGGTGTTGGGAGTGAGTTTTCATAAATAGCTTTAATCAAAGTGTGCCAAAAATTCTCATTTTTCCTTTAAGAATGATCTTTCCTCAAATTTCGGTTTTCAAAACCCTTTAACCTCATTTTCCATATTAGGTGTGTTTAACAGTCAACACACGCCCTTCATATGGAAGGGATCACACATTCGCAGGGCAGCCCGTCCACTGCACCCACTTGTGGCTCGGAGCGTCTTTACTGGCCACTAAGATACAAGCTTGTCCACTTCTACCCTAGTTCTGAGTGGATGTTCGCGACATTCGACCCTCAGATCCGAAAAAAACTATGTGTTCATATGAGGACAAAGACCTCATCCTAACCTCCACCCCGACCTCATGCGCAAAAAGCTACGTCAAGCTTCCGAACTGCAGGCATGACAATTTGCCCTTATCTCCACCAAGTCATCTAGTAGCCCCTAGGACACATCACTACCCCTCTTGGGCATCTTGATGGTCCTAAACCTCAAGTGCATGCACAAACAATAGTTTTCCACATAGCCATTTTTCTTTGGTGCCACTGATCCAATGACCCTGACCCTCAACTCAACATGCAGTTGTTTGTCTATGCTGGTCCGTTGACCTAGCCCTAATGCACTCCCGCCAGACCATCGAGTATGTCGGTCTTGTCTTGGTACCATAGCAAAATCACATAACCATTTCATTAAGAGTTTTCATAGCTTTCATAATAGCCCCATAATATCAAAAACCGAGACCCCTAACCTATCTAAGTTGTTCTAGCTCCTGTCAAGAAGGTCTCCCAAAAGGTTTAAGCATTGGCGCACAAGTTAGGGGAGAACACTTCTAATAAAAATAACATTTCCACTTCATCACACCAATCGAATGTGATGACACCTCCCCTTATAACCGGCAAGCGAGTTTCTCCTTGCTTCAAGGAAGTCCATCATACCAACCAATTATAATTTCCTCTACTTACAACCGGTAAGTATTTTTTACCTTAATTCAAACATCACTCCAACCTGATGTGATGTAATCCCCGCTCTTTGAAGTTGAGGAAAATTGGGAAAAGAACAGGTCAACTCGAGTGAGAAAACTGAACCGATTTACGAACTCCAACCACTAGAGAACGGGCAAATTAGAAAATTTACAACTCCCAAGTGACCCAAATAGTCATGAAAACCATGGAAATAGGCTTTAGTAAATTTTGGAAAAGAAAACCATATCAGTTCAGGTGAATCGGATTGAATCGGTTTGGACCGGTTTGAACCATCATTGAACCGGATGCTAAATTCATTTTTTTAAGTAGATTAGAAAATTCAAATTGGGGAATTGAGGCCACCATTGGATAGAGAATGAATTTAGATAAATTTAGAAATTTTTAATTTCGAAAAACTCTATAGAATCCGGCCTGAATATGCTGGTTTAAGCGTTGAACCTAATTCGAACCAATCCGGTCCAGTTTTGAACAGTGTCGTCTTGTTTCTTCTGATGACAGCACTATTCACTCGCTAGAAAATTGAATAGTGCCAGCAAAAAGGAAATGTTTCCGTTAAGGACATTTTAGGCCATCAATGATTGTTATTAAGGTGCCAAACAGACGGCCGGAGAGTCCACAAGCTCCCTATATAAAGAGCCACTCTCCATTCATCCTCCACACACCTAAAAACTTCACTCTCTCTTAGCTACTCATTTTTCCGATGAATCTTGAACTAGAGCTCCAACATAGGGGTTTTTTCAAAGCCAATGAAGACGTGGTCGGGTTTCTTAGACTCATGGAGAAGTTAGCTACCTGATAGTGGTCACCATTCAGTTTGAGGATCGTCGACGTAATCAAACAGTGAAGCAGCTCTGATGGTCCGAAGCTGCCCTATTTCTATCAAGCTTAAGACAGCCAAATTGAGCCCTCCTCAGGCCAAACCAAGCTCTCCTAACACTCCCTCAGCCCTCATACGACTGAATTAAAGCAGAAACATAAGCCAATTTGGCTCCCCTCTGTAATTTCTAATCAGTGTTAGAGAGAGAACCGGCGAAACTTTACTGACTAAATTCTCCCTCAATTCAACATGAATTGAGATGATTCTTGATCCTAGGTGGAACTTCAAGATGATAGCTACTTGTCTCGATCGAAAGCTCGGACCGCCGCACCCCGACAGTAAGCTTTCGAAGCTTTCTCTCTCTAAGTCTAGTTTTGCGGCGAAGCTCCATTTGAGCTCGTTCCAATGTCAATTCATGCGATTCAAAGCTCAATTGAATCATATGGATGTGTAAAAAGTTAATTTTACCTTCAATTTCTACAATTAACCTAGATTTATTGGTCAATTTGATGAAATCAAATTCGATCAGATTGAATGGTGGAAATTGGGGGAAACTTTTGGGGAAAATGGGGATTTTGTAAAATTGAGAGACTAAAGTGCAATTTCCCAAAATTGAGGGCCAATTGGCCATGAAAAATATGTACGAGGACCAATTGGTCAATTTTTTAATTTTGGGGTCAAATTGCCATTTTTATAAAGTAGGGGCAAAATGGTAATTTTTGAAAAATTGGTGACCAAATTGGAAATTTGGGAAACTTGAACCCCTTGTTGTGATTTTGAATAAATTGAGGTCCTAAAGAAAATTTTAGAAGTTTTGGGATTCAATTTGGGGGAAAATTAGCATTAGGGACCTAAAGTTAAAAAAAAGAACTTTAGGGACCTAAATGCAAATAATTAAAAGTTTGGGCATTTTATTCATTCATGAGGAACGAAGGCTATTAGGGCAAATGTTAATGAACAAGAATTTTCATATTTTGTAGGAACACGAACGACAGGGAATGCCAACAAGGATAAGCTCGTGTGGAGGCAAAAAGCTGCTTTAGGGAATATACAATGCACTTATCGGGTGAGTGGGATTTTCACATCATACTCGGTTAGGATGATGAGTATCTCAGATATGAAAAACTACTACTATGTGGCATCCTTGATTATGATCTTAATTTTCTCAGTGGCATCCTCGATTAAGTCAACCCTTTCCAGCTTCCTTTCTCGCACTTCTTCCAAAAATAAGGGGTACGGCATGGTCATCCATAAAGGGCCTCACAAGGGGCCATTTGAATAATTGCATGGTAATTGTTATTGTACGTAAACTCCACCAGGCACAAGTAGACCTCCCAACCCTTATTCATGGTGAGTACGCATGCCCTTAGCAAGTCTTCCAAGGTTTGGATTATTCACTCAGACTGCCCATCGGTCTGAGGATGAAATGTCATACTCATGTGCAGCTTGGTTCCCAAGGCACTTTGCAAACCAGGCTAAAACCTTGAGGTAAATCTTGGGCTCTATCCGACACTATGCTCATCGGGACACCATGGAGTCTCACTATCTCCCTCATGTATAAGACAGCCAATTATTCCACTGAATTCGTTACTCTTATAGGTAGGAAATGGGTGGACTTGGTCAATCAGTTCATAATGACCCAGATTGTGTCTCGTCCCTTTCTAGTCACAGGTAGTCTCGTGACAAAGTCCAAAGTGATGTGCTCTCACTTCCATTTTGGGATTGGCAAGGGTTTTAGCAATTCTGGCAGTTTTTTATGCTCATCTTTAATTTGCTGACAGGACAAGCATCAAGCTACATATTATACAATATCCCTCTTCATCCCTTTACACCAATAACCTTGTTTGAGGGTGTCATACATTTTAGTATTGCCCGGATGCATCGCATAAACAAAGTCATGCGCCTCTTCTAGAATTAATCTCTTCAATTCCTTATTTTGAGGCACACACACTCTACCCTTGTAGGTTAGTACTCCATCACCTCGAAGGTCATAGTCTAGTTTCGTTCCTCTATTGACTGGGTCCATATAGGGTTGGAGTTCCTTATCCACATTTTGATGGACATTAATTTGCTCTGTTAGGCTGGGTCTCACCACTACTTCAACCAGCAAGCATTTCTCCCTCCTGTCCACCTTAAGATCCACCTCAATTCTTGCCACCTTAAGATCCACCTCAGTTTGGTACTTACGACTTAGGGCATTTGCCACTACATTGGCCTTCATGGGGTGATACTCTATCACAAGTTCATAATTTTTAAACAATTCTAGCCATCTCCTCTGGCTGAGGTTCAACTCCTTCTGAGTTAGGAAGTACTTAAGACTCTCGTGATCAATGTATATCCTATATTTAACCCCCTATAGGTAGTGTTGCCAGATCTTGAGAGCAAACACTATTGTGGCTAACTCTAAGTCATGGGTTGAGTAGTCCCTCTCATGTACCTTTAGCTGTCGCGAAGCGTAGGTAATAACCCTTCCATGTTGCATCAATACACATTTGAGTCCCTGTCTAGATGTATCACTATAGACAGTGTACTCCCCTACACTTGGGTCAAGTAGAGAGAGTACCGGTGCTGTTGTCAATCGGGTCTTCAACTCCAAGAAGGATTTCTCATAGCTTTCATCCCACTTATACTCTACTTATTTCCTTGTGAGACGAGTCAAAGGGGCAGCTATCTTAGAGAAATCCTGCACAAACTGTTTGTAGTATCCTACCAAGCCCAAGAAACTACGTATCTCAAAGGGATTCATGGGTGCCTTCCAATCAGATATGGCTTCCACCTTCATCGGGTCTACCTTGACTCCATCATTGGACACTATGTGCCCTAAGAACCCTACCTCCTACAAACATAACTCACACTTGGAGAATTTTTCATATAAACAGTTCTCTCGTAGTATCTCCAAGGTGATAGCCATATGCTCTTCATGCTCCAGCCTATTCGTGAGTATATAAGAATGTCGTCTATAAATACTATCACGAACTTGTCCAAGTGTGGCTGGAACACTCGGTTCATTAAATCCATGAAGGCTGTAGGGGTATTTGTCAAGCCAAAAGGCATCACCCTAAACTTGTAGTGTTCGTATCGGGACTGAAATGTAGTTTTAGGAATATCTTCTTCTCGGATCCTGAGTTGGTGGTATCCTGACCGAAGGTCTATCTTGAAGAAGTAGGCTGCTCATTTTATTTGGTCAAATAGGTCATCGATCCATGGAGGTGGATACTTGTTCTTTATGGTAACCTGGTTCAACTTTCGATAGTCTATGCATAGCCTCATACTCTCGCCCTTTTTCTTTACGAATAAGATTGGTGCAACACATGGGAACTAACTAGGGCGTATGAAGTCCTTCTCCAACAGCTAATCCAGTTACTCCTTTAATTCCTTTAGTTTTGTTGGAGACATGCGTTAAGGGGCTTGGGATATGGGATGTGTTCCCAGGATCACTTCTATAGCAAATTCTAGTTGTCGGCTTGGTGGTAATATAGGTAACTTTTCTGTAAATACTTTCGGGTAGTGTTCATCTACTAGGGTGTCTTTTGGTCCCTTCTCCTCTGACTTCCTGTTGATGATCATTGCCAGAAAAGCCTTACATCCTTTTTGTATCATCTTTTGGGCTCTTATGTGGGACACCATTTGCACTTCTCCCTTCCTTTTGTCTCCTTGGAATTGTACTTCGAGTGTTTCGAGAGTGTGGAAAGTTACTATATTATTCTCACAATCCATCTTATCTTGATGGTTACTTAGCTAATCCATCCCCAATATTATTTCTACCTCCCTTAGAGGTAATGGAATCAAATCTGCCTCTAGTTTGATTCCTCCAATCTTGATCTCCCTTAATTGTTTATCCCTATTTAATCCTTCTCTAAAGGGTGTATGGATGTTGAGACTTTGTGCTAGAGAGGTAAGTTCTAAGGGAAGACATGGGATTAGATCTTCTTTGATGAAGGATCTTTCTGCTCCCGATTCGAAAAGGGTGTAGACCTTTCTTCCCCACAAGTGTACGTACCCTAATTAAAGAAACATATGTTTTTAGAAGAAAATTCATTTATGGGATGAAACTTGAATTATAGGTTTATCTAAATCTTAGTTGGGAGGGTTTTGGGAAGTACCCGCTACAGTACTAGGGTCCTTTCTAGCCTCTTCCTAGGTGAGGTTATATACCCTAGTTGGCACTCTGGTGGTGGCGTCCTGTCGGGGAGTCCTTGGGTTCCCTTGGGGTGGTCCAAGCATGCTCTGTTGCTTGTTCTCCCTATGAGTGTGCCATTCCTTTGCAAAGTACCCCACTTGTCCACATGTGAAATAGGACAAGCAAGCTCCCTCGTGGTACCTACCTTTTCGAATATATTAAATCTTACATACCTTTTCTTAAGTTTTGGCTACAAAGGGGTCTTTAAGGTTGGTTTCCCTTGGTTACTTGAAAAGGGGTAAAGGGAGGGGGTGAGTTCTACAACTTAGTGAATGGGTGTTGGGAGTGAATTTTCATAAATAGCTTTAATCAAAGTGTGCCAAAAATTATCATTTTTCCTTTAAGAATGATCTTTCCTCAAATTCTGGTTTTCAAAACCCTTTATCTTCATTTTCCATATTAGGTGTGTTTAACAGTCAACACACGCCCTTCATATGGAAGGGATCACACATTCGCAGGGCAGCCCGTCCACTGCACCCACTTGTGGCTCGGAGCGTCTTTACTGGCCACTAAGATACAAGCTTGTCTACTTCTACCCTGGTTTGAGTGGATGTTCACGACATCTGACCCTCAGACCCGAAAATAATTCCGTGTCCATATGAGGATAGAGACCTCATCCCGACCCCACCCCGGCCTCATGTGCAAGAAGCTACGCCGAGCTTCCCAATTGCTAGCACAACAAACTACCCTTATCTCCACCATGTCGTCTAGTTGCCCTTAGGACGCATCACTACCCCTCTTGGAAATCTTGGTGGTCTTGAACCTCAAGTGCATGCACAAATAATAGTTTTTCTACATAGCCATTTATCTTTGGTGTCACTGATCCAACAGCCCCAACCCTCAACTCGACTTGCAGTTGTTTGTCTAGGTCGGTCCGTCAACCTGGCCCTAACGCACTATCGCTAGTCCATCCAGTATGTCGGTCCTGTCTAGGTACAATAACAAAATCACATAACCATTTCATTAAGAATTTTCATGTCTTTCATAATCTAATGTTTGTTTATGAGCTCCTACTTGTGCCCACTAGCCTTGCGCCCACTGTATGTGATTTTCCAAAATCGGGCATTTTAGCCCCCACAAGTTCAAAAAACCGAGCTATTCTAGCTCCCAAAAGGTTTAAGCATTGGCACATAAGCCAGGGGAGAACACTTTTGACAAAAATAACATTTTAACTTCATCACACCAATCTGGTGTGATGACACCTCTGCTTACAACCGGCAAGTGTGTTTCTCCTTCCTTCAAGTAAGTCCAACATACCAACCAGTTATGATATCCCCTTTCAAATTAGCCGAATTTGATTTCTTCAAATTAGCCGAATTTGATTTCTTCAAATTGACCATTCAATCAAGGTTAATTGCTTCAAATAGAGGTGTAAATCAGTTCCTACACTTCCATACGATTCAATTGAGCTTTGAAAAAACTGTACATAGAGAGAGAAAGCTTCAAAAGCTTACCGTCGGAGGTGCAGCGGTCTGAGCACTCTATCAAGGCAAGTAGCTCTCATCCTGAGGTACCTTCTAGGATCAAGCATTTCTACAATTCACCTCAAATCAAGGGGAGAATTTTGTTAGTGAAATTTCGTTGTTTTTCTCTCTAACTCTGACCCGCAATGACTAAGTAGGGTTGAATTGGCTTACCTTTGAGCTCAGTTGAGGTCGTATGAAGGCTATGGGAGTGTCAGAAGTGCTTGGTTTGGTCGGAGGTGGGCTGAGTTTGGCTGATTTTAGCTCGGCCGAAACAGGGCAGCCTTAGTCCTTCTGAGCTGCTTCAATGTTTGATTCTACCGGTGCTTCTCCATAGGTCCTTGGATTGAACGGAGGTTACTGTGAGGTAGCTGACTTCCTCCGTTGTCTAAAGAACCTGACCTCACTTTCTGAGATTAAGAAAACTGCCAAGTCGGAGCTCTGGTTTGAGCTTCAATGGGAAATGGAGCAATTTAGAGAAAATGGAGATTTCAGGTGTGAGGATGATGAATGGAGAGAAGCTCTTTATATATGGAGTATGAGGACTCTCTACCTGACCGTTTGGCATCTTGGTCAAGCAAATTCATGGCCTAAAATAGCCTGAACGGAGACAATTCCTCTTCATAACGCTGTCCATTCAGCATTGAATGAACAGTGTCATTATCTGAAGGAAGAAGACGACACTATTCCGAACTAGACCGGATTGGTCCGACCGGGTTCAGTCCTTAAACTGGTCGGTTTAGGCCCTGATTCAACTGAGTTTTTTAAAATTAAAATTTTCTAAATCCATTCTCTATCCAATGGTGGCTTCAATTCTCCAACTTGAATATTTTAACCCAACTTGAAAAATGAATATAGAAACTGGTTCAAACCGGTTCAATTCAATTCACCTGAACCGGTCTAGTTTTCTCTTCCAATTTGTCCCAAAGCCCTTTTCCATGACTTTTATGACTATTTGAGTCATTGGAGTTTGTAAATTCCTCAATTTACCCTTTCCCTATAGGTTGTGGTTCGTGAATCGGCTTGGTTTTCTCCTTTGAAACGACCGGTTCTTTTCCTAGTTTCATTATCTATAAAGGGATAGGGTTTAGATGAAAGCTTCGAAGAGGTCGAGGGTCGGCTAGGAGGAGTTTGGGGAGGGTCATTTTAACTGTAGGAGGTCTAGGGTGGTCAAAATTTGGTTTGACAGGATTTCACCACTATGGGTGAGTCAGAGTAGCAGCATAGTGCAGGCTTACCGGTGCTCCTCTTGTGGTCCTCGGGTGAACAGAGGGTGTAGCTGGGTAGAGAACTTCTTCCTGGTTCTAGAGACACCAATTATAGCTTCAGAGGTTGAGGAAAGTGTCGATGTCAAAGCTTTGTTCTGCGTCTCGCTAGAAAATGGAGCACCTCTTCTTCTTCTCTCGTTTGTGGGATGAGAAAGTCAAAGGGAGGCATTCTCTTATATTGGAAGCTCGGCAACTGACAGGGCTGCCGGTCGGCTTAGGACTCAGCCCCCATCTCGCTCATCGGCGGTCAGATCGAAGAGCTTTCTAGGTCCCTGAAGACCAAGCTCTCCTTCTTATTCCTTTCTATCAGCTTTCCCAAGGAGGAACATGACATTATGTTGCACATGCGAGCTTCGCACTTGCAAGCTTTCCATGTGGTGTGGTGTGATTGGCTAGCATTGCTGATGTGGCTTCCTACTCAGCAACCTAGTCAGCCATTGACTCGCTAACTGGACACGTGGTGGACTCCCATTGGTCGCTCATTCCCACATGAATACTAACCGTATTTCAATTTACTGTTGTCCATGACACATGGATACTTTGATTGGCTAATTTAAATACATCATATTGCCATCTTGATGCACAATGTCACTAGCATATGTCAGCCTCTAGTTGGTTGAGACTATCCGACATGGCTATGTCATGGGTCGACCTCTGATTGGTCGACCATTTCTCCAATATCGTAGTTAGATGCTGACGTGGCACCTTTGCCATGTGTTTGCTTCCCATTGGTTGGTCTGACTTTTGGGGCTTCTCTAAATTTGACAATTGATTAGGGACACATGTTGCTCAACTATTGATCGATAGTTGCTAACGTAGATTTTCTTCCTCTGATCGTTGACCGAACACACGTGTTACTTTATGATTGACTAACACTTTCAAGCATTGACCGAGCAGTTGACGGGGTGTGCTTTTCCACCCATCATGTGCTCATTGGTCACATCTACTAATTGGGCGCTAACTTGGCATGTGGTTCATTAACCGTCTAGACTGTTGGCTGCTTTGGTCAGACCAGGTTCAATGACCCACATTAGAAAATCGGCTAGTTCAAGCCCGATACGACTGATTTTCTGAAATTTAAAATTTTCTAAATTTATATAAATTCATTTTCTATAAAATGGTGGCTTCAATTTCCCAAATTGATATTTTTAAGCCATGTAAAAAATTGAATCTTTGAATAGGTTCTATACGCTTTAATCTTGTTTAGGTCCGGATCAGCCTAAACTGGTATAATTCTCATGCCCAATTTCATCAATAGTCACTTTACATGAGTTTTGTGTATTTATTGGCCACTTGTTATTTTCAAATTTTCCATTTTGACTCTTTTTTACCAATTCTGGTCCTCTTTGATACTCAATTTTCTCTTGAAATTTTTCGGTTCCCATCTTTGGTTCCTTAGATTGAGAGAACGAGGTTGACAGCATAAATCTTCGGTTGGACACAACCCAACCCAATTAGGTTCCACCGGTTCTAGAGATTAAGGGGTTTGGGTTCGGGTCCAAGAGAACAAACCGGATTTTTGGATCCTTGTTGTCATGGTTGTACCCAGTGGCTAGGTCAAGGTCTAGAGGATTGACTCGATGCACCTGCCCTTTTCTTACATGCAACCTAAATTTGATCCAAAATTTATTTTGGTATCAATATGATTCAAACATGCAACCTAAATTTGATAATAAAGCAATATTACCAACTAAACTAAGGTAAATTATATTATATAATAAAAATATTATATTGTAAATTTTGATTATATAGGAAATTTAATTTTTTGAATTTTAGGTTGGACATTTAACGTGGGTGGGGTTTTAAAATTTAACGCCCAAATACTTATTTATGTTAAAACATTTTTATTTAAAATAAATAAAATAATTAACAATTGTTTAGCAAGTAGAGTATCAACATTATTAATAATTTGATTAAAGGTTCAAATCTCTTCATTAACATAATATATTTTAGTTAACGACTTCGATCATACCCGGCTAGACATGACCGAGTTTGACGAGATTTGTACGGTACATGTGAGATTGAAGGAAGGCTCGCCAAGGGATTGGAGCATAAGTCAGGTGTGTAAACCCCGCACTTTTGAATTAAGGAAAACCGGGAAAGAACCGGTCAACCCGAGTAAGAAAATCGAGTCGGTTTACAAACCAAATCATTTGGGAACAAGCAATTTGGAAATTTACAACTTCTGGGTGATCCAAAGGGTTCATTAAACCTTGGAAAATAAATTTAAGACAAGTTAGAAGAGAAAAACTAAATTGGTTCGGGTGAACAAGAATCCCCATTCATTCTCCTCACACCTAAACACCTCTCTCTCTCTCTCTCTCTCTCTCTACTGCTCCATTTCCTGGTGAAGCTCAAACCAGAGTTTCGACTTAAACATTTTTCTTAACCTCGAAAGGAGAGGTCGAGCTCTTTATAACCGGGGAGAAGATAGCTATCTAATAGCAAACTCCAGTCAATCCAAGAATCGTTGGAGAAGAGTCGGCATGATAGAATAGTGAAGCAGCATTGGCGGATCAAAGCTGCCCTATTTCGGCCAAGCTGAAATCGACCATTTCAAGCCCTCCTCAGGCCAAACCAAGCCCTCCCAACACTTCCTCAACCTTTCCACGACCGAATTAGGACCGAAAGGTAAGCCAATTCGGCTCTCCTTTACAACTTTTTGATCGGTGCTAGAGAGAGGGTCGATCGAATTTCAATGATGAAATTCTAATCCAATTCCGCATCAATTGATGCGATTCTTGATTCTAGGATTAACCTCAGGACAAGAGCTATCTGTCTAGATCAAAAGCTCGGACTGTCGTGCATTCACCAATGAGTAATCGAAGCTTTCTCTCTCTATAGTTCATTTTCCGACGAAGCTCCGTTTGAGCTCGTCCCGACGTTAAAACTTGTGATTCACATTTCTAAAAAATCATAAGAACATGTAGAAACTCAATTTCCACTTCAATTTCAACAATTGGAAACGTTTGATGGGTCAATTTGATGAAATCAAATTCGGCTGTGTTAAGAAGTTGGAATTGGGGGGAAATTGGTGATTTTTGAAATTCAAAGAATCAAAATGAAATTTTATGAAATTGAGGGTCAATTGGGCATAAAAATAATGTTGGAGGACCAATTGAGAAATTTTAGAATTTTTGGGGCAAAACTTACCATTTTTGTAAAGGAAGGGCAAAATGGTAATTTTGGAAAAGTTAGGGGACCAAATTGGAAATTTGGAAAATTAAACCACTTTTTGGAATAAATTGAGATCCTATGTTAAATTTTAGAAGTTTCGGGACACAATTTGAGGAAAAATCGGCATTTGGGACTTAAAGTTAAAGAGAAATAACTTTAGGGACCTAATTGCAAATAAATGAAAGTTTGACTTTCTAATTCATTTGGAATGAATGAAGGCGATTAGGCCGAAGGATAATGAACCAAGATGTTCATATCGTGTAGGAACACGAAGTACCGGGAACGCCAGCAAGGACAAGCTCGTGTGAATACCAAGAACCGGTCTAGTGGAATTCACGGCATTAATGGGTGAGTGGGTTTACTAACATCATGCTCGGATGGGATGATGAGCACAACTTAAAATTAAAAACCACTTACCGATTTTGACTGGGAATTTTATATCATACCCAATTTGGGATGATAAGTACCTCGATATAAAAATCAACTGCTTAGTGGGATTTTTAATCATCACTACTTAGAGAAAGTGATGTGAAATTTATGCGGAAAAACTATTTACGGGTTGTAAGTAGATCATACACGGTAGGTATGATGAGACTTTCTCGAAGGAAGTTGAAAACCCGTTCATCGGTTATGAACGGAGATGTCCTTATACCGGTCGGTATGATGGACAGTAAAAACCTATTTTTATCGGAAGTGCTCTCCCCTGACTGTGTGACAATGCTTAAACAATTTGGGAGACCTTCTCGACGGAAGCTCAAATAGCTCTGATAGGCCGGGGGCCTCGGTTATGGAACTTGAAGGCTAAATGCCCAATTTTGAAAATCTTGTACAGTGGGCCCAAGGCTAGTTGGCACGAGCAGGAGCTCGTAAACAAACATGACATATGTGCCATAAAACTTAATGAGTGAATTGTTTGGCCATGGTACCAAGATAGGACCGACATGCTCAGTCAACTAGCGGTAGTGCGACATGACAGGTTGACGGACTAGTCAAGACAAACAACTGTGGGTTGAGTTGAGAGTTGGGGCCGTTGGACCAGTGGCACCACAGATTACATGGCAATATGAGAAAACATTGTTTGTACATGCACTATGAGTACGGGATCATCAAGATGCCCATGAGGGGTAGTGATTCGTCCTAAGGGCACTGGACGACCTTGTGGCTATAAGGGCAGTTCGTCATTCCAGGTGTTTGTGCTAAATCTGGAGTAGCACCAAGTGCATGAGACCGGGGTGGGGATAGGATGACGTCTCTGTCCTCATACGGATACGAAGAAGTGATTTCAGGATTATGGGTCAGATGTTGCATACATCCACTCACTCCTAGGGTAGAAGTGGTCGTACTTCTATCCGGGTGGCAGGAAAAGTCGCTCCGAAGCCACTAGCGGGTTCAGTAGTAATACTGACTTGCGAATGTGTGTAACCTTCATGGTGAAGGATGTGTGTTGGGTGGATGACACACCGGTAACTAAGAAATAATGGAAAACCCCTAAATTTTTAAATGAAGGGATTTTTTAAAAGAAAGGAGTCTGGCACACTCCATATAAATATTTTTCTTAAGAGTTAAAAGTAGACCTTTAAAAACCCATTCACTGAGTAGTCATACTCACCCCCTCCCTTATATCCCTTTTAGGAAATTCTAAAAAGCCTACCCTGAAAGACAATCAACTAAGATGCTTGTAAGATAGGTATGTAAAGTTTAAAATTTCATGTAGTTTTGATTATGCTATTCCAGGAAATGGTGCATGTTTAAAGGACGCCTTACTTTTTACGGATTATAATAAGGGGAAACCCTTTAATAAATCGGGAGAGTGACGGGTTGTTCACGGGGATCCGACCAAACCGAGTCGGGGCGTGACAAGGTGAGTGAGATTTTGATTCTGACTTAGGTCCAATTTGATCAACCTTATATTTTCTACTTGCTTTTGAATTTCTTATGGTGCATTTTCATGTTTTCTTGCTTGAACTAAGGTTTTAGCATGGAGGCACTTGACGACATTTTTATTAACCCCACACTTTGGCCCATATTTTGGAACTTTGGGATACGATCTATATTTTAGAACTTAGGGCGATGACCCACATTTTGATAAAAAAAAAAAAGAGCTTAGGCTCCTATTTTCGAAAATGGGACTATGTTCCATTTTTTGTGGAAATGTATTTGACTCTTATATTTTTTAATGTAGGGCTACAATCTATATTCCATATATGTGAGAAAGAACTCAACCATATTTTCAAAAGGAGTTATGACCCATGTTTTCTGAACTAAGTGTCTTAGCCCACATTTTTGGAAATGAGTTTGTGAACTGGAATTTGGAAAGAGAGACCTTTTGTTACCTAACCACTTGATCAAAAATCTAGGTATATAGGAGATGAATTAATAAGGGAAGATATCCAATACATGAGAGTCATATGGTGGTGTCCAACCTTATAAACCTATGAGAGAATGTATTGTGGATTGATAAGGGGTCAGGCCCATATCTACTTAAAAGCCCTGACTTATAAGTAGTGGTACCCTTCCAACCTTATAAACCTACAACACTTCTTTATATTATCCAATGTGGGATCATATTCTTACCATCCACCCTCACGTGCAACGTGGATACACTTGCCATGTGTAATTCTCAACACCCACCCTCAACATCTGTCTATGAGCCAGGTATTCCCCTTCCGGTCTCGGACGAGGAGGGGACAATCGCCTCGAGTTGGGTATTTTTTCCTCCTCCATCCAACTCAGGCTAACCATGAGCTGGGTTTGACCTCAAGTCGGGTACAGGTGTGAGCCCACTGGCTCTAATACCAGGTTAAAGAAGGTATTGTGGACTGATAAGGTGTCGAGCAGGTACGAGCCCACTGGAAACCCAGCTCACATTGTTCTCCAAGACGACCAGAAGACAGTCATTGGCTTGGGGCGGCTAACATCACCATAGATGATCGGGGGCTTCACACAGCGAGATCCATAAGACTGCACCCACCCATTAGTCGTGAAGGCAAAACCTGACAATTGTTCTCCAAAGTACTCAACCATGCTGTTTCTCTCAAGCTCTCTGTAAACTAAGACATCAATGTCAAGCTCTTCCTGAAGCTTGACAACCTTGTTGATCTTCTCCTTGATGGCACTGATATAATCTTCTTCAGAGATCTTCTTTGCCTTGTATTCAAGGCAAAATCTTCTAAGTTCCAGGATCAAATCAAGGGTCTTAGTTCCATGAACTAAGTCAAATCCAAATCCAGAGACACCCTTCAAAGAAGTAAGGATTTGGTATGCTTAGACAACAACAAGTAGGAAACTAGGCCAACTAGGACTAGAACAGTTTCAACTCCGAGCGCCTTGGTCAACCAAGACCCAACTCATGCACTATATAAAACGGCATGGTTGAGTACTTTGGAGAACAGTTGTCAAGTTTTGCCTTCCTGAAGCTTGACAACCTTGTTGATCTTCTCCTTGATGGCACTGATATAATCTTCTTCAGAGATCTTCTTTGCCTTGTATTCAAGGTGAACTCTTCTAAGTTCCAGGATCAAATCAAGGGTCTTAGTTCCACGAACTAAGTCAAATCCAAATCCAAATCCAGAGACACCCTTCAAAGAAGTAAGGACTTGGTATGCTTAGACAACAACAAGTAGGAAACTGGGCCAACCAGGACTAGAATAGTTTCAACTCCGAGCGCCTTGGCCAACCAGGACCCATCTCATGCACTATATAATGGTAGTTGGTGTCAAACCACTTGGTCATTTCCATGCCCCGAGCATGGTAGTGGTGTCGAGCACCTGGTCATAGTATGAGGGGGGGACAATCGCCTCGAGTTGGGTATTTTTTCCTCCTCCATCCAACTTGGGCAAACTATGAGCCGGGTTTTTAACCTCGGGTTGGGTACAGGTGTGATTCCACCAGCTCTGATACCATGTTAGAAGGTATTGTGGACCGATAAGGGGTCGGGCCCATTTTTACTTAAAAGTCATGACTTATAAGTAGTGGAACCCTTCCAACCTTATAAACCCACAACACTTGTTTATTTTTTTCCAATATGGGATCTTATTCTCAACACCCACCCTCACGTGCAACGTGAATACACTTGTCACGTGCAATTCTCAACGCCTCTCAACAAATCTAATGGAGAGCTGCTTGACATGCCTCTAGGCAACAGCAGAGTGGTGCATCATCCAACTGCTAGGTTGTGACTTATTACGAAAGTATTATGGTAATGGTCACAATGTAGTTTATAAATTAATGCGTGAGTCATTGCTATACTATGTTGTATGAGTGTGTGATTGGGGATTTGTTCTCTTAGGAAATATTATTAAGAAAATATCATATAAGAATTCAAATAAAAAATTTTAAAAATATTTATATATTTCATAAAATTATTTTTAATAGTGTTTATATTTCTGAACATGATGTTCTAATACCAGTACCCCAATCACTTAGCCTCATAGCTCACCAATCTCTCTAACCCTTTTCAGGTGCTATATAGCTTGAAACAGAAGGTCTTGACAAACTACCAATACCAAACTCGAGATTAGTCACCTCCACAATAACTGTAGGAGTTTTTATAAACAAATAATTTTTTGGTTGTAAGTCATGTTACTCAAGGGTATTTGGTGACCAAATTTGTTTTAAGAAATTTGCATTGAATATTATTTTTTAAAAATATATTTAAATTATATTTAATTAGTATTACAATATGTTTATATTACATTAGTGAGAGTTTCACTATTATAGTGTTGGAAGAATGTGGTGGTTGTTACCGTCGTCCAACCGAGATGTAAGGTTGGGGCATTACAACAAGATTGAGATTGTATGATTGGATTTTAATACAAGGTTGGAGAGATGATAGGAAATGATTGGATTTGGTCACAAGTTCGAGCACGTGCTAGCAAAAGTTTAAAGAAAAATGTGCAATGTGACTGATAAGCACACAAATTTCAGTAGTTAATCGAAGAATGTAGGATAAAAAGAACAATAGTGAAGAAAATTCACAGAGTAGAAAGAGATGGTATTAGGCTTGTTATTGGATTACGCATATGTTGGCCACTAAAGTCATCGCTATATTAAACAAAAAGAATAGGCAAGGTTAAGTTTTTATTGAATAAAAGAATGTGTATAAATATTATTGTAATACTTGATTTTTTATGTATATGATCTAATGAGTTTATATAGACTTAATAAATTCTTTACATGAATATATACAATATATTAAAATAATATAAATAGAATCTAATAATATTTAAATAGAATCTAGAGTAAATCTTTCTGTTCATATCTCTTGATAATATCTATTGGGGTTTGTTTCTCTTAACTTGTATAGACTCATTTCTTATGGCTGTAGTAGGATTATGACTCGGTAATACCTGTTAGGGTTTGTATATCTTGACTTGTGGTATCTATTGGTAATGTTCATTGGGAATTGTTTATGTAACTTGTGCAAGATTAATGTCTTTTTTACTATTGGTAAGATTATTTTCTATTACTCTCACACAAATCTAGAGAAACAATAATTGAATAGTTAATGCATGATGAATTATTGAATATATACACTAACATAAAAAAGATAAATAAATTCATTGAAGTATAAGAGGGATAAATAATATATATATATATATATTATACCATTTTTGAGTAGGTACTAAAAGAAAAAAAATGAGCTAAATTTTGATGGATGGATCATAATTAGGATATAGATATTAAATATTAGAAAAATTTTAAATGAGAAAGGTATGTGATAGAATAAGGAGTACGCTGTTAATATAAAAAATAATAAAGCTATTGATAAATAAAGAAATTATATTAATATTTGACTGAATTTAGTATAAAATTAAATAAATATGTTAAAAAATATATTTATAAAAAAATTGAGATATATTCCAAATTTAAAAAATATATATACATTAAACTAAATTAAAATTTTCTCATAAATTAGAACTTTTTTAAGATATCATCAAAAATAAAATAAAATAACTGAGATTACAACAAAAGCTATAAAACCCTAAAAATTTCGGGTTAAGAAGTATTATATATAATGAAGATAAATACATCTCGAATTAATAAGTATTATACATAATAGAGATAAATTAATTCGAGATTGGATAACCGCACTGTATAATTGTGTTTCATGAGTCTCCCACCATAATAAAGACACGTTAAATATTACACAACCGACACGTTAAATATTAATATGGATTATTCAATAGCTTGAATCTCGTTAAATAAAAAGGAATGATAATAACTCATTATATTGTTGGAGATGATGTATGATGCAGATTGCAGCATACTCATGCAAGTATTAATAAACTGATAGCATTTTTCTTACCCAATAATTAATTTCAAGGAAAATTACTTATATTACAAATGGAAATATAATATATTTGATCCATATTATAAATTATTAAGAAACAATAATATAATAATAGAGTTAATTTATTAGTCTCACTAACTTGGTCAAATTTGTATACGAAATATTTATTCGCGACACATGCACAATTATTGAACATGGTTCCAACCAATAACATAAATTATAGACACGTTTGCTGTGTACATTACTAATTTCAAAGAAATGTTCTAGTTAATAATAAGTAAAAAATAGTACTAGCCATCATATTACAGAATCCATGGGCCACCCCGTGAATAAGAAAAAGAGAGCTAAACATAACGATGATTGAATCCGGATGTTTTGAATATTATTTTTTTTTCAAAATTTTAATAATTTTATAATAATTATTAATTATATAATATAAAAATAAAAGGATATCCCAGTTATGTGATATTTTCTGCTCTCTGACCAGGAGAAGAAGACCTTCTGTTTCATGGGCCTGGAACTTTGGAGTGGGCTTGCGGTTTTGATTATCTAGGCCTATTCGCCTCTCCAAGCCGGTTACCTTCCAAACCCGTACCTTACCGTTAACTACAATTTATAGGGAACCATAATATTATGAGACCATTTTGGAACTATCATATATTATTTTCTGTGAATTAAGTCCAAACATTATATAAATATATGAATAATAATAATATATATTAATAGTAATTTTTTATGGTTGATGCAGCCAAACGCTAGTCCGAGTTCAAAACCCGCTATAAGAGTTGTTACTATACATAATGCATTCCCTCGTCAACTCTATCGTAACCCAGCTGGAGATATTGTCGTTGAGTAAACTTCGACTTCGAGCAACGAGAAAGAAAATAAAATTGAATGCTAAAAATCTAATATCCGTTTTCTCCATTATGTAACTTACTTGTCCATTGTCGTCACGAATGACGATTCTCGCTCGGCGCATGTCAAAACTCTCAAATCTCCAACCATAATAGAGACACGTTAAATATTACACAACCATAATAGAGACACGTTAAATATTACACATTTATTAAATTCACGTTTTACGTATCCACATTGTAGAATAAAATGGAAGAATGAAAAAATAAATATAATTTATATAGTAGTTATAAATAATTATAGTACAAAAGTTAAAATTATAATTGAATTTTAATAAAAAAAATATTTTTCGATCAAAAAAATATTTTCTACAAATAATTATAGGGTTTTTTTATTAAATAATTATAAAAATTAGTCATATTTATTTTTAAATATTATTTAACTAATATTTGTATTCCATCATTTGTGCCAAAGATAACGCAAGAATGTAGATACAAATTTGGCACTAGCATACTTTTTATTGTCACTTGTATCAAAGACAACGCAAGTATTCCTACTTTATGAATTTGGCGACTTTGAAATTTGAATTTGGACGTCTTCTAGAACTAATATCACGTGTTGAATAAATATACTCTATCCAACCCATCACATTAAAATTCTACAACACATCTCTTTTTGACGGAATTGAGGTTAGACACGTTTTTTTGCACTTAAAAAATCCTTCATTTAATAAAGAGTTTATAGATAATATCTCTCTACAATTTACAAACACATAATAAATGATTTCACGTTCAATTAAATATTTAAATAGATTAGATATAGTTGTAAATAGAATATTATAATCTTCATACTCTTTAAATAGTCGTATAAGAATTTGATATCCTATTTATAATATTTAATTTGAAGTAAGAGAATAAATGTATCAAATGTATTTATTTAGAATGCATGCATGTATTTATTTAAATAGGAATGTCTCAGTCATTATCGTCTGGCCTGTGGATTGTATTTATCCGTAATGCATTTTTTTTTTCATTTTTATTTCTTTTTTTCCTTTCCTTAGAGTAGGGTGGACCTTCTATAACTTCTAACTAGATAACTAGAAGTTAACTCAAAAAATGAAAATAAAAATTGAATCAATATTCAATTGTATATTTAATGCATATTAATCAATTAATTAATTTCACATGATCGATGGTAAATCTAGTAGTTACTTCTAAACTATAATAAATATCACTTTCTTTTATCATAATATTAACGAAATAATAATTTTAATAATGAAAAATAGTTCATTAGATTATTTTTCTCAAAATATATAGAAATAAATAATAAATTATATAAATATTATAAATAAAATAGTCATAATAAGTTGGTAGTTCACTATTTAATGTACCACTCCACTTATTTAATACTTGAAAATGGTAATATAGTGGGGTAAATTTATAACTTATGAAGTGTTCCTACTAACAATGATTTTCTTTAGGCGATTTATCATATACTAAAAAATATAATTTTTTATAAAATAAATAGCTTTAAATTACCCGATAAACAAAGTACAATTAATCTTATTAATTATAAAATATTTCTTAATTAAATACACTACTTGTTCTTCACATGCTCAAATTAAGTTTTATCCTAGAACAATTTTCATAATTTATTTATGGTGAATTTACCATACTTTTATATCAAACAAACACATAAACATTATTTCTTAATAAATATATCAAACATTTGTATAACAGACCATTTAAGGCTATAACATTGATTTGTCCTATTTGTGGTTCGAATCGCCTTTACCGCCCACCCTAGTAAAAGAATACAATGTAAAATCAAAGAAAATTATAATTTCCATAGCATGGTTGGATCAAACCGAAAAGAGGGATTAAGATAGGAATCGATGGATAACCGGTGTCACGTTCCAACCCGGTTTGGTCGGATCCCCATGATCAACCTGCCACTCTCCTAGCTTACTAAGGGTTACCCCTTCTTTATAAACCGTGAGGAGTAAGGCGTCCTTTAAACCTATACATTTCCTAAAATAACATAAATCAAAACTATATAAAATTTGAAACTTATCATACCTACCTTAGAGGTGTGTTAGCTGGTGGTCTTTGGATAAACTTTCTGGGGTTACCTGAAAGGGATATAAGGGAGAGGGTGAGTTAAACGACTCAGTGAATGGGTGTTTTAGGGTATGACTTTAAAAAAAATTGTTTGAATTGGAGTGTGTCAGACTCCTTATTTTTCTTTTAAAAATATTTCATTCTCAAATCTCGGTTTTCATAACCATTTCTCATTATAACGGTGTGTTTATCAACCAACACACGCCCTTCATCATGAAGAAAATACACATTCACAAACCAGCCCATCCACTGTACCCACTTGTAGCGTTGGAGCGACTTTACCGACCACCTAGATAGAAACACACCCACTTCTACCCTGAGAATGAGTGCATGTACGTGACATCCGACCCTCAATACCTTAACAAAATTCTGTGTCCGTATGAGGACAGAGACCTCATCCCATTCCAACATCGGTCTCATGCGCAATGAAGCTACGTCGAGCTTCTCAAGACTTTTTGGTACGACTAACTGCCCTTGTCTCCACTAGGTTGTCGAGAGCCCTAGGACGAATCACTACCCCTCTTAGGCGTCTTTAAGGTCCCGTAACACAGTGCGTGCACAAATCAATAATTTTTCACATAATCCATATAATTTGTGGTGTCATTGGTCCAATGGCCCCGACCCTTAACTCGACCTACAGCTGTTTGTCTTGACTGGTCCGTAGACCTATCATGTCGCACTGTCGCTAGTCCATCAAGTATGTCGGTCTTGTCTCGATACTATGGCCAAACAATTCATTCACTTAAGTTTTCATGTCTTAAAATCATTTTTGTTTACGAGCTTCTGCTCATGCCTACTGGCTTAGGGCCCACTATTCGAGAGTTTCAAAATCAGGCATATTAGCCCCCAAGTTCCAAAACTGAGGCCTCTAGCCTATTTGCGCTATTCGAGCTCCCATAGAAAAGGTCTCCCAAAAATTTTAAGCAATGGCACACAGTCAAGGGAGAGCACTTCTTCAAAATAAAATTTTCATTTGTCTATCATACTAACCTAGTATGAAGGCGTCTCCGCATATGGTGGGTTTTCTACTTTTTTCTAGAAAGTTCATCATACCAACCAAGTATGATCTACTTATAACCGGTAAGTAGTTTTTCCGCGTAATTTTCACATCACTCCTACCAGGTGTGACAGTTAAAATACCACTTAGTAGTGGGTTTTTATTTCCGATATACTTATCATCCCAACCGGGTGTTATATTAAATATCCCACTCACCCAATAGTATAGTGAATTTCCTCTTAGCCGGCTAGTTGTCTGCACGCGAACTTGTCCTAGCTGGCGTTCCCGGTACTTCATGTTCCTACACGATATAAATATCCTTGATCATTATCCTCTGGCCTAATAGCCTTCATTCATCCTGAATGAATGAGAAAACTAAACTTTTTATTTATTTGTAATTAGGTCCCTAAAGTTATTTTTCTTCAACTTTAAGTCCCTAATTTTAGTTTTCCCCCAAATTGGGTCCCAGAACTCTCAAATTCACCTTAGGACCTCAATTTACTCAAAATCACAAAAAAGGGTTGAAGTTTCCCAAATTTACAATTTGGTCCCTAACTTTTCCAAAATTACCCTTTTGTCCCTACTTTACAAAAATGGTAAATTTCACCCCAAATTTTCCAAAAATTGTCCAATTGGTCCTCAAACATCTTTATCATGCCCAATTGGCCCTTAATTTTATGAAATTGCACTTTCGTCCCTCGAATTTTTGAAATTCCCAAAATTTCCCCCAATTTCAACTTTCCAATACAGCCAAATTTGATTTCATCAAATTAACCAATCAAATGAGTTTAATTGTTGAAATTGAAGTTAGATTGGAGTTTCAGCACCTTCATATGATTCAATTGCACTTTGAATTGCATGATTTGATGTCGGAATGGGCTCAAACAGAGTTTCGCCAAAAACTATACTTAAAGAGAGAAATGTTCGAAAGATTATCGTCGGGGCGCGACAGTCCGAGCTTTCAATCTGGGCAAAGCTCTTGTCTTGAGGTTCCTACTAGGATCAATAATTACATCAATTGATGCTGAATTGAGTGAGAATTTAGTCATTGAAGTTCTATCGATTCTCTCTCTAGCACCAATCAGAATTTACAAATTGGAGCCAAATTGGCTTACCTTTCCGCACTAATTCGGCCGTAGGAGGGCTGAGTAGGTATTGAGAGAGCTTGGTTTGGCCTGAGGAGAGCTCAAATTGGCTGTTTTCAGCTCGGCCGAAATAGGACAACTTCGGTCCGCCGGAGCTACTTCACTATTCTATCACGTCGGCATTTCTCCAGCAACCCTCGGAGAAAATGGAGACTATAAGCGTGTAGCTGACTTCTCCTCGAATCCAAAGAACCCGACCATGCCTTCTTCGGCTTAGAAAAAATGGCCAAGTCGGAGCTTTGGTTCGAGCTTCACCAGAAAATGGAGCAGTTGGAAGAGTGGAGTTTTCAGGTGTGAAGACGATGAATGAGGAGGGGCTTTTTATATAGGAAGCTCAAGACTTCTTGGCCATCCGATTGGCGCCTTAATGGCGGTCATTCAATGCTTGAAACTCCCTGGCCGTAGACTTTTCATCTTCACCAATGCTGCTCGATTTTCCAATGAGTGAA
Organism: Trapa bicornis; assembly: GCA_030064425.1. Classification (NCBI taxonomy): domain Eukaryota; kingdom Viridiplantae; phylum Streptophyta; class Magnoliopsida; order Myrtales; family Lythraceae; genus Trapa; species Trapa bicornis. The sequence goes on along the minus strand of CM057758.1, from coordinate 16,361,444 downwards.
CAATGTTGTCATCTGAAGGAAGAAGACGACACTGTTTCGAACCGGATCGGACCGGTCTAAATCGGATTCAAAGCTTAAACCAGTCGGTTCAAGCTAGATTTGACCGAGTTTTTCAAAATTAAAAATTTCTAAATTCATCTAAATTCATTATCTATCAAATGGTGGCCTCAATTCACCATTTTAAATTTTCTAAACCGCCTAGAAAAATGAATTTAGCATCTGGTTCAATAGTAGTTCAAACCGGTCTAATCTGGTTCGGATCTGGTTCACCTAAACTGGTTTGGTTTTCCTCTCCAATTCATCCTAAAGTCATTTTTCATGAATTTTGTGACTCTTTAGGTCACTCGGGATCCATAAATTTATCTATTTTCCCTTTCTCTATTGGTTCCGATTCATGAACCAACTCGGTTCATAAACCGATTCAATCCGACTCGGATCCGTTTCTCCTGAATCGTTCTGGTTTTCTCTCCCAAATTGTCCTAAGGTCCTTTTCCAAGGTTTTATGAACCACTTGGGTCACTCGAGAGTTGTAAATTTCCCAAATTTCTCATTCTCTGATGATCGGGTTTGTAAACCGGTTCTGTGTTTCTCACTCGGTTTGACCGGTTATTTTCCCGATTTTCCTTAACTCCAAAGGACGGGGTTTACAACTCCCCCTTCCTTTTAGGAGTTTTGTACCCAAAACTAAATCAGCATTTTTCACTCCGGGATAAACTTCCCTTAATGTCAACTTATATATGTTAATACTTTGTTCGTTCTTTCACTTAGTCCACCTTAAATCATGCACTTAAGGAATTTATTTTCCTTTATATTATTTAATCCTTTTATGGAGTTTTATCATAACTAGTATGTCTTGCCCGTGAGTCCAAAGGTATATCCCTAGGTTCGCATCTCCCTTTACTTGGGGAAAGATTCTTCCCTTTGGGGTTCTTACTTAATATTTCAGGATTGGGAGTTCCAAGGTGCCCAATCGTTCCTTTGTATGGTTATTCTCTTCATCGTTGAAACCCTTAGCTCGACGTTCTTTTGAGCATTACGTACTTGTTTTCACAAGTTTTGGTGTTATTATTCCTTTGTCCTAATTTGACCCATCCTTCATTAGTCATTGATTACAGCTTCAGTCAAAATTATGTTTGACCTTGTTATGCTTACTAACTGACTCTTTCTTACTCGAGTCACATTTACTTGGGACTGTTGGTGCTTACATGTCCCTTATGATATGACATAGACCAGAACCTGTCTCTGTCCATCAGACTTCTACAACACCCCCTTTAGGGTTATTCCCAACTTTCCAACCTTTCAAGTATTGTATAACTTCATCCCTCCTTTCATTAGGTAGTATTACTCGACTACCTTTACCATTATCCAGTCATCCTTTGTGCCTTGACAACATGTTTTACATAACCGTGTCAGTTTTCCTTACCCACTCGTCCTTTCCCAACTTGTTTATTGGGTCTTTCTAGTGCCTATCATTGAATTTCCTGATGATTTATCAACATGTTGGGATTCTTCTCATCTTATGTCTTCCTTCTTTTTTCTTAACGTCCTTTACTCAAGAATTTTCCTTTCCCCTAAACCCACTCTCACTTACTTGTGACCATTTCATGATTCTGTTATTTTTAGGGAGTTCTCCTTTAATGATTTTCATTCTCTACTATGTCCTTCAAAGTAGAGATTTCCCTTTAGGTGCTAGATGTTCAAATTTCTTACTACTCCTTGAAGGTTTCCTTCCTTCGCATTTTTACACCCTTTGAATTTGGCCTTTTGTCCACCTTTAATTATTTACCGATCGTTGGATCTTATTTCGTATACTCAACACTATTCCCACTCTATTACCCTTCTTTAGAGTGTAGTCTCCACTACTCTTTCGTCCTTCTTTATAGTCTCCTTTATTCTCCTTGACCATCATGTTGCTACTAGTTACTTCCTTCTTTTCTGGATTTGTTGGAAATTCCTAGTTGGCTTCTTTTCGCTTCCAAATTAGGTAATACTTTGGCCATCCTAACATACCCTTAACCGCTTATGGTTCTTTATGAGGTTCTTTATGTCGGTTTAAGCCTCTTAGGATCCATCTGGTGGTTCCTTAGCTTTGGAACTTCCCTTTTTGAGGTCTCACTTCCTACTTGTATCCTTTACCTAAGGATTTCCATCCTGGTTCAATCTCTCTAATGCTTCTTGGAAGCTTCTCCTTCCTTCCTTTCTTGCACCCTTTTGAGATCGGTATTGTTTCCCGCTCTTTATCCTTCACTATCCTCCATTTCCTTCCTGTTCCTTATCCTCTCTTCGAAGAGCTCCTACTGATAAATTGGTTCCTAGCACCATTTATGTCCAGTCATACACTCCTTGGGCTCTATTAAGCGAGTGTGGGCCAAGACTAGTCTTGATGTCATTTATTGTTTTCTCCTTACCCATTTCTGAATTGGATGACTTACTTCTCCAAGGTTCTTCAAATATTTTTTCCTTTATTTCCTTATTATGGGTATTGCGTCCTTTGATGCTATTTTCCTACTTCCCTATTCCTTGGATTTAACTTTCTCCTTAGGTCCTCTTAGTATGTTTCCCTCGATTCTTTCATTTCGACGTGCACTTCATCTCCTCATCCTTCATCACTTGGTCCATTACTTCTTAGTTGGAACATGTATGCCTTCTTAGGGTCTCCTTCCTTGGGAAAGGTTTAGGCACTATTTGCTCCAAGACTTCTTTGTGCGGGAGCTACTAAATCCTCCTTATGACTTGTGTGTGATCATCATTTCATTTTCAGCCATTTATTTCTTCAAGGATTTCCTTCATCCTTCCTTTCCACTGTTCTAGCTTTTCCACCTCCCCTTCCTTACTAGGTTATTCTATAACCCTACTTGGTTCCTCTACTTTTCCAAGGTAGATCATACCTTGTTCTCTTGAGACATCCCAGTTGTCTTTCATCGTTCAACTTGTCTTCTATGAAGGAGGTGTTTCCTTTTTTGCTCCTAGGTGGCTTGTAGTGCCCCTTAAGGAAAATTTCCTTTGTCTATATTTTGCTATTTCTAAATTTTCTTAAGGTCCTACCCTTGATCTTCTTTTGTGATCCTTCCTTGGGAAATTGAGACATACAATCGTAGTATTAAGGGATAGAGAAATTTTCAGGAATTTAGAATCTTATTTATTGAAGTAAAAATACAGTTTTGGGGTGTTAACATCTCTTAAGGGAGATTGTTACACTGTCGGTTTGGGGAATACTCAGTGCTAAGCTATTGTCTAAAAGGATTTCTTCCTAAGTGAGATTGGGTTTCCTAACTGCAATTGTGGTTCTTGTAATGTTATCCCTTCGGGCTTCTGTCGGGGTGGAGGTGTTCATATTGGAAGGTATCACTCGGAATCCTTGCAGTGTGGGACAGTTCCTTGCTATGTGTCCCACCCTCTTACATTCATAACAGATCCTCTCAAGTCTTGTCCTCGAAAATGTTGGACATCTTCTAATGAAGTGTCCTCATTGCCCACATCTATGATAGGTCATTTCCTTGTGTACATCTTTATGGTTCCTCCTATACTTTGAGCATTGTGGGGCCTTTCTAAGGGGTTGTTGATGGTTCGATGCCTTGTAGTCCTTGAGCCTAAACACCTTGGAGGCTTTCTTGTCGAGTCCTCTTTGATCCGGGGTTACTCCAAGGGTCTTTCTATACTCTTGGTTCATTTCCTCTCTTGGGATAGGGTTCTCCCTAGCTTCCGGGGTGGCTAAGGTAGCGTGGGTTTCTTTGCCTACTTTTCTTAGGGCTATCTAAAAATTTTAAAATTATTCCTATCAGTTACTATGTTATCTAGTCTTGATAATGTATTCGAGGAAATAAGCTTTGATACCACTCAAGTTGTCACGCCCCGACCCGATTTGGTCGGATCCCCGTGATCAACCCGCCACTCTCCCGACTTACTAAGGGTTGCCCATTCTTTATAAACCGTGAGGAGTAATGTGTCCTTTAAACCTGCACCTTTCCTGGAATAACATAAATCAAAACTGCATAGAATTTGAAACTTATCATACCTACCTTATAGGTGTGTTATCCGGTGGTCTTTGGGTAAGCTTTTCGGGGTTACCTAAAAGGGATATAAGGGAGGGGGTGAGTTTAATGATTCAGTGAAATGGTATTTTATAGTATGACTTTAAAAAAAATAGTTTGAATTGGAGTGTGTGAGACTCCTTATTTTTCTTTTAAAAACATTTCATTCTCAAATCTCGATTTTCATAACCATTTCTCAATATAACGGTGTGTTTATCAACCAACATACACCCTTTATCATGAAGGAAACACACATTCACAGGCCAGCTCGTCCACTCTACCCACTTGTGGCGTCAGACCGTAACAAAAATCCATGTCCATATGAGGACAAAGACCTCATCTCGTACCCACCCCAGTCATATGCGCAATGAAGCTACGTCGAGCTTCTCAAGACTTCTTGTATGACTAACAACCCTTATCTCCACCAGGTTGTTTAGAGCCTTAGGACGCATCACTACCCCTCTTGGGCGTCTTGAAGGTCCCATAACATAGTGCATGCACAAATCAATAATTTTCCACATAAACCATATAATTTGTGGTACCACTGGTCTAATGGCCCCGACTCTCAACTTGACATGCAACTGTTTATCTTGAGTGGTCCGTAGACCTGTCATGTCGCATTGTCGCTAATCCATTGAGTATGTCGGTCTTGTCTCAGTATCATGGCCAAACAATTCATTCACTTAAGTTTTCATGGCTTAAAATCATGTTTGTTTACAAGCTCCTGCTCGTGCCAACTAGCCTAAGGCCTACTATTCGAGATATTCAAAATCAGGCATATTAGCCCTCAAGTTCCAAAACCAAGGCCTTTGGCCTATCTGAGCTATTCGAGCTCACATCAGGAAGGTCTCCCAAAATTTTTAAGTAGTGGCTCACAATTAGGGGAGAGCACTTTTGACAAAATAAACTTTTCATTTGTCTATCATACCAACCTGGTATGAAGACGTCTCCGCTTATAATCTATAAGTGGGTTTTCTACTTCTTTCCCGAAAGTTCATCATACCAACCAAGTATGATCTACTTACAACTAGTAAGTAGTTTTTCCGCGTAGTTTCCATATCATTCCTACCAGGTGTGACTGTTAAAATACCACTTAGTAGTGGGTTTTCATTTTCGAGGTGCTTATCATCCCAACCAGGTATGATATTAAATATCCCACTCACCCAATAGTGCAGCAAATTTCCTCTTAGTCGGCTAGTTGCCTTCACGTGAGCATGTCCTAGCTAGCATTCCTGGTACTTCGTGTTCCTACATGATATGAACATCCTTATTCATTATCCTTTGGCCTAATAGCCTTCATTCATCACGAATGAATGAGAAAACCAAACTTTTCATTTATTTGCAATTAGGTCCCTAAAGTTATTTTTCTTCAACTTTAAGTCCCTCATGTCGGTTTCCCCAAAATTGGGTCCTGAAACTCTATAATTCACCTTAGGACCTCAATTTACTCAAAATCGCAAAAAGGGGTTGAAGTTTCCCAAATTTCCAATTTGGTCCCCAACTTTTCCAAAATTACCATTTTGCCCCTACTTTACAAAAATGAGATGTTCTCCTTTCTTGAAAAAAAATTAAATGGAGGGGGCGAGTTTCTACAACTCAACGAGTGGGTGTTGGTGGTTAGTTTTCAAAAAATAGTTTATCAAAAAATTTCATCCTTTTTAATTCACTGTTATGTGTGTTCTAATCTTTTTAGCACTTCCACTTGCTCAGGAGACATTTAGCAAATTTTCATACGCCATTTATCATAAAGGGTACAAACATTCACAGGTGTAGTGCTCCGACTGCAGCCACTTGGGGATCAGCACGCCTTTGTCGTCCACCCTAATAGATGTTCGACCACTTCTGCCCTAAGTCTGAGTGGACGTTCAAAAGTCCGACCCTCAGACTCGAAATTACTTCGTGTCCAATATGATGATGGAGACCTAATCTTGACCCTGCCCCGATCTCGTGCGCATGAAGATAGTTCGAGCTTCATGACTAACTAGCACGACAAACCTGCCCTTATTACATCCAAGTTGTCCAGTAGCCATTGGGACCCATCACTATCCATCTTGGGCATCTCAATGATCATGGATCCCCGTGCATGCACAAATAATAGTCTTAGAAACATTAGTCATTATCTTTGGTGCCAACTGTCCAACAGCCCCGACACTCGTCTTGGCCTATAGCTATTTGTCTGACCTGTCTGTCGGCCTAGTCTTTGTGCACTACCACTAGCGCACAAGCCTTGTCAGTCCTGCTTTGGTATCATGGTGAGTCACACATAAAGTTGCCAATTATGAAAGTTTTCATGGCTTTTCGTCGTTATGCTTGTCTACGGGTTCCAACTCGTGCCCATTGGCCTTGGGCCCACTTCACGAGTTTTTTAAAAAACCAGGCTTTGGCCCTATAAGTTTAAAATTAAGGCCTCCGGCCTGCTGGAGCTGTACTAGCTCTCATCAGAAAAACCTCCCAAATATTTTAAGCATCATCACATAGTCAATAGAGAACATTTTTAGAAAAATAGTTTTGAACTTAAAATGTACTCATTATCCACTCGGTCATGATGATGGAAACTCCCATTCTTGGGGGTTTTTCATTTAAGCAAAAGTGCCCATCACAATAACCAGGTGTAATGATCAAAATGTCTCACTCACAACCGGTAAGTGGTTTTTCATTTCAAAATGGTGCTCACCAACCCAATTGTGTATGATGTATAAATATGCTCACTCACCTAATGAATGTGACTTGTTCATCCTAGTTGAACTTACAGTCCTTGTTGTGCTCCTTTGCACATGTTCTTATCCAATATATCCCTACAGGGTTCAGACATGCTCATGAGGAAATGTTTAGCTTGAAATGCCTTCTATTTCCATGTATTTACAATTAGGCCCTTATTTTTTCCTTATTGCAATTAGGTCCCTAAAGTTCAAAATCTTTGACTTTAGGTCCCTAATGCTCAATTAGTTTCAATTAATTCCCTAGGATTTCCAATATCCCTCTTGGGTCCTTAATTTTCAAAAATCACCAATTGGGACTCAACTTTTCAAAAAATTTCCAATTGGCATCAATTGGTCCTCCAAGTTCATCTACTTTTCCAATTGACCTTCAATTTTTGAAAAATTGCACAAAGGTTCCTCAATTTTCGAAATCCCGAAATTTTCCCAAAATTTTCTCCCAATTCATCTTTTCCATTTGACCCAAATATGATCACATCTAATTGACGATTCAATTCATCTTAATTGTCCCCTATCATGGTTTTAATCAATTTTCTCCCTTCCCTATGATCATACCAAGCTTTGAATCAACGTTTTTGGGTCCGAAAGGAGCTCAAATGGAGCTTCGCTAGAAAATTGAATGTAGAGAGAGAAAGCTTCGAGAACTCACTATTGGAGGTGCAGTGGTATAAGATTTTGATTTAGGAAGAGATCTTTCATCCACAAGGTCCTTCTAAGATCCATAGCCACTACAATTCATGTCCTAAACAGTGGGAATTTGGTTAGTAAAATTTGGGTACTTTCTCTCTCTAGAATCAAACTATTTTGACGAGGGAGGGCCGAATTCATTTACTCTTTCCCTTGGGAAGGTCAGGTGCAGACTGTAGAAGCTAGGGAAAGGCTCAATTTGGTTGTAGGAGGTCTAAATTGGCTGAATTTGAATTGGATAAAATAGGGCAGCCTCAGGTCCTATGGAGCAGCTTCACTGTTCGAGCTCATCGGTGCTTCTTCAATGATCCTCAGGTCGAATGGAGGGTGTCATTTGGTAGCTGACTTCCTTTGGAGTCTGTAGGACTTGAATTCACCTTCTAAGGATGAAAGAAGTGCCCAAGTCAAAGCTCTAGTTCGAGCTTGGTCAGAAAATTGAGCACTTCTTCTTCGGAGGTTTGCGGTGTGTGGAGAATGAATGGAAGGGAACTTTTTATATAGGGAGCTCGAGGACCCTCTACTCTATAATTTTCCATATAGGTTGAGCTTATCATCATCAGAAAATGCCCAAATCAAAGGGAATATCCCCTCATTTGAAAAGGAAAGTAAACTTGCCTCGATGAATAGTGTCATTGGTTAAATGAAGGAGACGACACTATTCTGTATGTGTGGACCTGCAACGTGGCGGCACGAGATTGGTTGGTTCAGCTGACATGGTAATCCTACTCAGCTTCCACATTAGTCGTTGACCGGTTTACTGAATACATGTCAGTTTCCCATTGGCTGCTCACGTCTAGATGGCTGCTGACCAGGCATTCGCTCACTGTTGACTAGACACATGTCTCTCTCTAATTGGTCAGCACTTTCAGGCACTAACCGAGTGGCTGACTAGGCACACTTTTCCACACATTGTGCGCTGATTATTCGCATGTACTAATTGGGCGATGACCTATTTGAGGTCCATTGATCGGCTGGATCGTTGACCGGTCCGATCCGGTCGGGTTCGGTGACCCAAAAATAAAAATCGATGGGTTCAGGCCCGATTCAACCAGTTATCTTGTAAACCACATCCTTTTTATAATAAGAAAACCAAGGAAAGAACCAGTCATTTTTCAAATTTGAAAATCGAGTTGGTCCACGAAACTGATTATCAAGAAACGGGAAAATTTTGGAATTTACAATTCCCAAGTGGGTAAAAAATGGTTCATAGACCTTGGAAAAGAACATCAGGACAAATTATGAGAGAAAAATGAGACTGGTTCAGGTAAACCGAATTTGAACCAGATTGAACCAGTTTATGTATGAAGCTGTTTTATGAATCAAAACTAATAGAGAGAGACTAAACTGGGAAATCTATGGATCCCAAGTGACCTAAAAAGTCACATAAGCTATGAAAAAGGACTTTAGGATGAGTGGGGGGATGAAAACCAAACCGGATTCGAACTGAATTGAACAGGTCTGGACCGGTTTGAACTACTATTGAACTGGATTCTAAATTCATTTTTCTAGGTGTCTTAAAAAATTCAAAATTTAGATTTGAGGCCACCATTGGATAGAAAATGAATTTAGATGAATTTAGAAATTTTTACATTTGAAAATTTTAGTCAAATTGGGGGTGAAACGGCCGATTTAAGCTTTGAACCTAGTTTGGACCAGTCCGGTCCGGTTCGGAGTAGTGTCGTCTTCTTCCTTCAGATGACAGCACTATTCACTTGCCGAAAAATCGTGAAGTGTCGGCGAAGCTGAAAAGTCTCCGGCCAGGGAGTTTCAGGCAATGAATGACTGCCATTAAGGTGCCAATCAGACGGCCAAGAAGTCCCCGAGCTCCCTATATAAAGAGCCCCTCTCCATTCATCCTCTCCACACTTGCAAAGCTCACTCTCTCTTAGCTGCTTAGTTTTGTGGTGAAGCTCGAACCAGAACTCCGATATAGGGTCATTTCTGAGCCAAAGAGGGCAAGGTTGGGATCCTTAGAAGCGGGGAGAAGTCAGTTACACTTCTATAGTCTCCATTTGCTTCGAGAGTCACTAGAGAAATGCCGGCGTGATCGAATAGTGAAGCAGCTCCGGCTGACCGAAGCTGCCCTATTTCGACCGAGCTGAAATTGGCCAATTCGAGCCCTCCTTAGGCCAAAACAAGCTCTCCCAACACTTCCTCAGCCCTCCCACGACCGAATTAGGACTGAAAGTTAAGTCAATTCGGCTCCCCTCTGTAATTTCCGACCCGTGTTAGAGAGTGAGCCGATAGAATTTCAATGACAGAATTCTAATCCAATTCGACATCAATTGATACCATTCTCGATCCTAGAAAGAACCTTAGGAGGAGAGCTATCTGCCCAGATAGAAAGCTCAGACCGTCGCACCCCCGACGGTGAGTAATTGTTTTCTAGCGAAGCTCCGTTTGGGCTCATCCAGGCACCAAATTTTGCGATTCAAAGTGCAATTGAATCATATGAAGGTGTAGGAACTCCAATGTTACTTCAATTCAATAATTAAGCTCATTTGATTGATCAATTTGAAGAAATCAAATTTGGCAAAGTTAGAAAGTTGAAATTGGGGGAAATTTGGGAATTTCAAAAATTAAAGGGACTAAAGTGTAATTTCATGAAATTTAGGACTAATTGGGCATGATAAAGATGTTGGAGGACCAATTGGGAAATGTTTGGAATTTTAGGGCAAAACTTACCATTTTTGTAATGTAGGGGCAAAATGGTTATTTTGGAAAAGTTGGTGGGACCAAATTGGAAATTTGGGAAATTAAACTCATTTTTGTGAAATTGAATAAATTGAGGTCCTAAGATGAATTTTACAAAGGTTCGGAACTCAATTTGAGGAAAAATCGGCATTAGGGACCTAAAGTTAAAGAAAAATAACTTTAGGGACCTAATTGCAAATAAATAAAAAGTTTAGTTTTATCATTCCTTTGGAATGAATGAAGGCTATTAGGCCGAGAGATAATGAATAGGGACGTTCATGTCATGTAGGAACACGAAATACCGGGAACGCCAGCAAGGACAAACTTACGTGAATACAAAGAATCAATTGAGATGAATTCACAACATTAACGAGTGGGAGGGATTTTTTTTATATCATACCCGGTTGGGATGATAAGTACCTCGAAAATAAAAACCCACTACTTAGTGGTATTTTAAACATCACGACATAGAGGAGTGATGTGAAAATAACGTGGAAAAACTACTTAGTAATTGTAAGTAGATCATACTTGGTTAGTATAATGAAACTTACTCAGAGGAAGTGGAAAACTCGTTTATTGATTATGAGTAGAGATATTGTCATGCCCCGACCCAGTTTGGTCGGAGTCCGTGATCAACCCGCCACCCTTCCTTGTGCCATTCAGGTACATCTACTCGAATGAGGCAAGGAAGGTGAAGGCGTGTCCACATTCGAACCCTTACTTAAGTTGGGGGTAGGAAGCGTACTTTGAGGGCTTTAGCATATCTGGAACTTCCTGTCGGGGTAATGTCCTGCAAAGGGGTTGAGGGAGGGGGGTGAGCTCGACAACTTAGTGAGGGGAAGCTTGCTATAACGGTTTACTTAAATTTATCTTATATTTAATTTATTTCCGTTTCACACATTCACAGTATCAACAACTGCCCTCCTATCATAGGAGGGATTACACGTTCGTAGAACGGTCCTCGACCGCGCCACTTGTGGACCGGAGCGCCTTTACCGTCCACCCTGATAGAGGGATGCTGCCTCTACCCGGAGTTTGTGCGGATATTAGTAGTCCGACCCCAAACTCGAATTCTTCCACCATGTTCGCTCAACGGGACGAGACCTCATTCCCCCTATTGCCTCAGTCTCTGTGCGCAGGAATCCCTCGGCTTCACGACATACTGAATGACGATACTACCCTTATGCTCCCTGGGTCGTCCAGCAGTCCTTGGGTCCCATCACTACCTCATGCCAGGTGTCCTGATGGCCCGATCCTCACGGTGCATGCACAATCAATAAGCTTTTTAAGTTATAGCCGTTATCTTTGGCCCTCTTACACAACAGTCTGTCGGCTTGGCTTCGACCCTACCACGCTTACTGGCCCAACAGGTTCGATGACCCAGCTTTGGCAAAGCAATGGTTCGGCCCAACAAGCTCGAAAACTCAGCTTGGCTCAATGGGTATCACACAAGTTCCCATTATTCAGGTATTTTAGCCTCATGTGTCATATGTCTATTTTGGACGGGTCCATGCCCATATCCACCAGCCTTGGGCCCACTAGCATCTCGAGCATAAGCCCGGAATTAGCTCCCAAATATTTTAAGCAGAGTCACCCAATCAGGGAAGCTAATTCCAAGAAAACAAATTTTCAAATCTTAAATTGTCATTCCAACCGGAATGGATGTTATAGCGATTCCCACTCACCCGGTGATTTTGGCGGGGTTCCACCAGCAGAATCTAGCCTCACAGTTCCTCTTCCGGAAGCAGGTGCTCGAATAGTCAGTCCCTACATGTCATGGTTGTCCTTGTTAGGGCGTTGAACTAAGGAATTGTACTTCTTGACATATTTGCGTATAAGCCTTCATATTTGGCCTTAATTGCACTTTAGTCCCCGAGGTTTGTGTGTTCATCTTTTCCTCCTCAATTACCATTTTTTTCTTAATCCTACCCCCAAATTTTCTAATTATCCTTTTGGCTCCTTAATTTTATCAACACTGCCCCTAATTATCCCTAAAACTGTCATTGAGCCCCAAATTTTCCAAAAATTACAATTTGACCCCCAACTTTTCCAATTTTACAAATTGGTCCTCCATTTGATCCAATTTGTCCAACGGACTCTCAATTGGAAGGGAATTACATAAAAAGACCCTTAATTTTGTCAAATCACCACTTGGTGTCCAATTTTTGAAAAAATCCTCAATTTGCCCAAACTTTTCAAAAATTGCATTTTGGTCCCCCCAACTTTGCAAAATTTCCATTTTTCCCCAAATTTATCCAATTTGCCCAATTGACCCTCAATTGGGGTGAATTTCATGAAAATACACTCAATTTTATGAAATTGTCATTCAGCCCTCCAATTTTTGAAAAATGCACAAAAGTCCCCCCAAATCCCCAAATTGGCATCCACCTTCTTCCCCAATTTGAGCATATGACACTTCGGATCTTACCTCGTCCAATTGGTGGCCTGTAAATCCTTATTTTCTTCAATTCTTGCTTCTAATCACCTCCTACAGCTCCCCTCGATCATCCTGCACTTCGAATTTCATAATTTGGCTAAGTTTCGTGCCTTGTCGGAGCTTCATCGGAAAAGTTACAGTACAGAGAGAAAGCTTGCATTTCTTACCGGTGGAAAGGTGGTGGCCGGAGCTTGGGGTAGGGGCGGCTAGAGCTAGTCAAGGGGAACCTAGTAGGATTGAGTTCTGCTGCAATTTGTTGCTGCACTGCGGGAATTTGAAGAGAGAAGTTTTGTTGGTGCAGCTCTGAAATTGAGCTTACCAGGGCCTGTAGGGATGTTGGGGAGGACCTTAGGTGGTTAGTGGTGGCTAAGGTGGGTGGTGGAAGGGACGGTTGGGGTGAGGTGGTGTCGGGTAGGAGCTTGCTACATCGAGCTCTGAAGCAGCTTTACTGTGTAATCTCTGTCACATCTCCCTAAGCACTCCCTGGTTGTTTTGAGGAGGTCTAGAGCTAGAGGATTCTTCCCCGGTTCCAATGCCACCCTTCGGAGCTCCTTTGGTGGAGATTTTGCCTATCGTCGAAGCTTTGGTTTGAAGCTCGCCGGAAAACTCACTTTTCTTCTTCTTCGATCGATTGTGGGCTGTTGAGAACGAATGAGTGGGTGCCCTTTATATAAGGATGTCATGCCCCGACCCGGTTTGGTCAGATCACCGTGATCAACCCGCCACTCTCCCGGTTTATTAAAGGGTTTCCCCTTATTGTAAACCGTAAAGAGTAAGGTGTCCTTTAACCTGCACCTTTTTCCTGGAATAGCATAATCAAAACTGCATGAAATTTAAAACTTTACATACCTGTCTTACAGGCATCTTAGTTGACGGTCTTTAAGGGGAGGCTTTTCGAAATTTCCTGAAAGGGATATAAGGGAGGGGGTGAGTACGACTACTCAGTGAATGGGTTTTTAAAAGCTTTTAACTTTTAAGAAAAACATTTATATGGAGTTGTGTCAGACTCTTTTGTTTTCAAAAATCCCTTCATTTAAAAATTCGGGTTTTTCCATTATTTCTTAGTTACCACGGTCTGTCATCACCCAACACACATCCTTCATCATGAAGGTTACACACATTCGCAAGTCAGTATCACTACTGAACCCGCTAGTGGCTTCGGAGTGACTTTTCCTGCTACCCGGATAGAAGTACGACCACTTCTACCCTAGGAATGAGTGGATGTACGTGACATCCGACCCACAATCCCGAAATCACTTCTTCGTGTCTGTATGAGGACAGAGACATCATCCTGTCCCCACCTCGGTCTCATGCGCTTGGTGCTACTCCAGATTTCGCACAGACACCTGGAACGATGAACTGCCCTTATAGCCACCAGGTCGTCCAGTGCCCTTAGGATGCATCACTACCCCTCATGGGCGTCTTGATGATCTCGTACTCACAGTGCATGCACAAACAATGTTTTCTTATATTACCATGTAATCTGTGGTGCCACTAGTCCAACGGCCCCGACTCTCAACTCAACCCGCAGCTGTTTGTCTTGACTAGTCCGTCGACCTGTCATGTCGCACTACCGCAAGTTGACTGAGCATGTCGGTCCTATCTTGGTACCATGGCCAAACAATTCACTTATTAAGTTTTATGGTACATATATCATGTTCGTTTACGAGCTTCTGCTCGTGCCAACTGGCCTTGGGCCCACTGTATGAGATTTTCAAAATCGGGCATTTAGCCCCCAAGTTCCAAAACCGAGGCCCCTGGCCTGTCAGAGCTTATTCGAGCTCCCGTCGAGAAGGTCTCCCAAATAGTTTAAGCATTGGCACACAGTCAGGGGAGAACACTTCCAACAAAATAGGTTTTCACTGTCCATTATACCAACCGGTATAAGGACATCTCCATTTATAACCAATGAACGGGTTTTCAACTTCCTTCGAGGAAGTCTCATCATACCAACCGGGTATGATCTACTTACAACCGGTAAGTAGTTTTTTTTCGCATAATTTTCACATCACTTTCTCCAAGTGGTGATGATTAAAATACCACTAAATAGTGGGTTTTTATACCAAGGTACTTATCATCCCCTACCGGGTATGATATAAAATTTCCACTCACAACCGTTAAGTGGTTTTTATCTTTATGTTGTGCTCATCATCCCAACCGGGTATGATGTTAGTAAACCCACTCACAACCAGTAAGTGGTTTTTATCTTTAAGTTGTGTTTATCATCCCAATCGGGTATGATGTTAGTAAACCCACTCACCTGTTAATGTCGTGAATTCCACTAGACTAGTTCTTTGTATTCACGCGAGCTTGTCCTTGCTGGCATTCCCGATATTTCGCGTTCCTACATGATATGAACATCTTGGTTCATTATCATTCGGCCTAATCGCCTTCATTCATTCCAAATGAATGAGAAAGTCAAACTTTCATTTATTTGCAATTAGGTCCCTAAAGTTATTTCTCTGTAACTTTAAGTCCCAAATACCGGTTTTTCCTCAAATTGAGTCCCGAAACTTCTAAAATTTATCATAGGATCTCAATTTTTTCCATTTCACAAAAAGGGGTTTAATTTCCCAAATTTCCAATTTGGTCCTCCAACTTTTCCAAAATTACCATTTTGCCCTTCCTTTACAAAAATGGTAATTTTTGCCCCAAAAATTTCAAAATTCCTCAATTGGTCCTTTAACATTATTTTCATGCCCAATTGACCCTCAATTTCATAAAATTTCATTTTGGTCCTTTGAATTTCGAAAATCCCCAATTTTCCCCCAATTCCAACTTCTTAACACAACCGAATTTTATTTCATCAAATTGACCCATCAAACGTTTCTAATTGTTGAAATTGAAGTTGAAATTGAGTTTCTACATGTTCATACGATTCTTCAGAAATGTGAATCGCAAGTTTTAATGCCAGGACAAGCTCAAACGAAGCTTCGCCGGAAAATGAACTATAGAGAGAGAAAGCTTCGATTACTCACCGGTGAAGGCACGACAGTTCGAGCTTTCGATCTGGACGGATAGCTCTCATCCTGAGGTTCATCCTAGAATCAAGAATCGCATCAATTGATGCGGAATTGGATTAGAATTTCGTCATTGAAATTCGGTCGACTCTCTCTCTAGCACCAATCGAAAATTATAAAGGGGAGCCGAATTGGCTTACCTTTCGGTCCTAATTCGACCGTGGAAAGGCTGAGGAAGTGTTGGGAGGGCTTGGTTTGGCCTGAGGAGGACTTGAAATGGCCGATTTCAACTTAACCGAAATAGGGCAGCTTCGGTCCGCCGGAGTTGCTTCACTATTCTATCATGTCAACGCTTCTCCAACGATTCTCGGATTGACTGGAGTTTACTATCAGATAGCTGTCTTCTCTCCGGTTCTAAAGAGCCCGACCTTTGTTCAAGTCGAAGCTCTGATTCAAGCTTTACCGCGAAATGGAGCAGTAGAGAGAGAGAGAGAGAAGTGTTCAGGTGTGAGGAGAATGAAATGGGGATGACCTCTTTATATAGTCGTAAAACCTCATACTTCCTAGGAGGTCACCCATCCTCACACTACTCTCAGATAAGCACGCTTAACTTTAAAGTTCTTATTGAATCTAGTTCACCTGAACTAATTTGGTTTTTGTTTTCTAATTTGTCTTAAGTTTCTTTTCCAATGTTTAATAAATCTTTTGGATCAACTTAAAGTTGTAAATTTTCATATTGCTTATTCCCAAATGTAAACCGGTTTGGTTTTCTTATTCGGTTTGACTGGTTCTTTTCTCGGTTTTCCTTAACTCAAATGTGCGGGGTTTACAAGGGAGGTCGGCAATTGCTCGTGCTACCCACCGACGTAAAACTCGGCTTCTAATGCGGCTTCCGGCGACCTAACCGGAGCAGTTTTCAAGTCGCCGGAGACTCGAGCTTTTCCGGCAACTTTCTCTCTCTTTCTATTCTCTACCCTTTCTTCTTTCTTCTTATTCTTCTTTCTTTTCTTCTTCTTCTTCTTCTTTTTTCCATTTTCTCTTTCGTCCAATTGGACAGGTTTTACAGATATCCTCATACTCGGTTGGTATGATGGATAGATGAAATTTTATTTTTTTTTGTCGGAAGTACTCTCCCCTAACTGTGTGCCACTACTTAAACGATTTGGGAGACCTTCTTGATGGGAGCTCAAATAACTCTATTAGGTCGGAGGCCTCAATTTTGGAACTTGGGGGCTAATATGCCCAACTTTGAAAATCTCGAATAGTGGGCCATAGGCTAGTTGGCATGAGCAAGAGCTTGTAAACAATCATGAGTTATATTCCATAAAACTTTAAATAAATGAATTATTTGGTCATGGTACCAAGACATGACCGACATATTTAATCAACTAGTGGTAGTGCGACATGACAGGTCGACGGTTCAGTCAAGACAAATAGCTGCATGTTGCGTTGAGGGTCGGGGCCGTTGGACCAGTGACACCACAAATTATATGGCATGATGTGAAAATACTGATTGTGCATGCACTGTGATTATGGGACCTTCAAGATGCCCAAGAGGGGTAATGATGTGTCCTAGGGCCCTAGACGACCTGGTGGGTATAAGGACACTTCGTCGGATCAGGTGACCTTGCGAAGCTCAACATAGCTTCATGCGCACGAGACCGGGGTGGGGTCAGAATGAGGTCTCTATCCTCATACGAACACGGAGAAATGGTTTCGGGATTGACGGTCGAATGTCGCAAACATCCACTCATTCTCAGGGTAGAAGTGGATGTGCTTCTATCTAGGAGGCCAGTAAAGTCACTCCAACGCCACAAGTGGGTTCGGTGGACGTGCTGGCCTGCAATTATGTGATTGACGTTCATGATGAAGGATGTTCTTTTGAAACTGAGATTTTAAAGTTGGAGAAAATTTAAAGAAAATTAAGGAGTCTAGCACACTCTAAACAAATATTTTTCCTAAAAGTTAAATTTTGACCCTGTGACTCTTCCTAGACTAAAAGGAGTGGCAGGTTGTTCACGGGGTTCGGACCAAACCATGTTAGGGCATGACAGCTCGACTTGGCGTGTCGACCGGTTTGCACTATAGCGAACCGGTTTCCGACAAATTTCTTAGTCAATTCAAAGTTTTTGGTTCGGTTCACCCCTTTTCCTATTGGTTCTTGAGAAAATAAAAATACTAAAATATTCTAAATTCAATTTCATATTGAATGGACTCAATAACCGACTCATTTGGATTTATTTAGCCTCCTCTAAAATTTGTGGAGTTTTTGTCGCTCTAAGCTAGTTAGATCAGTTTTGGCCCTTCAGGGCCGTTTCTTGGCACAATCTATTTTTCTAAAAATCTTTCTTCTCATTCCCTATTGAATGGGCTCAAGATTCTTCATTTTGTAGTTATTTAGATCCCCTTAAAAATCGAAGGCATTTTCCAATAAATTAGTTTGACTCCGATTTGGGCCGATTTTTCCACTCAAAATTTTATATCCCTCTATTCATAGCCCTTAAGGATCTTTTGAGATCATTTCTAATGGGCTTTCCCACTTCCCCATATCCTTGGGTTTGAAATGGTTTACAAGCCAGTTTCACCTTGACCTTCTATTATGGGCTTTCCGATCTAAATGGGTTTAATCCTAGACCTGGAATTCCAGTGTTACAAAGAGTCTTAGAAACGTTTAGGGCATTTTAGTGAATAAGACCTAATGTAGTCTAATCTTGATTTTGAAAGAATCATAGGTGGAGTTAGTAATTCTGAAGGGTCATCAACAAGTTAGTCGAGAGAACCTATCTTAAGGGGCAAGACTATAATTTATGGAAAATTATGGGATAAAAGTTATAAGTGTTTAGTATACATTTAAACTAACTCGATTGTGCATTTTGATTCATGTAGAATGAATCCTGTAGTAAATTACACAAGGATTGCACAACCAGAGTTAGAAAAAATAATAGTCGGGACGAACAAGTCCCAATAAAAATGGTGAGTGGGTGTATTGACGGTATGTCCAATTGGACTGATCGAATAAAAATGTTATGTGCTTGACTATGTGTTTAAAATTTATAGAAAGTTTATCCTTATAAATTATATAAAAAATTTAAAATGACTAAGTGCATGTCCACCTAAATAAATGCTTCTTTAAAGGCCAAAAGAAAGGAAGAGTCATGTGACTTTTATCTATTGTTTGATTTAGGTATGTTGGAACAATAATTTGGGGTCATGTGCCCACTTTGTTAAATTGAGGAGATGGGTCAAATAATAGATTAAACTCCTTAGAATAGCATATTATGTGTTATCTTTTAGAGATGTTCGAAATAAAACCATTCTCGATATGATATGAATTGGGGGCCAAGAGTGGCCCATGTATATGATATTGATTAGGGGTTGAAAGTGGCATATGTGCGTGCATTATGCTATTATGTTGTGCACATTATTACTGAAATGGTATATACCAGTGAATTGTAAATATGGGTGTCGTCAGAACAACTTAAGAGGTAGTAACGACGTATAGGGTAAGACTGTAAGTAGTGTAAGGAGAGAGTAAGTGATGCTTCCAAATCACCCGAGTTTCATGTATAATCAAGTGTGTGGTAGTATAGGACAGTCAGAGTATACGTATACTTGAATCCATGATCGGAGGGGACAGCTAGAGTATATGGATGGTTGATTACACATCCTCGACATTCACATATGATTATAATAGAAAAAGAGAGTCATGAATAGCCCATATATTGCACGGGTCGTGAGTAGCCTGAGGTGCGGGGCCGTGAGTTGGCCATGTGTGTGTGGACTTGAGTTCTCAATTCTTGATTTACCGCTTTAATATTATTATATTTCATGTGGAACCAACTGGGAGACCGAAAGTAACCCGACCGTAGGGTAGACAACAGTTATGGGAGGCCCAACACAAGAAGTCTCGAGTGGTCGAATGAAATTAGAGGGAAGAAAGTTTTTATAAACCAATAATAAATGGCATTAGAAAAGAGTACGAAGGATTCAAATAAAACTATATGAGATAATGGATTTTGTAATAAAAAAAATGAACGACCGAGAATAGGGTCTCGAGGGGTTTTTTAGGGGTGGAGTAGTACAATAGAAAATAAGATTTTTAGTAAAAATAATAATGAACATGGCTGTTAGCAAGTTTTATGAGAGATATGAGGTGGTAAGTGATGGTGTGGCCCATGGCCATACTTTAAATAAATTTTTTTAAATTTTTTATAAAAAATAGAAAGAGTTTTTATGGTTTGAGATTTTGTACTGTTTAGTGAAATATTTTACCATTATAATATCGAAAACATTATTGATTTGCATGGAACCATCAACGAGCGAGTGCGTGAATATATGTTGTCTCTAAGTTGTAGGGGAATTTCTTCATATTATTTTCAAATAATGCTAGGTTAATTTTATTTGTTACTTCTTAGCTAGAATTTTGGGACGGATTGAATTGTACTTGAACCCATCCCTTAACCGTTAGGTGGAACTAAATTAGTTATGAATGACTAACCATGAAAGTGACTAACATCTTTTTTGGGCACCTAATCCTCAATGTTTAGCAGATCATTACCTCTTGATTGGACTTTATTTTATTTATTTAATATCTTTTACTAAAATTATAATACAATTAATTTGTGTTTTGGTTGTTTCTTGAAATAACCATAATAAGGAATGTTGATGGATTCTCACGAGATTTCTCAAATCCAATCCACTAGATAGGAAGTTGCTTAAATCCACCCAAGAACATTACGCTCTTTTTGCACAAGCTCCTTATAGAGACTCCCATCAATAATTCATATCACAAATAAAATATTTTAAATTTATATTAGTGATTCATATAAAGAGATTAATAAATTCTTATGCATATATGATATCACACAAATATTGAAAATAACATGAACTAACTCATATATTTATTATTACATCTCCACCATTTTTTCATTATTTTTATATTTGGTAGAACGATATATGTACATAAGAATGAGGTTATAAACATTTTGACTTAAACCATATCCATTTATTCTTGTGCAAAAAAGCTTTATTTTATTAGACGCTGAAGACTATGTCTAGGAACGATCTACGCTTGCTCAATAAGCAATTCAAAGCTGCATATATAACGGAGAGAACGGCAAGTGAGTTTAAACTTCTCAAATAAGCAAAAGTAGTTGTACAAGCCTACCGCAAGTGAGTTTAAACTTCTCAAATAAGCAAAATAGTACAGGACTCAACCGACTCGCTCACCTGAATCAGCAGGCTAGAGAATCACACGGAGCTACATAGGTAGGAAAGCTCTTTTGGATATCAAGTGAGTTGATCCTAAGCTCGCCTGAATTAGATCCTTCTTCCTCTCTACCATATCCAAACCCATGTTGTTCTCCTCAACATGGGATGTTGGTTCATGTTCTTGCTTTCGGTTCATTTCTTTCTCGGGTAACTTAACCAATATTTGTTAGAAAATAGCTTCTTGTTTCTATTCAAACCGAGGCTGCTATGCATTGGTGCAGAATTTTATTTATTGAAAACATTATAATTCGGTACAGCTCTAGTCTTGTTTATCATGTGATGTCAACTTATTATTCATTTATTTATAATAGGTTTTTTTGCTCAATATTTATAATAGTTTAATATCCTATTAAATTATAAATATTGTATTACATGTCCATTGGGGCGCCTGCATTCAACTTGTGAATCCTTCATTCATTAAGAGTAGAATAATCTATAAACAAAAGGGTGATGAACTTAACTTGTTTATTATTTAAAAGAGAAGACTAATATACTTTGACAGCTGCAAACTATAATTTATGGCATTTGCCCTGGTCAGCACCTTGTGAATTGTTTAAATTAATATAGTTCATCTTGATATTCGTTTTTCAATATTATCAGTTTCCAACGGATCTCCAGGGTGTTTACTTTCATGAACTGAATTGTTGTTTCTTTCAAATTTTCTTCATGTTCTTTTGCAGGCAAATTTGCAGAAAGCAGCTCTAGGTCTCCTCAATCACTGGAGACCGTTATGGCAGTCAAGGATGACATACAAGGCCAAGACAATGACGGAACAATAGGAGGGGAAGCCTCTCCTGCCATCACCTCAAAGAGCACTGACGATCAGATAGACAAAGGGGATGAGAAGACAGAGACTGTTCCTTTCCACAAGCTATTCTCGTTTGCTGATAAAATTGATGTTCTCCTGATAGTTGTTGGAACCATTGGTGCAGTTGGAAATGGAATTTCTATGCCCCTCATGACAATCTTGTTTGGGGATCTAGTAGATTCCTTTGGGCAGAACCAGAACAACGGAGATATCGTCAAAGAGGTCTCCAAGGTGGTCTTGAGGATCCTACAGTCTTTCATGAAGTCATTTATTCTCCAGAGTAAAAATCCATTAATTTATCTGTGATTTTTCTTTTATAACAAGGCTTACCGATTAGTTTCTGTGCAAAATTTCAGACATCTCTAAAGTTTGTTTACTTGGCTGTGGGGTCGGGATTGGCAGCATTCCTTCGTAAGCACAACATCACATCTGTTTTGCGCATATTATCTTCAAGCATATAGTGGTCGATTTAACTTTTTTCTCCTTTTCATCTTCCTACTGTGGGATTTAGAGGTGGCATCATGGATGGCTACGGGAGAAAGGCAGGCTGCAAGAATTCGGGGCTTGTACTTGCAGACAATACTAAGACAGGATATTGCGTTCTTTGACAAGGAAACCAAAACGGGAGAGGTTGTTGGACGAATGTCTGGTGACACGGTCCTCATACAGGATGCAATGGGTGAAAAGGTAGTTTAGCCCTCTTTGGTTCTGGAGAAATGAAGAAAAACGATTCCAAAATTGATGAGAAAAAAGTCATTAGTCAATTTGATGATATTACTTGCAGGTTGGCAAGTTCTTGCAGCTGGTTTCGACATTCATAGGAGGATTTGCAACAGCATTGGCCAAAGGATGGCTGCTCGCGCTCGTGATGTTATCAGTTATCCCACTCCTTGTGATGACTGGCGGGGCAATGTCACTCTTCATCTCCAAGATGGCATCCCGTGGGCAGACTGCGTATGCAAAGGCAGCAAATGTCGTCGAACAGACAATTGGTTCAATCAGAACTGTAAGCCTTTTCTGCTTAGATTCCATAGAGATGATATTAGAAATTATCCTTCAAATGGAATGTGGGCTAAGTGAGTGTGTTGGACTTTCCTAAATACAGGTGGCTTCCTTTACAGGGGAGAAACAGGCAATAGCTAGTTACAACAAATTTATTGTGCAAGCTTATAGATTGGGAGTTTATGAAGGTTCAGCCATTGGATTAGGCCTAGGAATATTTTTTTTGACATTCTTCTGCTGCTACGCTTTGGCCGTTTGGTTTGGTGGAAAGATGATTTTGGAAAAAGGCTATACTGGCGGTCAAGTTCTTAATGTGATTGTTGCGGTTTTGACAGGTTCCATGTAAGTCACATACTTATTTCTGTAAGATGCCATTTTCATTATTCAAAATGACTTGGGTAACGGTTAATTCATTTCTTTGCCAATGGATGTTACAGGTCATTGGGTCAGGCATCTCCTTGCTTGAGTGCCTTTGCTGCTGGTCAAGCTGCAGCCTACAAAATGTTTGAAACCATCCATAGAAGGCCAGAGATTGATTCATATGACATGAGAGGCAAAGCACTTGATGATGTTCGTGGAGATATAGAACTAAGAGACGTGTACTTCAGCTATCCTGCAAGGCCTGAAGAACTAATATTCGATGGATTCTCTCTTTCCATCCCGAGTGGGACTACCACTGCATTGGTGGGGCAGAGCGGGAGTGGCAAGTCAACTGTGATCAGTTTGATTGAGAGGTTTTATGATCCGCAGGCCGGTGAAGTCCTCATAGATAGTATCAATCTTAGGGAATTTCAGCTCAAATGGATTCGGAGCAAGATCGGGTTAGTGAGCCAAGAACCAGTTTTATTCTCTTGTAGCATCAAAGATAACATTGCATATGGAAAAGAGGGTGCAACTCTAGAAGAGATCCGAACTGCTGCTGAGCTTGCTAATGCTTCCAAGTTTATTGACAAATTGCCCCAGGTCAAATGTTATGCTCTTCTCAAACATGAGCTAGATTTTAACTCCCATGTCCTATTCCCTGTTTTTCCATTTAAATTTGAATATCAGATTTCTGCTATGATATGAAGTCGGACTGTGAATAGTTGACAGATGGGATTGAGAATCAAGAATGAAAAGTGGACTTCTTTAGGAAGGTGAAACAGCGTTCTTCTATCAAGAATGTATATATATCATATAAGAAAAACAACTTTATTTATCTCAGGGATTGGATACTTTGGTCGGTGACAGAGGAACACAGCTTTCCGGGGGGCAGAAGCAGAGAGTGGCAATTGCGAGGGCAATTCTGAAGGACCCAAGAATCTTACTCTTAGATGAAGCCACAAGTGCACTTGACTCAGAGTCTGAGAGGATAGTGCAGGAGGCACTAGACAGGATTATGGTCAACCGGACTACAGTAATTGTTGCTCACCGCTTGAGCACAATTAGGAATGCCGATAGCATTGCTGTGATTCATCGTGGAAAGATGGTTGAGAAAGGTGAAAACCTGCAGAAAGCTAGTATTACAGTAGTCAATATAATTCTTCGCATTTTGCTGCTTAATGGTTTATCATCATGGCCACCCTTTTGGATTGACAGGACCACACTCAGTACTACTCAAAGATGCTGAGGGTGCTTATTCACAGCTAATCAGATTACAAGAAGTGAACAAAGCTTCAGAGAAATTGACAGATGACAGAAACAATTCAGAGATGATGGAGTCCAATCGAAGGTCGAGTCAAAGCATGAGAATGTCTATTATCCGTTCGACCAGCCGGGGATCATCGATCGGAAACAGCAGTCGCCACTCCTTCTCCATTCCCTTTGGCATGCCCACTGGGGTTAATATCCCTGAAGATACTAATCCCTCATCACAAGACTCAATGGATGGGGAAAAGCGTCTTGAGGTTCCTATCAGTCGCCTTGCCTACCTTAACAAGCCTGAGATTCCAGTGCTCTTCTTTGGAGTGATTGCTGCAGTGATCTGCGGAGTGATCTTCCCCATCTTTGGGATCCTCATCTCGAGTGTGATCAAGACCTTCTACGAGCCCCCTCATGAACTAAGGAAGGGCTCCAGGTTCTGGGCCCTCATATTTGTGGCCCTTGGAGTCTCTTCACTACTGGCGTACCCCGCTCGATTTTTCCTATTTGCTGTGGCAGGATGCAAGTTGGTTCAACGAGTGAGATCCATGTGTTTTGAAAAAGTGATCCATATGGAAGTCGGATGGTTCGATGATTCCCAACACTCAAATGGGGCCATTGGAGCAAGATTATCTGCAGATGCAGCATCTATTAGATCTCTCGTGGGAGATGCACTGGGCCAGCTTGTTCAGAACATTGCATCAGCAATCGCCGGTTTGGTCATTGCCTTTGCTGCTAGTTGGGAGTTGGCATTAATTGTTCTAGTTCTAATCCCTCTAATAGGGGTTAATGGATATGTCCAAGTGAAGTTCATGAAAGGTTTTAGTGCTGATGCAAAGGTAAATTAGTGCAGGGACATTATAGAGGCCAATATGGACTATTGAAAAGGGCTTAAATCTTGTTAATGTAAATACAATAACACATTACTTTGTTGCAGATGATGTATGAAGAAGCAAGCCAAGTAGCGACTGATGCAGTTGGGAGCATAAGGACTGTAGCATCATTCTGCTCAGAGGAAAAAATGATGCAACTTTACGCAAGGAAATGCGAAGGGCCAATGAAGACTGGCGTCAGGCAAGGGTTAATTAGCGGAATTGGATTTGGAGCTTCCTTGTTCTTCATGTATTCGGTATACGCAGCGAGTTTTTATATTGGAGCTCGTTTCGTGAAGGATGGAAGAACAACATTCTCTGATGTTTTCCGAGTAAGCATGTCTCGTGCCCCTTTTATTCCTTTATTCATGCTTTCGAAAGAACATGAAGGGAGACGAAAATTTTCCATTGTGGAAGCTTATATCAATTATGGTCTATTCTGCTCCTTGTCAAGCAAGGTCTGAAGATCTATCGTATTCTTTTTGTTTTTGCTCGATAAGATCTAACAGATTGAGGATGTATATTTTTGGTGCAGATTTTCTTTGCTTTATCCATGGCAGCAATTGGAATAAGCCAATCAAGCTCTCTGACTTCTGACTCAACCAAAGCCAAGGCTGCTGCAGCATCCATATTTTCAATAATCGAACGCAAGTCCAAGATAGACCCAAGTGATGAATCAGGAACAACACCGCATACGGTGAATGGAGAAATCGAGCTCCACCATATAAGCTTTAAGTATCCATCTCGACCTGACATTCAGATTTTCCAAGACCTTAGCCTGGTCATTCCATCTGGAAAGGTAATAAGCACTTGACAAATTCATGCATTCACCATGAAAATTGGCAAAAATAAAGAATGTTGCAGTCAATATGTTTCTTGTTTCTGTCTATTTTAGACTGTTGCTTTGGTGGGGGAGAGCGGGAGCGGGAAATCGACAGTCATCGCATTACTACAGCGATTTTACGACCCTAATTCAGGTAAAATTACGCTCGACGGGTTGGATATTCAGCAGCTACAGCTGAAGTGGCTGAGACAGCAAATAGGTCTGGTCAGTCAGGAACCAGTCCTATTCAACGATACAATTGGAGCAAACATCGCCTATGGTAAAGAGGGTAATGCCACAGAATCCGAAATACTTGCAGCAGCTGAGCTAGCAAATGCCCACAACTTCATCAGCAGTTTGCAGCAGGTACCTGAAAATTACTCCGACATAGGATCTTAAGTAAATAACTTAAAGGCTCCGATTCCCTCGTACTTCCATTAGTTTAGGCAAAACAGACCCAATTTCCACCTATGACCGTTAGTATTATGGTATATGCAGGGATACGACACGCTCGTAGGTGAACGGGGGATCCAATTATCGGGTGGTCAGAAGCAGAGGGTGGCCATCGCCCGAGCCATAGCCAAGAACCCTAAGATCCTCCTGCTTGATGAAGCCACAAGCGCCTTGGATGCAGAGTCAGAGAAGGTAGTCCAGGATGCCCTCGACAGAGTCATGGTGAACCGGACAACCATCGTAGTAGCCCATCGGCTCTCTACGATTAAGAATGCAGACATGATTGCCGTGGTTAAGAACGGAGTGATCGTCGAGATAGGGAAGCACGACAACCTAATAAACATCAAGGATGGGTTCTATGCATCTTTGGTCGCTCTCCACACAAGTGCCTCGACCGACTGAAGTGTGTTCCGGAAGCTAATCCGATGTATATGCAGTTGATTGACAATTCAGGATAAATTTTGCAACATTTACTTTGTGTTCTTTTATCGTTTGAGTTGGATAGGTACTTAGCATAGGATTGAGGGTACAATAATATCAGCCAAAATTATGTATTAAATCAATATTCATTGCTGTTGCTAGGCGTTGGACTGAAAGAGGGGATGATGTCTGATCTAATGTGTTGACCAATTGATCTAGTCTAATGGATAGTCTAATAGACTACAACCCTTTATTGTGTGACTTGGAAAGAAAGCCCACTAGGCGTTGGACTGAAAGAGGGGATGCATTATCTAGGTTGCTTAAACAAATATGAGACACCTCCTCCACCTACTTCATGTTGGGCTTGGCCAGTAGTCCTTAGGTAGACGAATATGGAATGGGACAAGGTTTCACGACATTTTGATGCACGAGGGAAAGGAAAACGAGCGTGTCCCAAAAGAGTATTTGTACAAGGTCGAGCACAGCATAATCCTTAGTCACTATATCTTGCTAAGAAGGAGAAGAAGTCGATGGAGTTCAATGCCATATATCTTGCTAAGAAGGAGATGAAGTCGATGGAGTTCAACGTCATATTGAAGAGCTAAAGAAAATATCGAGATCCAATTAAAGATGTACGAGAAAAAAAAGGGATTGGTCGAGTGTCCTTAAAGGATGATAAAGTTAGAGGTGGCTAATCATTACAAGGACGTACGTTCATAACATATGCAAGTGTGTTTGTCGATAATCCAATAGATATAATGTAAACCTCGCTTTCACTAAATAAGGAACCCCTAATGGAAAATTTAAAATTTTTTTGAAATAAAACTATTATTCAAAATGATAGAATTTATGAATATAAATTAAAATGGTAATTTAAGTGATTTTAAATGATTAGTGAAATTTTAAAATTAAAGAAAAAAGATCTTATTGTAAAGTGTAAATAAGAATCAAAACAGTTAGCATGAACTAAAATGGAATAGGGTTGAATCGGATTAAATTAAAGAAAAACTAGTTCAAAAATTTATTTTTACAGATAATTTAGAAATGTTAATTTAAAAAATTAAAATTACCACTATGTAAAAAATAAATTTAGAAAATTTTAATTTTAGAAAACTAGTTGAATCGGGATTGGACATAATAATTTTTTATTTTGGGTTACCAAACCTGATTCAATTAAACCAGTTAATAATCTAGCCAGGTCAATGGATCACCTACTAGGTAAGCACCCCATTAGCGTGTGACATGTGGCAAAGTGCGCCTCGCCAGCCACTAGATCAACGTTTAAAAATACTAACCAATCAGAACGTGACGTGTGTCACCAATTAACAATCATATGAAGAAAAATTCATGTCATCAGGAATTAACTAATGAGAGCATGATATGTTTCATCAGTTAACAGTTAGCAGGTGAAAATTCCCGCCAACAAGGTTGACCAATAAGAGGCTAACACATGGCAAATGTGTCTGGTCAACAACCAACTAGAATATCTAAAAAAGGTCGACTAATAAGGAGTTGACACGTGACAAGACCATGTCAGATGGCCATATCCAATCAGAAAAGGACATGGGGCATTGGAACAATGAGCCAATTAGGAAAAACCTTGAATTTAAATCAACAAATGAGAGAATGTCACATGACAAAGTTAACAAGGATCAGGTTCATTTAACCACCACGTTGAACGGAGCGACCAATTGAAAGTTTCTATATATTCAGTCAATAAGTC
Organism: Trapa bicornis; assembly: GCA_030064425.1. Taxonomy (NCBI): domain Eukaryota; kingdom Viridiplantae; phylum Streptophyta; class Magnoliopsida; order Myrtales; family Lythraceae; genus Trapa; species Trapa bicornis. Next base: position 16,332,926 of record CM057758.1, on the reverse strand, counting down.
AATGGATAACTCGGATGCTAAGTATGATGTTGGGTTTGCAATACCAGCCAACCACAACATGCCACATGGCTTGTAAAACTTATCCAATTGGACGAAAGAGAAAATGGAAAAAGAAGAAGAAGAAGAAAAGAACGAAGAAAGAAGAAATGGCAGAGAACAGAAAGAGAGAGAAAGTCACCGGAAAAGCTTGAGTCTCAAGCGACTCGAAAACTGCTCCGGTTAGGTTACCGGAAGCCGCGTCAGAAGCCGAGTTTTACGTCGGCGGGTAGCCCGAGCAGTTGCCACTAACCCCCTAAGGTCAATTTCGCCTCCCCTCATCGAAATTTCGGAATTTCAAAGCTTCACCAACGAAACTTCTCTCTTCAAATTCCAGCAGTGCAGCAACGAATTGCAGCAGAACTCAATCCTACTAGGTTCCCCTTGACTAGCTCTAGCCGCCCCTACCCCAAGCTCCGGCCACTGCCTCTCCGCTGGTAAGAAATGCAAGCTTTCTCTCACTACTGTAACTTTTCCGGCGGAGCTCCGACAAGGCACGAAACTTAGCCAACTTATGAAATTCGAAGTGCAGGATTATCGAGGGGAGCTGTAAGAGGTGATTAGAAGCAAGAATTGAAGAAAACAAGGACTTACAGGCTGCCAATTAGACAAGGTAAGATCCAAAGTGTCATATGCTTAAATTGGAGAAGAAGGTGGAGGCCAATTTGGGGATTTTGGGGGACTTTTGTGCAATTTTCAAAAATAGGAGGGATGAATGACAATTTCACAAAATTGAGGGTATTTTCATGAAATTCACCATAATTGAGGGTCAATTGGGCAAATTGGACAAATTTGGGGCAAAAAGGAAATTTTGCAAAGTTGGGGGACCTAAATGTAATTTTTGAAAAGTTTGGGTAAATTGAGGATTTTTCAAAAATTGGAGACCAAGTGGCGATTTGACAAAATTAAGGGTCTTTTTATGTAATTCCCTTCCAATTGAGGGTCTGTTGGACAAATTAGATCAAATGGAGGACCAATTTGTAAAATTTGAAAAGTTGGGGTCAAATTGTAATTTTTGGAAAATTTGGGGCTCAATGATAGTTTTAGAAAATTTAAGGAAATCAGGGGCATCGTTGATAATATTAAGGAGCCGAAGGGATAATTAGAAAATTTGGGGGTCGGATTAAGAAAAAAAACGATAATTGAGGAGGAAAAGATGAACACACAAACCTCGGGAACTAAAGTGCAATTAAGGCCAAATATGAAGGCTTATACGCAAATATGCCAAGAAGTACAATTCCTTAGTTCAACGCCCTAACAAGGACATCCATGACATGTAGGGACAAACTATTCGAGCACCTGCTTCCGAAAGAGGAACTGCGATGCTAGATTCCACCGGTGCGACCCCGCCAAAATCACCGGGTGAGTGGGAACCGCTATAACGTCCATTTCGGTTGGAATGACAATTTAAGATTTAAAATTTTGTTTTCTCGGAATTAGCCTCCCCTGACTGGGTGACTCTGCTTAAAATATTTGGGAGCTAATTCCGGGCTTATGCTCGAGATGCCAGTGGGCCCAAGGCCGGTGGATACGGGCATGGACCCGTCCAAAACAGACATGTGACACATGAGGCTAAAATACCTGAATAATGGGAACTTGTATGATACCCATCGAGCCAAGCTGAGTTGTCGAGCTTGTTAGGCCGAACTACTGCTCTGCCAAAACTGGGTCGTCGAACCTGTTAGGCCAGTATGCATGGTAGGGTCGAAGCCAAGTTGACAGACCGTTGTGCAAGAGGGCCAAAGATAACGGCTATAACTTAAAAAGCTTATTGATTGTGCATGCACCGTGAGGTTCGGGCCATCAGGACACCTGGCATGAGGTAGTGATAGGACCCAAGGACTGCTGGACGACCTAGGGAGCATAAGGGCAGTATCGTCGTTCAGTAGGTCGTGAATCCGAGGGCTTCCTGTGCACAGAGACCGAGGTAGTAGAGGGAATGAGGTCTCATCCCGTTGAGCGGACATGGTGGAAGAATTCAAGTTTGAGGTCAGACTACTAATATCCGCACAAACTCCGGGTAGAGGCAGCATCCCTCTATCAGGGTGGACGGTAAAGGCGCTTTGGTCCACAAGTGGCACGGTTGAGGACCGTTCTGCAAATGTGTGATCCCTCCTATGATAGGAGGGCAGTTGTTGATTCTGTGAATGTGTGAAATGGAAATAAATTAAATATAAGATAAATTCAAGTAAATTGTTATAGTAAGTTTCCTCTCACTAAGTTGTCGAGCTCAACCCCCCTCCCTCTAAACATTTTTCAGGAAGGAACACACTGCTTCGGTTTTATTTCCCCTCAGACCCAAACCAGGTACACCATTTCAGAAGTTTCAGTTTTATTAAATGTAATCCAAGAAAAGCATGACAGGTAATACGCCTAACTCTCTTGACCCCGAGGAACCTTCCTTGAGGTTCGAGAGAGTGGCGGGTTGTCCATCAGACCCCGGGCCAAACCGGGCCGGGCATGACATGGCTGCTCGCACGTGCGAATCACAAACGTGCGTATACAATGTGGTTTTCAACCTCTCATTAGATGAGAAGAGGAAAGGGCGAGCGACTGCCATAACTCCGATGAGCTTTAACTTCCGCTAACAAGTTCTTAAATGAGAGAGTTAATGGCCTACCTATGGATGAATGGATATTAGCGCCAGTCCCCATGCTTCCTATATAAAGAGATTCTCTCCATTTATCCTTTCCAAATCTTAAAAGCTTAGAGAACCAGAACTGCTCCTTTTTCCAATCACCTACAAACTAGAGCTTCGACTTGGGTTGTTTTCTTCACCCCCAAAAGTGTATTTGGGTTCCATAGATTGCTGCATAAGTCCTCTACACGACTGCACTCTTTATTCACCTCGAGAATCGCCGGAGAAGCGCCAACAAGCTTACACAATACCACTGCTCCTTCGGCCGTCTGCAACCAAAGTAACTTGAGCCCAATTTGAGCTATACTCGAGCCACCCATGACCAAACCAAGCCCTCCAAACATTCCCTATTAGATTCCACACATTCACAACACCGTTGTGGTAAGTACCCTCACCACTCTTTGCTGAAAATTACTATTCTCAATGCATTTTACCCGAAAACTTAACAGATGCAATTCTCTCAACTTATGCCACCAATTGAAATGCGGTTTAATATAGGGAGAATCCCTAGGAGGATAGCTATCTTCCTGTATCAAAATCTCTAACCACCGAGCCCTCACTGGTAAGTAATCAAAACTTTCTTTCTCTAAAATGATTTTTCAGCAAAGCTCCATTTAAGCTCATTTCTAAACTAAATTGGATTATTTAAAACTTGAAATGATCATGGGGATATACGGAAGATTATTAGAATCATGTTAGAACATAATTGAGAAGGTTTAAAATTAAATTTATGATAATTAAAGTTGGAGGATTATATTGCAATTTTTGAAAGTTTAGGGACTAAGTTGCAATTCTTGAAAATTGGGATTTAAACCGGCAATAGTGAGAAATCAAGTACCCAATTGGAAATAATGAGAAATTAGAGACCCAAAGGGAAGTTTTGAGAATCTTGTGGGTCTAATTAGAGATAAGTTATAACTTAATAACCTAATTATAATTAACAAAAAGTTAAGGGTAATAAGTATGAATAACTTATAATTTGGGTCTCAATTGCCCAATTTTTTTATAGCAACCAACCGATTGACTAATGACACATTATTACTCGTGAATTGAAAATCATGATTGCTTAGAAAATATTTTTTCCATAAATATAATTTCTTAACTGTGTGAAACTGCTCAAATCATTTGTGGATTTATTTCTATAGTGAGCATGAACCATGATTTTAAGACTTCCCGTAAAAGGTGTGTGAACATACTTCAAGTGAATGATCTAATTTCAATTATTGATGCAGGATATGAGCGGAACCCATGATTGATTGATATAGTTATGTGAAAGTGGGCAAAGACCACAATTTTGAAAGAGAAGTGGGTCAAATGCCTTGTTTTTGCAAACTTATACCGTGAGCTTATGGCCAATAGGAACGAGTCAAATCCTGTAAATAAATTCTGATTTAAGAGTCTATTGAAAGTTATCATAGATTAATAATTTGTGTTTAAACTACCAAGGCAGAGTTGGGTTGAAGCCCATTGGGCTAGTAGTGCAAAGAGAAATATTTTAAATATAAAGACTATTGCTTGTGATTGCAATGGTACTAAACCAAAAGACACCCAACAAGTGGTAGTGGTGGTTTTAAGGGCTACTCGATAGTATAGATGAAACATGATAAGCTATACTGATCCAATATGTCTTGGAGCTTTAGGAGTTTCATTTGCAAATATATCTAGTGAAAAAGAAATGCATCGTCACTCAATAGCAAACAACTTTATTAAAAAAATATTTTAGAGTTGGGTAATGGTACTCACACAAATGATTGCTCGAGGTTATTATCTCGCACTAATGTGGTTGACATTATAGTCTCTCATTAAGGTGGACGTAAAAGGTGTTCCAGGACATGAGTAATACAAACTGAGATTGTAGCCTCAAATGGTCGATTTTACGAATGAATGATTCATTTGATAAAAGATTGTGCTTTATTTTTTGTTTAATATGAACTTATAATAATTAAATCTTGAATAAATTATGAAGATTTTTTAGATACAAAAAAAATATACTTTTAACTTGTGAGATATAATTATATATAAACAATGAATTAAATAGAGAAATTATGTGAAAATTTTTAATTATTTATAAATTTATTATATTTTCTTACGTGATACTAATTGTGATACTAATCGTGACAATCTCGAGTATACTCTGGAGTAGTGGAAGCGCATTTATATGTTTTGCAACTGTTGTATCACCGTCGAATTTGTCTACGACATCGTAATAACTAATCGACTTCTTCTCTATAAATAGTTTCATATATTTTTAGATATTAGTGTGCAACTTCACCAACTCAACTCAAACATGCAAAGCATAGTTGTCAAATGAGATCATTCTCATAGGTTATTGGGGGACGTGTTCTGTTGGAGTTAGTCATTATTCTTCTACGGTTGTTTTTAACTGAATGCACTTATCTAATAAAATTCCACAAAGGAAACATTGATATATTTATCATAGCAAATCAAATAATTTTATATACTCCTATAACATATTAAGAGCTCATGTTGACCTAGTGATATGTGGTGTGTGGAGCCACATATGGTTAGATGGTGGTTTTAATTGACCTAAATATTCCTAATCCTATTACTCTGCAGTCAATATAAAGTGGTGGTGACAATGATTAAGATTATATAGTAAGTGAAAGTGGTAAAATAAGAAAGATAGCCATTGATAGAATTACAAATCGGAATAGGTATTAATTCAATCCAAAAATTGCGAAGTAGAATCATCAAGGAGGAGAGGCTGAATTAGGCCGTTGATGTCCGATCTAATGTGTTAACCACTTGACGTAGTCTAACGGATTGTCTGATAGACTACAACCCACTATCGTGTGACTTGGAAAGAAAGCCCACTAGGCGTTGAACTAACTGAACTGAAAGAGGGGATGCATTATCTAGGCTGCTGAAACAAATATGAGACACCTCCTCCACTTACTTCGTGTTGGGCTTGGGCGAGTAGTCCTTAGGTAGAAGAATATGGAATGGGACAAGATTTCACTACATTTTGATGCATGAGGGAAAGAAAAACGAGCGTGTCCAAGAGAATATTTGTACAAGGTCAAGCACAGCATAATCGTTAGTCACTATATCTTGCTAAGAAAGAGATGAAGTCGATGGAGTTCAACGTTATATAGAAGAGCCAAAGAAATTATCGATATCCAATTAAAGATGTTCGAGAAAAAAAAGAGATTGGTCGAGTGTCGTTAAAGGATGAGAAAGTTAGAGGTGGCTAATTATAGGGAGGTAGATAGACGTTCATAACATATGCAAATGTGTTTGTCCATAATCCAATAGATATTATGTAAATATCGTTTTCTTTAAATAAGGAATCCTTAATAAAAAATTGAAATTTTTTGAAATAAAACTATTATTCAAAATGATCCAAAATTTGTGAATATAAATCAAAATAGTAATTTAAGTCATTTCAAATGATTATTTAAATTTTAAAATTTAAGAAAAAAGATATTATTACAAATTGTAAATGAAAACCAGAATCGATTAAGTGTGAACTAAAACCGAACTAGGTTAAAGCAGATTAAATATCATTTTGGAAAATTAAAGTTACCAATATATAAAAAATAAATTTAGATTAATTTAAAAAATTTTAATTTTAGAAAACCGTTCGAATCGGACCTTAACATATTAATTTTTTTTATTTTGGGTCACTAAACCCAATCAAATTTAACCAGTCAATGATCCAGCCGGGTCATTGGACTTCCTGCCACGTAAGCGCCACATCATTGTGCGACATGTGGCAAAATGCACCCTGTTAGTCGCTAGATCAACATTTAGAAGCACTGAACAATCAGAGTGTGACGTGTGCCCCCAATTAATGATCATATGAAGAAAAATTCATGTTATTAGGAATTAACCAATGAGAGTGTGATATGTGTCCCCAATTAACGATTAACAGAGAAAAATTACCATTAACAGGGTTGACCAATAAGAGGCTCGCACATGACAAATGTGTCTAGTCAACAACCAACTAGAATATATGAGAAAGGTCGACCAATAAGGAGTTAACATGTGATATGACTATGTCGGATAGCCACATCCAATATGAAGAGGAATGTGGCATTGGAACAATGCATCAACTGGGAAAAACCTTGAATTTAAATCAACCAATGAGAGAATGCCATGTGACAAAATCAACAAGGGTCAGATTGGTTCAACTACCACGTCAAACAGAAGGTTGCTATATGTCTAGTCAATAAGTCAATGGATGACTTGGACGCTGAGTATGACGTTGTATCAGTAATGCCAGCCAATCACAACATGCCACGTGGCAACTCACACGAAGTTCACACGCATGTGCACAATGTCGTCTTCAACCTCCCATTAAATTTGAAGAGGAAAGGCAGAGTGACTGCCATAACTCCAATGAGCTTTAACTCCCTCTAACAAGGTCTTAAATTAGAGAGTTAATAGCCTACCAATGGATGAATGGATATCAGTGCCATTTCCCGGGATTCTTATATAAAGAGCTACACTTCATTCATCATTTCCAAATCTTGGAAGCTTAGAGAACCAGAACTGCTCCTTTTTCCAATCACCTGCAAACCAGAGCTTCGACTTGGGGTAGTTTTCTTCACCTCCGAAGTTGAATTCGGCTTCCATAAATTTTCACAGAAGTCCTCTACACGATTGCACTCTTCATTCACCTTGAGGATCGCCGAAGAAGTGTCAATGAGCTCACACAGTACCACTGCTCCTTTGACCATCTGCAACCAAAGTAGCTTGAGCCCAATTCAAGCTATCCTCGAGCCATCCATGACCAAACCAAGCACTCTAAACCTTCCCTAGTAGTGTCCACACCTTCCCCGCACTGCCGTGGTAAGTCCCCTCTGCCACTCTTCGTTGAAAATTACTATTCATAGTGCATTTTACCAGAAAAATTATCAGATGCAATTCTCTTAGCTTATGCCACCAATTGAAGCACAATTTGATATAGGGAGGATTCCTAGGAGGATAGCTATCTTCTTGTATCAAAATCTCTAACCACCGAGCCCTCACTGGTAAGTAATCGAAACTTTCTTTCTCTATAACGATTTTTTGGCAATGCTCCATTGAAGCTCATTTCTAAACAAAATTGGATCATTCAAAGCTTGAAATAATCCTGGGGACATATGGAAGATGATTAGAATCATGTTAGGATTCAATTAAGAATGTTTAAGATAGAATTTATGATAATTAAAGTTAGAGGACTAAATTGCAATTTTTGAAAGTGTGGGGCCTAAATTTCAATTCTTGAAAATTGGGATTTAAATTGCCAATCATGAGAAATCAAGAACCCAATTAGAAATAATGATAAATTAGATACCTAAAGGGAAGATTTGAGAATATTAGGACCTAATTAGAGATAAGGTATAACTTAATGACCTAATTATAATTAACAAAAAGTTAAGGGTGTTAAATATGAATATCTTATGATTTGGGACTCAATTGCCCAAGTTTTTGTAGCAACCAATCAGCTACAAGTTCATGCAAAGAAAAAGCACATAAGGCATCGAAATCCCCTAGAACGAATAAGTCTTGGAATACGGTTGAGTGAGATTTCTAGCACCGAGTCCAGTTTTACTCATGACGCATTATTACTCGTGAATTGAAAAGCATGATTGCTTAGAAAACTTCTTTTACATAAATATAATCCCTTGACTGTGTAAATCTACTCAAACCATTTTTGGATTTATTTATGTAGTGAGCATGAACCATGATTTTAAAACTTCTCGTAAAAGGTGTGTGAACACACTTAAAGGGGACGATCTAATTCCAATTTTTGATGCATGATATGGGCGGAACCCATGGTTGATTAAATATAGGTATGTGAAAGTGGGCAAAGGTCGCAATTTTGAAAGATAAGTGAGCCCAATACCATGTTTTGGAAAACTCGTACAGTGGGCCCAAGGCCAATGGGAACGAGTTAAATCATGTAGATAAATTTTTATGTAAGAGCCTATTAAAAGTTATCATAAATTGATAATATGTGTTTAAACTACTGAGCCAGAGTTGGGTTGGAGCCCGTTGGGCTAGTAGTGCAAAGAGAAAGATCTTAAATAAAAAACTATTGCTTGTGATTGCAATTGTACGGAACCAAGAGACGCTCGACAAGGGGTAGTGGTGGTTCTAAGGGCTACTCGATAGCATAGATGTAACAAGGGAAGCTATACTGATCCAATATGTCTTGGAGCTCTAGGAGCTTCATGTGAGAATAGACCTAGTGAGAAACCTATCGTTCCTCTATAGTAGACAACTTCATTAAAAAAATATTTTGGGGTTGGGTAATGGTGCTCACATAGACGATTGGTCGAGGTTGTTGCCTCGCACTAATATGGTAGAGGTTGTAGTCATCCATTAAGGTGGATGTTAAAGGCGCTCTGAGCCACGAGTAGGACAAACTAAGATTGTAGCCTCATATTTTGTCTTTTGCAGATGAATGATCCCTTTGATGAGAAAGGGTGTTTTATTTTTTTTTTGTCTAATATAAACCCATGATAATTACACCTTGAACAAATTATAAAATTTCTTCCAGATAGGAAGTAACATATTTTTAGCTTGTGAGATACAAGCTATAAATTAAATATAGAAATCATGTGAAAGATTTTTCAATGATAAAACAAGTTGTAGCTTGTTAAGTTAATCTTCATAACCCTTGGGATTCAAAAAAAAGTATCCTTATACCTATTCGAGCATGTACGATATGCTTGTCGAATACACATACACTTTTAAGATTTGTTATGAATAAAACTAATGATAGGTTCTTTCCGATGGATTGAACATATTATAAACTTGTCGAATACAAGTTTATTTCATTTAAGCTTTAAGCTTATTTATGGTAAACCCTTGTTTTACGAAACATTCTTGCAAACCTATTTAGAGTATGTACTGAATTGTGGACATGATGTCACGATGTCAGCTAAACCCTCTCATTGAGTTGTAGACTCACTCACCCCTCCCTTATCCCTTCCTAGTCTTAAAATGTCATGAAGGACAATAGAAGATGAACTACATAATTGGTATATTATTCTCTCTTACATATTTATTTACAACATATTTCGATATATATTTAAATCATAAATTGATTAACTCTTTTCTCGTTATTTTAAGCCTAGCTCCTATCAATACTATTGTAATGATTGTGGTCTCTATTATAGTTTTGGAAGGAACGACATATTTTTCACAGGGTTCCGACCAAACCTGATCAGGGTGTGACAACCTAAGTGGTATTAGATTATGAGATTTTCAAACTTAGTTTTTAGAAGTAAAATTATTTTTGAACATTTGGAAACTTGGGAAACATGTTTGAAACAATGTAGGAAGTAATATGCTGCCTAAATACTGTAAAAATCCAAACTTATATAAAAACCAATTATGGTAGAAAAATTCCCCAAAGGAAGAGAACTCCACCAAAATATATTGAGGATGAAATACCTCCACCAAAATCGAGAACCCAACCAAATTTGGGGACTAGAATTTCAAACCCAACACTTACCCAATACGAGATTGTGGAAAACTTTTGGGAAGCCTATGCCAACTACATAAAGTTATCTAAAAAGCTTATGTCTGTGCAAACTAACCAAGAGTATGATCTTGCAACTCTTCTAAAATAAGCATATGCATGTGAAACCATAGTAGTGAAGAGATATGGATTCTTTGTGACAAGAAGGGCTAAATTTCAAAGGTCTTGGAGTGAAACCTCCTCCTCGTAATATGAACAGCCTAACATGAATAGTTGTACTTAGTGTGGTAAATATAATGGAGGACCATGTCCCACAAAGAAACTAACACCAACTCTTGAACCTCCGGAGGAAGAATCTTACTACTCATAAGTACTACACTTTGAGTCTATCAACAAGCGTGACTAGTAGTGAGAGATAGTGAGGAAATTAGTGTAATTCCTTTTCCTCTATAATAAAGCCATATTTATGGTTAATGAGATCAATGAATAAAACCTTTATGCACCATAGTCTTGTGATTCAATATCTTACCCGAAAAACCCAGAAAGGCGAGTAAAAAGAGGAAAACCTTTAGTAAAAAAGTTATAAATGTCATGCCTCAACTCGCTTTGGTCGGATCCCCATGATCAACCCACCGCTCCTATTCTTTAAGAGGGATTTCCCCCTTTTTTTAATCAAGAGGAGCCAAACGTAATTCAAACCTTGTTCCCTGGAATAGCATAAATCAATAGACATATAAGCTTAAAATTGACATTTAAGCATACCTAACAGAGGGTATATCCTAGTGTTTTCTTTGGTCATGTTTCCTTACTCCTTAAAATGGGTATAAAAGAGGGGATGAGTTCTACAACTTAGTAAGTGGATGTTGAGAGTAAATTTTCAAGAAAACAGTTTTATTCAAAGTGTGCCAAATTTCTTATTTCTTTTAAGAAGGATTTATCCTCATATTACAATTTTTGAAAACCTCTTTGCATTTTCCATTTGGTATGTTTAACAAACAATACACACCCTTCATTAGGAACAAAACGCACATTCGTAGGTGCAACCCATCCACTGCACCCACTTATGGCTTAGGGCATCTTTACCGGCCACCAATATAGAAGCTCGTCCACTTCTACCCTGGGTCTGAGTGGATGTTCTTGACATCCAACCCTTAGACCCGAATGCCACTTTATGTTGGTATGAGCCCCGGTCTCATGCGCGAGAAGCTACTCCAAGCTTCCTAACTACTGGCATGACGAACTATCCTTATCTCCACCATGTTGTCTAGTAGCCCTCTTAGGCACCTTGATGGTCTTGTACCTCAAGAGTATGCACAAAAAAATAGTTTTCACATTTGGCCATTTATCTTTGGCGCCACTGGTCCAATGACCCCAACCCCCAACCCGACATGCAACTGTTTGTCTAGGCCGGTGCGTCGACCTGGCCCTGACGCACTGTCGCTAGTCTATTGAGTACTGTCAGTCCTGACTTAGTACCATGACAAAATCACACATCAGTTTCATTAGAGATTTCATGGCTTTCTCAATTTACGTTTGTTTACGAGCTCTTGCTCGTGACCACTGGCCTTGGGCCCACTACACGTGATTTTCCAAAACCAGGCATTTAGCCCCATAAGTTAAAAAACCAATGCCTTTGGCCTATATGAGCTGTTCTAGCTCTCATCAAGAAGGTCTCCCAAATAGTTTAAGCATTGACACTCAGTCAGGAGAGAACACTTCTAGCAAAAATTATATTTTCACTTCATCTCACCAATCGGGTGTGAGATGATATCTCCGCTTACAATCGACAAGTGGGTTTCTCTTACCTTCAAGGAAGTCTATCGTACCAACCATGTATGATTTCCTCTACTTACAACTAGTAAGTAGGTTTTAGCCTAAATTGCCCATCACCCCATCCAGGTATGATGTTAAAATCCCACTTGAAAGCGGTTTTTCGTTTCTAATATGCTCACCATCCCAACTAGGTATGATGTAAATATGTCCACTCACCCGATAATCGTGACGTGTTCATCCTCGGCCGGTTTTCCAAGTCTATGCGAGCTTGCTCTTGCTTGCGCTTCAGTCACACTTTTCCCTACACGATTTGTACTACCTTATCACTTACTGTTTGTCCTAAAAGTCTAGGCTCACAAATTATCAATAAATTGCACTTAGGTCCTTAAAGTTTATTTTTCTTAACTTTAGATCCCTAATGCCAACTTTTGCCCAATTTAAATCCCAAAGTTTCCAAAATTCCCTTTAAGTCCTCATTTTACTCAAAATTATATAAGGGGCTCAAGTTTTCTAAATTTCCAATTTGGTCCCCAACTTTTCAAAAATTACCATTTTGCCCATACTTTCCAAAAATGGTAATTTGGCCCCAAATGTTTCAAAAATCTACCAACTAGTCCTCCAACATCTTTCTCATGGCCAGTTGGCCTTCAATTTTGGGAAATTGCAAAGAGGTCCCTCAATTTTTTGAAATGCCCAATTTTCCCCAAAATTTTCCCCAAAATTTTCCCTTTTCAAACTGACGGAATTTGATTTCTTCAAATTGGCTATTCAACTAGGGTTTACTGCCTCAATTGGAGGTATAAATCAGTTCCTACACTTCCATACGATTCAATTAAGCTTTGAATTGCATGAATTGAGGCCGAAACGAGCTTAAACAGAGCTTCACCGAAAAATTATTCGTAGAGAGAGAAAGCTTTGAAAGCTTAGCTTCAGAGGTGTGGCAGTCCGAGCTCTCTATCCGGGTAGGTAGCTCTTATCCTGAGGTTCCTCCAAGGATCAAGAATCACTATAATTAACATCGAATCGAGGGAGAATTCTATCAGTGAAGTTTCACATTTCTCTCTCTAACTCTGGGTAGAAATGACAGAGAAAGGCCGAATTGGTTGCGTTTCAGCTTTGTTGCGGTCGTGTGAGGGACGTAGGGGTGTTGGAAGGGCTTGGCTTGGCCGGAGAAGGGCTGTATTTGGCCGAACTCAGCTCGGCCAAAATAAGGCAGCTTTGGTCCTTCGAAGCTGCTTCACTATTTGATTCCGCTGACACTTCTCTGGTGGTCCTCGGGTCAAACAGAGGTTGCTGTCAGGTAGCTGACATCCCCCGGAAAATCTAGAACCCCACCTTGCCTCTTGAGGCTGAGAAAAGGGCCTATATCGGAGCTTTGGTTCGAGCTTCGCTAGAAACTAGAGCAGTTGAGAGAGAATAGGGATTTGAGGTGTGTGAAGGATTAATGGAGAGAAGCTCTTTATATAGGGAGCTCGGGGACCCTCTGCCCAACAACTTTCCTTCTTGGTTGAGCTTATCCTCACCCTGAAATGGCTTGATCATAGTAATTGAAGCTTCGCTAGCGTTATCCATTTCTGCATTGAATGAACACTGCTATCATCTGGAGGAAGAAGATGATACTATTCCGAACCGGTCCGACTGGGTTTAATGCGCCCGATTCGACCGGTTTTCTCAAAATTATAATTTTTAAAATTTATCTAAATTCATTCTCTATCTAATGGTGACTTCAATTCCCCAATTTGGATATTTTAAGCCATCTATAAAAATGAATTTAGCAATTGGTTCAAGGATGGTTCATATCGGTTTAATCCAGTTCAGGTCCGGTTCGCCTGAATCAGTCTGGTTTTCTCTTCCAATTCATCCCAAGGTCCTTTTCCATGATTTTTATAACTCTTTGAGTTACTTGGTGTTTGAGGTTCATTAACCAGTTCAGTTTTCTCTCTTGAGTTGACTAATTCTTTCCCCTATTTTCTTATATTTAAAGGACGGGGTCTACAACTCTCCCTTCCTTTTAGGGGTTTTGTCCCCAAAACTAGATGTCATGCCCCGACCTGGTTCGGTTGAATCCCCGTGATCAACCTGCCACTCACCTGATTTATTTAAGGGTTTCCCCTTGTTATAAACCGTAAAGTCTCGTTTTTCTCTAGAAAATTTCTAGTTTCTCCTTTCTGGTTCCTTATCCCGAGGGGATGGGGTTTATAGTCTAAATGTGAGAATGGACTATATTCATAAAATTCATGAAATGTCGGGATAAGACCAAGGAAATTTTAAAGAGGAAACACAACTAAATAACTCGAGAAATATGACATGTACGTTAGTTTTCTATGCACGATGAAGTAGTGGCTTGAAGGCTTATTATGAGTTGTGTTTTCATGGCATCATTAAATTGTTATTATATGTTACATAATATCATGTCCATGGCATTTACATTAGAGGAAGTATAAGGGGAGAATCATATTGCATACCCGGTCAGGTTACACTGGAGAGACGATACCTATAAAGTGAGGATGGTGATAACATGGTGAATTTATGTTGTCTGTGAGAACGGTATAAAAGGGTAGCACTTGAAAACTAGGATAGATATTATGTTATGTTGTTGATTTAGTTCCCATGAGAGTCATGACTCGATTCGGGCATTCAACCTAATTTGAATATCACGATTAGATGAATACTCGTATAATCCTCATTTCTTAAAGGTATTTCAATTACAATTAATGCGATCGAAGATGATAGTGAGATACTCTACAAATGAAACCGAAGCATATTTGAAATCTGTTGAAACTAGAAAATGGATAATAAGTGGGCATCCATGGACACTGTCCAGCGAAACTCTAAAAATATATACTGCCAATTAAATTAACCTTTAATGGTGGGTTTGGAGAGAAACCATCATAAATACCAACTTTAGAAGATACTTTAAGGAAACTTTTAAAAGAATTTAAAAATAAATTAAAAAAGGAAAATATTATAAAAATTATGTACTAGCTATTTTTTAATAGAGAGAAAATCGAGACATAAACGAATTAATGATCTGCTTTTGTAAAGAGTGTTGTTCATCCCTCCACATCCCTAAAATATTTTTAGGTAGTAAATAAAATATATAAATAGAAAGATATGTAGCAACACTAAGATCGATGTTAAGGTAAATATACTAAAAAAAGTGCACTAATACTTTTTATTAGATATAATATTATTTTCTAGAATTCTAAATTTTTATAAATTTTTTAAATAACTTTTATAAAAAAAAGTTTTAATTTATATTAAATATCATATATATTTTTGAAGTAAAAATATTAATTATTGTAATATTGAAAGTATGTGATGAATTGTTATTATTATAATAACATTATGAATACACCATTTTAATCCGTTCATCAATGTTGTTGATGTAATGTAAAAGCTATAAAAATAGAGTCGAATATAATTTCAACAAAATAAAATATATTAATTTTAAGTTGTTACTCAAATAAAATATATAAATATTAAATAGAAATTTTATCATATATAAATGTGTTAGTATTTTTGTTAATAATTTTTTTGTATTACATATAAAAAAGCATTCTAATTTAATTGTAATATACCTAATTTATTATAATAATGTGGTACCCACCATTATAGTATAAAGATAACTCGCGCAATGATAATTTACTCGAGTTTAATATTTTTTTTCTTAATATTTGTATAAAACACGAGTTGAGTTGGTATATGAGTAAAATAACTAACTATGATATTATGTAAGAAATTATTGTATATTTATAAAGGTGGGAGACTATTTCTATTTAAAAGTTATAATTAGTAATTAGTGTAATATTTATAAAATTATAAATAAATAATATTTATATATTTTATTTAATTTATAATTATATCCTTAATATTTCTTATCAAATATTTAATCTCTAAAATGTCAATCCTAACACAATAAGAAAATAGGTGTCCAAAGTGTTGTTGGGAAGTAGAGAGGAATAATGAAATTGAAAGGCTGGCAAGATGAGGAATGCGAGAGCTGGCAGACGTGGATGACCTTTATGACTTGCCAGACGAATGGGTGGACGGTAACAATAGAGGTCGGAAGAATGTCTCAGCAGCTTGCAAAAGGTAATGTCAAATGTAAGTTGCTTGTGGGGAGAGGGTCAACGTCTACTCCAAGTACCATATTTATTGAGAGTTTTTGTAAAGAAGGTTATGATAGTATGATATATTGTAAAGAAGGTTATGATAATGTGATATAATAATACAAATATGGTAAATTGAATGTTACTAATAGAGAAATATAATATTAATATTTACAATTATAATCCACCCATGGGTAGAGCCCATGTAGGGATAGCATATGATTACACCCGATGTATGGTTAGATGATGGGTCCAACTAATCTAATCTAATCTATTATTAGTCCTATTAGCTTTTGCGACAAAGAGGACATGCAAAACGTGCTAAAGAATTCCCAAAAATAAAGAACAGAAAAACGTGCCAAAAGAAAAGTATAAAGCAATGGAAAGAAGATGGGCCCTGCCAAGATGTGGTCTCTCCTATGTATAGCAGCATTGTTTTCACGAGCAAACAGAGAAAAATATCTGCGTATAGGGAGATGTGGTCTCTCCTATGTGAGCAAGGGAAGCTGCTTTTTGAATTGTCTTCCAAGTGCTCAATGCACCAATGTTTGGCTCCCTCTAAAGCGTGGACAGCACTATCCACACATCTTTTTTGCTCATCTATACGCACATTTTAAACCACAAAACAATTTAGCTTTTCAGATGACTAAACAAATATCTGGGTCTTTGCTCAGGACACAAACATTTGCTTGTCGATCAAGCTGAGAAAAATTGGGAGCGATTTCCTTTCTGCACCAGGTGACACTGATATTAGATTCACCTAAATTAAATCCTTCTTCCTTCCTTTCTCTCCCTGAGTTCATCTTCCATGAATTTGGGATAATGGTGTTTGGTTTATTTCTTGCTTTTGATTGGACGGTTCATGGGTAGCTGATGCCAAAGTACCTTGAACAATGGGTGGCTAAAACAGATTATTTGTTTCCACTATTTCATTATTGTATTGGGTTTGAAAAAGGTTCTCTTTTCTCTAGTCCCAAATGCTCCCAAATGCATGTTCACTGTTGCAGGTTGTTGTTTCTGAAACTACAGTTTTTTTGTGAAGTATTTTGTCTTGTTAATGCTTCGCAGGGGAATAATTTTCCTTAGACTTGACTTATTTGTAAGTTGGCTGTGTAGGAACCTGTAAAAAATAGTCTTATATGCTTTTTAATTTTAAAAAACCAAGAAAATATCAAACAACTTAAGCATATTATATAAAACAGCAGAATAGAAGTTTATGGTATTTTTCTTTGTCAGCACCATATGAGTTTTGACTAATTGTTCGCTAATTCCAGCATATTGAGACTACAGTATGGCCATCCATGACGGCATACAAGATGATAAACCAGTAAAAGTAGAAGAGGCGTCTGCCACTGACACCTCCAAAGGCTCCAAGGATCAAAAGGTTAAAGGGGATGAGAAGACCCAGACCATTTATTTTCACAAGCTGTTCTCCTTTGCTGATCAGTTAGATATCACCCTGATGATTGTTGGGACCATTGGTGCCATTGGAAATGGAGTTTGTACGCCCCTGATGACAATCTTGCTTGGGGACCTAGTAAATTCATTTGGGCAGAACCAGAAAAATGGAGATACTGTAGAAGCCGTCTCAAAGGTGATATTTTACAGATCTCTGTGTTTTTCCATGTAGTAGTAAAATTTCAAGAGTCGAAACCATTGTTTTCATCCATGGTTTTACCCTTTATAACGACCCTCATTGATTAGTTTCTCTGCAAAAATTGCAAAACTGCAGGTATCTCTTAAGTTTGTTTACTTAGCATTGGGGTGTGGAGTGGCAGCATTTCTCCGTATGTACATCTCATCAGTATTTTTTGCATTTGGGCAAATCGTAACCGATAAAATTTTTGTCTCATTTTTACTTTCTCGATGTGGGAATTAGAGGTGTCATCATGGATTTTCACCGGAGAGAGACAGGCTGCGAGGATTCGGTGCCTCTACCTGCAGACAATACTAAGACAGGACATTGCATTCTTTGACAAGGAGACGAATACAGGAGAAGTTGTTGGGAGAATGTCTGGGGATACTGTCCTCATTCAGGATGCTATGGGCGAGAAGGTAGTGCTTGATAGCTTCATCTGGTTCAGGAGAAATAAATAAAAACAAATCCAGAATTCAATTAAAACCATATAATTCCTGTCAAGTTGATTATATTGCTTGCAGGTTGGGAAGTTCTTGCAGCTCGTCTCGACCTTCCTAGGAGGATTTATAGTAGCATTCATCAAAGGATGGCTTCTCACACTCGTTATGTTATCATCTCTCCCTCTCTTCGTGGTGGCTGGCGGAGCCATGTCCCTCGTCATCTCCAAGACAGCATCCAGTGGGCAGCGCGCATATACAAAGGCAGCAAATATTGTGGAGCAGACCATCAGTTCAATCAGAACTGTATAACTCTTCTTTTGTTTTTTTTCCTTTCCTCCTCTGTTCTTAACAATTATGTTGTCTCATAAGCTAATTGCCCATCCTGAAGAATGTGTGGAGTGAGTGGTGCTCTTTTCCTGAATACTGCAGGTGGCTTCCTTCACTGGAGAGGAGCAAGCTATATCAAACTATAATAAATTTCTAGTGCATGCTTACAGGTCAGGAGTTTATGAGGGGGTAGCTTCTGGATTAGGCTTAGGCACGTTCTACTTCATAGTTTTCTGCAGCTATGGATTAGCTGTTTGGTTCGGCGGAGAGATGATCATAGAAAAGGGGTACACGGGTGGTGATGTTTTCAATGTAGTTGTTGCGATTCTGACTGGTTCCTTGTGAGTCATACAATTCAAATCCCAACTCTATGATTCTGCTATTTTTCTTGTTCCCAATGGTTCTCATAACAAGTCATTCATTCTCTTGACAATGAATGTTTTAGGTCATTGGGGGAAGCTTCTCCTTGCCTGAGCGCTTTTGGTGCTGGTCGTGCTGCTGCCTACAAGATGTTTGAAACCATCGAAAGAATGCCGGAGATTGATTCATACGACACTAGGGGGAAGATGCTGGACGACATTCGGGGGGACGTCGAACTAAGAGACATATCCTTCAGCTACCCTGCAAGACCTGATGAGCAGATATTCAATGGGTTCTCTCTTTTTATCCCGAGTGGTACCACCACTGCACTGGTAGGACAGAGTGGAAGCGGCAAGTCCACAGTGATCAATTTGATCGAGAGATTTTATGACCCGCATTCGGGAGAGGTTCTAATCGATGGCATCGATCTTAGGGAATTTCAGCTGAAGTGGTTAAGGAGCAAGATCGGGTTGGTGAGTCAAGAACCAGTCCTCTTCCCTTGCAGCATCAGAGAAAACATTTCTTATGGAAAAGATGATGCCACTATTGAAGAGATCCGGACTGCTGCAGAGCTTGCCAACGCTTCAAAGTTCATTGACAAATTGCCTCAGGTTGGAGTTCTATGTTTTTATTTATCTATAACATAATTGATTCTTCCTTTATGTTGTGAATGGCCTGCCAACTTCTTCTAACAGCAGGGTGATCTATCTATTCACCAAGTAATTTAACGAGACAAATTGTTTCTCACAGGGATTGGACACTATGGTAGGGGGCCATGGAACCCAGCTTTCAGGTGGCCAGAAGCAGAGGATAGCGATTGCAAGGGCGATCCTGAAGGACCCGAGAATCCTGCTCTTAGATGAAGCCACCAGTGCGCTCGATGCAGAATCCGAGAAGATCGTGCAGGAGGCATTAGACAGGATTATGGTCAACCGAACGACGGTGATTGTAGCTCACCGCTTGAGCACCGTTAGGAATGCTGACATGATCGCTGTTATTCATTGTGGAAAGATGGTTGAGAAAGGTGACGTCTTACTGGGAACGTAACATAGATACTTGCACTATGCCATATGACGCTTTGCATTTTACATAATTAATGTATGATAACTGGATTGATTTTTTGGACCACACCAGGGTCACACTCGGAGTTGCTGAAAGACCCAGAGGGGGCTTACTCGCAGCTAAACCGATTGCAAGAAATGAACAAGGAGACAGAACAGTTCCCTGTAGATGACAGAAACGATTCTATTACAAGGTCGAACCAAAGTTTGAGTATGTCTAGGGTCCCGTCAGCTAGCCGGTCCTTTGGAAACAGCAACCACGACTCATTCTCGAGGTCATTTACAATGCCCACAGGCCTCAATATCACAAACAACACTGGCCCCGAGCCCCCAGTATTCCCACAGGATGGTGTAGAAAATCTTTCTGAGGTCCCCTTCAGCCGCCTCTTATGCCTTAACAAGCCGGAAATACCAGTTCTCATTCTTGGCATGATTGCTGCAGTGATTAATGGATCGATCCTCCCCACCTTCGGCATCATTATATCGAGCGTGATCAAGGCCTTCTACAAACCACCCCATGAGCTAAGGAAAGACTCCAATTTCTGGGCCCTCATCTTCATGGTCCTTGGAATTATTTCCTTACTGGCATACCCAGCAAGAACATATCTATTTGCAGTGGCTGGCTGCAAGTTGATCAAACGGGTGAGATCCATATGTTTTGAAAAAGTGCTGCATATGGAAGTTGGATGGTTTGACGAGCCTCAACACTCTAGTGGGGCCATCGGGGCAAGATTATCTACAGATGCGGCATCCATGCGAGCTCTTGTTGGGGATGCTTTAGGTAAGCATGTTCAGAACATTGCATCGGCAGTAGCTGGTTTGGTGATTGCCTTCGTGGCTAGTTGGCAATTGGCCTTTATTGTTCTTGTACTGATCCCACTTTTAGGGATCAACGGATATGTCCAGATGAAGTTCCTGAAAGGCTTTAGTGCTGATGCAAAGGTAAGAAATGTAAAAATATGAACTCAAGAGCTTGATCTAGTTAATGGAAAGGTATGACAATAATCAACCTATTTATGTTGTTGCAGATGATGTACGAAGAAGCGAGTCAAGTAGCGACCGATGCAGTCGGGAGCATAAGGACGGTGGCGTCATTCTGCTCCGAGGAGAAAACAATGCAACTCTACAAAAAGAAATGTGAGGGGCCAATGAAGAATGGGATAAGGCAAGGGCTGATAAACGGGATAGGATTTGGAGTATCCATGTTCTTTTTGTATGCTGTCTATGCGACGAGCTTCTATGCCGGAGCTCGGCTTGTTGAAGATGGAAAAATAAAATTCTCAGACGTTTTTCGGGTTAGCACATCTTGTCCCCTTTAATCTTTCCATTTGTGCTGCTCGGCTCAAGCAAGGGACATGAAAGGGAGCTGAAACTGCCATCGGGGATGTATTCAATATGTGTCTGTTGCAGGTTTTCTTTGCTCTGTCAATGGCAGCAATTGGGATAAGCCAATCAAGCTCGTTGGCTCCTGATGCAAGCAAAGCCAAAGCTGCTGCTGCATCCATATTTTCCATAATGGACCGCAAGTCGAAGATAGATCCAAGTGATGAATCCGGGACAGCATTGCCTGAAGTGAAGGGAGAAATCGAGCTCCATCACTTAAGCTTTAAGTACCCGTCCAGGCCGGACATTCAGATTTTCCGGGACCTTAGCTTAGCCATTCATTCTGGAAAGGTAAGAGTAATACAATTGTATCAATTCCTGCATTCAGAACAAAAAGAGCTAATAACTATTTAATCACACACTTGGGCTAGAAATCTATCATAGTTTATACTTAAATATGTTATGTACAAACTGGGAAAAGTGAAGAATGTTAGCATTGTGTGGTTTTTTATGCTTCTTCCTTGTGTCAGACTGTTGCTTTGGTAGGGGAGAGCGGTAGCGGGAAATCCACAGTTATCACATTGCTGCAACGATTTTACGACCCAGATTCGGGTCATATTACGCTCGACGGGGTTGATATTCGAAACCTGCAGCTGAAGTGGTTGAGGCAGCAGATGGGTCTGGTCAGCCAAGAACCAATCCTCTTCAATGACACCATTCGGGCAAATATTGCTTACGGGAAAGAGGGGAATGCCCCTGAATCTGAAATCCTTGCTGCCTCCGAGTTAGCAAATGCCCACAAGTTCATAAGCAGTTTGCAGCAGGTAATTCAATTCTATATTTTGCTCCTTTTTCCCAGAATCTGGCTGTATACAGAACTGGTTTTGGTCTACAGTGAAGATGATTCAGGCAACATTGTATGCAGGGATACGACACGGTCGTAGGAGAGCGAGGAGTCCAACTATCGGGGGGTCAGAAGCAGAGAGTGGCCATCGCCCGAGCAATGGCCAAGAACCCCAAGATCCTCCTGCTTGATGAGGCCACAAGCGCATTGGATGCAGAGTCAGAGAAGGTGGTCCAGGATGCACTGGACAGAGTCATGGTGAACCGGACAACTGTTGTGGTAGCTCATCGGCTCTCCACCATTAGGAATGCAGATGTGATCGCAGTGGTCAAGAACGGAATGATCGTGGAGAAAGGGAAACACGACAAGTTAATCAACATCAAGGACGGGTTCTATGCATCCCTGGTCGCCTTCCACATGAGCGCCTTGCCTTGTCCATCTGAGACAATTGTAATGGGAGAATGATATAAGTTTGTAAGCCCTTTATTGCACAAGAATGAATAGGAATAATTTTATTTGCATCTGGAACCTCAATCATGACTACACAATTAATTATTAATCCATCTTTCAATGATGTGTTCAGCAAGCTGAAGATTTACCACTCTAAGGGCTATAAATTTGTCCAGATATGATAGCACGAAGAAGAGGAAATGCCATTTAACTAGAGCAGGCTAACATTAATGACAAGTTACTAGGGTAGGGCAGGCTAGGCTGCTACAAGTAACCAGAACGGAGGGGGACACTGGTGAACATCCTCTAGATTATGGTTTTGATCAAGATCCATAGCTTGAGTAGATAATCAAAAAGTCAGTATGTAGATTTTATTGGGAACGTGAATTTGCATATATTTCTGAATTACACTCCATGTACAATTAAAGATACAAAAGGTGGATTCCTTTGTGGGTTGGGATGGGCCAGTGGTTGTTCATAATCTACTAGCACCAATGGAAAGGTATTTGGTGTGCCGTCCCTGAGCAATAATCTTTCCACTAGATTTCTTCCTCAACTCTACAGTGACAACCCCAATAGCTTTCCCTACACGCAACACCTTGGCTTCGATCTCAATCTCCTCCTGATAATCAGCAAAATATTTTATCACCCAGAAAATTTAGGTAAGAGGTTACACAAGTAGATCAATCTCTTCTTTAAACTAAACTACGTACACCAAAACAGTAGTTATAAGTAGCTAGAATAGATATATAAAAGTCAGAGATGTGAGATGTGCATAGGGAAGGGGGAATGATGAACAGACATCAATATAGGCAGCATCCAAATAGGAGATATTGATCTCCAGAGAGACGCCAGTAGTGGAAGACCCCAGTGTGTAGATAACGGCTGACCCCACCAAGTCAACCAATGATGCTGTTGCTCCACCGTGCAAGAAATTACCTGAATTCTACAGCAATTCCCAATCCCGCAATCAGCAAAACAAAGTTACTTCCACTAATCAATGATTAAGTTAATTAATTGTAAACAGAATCAAAGGATTCCCCTTAAGGAATTGAGTTGATTCAAAGCATGTACTGTTACTACTTGCACATTATCAGCAAGAGTAAAGCCTAGTTGTAAGGGGATGGGAGGAAGCGAGAGAGAACGCGTTCCATACCAGTAGGCGAGGGGGGACTCTAAAGGAGCAGAGGATTCGACCCGGCTCTATGAGATCTACCTGAAGGCCCTTCATGACAAAGCTCTCAAAGAATCGATTCTTTCCTCTCACCAATGATGATCCATTGTCATCTTCTACATCTCTGTAGCCTGCCTTCTCCAGGTACCTCCTGGCCATAGTTTTGAAATCAAGATTGGACTGGGAGTTGGTCATGGTCTAGGTTCTGGCTTGCAGAGTCCAACCAGGGTTTATTAGGTCCAACTGGGCTTTCTAAATAATATACAGCAATAACATATTGTTAACAAGAAGCTCAAAAACCATAACCCAAACAGATATTGTTAGAAAACATAACCAACTTTTTCAACTCAAAATGGGCATGGGAACTTCATCCATCATCAAATTGATCAACATTGTTACCTTTGAGACATCTCAGTGACAATCATCATATATTTGCACCATTCTAAGCCCCATTAAGCATGGTATTTGCAAATACCATAAGAAAGGGACAAAAAATAACATCCCAAAAGATACAGCCAGCAGGAAATCATCGCAACAGAAAAACCATTTGAACAAATGCATCTGTTTGCACAGGAAAGAGGTACAACAGAGATATCACAAAACCATGGCCCAGAAATGCACAACATCAGTATTAATCTAGTTTTGACTAGAAATGCTCTTCTAAGTTAATATACAATGTCATCAAGGATCTGATCGATGATCCAAAAAATTTTAAATTTCCCTGGAAATCAGAAACCCAGTAATATAAATCACACAAATGAATAAGAATGACTACCAGCAAACTATAGAATATACAAAAAAAAAGGAAAAAAAATGACGTTCAATGATAACTCAGATTAGGAAAACGTCTTCGTATCAAATCACGATTATTGAAAACTGCATCAGTTAACGTCATAAGAATCGAAGCAACAAATCCATGTCGAACAAACCATATGTTAGGTTCAGACTCAAAATAAGCGAACGGGAGAATATCCGATGAAATTTTCATCAAAGATCAAACTTTAACTTCAAAATAGATAAAAAAAAGGGAGACATTGAGATGATAGAGAGATACGGAATGACTCGGAGATGGCAAGGACGGGCAGCTCCTCGAGCCAAGAGGAAATGCTTCGAGTAGAAGGAGATAAGACATCTAATGAAAATCGGATCTACACAGAAACTAACCAGACCGGTGGTCCCATTTCCGGTTGGATTGCGAGATCGGATTTTAAAATTGGCTAAAATAAATAAAATTGGTAAATTTTAACTAATTGATTATTTATTTATCATTTAATTATTATTTTAAAATTTATTTAATTTTATAATATTTATTCAAAGTTTTTATATAATACTCAATTTTTCAAAAATGAATTTTTTTTAAAACGAACTAAAAATTAAAGTTTAAATCACATTTACGTTACATTTTATTGAGTTGTTAGGGATTTGTATATAAAGTATTGAGAGGGAAAGTGAAGGAATGGATTTAGAATTGTTAAATTTTTTTAATAATTATTTATTTGTATGGAGGTGAAGTAAGTTAAACAATTATTAATAAAAAAATTAGAAAGATAAATTTATCATTTTAATTAAATTAAATAATTTATTAACTACTATATATAATTAAATTATATTAAATATATTTTGTACAATAATTTTTTATCTATAATATTTGTATTATATATTTATATTATATAATTTTATATAAAATATTATTAATATATAAATTTATTTAAAGTATATAAAAATAAAATAAAATAAATAATAAATAAGTGTATTAAAGTAATTTAAGTAATAAATGATACAATCACTCCAAATACTTACCCTTATAGTATGGCCTAGAAATATAAATTAAGGGTTTTGAGTGATTTATAGGTAATCCCCACTACAAACTCTTTCCATTTTTTTAATCAAATTAGTGATTTCTCCACCTCTCCAAACCACAACTCTTCAAAATCCTACAAACCCCTTAATACAAAGACAACAAAGGTCGAAATTTGCTAAATAATAGAGATGATCAAATAAATAATTATTTTTCCAACTTTGTAAATGGTTGTGGACGGTGGCATAATATGTGACAAATTTTAATGAACTTCATTGTTTTGCTCTTAATTTTTCCAATTCAACAAATATATGTAAAACATTTGTGTGACAGTATCAACGTTGGTATTAGTAACCACATGAGGTGCTTAGGGAGTCCCACAAACTTTGCAACTTTAGTTGGCATAACATATCAAAGTGAACATCTCACCCATACTAGGAAGAGATGATTGGAAGGAATAGGGAGACAAAAATATGACCAATTATTTCCTTCCATGGAAGTCTATTAATGAAATAGGGAACTCCACCATGGTGGTCACAAGTGTGCCCTCCGGGTTAGTTTCCTCCCCATCGTCTCACGGGGCCTCCTCAAAACAGACCATCCACTAATAGGAGGAATTATACTCAACCAAGTATCATTGGAAGCATTATAAATGTGAAGGTCATGACTTGATGCTAGAAATGCAAAAAAATACATAATGGACCATGCTATATGATGTGAATAAAATTAGGTACGTTGTGATTAACAAGTTAAGTGATAAAAGATTTAAGAAAATATTGCATGTATTTATTGAAGTTGTCACGTCCTGGCTCGGTTTGGCCGAGGTTCTGTGAACAACCAGTCACTCTCCCGGACCTCGAAAAGTGACTCCTCTAGGAGATCAAGAGAGTCAGGTGTAGTACCTGTCATGTTTTCCTTGGACAACATTAAACAAAACTGAAACTTTAAATTTGTGTACTTGTGTTAGGGTCTGGGGAGGAAAAGCCGATATAGTCGCATTCCTTCCTGAAAATGTTTAGAGGGAGGGGGTGAGTTCGACAACTCAATGAGTGGGGAAAATCTTTTAGGAAGGTTCAATTCAGGAATTTCAATTGTTTGATATCTCAGCAGTTTCTTCTTAGATTTCTCAAATTCACATCAACAATTGCCCTCCTATCATAGGAGGGATCACACGTTCGTAGAATGGTCCTCGACTGTGTCACTTGTGGACCAGAGCGCCTTTACCATCCACACTGATAGAGGTGCATTGCCTCTACCCGGAGTTTGAGTGGACATCAATAGTTTGACCCTCAAACCCTGATCACTTCACCCTATCCGCATAGTGGGACGAAACCTCATTTCCCCTACCGTCTCGGTCTCAGTGCACAGGAAGCTCCTTGAGCTTCACGACCTACTGAATGACAAAACCGCCCTTATGCACCCTAGGTCGTCCAGTGGTCCTTTGGCTCCATCACTACCTCATGCTAGGTGTCCTGATGGCCCGAGCATCGTAGTACATGCACAATCAACAATCTTTTTAAATTATATCCTTTATCTTTGGACCTCCAGCTCAACAGTCTATCAACTTGGCTTCGGCCCACGCATACTAGCCCAATAGGTTCGACAACATGGCTTCAGCTGAGTAGTGATTTGGCCCAACAAGCTCAAAAACTCAAACTTGGCTCGATGGGTATCACACATATTTTCATTATTCAAATCTTTTAATCATCATTCATCACATGTTCGTTCTGGATGAGTACATGCCTGTATCCATCGGCCTTGGACCCACTAGCATATCGATCCTAAGCCTAGAATTAACTCCCAAATATTTTAAGCAGAGTCACCTAGTCAGGGGAGGTTATTCCGAGAAAATGATTTTCAAAGCTGAACTGTCATTCCAACCGGAATTGACGTTATAACGGTGCCCACTCACCTGGTAATCTTAGCAGGGTCGTCCCGACGAAGTCTGGCCTCACGGTATCTTTTCGAAAGCCGCCGCTCGAGCAATCTGCTCCTACATGGCACGAATATTCTCATTAGAGTATTGGACGAAGGGACCGCATCTCTTTGAGCATTTGCATATAGGTCTTCATATTTTTGTCTTAATTGCACTTTGGTCCCTAAGGTTTGTGCATTTATCTTTAAGTCCTTAATTGCCCCTTTTTCTTCAATTCAGTCCCTAGGTTTTCCAATTATCTTTTCTGGGTCCTTAATTATATCAAAATTGCCCATAGGCCCCTCAATTTTCTAAGATTTCCATTTAGCCTCAAATTTGTCCAAAATTACAATTTAACCCCAAATTCTCAAATTTTGCAAAATTGTCTTCCCTTTTATCCAATTTGCCCAATTGACCCTCAATTGGTAGGGAATTTCATGAAAATGCCCTCAATTTTATTAATTTACCATTTGACCCCCAATTTTTGAAAAATTCCAAATTACCCAAATTTCTCAAAATTTGCATTTTGGCCCCTAAATCTTAATTTCATCAAATTGACCATCAAAACGTGGTTAATTATCCCCATTCATGATTTGGATCAATTCCTTTACATTCCCCTCATTATTTTAAGCCATGAACCGCTTCATTTGGCTTGAAAATGAGCTCAAACGGACATTCACTAGAAAATATAGTCTACAGAGAGAAAGTTTTGATATCTTACTGGTGAGGGTCGGTGATTGGAGCTTCGGCTACCACTGTATTGTTCATGCCGCGATGATCCTCCCTAGATCAAACCACGCTTCAATTGATGACCTAGTCAGTGTGAATTTTAGTGTTAAAGTTTTTGTAGAATTCGGCTGTGAACAATATTTTTCGGTGAAGGGCGGTGGAAGGAGCTTACCTTCTTAGCTCGGGGGAAGGTTGGGACACCTCTAGATGGGGCGTAGGGGGTCTGGTTTGGCCGCAATTGGCCGTGGGAAGGCTCGAAGTGGCTGCAGGGGGTAGGGCAGTTCTTTGGCCAAGGAGTGGTGGTATTGTTCGAGCATCTTCATTTCTCCTAAGTGGCTCCTAAGCTGAATGGAAGATATGGTAAGGTAGAGGACTTCTTCTTGATTCTAGAGATACCCAATGTGGCTTTGGAGACTGAGAAAAGTCCTATCGTTGGAGCTTTGGTTCGTAGCTTGCTGAAAAATGAACTCTTCTTCTTCGCTTGATTGTGGGATAGTGAGAACAATGGAGAGGTGCTCTTTATATAGGGACAACTGTTCAGGCTACCCATCGGCGTAAGACTTGGCTGCCAGTGACCTGACCAGAGAGTTTTTCAAGTCGTCAGAGACTCCAGCTTTTCTGACATCTCTCTCTCCTCTGTTCTCTCTGTTAGCATCTTAAGGTTAAAGATGATGACGTGGAAGTCGTGCCATGTGGCGCATTGTGATTGGCCAAATTTTATGATGTGGAGTGTCAACTCTATTGTAAACCTGATCCTTTTAAGTTGAGGAAAAATAGGAAAAGAACCGATCAAACTGAGTGAGAAAAATCGAACCAGTTCACAAATCTGATCATCAAAGAACAGGCAATTTGGGGAATTTACAACTCCCAAGTGACTCAAAGGGTTCACAAAACCTTGGAAAGACCTTAGGAAAATTTGGGAGAGAAAAATTAGACCGGTTTAGGAGAACCAGATTTGAGTTGGATTGAACCAGTTTATGAATCGAGTCAGTTCATGAACCGAAACCAATAGAGAAATGGAAAACCGAGAAATTTATGGATCCTGAGTGACCTAAGGAGTCACAAAAGTCATGAAAATTGACTTTAGGGTGAATTGGAGATGAAAACCAAATGGGTTTAGGTGAACCGGATCCGAACCTGATTGAACCGTTTTGAACCACTATTGAATCTGATGCTAAATTTATTTTTCTAGGTGGCTTAAAAAATTCAAATTTGAGATTTGAGGCCACCATTGGATAGAGAATGAATTTAGAAATTTTTAATTTTGAAAAACTCGGTCGAATCAGGCATGAACTGGCAGTTTAAGATTTGAACCCGGTTTGGACCAGTCTGGTCCGGTTCGGAACACTGTCGTGTTATTCCTTCAGATGACAGCACTGTTCACTCGTTGGAAAATGGAACTGCGCCGACAAAGCTGAAAAGTCTCCAGCCAGGAAATTTCAGGCAATGAATGACCGCCATTAAGGTGCCAATCGGACGGCCAAGAAGTCCCCAAGCTTCCTATATAAAGAGCCCCTCCTCATTCATACTCTACACCTAAAAACTCCATTATCTCTCAATTGCTTAGTTTTCTGGTGAAGCTCGAACCAAAGCTCTGATATAGGGTCTTTTCTGAGCCAAAGAAGGCATGGTTGGGTTCTTTAGAATCGGGGAGAAGTCAGCTACCCGATGATAGTCTCCATTTGCTCCAAGGGTCGCCGGAGAGATGCCGACATGATAGAATTGTGAAGCAGCTCCAACGGTTCGAAGCTGCTCTATTTTGGCCGAGCTGAAAATGGCCAATTCGAGCCCTCCTCAGGCTAAACCAAGCCCTCTCAACACCTCCACAACCCTCTTATAGCTAAATTAGAGCGTAAAGGTAAGCCAATTTGGCTCCCCTCTATAAATTCTGATTGGTGCTAGAGAGAGAATCGATAGAACTTCGATGATAAAATTCTAACTAAATTTGACCTCAATTGATGCAATTCTTGATTGTAGGAGTAACCTCAGGACAAGAGCTATCGGCCTAGATCAAAAGCTCGGATAACCGCGCCCCCGACTGTAAGCTTTTGAAGCTCTCTCTCTAAGTCCAATTTTCCGGCGAAGCTTCGTTTGATCTCATTTTGACATAAAATCGCGTAATTTAAAGTGCAATTGAATCATATGAAGGTGTAGAAACTCCAATCTAACTTCAATTTCTACAATTAAACTCATTTGATTGGTCAATTTGATGAAATCAAATTCGACTGAGTTAGAAGGTTGAAATTGGGGGAAATTTGGGGATTTTGAAAATTTGAGGGACTAAAGTGCAATTTCATAAAATTTAGGGCCAATTTGGCATGATAAAGATGTTTGAGGACCAATTTGGCAATTTTGGGGCAAAACTTGCCATTTTTGTAAAGTAGGGGCACAATGGTAATTTTGGAAAAGTTGGGGACCAAATTGGAAATTTGGGAAATTAAACCCCTTTTTGTGATTTTGAATAAATTGGGGTCCTAAGGTGAAATTTGGAAGTTTCAGGACTCAATTTGGGGAAAATTATCATTAGTGACTTAAAGTTAAGGAAAAGGAACTTGAGGGACCTAATTGCAATTAATTAAAAAGTTTGAGTATTTCCTTTATTCATAATGAATGATGGCTATTAGGCCAAAGGATAATGAACAAGGATGTTCATATCGTGTAGGAACACAAAATACTGGGAATGCTAACAAGAACTAGCTCGCGTGAAGGCCAAGAACCGATTAAGAGAATTCACTACACTATCGGGTGAGTGGGAATTTAATATCACACTTGGTTGGGATGATAAGCACCTCAAAAATAAAAACTCACTGTTAAGTGGTATTTTAATCATCACATCTGAGAAGAGTGATGTGGAAATCACGCAGAAGAACTACTTGCCGGTTGTAAGTAGATCATACCTGGTTGGTATGATAAAACTTCCTAGAAGGAAGTGGAAAACCCGCTTATCTGTTATAAGTGGAGATGTCCTCATACCCAGTTTGTATGATGGATAATTGAAAATGTTATTTTATCGGAAGTGCTCTCCCCTAATTGTGTGCCACTGCTTAAAAGTTTTGGGAGACCTTCTTGACGGGAGCTCGAATAGCTCATATAGGCCGGAGGCCTCGATTTTGAAAATTAGGGGCTAATATGTCCGAATTTGAAAATCTCGAACAGTGGGCCCTAGGCCAGTTGGCACGAGCTGGAGATCATAAACAAACATGATTATTAAGCCATGAAACTTAAGTAAATGAGTTGTTTGGCCATGGTACCAAGACAGAACCGACATACTCGATGGACTAGCAGCATTGCGACTTGATAGGTCTTCGGACTAGTAAAGACAAACAGCTGCATGTCTAGTTAAGGGTCGGGGCTGTTGGATAAGTGACATCACAAATTATATGCCTTATGTGGAAAAACTATTGATTTGTGCATGCATTATGTTATGTGACCTTCAAGACGCCCAAGAGGGGTGGTGATGCATCCTAGGGCTTTGAACGACCTACTGGAAATAAGGGCCGTTGGTCGTACCAGAAGTCTTGAGAAGCTCAACATAGCTTCATTGCGCATGAGACTGGGGTGGGGACGGGATGAGGTCTCTATACTCATATGGACATGGAGTATTTTTGGTCTGAGGTAGGACGTCAGAGACGTTCACTTAGACTTTGGCTAGAAGTCTGAGACTTCTATCATGGTGGATGGTAAAGAAGCTCTGATCCACAAGTGGGTGCAGTCAGCGTAACTGCATCTCGCGAATGTGCATGATCCCTTCATGATGAAGGGTGTGTGTTGTATGTTAAACACACCGAATATGGAAATGAGAAAGAGGTTATGAAAATCATGAAAAGGATTTGAGAATCATTGGAAATGAATTGGGAAACCTTGGAAAAAGGTTTTGATAAACCAAAATTTGAAGAAAGTATTTTTATGAAATAAGGAGTTTGGCACACTCCGATTAAAGAAATTGATTTTTGTGAAAACTCTCGCCCAACACCCATTCACTGAGTTGTTAAACTCACTCCTCCATTTACCCCTTTTTAGAAAACCAAGGGAAAATTAACCTTAAAGATTTGTCAGTAGCTGAACCTTAAGGCAGGTATGTAAAATTTATATTCAGTTTTGATTAATATTATTACAAGAATGGTACAGGTAAGAAGGATGCCTTACTCCCCATGGTTTTGAAGAGGGGAAAACCCTGAATAAACCGGGAGAGTGGCGTGTTTTTCATGGGGATCAGACCAAACTAGGTCGGGGCGTGACAACTTGAGTGGTATCAGAGCCTGTTTCCTTGAATACATTATCAAGACTATATAACATAGTAACTAAGAGAAAATTTAAAAAAATTTCAAATGGCTCCCAGGAGAGTAACCAAGAAAACTAGAATTGGCATTACCAACACCACCCAACACTCTGTCCCCATAGGGATATCACCCTAAAGTACCCGAGAAGTCCCCAAGAACTAAGAGATGTTAGTGGGAAGTATCGAGGAGGATGGTACCAGGACCTGTTGAGGTTACAATCCTAAGTACGAAGGGAGCCAATCCTAAGGTCAGGAATGCCATCAAGGGCTTGTAACCTTAGCAAGGAGGACACTTGTAAAAAACCCTGTAGCTCCCCATCTATTTCGTAACCAATTTTTGTAATGGGGATATGACCCCAACATATTGTACTACTTCTCCACTAATAAAGAATTCCAAGTTCCTAAAAACCATATCTCTAAAAAATGAGGTGACCTTGCACCTCAGCTATAGGAAGATTGCCCTAGAAAAGTAACCAAACAAACTCGTGTTACCCTAGACATCACGAAAACCAAGGAGATTTCCATCCCAAATAAAGGAATGAATCAAGGAAATTATGGGGCAAAGAAGGCATGACAAGAAAATTGTTAAGGTAATTAAGGAGTTTAGGAGAACTCTTGGAGTAACTGAGCAACCTATTACAAGTGTAAGGAAATGGGACATGAAGTGAAGTACTGTCACACAACACAAGGATTTAGGACAATATTCTCCAAGAATAACCCCACCACAACTATAGGAAAATCGAAAGGATACCATCCCTAGAAATACAACTCCTGCTTAGAATTTCAGTTACATCTAGGAGGAAACTCTTCAAGATCCTAGCATAGTAGTAGGAAGGAAAAAGGACTGAAGGTAGGACCTCGATAAACCGCCAACGAGAACAAAGTAAAGTTATAGAAAGTTTTTCCTTAAGAAAAATTTTCTAGTCATTTAGGAGCAAAGAAGGGAGCGCCTCCACGAGAGAAGACCAGCCGAGCATTTGATGACAAATGAAATGTCTCAGATTTCAAATACGACTCACTTTGTAAAAGTAGTGAAGCCAAATAGAAGTTTCGGACAAACATAGCAGAAGTTAGCAAGTCGTTACAACAAGATAGCCAAGGAAGGAAGGCCGGAAGTAGAAAGGACTACACCCTAAAAAGGACGGTAGGATGGACTTAAGGACAAGAAGACTCGAGAAAGAACTACCCTAAGATAATTAGACCAAGGGAATGGTAAGGACGAGGTAGTTAACGAACTGATACTCATGAAGGTCATAATTTAAACTCCAACAAAGAATGGAAGAAATCCTTAAAAAGACCAATGGCCAAAGTTACAACTAAACTCAAGCCAAGAAAGGAGTATGCAAGCCTCTCACATAATGGTCAAGAAATCTTGAAACAAGGAATGATAAGAAAGTTGAGCATGTAGCTGCTAAGATGGAAGTCTCTATTGTGAGGGACATAGTAGAGAACGAAATAGGAAGAAGGGAACCTTACCAAGCAAAGGAATCAACACATAGATCGAAAATGATTAATTTAGAATGAAGAATCATGAAATGATAATGAGTAAGTAAAAGTGGATTAAGGAATAAGGAAAAATCCTTGAATAAAGAATGCAAGGACTTAAGAAGGAAAGAATCCCAACTTATCGGTAAACCATTGGGAAACCAAATCATTGGAACCGGAAAGACTCAATAAGGAAGTTGAGAAAGGACGAGTGGGTAAGGAGAACCGACACAGTTATGTATGTTGATTAGATAACGGTAAAGGTAGTCAAGGAATACTACCAAACGAAAATAGGGATGAAGTTATACAATTTCTAAGAGGATGGAAAGTTGGGAACAACCCTAAATGAGGTGTTTTGGAAATCTAATGGACATTGATACAAGATCTAGAAAATGTCATGCTGTAAGGGGCATATAAGCCCAATAATCCCGTGGAAAACATTACTCAAAATAAGGAAGAGTCAGTTAGTAAGCATGACAAGGTCAAATATAAAATTTGGACTGAAATTGTAGTGAACAACAGATGAAGGAAGAGTTGAAATAGGACGAAAAGGTGATAATAAGGAAACATGTGAAAACAAGTATGTGATGCTCTAAAGAACATCGAGCTAAGGGTTTCAATGACCAAGAGGTTAACTAGACATGGGAATGGTTAGGTATCTTGGAACTCCCAATCCTGAGTATAAGACCTCAAAGGGAAAAATGTTGCTCTAAGCAAAGAAAGATGTGAATCTAAGGATATACTCTTAAGTAAGGTATGTCTAGTTATGATAAACTCCATGGAGGGAGTAAATAATATAAAGGAAAAGAAATTTCTTAAGTGAATGATATAAAAAGGGCTAATTGAAAGAATAAGATAAGAGTTTGCATGTTAAGCAAAGACCAAGTTGACATCAAAGGAAATTATTCCTCATGCAAAGGTTGCTAATTAAGTTTTGGGGACAAAACTCCTAAAATGAGGGGAGAGTTGTAAACCCTGCCCTTTTGAGTTGAGGAAAATTGGGAAAAAAACCAGTTAAACTGAGTGAGAAAAATCAATCCGATTTACAAACCCGATCAATAGAGAACGAGCAATTTGGGGAATTTACAACTCCTGAGTGACCCAAAGGGTTCACAAAACCTTGGAAAGACATTAGGACAATTTGGGAGAGAAAAACTAGACTGTTTCAGGAGAATCAGATCCGAGTTGGATCGAACCGGTTTATGAACCGAGTCGGTTCCCGAACTGGAACTGATAGAGAAAGGGTAAACTGGGAAATTTATGGATCCTGAGTGACCTAAGGAATCATAAAAGTCATGAAAAAGGACTTTAGGGTGAATTGGAGATGAAAACAAAAACCAGTTCAAGTGAACCAAATTTGAACCCGATTGAACTAGTTTGTACCGATTTGAACCACATGTTAAATTCATTTTTCTAGGTGGCTTAGAAAATTCAAATTTGAGATTTGAGGCCACCATTGGATAGAGAATTGATTTAGAATTTTTTAATTTTGAAAAACTTGGTCAAAACGGGCTTGAGCGGGTCGGTTTAGGATTTGAACTTTGTTCAGACCGGTCGAGTCCAGTTTGGAATAGTGTCATCTTCTTCCTTCAGATGACAACACTATTCACTCACCGAAAAATCAAATAGCACCGGCAAAGCTGAAAAGTGTCCGGCCAGGGAGTTTCAGGCAATGAATGACCACCATTAAGGTGCCAATCGAACGGCCAAGAAGTCCCCAAGCTTCCTATATACAGAGCGCCCCCTCATTCATCCTCTCAACACCTAAAAACTCCATTCTCTCTCAACTGCTCCATTTTCCAGTGAAGCCCGAACCAAAGCTCCCACATAGGGTCTTTTTTTGAGCCGAAGAAGGCATGGTCGGGTTCTTTAGAACCAAAGAGAAGTCACCTACTTGATGGTAGTCTCCATTTGCTTCGAGGGTCGCCGATGAGATGCCGGCGGGATAGAATAGTGAAGTAGCTTCGACGGACCGAAGCTTGCCTATTTTGGCTGAGCTAAAAATGGCCAATTAGAGCCCTCCTCAAGCAAAACCAAGCCCTCCAAACACCTCTACAGCCCTTCTACAGCTGAATTAGAGCGAAAAGTTAAGCCAATTTGGCTCCCCTTTGTAAATTTCGGTCGGGACTAGAGAGAGAACCGATAGAAGTTTGATGATTAAATTCTCATTCAATTTGACATCAATTAATGCAATTCTTGATCATAGGAGGAACCTCAAGATGTGAGCTATCTGCCCAGATCGAAAGCTCGGACCGTCGCACCCCTAATGGTAAGCTTTTGAAGCTTTCTCTCTCTAAGTCCAGTTTTTAGGCGAAGCTCCGTTTGAGCTCATTCTGGCATCAAATCATGCGATTCAAAGTGCAGCTGAATCATATGAAGGTGTAGGAACTCCAATCTAACTTCAATTTCAACAATTAAACTCATTTGATCTATAATTTGATGTAATCAAATTTAGTTGAGTTAGAAGTTTGAAATTAAGGGAAGTTAAGGGATTTCAAAAATTTGAGGGACTAAAGTGCAATTTCATAAAATTTACGGCCAATTGGGCATGATAAAGATGTTTGAGGACCAATTGGGCAAATTTTGGAATTTTTAGGCAAAACTTACCATTTTTGTAAAGTAGGGGCAAAATGGTAATTTTGGAAAAGTTGGGGACCAAATTGGAAATTTATGAAATTAAACCATTTTTTGTGATTTTGAATAAATTGAGGTCCTAAGGTGAAATTTATAAGTTTTGGGACTCAATTTGGGGAAAACTCGGAATTAGGGACCTAATGTTAAAGAAAAGGATATTTAGGGACCTAATTGCAATTAATTAAATAGTTTGAGTATTTTCTCCGTTAATGATGAATGAAGGCTATTAGGCCATGGGATAATGAACAAGGATGTGCATATTGTGTTGGAACACAAGATACCAGGAACGCCAACATGAACTAGCTTGTGTGAAGGCCAAGAACCGATTAAGAGGAAAGTCACTGCACTATCGGGTGAGTGGGAATTTAATATCATACCCAATTAGGATGACAAGCACCTTGAAAATAATAACCCACTGTTAAGTGGTATTTTAATCATCACATTTGAGAAGAGTGTTGAGAAAATCACGTGGAGAAACTACTTACTGGTTGAAAGTCGATCATACCCAGTTGATATGATGAAACTTACTCGAAGGAAGTCGAAAACCCGCATATCAGTTATATGTGGAGATGTCCTCATACCCGGTTGGTATGATGGATAGTTGAAAAGTTTATTTTGTCGGAAATGCTCTCCACTAACTGTGTGCCACTGCTTAAATTTTTTGGGAGACTTTTTTGACGGGAGCTCAAATAGCTCATATAGGCCAAAGGCCTCGATTTTGAAACTTGGGGGTTAATATGCCTAAATTTGAAAATCTTGAATAGTGGGCCCTAGGCTAGTTGACAAGAGCTAGAGCTTGTAAACAAACATGATTATTAAGCCATGAAAACTTAAGTAAATGTGTTGTTTGGCTATGGTACCTAGATAAGACCGACATACTCGATGGACTAGCGGTAGTGCAACATGACAAGTCTTTGGACTAGTCAAGACAAATAGCTACAGGTCTAGTTGAGGGTTGGGGCTGTTGGACAAGTGGCATAACAGATTATATGGCTTATGTGGAAAAACTATTGATTTGTGCATGCATTGTGTTAAGGACCTTCAAGACGCCCAAGAGGGGTAGTGATGCATCCTAGGGCTCTAGACGACCTAGTGGAAATAAGGATAGTTAGTTGTACTAGAAGTCTTGAGAAGCTCGACGTAGCTTTATTGCGCATGAGACCGGGGTGGGGACGGGATGGAGTCTCTCTCCTCATATGGACACAGAGTATTTTTGGTATGATGGTAGGACATCAGAGACGTTCACTCAGACTTTGGGTAGAAGTCAGAGACTTATATTAGGGTGGATGGTAAAGACGCTCTGATTTGTGCATGCATTGTGTTAAGGACCTTCAAGACGCCCAAGAGGGGTAGTGATGCTTCCTAGGGCTCTAGACGACCTAGTGGAAATAAGGATAGTTAGTTGTACTAGAAGTCTTGAGAAGCTCGACGTAGCTTTATTGCGCATGAGACCGGGGTGGGGACGGGATGGAGTCTCTCTCCTCATATGGACACAGAGTATTTTTGGTATGATGGTAGGACGTTAGAGACGTTCACTCAGACTTTGGGTAGAAGTCAGAGACTTATATTAGGGTGGATGGTAAAGACGCTCTGATCCATAAGTAGATGCAATCGTCGTAACTACATCTCGTGAATATGTGTGATTCCTTCATGATGAAGGGTGTGTGTTGTATGTTAAACACACCGAATATTGAAATGGGAAAGAGGTTATGAAAATCGTGAAAAGGATTTGTGAATCCTTGGAAATGAATTGGGAAACCTTGGAAAAAGGTTTTGATAAATCGAAATTTGAAGAAAAGTATTTTTATGAAATAAGGAGTCTGACACACTCCAATTAAAGAAATTGATTTTTGTGAAAACTCTCACCCAACACCCATTTACTGAGTTGTCGTACTCACCCCCTCCCTTTACCCCTTTTCAGGAAACCAGGGGAAAACTAACCTTAAAGATTTGTCAGTAGCCAAACCTTAAGGCAGGTATGTAAAATTTATATTAAGTTTTGATTAATATTATTCCAGGACCTTCCTCGTCTTGTGTAGGTATGAGGTAGTAATGGATCCCAAGAGCTGTTGGATGACTTAGGGTGCATAAGGGCGGCTTGGCGTCTAGTATGTCGAGAAGCTTGGGGATCTTCCTGTGCACTGAGACCAAGGAAGTAGGGGAAATGAGGTCTCGTCCCACAAAGCGGACACCATGAAGTGATTAGCATTTGAGGGTCGGACGGGGAAGGTCCTCTCAAACTCAGGGTAAAGGTGTTAACATCTATTAGGGTGGATGATAAAGGCGCTCCGATCCACAAGTGGAGTGGTCGAGGACCATTCTACGAACATGTGATCCCTCCTATGATAGGAGGGCAGTTGATGCATGAATGTTATGTAAAAATTAACTAATGAATGAAGTAACAAATGAAATAAATCATTCGTTGTAGAAGTTTCCCTCACTGAGTATATGTACCTATATACTCATTCTCCTCTTCTCACCCTTTCAGGACCATGACAAAGGAGACAAAAAGTTCCAGGACAAGCTCGGACCCTTAAGATACGTTCCCCATCCCAAACTCATAGTAAGGGAATGAACGTAGACACACCTTTACCTTCCCTTTATCATTAAGGTAGGAATACATGGATGATGCATGGAAGGGTGGCGGATTGATCATGGGACCTTGACCAAATCGGGTAAGGGTGTGACAACTTGAGTGGTATTAGAGCATAACTTTCCTAACAAGTCCCCACCAACCCTAATTCTTGATTCCCGAAACCCTTGCAGAAAATATGAACAAAAATGCCAATGAAGAGTATATCCCCTAGATATATGCCATGGAGCAAAGGCTGGAGGCACTAGAGGTGTAAACCCCGCCCTTTTGAAGTTAAGGAAATTGGGATAAGAACCGGTCAAACCGAGTGAGAAAATCGAACTGGTTCACAAACCTGATTATCAAAGAACGGGCAATTTGGGAAATTTACAACTCCTAAGTGACCCAAAAAGTTCATAAAACCTTGGAAAAGGATCTTAGGACAATTTGGGAGAGAAAAAGCAGACCGGTTCAGGAGAACCGGATCTGAACCAAATTGAACCGGTTTGAACTAGTCTGAACCACTATTGAACCGGATGCTAAATTTATTTTCTTGGTAGCTTAGAAAATTCAAATTTGATATTTGAGGCCATATTGAATAGAGAATAAATTTAGATAAATTTAGAAAATTTTTAATTTTCAAAAAATCGGTCGAATTGGGCCTGAACCAACCCGTTTAAGCTTTGAACCCGGTTCGGATCGGTCCAATTTGGAATAGTATCGTCTTCTTCCTTCAAATGACACCGTTGTTCACTCACCAAAAAATCAAGCAGTGCCGGTGAAGCTGAAAAGTCTCCAGCCAAGGAGTTTTAGGTAATGAATGAATGCCATTAATGT
Organism: Trapa bicornis; assembly: GCA_030064425.1. Classification (NCBI taxonomy): domain Eukaryota; kingdom Viridiplantae; phylum Streptophyta; class Magnoliopsida; order Myrtales; family Lythraceae; genus Trapa; species Trapa bicornis. The sequence continues at coordinate 16,293,062 of CM057758.1, read as the reverse complement.
GCCAATCAGATGACCAAGAAGTCCCCAAGCTTCCAATATAAAGAGCCCCTCCTCATTCATCCTCTCTACACCTAAAAACTCCATTCTCTCTCAACTGCTCCAATTTCCAATAAAGCTTGAACTAGAGCTCCGATATAGGGTCTTTAATGACCCAAAGAAGGTGTGGTCAGGTTCTTTGGATTCGAGGAGAAGTCAACTACACACCTATAGTCTCCATTTGCTCTAAGGGTCGACGAAGAAATGCCGGCGTGATCGAACAATAAAGCAGCTTCGACGGACTGAAGTTGCCATGTTTTGTCTGAGCTGAAATTAGCCAATTCGAGCCCTTCTTAGGCCAAATCAAGCCCTCCTAACACCTCCATAGTCATCCTACAGCTAAATTAGTGCTGAAAGGTAAGCCAATTTGGCTCCCCTCTGTAAATTCCGACCGGTGCTAGAGAGAGAACCGACAGAACTTCGATGATAAAATTCTCACTTAATTCGCATCAATTGAGGCAATTCTTGATCCTAGAAGGAACCTTAGGACAAGTGCTATCTGCCGAGATTGAAAGCTCGGACTGTCGCGCCCCTGACGGTAAGCTTTCAAAGCTTTCTCTCTCTAAGTCCATTTTTAAGACGAAACTCCATTTAAGCTCATTCCGATATCAAATCGTGTGATTCAAAGTGGAATTGAATTGTATGAAGTTGTAGGAACACTAATCTAACTTCATCTTCAACAATTAGACTAATTTGATCGGTCAATTTGATAAAATCAAATTCGGCCGAGTTAGATGGTTGAAATTGGGGGAAATTTTAGAATTTTGAAAATTCGAGGGACTAAAATGTAATTTCATAAAATTGTGGGCCAATTGGGCATGATAAAGATATTGGAGGACCAATTGGGCAATTTTGGAATTTTTGGGGCAAAACTGACCATTTTTGTAAAGTAGGGGCAAAATGGTAATTTTGGAAAAAGTTGGGGACCAAATTGGAAATTTGGGAAATTGAAACCCTTTTTGTGAATTTAAATAAATTGATGTCCAAGGTGAATGTTAAATGTTTTGGGACTCAATTTGAGTAAGAACCGGCATTTAAGGACTTAAAGTTAAAGAAAAATAACTTTAAGGACATAATTGCAAATAAGTGAAAAGTTTGATTTTCTCATTCATTTGGGATGAATGAAGGCTATTAGGCCAAAGGATAATGAATAAGGATGTTCATATCGTGTAGGAATATGAAGTACCGGGAATGCCAACTAAGTTAAGTTCGCGTCAAGGCAACAAGATGGCTAAGAGGAAATTCATTGCACTATCAAGTGAGTTGGATATTTAATATCATACCCGGTTGGGATGATAAGCACCTCAAAAATGAAAACACACTACTAAGTGGTATTTTAAACATCACATGTGAGAGGAGTAATGTGAAAATCACACGGAAAAACTAATTACCTGTTGTAAGTAGATCATACTTGGTTGGTATAATGAAACTTCCTAGAAGGAAGTGGAAAACCCGCTTATCGGTTATAAGCGGAGACGTCTTCAGACCCGGTTGGTATGTTAGACAAATGAAAGGTTTATTTTGTTAGAAGTGCTCTCCCTTAACTGTGTGCCACTGCTTAAAATTTTTGGGGAGACATTCTTGATGGGAGCTCGAATAGCTCATATAGGCCAGAGGCCTTGTTTTTTGGAACATGGGGGCTAATATGTTCGATTTTGAAAATCTCGAACAGTGAGCCCGAGGCCAATTGGCACGAGCAAAAGCTCGTAAACAAACATGATTATTAAGCCATGAAAACATAAGTAAATGAGTTGTTTGGCCATGGTACCGAGACAGGACCAACATACTCAATGGACTAGCAATAGTGCGACATGACAGGTCTTCAGACTTGTCAAGACAAAGAGCTGTAGGTCGAGTTGAGGGTCGAGGCCATTGGACCAGTGACACCATAGATTATATGGTTTATGTGAAAAATTATTCATTTGTGCATACACTATGTTGCGGGACCTTCAAGATACCCAAGAGGGGTAGTGATGCGTCCTAGGGTTCTAGACGACCTGGTGGAGATAAGGGCAGTTAGTCGTACCAAAAGTCTTAAGAAGCTCGACGTAGCTTCATTGCGCATGAGACCATGGTGGGGACGTGATGAGGTCTCTGTCCTCATATGGACATGGAGTATTTTTGGTCTGAGGGTAGGATGTCAGAGATGTTAACTTAGACATAGGTTAGAAGTGAGAGACTTCTATCAGGGTGGATGGTAAAGATGCTTCTATCCATAAGTGGGTTTAGTCAGCGTAACTGAATGTGTGTGATCCCTTCATGATGAAGGGTGTGTGTTATATGTTAAACACACCAAATATGGAAATGGGAAAGAGGTTATGAAAACCATGGAAAGGATTTGAGAATCCTTGGAAAAAGTTTTTGATAAACCGAAATTTGAAGAAAAACATTTTTTTATGAAATAAGGAGTCTGGCACGCTCCGAATAAAGAAATTTTTTTTTTGTGAAAACTCTCACCCAACATCCATTCACTGAGTTGTCGAATTCACCCCCTCCCTTTACTCTTTTTAAGAAACCAAGGGAAAATCAACCTTAAATATTTATTAGTAGCTGAACCTTAAGGCAAGTATGTAAAGTTTATATTCAGTTTTGATTAATGTTATTCCAGGAAAGGTACAGGTAAGAAGGACGCCTTACTCCCCATGGTTTAGAAGAGGGGAAAACCCTGAATATACCGGGAGAGTGGTAGGTTGTTCATAAGGATCCAACCAAATCGGGTTGGGGCGTGACAACTAGAGTGGTATCAGAGTCTGTTTGCTCGAATTAATAATCAAGAATAGAAAACATAGTAACTAATTGGATTGATCTTAAAATTTTCAGATGGCTCCTAGGAGAGGAACTAAGAAAAGTAGGAATGACTCTACTCAACACCATGTCCTCGTAAGAAGACAACCCTAGAAGCTTCCTAATGCCTGAGACATAGTAGAAGCCCCAAAAGACCAAATAGGGAAGTATCCAGTACCACCAAGGAGTATGGTGCTAGGACATGTTAGGGTCACAGTCCTGTGTACAAATGGAGCCAAGCCTAAAGCCAGGAATGCTAGTACGGGCATATAATCTTAATAAGGAGGATACTTACCAAGAAAATCGTAGCTTTTTATCTATTATGTGACTACTTTTTGTAATAGGACTAATACCCCATCATTTTGTATTTCTCTATTAATGAAGTACTCAAAATTCTTAAATTCCTATCTATCAATGATGTGATCTCGCTAGTAAGATGGCCCCTAGGAAAGTAACCAAACAAATCCACACTACCATAGAAACTAGAAAAAAAATTTCATTTCAGTTAAGGAAATTGAATCAAGGAATTAAGAAACCTAGAAGGACTCTTAGAATGATCCTTAGCAAAAGAGACTCAACAAGAAAAACCATCAAGGTGTTTAGACTTAAGGACGATGAAGCACCAATTCACCAGCAACCTTAGAAAGGCCCTGCAATGCTCAAAGTAAAGGAGGAACCACAACGATTCACACATGGGAATAACCATTACATATGTGAAAGATGGGGACACTATGTGAAGAATTGCCCAACCCTACTAAGGACATGCACCAAGATAATCTGTTATAGGTGTAAGGGAAATAGGACAGGTAAAGAATAATTGTCCCACACCTCATAGATTTAGGGCAATACCTTCTGAAAAGTCACAAAAGACAGGAAGGACTGGTGACTAAAACCATGAAGCATGTTAATGGTTCGTAAAGAGGTCAAGAAATGGCAAGGTAAAGTGAAATTTAAACTCCTTAAGAAGATCAAACAAAGAGGGATATCACAAGAATAGAGGTAAGGTACATTGAAAGTACACCTAAAACCCCCTTGAGGGATAAGCACAAAAAATGTCCTTCAGAAACTCTAAGGTAGGACATAGTGAAGAAGAGAAGACATACACTATGAAAGAGAACATTAGAAGGATGCATACGACTAAGTACCCCTTGAAGGGATCATTGATGGGTGGATGGTCATGACGTGGAGTGCAAGTAACCCAGCCTTAATTAAGAAATTTTTTAAGGAAAGATGTATCAGGAAGACCTAGCATGACCTGCTTGGAGAAAAACAGAAGAGCCAAATAACGACTCTAGGAGAACCTAGTAGAAAGGAGACAATTAACGAACTAGCCTTCGGGAGAACCATGGATTTAAACCATGATAAAGAAGGGAGAAGTGAAAATGCCAAAACATTGGAAAAGAAGGATGAAGGAAAATCCTTAAAGAAATCAATGGCCATGACCAGATTTACAATTAAAAGTCTTAAGATGGTTAAGTGAGCCTCAGGAAGGATGATAAAGAGATTTTGAAACCAGGAGGATGTGAACTCTCCTTAAAAGGAAATAGAACCTGATGAAGAGGATTTGGGAAACGGATTTGTAAATAAAATGCATGTTAAGATGAAGGGAACCCATGGAAGCATAATAGGAGGAATCCAAGGAGTAAGTTAAACCCAAGGAACATGTGAGTTGGAAGATATCATCAAAAGATGTTGTACGAGTAAAAAAAAAGGGTGGACTGGCCATAAAAAGGGAATAATATAAAGTATATCTAAGAAATCTTTGAGGGGTAAGTCCTCCAGTTAAGAAGTGACTGAAGGAAACGATTTTTGACATAAAGACTAGTTGTGGTCTACGCTTACTTGATGTAGCCAAAAAAGAGTATGGCTAAGCCATAAGGTGGAATACATTAAATAAGACCAATAACTAGAAGTCTCTCAGATAAGGAATGAGGAAAGAAATGGGAATCTTAAGACAATGGAGGATTAAAGGCGGGCAAATACCCGATATAGAAAAGAGTGTGAGGAAAGGAAAGAAGAAACTTTCAAGGAATGGTAAGAAGGTGGAGCAAGTAGCTCCTAGAGTGGAAGCCTCCACTATGAAGGACTTAAGTAATGGATGAAGGAAGGGTTAAAATAAGATAAAAGTGATAACATATAAACCTGTGAACACAAGTACGCAATGCATGAAAGAAAATGAAGCTAAGGGTCTCAACGACCAAGAGAATAACTAGACATGAGAACAATTGTGTATTTTGGAACTCCTGATTTTGAAATCTTAAGTAAAGAATCTAAGGATGGAGAAATTATACTTTAAGGAACGAAGGATGTGAATTTAAGGATAATACCTTAAACATTAAAGTGAGATATGCTTAGCTAAAGTAAGCTCCGTGGAATGAGAAAGTGATGGGAAGGAAAGGAAAACCTTAAGTGTATGTGATATAAGGGATAAATGGAAATAACCGATAAAGTTGTATATTAATAAACTACAAATTGATATCGAAGGAAAGTTCTTTCCAATGCAAAGAACATTGAATAAAGTTTTGGGGACAAAACTCCTAAAAGGAGGGGAGAGTTATAAACCCTGCCCTTTTGAAGTTAAAGAAATTGGGAAAAGAACCGGTCAAACCGAGTGAGAAAATCGAATCAGTTCACAAACTCGATCATCATAGAATGGGCAATTTGGGAAATTTACAACTCCCAAGTGACCCAAAGGGTTTATAAAACCTCGGAAAAGGATCTTAGAACAATTTGGGAGTGAAAAACTAGACCAGTTCAAGAGAACTTATCCAAACCGGTTTGAACCACTATTGAACGGATGCTAAGTTCATTTTCCTAGCTGGCTTAGAAAATTCAAATTTGTGCTTTTCCATTGGAGAGAGAATAAATTTAGAAATTTTTAATTTTGAAAAACTCGGTCGAATCAGGCCTGAACCTGTCAGTTTAAGCTTTGAACTCAATTTGGACCAATCTGATCCGGTTCGGAATAGTGTCGTCTTCTTCCTTCAGATGAGAGAACTGTTCACTTGTCGGAAAATCAAGCAGCACTGACGAAGCTGAAATGTCTCTGACTAAGGAGTTCCTAGCAATGAATGACCGCCGTTAAGGTGCCAATCAAACAACTAAGAAGTCTCTGAGCTTCCTATATAAAGAACCCCTCCTCATTCATCCTCTCCACACCTGAAAAACTCTATTCTCTATCAACTGCTCCAATATTCAGAAAAGCTCAAACAAGAGCTCCGATATAGGGTCTTTTCTGAGCCAAAGAAGGTGTGGTGGGGTTCTTTGGATTTGGGGAGAAGTCAGCTACACGCATGTAGTCTCCATTTGCTCCAAGGGTTGCCGGAGAAGCGATGACATGATCGAACAGTGAAGCAGCTCTAGCGGACCAAAGCTGCCCTATTTTTGTCGAGCTGAAATTGGCCATTTTGAGTCATTCTCTGGCCAAACCAAGCCCTCTCAACACCTCCACAATAGTCCTACAGCTGAAAGGTAAGCCAATTTGGCTCCCCTCTGTAAATTTCGACCGATGCTAGAGAGAGAAATGACAAAACTTCGATGATAAAATTCTCACTCAATTCGACATCAATTGATGTAATTCTTGATCCTAGGAGTAACCTCATGACAAGAGCTATATGTGTAGATTGAAAGCTCGGATCGTCGCACCCCCGATGATAAGCTTTCGAAGCTCTCTCTCAAAATCTCAGCATCAAATAGTGTGATTCAAAGTGCAATTGAATCGTATGAAGTTGGAGGAACTCCAATCTAACTTCAATTTCAACAATTAAACTCATTTGATCGGTCAATTTGATGAAATCAAATTTGACTGAGTTAGAAGGTTGAAATTGGGGAAATTTGGGAATTTAAAAAATTCAAGGGACTAAAGTGCAATTTTGTAAAATTGAGGGCCAATTGGGCATGATAAAGATGTTGGAGGACCAATTGGGCAATTTTGGAAATTTTGGGGCAAAACTTACCATTTTTGTAAAGTAGGGGCAAAATGGTAATTTTGGAAAAAGTTGGGGACCAAATTGGAAATTTGGAAAATTGAACCACTTTTTGTGAATTTGAATAAGTTGAGGTCCCAAGGTGAATGTTAAAAGTTTTGGGACTCAATTTGAGGAAAAACTGACATTTGGAGACTTAAAGTTAAAGAAAAATAACTTTAAGGACCTAATTTTAAATAAGTGAAAAGTTTGGTTTTCTCATTCATATGGGATGAATGAAGGCTATTAGGCCAAAGGATAATGAACAAAGATGTTCATATCGTGTCGGAACACGAAGTACCGGGAATGCCAGCTAAGGCAAGTTCACGTTAAGACAACAAGCCGACTAAGAAGAAATTCACTACACTATGGGGTGAGTGAGATATTTAATATCATACCCGGTTGGGATGATAAACACCTTAGAAATGAAAACCCACTGCTAAGTGGTATTTAAAACATCACACCTAAAAGGAGTGATGTGAAAATCACATGGAAAAACTACTTACCGGTTATAAGTAGATCATACTTGGTTGGTATGATGAAACTTCCTGGGAGGAAGTGGAAAACCCGCTTATCGGTTATAAGCGGAGATGTCTTCATACTTGGTTGGTATGATAGACAAATGAAAGTTTTATTTTTTTAGAAGTGCTCTCCCCCGACTGTGTGCCACTGCTTACAATTTTTGGAAGACCTTGTTGACGGGATCTCAAATAGCTCATGTAGGCCGGAGGCCTCGGTGTTGGAACTTGGGGTCTAATATGTTCAATTTTGAAAATCTCGAATAGTGGGCCCTAAGTAAATGAGTTGTTTAGCCATGGTACTAAGATAAGACATACATACTCAATGGACTGACTAGCAGCAATGTGACATGACAGTTCTTTAGACAAGTCAAGACAAACAACTATGGGTCGAGTTGAAGGTTGGGGCCATTGGACTAGTGGCACCACATATTATATGACTTTTGTGAAAAACTGTTGATTTGTGCATGCACTGTGTTACTGGACCTTCAAGATGCCCAAGAGGGAAAGCGATGCGTCGTAAGGCTCTAGACGACCTGGTGGAGATAAGGGCAATTAGTTGTACTAGAAGTCTTGAGAAGCTCGATGTAGCTTCATTGCGCATGATACCGGGGTGGGGACGGGATGAGGTCTCTGTCCTCATATGGGCATGGGGTATTTTTTTTTCTGAGGGTAGGATGTCAAAGACGTTCACTCAGTCTTTGGGTAGAAGTTAGAGACTTCTATTAGGGTGGATAGTAAAGATGCTCCGTTCCACAAGTGGGTGCAGTTGGCGTAACTACATCTTGCGAATGTGGGGATCCCTTCATGAAGAAGGACGTTTGTTATATGTTAAACACATCGAATATGGAAATGGGAAAGAGGTTATGAAAAGTGTGGAAAGGATTTGAGAATCCTTGGAAATGAATTGGGAAATCTTGGAAAAAAGTTTTGATTAATCGAAATTTGAAGAAAAGCATTTTTTATTAAATAAGGAGTTTGGCATGCTCCGAATAAAGAAATTAATTTTTTTTGTGAAAACTCTCACCCAACACACATTCACAGAGTTGTCGAACTTACCCCCTCCCTTTACCTTTTTCAGGAAACCAAGGGAAAACCAACCTTAAAGATTTATTAGTAGCTGAACCTTAAGGCAGGTATGTCAAATTTATATTCAGTTTTGATTAATGTTATTCTAGGAAAGGTATAGGTATGAAGGACGCTTTACTCCCAATGGTTTAGAAGAGGGGAAACCTTGAATAAACCGGAAGAGTGACGAGTTGTTCACGGGGATCCGACCAAACTAGGTCAGGGCATGACAAGAGGAGCCTATCCCGTGGGAAGCACCTCGAGAGATAATATAAACCACGTTCTTTGGAGTTAAGAAAAAACTAGGAAAGAACAAATCAAATCGAGTGAGAAAATCGAACTGGTTCACAAACCCGATTATTGAGAAACCGTTAAATTGGAGAAATTTCAACTCCCACATGACCCAAAAGGATTCATAAACCTTGAGAAGGAACTTTAGAACCAAGTGGGAGAGAAAAACTAGGCTGGTTCAGGTGAACCAAAACTGAACCGGATCGAACCAGTTTATGAACCAAATCGATTTATGAACCAGAACTGATAGACAGAGGGTAAACCGGGAAATATATGGACCCCAAGTGACTTAAAGAGTCACATAAGACATGATGATGGACTTTAGAATGAATGGGGGATGAAAACCAAACTGGTTTAGATTAACCGGATCCTAACCGGATTGAACCGTTTTGGATCAGTTTGAACCACTATTGAACCTGATGATAAATTCATTTTTCTAGGTAGCTTAAAAAATTTTAATTTGAGATTTAAGGCCACCATTTCATAGAAAATGAATTTAGAAATTTTTAGATTTGAAAAATTCGGTCGAATTAGGGGTGAATCAGCCGGTTTAAGCTTTAAACCCAGTTCAGACCGCCGGTTCGACATAGTGTCATCTTCTTCTTTCAGATGACAACACTGTTCACTTGCTGAAAAATCAAAGCAACGCCAGCGAAGAAGAAACATTTCTGTTCAGTACGTTTTAGGCCATCAATGACTATCATAAATGTGTCAAATGGATGATTAACGAGTCTTCGAGCTCCCTATATAAAGAGACACTCTCTATTCATTCTCTACACACCAGAAAATCTCACTCTCTCTTAGTTGTTTAGTTTTCCGACGAAGCTCAACCAGAGCTCTGATAAGGGGTCTTTTCTGAGCCAAAGAATGCGTGGTTGGGTTCCTTAGTACTGGGTCGCTAGAGAATCGCCGACATGATCGAATAGTGAAGCAGCTTCGGCGGATCGAAGCTGCCCTATTTTGGTCGAGTTGAAATTGGCCAATTTGAGCCCTCAAGCCAAACCAAGCTCTCCCAACACCTCCTCAGCCCACCTACGATGGTGAGCAATTGAAGCTTTCTCTCACTATGTTCTATTTTTTGGCGAAACTCTGTTTGAGCTCGTCCCGTCATAAAAAATTACGATTCAAAGTGCTATTGAATTGTGTGAAGATGTAGAAACTCAAATTTAACTTTAATTCAACAATTAGAAGTGTTTCATTGGTCAATTTGATGAAATCAAATTCGTCTATGTTAGGAAGTTGAAATTGGGGAAAAAATTAGGGATTTTCGAAAATTCGAAGGACCAAAATACAAATTTATAAAATTGAGGGTCAATTGGGCATAATAAGAGTATTAGGGGACCAACTAAGCAATTTTAGAATTTTTGGGATAAAACTTACCATTTTTGTAAAGGAAGGGCAATATGGTAATTTTGAAAAATTTGGGGGCCAAATGGGGAATTTGGGAAACATGAACCCATTTTTATGAAATTGAGTAAATTGAGGTCCCAAGGGGAATTTTGAAAGTTTCGGGACTCAATTTGGAGAAAAATCAACAATTGGGGGAAGGTGATTAAGCCAAATGATAATGAACAACAATGTTCAATTCGTGTAGGAACACGAGACATCAGGAACGCTAGCTGAGGTTAAGCTCACTACACGATCGGGTGAGTGAGATTTTTATATCATACCCGTTGTGATGATAAGTACCTCGATAATGAAAATACACTACTAAGCGGTATTTTAAATATCACACATGAGATGAGTGATGTCAAAATCACATAGAAAACTACTTACAGATTGCAAGTAGATCATACCCAGTTGGTATGATGAAACTTCCTTAAAGGAAGTGGAAAACCTGTTCATCAGTTATGAGCGGAGATATCCTCATACTCGGTTGGTATGATGGATAGTTGAAAATATATTTTTGTCGGAAATGCTCTCCCTGACTATGTGCCACTGCTTAAACAATTTGGGAGACCTTCTTAACGAGAGCTCGAATAGCTCTGTTAGGTTAGAGGCCTCGATTTTGGAACTTGGGTGCTGTTATGCCCAATTTTGAAAACCTCGAATAGTGGGCACTAGGTAGGTTAGCATGAGCAGGAGCTTGTAAACAAACATGATTTATATGCAATGAAAATTTAAGTAATTGAATTGTTTGGTCATGGTACCAAGACAGGACCGACATACTCAGTCAACTAGCGGCAGTGCGACATGATAGGTCTCTAGACTAGTCAAGACAAATAGATGTAGGTTGATTTGAGCGTCAGGTCCGTTAGACCAGTGGGACCACAAATTATATGGCATCATGTGAAAATTGTTGATTGTGCATGCACTGTGTTTACGGGACCTTCAAGATGCCCAAGTGGGGTAGTGATGTGTCCTATGGCCCTAAAAGACCTAGTGGATATAAGGGCAGTTAGTCATACCAGAAGCCTTGCAAAGCTCGACATAGCGTCAAGCACATGTGACGAGGGTGGGGTCAAGATGAGGTCTCTGTCCTTTTTCGGACAGGGAGATTTGTTACAAGATTGAGGGTCGGATGTCACAAACATCCACTCATTCTCAAGGTAGAAGTGAACGTGCTTCTATCTAGGTGGCTGGTAAAGTCGCTCCGACACCACAAGTGGGTTTAATGGTCGTACTGGCCTGCAATTTTGTGTTTGACCTTCATGATGAAGGATGTGTGTTGGGTGATGCACTGTGGTAATAAGAAATGACTTTGAAAACCAAGATTTTTAAGATAAGAAAATTTAAAAGAATTAAGGAGTCTGACACACTCCAACTTTAAAACTATTTTTTTAAAACTCCATTTTAAAAATACCCATTCACTGAGTTTTTTGAAACTCACCCCTCTTTTCTATCCTTTTTTCAGGAAAAGAGAAGATGATTAGGAATAATACCTAGCTTAACCCTCTGTTAGGTATGCTTAAATTACTCTTAAACTTGCATTTTATTTGATATATGTCTTTCCAGGGAACAAGCTCAAAAATACGCTTGTCTCCTCTTGAGTTAAAGAAGGGGGAAACTCCTCTTAAACCGAGAGAGCGTCGGGTTGTTCACGGGGAAGACTTACCCTTAGAATACGATAAGGAAGAAACCATCAAAGGGAGATCTTAAGAAAAGGAAAAGAAGTAGGAACAAAGGGAAGCAATCATCAAAGAGTACAAATTTATGGAGAGGAGTTAAAAGATAGACTCAAAGAAAGAAGAGCAAGGAAAAACAAGGAGTAGAACATTTCAAAGGGGATCAAAAGAATGAAAGCTTATCGAGAAGAAAGGGAATTAAGTATGGGAGAACACCATGGATATCAAGACCACTAAGGAAAGATGGAAAGAAAGTCAAATAACATGAAGGCCCGGATATAACAATTACTTGTAAAGAACTAAGATACAGTTCTTTAGGAACTTCATAAGATAGGGGGACTTGTGAAAGACAGAGGTACAAACCAAAAGGGGAAGAAAAGCTGAAGTGGATGAATCACGCAAGATCCTTATGTATAAGTGAAGATTGAAAAGAGAGAAGTTTTAAAGAATGGTAGGGTGATCAAACAAAAGAATCATAGAACGGAAAACACTAGGAGAAGAATGAGAGTAGGAAGTTGGATCGAGGAAGAAGGACACTCCAGATCAAGACAATCAATCAAGGGAAGGTTGCAAAACCAGAGTCGAAATAAGGTCCTCCGTAAGAAGTACGAATGGCTAAGTGAATGTGTTGGGAGGTTGAGCGTGATCTACTACATGAAGACTTGGAAACTCAAATAAAAACTTTAGACGAATCTGATTTAAGGAAGTAACTTATATGGATCAAATCATCTAGAAGAGTAAACAAAGTCTAAAAAGAGATGGTGTCACACACCGACCCAGTTTGGTTGGATCCCCATGATCAACCCGCCACTCTCCCGGTTTACTAAGGGCTGCCCCTTATTTATAAACTATGAAGATTAAGACGTCCTTTAAACCTGCGCCTTTCCTAGAATAAGATAAATCAAAACTGCATAAAATTTTAAACAAATCATACTTGTCTCACAAGCGTATTAGTTGATGGTCCTTGGGGGTAGGCTTTACAGGATTTCCTGAAAGAGATATAAGGGAGGGGGTGAGTACAATGACTCAGTGAATGGGTTTGCAAATTTTTTATTTTTAAGAAAAATGTTTGATTTAGAGTGTGTCAGACTCCTATTTCTCTTTCAAAAACCTTTTAATTCAAATTTTGGTTTTTGTCACCATTTATTAATCACGGTGTGTCATCACCCAATATACATCCTTCATCATGAAGGTCAAACACACAATTGCAGGCTAGCATGTCCACTGAACCCACTTGTGGCATCGGAGCGACTTTACCGACCACCTAGATAGAAGTACGTCCACTTCTACATTAGGAATGAGTGCATATTCGTGACATCTAACCCTCAATCCCATAACAATTCTCCGTGTCCGTATGAGGACAGAGACCTCATCCCGACCCCACCCCAATCTCATACGCTTGAAGCTACGTCGAGCTTCGCAAGGGCACCTTGTACGACTAATTGCCTAACCAGGTCGTCCAGGGCCCTAGGACACATCACTACCCATCTTGGGCATCTTGAAGGTCCCGTAAACACAATGAATGCACAATCAGTATTTTCACATCATACCATATAATATGTGGTGCCACAAGTCCAATGGCCCCGACCTTCAACTAAACCTATAACTGTTTGTCTTGACTAGTCTGGAGACCTGTCATGTCGTACTACCACTAGTTGACTGAATATGTCGGTCCTGTCCTTGTACCATGGCCAAACAATTCAATTACTTAAGTTTTCAAGGCATATAACTCATATTGGTTTACGAGCTTATGCTCGTGCCAACTGGCCTATAGCCCACTATTCGAGATTTTCAAAATTGGGCATATTAGCCCCAAAGTTCCGAAACCGAGGCCTCCACCCTACAGAGCTATTTGAGCTCTCGTCAAGAAGGTCTCCCAAATCGTTTAAGTAGTGGCACACAATTAGGGGAGAGTGCTTCTGACAAAAATATATTTTGAATTGTCCATCATACCAACTGAGTATTAGGACATCTCCACTCATAACCGATGAACGGATTTTCCACTTCCTACGAGTAAGTTTTAATCATACCAATCAGGTTTGATCTACTTACAATTGTTAAGTAGTTTTTCCGTGTCATTTTCACATCACTCCTCTAAGTTGTGACATTTAAAATACCACTTAATAGTGGGTTTTCATTTTCGAGGTACCTATCATCCCAACCGGATATGGTATAAAAATCTCACTCACCCATTAATGTAGTGAATTCCACTCGACCAATTCTTTGTGTTCACACGAGCTTGTCCTTGCTGGTGTTCCCGATACTTCATGTTCCTACACGATATGAACATTCTTGTTCATTATCCCTCGGCCTAATAACCTTTATTCATTCCAAATGAATGAGACAACCAAAATTTTCTTTTATTTGGAATTAGGTCCCTAAAGTTATTTTTCTTTAACTTTAAGTCCCTAATGTTGGTTTTTCCTCAAATTGTGTCCCGAAACTTTTTAAAATTAATCTTAGGACCTCAATTTATTCAATTTCATAAAAAGGGGTTTAATTTCCCAAATTTTCAATTTGGCCCCCAATTTTTCCAAAATTACCATTTTGCCCTTCCTTTACAAAAATAGTAAATTTTAACCCAAAAATTCTGAAATTTGCTCAATTGGTCCTCTAACATTCTTATGATGCCCAATTGGCCCTCAATTTTATAAAATTGCATTTTGGTCCCTCAAATTTTCAAAATTACCAAAATTTCGCCCAAATTTTCCCTCAATTTCAACCTTCTAACTCTAACAAATTTGATTTAATCAAATTGACAGATCAAATGAGTTAAATTATTGAAATTGAAGTTAAATTGGAGTTCCTATACCTTTATACTATTCAATTGCACTTTGAGTCGCACGATTTGGTGCCGAAATGAGCTCAAACAGAGATTTGCCGAAAAATAGGACTTATAGTGGAAAAGCTTCGAAAGCTTACTATCGGGGGCGCGATGGTCCAAGCTTTCGATCTGGGCAGTGTTCCTCCTAGGATCAAGAATTACATCAATTGATGCCAAATTGAGTGAGAATTTCATCATCAAAGTTCTGTCAATTCTCTCTGTAGCACCAGTAAAAAATTATAGAGGGAAGACGAATTGGCTTACCTTTCCATTCTAATTCAGCTGTAGGAGGGTTTAGAGGTGTTGAGAGGGCTTGGTTTGTCCTGAGGAGGGCTCGAATTGGCCGATTTCAGCTCGGGCAAAAGAGGACAGCTTCGGTCCGCTGGAGCTGCTTCACTGTTCTATCACATCGGCATTTCTCCAACGACTCTCAGAGCAAATGGAGACTACATGCGTGTAGCTGACTTCTCCCCGATTCTAAAGTACTTGACGTCACCTTGCTTGGCTCAAAAAAATGCCCAAGTCGGAGCTCTGGTTCAAGCTTCTTTGAAAAATGGAGCAGTTGAGAGAGAATGCAGTTTTCATGTGTGGAGAGGATGAATGGGGAGGGGCTCTTTATATAGGAAGCTCGGGGACTTCCTAGCCATCCGATTGGCACCTTAATGGTGGTCATTCATTACCTAAAACTCCATAGCTGGAGGCTTTTTAGCTTCGCTGGTGCTGCATGATTTTCTAGTGAGTGAACAGCGCTGTCATCTGAAGGAAGAAAATGACACTATTCTGTACCGGACCGGACAGATCTGAACCAAGTTCAAAGCTTAAACCGGCCAGTTCACTCCCAATTCGACTGAATTTTTCAAATTTAAAAATTCCTAAATTCATTTTATATCCAATGGTGGCCTCAAATCTCAAATTTGAAATTTGTAAGCCACCTTGAAAAATGAATTTAGATTCCAGTTCAATAGTTGTTCAAACCGGTCCATACTGGTTTAATCCAGTTCGGATCCGGTTCCCCCGAACCAGTTTGGTTTTCATCTCCAAGTCATCCTTAAGTCCATTTCCATGACTTTTGGGATTGTTTGGGTCAGTTAGGATCCATAAATTTTTCGGTTTGCCCTTTCTCTATTGGTTTTGGTTTGTAGACTGACTCGGTTTTCAATTTCAAAATGACAGGTTCTTTCCCTGGTTTTTCTTATTATCAAAGGACGGGGTTTACAGATGAGGAGTAGTTAAAGAATACACCCTAACCAAGACAAAGGGGGAATACCAAGGACATGAATATACGGAAGATTTGAACACAATTAGGATGAGAGGCCCACCTCAAAAAAATAAACAAATAATGGAGCAAGTGGGAATGAAGCAAGATAAATGGAAGGTACTCATGGACCCAAGGAGAAAAAGTAAGCTAGTGGAGATATCGACAAAAGACATTCTAGAACTTAATGATTTCAATGGTAGAACTAGAAGGAAATCCCAGAAAAGAGGGAATGGAAAGCTCACCAGAGAAAGGAATATTAGAAAGACATGGGTGTACCAATGAAGAGGAAAGGGAACTAACAGAATAAGAAAGAGAATAACAAAAATGTGATGACGTAAGAATAAGGAAGGTATCCATGCAGGATTTTATTTTTGCACAATGGTATCCATGCAGGATGAAAAGGTGATAAATGCCAAAAATCTATGGAAGAAAATTGACCAGAACTTATAATTCTGAAATTTTGTTGAGTAAAAGAAGCTTGGAATGCGGAATGGTGCCTTGAGAAGGAAGATGTAACTAAAGGAAATGATTCTAGTTCTTCAAAGGAAGATATTCTAGGCCAAAGTAAATTCCATAGAATGAGGAAAGGATGAGAATGAGACGAAAATCATAGGTATGTGATGAAAGGGATGAACGAAAACAACCGAGAAGTTTGTAAGACGATCAAATAGAAAATTTCATAATAATGAAAAGTTTAAGCCAATACATAAATAATGTGAAAAACGTTTTAGAGACAAAACTTCTAAAAAGAGGGGAGAGTTGTAAACCCCGCTCTTTGGAGTAAAGGAAAAACCAGGAAAGAACCCGTCAAACCGAGTGAGAAAATCGAACCAGTTCACAAACCCGATTAATAAGGAACGGGCAAATTGGAGAAATTTCAACTCCCACATGACTTAAAAAGATTCATAAACCTTGGGAAGGAACTTTAGAACCTAGTGGGAGAGAAAAACCAGGCTGGTTCGGGTGAACCGGACCTGAACCAGATTGAACCAGTTTATGAACCAAGCCGGTTTATGAACTGAAATCGATAGAGAGAAGGAAAACGGGGAAATATATAGACCCCAAGTGACCTAAAGAGTCACATAAGTCATGATAAAGGACTTTAGGATGAATGGAGGATGAAAACCAAACCGATTTAGGTGAACTAGATCCGAATCGGATTGAACCGGTTTGGACTAGTTTGAACCACTGTTGAACCGGATGGTAAATTCATTTTTCTAGGTGGCTTAAAAAATTTAAATTTGAGATTTGAGGCCATCATTGGATAAAAAATGAATTTAGAAATTTTTAGATTTGAAAAATTCGGTCGAATTGGGGGTGAACCAACCGGTTTAAGCTTTGAACCCAGTTAGGACCAGTCCAGTCCGGTTCGAAATAATGTCGTGTTCTTCCTCCAGATGACAACACTATTCACAAACCGAAAAATCGAAGTAGCGCTAGCGAAGAAGAAACATTTATGTTCAGTGTGTTTCTGGCCATCAATGACTATTATAAACATGCCAAACGGATGGTCGATGAGTCCCCGAGCTCCCTATATAAAGAGCCCCTGTCCACACCTGAAAATCTCACTCTCTCTCAGCTGCTTAGTTTTTTGGCGAATCTTGAACCACAACTCCGATAAAAGGTTTTTTTTTAGCCAAAGAAGGCATGGTCAAGTTCCTTAGAAGCGGGGAGAAGTCAGCTACACGATGGTAATATCCATTCGCTCCGAGGGTCGAAGGAGAAGCACCGGCATGATCAAATAGTGAAGCAGCTCCGGTGGACCGAAGTTGCCCTATTTCGGCCGAGCTGAAATTGACCAATTCGAGCCATCCTCATGCCAAACCAAGCTCTCCCAACACCTTCTCAGCCCTCCTACGGCCGAATTAAAACTGAAAGGTAAGCCAATTCAGCTCCACTCTAAAATTTCCAACCGGTGTCAGAGAGAGAACCTATAGAATTTTAATGATAGAATTCTCACCCAATTCGGCATCAATTGATGCAATTTTTTTATCCTAGGAGGAACCTCAGGAGTAGAGCTATCTGCCCAGATTGGAAGCTCGGACAACCACGCCCCCGATGGTGAGCAATTGAAACTTTCTCTCTCTACGTTCTATTTTCTAGCGAAGCTCCGTTTGAGCTCGTTCCAGTGACAAAACTTATGATTCAAAGTGCTATTGAATCATATAAAGATGTAGAAACTCAAATTTAACTTCAATTTAAACAATTGGAATAGTTTGATCGATCAATTTGATTAAATCATATTTGGCTATGTTAGGAAGTTGAAATTAGGGGAAAATTGGGGATTTTTGAAAATTCGAAGGACCAAAATGCAATTTTATAAAATTAGGCATAATAAGAGTGTTAGGGGACTAATTGAGCAATTTTAGAATTTTGAGGCTAAAACTTACCATTTTTGTAAAGGAAAGGTAAAATGATAATTTTGGAAAATTTGGGGGCCAAATGTGGAATTTGGGAATCTTGAATCCCTTTTTATGAAATTGAGTAAATTGAGATCCCAAGGGGCATTTTAAAAGTTTCGATACTTAATTTGGGGAAAAACTGGCAATTGGGGGCCTAAAGTAAATGGAAAAATAACTTTAGGAACCAATTTGCAAATATTTGAAAAGTTGAGAATTTAGTCATTTATATTGAAGGAAGGTGATTAAGCCAAATGATAATGAACAACAATGTTCATTTTGTGTAGTAACACGAGACATCGGGAACGCTAGCTGTGGTTAAGCTCACTAGGGACGAAAACCGACTACGTAGAATTTCACTGTACAATCGGGTGAGTGGGATTTTTATATCATACCCAGTTGTGATGATAAGCACCTCGATAATGAAAATACACTACTAAGTGGTATTTTAAACATCACACATGAGAGGAGTGATGTGAAAATTACATAGAAAAACTACTTACAAATTGCAAGTAGATAATACCCAGTTGGTATGATGAAACTTCTTCGAAGGAAGTGGAAAACCCGTTCATCAGTTATGAGCGGAGATATCCTCATACTCAGTTGGTATGATTGATAGTTGAAAAATTATTTTTATCGAAAGTTTTCTCCCCTGACTGTGTGCCACTGCTTAAACGATTTGAGAGACCTTCTTGACGGGAGCTCGAATAGCTTTGTTAGGTCGTAGGCCTCGGTTTTCGAACTTGAGGGCTATTATGCCCAATTTTGAAAATCTCGAACAGTGGGCCTTAGGCTGGTTGGCACAAGTAGGAGCTCATAAACAAACATGATTTATATGCCATGAAATTAAAGTAATTGAATTGTTTGGCCATTGTACTAAGAAATGACCGACATACTCAGTGAACTAGTGGCAGTGTGACATGACAGGTCTCTGGACTAGTCAAGATAAACAGCTACAGGTTGAGTTGAGGGTCAGGGTCGTTGGACCAGTGGCACCATATATTATTTGGCATCATGTGAAAATTGTTGATTATACATGCACTGTGTTTATGGGACTTTCAAGACATCCAAGAAGGGTAATGATGTGTCCTAGGGCCCTAGATGACCTAGTGGATATAAGGGTAGTTAGTCATACCAAAAGCCTTGCAAAGCTTGATGTAGCTTCAACCACATGAGACTGGTGTGGGGTCAGGGTGAGGTCTCTGTCCTCAAATGGACACAGAGATTTGTTACGGGATTGAGAATCGAATGTCGTGAACATCCGCTAATTCTTAGGGTAGAAGTGGACGTGTTTCTATCTAGGTGGCCAGTAAAGTTGCTCCGACGCCACAAGTGTGTTCAGTGGATGTATTGGCCTGCAATTGTGTGCTTGACCTTCATGATGAAGGATGTGTGATGGGTGATGACACACCGTGGTAATAAGAAATGACTTTGAAAACAGAGATTTTGAAGATGAGAAAATTTAAAAGAATTAAGGAGTCTGGCACACTATAACTTGAAAACTATTTTTTTAAAACTCCATTTTAAAAATACTCATTCATTGAGTTGTAGAAACTCATCCCTCTTTTCTATCCCTTTTTCAGGAAAAGAGAAAATGACTTGGAATAACACCGAGCCTTACCTTCTGTCAGGTATGCTTAATTTACTCTTAAGCTTGTATTTTATTTGATATATGTCTTTCCAGGGAACAAGGTCAAAAATACACCTAGCTCCTCTTGAGTTAAATAAGGGGGAAACTCCTCTTAAACTGAGAGAGTGGTAGATTGTTTACAGGAATTCGACCAAACTAGGTCAGGGCGTGATAGAGAACCCCTCCCTACTCAATGGAAGACGAAACTTCCCCACCCAGGGAACCAAACCAGGCCCAGATCTGAGAAGAAGTCGAGAGGAATTTCTAGGAGGCATACGCCAACTATGTGAGGGTTTTCTGCCGACTTCCTCCAATACACAGTAGTGTGTGCATAGTAAGTCCCATACAACACACCCACAATGCCACAATTTTCGAGTATTTGTGCAAAGACCCTCACATTATACCTAATTATCTTTCGTATCCTACAGTTTGTACTTTTACATTTAGGTCCCTATTTGCCCCTTTATTTCAATCAAGCCCCTAGAATTTCTAATTATCCTTCTTGGGTCCTTAATTTTACCAAAACCACCAATTGGCCCTCCATTTTCCAAAGTTGCCATTTGGTGCCTAATTTCCCAAAATAATTTCCAAGTAGCCCTTAATTTTCTCAAAATTTGCCAATTGGCCTTCCATTTTATCCAAATTGCCAATTGGACCTCAATTGGGAGTGAATTTCATGAAAATGCCCTTAATTTCATCAAATTACCATTCAACCCCTAATTTTCTAAAAATTCCCAAATTACCCAATTTTCTCAAAATTGCAATTTGGTCCCCGAATCACAATTTCATTAAATTGATCTCCAAAACTTGGTTAATCGCCCCCGTTCATGATTTGAATCATCTTCTCTATTATTTTATCGTCATTTCAAGCCCTGAACCACTTCATTTGGTCCAAAAATGAGCTCAAATGGAGTTTCACTAGAAAATGTAGTCTAGAGAGAGAAAGCTTCAATATCTTACTGGTGAGGGTCCAGTGATCGAAGCTCTTGTCGTGACTGAGTTGCTCTCTTCATGGGAATCCTTCCTATATCAAATTACACCTCAATTGGTGGCCTGAGTAGTGTGAATTTCTTAGTTAATTTTTTTTACAGAAATACACTACTTTCCAACGAGGAGCGGCGGAGGGGGCTTACATACTTAGCTTGGGGGAAGGTCGGGGCACTTCTAGGTGGAGTTTGGGGGGCTTGGTTTGGCCAGAATTGGTCAGGGGGATGGCTTGACTTGAGCTTCAGAGGTTCGAGCTGATGCATGGCCGAGCAGTGGCAGCACTGTTTGAGCTTCCTTGCTCTTCCCTGGTGGTCATCGGGCTGAAAGGAAGGTGCAACTAGGTAAAGGACTTCCCCCTGGTTCCAACGACACCAAATATGGCTTCTAAGGTCGAGAAAAGTCCCGTTTTCGGAGCTCTGGTTTTCTGCTTGTCAGAAACTAGGACACTTCACCTTCTTCACTCGATTTAGGGATGTTGAGACGAATGGTGGGGTACTCTTTAATAGGAAGCTCGGCAATTGACCGGGCTCTAGTAGCGGAGGACTCGGCCTCCAACTCGGTCGTCGGCGGTCATACCAAAGCTCTTCCTAGGTTGTTAGAGGAATCGGCCTCCCTCTCCCTCTAACCCTTCTGTAAGTAGATTGAGGAAGACGACAATGATGTGGCAGGCGTGCCATGTGGCATGCTGTGATTGGACTGGTTTTTTTTATGTGTCACTCCAACAAAACTATCATGTCAGTCGTTGATCGGTTGATCGAACACGTGGCAGCCTCCTATTGGTGCTTGTGTTTGCGTGGCAGTTGACCAGTCGTCTGCTAATGACTGATCATCATTTACCATTGACCGGTCTATGTGGCAGCCTCCCATTGGCTACTCGTGTCTATGTGGCTGCTGACTGGGCATCATTTACCATTGACCGGTCTGGTATGTTGATTGGGTAGACCATTGATTGATCCAGTTCATTGACCGACTGGGCCATTGATCAGTCCAATCCAATTGGGTTCGGTGACCCAAATTCAAAAATTGGCCAGTTCATGCCCGATTTGACCAGTTTTTTGAAATTAAAATTTTTTAAATGTATCTAAATTCATTTTCTAACTAATGGTGGCCTCAATTTCCCAAATTGATATTTTTAATCCACCTAGAGAAATGAATCATTAAATCAATTCACTATAGTTCAGTTCGATTTAGTCCGGTTCGGGTCCAGTTCAACCTGAATCGGTCTTCTTCTCTCATCCAATTTATTTCATGGTTTTTCCCATGATTTTTGTAAATTTTTTGTCATTTGGGACTTTCCAATCTCCCATATTAACCCTTCTTTACTATTTTTTGGTTCAATAATTGACTCATTTTTTTTCATATGAAAATTTGTCAGTTCTTTTCCCGGTTCTCCTTGGTCCTAGAGGACAGGTTTTACATTATCAATCTATTAAGTTCTTTGCCTTTAGATATTTGTCTTAAGATTTTACATTTCAATTTATCAAAGTGAAGAACACAACTCACCACACATGCAACAACAAGTATATGTTCCAAACAAACCAAACATGGCCCTACCATGTCTTGAAATCTCATATACACGCAAAATCGAGTATATGAGTGTATGTGAGTTGTGTTCCTGCATTAACTCATTACTTATAAAAATGTCAGGGCAATACCCTTGATCATTTGTAAGCTTTGGTAGTCCCCATCATCCACTAATGACCTTAGGGTTTTCGTCCAATATAGCCACTTGTTTGAGCAAATCTCAATTTAAGGGTTGCATATATATTTTGACTATATCATCTCATCATTCATTTCTCATCACTTTTTGAGCCTTAATTTTTTAACACTGATGAGATTTTCTCATTACCACGTCCTCCATAGAATGTCATTCATCATTATCCCATTTGGGCTTTAGAGGTATTATACTCACATTTTAACAATTAATTGTCGTGGAGCCTTATGAATCTATTTGATTCCCTAAGTGATGTAAGTGTGATGTTTACCTTTGGTAATTCTTCTATTTAAAACCCTAAAATTTTTAAAATTTTTACTAAGGTCCCTAAGTCTTCCATATGTTTCATTTAAGTCCCCAAAAGTTTCTTATTTGAGGTAAGGTTCCTGAACTTTTCTCAAAATTTTCATTTTAGTCATCCAACTTCGTAACCAATCAATACTTGGTTTTGAGCTCCTTAATAAATTTTAACATGCTCCTAAACAGCTTCGTTGTGTTCTCATGTCATATTTCGGTATGGTTCTATTAGAACAGTATCATTTTGATACTCACCAAAAAATGCATAGTTTTAGTAAAAAATTGATAACTTACTAGAGACATCATGTATGTTCGTGCTAGAGATGGGGGAAGGGAATCAAACTCTTGTGCGCTTCTTTTGGCTCTGACGGAGTCCCAAATGGAGATTGGGGATACATGAAAATTGAGTTTTACTATGCTTAGTGAAAACTTGAAGCTTGCCATAATTTCATCATAAAAGTGTGGCCACGGGACTTATATTTAACTTGTGTGGCTGGTGTGGTTGACTAATTGGAGTCAAAAGGAGTTTATGAAATTTTTCATAGTCTTATTTGGTTGTTAGAGGCATTGAAAAAAACTTTAGAATGTAAGGCTCTCATTTTGGATTTTTAGGCGATTATAATTTTTACCATGTCGGTGCTAGTAGGGTCATCGTCAATGTCAAGAAAATAAAGGGGAATAAATGACACTTCGAGTTAGTTATAATGCCACTAAAATCATAAAATTTGATGGTCCGAAATGTGTTCATTGGAGCTTTGAAAGCAAGTTCACCAAAAAGGTGAGCAGTGAAACTATTAGGAAGAATTTCGATGAAAATCTAAGGAAAGAAGTCTCAATTTTCACGTGGGGAGTTCGAGTAGATGAAGGGTTATCGACCCATTTACTTGGTTTGGTCAAATTAGACTCCCTAGACATGTTATACAATTACTATCTCTTGACCACAAATTTTCAAAAATCATGCAAAAAGTACGGTGAAATCAGGTTTATCTCGTGGATATAATGCACATGTTATAATGAGTTCAAGCCTTACACAGTCCAATGTCTGTTGACATATTCACTAGTTCATATTAGATTTTTGACGAATTAATCGATTGATTAAGTGGATTTCGATCTTTATCTAGCTGGTCAATTAACAATTTTACCACTTATTGTAATTTATTTTTTTAAAAAAATTTCAACATATTTACTTGTATTATAATGTCAAATTTTACCATTTTTTTATTTGTATAGAGATTTTGAAAATATCATTTCCTATTCAATCTGCTATATATATTTCAATCAATTAAGTATGGTTCTCAATCATTTGTTATTTTATTCTTAATTTCCAAATTAAGAACATCCCTAGGGGTTATACAAGCTATTTTTACCTATCTTTAACATATTATTTCAAATTGAGTTTAAATTTAATTTTGTATTCTTTTTCAATTCAACCATATTATCAATTTTAACCGCCCAAATTCTCCATTTTCTAAATTTACCTTGCAACAAAAAATTTGTTGTTGTAATGACAAATCGGACAATCAAGGTTATGAGCATGCGAGCTCGAAATAAAATTTCTACATCAAACTAGAAATATAAATTGAGAGCTGATGTTACTCATTTTAAGAGAGTATGTTAAGTGTAGTAGTACATGATTGAGAATATGAGTTGTAATAACTAGTTGTTAAATTATTATTTCAAGTAGATCAAATGAAAAATGAAAAAGAAAAAAGAAAAATGCATTTTCATTGCTATTGTACCCATCTTTCATCAAATTCATAATTATGTCCAATTCTCCATGTGTTTCTGGGATGGAAGGGTATATTGTATTCATTATACTGTTTATGCTAACCTAGCCATACTTTCCTGAAAGTCGGAGGTTCGATTCCCGCTTAACTCTCTCGGAAGCCTTAAGTAAGACTTCTTCCAATACATTCCAATACACTACTCAGGTTTACACATCAGTCGTAGCCATGCTGTTTGGTTATAATCATAGCTCATATCAATCTGGAAAACATCATTCAACGGAAATTCCATCGAATAAATCTTCAATTATATGAATTGGGAACTTGTTTTTAATAATCTGTTTTTTCTCAATAAAGAATGCATCTATTATATCATCTCATGAAAAATATTTATAATTCATGTATATATTCTTAATATGAAAATAATTATTAAATAAATAAAAATCAAATAAGTGACCAACTTTAATAGTCACAATAGAAAAATATCTAATTAAACACTTTCTCAATTCTTACATACAAACTATAAAATTGTTAATGGATTCACTAACTGCCAACTCTTTGAATTTGTATCAATTTTACCACTCCTAAGTATTGTGAACAGGCCTTTGAATTAGTATAAAGGATAATATTTAACCATACTATCTTCGTGCAAGCTCCACCTCATCCACTCTACTAGTTTATGGATTACTATCATTGTTATCCAACACAGAATCCAACCAAACTCTATTAATCGTATCCACCACTCTTAAGAGTTCAATCCTCACCTATTCAACTCATGTTGTGTTTCACTCCATCTATATATAACAATAGATTATAACTATTCGACTTATCATGATTTTATGGTTCAATTTTCCCATCAATTTCCTTTTAATCAGTTCATTAACAATCTGTCAAAATAAGGCATTATTAACCAACCCATCATTTCTCAACAACAATTAAATTCTAGTGAATAGGGACAAATGTTCAGCAAATTCATTCCATTGACACTTGAATGCCCAAAATAAAATAGAAACCTTATTAGAGATAGTAGAAAAAGGCCAAAACCTCGCCCTTTATGCATGGCTCATGTGCCTAGATAAACGCACAAGAGCAACTTACCGGGACATTTAAGTGTATTCTCCCCTTTGGGGAATGAATAGTCATTATTGGTTGCTTTTCTTCTGATGTGATTAATTATTGGATGGGGTTGACCTTGCATGACAAGGTAATAATCTATTGGTCAAGGCCCTATAATCCTCACGAGCCTAAGGAGCCTAGAAAATATAGGAGGGTGATGAATCAGTGGAGTGGACGAATAAATAACTGGCCACCAAAAAGCATCTTACTAGTTGTTAACGTAAAATGCGATTTCACATGACATCATCTCTTTTTTCATATATATTTATTTTAGTATAAATCATAAAATCTTATTAATTAAATCCTAACTAATTTAGATTTTATTAACACAACTCAAACACCAAAATATGAAGTATTAGCATCTTAAATAATTTATTTAACTTATAGTAAGGTATAGATTTTGTTATATTTGACCTTCCTACCCTTTTCAATTCATATAAATATATATAGGCCAAATTACAAAATAAGGAAAAAACTAATAGTAATTATTCTCTACCTATTGAAGTAAACTAGTTTATAATATTAAATAATAATGATAATTATATATATATATATTACAATATATATTAAAATATTATTTATAAGAGCATTTTATGTGTAAGAATAAAATATATTAGTAAATATAGTATTTATTATATTTAATCTTATATAATTTGTATTACAAAAAATATAGGTATATTAATAAAAATATTACAAATTATTTATATACTTTTATTGGATAAAATATAAAAATTATAATAAATTTATTTATATCATAATTAATTTATTTATGGGCAAATATACAAAAATATAACACATTTAATTATATATTGTATATTAATAAATTGAATAATTTTATTTTCATAACAAATATTATTAATATATAACTTATAATTATATATATTATATTATATTTATATATTTTTCTATACATAAGGTACGGAAATTATACGTACTAATTTATAATTAATGCAAACTTTATAAACTTATAAACATAATTTATTTTTCAATTTTATCACCTTTTCGATTATATTTTTAACAACTACCTATCAACTTTAAGCGTAAATAAACTTCTTATTTATAAATTTTTAACTCTCAATTAACAAATTTTTACTAAATATATATTTTTTCCTATATAAGAAGATAGTTAATAATAATATCAAGTTAAATATTTTTTATTCGGATTCTATATATGCAATTAATTGAGTTTTTGGTATCAGATTAATTAAAAGTACGAGTGAATTAAATACTTAAGATAATATTGTGCGATAGTTAGTGGTGGAGAATATATTTATTTAAAATTTATAATTAATTTAATATTTTAAATATTATAAAATTACAAAATTTCTATATTTTATTAAATAAAATTTCCTAATCTTAACACCACATATAAAAAATATTATATAAATAAAATTCTTATACATAAATAATTTATTGTAAATTTTAATATTTTTTTATATATTATATTAAATAAAATTATATCATTATTTTTACATATTTTTATAATATACGTATAGTTTTTATAATATAGATTACATAAAGCTAAATATTAATAAATAGTATATTTATTAATGTAGTTTATTATATATAATATATGTTTTATCATATATAGAAATATCATATATTTATAACCACTATTATTTGATATAATAAGCTGGTTTAGCTCACTCAGTGTCATGTAAAACTCTTAACCTGACAATGTTCATGATGAGCTTATATTTTCAATAGATTGGTAAAATGTCCCAAAATTAAACGTTACTTAATGCCGTTGTAATTTTATTATATATATTCAAGATCTATAATTAGAGAATTAACTCGGTTATTTTTTTCGGTTGAAATGACTAATTTTTTTTATAGAAATAAAGAGAATACAGAAAATAGTTATTTCAACCGAAAACAATAATCGAGATAATTATCTAATTATAAATCTTGAATTTGACATCTTTTTCAGAGATCAGGTTGAAACTTGAAACATCTGATATTCTGCAATCACGTGAACAAATTCCATGCATCTTGTCTTTTTCATACGAAATTAACAAATATCTTCCATCTATTCTAGCAACTGGCCTGCACATCACATGCATTCCACCTGTCGGATGATACTGAGTTCAAACGCATGCAGGTGTCCACGTTTAAGGTCAAACGTTCATATCCGAATTCTCTAACACAACGTGTCTGTGTCTGGTTCCTCTTCTACTCTGCACCCGTCTACTCTATATAAATGACCCAACCGCCTTACCATTTCTACAAAGGCTCAAGTCATCGACACTGAGTGTGATCTACTCTCTATAGGAAGGGAAGAAGAAGATGACGACGAGGTCCAAGATTCTGAGTTTCCTCTGTGCTCTATTCCTGATGCTCCTCGTCTCGGTTGCTCTGGAGACCCGAAATCTCGACACTCGAAAAGACTTGAAGCAACGTAATCTTCTCTGTTTAATTATATATATATATATATATATATATATATATTTGAATCCGCTAATATTGTTCCTTTGTCTATTGTTGGAGAACAGTCTCCAGTAACTAACTAAATCATGATCCCAATGATTTAAAATTTTGCTTGCTTGAGATTGCAGAGGATCAGGGACCTGAGGCGAAGGTCCCTGTGGAGGATGCCAAGTACGGAGGCGGCGGTGGGGGCGGTGGCTATGGAGGAGGATGCAAGCGCTGCTGTCACTGGTGTGGGGGACAATGCTGCAAGTGCTGTTATGAGAACGAGATCCCTGAGGATGCCAATAAGCCACAAAACTAGTAGGCTAGGCGCCGGCTAGAAAAGCCTAAACGAGGTCCTCCGTCCCCACGTAAGTGCAGCTATAAAAAATGGAGAATGTATGTAGAATACATGGCTCTGTATTAATGCAAATAAGTGTGTTAGAAACACGAGAGGGTGGGCGTGCGTGCGTGGGGTGTATATTAGGTTTCATGTCGGTAATATATATGTATGGCTAGTTGCCGGGGTTAGGTCCCCCCAAGAAGATGTTGATGGTCGTGGATGATGATATCATCCTCCTTGGTGCCTAATAATAAAAAGATCACATTACTCGTTTTCCTTGACACGCACATGCAATAATATTAATTTACAAATATAAAATATGACATTATTGAGAAAGTGGCGTTGGTACAGTGATACTTCATTGATATAGTGAGACTTCGTGTCCCTTTTGTATATAATTTTTTTGTAATATTTATGTGAGAACCTACAGTATATTGAGGGTATATTAACTTTTATTTGATTATCCAAGTTTTTATTTAAATAATTATCTATTTTACCTATAATTACTTATTTTATCTGAGAATTTTGTTTAAAATAATTTTTTATTTTTTTATCATATATATTTAATTATTATTATTATTATTTTAAATTTCTATTTTATTCAACTCAGCTCGTGTTAAATCTCTATTTTATCCTACTCCCGTATTAAATTTCTATTTTATCTTAATTTAGTTATTATTATTCTGTTATTAAATTTATATTTTATCCAAATTTAAATTATACTCGTTGCACTAAATAACATTTTACTATCGGATTAATATTATTATATCCTACTAGAATCAGGTTGGTTATCAGAATTTTTTATTTTTTTATATACTCGAACAGAACAAGTCAAATTTTTTGTTTTGAATTGGATACGTATTGATTTCTAGAATAGGATACCTTTTGTATGTACGATTTCTTTTATTTAATTTATAATTATATTTTCTTTTAATTTAGAATTATATATTTTTTCTATTTTATTTAATTTATAATTAATTTTTTTTATTTTTCAAACTAATAAATTAAATACAATTATTTATTTAATTTAATTTATAATTATATTTTTTTCTTAATTTATAATTATATATATTTTTATTTTATTTAATTTATAATTAATTTTTTTTATTTAATCCAATTTATAATTATATTATCAACTGTTACCATTTTTCATCCATTTCATGAAATAATCCACTATTTTTCAGCGATTTCATGAAATAATCCATATTCGGATCAATGATAGTCATGAACATATGCGTCGTCTTCTTTTGGTGCAAAAACTTTATGGAGTTTGGAAAAAAAAAATATGGGTTCAATATATTAAGTGGGTTCGGTCAATCTACAACAAGCGATTTACACCACTCACTCACTGCTCCCCTCCTTTTATTCCCAAATCCTTTCTTTATGTTCAAGGGGAAACACAAAAGTTGTGTAAAAGATTAACTTCCAACCACATAATTGATGACAAAGGTCCAAAGTCATTGTCATCACTCCATATTCAACACACCATCTAACCATATCTTTTTTTAATGAACTCATTTTATTCACTCAATATGTCTGTATCAAACCATTTATTTTAGAATATCAATATTATTTTTTAATAATTTAATAATCTAATTAGACTCTATATTATTGGAATTCAATATACTTATTTTATCTTATATAATAGGTATATGAAAAATATTATTTTATTTATTTATGTATTAAACAATCTAATTTTATTGATTAATACTAAATATTTAGTATTAATTTCGTAGCATTTACTTTTAAAATTTATTAGTGCATATAAAACTTATTTTATCCTTATAATAAATAAAATAATTTTATGTTGCATAATATAAATTACACGAAATATGTAATCCAATTAATTGCATGACTAAATTATTAAAAATAATA
The DNA here is from genome assembly GCA_030064425.1 of Trapa bicornis. Taxonomy (NCBI): domain Eukaryota; kingdom Viridiplantae; phylum Streptophyta; class Magnoliopsida; order Myrtales; family Lythraceae; genus Trapa; species Trapa bicornis. Next base: position 16,262,759 of record CM057758.1, on the reverse strand, counting down.
ATTAGAACTAAATTATTATATTTTTATCCACTAAAAAACTAAATTATTAGTTCACTATATTATTTTTCGATCAATTAGATCAATATATGCCTCACAACCAATGTTTATTTTTTTTGGAGGATAATGAGTAAAAATGTTGGTTATTGTAAATAACTATATTATGCAATTTATTTTTTCTTATCTACTTGATTACACTGAACCTAAATCATGAATTATTGTGTTTCCCACTCAATTAGTACGAGATTACTTGAATATTATATTCTCAATCAAAATTATAATAAAAAATAATATATTTGGGAGTAATCTTCTTTTGATTAACTTTTAATGAAAGTTATTTACTTCCATCTCACACATTCATTCATCCTCTAATATTTCATTTTCTACCTCATTAGATTGATGCCAACCTTGAGGAGACCTTATTGGAGATTGCGAGGGAGCAACCTATCCCCTCCACGTATATACGACATGTTTAGAGGGTTGTGCTTGAATCTACCCTATGGGGATGAAGGATCCGAACGTGAGCTTGTAGTCTGTATAGAAAGGATCACCCTCAATTCATATTCGATTTGAATTTAATCCAGATTGAGTTGAATTATAATACAAATTGAATATAGTTTAAGATAAATTATGAATTAAACTCGAATATAAGCTAGCTACGTCAAATTTAGTTGATTCTTCTCTTACACAAATCCTAATTATATATTTTTTTTCTAAACTCGATACTAATAAATGTATATCTTATTTAAATAATTAATAGACATATCGTTTTAGGCTTTAACTATATTAAATAATAATTTATTATGCTAAGTTATTCACTTTAAAAGAAAAATTATTACAAATAGGAGTATTTAGGGAAGAAAAAAGAATAATATAACCTATAGTATTCTATAAAAAAAATAAAGTACCATCTATAAAAAAATCGAAAAAGAGAATAAAAATTTTTTTGGGAGAAAACCAAGAATTTAAATAAGTCAGAATTGATAAAAAATAGTAAAAATAGGGATTTTGGAGAGTACCAATTGACTAATAAATACATAAAAGTCAAGGAAAAAAACCATGAATTGGACGATAAGATGTGAGAATTAGTCCAATTCAAGATAAACCAGACATAAATCGAATAAAATCGTGAATAACAAGTTCAAATATTTATTTTTCTAAGTGTATTAAAATATTAAATTAGAAAATTGAATTAACCACTAGATAGAAAATAAATTTAGATAAATTAAGAAATTTTAATTTCAAGAGAACCGGTCGAATCGAGCATAAACCGGTCGAATTCAGGTCAGTTGAATCGGGCTAGCCAATGGACCGAATTCAAGTCAGTGCCCAGCCAGCAGACGCGACCAATAAGCGAGCGACGTGCTGCGAAGCGCGTCTCGTCAGTGCTCAGTCATTGCTTGGAAGGGTTGACCAATCAGAGCGCGACATGTGTACTCGGTCAATGGTTAGAGTAGGAAATTCACTAATCAATGACCGTCCAATAGGAGAGCGACACATGTCCCCGGTCAGTGGTCAATGTCAGATAAGCCCATTCAGCCAGACTGATCACTAGGAAGCAAACACGTGGCAGAGGTTACAACCTTCATCTGTTCCACTAGTGGCTCGAAGCGTATTTATCGTCAACCCTAACGAGAGGTTATAACCTCTACCACATTGTCTATGCGAGTATGGAGGCCCAACCCCCAGAAATTATCAATACTTTTGTTTGTTATTGAGGGACGATACCTCCAACCCTTCTTTATCGGTCTCAATGCGCACGAAGATCCCAAAGCTTCACGGCATACTGAAATGATATAACATCCCTTATGTCGACCGTACTGTACATCAACACTTAGAACCGACACTAAATCATACCAAACATCTCATTGGTTCCGCACAGTTGCAATCACACACAAATTTCTTTTAATTTAAGATCTTTCTTTTTGCATTGTTAGCTCAACGGGCTTTAACCCGACTTCGGCTCAGCAACTTAAGCAAATATTATCAATTTGTGATAATTTTTTTTATAAGGCTCTTGAATCTAAATTTTATATACAGGGCTTGAACCGTTTCCATTGGCCTTGGGCCCACTTGTACGAGTTTTCAAAATACGGCCTTAGGCCCACTTCACTTTTCAAAACTGTGGCCTTGGGTCCACTTTCACAAGAATAGATTTAATCAACCCTTTTTTCGACCATGGGTGTAAGCCCTATTTCTTCATAATGAGAAAGCTGAAACCGGAAACCAGAAAATTTTCAAAGTAAACTAAGAATGAGAGTGGTCCAAAATTAACAAATAAAGGTCACAACGAAAAAGTGGTAAATCCCAAGGGGCCAATAAGAACCCAAACCTTAAGGAAAAGTACCATGAAGGGAAATGGGTGTGAAAACCGTAATTGTTCGAGGTGAACCAGATCGAACCATAAAGAATTGATTTAAAAATTAAATTTTCTAGGTGAATTAAAAATATCAAATTGGGAAATTGAAGTTATCACTAGGTAGGAAATGATTTTAAAATTTTTAGATTTTAGAAAATCGGTCGAGCCAGGCCAATCAACGGTCCAGTCGGTCAATAGATCACCTACTAGGTTAGCGCCCAATCAGCATTTGCGACCAATCTGGGCCCGACGCGTGGTGAAGCACACCCATTCAACTGCGCGGTCAGCGTTTGGAAGTGTTGACAAACTAGAGAGTGACACGTGTCTTCGATCAACGGTCAAAGCCACGTCATCAACGACTGACCAATAGGAGAGCAAGATGTGTCCTTAATCAACTTTCAACCGAAGAGTGGCCCCGTCAGCCATGCTAGCCAATGAGATGTTGACACATGGCAAAGGTGCCATGTTAGCAGCCGACTGGGATGTCAGAGAAATGGTCTACTAATCAGGGGTCGACACGTGGCAGAGCCATGTCGGATGGCCTCAGCCAATCAACGGCTGACACATGGCAGTGACACTATGTGTTAGGAGGGAAATCCAATGTATTTAAATTAGTCAATTAGAGGACGTTATGTGTCACAGTCAAATGGCTGACCAAATGCGATCAACTGCCATGTTAGAATGAGCGACCAATGGGAGGTTGCCATGTGGCCGGTCAAGGAGTCAAAGTATGACTCAGACACTGAGTGAGAAGTCACGTCAACAAAGCATGCCAATCACAGCGTGCCATGTGGCAGCTCGCACATGCGTAGCTCGCATACGTGACACAATGTCATTTTCACACTTGGGTAGATGACAAGGGATAAGGTTGACAGAGGGCATCCAAGTCTCCTACGATCGAAAATCACTTGAGGTAAAGTCTTAGGCTGACCGATAGCCCTATTAGTTGCTGAGCTCCCTATACATAGAGCCCCTTCCCATTCGTCATCTCCATCCTGCAATTGATCGAAGAAGTGAAGGTGCTCCATTTCCTGGTGAGGCAAGAACTAGAACTTTGACGAAGGCCATTTCCATAACCTCAAAAGGCATATACGGGTTCTCTGGAACTGGGAAGAAGTTCCCTACCTTACTACAACCTCCTTTTAGTCTGACAATCATGGGAGAAGCATTGGGACGCTCGCACAGTACCGTCGCTTCGACAATCTCAAAATTGCAAGAGTTGTCGAGGTGAACTCTGACCACCTTTGATCTCCTGCAACCAGGCCAAACCTCCCACAGCCCTCCTCGACCGACACCAACCACTAGGAAATTTCGAGGTGAGTCAATTCCACCTCCACTCATCGGAATCATAAACTTCTAGATAGAGAAAGTGTCCAAATTGTACTATTCAAATTCTCCATGCTTAGGACGTCAATTAGAGAAATTTTTTTATCCTAGAAGGACCTTCTCGACAAGCACAAGCTTCCCAAATTGAAAGCTCCGACAAGTGAGACCCAGCTAATAAGATTTCAAAACTTTCTCTTTCTAAGACCAATTTTCCGGTGAAGCTCCATTAGAGAATAATTAGAGGCCAATTAGGATGGTTCAAATCATGAATTGATCATAGGAGGGTAGGGAAGTCAATTAGTAGCATGCTAAGAAAAATTAATGAAGTTTGCATGGCCAATTTAATGTATTGAAGAATCAGGGGACTAAAAGGTGAATTTTGGTGAAATTTGGGCAATTTGGGGATTTTTAGAAAATTGGGGGTCAGATTACAATTAAAGGAAAATTGAAGACTTGGGGGTGAAATAAGGGAATCTTAGGGACCTAATTGAGGATAAAGTAGATATTGGGGACCTAAATACAAAAGTATAAACTTTAGGAACCTAATTTAAATACATGAGAGAATGATGACTTTTATGCAAAATTTCCTTATATGAATACTCAAATCATATAGGAACTGGGTATCCGAGTACTTGAGCAAAGGAGCACATCATGGATCGGAATCTAGCCAGGATGGACACGTCACAGTTAATGGGTGAGTGGGAATTTCCGGCATCTGTCACGTTTGGGACGATGAGCAATGTTTTAAATTTGAAAACTATTTTCTCGAAATAGTCTCCACTTATTGCGTGAAATTGCTTAAATATTTTGGGAGATATTTCCAAGTAGAGCTAGAGATACTCTAGTGGGCCTAAGGCCAATGAGCACATACTTAGGCCAGTAGATAAGAAGATGAGTAATATACCTATGAAAACTCATAAAAGTGGTAAATTGTGCATGATAGCTTCTGAGCCATGACCAAAGTTGTCAAACTCGTTGGGCTGGTGGTCAGTGAGTCGAAGCTAGGTCATCGAACTCGTTGGGCCAGTAGGACCAAGCTAAAGCCGAGTCAGCAAGCTCATGTGTGCCAGTAGCACTAAAGATAATAGGTCTTAACAAAAAATAGTTGTGTTTGTACATGCATGAGATACAAAACCATCGATGTGCTCGGTATGGGGTAGTGCTGGTTCCAAGGGCTACTGGACGACCGAAGGAGTATAAGGGATATTTGTCATCTAGTAAGTTAGGAAGCTTAAGGAGCTTTATGTGCATTGAGACTGAGGAAGCAAGGGGAGAGGTATCATCCAACTATAGCGGACACAGAGAATATTGAGGTCTAAGGGATGGACGATAAGGCTCACTTAGGCTTGTGGTAGAAGGTGAGACCTCCTACCAAGGGTGGTCAGTAAAGGCGCTCAAGACCACAAGTGGAATAGTCAGGGATTGCTTTATGCACATGTGAACCCTTCAATGATGAAGGACGATTGTTTGAGTGTTAAAAACTTCATAAGAGAATGGAGACAAACGATAAAAGAAATCCGTCCGAAGTTTTTTAAAAAAACCCACTCATTTATTTTTAGGACTCACCCCTTCCCTTCTCCCTTTTCAAGAAGAGAGGACTTCACCTTGGCAGAAGGTCCCGTCGTCACCTAACCCAAGGATCAGTTTGCATAAACCCCTTATTTTGAGTTAGTTTTGATAATGTTATTCCAGTGGAACTAAGGAGAATAAGTTACACATGGCTCTCATCAGTGATTGAAGGAAGAGCATTCTTCTACCTCGAGGAGAGTGGCGGGTTGATCACGGAGATCAAACCAAACTGGGTTGAGGCGTGACAACTTGTATGGTATCAAAGCTTGGGTTTCCCTTGAATGAATTATCAAGACTTTATAACCTAAATGCTAACGAAAATCCTGAAACTCTAGATATGACTCCCAAGAGAGGAACTAAGAGGACCCAAATAATTGCCGTAGAGGCTATAGGGAATTCGATTCCTGAGGAAGGGTCTAGGAGGACCCATACAGCTCCACCGAGATTAAACCCTAAACACCAAAATTTGTACGAAGAATTCACCTGGGTGTTTGGTCCTAACCTCACCCCCGACACCCATCTAAACATCAACTCCTGCACCAGGACAGAAGAGGTGCAGTCCCAGCCCAACCCTATGGTGGCCCCACCCATATTTGACGTCTCGTGTTATCTAAAAACACTCCTTCAACTAGGGTGTAAGCCCTTCCAAGGAGAAAAGGATGCATGAGTAGCCATGGACTGGCTCATCAACATCAAAAAATTCATGGGAATTATAAGGACTCCATCAGAAGAGACGGTAACCCTAGCGAAATTTTTCTTGGAAGCAAGTGCCAAGAGATGGTGGTACAATGTTGGAATCTTTCACCCACCATACCCATGTGGGAGGAGTTTGAGGAAAGGTACTTGGAGGAGTACCCCCACCTTATAAATGAAAAGAAACTAGAATTTTTTCGGCTCTGGTAGGGCCTAGTACCATCTCGAAATACAAGACCAAATTTAATGAGTTGAGGCCCTTTGGTCCCAATCTAGAGGGACCCGTAAACATCTGCCAGAAGTTAGTGGATGGCCTCAACATGGATATATGAGATCGAATGGTGGTACTTGGACGACCCACGGACATGGCAACCATTATTAGCACAATTGATGAGTGCGCACATCTCATACACACGCGACGTTGAATGATGGAACATGCCAATAAGAGAGGGGAGGGGACACAACAGCTGAGCATATTGATAAAGCCAGAGTGTCTTTGTAAACCCCATTCCTTTAAAGATAAGAAAACTAGGAAAAAAACCGATCGATTCAAAAGAGAAAACTGAGTTAGATAATGAACCGAAACCAGTAAAGAAGGGGTAAAATGGGAAATTGAAAAATCCAAAGTGACTCAAAGAGTCATAAAAATCATGAAGAAGAACCATGGAACAAATTAGAAGAGAAAACCGGACAGGTTCAAGGTGAACTGAACCGAAATCGGATTGAACCGGTTTGAACTATACATGAACCAATTTCTAAATTCATTTTCTTGGTGGCTTAACATGCTCAAATTGGAAAATTGAAGCCATCATTGGATAGGAAATGAATTTATATGAATTTAGAAATTTTTAGATTTGAAAAAATTGGTTGAATCGGGTTTGAACCGGACGATTTTCGTCATTGAACCCGGTCGGACCGAACCGGTTCGGTTCGGAACAGAGTCGTCTTCTTTCGCAGGATGACAACACTATTCATCGATTCAAAGACTTTCCTTCTTCAGTGAAGGAATATGCTCTCCGATTTGGGCATTTTCTATAGAGGATAAGCTCGACCAATATGGAAACTGGTCGAGCAGAGGGTCCATGAGCTCCTATATAAAGAGCTCCTCTCCATTCATCCTCCACACACCTCAAATCACCATTCTCTCTCAGGTGCTCCATTTTTTGGTGAAGCTCGAACTAGAGCTTTGACATGGGCACTTATCTTAGCCTTATAAGGCAAGGTTGGGTCCTACAGACTCCAGGGAAGTTAGCTACCTGACAGCAATCTCCCTTCGACCTAAGGACCGTCGGAGAAGTGCCAACGGAATCAAACAGTGAAGTAGCTTCGATGGTCCGGAGTTGCCTGTTTTGGCCGAGTTGAATTTGGCCAAATTCATACCTCTTCTGACCAAACCAAGCCTCCCCAACATCCCCACAACCCTCACACGACCTCTACAAAGGTGAAAGGTAAGCCAATTTGGCCATCCTCCATCGTTGCAGATCAGTGTTAGAGAGAGAAAGTGCCTAATTTCACTAACAAAATTCACCCTCATATGGACTTCAATTGTAATAATTCTTGATCCTAGAAGGAACCTAAGGATGAGAGCTACCTTTCCAGATCGAGAGTTCGGACCGCCGTACCTCCGATAGTAAGCTTTCGAAGCTTTCACTATCTATGAACAGTTTTCTGGAGAAGCTTCGTTTGAGCTCGTTTCAGATTCAAATTCTTTAATTCAAAGCTTCATTTAATTGTATGGAAGTGTAGGAACAAATCCATGCCATCAATTGGAGCAATTAACCCAAATTGAGTGACCAATTTGAAGGAATCTAATTCGGTCAGAAAAGGGGGGAAGAAATTGGGGGATTTTGAAAAATTGAGGGATCTCCATGTAATTTCTCAAAATATAAGGCCAATTGGCAATGAGAAAGATGATGGGGGACCAATTGGTAAATTTTCAAAATATTTGGGGCTAAATTTCTATTTTCGGAAAGTAAGGGCAAAACTATAATTTTTGAAAAATTGGGGACCAAATTGGAAATTTGGAAAACTTGAGCCCTTTACACAATTTTGAGTAAATTGAGGATCCAAAGAGGATATTGGAAATCTTACGACTCAATTTGGTGAAAAGTTAGCATTAGGGTCCTATAGTTAAGAAAAATGAACTTTAGGGACCTAAGTTCAATAAACCAAAAACTTATAGCCTTGTTGCTAATATGTGAGAAAACGAAGGCTATCATACCAAACCTTAATTCATAAGGATACCCAAATCGTGTAGGGACACGAGAGACCAGAACACCAACAAGGAAAAGCTAGCATGGACTTAGAATCTAACTAGGGATGAACACGTCACAATCGCCGGGTGAGTAGGATTTTTTAACGTCATACTTGATTGGGATGATAAGCACCGTTTTTAATGGATAAAACATACTTATTGGTTGTGAGTAGGAAATAAACATTATACCTGGTTGGTATGATGAGTTTTCTTGAGGAAAGGAGAAAACCGCCTACCGGTTGTAAGCGGATCCGTCATCACACCCGGTTGGTGTGGTAAGATAAAAATATGATTTTTGTCAGAAGTGTTCTCCCCTGACTGTGTGACAACTGCTTAAAATATTTGGGTGACCTTCTTGATGGGACCTAGAACAACTCAGATAGGCCAGGGGCCTTAGTTTTTGAACTCATAGGGCTCAATGCCCAGTTTTGGAAAACACGTGCACCCAAGGCTAGTGGGCACGAGCAGAAGCTCGTAAACAAACTTGATTAGGAAGAGCTATGAAAACTCCTAATTAATGGAATAATTGATTATGTGCTGTGCCATTGTTCTGAGTCAGGACCGACATCGCTTGATGTATTGGTGGTAGTGTGTAAGGGCCAGGTTGACAGACCGGCCTAAACAAACAGCCGTAGGTCAGGTTGAGCGTCGGGGTCGTTGGACCGTTAGCACTAAAGATGATGTATAACTATATGAAAATTATTGTTTGTGCACACACTTGTGGTACGAGACCATCAAGATGCCCTAGGGGGTAGTGATGGGTCCCAAGTGCTGCTGGATGACATGGTGGAGATAAGGGCAGTTCATCATGCCAGTCAGTCTTGAAGCTTTGGGAGCTTCTTGTGCATGAGATCGAGGTGGGGGTGAGGATGAGGTCTCTATCCTCATACGGACATGAAGTGGCATTCGGGTCTGAGGGTCGGACGTTTGGGGCATTCACTCAGACTTAGGGTAGAAGTGGACAAACTTCTATCATGGTGGACTTTAAAGACGCTATGATCCACAAGTGTGTACAGTGGGTGCGATACACCTGCGAATGTGTGTATCCTTCCTGATGAAAGGCATGTGTTTGTTTGCTAAATGCCTCCCTTTGGTAAGGGGATAGGCTAAGAAAGCTAAACACACCTAATATGGAAATGAAAAAAAAAGGTTCTTGAATTGAAGAAGTCCCAAAGATCCAAGAGACAGTAGGGGGAAGTATACAGGAGGATGGTGCTAGGACCTGTTGAGATTGCAACCTCGAGTATGAAGGGAGCCAAGCCTGAAGCCATGAACGCTAGCAAGGGCTTATAACCTTACAAAGGAGTACGCTGATCAAGAACCCCGTAGCTTCATATCTATTTCGTAACCACCTTTTTGTAATAGGGCTAAGACCCCGACATATTGTACTCCTTCTCCATTAATGAAGAACTCCAAGTTCCTAAAACCATATCTCTCAAAATGATGTGATCTTGCACCTTAGCTGTAAGAAGATTGCCCCAAGAAAAGTAACCAAATAAACTCACATTACCCTAGACACCACGGAGACCAAGGAGATGCCTAAACAAAGAAATGAACCAAGGGACTAAGGAGTTTAGGAGAACTCTTGAAGTGACTACTGGGCAAAGAAATGACCTGTTACAAGATGTGGACAATAGAATCACTACTTGAGAAAGTGCCCAACACTACTAACCTGTTATAGGTGTAAGGAAAATGGGGCATATAGTGAAGGGCTGTCCCACACAACAAGGGTTTAGAGTAATGCCTTCCAAGAATAATGCCTCTTCAGCTACAGGTGTCCGAAAGGATACCAACCCAAGAAATACGACTCCTGCTTGGAATTTCAACCACGTTCAGGAGGAGGTTTTTCAAAATCCTAACGTAGTGGCGAGTACTTCCCGACCCGCCATTGTAACAATATCCCTTTAAGAAAAGCTAAAGCCCCAAGTTTGTAATCCTACTTCGAAAGTAAATTTTGAGTTCCTAAAACTTTTCTATCCCTCAATGATGATGCGATGGTGTGCCTCAACTATATGAGGAAGTGAAAAGGACTATAGGTAAGACTTTGATAAACTACAAACAAATTAGAGTGTAAATGAAGAAAATTCTTCCTTAAGAAATTTCCAGCCATCTAGGAGTAACGAAGGAAGTGCCACCACAAGAGAAGACAAGCCTCGAGCATTAGACGACAAATGGGATGTCTCGGGATGGTAAATGTGACCTGCTTCAGAAAAAGCAAAGAAGCCAAATAGGAGTTTCAGATGAACATAGCGGAATGAAGCAAACCATAATAACCAGATAATCAAGGAGAATAAATGATGCCCTAAAAAAGACCAAGAAGTAGTAAAGACTACCCCCTAAAAAGAGCAATAGGATGAGCATTAAGTACAAGTAGACTCAAGAGACAACTATTTCAAGACAAATAGACAAGGAGAGTAGTAGGGACTAGTCAGTTAATAAACTGACCCTCATAGAAATCATGGACTTATACCCCAGCAAAGAAGGAAGAAGTGGAAAGGTCAAATGTTAGAAAAGAAGGATGAAAGAAATCCTTAAAGAAATCTATGGCCGAAAATGGAATGGGGACGACACTCAAGCCATGAGTAGGATTAAGTAAGCCTTGTACAAAGAGGTCTTGAAACAAATAGTGTCTGAACCCTTCCCAAGGAAAAAAACTTGTACGAGATACAAGTAGGATTAAGGAAAGGGTACAAGGATGTACCACAAGATTTCTAAGGAAGGGTACACAGGAAGGATGAAAAGAAAGGATGTCATAAAGTCGCTCTAAGGTCGGATACCAGTAAGGGCGAAGAAAGGAAGATGCCTATCAAGAAAAGAAGTCCTAGAGAAGTATATGTCCCAATGAAGAGGTGATGGACCCAATGGAATTAGGAAAAGAAGATAAGCTCATAAATGCAATGCTGGTTCAGGTGAAAAGATTGAGTACAAAGGAAATGTACTCATGAGGACCCTAGGGAGTAAGTTAAACCCAAGGAGCAAGTAAGGGGTAGAATAGCATCAAATGATGCAGTTAAACCCAAGGAGCAAGTATTGGTGGCACCCCCCAATAAAAGAACAAGGAAACCTTGAAGGAATGGTAAGAAGGATGAATGTATAGTTCCTAAGGTGGAAGTCTCTACTTTGAAGGACAAAGTAGAGGACAATACCATCAAAAGTAAATTTTCCAAACAAAGGAAATCAACACGTAGACCGAAAGGGGTCAACTAGGAATAATGAATCGTGAAATGGTCACAAAAGCATAAGAGAGGAATGAAAAAAGGAAAATCCTTGAGTAAAGGATGCCATTAGAAATGATGAAGGATAGAAGAAGTGGAAGAATCCCAACATGTCAGTAAGTGGTTGAGAAACCCGATGGTTGGAACCGGGGAAAAACCAATAAGGAAGTTGGTAATGAATGAGTAGATAAGGAAAAACTGACAAAATCATGATGTCAGAATGTGAAGGGACAATTGGATAATGCCAAAGGGAGTTGGCGAACACTACCAAGTAACAAAATGGAACGAAGCCACACGACTCCTAACGGTTGGAAAGGCATGAACCATTATCGAGAAAATGTTCTAGAAATATAATGGACAAAGAAAATTCTAGAACACGTCATGCTGTAAGGGACATGTAGGTACAATAGTCCCATGAAAATGTGACTCAAGTAAGAAAGAATCTGTTAGTTAAACACGTCAAAGTCAAACCTAAGAATTGGGACCAGAGTTGTAGTAAACAAAAGATGGAGGAAGGACAAAAATAAGATAAAAAAAGAGAATCATATCAAAACCCATGGGGTTAAGGACGAAAAGTCTAAAATGATGCTGAGCTAAAGAGCATCAACGACCAAGGAAATAAATGGAAATGGGGACGATCAGACATTATTGGAACACCCAACCCATTGACTTGGATAAGAACCCTCAAGATGAAGAGTCTTACCCTAAGTAGAGTAAGAAGTGGACCTATGGATGTACCTTGGGACTAGTGGGTAAGACATAACTGATCATGATACACTCCATGGAGTGAGTGGATTGTGGAAAGGAAGAAAGAATCCTTAAGTGCGTGGTTTAAAGGGGCTAAGTGAAGGAACAACAAAAGTAGTACATATGAAGCAAAACCCAAATTAATATCAAGGGAAATTATTCCCCTACAAAGGATGTTGATTTTGTTTTGGTGACAAAACCCCTAAAAGGAGGGGAGAGTTGTAAACCCCGTTCCTTTAAAGATCAGAAAACTGAGAAACGAACCATTCGATTCAAAAGAGAAAATCGAGACAGATAATGAACCGAAACTGGTAAAGAAGGGGTAAAATGGGAAATTAGAAAATCACAAGTGACTTAAAGAGTCATAAAAATCATGGAGAAGAACCATGGACAAAATTGGAAGAGAAAAGCAGACCGGTTCAGGGTGAACCGGACCTAAACCGAATTGAATTGGATTGAACAAGTTTGAACTATTCGTGAACCAATTTCTAAATTCATTTTCTTGGTGGCTTAAAGTATTCAAATTGGAAAATTGAAGCCACGATCGGTTAGGAAATGAATTTAGACAAATTTAGAAAATTTTCAATTTGTGAAAACTGGTCAAATCGAGCCTGAACCGGCCGATTTTTTCCATTAATCCCGGTCGGATCGGACTGACCCCGTTTGGAACAGTGTCATCTTCTTCCTTAGGATGACAACACTGTTCATCGGTTCAAAGGCTATCGTTCTCCAATGAAGGAATATGCTCTCTGATTTGGGCATTTAGTAGAGAGGATAAGCTCAATCAATATGGAAACTGGTCGGGCAGAGGGTCCCCAAGCTCCCTATATAAAGGGCTTCCCTCCATTCATCCTCCACACTCCTCAAATCATCATTCTCTCTCAATTGCTCCATTTTCGGGTGAAGCTCGAACCAGAGCTCTGACTTGGGAACTGTTCTTAGCCTTAAAATGCAAGGTTGGGTCCTACAGACTCTGAGGGAAGTCAGCTGCCTGACAGCAATCTCCCTTCGACCCATGGATTGCTGGAGAAGCGTCAATAGAATCAAACAGTGAAGCAGCTCCAATTATCCGAAGTTGACCTACTTTGGCTGAGCTGAATTCACCAAATTCAGATCTCATCCAGCCAAACCAAGCCTCTCCAATGTCCACACGATCCTCACACGACCTCTATAGAGGTGAAAGGTAAGCCAATTTGGCCCTCCTCCATCGTTGCAGATCGGTGTTAGAGAGATAAAGTGCCAAATTTCACTAAAAAAATTCACCCTCATATGGAATTCAATTGTACCAATTCTTGATCCTAGTAAGAACATAAGGACAAGTGCTACCTCGCCATATCGAGAGCTCGGACTGCTGCACCTCCGACAGTAAGCTTTCAAAGTTTTCTCTCTCTCTCTATGAACAATTTTCTGGCAAAGCTCCGTTTCAGCCTATTTTAGACGAAATTCTACAATTCAAAGCTCCATTTGATTGTATGGATGTGTTGGAATAGATCCATGCCATCAATTAGAGCAATTAACCCCAATTGAATGACCAATTTGAAGGAATCAAATTTGGTCGGAAAAGGATGAAGAAATTAGGGGAAATTTTTGGGGAAAAATTGGGGATTTCGAAATATTGAGTGACCTCCATGGAATTTCTCAAAATTGAAGGCCAATTAGCGATGGGAAAGATGATGGGGGACCAATTGGTCAATTTTTGAAATATTTGGGGCCAAATTGCTATTTTTTGAAAATAGGGCTAGAACCGTAAATTTTGTAAAATATTGGGGACCAAATTGGAAATTTAGAAACCTTGAGACTCTATTTTGGGGAAAAGTTAGCATTAGGGACCTAAAGTTAAGAAAAATGAACTTTAGGGACCTAAGTGCAATAAACTAAAAACTTTGAGCCTAGTCGCTCATACGTGAGAAAATGAATGATGTCATGCCAATACTTAATTGATAAGGATACCCAAATCATGTAGGGACATGAGAGACTGGAATACCAACAAGGAAAAGCTAGTGTGGACTTGGAAGCTGATTGGGAATGAACGCGTCATGGTCACTGGGTGAGTGGGAATTTTATACATCATAACAGTTGGGATGATGAGCTCACTTTTATGAAAAGAAAACCTACTTACTGATTGTACGTAGGAATGAACAAACCTCATACCCGGTTAGTATGATAAGGTTCCTTAAGGAAAGGAGAAAACTGTCTACTGGTTGTAAGCGGATCCATCATCACACCCAGTTGATGTGGTGAGATAAAAATATAATTTTTGTCGTAAGTGTTCTCTCCTGACTATGTGACAACTGCTTAAAATATTTAGGAGACCTTATCGAAGGGAGCTAGAATAGCTTAGATAAGCCATGGGCCTCGGTTTTTGAACTCATAGGGCTCAATTCCGAGTTTTGGAAAAACACGTGCAGTGGGCCCAAGGCTAGTGGGCACAAGAAGAAGCTCATAAATAAAATTGATTAGGAATAGCCATCAAAACTCCTAATAAATATGGAATTCATTGTGTTGCGCCACAATACCGAGTCAAGACCTACAATGCTCGATGGACTGGCAGTAGTACATTAGGGCCAGGTCGATAGACTGGCCTAGACAAATAGCTACATGTCGGGTTGAGCATCGGGGTCGTTGGACCGTCGACACTAAAGAGGATGGATAACTATATGAAAATTGTTGTTTGTGCATGCACTTAAGGATCAGGACCATCAAGACGCTCAAGAGGGATAATGATGGGTACTAAGGGCTATTGGACAATATGGGGGCGATAAGGGCTGTTTGTTGTGCCAGTCAATCATGAAGCTCTGGGAGCTTCTTGCGCATGAGACCAGGGTGGGGTCGGGATGAGGTCTCCATCCTCACACAGACATGAAGTGGCATTCGGGTATAAGTGTAGGACGTTTGGGACGTCCACTCAGACTCAACGTAGAAATGGACAGACTTCTATCAGGGTGGACAACAAGTCACTCTAATCCCCAAGTGGGTGCAGTTTGGGACTACCCTATGAATGTGTGTACCCTTCCTGATGAAGGGCGTGTGTTTGTTTTCTAAACGCCTCTCGAGGCAAGGGGATGGGCTAAGAGAGTGAAACACACCTACTATGGAAATGGAAAAAAAGGTTTTGAAAAAAATTGAATTTGAGAAAACCCTTTTAAATGGAAATGTAACCCTTGGCATGATTTTGATAAACTTAAGATATTTTGAAAACTCACTCTCAACACTTGCTCACTGAGTTGTAGAAACTCACCCCCACCCTTTACCCCTTTTTAGGAAAAAAAGGAAGACCAACCTGAAGATCCTCACAGTTGAACCAAGCACGAAAATTTTAATTTAGTTTTGTATAATGCTATTCTAGGAAAATTAGAAAAATGATGTCTAAATCCTCTTGGTTTAGAAAGAGGTGAAACCCCACATATACCAAAGGGAGTGGCAGGTTGCTCACGGGAATCCAACCAAACCAGGTCGGGGCGTGACAATAAGTGCCATCCAATATGATGCTTGCGAGATTGGATGCATTCTTGGAATGATATCAATCATGAAGTCGAAATGCCACTTTGGGAAGCCCGAACAATTAATCTAGGAATACATGAGAATATTCCCTTACCAAAGGTACCCCCTTAGTGAGCGACCCTGCCCCTTTTCACTTGTAATGCAGGCAAAAAATGACATACACTTTCATGCCTTGGCTCGAATCCCTGGATCGGGGTACCTGTGGCAATCACAACATCCCCTAGATTCTACAATGGTGGGAACCTTCACCAAGTAGAGCCGACAGGATGTAAGGCTCAAAATAAAATATACCTAATTTTTTAGTGAAAATTTTAAATGTTTATAAAAACTTACATTGAACCCAAAAGTGTTAATTAAAATTTTACCCTCGGGAATCAAACAACTGATAATTACAATTTTAACCTTCGTGCATGCAACATAGTCTTGTCCCTCGTTATGCCCCGACCAAAATCCTTAGGTTGGGGTGGCCGTGGCAATCGCAATACCCTCTCGATGCTATAATGGTGGCTACCTTCACCAAAGTAGAGTCGACAAGATGTAAGTCTTCTAATAAAATATACCTAATTTTCAGTGGAAATTTGAAATGTTTATAAAAACTTATAATGAGCCCCAAAAGTATTAATTATAAATTTACCCTAAAAAATAAAACAACTAATAATTATAATTTTAATCTTTGTGCATGCAATAGGGTCTTGTACCTCTTAGCATGTCATGAGTGTTGAGTCTGGTGTGAATTTCTTGGTGCTCCATCACGGGAGTGTGTTTACCGACACACAAGCCATGACATAGCTTACGACCCGATCTCTACTAAATTTTATTATTAAGGCTTATTTCTATTTACATAAGCTTCCCCATTTTACTTAATGCAAAATTTTAATATTTGATTATATTAGAGTTTTTCCTTTCTATCCCATTCAATTTATCACAACAATAAACATGGCACCCCTGGAGGTCACACATGTGTGATCCTAAGGTTTGAGGGGTAATTGTGGGTTCATATTCCACACTTGAGGGGTCATCCCAGATGACCTTCCCCCACATGCTATCGTTGACGGGACTCATACCATCATGACATCGCATAGAGTGTCCCTGCCATCAAATCCACTAAGAGCTCACACACGAGCAACTCAAGGTTATGAAGGGTAAGTGCATTATACATCACTACTCACTTGGAACATATTTTGTCACACTTTGACTCGGTTTGGTCAGAACCCTCTGAACAACCTACCACCCCTCTTTGTACTACAACAATATATCCTACCATGGTAGTCTAGATAGGGCAAAAGAATGAAACGTAAGTATTTTCCAAGTCAAAATTTACAATACAAAACTCATTAGCCATACAGTGATACCTGGATTGAAAAGTCGAGATATCCTGCCTCTTATCGACACGTTAGTTTCTTGTGAGGAATAAGGGAGGGGGTGAGACTAACAACTCAATAAGTGGGCAATAAGGTGGTTTATTCAAGGAGGTAAAGGTTTGTTCTATTATCAATTTGTATCACCATACTCATTTTTTTTGTTTAACAATCCACCACACACCTTTTATCATTTAAAAGGATTATTTTCACAATTCTCCTTCATAAGTTTGATTTAACAATCAATCACACACCCTTTATCATCAAAGAGATCCTACTTTCGCAGAACAATCTTAGATTGTTCCACTTGTAGATCGGAGCGACTTTACCGTCCACCCTAGTAGAAAGTTACAACATTTACAACAAGTCTGTGTGAGCACCATTACCGAACCCCCAAAATTTAATCGAATCATCGTGTTTGCTATTGTGGGATAAGACCTCTCTCCCTTCTTCCTTGATCACAATACGTATGAAGCTCCTAGAGCTCCCTGGCATACTGAAATGACAAAGCTTCTCTTATGCTCACTAAGGCGTCTAGTAGATCCAAGAACCAACACTACCCCTGTAACGGGTGCCTCGATGGTTTTGTTTCTTATCAATCACAATAAACAATATTTTCTTAAGACCTTTATCTTTGTGCTACCTACCCAACGAGTTTGATGACCGAGCTTCAGCTCGGTAGCTTCATAACCCAAATTATACAATTATAACATTTGTATAAGGTTCAATCATCAAAATATATCTATAGGATTGGACCCGTTTCCATTGTACTTAGGCCCAATGAATAAATTTTTCCAAAACACGACCTTAGGCCCACTTCATTTTCAAAATAGTGGCCTTGGGCCCACTTGAGCAATTCTATCTCTATAATATACATGTTTCATGCTTTCAGTAGAAATAACTCCCAAAATTATTTTAGCAGTTTCATAAAGCCAAGGGAGACTATTTCTAGAAAACAATTTTTATCTTTCTGGAATTCGAAAGTACATTTCCGATTTTACCAGAAATCCCACTCGCTTGTATTTCGTGACTCTTTTGTCCTAGATGGATTTCCGATTTCTTTGGATCATGTTACGGTTGTAGGTAGAAGTCTCATTTTCGTACCTATATTATGACAGATAAGAAATTATTCAATATCTAAATATTTTCACTTATATCCCTATGTTTTTTTCGAATTACATAGAAGTCACTAGGTTTATTTTATTGGTAATTAATTACCAAAAAATCTTAAGTTCACTTTATTTGCAGTTTCTCCCTTTATATAATTTTATCAAAATACAATTATTTGAATTGCAAATAAATCCTTATAAATGATTTTAATTAGAATTAAATTTCCAAAATTATTTTTAATTACAATTAAGTCCCTAAATTCTTTTTAATTACAAATTAACCCTCAATTGATGTCAATTTCACAAAAATCTCTAAATTTTAAAAAATCTCCATTTTGCCCAATTTTTGTCAAAATTGCACTTCAGCACCAAAATCTTCAATTTTTCAAATTGATCATCTAAACCTTATTAATTTCCTCCTAGCATGCAACTAATCATCTTTTCCATCTTCTTACGAACATCCTAAGCTATGAATCACTTCATTTGACATAAAATCAAGCTCAAACAGAGCTTCGCCTAAAATTCTTTCTAGAAAAAGAAATATCCATTTTCTTACTAGAAAAGGGGTGGTTGTTGGAGCTCTGAGTATGGGTGGCTATTGCTCGTCAGGAGGATCCTCCTATGATCAAATTTCACGTCAATTCACTACCTAGGAAAGGAGAATTTCATTAGCAAAGTTCCTAACATTTTCCCTATAAATTCACTATTTTGACAAAGGTAGGCGAAATTGGCTTACCACTAAGGTTTAAGGAGGTAGAGGGTCGGTCGGAGAGAGTTGTGAGAGGGTCGACCGGGTTATAGAGGGTCAGTGGTGGTTAGAATTTAGCTCAAATGATTTTTCCTGATTTTCAATGTTGAAGTGAATGTAGTGTGCATCCTCGTCAGAGCTTCTTCGGTGACCATCAAGCTATGCGGGAAGGTGGAGGGCTTCCTTAGGATTTCAGGGAACTAAATTGCACGGTCTGAGATGGAGGAAAAGGTTGATGTTGGAGCTTTGATTCAAAGATGGTTAGAAAATGGAGCAGTTAGTATCCTTTAGGATTTTGAGGGATGAGGATGAGAAATGGCGAGGAGCTCTTTATATAGGGAACTCGCGAACTAACCATTCTAGTCATCCATCCATCCATCCATGAGGATGAGGATTGTGTCAGCTTGACACACCAATGAGAGGCTGGCATGTGGTAAAGATGCCAGGTTAGGGGCCAACTAGGATGTCCTAGAAGTATTGACCAATTAGAAGTCGACATATGGTAAAGCCACGTCGGATGGCCACAACCAATTAGAGGCTGACACGTGGCATTGGCACTGTGCATCGGGTGGGAAAATGAACGAATTTAAACCGGCCAATTAGATGATGCCATGTGGCACGATCATGGGATAGACAAATTCGATCAACTGTCACATAAGAGATAGCGACCAATGAGTGGTCACCACGTGGCCAGTCAACGAGTCAATGGATGACTCGGTCACTGAGTGGGAGTTTGTGTCAGTAAAGCTAGCCAACCATAGAGCACCATGTGGTAGCTCGCACGTGCGAGCACAGTGTTGTCTTCTTCCTTGAGTGAATTAAACAAGGGAGGTGGCTAAATGATGCTATAACTCCAACGACCATTAAATCTCCCTTACAAGGGAGTAAATTAGAGAGTTAATGGTCAATTGATGGACAAATTGATAGGAACTGAAGTCCACAAGCTCCATATATAAATAGCTTCCCTCCATTCTTTCTCTTCATACCTCGATAGCCTGAAAAAGATGAAACACTCCAATTTTTTACCATCTCTGAATCAGATCTCCAACATTGACCCAATTCTTCATCTTCGAATGCATAATTGGGTTCTCTGGAATCCTAAGGAAATCCTCTAACTTGCTGCATATTCCATTCAGCTCGAAAGTTACTAAAAAGCACCAGTCAGTCCGCATAGTACTGTCACTCTGATGGTCAAGTTTGAGCAAAAGTTTTTGAGTTGAATTCGGACCACCTTTGGATCTCCTAAGGTCAAGCTGGCCCTCCCAAGACTCTCCACGATTGAGCCTAGTCCTCCCTAAGCCTTTGGGGTAAGTAGTTGTTGTCTCCCTTCATCATAAAAGTGAATTTACAAAGAGAAAACTCTGAAACATTTGCTGATTAAATTCTTCCTGCTCAGGACAACAACTGAGGTGAAATTTGATACTTAGAGGATCCTATTGATGAGAGCTAGCTCCCCATATCAAGAGCTCCAACAATCATGCCATTGTTGGTAACAAATCAAGGCTTTCTCTCTATAAATATTTTTTGGTGAAGCTTTGGTTAAGTTTAATTCTAGGCCAAATTGGACAATTCAAATCTTGGAATGATTGTGGATATGTAAGGGAGATGATTAGCAACATGATAGGAGGAAATTAACCAATTTTAATCGGTCAATTTGATGAATTGAGATTTTAGGGCCAAAATATAATTTAGGATAAATTAGGTGATTTAGGGGATGTTTGGAAATTTGGGAATTTTTTCGCAATTAGCATAAATTGAGGGTCAATTGATAAATAATATGAGTTTAGGGACTTAATTACAATTAAAAAATAATCTTTAGGGATTTAATTGTAATTAAAATTAATATAATATTTTATTTGTAATTTTGGATAATTATATTTTATGTGGATGAAATTGCAAATAAAGTAAATTGAGTAAATTGTGGAAAATAATTGGGAATTTATTTATCAATAAAATAAACTTATGGATTTTTATGTAAATGAAAGGAAACAAAGAAGACTAAGTGAAATTTTGAATAATTGATGGGTGCATTATTCGTGATAATATATGTGTGAAATGAATACTT
This sequence comes from Trapa bicornis, assembly GCA_030064425.1. Taxonomy (NCBI): domain Eukaryota; kingdom Viridiplantae; phylum Streptophyta; class Magnoliopsida; order Myrtales; family Lythraceae; genus Trapa; species Trapa bicornis. The sequence goes on along the minus strand of CM057758.1, from coordinate 16,241,818 downwards.
TCTACCTACAATTGTGAGACCATTCACAGGCATCGAAAATCCATCCGAGACGAACAAGTAACGAAACTCGGGTAAGTGAGATTTTTAGCATCGAGTCTAATTAGACTGATGATGCGTTGCTACTTGCAAGTTAAAAGCATGCTTGATTAGAAAATCCATATTTTCAATAAATATAGTCCACTTACTGTGTGAAACCACTCAAACCATTTTAGTACACATTTTTGAAGAAAGTATTAAGCATGTTTATAGGACTACCCTCGTATGGCGTATGGATACACATCGAGGGGATGATCTAATCTCGACTGTCGATATATGGGTGAGGCTCATGATCGACAAAGGGCCAGCTAGATCTAATTCTATGAAAGTGGGCCTAATACCACGATTTATGAAAATGAAATGGCCCAATGCCATATTTTGAAAAATCATACAAGTGGGCCCAAGACCAATGGAAAATGGGTCAAATTCCGTAAATAAGTTCTAATTTAAGAGTTTGATAAAATTATCACAATTTGATAATATTTGCATAAGTTGTTGAGCTAAAACCAGGTCGAAGCTTGTTGGGATAGCAACGTAAAGATAAATGTCTTAAATCAAAATACATTTGTTTGTGATTGCAATTGTGCAAAACCAAAGAGACGTTAGGTATGGTGTAAACCCCCTCCTTTGATAATAAGAAAAATCGGGAAAAGAACTAGTTATTTCCAAATAGAAAACCGAGTTAGCTCGTAAAACGTAACTGATATAGAAAGGGTAAATCAGAAAATTAACAAATCTTGAGTGACCTAAAGAGTCATAAAAGTCATGGAAAATGACTTTGGGATGAATTGGAAGAGAAAACCAAACTGGTTCAGGTGAACCGGACCTGAACCGGTTTGAACCACTATTGAACAGATTTATAAATTTATCTTTCTAGGTGGCTTAAAAAATTCAAATTGGAGAATTGAAGCCACCATTGGATAGAAAATGAATTTAAAAATTTTTAATTTTGAAAAACTCGATCGAATCATGCCTGAACCGATCGGTTTAAGCATTGAACCTGGTTCAGACCGGTCAGGTCCGGTTCGAACTAGTGTCATCTTCTTCCTTTGGATGACAACACTGTTCACTTGCTAGAAAAGCTAACAGCAGTGGTGAAGATGAAAGGTCTCTATTCAGGGTGTTTTGAGCCATGAATTATTGCCAAAAAGGCAACATTTGGACGGCTAGAGAGTCCCCGAGCTTCCTATATAAAGAGCTCATCCTCATTCATCCTCCTCACACATAAAAACTCCTCTCTATACTGCTTCAATTTTCGGTGAAGCTTGAACCAAAGCTCTGACTTCGGCATTTTTTTGTACCAAAGAAGGTGAGGTTGAGTTCCTTAGACTTGGGAGAAGTCAGCTACCTGACGGTGGTCACCATTCGATCTGAGGATCGCCAGAGAAGCATTGAAGTAATCAAACAATGAAGCAGCTCCAGCGGACTGAAGCTGCCTTGTTTCAATCGAGCTAAAAATGGCAAAATGGAGCCCTCCTTAAACTAAACCAAGCTCTCCCAACACTTTCACAGCCCACACACGACCGAATTAGAGCTAAAAGATAAGCCAATTTGGCTCCACTATGTAAATTTTGATAAGTGTTTATTGAGAGAAACGATGAAACTTCACTTACCAAATTCTCAATCAATTCGACATGAATTGTTGCAATTCTTGATCCTAGGAGGATCCTCAGGACGAGAGCTACCTACCTCGATCGAAAGCTCGGTCCGCCACACATCCAACGATAAGCTTCCGAAACTTTGTCTTTCTATGTTTAGTTTTCCGACGAAGCTCCATTTGTGCTCATTCCGACCTCAATTCATGTGATTCAAAGCTCAATTGAATCGTATGGATGTGTATGAACTCAGTTTTACCTTCAATTTCAAGAATTAACCTTGATTGAAAGGTCAATTTGGTGAAATCAAATTCGACCATTTTGAAAGGGGAAAATTGGAGATTTCATAAAATTGAGGGACGAAAGTGCAATTTCCCAAAATTGACAGCTAATTGGCCATGAAAAAGAGGTTGGAGGACCAATTGGTCAAATTTTTAAATTTATTGGGGTCAAATTGCCATTTTTGTAAAGTAGGGACAAAATGGTAATTTTTGAAAAGTTGGGGACCAAATTGGAAATTTGGGAAACTTGAACCCTTTTTTGTGATTTTGAGTAAATTGAGGGCCCAAAGTGAATTTTAGAAGTTTCGGGACTCAATTTGGGGAAACTTAGCATTAGGGACCTAAAGTCAATGAAAAAAAACTTTAGGGACATAAATGCAAATAGTTGAAAAGTCTGGGAATTTTGTTCAAACGTAAGTAATGAGGGCTACTATGCCAAATGTTAATAAACAAGGATGTCTAACTCGTGTAGGAACATGAAGGATTGGAATGCCAGTAAGGATAAGCTCACGTGGAGGCAAAAAATTGACTAAGAAGAAATACACTATGAATATCGGGTGTGTAAACCCTGCCTTTTTGAGTTAAAGAAGAATTGGGAAAAAAACCCGGTCAAACCGAGTGAGAAAACTGAACTGCTTCACAAACCCGATTACCAGAGAACGGGCAATTTGGGAAATTTACAACTCCTAAGTAACCCAAAGGGTTCATAAAACATTTAAAAGGAACCTTAGTACAAATTGGAAGAGAAAAACAAGACCAATTTTGGTGAACCGGATCTAACTAGATTGAACTAGTTTATGAATTGAGCTGGTTCATGAACTGGAATCGATAGAGAAAGGGTAAATCGGGAAATTTATGGATTCTGAGTGACACAAAGAGTCACAAAAGTCATGAAAAAGGATTTAAGAATGAATTAGAGATTAAAACCAAACCAGTTCAAGTGAACCGGATCAGAACCGGTTTGAACCACTATTGAACTAGATGCTAAATTCATTTTTCTAGGTGGCTTAAAAAATACAAATTTGAGATTTGAGGCCACCATTGGATAGAAAATGAATTTAGAAATTTTTAATTTTTAAAAATTCGGTCGAATTGGGCCTGAACCAGCCGGTATATGCTTTGAACCCGATTCGGTCCAGTTCGGAATAGTGTCGTCTTCTTCCTTCAAATGACAATACTATTCACTCGCCGGAAAATTGAGTAGACGCCGACGAAGCTGAAAGTCTCCGGCCAGGGAGTTTTAGGCAATGAATGGCCGCCATTAAGGTGCTAATCAGACGACCAAGAAGTCCCCGAGCTTCCTATATAAAGAACCCCTTCTCATTCATACTCTCTACACTTGAAAACTCCATTTCTATAAACTACTCCAATTTCTGAAAAAGCTCGAACCAAAGCTCTGACTTGGGCATTTTTCCGAGCCAAACAAGGTGAGGTCGAGTTCTTTAGAATCGGGGAGAATTCAGCCACACACCTGTAGTCTCCATTTACTTCAATTTCAACAATTAAACTCATTTGATCAGTCAATTTGATGAAATCAAATTCAACAAAGTTAGAAGGTTGAAATTGGGGAAAATTTTGGAAATTTAAAAAATTAGAGGGACTAAAGTGCAATTTCATAAAATTGAGGACCAATTGGGAATGATAAAGATGTTGGAGGACCAATTGGGCAATTTTTGAAAATTTTGGGGCAAAACTTACCATTTTTGTAAAGTAGGGGCAAAATTGTAATTGTGGAAAAGTTGGGGGACCCAATTGGAAATTTGGGAAATTAAACCCCTTTTGTGAATTTGAATAAATTGAGGTCTTAAGATAAAATTTAAAAGTTTCAGGACTCAATTTGAGGAAAAGCTGACATTAGGGACTTAAAGTTAAAGAAAAATATCGTTTAGGACCTAATTGCAAATAAATGAAAAGTTGGGTTTCTCATTCATTTGGGATGAATGAGGGCTATTAGGCCAATGAATAATGAACGAGAATGTTCATATCGTGTAGGAACACAAATTACCAAGTCTGCCAACTAAGACAAGTTTGCTTAAGGACAACAAGCTGACTAAGAGTAATTTCACTGCACAATCGGGTGATTAGGATTATTATATCATACTCGATTGGGATGATAAGCACATTGAAAATGAAAACCCACTGCAAAGTAATTTTTAATCATCACACCTGAGGGGAGTGATATGGAAATCACACTGAAAAACTACTTATCGGTTGTAAGTAGATCATACCCAGTTGGTATGATGAAACTTCCTTGAAGGAAGTGGAAAACTCGCTTAGCGGTTATAAGCAGAGATGTCCTCATACTCGCTTGGTATGATTGATAGTAGAAAAAATATGTTTTGTCTTAAGTTCTCTCCCCTGACCGTGTGCCACTACTTAAACAATTTGGGAGACCTTCCTTGACGAGAGCTCGAATAGTTCTGTTAGGCGGGAGGCCTCAGTTTTGGAACTTGGGGGCTATTATGCCTGATTTTGAAAATCTCGAATAGCGAGCCCTAGGTCAGTTGGCATGAGTAAGAGCTCGTAAATAAACATGATTTATATGCCATGAAAACTTAAGTAAATGAATTGTTTGGCCATGTACCAAAACAGGACCGACATACTTAGTCAACTAGTGGCAGTGCAATATGATAGGTCTCTGGACTAGTTAAGACAAACAGTTGCAGGTCTAGTTGAGGGTTGGGGCCGTTGGACCAGTGGCACCAAAAATTATATGGAATCATGTGAAAAATGTTGATTGTGCATGCACTGTGGGACCTTCAAGATGCCTAAGAGGGGTAGTGATGCGTCCTAGGGCTCTAGACGATCTGGTGGATATAAGGGCAATTTGTCGTACCAGAAGTCTTGCGAAGATCGATGTAGCTTCAAGCGCATGAGATTGGGGTGGGGTCAAGATGAGGTCTCTATCCTCATATGAACATGGGGATTTATTATAGATTGAGGGTTGAATGTCGCGAACATTCACTTATTCTCAGGATAGAAGTGGACGTGCTTCTATCTAGGTGGCCGATAAAGTCTCTCTGACACCACAAGTGGGTTCAGTGGACGGGCTGGCCTACGATTATGTGTTTGACCTTCATGATGAAGGATGTGTGTTGGGTGTTGACACACCATGGCTAATAAGAAATGGTGATAAATTGAAAACTGAGTCGTTGTACTCACACCCTCATTTATATCCCTTTCAGGTAATCCCGAAAAGCCTACCCCAAAACCCACCAGCTAATATGCCTATAAGATAGATATGATCAGTTTAAAATTATATGATGTTTTGAATTATGTTATTCCAGGAAAAGTGTAGGTTTAAAGGATGCCTTACTCTTCATGGTTTTTAAACAAGGGGCAACCCTTAGTAAACCGGGAGAGTGGTGGGTTGATCATGAGGATCCAACTAAATCGGGTCGGGGCGTGACAACTTAAGTGGTATTAGAGTCTATTTCCTCGAACATAATCAAGACTAGAAAAGATAGTAACTAATATGAATGATTTAAAAATTTTCAGATGGCTCCCAGGAGAGAAACTAAGAAAACTAGGACTGGTGTTACTAACACCACCCAACAATCTGTCCCCGTAGGGAGATCACCCTAAAATACCCGAGAAGTCCCAAAGAACCAAGAGCCATTAGTGGGAGGTATCCAGAAGGATGATGCCAGGATTTGTTGAGGTCATAATTCTGAGTACTATGAAAGCCAAATCTAAGGCTAGGAATACCATAAAGGGCTTATAACCTTACTAAGGAAGACACTTGTCAAAGAACCTAGTAGCTTCCCATCTGTTTTAGAAATATTTGTGTAATGAGGGCTAAGATCCCAACCTATACCTCTCCAATAATAAAGAATTTCAAGTTCCTAAAACCATATCTCTCGAACAATGTGACCTTGCACCTCAACTATAGGAAGATTTCCCATGGAAGGTAACCAAACAAACCTGCATTACCTTAGACACTATGGAGACCAAGGAGATTCTCATACCAAATGAAGAAATAAACCAAGGGAATTGTTGGATAAAGAAGACACAACAAGAAAAATTGTCAAGGTAATTAAGGAATCTAGGAGAACTCTTAGAGTAACTGAGCAAGAAATGACTTATTACAAGTGTATCAGAATAGGACATGAAGTGACGTACTGTCCCCCACTACAAGGATTTAGGACAACATTTTCCAAGAATAATGCCCCCACAATTATAGGAAACTCGAAAGGATACCATCCCTAGAAATACAACTCCTGCTTAGAATTTCAATTGCATCCAGGAGGAAGCTCTTCAAGATTCTTGCATATTGGCAAGGAGGAAAAAAAATGACTGAAGGTAGGACCTCGATAAACTGCAAACAAGATCAAAGTATAGCTGAAAAAAATCTTTCCTTAAAGAAGAAATTTACAGCCATTTAGGAGCAAAGAAGGGAGCGCATCCATGAGAAAAGACCAGCTGAGCATTTTACGATAAATGAAATGTCTCTAAATGGCAAATATGACTCAATTTGGAAAAGTAGTGAAGCCAAATAGAAGTTTCGGACAAACATAGCAAAGGGAAGCAAGTCGTTATAACAAGATAGTCAAAGAGAATATACGATGCCCTAAGGAAGACCAGGAGGTAGAAAGGACTACACCCTAAAAAGGGCAGTGAGATGGATGTTAAGGACAAGAGGACTCGAGGAACAACTGCCCTAAGAAACTTAGACCAAAGGAATGGTAGAAACGAGGCAGTTAATGAACTAATACTCGTGAAAGCCATAATTTGAGCTCCAACAAAAAGAGATAGGTGGAAAGGTTAAATAATTTGGAAAAGAAGGATGAAAGAAATCCTTAAAAGGACCAAGGGTCAAATTATCGACTAAACTCAAGCCAAGAAAGAAGTAGGCAAGCCTCTCACATAATGGTCAAGAAATCTTGAAATAAGGAAGATATGAACTTTCCCTAAAGAAATAGAAAATTACTAGGGTACAAATGAGGATGAGGATAGAGTACAAAAGAGATGCCTGCCAGATTTGAAGAGTAAAAGTAAAGAAGAGAAGATGACATCAAGGGATATCATTTAGGGGTAGATATTATTCCCTAGAGCAAATGAAAAAGGAATTTCAGAAGAAAGGGAAGGAGTCCTACCGAGGAAGGAAATCCTGGAAAGGCATATGTATCCCAACTAAGAGATAATTTAACCAAGTGAAAGGGATAAAGAGCTAAACATGCAAATGAAGCGCAAACTGAGGTGAAAGAACCCTAAATGAAATGATAAGAAGGTTGAGCATGTAGCTCCTAAGATGGAAATCTCTATTGTGAGGGACATAGTAGAGAACGGAACCAAAAGAAGGAAACCTTCCCAATCAAAGGAATCAACACATAGATCAAAAGTGATTTTTTTAGAATGAAGAATTATGAAATGATTACGAGTAAGTAAAAGTGGATTAAGGAATAAGGAAAAATCCTTGGATAAAAAAATGCCAAGGAATTAAGAAGGAAAGAATCCCAGCTTCTCGGTAAACCATTAGAAAACCAAATCATTGGAACTGGAAAGACTCAATAAGGAAGTTGAGAGAGGATGGGTGGGCAAGGAGAACCAATATAGTTATGTAAGTTGATTGGATAACGATAAAGGTAGTCGATGAATACTACCAAACAAAAGAGGGATGAAGTTATACAATCCCTGAGAGGTTGGAAAGTTGGGAATAACCCTAAAGGAGGTGTTTTGGAAATCTAATGTACATAGAGATAAGATCTAGATAATGTCATGTTGTAAGGGGCATGTAAGTCCAATAGACCCGAGGAAAACATGACTCAAAATATGGAAGAGTCAGTTAGTAAGCATGACAAAGTCAAACATAAAATTTGGACTAAAATTGTAATGAACAACGGATGAAGGAAGAGTCAAAATAGGACGAAAAAGTGATAACAAGGAAACTTGTGAAAACAAGTATGTAACGCTCTAAAGAACATTGAGCTTAGGGTTTCAGTGACCAAGAGGTTAACTAGACATGGGAATGGTTAGGTATCTTGGAACTCCCAATCTTGAGTACATGACCTCAAAGGGAAAAATGTTGCTTTAAGTGGAGAAAAATGTGAATCTAAGGATATACCCTTAAGTAAGGTATGTCTAGTTATGGTAAACTTCAAGGAGGGAGTAAATAATATAAAGGAAAAGAAATTCCTCAAGTGAATGACATAAAAAGGGCTAATCAAAAGAACAAGAGAAGAGTTTGCATGTGAAGCAAATACCAAGTTGACATCAAAGGAAATTGTTCCTCAAGCAAAGGTTGCTAATTAAGTTTTGGGGACAAAACTCCTAAAAGGAGGGGAGAGTTATAAACCCCACCCTTTTGAGTTAAGAAAAAATCGGGAAAAAAACCGGTCAAACCGAGTGAGAAAACCGAACCGGTTCACAAACTCGATTACTAGAGAATGGGCAATTTGGGAAATTTACAACACCTGAGTGACCCAAAGGGTTCATAAAACCTTGGAAAGGAACCTTAGGACAAATTGGAAGAGAAAAACCAGACTGGTTCAGGTGAACTAGATCCAACTGGATTGAATTGGTTTATGAACTGAGTTGGTTCATGAACCGGAATCCATAGAGAAAGGGCAAACCGAGAAATTTATGGATTCCAAGTGACTCAAAGATTTACAAAAGTCATGAAAAAGGACTTAAAGATGAATTGGAGATGAAAACCAAACCGGTTCAGGTGAACCGAATCTGAACCGGATTGAATCAGTTTGGACCATTTTGAACAACTATTGAACCATATACTAAATTCATATTTCTAGGTGACATATAAAATTCAAATTTGAGATTTGAGAGCACCATTGGATAGAAAAATGAATTTAAAAATTTTTTATTTTGAAAAATTCAGTCGAATTGGGCCTGAACTGGCCAGTTTAATCTTTAAACCTAGTTCGGAACAGTGTCGTCTTCTTCCTACAGATAATAGCACTGTTCACTAACCGAAAAATCGAGCAGATGCCGGTGAAGCTGAAAATTCTCCGGCCAGGGAGTTTCAGTCAATGAATGACCACCAATAAGGCTCCAATTGGATGACAAGGAAGTCCCCGAGCTTCCTATATAAAGAGCCACTACTCATTAATCATCCCTACACCAAAAAACTACATTCTCTCTCAACTACTCCAATTTCTAGTGAAACTCGAACCAGAGCTCCGACTTGGGCATTTTTCTGAGCCAACCAAGGCAAGGTTGGGTTCTTTAGAACCAAGGAGAAGTTAGCCACACGTCTGTAGTCTCCATTTATTCGAGAGTCATTGGAGAAGTGCCGGCGTGATAGAATAGTGAAGCAGCACCAGCGGATCGAAGCTGCCCTCTTTTGGCCGAGCTGAAATCGGCCAATTCGAGCCCTTCTCAGGCCAAACTGAGCCCTCTCAACACCTCTATGGCCCTCATACACTTGGATTAGAGTTGAAAGGTAAGCCAATTTGGCTCCCATCGGTAATTTCCGATCGGTGCTAGAAAGAGAACTGACAGAATTCCAATGAGGAAATTCTCACACAATTCGATATTAGTTAATGCAATTCTTGATACTAGGAGAAAATTCAGACACGAACTATCTGCCCATATCAAAAGCTAGGACCGCTGCGCCCCCGACAGTAAGCTTTCGATGCTTTCTCTCTCTAAGTCTAGTTTTCCAGCGAAGCTCCATTTGAGCTCATTCCGGTACCAAATCGTGTAATTCAAAGTGCAATTGAATCGTATGAAGGTGTAGGAACTCCAATTTAACTTCAATTTCAAAAATTAAACTCATTTGATCGGTTAATTTGATGAAATCAAATTCGACAGAGTTAGAAGGTTGAAATTGGGGGAAAATTTGGAATTTCAAAAATTAAAGGGACTAAAGTGCAATTTCATAAAATTGAGGACCAATTGGGAATGATAAAGATGTTGGAGGACCAATTGGGCAATTTTTGGAATTTTTGGGGCAAAACTTACAATTTTTGTAAAGTAGGGGCAAAATGGTAATTATGGAAAAGTTATGGACCAAATTGGAAATTTGGGAAATTAAGCCCCTTTTTGTGAATTTCAATAAATTGAGGTCCTAATATAAATTTTAAAAGTTTCAGGACTCAATTTAAGGTAAAATCGACATTAGGGACTTAAAGTTAAAGAAAAACAAATTTATGAACCTAATTGCAAATAAAGGAAAAGTTGGTTTCTCATTCATGTTTTTCTTATACCCGATTGGGATGATGAGTACTTCGGAAATGAAAAACCACTTCTATATGAAATTTTAACATGACACCAGTTGGAGTGATGTGAGAACTATGCAAAAAAATTTACTTACCGGTTGCAAGTAGATCACACCCGGTTGATATGATCAACTTCCTAGAAGGAAGTAGAAACCCACTTACCGGTTGTAAGCGGAGATGTCATCACACACGGTTGGTGTGATGGACGAGTTGAAAAGTTATTTTGTTAGAAGTGTTCTCCCCTGATTGTGTGCCAATGCTTAAAAATTTTGGGAGACCTTCTTGACGAGAGCTTGAATTGCTCAGAAAGGCTAGTGGCCTTGATTTTGGAACTTGGGGGCTAAAATGCCTAGTTTTTGAAAAATCACGTAAAGTTGACTCAAGGCCAGTTGGCACATGTAGGAGCTCGTAAATAAACTTGATGATAAGCCATGAAAATTTTTAATGAATGAATGATGTGATTTGGCCATAGTACCAAGACAGGACCGACATACTTAATGGACTAGCGGCAGTGCGACGAGACCAGGTCAACAAACCGAGGTAGACAAACAGTTGCAGGTCGAGTTGAGGGTCAGGGATGTTGGACAAGTGACACCAAAGATAAATGGCTTTAGGGAAAACTTTTTTTATGCATGCACTTGAGGTTCGGGACCATCAAGAACTCAAGAGGGGTAGTGATGCATCCTAGGGGCTATTGGATGACATGGTGGAGATAAGGGTAGTTTGTCGTGCCAACAGTCAAGGAACCTCAACATATCTTCATGCGCATCAGATTGGGCTGGGGTCGGGATGAGGTCTCTATCCTCATATGGACACAGAGTTGATTCTGGATTTAAGGGTCGAATGTCACGAACATCCACTTATTCCTAGGGTAGAAGTGGATGGGCTTTTATTTAGGTGGTCGGTAAAGTCGCTCTGACACCATAAGTGGATGTAGTGGACAGGCTACCCTGCGAATGTGTGATCCCTTCGTGATGAAGGGCGTGTGTTGATTATTAAACACACTGATTGTGGATAATGAGGAAAATGATTTTTGGATAACGTAGAATTTAAGGGAAAGAATATTTTTGAAAGAAATAAGGAGTCTGACACACTCCGATTAAAAATGTTTTAAATACTCTCTCCCAACACCCATTCACTGAGTTGCCAAACTCACCCCCTCCATTTACCCCTTTTTAGGTAATCGAGGAAAAACCTACTTGTAGCTGAACCTGCAAGACAGGTATGTAAGGTTAAATTTATTTAGTTTTAATTAATGTTATTCTAGGAAAGACAGGTAAAAGGACGCCTTACTCCTTGCAGTTTGGAAAAAGGGTGAAGCCCTTCATGAACCAAAGGCAGTGGTGGGTTGCTCACGGGGATCTGACCAAACCAGGCTGAGGCGTGACATATGGGGTAGTGTTGATTCTAATGGCTGCTAGACAATAAGGTCAACACAAGAGAAGTTATGATGTTCTAATATGTCGTGAAGCTCTAGGAGCTTCGTGCACATTGAGACCAAGGAAGAAGGGAGAGAGGTCTCGTCCCTCAAAAGCGGATAGAAGAATCGATAATATTTGGGGGTTGAGCAATAGTGCTCACACAAACAACGTGGTAGATGTTGTGGCCTCTCACCAAGGTGGACGGTAAAGATGTTCTGGGCCACTAGTAGAACAAATCAAGGTTGTAGCATCTAAGTGTCTGTTCTACGACTGTTTAATCATTTTATTGAGAAAGTTTGTTTGTGTGATACAAACCCATGGTAGGTCTACCACAGATAAATTGTGAAAATTCTTCCAACTAGGAAGGAACCTACCTTGAACTCAGGGGAAATAAGTAAATAACATATATGAGAGATTAATCAAGTTGTAGATTGATTATCAGATCATTTAAAACTGTTTATTTTAAAAGAGAAGAAAAGTTCTATATGAGTATAACTTGAATCGTGGATAGAAAGTCACAATGTCATGTAAATCTTGATCACTGAGTTATATACTCACCCCCTCTCCCTAAACCTCTTTTAGGGAAGCTTTCATGCCAGGAAGAGAGAGATCTTGAAGAACAAGTCAAGATTACTAAAAGAAGTTAATTTTTTATTAAGTTGTTTTGTAATTTTTGTTATGAAAAACACTGATTTTATAAGTATTTACCATTCTTGTTCTATATTAGTAGAAATACCGTTCTAGTACATGAAGGGGTGGCAGGTTAATCATGAGGTTCCAACCAAAATGGGTTGGGGCGTGACAGTATAAACGTAATACATAACTCGAAGAGATGGGAAATAACATGTCTATATAGTTAAGATGATTAAGATTAAGAGGAGATGTTGGGAGTGCATACTGCCTCTAAGAATACCCTGATATAAGATTGAGAGGGAAACTACAAATATGTATACATAATTATGTAAGGTCCACCTTTAAGAGTGGAATAAATCCTCTAGATTATGAAAGGATGAAGTCACAACAACAAATTACTCGAGAAACCAAAAGGGCGAATGAGTGTTATAGGAAACCCAATGGCCAAAATGGTAGTAATCCAAAAAATAATATGTCTTAAGTGACCAGTAGCTAAATTGCTATAAGAACCATAATAACATTAAAGGCAATAACCCAAAAGATAATATGCCTAAGTGACCTGGACTAGAAAAAGAGTATCAGGAAGAAAAAAATTCTAACCTGACTTAGTGAGAAGTCAGTGAGGACCCAAAGGAAAACGACGAGAATGACACAAGATCTTAACAAATGTTAGATTTTTCTATCATTAAGCATGCAAGGGATGATACCAATATATGAGAGAGCTATGAGGTGGAAATTTTGACTAAATGGTAGTGTTCTTTGAATGAAACAAAGTACGGATTTGTACCTGACCCAATGAATAAGGTCAACTAGATAAGATTTAAGAAGTGGTAAGTCACTATAATCCTGGAATGTAGGGAAGGCTCCAACATAAGTATATGTTAGGACCCAGAGGGCAAATAGAGCGGATGTGATGCACCCCGCTGGTATACCAATCCTTATGGTGAGGATGATTATTGTAAGAAATAGTAGAGTCTTATTTTATTACAAGTAAACGAGCTTAGGAATGAAAGCTCTAACTAAGAAAGAGTACATGAGAAAGTGTACGATATGTATTTGACTAAAAATTATGAGGACATCCTTAAGGAAGTGTAAAGGGGTTGAATCGCAAGTGTAAAAGGGGAATGTGCAAGGCTAAAAGCGAGTATATTGACCCTAACCATAGATGCAAAGACATTATAGTGAGAGACGAGCTCAAGGGGCACTAGTTGTGGAAGAGTACATGTAACTCTCACACTCTTAGAGAGACTCGATCGATATCATGAAATACCCTCCGGGCGTGAATAGGGAAAATGAATAGCTCTTGTTATTTGGGACAAGAGTATGACCCATGTATGTGGGTCATGAGTAGCCCATATGTGCGGGTTATGAGTAGCTACTGTATGTGCGGGATGTGAGTTCCCAGTGTATGTTAATATGCTATATTTATTAAATGTGGTTGTGGGAATTGTTGGGAAGACCGAGAGTGACTCGACCGTAGCATAGACTACAGTTAGGGGCGATTCGGGATAGTAGTCTAAAGGGGCAACATAAACTACAGAAATGCAATATGATTAAGGACCCATAATGAAAATTCTGGTAAGTGGATTAAGGGGATGTGTGAGTTATAAACTATGTAGTGGCCAGAGTCAGTATCCAATTCACTTAGTTGTGAGTTTACTCATTTGCAAAAATGATTGCAGGTTTAAAACAAGTGAAGTTAGAGTATAGGTCAGACAGTATCTACCGGTTGAATGTCAAATGAGTTAGTTCTCTTACTATGTATATGAATGATATAATTATGCTTATTATCAATTGATATATTTGTAATAATATTTATTAAATTAATTTTGGGTTATTCACTGTATTTTAAAGAAAAATTAAAATTTTTGTCAAAAATGGAGAAGTATATTTTTTTTTCAGATGTATTAGTGACTCTAGTTTTACTATGATAAAAATACACTGTTGACATCGAGTAGATTAGCCAGAAATATAACCACTGTTTAAAAAATTAGATCGATATATAACAATTATCATTTGAATTTTATTTTCGAACCCGAACTCAACACTAACCTTGCCCACACCCTAATTTCATGGGCTACTATTGTGGGTTAGTGTCGGACTAATTTTGTATCCCTAATAACAAGTATTTAATAATCAACTTTTTTTTACGAAATACCAAAAATAAATTTAATAATTTAATAAATAAAAGGTGGTTGAGCAAGCTTGGAGTATATATACAATAGATCCATTTCGGAGATTTTAATGCTAATATTTTATTTAAAAGTGGTATTTAATTATATTAAAATTATTTAATAAAATCCTAGACTGAAGTTTGAGATTGTAATTTTGGTGGATGGGGAGGATAATTCCAGTAACACGGCATGGTTGTGCCTGGAGAAAAGATAAGGCACTGCTCCCTCTCTCTAATGAAGAAGAACAAAGCTTTTTGTTAGACGAGGATACTCAATCAATGTGAGGACTCGAGTGTTCTCTTTGGTGTTGATTGAACATAAAGGTAAGCCCTCTCCTAGTCATCTTGTTGGGTACACGCATTCTTTTCAAAGGAGCCATTTGGGGTCGTGTGCGTGTGTGGAAATATGATACTTTGTTTCTTTGTTCGTCTAATATAGTGCAATTCACTTCCCATTAGACTTATTTTGCAATTGAGTAAAGTGCGTCTATTTCTAAACTTCTTGGTACGGCTGAAATTCGGCTCTTTCCGCAGTATGTCTCCGTGGACTCCTTTTTGTTGTCGCGTTTCCTTTACATAATGCCGAAGAGTTAAGTGATCCTGTTACGGATGTACTTGGGTCACTTAGATGGCTATGGTTTTGATGAATGATTTGAGAATCATGGACTGGTGAGCTGGAGTGGTTGGGAAAAGTGTAGAACGAGTCAAAGTACTATGATATCATGGAAGTACTCAGTTGACTAAATAGATCAAATATGCCAACAATCCTTTAAGGAGTCAATAGAGAGGAGATGATGTAATTGATTTGAGTGGTAAGATTGAATTTATAAACTTATTTTTTCTATCACTAATTTACTGTGTTTAATGACATTTCTTGTTATTTGGAAGAGATTTGACATGGATCCAACTCAAACACCTCAATTCTATTAATGATTTACCTTGTTCAATGACCGTTATTGTTATTTGGAAGAGATTTGCCTTGGATTCAACTCCAACCAATTAATTCCATTACTGATTTGCCTTATTTAATGACTGTTCTTGTTATTTGCAAGAGATTTGCCATGGATCCAATTCCAACCCCTCAATTTCATCACTGATTTACCTTGTTCAATGACAGTTCTTGATATTTAGAAGAGATTTGCCATGGATCCAACTCCAACTCCTCAATTCCATCACTAATTTACCTTCTTCAATTACTATTCTTGTTATTTGGAAGAGATTTGTCATGGATCCAACTCCAACTCCTCAATTTCATCACTGATTTCCCTTATTCAATGACCTTTCTTATTATTTGGAAGAGATTTGTCATGGATCCAACTCCAACCCCTCAATTCCATCACTAATTTACCTTGTTTAATTACCGTTCTTGTTATTTGGAAGAGATTTGTCATGGATCCAACTCCAACCCCTCAATTCCATCACCGATTTGCCTTGTTCAATGACCGTTCTTGTTATTTAGATGATATTTGCCATGGATCCAATTCCAACCCCTCAATTCTATCACTGATTTGCCTTGTTCAATATTCGTTCTTGTAATTTGGAAGAGATTTACCACATATCCAACTTCAACCCCTCAATTTCATCACTGATTTGCCTTGTTCAATAACATTTCTTATTATTTGGAAGAGATTTTGTAATGGATACAACTCCAACCCCTCAATTCCATCACTAATTTGCCTTATTCAATGACCGTTCTTATTATTTGGAAGAGATTTATAATGGATCCAACTCCAACCCCTCAATTCCATCAGTGATTTGCCTTGTTCAATGATCATTCATGTTATTTATAAGATATTTGTCGGGACCCAACTCCAACCCCTCAATTCCATCACTGATTTATCTTGTAAAATAACATTTCTTGTTATTTAGAAGAGATTTGCCTTGGATCCAACTCCAACCCCTTAATTCCATTACTCATTTGCCTTGTTCAATGACTGTTCTTGTTATTTGGAAGAGATTTTCCATGGATCCAACTACAACCCCTCCAACCCCTCAATTCCATCATTGATTTACCTTGTTCAATGACCGTTCTTGTTATTTGGAAGTGATTTTCCATGGATCCAACTCCAACTGCTCAATTCCATCATTGATTTACCTTGTTCAATGACTATTCTTGTTATTTGGAAGAGATTTTTCATGGATCCAACTCCAACCCCTCAATTCCATTACTGATTTGCCTTTTTCATTAACCTTTCTTATTATTTGAAACCCTCCACTTGGTGAGGCTTCTTCTGTTTCATGTGTCTTGGGTGAGCTGCTTTGTCTATTACTTCCAAATCATCCACAAACAGTCTGACTCCAAATAAGCCACTGTGATCTCTATCTTTGACAATTTATGAATCAAAGATATATGTTCTTATATTCCTCTTACCCTAGATAGAAAAAATGAGGAAGGTCATAAGTAACAACTAGAGTTGACAAAAGGATACCTATCATGCCTGGGATCTCTAATGATCAGGTAAACTCCGTCATTTGATAATAAGAAAAACCAGGAAAAGAACCGGTCATTTCCAAAGAGAAAATCGAGTCGGTTTATAAACCGTAACCTATAGAGAAAGGGCAAACTGGGAAATTTATAAATTTTGAGTGACCAAAAGAGTCACAAAAGTAATGAGAAAGGACTTTAGTATGAATTGGAAGTGAAAACCAAACCGGTTCAGGTGAACCGGACGTGAACCAGATTAAACCAGTTTGAACCACTATTGAACCGATTTCTAAATTCATTTTTCTATATGGCTTAAAAAATTCAAATTGGAGAATTGAAGCCACCATTAGATAGAGAATGAATTTAAAAAAATTTAATTTTGAAAAACTTAGTCAAATCGGGCCTGAACCAACTGGTTTAAGCATTGAACTTGATTTGGACAAGTCTGGTCCGGTTCGAAACAATGTCATCTTCTTTCTTCAAATGACAACGCTGTTCACTCGCTGAAAAATCAAGAAGCGTCAGCGAATATGAAAAGTCTCTGTTCAGGGAGTTTTAGGTAATGAATGACTGCCATAAAGGCGCCAATCAGACGACTAAGGAGGCCCTGAGCTTCTTATATAAAGAGCTCCTTCACATTCATCCTCCTCACACCTAAAAACTCGTCTCTCTCTCTACTGCTCCAATTTTTGGTGAATCACAAACTAGAGCTCTGATTTGGGCATTTTTTTGAGCCAAATAAGGCGAGGTCAAGTTCTTTAGATTTAGGGAGAAGTCAGCTACCCAATGGTAGTCTCCATTTACTCCGAGGGTTACCGGAGAAGCGTCAACGTCATCGAACAGTGAAGCAGCTCTGGCGTACCAAAGCTGCCTTGTTTTGGCTAAGCTAAAAATGACGAAATTGAGTGCTCCTCAGGCCAAACCAAGCTCTCCCAATACTTCCACAGACCTCATTTGACTGAATTAGAGTGGAAAGGTAAGCCAATTTGGCTCCCTATGTAAATTCTGATTAGTGTTAAAGAGAGAACTGACAAAATTTTACTAACAAAATTCTCCCTCAATTCGACATGAATTGTTGTAATTCTTGATCCTAGGAGCAACCTCAGGACGAGAGCTACCTATCCCGATCGAAAGCTCAGACTGTCGCACCTCCGACGGTAAGCTTTCGAAGCTTTCTCTCTCTAATTTTAGTTTTCCGACGAAGCTCCATTTGAGCTCAATTCGGTCCCAAATGATGCGATCCAAAGTTCTATTGAATGATGTGGAAGTGTAGGAACTGATTAATACCATCATTTGGATCAATAAACCTCAATTGAATAGTCTATTTGATGAAATCAAATTTGACCAGTTTGAAAGGGGAAAAATTTTGTGGAAATTTTGGAATTTTGTAAAATTGAGGGACCAAAGTGCAATTTCCTAAAATTGAGGGCCAATTGGCCATGAAAAAGATGTTGGAGGACCAATTGGTCAATTTTTTGGAATTATTGGGGTCAAATTACCATTTTTGTAAAGTAGGGGCAAAATGGTAATTTTTGAAAAGTTAGGCACCAAATTGGAAATTTGGGAAACTTGAACCCCTTTAGTGATTTTGAATAAATTGAGGACCCAAAGTGAATTTTAGAAGTTTCAAGACTCAATTTGGGGAAAAGTATGCATTAGCAACTTAAAGTTAAGGAAAAAGTTATTTAGGGACCTAAATGTAAATAATTTGAAAAGTTTGGCCATTTTGCTCATACGTGAGAAATTAGGGCTATTATGCCAAATGTTAATAAATAATGATGTCCAAATCGTGTAAGAGCACAAAGGATCGGGAACACCAGCAAATATAAGCTCGTGTGGAGGTAAAAAGCCGATCAAGAGGAATACACCAGTGGGATAATGAGGAATACACCAGCACTTATTGGGTGAGTGGGATTTTCACATCATACCCGATTGGGATAATTAGTAACTCGGAAAGGAAAAACCACAACTAAGTGGAGATTTTAACATCACGTTCGGTTAGGGTGATGTGAGAAATTCATTGAAAAAACTAATTAACAGTTGTAAGTAGATCATACCCGGTTGGTATGATGAACTTCTTGGAAGGAAGTAGAAAACCCGCTTATCGATTATAAGCGGAGATGTCCTCACACCTGGTTGGTGTGATGGACAAGTGAAAAGTTATTTTGTCAGAAGTGCACTTCCTTGACTATGTGCCAATGCTTAAAAGTTTTGAGAGACCTTCTTAACAAGAGCTTGAATAGCTGAGATAGGCTAGAGGCCTCGGTTTTGGAACTTGGGGGGGCTAAATGCCTGATTTTGAAAATATCGTACACTGGGCCCACGACCAATTGGCCCGAGTAGGAGCTCATAAATAAACATGATGATAAGCCATGCAAATTTTAATGAATGATGTGATTTGGCCATGGTACCAAGTCATGACCGACATACTCGATGGACCAATATAGACAAATAGCTATAGATCGAGTTGAGAGTCGGGGCCATTGGACCAGTGGCACCATTGATTAATACCTTATATGGAAAACTTTGTTTGTACATGCACTTGAGGTTCGAGACCATTAAGATGCCCAAGAGGGGTAGTGATGAGTCTTAAGGGCTATTGAACGACATGGTGGAGATAAGGGCAGTTTATCATGCCAGCAGCCAGGGAAGCTCGATGTAGCTTCATACAGACATGGAGTTTCTTTTCAGGTCGGATGTCGTGAACATCCACTCATTCCCAGGGTAGAAGTGGATGGCCTTCTATCTACATGGGCTATAAAGTCACTCCAATGCCACAAGTGGGTGCAGTGGATGGGATGCCCTGCGAATGTGTGATCCCTTCATGATGAAGGGCGTGTGTTGAGTGTTAAACACACCGATTGTGAGGAAATTGGTTTTGAATAACCGAGAATTCAAGGAAAGAATGGTTTTAAAAAAAATTAGGAGTCTGTCACACTCCAATTCAAACTATTTTTCAAAAATATATGTTTCAAACACCCATTTCTTGAGTTGTGGAACTCACCCCCTCCCTTTACCTCTTTTCAGGTAACTGAGAGAAAAACCTACCTACAGATATTCTGCTAGCCAAACCTGAAATACATGTATGTAAATTTAATTTATTTAGTTTTTATTAATATTATTCCAGGAAAGGTACATGTACAAAGGATGCCTTACTACTCACGGTTTAAAGAAGGGGAAAACCCTTAATAAATCGGAAGAGTGGTGGGTTGCTCATGGGGATCCGACCAAACCGAGTTGGGGCATGACAACTTAAGTGGTATCAGAGCCTATTTCCTCGAATACATTATCAAGACTAGAGAACATAGTAACTGATAGGGATAATTTTAAAATTTATAGATAACTCCCAAGAAAGGAACCAAGAGAACTAGAGTTGCAGTCTCCGACACTGTCCAGCCACCTCTCCCTATGGAAACTCCTCGAAGAGCCCAAACAACCCCACTTGGACTTAGCTCAAAACACTAGGGGTTGTACGAGGAGTTCACTCATGTGTTTGGGCATCCTAATCTCATCCCTGAGGTAGGCACCAACTTTTGGGATGAACCAGAGGAAGTACATTCTCATCCTCCTCTGATTAGCCATCCACCTCCATTTGACATTCCCAAAAATCTCAAGACTCTTTGTAAACTAGGATGTAAGCCTTTTCTCAAAGAGAAAGATGCTGGTGCCGCCATGGATTGGCTGGCAAATGTCAAGAAGTTGATGGGGATAGTCATGATATCACCAGAGGACATGGTGATCCTAACAGAATTCTTCCTAGAGGGAAGTGCCAAAAGATGGAGGGACAATGTCCGAAGCCTACATAACTCCACACCCACCTAGGAAAAGTTTGAAGAGAGGTACGCAAAAGAGTACCTAGCTCCTCAACCAATTAACGAAAAGAAGCAGGATTTCCTCCGGCTTCGGCAAGGGCTTAACTCTATATCGAAGTATGAAACTAAATTCAATGAGTTAAGACCCTTTACTCTTGACCTAGCTGGACCAGCAGATATATGCTAGCGGTTCATGGACGATCTCAATATGGACATATGACACCGTATGGGAGTACTAGGATGCCCCACGAACCTGGCGGTAGTAATTAGTATGGCTCACGAGTGTGAGCGACTGGTGCAAACCTGACGTCGCTGGATGGAGCAAATGACCCGGAAGGAGGATAAGGACCAAAATCGTCAGGGAGGACGGAAGGAGCATAATGGTCCAAGATGGGGAAATAGAGTGGCATTTCAAAAGAGAAAAGATATCCCACCACCTCCTATAGAGTAATCCCCACCTTGCCACAAGGAAACCCTCGTTGTCCTAGGTGCCAAAGGCACCACGAGGGAGCATGCTTATTCTGTTTTGCATGCGGACAAGTAGGGCACTTTGCAAAGGAATGCCCCACTCTTAGGGAGAACAACCAAAGGAATATACTTGGACCACCACAAGGGAACCCCAGGAATCCCAGGCCAGATGCTATAGCCGGAGTACGTCTAGGGTCTACAACCTTACCTAGTAAGAGGCTAGGAAAGACCCTAGTACTGTAGTGGGTACATCCCAAAATCCACCCAATTAGATTAAGAAAGAATCCATAACTGAAATCTTATTCAATAAAATAAATATTTTCTCTAAAAGTATGCGTTTCTCCAACCAGGGTACATACAATTGTGGGAACGAAAGGTCTACGCCCTTTTCAACTTAGGAGCTGAGAGATCCTTCATCAATGAGGACATGATTCCAAGTTTACCCCTAGAACTCACCTCTCAAGGACAAAGTCTCAATGTTCTCACACCCTTAGTAGAAGGGTTAAATAGGAACAAACAACTTAAGGGATGTGAGATAAAGATTGGAGGCATCAAACTCAAAGCGGATTTGATTTTGTTACCTCCGAGGGAGGTATAAGTAATCCTTGGGATGGATTGGTTAAGTAACCATCATGCTTAGATGGACTATGGAAAGAAGATGGTAACCTTGCACACTCCTGAGGTAAATAGACTAAAATTCCAAGGAGACCGAAGGAAGGTGAAGTATAGATGGTGTCCCATATAAAGGTCTAAAAGATGATACATAAAGGCTGTATAACTTTTCTAGACATGGTCATCAATGAAAAGACTGAAGAGAAAGGGCCCAAAGACATCCTAATGGTTAAACACTATCCATAAGTATTTCCGAAAGAATTACCTAGACTAACCCCTAAGTGGACAGGTGGAATTCATCATAGTAATTATCCCAGGAACAAACACCATATCTCAAGCCTCTTATCACATGGCTCCACAAAACTGAAGGAATTGAAGGAGCAACTGGATGAGCTATTAGAGAAGGACCTTAAACATCCTAGCCAGTTTCCATGGGGTGCACCAGTCCTATTTGTAAGGAAAAAGGATGGGAGCATGAGACTGTGCATAGATTATAGGAAGTTGAATCAGGTCACTATCAAGAACAAGTACTCACTTCCACAGATTGATGACCTATTCGATTAACTAAAAGGAGCAGCCTACTTCTCTAAGATAGACCTTTGGTCTAGCTATCACCAACCTAGGATCCGAGAGGAGGACATATCTAAGAAGGCATTTCGGTCCCAATATAGAATTACAAGTTCAGAGTGATGCCATTCGGATTAACAAATGCCCCTACAACCTTCATGGATTTAATGAACCGAGTGTTCCAACCACACTTGGATATGTTCGTGGTAGTATTTATAGATGATATTCTCGTATATTCTCCACCAGAACATTTGGCAATTACCTTGGAAATATTGAGGGAAAACCACTTATATGCAAAATTCTCCAAGTACGTGTTCTGGCTAGATGAGGTAGGGTTCTTAGGACATATAGTGTCCAAAGATGGAGTCAAGGTAGATCCAACAAAGTTGGAAGCCATATCAGATTGAAAGGCACCCAAGAATCCTTCAAAGATACGAAGTTTCTTAGGTATGGCAGGATATTACAAATGGTTTGTGCAAGAGTTTTCTAAGATAGCAGCCCCTCTAACTCGGCTCACCAGTAAAGGAGTTGAGTATAATTGGGATGAAAGCTATGAAAAGTCTTTCTTGGAGTTGAAGACTCGATTGACAACCGCACCAGTACTCTCCCTTCTTGACCCAAGTGCTGGAGAGTATATCGTCTATAGTGATGCATCCGA
Organism: Trapa bicornis; assembly: GCA_030064425.1. Classification (NCBI taxonomy): domain Eukaryota; kingdom Viridiplantae; phylum Streptophyta; class Magnoliopsida; order Myrtales; family Lythraceae; genus Trapa; species Trapa bicornis. The sequence goes on along the minus strand of CM057758.1, from coordinate 16,218,960 downwards.
ACAAAGACTCGGATGTGTACTAATGCAACAAGGAAAGGTTATCACCAATGCCTCGCGACATCTTAAGGTACATGAGAGAAATTAGCCAACCCATGACCTAGAATTAGTTGTGATAGTGTTTGCTTTAAAGATTTGGTGACATTACCTTTATGGGATTAAGTGTAGGATATACAATAATCACAAGAGTCTTAAGTATTTCTTAACTCAGAAAGAGTTAAATCTCCATAAGAGGAGATGGCTGGAATCGGTGAAAGACTATGACCTTGTGATAGAGTATAACCCTGGAAAGGCAAATGTGATGGCAGATGCTTGAAGTCGCAAATACCAAACTAAGGCAGCACAAATAAAGACAAGTTACATACCCTTATTGCAACAATTGGGGAGAATGGAGGTGGACATGAAGATGGACAAGCAGAAGAAATGCTTGTTGGCTAATGTGTTGGTGAGACCTAGTCTAACCGAGTAGATTAAGGCCCAACAAAAGGCCAATGAGGAGCTCCAATCCTATTTGGACCCAATTAACAGAGGGACAAAACTGGACTACGACTTACGAGGCGATAGAGTGCTAATTTACAAGGGTAGAGTGTGTGTACCTCAAGATAATGAATTGAAGAGGTTAATCTTGGAAGAGGCACATGATTCGGTGTATGTGATGCATGCGAGCAGTACTAAGATGTACCATACCCTTAAACAAGGATATTGGTGGAAGTGAATGAAGAGGGACATTGCAGAATATGCAGCCCGATGCTTGTCCTATCAATAGATTAAAGATGAACATCAGAAACCATCAGAACTACTCCAACCCTGGTCAATTTCAGAATGGAAATGGGAGCATATTACCATGGACTTTGTTATAGGACTACCTATGACCAGGAAGGGTCAAGACGCAATTTGAGTCATCATGGATTGATTGACCAAATCCGCTCATTTCCTCCCTATAAGAGTGACGGATACAATGAAACAACTGGTCATCTTATACATGAGGGAGATAGTAAGACTCCATGGCGCCCCGCTGAGCATAGTATGTGATAGAGACCCCAGATTTACTTCAAGGTTTGACCAAGTTTACAAAGTGCATTGGGAACTAAGCTCCACATGAGTACGACGTTTCATCCTTAGACCGATGGACAGTTTGATTGAATGATTCAGACCTTGGAGGACATGCTGAGGGCATGCATACTCACCATGGACAAAGGTTGGGAGGAATACTTGTGTTTAATGAAATTTTCTTACTATAATAGCTACTAGGCCAGTATTCAGATGGCTCCTTATGAAGCCCTTTATGGACGACCTTACTGTACCCCTTTATTTTGGGAAGAAGTGGGGGAATGGAAGTTGGAAAGTGTTGAACTAATTCAGGATGCAACAGAGAAATTCAAATTAACTAGGAGTCGCCTTAAGGCCACTCAGGACAAGCAAAAGAGTTATGCGGACCATCGGAGGAGAGATTTGGAGTTTGATGTGGGAGATCAAGTGTTTCTAAAGGTATCCCCATGGAGGGGAATAATTAGGTTTCAACAATGGGGAAAGTTGAAACCAAGGTATATTGGTCCTTACCCCATTGTCCAAAGGATAGGATCGGTGGCCTATAAATTGGAACTACCTCTAGACTTGCAGAGAATACAAAATGTATTCCATATTTTAGTACTTCGGAAGTACGAGCCTGATCCTAGCCATGTGTAGAACCAACCTTGACCAGAAATGGAGGAGAACTTGACCTATCAAATAGAATCGGTATGAATCATCGAAACAGATGGATAAAAACTTGAGGAATAAGAGGATTCCTATGGTCAAAGTTCTTTGGCAAAACGGACCCGTGCAAGAAGAGACATGGGAGACCGAGAGTGTAATGAGGGATAGTTACCCTCAATTATTTAACATGTAACTGTTTTGGGGACAAAATCCCTAAAAGGAGGGGAGAGTTGTAAACCCCATCCTTTGACAATAAGAAAAACTGGGAAAAGAACCGGTTATTTCCAAAGAGAAAATCGAGTCGGTTTATAAACTATAACCGATAGAGAAAGGGAAAACTGTGAAATTTATAAATCCCGAGTGACCTAAAGAGTAACAAAAGTCATGAGAAAGAAATTTAGGATGAATTAGAAGTGAAAACCAAACCGATTCAGGTGAATCGAACCTGGATCAGATTGAACCGGTTTGAACCACTATTGAACCGATTTCTAAATTAATTTTTCTAGGTGGCTTAAAAATTCAAATTGGAGAATTGGATAAAGAATGAATTTAGATAAATTTAGAAATATTTAATTTTGAAAAACTTGGATGAATCAGGCTTGAACTGACCGATATAAGCATTTAACCCAGTTCGGACTGGTCTAGTCCAGTTCGGAACAATGTCGTCTTCTTCCTTTAGACGACAACAATTTTCACTCGCCGGAAAATTGAGCAGCGCTAGCAAAGATGAAAAGTCTCTGTTCAGGGAGTTTTAAGCAATGAATGACCGCTATAAAGGCACAAATCGGACAGCCGAGGAGTCCTCGAGCTTCCTATATAAAGAGTTCCTCCTCATTCATCCTCTTCAAACCTGAAAACTCCTCTATATCTCTACTACTCTAATTTCTGGTGAATCTTGAACCAGAGCTCCAACTTAGGCATTTTCTTGAGCCAAATAAGGTGTGGTAAGGTTCCATAGATTTAGGATAAGTCAGCTACCCGACGATAGTCTCCATTTACTTCGAGGGTCACCGGAGAAGCATCGATGTGATCGAACAGTGAAACAACTCTGGTAGACCGAAGCTGCACTATTTCGACTGAGCTGAAAATGGCCAAATTGAGCCCTCCTCAAGCCAAAACAAGCTCTCCCAACACTTCCATAGCCCTCATATGAACAAATTAGAGCAAAAAGCTAAGCCAATTTGGCTCTACTCTATAAATTCCGATCAGTGTTAGGGAGAGAACCGATGAAACTTCACTGACCAATTTCTCCCTCAATTCGACATGAATTGTTATAATTGTTAATCCTAGGAGGACCCTTAGACGAGAGCTACCTGCTCTGATCGAAAGCTTGGATTACCGCACCTTCGACGGTAAGCTTTCGAAGCTTTCTCTCTCTAAGTTCAGTTTTCTGGCGAAGCCCCGTTTCACCTCGATTTGGACCCAAATAATGCGATTCAAAGTTCTATTGAATTATGTGGAAGTGTAGGAACTGATCCATACCTTCAATTGGATCAGTAAACTCTGATCGAATCATCAATTTGATGAAATCAAATTTGGCCACTTTAAAAGTGAGAAATTTTGGGGAAATTTGAAAATTTTCGTAAAATTGAGGGACCAAAGTGCACTCCATGAAAAAAGATGCTGGAGGACCAATTGGTCATTTTTTTGAATTATTGGGGATAAATTACCATTTTTGTAAAGTAGGGGAAAATGGTAATTTTTAAAAAGTTGGGGACCAAATTGGAAATTTGGGAAACTTGAACCCCTTGAGTGATTTTGAATAAATTGTGGACCCAAAGTGAATTTTAGAAGTTTCGCGACACAAATTGGGGAAAAGTTTTCATTAGGGGCCTAAAGTTAAGCAAAAAAACTTTAGGGACTTGAATGTAAATAATTGAAAAGTTTAGGCATTTTGCTCATACATGAGGAATTAGGGCTATTATGCCAAATGTTAATAACCAAAGATGTCCAAATCTTGTAGGAGCATGAAGGACCGGGAATGCCAGCAAAGATAAGCTCGCGTGGAGGTAAAAACCGACCAAGAGGAATACACTACACTTATTTGGTGAGTGGGATTTTCACATCATACCCGGTTGGGATTATGAGTATCTCAGAAAGGAAAAACCACTACTAAGTGGAGATTTTAACATCACGTCCGGTTGGGGTGATGCGAGAAATACGCAAAAAAACTATTTAATGGTTGTAAGAAGATCATACCCAGTTGGTATGATGAACTTCTTAGAAGGAAGTAGAAAACCCGCTTATCAGTTATAAGTGGAGATATCCACACACCCGGTTGGTGTGATGGACAAGTGAAAAATTATTTTATTGGAAGTGCTCTCCCCTAACTGTTTGCCAATGCTTAAAAATTTTGGGAGACCTTTTTGATGAGAGCTCGAATAGATTAGATAGGCTAGAGGCCTCAATTTTGGAACTTGGGGGCTAAATGCCCAATTTTGAAAATCTCGTACAATGGGTCCAAGGCCAGTTGGCATGAGTAAGAGCTCGTAAACAAACATGATGATAAGCCATGTAAATTTAAGGAATGATGTGATTTGGCCTTGGTATCAAGACAAGACTCACATACTCTATGGACTGGCGATAGTGTGACAAGACCAGGTCGATGGTCCGATTTAGACAAATAGCTGCTGTTTGAGTTGAGAGTCGGTGTCGTTGGACTAGTGGCACCACACATTAATGGCTTATATGGAAAACTTTATTTGTGCATGCTCTTGAGGTTTAAGACCATTAAGATGCCCAAGGGGGGTAGTGATGCATCATGAGGGCTACTAGACGTTATGGTAGAGATAAAGACAGTTTGTCATGCCAATTGTCAAGGAAGCTCGATGTAGCTTTATACGCATGAGACTGGGGTAGGGTCGGGATGAGGTCTTTGTCCTCATACGAACACAGAGTTTGTTTTCCCGTTTGAGGGTCGGATGTCGTGAACATCCAATCATTCATAAGGTAGAAGTGGATGGGCTTTTATCTAAGTGGCTGGAAAAGTCGCTCATACGCCACAAGTGGGTACAGTGGATGGTCGGCCCTGCGAATGTGTGATCCCTTCATGATAAAGGGACTGTGTTGATTGTTAAACACACTGATTGTGAGGAAATTGGTTCTGAATAAACAAGAATTCAAGGAAAGATTGGTTTTAAAGAAAATAAGGAGTCTGGCTCTCTCTAATTCAAACTATTTTTTTTAGAAATTTATGTTTCAAACACCCATTCACTGAGTTGTCGAACTCACTCCTCCCTTTACCCCTTTTTAGGTAGCCAATAGAAAATCCTACCTACAAACATTCTGCTAGCCAAACCTGTAACACAAGTATATAAATTTAATTTGTTCAGTTTTGATTAATGTTATTCTAAGAAATGTACAGTTACAAAGGACGCCTTATTCATGGTTTAAAGAAGGGGAAAACCCTTAATAAACCTGAAGAGTGGCGAGGATCTCTCTCACTAAAATTACAAAATATAGAGTTTCAACATCAACTAGTTAAGAAAAACAATAAATGTACATAAAGATCTCACAGAGATTCAAGTCTAGAAACTGAATTGCAAATTGTCCTATATTATGCTATAATTACATAGACAAAAAATGAGACTGATATGAAAGGCTCAAATTAGGCAATTCGAATCTTGTTATAATCGTATAGAGGTAGTAAAGAGATTAGTAGCATGATAGAAATTAATTAACTAAGTTTAAGTGATCAATTTCATCAATTAAATATTAGGGGTAAAAGTGTAAATTTGGAGAAAATTAGGTAAATTGAAGATTTTTAAAATTTGGGGCTTTTTTTTAAATTGACATTAATGGAGGTCAATTTACAAATAAGAAAAGTTTGGGGATTTAATTATAATTAAAAATAATTTGTGGGAGGTTAATTGAAAGTAAAAATAATTATAATAATTTATTTTAAAATTTAAAATAATTTTATTTTATTTTATAAAATTAGCTAATTTAACAATATTTTAATTGATTTTCAATAAAGGTCAGTTCCCTTCCAATTCTGCCTTTTCTTGGCCTAATAAAAGTTTCTAACAATTTTTTGTTCAATTTACTATTTAATAGAATGAATACTTATTAAATCCCAATTTGTTTAGCCATTTATAAAAATCGGGGGACGGGGTTATGACTCGAGCTTGTACAAATTCTGTATAAACATGCTCTTACTCGGGGTTTTCCCGATCCTTTATTTCCGATCATGGGATGTTTTCCAAGGGTATTTAATGACAATTTTCATTGTCTTGGGTCTCGATTTCGAACCATATTCCAAATGCGGTTCAATTTCAATTCTCGGGTTTTCCTTCACACCTTTGCCTTAGTTCCTGGTTTTGTTCGGATTGGTTTTCAGTTCAAGATTTCTAGTGTTACAATTACTTTACTCATTTTAAGAGTTTTGTCCCCAAAACTAAATCATGCATTTATGTAATTCAAATAAAATTTTCAACTACGCCCAAATAGAATAGAGAAATTCATAATAGGTTCAAATATTTCTCTCATGTTTTTAACTATACTTTCCAAGTTTGTTCATTAATCTTGTTACTATGCCGTAAGACCTCTACCATGTTTATCTTCTTACTTCGAAGATTATTCTCTTGTCTGTCTAGAATGTGTAATGGTTTTACCTAGTTTGTTAGAACTTCCTATAGCTCTGAAGGAGGTTGAACCAACACATGTTTTGGATCTGGCTCGTACTTACTTAGTACTGATACGTGGAACACGTCGTAGATTATTTCCAATTCTGTTGGCAACATTAGCTTGTATGCCACTGGTACAACTCTTTGAGTAATCGAGTAGGGTCCAATGTACCTAGGGTTCAACTTTCCCCTATACTAGAATCAGAGTACTCCCTTCCAAGGGGATACTTTCAAGATTACATAATCACCAACCTCAAAATTTAATTCTTGACGTCGCTTATCAGCATAACTCTTATGTCGATCATGTGCAGCCTTGATTCGATCTCTAATTATCCTTATTTTCTTGAAAGTGTCCTTTATAAGTTCCAATTACTCCAATTTGTGTTCTCCCACTTCATCCCATTACCAAGGAGTCCTACATTTCCTTCCATACAAAGCCTCAAATGGGGCCATTTGCACACTAGCTTGGTAGTTGTTATAATCAAACTCCATTAGGCATAAGTAGTCTTCCTACTTTTTACCAAAATTTAGGAAAAAGCATAGACCGTGTCTTCCAAGGTTTGGATAGTTCGCTTGGACTGTCCATCTTTATCAGGATAAAATGACGTGCTCATGTGCAGTTTTGTCCCAAGTGAGCATTGCAGACTCGGTCAGAATTTGGAAGTAAATCGTAGATCTCTATATGTTATTATGGATTTTGGTGCTCCTTGCAAACGCACAATTTTAGCTATGTATAGCTTGACCAATTTTTCCATTGAGACGGTGAGATTAAGAGGCAGAAAATGAGCAACTTTCGTAAGTCAGTCCACGATAATTTATTTGCATCATGTCCTTTAACCGAAGGGGGCAACTCCATCATGAAGTCCATCATGATCTTTTCACATGTCCATTTTGAGTTAGGGAGCAGTCAAAGTAATCCATCTGGTTTATGATGCTCGACTTTTATCTACTAACATGACATATACTTGATGATGTATTACGTGATTTCTCTTTTCATTTCTTACCAACAATAACTTTCCTAGTACATCTTGATGCTGCCAGGATACATCACATACACTGAGTTGTGTGCCTCTTCTTGTATGGCATTCTTCACCACTTCATCACCAGACACTATGTAAACCCCACCCTTTTGAGTTAAGGAAAACTGGAAAAATATCCGGTCAAACCGAGTAAGAAAACCGAACTGGTTCACGTACCCGATCATGTGGGAACGAGCAATTTGGAAATTTACAACTCATAGGTGATCCAAAGGGTTCATAAAACCTTGGAAAAGAACCTTATGACAAATTGGAAAAGAAAAACTAGACCGATTTAGATGAACCAGATCCAATTGAATTGAACCAGTTTATGACCCGAGTTGGTTCATGAACCGAAACTAATAGAGAAAGGGCAAATAGGGAAACTTATGGATCCCTTGTGACCCGAAGAGATTTATAAACCTTGGGATGGAACCTTAGAACACAGTGGGAGAGAAAAACCAGACTAGTTCAGGTGAACCCAACCCGAACCAAATTAAGAACCGAGCCAATTTATGAACCGAAACTGATAAAGAGATGGCAAATCGGGAATTTTGTGGACCCTAAGTGACCTAAGGAGTCATAAAAGTCACAACAAAGGACTTAAGGGTGAATTGGAGATGAAAACCAAATCAGTTCAGGTGAATTGGACCCAAACCGGATTGAACAGATTTGAACCACTATTGAACTGGATTATAAATTCATTTTTCTAGGTAGCTTAAAAAATTTAAATTTGAGATTTGAGGCCACCATTGGATAGAAAATGAATTTAGATAAATTTAGAAGTTTATAGATTTGAAAAACTCGGCCGAATGAAGGGTGAATCGGCCAGTTTATGCTTCGAACCTGGTTCGGACCAGTCTGGTCTGGTTCATAATAGTGTCATCTTCTTCCTCCGGATGACAGCACTGTTTACTCGTTGAAAAATTGAAGCAATGCCGGTGAAGAGAAAAAGTCTCCACTCAATACATTTCTGACCATCAATGCCTATTATAAAGGTGCCAACTGGATGGCCGACGAGTCCCTGAGCTCCCTATATAAAGAGCCCCTTTCCATTCATCCTCTCCACACCTGAAAACTCCACTCTCTCTGAACAACTCCCTTTTTTGGTGAAGCTCCAAATAGAGCTCTGATATGGGGTCTTTTCTGAGCCAAACAAGGTGAGGTCAGGTTCTTTAGAATTGAGGAGAAGTCTCTCTCTAGCTCCGACCTGCAATGACTAAGTAGGGCTGAATTAGCTCACCTTTCAGCTCAGTTGAGAGTGTCTAAGGGTTGTGGGGATGTTGAGAGAGCTTGGTTTGGCTTGAGGAGGGCTGAATTCAGTCGATTTCAGCTCGGTCGAAATAAGGCAGCTACAGTCCGTAGGAGCTACTTCACTATTTGATTCTGCAGGTGCTTGTCCGGCAGTTCTCGCATCTAGCGGAGGTTTCTATCAAATAGTTGACTTCCCCTGGAGACTAAAGAACCCAACCTCACCTTCTAAGATTGAGAAAATTTCCTAAGTCAGTCATCATTTTACTCAAAATTGTATAAACACGTCTGTAGTCTCTGTTTGCTCCAAGGGTCGCTAGAGAAGCGCCGACGTGATGGAATAGTGAAGCAGCTCTGGCGGACCAAAGTTGCCCTATTTCGGCTGAGCTGAAATTGGCCATTTCGATCCCTCCTCAGGCCAAACCAAGCCCTCCCAACACTTCCTCAGCCCTCCTACGACTTAATTAGGACTGAAAGGTAAGCCAATTCGGCTCCCCTCTGCAAATTCCGACCGGTGCTAGAGAGAGAATCGATAGAATTTTGATGATGAAATTCTAACTCAATTCAACATCAATTGATGTGATTCTTGATTCTAGGATGAACCTCAGGATGAGAGCTGTATGCCCAGATTGAAAGCTTGGGTCGCTGTGCCCCCAATGTAAGCTTTTGAAGCTTTCTCTCTCTATAGTCTGTTTTCCAACGAAGCTCCATTTGAGCTCTTTCCAATGTCAAAACTTGTGATACAAAGTGCTATTGAATCGTATGAAGATGGAGGAACTCAATTTTAACTTCAATTTCAAAATTAGAAGTGTTTGATCGGTCAATTTGATGAAATCAAATTCAACTATGTTAAAGAGTTGAAATTGGGGTCAAATTGGGTAAAATGGGGAATTTTTGAAATTAGAAGGACCAAAATGCAATTTTATGAAATTGAGGGTCAATTGGGCATGATAATAATCTTAGAGGACCAATTGAGGAATTTTGGAATGTTTGGGGTAAAACTTACCATTTTTGTTAAGGAAGGGCAAAATGGTAATTTTGGAAAAGTTGGGGGATCAAATTGGAAATTTGTGAAATTAAACCCCTTTTTGTGAAATTGAATAAGTTGAGGTCCTAAGATAAATTTTAAAGATTTCAAGACTCAATTTGAGGAAAAACCAGCATTAGGGGACGTAAAGTTAAAGGAAAATAACTTTAAGGACCTAATTGTAAATAAATAAAAAGTTTGGGTTTTCTCATTCATTTGAAATGAATGAAGGCTATTAAGCCGAGTGATAATGAACAAGGATGTTCATATCGTGTAGGAACACAAAGTTACGGGAACATCAGCATAGACAAGCTCGTGTGAATACAAAGAACCGGTCTAGTGGAATTCACTGCATTAACGGGTGAGTGGTTTTACTAACGTCATACCCGATTGGGATGATGAGCACTACTTAAAGTTAAAAACCACTTACCAGTTGTGAGTGAAATTTTATATCATACCCGGTTGGGGATGATAAATACTTCAAAATGAAAACCCCTACAAAGTGGTATTTTAAAATCACAACTTGGAGGAGTGATGTGAAAAAATGCTGAAAAACTACTTACCAGTTGTAAGTAGATCATACCCGGTTGGTATGATTAAACTTACTCGAAGGGAGTTGAAAACCCGTTCATCGGTTATGAGCGGAGATGTCCTTATACATGGTCGGTATGATGGACAGCTGAAAACATATTTTTGTCGGAAGTGCTCTCCCCTAACTATGTGCCAATGCTTAAACAATTTGGGAGACCTTTTTCATGGGAGCTCGAATAGCTCTTATAGGCCGGGGGCCTCGATTTTGGAACTTGGGGGCTAATATGCCTAATTTTGAAAATCTCGTATAGTGGGCCCAAGGTCAGTTGGCACGAGCAGGAGCTCGTAAACAAACATGAGTTATATGCCATAAAACTTTAAATAAAGGAATTGTTTGGCCATGGTACCAAGGCAGGACTGACATACTCAGTCAACTAGCGGCAGTGCGACATGACAGGTTGACGGACCAGTCAAAACAAACAACTGCGTGTTGAGTTGAGGGTCGGGGCCGTTGGACCAATGGCACCACAGATTATACGACATGATAAGAAAATACTGATTGTGCATGCACTGTGAGTATGGGGCCATCAAGATGCCCGAGAGGTGTAGTGATGCATTCTAAGGACACTGGATGACTTGGTGGGTATAAGGGCAGTTCGTCGTACCAGGTGACGGTGCAAAATTTGGAGTAGCACCAAGCGCATGAGAGCGGGGTGTGGATGGGATGAGGTCTCTGTCCTCATACGGATATGAAGAATCAATTTCGAGATTGAGGGTCGGATGTAGCATACATCCACTCATTCTCAGGATAGAAATGGACGTGCTTATATCTAGGTGGTCGATAAAGTCGCTCCAAACCCACAAGTGGGTTCAGTGGTCATGCTAGCCTGCGAATGTGTGTTTGACCTTCATGATGAAGGATGTGTGTTGGGTGATGACATACTGTGATTTATATGAAAATGGTGGCAAAAATTGAGAATTGAAATGAAAGGATTTTTGAAAGAAAGGAGTCTAGCACACTCGAATGCATATCTTTTTCCTAAAAGTTAAAAGCTTTGAAAAACCCATTCACTGAGTAGTCGTACTCACCCCTCCTTTATATCCCTTTTCAGGAAATTTTGGAAGCCTACCATTAAAGACTATCAACTAAGACGCTTGTGAAACAGGTACTTTTAAGTTAAAATATTATGTAGTTTTGATTTATGTTATTCTAAGAAAATGTGCAGGTTTAAAGGACGCCTTACTCTTTACGGTTTATAATAAGGGGAAACCCTTTAATAAACCGGAAGAGTGGCGGGTTGTTCATGGGGATCCGACCAAACCGGGTCGGGGAGTGACAACTAGAGTGGTATCAGAGCTTGGTTTCTCGAATACATAATAAAGACTAGAAAATATAGTAACTGATAGGATTTGTCTTAAAATTTTCAGATGGCTCCTAGGAGAGGAACCAAGAAAACTAGGAATGACTCTACTCAACACCCTGTCCTCATAGGAAGACAACTCTAGAAGCTTTCCAATGCCCGAGATATAGTAGAAGCTTCATAGAAAATGGGGAAACATCCGGTACCGCCAAGGAGTACGGTGCTAGGACATGTTAAGTCCTGTGTGCAAAGGGAGCCAAGCCTAAAGCTAGGAATGCTACTACAGAAGTATAATCTTACCAAGGAGCATACTTGCCAAGAAAACAGTAGCTTCCTACCTATTATATAACCACTTTATATGATAGGGATAAAAGCCCAACCTTCTGTATCCCCCTGTTAATGAAATACTCAAATTCTTAAAACTCTATCTCCTAATGATGTGATCTTGCTAAGAATATGGCTTAAGGAAAATAAATCAAACAAACCCACACCATCCTAGAAACTAAGGGAAAGTTACATCTCAGTTATGGAAGATGAATCAGTGAATTAAGAAACCAAGGAGGACTCTTACCATGACCTTATCAAAGGAGATTAAGGATGAAAACTGTCAAAGTGATCAAACTCAAGAACGGTAAAGCACCAGACCACTAGTAACCTTGGAAAAGCCCTACTCGAAGGAAAGAAGGAACCACAACAATCCATGTAAGAGAATAACCTATTACAAGTATGAACGATGGGGATATTACCTAAAGAAGTGCCCAAACCTACTAAGGACAAGTATTGAGATGAACTATTATAGGTGTAAGGAAAGAAGGGGTGTTCCACACCTCATACATTTAGGGCAATACCTCCTCAAAGGTCACGAAAGACACGAAGGACTAGAGATCGAAACCATGGAGCAAGTTAAGTAAGCGGTTCACAAAGAGGTCAAGAAATGACAAGGTGAATGCAAAATTTAAACTTCTTCTTAAGAAAGTCAAACCGAGAAGGATACCTCAAGAATATGGATAAGGTACATGGGAAGTATACTTAGAACCCTCTCATAAGGATACCTCGGTTGGTATGATGGGCAGTTGAAAATTATTTTTGTTGGAAGTACTCTCCCCTGACTGTGTTCCATTGCTTAAACATTTTGGGAGAACTTCTTGACGAGAGCTCGAATAGCTCTATTAGGCCGGAGGCCTCGATTTTGCAACATAGTGGATATTATGCCCAATTTTGAAAATCTCATATAGTGGGCCCTAGGCTAGTTGGCACGAGCAGGAGCTTATAAACAAACATGATTTATATGCCATGAAAAATTAAGTAAATGAATTGTTTGGCCATAGTACTAAGACAGGACTGACATACATAGTCAACTAGCGGCAGTGCGACATGACAGGTCTCCGGACTAGTCAAGACAAACAGCTGCAGGTCGAGTTGAGGGTCAGGGTCATTGAACCAGTGTCACCACAAATTATATGGCATTATGTGAAAAATGTTAATTGTGCATGCATTGTGTTTACAAGACCTCCAAGACTCCCAAGAGGGGTAGTGATGTTTCCCAGGGCTCTGGACGACCTGATTGATATAAGGGTAGTTTGTCATACTAAAAGTCTTGCGAAGTTCGAAGTAGCTTCTAGTGCATGAGACTGGGGTGGGGTCAGGATGAGGTCTCTGTCCTCATACAGACATAGAGATTTGTTACGGGATTGAGGGTCAGATGTCACGAACGTCCACTCATCCTTAGGGTAGAAGTGGACGTACTTCTATCTAGGTCGCCAGTAAAGTTGCTCTGACGCCACAAGTGGGTTAAGTGGACGGGCTACCCTGCGATTGTGTGTTTTACATTCATAATGAAGTTTGTGTGTTGGGTGATGACACAACATGGTTAATAAGAAATGGTGATAAAAAACATAATTTGAATTGAAAGGTTTTTAAAAGAGAATAAGGAGTCTAGCAAACTCCGAATCAAATATTTTTCCTAAAAGATTAATTTTGAAAACCCATTCACTGAGTCGTTATACTCACCCCTCCCTTATATCCATTTGAGGTAACCCCGGAAAGCTTACCCCAAAGACAACCAGCTAATACACCTTTAAGACAGGTATGATCAGTTTAAAATTGTATGCAGTTTTGATTTATATTATTCCAAGAAAGGTGTAAGTTTAAAGGACGCCTTACTCTTCACGGTTTATAAACAAGGGGCAACCCTTATTAAATCGGGAGAGTGGCGGGTTGATCACGGGGATCTGACCAAACCGGGTCGGGGTGTGACAACTTGAGTGGTATCAGAGCTTATTTCCTCGAATACATAATCAAGACAAGAAAATATAGTAACTAATAGGATTGATCTTAAAATTTTCAGACGACTCCAGGAGAGGAACCAAGAAAAATAGGAATGACCCTACTCAACACCCTGTCCTCATAGGAAGACAAGTCTAGAAGCTTCCTAATGTCTGAGACATAGTAGAAGCCCCAGAGGACCAAATGGGGGAGTATCCAGTACCACCAAGTACCACCAAGTACTAAGGTGCCAGGGTATGTTAGGGTCACAGTTCTGTGTACAAAGGGAGCCAAGCCTAAAGTCAGGAATGCCAGTACGGACGTATAACATTACCAAGGAGGATACTCACCAAGAAACTCGTAGCTTCCTATCTATTCAGTGACAACTTTTTGTAATAGGGCTAAAACCCCAACATTTTTGTACTCCTCTATAAATGATGTACTCAAAATTTCTAAAAACATTGTCTCTCAAATGATGTGATCTTACTAGGAAGATAGCCCCAAGAATAGTAAACAAACCCACACTACCTTCCCATCCTAGTCAAGGAAGCTAAATCAAAGAACTAAGAAGTATAGAAGGACTTTTAGAGTGACCATTTGGCAAAGAAGACTCAACAAGAAAATCCTCTAGGTATTCAAACTTAAGGACGGCGAAACACCAAACCCCCTAGAAAGGCCTCGTAATGCTCGAAGTAAAGGAGGAACCACATCGATTTACACTTTGGAATAACCATTACATATGTGAAATATGGGGACACTACATGAAGAATTGCCCAATCCTACTAAGGACAAGCACCAAGACAATCTACTATAGTTCTAGGGGAAATAGGACAAGTAAAGAAGGACTGTCCCACACCTCATAGATTTAGGGCAATACTTTATGAAAAATCACGAAAGATAGGAAGGATCGGTGACTAAAACCATGAGGCAGGTTAACAGTTCGCAAAAAGGTCAAGAAATGGCGAGGTAAAGTGAAATTTAAACTCCTTCTTAGGAAGATCAAATAGAGAGGGATATCGCAAGAATAAAGGTAAGGTACATTGAAAGTACACCTAGAACCCCTTGGGAGGGACAAACACGGAAAATGTCCTCCAAGAGCTCCAAGGTAGGACATAGTGAAGAAAAGAAGAAATACGCTATTAAAAGGGAACTTTTAAAGGATGCATACGACTAAGTATCCCTTGAAGAGATCATCGATGGGCGGATAGTCATGATGTGGAGTGTAAGGAACCCACCCTTTAATTAACAAATTTTCCAAGGAAGGATGCATCAGATGACCCAGCGTGATCTGCTTGGAGAAAAACAGAAGAGCCAAATAACGACTCCAGGAGAACCTAGTAGAAAGGAGGCAATAACGAACTGGCCTTCGGGAGAACCTTGGATTTAAACCACGATAAAGAAGGAAGAAGTGAAAATGCAAAAACATTGGAAAAGAAGGACAAAGGAAAATTCTTAAAAAAATCAATGGTCGAGATCAGATTTAAAATTAAAAGTTTGGAGACGGTTAAGTGAGCCTCACGAAGAATGATATAGAGATTTTAAAACCAGGAGGATGTGAACTTTCCTCAAAAGGAAATAAAACCTAATGACGAGGGATTTGGGAATGGATTTGTAAATAAAATGCATGTTAAGATGAAGGGAACCTAGGTAAGCATAATAGAAGGAATCCAAGAAGTAAGTTAAACCTAAGGAATGGGTGAGTCAGAAGATATCATCAAAAAATGTTGTACGGGTAAAAAGAAGGGGTTGATTGGCCATAAAAAGGGAATAGTATAAAGTACATCTAGGAAATCTTTGAGGGGTAAGTCCTCATGTTAGGAAGTGACAAAAGTAAATGATTTTTTACATCAAGACTAGTTGTGGTCTACGCTCACTTGTTGTAGCCTAAAAAGAGTATGACTAAGCATAAGGAGGAATACATTAAATAAGACCAATAACCGGAAGTATCTTAGATAAGGAATGAGGAAAGGAAAAAAGGAATCTTAATACAATGGAGGATTAAAGGTGGGAAAATACCCGATGTAGAAAAAGTGTGAGAAAAGGAAGAAAGAAACTTTCAAGGAATGGTAAGAAGGTGGAGCAAGTAACCCCTAGAGTGGAAGTCTCCACTAAAAGGAACATAATAAAGAACATGAAAATGATCATGAGCGAGTGAGAATGGATTAAGGGAAAAGGAAAGCACTTAAGGAAAGGACTCCACTAGAAATAAAGAAATTAGGGAAGGTCAAGCAGGTAAGGGAAATTCGACACGTTTATGTAAGATATGACCCCCAAAGGCAAAATGGATGAGTGAATAAATAGTAAAGGTAGTTAGGAATGTACTACCAGATGGGATTATACAACCCTTGGAAGGTTGGGAACACCAGTAAGGAAGTGTTCTAAATTTTAATGGTCAAAGACAGATTCTAGAGCGTTGTCATGCTGTAAGGGACACACAAGCCCAATAGTCCATGGAAGGATATGACTCAAATAAGGAAGAGTTAATTAGTTAAGTATAATAAGGTCAATATCGGAATTTGAACAAATATGTAATACATAATGGATGAAGAAAGGATTAAAATAAGACAAATAGGTGATAACATAGAACCCGTGAACACAAGCACATAATGCTCGAAAGAACACCGAGCTAAGGGTCTCAATAATCAAGAGAAAAACTAGACACACGAAAAATTGGGTATTTTGGAACTCCTGAATCTGAAATTTTAAGTAAAGAATCTTGGGATGGAGAGATTTTACTTTAAGGAACGAAGGATGTGAATTTATGGATACGACCTTAAACATTACCATGAGACATGTTTAGCTAAATTAAGCTCCATGGAATGAGAAAGTGATGGGAAGGAAAGGAAGACCTTAAGTGTATGTGATATTAGGGATAAATTGAAATAACCGAGAAAGTTGCATATTGATAAACTACAAGCTCATATCGAAGGGAAGTTCTTTCCAATGCAAATAACGTTGAATAATGTTTTGTGGACAAAACTCCTAAAAGGAGGGGAGAGTTGTAAACTCAACCCTTTGGAGTTAAGGAAAACCGGGAAAAGAATCGGTCAAATCGAGTGAGAAAAATTGAGCCAGTTCACAAACCCGATTATAGGGGAATGGGAAAATTTGGAAATTTACAACTCTCGAGTGATCCAGAAGGTTCATAAAACCTTGGAAAAGAACCTTGGGACAAATTTGGGGAGAAAAAACTAGACCTGTTCTGATGAACCGGATTCGACTTGATTGAACCAATCTATAAACTGAGTCGGTTCATGAACCGGAAATGATAGAGAAAGGGAAAATTGGGAAATTTATGCATCCCGAGGGACCTAAAGAGTCACAAAAGCCAATAAAAAGGACTTTAGGATGAATTGGAGATGGAAACTAAACCAGTTCAGGTGATCCGGATCCGAACCAGATTGAACCGGAACAGTGTTGTCTTCTATCTTTAGACAATAAATAGTGTTGTAATCTGAAGGAAGAAGACAACACCGTTCTGAACTGGACTAGATCGGTTCGAACCGGGTTCATATCTTAAACCGGTTAGTTTAGGCTCGATTTAACCGAGTTTTCTAAATTAAAAATTTCTAAATTCATTCTTTATCCAATGGTGGCCTCAAATGTAAAATTTGAATTTTCTATGCCACCTTGAAAATTGAATTTAGCATTCAATTCAATAGTGGTTCAAACCAATCCAAACCTATAAGATCCAATTTTGATCTGGTTCACCTAAACTGGTTTGGTTTTCATCTCCAATTCATCCTAAAGTCCTTTTTCATGACTTTTGTGACTCCTTATGTCACTCAGGATCCATAAATTTTCCGATTTGCCTTTTCTCTATCGGTTTCGGTTCATGAACCTACTTAGTTCATAAATCGGTTAAATCCAGCTCAGATCTAGTTCTCCTAAACTGGTCTAGTTTTTCTCTCCCAAATTGTTCTAAGGTCTTTTTCCAAGGTTTTATGAACCCTTTGGGTCACTCACGAGTTGTAAATTCCCCAAATTGCTTGTTCTCTGATGATCGAGTTTGTGAATCGGGTTCAATTTTTCTTACTCGGGTTGATTGGTTCTTACTCCGGTTTCCTTGTTTTAAAGGGATGAGGTTTACATTTCTCCTTTTTACAAAGAAGTTCATCATACCAACCATGTATGATGCTTGATAATCCTACTCACAAGCGGTAAGTAGGTTTTTAACTTTTAAACTTACTCATCACCCCAACCGAGTATGATGTTAAATATGCCCAGTCACCCGATGATCGTGACGTGTTCGTCCCCATTCCGTTTCTGAGTCCATGCAACCTTCCTAGTGTTCCATCTCTCGTATCCCTACATGTTTTGGGCATCTTTGTCAATTAAGATTTGGCATGACAACCTTCATTTTTCTAACATATGAGCGAATATGCTAAAAAATGTTAGTTAATTGCACTTAGATCCCTAAAGTTCATTTTCCTTGACTTTATGTCCCTAATGCTAACTCTATCCCAAATTGAGTCTCAAAACTTCCAAAATTCTCTTTGGGTTCTCAATTTACTCAAAATTGTATAAGGGGCTCAAGTTTTCTAGATTTCCAATTTGGTCCCCAATTTTTTCAAAAATTACAAAATTTCCCCTACATTCCAAAAATGGCAAATTTATCCCAATTTTTCCAAAAATTGACCAATTGGTCCTCCAACATCTTTCTTATGGCCAATTTGTCTTTCAATTTTGGAAAATTGTAAAGAGGTCCCTCAATTTTCCAAAATTGCCAATTTTCACCCAAAAATTTCCCCAATTTATCGACTTCAAACTGATCGAATTTGATTTCTTCAAATTGGTCATTCAATAAGGGTTAATTATTTCAATTGGAGGTATAATTCATTTCCTACAGTTCCATACGATTCAATTAAGCTTTGAATCACATGATTTTTGTCCAAAACGAGCTTAAACAGAGCTTTGTCGGAAAATCTTTTGTAGAGAGAGAAAGCTTCGAAAGTTTACCGTTGGAGGTGCGGTGGTCTGAGCTCTCTATCTGGGAAGGTAGCTCTCATCTTGAGGTTCTTTCTAGGATCAATAATTGCTACAATTAATATCAAATCGAGGGAGAATTTCATCAGTAAAGTTCAATATTTTCTCTCTCTAACCCCGACCGTTAATGACAGAGGAGTGCTGATTTGGCTTAGCTTTCCACTCCATTACGACCATGTGAGGGTCGTGGGTGTGTCGGGGAGGCTTGGTTTGGCTGGATGAGGGCTGAATTTGGTAGAGCTCAACTCGGCCAAAATAGGGGCAACTTCGTCCTTTAGAGCTGCTTCACTGTTTGATTTTGCCGATGCTTCTCTAGTAGTCCTTGTGTCAAAAGAAAGTTGTTGTCAGGTAGCTGACTTCCCCCGGAGTGTATAGAACTTGACTTTGCCTTTTAAAGTTGAGAAAAAGGCCTATATTGGAGGTATGGTTTGAGCTTCGATGGAAAAAAGGAGTAGTTGAAAGAGAATGGATATTTGAGGTGTGTAGAGGACGAATGGAGATGGGCTCTTTATATAGGGAGCTCGTGGACCCTCTGCCCGACCACTTTCCATTTTGGTCAAGCTTATCCATGCCTTGAAATGACCCGATCGAAGCGATTTCAGGTTTGCTGGCGTTATCCATTTTCTGTATTAATGAACAATGCTATCATCTTGAGGAAGAAGATGACATTGTTTCGAACTGCACCGGACCGATCCGACCGGGTTCAACGTGTAAATTGGTTGATTCAGGCTCGATTCGATCGATTTTCTCAAAATTAATAATTTCTAAACCAATCTAAATTCATTTTCTATCTAATGGTGGTTTCAATTCCCTAATTTTAATATTTTAAGCCACCATGAAAAATGAATTTAGAAACCGGTTCAAGTATGGTTCATGTCCGATTTGCCCTGAACCGGTCTAGTTTTCTCTTCCCATTTGTCCCAAGGTTCTTTTCCATTACTTTTATGTCTCTTTGAGTCACTTGGGATATGTCAATTTCTCATTTTATCCTTTCTTTACCGGTTATGGCTCATGATCCGGCTCGATTTTCACTTTTGATTTGATCGGTTCTTTTCTCAGTTTTTTTCATGTATTTAAAGGATGAGATTTACAACTCTCCCCTCATTTTAGGGGTTTTGTCCCAAGAACTAAGTCAGTAATCCTTTGCATTAGGAGAAATTTTCCCTTGATGTCTTCTTAGGGTTTGTTTGACATGTTTTCACTTTGGTGGTTCCATCACCTCACTACTTTTTAACCACGTTCCTATGAAATTCTCCCCCCCCCCCTCATTGTTTACTTACTCCTTGGAGTTTATAATGTTTAGACATGTCATACCCACTAGTTCAAAGGTACATCCTTGGGTCTACTTTTTACTCTACTTAGCTCAAGACTCTTCTTCTTACGTATTCTTATCCATATCACTGGGTTGGATATTCCATAAACATCTGATCTTCCCCGTTTCCATTAATTTCTTGATTGTTGATGCTCTTTAGCTCAGCATCCCTTCAGACTCTTCGTCCTTAACCCCGTGGGTTTTGATGTGATTACCTTTTTACCTTATTTTGGTTCTTCCGCCATCTTTTGTTTATTACCACTCCGGTCCAAGTTTTTAGGTTTGACCTCTTCATGCTTAACGAACGGACTATTTCTTATTTGAGTCACATTTTCTTGGGACTGTACAACATGACATGTTCCTGGATTTTCTTTGTCCATTATAGTTCTAGAAGATTTTCTCGATAAGGTTCATGCCTTTCCAACCATTTATGAGTTGTGTGGCTTCTTTCCTTCTTGTTACCTGGTAGTTGTTTCCCATCTACCTTTGGCATTGTCCAATTGTCCCTTAAATTTTAACATTAGGATCATGTTGATTTCTCCTTATCTACTCATTCTTTACCTACTTTTCTATGATTTTTCCCTGGTTCTAACCATCCGTTTTCCCGATAGCTTACCAACACATTGGGATCCTTTCTCACTTATGTCCTTCCTCATTTACATTAGCGTCTTTTACTTAAGAGCTTTCCTTTCCTCCATCCTTTCTTGCTTGCTTTTGACTTTTACACCATCATCTACTCTGAGTTGATCCCTTTTCGATCTACGTGTCGATTCCTTTGTTTGGTGTGTTCTCGTTTTACAGTTTCATTCTCTATTATATCCTTCAAGGTGGAGGCTTCCACCCAAGGAGTTACACGTTCCTCCTTCTTATCCCTTCTTAAGATTTCCTTTCTTCTTTTCTTTACAACCTTTTTATATTAGGGCATTATCCCGCTTTACATACTTCATTATCTTAAAATCCCCATTTTGTCCATTCTTCCCTTACGTGGCTTGAGTTTGGTCCTTGATTCATTCTCGGCCATTTATTTCTTCATTCTCCCCTTCTAATGTTTTGACCACTACATCTTTCCCTTCCTTGTTGGAGTTTAATTTATGGTCTTCTCGAGGGTCAGTTCGTTAACTGCCTTGTCCCCACTATTCTCCTGATTCACTTATCTTAGAACATTTGTCCCTCGAGTTTACTCGTCTTGATGCCTACCCCATTGTCCTTTTTAGGGTGTAGTCCTTAATATTTTCCAGTCCTTCATAGGGCGTCGTTTATTCTTCTTGATCATTCCGTTGTTTTTAGTTGTTTCCTACTTGACTACTCTCCTTTTTCCACAATAGGTCACACATGTCATCCTAAGACATCTTTAACCACTTACGCCCCTTTTTAAGGTTCCTTATTTTGAGTTAAGCCACTTATGATCCACCTGTCGATTTCGTAGCTTGGGAATTTCCTTCTTATGGTCTCACTTCTTGCCTTCTTCCTTTTTCTTAGGGACTTCTGTCTTGGGATTTTCACGTTCAACCTCCCTAATGCTCCTTGAAGGCTTTTCCTTCTTTCCTTTCGTACACCCTTCCGATATCGCTATGGTTATCTGCCCTTAATCCTTTTCCGTCCTCCAATTCCCTTTTTGTTCCTTATCCTTCCTTCGAGGAGTTCCTAATTATTGGTGGGTTCCTAGCACTTTATGTTATGTCCATCCGCCTATCAATGATTATTTCAAGGGTACTTATTCCTTTACATTCCTCTAGAGTTCTCTTTCCTAGCGCATTTCTTTTCCTCTTCACTCTTACCGTGTCCTACCCTAGAGATGCTGAAGGAGGTTTTTCGCATTTTCCCTTTTTGAGGGGGTTCTTGTACCTTACCTCTCTTCTTTGTTGTCTTTCATTCAACTGGTTCTCCTTAGAGGCAACTCAATTCCTCTAAGTTTCTTAACTCCTGTACGAGGGCTCGCTCAATTCCTTAGGGCCCTTAGGCTTTCCTCCACTCTTCCTGAATCTTTTGATGTTGCCTTCCCTTTCCCCAGATTCATCCTATTCTTTGACACTGCTTCCCTTATACTGAACCCCTTATGAACATACTCATTCCCTTCTTCCTACCCTTGGTTAGGGTATGTCCTTTCTGATGATTCCCTACTCTTTGACTTTGCTTCCCATATACTGGACCCCTTATGAACGTACTCTTTCATAAAGGTTGCGTGGGCATCCAAATAATTATCCCGGGCCTCCTTCTTAGTTGGAGTCCTTTTTGGCTGTCGTGGGACTGGAGAGGGTGTTGGGCTCCTTGGAGGAGGGACATGTTCTTCCTGCCTTAGAGGGGGATACATTATGCCTTCTAGCTCTAACAATGCTCCAACTAGTTTCCTATAGTCCTTGAGCATATCATTGGGTACTCTCTTCTCGACCTCTATGAATCTTTGAACGGTTGCCTCTCTGGAGGTAGGTGTCTTTTTCATAATCTCGTGTGTGGGTTTGGTTCGCATGACAAACTTCCTAGGAACTCTTCTTCCTACAAGGTAATTAAGTTTTCATTAGTGTCAAGACATAGTATTGATAATACTTTAAAGGGAATATGGCTTTGATACCACTCAAGTTGTCACGCTCCGACCCGGTTTGGTCGGATCCCTATGATCAAATTGCTGCTCCCTTGGTTTAAGAGGGGTTTCCCCTTCTTTTAATCAAGAGGAACCACACGTAATTCAAACCTTGTTCCCTAGAATAACATAAATCAATCAACATGAAAGCTTAAAAGTAACTTCAAGCATACCAGACGGAGGGTACATCTTCAATTTTCTTTTGTCATATTTCCTTACTCTTGAAAGGGGTAAAAGAGAGGGGGATGGGTGTTACAAATCAGTGAGTGTGTGTTGGGAAGTTTTTAATAAAAGTAGCTTCATTCAAATTATGCCAAGGCTATTGCTTTCTTTAAAAGAAGGTTTCCTCAACATTCAGTTTTCAAAATTTTTTCCCATTTCCATTTTAGGTGTGTTTAGCAAACAATACATGCCCTTCATCAGGAAGGGTACATACATTCGCAGGTGCAACTCGTCGACTACACCAACTTGTGAATCAGAGTGTCTTTACCGTCCACCAAGATAAAAGTTCGTTTACTTCTACCCTAGGTCTAAGTGAATTTTCTCGACATCCGACCCTCAAACCTAAATGCCACTCCATGTCCGTGTGAGGACAGAGACCTCATCCCGACCCCACCCTAGTCTCATGCGCAAGAAGCTACTCCGAGCTTCCCGGCTGACTGGCAAGATGAACTACCCATATCTCCACCATGTCGTCTAGTAGCCCTTCGTACCCATCACTACCCCTCTTGGGCGTCTTGATTGTCTTGCACAACAAGTGCATGCACAAACAATAGTTTTCACATATGGCCATTATCTTTGGTGCCAATGGTCCAACGGCCCCGACCCTCAACTCGACCTACAATTGTTTGTCTAGGCCGATCCGTCGACCTGTTCCTGACGCACTACCACCAGTCCATCGAGTATTGTCGGTCTTGACTCGGTACCATGGCAAAATCACACAACAATTTTATTAGAAATTTTCATGGCTTTCCTTTACTCAAGTTTGTTTCAAGCTCATGCTCATGCCCACTGGCCTTGGGCCCACAGCACATGATTTTCCAAAACCAAGCATTTAGCTCCATGAGTTCAAAAACTTGAGGTCTCTAGCCTATCTAAGCAGTTCTAGCTCCTATTAAGAAGGCTCCCAAATCTTTTTAGCATTGGCACATAGTCAAAGGAGAACACTTCTAACAAAAAGATTATTTTCAACATCATCACACCAACCAGTTGTGATGATATCTCTGCTTGCAACCGGTAAGCTGGTTTCTCCTTTTTGCAAGGAAGTTCATCATACCGACTGGGTATGATGTTAGATAATCCTACTCACAACCGATAAGTAGGTTTTTATCTTTTATACTTGCTCATTACCCTAACCAGGTATGACGTTAAATATGTCCACTCACCTGATGACCATGACTTGTTCGTCCCTAGTCGTTTTCCAAGTCCAGACTAGCTTTTCCTTGCTAGCATTTCGTCTCTCGTGTCCATACACGTTTTGGGCATCTTTGAAAATTAAGGTTTGTTATCACAACCTTCATTTTCTCACATATAAGTGACTAGGCTCAAAATTGTTAGTTAATTTCACTTAGGTCCATAAAGTTAATTTTACTAGACTTTAGGTCCCTGATGCTAACTTTTTCCCAAATTGAGTCCCGATACTTCCAAAATTCTCTTTGGGTCCTCAATTTACTCAAAATTGTATAAGGGGCTCAAGTTTTCCAAATTTCCAATTTGGTCCCCAATTTTTTCAAAAATTACAATTTTGCCCCTACTTTCCAAAAATGGAATTTGATCCCAATTGTTCCAAAAATTGACCAATTTGTCCTCCAACATCTTTCTTATGGTTAATTGGCCTTCAATTTTAGGAAATTGCAAAGATGTCCCTCAATTTTCAAAAATTCCCAATTTTCCCCAAAAATTTCTCTAATTTGCCCCCTTCAAACTTACCGAATTTGATTTCTTCAAATTGGCTATTCAATCGAGGTTAATGGTTTCAATTGGAGGTATAATTTAGTTTCTACACTTTCATATGATTCAATTGAGCTTTGAATCGTAAGATTTGAGTGGGAAACAAGCTCAAACGGAGCTTCGCCAGAAAATCTTTCGTAGAGAGAGAAAGCTTACCGTTGGAGGTGCGACAGTCTAAGCTCTCTATCTGGAAAGATAGTTCTTTTCCTGAGGTTCCTTATATTATCAATAATTGCTACAATTAATATCAAATCGAGGGAGAATTTCATTAGTAAAGTTCAACATTTTCTCTCTCTAACTTCGACCGGTAATGATAGAGAAGGGCCGAATTGGCTTACCTTTCAGCTCTGATACGACCATGAGAGGGCCATGGAGGTGTCAGGGAGGCTTGGTTTTCCCAGAGGAGGGCTGAATTTGGCTGAACTCAGCTCAGCCAAAATGGGGCAGCTTCGGTCCTTTGGAGCTGCTTCACTGTTTCATTCTGCTAACACTTCTCCAACGATCCTTGGGTCAAAAGGAAGTCGTTGTTAGGTAGCTGACTTCCCCTGGAGTCTATAGAATCTGACCTTGCCTTCTGAGGTTGAAAAAAAGGCCTATATCAAAGCTCTAGTTCAATCTTCACCGGAAAATGGAGTAGTTGAGAGTGAATGGAGATTTGAGATGTGTAGAGGATGAATGGAGAGTAGCTCTTTATATAGGGAGCTCAGGGTCCCTTTGCCCGACCACTTTCCATTTTGGTCGAGCTTATCCTTGCCTTGAGATGACCTGGTTGGAGTGATTTAAGCTTCGCTAGCATTATACATTTTCTGCATTAACCAAGAGTGTTGCCATCCTAAGGAAGAAGATGACACTATTTTGAACCGAACCAGACCAGTCCGACTGGGTTCAATGCGTAAATAGGCTAGTTCATGCTCGATTCGACTAGTTTTCTCAAAATTAAAAATATCTAAATTACTTTAAATTCATTTTTTATCTAATGGTGGCTTTAATTTCCCAATTTGAATTTTAAACCACCAAGAAAAATGAATTTAGAAACTGATTCAAGTATGGTTCAAACTGGTTCATGTTTGGATCGCCCTGAACCGGTCTAGTTTTCACTTCCCATTTATCTCAAGGTTCTTTTCCATGATTTTTATGACTCTTTGAGTCAGTCGGGATTTGTCAATTTCCCATTTTATCCTTTCTTTACTAATTATGGTTCGTGAACCGACTCGGTTTTCTCTTTTGATTTGACCTGTTCTTTTACCGGTTTTTTTTGTCTTTAAAGGATGGGGTTTACATGAGTTCCCTATGGGCTTCCCGTGGGTTGTTGTAGTCTCTATTCGACTGGGGTTAGCCAGAATAATGATGACATGGTTGGTGACACCAGTGCAATTCGAAAGTTAACTCTTAGAGGAGTCCCTAGCCACTTGAAGCATCTCAAATAGAGGTCAGCACCTCATATGAGGTTGGCCATGAACTCCTCTAAGCACCTCAAATAGCGGTATAAAGTGTAATTATTGGAAAATTGGGAATTTTTTAATGTTTGGGGATTTTTGTGAAATTGACTTCAATTGAGGGTCAATCTACAAATAAGGAGAGTTTTGGAATTTAATTGTAATTAAAAATATTTTTGGGAATTTAATAGCAATTAAACATAATTATAAGGAATTATTTACAATTTTGAATAATTTTATAATTATATACGGGATGAAATTGCAGATAAAGTAAAGATAGAAATTTATGGTAATTAATTGAGAGTTAATTGCCAATAAAATAAACTTGGGGACTTCTATGTAATTAGAAGGAACCATAGGGTAATAAGTTGAAATTTAGGATATTTGAGTATTTTATTATCTGTGATAATGTTTGTGTGAAAGGAAGAATTCTACCTATGACTAAAATACCATTTAGTGACAAGCAAAAATCCATTAGGACAAACAAGCCACAAATCTCAGATAAGTGGGATTTCTAGCATTATGCCCATTTGGGGTGTTGAACGTACTTTCATATTACCCAAAAGTTAAATACCATTTTCCAGAAATAGTCTCACTTGACTATGTGAAACCGCTTAAACAAATTTTGGGAGTTATTTCTGTTGAAAGTATGGAGCATGTATTCTATAGTAATGATATTGCTCTAGTGGGCCCAAGGCCGTAGTTTTGAAAGAGAAGTGGGCCCAATGCCTATTTTGAAAATTCATGCAATGGGTCCAAGGCCGATGGAAACGGGTTTAATCTCATAGGTAAATATTTATTTATGAGCCTTGTAATAAAATGATCACAAATGGATAAATATCACAAATAGGTAAATATTTATTTATGTGCCGAAGTCGGTTACAGCCCGTTGGTCCTGTAGCATGAAAGGATAGGTCTTAACTAAAAGACTATTGCTTGTGATTTGGAAATCGTACGGAATCAAGAACACGCCCGTTACAAGGCTAGTATTGATTCTCAGGGCTGTTGAATAGAAAGGTTAATACAAGGGAATAAATGTTGTATCAATATGTCGAGGAGCTCTAGGAGCTTTGTGCGCATTGAGACCGTGGAAGAAGTGGGAGAAGTCTCATCCTTCAATAGCGAACAAGAAATTTCAGAAAAGTCTCAGTGTTGGGTTATAGTGCCCACACAGACTTATGGTAGAGGTTGTAGCTTCTTACCAAGGTGGACGGTAAAGACGCTATGGGCCACTAGTAGGACAGACCGAGGTTGTAGTCTCACAGGGTCTGTTCTGTGTAAGTATGAAACCTTTGATTATAAATGGTGTATGATTGCTTGTTTAAAACAAAACTTTATGAAGAAGATTGGTGAAAATTATTGATGAATACACATCACTTACACCTATGTTTATATCCGTAATTACCCATTCAATGAGTTGTCGAACTCACCCCCTCCCCTAAATTCCCCACTAGAAATTGACGTGTTGTCAAGAGGCCGCACATCTCGACTATTCAACTAAGGTATCAATGTATATCTTAATGTGTTTGTTTTGTAAATTTTGACTTGGAAAACACTTATTTTTCAAGTGTTTACCATGTCTATACTATAATGGTAGGAAACACTATTGTAGCACTAAGAGGGGTGGCAGGTTTCTCAAAAAATCCCGATCAAACTGGGTTAGGTTGTGACACCCTTTGTTCTTGTTTATATTTTTGTTCGGGTTATTAATATGGGCTCTATGTATATGGCTGTCCAGCCCACTTGTGTATGTGCTTTATAGAAATTATGAGTGTCTTAGCCCAATAGTATAAACATGAATATTTGTTTAATTATAATATGATAAGTGGGGTTCCCCCTTCATTTACCAGTTGTAACCATACCATAATTAATATATATTTGTTTGTATTTTATATTATCTTATAAAAATACATATTTATATATATAGTTCTATCTTTCCAATCATCTGTTTATTTTAGTCTAAGATATGTATATTCATATATATACAAAAAAATTCATGTGTGATTCCATTTATCTGATTTAAATTTGATCATTTTAATCTCAATTAAGTTGACTGATTAGAGGATTACTAATTGGTTTGACCCGATATCATTAAATCACACCAAACTTTTTTATTTTTGTTTCAAATTTTTTGGGTTTGTAAAACGCAGTATTACATGGAATGATACAGGCAACATCCTTATGGAATAATAAAAAAGGGTGAGGTATAACTCCGAATCCTTGATTCATCAAATTAAATGTTTAAACCTTGTCAATTTTCTCCTAACATGCTACTAACAATCTTCATTTTCTACGAGCATTCTAAGCTTTAAAGCACTTCATTTGACCCAGAATCGAGCTCAAATGGAGCTTTGCCGAATAATTTTTCTAGAGATAGAAAGCTTCGATTTCTTATTAGCGAAGGTATAATTGTCAAAGCTTTGGGTAATAGGGGCTATCTCTCTTCAAGGGGATCCTCCTAGGATTAAGTTTCACATCAAGTGATAGCCTGAACAATGAGAATTTCATTAGTAAAAGTTTCATGATTTTTGCTCTATAATTTCATTATTTTGGTAAGGGATGGTGGAATTGGCTTACCACATAGGTTCAGGGAGGTAAAGGCTTGACTATGAGGAGTCATGCGAGGGTTGGCCTAGTCTCAAGGGGATAGAGGTGGTCATAATTTGACTCGAAAACTTCTACCCAAATTCGATTGTCGAAGTGCCTTTATTGTGCAGCTTCCCTTAGAGTCGATGTCAGAGCTCTGGTTTGAGGATGGTCGGAATGTGGAGCTGTTCGAGTTTTCAGATCAATGGAGGAGCTCTTTATATAGGGAGCTCCAGGATAGACTATTCTAGCCATCCATCCATCAATCCTTAACTCACTGATTTAAGGCCTTGTGATAGCCTTAAATGCTTGTCGGAGTTTTGGCATTGGCCCTTCTCCCTTCCTGTTTAGAAATCTGATGGAATGTGTGGGTTGCCACATGTCACATTGTGACTGGCTGGCGTTAATAACATGACCTTTCACTTAGCATTCAAGTCACCCATTGATTGGACACATGGCGGCCTCTCATTCGTCGTATAGATCAACGTGACCGTTATCTAAATCTAGCCCTCCATTAACCATGACACGTGGCATCCTTTGATTGGCTCACTTAAATTCTTCAGCTTTCCCACCTGACGCACTGTGCCATTGCCATGTGTCAGCTTCTTAATGGCTATGGTCATCCTACACGGCTCTGCCATGTGTCAACATCTAATTGGTCGACCATTCTCTAACATCCTAGTTGGTCATTGACCTGGCACCACTACCATGTGTCATCCTCTCATTGGTCAACCTAGCTCATAGGGATTCTCCTTAGTTGACCATTAACTAAGGGCACGTACCACGCTCCCATTAGCTAATTTCCAATGATGTGGCTTTTTCTTTGTCTCACCGTTGACTAGGGACACGTGTCACACTCTAATTGGCTAGCACTTTCAAACGCTGAGTAAGCGGCTGACTAGGTGCACTCTACCATATGTCGCACACTGATTGGTCGTGTGTGCTGACTAGACACTAATTTGGCTGGTAGTTCATTGACCGGCTATGTGACGCCCTGACCCGATTTGGTCAGAACCTTGTGAGCAACCAACCACTCCCTTTGGTTTAAGAAGGATTTCTCTTCATTTTTAAACTGCGAGGAGTCAGTGGTCATTTTCACCTAGTTTCATGGAATAACATTACACCAAACTTGAGTAATTTAAAGGCATACTTAACTTAAGGTTTAGCTTCACGAAGTCCTCTAAGGTTTTTGTCTCCTTTACTGAAAAGGGGTTAAAAGGGAGGGGGAGAGTTTCTACAACTCAGTGAGCGGCTGTTGGGAGTGAGTTTTTAAAAAGGATTTTAGTTAATTAAGATCATTTCCAAAATCTTTCACTATTTGCGAAGACTTTCTCCAATTTCACTTATTATGTGTGTTTAGCTCTATTAGCTCACCCCCTTTCCTCGAGAGGCATTCAACAGTCATACACACACCTTTATCATAAAGGGTAGAAACATTCGTACTGCTCTTATTGCCACCATGTCGTCCAGTAGTCCTTGGAACCCATCACTACCCCTTTTAGGCGTCTTAATGGTCCCTTTTCAGAGAGAATGCAGAAACAATAGTTTTTACATATAGCCATTATCTTTGGTGCCGACGGTCCAACGGCCCCGACATTCAACCCGGCCTGTAGTTGTTTTCCTGACCGGTCCGTTGACCTAGTCGTGGCGCACTGCCACTAGCCCATCTAGCCTTGTTAGTCCTGCCTGCTAGCGTGGCAAATCACATAAACATTTCCATTTTAATGAGATTTTTCATGGCTATTCTTACTCATGTTTGTTTACGGGCTCTAGCCCATGCCCACTGGCCTTGGGCCCACTTCACGAGTTTTACAAAATTTGGGCCTTAAGCCCTATGAATTCAAATTTGTGGCTCTATCCTGTTAGAGCTATTATAGCACTCGTCCAAAAAGTCTCACAAATAGTTTAAGCAATGGCACACAATTAGGGGAGAACATTTCTGACAAATTTTTTTTTAGATTAAAGTACTCATCGCACCAACTAGGTGTGATGATAGAGGAGGGTTCACTTACAACTGGTAAATGGGTTTTTACTTTCATAAAAGGGTGTCCATCATCCCAACTAGGTATGATGTTTGAAAAGTCCCACTCACAATGGCCTTTCATTTAAAGTGTGCTCATCATTTCAATCGATATGATGTATAAAGTTCCTATTCACAATTGGTAATTAGGTTTTTCATTTCAAAATGGTGTTCACCGCCCCAATAAGGTATGATGTTATTAAGCCCACTCACTCACTGACTGTGACGTGTTTGTCCCTAGTCAGCTTTCCAAGTCCTGTTCGAGCTCCTTTACTCACGTCCTTATCTGAATTCGTTCCTACACGGTTTGACTATCCTTATTAGGAAAGGCTTTGCATTAATATCCCCTCTATTTTCATGTGTTTACATTTAGACCCTTATTTTTGCCTTATTGCAATTAGGTCCCTAAAGTCCATAATTTTTAACTTTAGGTCCCCAAACACTCAATTATTTTCAATCAAGTCCCCTGGGCTTCCAGTATCCATATTGGGTCCTTAATTTTCTCAAAATGGTACATGGGGCTCAAATTTCCCAAATTTCCAAATTGGTCCCTAACTTTTACAAAATTACCAATTTGTCTCTATATTCCAAAAATGCCCAATTGGTTCCAATTCTTGCAAAAATTGACCAATTAGTCCTTCAACATCTTTCTTATTGCCAATTGACCTTCAATTTTGAGAAATTGCATTTAGGTCCATCAATTTTTTGAAAATCCCAATTTCACACCTTTATAATAACCGAATTTGATTTCTTCAAATTGGCCATTCAAATGAGGTTAATTTCTTAAATTGGTGGCTAGAATTGGTTCCTATACTTCCATATAATCCAATTGAGCTTTTAATTG
The DNA here is from genome assembly GCA_030064425.1 of Trapa bicornis. Taxonomy (NCBI): domain Eukaryota; kingdom Viridiplantae; phylum Streptophyta; class Magnoliopsida; order Myrtales; family Lythraceae; genus Trapa; species Trapa bicornis. Next base: position 16,187,480 of record CM057758.1, on the reverse strand, counting down.
CAGAATTTAGGTCTCAAATGAGCTAAAGAGAGCTTCGTCGAAAAATTGTACGTATTGAGAGAGAGCTTCGAAAGCTTACCATCAGGGGCATGGTGATCCGAGTTCTTGATTTAGGGAGTTAGCTCTTGTCCTCAGGGTCATTCTATGATCAAGAAATTTGACGATTGGTGTTAGTATCGGAGGGAATTGATCAATGAAATCTGTCAATTTCTCTCTCTAGAACCGAACTATAACGACGGTGGAGGGCCGAATTAGCTTAACTTTCTCCTCTGGAGAGGACATGTGATGGACTTGGTGGATAAGGTAAGGCTTGTTTTCACCATAGTAGGTCTCAATTGGCAGAATTCAGGTCGACCAAAATAGGGTAGCTTTAGACCGATAGAGGTGGTTCAATGTTGTCAGGTAGTTGACTTCCTTTGGAGTCTGTAGGACCCGAGTTTGCCTTCTAAGGCAGAGAAAAGTACCCAAGTTGAGCTCTGGTTTGAGCTTCACTAAAAAACTAAGCACATCGGAGGAGGAGAGGACTTGAGGTGTGTGGAGGATAAATGGAGGAGAGCTCTTTATATAGGGAGCTCAAGGACCCTCTACTCTACTAGTTTCCATACGGGTTGAGCTTACCCTCATTAGAAAATGCTAGAATCAAAAGGAATATTCCCTCATCAGAAAAGGAAGATTTTTCTGCATTGATGAAAAGTGTTGTCATCCCAAGTAAGACGATGACACTGTTTTGGACTGGACGGTCTGGTTTGATCGGGTTCGACGACGAAAATTGGCCAGTTCAGGCCCGATTCGACCGATTTTCTAAAATTTAAAATTTTCTAAATTAATCTAAATTGATTTTTTATTTAATGGTGGCCTCATTTTTTCAAATTGAAATTTTCAAGCCACCTAGAAAAATGAATTAAGACACCGGTTCCTCCATGGTTCAACTCCATTCAATCCAGTTCAAGTCCAATTCACCTTGAACAAGTCCGATTTTCCCATCCAATTTACTTCATGGTTCTTCCCCATGATTTTTATGACTTTTTGGTCGATTGTGATTTTCCAATTTCTCATTTTAACCCCTCTTTATCATTCTCGATTCCTTAAGTGGTTCAGTTTTCTCATTAAATTGACCAGTTCTTTCCCATTTTCCTTTATTCGAGATGACGGGTTTCATAGACTTGACCGTTGACCGGTTCGATTAGATAGGGTTCAGTGACCCAAAATAAAAAATCGGTCTTTTGGGATCACTTCAAATCCTGTTTTAATTTATTTTCATTATTTCAATTAACTTTGAACCATGGTTCCCTTTAAAAAATTTACGGTTCTCCATTTCGTATTATCTATCATTCAAAAATGGGGTTTACAAAGGGGATTACAAAAGGGCCATAAGGCAGACCTTACACTTGGTTCACTAAGGGACATGCAACCTATCAACTTTGTGAATTTGGACAGAACTCTTGAGGTTTTGTTGGCCTCACTTAGGAAAGCCCAAGGAACCTTGTCACCAACTAAAATATTATAACAAGGTATGAAAGGAAAAAGCCCTAGTAAATTAATTGATTGTGGAGGAAAGGCTACAAATGACCAAAACTCCTTGCTTAGACAAGGTCGAGACATGTCCAAGGGCCTTGATTTCTAATCTAATTGAAACGTGACAAATTAGTCAATGGTTTGGTTTATGAAACAATAAAGTTGATGGGGTTAAGAATCAACTAAAGTGGAACCCATTAAACATCCATAAGTAACACCATACAAAAAAGCCCCTATTGTACAATCCTAAAATATGAGAAGTATATAAGGACTCAATCAAGTAATTAAGGTCTAAAAATATTAAATAAGGAGAAACATAGTAGATTATTATATAATCGACCCTGCAACGTTATTCCCAACAGTTAATGTATATTATTAGAAAAATGAATGGATTTAATTGTCATTTAACCAATGGTAATTAAATTTGGCAAAGGAAGAGCTCGTCTGAATAGAAAGAAAGGAAACCAAGGGAATCATCTTTTAGGTAAAAGAGAGACAAAAAGAAAGAGTGCATGACAATAATACCATGAAATTAAGGGAAACATTTCTTAGAAATTTTCGATTCTCTTTTCCTATTTCCTTGATCTAAGAGAACGGAGTTTATACACTATCAATAAACATACTGACTGTTTATCTCAGACACATTTACTCTAACGAGTTTCTTATTCCTTCTTGCTCTCCTACAGGTTTTCTTAAAAAATTTTCCCATATACAATAAATATATCTTTGGTTATAGTCCTCATGAGTTATTAGTATATCTCATATCATCTAGTAATAGATTGAAATTATGATCTTTCCCTTCAAATTTTACAAAGTTTCACACTAGTTCTAATACTTCCAAAATATTTCTTTTGAGACATAGAACATCCAAGTCATCCACTTGGGAGACTAAATTTTTCTTTAGTTTCACATGGTTCCACCATATTTTCTTATTTATGGATTGTTCTTCCAAAGTTATCAAAATGTCACTTTGATCTCTCAACTTCTTTCTACAACAAAACACATTTCTAAGCTCAAGAATAAATCCTATAATGCTCCTGATCAACTATCTCATGTTCCCACGACCTTTTTAAGGTCAAATTTTGATAAAATAAAAATATTTTGGGTAAGTTTTTTTTGGTGAAAATGGCATTATTGGGCAAAGTGGTGATAATTTATAGGAGACGAAAAGTCAACTCACAAAGTGGGTAGGGAATGAAAGTTGACTTGCTTATGTATCTTTTGTCTTTTTTAGACCCCCAAATGGTGGTAATAGTTGCTTGTAATTTAAGATATACCGAGCTTGGTTGAAACTAAATAGAGCCCCAAGTATCATGATGGAGTGTGGTCAAGAGGCTTACCTTAACATCCAAATTTATGTTGAAAATAAAATTTAGAAATCTTATATTAATTTCTCATTTTAATAAAATGATGTGCCACTATCTGACTTAAAAATTAATTTGAGTCATTGCCCAACTTTAATAAATGATGGCCATCAGCCCCTTGTTTTTAAAACATCCTTGCTCGATCATTTTAAACACTGGGTTGAAATCTTGTATATTAAATGTTAGGATGTTGCACTCTTTTTATATGATAGGACGTAGATTTATTTCTTAAATTTTTTATCATATCCATATCTCTTTTACATTGTGTTATAGTCTTCTTTCTTTAATATTAGGACGTAGTCCCCTTTCTTAATCTTTGTGTAACACATGAATTTCCAATACTAGTATTTAAACTAAATTGGATGAGAAATCAATGTTAAACTAGGAATAAAACCTAAACCAAGATTTGGAAATCAAACTAGATTGTAATTTGGTTCATACCATAAATCAAGATGATGGATGAGCTCATAAAATTACCCTCAACGAACCCCCATTGATTAGAAAAAGTCCAATTGAAAATTGATTGGATCAGGATCAAACAAGTTTTCAAGTATTATAAAAAATGTAAAGCACATTCGGTGGATCCAATCAGACTTGTTGTCTTTACTCCTACTCATTGTTATTACCAGATCTTCTTCATTTTGATGGGTGTTCCTATTTGGCTCTGTATGCGAGGTCCTTGCTCTCTCCATGTGTATAAGAAAGTGCAAAATGACATGGATGCATGCTCACTAAAGAATATTACATTCAAACTTAATAAACGGGCTAAGGGTCATATAGAACGGAACAAATGAGCCATAGTCACATGCTAGGACTATGTGAGTTTGGGCCTTGTGACTATAGTACAATTTCTAATAAAAGTGGGTTAAGTGATGACCAAACTCCACCTGATATGATTGTGTATATGAAGTTTGAATGCTAAATTAGTACATGCTTCTAAATGAGTAGTTTGCCTTGATATGGACCAAACTAGATGTAATATATTAGTACATGCATAGTACTTGCAATTTTCCTACATATACGTAAACATAGAATTTCCTAATGAGAACTACACTAAATGAAAACTGAGATAGACATGATTTTTGCTTAAGTGCATTTTATGAATATATATATGTGTGTGTATATATATTGTATACTGGTAAGAAGTGGGGTTGTTGATAAGACACTTGCAAAGATTGTGGCGATGCCCACAGAAATTGGAAGGGTGGATAAAGGGAGATCGAAAAATTTCTTGTATATTTTTGAGGACCCTGAGATGATACACATGTGCGGTCCTAGTGTTACCCTGCTATGATGGGAACATGTGGGATGTGTCACTTGTGTAAGGGGTATGTGATGTGCTGTCAATGAGATATTAGCCTAACCTCGAATGCAAAGTCATCCAAATGAGAGATAAACCTGACGAGTGTCAGTTGTGGAGAGTACACTCTCATCTTACCTGATCAGAGTTATGGCATGACTTTCGGGCATCACATAGGCCATGAGTTCACAATATGAACTATTGCTTGCATATCATGATAATTAAATGATTGTTGTTTGGGGAAGAGAGAGTTTGACCCAAGGTAATGTGGAGTTATGGTTTTCGGGTGGCTCGAGACAATAGTCTAGAGGAGATGGATAAAACAAAGACCATTGAAAAGTTCATAATACTATGAATGAATACCCATACTAGAATTTTTATGTGAAGTCTGAGGTAAAAAACTATGTAGTGGTCTAGCATCAGTATCTCATTCACTAAGTTGTGAGCTCACCCCCTCCTCTAGCCACTTACAAGTGAAAGTTGAGGTTCCGTAAGTCATAATTCGGGGACCATCCATAGAACAACATGGCTTGAGGTAGGAGATAGCAATTCTATTTTGACTTTAATACTTGAGAATGGTCTCTATACTTATTATAGCTCTTGTAGTATAAATACACATAGAGCTGGCAAGGACCTCACACACCGTGACAAATAAGAAAACCTATTGGAAAGAACAAGTTCTAGTAATAATGTTGAGTGTGAGTAATCACTACGAATTCAATTGGACTGGCCGAATGTGCTTTAGATTTTTTATAATACTTGAAAATCTATGATGAATGATTTAGAAAATTAGTTAACAAAGTGCAAAATGCTATGAATACATGCTCACTTAAGAATATCATGTTCAACATTAAGAAACAAGTTATTTGTCATATATATCAGGACAAATGAGCCATAGCCGCATGCTAGAATTTTGTAAGTTAGGGCCTTGTGCCCTTGGTAACATTTCTAATAGGAGAGATTTGAGTGATAACCAAAATGCATGTGATAGGATTGTGAATATAATGTTTGACTATTGAATTAGTGCGTGCATCAGAGTGGGTAGTTGGTCAAAATATGGACCAAACCAGTTTTGATATATTGGTACATGCATATTGCCTACCATTTTCCTACATGCACCTGAACATAGAAGGTACGAATGAGAACCATATTAAATGAAAACTTAGATGGGCATGAATGCTGCCAGGTTGCATGTTTGTACACATACATGTGTGTGTATATATTGTATATAGGTAGGAAGTGGACCATTGGCAATACAACTCTCGAGGTAGTGTCAATGCGATGTGTCAGATGTGGAGATTAAACATGACTCACACTCTCTCATCTTACTTGATCGAAGTTATGGCACAACTTTTGGGCATGACTTTAGCCATGATGTGCTACTTTTTGCATATCATGATATTTAAATGATTGTTGTTTGGAGAAGAGAGAGTTTGATACAATGTAATGTGGAGTTACAATTTTTGGGTGGCCTTAGACTGAAGTCTCCATGGGCAGGATAAAACTAAGACTACTGAGAAATTTCATAATACTAATAATAAATATCCATGCACGAATTTTTATGTGAAGTATGAGGTCGGAAGCCATGTTGTGGCCTGCTATTATTAAGTCATTCACTTAGTTGTGAGCTTACACCCTTCCCCAACCAATGAAAGGTGAAAGTTGGGGACCATCTATAGAATAACGTGGCTTGAGGTACATCTTGAACCTTGCATACAAAGGTTTTTAATTATATCTTATCAATTTCAATATTCTCAGATTGATTATGTAAACTAATTTGGGTAGACTATGTTTCTAATAAAAAATTAAATTTCTGTTGAAAATCGAGGTAGAAATTTTTTATTCCAAGCCTTAGTCCTTCTAATTTTACTTTGGTGAAGGTATCCACCATTGTAATATCGAGGGGACTAGCGAGTTGCATGAGATTGCCAGCCTGGAATCAGGTCAGGGCCTGATAACTTCAATATACTTAGGTATGTGAAATCACCAATAAGATTTAGGCAATGTATCCTTCAAAAAATAGGAGGATGCAATCACCATGATAAATGACTCAATAATGAGGAAAGACATGAAAGTATCTTAAGAGTACCCATGACTAAGTGGGTTAGCATGGTCGGGACCTTATAAGTTCTACAATAAATAATTAGGGTAGAGACGCGAATGATAGTGTGTTTAAAATTGACTCGGACAAGAAATGGGTAACAATGATAGATTGATATAACCTTACTTGGTGATAAGTCGGTTTGGATGTGCTGGAGACCACAATTGCAACTCAAGACCTTAAATTAGTTTAGGATCTTCTAAAATTAAGAAAGCAAGGGACGAAATCCCATATATAAGAAAACTATAAAGTGAAAACCCTAACGAGACAATAATGTATTTTCATATGGAACCGAGTATTAATTTATATAAGACTTATTAAATAAGTTTGGATGGGAAGGACCAGTGCAATAATGAGTCCAAATGACCCCTGAATACTAGGAGATTACCAATGTAGGTGTATGATGGTACTCAATGTTATGATATAAAGTAGATACATCACATCCCGCTAGTAAGACTTAGGACTCTTAGTAAGGTTGAATACCTTAAATAATAGACCCTTATCCCTCCACATGCAACAAAGCTATAGGATGAAGCCTATAATGAAACATAACGTACATGTTAAATGTACAATATGAACTATACTATAGGGATCATATAACATTTAAATCTAGGAAATGTTTCCCAAAATAAATAAAAAAAGGATGGATGGGGTGTAAACCCTGTCCTTGAAAGATAAGAAAATAGAGAAAATTGGTCAATTAGCCATTAGAAAGATGTTGAGGGACCAGTTGGTCAATTTCAAGAACATTTGGGGTCAAATTGCCATTTTTGGAAACTAGGGCAAATTGTAATTTTTGAAAAGTTAGGGACCAAATTGGAAATTTGGAAAACTTAAGCCCCTTACACAATTTTGAGTAAATTGAGGACCCAAGGGGATTTTGGAAGCCTTGGGATTCAATTTGGGGAAAATTTAGCATTAGGGACCTAAAGTTAAGGAAAATGATCTTTAGGGACATAAGTGCAATTAACCAACAAGTTTGAGCCTAGTCGCTCATATGTGAGAAAATGATGGATGTCATGCCAAGTCTTAATTGATAAAGATGCCCAAATTTTGTAGGGAAACAAGAGACTGGAACACCAGCAAGGAAAAGCTAGTGTGGACTTGGAAACTGATTGGGAATGAACACGTCATGGATATCGGGTGAGTGGGATTATCTAAATTCATATCTGGTTGGCATAAGGAGAAATATCTTTAACTGATAAAACATACTTACTGGTTATAAGTAGAGACATTTATACCCAGTTGGTATGATGAGTTTCCTTGAGAAAAGGAGAAACCCGCCTACTGATTATCAGTAGAGATATCATCACACCCGGTTGGTGTGATGAGTTAAAAATGAATTTTTGTCAGAATTGTTCTCCCTTGACTGTGTGCCAATGCTTAAAACATTTGGGATACTTTCTTGATGGGAGCTAGAATAGGGCAATTTGTTGTGCCAGTCAGTCATGAAGCTTTGGGAGCTTCTTGTGCATGAGACCAAGGTGGGGTCATAATGAGGTCTCCATCCTCATACAGACATTAAGTGGCATTCAAGTGTGAGGGTTTGATGTCTAGGACGTTCCACTCAGACCCAGGATAGAATTGTAAGGGCTTATATCTTGGTGAATGGTAAAAACGCTCTGATCCACAAGTAGGTGCAGTGGATGGGCTGCACCTACGAATGTGTGTACCCTTCCTGATGAAAGGCATGTGTTTATTTTCTAAATGCCTCTTAAGCAAGGGGATCGGCTAAGAGAGATAAACACACCTAATGTAGAAGTGGAAAGGATTTTGAAAACCCGAAATTTGAGGAAAAACCTGTCTATAAAGAAAATTATATCTTTGGATGGTTTTGATAGATTAAAGCTATTTTGGAAAACTCACTCCCAATACCCACTCACTGAGTTGTAGAACTCACCCTCTCCCTTTTAACCGTTTTTAGGAGTAAGGAGATATAATGAAAGAAAATGTGAAGATGTACCCTCCGTCAATTATGCTTATAGTCCCTTTTAAACTTGCATTTGATTGATTTATGCTATTACTCAAAACAAGGTTTGAAATTACACTTGGCTCCTCTTGACTAAAAGGAGGGGAATCCACTCTTAAACCAAGGGAGTGGCGATTTGATCACAGTTATCCGACCAAACTGGGTCGGGGCGTGACATAGGGAATGGAACTATTCTAAGTAGCCTTAGAAAAATTAACCCTAAGTTGGAAATGGTGCAATATGGGTATAATTAAACAAATGACACTCATGAATCAAAGTCATGGGCAGAGGACACCATAAATTGCATAATGGAATGACTATGTGGTACTAAGCCTTGGTACAAAAGGAATTAGAAGTATCATTGATGGAAGTTGGCCCATTACTAGGAGATGTGACATCGATGTAGTAAATCTAATGTTTGTGACGATGACATCAGCTTAGAGCTGTAGTGAGAAACATGTGGGAATATGATAATGCAATCTCCCGCAAATGTTTGAGAATGTCTCAACAATGGCCCTAGTATTGACATGATCGAGCAACTCATGTAGGTAGTGAAGAGCTATGACGGTGAGACATAACCTAACAACTAAAGAAGTTAAAGGAGACTAGGACATGACTGAGAGTAAGTCAGGCAAACTTCTTAAGAAGATAGTGAATAGTTTCCAAGAAAAAAAAGAAGGTGATGACATTTTGGAAGGGATACAACATGGGCTGCTACTCCTCAGGGAGAAAAGGTCGAGTATGAAGAGTAAAATGACTAAGCAAGAAAATGATTCAGTGAAAACTGATACAACAACAATCTTGGACCAAGTTTACTGATAAAGTCTATTTTGGATGATTATAAACATTTCAAGAAATATGTTGCCAGCATGGAAACTTGTGATAAGTTATATGGAGTGAGGTGCAGGAGGATCACAATGTAAATATGGGAAAATTAGGGGTTTAAATTGACTTGTTCATAGAGGAGGGGGAGAATACTATTGTTAGGGACACATATACCTACCCGTGTTGGAATAGTTGAAATAGCTATCTTGCTAACCACGGAGGAGAGGACTCCGTGTTTGGTGGCGAATCTGATTGTTCGATCCACCATGGTGGACTAGATCAGGGTTAAATAGAAAATAGAGCCAATCCAATGAAGCACATGGACAAGATGATGGAGGACACCCCATTGTATTCAGCTTTCGAGTAGACAAATTACTAACGTATATGGGTCGGCTGGTGGTCCCTAATGACACAGAGCTTAAGAACACCACACTTGAAGAGGCCAATAACTCCATGTACGTGATGCACCCTGACAATACCAAGATGTACATGACATTAAAATAAGGGTACTGGTGGTTGGGCTTGAAAAGAGATATCACACAGTATGTGGCCTGGTGTGAAATCCCTCCTCAAGGACCAAGGAAAACGAGAAAAGAATTAATAAATTTCATGAGAAAACTAAGCCATTAAATGAACAAAAAATGGTTAAAATGGGAAATTGGAAAAATCACAAGTGACCAAGAAGTCATAAAAATCACGGGGAAGAACCATGAAGTTAATTGGATGGGAAAACCGAACTAATTATAGGTGAACCAAACCTGAACCAGATTGAATCGGATTGAACTATGGGGAACCAGATTTGATAATTCATTTTTCTAGGCAACATAAAAATGTCAATTATATAGAAAATGAATTTAGATTAATTTATAAATTTTTAATTTTTAGAAAATGGGTCGAATCGGGCCTGAACTAGGTGATTTTCGTCACTGAACCTAGTCGGACCGAACCGGTCAATGGTCTGACTAGTCAAATGAACAGTGTCATTGTCTTCCTTAGAATGACAACACTTTTCATTGAGGAAGAAACTTTTCTTTTCCGGTGAGAGAATATTCCCTCCGATTCGGGCATTTCTCTTATGAGGATAAGCTGGACCAATATGGAAACTAGTAGAGTAGAAGGTCCCCGAGCTCCATATATAAAGGGCTCCTCCCCATTCCTCCTCCACATACCTCAAACCTCCTCCGAAGTAGAAGTTCTCAGTTTTCCGGTGAAGCTCAAATCAGAGCTCCGACATGTTGCCCTTTCATTGATCAAGCCGACTGATGTGGAATTATATCAGTTGACCACTAACAACTGACACATGTCGTTTTCAAATCGGTCAGTAAGGATTTGGGTGTGGCCTCTACATATCCCATAACTTTTTTCTCACATAAACAAGATATATTCCTTCTTTTCATACTTGCGTCGTGAAAGTCTTAGGATCGTTGCCATATTTGGTGTAGGGTGTCGTCAGCATATTGGCGAGGTTCGCATCACATCCTCAGGGTCCCTCTAGGATCAAGAATTATTACAATTGACTTCATGATCATTGGGAATTTTGTAAATTGAACCAGTTTATGAATCGAGTTGGTTTATGAACCGGAACCTATGGAGAAAGGGCAAACCTAGAAATTTATGTATCTCGAGTGACCTAAGGAGTCACAAAATTCATGAAAAAGGACTTTAGGATAAATTGGAGATGAAAACCAAACCAGTTCAAGTGAACCAAATTGAACCGGTTTGAACCACTATTGAACTGAATGCTAAATTTATTTTTCTAGTTGGCTTAAAAAATTCAAATTTGAGATTTAAAGCCATCATTGGATAGAAAATGAATTTAGAAATTTTTAGATTTGAAATATTCGATCGAATCATGGTGAACCAGCCGGTTTAAACTTTGAACCCGTTTCGGAGTGGTTCGATCCGATTTGGAACAGTGTCGTCTTCTTCCTTTAGATGATAGCACTGTTCAGTCATCGAAAAATCGAACAGTGTCAGCGAAGCTGAAAAGTCTCCTGCCAGGAAGTTTCAAGCAATGAATGACCGCCATTAAAGCGACAATCGGACGACCAAGATGTCCCCGAGCTTCCTTTATAAAGAGCCCCTCCTCATTCATCCTCACCACACTTGAAAACTCCATTCTCTATCAGCTGCTCCAATTTCCAGTGAAGCTCTAACCAGAGCTCCGATATAGGGTTTTTTATAAGCCAAAGAAGGAGTGGTGGTGTTCGTTAGAATCGGTGAGATGTCAGTTACACACCTATAGTCTCCATTTGCTCCGAGAAGCACCGGCATGATCGAACAATGAAGTAGCTCCGATGGACCGAAGTTGCCCTATTTCGGCCAAGCAGAAATCAGTCAATTCAAGCCCTTCTTAGGCCAAACCAAGACTTCCCACACCTCCACAATCCTCCTATAGCTGAATTAGAGCTGAAAGGTAAGCTAATTTGACTCCTCTCTGCAATTTATGACCGGTGCTAGAGATAGAACCGGCAAAACTTTTATGATAAAATTATCACTCAATTCGACATCAATTAATGCAATTCTTGATCCTAGGAGAAACATTAGGACAAGAGCTATCTACACAGATCGAAAGATCGGACCGCCGCGCCCCCGATGGTATGCTTCCAAAGCATTCTCTCTCTAAAACTAGTTTTCCGACGAAGCTTCAATTGAGCTCATTCCGGCATCAAATCGTGCGATTCAAAGTGCAATTGAATCGTATGAAGGTGTAGGAACTCAAATCTAACTTTAATTTAAATAATTAAACTCATTTGATTAGTTAATTTGATGAACTCAAATTCGGCTGAGTTAGAAGGTTGAAATTGGGGAAAATTTTAGGGGTAATTTGGGAATTTTGAAAATTAGAGGGACTAAAGTGCAATTTCATAAAATTAAGGACCAATTGGGCATGATAAAGATGTTGGAGGATCAATTGGGTAATTTTGGAACTTTTGGTGCAAAACTAACCATTTTTGTAAAGTAAGGGCAAAATGGTAATTTTGGAAAAGTTTGGGGACCAAATTGGAAATTTAAGAAATTGAACCCCATTTGTGAAATTGAATAAATTGAAGTCCCAAGGTGAATTTTAAAATGTTTTTGGACTCAATTTGAGGAAAAACTGGCATTTGGGACTTAAAGTTAAAGAAAAATAACTTTATGGACATAATTGCAAATAAATGAAAAGTTTAGTTTTCTTATTCATTTGAAATGAATGAAGGCTATTAGGCTGAGGGATAATGAACAAAGATGTTCATATCGTGTAGGAACATGAAGTACCGGGAACACCAGGAAGGACAAGCTCGCATGAATACAAAGAACTAGTCGAGAGGAATTTACTGCATTAATAGGTGAGTGGGAATTTAATATCATACCCGATTGGGATGATAAGCACCTCAAAAATGAAAACCCACTGCTAAGTGGTATTTTAATCATCACACCTAAGAGGAGTGATGTGGAAATCAAGCAGAAAAATAACTTATCGATTGTAAATAGATCATACACGATTGGTATGATGAAACTTTCTCGAAAGAAGTGCAAAACCCATTCATCGATTATGAGTGGAGTTGTCCTCACATTCAGTTGGTATGATGGACAGTTGAAAAATATATTTTGTTGGAAGTGTTCTCCCCTGATTGTGAGCCACTGCTTAAATATTTTGGGAGACCTTCTTGACGAGACCTCGAATAGCTCATATAGGTAAGAGGCCCTAGGCTAGTTGGCACGAGCAGGAGCTCGTAAACAAACATGAATTTGAGCCATAAAACTTAAATGAATGAATTGATTGGCCATGGTACCAAGATTGGACCGACATACTCGATAGACTGGCGGCATTGCGACATGACAGGTCGACGGACCAGTCGAGACAAATAGCTTCAGGTTAAGTTGACGGTTGAGGCTATTGGACCAATGGCACCAAAGATTAAATGGCTTTTGAGGAAAACTTTGTTTGTTCATGCGCTTGAGGTTCGGGACCATCAAGATGCCCAAGAAGGGTAGTGATGCGTCCTAAAGGCTACTAGATAACATGGTGGCAATAAGGGAAAAGAGAAGCAACTGTGTTTGTGTTTCTCGTCATACCAATCAGTCATGGAGTTCTGTATTTGTACTCCACCAAGTTCTGTGTTTGTAATCCATAGAGTTCATGTGTTTAGACTCCACGAAGCTATTATGTTTGGGGCTTCTTGAAGCTTCTGTGTTTCAGTTTCATGTGCATGAGACCAAGATATGGTCTTTGTACTCATACAGACACGGAGTTTTGTTCATGGGATTGAGGGTCGGATGTCCCGTACATCCACTCATTCTCAGGGTAGAAGTGGATGTACTTCTATTTAGATTTTTGGTAAAGTCGCTCCGACACCACAAGTGGGTACAGTGGACAAGCTAGCCTGCGAATGTGTGTTCCTTTCTTGATGAAGGGCGTGTGTTGTTGATAAACACACCGGTTATGGTTGAGGAGTGAGTAATGGCTATGAAACTAAGATTTTGAAAATGAGAAATTTTAAAAAAAAATAAGGAGTCTCATACACTTCAATTCAAATATTTTCGATAAAAGTCAAACTTTAAACACCCATTCACTGAGTCGTTGAATTCACCCCATCCCTTATATCCCTTTTGAGGTAATCAAGGGTAACCTACCCCAAACACCTCCTATTAATAACACCTACAAGATAGATATGTAAGTTAAAAAGTTTATGTAGTTTTGATTTTTGTATTCCAGGAAAGGTACAGGTTTAAAGTATGCCTTACTCTTAATGGTTTATAAACAAGAGGCAACCCTTAGTAAACCGAAAGAGTGGCGGGTTAATCACGGGGATCCGACGAAACCATGTCGGGGCGTGACAACTTGAGTGGTATCAGAACCTATTTTCTCGTATAAATTATCAAGACTAGAGAAAATAGTAACTGATAGGAATAATTTTAAATTTTAAAGATGGCTCCCAATAAAGGAACTAAGAGAACTAGAGACGCAGTCTCTAACACTGCCCAACCAACCCTCCCTATGGAAACTCCCTGATGAGACTAGACAACCCCACCAGGATTAAGCTTGAAACATCAAAGATTGTACGAAGAGTTTACCCGAGTGTTTGGACGGCCTAACCTAACTCCTGAGGTGGACACTAACCCTCGAGCTGAGCCTGAGGAAGTACAATCCCTCCTATAGTGGACATTCTCTAATACCTCAAAACCCATTGATAATTAGGATGTAAACCATTTCTAGGAGAAAAGGATGCAGGGGTTGCTATGGACTAGCTAGCTTGCATCAAGAAACTCATGGGGATAGTAAGGATTTCACAAATGGAAATGGTGATCCTGTTAGAGTTTTTCCTGGAAGCTAGTGCGAAGAGGTGGTGGGATAATGTCAGAAGCTTGCATGCCACCACCCCCACATGAGAGCTATTAGAGAAAAGATATATAGAGGAATACCTAGCTCCACATCTAATCAACGAGAAGAAACAAAACTTCCTCCAACTCTGACAAGGGCTTAACTCTATCTCAGAGTATGAAAACAAGTTTAACGAGTTAAGACCCTTTGCCCCTGACCTAGCCAGACCTGCGGATGTTTGCCAACGATTTTTGGATGGTCTTAATATGGACATATGGGACTGAATGGGGGTACTAGGATGCCCCACGAATTTAGCTATTGTCATCAGCATGGCCCATGAATGTGAGCATCTGGTACAGACGAGACATTGTCGAGTAGAATGGGCCAGTAGGAAAGAGGAAGGAGACTTGGACAACTGAGGAAGACAAAAGGAGCTAGGTGGACAGAAATGGAGAACAAGAATGGGGTTCTCTATGACAATGGAAGGTTATCATACACAAAGGGAGACAAATACAATTCCACCAAGAAGAAGCCCCTATTGTTCCAAGTGCCAGAAAAACCATGAAGGACCATGTCGAATATGCTACTAATGTAGACAGCCTGGCCATTTTGTGAAGAACTACCCAGCCCTTCAGGGCATTACACAACAAAGTACCCACCTACCACTTCAAGGAAACCCAAGGGCACTAGACAGAGGGCAGACATCGCCACTACATCGAGGGTCCCAACCAGAGTATACAATCTCACCCAAGAAAAAACACGGGAAGACCCTAGTACTGTAGTTAGTACTTACCAATATTCCCTTGAATAAATATTGCTAAAATTGTAATTTATTATCATTATAATGAAAGTTATATTTCCTAAAAAGATAAAATTGTGATACAAGTAAGAGAAAATACAAAGGACGTACCCACAAAAAGGAGGAAATGGGAAAGCGTGACATCTAAGTACGTCACTTTGAGGATAGATACAATCAAGGACACTTAGAATTTCGGAAGAAAGGGGAAGAATACTACTAAGGAAGGAAACCCTAGGGAATCATACATATCATAACTAAGAGGTGATGGAACCAAGTGATGAGGGATAAGTAGATGAGGTTGCAAGGAAGTGCATGCTAAGGTAAAAGAATTAAAGAAGGCATGCTAGGATGATCCAAGAAAGTTAAGTTAAACCCAAGGGAACGATTCGACAAATTGGAACTCTCAATCTTGAAATTTTGAGCAAGAACCGTCAAGAGGAAGAATCCACCCTAAGTAGAGGAGGAAGTGAATCTAAAGATATCCTTTTGGACGTGTGGGTAAGACATGCCTAGTTATGATAAACTCCAGAAAGTGAATAAACAATAGAAAGGAAAAGACATTCCTTAAGTGTGTGATTCAAAAGGGCTAAGTGAAAGAAAAACCAAAGTGTTACATGTCAAGCTAATCTCGAGTTAACATTAAGGGAAATTATTCCCGATGCAAAGTATGTTAATTTAGTTTTAGGGAGAAAACTCCTAAAAGGAGGGGACAGTTGTAAACCCCGTCCCTTTAAAATAAGGAAACCGAAGAAAGAACTAGTCAACTCGAGTGAGAAAAATTAAACCAGTTCACAAACCTAATCATCAGAGAATGGGCAATTTGGGGAAATTACAACACCTGAGTAGGGTTCATAAAACCTTGGAAAAGGATATTAGAACAATTTGGGAGAGAAAACCAGACCGGTTCAGGAGAACCAGATTGAACCGATTTATGAACCAAGTTGGTTCATGAACCGGAACTGATGGAGAAAGGGCAAACCGGGAAATTTATGGATCCTGAGTGAACTAAGGAGTCACAAAAGTCATGAAAAAGGACTTTAGGATAAATTGCAGATAAAAACCAAACCGATTCAGGTGAATCGGATTGAACTGGTTTGGACGGATTTGAACCACTATTGAACGGATGCTAAATTCATTTTTCTATGTGGCTTAACAGATTCAATTTTGAGATTTTAGGCCACCATTGATAGAAAATGCATTTAGATGAATTTAGAAATTTTTATATTTGAAAATTTCAGTTAAATTGGGGGTGAACCATCCGGTTTAATCATTGAAATTAGTTTGGTCCGATCCAGTCCGAATCGGAATAGTGTCATCTTCTTCCTTCAAATTATAGCACTATTCACTCACCAGAAAATCCCGCAGTGCCAGGAAAGGTAAAAAGTCTCTAACCAAGGTGTTTTAGGCAATGAATGATCACCATTAAGGCACCAATGGAACGACCAAGAAGTCCTTGAGCTTCCTATCTAAAGAGCCCCTTCTCATTCATCATCTCCACACCTGAAAACTCCATTATCTCTCAGTTGCTCCAATTTCTGACGAAGCTCAAACCAGAGCTTCGATATAGGGTCTTTTCTAACCCAAAGAAGGCATGGTTGGGTTCTTTAAAACTGGGGAGAAGTTAGCTACACTATTGTAGTCTCCGGTAGACCGAAGTAGCACTGACAGACCAAAGCTGCCCTATTTTGGCCGAGCTAAAATCGGCCAATTCGAGCCCTTCTCATGCCAAACCATGCCCTCTCAGCACCTCCATAATCCTCCTACAGCTGAATTAGAGCTGAAAGGTAAGCCAATTTGGCTCCCCTCTCCAATTTCCCACCGATGCTAGAGAGAGAACTGACAGAACTTTGATGATAAAATTCTCACACAATTTGGATCAATTAATGCAATTCTTGATCCTAGGAGGAACTTCAGAACAAGAGCTATCTGCCTAGATTGAAAGCTCAAACCGTCATGCCCCTGACGATAAACTTTTGAAGTTTTCTCTCTCTAAAACCAATTTTCCCACAAAGCTCCATTTTAGCTCATTACGACATCAAATTGTGCGATTCAAAGTATAATTGAATCATATGAAGATGTAGGCACTCAAATCTAACTTCAATTTTAATAATTAAACTTATTAGATTGGCCAATTTGATGAAATTAAATTCAACTGAGTTAGAAAGTTGAAATTGGGGTAAAAATTGGAGAAATTTTGGGAATTTAAAAAATTAGAGGGACTAAAGTGCAATTTCATAAAATTGAGGACCAATTGGGCATGATAAAGATGTTGGAGGATCAATTGAGCAATTTTGGAATTTTTGGGGCAAAATTTACCATTTTTGTATAGTTGGGGCAAAATGGTAATTTTGGAAAAGTTGCTGGACCAATTGGTCATTTTGGGAAATTGAACCCCTTTTTGTGAAATTGAATAAATTGAGATCCCAATGTGAATTTTAAAAATTTTTGGGACTCAATTTGAGGAAAAATTGATATTTAGGACTTAAAGAAAAAATCACTTTAAGTACCTAATTGCAAATAAATGAAAAGTTTAGTTTTCTCATTAATTTGGAATGAATGAAGGCTATTAGGCTGAGTGATAATGAACTAGGATGTTCATATCGTGTAGGAACACGAAGTACCAGGAACGCTAGCAAGGACAGTCGTGAGTGATTCACTACATTAACAAGTGAGTGGAAATTTAATATCATACCCGATTGGGATGATAAGCACCTCAAAAATAAAAATTCACTACTAAGTGGTTTTTTAATCATCACACCTAAGAGGAGTGATGTGGAAACCAAGCGGAAAAACTACTTAATGGTTGTAAGTAGATAATACCCGGTAGGTATGATGAAACTTACTCGAAGGAAGTTGAAAATCCGTTGATCGATTATGAGCGAAGATGTCCTCATATTCGGTTGGTATGATAGATAGTTGAAAAATATATTTTGTCAGAAGTGCTCTCCCATGACTGTGAGCTACTGCTTAAACATTTTGGGAGGCCTTCTTGACGGGACCTCAAATAGCTCATATAGGTCGGAGGCCTCGGTTTTGAAAAATTGGGGGCTAATATGCCTGATTTTGAAAATCGTGAACAGTAGGCCCTAGGCCAGTTGGCACGAGTAGGAGCTTGTAAACAAACATGAATTTGAGTCATAAAACTTAAATGAATGAATTGATTGGCCTTAGTACCAAGATAGGACCGATATACTCGATGGACTAGCGGTAGTGCGACATGAGAAGTCGACGGACTAGTCAAGACAAATAGCTCCAGGTTGAGTTAAGGATCAGGGCCATTGGACCAATGGCACCAAAGATTAAATGGCTTTTGAGGAAAACTTTGTTTGTGTATGCACTTGAGGTTCAAGACCATCAAGTCGCCCAAGAGGGGTAGTGATGCGTCCTAAGGGCTATTGGATGACAAGGTGGCAATAAGGGAAAAGATAAGCTCCTAGGTTTGTGTTTCTCGTCATACCAGTCAGTCATGGAGTTCTGTGTTTGTACTCCATGGAGTTTCTATGTTTAAACTCCACGAAGCTACTATGTTTGGGGCTTCTTAAAGCTTTGGTGTTTGATTTTCATGCGCACAAGACTAAGATATGGTCTCTGTCCTCTTACGGACACGGAGTTTTATTCATGGGATTGAGGGTCGAATGTCACGTACATCCACTCATTCTCAGGGTACAATTGGACATACTTTTATTTAAGTGGCTGGTAAAGTCACTCCGATACCACAAGTGGGTACATTGGATGGGCTGGCCTGCAAATGTGTGTTCCCTTCTTGATGAAGGGCATGTGTTGGTTGATAAACACACTGGTTATGGGTGAGGAGTGAGTAATGGCTATGAAACCGATATTTTGAAAATGAGAAATTTCAAAAGAACATAAGGATTCTGAGACACTCCAATTTAAATATTTTTCGTAAAAGCCAAACGTTAAACACCCATTCACTAAGTTATTGAACTCACACCCTCCCTTACTTTTCAGGTAACCAAGGGCAACTTACCCCAAAGTCCTCCTGTTCATCACACCTGCAAGACAGGTATGTAAGTTAAAAAATTTATGCAGTTTTGATTTATGTATTCCAAGAAAGGTACGAGTTTAAAAGATGTCTTACTCTTCATAGTTTATAAACAAGGGGCAACCCTTAGTATACAGGGAGAGTGGCGGGTTGATCACGGGGATTTGACCAAATCGGGTCGGAGCATGACATTTGGTCAACCCCCACATCAAATTAAGCGACCAATGAGAGGTCATAGAGTCAAAGAGTGACATGGATACTCGGTCGGATGCCATATCAGCAAACCCAACCAATCAGCATGAGCCAAGTGGCAACTCGACGCATGCACACAATGTCATTTTCAACTTCCAATTGATATGAACAGGAAGAGGAAAGGGAGAAAGGTCATTGCTCCTTCCAATTCGACGAGCAGTAAATTGCTCTAATAATAGCTCTATAAGGGGAATTAACAGCTGGTAGATAGTGGAATGTATAATGCCAGATATTCTTGAGCTCCCTATATAAAGGGCATCTCCCCTCTCATTCTTTAAACTCCTCAACTGCTAAGTAAGTTCGCACTGCTCTATTTTTCGATTACCTAAAAACTATAGCTCTAACTTGAGCACTTATGTCCAATTCAGAATGTGATTTCTAGTTTCCAACACTCTTGAAGAAGTTCTCCACTCGATAACAGCCTCCCTTTAGCTAAAGGATGATTAGAGAAGCTTCAACAAATTAGCATAGTAACTCAACCTCGACTCCCTATTGCACCTAGGTTCATTAGAGCTAAAATCGAGATACCTCGTAACCATCCACAACCAAGCCAGTACTCATAGATCATCCATAGTTATGACCATGTCTTACCTACATCGCCATGATCAAGCCACGATGATACTAACGTATTAAAGGTTCTCTATAAATTGCATATTTCTAGAGGCTAAAACATCCATTAGGCATGGCTCAAGAGGCCAAGAATGCACAAGGGAGGCCATGCTGATGACCGACTCATCGTCTCTAGTGAGTTCCTATCTATAAACCCTGTTTTGTGATGACAAATAAGTTGGAATGGAGAATCAGAAATATTTTAAAGAAAACTGAGGTTCAAAGTGAACCGAAAAATTGAAAAGAAATCAAATGGGATATGAAGTGATCCCGAATAAGGATTCACATTCAAGAAATCAAGGAAAAGAATAAATTTTCAAATTTGAAATGAGAATCGGACTAGTTCATGGTGAACTGGACCTAAACCTTGTTGAAATGAAATGAACAAAGAAGAACTCATTCATAGATTCATGTTTCTAGTTGACTTAAAAATGTCAAATTGGGAAATTGAAGTCACCACTAGGTAGAAAATGAATTTAGATAAATTTAGAAATTATTAATTTTAGAATGTTAGTCGAATCGCGAATGAACTAACCAGTTTTTTATTTTAGGTCACTGAATCTGGTCCATCCAAACCAGTTAACGGTTTGGTCGATCAAATGGCCGCCTTCCAGGTAAATGCCCAGTTAGCATGTGTGACCAATCAGTGCACGAGAGGTGGCAAAGCTTACCCAATGAGCTTCTCGGTCAGTGTCTGAAAGCACTAACCAATCGGAGCATGACACATGTCCCCAATCAACTATTAGATAAGGAAAAATCCATGTCACCAAAGACAAAATAATAAGAGTGTGACATGTGTTGTCACGCCCCGACTTGGTTTGGTCGGATCCCCGTGATCAACCCGCCACTCTCCAATTTTATTAAAAGGTTTCCCCTTATTGTAAAACATAAAGAGTAAGGCGTCCTTTTACCTACACCTTTTTCCTGGAATAGCATAATCAAAACTGCATGAAATTTAAAACTTTACATACCTGTCTTACAGGCATCTTAGTTGACGGTTTTTAAGGGTAGGCTTTCTGGGATTTCCTGAAAGGGATATAAGGGAGGGAGTGAGTACTACTACTCAATGAATGGATTTTTAAAAACTTTTGACTTTTAAGAAAAATAGGAGTGTGCTAGACTCCTTTCTTTTTCAAAAATCCCTTCGTTTAAAATTTTGGGTTTTTCCACCATTTCTTAGTTATCAGTGTGTTATCACCCAACACACATCCTTCATCATGAAGGTTACACATATTTGCAAGTCAGTATCACTACTGAACCTGCTAGTGGCTTCGAAGCGACTTTTCCTACCACCCGGATAGAAGTACGATCACTTCTACCCTAGGAATGAGTGGACGTATGCGACATCTGACCCACAATCCCGAAATCACTTCTTCATATCTGTATGAGGACAGAGACCTCATCCTGTCCCCACCCCGGCCTCATGTGCTTGGTGCTACTCCAGATTTCACACAGACACCTGGAACGATGAACTGCCCTTACAGCCACCAAGTCGTCCAATGCCCTTAGGATGCATCACTACCCCTCATGGGCGTCTTGATGATCATGTACTCACAGTTCATGCACAAACAATATTTTCTTATATTGCCATGTAATCTGTAGTGCCACTAGTCTAACGGCCCCGACTCTCAACTCAACCCGCAGTTGTTTGTCTTAACTGGTCCATCGACTTGTCATGCGTACTGCCGCTAGTTGACTGAGCATGTCAGTCCTATCTTGGTACCTTGGCCAAACAATTCACTTATTAAGTTTTATGGCATATATATCATGTTCATTTACGAGCTCCTACTCATGCCAACTGGCCTTGGGCCCATTGTACGAGATTTTCAAAATCGGGCATTTAACCCCCAAGTTTCAAAACCGAGGCCCCCGGCCTATCAGAGCTATTCGAGCTCCCGTCAAGAAGGTCTCCTAAATTGTTTAAGCATTGGCACACAATAAGGGGAGAGCACTTCCAACAAAACATATGTTTTCTCTATCCATTATACCGCCTAGGTATAAGGACACCTCCGTTCATAACCGATGAACGGGTTTTCAATTTCCTTCAAGAAAGTGTCATCATACCAACCGGGTATGATCTACTTACAACCGGTAAGTAGTTTTTTCGCATGATTTTCACATCACTTCCTCTAAGTAGTGATGTTTAAAATACCAATAAATAGTGGGTTTTCATACCGAGGTACTTATCATTCCCAACCGGGTATGATATAAAATTTTCACTCACAACCGGTAAGTGGTTTTAAAATTTTAAATTGTGCTAATCATCCCAACCGGGTATGATATTAGTGAACCCACTCACCCATTAAGGCAGTGAATTCCACTAGATCGGTTTCTTGTATTCACGCAACCTTGTCCTTTCTGGCGTTCCCAGTACTTCATGTTCCTACACGATATGAACATCTCGGTTCATTATCCTTCGGCCTAATAGCCTTTATTCATTCCAAATGAATGAGAAAGTCAAACTTTCATTTATTTTCAATTAGGTCCCTAAAGTTATTTCTCTTAAACTTTAAGTCCCTAATGTCGGTTTTTTCCTCAAATTGAGTCCTGAAAATTTTTAGAATTTATCAAGGGATCTCAATTTATTCCATTACACAAAAAGGGGATTAATTTTCCAAATTTCCAATTTGGTCCCCCAAGTTTTCCAAAATTACCATTTTGCCCTTCCTTTAGAAAAAATGGTAAGTTTTGCCCAAAAATTCCAAAATTCCTCAATTGGTCAATTGATGCTGAATTGAGTTATAATTTCATCATTGAAATTCTGTCGGTTCTCTCTCTAGCACCGGCCAGAAATTACAGAGGGGAACCGAATTGGCTTACCTTTCAGTCCTAATTCGGCCGTGGGAGGGCTAAGGAAGTGTTGGGAGGGCTTGGTTTGGTTTGAGGAGGGCTCGAAATGGCCGATTTTAGCTTCGTCGAAATAGGGTAGCTTCAGTCCACTGGAGCTGTTTCACTGTTCCATCATGTCGACGCTTCTCCAGCAATTCTCGAATTGACTAGAGTTTGCTATTAGATAACTGTCTTCTCCTCAATTCTAAAGAGCTCGACTTCTCCTTTCGAGGTTAAGAAAAATGTTCAAGTCGAAACTCTGGTTCGAGCTTCACCGGGAAATGGAGCAGTAGAGAGATAGAGAGAGAGAAGTGTTCAGGTGTGAGGAGAATGAATGGGGATGACCTCTTTATATAAGTGTAAAATCGTGTATTAAATGGGAGAGATTTATTATTAGTATTAATATTGACATAAATTATTTGTATTAATTCCAATAATTTAATTTAGGTATTAAATTATTGGTATTAATTATAATAATTAAATATATATTAATTTATGGCCATTTATGATAAGGCGTAAAATTTTTTACCAAAATTTCGGGTTACAAAAAAAATTATACTTCCCAAGAGGTCACCCATCCTCACACTACTCTCGAGCAAGCACACTTAACTTTAGAGTTCTTATAATACTGTTCACCTGAACCAATTTGGTTTTTCACTTTTATTTTTTCTTAAGTTTCTTTTCCAAGGTCTAATGAACCCTTTGGATCACCCGAAAGTTGTAAATTTCCAAATTGCTTGTTCCCATATTATTGGGTTTGTAAACTGGCTCAGTTTTCTTACTCAGTTTGACCGGTTCTTTTCCTGGTTTTTCTTAACTCAAAAGTACGGGGTTTACATGTGTCCTTAGTCAACGGTCCACTGAGGAAAGTACCCATCAATAGGGCTGGCCAATTGGAGGATAGCACGTGGTGAGGATGCCACATCAACAACCAATAAGGATGTTTAAGAAAGATTGACCAATCAAGATTCAACACGTGGTAATGCCACTTCGGAAGGCCATAACCAATCATAGGAGGACAAGTGGCAAAGGTACAAAATGTTACATGGGAAAATTATGAATTTAAATAAGATAATTAGAGGACGCCACACTTCATTGTCAATGGAGAGCAAGATTTGGTATGTGGCCATGCTAGTTTAGGCAACCAATGAGAGGCTGCCATGTGGTGAGTCAATGGGTCAAAGGGTAACTCGAATGCTAAGTGGGAGGTAATGTTAGCAATGCTCACAAATAACACTATGCCACATGGCAACCCACACGTGTGAAGCTCACACGCATGCTCATAGTATCATCTTCTTCCTTCGGACTTCTGAACGGAAGGGGAGAGAGACCGATGTCTTAACTCCGATGAGCATTAAATTGCTCCGACAAGACCTTAAATTGCTCCGACAAGAAATTGAAGCATTCTCTCTCTAGAAAGATTTTCCGGCAAAGCTCTATTTGAGCTCGATTATGGGTCAAATTATGTGATTAAAATCTTAGAATGGTCGTAGAGAGATAGAGAAGATGATTAGTAGCATGATATGAGGAAATTAACAAGGTTTAAACATTTAATTTGGTTAATAAAGGATTTGATGGGCTAAAGTGCAGTTTTTAGAAAATTTGGTAAATTGGGGATTTTCAAAAATTTGGGGATTTTTGTGAAACTGGCATGAATTGAAAGGTCAATATGAAAATTAGATGAGTTTAAGGACGTAATTGTAATTAAAGATATTTTTTGGGAATTTAATTGCTATTAAGAATAAGTATAAAGATTTATTTTAAATTTTGGATAATTTTATATTGAATAAAGTTATATGAGGATGAAAATATAAACAATGTGAACTTAGGAAAATATGACAGATAATTGGGAATTAATTGCCAATAAATAAACTTAGAGAGTTTTATGTAAATAGAAGAAAACATAGGGACCTAAGTGGAAATTCCAAATATTTGAGTAATTAATTATATGTGATAATGTAGCTATGAAAAGAATACTTTTACCTAAAACTACAAGGCCATCCATTGACAAGCGGGAATTCATCTGGGACGAACAAGTCACGGATCTCGGGTGAGTGAGATTTACTGCATCATGCCCGTTTTGGTGATGTACGAACTTTTGTATTAAATGAAGTTAAAACCATTTAACAGAAATAATCTCTATTGAATATGTGAAATCACTTAAACAAATTTTAGGAGTTATTTTTTATTAGAGCTTGAAATATGACCCCTATAGATAAGATATTATTCTATTGGGCCCAAGTACATAGTTTTGAACTAAAGTGGGCCCAAGGCCATGTTTTGAAAACTCATGCAGTCGGGCCAAGGCCAATGGAAACATGCTAAATCCCATAGAGAAATTATGATTATTGAGATTCATGAAAATTATCATAAATTGATAATTTGTAAGAATCATCTACCGAGCCAAAGTTGGGTCTTGATAAATCTCTTAATAAAAGACTGTTGATTTTGTTTGCTGAGAAACGAAACCATCGAGGCTCCTAGTATTGGGTAGTGTTGGTTCTAAGGGCTTTTAGATAGCTTAGTGAAGATAAGGGGTGTATTGCTGATCCAATATGTCACGCCCCGACCCAGTTTGGTCGGATCCCCGTGATCAGCCCTCCACTCTCTCGGTTTATTAAAGGATTTCCCCTTATTGTAAACCGTAAAGAGTAAAGCATTCTTTAACCCGCACCTTTTCCTGGAATAGCATAATCAAAACTGCATGAAATTTAAAACTTTACATACCTGTCTTACAGGCATCTTAGTTGACGGTCATTAAGGGGAGGCTTTCCGGGATTTCCTAAAAGGGATATAAGGGAAGGGGTGAGTACGACTACTTAGTGAATGGGTTTTTAAAATCTTTGGACTTTTAAGAAAAACATTTATATGGAGTGTGTCAGACTCATTTGTTTTCAAAAATCCCTTCATTTAAAAATTTGTGTTTTTCCACCATTTCTTATTTACCACGATGTGTCATCACCCAACACACATCATTCATCATGAAGGTTACACACATTCGCAAGTC
Source organism: Trapa bicornis (assembly GCA_030064425.1). Lineage (NCBI taxonomy): Eukaryota > Viridiplantae > Streptophyta > Magnoliopsida > Myrtales > Lythraceae > Trapa > Trapa bicornis. The sequence continues at coordinate 16,161,602 of CM057758.1, read as the reverse complement.
GGTATCACTACTGAACTCGCTAGTGGCTTCGGAGCGACTTTTCCTGCCACCCGGATAGAAGTACGACCACTTCTACCTTGGGAATGAGTGGATGTACGTGACATCCGACCCACAATGCCAAAATCACTTCTTCGTGTCCGTATGAGGACAGAGACCTCATCTTGTCCCCACCCCGATCTCATGCGCTTGGTGCTACTCCAAATATCGCACAGACACCTGGAACGACAAACTGCCCTTATAGCCACCAGGTCGTCCAGTGCCCTTAGGACGCCTCACTACCCCTCATGGGCATCTTGATGATCCCGTACTCACAGTGCATGCACAAACAATGTTTTCTCATATTTCCATGTAATATGTGGTGCCACTGGTCCAACGGCCCTGACTCTCAACTCAACCTGCAGTTGTTTGTCTTGACTGGTCCGTCGACCTGTCATTTCTCACTACTGCTAGTTGATTGAGCATGTCGGTCCTATCTTGGTACCATGGCCAAACAATTCACTTATTAAGTTTTATGGCACATATATCATGTTCGTTTACGAGCTCCTGCTCATGCCAACTAACCTTGGGCCCACTGTACGAGATTTTCAAAATCGGGCATTTAGCCACCAAGTTCCAAAACCGAGGCCCCAGGCCTATCAGAGCTATTCGAGCTCCCGTTGAGAAGGTCTCCCAAATTGTTTAAGCATTGGCACACAGTCAGGGGAGAGCACTTCCGACAAAAATAGGTTTTCACTATCCATTATACCGACCGATATAAGGACATCTATGTTCAAAACCGATGAACGGGTTTTCAACTTCTTTCGAGGAAGTCTCATCATACCAACCGGGTATGATCTACTTACAACCGATAAATAGTTTTTCTGCAATATTTTCACATCACTTTCTCTAAGTGGTGATGATTAAAATACCACTAAACAGTGGGTTTTTATATCGATGTACTTATCATCCCCAACCAGGTATGATATATATAATCTCACTCACAACTGGTAAGTGGTTTTTAATTTTAAGTTGTGCTCATCATCCCAACCGGGTATGATGTTAGTAAACCCACTCACACGTTAACGCAGTGAATTCCACTTAATCGGTTCTTTGTATTCACGCGAGCTTGTCCATGCTGGCATTCCCGGTATTTTGCATTTCTACACGATATGAACATCCTTGTTCATTATTACTCGGCATAACAACCTTTATTCATTTCCAATTAATGAGAAAACCCAAACTTTTAGTTATTTGCAATTAGGTCCCTAAAGTTATTTCTCTTTAATTTTAAGTCCCTAGTGTCGGTTTTTCCTCAAATTGAGTCCCGTAACTTTTAAAATTTATCTTAGGACCTCAATTTATTCAATTTCACCAAAAAGGGGTTTAATTTCTTAAATTTCCAATTTGGTCCCCCAATTTTTCCAAAATGACCATTTTTCCCTTCCTTTACAAAAATGGTAAGTTTTGCCCCAAAAATTCCAAAATTCCTCAATTGGTCCTCCAACATTATTTTCATGCCCAATTGACCCTCAATTTCATAAAATTGCATTTTGGCCCTTTGAATTTAAAAAATCCCCAATTTTCCCCCAAGTTCAACTCTTCAACACAACCAAATTTGATTTCATCAAATTGACCGATCAAACACTTCTAATTATTGAAATTGGAGTTGAAATTGAGTTCCTGCATGTTCATACGATTCTAAGAAACTTTGAATCACAGATTTTAACGTCGGAACGAGCTCAAACGGAGCTTCACTGAAAAATGAACTATAGGGAGAGAAAGCTTCGATTACTCACCTGTGAAGGCACGGCAGTCCGAGCTTTCGATCTGGGCAGATAGCTCTCGTCTTGAGGTTCATCCTAGAATCGAGAATCACATCAATTGATGTGGAATTGGATTAGAATTTCATCATCGAAATTCAATCGACTCTCTCTCTCTAGCACCGATCGAAAATTGTAAAGGGGAGTCGAATTGGCTTACCTTTCAATCCTAATTTGACCGTGGAAAGGCTGAGGAAGTGTTGGGGGGGCTTGGTTTAGCCTGAGGAGGGCTTGAAATGGCTGATTTCAGCTTGGCTAAAATAGAGCAGCTTTGGTCCATCGGAGCTGCTTCACTATTCCATCATGCCGGAGCTTCTCCAACGATTCTCGGATTGACTAGAGTTTGCTATCAGATAGTTGTCTTCTCCCCTTTTCTAAAGAGCCCAACCTTTGTTCAAGTCGAAGCTCTGGTTCGAGCTTCACCGGGAAATGGAGCAGTAGAGAGAGAGAGAGAAGTGTTCGGGTGTGAGGAGAATGAATGGGGATGACCTCTTTATATAGGTGTAAAATCGTATATTAAATGGGAGAGATTTATTACTAGTATTAATATTGCCATAAATTATTGGTATTAATTCCAATAATTTAATTTTGGTATTAATTACAATAATTAAATATATATTAATTACAATAATTTAATTTTGGTATCGGATTGACTGGAGTTTGTTATCAGATAGTTGTCTTCTCCCCGATTCTAAAGAGTCCAACCTTTGTTCAAGTCGAAGCTCTGGTTTGAGCTTCACCGGGAAATGGAGCAGTAGAGAGAGAGAGAGAAGTGTTTAGGTGTGAGGAGAATGAATGGGGATGACCTCTTTATATAGATGTAAAATCGTATATTAAATGGGAGAGATTTATTACTAGTATTAATATTGCCATAAATTATCGGTATTCACTTCAAAGTTTTTATGAATTTTTGTTCACCTAAACCAATTTGGTTTTTCTCTTCTAATTTGTCTTAAATTTCTTTTCCAAGATTTAATGAACCCTTTAGATCACCCGAAAGTTGTAAATTTCCAAATTACTTGTTCCCAAATGATCGAGTTTGTAAACCGGCTCGGTTTTCTTACTCAGGTTTTCCGGTTCTTTCCCGGTTCTCCTTAACTCAAAAGTGCGGGGTTTACATAATATGTGGTGAAGCTTTGGGAGCTTCGTGCACATTGAGATGGAGGATTAAGGGGAAGAGGACTCATCCCAAAATAGTGGACAAGAAGTATTGAAAAGGTCTAGGGTTGGGCAATGGTGCTCACATAGACTATTTGGTAAAGGTTGAGATCTCTAACCATGATGGACGGTAAAGTCGCTCCGGGCCACAAGTGGATTAGTCAGGGACATTTCTAGGATGGAACGATTCCCTTCGATGATAAAAGGGCATCTCATTATTGTTTAAACCAAAACTTGTGAAGGAGAATGGTGAAATCTATTGATGAATAAACAATCAATTAACTCCGTGAATATATCTCTAATTACCCATTCATTGAGTTGCCAAACTCACTCACTCCATTTTCCATCCTACAAGAAACAAATCATGAAGAGTAACACTTATGAAGATTTAACTGCTTGGTATGTTTTATGCTTTATTTATATTCTAGTATGTTGAAAAACGGTATTGCTTTGAACTAATGTTAGAATATTTTGTGTTTACACCTGACTCATGTTGAAACTATGATGGTTAAAACTCTTTTTTAACATCGGAAGGAGTGGCAGTTTGTTTACATGGTTTCAACCAAACTGAGTCTTGGTGTGACACTAAATTAATAATAAAGCAAAAGATTTTTCGAACTTTAATTTTGGAAATAAATTCTTTTTATAAATTTAAAATTTTAAATATATATATTTTTAAAACAATACCAAAAATAATTACTACATAAAATTCACTTTGGAAGATATTTCGCAAACTTATAGAAATACCATTCATTTAGGAAAATTCCTAAAATGAAAAGAACATCTTGAATATTTGTGGAAGATGAGACACCTCCACCAAAACCCTAGTTTGAAATTAACGTCAAAAATCCAAATCTTACCCAATCAAAGAAGGAAGCCAAAAAAATTTATGGGAGGCCTATGTTGATTATGTGCAGGCATTCAAGAAGTTACCTCGTGTCCATACCAAACTAGAACCAATAAATTTCATGTGCTAGGCTTACAAGTATGAGGTCGTGGTATTGAAAAAATATGGAATATTCGTAACTCGAAGGGAAAAATTCAAGAGTTCATGGAGTGAGTTGTCTTCAATTGAGTATGAAGAGCCAAGTATGAATAGTTCTACTAAGTGTGGGAAGTACCACGAAGGACCATGCCCACCACCAAAAGTGAAACACACCAACTTGGAACCTTAAAAATGATTATCTAAAACTCTAGTTAATAAGAACTCCGAGTCAGTAAATATGGGAGTGTAGAATAGACTATTGTGTAAATCACTTTCTTATAATATGCTGAGTTTTCAGCTAGGAAGTAATAAAATACCATTGTTGAGAAATTTTTGAAAGCATGGATTACCGATCGAAAACTTTTCTCATGAAAGGATGTGAAACATAAAAATCTTTGAAAAAATATTAACGATTCTTCAATATTCCAACACCAACTCTCGAACCTCTGAAAGAAGGATGTCATGGTGCCACAATGATAATATAAGAGTTCAATGAAACCAAATATGTGGTCAAGAAAACAATGAATAAAACTTTCAAAGGTGTGTCACTCAATACCATATCGAAAGGAAAGAAGGAAGATATCATTTGAAAGAATAGCCTCAACCTATAGACTAAGTGTCATATGAATATTTTGTCTCAAACAAAACACAATTGAAGAAAGACATACGAGGATTTGAAAGGATAGACACCCATTGATGAAGGCAAGAGAAAATGATAGAATTTGTTTAGGAGAAACAAAGAAATTTGTTACTTGGAATCTAAAGAAAGGACATAAGGAAGGGAGAAACTCCCAAGGATAAGTAATGAGACGTGCTAAGGAAATTCGAAAAGGACTCAAACATTAACAACAAAAGAAGTCATTGGACGAAATAAAGGAATGATGAACGAAAACATCGATAAAAAGGGGATATAGATGGGAAAAAGGAAACACTCGGGGGTAAAGAGAAAATTGGACTTAAATCTTCAAGGATAAAGGTCTCTAGCTTGAAAGACAAAAGTAGAGAATGGGGCAAGCAAGGGATGTATCTAAGGAAAAGCCCAAGGATGTATCGAATTATCTGGCAAATCACAGCCCAAACACACACACATAATGTTATCTTCTTTCACTGAAACTCAGTATCTGAATCTTGTGTCCCGCCTCAAAAACATTTATTTTTCAGCGAATGAATATATGTTTCGGTAGTTGGGATTACAATAGTGTTAGAGGCTAAAAGGATGTGGAATTGAATGTTTATAGAGTTCATGAGCCTTCTGTATAAAAGTAATTTCCCCTCTTAGTCTCCTCATACCTCAAAAATCAAATATTCTCTAGTAGCTCTAGTTTCTAACGAGTTTTAAATCAAACATCCTACAAGGGTCTTGTCTCAACCAAAAATGGTGTTTTCGATTTATTAGATTATTGGAGAATTCTTCAACATGATGGCAGCATTAATCGAGGTAGAGTACGATCGAAGAAGTCCCGATGAAGTTGCATAATTACCTTGACTTTAGATAGTTGAACATGTCTATTTCACTTCAAGTTGAAATTGAACTTCCCCAACCACGACCAAGTTAAGACTATTAGACAATCTCAAGTCATGCTCGAGTCTCATTGGTTGTAGGTATGTGTCCACATCGTTATTGGCTAATGGAAGTGATGACTCCAATTAAATATAGTAATGCATTTGTATTAGGGGAACAATAATTTAAACACAATGAAGTAAATAAGGTTTAACTATAAGGGTATCCTTAACATGGTGTTAATTTTAAATTTTTAAATGATCATTAAATATTTCCAATTATAAGAGTAATTTAAGTGGATCTATATATAGACTAGATAAGTAATTTATGGTGAGAATACAAATAACAATACAAGTTAAATTATTACTCAAATCAAAATTAGTATTTTTTATGTGGGTAATTAAATAAATATATTCAATTTGAAAATTAAATATTTAATCAAATTTGGCTAATTAATTTTGAAATATACTATTTAAACAAGTAAAAATTAGATTGTTATTAAATATATATCCACAGAGTGTTGTAGATGTTGCACTTATAAATTACAATGCCACTAGTTTTGGGGCCTCCTCCCACTAAGCCACATGTATATGAAGAAGAAAATTTCAAATGAATGCCTACTAACGAATTCGTTGAAACTCTAATCACTAATTCTTAGAAAAAAGTATGTCACGAGGGAATTTCATTTTCACCTACAATAGAGTCACGCCCAGAGAAGAGAAGGAGGTGAGGCAGAAGATGCGGCCGAGATCAAATACAAAGAGTTTATGTTTGACTAGTGAAGAGGTCGAAGAAGAAGGCAAGGCAATGACCAAGAAAATTAATGGGGGATGTAGAGGAGGAGATGGCCGAGAATATTGAGGCGCTTGAATCAGAGTGGCAAGCTAGATGGTCAAAGAGGCTAGATGGTCAAAGAGGCATTCGACACTAGTTGCAGAGGGTCGAAATCCAGAGGCATAGGACAAAGACAGAGGAGACGGTCGGTCGATGTAAAGGAAACGGAAATAGTAGGCTAACAAAACATACATTAGCCGAAGGAGAGATGATCCAAGGTATTTTTTTATAACATTGTGTTTGTTGTTTTGCAGGTGAGGTAGAAAAACATTATTTGCAGTAAAAAAAAATGGGGATGGAAAATACCGAAATATGATAAACGACACTTGTGACAAAATAGTACGAAGCTCTACATAACAACTGAAATATTTTGGCTATTAAGGTAAAAAAAATACTCAATCTATCAATTACTGAGAAATAGAAGGATGGAGAATGAAAGAGACATTACTTCAAGTGTGTTCGGAAGGGAGACTTCCGGAACAAAAAGATGAGCCACAAAAGCATAGGGAGCTGTCGGACACAGGCCTGGGCCTTGACTCTCCATAGCTGAAGCTCAACTCTTCATCTTGTCCAATATATTTTGAAGAGAAAAGGCAGAGGCGAGGAAGTAAAGCCCCAATGCTTCTGATGAGTACAGTGGACAAGTTTCCACCATCACAGGAGTGATTGATAAACCGAGCCACATTCCCAATCCTAGTGGCATCAATGTTGAGCCTTAGGCAGGCCATACCAGATGGAAGATGCTCCCTTACAACCAGAAGGGCAGATGAAAAATGGCCTCTCCTGGCCAGCTGATCGTATACTTGCTGCCGTCTCTGGGCTTCTTTGGTCATTATAAGCTCACCTGGCCAAGAACATATCGAATAAAAAGTCCCGATAAATTAATCTAACACCCAACAAGAGAAAAAGATTATCTTATAACGGAAGCCAATGAACCAAACAATTTGACAGAAAAAGAAAAGCAAGGAGGGTCTGGGTGACCAGAGTATCTGCCCTATATTATTGCAAGCCCTGTATATGACGCTTAAAACTGTGAAATTTGATGGGACAGCAATAGTTTCTAAAGTTCATATGCTACAAAATTTGTATGAAATCTGCCAGTGAAGATCTACATGCCTAAATCCATTGGTCCTCCAGAATGGGAAGAATATCACTGAGGCTAGCAACATTTAAACAATAGCCACTTTGGTTGGCTTAGAAAGAATGGGAGGGAACAAGTGCATAATAGATGATACATAATCCAGTGTTGACTTCTGATCCCATTTTAGAGGATAAGTCATTCCATTCAGCAAAGTGAAAGATAAACCAGAAGACAACAAGATGATGAAAATAAAAGGGCTAGGTATTCATTGCATTCAGCATAATGAAAGATAAACCAGAAGGCAACAAGATGATGAAAATAAAAGAGATAGGTATTCATTGCATTCAGCATAATGAAGGATAAATCATAAGGCAACAAGATGATGAAAATAAAAGAGATAGATATATAGACACTAAAATGAAAACTGAATGGACCGGAATTGCCAGATTATGCAAAGAAAGTTTGAGGAGCACTCAAATAAATTCATATCTCCTCAGTTCAGAATGATATTTTCTGCAAGTGAAAAACTAATAATTCAAATATAACTCAACTCCACTATACCTACTTTCCTTTCACATGGTACATAAGCTAGTTATCTTCTTTTACAGCCATTCTCATCTCAAGCTGCCTACAACATCCACATTCCTCCATTTAAGGATCCAAAAGGAATTCAACATAAACTGAGGAATCTATTCTATGTAGAAACTAATAAACAGCTACGATAAGCCAATCTAAAGAAAATATAATCAGCTAAAATCTCCATTTTATTACTTCAAAATCAATCGCATTTCAGTAGATGGAACAAATAAACAGATCATTTGCTTCACTCTGAATAGAAAAAAAATATCAGAACATTTATTCTCCCATACCTGCAGACTTACAGACGAATTTACCTTATCTAACAGCTAGTATAAGCCAATCTAAAGAAGTTATAATAAGCTAAAATCTCCATTTTGCTCTTCAAAATCAACCAGAAATCGCATTTCAGTAGATGGGACAAATAAACAGATAATTTGCTTCATTCTGAAGAGAAAAAATATCCGAACATTTATCCTCCCATACCTGTATACTCGCAGATAAATTGCCCTTCTCTGATGGGTTGATCAGCAAACAATCCCCAGCCTTTCCCTGCAACCCTGACGATCTTCAACTTCACCGATATCCCTCCCTGTGTTAACCGATTTCCGCAATCCAACTCACACTTGCAATTCGGCCCGCATTCCGCGTCCATCCCCTCCAAGCCATCCAATCTCAGGCAAGGGCACGATCTCCCATTATCGCATCTCTCGCAACTGCATCCCAGCGTAACGGAGTCACTGACTGTTTCAAAATAGAGGTGATTTGGAGAATCGGGAAGAGACGGTCGACCGCCTATGGAGCCCCAGGGCTGCCGATCGAGCGAGTGGAGGAGCTGAGACGGCGCGTAGTGGAAGTAGGAATAAGGGACTGGATCGATGGAGTTGACGAAGGGGATAGAAAACTTCTCGAGGCCCCTGGAAGCATCAAGGGATCGCCGTTGGGTGATGCTCGCGCAGGCTCTGCTAAGCACTTTGCAGGTGCCGGAGACGTTGGCAAGCTCCAAGGGGGAGAGCCATGGGAGGACCAGCTCTTTGCAGGAAAGGAAGTCGGAATTTGGTGGGAGATGGACGAGGCCTCCTGCATCGGCTCTTCTTCGACATTTCTTCGTCCCAAATTGGCTCATGTTGTCTAAATTAGGGAAGGGACATTTCGAGTAACATTCGAGGGATTGTGAACTTTATATAAATATGATAATGTATAATATCTTTTATTTATATAAATAAAAATATTATTTTTATTTAATTTTATAATATGCTATTATTAAATTATTTATTATTGAGCAAAAAAATTATTATTAAATTATTTATCTTGCTAAAATATATGTAATAAAAAGTATTTGTTAAAAAAATTATTCTACTGATGATTATAAAATACAAGTATATTACATATAATGAAAAACATATTGAATACATTTTATTTTATTTATATTTAATTTATACATATCACATAATTAAAAATGTATTTATATTAATCTAAATATGTCAAAATATACTAACACTCAACATTAAATATATAAAAAAAACCATAAACATTTCCAAATCAAGAGGATTGATTGTAATTATATGGTTATAAATAGGATTCATATTATGGTATATGTGCCCCTAATAAACTTTAAGTAATAATTAAAAAAATTTATCCATATAAATATCATGGCTTTAAAAATAAAAGTAAAGTCGATATAAGTTTAAAAGCTTTTTAAAAAATAAATACTAACATACATTATATGTATTTATTTATAAAAGTTGTTTGTCATTAAAGATATAATAATGAGTATTTTATGGCAACATCTATTAATTTTAAATTATTAATAATTTTAAAATATAATATATATATATATATATTATAGTTGATATTCTAACTATTTATTAATAATTTAAATATTAAAATAAATATATATCTAATAATTTTTAATATAATATTCTTAATTTGGATCATATAAATGTGTTAATCTAGTAACTTATTTAACATTTTGAATATTATCTTATTAATTTAAATTATTATAAAATATTATTAGTATATAATCATTATTAAAGAAAATAAAAAATCTAAAAAATAAAGAGTAGAGAAAGATTATACTCAATATCATTCTATTTATATACAATTCAGTAATAAATAATAAATAATTACAAAATACAACTTAAATACATTAAATAGTGTAATAAATACATATTAATATATGCAGTAATTAAGTAATATTTTGGTTATTACTCCCTACAAGTTTAAGGGGAGTTCAGAAATGTTGGAGAGTTTACAAATGTTGAGCTTTTCTTGTAATAAAGAGAGACGGGTAGAATAGACACCTTCAGTGAGCAAATCCGCTAATTGAGTAGTAGTTCCGATAAAATAAACACTAAGTAAACCTTAACACACTTGTTTACAAACAAAATAGAAATCAATCTCAATATACTTGGTACGAGCATGGAAGATGGTGTTGGTAGTGAGATAAATGGCTGAAAAATTATCGCACCACAAAATTGAAGAATGAGTGGAAGAGATATTGAGTTCTTTAAGAAGAGATTGAAGCTAGATTAGTTCAGCTGTTGCATTGGCAAGACTTTTGTACTCGGCCTCAGTGCTAGATCGAGCAACTATTGGTTATTTTTTAAAACTACATGAGATAAGATTGTTGCCAAGAAAAATTGTAAAACCACTAACAGAGGAAGATGGTGCAGCATGATTATCCTCAACAGAAACAATAAGTGAGTCAAGTTGTGTTTGTACAGGAGATTGGGGCAACATACCTGAGTACGGAGGTGGAGACGGGACAGGTGTGGTGAGATTCACCACAGGAGGGTGCACTGCACAAGGAGGGGAAGGTATACAGTGGAACTCGAGGAGGCAAATGGAAAAATAGATTCAACAAAATGGACTGTGCGACAGAGAAATATGTGTCATGTTTGAGTATCAAGACAATAATATTCGAGATAATTGGAGGGATATCCAAGAAACACACAATGAGTGGAATGAGGTTGAAGTTTGTGAGCAAGATATGGGCGGAGATAAGGAAAGCAACGACAACCAAAAACTTGAAATAACTTATAATCATGAGTAGAATGGTGAAGTACCTCATAGGAGGATCGAAAGTTGAGAGATCTTGTGGAAAGGCGATTGATAAGGAAGATAGTGGTCTCAAAGGCAATCAACCAATATTTGGTGGGAACACAGAGTAAATAAGAAGAGTAAGACCCATATCAATAATGTGACAATACTTACGTTCGGCAGACCCATTTTGTTGAGGTGTGTGTGGACAGGAGATTCGGTGGAGAATACCTATGGATTGTAACTCAGATTAGAAAGCACTAGAAAGAAATTCTTTAGCACCGTCAAATTGGAGAGATTTAATCCGTTGACCAAGTAAATTTTCAATTTGTAAACGGAATGCACGAAAAATAGAAAGAACATTATATCGTTATTTCATAACAAAATACCATAAAAATTTGCTATAATCATCCAAGAAATAAACATAATAGCGATGACCTATAGAGTAAATAATGAGGGATGGTCCCCAAATATCTGTGTGAATTAATTCGAGAGGATGGGTTTTATGGTGAGTGACTGAAAATGGTTGTTAAGTAATTTTACCATAAGAGTGTGAGTCACAAAATGGTAAGGGAGAAATATTACTCATTGATAAATGATCTGAAAGCACACGACTCATAATTTGAAAAGAAGGGTGACTCAAACGTTGATGCCACTAAGGAACAAACTTTATTCGACTAATACAAGCAATAGAAGAAATATTACAACGAGTGCGCAAATAGTAGAGACCGTTCCTACGACTCCTACGGAGCAGCTACTGATGAGAAAAAAGATCTTTAATAAGAAAATGAGTGGAATAAAATTCAAAATAGCAGAAATTGTCTTGAGTGAAATGAGACACAGATAATAAGTTGAGAGAAATTTTAGGAACATAATAAATATTAGTAAGTGAGAAACGTCGGGAATGTGAGGTTAAATAGGCAGATCCAGAAGAGATAATAGGTAAACCTATTATGTCTCTGATCGTGAGGTGCTCAGGGAGTGTCGAATCATCCTGAATAGACAAGTGTGACAGATCATTAGTAATATGACTAGTAGCACCTGAATTGACATACCAGTCTAGATGATGTGGACTGGGTTTATGTACATAAGAAGAATGGGCCTAAGCAGTAGAGGATGTGGGCTTTAATTCGAATGATGGACAGTGATGGGCCGAGTGGTCAGTGAGCCCACATAGTTGGCATATCACACTATAGGAAGAGGTGAGTTTAGGAGAAGTGGGTCGAATTATAGAATGTATAAGGGGTTGGGCATCCGTCTGACGTGGGCTAAAATGTGGTCTAGATCCGCGCGGTTTAAATCCCTACAAAGAAAAATTCCCACGATTTTCAAGAGGTTTACCCCAAGATCTATCAATTCCTCCATTGCGTCCTCCTCTGTGATTATGGTTTCTGAGATCATTGAAGCGAGGACGGGGTGAAGTTGGAAGGAGTCCCTGTGGTTCGTGACTGAAGAAGGTAGTGGCAGGAGAAGCAGACTTAGAAAAACCTCTGAGTAGGCTAGAGAGTGGTGCACTACTGGAGCCGGAGTCAGTACCATAGTTTTGAACTCGTCGAGCACCCTGGGCAAAGAGAAGGGCCTTCAGCGAATCAAGAGTCATTACTTCGAGAACATGTGAAATTGCAAGGGTAAGAACTTCCCATTCCCTATCTAAACCATCAAATAATTTGTCCTTGATTTCATGATCTAGTTTCGGGCGACTGATTTGAGCAAAAGAGGTAGCTAAGTTGGAAATGGTTGTCAAATAAGATGCCATAGGCTGTTCTCCCTTCTTTAGCTCCCTCCATTGTTGATCAAGGATATCCTTTTGAGCACGAGTTTGGGAGCTGTACAAAATTTCAAGCTAGCTCCAGGCGTCTGCAGAGATAACATCTCTGATTATCTATAAATTCACCTCAATAGATAAAGAAGCAATTATAGTTGTTAAAGTAAACTTATCCCGGATAGTCCATGCTTCATACTTCGAGTTGATTATTTCAAGCTTAGTAGCTCCTTCTTTCATCATCACAATGGGTTTGGGTTGAGGGATACTACCATCTACATATCCAAATAACAGATATGATTGTAGCAAATTTGTGATATTATTCCTCCAAAGATAGTAATTAGTATTGTCTAACTTGATAGGTAATGTAGGGAGTGAAGTAGGAAGGATTATTGGGTAGAGGAACTCATTTTTGTAGAAAATGATGAGAAGATTGATACCATGCACGGAGAAAATTGGTTTTCAACAGGAGGTAGTTTTTGTTCAAGAGTCTTCAATAGTAGGCAACAGAAATACAAATAGTGATAGATGATTACTTGCAAGTGTGTTATGGATCTTCAAAGCTGGAACAATGCTTTAAGCTAGCTCTGATAATATAAAGGAAATGAAGAAATCTAGAATAGAAATAATAGAGAGAAAGAGTACATTCAAGAGATATGAAATTGTGTATTGTGTTCTATTATTCACTTTACTTTCTCATTCTATTTATATACAATTCAGTAATAAATAATAAACCGATACAAAAGACTACTACATTAAGTGCAATAATAAATTAATACATTAAATGGTATAATAAATACATATTAATATATACAGTAATTAAGTAATATTTTGGTTATTAATTATAATTTTTTTTAAAAAAATTAGAGTTGAACTCACATTATCTTTTTATTCAAAATATTTTTTCATTAAATATTTATTTTTTTCACATTCATTATATTTACATAGGAAAATGTGACACGTCACATCTCGCATTAACTATCAAATCTTGAAGCACTTCCCATATTATATAATACTGCTACACTAATTTATGGGCTAAGTTTAATAACAACTTGTTACACTCTTCATACTATAATAATCTATATTTTCTTATAATATATGAGACAATAAATAACAATCATAATATAAATCATTACAATTTTTATAAAAAAATTTTACTTTTTTTATAATGAACGGAATTTACAAAATAAATTTTATAAAAGTATACAATATTAAATGAGAATTTTTAGTTCAATTCTCATCCAGAATGTACATCTCAATCAAAACCTTTGTTGGAGACATAATGTGATGGGTCAGACCATCCTTGCTTATTCTTATCTTTTTTCTTCCATATAATTGTGTTAAAATAGGGGTGAACAACTATTATGAGTGCGAAAATTAATAATCGAGTCATACATATGTACAATGTCTATCTCCACTAAAAAATGGCTTATATGAAGTTTATAAATATTTATTTCATATCCTTATCTTAAATAATTTTAATTACCAAAAGTCAACACCACAAGATAATTCATTAACAATTTTGTACCATCGAGTTTCTCATGAAACCCCTAACTCATCACATGATTAAGCCACACATGCATGTTAAATTATTATAATGGCTCCATGTCCCTAAATGTAACACCACAAATTTTGAAACCGGGATTTAGGCCGATTGAACCGAAAATCGATATTAAACCAGGAATGGATTTAAAATTGGGAGTGAGTACCAAACCGAAAATGAAATCTTGAACAAAAAATAATATCAGAAACCGGGAATGAAATTACAAACCGAGTACAAAACCTAAATCATGAATGAAATCTCGGATTAGGAATAGTGACCTGAGTCGGGATTTAGAAAATTGATCGGATCACAACTCCATTATTGGATATGGAAAGTGGATCTGATACCAAAAAATGAGATATGAATGGATTTGAGATTTGAGTCTCGTGCATGCAAATTGATGTATTTGGAAAAAAGTCTATTTTCTCCTTAATAGGACCGAGATTTTTGGATTAAATTACCAAAATGTCATCAAGGGTAAAAAAATGTAATTTAATTTTATAAAATAATGAAGAAAAAAAGGGAAGTTGGGTTGAGTTGATCCGAGTCGGGTTGACCTGACTCGGATGACTCACTCGTGGGGCCTCTACACATCTAACTGTAATTTCGGTCGTACACCTTCATAAATGTCACCGCAATTCATCAATTTTCAATCAAAATACACACAACAAACTACATAGAAGAGTATATAATTGAGTTAGCGGTCACCCTATGAAGTTATTTTCATTAACAACACTTGAATTAATTGAATTTTAGGTTTAAAGTTATAATTCCCGTTCTTAGTTTCTAGACATACCACCGATTGGGAAACCTTGAAATTCTCTCCCGCCCAATCACCAAATGAGGGTTTTTTGTGTCAAAATGTTGCTAATTGACTTCTCTTGAAATATGTATCTCGGTTCTGATTTGTTACTTGCCAGAAAATGTCACACGAAGGTCATTTCCACCACCCCTTTGCTCACCGTTGACAGCCCTTTCGAGGCTAAATTCCCCATCCTCTGGCCACCACTCCAGACACCACTAGTGACAAAGTGACCACATGCCTCCCCTCAACACCTCCATAGCAAGGACCGACGTCCAGCAAGTGAGAAAATGGTCGGTAGGAGCCAAAAACCATTGTTGGGTCCGTTGGGTTTAACTTGATAGCGGCTAGTCAATGGCCAAATTCTCCCATCTCCGATGACCACTTGGCCAACCACCACCACAAAAAGTTTCGCCTGGACCTTGGCTATAAAACGCCTAAGCTACGACGACCTATCCGATCACCAAATTTGGTCATGGTTGATTGAGGCAAGGCCCCCACTCTGACCACAAGTCATTAGGAGTATAATTACATTATTTGGAGGATAGAGTGTGAATTTAAAAGTTCATTTAATTTGAGTTCTAAATATTAGGAACCAAAATACAATTATGGAAAGTTTAGGGACCAAATTACAATTATGAGAAAATTATGGAAAATGTCTTTAAGAGTTGCCTAAGGGGCTTAAGGATGATTTTAAGACATATGGAAAGGTATAAAGTCATTTTTGGAAGTTCGAGTGCAAAATTGTAATTTTTTGTAAAAAAAGGGCAAAATGATTGTTTTGCCCAAATAGGGGCAAAATAGTTATTTATGCCCAAATGGATGCCAGATAGTTTATTTTGAACTATGAAGTACAAAACGAAAATTTTGCCAAATTAAATATGTAAAAATGAGTATTTTTTTTTACAAGTGAGTGGCAAAATGTTAATTTTAACCATTTTGATACCAAAGTGTAATAAGTATATTTTGGGGCCTAAATGTATTTAAAGGAGTTTTTGGACCCAAATGAAAAAATTGGAAAGTTTAGAGTCCAAAATGATGAATTTTTTATGAGTAGGGTCAAAATGATAATTTTGTCCAACTTAAGTTCCAAAATTCACACTTTGGAAAAGTTGAGTTGTCAAAGTAAGGAACTTAGAAACGTTTGGCCATTTTTAGTAAATAAGACCAAATATGGTTTTAACATATGATACGTGTAATGAAATCATAGATGGGGGTTAGTACTTTGATAGTTCATCAACAAGTTGGACACAATTCGATACAAGTCGAGTCAAAGTTAGAAAGTTATCGGAGTTGGCACGTTGGCCATTGAGGTTGGTGGGGCTGGATAGCTCACTCTCACAAGAGTGCATGGCCAATTGAATCAACTCCAATGGTGGTATGTAGCTCCTGCAATTAGCATTTTAGTGAGCTCAATCACTTTGCCTGTGATCTAATGTCATGCTCCGACCCGGTTTGGTCGAAATCCTGTGATCAACCCGCCACCCTTTCATACACCATCCAAGTATTCCTACTTTATAGTATGAAGAAGGTAAAGGTGTGTCTACGTTCATTTCCTTACTATGAGTTGGGATGGGGAACGTACCTCAAGGGCCCGAGCTCCATTTGGTCTCCATGGTTCTTATCCTAAAAGGGTGAGAGTAGGGGAATGAGTATATAAACATATACCAGTGAGGGGAAATTTCTATCGCAGTCAATTTCATTTGTTACTTAGTTCATTATCTATCAGTAACATGTAAATCACACATCAACCACCCTCCTATCATAGGAACAGGTTCACACATTCGTAGAACAATCCCCGACCATTTCACTTATGGACCAGAGCATCTTTACCATCCACCCTAATAGAGGTTAATAGCCTCTACCCCGAGTTTGAGTGGACCTTGTTTGTCCAACCCTTAAACCTCAATCACACTTCGTGTCCCCTTTGTGGAATGACCTCACTTCCCCTACTGCCTCATTCTCAGTGCGCAGGAAGCTCCCCAAGCTTCTTGACATACTAGATGCCAAATCGCCCTTATGCACCCTAGGTCATCCAATAGCCCATGGGATCCATCACTACCTCATACCAGGTGTTCCGATGGCCTTGCATCACAGTGCATGCACAATCAAGAGTATTTTTCATATATAGCCATTATCTTTGGCTCTCCAGCTCAAGGGTCTGTTGGCTTGGCTTCGGCCCACGCGTGCTGGCCCAACAGGTTCAACAACCTTGCTTCGGCTTAGCTGCGGTTTGGCCCAACAAGCCTAACATCCCAGCCTTGGCTCAGTGGGTATCGCACACAATTACCCATTATCATGACTTTTAGCAGTTTATCATATACTTATTCTGAACGGGACCATACCAGTGTCCATCGGCCTTAGGCCCACTTTCATTTCCAAGCCTAAGGCCTATAATTAGCTCCAAAAAGTTTTAAGGAGATTCACCCATTCAGAGGAGGCTAATTCCAAGAAAAGTCATTTTTAAGGCAAGCCACAATCCAATCAGAATTGATGTGGTAGAGTTTGTCACACCCTGACCCGATTTGGTCAGATCCCCATAAGCAACCCACCACTCTCCTAGTTTATTAAGGGTTTCCCCTTCTTTAACTTGGTATGAGTAAGGCGTCCTTTAAACCTGCACTTTTCCTAGAACAACATAAATAAAAACTTGCATAAAATTTTAACTTTATATACTTGTCATGCAGGTGTAACTAACATGAGGTCTTGGGTAGGTTTTCCTTGGTTTACCTAAAAAGAGATATAAGGGAGGGGTGAGTACAACGACTCAGTGAATAGGTTTTCAAATTTTGAATTTTAGGAAAAAAGTTTATTTGGAATGTGTCAGACTCCTTATTTCTTTTCAAAAATCCTTTCATTTTAAATCTCTGTTTTATCATCATTTCTTATTAATCACAGTATATCATCATCCAACACACATCCTTCATCATGAAGGTCAATCACACAATCGTAGGCCAATACATCCACTGAACCCACTTGTGGCGTCGAAGCGACTTTACTGGCCATCTAGATAGAAGTACGTCCACTTCTACCCTCAGAATAAGTGGATGTTCGCAACATCTGACCCTCAACCCCGTAACAATTCCCTATCTCCATATGAGGATAGAGACCTCATCCTGTCCCCATCCCGGTCTCATGCACTTGAAGCTACTCCAAGCTTCGCAAGGTCATCTGGTTCAACGAACTGCCCTTATACCCACTAGGTCATCCAGGGCCCTAGGACACATCACTACCCCTCTTGGGCATCTTAAAGGTCCCATAGACATAGTGCATGCACAATCAATATTTTTCACATCATGCCATATAATCTATGGTGCAATTGGTCCAATGGCCCCTACCCTCAACTCAACCTGCAACTGTTTGTCTTGACTAGTCTAGAGACCTATCATATCGCACTGCCACTAGTTGATTGAATATGTCGGTCCTTTCTTGGCACGAGGGCCAAACAATTCATTTATTTAAAGTTTTTTTGGCATATAACTCATGTTTGTTTATGAGCTCCCGCTCGTGCCAATCGGCCTATGGCCCACTATTCGAGATTTTTAAAATCGAGAATATTAGCCTCCAAGTTTCAAAACTGAGGCCTTCGGCCTATAAGAGCTATTCAAGCTCCCGTCAAAAAGGTCTTCCAAATCGTTTAAGTAGTGGCACACAGTCAGGGGAGAGCAATTTTGACAAAAATAAAATTTTGACTATTCATCATACCAACCGAGTATGAGGATATCTCCGTTCATAACCGATGAACGAATTTTCCACTTCCTCCGAGGAATTTTCATCATACCAACCGGGTATGATCTACTTACAATCTGTAAGTAGTTTTTCCGCGTCATTTTCACATCATTCCTCTAAGTTGTAATGTTTAAAATATCACTAAATTATGGGTTTTCATTTTGAGGTACTTATCATTCCCAACCGGGTATGATATAAAATCCCACTCACAATTGGTAAGGGGTTTTTAACTTTAAATTGTGCTCATCATCCCAACCGGGTATGACATTAGTAAGCCCACTCACCCAATCATGCAGTGAAATTCCACTTAGTCGGTTTTCATCCCTATCAAGCTTAACTTCAGTTGGCGTTCCCGATGTCTCATTTTCCTACACGAAATGACCATAGTTGTTTATTATTCTATGGTCTAATAGCCCTCATTCATTCCAAATGAATGAAAAAAACCAACTTTTCCTTTATTTGCATTTAGGTCCCTAAAGTTATTTTTCTTTTAACTTTATGTCCCTAATACTGGTTTTTCCCCAAATTGAGTCCCGAAACTTTTAAAATTCCTCTTGGGATCTCAATTTACTCAATTTCATAAAAAGGGGTTCAAGTTTCACAAATTCCCAATTTAGCCCCCAAAATTTCCAAAATTACCATTTTGCCCTTCCTTTACAAAAATGGTAAGTTTTACCCCCAAAATTAAAAAATTGCTCAATTGGCCCTCCAACATTCTTATCATGCCCAATTAACCCTCAATTTTATAAAATTGCATTTTGGTCCTTCAAATTTTTCAAAAATCCCCAATTTCCACAAAATTTCCCCCAATTTCCACAAAATTTCCCCCAATTTCAACTCACTAACTCACCCGAATTTGATTTTATCAAATTGATCGATCAAACACTTCTAATTGTTGAAATTGAAGTTGAAATTGATTTTCTACATGTTCATACGATTCTAGAGCACTATGAATCGTAAGTTTTAACGCCAAAACGAGCTCAAATAGAACTTTGTCGGAAAACAGTCTATAGAGAGAGAAAGATTCAATTGCTCATCGGTGAGGGTGCGGCGGTCTGAGCTTATTGGTTCTTTCTCTAGCACCGGTTAGAAATTGCAGAGGGGAGTCGAATTGGCTTACCTTTTAGTCCTAATTTGGTCGTGGGAGGGCTGAGGAGGTGTTGAGAAAGCTTAGTTTGGCTTGAGGAGGGCTCGAATTGGCCAATTTTAGCTCGGTCGAAACAGGGCAGCTTAGATCCGTTGGAGCTGCTTTACTGTTTGATCATGCCGACGTTTCTTCGGTGACTCTCAGATCAAATGAAGACTACAAGAGTGTAGTTGATTTCTCCGCAATTCTAAAGAATCTAACCACACCTTTTTTTGGCTCAGAAATGACCCTATATCGGAGCTGAGGGAAGGAGATGACACTGTTCCAAACCGGACTAGATCGGTCTGAACCGAGTTCAAAGCTTAAACCGATCGGTTCACCCCCAATTCGACCGAATTTTTCAAATTTAAAAATTTCTGAATTCATTGTCTATCCAATGGTGGCCTCATATCACAAATTTGAATTTTTTAAGCCACCTAGAAGAATGAATTTAGAATCTAGTTCAATGGTGGGTCAAACCGGTTCAATCCGATTAGGATCCTGTTCACCTAAACCGGTTTGGTTTTCATCTGCAATTCATTCTCAATTCCATTAACATGACTTTTGGAACTCTTTGGATCACTCGAGATCCATAAATTTCCCAGTTTACCCTTTCTCTATCGGTTCCAGTTCATAAACCAGCTAGGTTCTTAAACTAGTTCAATCTAGTTGGATCCAGTTTATCTGAATTGGTCTGGTTTTTCTCTTCCAATTTGTCCTAAGGTTCTTTTCCAAGGTTTTATGAACCCTTTGGATCACACAGGAGTCGTAAATTTCCAAATTGCCCGTTCTCAAATGATCGGGTTTGTGAACTGGTTCAGTGTTTCTCACTTGGTTTGACCTGTTCTTTTCTCGGTTTTCCTTAACTCAAAAAAGTGGGGTTTACAGAGTTCCCACTCAGTCGATAATTGCAATGGGTTGTCTCGGCGGAACCTTGCTTCACAGTGTGCTTCCTTGAGTAGGTGCTTGGGCAGTCCATCCTACATGGTACGAATATCCCTATCAGGATGATTTGCCTAAGAGTCTACATGTAAACCCCACACTTTTGAGTTAAGGAAAACCAGGAAATGAACCAGTCAAACTGATTAAGAAAACCGAGCCGGTTTACAAATGCGATCATATGGGAACAAGCAATTTGGAAATTTACAACTTCCGAGTGATCCAAAGGGTTTATTAAATCTTGGAAAAGAAACTTAAGACAAGATAAATGAGAAAAACCAAATTGGTTCAAGTGAACGAGATCCCATAAGAACTTTGAAGTTAAGCGTGCTTACATGAGAGTAGTTTGAGAATGGGTGACCTCCTAAGGTCATCCCCATTCATTCTCCTCATACCTGAACACCTCTCTCTCTCTCTCCTCATACCTGAACACCTCTCTCTCTCTCTTTATGCTCTATTTTCTGGTGAAGCTTAAAGCTTAGGATGAACCTCAGGACAAGAGCTATCTACCTAAATTGAAAGCTCGGACCGTCGTGCCTTCATCGGTGAGTAATCGATGCTTTCTCTCTCTATAGTTCATTTTACGGCAAAGCTCCGTTTGAGCTCGTCCCGACATTAAAACTTGTGATTCACATTTCTAAAGAATCGTATGAACATGTAGAAACTCAATTTCAACAATTGGAAACGTTTGATGGGTCAATTTGATGAAATCAAATTCGACTATGTTAAGAAGTTGGAATTGGGGGGAAATTGGGGATTTTTGAAATTTAAAGGACTAAAATGAAATTTTATGAAATTGAGGGCCAATTGGGCATGAAAATAATGTTAGAGGACGAATTGAGAAATTTTAGAATTTTTGGGGTAAAACTTACCATTTTTGTAAAGGAAGGGCAAAATGGTAATTTTGGAAAAGTTGGAGGACCAAATTGGAAATTTGAGAAATTAATCCCCTTTTTGTTAAATGGAATAAATTGAGGTCCTATGATAAATTTTAGAAGTATCTTGGAGAATGGTGCTATTGGTGGCACAACTCTAAGTATGGAGGAAAACGTTTATCAAGAATTCCATAGCTTCTTAGTTATTTTGCAACCATTTCCTGTGATAGGGCTGAAAGCCTAAACTTTTGTATCCCCCTGTTGATAAAATACAAATTCTCAAAACTCTCTCTCCTGATAATGCAATCTTGTTGGGAATATGGCCTAAGAAAAATAAAGCAAACCCACACTATCATGGAAGCTAAGGAAAAGTTACATCCCAGTTATGGAAGATTAATCAGGGAATTAAGAAACCTAGGAAGACTCTTACCATGACCCTTTAGTAGAGGAGATTCAGTAAGAAAACTGTCAAAGTGATCAGACTCAAAGAACGGTAGAGCACCAAAGCAATAGTAACCCTAGAAATGCCCTACTCGAAGGAAAGAAGGGATCACAACAATCCATGTAAAGGAATAACCTATTACAAGTATGAACGATTGAGATATTACCTAAAGAAGTGCCCAACCCTACTAAGGACAAGTACCAAGATAAACTATTATAGGTGTAAGGAAAGAAGGGGTGTTTCACACCTCATAAATTCAGGGCAATAACTCCTCAAAGGCCACGAAGGACTGGAGACCGAAACCATGGAGCTGGCTAAGTATGCGGCTCACCAAGAGGTCAAGAAATGATGAGGTAAATGCAAAATTTAAATTTCTTCTTAAGAAGGTCAACCCGAGAAAGATACCTCAAGAGCAGGGATAAGGTACATGGGAAGTATATCTAGAACCCTCTCATAAGGGGCAAACACAGAGAAACATCCTCTGGAAACTCTAGAGAATGGCACAATGAGAGTGAAGAAGAGAAGGAATACGCTGGGAAAGGGAACTCTGTAGGGATGCATACAACTAAGTACCTTAAAGGAATCATTGGATTGGCAGATGGACATAACGTGAAGTGCAAGGCACCAACCCACCGTTAGAAACTTCTTGATGGAAGGATGTATTAGAGGCCAATTATGACCTACCTTGGAAGAGTAATAGAGCCAAATAACGGGATGTATTTGAATGAATCACCTTGGAAAAAGTAATGAAGCCAAATAGGGAAAAGGAGAATAAATGACACCCTAAGAAAGACCGGGAGGTAGAAAGGACTACACCATAAAAAGGTCAGTGAGATGGATGTTAAGGACAAGAGGACTCGAGAAACAACTGCCCTAAGAAGACCTAAACCAAGGGATTGGTGGAGGCGGGGCAGTTAACCAGCTAATACGTGGAAGAACCATGATGTAAGTTCCGACAAGGAAGAGAGGCGAAAAGGTCAAATACTCTGAAAGAGAAGGATGAAGAAATCCTTAAAGGGACCAAAAGGCCAAATTAACAACCAAACTCAAGCCAAGAAAGAAATAGGCAAGCTTCTCACATAATGATCAAGAAATCTTGAAACAATGAAGATTTATACACTCCCTAAGGAAATAGACAGGTATTGGCTATGAATGAGGATGCAGATAGAGTATAAAAGATGTCCAGCAAGACTTGTGGAGTAAAGGTAAACAGGAGAAGACAACATCAAGAGTAGAAATCCCCCAGAACAAATGTAAAAAGGAATGCTCGGAGAAAGGGAAAGAATTCTACAAAGGAAGGAAGCCCCGAAAAGACATGTGTATCCCAATTGAGAGGAAATGGAACCAACCAAAATAGAAGGAACGATAAGCTCACAAATGAAATGTTGGTTGAGATGGAAAAGTCGAGTACTAAGGAAAAATGAGGTCCTAAGAAGGAAATTAAACTAAAGGAATTATGGAGGGGCAGATGGACACAATGTGGAATGAAAGGAACCAACCATTATTTAGAAAATGTTTCCAAGGAAGGAAGTATCGTAATGGCCTAGGCTAACCTATTTGGAGGGAATAGGAGAACCAAGTAGAAAGAGGAAAACTAATAATGACAAACAGCCAAATAGAATGAACAAAACCCTAAGAAGGAATGAGATGTAGTAAAGACTACACTCTATGATGGACAATAGGATGGGCATGAAGAACGAGTGATACAGCTGGCCAGACGATTGGACCAGAAAAAAATAAAGAATTGTAAAATGGTTGCAAACAAATCAAAGGGGATTAAGGCCAAAGAAAAACCCTTGAGTAGAGGATATCATTGGGAATGATGATAGATCTAAGAAAGGACGAAACCCAACATGTCGATAAAACATTTGGGAATTTAATTAATTGGAACCGGAAATACTCAATAAGGAAGTCAAAAAGGAACGAGCGGGTAAGGAGAACCAACACAATTGAGTAAGTGGAGTTAATAATGGTAAAAAAAAAGATAGTTGAGGAATACTATCAAAAGAAAAGAACAATGAAGTTATACGATCCCTAAAAGGTCTAAAAGCTAAGAGAGACACTTCAGGAGATGTTCTAGAAATCAAATGGATAGAGACGAGTCCTAGAAAATGCTATGATGTAAGGGCATGTAAGCCCAACAACCCAAGGAGAATATGACTCAAAGTAAGGAAGAGTCGGCTAATAAGCATGACGATGTCAAATATAACAATTTGGACCGAAGTTATAATAGACAACGAATGGAGGAAGAGTCGAAATGGGTTGAAAAGGTGGTGATAAAGAAATCCGTGGAAATAAGTACGAAATGCTCTATAGGACAACGAGCTAAGTGTTTCAATGATCAAGCGATTAACTAGACACGGAAATGGTTAGTTATCTTGGAATTCCCAATCTTGAGTACAGGACCTCAAGGGGATGAATTTTGCTCTAAGCAAAGAGAGAGATAAAATCTAAGAACATACCCTGAGGTAAGGTATGTCTAATTATGACAAACTCCATAGAGGGAGTAAATAATATTAACGAAAAGGAATTTCTTAAGTGAAGGTTGTAAAAGAGACTAATTTCAAGGACGAGAGAAAAGTTTGTATCTTAAGCAAACACCAAAGGGGCATCAAATGAAATGATTGCTCATGCAAAGATGTTAACTAAGTTTTGGGGACAAAACTCCTAAAAGGAGGGGAGAGTTGTAAACCCTGCACTTTTGAGTTAAGGAAAACCAGGAAAAGAACTAGTCAAACCAATTTACAAACACGATCATATGGGAACAAGCAATTTGGAAATTTACAACTTCCGGGTTATACAAAGGGTTTATTAAATCTTGGAAAAGAAACTTAAGACAAGATAAAAGAGAAAAACCAAATTGGTTCAAGTGAACAAGATCCCATAAGAACTTTGAAGTTAAGCATGCTTACTCGAGAGTAGTGTGAGGATGGGTGACCTCCTGGGAATAATTTAATACCAAAATTAAATTATTGGAATTAATACTAATAATTTATGTCAATATTAATAATAGTAATAAATCTCTCTCATTTAATACACGATTTTACACCTATATAAAGAGGTCATCCCCATTCATTCTCCTCATACCTGAACACTTCTCTCTCTCTCTCTCTCTCTCTCTCTCTCTCTGTACTGCTCCATTTCTCGGTGAAGCTCGAACCAGAGCTTCGACTTGAACAAAGGTCGGGCTCTTTAGAATTGGGGAGAAGATAGCTATCTGATAGCAAACTCCAGTCAATCCGAGAATCGTTGGAGAAGCGCCAGCATGATGGAATAGTGAAACAGCTCCGGCGGACCGAAGTTGCCCAATTTCGGTCAAGTTGAAATCGACCATTTTAAGCCCTCCTCATGCCAAACCAAGCCCTCCCAACACTTCCTCATCCTTTCCACGGCCGAATTAGGACCAAAGGTAAGCCAATTCGGCTCCCCTTTACAATTTTCAATCGGTGCTAGAGAGAGTCAACTGAATTTCAATGACGAAATTCTAATCCAATTCCTCATCAATTGATGTGATTCTTGATTCTAGGATGAACCTCAAGATGAGAGCTATCTATCCAGATTGAAAGCCCGGACCGTCGTGCCTTCATCGGTGAGTAATTGAAGCTTTCTCTCTCTATAGTTAATTTTCCGACGAAGCTCCGTTTGAGCTCATCCCGACGTTAAAACTTGTGATTCCCATTTCTAAAGAATCGTATGAACATGTAGAAACTCAATTTCAACTTCAATTTCAACAATTGGAAATGTTTGATTGGTCAATTTGATTAAATCAAATTCGGTTGTGTTAAGAAGTTGAAATTGGGGGTTTTCGAAATTCAAAGGACTAAAATGAAATTTTATGAAATTGAGGGCCAATTGGGCATGAAAATAATGTTGGAGGATGAATTGAGAAATTTTAGAATTTTTGGGGAAAAACTTACCATTTTTGTAAAGGAATGGCAAAATGGTAATTTTGGAAAAGTTGGAGGACCAAATTGGAAATTTGAGAAATTAATCCCCTTTTTGTGAAATGGAATAAATTGAGGTCCTATGATAAATTTTAGAAGTTTCGGGACTTAATTTGAGGAAAAAACTGGCATTTGGGACTTAAAGTTAAAGATAAATAACTTTAGGGACCTAATTGCAAATAAATGAAAGTTTGACTGTCACGCCCCGACCCGGTTTGGTCGGATCCCCGTGATCAACCCGCCACTCTCCCGATTTATTAAAGGGTTTCCCCTTATCATAAACCGTAAAGAGTAAGGTGTCCTTTAACTTGCACCTTTTTCCTGGAATAGCATAATCAAAACTGTATGAAATTTAAAACTTTACATACTTGTCTTACAGGCATCTTAGTTGACGGTCTTTAAGGGGAGGCTTTCCGGGATTTCCTAAAAGGGATATAAGGGAGGGGGTGAGTACGACTACTCAGTGAATGGGTTTTTAAAAGCTTTTGACTTTTAAGAAAAACATTTATATGGAGTGTGCCAGACTCCTTTATTTTCAAAAATCTCATCATTTAAAAATTTGGATTTTTCCATTATTTCTTAGTTACCACGGTGTGTCATCACCCAACACACATCCTTCATCATGAAGGTTACACACATTCGCAAGTTAGTATCACTACTGAACCCGCTAGTGGCTTCGGAGCGACTTTTCCTGCCACCCGGATAGAAGTACGACCACTTCTACCTTGGGAATGAGTGGATGTACGTGACATCCTACCCACAATCCTGAAATCACTTCTTCATGTCCGTATGAGGACAGAGACCTCATCCTGTCCCCACCCCGGTCTCATGCACTTCGTGCTACTCCAAATTTCGCACAGACACCTGGAACGACAATCTGCCCTTATACTCACTGGGTCGTCCAGGGCCCTTAGGACACATCACTACCCCTCATGGGCGTCTTGATGATCCCGTACTCATGTGCATGCACAAACAATGTTTTCTTATATTGCCATGTAATCTGTGGTGCCACCAGTCCAATGGCCCCGACTTTCAACTCAACCCGCAGCTGTTTGTCTTGACTAGTCCGTCAACCTGTCATGTCGCACTACCGCTAGTTGACTGAGCATGTCGGTCCTATCTTGGTACCATGGCCAAACAATTCACTTATTAAGTTTTATGGCACATATATCATGTTCGTTTACGAGCTCCTGCTCATGCCAACTGACCTTGGGCCCACTGTACGAGATTTTTAAAATCGGGCATTTGGCCCCCAAGTTCCAAAATCGAGGCCCCCGGCCTATTAGAGCTATTCGAGCTCCCGTCGAGAAGGTCTCCCAAATTGTTTAAGCATTGGCACACAATCAAGGGAGGGCACTTCCGACAAAAATAGGTTTTTACTGTCCATCATACCGACCGGTATAAGGACATCTCCGTTCATAACCGATAAACGGGTTTTCAACTTCCATCGAGGAAGTCTCATCATACCAACCGGGTATGATCTACTTACAACCCGTAAGTAGTTTTTTTTTTCACATCACTTTCTCTAAGTAGTGATGATTAAAGTACCACTAAACAGTGGGTTTTTATATCGAGGCAGTTAACATCCCCAATCGGGTATGATGTTAGTAAACCCACTCACCCGTTAATGCCGTGAATTCCACTAGACTGGTTCTTTGTATTCACGCGAGCTTGTCCTTGCTGGCGTTCCCGGTATTTAACGTTCCTACACGATATGAACAATCTTGTTCATTATTACTCGACATAACAGCCTTCATTCATTCCAAATGAATGAGAAAGTCAAACTTTCATTTAAACATCACTACTTAGAGGAAGTGATGTGAAAATCATGTGGAAAAACTACTTAATGGTTGTAAGTAGATCATACCTGGTTGGTATGATGAGACTTCCTCGCATTGGTTATGAACGGGGGTGTCCTTATACCCAAGTGGTATAATGGATAGAGAAAACATATGTTTTGTCGGAAGTACTCTCCCCTGACGGTGTGCCAATTCTTAAACAATTTGGGAGACCTTCTCGATGGGAGCTAGAATAGCTCTGATAGGTCGGGGGCCTCGATTTTGGAACTTAGGGACTAAATGCTCGATTTTGAAAATCTCGTACAATGGGTCCAAGGCTAGTTGGCACGAGCAGGAGCTCGTAAACGAACATGATATATGTGCCATAAAACTTAATAAATAAATTTTTTGGCCATGGTACCAAGATAGGTCCAACATGCTCAATCAACTAGTGGCAGTGCGACATGACAGGTCGACGGACCAGTCAAGACAAACAACTACGGGTTGAGTTGAGAGTTGGGGCCGTTGGACCAATGGCACCACATATTACATGGCAATATGAGAAAACATTGTTTGTGCATGCACTATGAGTACGAGATCATCAAGACGCCCATGAAGGGTAGTGATGCGTCCTAAGGGCACTGGACGACCTAGTGGCTATAAGGGCAGATCATCGTTCTAGGTGTCTGTGCGAAATCTGGAGTAGCACCAAGCACATGAGACCGAGGTGGGGATGGGATGAGGTCTCTGTCCTCATACGAACATGAAAAAGTGATTTCGGGATTGTGGGTCGGATGTCATGTACATCTACTCATTCTTAGGGTAGAAGTGGTCGTACTTCTATCCGGGTGGTAGGAAAAGTTGCTCCGAAGCCACTAACGGGTTCAGTAGTGATACTAACTTGCGAATATGTGTAACATTCATGATGAAGGATGTGTGTTGGGTGATTACACACCGATAACTAAGAAATAAGGGAAAAAAAGCCGAATTTTTAAAGGAAGGGATTTAAAAAAAAAAAAGGAGTTTGGCACACTCCATATAAATATTTTTCTTAAAAGTCAAAAGATTTGCATCCCATTCACTGAGTAGTTATACTCACCCCCTCCCTTGTACCCCTTTCAGGAAGTCCCAGAAAACCGAACCTTAAAAGACTTGCACAATTAAACGCCTGCAAGACAGGTATGATTAATTTAAATTACTATGTAGTTTTGATTTATGATATTCCTGGAAAAAAGTGTAGGTCTAAAGAATGCCTTACTCTTTACGGTTTATAATATAAGGGAAACCCTTTAGTAAATCGGGAGAGTGGCGGGTTGATCATGGGAATCCGACCAAACCGGGTCGGGGCGTGACACCTGCCCCCATCATTTCCCATACCGATCATCTTTACTATGTTCATTTTCTTAATGATTATAGTAAATTTTCTTGGTTCTTTGTCATGAAACATCGCTCTAACATTCTTTCTATTTTTCGTGCATTTCTTTTACAAGTTGAAAATATCCTTGATCATAAAATTAAATTTCTTCAATCTAATGGGGCCAAAGAATTTTTGTCTTCTTCCTTCTAGTCTGAACTCTAACTTGTAGAAATTAGCCACTGACTCTCTTGTCCCCATACTCCTCAACAAAATGGATCGGCTGAACGAAAGCGTCGTCATATTGTCGAAATGGGGCTCACTCTCTTGATCCATTCTCATGCACCTACAAAGTTTTGGGATTTTTCCTTTGAAATAGCTGTCTATCTTATCAATCGTCTTTCTACTCGTTCGCTCGGGTTCTGTTCCCCCTATGAGGTACTTCATCATACTCACCCTGATTATAAATCAATTCGTGTGTTTGGTTGTCTTTGTTATCCTTATCTTCGACCCTACCACTTGCATAAACTTCAACCCCGCTCTATTCCCTGTATCTTTCTTGGTTATCCGTCTAACTATGTTGGTTATCGCGTTCTTGATCCTCGCACCAATCATATCTTTATTTGTCGGTCTGTTCATTTTCATGAAACAATGTTTCCCTTTTCTGCCATCAGTACATCTCCTACTTCTCTTGTGGAGCACTCCACTACCCACCTCCCCATCCCATCCCCTGTCCTAGCTCCTCATGTAGATTCAGGTATGATGCCTCCCTCTTCTGTACATGAGCACTCTCTTTCACCCGAGGTTACCACTTGAGCATGCTTCTTCAACTGGCTATTCTCCAGCAGTGGTCGCTCCCCCTCCCCCCCTCCGTATGATCACTCGATCACATGATGGTTCTTTGCCCCCTCAGCGTTTTACTATTGATCCCTCTATCTTTATTTCTAGCTTGTAGGAACCTCGTACCTATGCCCAAGCCAGTCGTCACCAACCTTGGCTTGATGCCATGCGCACTGAATTCTCTACTCTTATTCACAATCATACGTGGGATTTGGTGCCTGCTCCTCCTATTCGGCCCATTATGGGCTGCAAATGGGTCTCTAAACTCAAGGAGCATCCTGATGGCTCTATTGCTCGTTATAAGGCTCGTCTTGTTGCCAAAAGTTTTTCTCAGTAACCAAGTCTTGATTATGATAAGACATTCAACCTTGTCATCAAGCCTATTACCATTCGGGTGGTTCTCTCTGTTGTAGTCTCTCATTAGTGGCTCATTCGACAACGTGATGTTAACAACGCATTTTTTCATGGTTATCTCCATGAGGAGGTATATATAGCTCAACCACCTGGTTTTGTTGACTCACTCTTTTCTAATCATGTTTGTCGTCTTCACAAGTCTCTTTATGGTCTTAAGCAGGCTCCTCGTGCTTAGTTCCTACGCCTTAGTTCCTTTCTTCAGCGCTTGAAATTTTGTGGCTCGGTTGCGGATACATCTCTATTTATCTATCGCACATCAAAGTTTGTCATTTTTCTACTCATTTACGTCGATGACATTCTTATTACTGGCTCTCCAACAACCTCTATCTCTACCATTATTCGTGCTCTTCAAGATAAGTTTTCATTGAAAGACTTAGGACTTCTACACCATTTTCTCGGCATTGAGGTTCATTCTCATTCTTAGTGGCTCTATCTCACCCCAACATAAATATATTCGTAACATTCTCTCTCGCGCGACTATGAGTTCTTGTCGGCCCATCTCTACACCCGTTGCTCCTGGTTTTCGCCTCTCTGTCTCTATCGGCACTCGACTTGCTGACTCAACTCTATATCGGCAAATTGTAGGGTCTCTTCAATATCTCACTCTCACTCGTCCTGATCTCGCGTATGCTGTTAACTAAGTTTGTCAATTCATTTATTAACCCACTGATGCTCATTGGACAACTGTCAAGCGGATTCTTCGTTACCTTTAAGGTACCCTTCATCTCGACCTCACTTTTTGGCACCACTCCTCCTCTACTCTTCATTGCTTCTCTGATGCTGATTGGGCTAGTAATTTTGATAATCGTCATTTTGTTACCAATTTTGCTATTTTTCTCAGCAAAAATCTTATCTCTTGGAGCTCTAAGAAATAACGCACCATCGCTCGCTCTAGTACAGAAGCAGAATATAAGAGTATTGGTTATGCCACTACTTAACTTATTTGGGTGAGCTCCCTTCTCCGGGAACTTGGCCTTCCTCTCTCTTCCCCACCTACACTCTGGTGTGACAATTTGTGTGCATCTATCTTACGACTATTCCTATCTTCCATTCTCGCACAAAGTATATTGAGATTGACTATTATTTTATTTGCGAGTAGATCAGTAGTGGTCATACTCGTATCCACTTTATTGATACTAATACATAAATTACTTATCTTTTCACTAAATATTTTTTATTTGCTCATTTTCGAGACAAGCTCAATTTTCGAGATTCTCCCTTGAGCTTGCGGGAAGTAATAACAAAATAATATAATAGTCGGCATACAACCAATCTAATAGGCTACACCTTGCTGCCAGAATTGTATCTACTTGTACAATTTTGTTTATTTCTTATTTGTTTGTATATGGTACAACCTTGTACAAATATATATATATATATATATTATAACACAACGGAATGCAGACAAAATTATAAAAATATCTTCTTTTTCTCTCAAATCCTTTAAACCGAATTCAGCCCAACTTACACCAATGCCCATTTTGTTGTCAGACTATTTAGTTTCACTGCACTTGCTATACTTCCCTTTTCGTTCTGGAATGTATTGTGACAAGCTTTTGATAGTTCAATTTCACTGTATAGTATAATTGAATCATTGAAAAGATTCCCATCAATATGATGGACAAATCACACTAAATTACCATATTTTTGCCAAAATATCTCAATGCCATCTAAAACACCCCCAACCGATTTATTTGTCTATTTTCTATATACTTTATGACTACTATGTAGCTGGAAAGTCCATATTTTAAAAAAATGCAGTTTCCAACTGTTTTTTTGGGATAAAAAATATAAATAGTTTTATATACTTTATACAAAAAATAGAGAATTATAAAGTAATATGAATTTTCAGTCTACTTTTCATCGTAGAAAATAGATAGACAATCGATTTTTTCTTCTTACAAGTATAAAAAAATCTCATTTTCTTCTTCTAATTTTCTTTTTGATAAGATGCTTCTGATTTAATTCAAAGAGAAATCATCCTGCAAAAAAAATTTCAAGGAGAAAAAAGGGGAAAAGGAAGGTCATGATTGGCTCCGGATTGACGAGAAACTAGCGGACGGGAAGAAGGGAAATGAATGAGACGAGGCAGCCACAGGAGCCTCAAAAAATGTGGCGACATTTTATGGTGCCACTTTGAAGACTGTCGTTAGCTTGGATCTAAAACAGTCTAACGCTGCAGCAAATCGAAGAAGTCCTAATTTTCCTGTCACATGATAGAAAACAAGGCTCTTCCCTCTTAATTCTGTCTGTCGTGACATCTCTCGATCTTCCTTGAGATCGGTAGAGCAGCACGCATGATCTCGACTTCGAGTCCTCCCATCCACTGCGTATCATTAGTGCAATACGTGTAGCTTGATCAGTTCTCGCCTTGGCCAACATGGTACGTAATATTTCACTGGTTTATCTCTCTCCATCACCTTTTGGTCTCATCACAGGATTATAAACAGCAATGCAGTTTCATAAGATTGAATTGCATCTGCAGAATATATAAATATATAGCTGATCGATGTTTTAGGGTTTCTTCTTCTGACGTGCGCGCTTATCTACAACAGGATGTAGAACCGAACATCACCATCGGTTCCCGTGTCTGGGTCGAGGACTCATCGGTCGCCTGGGTAGATGGTGAAGTTTTGGGCATTAGGGACAAAGAAGCTGACGTACAGACCAGCAAGGAGAAGACGGTGAGGATTATGAATGACCAATAGCATCATTTTCTTTCACGCACAATTTCCCCTTTTGGCTAAGATATAATTTTCTTTCTAATTCTGTCAAATTTTTAATTTAACTCAATTTATATATAATTGTTTTATTAATTACTAAAATTTTAAACACTAATTTATAAAAATTAAACAGTTAGTAAAAGTATTACATGTAATTTGACCAATTAGTAAAAAATTTTATCTATAATTTGAACAATATAAATTTTATATTTGAATTATTATATAAATACGAAAATCTTATATAAGTTGAAGTATAGAGTCATATTTGATATTTCAAATAAATATTTGACAATTATCTGAGATTTTACCCAAATAAAAATTATTAAAAATATGGAGTTAGGAATTGAAATCATAATTTATTATCTAATAGTTAGATCTATCGGTTAAGGGGATTCATTTACTCAATCTAGTGATCTATGCGATTAAGTTTCGGATTATTTAATAATTAAAATGGTGGTCGTGTGGATGTTTTTGGGCAGGTGGTGGTAAGCTTGTCGAGGTTGCACCCTGTCGACGTGGACGTCCCCGAAGAGGGAGTCGACGACATGACAAGACTGTCCTATTTACACGAGCCTGGGGTGCTGCACAACCTGGCCACCCGTTTCAAGCTCAATAACATATATGTAAGAGACTATCTTTGTCGGGTCGGTGTTGTGTTTAAGGAAACGAAAAAGAATATTTTTGTGCATAAAAAGAAAGTCCATCCACGTGCTTTATTAACAAAGGTGGCAGACCTACACAGGGAATATTCTGATTGCAGTCAATCCATTCCAAAGATTGACAAGCTTGGGCGAGACTCATCTCATGGAACAATACAAAGGAGCTGAGTTTGGCCAACTGAGCCCCCATGTCTTTGCTATAGCCGACATCTCTTATAGGTAAGCAAAACAAGCCGCACGCACACAGCCCCCATTCTTCTTCACGTGCCTTTTAAGGCCTAAAAGAATTTATTACAATGGAATTAAGGGCCATGATAGATGATAGGAAAAGTAATTCCATCTTGGTAAGCGGAGAAAGTGGCGCTGGGAAGACGGAAACCACCAAGCTCATAATGCAGTACCTGGCCTTCATAGGCGGGCACGCATTCGCAGACGGTCGCACCGTGGAACAACAGATACTAGAGGTCAGTTAAGCATCAAATCTATCATATGATTTATTGTTTATTCTAGATATTCAACAAAATTTTGTGTGGTTGTAAGATTTTGTGATGGTGGTGGATTTTTTTATGTAATTGCAGTCTAATCCTGTTCTTGAAGCATTTGGAAATGCCAAAACAGTGAGAAACAATAACTCCAGGTCAGTCTTATGTTTTTTGCACAATGAGTTTGCCCGAGTTATTTGCATGATGATTTTGAATGTCGTTGTTGCAGCCGATTTGGTAAATTCGTCGAGATTCAATTCGACAGCCATGGAAGAATATCGGGTGCGGCCATTCGAACCTACCTTCTCGAGAGATCTCGTGTCTGTCAGATCTCCGATCCTGAGCGTAACTACCACTGTTTCTACCTTCTCTGTTCAGCTCCGGCGGAGGTTTTCTTTCTTCACTTCCCTCTTTTACCGGTGATCTCAGTTTGTAGCGCTTGCTATTGAGAAATCGATTTATAGTATTCAGTGTCGTCTGCTTTCTAGGAACTCGAGAAGTACAATCTGGGAGACCCTAAATCGTTCCATTACCTCAACCAGTCAAGCTGCTACGAGCTGGACGATATGAACGACGCCGAACAGTACCTCGCCACGAGAAGAGCCATGGACGTCGTTGGAATATCCCAGGAGGAGCAGGAGGCGATATTTCGGGTCGTGGCAGCAATCCTTCACCTCGGAAACATCGATTTCGCCAAGGGAGAGGATACTGACTTCTCCGTGATAAGAGACGATAAGGCGAAATTCCACCTCGAGATGACCGCGAATCTCCTCATGTACATCGACCGTCTGCTACACCAGTCCATTTTTGCAGATAATGTGATTCACTCGTGTAAGTATCCTCATTTCGTGGGTTTATGTGCGCAGGTGTGAGGCGAATGCACTGGAAGATGCATTGTGTAAACGAGTCATGGTCACCCCTGAAGAGGTAATCAGAAAAAGTCTCGATCCTATGGGTGCCACCATCAGCCGGGACGGTTTGGCTAAGACCATATACTCGCGGCTGTTCGAGTGGTAAGGATCCATTATCATCCTAACCTCCAGAATAATCTCTTTCTCACCATGTTTGAGTAGCTTGTGATGCCAAGAAATTCCATATGGTTGTATACATATAGATGACTAATGGCGTAGCATAACAGGTTGGTGGATAAGATAAATAACTCAATCGGGCAAGACTCGACTTCTCAGTACCTAATCGGAGTCCTCGACATCTATGGGTTTGAGAGCTTCAAAACCAACAGGTGGGCATTTTGATATCAAATTGATTTGAGTTTTATCCAGATGCTTGATGTATTCTACTTGCTTAATGTGTGCAGCTTTGAGCAGTTCTGCATTAACTACACCAATGAGAAGCTGCAACAGCATTTCAATCAGGTAGTTGAGTTCCTATTTGGACTTGGTTGTTATTCAGATTGGTTTAATTGTTTAACTAGTGTTAGGTTGATTCTGTTGTGCCTCCTATAGCATGTTTTCAAAATGGAGCAAGAGCAGTATACCAAAGAAGGCATTGATTGGAGCTATGTCAAATTTATTGATAATCAAGACATCCTAGATCTAATTGAGAAGGTATTGTTTATTCATGAACCATTTTATTTTTGTGCAATGGCTTTTGTTTCACTTGATTGGGAATGAAGTAAGATCTTGTAGATTGTTCCACTTATCGTATGTAAGTTTGTTTTTGCAGAAACCAGGTGGAATTATTGCTCTACTTGATGAGGCCTGGTAGGTTAACTTTGCTTTGTCTTTCATTTCCCCAGTGATCCTTTTTTCTTATTTTTGCCAACCAAAACATTTCTATCATCGAAGTAACAAAAACTTATCTTATTCTGTCTAACATATTTACACAGTATGTTCCCAAGATCCACCCATGAAACCTTTTGTGATAAGATCTATCAATCATTCAAGTCGCACAAACGATTCATCCGGCCAAAGCTATCTCGGACTGAATTCATCATCTCTCATTATGCAGGAGAGGTGAGCCTGTTGATCCAAGTAAAGTATTAACTAAAGCCTTGACTAGTGTTAATTCTGTATCTGTTCATGCATTGTCTTACAGGTTCAATACCAGGCCGATCAGTTTCTTGATAAGAACAAAGATTATGTAGTCGCCGAACATCAAGATCTGCTGACTTCTTCAAAGTGCCCCTTTGTGATGAGTCTTTTTCCCCCTATTGTGGTTGAGACGGCCAAAACTTCGAAGTTTTCATCGCTCGGTGCTCGTTTCAAGGTAATCCTCCCTATATCTCAAATTTATCTTTCTGTGTACACAGTTTCCATCGAACTAGAAGTCACTGCTGAAAGGAGAGTCATTCTCATATCATGCAATTCGATAGAACGTTAATGTTTGCATTTTCAATTAAAATGTAGCAAAAGTTGATTTTTTCCTGAACATATTCACTGCAGCTACAATTACAACAATTGATGGATACTCTAAATTCTACAGAGCCCCACTATATACGATGTGTGAAGCCGAATGACGATTTGAAACCTTTGATTTTCAATAATGTCAATGTGATGCAACAGCTACGATCTAGTGTAAGTACTTCATTCTTAGCATAATTTATTAATTTGTGTTATGAATATTTACTATCGCTGAAGACTTGGATCATTCTTCTGATGTAGGGTGTAATTGAGGCGATAAGAATCAAATGTGCTGGATTTCCTACTCACAAAACATTTCATGAATTCCTTGTTCGATTCGGCATCCTTGCACGTAACAAACTTGAAGGACGGTAAGTTTATTCTCTTCAGATATTTGGTGTTTCTGGTTAGAAATATGTAAGATATGCTTTAATCCTTATTGGGTAATTAAGCTTATCGTTTGATATGTTTATAGTGATGAAAAGGAAGCATGCAAGTTTATCCTAGACAAAGTCGGACTCACGGGATTTCAGGTACAATAAAGGAGAAAAGGAAAATAAATCCGCTTATTGATTTCTTCATCTTTAAGAGAGTGTTATGATGTACAGATGGGAGAAACAAAGATCTTTCTAAGGGCAGGTAAAATGGCCGAATTGGATTCCCAACTAACTGAAGTTCTTAGTCATTCAGCCAAGATTATACAGCAAGAAGTAAGGAGATACTTGACCCGGAAACAGTACAATATCTTGCGGAAGATTTCCATCCTCGTACAGTCGAGGTGGAGAGGTTTGTAACAATGTACAGTTACGCTCTTCATGGGTGGTGATAGTACGAAAAACATGATGATGATATCAATTTCTTTCTAGGTAAATTGGCCTGCAAGTTGTTGGGGAATATGAG
This sequence comes from Trapa bicornis, assembly GCA_030064425.1. NCBI lineage: Eukaryota > Viridiplantae > Streptophyta > Magnoliopsida > Myrtales > Lythraceae > Trapa > Trapa bicornis. The sequence continues at coordinate 16,123,954 of CM057758.1, read as the reverse complement.
GAAAGCTAAAGCTGCTACATTGATTGAAAAGCATTCTCGCAGTTACATAGTGAAATCGACTTACGACAGGGTCAAGTTGTCAGCTATCACCATGCAGACAGCTCTCCGAGCAATTGCAGCTCGCAGGGACTTCATGCACAGAAGACGATACAGAGCAGCTACCGTGATCCAGGTGATGTTCTTATGAATCTTTAGATTTATCTAAAAAATGCCTGCTAACAATGGCCTGATTTTGTTATTATAGTGTCACTGGCGTTGCCATAGAGATCACACGCACTTCAAGCAACTCAGAAAAGCTTCGATTATCTTACAATGTAGACTTAAAAGAAAATCTGCAGCCTCAGCATTGTCACAAAAGGTAATGCATATAATATTTGGTAATAAAATTCAGTGAATACATTAAAATGGTAATCCTGGAATCCTCGACATACTTCCATCTGTCACTGTGTAATCCATAGGCGATGGAGGAACAGAGATCAAACAATGTGGAAGAATTGCTTGAGGAAGATACTGAGGAAATCTTGTCAGTTTCACAGTCAGGGAGCCAGGAGGTATACAATTTCATGCCATGTAATAGGAATGTGATTTCATTTTCTTTTCATTCAAACAATGTACTGAAGTGATTCTTGAGTTCCTTCCCAAACATGCATCTGATTTGGTACTGCGAAATCATAGGAACTACTGGACTCTGAAGATGACAAGGATCGTGAGATCGAGAGATTACAGAAATCGTTGCAAGCCATGCGCAAGAAAGTCGATGAAGCGACCTCTCTTCTATTCAACGAAAGAGAAATTGCACAGAAGATCCTCCAAGATGCACGCCAGCTTATGAACCCAGTTAAAGACTCCATTCATGATGCACTGCATCAGGAGGTAGAAAATTTGAAGGCAAGTGTACCCAGCGATTTCTTGACGACCTTGTGATTGGCAAATAAACAATGATACTGAAACCTTTTCTTCTCTATGATAAATAGGAACTGTTGCAGAAGGAGAGGCAAAGAGCCGCTGACTTCGAGAAGAAGTACATCAAAGTCCAGGAGACGAACAAAGATCAGCACGTGAAGTTGGAAGAAACCGAAAAGAGAGTCCTACAGCTGCAGGACTACTTGAACAGGTAGTATTCCTGTCTTATCTTAAGATGCAAGACTTCACCAGCTAGAAGAAGGTTAGATTATTGGTTGGCTCATGGTACATCTAATTTAGTGTGCCTCAGGATGTTATCATGCGTGTCGGACCAGATGTCAGAGTTGAAATTCATCTTGAGTTCATCGAACTCAGGTTCTTTGCACATAATTAGATCAGACAGTCAAGATGACGGTGCCTCCAGCCCATCGGAGGCTTCCTCCAGTGACTCGGACTTTACATTTCCTGCCCCGATTTCCAGCTCAGCATCTGTTAAACCATTTCGACCGGATTCTCTGCAGCTGCTTGTCCAGGACATTTCGACAACCACAGCTGGAGGTGAGTTAAAATATTCCTCTTCATTGCAAGTGACAAACCGACTGAGTAAAAATGGCCTGCTCATATGTTTCTATCCATTTATTTCCAGATCAAGATTCACTATCATGTGTTTAGTGAATCGTATCAACTCGATGACTGCTCTTCCTGCTGTTCCTGCAGGATCAAAAAGTACAGAGCGTGAAAAGGAGCGAACGTTCGATGATTTCTTTTGAGCAAAGGAAGAAGTTCCATGAAATCCTCGTCCACAGGGGAATGAATTGCAGCTGCAAGAAAGATTGTGTAGATAGACGGGAGGATTATATCACTAGCTGTGATGATATATGACAATGTATATCTATCTGAGGTGAAGGTTCATGGAAACATGTCTACGAAATGTAAATGGTTGAATTTAAATTTAGCCCAAGAGGCAACAGCTAGTCAGTCATGCCCAAGTAAATTTTTAGTATGTAACATCATGGAACCTTGACTTTACATAGGAGGGAGAGTTGGAGTTAATTGCTGTCGCCTATGCAGTGCTTAGAATCAACCAGCTAGATTATGATCGATTAAGATTCAGACAATGTCTTTGCATTTTTCACATGATTGATTGTCAACGAGCATTACAGATTCAAGTTGGCCATGTTTCATGATTTTTTTAGGGACAAGGGACCATTCTCTTTATATTTTTGTATTTTTTTTGGTAGAAATGACTTTTTCAGATCTGACGCTTAAAAATTTAATAAAAGTTGTTTTTTTTCTAAAATATAAGGAACTTTTATAAAAAAAATATAATTTTAAATAATATTTTAAAAATATCAATAATTTAAATATATAAAACTGAGAAAATAACTTCTAAAAATATAATATTTAAGTGTTAAGGGTTAAAAAATACGAAGATATAGAACTCCTTATCCCATTTTTGTAAGTTCATAAGAGTGGCTGCTTTTGGTAATTTACCAAAAGGCTAATTCAAAATTCATGTCAAGATAGCTAAACATGTAAGAACGAATCTACAATGGTTAGTCTTTATTCATAACATTATTCTCAATTTTTATAATAATTTAGTTCACCAATTCCATGTTCAACTAATACTTCACTGGATTTTTTCTATATAATAGTAACCAATTTAACATATAAAAATGAACATAATTAGTAGAAATAGTAACTTTTGCCCATATTCAATTACGTACAAAAGAGGATGACTCAAGTATCTTATTGTACGATGAGCAAAAAAAATAGTTTATTGTACCTAATCAAATTGATCAATCTTTATACCAAGCCAGATTAAATTATGTACGGGAGGAATCACTGTAAATAGGTTTTATAGCGTAACATCCATATTCTTTTACTATAAATATAATTTAGACAGTTAAAATTATAAAACTGTTGAAATTAAAAATAGAATTAAGTTAAATAAAAAAAATTAGTTGATACGATATCTTGGAACGAAACAATTATTAAGAATATAAAAGACAAGAGTAATAATTGATAGAGGGTTGCTAATCACGGAGCTTGAAATATGATGTGTTTAATGGTCGGAAAAAACATTAATTTAAAATTTGGATAAATCTAATTGATTATAAAATATCAAGATTTTTTTTAAGCAAATTCAAGTGGGATGACCATATAATTATTGAATTTATAATAAATAAAAATAGTCAAATAAATTTTTAAAAAAATAAATTAGACATAAAATTGGCTAAATTGAGAATGAACTAGACAAAAATAACTGAAATTAGTTGAACCGATTGAAAAATAGTATAAAAAGTGTTGGTAAGCGACCGTGGATTGAACTGCCACGTCAGAGTCTGCGACCAATCACGGTACACCATGTGGCTAGGCGACTAATCATTGCGTGCCTCATGGTGAAACAATCTGGTACATCAGATGTTGAGCCAAGCGCGAGACTAATTAGGATGTGCCACATGTCAATTGGACATTGTGTACAACAGTCGAAACATATCAGACAATAACAACCAATCAAAGTGCAATATGTGTCAAATGAACAATCTTGACTACAGTTATACACTTTGGACAAATACAACCAATCATAGAGCATCACAATATGACAATTACACATTTAGTAATGTTCGAATCTAGTCAGCCGAGTGCAACCAATTGATGAGTTCTACATGGCAAGGAAATACAATCATATTATTTTAATTCAGTCACACGCACATGTCAGTGGGCAATTGTAACATCGCAATTTTTTAAAACTGGATTTAAACTACTTGGACGAGAAACCGAGATCAAGTAGGGAATGGAATCCCGACTAGGAATGCCAACAAGAAGTGTGAATGAAATCCTATTATAGGACTGAAAGACGATTCGGATCGAGAAACCAAGGTTAAACCAGGAATAAAATCCCAACTAGAAATACCAACAAGAACTGTGAATGGAATCCTAGTACATGACTTAGAAACGATTTGGATCAAGAAACCAAGGTCAAACTAAGAATGAAATCTAAAAACTTAGGATGCAAATCGAAATTGAGAATGGAGCATTGAACTGGGAAGGGAACTTGAATCGGGATTTGAAAGTCAAATAGAATCATAACCCAAAATTGGAAGTGGGAAAGGGAACCCCATGTTGGAAATAGGGATTCGATTAGATTAGGGTTTGGGTTCCCGAGAACAAAAACCGAGTCTTGAAGAAAGTTAGTTTTCACTCAAACAAGGTTGAGATTTTATATTAAATTACTGAATGGACTGAAGAGTACGAAAATGTAATTTTGGATTTTAAAAATTTTGAAAATGAAGGGGACCAAGTCGGGTCGATTTCAACCCAACATTGGCTGACTCGACCCGACACGTGGTCATACACATGAGTTCACCCTTCTACCTACTCGAGACAGTTTTTATAGATAATAGGTTATGAAACACGCTTACCCATTTTTTCATCAAATTGCAAGCAATCAAACCTTAGTGATAACTCCCTAAGTGACCTACTTGTGAAGTTAATTACATTTCCACCGCCCCATGAGATCGAATTTGATATGAGAAGTTTGAAAACCCATCCTTAGACTCTCTTTTGACATCCAATTGTTCCTAATCAAAATTCTCACTCACCCGACTACCAAATGTAGTGATATTAGTGTCAAAATGCCACTAAGAGACTCTTCTTGAGTTTTATGATTGGATCTTGACCTGTTAGTGGCCGGAAAATGCCACACGAGGACCAGTTTGGCTGACTCTAACTCGGGATAGGAAATTGCTGCCACACTGCCAACCTTTCAAGGGCCAAATTCGATCACCTCGGGTCACCACTTCGACTGACACAGATGCCAAAATGTCCGCTTGCCTCCCCTTTACCTCTTCATTACAATGGTTGACCTTCAACAAAGTGAATATTGGCCGCTACAAGTTGATTTCCACTGTTGGTTCTGTCTATAAGCCCCGCCCTTTGGAGTTAAGGAAAACCGGGAAAAGAACCGGTCAACCCGAGTGAGAAAATTGAACCAGTTCACGAACCCCGACCAGAGAATGGGAAAATCAGGAAATTTACAACTCTCGAGTGACCCAAAGAGTCATAAAAACCTTGGAAAGGGACTTTAGGACAATTTGGGAAAGAAAACCAGAACTGTACAGGTGAACTGGATCCGAACCGGTTTGAACCACTATTGAACCAAACAATAAATTCATTTTTCTAGGTGGCTTACAAAATTCAAATTAGAGAATTGAGGCTACCATTGGATATAGAATGAATTTAGATGAATTTACAAATTTTTAATATTGAAAAACTCGGTCGAATCGGGCCTAAATCGGTTGGTTTAATTGTTGAACTCGGTTTAGATCGATCCGGTCTAGTTCAAAATAGTGTCGTCTTCTTCCTTTAGATGACAACACTATTCACTTGCCGGAAAATTGAGCAGCGCTGACGAAGATGAAAACTCTCCGACCAAGGAGTTTCAGGCAATGAATGACCACCATTAAGGTGCCAATGGGAAGGCCAAGAAGTCCCTGAGCTTCCTATATAAAAGCCCCTACTCATTCATCCTCTCTATACCTAAAAAGTCAACTCACTCCCTATTGCTCCATTTTCTAGTGAAGCTCGAAAAATAGCTTTGACTTGGGCATTTTTTTTAGCCAAAGAAGGTGAGGTTGGGTTCTTTAGATTTGGGGAGAAGTCAGCACACGACGGTAGTTTTCATTTGCTCCAAGGATTGTCGGAGAAACGCTGGCATGATAGAACAGTGAAGCAACTCCGACGGACTGATGGTGCCCTATTTCGGCCAAGCTAAAAACGACCAATTAGAGCCCTTCTTAGGCCAAACCAAGCTCTCCCAACACTTACACAACCCTCATACAACTGAATTAGAGCAAAAAGGTAAGCCAATGTGGCTCCACTCTATCAATTTCGATTAGTGTTAGAAAGAGAACTGACGAAACTTTACTGACCAAATTCTCTATTAATTCGACATGAATTGATGTGATTCTTGAAACTAGGAGTAACCTCAGTACAAGAGCTATCTACTCAGATTGAAAGCTTGGACCGCCGCGCCCTCGACGATAAGCTTTCGAAGCTTTCTCGCTCTAAGTCCAATTTTCCGGCGAAGCTCCGTTTGAGCTCATTCCAGCGTTAATTCATGTGATTCAAAGTGCAATTGAATCGAATGGATGTGTAGGAACTCAATTTCACCTTCAATTTCAACAATGAACCTCGATTGATAGGTCAATTTGATGAAATCAAATTTAGTTAGTTTGAAAAGGGGAAATTGGAAATTTCAAAAATTTGATGGACTAAAGTGCAATTTCCTAAAATCGAGGGCCAATTGGGCATTAAAAAGATGTTGGATGACCAATTGGTCGATTTTTGGAATTATTGGGGTCAAATTTGTCATTTTTGTAAAGTAGGGGCAAAATGGTAATTTTTGAAAAGTTGGGGATCAAATTGGAAATTTAGGAAACTTGAACCCCCTTTTTGTGATTTTGGATAAATTGAGGTCCCATAATACCAACCGGGTATAAGGATATATCCGTTCATAACTGATGAACGAGTTTTCCACTTCCTCCGAGTAAGTTTCATTATACCAATCGGGTATGATCTACTTACAACCGTTAAGTAGTTTTTCTGCGTGATTTTCACATCACTCCTCTAAATTGTTATTTTTAAAATACCACTAAGTAGTGGGTTTTCATTTTGAGGTACTTATCATCCCCAACCGGGTATGATATAAAATCCCACTCACCCGATCATGGAGTGAAATTCCACTTAGTCGGTTTCCATCCCTAGCAAGCTTAACTTCTGCTGGCGTTCCCGATGTCTCATTTTCCTACATGAAATGAACATAGTTGTTCATTATTCTTTGGCCTAATCACCTTCATTCATTCCAAATAAATGAGAAAACCAAACTTTCTATTTATCTACAATTAGGTCCCTCAAGTTATTTTTCTTTAACTTTGAGTCCATAATGCCGATTTTTCCTCAAATTGAGTCCCAAAACTTTTAAAATTTATCTTAGGACCTCAATTATTCAAATTCACAAATAAAAGGTTTAATCTCTCAAATTTCCAATTTGGTCCCCCGACTTTTTCCAAAATTACCAATTTGCTCTTCCTTTACAAAAATGGTAAGTTTCACCCTAATTAGTCGATTTCAACTCGATCGAAATAGGGTAGCTTCGGTCCGCCAGAGCTGCTTCATTGTTCGATCATGCCGTTGCTTCTCCGGCGACTCTTGGAATGAATGGATATCACCACCGTGTAGTTGACTTGTCTCTAGTTCTAAGGAACTCGACCTCGCCTTCTTTGGCCCAGAAATGACCCTATATTAGAGCTCTAGTTTGAGTTTCATCGGAAAACTAAGCAGCTAAGAGAGAGTGAGCTTTTTTGGTGTGGAGAAGATGAATGGAGAGGGGCTCTTTATATAGAGAGCTTGGGGACTCCTCGGCCATCCGTTTGACACCTTTATTATAGACATTGATGGCCTAAAATGTATTGAACGAAGATGTTTCTTCTTCACTGATGCTGCTTTGATTTTCCAGCGAGTGAAGAGTGCTATCATCTGAAGGAAGAAGACGACACTGTTCCGAACCGGACCATATCGGTCCGAACTGGGTTCAAAGTTTAAACCGATTGGTTCACCCCCGATTCGACCAAAATTTTCAAATATAAAAATTTCTAAATTTATCTAAATTCATTTGCTATCCAATGGTGGCCTCAAATCTAAAATTTGAATTTTTTTGGCCACCTAGAAAAATGTATTTAGCATCTGGTTCAAGAGTGCTTGAAACCGGTTTAATCTGGTTCGGATCCGGTTCACCTGAACGATTCGGTTTTCATCTCCTACTCATCATAAAGTCCTTTTTCTTGACTTTTTGGACTCCTTAGGTCATTCGGGGTCCCTAAATTTCCTGGTTTGCCCCCTTTCTGTGGGCTTCAGTTCATAAACCTGCTTAGTTTCTTAAGCCGGTTCAATCCGATTCAGGATCGGTTCACCCAAACCGATTTGGTTTCTCTCTCACAATTTGTCCTAACTTTCCTTTCCAAGGTTTAGGAACCTCTTCGGGTCACTTGTGAGTTAAAATTCCTCCAACTTGCCCATTGCTCAATAATGGACTTATTAACCGGTTCAGTTTTCTCACTTAGTAAGACCGATTCTTTTCTTGGTTTTCCTTAACTCCAAGGAGCGGGGTTTACAAATGTTATTCTAGAAAATGTATAGGTTTAAAGGATGCCTTATTCCCCACGGTTTAAAGAATGGGAAAATGCTTAATAAACCAAGAAAGTGGTGGGTTTCTCACAGGGATCCGACCAAATCGGGTCGGGGCGTGACAACTTGATGATATCAGAGCTTGTTTCCCCGAATACATTATCAAGACTATATAACATAGGGATTTAATTAAAATTACCTACCTTGTAGGAAGATGGCCCCAAGAAAAGTAGCCAAACAAACCCGCGGTACCTTAGCCACCTTGGAAACCAGGGAGAATCTCATCCTAGATGAGGAATTGAACCAGTAGTATAAGAGGACTCTTGGAGTAACACCGGGTCAAAGGGGACTTGGCAAAAAAACTTTGAAGGTGTTCGGGCTCAAGGACAGCAAGGCACCGAAAAACCAACAATCCCTTAGAAAGGCCCCACAATGCTCAAAGAATAGGAGGAACCACAAAGGTCTACGCAAGGAGAGGACCTATTATAAATGTGAGCAATAGGGACACTACATGAGAAGGTGCCCAACATTACGGAGGATAGGATCTGAGAGAACCTGTTATGAGTGTAGAAGGGTAGGACACATAGCAAAGAACTATCTTACACCACAAGGAATCAAAGCGATGCCTTCCAATATGGACACCTTCACCTCTATAGAAGCCCAAAGGGATAATACTACAAGAACCACAATTCCGGCTAAGGATCCCAATTTCACTCAGGAAGAAATCCTTCTAGACCCTAGAATAGTAATGAGTACTTCCCAAACCATCATTGTAACAATCTCCCTCAAGAGATTTTAAAATCCCAAAAAAATGTATTCTTACCTCAATGAATAAAAGTTTGAGTTCCTGAAAAGGTCTCTGTCCCACAATAGTTCAATTATATGCTTTAATTACATGTAGAAGGATCACGAGAGGAAGATTAAGGGTATGGCCTTAAGAAAACCCAATATAGCAGAATGTAGATATAGAGAATTTTTCCTTAAGGGGCACTACAAGCCACCTAGGAGCAAAGAAGGAAATACCTCCTTCATAAAAGATAAGCCTGTACGATGAAAGACAACTAGGATGTCTCGAGATAGCAAGTGTGACCTACTTTGGAAAAATAGAGGAGCCAAGTAGGGTTGTAGACTAACCTAGCAAAAGGGTGTAACTAGAAACTTTGGGAGAAGACGCCCTAGGAAGAACTGGAAAATGGTAAGGATTTCACCCACAAAAGGACGACGAGATAAGCATCAATGATGAATAAAAGTGAAGGACAACCGTCTTGAGGCAAGTGAACTAGGAGAATAGTGTGGACAATCCGGTTAAAGAACTGACCATCGAGAAGGTCATAAATCTAAACCCTAGCAAGGAAGGGGGAGGTGAAAATGCCAGAACAGTGGAATGAAAGGATGAAGGAAATCCTTGAAGAAATAAATGGACGAAAATCCTTCCATCCATAGGGAGGATTTAGTAAGACTCGCACAAGAAGGGCTTGGAGTAAATTATCCCAGAACTTTTCCCAAGGAAGGAGACCCTAGGAAGGCATACAAGTCCCAACTAATAAGTAATGGACCAAGTGATGAAGGATAAGATGATGAGGTGCATGCCAAATTTAAAGAATCAAGGGAAGCATACTAGGAGGACCCAAGGAGAAAGTTAAACCCAAGGAATGAGTAAGTAGGAAATAGCATGAAAGGATGCGGTTACAAGTAAGAATGGGTGGGCTATCCATAATAAGGAAATAAAGGAAAGAAGGAAAAGCCTCCAAGGAGTGTTAAGGAGGTTGAACCAGGACGAAAGTCCTTAGGTAAAAGGATAAAAGTAGGAAGGGAAACCTTAAAAAGGAAAGTTCCAAAGCTAAGGAACTGTCAGATGAACCCTAATAGGCTTAACCTAACATAAGGAACCTCATAAAGAACCATAAGTGGATGAGGGTATATCGGGATAGCCAAGTATCATCTATTTTGGAAGGTCAAAGAAGCCAATTAGGGATTTTCAACGAATCTAGCCGAAGGAAGCAACTAGTAGCAACAAGATGGTCAAGGATAATAAAAAAGACCCTAAGAAGGACCGGGAAGTAGCGGAGACTACACTCTAAAGAAGGGTAATAGAGCAAGCATAGTGTTGAGTACACAAAATAAGACTTGATTGTCATGCCCCGACCCGGTCTGGTCGGATCCCCATGAACAACCCACCACTCTCTTAGTTCAAGAGGGGTTTCCCCCTTCTTTAACTCAAGAGGAGCCAAGCATAATTTCAACCTTGTTCCCTGTAATAACATATATCAAATAAAATGCAAGATTAGGTAAGGCTTAGTGTTATCCCTAGTCATTTCTCTTTTCGTAAAAGAGGATAAAAAGGGGTGGTGAGTTTCTACAACTCAGTGAATGGGTATTTTCAAAAATGAAGTTTCAATAAAATAGTTCTTAAATTGAAGTGTGTCAGACTCCTTAATTTCTTTAAATTATCTCATTCTTGAAATCTCAGTTTCTATAGCCATTTCTCAATCCTCAATCAATACTGGTGTGTTTACAACCAACACACGCCCTTCCTCATGAAGGGAACACACATTCGCATGTCAGCATATCCATTAAATCCACTTGTTGTGTTAGAGCGACTTTACTGGTCACCAAGATAAAAGCACGTCCACTTCTATGCTGAGAATGAGTGGATGTACGCGACATCCGACCCTCAATCTCATAACAAAACTCTGTGTTCGTAAGAGGACAGAGACCTCATCCTGACCCCAACCTAGTCTCATGCGCATGAAGCTACATCGAGCTTCTAAGATAGCTAGCATGACTATTTGCCCTTATCTCCACCATGCTGTCCAATAGCCCTAGGACACATCACTACTCCTCTTAGGCATCTTGAAGGTCCCGTAACTTTGTGCATGCACAAATAAATAATTTTCCACATAAGCCATATAATTTGTGGTGCCACTAGTCCGATAACCTCGACCCTCAACTCGACCCACCGTTGTTTGTCTCGACATGTCCGTAGACCTGTCATGTCGGACTACCGCTAGTCCATCGAGTATGTTAGTCCTATCTTGGTACCATGGACAAAAAATTCATTCATTTAAGTTTTCACAGCTTAAAATCATGTTTTCTTTACGAGCTCCTGCTCGTGCCAACTGGCCTAGGGCCCACTGTACGAGATTTTCAAAATCGGGCATATTAGCCCCATATTCCAAAACTAAGGCATCCGGCCTATCTAAGCTATTCGAGCTCCTATTAAGAAGGTCTCCCAAAAGTTTTAAGTAGTAGCACACAGTCATGGGAGAGCACTTTCGACAAAATAAACTTTTCATCTATCCATCACACGAATCGGGTATGAGGACATCTCCGCTTATAATAGATAAGCGGGTTTTCTACTTCCTTATATAGGAAGTTCATCATTCCAACCACGTATGATCTACTTACAATTGGTAAGTAGTTTTTCCGCGTAATTTCTACATCACTACTCTAAGGTGTGATGGTTAAAATACCACTTAATAGTGGGTTTTCATTTCCGAGGTGCTTATCATCCCAACCGAGTATGATATTAAATCCCACTCACCCGATCGCGCAGTGAATTCCATTTATTTGACTCTTTGCCTCCTCGCGAGCTTGTACTTGCTGGCGATTCCGATACCTCGTGTTCCTACATGGTATAAACATTTTTGTTCATTATCCCTCGGCTCGATAGCCTTCATTCATTATGAATGAATAAAAATTTCTAACTTTTCAATATTTGCAATTTGGTCCCTAAAGTTATTTTTCTTTTACTTTAGGACCCAAATGCCGATTTTCCTCCAAATTGAGTCCTAAAAATTCAAAATTATACTTTGAGACCTCAATTTATTCAAAATTACATAAAGGGGTTCAAGTTTCTCAAATTTCCAATTTGGTCCTCAATTTTTCCAAAATTACCATTTTGTCCCTCCATTACAAAGATGGTAAGTTTTACTCCAAAAATTCCAAAAATTACCCAATTGGTCCTCCAACATCTTTATCATGCCAAATTAGCCCTCAATTTTATTAAATTACATTTTAGTCCCTCAAATTTTTGAAATCCCCAAAAGTTCCCCAAATTTCCCTCTAATTTCAACTTTCCAACACAACCAAATTTGATTTCATCAAATTGACCAATCAAATGAGTTAAATTGTTGAAATTGAAGTTAAATTGGAGTTCCTACATTTTCATATGATTCAATTGCACTTTGAATCGCACGATTTGACGTCAAAACGAGCTCAAACGAAGTTTCACACTTAAAACGAGACGTAGAGAGAGAAAGCTTTGAATGCTTACTGTCGGGGGCACGGCGTTACGAGCTTTCGATCTGGGCAGATTGCTATCATCCTGAGGTTCCTCCTTGGATCAAGAATTGTATCAATTGATGCTGAATTGAGTGAGAATTTAGTCATTGAAAATCTGCTAGTTCTCTCTCTAGCACCGATCAAAATTTATAGAGGGGAGCCAAATTGGCCTATTTTCTATTCTAATTGGATCGTAGGAGGGCTGATGAGGTGTTGGGAGAGCTTGGTTTGGCCTAAGGAGGTCTTGAATTGGCTGATTTTAGTCTGATTGAAATAGGCAGCTTCAGTCTGCTGGAGCTACTTTACTGTTTGATCACGCTAGTGCTTCTCCCGCGACCCTCGGAGCAATTGGAGACTACCACCGTGTAGCTGACTTCTCCCCGAGTCTAAGGAACCTAACCACATCTTTTTTTGCTAAGAAAAGACCCTATATTAGAGCTCTGGTTTGAGCTTCATTGGAAAACTGAGTTGCTGAGAGAGAATGAGGTTTTCAGGTGTGGAGAGAATGAATGGAGTGGGGCTCTTTATATAGGGAGCTCGAGAACTCTTAGGTTGTCTGTTTGGAACCTTTATGATAGTCATTGATGGCTTGAAACGTACTGAACGGAAATATTTCCTCTTCACTTGTGCTGGTTTGATTTTTTGGTGAGTGAATAGTGCTGTCATCTGAAGGAAGAAGGTGACACTGTTCCGAACCAGACCGGACCGGTCCGAACCAAGTTCAGAGCTTAAACTGGCCAGTTTAGACCCAATTTGACCGAGTTTTTCTAAATTAAAAATTTTTAAATTCATCAAAATTTATTATGTATCAAATGAAGGCCTCAATTCTTCAATTTGAATTTTCTAGGCCATCTAGAAAAATGAATTTAACATCTGATTCAATAGTGGTTCAAATCGGTAAAAATTGGTTTAATCAAGTTCAGATCCGATTCACCTAAATTGGTTTGGTTTTCATCCCCCATTCATCCTAAAGTCCTTTTTTTATGACTTTTGTGACTTTTTAGGTCACTCAAGATCCATAAATTTTCCGATTTTCCCTTTCTCTATCGGTTCTGGTTCATAAACTAACTCGGTTCATAATCCTGTTCAATCCATCTTTGATCTGGTTCATCTGAACCGATTTGGTTTTTCACTTCCAATTTGTCCTAAGGTTCTTTTCCAAAATTTTATGAACTTTTTGGGTCACCCTAGAGTTATAAATTTCTCAAATTGCTAGTTCTCTGGTGATTGGGTTTGTGAACAAGTTCAATTTTTTTCACTGAGTTTGACCAGTTCTTTTCCCAATTTTCCTTAGCTCCAAAGAGAGGGGTTTACAACTCTCCCCTCCTTTTAGGAATTTTGTCCCCAAAACTTATTTCACACTTTTGTATACTGGAATAAATTTTCATTTATAATTGTTTTCCCTAGTTTATCGGTTTAGAGCCTTCCCGTTTGTTTCTGTTTATCCCTTATATCACATACTTAAAACTTTCTTTTCATTCATACCCCTTTCTCTTTCCCCGGGTGTACTTTAGTTAAACATATCTTACTAGAAGTCTTAAGATCATATCTTTAAATTTACATCCTTCGTTTTCCCAGAGCACTATTTCTCCATTCCACAATCCCTTACTTAAGATTTTAGGTTTAAGAGTTCCAAAATATTCGATCCTTCTTGCATTCGGTTATTTCCTTTATTGTTGACCCTCTTATCTTAGTGTAGATTCCCGTATCACGTGTATACTTCCACAGGTGTTGGTGTTGTCATCTTTTCCTCATACAGTGATCCTTCTCCCATTCATTGGTTATTACAACTTTGTTCTACATTTAATATCTGACTTTGTCATACTAAAATCATTAATTCTTCCTTACCTAATTCATATTCCCATGGAATAGTTGAGCTGACATATCCTTTATTGCCTGACATTCAATGGATCTTGTCTTTAACTTCACATCTTTATGATCATATTGCTTTCCTCACTTACTCGTCTTTTTCAAACTCTTTTATTAGGTCTTTAAATTTTCAAATCTTTAAATTTACTAATAAATATCTAACATGCTAAAACTCATTATTTCTTATGTTATTCCTCATTCTCACCGACGTCCTTTGTTTTAAGGTCTCATCTCTTTCTAAATCCATTCTTACTCACTCGTGATCATTTCATCGTTCTCCTTTTTGACTTTGTTCCTCTACTTGAACGATATCCTTTAATGTTGTCTTCCTACTTACTCCTTTACTTGAACGGTTACTTTTCCTTTGCACTTGGTCATATCATCTCCAGCAACTTGTCATGGAGGAGCTTATCTTCATCTCAATTTCATTGGTTCTATTCCCAATAAATTGGTACACATGTGTCCTTCCAAGGTTCCCTTCCTTATTTAGTTTTACTCTTCTTTTCTTCCGAAATTTCCTTCAATTTTATCATTACAAATATTCAATTTGGAATGTCTTTCATTGCCGTTATCTTCACTAGCTTACATTTACTCTTGAGATCCTATGAGTAATTTTCGTTTATCTTACCTCATTCTCACTTGCTCCAGCATTTGTTTATTCCTTTGAGATGTACCTCGCATCCCTCTTGTCTCAAAATCTTTCGTATTTTCGTGTCCTTGGTATTCCTCCCTTTTCCTTGTTTAGGGTGTATTCCTTACTACTCCCCAATTCTTATTAGAGCTTCGTTTACTCCTCCAGATGATTTGGTCAATAGGAGTTATTTCCTTCAATCGGATCCGTCTAAAATATATATTTGGGTTCCATGTCTTCTTGCAAGTAAATTATACTTAATCTCCCCAAACACACACTTAGCCATTTGTATTTCTTACAATGGTCCTTATTTTGGCTCTGGTTTTACGACATTTCATCAATTGATTTTCTTAATCCTAGAGCTTTCTCTTTCCTCGATCCACTTCCTATTCTCATCCTTCTTCTAATTTCTTCCATTCAGGGATTCTTAAGTTTGATTTCCCTACCGTTCAAGAGAAGTTCCCCCTTTTAGTCTTCACTTATACTTAAGGATTTTGTATGGTTCATTCACTCTTGCTTTTCTTCCTTTTTGGTTCCATACCTCTGCTTTCCACAAGTCTCCTTATTTTATGGAGTTCCTAAGAAATTGTGTCTTATTTCTTTACAAGTAGGTGTTATACCAAGGTTTTCTTGTTATTAGATTTTCTTTTCACCCTGCCTTAGTGGTCTTAACATCCTTGGTGTTCCCCCACAACTTACATTCCTTTCTTCCCGATCATCTTCTATTCCTATGGTTCTCTTTGGAATATTCCAGTCCCTCTTGTTTTTCCTTATTTTTATTTTTTGTCCCTTTCCCTAACTCCTTGAACTCTCCATATGTCCACACACTTTTGATGTTCACTTCCCTTTGTTCCAACTTCTTCTACCTTTTCTTAGTTACGATTTCCCTTGGATGAACTCTTCCTTATTGTACATCTGAGGGAAATTCTTTAGGGTTGAGGTTAACTATAAATAACCCATGTTTTCTTCCTTAGGTGATTTCCTACCTCTTACTTTAATATTTATTGTCACACTCTATTTGATTTGAATTTATCAAGGAACTTAGAACTTGCATTCATTCAAGAAAATATTTTCTTGCCATACTTGGCTTATTACAAGAATTTTCTACCCCCTAATCCCATGGGGTCATAGGCCGAGAGTTAATCCTAGAGCGATTGTGATATTCTTGATCAGATCATTAAGAGGAACTTGTTGGGGTCCACTTGTATTCCCTTATAGGACGAATCTCATGTATGGTGTCACGTCCCGTCCTAGTTTGGTCGGATCCCCATGAACAACCCACCGCTCTCAAGGTTCAAGAGGAGTTTCCTCCTTCTTTAACTTGAGAGAAGCCAGACGTATTTTTGACCTTGTTCCCTAGAAAGACATATATCAAATAACATGCAAGCTTAAAAGAAATTAAGCATACCTGACATAGGGTAAGGCTCAGAGTTATTCCTAGTCATTTTCTCTTTTCCTAAAAAGGGATAGAAAAGAGGGGTGCGTTTTTACAACTCAGTGAATGGGTATTTAAAAATGGAGTTTTCAAAAAAAAATGTTTTTCAAGTTAGAGTGTGCCAGACCCCTTAATTCCGTTAAATTTTCTCCACATTAAAATCTCTGTTTTCAAAACACATCCTTCATCACGAAGGTCAATCACATAATCGCAGGCCAGTATATCCACTGAACCCACTTGTGGCATCGGAGTGACTTTGACGGCCACCTAGATAGAAGTTCATCCACTTCTACCCTAAGAATGAGTGGATGTTCCTAACATCCGACCCTCAATCTTGTAACAAATCTCCATGTCCGTATGAGGACAAAGACCTCATCCCGACCCCACCCCGGTCTCGTGCGCTTGAAGCTACGTCCAGCTTCACAAGGCCTCATGGTATGACTAACTGCCTTATATCCACCAGGACATACAAGGCCTTAGGAAATATCACTACTCCTCTTATGCATCTTGAAGGTCCCGTAAACACAGTGCATGCACAATCTGTATTTTCACATCATGCGATATAATCTGTGGTGCAACTGGTCCAACGGCCCCAACCCTCAACTCAACCTGCAACTGTTTGGGTTGACCAGTCTGAAGATATGTCATGTCGCACTGCCACTAGATGACTGTGTATGTCGGACATATCTTGGTACCATGGCTAAACAATTCAATTTCTCAAGTTTTCATGGCATATAATTCATGTTTGTTTATGAGCTACTACTCATGCCAATTGGCCTAGGGCCCACTGTTCGGGGTTTTCAAAATCGAGCGTATTTACCCTAAAGTTCTAAAATCGAGGCCTCTAGCCTAACAGAGCTATTTGAGCTCCCGTCAAGAAGGTCTCCCAAATGGTTTATGTAGTGGCACACAGTCAGGGGAGAGCACTTCCCATAAAATATATTTTCAACTGTCCATCATACCAACTGAGTATGAGAATATCTCCGCTCATAACCGATGAACGGGTTTTCCACTTCCTTCGAGGAAGTTTTCATCATGCCAATCGGGTATGATCTACTTACAACTGGTAAGTAGTTGTTTCACATCATTTTCACATCACCCTCTAAGTTGTGATGTTTAAAATACCACTTAGTAGTGGGTTTTCATTTGCGATGTACTTATCATCCCAACCGGGTATGATATAAAAAATCCCACTCACCCGATTGTGAAGTGAAATTCCACTTAGTCGATTTTCGTCCCTTGTGAGCTTAACCTCAATTGGTGTTCCTGATGTCTCGTGTTCCTACACAAAATGAACATTGTTGTTTAGTATCATTTGGCTTAATCACCCTCATTTAGTATGAATGACTAAATTCTCAACTTTTCAAATATTTACAAATTGGTCCCTAAAGTTAATTTTCATTTTTCTTTAGGCCCCCAATTGTAGATTTTCCCAAATTGAGTCCTGAAATATTAAAATTTCCCCTTGGGACCTCAATTTACTCAATTTTATAAAAAGGGTTCAAGTTTCCCAAATTCCCAATTTGGCCCCCAAATTCCCAATTTGGCCCCCAAATTTTCCAAAATTACAATTTTGCCTTTCCTTTACAAAAATAGTAAGTTTTACCCCAACAATTCTAAAATTTCTCAATTGGTCCCCTAACACTCTTATTCTGTCCAATTGACCCTCAATTTTAGGAGGGCTGATGAGGTGTTGGGTAAGCTTGGTTTGGCATGAGTAGGGCTTGAATAAACCAATTTCAGCTCGATCGAAATAGGGCAACTTCGATCTGCCAGGGCTACTTCACTGTTCGATCACGTCGGCGCTTCTCCGTTGACCCTCGAAGTGAATGGATATTACTACAGTGTAGCTAACTTCTCCCCGATTCTAAGGAACCTGACCATGCCTTGTTTGGCTTTGTAAAGACCCTATATTAGAGCTTTGGTTGAAGCTTCACCGGAAAACTATGCAGCTGAGAGAGAGTGAGATATTCAGGTGTGGAGAGAATGAATGGAGAGGGGCTCTTTATATAGGGAGCTCGGGGACTCGTCGGCCATCCATTTGGCACCTTTATGACAGTCATTAATGGCCTGAAATGTACTGAATGTAAATGTTTCTTCTTCGCCTGTGCTATTTCAATTTTTTGGTGAGTGAAGATTGTTGTCATTTGAAGGAAGAAGACAACACTGTTTCAAACCGGACCGTACCGGTATGAATCGGGTTCAAAGCTTAAATTGGCTGGTTCACCCCCAATTTGACCGAATTTTTCAAATCTAAAAATTTCTAAATTCATTTTCTATAAATGGTGGCCTCAAATCTCAAATTTGAATTTTTTATGCCACCTAGAAAAATGAATTTATCATCCAGTTCAATAGTTGTTCAAACCGGTTCAATCCGGTTGACCTGAACTAGTTTTGTTTTCTTCCCCCATTCATCCTAAAGTCCTTTGTCATGACTTATGTGACTCTTTGGGTCACTTGGGGTCCATATATTTACCGGTTTGCGCTCTCTCTATTAGTTCTAGTTCATAAACCAGCTTGGTTTCTAAACCGGTTAAATTTGGTTCCGATTCGGTTCACCTGAACTGACCCAGTTTTTCTCTTCTACTTGGTTCTAAAGTTCCTTTCCAAGGTTTATGAATCTTTTTGGGTCTTGTGGGAGTTGAAATTTCTCCAATTTGCCCATTCTTCAATAATCGGGTTTGTGAACCGATTCGGTTTTTTTTTCACTTGGTTTGATCGGTTCTTTCCCAGTTTTTCCTTATCTCCAAAGAACAGGGTTTAAAACACTCCCCTCCTCTTAGGAGTTTTGTCCCCAATAATTATTTCACATCATTTGTGTATTGGCTTAAACTTTTCATTGTTATGAAATTTTCTATTTGGTCGTCTTACAACCTTATCGGTTGTTTCCGTTCATGTCTTCCATCACATAGCTAAGATTTTCGTCTCATTCTCATCCGTTCCCCATTCCATGGAATTTACTTTGGCCTAGAATATTTTCCTTGAAGATCTATGATCATTTCCTTTAGTTATGCCCTTCTTTCCCAAGGCACCATTTCCCATCCCACGCTTCTTTTACCCAAAATTTCAGAACTATTAATTCCTGTCATTTTTCTTCAACGAATTTTGGCATTTTATTGCCTTTTCATCCTGCATGGATTCCTTCCTCATTCTTTGGTTATCACATTTATGTCTGACTTCGTTATGCCTTCTCATAGACCATTCCTTTCCTAAGTCGTATTTCTTTGAGTCAGTTGGATCTACATGCCCCTTTACCGCATGACATTCTTCGTGATGTCTTTAACTTTACACCCCTATAATAGTATTGGTTTCCATACTTCTCGTCTTTTTCCAAATTTCTTTATTCAGTCATTCAACCGTCAAATCCTTGAATTTCCCTATACTTACTGACATATTAATTTTTTTGATATTTTACTTCATTCCTCATTCCCACTAGTGTCCTTCCTCCTTAAGATCTCTTCTTTTCCTAAATCCATTCTTTCTTTTATCAATGTTCCTCCTACTATTATTCATTTTGATTTTAGTTCCTTTCTTACTCATACGACATCTTTTGATATCATCTTCCCACCTATACATTACCTAGTTTGACTTATCCCTTGATTCTTTACGATTTCCTTCTCCTTGTACATGATCCTTTCTTTTGCAACATCTTATTCTTGAGGAGTTTATTCTCTTTCTTACTCCGTTGGTTCCTTTTCCCCTTCATCGGTACGCCTATGTCATCCCAAGTTTCCTTTCTTTGGTGAGCTTAACATTCCATTTCTCTCGTTATTTCCTTCAAATTCTACCATTGGAATCATTAAACTCTGTAGTATCTTTTGCCGATATCTTCACCAGCTTACTTTTACTCTTTGGATCCATGAGTACCTTCCGTCTATCTTGCTTCATTCCCACTTGCTCAATCATTTGTTTATTCTTTTGAGGTGGACCTCTCACCCTTATTGTGTCCAAATCTTCGTGTCCTTGGTATTCCCCGTTTGGCTTGGTTAGGGTGTATTCTTTTACTAATCCCCATCTCTTATTAGACTTCGTTTACTCCTCCGGATGATTTGGTCCATATAACTCACTCCCTTAAATCGGATCCGTCTAAAGTTTCTGTTTAAGTTTCTAGGTCTTCTTGTAGTAGGTCACGCTCAACCTCCCAATACACTCACTTAGCCATTCATACTTCTTACTGAGAACCTTATTTTGACTCCGGTTTTGCAACCTTCCCTTAATTTGATTGTCTTGATCTAGATCTTCCTCCTTCCCTGATCCAACTTCCCAGTCTCATTCTTTTCCTAGTGTTTTCTATTATGTGATTCTTTTGTTTGATCCTCCTACCATTCCTTAAAGATTCTCTCTTTTCAATCTTCACTTATAGGAATCTTGCATGATTCATCCACTTCGGCTTTTCTTCCCCTTTTGGTCCGTACCTCTGTCTTCCACAAGTCCCCCTATCTTATGAAGTTCATAGAGAACTGTATCTTAGTTGTTTACAAGTATTTGTTGTACCCGAGCCTTCGCGTTATTCGACTTTCTTTCCATCTTTCCTTAGTGGTCTTGATATCCTTGGTATTCTCCCATACTTAATCCCCCTTCTTCTCGATCAGCTTTCATTCTTTTGATCCTTTTTGAAATGTTCTACTCCTTGTTTTTCCTTGCTCTTCTTTCTTTGAGTCTATCCTTTAACTCCTCTCCATAAATCTGTACTCTTTGACGATTGCTTCCATTTTTTCCGTCTTCTTTTCCTTTTCTTATGATCTTCCTTATCATATTCTAAGGGTAAGTCTTAAGGTTAAAGATTTACTAGTTTCTTCCTTAGATGAGTTCCTGCCATTTACTTAGATTTTTATTGTTATACTCTTTTGTTTTGAATTTATCAAATAACTTAGAAGTTTTAATAAAACTTTATTTCCATTCATTCAAGAAATATTTTTCTTGCCATACTTTGGCTTATTATAGAAATTTTCTACTCCCTAATCCCTTGGGGTCATAGGACTAGAATTAACCCTAGAACGATTATGAAACTCTTGATCAGAAGGCTCTAAGAAACTGATTGGGGTCCATTCGCACTCCCTAATAGGGCGAATTTCATGTATGGCCTCTAATCTGTACTGCCTTAGTACTTCAACCTCACACTTATATGTCCACTTCACCCATTGGGAGTGAGTGAAGCCAGGTTGAGTGGGTGGAGGTACTTGGTGGACCTTGATAAAGGTGGCATACACATTTCAATAATTATCCCAAGCCTCTTTCTTGGTGGGATTCCCTTTCGGTTGTTGTGGGACTGGAGGAGGCGGGGTTGGACTTCTAGGAGGTGTTGCTGGTTCATCTTGTCTAGGAGGAGGGTATATGATGCCTTCCGGTTCCTGTAAAGCTCCTACTAGTTTCCGATAGTCTTCCACCATGTCCTTGGGCATCCTTTTCTCGTCCTTTAGAAACCTTTGTATGACTTCCTCCGTGGGGTTGGATGTCTTTTTCAAGGTTATAGGTGGAGGACTGGATTTCACCACAAATTTCCTAGGGACTCTCCTTCCTACACGATAGTTTAGAGTTGGGTTAATGTCAGTGCATAATATTGATAATGTTTCAAGGGAAATAGGCACTTATCCCACTCTAGTTGTCATGCCCTGACCCAGTTTGGTTGGATCCCCATAAACAACCTGTCGTTCTCCCGATTCAAGAGAAGTTTCCTCCTTCTTTAACTCGAGAGTAGCCATGCATATTTTCGACCTTGTTCCCTAGAAAGACCTATATCAAATAAAATGCAAGCTTAAGAGAAATTAAGCATACCTGATAGAGGGTAAGGCTCAGTGTTATTCCTAGTCATTTTCTCTTTTCTTGAAAAAGGATAGAAAAGAGGGGTGAGTTTCTACAACTTAGTGAATGGGTATTTAAAAATGGAGTTTTAAAAAAAATGTTTTTCAAGTTGGATTGTGCCAGATTCCTTATTTCCTTCAAATTTTCCCCACTTTAAAATCTCGATTTTCAAAACACATCCTTCATCATAAAGGTCAATCACACAATCGTAGGCCAGTATGTCCCTTAAACCCACCTGGGGCATCGAAGCGACTTTACTGACCACCTAGATAGAAGTACGTCCACTTCTACCCTGAGAATGAGTGGATGTTTGCGACATTTGACCCTCAATCCCGTAACAAATCTCCGTGTTCGTATGAGGACAGAGACCTCATCCCGACCCCACCCTGGTCTTGTGTGCTTGAAGCTACGTTGAGCTTCGCAAGGCCTCTTGGTCTGACTATCTGCCCTTATATCCACCAGGTCGTCCAAGGACATAGGACACATCACTACCCCTCTTGGGAGTCTTGAAGATCCCGTAAACATAATGCATGCACAATCAGTATTTTCACATCATGCCATATAATCAATGGTGCCACTGGTCCAACAGCCCTAACCCTCAACTCAACCTGCAGCTGTTTGTCTTGACTAGTCCGAAGACCTATCATGTTGCACTACCATTAGATGACTGAGTATGTTAGTCCTGTCTTGGTACCATGGCCAAATAATTCAATTTCTCAAGTTTTCATGGCATATAATTCATGTTTGTTTATGAGCTCCTGCTCGTGCCAACTTGCATAGGGCCCACTGTTCAAGATTTTTAAAATCGGGCGTATTAGCCCTAAAGTCCTAAAACCGAGGCCTCCGGCCTAACAGAGCTATTCGAGCTCCCATCACGAAGGACTCCCAAATGGTTTATGTAGTGGCACACAGTCAGGGGAGAACACTCCCGACAAAATATATTTTTAACTGTCCATCATACAAACCAAGTACGAGGACATCTCCGCTCATAACCAATGAATGGGTTTTCCACTTCCTCTAAGGAAGTTTTAATCATACCAACTGGGTATGATCTACTTACAACTGGTAAGTAGTTTTTTCGTGTCATTTTCACATCACCCCTCTAAGTTGTGATGTTTAAAATACCACTTAGTAGTGGGTTTTCATTTCTGTTGTACTTATCATCCCAACCGAGTATGATATAAAAAATCCCACTCACCCGATCGTGTAGTGAAATTCCACTGAGTCGGTTTTCGTCTCTTGCGAGCTTAACCTCAGCTGGCGTTCCCGATGTCTCATGTTTCTACACAAAATGAACATTGTTGTTCATTATCATTTGGCTTAATCACTTTCATTTGGTATTAATGACTATATTATAAAAATTTTAAATATTTGCAAACTAGTCCCTAAAGTTATTTTTCATTTTTCTTTGGGCCCCAATTGCCAATTTTTCCCAACTTGAGTCCCGAAACTTTAAAATTTCCCCTTGGGGCCTTAATCTACTCAATTTCATAAAAAAAAGTTCAAGTTTCCCAAATTCTCAATTTGGCTCCAAAATCCAAAAAATTCTAAAATTGCTTAATTGGTCCCCAAATACTCTTATTATGTCCAATTGACCCTCAATTTTATAAAATTGCATTTTGATCCTTCGAATTTTTGAGAATTCCCAAATTTCCCCCAAATTTCAACTCCCTAACACAACTGAATTTGATTTCATCAAATTGACAGATCAAACACTTCTAATTGTTGAAATTGAAGTTAAAATTGAGTTTCTACATCTTTATGCGATTCAATAGCACTTTGAATTGTAAGTTTCGACACCGGAACGAGCTCAAACGGAGTTTCACCGAAAAACATAACGTAGAAAGAGAAAGCTTCAATTGCTCACCGGTAGGGCCGCGATTGTTCGAGCTTTCAATCGGAGCAGATGGCTCTCCTCCTGAGGTTACTCCTAGGATTAAGAATTGTATCAATTGATGTCGAATTGAATTAGAATTCTATCATCAAAATTCTACTGGTTCTCTCGCTAGCACCGGTTGGAAATTGTAGAGTGGAGCTGAATTGGCCTACCTTTCAGTTCTAATTCAGCCGTAGGAGGGTTGAGGAGGTGTTGGGAGAGCTTGGTTTGGCATGATGAGGGATCGAATCGGCCAATTTCAGCTTGACTAAAATAGGGCAGCTTCGGTCCGCCGGAGCTGCTTCACTATTTGATCACGCCGGCGCTTCTCTAGTGACCCTTGAAGCGAATGGAGGTTACCATCGTATAGCTGACCTTCCCCGGTTCTAAGAAACCCGACCACACCTTCTTTGGCTCAGAAAAGACCCTATATTAGTGCTCTAGTTTGAGTTTCACCAAAAAACTATGCAGCTAAGAGAGAGTGAGATTTTCAAGTATGGAGAGGATGATTGGAGAGGGGCTCTTTATATAGGGAGCTCAGGGACTCGTCGGCCATCCGTTTGGCACCTTTATGACAATCATTGATGGCCTGAAATGTATTGAATAGAAATGTTTCTTCTTCACTAGTGCTACTTCGATTTTCCAACGAGTGAACAGTGTTGTCATTTGAAGGAAGAAGACGACACATTTCCAAACCGGACCATACTGGATTCAAAGCTTAAACCAGCCGGTTCACCCCTAATTCGACCGAATTTTTCAAATATAAAAATTTATAAATTCATCTAAATTCATTTTATATCCAATGGTGGCCTCAAATCTCAAATTTGAATTTTTTAAGCCACCTAGAAAAATGAATTTATCATCCGGTTCAATAGTGGTTCAAACTGGTCCAAACCGGTTCAATCCGGTTCGGATCTGGTTCACATGAGCCAGTTTGGTTTTCATCCCCCATTCATCCTAAAGTCCTTTATCATGACCTATGTGACTCTTTAGGTCACTTGAGATTCATATATTTCCAAGTTTTCCCTCTCTCTATTGGTACCAGTTCATAAATCGGCTTCGTTCCTAAACAAGTTCAATTTGGTTCGGATCCGGTTCACTCGAATCAGCTCAGTTTTTCTCTCCTACTTGGTTCTAAAGTTCCTTCACAAGGTTTATGAATCTTTTTAGGCCCGTATGAGGATAGAGACCTCATCCTAACCTGACCCCGGTCTCATGCGCATGAAGCTACGTCGAGCTTCCAAGATTGCTGGCATGACTAATTGCCCTTATCTCCATCATGTCGTCTAGTAGCCCTTAGGACGCATCATTACACCTCTTAGGTGTCTTGATGGTCATGAACCTCAAAGCATGCACAAATCAATAATTTTCCACATAAGCCATATAATCTATGGTGACACTGGTCCAACGGCCCCGATCCTCAACTCGACCCACATCTATTTGTTTCAATTGGTCCGTAGACCTGTCATGTCGCACCGCTGCCAGTCCGTCGAGGAATTCTTAAGGGTTAAGGTTAACTATAAATAACCCATCTTTTCTTCCTTAGGTGATTTCCTACCTTTTACTTTAATCTTTATTATCACACTCTTTTTACTTTGAATTTATCAAGGAACTTAAAACTTTTATTCATTCAAGAAAAGATTTTCTTGCCATACTTGGCTTATTACAAAAATTTACTACCCCTAATCCCTTGAGTCTTAGGCCGAGAGTTAAACCTAGAGAGATTGTGGGATTCTTGATTAGAAGGTTCTAAGGAACTAGTTGGGGTTCACTCGTATCCCCTGATAGGACAAATCTCATGTATGGCCTCCAATCCATACCGCCTTAGTACCTCGACCTCACACTCATAGATTCACTTTATCCATTGGGAGTGATTGAAGCCATGTTGAGTAGGTGGAGGTACTTGGTGGACCTTTATGAAGGGGGCATACACATCCTTGTAGTTATCCCAGATCTCCTTCTTGGTTGGATTCCACTCCAGTTGTTGTAGGGCTTGAGGAGGGGATGGGCTTCTAGGAGGAGATACTGGTTCCTCTTGTCTTGAAGGAGGGTATGTGATGCCTTTTGGTTCCAATAAGGCTCCTAGCAGTTTTCGGTAGTCTTCCACCATGTCTTTGGGAACTCTTTTCTCACCTTTTAGGAATCTTTGTACGGCTTCCTCCCTTGGGTTGGGTGTCTTTTTCAACATTAAGGTTGGGGGGTGGATTTCACTGTGAACTTCCTAGTCTTGATGATCCCGTACTCATAGTGCATGCACAAACAATATTTTTTCATATTGCCATGTAATCTGTGGTGCCACTAGTCCAACGACCTCGACTCTCAACTCAACCCGCAGCTGTTTGTCTTGACTAGTCCGTCGACCTGTCATGTCTCACTGCTGCTAGTTGACTGAGCATGTCGTTCCTATCTTGGTACCATGGCCAAACAATTCACTTATTAAGTTTTATGGCTCATATGTCATGTTCGTTTATGAGCTCCTGTTCGTGCCAACTGGCCTTGGGCCCACTGTACGAGATTTTCAAAATTGGGCATTTAGCCCCCAAGTTCCAAAACTGAGGCCCCCGACCTATCAGAGCTATTTGAGCATCCGTCGAGAAGGTCTCCCAAATTGTTTAAGCATTGACACACAGTCAGGGGAGAGCACTTCCGACAAAAATAGGTTTTTACTGTCCATCATACCGATCGATATAAGGACATTTTTGTTCATAATCGATGAACGGGTTTTCAACTTCCTTTGAGGAAGTCTCATCATACCAACCGGGTATGATCTACTTACAACCCGTAAGTAGTTTTTCCGCATAACTTTCACATCACGTTCTCTAAGTAGTGATGATTAAAAATACCACTAAGCAGTGGATTTTTATACCGAGGTACTTATCATCCCCAACCGGGTATGAAATAAAATTTTCACTCACAACCGGTAAGTGGTTTTTAAATTTTAAGCTGTGCTCATCATCCCAACTAGGTATGATGTTAGTAAACCTACTCACCCGTTAATTCTGTGAATTCCACTAGACTGGTTCTTTATATTCACGCGAGCTTGTCCTTGCTGGCGTTCCCGGTATTTCACGTTCCTACACGATATGAACAACCATGTTCATTATTATTCGGCATAACAGCCTTCATTCATTTCCAATGAATGAGAAAACCCAAACTTTTAGTTATTTGCAATTAGGTCCCTAAAGTTATTTCTCTTTAACTTTAAGTCCCTAATGTCGGTTTTTCCTCAAATTGAGTCCCGTAACTTTTAAAATTTATCCTGGGACCTCAATTTATTCAATTTTACCAAAAATGGGTTTAATTTCCCAAATTTCCAATTTGGTCCCCCAATTTTTCCAAAATTACCATTTTGCCCTTCTTTTACAAAAATGGTAAGTTTTGCCCCAAAAATTTCAAAATTCCTCAATTGGTCGTCCAACATTATTTTCATGCCTAATTGACCCTCAATTTCATAAAATTGTATTTTGGCCCTTTGAATTTCGAAAATCCCCAAAAATTTCCCCAATTTCAACTCTTCAACATTACCGAATTTAATTTCATCAAATTAACCAATCAAACACTTCTAATTATTGAAATTGGAGTTGAAATTGAGTTCCTGCATGTTCATACAATTCTAAGAAACTTTGAATCACAGATTTTAACGCCGAAACGAGCTCAAACGGAGCTTCGTCGGAAAATAGATTGTAGAGAGAGAAAGCTTCGATTACTCACCGGAGAAGGCACGGCGGTCCGAGCTTTCAATCTTGGTAGATATGTCTCGTCCTGAGATTCATCCTAGAATCAAGAATTTTATCAATTGATGCAGAATTGAATTAGAATTTCATCATTGAAATTCGGTCGACTCTCTCTTTAGCACCGATAAAAAATTGTATAAGGGAGCCGAATTGGCTTACCTTTCGGTCCTAATTCGGCTGTGGAAAGGCTGAGGAAGTGTTGGGAGGGCTTGGTTTGGCCTGAGGAGGGCTTGAAATGGCCGATTTCAGCTTGGCCGAAATATGGCAGCTTCGGTCCGCCGGAGTTGCTTCACTATTCCATCATGTCGGCGCTTCTCCAACGATTCTCGGATTGATTGGAGTTTGCTATTAGATAGCTGTCTTCTCCCTGGTTTTAAAGAGCCTGACCTTTGTTCAAGTCAAAGCTCTGGTTCAAGCTTTACCGGGAAATGGAGCAGTAGAGAGAGAGAGAGAGAAGTGTTCAAGTGTGACGAGAATGAAATGGGGATGATATAGGTGTAAAACCCGTGTATTAAATGAGCGAGATTTATTACTAAAATTAATATTGCCATAAATTATTGGTATTAATTCCAATAATTTAATTTCGGTATTAAATTATTTATATTAATTTCAATAATTTAATTTAGGTATTAAATTATTTATATTAATTTCAATAATTTAATTTAGGTATTAAATTATTGGTATTAATTACAATAATTAAATATATATGAATTTATGGTTATTTATGATAAGGCGAAATTTCAGGTTACAAAAAAAATTCTTACTTCCCAGGAGGTCACCCATTGTCACACTACTCTCGGGTAAGCATGCTCAAATTTGAAGTTCTTATGAAATCTAGTTCACTTGAACCAATTTGGCTTTTGTTTTCTAAAGTTTCTTGAATTTCTTTTCCAAGGTTTAATAAACCCTTTGGATCACCTGGAAGTTGTAAATTTCCATATTGCATGTTCTCAAATGTAAACCGGCTCGATTTTCTTACTCAGTTTGACCGGTTCTTTTCCCGGTTTTTCTTAACTCAAAAGTGTGGGGTTTACAAGCGAGGCGTGATTTCAACCTTGATCCCTAGAATAACATATATCAAATAAAATGCAAGCTTAAGAGGAATTAAACATACTTGACAGAGGTTAAGGCTTGGTGTTATCCCTAGTCATTTCTCTTTTCCTGGAAAGGGATAAAAAAGGGGCGGGTGAGTTTCTACAACTTAGTGAATGGGTATTTTCAAAAATAAAGTTTCAATAAAATAGTTTTTAAATTGGAGTGTGTCAGACTCCTTAATTTCTTTAAAATATCTCATTCTTGAAATCTTAGTTTCTATAGCCATTTTTCTCTATACTCAGTCAATACTAGTGTGTTTATCAACCAACACATGTCGTTCCCCATGAAGGGTACACACATTCGCAGGCCATCACATCCACTGTACCGACTTGTGGCGTTAGAGAAACTTTACCGGCCACCTAGGTAGAAGAACGTCCACTTCTACCCTAAGAATGAGTGGATGTATGTGACATCCGACCCTCAATCCCATAACAAAATTTTGTGTCCGTATGAGGATAGAGACCTCATCCCGACCCCACCTTGGTCTCATGCGCATGAAGCTACTTCGATCTTCCAAGACTAATGGCACGACTAACTGCCCTTATCTCTATCATGTCGTCCAATAGCCCTAGGACACATCACTGCCCCTCTTAGGCGTCTTGAAGGTCTTGTAACTCAGTGCATGTACAAATCAATAATTTTCTACATAAGCCATATAATCTGTGGTGCCACTGGTCCGACGACCCTGACCCTCAACTCGACCAGTAACTTTTTCTTTCGACTAGTCTACAGACCTGTCATGTCGTATTGTTGCCAGTCCATCAAGTATGTTAGTGCTGTCTTAGTACCATGGCCAAACAATTCATTCATTTAAGTTTTCATGGCTTAAAATCATGTTTGTTTACAAGCTCATCCTCGTGCCAATTGGCCTAGGGCCAACTATGCGAGATTTTCAAAATCGGGCATATTAGCCCCCAATTCCATAACCGAGACCTCCGACCTATTTGAGCTATTCGAGCTATCGTCAAGAAGGTCTCCCAAACATTTTAAGCAGTGGCACATAGCCAAGGGAGAGCACTTTCGACAAAATAAAATTTTTATCTGTCAATCACACCAATCCTGTATGAGGACATATCCGCTTATAACCGATAAGCGGGTTTTCTACTTCCTTCCAAGAAGTTCATCATACTAACCGGGTATGATTTACTTACAATCGATAAGTAGTTTTTTTCACGTAATTTCTACACCACTCCTCTCAGGTGTAATGGTTAAAATACCACTTAATAGTGGGTTTTCATTTCTGAGGTGCTTATCATCCCAATCGGGTATGATATCCCACTCACCTGATCGTGCAATGAATTTCTCTTATTTGACTCTTTTCCTCAATGCGAACTTGTACTTGCTGGCGTTCCCAATACCTCGTGTTCCTACACGGTATAAACATTCTTGTTCATTATCCCTTGGCTCGATAGCCTTCATTCATTATGAATGAATAAAATTTCCAACTTTTCAATATTTGTAATTTGGTCCCTAAAGTTCTTTTTCTTTTACTTTAGGTCCCAAATGCCGATTTCCTCAAAATTGAGTCCCAAAAATTCAAAATTATACTTTGAGACATCGATTTATTCAAAATTACATAAAGGGGTTCAAGTTTCCCAAATTCCTAATTTGGTCCTCAAATTGTCCAAAATTACTATTTTGCCCCTCAATTACAAAGATAATAAGTTTTACTCCAAAAATTGCCCAATTGGTCCTCCAACATCTTTATCATGCCTAATTGGCCCTCAATTTTATGAAATTATTTTTTAGTCCCAAAAATTTTCAAAATCCTCTAAATTTCCCCCAATTTCAACTTTCCAACACATCCGAATTTGATTTCATCAAATTTACTGATCATATGAGTTAAATTGTTGAAATTGAAGTTAAATTGGAGTTCTTACATCTTCATATGATTCAATTGCACTTTGAATTGCATGATTTGATGCCAGAACGAGCTTAAATGGAGCATCGTTGGAAAACTAAACTTAGAGAGAGAAAACTTCTAATGCTTACTATCGAGGGCGCGATGGTCTGATCTTTCGATCTGGGCAGATAGTTCTCATCCGGAGGTTATTTCTAGGATCAAGAATTGCCTTAATTGATGTCGAATAGAGTGGGAATTTAGTAATTAGAAATATGTTGGTTCTCTCTCTAGTACCGATCGGAATTTATAGAGGGGAGCCAAATTCGCTTACCTTTTCGTTCTAATTCGATCGTAGGAGGGCCGGGGAGGTGTTGGTAGAGCTTGGTTTGGCCTGAGGAGGGCTTGAATTGGCTGATTTAAGCTCGACAAAAACAGGGCAGCTTCGATCTATAGGAGCTGCTTCACTGTTCAATCACGTCGGTGCTTCTCTGGCTATGCTTAGAGCAATTAGAGACTACCACCATGTAGCTGAGTTCTCCCTAAGTCTAAGGAACCTGACCACACCTTCTTTGGCTCAGAAAAGATCCTATATCAGAGCTCTGGTTCGAGCTTCGCTGGAAAACTGAGTAGCTGAGAGAGAGTGAGGTTTTTAGTTGTGGAGAGGATGAATGGAGAGGGGATCTTTATATAGGGTGCTGAGGGACTCGTCGGTCATCTGTTTAGCACCTTTATGACAGTCATTGATGGCAAGAAATGTACTGAACGAAAATGTTTCCTCTTCGCCGGCGTTGGTTCGATTTTTCGGTGAGTCAACAGTATTGTCATCTGAAAGAAGAAGACGACACTATTCCGAATCGGACTAGACTGGTCCGAATTGGGTTCAAAGTTTAAACCGGCTGGTTCACCCTCAATTTGACCGAATTTTTCAAATCTACAAATTTCTAAATTCATTTTCTATCCAATGGTGGCCTCAAATCTCAAATTTGAATGATTTAAGCCACCTAGAAAAATGAATTTATCGTCCGATTCAATAGCGGTCCAAACCAGTCCAAACCAGCTCAATCCGGTTCAGATTCGGTTCACCTGAACCAATTTGGTTTTCGTCCCCCATTCATCCTTAAGTCCTTTTTCATGACTTTTGTGACTCTTTAGGTCACTTGGTATCCATAAATTCCCTGGTTTGCCCTTTCTCTATCGGTTCTGGTTCATAAACCGATTCAATCCAGCTTGGATCCAGTTCATTTGAACCGGTTTGGTTTTTCTTTTCCAATTTATCCTAAGGTTATTTTCCATGGTTTTATGAACACTTTGGGTCACCCTAGAGTTGTAAATTTCCTATTCTTTGGTGATTGGGTTTCGGAACTGGTTCAGTTATTCTCACTCATTTTGACCGGTTCTTTTCCTAGTTTTTCTTAACTCCAAAGAGCGGGGTTTACATCGACGATTAGAGATATCTCTAGTAGGAAAGTAAAAGGTGAATTGGGAAGTTTTGATCGAAAAATGATTAAAGGTGGACAAAAGCCCTAACTCGAAAGGGTGTAAGAATGCGAAGGAAAGAAACCTTCAAGGAGTAGTAAGAATTTGAATATCTAGCGCCAAAAGGTGAAATCTCTACTTTGAAGGACATAGTAGAGAATGAAAATTAGTAAAGGAGAACTCTCGAAAACAACAAAATCGTGAAATAGTCACAAGCAAGTAAGAGTGGGTTTAGGGGAAAGGAAAATCCTTGAGTAAAGAATGTCACCACAAATGAAGAAAGATGTAAGAAGGGAAGAATTCTAGCATGTCGGTAAGTCATCAGGAAATTCAATGATTGACACCAGAAAGACCCAATAAAGAAGTTAGGAAAGGATGAGTGGGTAACGAAAACTGACATGGTTATGTAAGACATTTTGTCAAGGCATGAAGGATGATTGGATAGCAGTAAAGGTAGTCGAGGAATACTACTCGATGAAAAGAGGGATGATGTTAAACAATCTCTGAAAGGTGGGAAGGTTGGGAAAACCTAGTAAGGAAGTGATCTTAAATTTTAATGGCAAAGATAGATTCTGGAGCATTGTCGTGCTGTAAGGGACACACAAGCCCAACAGCCTAGGGAAAGATATGACTCAACTAAGGAAGAGTCAGTTAGTTAAGCAAAATAAGGTCAACATCGAATTTGGATCAAAGATGTAATAAAGAATGGATGAGGGAAGGGTCAAAATAAGACAAAAATATGATAACATGGAGACCCATGAAAACAAGTATGTAATGCTCGAAAGAATACCGAGCTAATGGTTTCAACAACCAAGAGAATAACAGACATGGGAACAATTGGATATCTTGGAACTCCCAATTCTAAAATTTTGAGTAAAGAATCTCAAGAGAAAGAATTATGCTTTAAGGCAGAGGTATGCGAAATTAAGGATATAGCCTTAAATCCTTGAGTAAAGTATGCCAAGCCTAAATGAGTTCCATTGAATAGATAATGAGAAGGAAAAGAAAGTTATAGGGGTGTGTTATACCAGGACTATAAGGAAATAACCGAGCAGGTTATATGTCACTAAACAATAAGTTGATATCAAGGGAAGTACTTTGGAGTTAAGGAAAATTGGGGACAAAACTCATAAAAGGATAGGAGAGTTGTAAACCCCACCCTTTGAAGTCAAGGAAAATTGGGAAAAGAGCTGGCCAACCTGAGTGAGAAAATTAAACCGATTCACGAAGCCCGACCACAAGAGAACGGGAAAATTGGGAAATTTACAACTCCAGAGTGACCCAAAGAGTCATAAAAACCTTGGAAAGGGACTTTAATACAATTTGGGAAAGAAAACCAGACTAGTTCAGGTGAATCGGATCCGAACCGGATTGAACCGGTTTAGATTATTTTGAACCACTATTGAATTAGACGCTAAATTTATTTTTCTAGGTGGATTAGAAAATTAAAATTGGAGAAGTGAGGCCACCATTAGATAGAAAATGAATTTACAAATTTTTAATCTTAAAAACTCTGTTGAATCTGGCCTAAACTGACCTATTTAAGCGTTGAACCTAGTTCAGAATAGTGTCATCTTCTTCCTTCAGATGACAACACTTTTCACTCATGGAAAAATTGAGTAGCGCCGTTGAAGAGGAAATGTCTATGGCCAAGGAGTTTCTGGCAATGAATGACCACCATTAACGTGCCAATCGGATGGCTAAGAAGTCCCCGATCTTCCTATATAAAGAGCCCCTCCTCATTCATCCTCCTCACACCTGAAAACTCCACTATCTCCCTACTGCTCCATTTTTTTGGTAAAGCTCAAACTAGAGCTCTGACTAGGAATTTTTTTGAGCCAAAGAAGGTGAGGTTGAGTTCTTTATATTTGGGGAGAACTCAGCTACACAACGGTAGTCTCCATTTGCTCCGAGGATCGCCGGAGAAACGCCGATGTGATAGAACAATGAAGCATCTTCGCTAGACCGAAGCTGCCCTATTTTAGCTGAGCTGAAAATGGCCAATTCGTGCCATTCTCAAGCTTGTTTCCTCGGAGTGGTATCAGAGCTTTTGTCCTCGGATAAATTATCAAGACTATATAACATAGTAACTAAGAGAAAATTTTAAAATTTTAAGATGGCTCCCAATAGAGGAACCAAGAAAACTATATGTTCCCAACACCACCCAACACTCTGTCCCTGTAGGAAGATCACCCTAAAATACCCGAGAAGTCCCAAAGAACCAAGAGACGTTGGTGGGAAGTATCCATGAGGATGGTGCCATGACTTGTTGAGGTCACAATCCTAAGTACGAAGGGAGCCAAGCCTAAGACCAAGAACGCCATCAAGGGCTTATAACCTTACCAAGGAGGATGTTTGTTAAGAACCCTGTAGCTCTCCATCTATTTCATAACCACTTTTTGTAATGGGGCTAAGACCCCAACATATTGTACTACTTCTCCACTAATAAAGAACTCCAAGTTCCTAAAAACTATATCTCTAAAAAAATGATGTGACATTGCGCCTCAGTTGTAGGAAGATTTTCAAAGAAATGTAACCAAACAAACCCGTGTTACCCTAGACATCACGAAGACCAAGGAGATTTCCATCCCGAATAAAGGAATGAATCAAGGAAATTATTGGGCATAGAAGGCATGACAAGAAAATCGTCAAGGTAAGTAGTCTAGGAGAACTCTTGGGGGTAACAACTGGGCAAGGAAACAACCTATTTCAAGGTGTAAAGGAAATGGGACATGATGTGAAGGACTATCTCACACCACAAGGATTTAGAACAATACTTTCAAAGAAAAATGCCCCCATAGCTATAGGAATCTGAAAGGATACCATCCCAAGAAACACAACTCCTACTCGGAATTTCAACCACATCCAGGAGAAAGCTTTTCAAGATCCTAGCATAGTGGCAGGAAGGAAAAAGGACATAAGGTAGGACCTCGATAAACCACAAATAGAACAAAGGGTAGTTGAAGAGAATTCTCCCTTAAGAAGAAATTTCCAGCCATTTGGGAGCAAAGAAGAGAGTGCCTCCACAAGAGAAGACAAATTGAGCATTTGACAACAAATGGGATGTCTCTACATTACAAGTATGTCTCACATTGGAAAAAGCAGTGAAGCCAAATAGGAGTTTCAGACCAACATAGCAGAAGGAAGCAAGTCGTAACAACAAGATAGTCAAGGAGAAAAAATGACACCCTAAAGAAGATCGAGAAGTAGAAAAGGACTAAACTCTAAAAGGGTTGTAGGATGGACATTAAGGACAATAAGACTTAAGAAACAACTGCCCTAAGATAATTAGACCAAGGGAATGGTAAGAACGAGACAATTAATGAACTGATACTTGTGAAGGTCATAATTTAAGCTCTAACAAAGAAGGGAGAGGTGGACAAGCCAAATATTGGGAAAAAGAAGGATGAAAGAAATCCTTAAAAAGACCAATGGCCAAATTAATGACTAAACTCAAGCCAAGAGAGGGGTAGGCAAGCCTTTCACATGATGATCAAGAGATCTTGAAACAAGGAGGATTCAAGCTCTCCTTAAAGGAAATAGATGTGTACTGAAGTACAAGTGGGGATGAGGATAGGGTACAAAAGATGTGCCCACAAGATTTCAAGAGCAAGGGTAAACAGGAGATGATGACATCAAAGGATGTCATTTAAGGGTAGATATTCCCTAGGGTAAATGAAAAAGGAATTCCAGGAGAAAAAGGGAAGAGTCTTACCAAGGAAGGAAACCCTAGAAAGGCATATGTATCCCAACTGTGAGGTAATGGAACTAAGTGAAGAGGCATAGGGAGATGAACTTGCAAATGAAGCACATGTTGAGGTGAAAGGACAAACGGAGCATATTAGGAGGACCCAAGAAATAAGTTAACCCCAAGGAACAGGTAAGTTGGAAGATAACATCAAGGATGTTGTACAATTAAGAAAGGGGTGGACTGCACATAAAAAGGGAATATAATACATTTAAGAAATCTTGGAGAGGTTAATCCTCCAGTTAAGAAGTGACTAAAGTAAATGATCACTGATATCAAGACTAGTTGTGGTCCATGCTCGCTTGATGTAGCATAAAGTTAGGACAGTTAAGCATAAGGTGGAGTACACTAAATAAAACCAATAACGAGAAGTCACTTAGATAAGGAATTAGGGAATAAATGTGAATTTTAAGACAATGGAGGATTAAAGGAGGGAAATACCCAATATAGAAAAGAATTTGAAGAAAGGAAGAAAGATACTTTCAAGGAATGGTAAAAAGGTGGAGCATGTAGCTCCCAAAGTGGAAGCCTCTACTATGAAGGTCATAGTAGAGAACAAAATCCGTAAGAAGGGAACTTCCCCAAACAAAGTAATCGACACATAGACCGAAAGAGAATAACTTGGGATAAAGAGTAATGAAAATGATCATGAGTGAGTAAGAATGGATTAAGAAAAAGGAAAGTTCTTGAGGAAAGGACACCACTAGAAATGAGGAAGTGCATAAGAAGGGAAGAATCCTTGCGTGTCAGTAAGTAATGGGGGAAAAAACCCAATAATTGGAACTAGAAAGACCCAATAAAGAAATTGGGGAAGGATGAGCAGGTAAGGGAAACCGATACAATTATGTAAGACATGACATCAAAGGCAAGATGATGAGTGAATAATGGGAAAGGTAGTCGAGAATATACTACCAGACAAAGTTATACAACCCTAAGTGGTTGGAAATATTAGAACAACCCTCAACGGAATATTTTAGAAATCTAATGGACAGAGATAGGTTCTAGAAAATGTCATGACTGTAAGAGGCATGTAAGCCCAATAGTTCCGAGGAAAAATGTGACTCGAGTAAGGAAGAGTTAGTGAGTAAACATGATAAGGT
This sequence comes from Trapa bicornis, assembly GCA_030064425.1. NCBI lineage: Eukaryota > Viridiplantae > Streptophyta > Magnoliopsida > Myrtales > Lythraceae > Trapa > Trapa bicornis. Next base: position 16,086,970 of record CM057758.1, on the reverse strand, counting down.
AAAATATAAAATTTGGACTAAAGTTGTAATAAACAACGGACGCAGGAAGGGTCAAAATAAGACAAAAAGGTGATAACACCGAAACCTGTAAAAGCAAGTATGTAGCACTCGATAGGACACAAAGATAAGGGTTTAAATGACCTAGAGAATAACTAGACAAGGGAATGATTGGGCAGCTTGGATCTCCTAATCCTGAGCAAGAATCTTAAAGAGGAAGAATCTTGCCCTAAGTAGAGAAGGAAGTGAACTTAAGGATGTACCTTGGAATAGTGGGTAAGACATGCCTAATTATGATAAACTCCATGGAGTGAGTGAACAATGGAAAGGAAAAAGAAATTCCTTAAGTGAATGTTATAAAAAGGGCTAACTAAAAGAATAACCGAAGATTTACCATGTCAAGCAAACCCCAAGTTGACACCAAAGGAATTTAATCCTGATGCAAAGGTTACTAATTAAGTTTTAGGGACAAAACTTCTAAAAGGAGGGGAGAGTTGTAAATCCCATCCCTTAAGGACAAGGAAACCGGGGAAATAACCGGTCAACCCAGGTGAGAAAATCGAACCAGTTCACAAGCCACAACCGATAGAGAAAGGGTAAATTAGGAAATTTATAAATCCCGAGTGACCTAAAGAGTCACAAAGGCATGGAAAAGGACTTTAGAATGAATTTGAAGAGAAAACCAAATAAGTTTAGGTGAACCGGACCTGAATCGGTTTGAACAACTTTGAACCACTAATGAACCAGTTTCTAAATTCATTTTTCTAGGTGGCTAAGAAAATTCAAATTGGAGCCACCATTTGATAGAGAATGAGTTTAGATGAATTTACAAATTTTTAATTTTGAAAAACTCAATCGAATCGAGCCTGAACTGGCCGGTTTAATCGTTGAACCCAGTTTGGACCGGTCTGGTCTGGTTCGAAATAGTGCTGTCTTCTTCCTTCAAATGATAGCACTGTTCACACACTGAAAAATTGTACAGCTGGCTAGGGAATTCCAAGCAATGAATGAGTATCATTAAGGCGCCAATCAGACAGTCAAAAGTCCCTAGGCTTCCTATATAAAGAGCCCTTCCTCATTCATCCTACTCACACCTGAAGACCCCACTCTCTCCCTATTGCTCCATTTTTTGGTGAATCTCAAACTAGAGCTTCAACTTGGGCATTTTTCTAAGCCATAGAAGGTGAGGTTGGATTCTTTAGATTCAGAGAGAAGTTAGCTACACGACAATAGTTTCCATTTGCTTTGAGGATCGCCGGAGAAACGTTGGCGTGATAAAATAGTGAAGCAGCTCTAGTGGACTGAAGCTACCCTATTTTGGCCAAGCTAAAAACTGCTAATTTGAGCCCTTCTCATGCCAAACCAAGCTCTCACAACACTTGTACAGTGCTCATACAATTGAATTAGAGTGAAAAGTTAAGCTAATTTGGCTCCCCTCTTTAAATATCGATCAATGTTAGAGAGAGAATCGACGAAAATTCATAGACCAAATTCTCCATCAATTCAACATGAATTGATGCGATTCTTGATTCTAAAAGGAACCTCAGGACAAGAGCTATCTGCCCATATTGAAAGCTCGGACCGTTGCGCCTCCAACAATAAGCTTTCGAAGCTTTCACTCTCTAAGTCCAGTTTTCAGATGAAGCTCCGTTTGAGCTCATTTCGATGTCAATTAATGCGATTCAAAGTGCAATTGAATCATATGGATGTGTAGTAACTCAATTTCACATTCAATTTCAATAATTAACTTCGATTGATCGCTCAATTTGATGAATCAAATTCAGTCAGTTTGAAAGGGGGAAATTGGGGGAAAATTTTGGGTGAAATTGGGAATTTCAAAAATTCTAGGGACTAAAGTGCAATTTCCAAAAATTGAGGGCCAACTAGGCATGGAAAAGATGTTGGAGGACAAATTGGTCAATTTTTGGGGTCAAATTTGCCATTTTTGTAAAGTAGGGGCAAAATGGTAATTTTGGAAAAATTGGGGACCAAATTGGGAATTTGAGAAACTTGAACCCCTTTTTGTGATTTTGAATAAGTTGAGGTCCCAAAGTGAATTTTAGAAGTTTTGGGGCTCAATTTGAGAAAAAATTAGTATTAGGGACCTAAAGTTAAAGAAAAAGAACTTTAGAGACCTAATTGCAAATAATTGAAAAGTTTGGGTATTTTAGGCCAAAAGATAATGAACAAGAATGTTCATATGGTGTAGGAACACGAAGTACCGGGAACGCCAGCCAAGACAAGTTCGCGTGAAGGCAACAAGTCGATTAAGAGGAAATCCACTACACTATCGGGAGAGTGGGATTTAAACATCATACCCGGTTGGGATGATGAGCACCACGAAAATAAAACCCACTACTAAGTGGAATTTTAAACATCACACCTAGATTGAGTGATGTGGAAATTACATGGAAAAAAACTATTTATTGGTTGTAAGTAGATCATATTCGGTTGGTATGATTAACTTCCTGGAAGGAAGTAGAAAACCTGTTCATCAGTTTGGAGTGGAGATATCCTCACATTCGGTTGGTGTGATGGACAACTGGAAAATTATTTTGTCAGAGGTTCTCTCCCTTGACTATGTGTCATTGCTTCAACCTTTTGGGAGATCTTCTTGACGGGAGATCGGATAGGCCAGGGACCTCGGTTTTGGAACTTGGGGGCTATGCCCGATTTTAAAAATCTTGTACAGTGTGCCCAAGGCTAGTTGGCACGAGCAGGAGATCATAAACAAACATGAGTTTAATCCATGAAAACTTTATATAAATGATGAGTTTGGTCATGGAACCAAGACAAGACTGACATACTCAATGGACTGGTGGTAGTTTGACAAGATAGGTCGACGAACCAGTCGAGGCAAACAACTACAGGTCAAGTTGAGGGTCGGGGCCGTTGGACCAGAGGAAACAAAGATTAAATGGCTTATGAGGAAAACTATTGTTTTGTGCATGCATAGAGGTTCAAGACCTTCAAGATGCCCAAGATGATGCGTCCTAGGGGCTATTAGATGACATGGTGGAGATAAGGGTAGTTTGTCATGCCATTAGTCAGGGAAGCTAGACATAGCGTCATGCGCATGAGACCGAGGTAGGGTTGAGATGAGATCCCTGTCCTCATACAGACACAAAGTTTCTTTATGGGATTAAGTGTCAGATGTCGTGTACATCCACTCATTCTCAGGGTAGAAGTGGACGAGCTTCTATCTAGGTGGCTGGTAAAGTCGATCCAATACCCCAAGTGGGTGCAGTGGCCGTGCTCCATTACGAATGTGTGATCCCTTCATGATGAATGGCATGTGTTGATTGTTAAACACTCCGGATATGGTTGATGAGGATTAAAGGTTTTAAAAACTGAGAAATTGAGAAAATAAGGAGTCTGGCATACTCCAATTGAAACTATTTTCTAAAAATCAAGCTTTAAACACCCATTCACTGAGTTGTTGAACTCACCCCCTCCCTTATACCCCTTTTTAGGTAATCAAGGGAAAAGCCTATCTAAAGACTTCTAGTAGCTACACCTACAGTCAGGTATGAAAGTTTAAAATTTCATACAATTTTGGTTAATGTTATTCTAAGAAAGGTACAGATTTAAAGGACGCCTTACTCCTCACGATTTAAAGAAGGGGAAAACCCTAAATAAACTGGGAGAGTGGCGGGTTGCTCATGGGGATCCGACCAAATCAGGTTGGGGCGTGACATGACTGAGTTTCTCATATCTAAAATTTTCTAAATTCTTCTAAATTCATTTCCTATCTAGTGGGGCCTCAATTTCCCAATTTGATCATTTTAAGCCACCAATAAAAATGAAATTAGCAATCTGTTCATGTTTAGTTCAAATTGGTTCAATCCGGTTCAGGTTCGATTCACCTTGAACTGGTTCGGTGTTCCCATCCAATTTACTTCATGGGTTTTCCCCAAGATTTTCATGACTAAGGCAATATGGGATCTTCAAATTTCTCATTGTAATCCCTCTTTATCATTCCCGGTTCCTTAAGTGGTTCAATTTTCTCATTAAATTGACCAGTTTTGTGAAACCTGTCCTCTGTACCAAGTAAACCGGGGAAGGAACCAATAGTTTTGAGAAAATATACCCAAATAAGGAACAAAAAAAATGATAAAGAAGGGTTAAAATGGGAAATTGGAAAATCCCAAGTGACAAAAAATTTACAAAGATCATGGGGAAGAACAATGAGGTGAATTGGATGGGAGAACTGGACTGGTTCAAGGTGAACCAGACTGAACCAAGATGAACCATAGTGAACCAGTTCAATGATTCATTTTTCTAGGTCGCTTAAAAATGTCAATTTGGTAAATTGAGGCCACCATTAGATAAAAAATGAATTTAGAAATTTTTAAATTTCAGAAAACTAATTGAATCGTGTCCGAACCAACCGATTTTCAAATTCGAGACAACGAACCCGAACAGACCGGACTGGTCAACGAACCGACTGATCAACGGACTAGTCCGGTCAACATTCATCGAAACCAGTCAGCAGCCACGCAAGCATGGATGGCCAATGGGAGGCTGCTATATGTTTGGTCAACGGTCAATGGATGACCGGTGAGCATGCCATACATATACGGGCATCCAATGGGAGGCTGCCACGTGTCTGGTCAACAGCTGACATGGCGACTGAGCTGGACCTCCACATTAGAAAAACTAGCCAATCACAGTGCACCACGTGGCATGCCTGCCACGTCTTTGTCTTTAACCTTTAGTCACTAATAGAGAAAACGAAGGAGAGAGAAAGGCCGAAAAAGCTGAAGTCTCCGGGGACTCAAAAAACTCTCTAATTAGGCCGCCAGCAACTGAGTCAGAGGCCGAGTCTCACACAGACCAGTAGCCTGAACAGTTGCCAAGCTCTCTATATAAAGAGCATCCCTCCGTTCATTCTTAGCATCCTACAATCGATCGAAGAAGATGAACTTCTCAGTTTTCCGGCGAGCAGCAAACCAGAGCTCTAACGTTGGGGCATTTCTCCACCTTTGAAGATGCATTCAATCTCATTGGAAATGGGAGGAAGTCCTCTACTTAGCCATTCCCTCCATCTAGCTTGAGAGCCACTGAGGAGGAGCGAGGGAGCTCAAATAATGTTATTACTCCTCAGCCAAAAAACAACCGACCTTCTGCAGCCCACTTAGGGCATTCCTCCAGCCAATTGCAGTTAAGCCAGAACCCCTACACCCCACCTGGAGGTGCCTCGACCTTCCCTCGAGCTAATACGGTAAGCCCTTCCACTACAAAACACTGTTCACATTGCATTTATGCGAAAACTAAAACTAAGAAATTCACACTGCTCAAGCAACAAATTGAGGCACGTTTTGATCTAGGGAGGATCCTCGAGAGGAGAGCAACTTAGAGAAAGCAAGAGCTGCAGTTGTCAGACCCTCACCGGTAAAATATCGAAGATTTCTCTCTCTAGAATTAATTTTTTGGTGAAGCTCCATTTGAGCTCATTTTCGAGCCAAATCGAGTGGTTCAAAGCTCAAAATGATGAGGTAGACATAGGGAAGACGATTCCAATCACCAATTGAGACAATTAACCAAGTTTAGGGATCAATTGAACGAAATTAAAATTTGGGGACCAAATTGCAATTTTGAGAAAATTGGGCAATTTGGGGATTTTGGGAAAATTGGGGTTTGAATGGCAATTTAAGGAAATTAGGGGCATTTTCTTGAAATTAACTTCAAATTAGGGCCTAATTGTGCAATTGGAGGTTACTGTTTCCATTATTATATAATTTCAAGACCAAATTTTTAGCTGATCAATCAAATTAGATTCTATTTTCTTTGAAATAGAGGACCAATTGGTAATTTTTGAAAGTTCAAGAACCAATTAGTAATTTTTGGGAAGTTAAGGACCAATTGGCAATTTTGGAAAAATTAAGGACCAATTGGTAATTTTAGAAAATTTAAGTTCCCATGAGGAAAATTGGAAGTACTAAAGACTTAACTGAGATTAATGAAGATCAGGGACTAAAATGTAAAGTTATAAACTTTAAGGGACCTAAATGTAATTACGACAAAGTGTAAGGACATATGCATAAATACTGGAAAGTATAAGGTCCCTTATGTCAATTCTTGTGAAATGGATGCTCAAACCATGTAGGCAGGAGTCATACGAGTACAGGTGCCAAGGAGCACATTGAAGATTAGAAATCCAGCTGGGACGAATCCGTCACAGTACCGGGTGAGTGGGATTTTCAGCATCATACCCAATTGGGGATGACGAGCACCATTTTTTAGTTTTAAAAATTATTTTTCCAGGAATGGTCTCCCTGACTACGTGAAACTGCTTAAACATTTTGGGGGAAGTTCCTGATGGGGCTATAATTGCTCCAACTAGCTTGAGGCCTCGGATTTGAAAATGATAGTGCTGAAGGCCTAGTTTTGGAAAACTAGCAAAGTGGACCCAAGGCCGATGGATATGGGTATGGACCCATCAAAAATCAGCAAGTGATAAGAAATGCTAAAAGATCCAATTAACGGCAAATTGTGTGTGATACCCGTGAAGCCAAATCTGAGTTGTTGAGCTTGTTGGGCCAACCGCTGCTCTGTCGAAGCTAGGTCGTCAAACCTATTGGGCTAGTACGCGTGAGCCAAAGCCTAGCCAATAGATAGTTGCACTAGAGGGCCAAAGATAATGGCTATAACTTAAAAGATCGTTGATTGTGCATGCACTATGAGATTCAGGCCATCAGGACACCTAGCATGAGGTAGTGATGGAGCCCGAGGACTATTAGCCAACCCAAGGTGCAAAAGTGTGGTATGTTGTCCTGTAGGTTGTGAAGCTCGAGGAGTTTCCTGTGCACTGAGACCAAGGCAATAGGGGAAATGAGGTTTCGTCCCATAAAGTGGAAATGCTGAAGTACTAAGATCGAGGTCGGAGGGTAAATGGGGTCTCGTCCCCCCAAGCGGACATGATTAGGATTTGAGGGTTAGACAATTGATGTCCACTCAAACTCGGTGTAGAGGCAGTGCACCTCTATCCAGGTGGACGGTAAAGACACACTGAACCACAAGTGGAATGGTCAGGGACTGTTCTATGAACATGTGATCCCTTTCTAGGATAGAAAGGGCATGTGAATGCTTGATGAAACACCTCCTGAGCAAGGGAAGGGCTCAAGATGAGATGAACTCATATTACAATAAATTAAAGCATATAACTTTTTGATAGACTGATTGTTTTGAAAACTCGCTCCCCAACCCCTACTCATTGAGTTGTAGAAACTCGCTGCCTCCCATTAAACTTTTTCTGGAGAAACACCTCGCTATGATGAGCCAAGCTAGAAGAGAAAGCTAAGGACACCGCCATCAAGTAATGTTTATGTTTTGTAAAATTTGTTATGGAAAACATCTACTCCAATGCCTTTACCTTCCTTGGACTATTTGGTAGAAATACTAGATTAGGGGAGGAAGGATGGTAGGTTGATCACAAGACTTCGACCAAACCAGGTCTGGGCATGACAGGTTCTTTCACGATTTTCCTTGATTGGAGATGATGGATTTCACACCATGTGTCATGGTCAACGGTCGATAGGGATACGATTAGTAGCCATGTTGGAATGAGCGGCCAATGGGAGGCTGCCACGTGTTTGGTCAATGAGTAAAAGGCTGACTAGACTGCTAAGTAGGATGTTGCATCAGCAAAGCGAGCCAATCACGGCACGTCGACACGTATGAAGCTCGCGCGCACATCACAGTGTCATCTTCCTCACTTGGATGACTGATAGAAGAGGATAAGGGAAGGGAGGAAGTCTCCACTGACTCGGAAAAAGCTTCGATCTTACCACAGGCAAGTAAGGAGGGGGCCGAGTCTTACGCCGACCAGTAGACTGAACAGTTACGAGTTCCCTATATAAGGAGCACCCCTCTCCTCCTTCTACCCATTGAGCAATTAGGCAAAGAAGAAAAGATGTACCAGTTTCTAATCAGGCACGAACCAAAGCTCCAACATTCGACAATTTCTCAACCACTGACACTATGAGTGGTGCCATTGGATCTAGGAGGAAGTTCTCCACCCAGTGCAACCTCCATTTGACCATAGGACCACCGGAGGAGTGCTGACGAGCCTGCACAGTGTTGCTGCTCCAACTGGTCCGAAGTGACGAAATCTGGTCATACCCAATTCTAGCCAACCCTGACCCCCTACAGTTAAGACAACCCTCCCACAAGTCCTTTTGGCCAACCACCTACTCCCTTAGAGAGTAGCTTACTTCTAGAGAGAGAAAGTACCACAATTTCACCAATCGAATTCCCACTGCCCAGGACATGAATTGGAGCCACTCTTGATCGTTGAAGGATGACCTCGATGAGAGATATCATCCCAAATCCAGAGCCCCGACCACTGCACCTCTGCTAGTAAGCTTTCTCTCTCTAAATCCAATTTTCCGGTAAATCTTAGTTTGAGTTTGTTTTGGGGTAAACAATTGTGATTCAAGGCATGAATTAATCATAGTAAGATGGGGAAAATGATTAGTATCATGCTAGGGAACAATTAAACAAGATTGCAACGTCAATTTGGCAAATTTGCATTTTGGGACATGAAGGTGGTGATTTGGGGACGAATTAGGTGAAATTGGGTATTTTAAAAAATTAAGGGACTTATGGGCAATTTTATAAAAATTGAGGGCCAATTGGCATTTTTGAGGAAGTTGAAGGCCAATTGGTGATTTTAAGAAAATTGGGGACCAATTGGTCATTTGTGGGAAGTTTGGGGCAAAGTGGTAATTTTGTGAAAAATCGGGGACTAAAGTGCAACTAAGCAAAAATTCAGATTTTAAAGTCCAAAAAGGGAATTTTGTGAATATTTACAAAGTTAACCATTTAAAATGTCAGTATTTAATTGGGAGTTAATTACCATGAGGGTAGAATTCAGGAATTTTGAAATGAACTGAGACTTAATATTCCTTACCCGAAATGATGTAGTTACGAGAGGAAGTGCATCAACCTACAACTGCAAAACACCCCAAAAATACGAACACCCAGCTTGAGAGGAACGAGTCACTACATACCGGGTGAGTGGGCTTAGCATCGCGTTTGGTTGGACAAATGAACACTCGTTTTCCAAATTGAAAATAATTTTACAGGGTCATTCTCCTCTTATTAGTTGGACAAGCTTAAACATTTTGAGAGATGGCCTTGACAAGAGCATGAACCATGCGATAATAGAAATAGAATTGTTGGAGTGGGCCCAATGTCAATGGGCACAGGCTTAGGCCCATTTACAATTTAAGACTTATATATCAGAACACTCATATAAATGGATAATTGTGTATGTTTGATAGCTATTGTGCTGAAGCTGGGCAGGCGTACTCATTGGCCTAGTAACCACTGAGCCAAAGCCGTGTCGACGAACCCATTGGTCTAGCGGTCATGAAGTCGAGGCCGAGTTTTTGGGCCCGTTGGGACAGTAGCACCAAAGATGATAAACATAATTAACAAAACTATTGCTTGGTCTTGTTATGAGTTCAGAGCCACCTAGGCACCCGTGTTAGGATAGTGGTGGCTCCAAGAGCTGCTGGGTGACCTGGGGAGTATAAGGGAAGATTGTGGTCTAGTATATCGAGAAGCTTAGGGAGCTTCACGCGCATTGAGACCGAGGTCGGAGGGGGAAAGGTCTCGTCCCACATAGTGGATACTGAGTATTGTTCGGGTTTGAGGGTTGGGCAACTGATGTCCACATTAGACTTATGGTAGAAGTCATGGGCTTCTATTAGGGTGGATGGTAAAGGCGCTCCAGTCCATAAGTGGAGTAGTCGAGGACTACTCTACAAATGTGTGAACCCATTTTTTGATAAAGGGTGATTGAACGATGTGTGAAATCAAACTAATGGCTAAATTTCAAATATAAAAATTAAAGTACATTGATAGCTAACCTCTCACTGAGTTATAAACTCACCCCCTCCTGTAACCCTTTTCAAGGAAGTACATGAGCTGTGAAGACAGGGAACAACAAGTGAGGGAAATGTCACTCCATCTGGTACGAGCTCACCCTCAAGTTGATTTGATATCTCTACTTTGAAAAAACCAGATAAATGAATGCCTTTACTTTCCTTGTTCTAACTCAGTAGAAAAACCCAGATAGCATAGGGAAAGGTGGCAGGTTGCTCATGAGATTTTGACCAAATCGGATCAAGGAGTGACAAATTTGGCCTCCTCCTCTCTAGGTGAGTTCATGGCCTAACTCATACTTTATTTTCATGCCATCTTAGGAGATACCTATCATGCACTCCTTACTGGACTTCCTTTGATTATTTACATATTCATACTAAATGATTGAACTGTTGGATATCATGTTCATTAAGTCTTAGGGTTTAGGAGTCTCTGTAGGTGTTGTAGAAATCTAAACTAGGGGAGGAGAAGATATTGAAAGATAGGCATAAATCAGGGGAACATGACTTTATTGATTAGTGACTCAATGAATTACATATAGGCGCGTTTATTTATAGGCTCATGATAATATAAATATAGAAATAAATAATATGAGAAAATATATAGGATATAATCTTAACTAGATAATATTATATCACATATATATAATAAGTGTAACTACCTAAAATAATATCATAATAATATATTATGATATTTGAACATTTCTTCCCAATATTAGCATAGCTATTTGTAAATCCCATCCTTTTATAATAAGAAAATCGGCAAAAGAACCGGTCATTTCCAAAGAGAAAACCGAGTTGGTTCATAATTCTTAACCAATTTGAGAAATTTACAAATCCCGAGTGGCTCAATGAGACATAAAAGTCATGGAAAGGACTCATCCACACGATTCAATAAAAGCTTTCTCTCTCTAAGTTTAGTTTTTTGGCGAAGCTCCGTTTGAGCTCAATTCTGTCCCAAATAACACGATTCAATGCTCCATTGAATCATGTGGAAGTGTAGGAACTCATCCACACCTTCAATTGGTTCAAATAACCCCGATTTAATGGCCAATTTGATGAAATTAAATTCAGCTAGTGTGAAAGGAGGAAAATTGGGGAAAATTTTAGGTAAATTTGGGAATTTCATAAAATTGAGGGACCAAAGTGCAATTTCCAAAAATTGAGGGCCAATTGGCCATGGAAAAGATGTTGGAGGACCAATTGGTTGATTTTTGAAACTTATTGGGGTCAAATTGCCATTTTTGTAAAGTAGGGGCAAAATGGTAATTTTTGAAAAGTTGGTGACCAAATTGGAAATTTAGGAAACTTGAACCCCTTTTTGTGATTTTGAATAAATTAAGGACCCAAAGTTAATTTTAGAAGTTTCGAGACTAAATTTGGGAAAAAATTAGCATTAGGGAACTAAAGTAAAAGAAAAAGAACTTTAGGAACCTAAATGCAAATAATAAAAAGTTGGGGGATTTTGTTCATACGTAAGGAACATAGGCTATTATGCCAAATGTTAATAATCAAAGATGTCCGAATCATGTAGGAACATGAAGGACTAGAATGCCAACAAGGATAAGCTCGCGTGGAGGTGAAAAGTCGATTAAGAGGAATACACTACACTTAGCAGGTGAGTTGGATTATTCACATCATACCCAATTGGGATGATGAGTACTTCAGAAATGAAAAACCACTTTTATGTGAAAATTTAACATCACACCTGGTTGGAGTGATGTGGAAACTACATGGAAAAACTATTTATCGGTTGTAAGTAGATCATACCCGGTTGAAATGATAAACTTCCTAGAAGAAAGTAGAAAACCTGCTTAACGGTTGTAAGCGGAGATGTCATCACACCTAGTTGATGTGATGGAGAAGTTGAAAAGTTATTTTGTCAGAAGTGCTCTCCCCTGACTGTGTGCCAATGCTTAAAAATTTTGGGAGACCTTCTTGATGAGAGCTCGAATAGCTCAGATAGGCCAAAGGCCTCAATTTAGGAACTTGGGGGCTGAAAGGCCCAATTTTTTGGAAAATCATGTATAGAGGGCCTAATGCCAGTTGGCACAAGCAGGAGCTCGTAAATAAACATGATCATAAGCCATGAAAATTCTAAATGAATGAATTATGTGATTTAGCCATGGTACCAAGATAGGACCGACATACTCGATGGACTAGCAACAGTGTGATAGGACCAGGTCGACCGACCGGTCTAGATAAACAGCTGCAGGTCGAGTTGAGGGTTGGGGCTATTGGACCAATGGCACCAAAGATTAATGGCTTTGTGGAAAAAACTTTTGATTGTGCATACACTTGAGGTTTGAGACCATCAAGATGCCCAAGAGGGGTAGTGATGCATCCTAGGGGCTACTGGATGACATGGTGGAGATAAGTGTAGTTTGTTGTGCCAGCAATCAGGGAAGCTCGATGTAGATTCATGCACATAAGATCGGGGTAGGATCGAGATGAGGTCTCTGTCCTCATACGTACACAGAGTTGCTTTTCGAGTTTGAGGGTGAGATGTCTCGAACATCCACTCATTCCTAGGGTAGAAGTGGACGGGCTTCTATCTAGGTTGTCGGTAAAGTGCACCGACGCCACAAGTAGGTGTAGTGAACGGGTTGCCCTACAAATGTGTGATCTTTTCATGATAAAGGGCATGTGTTGACTGTTAAACAAACCAATTGTGGATAATGAGGAAAATGGTTTTGAAAACCAGGAATTTAAGGAAGAAATGATCATAAAAGGAAATAAGGATTCTGTGTAAACCCCGTTTTTTGATAATGAGAAAACTGGGGAAAGAACCGGTCAGTTTCAAATTTAAAACCGAGTCAGTCTACAAGCCTGATTATCAGGAAATGGGCAAATTTGAGAATTTATAACTCCCATGCAACTCAAAATGGTTCATAAACCTTGAAAAAGAACCTTAGGATGAATTGGTGGTGAAAAACCAGATCGGTTTGACTGAAACAGGTCTGAACCGGATAGAACCAGTTTATGAACTAACTTGATTCATGAACCGGAACCGATAGAGAAATACAAACTGGGAAATTTATGGATCTCGAGTGACCCAAAGAGTCCCAAAAGTCATGGAAATGGACTTGAGAAGGAATTAGAGATGAAAACCAAACTGGTTCAGGTGAACCGGATCTGAAACGAATTGAACCGGTTTAGACCGGTTTGAACACTATTGAACCAAATTCTAAATTCATTTTTCTAGGTAGCTTAAAAAATTAAAATTTGAGATTTGAGGCCACCATTGGATAGAAAATGAATTTAGATGATTTTAGAAATTTTTAGATTTGAAAATTTTGGTCAAATGGGGGGTAAACAGGCCGAAATAAGCTTTGAACCTGGTTCAAACCGGTCCGGTCCGGTCCGGTTCGGAATAGTGTCTCTTCTACCTTCAGATGACAGAACTGTTCGCTCGTTGGAAAATTGCTCAGCACCAGTGAAGCTTAAAAGTCTCCAGCTAGGGAGTTTTAGACAATGAATGACCACCATTAAGGCACCAATCAGACGACCAAAAAGTCCCTGAGCTTCCTATATAAATACCCCTCCTCATTCACCCTCTCCACACCCGAAAAGCTCATTCAATCTCAGCTGCTTAGTTTTTCGGTGAAGCTTGAACCAGAGCTCTAATATAGGGTCATTTCTGAGCAAAAGATGGAGAGGTTGGGTTCCTTAGAACCAAGGAGAAGTCAGCTAGATGCTTGTAGTCTTTGTTTGCTCCGAGAGTCACTGGAGAAACGTCGTCGTGATAGAATAGTGAAGCATCTTCGACACACCAAAGTTGCCCTATTTTGGCCGAGCTGAAATTAGCCAATTATTGTCCCCCTCAGGCCAAACCAAGCTCTCTCAACACTCCCTTAGCCCTGCCACTGTCAAATTAGGGTCGAAAGGTAAGCCAATTCGGCACCCCTGTGCAATTTCCGACCAATGTTAGAGAAAGAGTCGGCCAAATTTCAATGACAGAATTCTAATCCAATTTGACATCAATTAATGTCATTCTTGATCCTAGGAGGAACCTCAGGAAGAGAGCTATCTGCCGAGATAGAAAGCTCAGACTGTCGCTCCCTAATTTGACACTCTGTTTTCTGGCAAAGCTCCGTTTGAGCACGTTCTGACATTAACGCTTGCAATTCAAAGTCCTATGGAATCATATGAACATGCATAATTTCAACTTCAATTTCAACAATCAGAAGTGTTTGATCGGTCAATTTGATGAAATAAAATTCAGCTGTGATAGAGAGATGAAATTGGGGGAAAATTTGGGGAAATTGGGGATTTTCAAAAATTTGAAGGACCAAAATATAATTTTATAAAATTGAAGGTCAATTGGGCATGATAAGAATATTAGAGGGCCAGATGAGCAATTTTAGAATTTTTGGGACAAAACTTACCATTTTTATAAAAGAAGAGCAAAATGGTAATTTTGGAATTGGGACTTTGGGAAACTTGAGCCCCATTTTATGAAATAGAGTAAATTGAGACCCCAAGAGGAATTTTAAAAGTTTTGGGACTCAATTTGAGAAAAAATCGACATTAGAGACTTAAAGTTAAAAGAAAATTACTTTAGGGACCTAAATGCAAATAAAGGAAAAGTTAATTTTTTCTGATTCATTTTGAACGAATGAGGGCTATTAGGCCAAAGAATAATAAACAACCATGTTCATTTCAAGTAGGAAAATGAGACATTGGGAATGCTAGTTGAAGTTAAGCTTGCTTGGGAAGGAAATCGACTAAATGGAATTTCCCTACACGATCGGGTGTGTGGGATTTTATATCATGCCCGGTTGGGGATGATAAGTACCTTGAAATGAAAACCCACTAATTAGTGGTATTTTAAACATCACAACTTAGAGGAGTGATGTGAAAATCACACGGAAAAACTACTTACCGATTGTAACTAGATCATACCCGGTTGGTATGATGCAACTTCCTCAAAGGAAGTGGAAAACCCGCTCATCGGTTATGAGCGGAGATATCCTCATACTCGGTTGGTATGATGGATAGTTGAAAATTTATTTTGTTGGAAGTGCTCTCCCCTGACTGTGTGCAACTCCTTAAATGATTTGGGAGACTTTCTTGATGGGAGCTCGAATAGCTCTGTTAGGCCGGAGGCCTCGGTTTTGGAACTTGGGGGCTAATACATCCAATTTTGAAAATCTCGAATAGTGGGCCATAGGCCAATTGGCACGAGCAGGAGCTCATAAACAAACTTGAGATATATGCCATAAAACTTTAAATAAATGAATTGTTTGGCCATGGTACTAAGACAGGACCGACATATTTAGTTAACTATTTACAGTGCGACATGATAGGTCTCCGAACTAGTCAAGACAAACAGCTGCAGGTTGAGATGAAGGCCAGGGCCGTTGGACAAGTGGCACCACAAATTATATGGCATGATGTGAAAATACTAATTGTGCATGCACTGTGTGTATAAGACCTTCAAGATGCCCAAGAGGGGTAGTGATGTGTCCTAGGGCCTTGGACAACCTGGTGGATATAAGGGCAGTTCGTCAGACCAGGTGACCTTGCGAAGCTTGACGTAGCTTCAAGTACACGAGACCGGGGTGGGGTCGAGATGAGGTCTCTATCTTCATACGGACATGGATAATTGATTTTGGGATTGAGGGTCCGATGTCGCGTACATCCACTCATTCTCAAGGTAGAAGTGGAGGTGCTTCTATCTAGGTGACCGGTAAAGTTGCTCCGACGCCACAAGTGGGTTCAGTGGACGGGCTAGCCTGCGATTATGTGTTTTTTACCTTCATGATTAAGGATGTGTATTAGGTGATGACACACTGTAATTAATAAGAAATGGTGATAAAAACATAGATTTAAAATGAAATAATTTTTTAAAGAAAATAAGGAGTCTGGCACACTCCAATACAAATATTTTTCATAAAAGTTAAATTTTGAAAATGCATTCACTAAGTAGTTGTACTCACCCCCTCCCTTATATCCCTTTTAGGAAATTTTGGAAAGTCTACCGTTGAAGACCATCAACTAAGACACTTGTGAGACAGGTATGATAAATTTAAAATTTTATGCAGTT
This sequence comes from Trapa bicornis, assembly GCA_030064425.1. NCBI lineage: Eukaryota > Viridiplantae > Streptophyta > Magnoliopsida > Myrtales > Lythraceae > Trapa > Trapa bicornis. The sequence goes on along the minus strand of CM057758.1, from coordinate 16,071,031 downwards.
TTGATTTATGTTATTCTAGGAAATGTGCAGGTTTAAAGGACGCCTTACTCTTTGCGGTTCATAATAAGGGGAAACGCTTTAATAAACCTGGAGAGTGGCGGGTCGATCACAAGGATCCGACCAAATCTAGTCGGGGCATGACAACTTGAGTGGTATCAGAGTCTGTTTCATCGAATACATAATCAAGACAAGAATATATAGGAACTAATAGGCTTTATTTAAAATTTTCAGAAATGGCTCCGAAGAAAGGAACCAAGAGAACTAGGACTATTGTCTCCAACACTACCCAACCATCCCTACCTATAGAAACTCCTATGGAAGCCTAGACAACTCCTCCCAGACTCAGTAGTGAGCACCAAAGATTGTACAAGGAGTTCACTCGTGTATTTGGACAACCTAACCTCATCCCCGAGGAAGGCACCAATTCTCGCGTTGAGCCAGAGGAGGTGCAATCTCACCCTCCCCTTGTCAACCATCCCGCTCCAATAGACATCCCTAGAAACCTCAAAACTCTCTGAAAACTTGGATGTAAGCCTTTCCTTGGACAAAAGGATGTGGGAGCCACCATGGATTGGCTAGCCAGCATCAAGAAACTCATGGGGATTGTCAGAATACCATCAGACGATATGGTGACTCTAACAGAGTTTTTCCTAGAGGGAAGTGCTAAACGATGGCGGGACAATGTTTGAAACCTACATACCACCATCCCTAATTGGGAACAATTTGAGGAGAGGTACTCAGAGGAGTACTTGGGGCCCCATCTGATAAACAAGAAGGAGCAAGAATTCATTCGGCTTCAACAAGGGCTTAACTCCATGGTGAAATATGAGACAAAGTTCAACGAGTTTAGACCATTTGCCCTGACCTAGCTGGGTCAGCTGACATATGTTAGAGGTTCATGGACGGTCTCAATATGGACATTAGAGACCGTATGGGGGTACTGGGATGCCCCACGGACCTGGCAGCCATAATTAGTATGGCTCACGAATGTGAGTGATTGGTGTAGAACCGACGTCGTCGAATAGAGCAGATAACCAAAAAGGAGAATAAGGGTCCAAACCGTCAGGGAGGATGGGACGAACCTAACACTCTAAGATGGGGAAACAGAACAGCTTTCAAAAAGAGAAGAAACATGCCACCACCTCCCAGAGTAGTCCCCACCTTACCCCAAGGAAACCCACATTGTCCAAAGTGTCAAAGGAACCATGAGGGAGCATGCCTTACCTGCTTTGCATAAGGGCAATTGGGGCAGTTTGCGAGGGATTGTCCCACCCTTATGGAGAATAAGTAGAGGAATACTCTTGGACCACCTCAAGTGAATTTTAGAAACCCTAGGCTACATGCTACAACAAGAGTACCATCTAGAATATACAACCTTCCTTAGGAGGAGGCTAGAGGAGACCCTAGCACTATAGTAGGTACATCCCAAAACCCTACAAATTAGTTCAAGGGAGTCATGTAAACTAAACAAATTTTGATCTAATAAAGGGAATTCCTTCTAAACCATACGTTTCTTAAATCAGGGTATATATAGCTATGGGGGCAACAAGTCTATGCCCTCTTTGACTTTGGAGCAGAGAGATCATTCATCAAGGAAGAGTTGGTTTCAAAAGTACCCCTAGGGCTCACCCCACTAGTACAAAGCCTTAATATCCTTACACCTTTAGGAGAGGGTTTAAACAAGAATAAACAATTAAAGGGATGTGAGATAAAAATTGGAGGAAATCCAACTTGAAGTTGACTTGATCCCATTACCTCTAAAGGAGGTTGAAGTAATCCTGGGAATGGACCGACTAAGTAACCATCAGGCAAAGATGGACTATAGGAAGAAGATGATAACCTTCCATACTTCCAAAACAAAAGGAATAAAGTTCCAGGGAGATAGAAGGAAAAGTGAAGTACAATTGGTGTCCCACCTGAAAGCTCAAAAGATGATACATAAAGGTTGTACAACTTTTCTGGCCATGGTTATGGATGAAAAGTCTAAAGAAAAGAAACTCAAATACATTCCGATAGTCAGATATTATCCAGAGGTTTTTCTAGAAGAGCTACTTGGACTACCTTCGAGTTGACAAGTGAAGTTCACCATAGAAATAACCCCAGGAACTAACCCCATATCCCATGCCCCATATCACATGGCTCCAACAGTACTAAAAGAATTAAAGGAACAATTGGACGAATTATTGGAAAAGAATTTCATATGTCCAAGTTAATCTTCGTGGGGTGCTCCTATTCTATTCGTAAAGAAAAAGGATGGAAGCATGAGACTGTGCATCGACTATAGAAAGCTAAATCAGGTCACCATCAAGAATCGATACCCACTCCCAAGGATAGATGATTTGTTTGACCAGTTAAAGGGAGCAGCTTACTTCTCTAAAATAGACCTTTGGTTGGGCTATCACCAACTTAGGATTAGAGAAGAGGACATCCCTAAGATGGCATTTCGATCCAGATATGGACACTATGAGTTTAGAGTGATGCCGTTTGGATTGATGAATGCCCCTACAGCCTTCATGGACCTAATGAACCACATGTTCCAACCTCATTTGGACAGGTTCGTGATAGTATTTATAGATGACATCCTTATATACTCATGAACCAGGTCAGAACATGAAGAGCATTTGGCAACTACATTGGAAATATTGAAGGAAAACCAATTATATGCAAAATTTTCCAAGTGTGAGTTATGGCTGCAGGAGGTAGGATTCTAAGGACAGAGTACTAACCTATAAGGGTAAGGTATGTGTGCCTCAAGATAAGGAGTTGAAAAAATTAATTCTGGAAGAGGCACACGATTTAGTGTATACAATGCATCCGGGCAATACTAATATGTACTGCACCCTCAAACAAGGATACTGGTGGAAGGGTATGAAGAGGGACATTGTAGAATATGTTGCCCGATGTTTTTTTTCCTGTAAATAGATAAAAGCATAGCATCAGAAATCATCAAGACTACTACAACCCTTACCAATTCCAGAATGTAAATGGGAGCACATCACCATGGACTTCGTCACGGGTCTACCGGTGACCAGAAAGGGTCGAGATGCGATTTGGGTCATAGTGGATAGATTGACCAAATCAGTTCATTTCCTTCCTATAAAAGTGACGGGCATGGTAGAACAGTTGGTCGTCTTATACATGAAGGAAATTATAAGACTCCATGGTATCTTGGTGAGTATAGTATCGGATAGAAATCCCAGATTTACTTCTAGGTTTTGGCTAAGTTTACAAAATGCTATGGGGACCAAGCTTCATATGAGCATGACATTTCACCCTCAGACAGATGGTCAGTCTAAGCAAACCATCCAAACCTTGGAAGACATGCTAAGAGAGTGTGTACTTACCATGAATAAAAACTTGGAAGAATACTTGTGCCTGATGGAATTTGCTTACAATAATAGTTATCAAGCTAGTATTCAGATGGCTCCCTATGAAGTCCTTTATGGACGACCATGTCGTACCCCTCTATTTTAGGAAGAAGTGGGGGAAAGGAAGTTAGAAAAGGGAGGACTAATTGAGGATGCCACCAAAAAGATAAAATTAATAAGGAGTCGTCTTAAGACTGCATAGGACAGGCAAAAGAGTTACGCGGACAATCGAAGGAAAGATCTGGAGTTCGAGGTGGGAGATCAAGTATTCCTCAAAATATCCCCATGGAGGGGAATACTTAGGTTTCAACAAAGAGGAAAGTTGAAACCAAGATATATCAGTCCATATCCCATCATTCAAAGGATAGGACCGGTAACTTATAAATTGGAACTACCAACTGATCTACAGAGAATACATGATGTATTCCACATCTCAGTACTTCAGAAATATTAGCCTGATCCTATCATGTATTAGACCGACCTCCAATGGAACTAGAAGAGAACTTGACCTATCAGAAAGAACTGGTACGAATCATCGACCAGAGAAACAAGAATTTATGGAACAAGAAAAATCCTATGGTCAAGGTTTTGTGGCAGAACGGACCCATGCAAGAAGAGACATGGGAAACTGAGAGTATGATGAGGGATAGTTACCCTCAATTATTTAACATGTAATTGTTTTGGGCACAAAACCCCTAAAAGGAGGGGAGAGTTGTAAACCTCGTTCTTTGATAAAGATAAAACTGAGGAAAGAATCGGTCAGTTTCAAATTTAAAACTGAGTCGGTCTACAAGTCTGGTTATCAGTAAATGGGCAAATTTGAGAATTTACAACTCTAATGTGACTCAAAATGGTACATAAACCTTGGAAAATAACCTTAGGATGAATTGGGGGAGAAAAATCAGACCGGTTTGTGTGAATCGGGTTCGAACCGAACAGAACCAATTTATGAACTAAGTCGATTCATGAACCGGAACCGATAGAGAAAGGGAAAACCAGGAAATTTATGGATTTTGAGTGACCCAAAGAGTCCCAAAAGTCATGGAAATTGGAGATGAAAGCCAAAACGGTTCAAGTGAACCAGATCCAAACCAGATTGAACCGATTTGAACCACTATTGAATTAGATTCTAAATTCATTTTTCTAGTAGGATTAAAAAATTCAAATTTGAGATTTGAGGCCACCATTGGAGAGAAAATGAATTTAGAAAGTTTTAGATTTGAAAAATTCGGATGAACGGGGGGTGAACCAGTTGGTTTAAGCTTTGAACCAAGTTTAGACCGGTCCGGTCTTGTTCGGAACAACGTCGTCTTCTTCCTTTAGATGACATCATTGTTCACTCGCCGAACAATTGAAGCAACACCAATGAAGAAGAAACATTTCCATTCAGTACGTTTCGGGCAATGAATAACCACAATTAAGGTGCCAATCGGACGGCCAAGAAGTCCCCGAGATTCCTATATAAAGACCCCCTCCTCATTCACCCTCTCCACACCTGAAAAGCTCATTCACTCTTAGCTACTTAGTTTTCCGGTGAAGCTCGAACCAGAGCTCCAATATAGGGTCATTTTTTAGCCAAAGAAGGTGAGGTAAGGTTCCTTACAACCGGGAGAAGTTAGCTACGCGCATGTAGTTTACGTTTGCTTCGAGAGTCGTTGGAGAAATGTCGGCCTGATAGAATAGTGAAGCAACTCCGACGAACCGAAGCTGCCTATTTAGGCCGAGCTGAAATTGGCCAATTCGAGTCTCCCTCAGGCCAAACCAAGCTCTTCCAACACTCCCCCAGCCCTCCCAAGGCCGAATTAGGGCCGAAAGGTAAGCCAATTCGGCAGCCCCTGCAATTTCTACAGGTGTTAGAGAGAGTCGACCGAATTTAAACGATAGAATTCTAATCCAATTTGACATCAATTGATGTCATTCTTGATCCTAGGAGGAAACTCAGGAGGAGAGCTATCTGCTGAGATAGAAAGCTCAGACTATCGCGCCCACACCGGTGAGCAATTGAAGCTTTCTCTCTCTATAGTTTGTTTTTCGGCGAAGCTCCATTTGAGCTCGTTCCAGCATTAAAGCATGCAATTCAAAGTCCTATGGAATCGTATGAACATGAAGAAACTCAATTTCAACTTCAATTGCAATAATTATAAGTGTTTGATTGGTCAATTTGATGAAATCAAATTCAGCTATGTTAAAGAGTTAAAATTAAGGGAAATTTTTGGGAAATTAGGGATTTTCAAAAATTCAAAGGACCAAAATGCAATTTTATATAATTGAAGGTCAATTGGGCATGATAAGAATATTAGAGGGTAGATTGAGCAATTTTAGAATTTTTGGGAAAAATGGTAATTTTTGAATTTGGGGGCCAAATCGGGAATTTGAGAAACTTCAGCCCCATTTTATGAAATAGAGTAAATTGAGATCCCAAGAGGAATTTTAAAAATTTCAGGACTCAATTTGAGGAAAAATCGCATTAGGGGCTTGAAGTTAAAAGTAAAATAACTTTAAGGACCTAAATGCAAATAAAGAAAAAGTTAGTTTTTCTCATTCATTCAAAACGAATGAGGGCTATTAGGCCAAAGAATAATGAATAACCATGTTCATTTCATGTAGGAAAATGAGACATTGGGAACGCTAGCTGAAGTTAAGCTTGCTAGGGAAGGAAACCGACTAAGTAGAATTTCCCTACACGATCAGGTGAGTGGGATTTTATATCATATCCGGTTGGGGATGATAAGTACCTTGAAATAAAAACCCACTACTTAGTGGTATTTTAAACATCACAACTTAGAAGAGTGATGTGAAAATTACGCGGAAAAAATACTTACCAATTATAAGTAGATCATACCCGATTGGTATGATAAAACTTCCTCGAAGGAAGAGGAAAACCCGTTCATCGGTTATGAGCATAGATATCCTCATACTCGGTTGGTATGATGGATTGTTAAAATTTATTTTGTCGGAAGTGCTCTCCCCTAACTATGTGCCACTGCTTAAATCATTTGGGAGACCTTCTCGACGGGAGCTCGAATAGCTCTATTAGGTTGAAGGCCTAGGTTTTGGAACTTGGGGGCTAATACACCCAATTCTGAAAATCTCGAACAGTGGGCCATAAACAAACATGAGATATATGCCATAAAACTTTAAATAAATGAATTGTTTGCAATGGTACCAAGACAGGAACGACATATTCAGTCAACTAGTGGCAGTGTGACATGATAGGTCTCTGGACTAGTCAGCTACAGGTTGAGTTGAAGGTCGGGGCCATTGGACCAGTGGCACCACAAATTATATGGCATGATGTGAAAATTCTCATTGTGCATGCACTGTGTGTACATGACCTTCAAGACGCCTAAGAGGGGTAGTGATGTGTTCTAGGGCCTTGGACGACCTGGTGGAAATAAGGGCAGTTCGTAAGACTAGGTGACCTTGCGAAGATCAACGTAGCTTCAAGCGCACAAGATCGGGATGAGGTCTCTATCTTCATACGGACATAAAGAATTGATTTCTGGATTGAGGGTCGGATGTCGCATACATCCATTCATTCTCATGATAGAAGTGGATGTGTTTCTATCTAGGTGGCCGGTAAAGTCACTTCGACGCCACAAGTGGGTTCAATGGACGGGCTAGCCTGCAATTATGTGTTTTTGTCCTTCATGATCAATGATATGTGTTGGGTGATGACACACCGTGATTAATAAGAAATGGTGATAAAAACAAAGATTTGAAATGAATGGATTTTTTAATGAAAATAATGAGTTTGGCACACTCCAATACAAATCTTTTTAATAAAAGTTAAATTTTGAAAACCCATTCACTGAGTAGTCGTACTCACCCCCTCCCTTATATCCCTTTCTAAAAATTTCAAAAAGCCTACCCTTAAAGACCATCAACTAAGACTCTTGTGAAATAGGTATGATAAATTTAAAATTTTATGTAGTTTTGATTTATGTTATTCCAAGAATGGTGAATATTTAAAGGACGTCTTACTCTTTACAGTTTATAATAAGGGGAAACCCTTTAATAAACTGGGAGAGTAATGAGTTGATCATGGGGATCTAACCAAATCAGGTCGGGGCGAGACAGTTCGGCCCACTCCAATTGAAATTTGTTTTATAGAAACTCATTTTTCAAACACCCATTCACTAAGTTGTAGAAACTCACCCCCTCCCTTTACCCCTTTTTAAGTAACTGAGGTAAACCTACATAATGATCTACCGATAGCTGAACCTACAAGACAGGTATGTAAAGTTAATATATTCCATTTTGATTAATGTAATTCTAGGAAAGGTACAGGTGAAAAGGACGCCTTACTCCTCATGATTTAAAGAAGAGGAAAACACTTAATAAACAGGTAGAATGGCAGGTTGCTCACGGGGATCCGAACAAACCGGGTTAGGGCGTGACAACTTGAGTGGTATCAGAGCATGTTTCCTCAAATACATTATCAAGAAAAGAGAACATAGTAACTAATAGGGATAATTTTAAAATTTTTAGATGGCAACCAAGAAAGAAATTAAGAGAACTAGAGTCGTCATCTCCGACACTGCCCAATCACTCCTCACTGTGGAAATTCCCTGAGGAGCCTAGACAACCCCACCTAGACTAAGCTCAGTACACCAAAGGTTGTAGGAGGAGTTCACTCGAGTATTTGGGTAACCTAAGCTCATTCCCGAGGCAGGTACCAACTCTCGGGCTGAACTGGAGGAAGTACAATCTCATCCTCGTCATGTTAACCATCTTCCTCGAGTTGATATTCCCAAAAATCTCAAGACTCTCTATCAATTGGAGTGTAAGTCTTTCTTTGGAGAGAAAGATGCTGGTGCTGCCATGAATTGGCTGGCTAACATCGAAAAGCTGATGGGGATAGTTAGGATATCACAGAGCACATGGTGATCCTGGTTGAATTCTTCCTAAAGGGTAGTGCCAAAAGATGGTGGGACAATGTTCAAAGCATGCATACCTCTACACCCACCTGGGAGCAGTTTGAGGAGAGGTACGTGGAGGAGTACCTGGCTCCTCATCTAATTAACGAGAAGAAAGATTTCCTTCGACTCTGACAAGGGCTTAACTCTATATCAAAGTATGAAACTAAAATCAACGAGTTAAGACCCTTTGCTCCTAACCTAGATGGACCAGCATATATATGCCAGCGGTTCATGGACGGTCTCAATATGGACATACGAGACCATATGGGAGTACTAGGATGCCCCACGGAGCTGGCAGTAGTAATCATTATCGCTCACGAATGTGAGTGACTGGTGCAAACCCGACGCTGTCAGATGGAGCAAATGGCCTGGAAGGAGTACAAGGGCCAAAGCCATCACGAAGGACAGAAGGAGTACAATGGCCCAAGATGGGGAAACAGGGTGGGTTTCCAAAAGAAAAAGGACGTACCTCCCTAGAGAATAATCCCCACCTTGCCACAAGGAAACCCCCGCTGTCCTAAATGCCGAAGGTACCACGAGGGAATGTGCTTGTCCTATTTTGCATGTGGACAAGTGAGGCACTTTGCAAAGGAATGCCCCACTCTAAGGGAGAACAAACAAAAGAATACACTTGGACCACCTCAAGGAAACCCCAAGAATCCCATACAAGATGCCGCCACCAAAGTACCAGCTATGGTATACAACCTCACTCAAGAATAGGCTAGGAAAGACCCTAGTACCGGAGCGGTACTTCCCAAAAACCTTCCAATTATATTAAGAAAAACCTGTAATTAAAATTTTATTCAATAAAGGAAGTCATTTTTCTAAAAATATGTGTTTCTCTAATCAGGGTATGTGCATTTATGGGGACAAGAGGTCTATGCCCTCATCGACTAAGGAGCAGAGAGATCATTTATCAAAGAGGACCTAATTCCAAGTTTACCCCTAGAACTCACCCCTCTAGGACAAAGTCTCAACATCCTCACACCCTTACGAGAAGGGTTAAATAGGAAGAAACAGTTTAAGGGATGTGAGATAAAGATTGGAGGAGTCAAACTCGAAGTAGACTTGATTCCATTACCTCTAAGAGAGGTAGAAGTAATCCTTGGACTAGATTGGTTAAGTAACCATTGGGCTAGGATGGACTGTGAAAGGAAGACAGTAACCTTCCACACTCTAAGACAAACGAACTAAAATTCCAAGGAGATTGAAGGATGAATGAAGTACAAATGGTGTCCATATCAAAGCCCAAAAGATGATACAGAAAGGTTGTACGGCTTTTCTAGCCATGGTCATCAACGAGAAGTCTTAAGAGAAGGGATCTGAAGAAATTCTGGTGGTTAAACACTATCTAGAAGTATTTCCAGAAGAATTACCTGGACTACCCCTAAACCAACAATTGGAGTTCACCATAGAAACCATTACAGGTATAAACCCCATATCCCAAGCCCCCTATCACATGGCTCTAGCAGAGCTAAAAGAACTAAAGGAACAAATGGATGAGCTATTAGAGAAGGACTTCATACGTCTTAGCTAGTCTCCATAGGGTGCACCAGTCCTATTCGTAAAGAAAAAGGACGGGATCATGAGACCGTGCATAAACTATAGAAAGTTGAACCAGGTCACTATCAAGAACAAATATCCACTTCCACGGATCGATGACCAGTTTGACCAAATGAGAGGATCAGCATACTTCTCCAAGATAGATCTTCGGTCTAGCTACCATCAACTCAGGATCAAAGAAGAGGATATTCCTAGACCACATTTTAGTCTCGATACAGGCATTACGAGTTTAGGGTGATGCCTTTTGGCTTAACCAATGCCACTACAACTTTCATGGATTTAATGAATCAAGTGTTCCAATCACACGTGGATAGGTTCGTGATAGTATTTATAGATGACATTCTCATATACTCATGAACTAGGTTGGAGCATGAATAAAATTTAGCAATCACCTTGGAGATACTGAGGGAAAACCACTTATTTGCAAAATTCTCCAAGTGTGAGTTCTGGCTGTAGGAGGTAGGGTTCTTAGGACACATATTGTCCAAAGGTGGAGTGAAGGTAGATCTAGCAAAGGTGGAAGCCATATCTGATTGGAAGGCACCTAGGAATCCTTCGGAGATACGAAGTTTTTTAGGCATGGTGGGATACTACAGATGGTTTGTACATGATTTCTCTAAGATAGCTGCCCCTTTGACTCGACTCACCAAGAAAGGAGTAGAGTGTAAATGGGATGAAAGTTATGAGAAGTCTTTCTTGGAGTTGAGGACTCGTTTGACAACCACACTGGTACTCTCCCTTTTTGACCCAAGAGCGGGGGAGTACACCGTCTATAGTCATGCATCCGGACAAGGACTCGGATGTGTACTGATGCAACAAGGAAAAGTTATCGCCTATGCCTCATGACAACTTAAGGTACATGATTGGAATTACCCTACCCATAACTTCAAATTAGCTGTGATAGTGTTCGCCCTAAAGATTTGGTGACACTACCTCTATGGGGTTAAGTTTAGGATATACACTGATCACAAGAGTATTAAGTATTTCTTAACTCATAAAGAGTTAAATCTCCGCCATAGGAGATGGTTGGAATTGGTGAAGGACTATGACCTTGTGATAGAATATCACCCCGAAAAGGAAAATGTGGTGGCAGATGCCTTAAGTCGCAAATACCAAATTGAGTCGGTGCAAATAAAGACAAGTTACTTACCCGTGTTGTAATAGCTAGGAAGAATGGAGGTGGACCTGAAGATGGACAAGAAAGAGAGATGCTTATTGGTTGATGTGGTAGTGAGACTTAGTCTAACGGAGCAAATTAAGGCTCAACAAAAGGCTGATAAGGAACTCCAATCCTATTTGAACCCAATTAACAGAGAGATGAAATTGGACTATGACCTGCAGGGCAATGGTGTGCTAATCTACAAGGGTAGAGTGTGTGCCTCAAGATAAGGAACTGAAGAGGTTAATTCTGGAAGAGGCACATGATTCAGCGTATGCGATGCATCCAAGCAGTACTAAGATGTACCATACCCTCAAACAAGGATATTGGTGGAAGGGAATGAAGAGGGATATTGTGGAATACGTAGCTCGATGCTTCTCTTGTCAACAGATTAAAGTTGAACATTAGAAACCATCAGGACTGCTACAACCCTTGCCAATTCTGGAATGGAAATGGGAGCACATTACCATAGACTTTGTCACATGACTACTTGTGACCAGGAAGGGTCAAGACGCAATTTGGGTCATCATGGATAGATTGACCAAATCTACTCATTTCCTCCCTATAAGAGTGATGATACAGTGAAACAACTGGTCGTCTTATACATGAGGGAGATAGTAAGACTCCATGGTGTCCCGGTGAGCATAGTATCGAATAGAGACCCTAGTTTTACTTCAAGGTTTTGTCCAAGTTTGTAAAGTGCCTTAGGAACCAAGCTCCACATGAGTACGACATTTCATCCTTAGACTGACAGACAGTCTAAGTGAATGATCCAAACCTTGGAGAACATGCTGAGGGCATGCATACTCACCATGGGTAAGGGTTGGGAGGAATACTTGTGCCTAATGGAATTTGCGTACAATAATAGTTATCAGACTAGTATTCAAATGGCTCCTTATGAAGACCTTTATGGACGACCTTGCTGTACCCCTTTATTTTTGGAGGAAGTGGGGGAAAGGAAGCTGGAAAGGGTCGAGCTAATCAAGGATGCCACAGAGTAAATCAAGTTAATCATGAGTCACGTTAAGGCCTCTCAGGACATGCAAAAGAGTTATGCGGATAATCGAAGAAGAGATCTGGAGTTTAATGTTGGAGACCAAGTGTTTCTAAAGGTATCGGTGAAAGGTAAGCCAATTCGACTCCCCTCTGTAAATTTTGATCAGCGTTAGATAGAGAAACGGTGAAACTTCACTTAGCAAATTCACACTCAATTCGATATGAATTATTTCCATTATTGATCCTAGGAGAATTTTCAGGATGAGAGCTATCTGCTCCGATTGAAAGCTCGGACTGCCACACCTCCAACGGTAAGGTTTCAGAGCTTTCTCTCTCAAAGTCCAGTTTTCCGGCGAAGCTTCGTTTGAGCTCAATTCGGACCCAAATGACGTGATTCAAAGCTCCATTGAATCATGTGGAAGTGTAGAAACAGATCCATTCCTTCAATTGGATCAAATAACTTTGATTTAATGGCCAATTTGATGAAATCAAATTCATTGAGTGTGAAAGGAGGAAAATTGGGGAAAATTTTAGGGAAATTTGGGAATTTCGTAAAATTGAGGAACCAAAGTGCAATTTCCAAAAATTGAGGGCCAATTGGCCATGGAAAAGATGTTGGAGGACAAACTGGTCAATTTTTTAAATTTATTGGGGTCAAATTATAATTTTTGTAAAGTAAGGGCAAAATGGTAATTTTTGAAAAGTTGGGGACCAAATTGGAAATTTGGGAAACTTGAACCCCTTTTTATGATTTTGAATAAATTGAGGATCCAAAGTGAATTTCAGAAGTTTCGGGACTCAATTTGGGGAAAAATAGCATTAGGGAACTAAAGTTAAAGAAAAAGAACCTTAGGGACCTAAATTAAAATAATTAAAAATTTGGGGATTTTATTCATAAGTAAGGAACGAAGGCTATTATGCCAAATGTTAATAAACAAGGATGTCCAAATTGTGTAGTAACATGAAGGACCGGAATGCCAACAAGGATAAGCTAGCATGGAGGCGAAAAGCCAATTAAGAGGAATACACTGCACTTATCGGGTGAGTGGGATTATTCACATCATACCCGGTTGGGATGATGAGTACTTCGGAAATGAAAAACCACTTTTATGTGGAATTTTAACATGACACCTTGTTGGAGTGATGTGGAAACAATGACGAAAACTATTTACCGGTTGTAAGTAGATCATACCTGGTTGGTATGATGAACTTCCTAGAAGGAAGTAGAAAACTCGCTTACCAGTTGTAAGCGGAGATGTCATCACACCCGGTTGGTGTGATTGACAAGTTGAAATGTTATTTTGTCAAAAGTGCTCTCCCCTAATTGTGTGCAAATGCTTAAAAGTTTTGGGAGATCTCAACGAGAGCTTGAATAGCTCAAATAGGCCAGAGGCCTTAGTTTTGGAACTTGGGGGCTAAAATGCCCGGATTTTTGGAAAATCTCGTACAGTGTGCCCAAGGCTAGTTGGCACAAGTAGAAGCTCGTAAACAAATATGATGATAAACCATGAAAATTATAAAAGAATGGATTATGTGATTTCGCCATGGTACCAAGACAAGACTGACATAGTCGATGGACTGGCGGTAGTGTGATAGGACCTTGTCGACAGATTAGTCTAGACAAACAGTTCCAGGTCGAGTTGAGGATTGGGGCCATTGGACCAATGGCGCCAAAGATAAATGGCTTTGTGGAAAAACTTTTATTTTTGCATGCACTTGAGGTTCAGGACCATCAAGACGCCCAAGAGGGGTAGTGATGCATCCCAGGGGTTATTGGACGACATGGTGGAGATAAGGGCAGTTTGTTATGCCAGTAGTCAGGGAAGTTTGACGTAGCTTCATGCACATGAGATCGGGTTGGGGTCGGGATGAGGTCTCTGACCTCATACAGACACAAAGTTGATTTTTAGATTTGAGAGCCGGATATCGTGAACATCCACTCATTCCCAGGGTAGAAGTGGACGAGCTTCTATCTAGGTGGCCAGTAAAGTTGCTACGAAACCACAAGTGGGTGGAATAGACGGGCTGCCCTGCGAATGTGTGAACCCTTCATGATAAAGGGTGTGTGTTGATTGTTAAACACACCGATTGTGGATAATAAGGAAAATGGTTTTGAAAACCAGAATTTTGAGGAAGAAATTATCATAAAGGAAATAACGAGTCTGGCACACTCTAATTGAAAACTATTTTATAGAAACTCATTTTTCAAACACCCATTCATTAAGTTGTAGAAACTCACCTCCTTCATTAGTTGAGCTTCAGTACCAAGAAAATGAACATTAATATGACCACGACTGACTTGTTCATGAATAAAGTGATAGTTGATTTCAATGTGTTTGGTGCAAACATGAAAACCAAGATTCGCCATGAGGAAGATAGATGGTAGGTTGTCGTATTAGAGTGTAGTTGTAGTGGAAAATGGTACATCAATTTCCTGGAGAAGACATCAGATCCAAATAAGTTCAGTTGTTGCATTACCAAGACTCTTATATTCAGCTGTTTTACTAGAATGGACGACAGTGCATTGCTTCTTAGAACTCCAAGAAATAAGATTGTGACCGAGAAAAATAGCATATCCATTGACATAACGATGATCATTAGGATTCTCGGCCCAGTCAGTATCACAAAAGCAATGGAGAGTTGTAGGGGAGTGGCACCAAAGGATAAGGCTATGATGAATAGTTCCTTGAAGGTAGCGAAGTATACGTTTGACAATAATCCAATAAATATCAGTAGGTTGATGCATAAATTGATATATATGATGCATGACGTAGGAATGATCAGGACGAGTGATAGTGAGATATTGAAGTGAATCCACAATTTGACGATACAGAGTGGGATTCAAAAGAAGTGTCCCAACCTTGAGAGAGAGACGCGATCTAGGAGCAATAGGCATAGACATTGTCACGCCCTGACCTGACTCGGTCAGATCCCCGTGAGCAACCACCACTCCCTTTGGTTTAAGAAGGATCACCTATTCTCAAGACCAAGAGGAATTAGGCATAATTTCTGAACTTGTTCTCTAGAATAGCATTACACAAAACTAAAAAAAGCTTAAAAGAACATTAAGCGTACCTGACTTAGGATTAATCTTTGTGGGCTCTCTAAGTTTGGTCTCCTTTTTCTTGAAAAAAGGGGAAAAGGAGGGGGTGACTTTCTTCAACTCAGTGAGTGGGTGTTGGGATTGAGTTTTTAAAATAAATTTTATCAAATTATTCTTCAAAGTATTTCATCATTTTCAAAATTCTTTACTGTTATGTGTGTTTAGCTCTTTTTAACACTTCCCCTTGCTCGAGAGGTGTTTAGCAAACATACACACACCCTTTATCATAAAAGGTACAAACATTCACAGGGTAGTCCAAGACTGTACCCACTTGGGGATCAGTGTGACTTTAATGTCCGCCCTGATAGAAGTCCGACCACTTCTATCTTGAGTCTGAGTGACGCCCAGGCGCCTGACCCTTAGAGCCAAAATCACTTCACGTCCGTATGTGGATGGAGATCTCATCCTGCCCACTCGTCTCGATCTCATGCACAAGAAGCTCTAACTAGCTTCATGATTAACTGGCACGACAAACTTGCCCTTATCACAAACAGGTCGTCCATCAGCCCTTGGAATCCATCACTACCCCTCATGGATGTCTCGATGGTCCCAAATTAGAGTGAATGCAGAAACAATAGTTTTCACATAATAGCCATCATCATTGGTGCTGATGATCCAACAACCCCGACACTCGACTTGGCTTGTAGTTGCTTGCCTGAGCGAACCATTGACCTAGTCTTGACACACTACCACTAGCCCATCGAGCCTTGTCAATCCTGACTTGGTATAGTGGCAAATCACACAAAATTTCTAGTTTAATGAGAGTTTTAATGGCTCTTTTACTCATTTTTGTCTACGAGTTGTAGCCCATGCCCACTGGCTTTGGGCCCACTTCACGAGTTTTTCCAAATTCTGCCTTGACCCCTATAAGTTCAAAAATGAGGTATCCGGTCTGTTGGAGCTATTTTTGCTCTCGTTAGAAAAGTCTCCCAAATGTTTTAGGCCTTGGCACACAGTTAGGAAAGATCATTTCCAATAAAATGGTTTTAGCTCAAATGTATTCATCATACCAACTAAGTATTATGATAGAGATATGTCCACTCACAACCCGGTAAGTGGTTTTCCTTTTAAAAATAGTGTTCACCACCCCAACCGGGTATGATGTATAAAATTTCCCACTCACAATGGTCTTTCAATTTAAAACGTGCTCATCATACCAATTGGGTATGATGTTAGTAAGTCAACTCACCTGATTACTGTGACGTGTTCCACCCCAACCAGTTTTTCCAAGTCCATGTCTGGCTCCCCTTGCTCGCATTCTGATCCCAAGTGTCCCTACACGGTTTGGGTATCATTATCAAGAAGGGATCAACATGATAGCCTTCTTGTTCTCACATATTGGCAACTAGGCCCTAATTCTTGGTTTTATTGCACATAGGTCCCTAAAGTTCATACTCTTTAGGTCCCTAGTGCTCAACTTTTCCCCAAGTCAAGTCCCAAGGATTTCCAATATCCACCTTGGATCCTTAATGTTTCTTGAATTGTAAATGGGGCTCAAATTTTCCAAAATTTCCAATCGGTCCCCAGCTTTTCCAAAATTACCAATTGGCCCCAAACTTTCTAAAATGGCCAATTAGTCCTAATTCTTCCAAAAATTGACACATTGGTCCTCCAACATCTGTATCATTACTAATTGACCTTCAATTTTGAAATATCGCACTAAGGTCCTTCAATTTTTTGAAATCTCCAATTTTCCCCCAAAATTTTCACCCAATTTCACCCCTTTCTACTGACAAAATTTGATTTCTTCAAATTGGTCATTCAAATGGGGTTAATTTCTCTAATTTGTGACGTGAATTGGTTTCTATATTTCCATACAATTCAATTGAGCTTTGAATTGCAAATTTTAGGTCTGAAACGATCTCAAACGAAGCTTTGTTGGAAATCTAGATGTAAAGAGAGAAATATTCAAAAGATTACTGTGAGAAGTGCGGTGATCCGAGCTCTTGATCCAGGAAGATAGCTCTCATCCTCATGATCCTTCTAGGATAAAAAATCATTAAAATTGACACCATGATCATTATGAATTTGGTCAAGGAAAATTTAGCATTTTCTCTCTAGAACTGAATTGCTCCGACGAAGAAGAGTCGCATTGGCTTACCTTTTCCCTCCAGGAAAGTTGTGTGACGGCTGTTGGGGCTTTCCCTCCAGGAAAGGGAGGACTTGATTCAGCCATAGGAGGTCTGAATTGACTAAATTCAGATCAGTCAAAATAGAGTAGCTTCGGAACCAGTGGAGCTGCTTCACTATTTGGGCTCACCGGTGCTTCTTCGACAATCCTCGGATTGGATGGAGGTCATCTTCAGGTAGTTGACTTCTTCTTGGGTCTGTATGTCACCCCCCCTCCCTAACCCGGTTTGATCGCGGTTCGTGATCAACCCACCACCCTTTCCTGCATCATTTAGGTATTCCTACCCTAATGATATAGGGAAGGTAAAGGCGTGTATACGTTCAAACACTTACTATAAGAGGGGGTAGGAAACGTACCTTGAGGGTCCAAGATTGTTCAGGAACTTTTCATCTGGGTGCTAGACGTGAAAGGGGTGAAAGGAGGGGAATTAGTACATAATACTTAGTGAGGGAAACTACAAGAATGATTACTTTAATTCATTTATCTATTTGTTAAATTCTTCAATTTGTCATTATTGACACTTTTCACATGATCAACAACTGCTCTCCTATCATAGGAGCGATCACACATTCGTACAATAGTACCTGACCGTTCCACTTGTGGACTGGAGTGCCTTTACAGTCAACCCTGTTTGAGGTGCACTGCCTCTACTCGTAGTTTGAGTAGATATCAGTAGTCCGACCCTCAAACCCTAATCACTTCATCATGTCTGCATAGTGGGATGAGACCTCATTTCACCTACCACCTTGGTCTCCATGCACAGGAAGCTCTTCGGGCTTCACGACCTACTGGATGACATACTGCCCTTATACACCCTAGGTCGTCCAACAGTCCTTGGGTCCCATCACTACCTCATGCCAGGTATCATGATGGCCTGAACATCACGGTGCATGCACAATAAACATTCTTTTAAGTTATTAGCCATTATCTTTGGCACTCCAGCACAACGGTCTGTTAGCTTGGCTTCGGCCCACGCGTACTGGCCCAATAGGTTCGACGACCAGGCTTCAATAGAGCAGCGATTTCGCCCAACAAGCTCGACAACTTAAACTTGGTTCAATGGGTATCACACAAATTTCCCATTATTTGGATCTTTTAGCATCATTCATCATGTACTAGTTTTGGACGGGTCCACGCCCATATCCATCGGCCTTGGGCTCACTAGAATACCAAGATTAAGATCAAAATTAGCTCTTAAATGTTTTAAGCAGAGTCACCTAGTCAGGGGAGGCCAATTTTGAGAAAATTGTTTTCAAAGATGAATTATCATTCCAATCGGAATAGACGTTATAGCGGTTTCCACTCACCCGGTAATCTTA
Source organism: Trapa bicornis (assembly GCA_030064425.1). Taxonomy (NCBI): domain Eukaryota; kingdom Viridiplantae; phylum Streptophyta; class Magnoliopsida; order Myrtales; family Lythraceae; genus Trapa; species Trapa bicornis. Next base: position 16,052,470 of record CM057758.1, on the reverse strand, counting down.
GCGGGGTTGTGCTAGTGGAGTCTCTCTCCTCGATGTGCTTATAGGGGTCAACGCTCGGGTAATCTGTTCCTGCAGGGGACGAGTGTTCATATCAAGACACGATGATGAAAAGACCACATACTTTCTCATATTTGCACCTAGGGCCTCGTACTTTGCTGTAATTGCACATGGTTCCTTGATTTCCCCTTTATCTCTATTAAGCCCCTAGGTTTCCAATCATTCTTTTCAAGTCCTTAATTCTTTCAATTTTGCCCATTGGCCCTTAATTAACCAAAATTTCCCTTTAGTCCCTAATTTTTCAAAAATTACAATTTGGTCCCTAACTTTTAGAAATTTCCAATTTGCCTCCTATTTTGACCAAATTGCCCAATTGGCCCTCAATTGGGATGGATTTCATGAAAACACTCTCAATTTCGTGAATTTGTCATTCAGTCATCCCATTTTTCAAAAATTGCATAAAAATTACAAATTTTTCGAATTTGTCATTCAGTCCGGCATCTCCCTCTCCTTCGTTCTCTCTGTCAGCATCTGAAGGTTGAAGACAATGACGTGGTGGTTGTGCCACATGGCATGTTGTGATTGGCCAATTTTTCTAACGTGGAGATCTAGCTCGGCTACCACATTAGCCATTGACCCATTGACTTAACACATGGTAGCTTCTCATTGGTTCCTCATGTCTGCGTGGTGTGTTGACAGGGTGCGAGCTATCCATTAACCGAACAAGTGGTGTCACATCTCGGCCTAGTTTGGTCGGTTCCCTGTAATCAACCTGCCACTCTCCCGGTTTACTAAGGGTTTCCCTTGTATATAAACCATGAGGAGTAAGGCATCCTTTAAACTTGCATCTTTCCTAGAATAACATAAATCAAAACTTCACAAAATTTTAAACTATTCATACCTGTCTTATAGGTGCGTTAACTAGTGGTCTTTGGGGTGTGCTTTCCGAGGTTACCTGAAAGGGATATAAAAGAGGGGGTAAGTACAATGACTTATTGAATGGGTTTTCAAAGTTTAACTTTTAGAAAAAAATGAGTGTAACAAACTCCTTATTTTCATTTAAAAACCTTTCATTTTCAATTTCGATTTTTATCACCATATCTTATTACCACAGTGTGTCATCACTGAACTTACATCCTTCATCATTAAGGTCAAAACACACAAACGCAGGCCAGCCCGTCCATTGAACCCACTTGTGGCATCAGAGCAACTTTACTGACCACCTAGATAGAAGTACGTCCACTTCTACCCTAAGAATGAGTGGATGTTCATGACATCCGACCGTCAATCCCGTAACAATTCTCTATGTTTGTATGGGGACGGAGACCTCATCCTAACCCCACCCCAGTCTCATGCGCTTGAAATAATGTTGAGCTTCACAAGGCTTCTAGTACGACTAATTGCCCTTATATCCACCAGGTCATCTAAGGTCCTAGGACACATCACTACCCCTCTTGGGCATCTTGAAGGTCCCGTAAATAGAGTGCATGCACAATCAACATCTTTCACATGATGTCATATAATTTGTCGTGCCACTAGTCCAACGACCCCAACCCTCAACTCAACCTACAACTATTTGTCTTGACTAGTTCGAAGACATGTCATTTTGCACTATCGCTAGTTGACTGAGCATGTTAGTCTCGTCTTGGTACCATAGCAAAAAAAATTCAATTACTTAAGTTTTCATGGCATATAAATCATGTTTGTTTACGAGCTCCTGCTCATACCAATTGGCCTAGGGCCCACTGTTCGAGATTTTCAAAATTAGGCACATTAGCCCCCAAGTTCCAAAATCGAGGCCTCTAGCCTAACAGAGCTATTCAAGCTCCCGTCAAGAAGGTCTCCCAAATTTTTTAAGCAGTGGCACATAATCAGGGGAGAACACTTTTGACAAAATATATTTTCAACTATCCATCATACCAACTGAGAATGAGGACATCTACACTCTTAACCGATGAACGTGTTTTCCACTTCCTCCAAGGAAGTTTCATCCTACCGACCAAGTATGATCTACTTACAACTGGTAAGTAGTTTTTCTACGTCATTTTCACATCATTCCTCTGTAGTGTGATCTTTAAAATACCACTTAGTAGTGGGTTTTCATTTTCAAGGTACTAATCATGTCACGCCCCGACCCAGTTTGGTCGGATCCCCATGAACAACCCGCCACTCTCCCAGTTTATTAAAGGGTTTCCCCTTATTATAAACTATAAAGAGTAAGGCATCCTTTAAACCTGTACCTTTTCCTAGAATAACATAAATCAAAACTGCATAATATTTTAAATTTATCGTACCTGTCTCACATTCATCTTAGTTGATGGTCTTTAAGGGTAGCCTTTCTGAAATTTCCTGAAAGGGATATAAGGGAGGAGGTGAGTACAACTACTCAGTGAATGGGTTTATCAAAAGCTTTTACTTTAGGATAAAGACTTGTATTGGAATGTGCTAGACTCCTTTCTTTTAATCATGGTGTGTCATCACTCAACACACATCCTTCATCATGAAGGTCAAACACACATTCACAGGCCAGCTTGTTCACTGAACCCACTTCTACCCTGAGAATGAGTGGATATATGTGACATCCGACCCTCAATCCCGAAATCAATTCTCTGTGTCCGTATGAGGACAAAGACCTCATCCCGTCCTCACTCCAGTCTCATGCGCATGGTGCTACTCCAAATTTCACACGATCACCCGGTATGACGAACTACCCTTATACTCACCAGGACATCTAGGGCCCTTAGGACACAACACTACCCCTTTTGGGCATCTTGATGGCCTCATAATCACAGTGCATGCACAATTAATGTTTTCTTATCATGCCATATAATATGTGGTGCCACTAGTCCAACAGTCCCAACCCTCAACACAACCCGCAGTTCTTTGTCTTGACAAGTCCGTCGACCTGTCATGTCACACTGCCGCTAGTTGACTGAGTATGTCGATTCTATCTTGGTATCATGGCCAAACAATTCCTTTATTTAAATTTTTATGGCATATAACTCATGTTTGTTTACGAGCTCCTGCTTGTGCCAATTGGCCTTAGGCCCAATGTACGAGATTTTCAAAATTGGGCATATTAGCCCTCAGGTTCCAAAACCGAGGCCTCCGACCTATAAGAGTTATTCGAGCTCCCATCAAGAAGGTCCCAATTTCCTTTATATTATTTACTCCCTCCATGGAGTTTATCATAACTAGATATACCTTACATCAGGGTATATTCTTAGATTCATATCTTTCTTTGCTTAAAGCAACATTCTTCCCTTTGAGGTCCTATACTCAGGATTGGAAGTTCCAAGATGCCTAACCATTCCCGTGTCTAGTTATCCTCTTGGTCATTGAAACCCTTAGCTGAACATCCTTTAGAGCATTACATACCTATTTTCATGGATTTCCTTGTCATTACCTTTTCGTCCTATTTCGACTCTTCCTTCATCCATTGCTCATTACAATTCAGTCCAAATTTTATATTTGACATTGTCATTTTTACTAACTGACTCTTCCTTATTTTGAGTCATGTTTTCCTTGGGACTATTGGGTTAACCTGCCCCTTATAGCATGATGTTTTCTAGATCTTGTCTCTATGTCCATTAGATTTCTAGAACACCTCTTTTATGATTATTCCCAACTTTCCAATCTCTTGGGGATTGTAAAACTTAATCCCTCTTTTCTTTTGGTTGTATTCCTCAACTACCTTTACCATTGTCCACATCAACTTACAAAACTGTTTCGTTTCTCCTTACCCACTCATCCTTTTTCAACTTCCTTATTGAGTCTTCCGGTCCCAATTATTTGATTTCCAGATGTTTTACTGACATGCTAGGATTCATCCTTTCTTAGGTTCATCCTCATTCCCAATGACATCCTTTACTCAAGGATTTTCCTTTGGCCTTAATCCACTCTTGTTCGTAATCATTTCATAGTTCATTATTCCCTTTTAACCCTTTTTCAGTCCATTGTTTTGTTTGGGGAGTTATCTTTTTACGATTTCATTCTCCAATATGTCCCTCAAGGTAGAGATTTTTGTTCTAGGAGCTACATGCTCAACCTTCTTACCATTCCTTGAAGGTTTCTTCCTCTGTTTTCCTTACTTTTCCTTCTATACTGTGGCATTTGCCTGCTTAGAATCTTTCCCCATCTTAAAATTCCATTCCGTCCCTTATTCTTTATTAGTCTTATTTCATGTACTTCATACTATGCTCAGCCATCCACTCTTTAGGCTTCATTATACGCGTGTGGACTACAACCTATCTTACCAATTGTGGTTATTCCTCCTTAACCACATCTTTTTTGGAGGGTTCACTTTCCCAATGTTTCTTGGACGTTCTTTCCTTCATTACATTATTATGGATAGTTCACTCATTCCTACTTATCACAACATCTCTTGATGCTAACTTCCTACTTACCATTTTCTTGAGTTTAACTACTCCTTAGATTCTCTTAATATGCTTCCTTGCATTTCTTTCACCTTAGCATGCATTTTATTTGCAAATTCGCCTCCTTGCCTCTCGTCACCTGGTTCCATTTCTTCTTTATTAGGTCATGTATCCTTTCTCAAGATTTCTTTATTTGGGAGGATTCCTACCCTTTTCTCCCGTAATTTCCTTTTCATTCATCTTGAAGACACCTTACTTTAAATGACGTCCCTTGATGCTATTCTTTCATGCTTACCTTTACTCTTAAGATCCTATGGGTACGTCTTTTGTACTGCAACCTCATTATCACTCGTACCCCAGTACATGTCTATTTCTTTCTAGGGAGAGCTCACATCCACCTAGTTTCAAAATCACTTGATTGTCCTTCAGAGGCTCACTTTACCATGTCATGGCTTTTTGATAGTAAATCTGGTCTTGGTCATTGATTTCTTTAAGGATTTCCTTTCTCCATTTTTTTCAACATTTTAGCCTTTTCACTTCTCCATTATTTGTCATGGTTTAAATCCATGGTTCTCACGAAGACAAGTTCTTTAACTGTCTCTTTCTCTCCATTTTTCTGGTCCAATCGCCTAGGCAGCTGTATCACTCATCCTTCATACCCATCCTATTGTCCTTCAAAGAGTATAGTTTTTGCTACATCTCAGCCTTTCTTAGAGTTTTATTTATTCTCCTTGGCCGTCCCATTGCTGCTAGTTTCTTCTTTCTACTTGGTTCTCCTGGAATTATTAATTGGTTCTCCTACTCTCTCCAAATAGGTCACACTAGGATATCATGATAATTCCTTCCTTTGAAACATTTCCTAATTAAGGGTTGATTCCTTGCACTCCACATTATGTCCATCCACCCATCAATGATTTCTTCAAGGGTAGTTAGTCGTATGTATCCCTCCAAAGTTTACTTTCATAGTGTATTTCTTTAAGGAGCATTTAAATCTTCCTTGTTTCAAGATTTCTTAACAATTATGTGAGAAGCTTGCCTATTTCTTTCTTGGCTTGAGTTTAGTCGTTAATTTGGCCTTTGGTCCTTTTAAGGATTTCTTTCATCCTTCTTTTCCCGAGTATTTGGCCTTTCTGCCTCTCTCTTCTTTATTGGAACTCAGATTAGGGCTTTCCCGTGTATTAGTTCGTTAAATGCCCTGCCTCCACAATTCCTTTAGTCTAAGTTTCTTAGGGCAGTTGTCTCTTGAGTCCTCCTGACCTTAACGTCCATCTCACTGGCCTTTTAAGGGTGTTGTCCTTTCTACCTCCCGGACTTCCTTAGGGTGTCATTTATTCTCTTTGACTATCTTGTTGTAATGACTTACTTTCTTTTGTCATGTTGGTCCGAAATTCCCATTTGGCTTCATTGCTTTTTCCAAGATGATTCATTCTTGAAATCCCAATACATCCCGTTTGTCATCAAATGTTCATCTTGTCTTCTCTTGTGGTTGCTCTCCCTTCCTTGCTCCCAATATTTAGAATTTTCTTCTTTCAAGGGAGAGTTCTCTTTGTTCTATTTGTGGTTTATCGAGGTTCTACCTTTAGTCCCTTTTTTTCCTTACCATTATGCTAGAATCTTGAAGAGCTTACTCTTGGATGTAATTGAAGTTCCGAGAAGGAGTTGTATTTCTAAGGATGGTATCCTTTCGGGTTTCCTATAGCTGTGGGGGCATTATTCTTGGAAAATATTGTCCTGACCCCTGGTGGCGTGGGACAGTTTTTCATTTCGTGTCCTATTCCCCTATAGGTTAATTTGATTTATGTCCTTAGTAGGGTTTGGCACTTCTCCACATAGTGTCCCTATTGTTCATACTTGTAATTACGTGAACATAAGTGGATCCTCCTGGTATTTTTCTAGGGAATTGTTAGTTTTGGTGCTCCTTCGTCCTTGAGTCTGGATACCTTGAGAGTTTTTTTCTTGTGGAGTCTTCTTTGTCAATTGATCACTCTAACAGTCCCCCTAGATTTTTCGATTCCCTAATTCAATTTCCTTAGCTTGGATGGGATTCTCCTTAGTTTCTATGGTAGTACAGGCTTATTTTGTCACTTTCTTTGGGGCCATCTTCCTTGAAGATCACATCCTTTGAGGGATAGGATTTTTAGGAATTTGGAGTACTTCATTAATAGAGGAGTACAATATGTTGGGTGTTTTGGCCCAATTATAGAAAATGATCACAAAATAACTAAAGGAGCTACGAGATTCTTGATAAGCATCGTCCTATGTAAGGTTATATGCCCCTATGCTAGAGTTTATGGCTTCATGTTTGGCTTCCTTCATACTTTGAGCTGTGACCTCAATAGGTCCTAGCACCATCCTCTTGGATACTTCCTCATTTGGATTTTGAGACTTCTACCATACCTCAGGAATTGAGAAGCTTCTAGGGTTGTCTTCCTACAAGGACAAGGTATTGAATAGAGTCATTCCTAGTTTTCTTGGTTACTCTCCTGGTAACCATCTAGAAATTTTAAGATCAATCCTATTAGTTACTATATTTTCTAGTTTTAATTATGTATTCGATGAAACAGGCTCTGATACCACTCTAGTTTTCACACCCTAACCCAATTTGGTCGAATCCCCGTGAACACCCGCCACTCTCCCAGTCTATTAAAGGGTTTCCCCTTATTATAAACCATAAAGCGTAAGACGTCCTTTAAACCTGCACCTTTTCCTAGAATAATATAAATCAAAACTGCATAACATTTTAAATTTATCGTACCTGTCTCATAGGCATCTTAGTTGATGGTCTTTAAGGGTAGGCTTTCCAAAATTTCCTAAAAGGGATATAAGGAAGGGGTGAGTACGACTACTCAGTGAATGGGTTTATCAAAAGATTTAACTTTTAGGAAAAAGACTTGTATTGGAGTGGGCCAGAGTCCTTTCTTTCAAAAATCCTTTCATATCAAATCTCAATTTTTACCACCATTTCCTTATTAATCACAGTGTGTCATCACCCAACATACATCCTTCATCATGAAGATCAAACACACATTCATAGGCCAGCTCGTCCATTGAACCCACTTGTGGCGTCGGAGCGACTTTACCGGCCACGTAAATAGAAGAATGTCCACTTCTACCCTGAAAATGAGTGGATGTACACGACATCCAACCCTCAATCCTGAAATCAATTCTCTGTGTTTGTATGAGGATAGAGACCTCATCCCGTCCCTACCCTGGTCTCAGGCTCTTGGTGCTACTCTAAATTTCGCACGGTCACCTGGTATGACGAACTGCCCTTATACTCACCAGGTCGTTCTAGGCCCTTAGGACGCATCACTACCCCTTTTGGGCGTCTTGATGGTTTCATAATCACAGTGCATTGACAATCAGTGTTTTATTATCATGTTATATAATCTGTGGTGCCACTAGTCCAACGGCCCTGACCATCAACTCAACCCGCAGTTGTTTGTCTTGATTGAAATTACAACCTGTCATGTCGCACTGCCGCTAGTTCACTGATTATGTCGGTTCTATCTTGGTACCTTGGCCAAACAATTCCTTTATTTGAAAATTTTATGGTATATAAGTCATGTTTGTTTACGACCTCCTGCTCGTGCCAACTAGCCTTGAACCCACTGTACGAGATTTTCAAAATCGAGCATATTAGCCCTCGGGTTCCAAAACTGAGGCCCCTAGACTATAAGAGATATTCGAGCTCCCGTCAAGAAGGTCTCCCAAATCGTTTAAGCATTGGCACACAGTCACGGGAGAGTACTTCCGACAAAATATGTTTTCAACTGTCCATCATACCGACCGAGTATGAGGACATCTCCCCTCATAACCGATGAACAGGTTATCCACTTACTTCGAGGAAGTTTTATCATACCAATCGGATATGTTCTACTTACAACCCGTAAGTAGTTTTTCCTCATGATTTTCACATCACTTCTCAAAGTTGTGATGTTTAAAATACCACTAAATAGTGGGTTTTTCATTTTGAGGTACTTATCATCCCTAACCGAGTATGATATAAAATCCCACTCACCTGTTAATGCAGTAAATTTCACTAAATCGGTTCTTTGTATTCACGGTACTTCGTGTTCCTACACGATATGAACATCTCGGTTCATTATCCTTCGGCCTAATAGCCTTCATTCATACCAAATGAATGAGAAAACTAAACTTTTATTTATTTGTAATTAAATCCCTAAAGTTATTTCTCTTTAAGTTCCTAATGCTAGTTTTTCTTCAAATTGAGTCCTGAAACTTTTAAAATTTATCTTATGACCTCAATTTATTCCATTTCACAAAAATGGGTTTAATTTCCCAAATTTCCAATTTGGTCCCCCAACTTTTCCAAAATTACCATTTTGCCCTTCTTTTACAAAAATGATAAGTTTTACCCCAAAAATTCCAAAATTACTCAATTGGTCCTCTAACATTATTATCATGCCCAATTGACCCTCAATTTCATAAAATTGCATTTTGGTCCTTCAAATTTCAAAAATTCCCAATTTTCTCCAATTTCAACTACTTAACACAACTGAATTTGATTTTATCAAATTGACCGATCAAACACTTCTAATCATTGAAATTGGAGTTAAAATTGAGTTCCTCCATCTTCATATGATTCAATAGCACTTTGAATCACAAGTTTTGACATTGGAACGAGCTCAAACGAAGCCTCGTCAGAAAACATATTGTAGAGAGAGAATGCTTCGAAAGCTTACCGTCAGGGGCACAGCAGTCCGAGCTTTCAATCTAGGCAGATAGCTCTCATATTGAGATTTATCCTAGAATCAAGAATCACATCAATTGATGCCGAATTGAGTTAGAATTTCATCATCGAAATTCTATCGGTTCTCTCTCTAGCACCAGTCAGAAATTGCAAAGGGGGGCCTAATTGGCTTACCTTTCCGTTCTATTTCGGTCATGGGAGGTCTAAGGAAGTGTTGGGAGGGCTTGGTTTGCCTGAGGAGGGCTCGAAATGACATATTTTAGCTTGGCCAAAACATGGCAGCTTCAGTTCAGTTCATCTTCACTATTCCATCACGCTAGCGCTTCTCCGATAACTCTCGGAGAAAAGGGAGACTACAGGCATGTAGCTGACTTCTCCTCGGTTCTAAAAAACCTGACCTCACCTTCTTTGGCTTAGAAATGACCCTATATTGGAGCTCTAGTTTGAGCTTCACTGGAAAAAGGAGCTATTGAGATAGAGTGAGCTTTTTACGTGTGGAGAGGATTAATGGAGAGGGTCTCTTTATATTGGGAGCTTGGGGACTCGTCGGCCGTCCATTTGGCACCTTTGTGACAGACATTAATGGCTTGAAACGTATTGAACAGAGACGTTTCTTCTTCGTCAGCGCTGTTTCGATTTTCTGGCGAGTGAACTATGCTGTCATCTTAAGGAAGATGACGACACTGTTCCGAACTGGACCATACCAGTCCAAACCGGTTTCAAAGCTTAAATTGGCAAGTTCATCCCCCATTCAACTGAGTTTTTCAAATCTAAAAATTTCTAAATTCATTTTCTATCCAATGGTGGCCTCAAATCTCAAATTTAAATTATTTAAGCCACCTAGAAAAATAAATTTAGAATCCGGTTCAATCCAGTTCGGATCCGGTCCACCTGAACCAGTTTGGTTTTCATCTCCAATTCACCCTAAAGTCCATTTTCATGACTTTTATGACTCCTTAGGTCACTTAGGGTCATAAACTGACTCAGTTCTTAAATCTATTTAATCTGGTTTAGGTCTGGTTCACCCGAACCAATCTGGTTTTTCTCTTCCACTTTGTTCTAAGGTTCCTTCCCAAGGTTTATAAATTTCTTTAGGTCACAAGGGAGTTGAAATTTCTCTAATTTGCTCATTCCCCAATAAACGGTTTTGTGAACTAGTTTGGTTTTCTTACTCGTCTTCACCGGTTCTTTTCCCAGTTTTCCTTAAATAAAATGGGCAGGGTTTACATATCATGCCAATTGGGTATGATATAAAAATCCCACTCACCCGATCGTGTAGTGAAATTACTCTTAGCCAGCTTATTGTCCTTACTTGAACTCGTCTTAGCTGGCACTCTTGGTACTTCGTGTTCCTATACTATATGAACATTCTTGTTCATAATTTGTTGGCCTAATATTCCTCATTCATCACAAATGAATGAGAAAACTAACTTGTTCTTTATTTGTAATTAGGTCCCTAAAGATATTTTTCTTTAACTTTAAATACCTAATGCTAGTTTTTCCTCAAATTGAGTCCCGGACCTTTAAAATTTATCTTATGACCTCAATTTATTCAAATTCACAAAAGGGGTTTAATATCCCAAATTTCCAATTTGGTCCCATAACGTTTCCAAAATTACCATTTTGCCCTTACTTTACAAAAATGGTAAGTTTTTCCCCAAAAATTCTAAAATTGACCAATTGGTCCTCCAACATCTTTTTTATGCCCAATTGTTCCAAAATTTTATGAAATTACACTTTAGTCCCTCATCAAATTAACCGACCAAATGAGTTTAATTGTGAAAATTGAAGTTAGATTATTGTTCCTACACCTTTATATGATTCAATTGCACTTTGAATCACACGATTTGGTGTTGGAATGAGCTCAAACGAATCTTTTCTGGAAAACTGGACTTAGAGAGAGAAAACTTCGAAAGTTTACCGTCGGTGGCGCGGCAGTCCGAGCTATCAATCTAGGAAGATAGCTCTTGTCCTAAGGTTCCTCCTAGGATCAAGAATTGCATCAAATGATGCCGAATTGAGTGAGAATTTTATCATCGAAATTTTGTCGGTTCTCTCTTTAGCATCGGTGAGAAATTAAAGAGGGGAGCCCAATTAGCTTATCTTTCAGTTCAATTTCACCTGTAGGAGGACTGTGGAGGTGTTGGGTGGATTTTTTTGTCCTAAGAAGGGCTCGAATTGGTTGGTTTTAGCTCGGTCAAAATAGGGCAGCTTTGATCCGCCGAAGCTGCTTCACTGTTCAATCACGCCGACGCTTATTCGGCGACCCTCGGAGCAAATGGAGACTACAAGCGTGTAGTTAACTTCTCCCTGAATCCAAAGAACCCGACTATGCCTTCTTTGGCTTAGTAAAGAAACTATATCGGAGCTCTGGTTAGAGCTTCTCCGAAAATTGGAGCAATTGAGAGAGAATGGAGTTTTTACGTGTGGAGAGGATGAATGAGGGGGGGCTCTTTATATAGGAAGCTCAGGGACTTCTTGGTCATTCGATTGGCGCCTTAATGGCAGTCATTCATTGCTTGAAACTCCCTCGCCAGAGACTTTTCAGCTTCACGCGGTGCTGCACAATTTTTCAGCGAGTGAACAGTGCTGTCATCTGAAGGAAGAAGAGGACATTTTTTCGAACTGGACCGGACCGTTCCGAACTGGGTTCAAAGCTTAAACAGACCTGTTCACCCCCGATTCGATTGAATTTTTCAAATCTAAAAATTTCTAAATTCATTTTCTATCAAATGTTAGCCTCAAATCTCAAATTTGAATTTTCTAAGCCACCTAGAAAAAATGAGTTTAGCATAAAATTCAATAGTGGTTCAAATCGGTCTAAATCGATTCAATCCGGTTCAGATCCGGTTCACTTGAACCGGTTTGGTTTTCATCTCCAATTCATCCTAAAGTCCTTTTTCTTAACTGTTGTGACTCTTTAGGTCACTGGGAATCCATAACTTTCCTAGTTTGCCCTTTCTCTATCTCTTCTAGTTCATGAACCACCTCGATTCATAAACCGGTTAAATCTAGTTGGATCCAGTTCATCTAAACCGATCTAGTTTTCTCTTCCAATTTGTCCTAAGGTTCTTTTTCCACGACTTTATGAACCCTTTGGGTCACTCGAGAGTTGTAAATTTCCCAAATTGCTCGTTCTCTAATGATCGGGTTTGTGAATTGGTTCGGTTTTTCTCACTCAGTTTGACTGATTCTTTTCCTGATTTTCCATAACTCAAAAGGCTGGGTTTTACAACTCTCCCCACCTTTTAGGAGTTTTGTCCCCAAAACTAAATCAACATTTTTCACTCTAGGATAAACTTCCCTTAATGTTAACTTGAACATGTTAACACTTCGGTCAACCTTTCACTTAGACCATTTTAAATTTCGTGTTTAAGGAAGTTCCTTTCCTTTATATTATTTATTCCTTCCATGCATTTTATCATAACTAGTATGTCTTGCCTGCAAGTTCAAAGATATTTCCCTGGGTTCACATCTTTCTTTACTTAGGGCATGATTCTTCACCTTGAGATTCTTACTAAAGATTTCTGGATTGGAGTTCAAAAATGCCCAATCTGTATTGTTTCTAGTTATTCTCTACATCGTTGAAACTCTTAGCTCGGTGTTCTTTCGAGCATCGCGTACTTGTTTTTCACAGGTTTCGATATTTTTACCCCTTCGTCCGTTATTTTTTTCAACTTTAGTCAAAATTTTGTTTGAGTTCATCATGCTTACCCACTGACTATTCCTTTCTTAGGTCCTTCCTCATTCTAATGACATCATTTACTCAAGGATTCCTTTTTTTCCTTAATTCACTCTTACTTGCTCATGATCATTTCACGATTCATTATTTTGAGTTGATCCATTTTTTATTTGTGTGTTAATTGTTTTATTTGGGGAGTTCCCTTCTTATGGATTCATTCTCTACTATGTCCCTCAAAGTAGAGAGTTTAACCTTAAGAGTTACATGTTCAGCCTTCTCACAATTCTTTAGAAATTTCTTCCATCATTTCCTTAGACCTTCTTCTATGTTGAGGCATTTGTCCACTTTGAATCCTTCTTCATCTTAAATTCCATTTCATTCCTTATCTGAGTAATTTTTTATTATTGGTCTTATTTCATGTACTCCACACTATGTCCATTCGTCCATTCTTTAGGCCCCATTAAGTGAACGTGGACCACGACCCGTCCTAATGTCAGTGGTCATTTCCCTAATTTATTTCTTAAATGAGGGCTTAATTCTCCAATATTCCTCATACATTCCTTCTTTTATTCTCTTATTATTGTAGTCCACTCATTCCTACTTGTTACAACATCTTTTTATGCTACCATCCTATTTACCCGTTCCTTGGGTTTAATTTACTTCTTAGGCCCTCATGAGTACTTTTCCTTGGTACTTAATCTTTCTACCTCAACCAGCATTTCATTTGTGAGCTTATCTTTCTTTCCATTTCAGTTGGTTCCATTTACTCTTAATTAGGATATGTATGCCTTTCTGGGTCTTCCTTACTTGATAGGATTTCTTCCTTTTCACCCAAAATTCCTTTTTCATTCGTTCTTTGGAAATATCTAATCATTAAATGACATCCTTTGATGTCCTCCTTTGATTCTATGATGAACCTCAGGATGAGAGCTATCTGCTAGATCGAAAGCTCGAACCACCGTGCCCTCAATGGTGAGTAACTGAAGCTTTCTTTCTCCTCCTTCTATTTTCCGGTAAAGCTCCGTTTGAGCTCATTCCGGCATCAAAACTTGTGATTCAAAGTGCTATTGAATTGTATGAAGAAGTAGGAACTCAATTTTAACTTCAATTTCAACAATTCGAAGTGTTTAATTGGTCAATTTGATGGAATCAAATTCAGATGCATTAGAAAGATGAAATTGGGGGAAACAATTAGGGAAAATTGAGGATTTTTTAAAATTCGAAGGACCAAGATGAAATTTTATAAAATTGAGGGTCAATTGGGCATTATAAGGATTTTAGAGGGCCAATTGAGGAATTTTAGAATTTTTGGGGTGAAACTTACTATTTTTGTAAAGGAAGGGTAAAATGGTAATTTTGAAAAAGTTGGGGGACCAAATTGAAAATTTGGGAAATTAAACCCCTTTTTGTGAATTTGAATAAATTAAGGTCCCAAGGTGAATTTTAAAAGTTTCAGGACTCAATTTGAGGAAAAACCAACATTAGGGACTTAAAGTTAAAGAAAAATAACTTTAGGGATCAAATTGCAAATAAATAAAAATTTTGATCTTCTCATTCATTTGGAATGAATGAAGGCTATTAAGTCGAGTGATAATGAACAAGGATATTCATATCATATAGGAACATGAAGTACCAGGAACGCCAGCAAAGGACAAGCTCACGTGAATACAAAGAACCAGTCTAGTGGAATTCACTGCGTTAACGGGTGAGTGGGCTTACTAACGTCATACCCGTTTGGGATGATGAGCACAATTTAAATTTAAAATCCACTTACTGGTTGTGAGTGGAATTTTATATCATACCTAATTGGGGGTGATAAGTACCTTGAAATGAAAACCCACTACTTAGTAGTATTTTAAACATCACAACTTAAAGGAGTGATGTGAAAATCAAGCAGAAAAACTACTTACCAATGGTAAATAGATCATACTCGGTTGGTATGATTAAACTTCCTCGAAGGAAGTGGAAAACCCGTTCATTGGTTATAAGTGGGGATGTCCTCATACTCGGTTGGTATGATGGACAGTTGAAAACATATTTTGTCGGAAGTGCTCTCCCCTGAATGTGTGTGTGTCAATGCTTAAACGATTTGGAAGACCATATTGACGGGAGCTCGAATAGCTCTTATAGGTCGGGTGTAAACCCCGCACTTTCGAGTTAAGGAAAATCGGGAAAAGAACCGGTCAAACCGAGTAAGAAACTCGCGCCGGTTTACAAACCCGATCATATGGGAACAAGCAATTTGGAAATTTATAACTTTCGAGTGATCCAAATGGTTCATTAAACCTTGGAAAAGAAACTTAAGACAAAATAAAAGAGAAAAACCAAATTGGTTCAGGTGAACGAGATCCCATAAGAACTTCAAAGTTACGCGTGATTGCTTGAGAGTAGTGTGAGGATGGGTTGATCTCCTGGGAAGTATGATTTTTTTTATAACATGAAATTTCGGATAAATTTTTCATACGCCTTATCATAAATGGCCATAAATTAATATATATTTAATAATTATAATTAATACAAAAAATTTAATACCGAAATTAAATTATTGGAATTAATACCGATAATTTATGTCAATATTAATACTAGTAATAAATCTCTCCCATTTAATACACGATTTTACACTTATATTAAGAGGTCATCCCCATTCATTCTCCTCACACCTGAACACTTCTCTCTCTCTCTCTCTCTCTCTCTCTCTCTATACTGCTCCATTTCCCGGTGAAGCTCGAACTAGAGCTTCGACTTGAACAAAGGTCGGGCTCTTTAGAACCGGGGAGAAGGCAGCTATTTGATAGCAAACTCCAGTCAATCCGAGAATCGTTGGAGACGTGTCAGCATGATGGAACAGTGAAGCAGCTCCAGCGGATCGAAGCTACCCTATTTCAGCCAAGCTGAAATCAGCCTTTTTAAGCCCTCCTCAGACCAAACCAAGCCCCCCAACACTTCCTTAACCCTCCCACGACCAAATTAGGACAAAAAGGTAAGCCAATTCGGCTCCCCTCTACAATTTCCGACCGGTGCTAGAGAGAGAACCAATAGAATTTCAATGATGAAATTCTAACTCAATCCAGCATCAATTGATGCGATTCTTGATTGTAGGATGATCCTCAAGATGAGACCTATCTGCCCAGATCGAAAGCTCGGACTGCCATGCCTTCACCAGTGAGTAATCGAAGCTTTCTCTCTCTATAGTTCATTTTCTGGCGAAGCTCCGTTTGAGCTCGTCCCGACGTTAAAACTTGCGATTCACATTTCTAAAGAATCGTATGAACATGTAGAAACTCAATTTATACTTCAATTTCAACAATTGGAAATGTTTGATGGGTCAACTTGATAAAATCAAATTCGGCTGTGTTAAGAAGTTGGAATTGGGGAAAAATTGGGGATTCTCGAAATTCAAAGGACCAAAATAAAATTTTATGAAATTGAGGGTCAATTGGGCATGGAAATAATGTTGGAGGACCAATTGAGGAATTTTGAAATTTTTGGAGCAAAATTTACCATTTTTTTAAAGGAAGGGCAAAATGGTAATTTTAGAAAGTTGGGGGACCAAATTGAAAATTTAGGAAATTAAACCTCTTTTTGTGAAATGGAATAAATTGAGGTCCTATGATAAATTTTAGAAGTTTCAGAACTCAATTTGAGGAAAAATCGGCATTTGGGACTTAAAGAGAAATAACTTTAGGGACCTAATTGTAAATAAATGAAAGTTTGACTTTCTCATTCATTTGGAATGAATGAAAGTGATTAGGCCGAACGATAATGAACCAAGATGTTCATATCATGTAGGAACACGAAGTACCGAGAACGCCAGCAAGGACAATCTCGCGTGAATACCAAGAACCGGTCTAGTGGAATTCACGGCATTAACGGGTGAGTAGGTTTACTAACATCATACCCGGTTGGGATGATGAGCACAACTTAAAGATAAAAACCACTTACCGATTGTGAGCGGAAATTTTATATCATAACCAGTAGGGGATGATAAGTACCTCGGTATAAAAACCCACTATTTAGTGGTATTTTAGTCATAACCACTTAGAGAAAGTGATGTGAAAATTATGCGGAAAAACTACTTACCGGTTGTAAGTAGATCATACCCGGTTGGTATGATAAGACTTCCTTGAAAGATGTTGAAAACCCATTCATCGGTTATGAACGGAGATGTCCTTATACCAGTTGGTATAATGGACAGTGAAAACCTATTTTGTCGGAAGTGTTCTCCCCTGACTGTGTGCCAATGCTTAAACTATTTGGGAGACTTTCTTGACGGGAGCTCAAATAGCTCTTATAGGCCGGGGGCCTCGATTTTGGAACTTGAGGACTAGAATGCCCAGTTTTTTGAAAATCTCGTACAGTGGGCCCAAGGCTAGTTGGCACGAGCAGGAGCTCGTAAACGAACATGATATATGTGCCATAAAACTTAATAAGTGAATTGTTTGGCTATGGTACCAAGATAGGACCGACATGCTCAATCAACTAGCGGCAGTGCGACATGACACATCGACGGACTAGTCAAGACAAACAACTGCAGGTTGGGTTGAGAGTCAAGGCCGTTGGACTAGTGGCACCACATATTACATGGCTTGATAAGAAAACATTGTTTGTGCATGTACTATGAGTACGGGATCATCAAGACGCACATGAGGGGTAGTGATGTGTCCTAAGGGCCCTGGACGACCCGGTGAGTATAAGGGCAGATCGTCGTTCTGGTGTCTGTGCAAAATCTGGAGTAGCACCAAATGCATGAGACAGGGGTGGGGATAGGATGAGGACTCTATCCTCATACGGACACGAAGAAGTGATTTCGGGATTGTGGGTCGGATGTCACGTACATCCACTCATTCCCAGGGTAGAAGCGGTCGTACTTCTATCCGAGTGGCAGGAAAAGTCGCTCCGAAGCCACTAGCAGGTGCAGTAGTGATACTGACTTGCAAATGTGTGTAACCTTCATGATGAAGGATGTGTGTTGGGTGATGACACACCGTAGTAAATAAGAAATGGTGGAAAAACCCAAATTTTTATATGAAGGGATTTTTTAAAACAAAGGAGTCTGGCACACTCCATATAAATATTTTTCTTAAAAGTCAAAAGCTTTTAAAAACACATTCACTGAGTAGTCATACTCATCCCCTCCCTTATACCCCTTTTAGGAAATCCCGAAAATTCTCCCCTTAAAGACTGTCAACTAAGATGCCTGTAAGACAGGTATGTAAAGTTTTAAATTTCATGTAGTTTTGATTATGCTATTCCAGGAAAAGGTGCAGGTTAAAGGACGCCTTACTCTTTACGGTTTACAATAAGAGGAAATCCTTTAATAAATCGGGAGAGTGGCGGTTGATCATGGGGATCCGACCAAACCGGGTCGGGGCGTGACACCGAGGGCCTCGGTTTTGGAACTTGGGGGCTACTATGCCCGATATTAAAAATCTCGAACAGTAGGCCATAGGCCAGTGGGCACGAGCAAGAGCTTTTAAACAAACATGAGATATGTGCCATAAAACTTTAATAAATGAATTATTTGGCTATGGTACCAAGACATGACCAACATATTCAGTCAACTAGTGGCTGTGCAACATGACAAGTCTCCAGACCAGTCAAGACAAATAGCTGCAGGTTGAGTTGAAGGTCGAGGCCGTTGGACTAATGGCACCACATATTATATGACATGATAAGAAAATACTAATTATGCAAGCACTGTGATTACGGGACCATCAAGACATCCAAGAGGGGTAGTGATGCGACCTAAGGGCACCGAACGACCTGGTGAGTATAAGGGCAGTTCGTCATACCACGTAACCGTGCGAAATTTGGAGTAGCACAAAGCGCATGAGACCGGGGTGGGGACAGGATGAGGTCTCTACCCTCATACGGACATGGAGAATTGATTTTGGGATTGAGGGTCAGATGTCACGAACATCCACTCATTCTCAGAGTAGAAGTGGATGTGCTTCTATCTAGGTGGGCAGTAAAGTTGCTCCGACGCCACAAGTAGGTTTAGTGGACGTACTAACCTGCGAATGTGTGTTTGAACTTCATGATGAAGAATGTGTGTTGGGTGATGATACACCGTGATTAATAAGAAATGGTGGTAAAAACCGAGATTTGAAATGAAAGGATTTTTGAAAGAAAGGAGTTTGGCACACTCCAATACAATTTATTTTCCTAAAAGTTAAAAATTTTGAAAACCCGTTCACTAAGTCATTGTACTCACCCTCCCCCCTCCTCCCCTCACCCCCTCCCCCACCCCATATCCTTTTAGGAAATTCTGGAAAGCCCACCATTATAATAAGGGGAAACCCCTTAATAAACCGAGAAAATGGCGGGTTGATCACGGGGATCCGACCAAACCGAGTCGGGGCGTGACAACTTGAGTGGTATCAGAGCCTATTTCCTCGTATACATAATCAAGACTAGAAAATATAGTAGCTAATAGGATTGATTTTAAAAATTTTTAGATGGCTCCAAGGAGAGGAACCAAGAAAATTGGGAATGACTATACTCAACACTTTGTCCTTGTAGGAAGAGAACCCTAGAAGCTTCCCAA
Organism: Trapa bicornis; assembly: GCA_030064425.1. Classification (NCBI taxonomy): domain Eukaryota; kingdom Viridiplantae; phylum Streptophyta; class Magnoliopsida; order Myrtales; family Lythraceae; genus Trapa; species Trapa bicornis. Next base: position 16,033,154 of record CM057758.1, on the reverse strand, counting down.
TGCCTAAGGCATGGTAGGAATCTCAAAAGACCAAATGGGGAAGTATCTAGGAAAATGGTGATAGGTCATATTGATGGCACAACTCTAAGTACAAAGGAAGCCAAGCATGAAGCTATAAACGTCAACAAAGGGCGTATAACCTTACCTAGGAGGATGCTTATCAAGAATCCCGTAGCTCCCTATTTATTTTATGACCACTTTCTATAATAGGGCAAAAACCCCCAACATATTGTACTATTCTATTAATGAAGTACTCCCAATTCCAAGAAACCTTGTCTCTCAAAGGATGTAATCTTGTTAGGAAGATGGCCCCAAGAAAAGTAACCAAACAAAACTGCGATTCCCTAGACACTGCGGAGATCAAGGATAAAGGAATAAATCAAGGAGATTATTAGGCAAAGAAGGCATGACAAGAAAACTGTCATGGTAAGGAGTCTAGGAGAACTCTTGGGGTAACTAAGCAAGGAACAACCTATTATAAGGTACAAAGGAAATAGGACATGAAATGAAGGACTGTACCAAAAAAAGGAGTATATCCACAAGAGAATACAAGCCTAATAATTGACGATAAATGGGATGTCCTGAGATTGCAAGTACAACTTCTTTTGGAAAAAGCAGAGAAGTCAAAATTGGAGTCTCTGACCAGCATAGCAGAAGTAAGTAAACCATAATAACAAGATAGTCAAAGAGAATGAACGATGCCCTAAGGAGGACTGGGAAGTAGTAAGGAATGCACCCTAAAAAGGGCACTGGAAGGATCATTAAGGACAAGAAGATTCGAGAGACAACTGCCTCAAGAGAATTAGACAAGGTGAATAGTAAAGGTGCGGCAGGTAACACACTAACCCTCATGAGGGTCATAGATTAAACTCTAGCAAAGAAGGAAGAAGTGGAAAGGCCAAATATTGAGGAAAAGAAGGATGAAGGAAAATCCTTAAAAAGACCAATGGCCAAATTAACGACAAAACATAAGCCAAGAGAGGAGTAGATAAGCCCCTCGCATGATCAAGAGATCTTGAAATAAAGAAGATGTGAGCTCTCCCTAAAAGAAATGGGCACATGTTGAAGTACATGTAAGGATGAGGATATAGTACAAAAGATGTGCCCGCAGGATTTCACGAGTAAGATAAACAGGAGAAGATGACATCAAAGGATGCCATTTAAGGGTAGAAATTCCCTAGAGCAAATGTAAAAGGAATTTCAAGAGAAATGAAAAGAATCCTACCAAGGAAATAAGCCCTAGAAAGACATACGTATCCCAATTAAGAGGAAATGGAATCAACCGAAATGGAAAAAAATGATAAGCTCACAAATGAAATGCTGGTTGAGATGGAAAGATCGAGTACCAAGGAAAAGTACTCATGAGGGCCTAAGAAGTAAATTAAACCAAAGGAATGGTTAAATAGCATGGTAGCATCAAAGAATGCCGAAACGAATAAGAGTGGGTGGACTATAATAATAAGAGAATAAAAGAAAGAATATATGAGGAATCTTGGAGAAGTAAGCCCTCAATTAAGAAATCAATTAGGGAAAATGACAATTGACATCAAGACGGGTTGTGGTCAATGCTCGCTTAATGGAGCCTAAAGAATGGATGGAGGAGCTTAGTGTAGAGTATATGAAATAAGACCACCAATAAAAAATTACTTAGATAAGAATGAAAGGAAATTTTAAGACAAATAAGGATTCAAAGTGGGCAATTGCCTCAGCATGGAAGAAGATGCAAGGAAATGAAGGAAGGAATTGCATCATTTGATGCCGAATTTAGTGAGAATTTTATCATCGAAGTTTTGCCAGTTCTCTCTCTAGCACCGGTCGAAAATTAAAGAGAGTAGCTGAATTGGCTTACCTTTCAGCTCTATTTCAACTGTAGAAGGACTATGGAGGTGTTGGGTGGGCTTTATTTGTCCTAAGAAGGGCTCGAATTGGCCGATTTAAGCTCGGCCGACATAGGGCAACTTTGGTCCGTCGGAGCTGCTTCACTGTTCAATCACGCCAACGCTTCTCTAGTGACCCTCGGAGCAAATGGAGACTACAAGCGTGTAGCTAGCTTCTCCCCGAATCCAAAAAAACCCGGCCATGCCTTCTTTGGCTCAAAAAAGAATCTATATCGGAGCTTTGGTTAGAGCTTCTCTGAAAATTGGAGCAATTGAGAGAGAATGGAGTTTTCAGGTGTGGAGGGAATGAATGAGGAGGGGCTCTTTATATAGGAAGCTCAGGGACTTCTTGGTCGTCCGATTGGCACCTTAACGGCAGTCATTCATTGCCTGAAACTCCCTAGCGAGAGACATTTCAGCTTCATGCGGTGCTGCATGATTTTTCTATGAGTGAAAAGTTTTGTCATCTAAAGCAAGAAGACGACACTATTACGAGCTGCACCAAACCGGTCCGAACCAGGTTCAAAGCTTAAACAGACCGGTTCACCCCTGATTCGACTGAATTTTTCAAATCTAAAAATTTCTAAATTCATTTTCAATATAATGGTGGCCTCAAATCTCATATTTGAATTTTCTAAGCCACCTAGAAAAAATGAATTTAGCATCCAATTCAATAGTGGTTCAAATCGGTTCAAACTGGTCCAAACCAGTTCAATCTAGTTCATATCCTATTCACTTGAATCGGTTTGGTTTTCATCTCAAATTCATCCTAAAGTCTTTTTTCTTGACTTTTGTGACTCTTTAGGTCACTTGGGATCCACAACTTTCTCGGTTTTCCCTTTCTCTATCGGTTCCAGTTCATGAAGCAACTCGGTTCATAAACTGGTTCAATCTAGTTGGATTTGGTTCATCTGAACTAGTCTAGTTTATCTCTTCCAACTTGTCCTAAGGTTCTTTTTCCATGACTTTATTATCCCTTTGGGTCAATCAAAGGTTGTAAATTTCCCAAATTGCTCATTCTCTAATGATCGGGTTTGTGAACTGCTTTGGTTTTTTTTACTTGGTTTGACCGGTTCTTTTACTAGTTTTCTATAACTCAAAAGGTCAGGTTTTACAACTCTCCCCTCCTTTTAAGAGTATTGTCCCTAAAACTAAATCAGCATTTTTCACTATTAGATAAACTTCCCTTAATGTTAACTTGAACATGTTAACACTTCGGTCATCCTTTCACTTAGACCACTTTAAATTCCGTGCTTAAGGAAGTCCCATTCCTTTACATTGTTTACTCCTTCCATGTAGTTTATCATAACTAGAATGTCTTATCTGTGAGTTCAAACATATTTCACTAGGTTCATATCTTTCTTTACTTAGGGCAAGATTCTTCACCTTGAGGTTCTTACTCAAGATTTCTCGATTGGGAGTTCCAAAATGCCCAATCTTTACTGTGTTAGTTATTCTTTGCATCGTTGAAACTCTAAGCTCGGTGTTCTTCCGAGCATCGCGTACTTGTTTTTCACAAGTTTCAGTATTTTTACCCCTTCATCCTATTTTGACCCTTCCTTCGTCCGTTATTTTTTTCAACTTCAATCAAAATTTTGTTTGAATTCGTCATGCTTACCCACTGACTCTTCCTTTCTTAGGTCCTTCAACATTCATAGTGACATCCTTTACTCAATTTTTCCTTAATTCACTCTTACTTGCTCGTAACCATTTCAGGATTCATTATTTCGAGTTGATCCATTTTTTATCTGTGTTAATTGTTTTATTTGGGGAGTTCCCTTCTTTTGGTTTCATTCTCTACTATGTCCCTCAAAGTAGAGATTTTAACCTTAAGAGTTACATATTGAACCTTCTTACCATTCTTTGGAAATTTCTTCCTTCATTTCCTTACACCTTCTTCTATGTTGAGGCATTTGTCCACTTTGAAACCTTCTTCGTCTTAAATTCCATTTCATTCCTTATTTGAGGAATTTTTTATTATTGGTCTTATTTTGTGTACTCCACACAATGTCCATTCGTTCATTCTTTAGGCCCCATTAAGTGAGTGTGGACCATGACCCGTCCTAATGTCAGTGGTTGTTTCCCTAATTTATATCCTAAATGAGGGCTTAATTCTCCAATATTCCTCATACATTCGTTCTTTTATTCTCTTATTATTGTAGTCCACTCATTCCTACTTGTTACAACATCTTTTTATGCTACCATCCTACTTACCCATTCCTTGGGTTTAATTTACTTCTTAGCCCTCATGAGTACTTTTCCTTGGTAGTTAATCTTTGTGTCTCAACCAGCATTTCATTTGTGAGCTTATCTTTCTTTCAATTTCAGTTGGTTCCATTTCCTCTTAATTGGAATAGGTATGCCTTTTCGGGTCTTCCTTATTTGGTAGGATTTCTTACTTTTCTCCCGAAATTCCTTTTTCACTCATTCTTTGGAAATATCTAATCATTAAATGACATCCTTTGATGTCGTCCTTCCCATGCACCCTTCCTGGAAAATCTAGCGGTGCGTCCTTGTACCATTTCCCATAATTCTAGTTATATCTGCACAAGTTTTAGACATAATTTGTTTCAAGACCTCTTTGTACGAGGTTTACTAAATCTTTTTTGGCTTTGAGTTTGGTCATTAATTTTGTCTTGGCTTATAAATCACCTTAAGGATTTCCTCCATCTTTCTTTTCCAAGTGTTTGGCCATTCCTTGTTTCCTTTCTTTACTAGAGCTTAATCTATGACCCTCAAGAGGGTTAGTTTGTTACCTACCTAGCTTCTACTCTTCGCCTTGTCTCATTCACTTGAGGTAGTTGTCTCTCGAGTCTTCTTGTCCTTAATGACCATTTCATTGCCCTTTTTAGGGTGTATTCCTTACTACTTCCCGGTCCTCCTTAGGGTGTCGTTCATTCTCCTTGACCATCTTATTGTCACGATTTGCTTACTTCTATTATGTTGGTCCGAAACTCCAATTTGACTTCTCTACTTTTTCCAAAGGAAGTTGTACTTGAAATCTGAAGACATCCCATTTGTCGTCAAATGCTCAGCTTATCTTTTCTTATGGATGCACTCCCTTCTTTGCTCCTAAATTGTTGGAAATTTCTTCTTTAAGGGAGAGTTCTTTTCGACTACCTTTTGTTCTATTTGTGGTTTTATCAAGGTCCTACCTTCAGCCATTTTTCTTTCCTACCACTTTGCTAAGATCTTGAAGAGCTTCCTCCTGTCTGTGGTTGAAATTACGAGTGGGAGTAGTGTTTCTTGGGATGGTATACTTTTAGATTTCCCATAGCCATGGGGGTATCATTCTTGGAAAATATTGTTCTAAATCCTAGTGGGACAATCCTTTATTTCATGTCCTATTTCCTTTGCACCTTATAATAGGTTGTTTCCTTGCTCAGTTATTACTCCAAGAGTTCTTCTAGACTCCTTACCTTGACGGTTTTCTTGTCATGCCTTCTTTGCCTAATAATTTCCTTGATTTATTCCTTGATCCTTGGTCTCAGTGGTGTCTAGGGTATCGCGGTTTTGTTGGGTTACTTTTCTTGGGGCTATCTTCCTATCAAGATCACATCCTTTAAGAGATAGGGTTTTGGGAATTTGGAGTACTTTATTAATAGAGGAGTACAATATGTTTGGGGTTTTTAGCCCTATTACAAAAAGTGGTCACAGAATAAATAGGGTGCTACAGTATTCTTTATAAGCATCCTCCTAGGTAATGTTATACGTCCTTTATTGACATTTCTGGCTTCAGGTTTGGCTTTCTTCGTACTTAGAGTTGTGACCTCAATAGGTTATAGCATCATTCTCTTGGGTACTTCCCTTCTTTTGTTTTCTGAGACTTCTACTATGCCTCGGGCGTTGGGAAGCATCTAGGGTTGTCTTCTTACGATGACAAGGTGTTAAGTAGAGTCAGTCCTAGTTTTCTTGGTTCCTCCTCTGGGAGCCATCTGAAAATTTTGAAATTTTCTCTTAGTTACTATGTTATATAGTCTTGATTATGTATTCGAGGAAATAGGCTCTAATAGCACTCAAGTTTTCACACCCTGACCCAATTTGGTCGGATCCCCGTGATCAACCCGCCACTCTCCTGGTTTACTAAGGGTTTCCCCTAATTATAAACTATGGGGAGTAAGGCTTCCTTCAAACTTGCACCTTTCCTAGAATAACATAAATCAAAACTGCACAAAAGTTTAAACTATTCATACCTGTCTTACAGGTGCGTTAACTGGTGGTCTTTGGGGTATGCTTTTCGGGGTTACTTAAAAGGGATATAAGGGAGGGTGAGTACAATGACTTAGTGAATGGGTTTTCAAAGTTTAACTTTTAGAAAAAAATGTTTGATTTGGAGTGAGTTAGACTCCTTATTTTCTTTTAAAAACCTTTCATTTTCACTTTCGGTTTTTATCATAATATCTTATTACCACGGTGTGTCATCACCAAACACACATCCTTTATCATGAAGGTCAAAACACACAATTGCAGGCCAACCCATCCATTGAACCCACTTGTGTTGTCAAAGCGACTTTACCAGCCACCTAGATCGAAGTACATCTACTTCTACCTTAGAATGAGTGGATGTTCACGACATCCGATCCTCAATCCCAAAACAATTCTTCGTGTCCGTATGATGACAAAGACCTCATCCTGACCCTACCCCGATCTCATGCGCTTGAAGCTACGTCGAGCTTCACATGGCTTCTGGTACGACTAACTACCCTTATATCCACTAGGTTGTCTAGGGCAATAGGAAACATCACTACCCCTCTTGGGCGTCTTGAAGGTCCCCTAAACAGAGTGCATGCACAATCAACATTTTTCACATGATGTCATATAATCTGTGATGCCACTGGTCCAATGGCCCCGACCCTTAACTCAACATGAGCTGTTTGTCTTGACTAGTTCGGAGACATGTCCTGTCGCACTATCGCTAGTTGACTAAGTATGTCGGTCTTGTCTTGGTACCATGGCCAAACAATTCAATTACTTAAGATTTCATGGCATATAAATCATGTTTGTTTACGAGCTCCTGCTCGTGCCAACCAGCCTAGGGCCTCCACTGTTTAAGATTTTCAAAATTGGGCATATTAGCTCGCAAGTTCCAAAATAGAGGCCTCCGGCCTAACAGAGCTATTCGAGCTCCTGTCAAGAAGGTCTCCCAAATTATTTAAGCAGTGGCACACAGTTAGGGGAGAACACTTCTGAAAAAATATATTTTCAACTGTCTATCATACCAACCGAGTATGAGGACATCTCTGCTCTTAACCGATTAACGGGTTTTCCACTTCCTTCGAGGAAGTTTCATCACACCAACCGGGTATGATCTACTTGCAACCGGTATGCAGTTTTTTCGCGTCATTTTCACATCACTACTCTTTGGTGTAATGTTTAAAATGCCACTTAGCAGTGGGTTTTTATTTTTGAGTTACTTATAATCCCAACCGGGTATGATATAAAAATCCCACTCACTCGATTGTGCAGTGAAAATCCTCTTAGCCAGCTTATTGTCCTTACTTGAACTCGTCTTAGTTGACATTCTCGGTACTTCATGTTCCTACATGATATGAACATTTTTGTTCATTATTCTTTGGCCTGATAGCCCTCATTCATCCCAAATGAATGAGAAAACCAACTTTTCATTTATTTGCAATTAGGTGCCTAAAGTTATTTTTCTTTAACTTTAAGTACCTAAAACCGGTTTTTCCACAAATTGAGTCCTAAAACTTTTAAAATTTATCTTAGGACCTCAATTTATCCAGATTCACAAAAAGAGGTTTAATTTACCAAATTTTCAATTTGGTCCCCCAACTTTTCCAAAATTACCATTTTGCCCCTACTTTCCAAAAATGGTAAATTTTGCCCTAAAAATTCCAGAATTTCCCAAATGGTCCTCCAACATCTTTATTATACTCAATTGGTCTTCGAATTTTCAAAATTCCCAAATTTCCCCCAATTTCAACCTTCTAACTCTGTTGAATTTGATTTCATCAAATTGACCGATCAAATGAGTTTAATTATTGAAATTGAATTTAGATTAGTGTTCCTACACCTTCATACAATTCAATTGAACTTTGAATAGCACGATTTTGTATCAGAATGAGCTCAAACGGAGCTTCACCGGAAAACTAGACTTAGAGAGAGAATGCTTCAAAAGCTTACCATCGGGGGCGCAGTAGTCCGAGCTTTCAATCTGGGCAGATAAGTCTTGTCATGAGGTTTCTCCTAGGATCAAGAATTGCATCAATTGATGCCGAATTGAGTGAGAATTTTTTCATTGAAGTTTTGTCGGTTCTCTCTATAGCACCGGTCAAAAATTATAGAGCAGAGCCGAACTGGCTTACCTTTCAGCTCTACTTCAATTGTAGGAGGACTATGGAGGTATTGGATGGGCTTTGTTTGGCCTGAGAAGGGCTCAAATTGGCCAATTTCAGCTCGGTCGAAATAGGGAAGCCTCGGTCCACCGGAACTGCTTCACTATTCGATCACGCCGACGCTTCTTCGATGACCCACGGAGCAAATGGAGACTACAAGCGTGTAGCTGACTTCTCCTCGAATCCAAAGAACCCAACCACGCCTTGTTGTGGAGAGGATGAATGAGGAGGGGCTGTTTATATAGGAAGCTCGGGTACTTCTTGGTTGTCTGATTGGTGCCTTAATGGTAGTCATTCATTACCTGAAACTCCCTGGCTGGAGACTTTTCAGCTTCGTCGGTGCTCCGCGATTTTTTGGCGAGTTAATAATGTTGTCATCTAAAGGAAAAAGACGACACTATTCCGAATCGGACCGGACTGATCTGAATCAGGTTCAAAGCTTAAATCGATTGGTTCATCCTTGATTCAGCTGAATTTTTCGAATTTAAAAATTTCTAAATTCATTTTCTATCCAATGGCGGCCTCAAATCTCAAATTTGAATTTTCTAAGCTAGCTAGAAAAATGAATTTAGCTTTCAGTTCAATAGTGGTTCAAACCGGTCCAAACCAGTTCAATCCAGTTTGGATCTGGTTCCCCTGAACCGTTTTGGTTTTCATCTCCAATTCATCCTAAAGTCCTTTTTTTTTTACTTTTGTGACTATTTAGGTCACTCGGGATCCATAACTTTCCTAGTTTGCCCTTTCTCTTTCAGTTCCGGTTCATGAACCAACTCGGTTCATAAATCTGTTCAATCTAGTTGGATCCTGTTCATCTAAACCGGTCTGGTTTTTCTTTTCCAATTTATCCTAAGGTTCTTTTTCCAAGACTTTATTAACCCTTTGGGTCACTCGAGAGTTGTAAATTTCCAAAATTGCTCATTCTCTGATGATCGGGTTTATGAACAAGTTCGATTTTTCTCACTCGATTTTCCTTAACTCAAAAGGTAGTGTTTACACATGTCAGCCTCCCATTGGCTGCTCGTGTCTGCGTAGCAGATGACGGGGCACTGTTAACCATTGACCAGTCTAGTCCGCTAATCGGTCTTACTGTTGACTGGTCTTGTCCAGTCAGTTCGGACCCAATTCAACCGATTTTATAAAATTCAAAATTTCTAAATTCGTCTAAATTCATTTTCTATCTAATGGTGACCTCAATTTCCCAAATTTACATTTTTAAGCTACCTAAAAAAATCAATTTGTGAATCAGTTCAGTCCAGTTCAGGTCTGGTTCACCCCGAATTGGTCCAATTCTAATCTAGATTTTACTTCCCGATTCTTCCTCACAAGTTTTTTGAATTTTTGGTCACTTGAGATTTTCCAATTTCCCACGTTAACCCTTTTTTACTATTTTCTATTGATTAAATTGGCTTAGTTTTTCGATAATAGTGTCGGTTCTCATCCCAGTTTCTTTGGTCCAATGGGACAGGTTCCACAAGTCTTCCCTCCTTTTAGGAGTTTTGTCCTTAAAACTCTGTTGTTGCTCTTTTTTCTCGGAAGGAATCCTTGCACAGCCCCCTTGGGGTACGAGTCGATATCCTACCATTTTGGGTCACTTCCTTTGCCTCGCTTCCTTGACTCTCTAGGACATAGTCAGTTTGACTCGTCCCTTCACCCGATGTTCTCAAAGTCCCTTGGGTTCGATACTTCCTACAACTTAGGGTCAAGCTTTCATTCCGAGAGTTTTTTCTAGACTCGAAGTCCGAACATCTAACCTTACTTAGGTTTGTTTACTCTCTTGTCCGTTGGGACTCTTTGGCTCTTCACCCCTTCGGGCTATTATGTTTGTCCTTCTCGGTGTTATTTCCCTCTTCTTGGTTCTTTAGTTCGTCCTTTCTCACTCGGGTTCCCTCTTTTTGGCTAGCTGTTGGGTCTAGGGCCCAACTGGCCTTGCAGTTGGGACTGCATCCTTTCACTCCTATCATTAGGGCATACCCCCCCCCCCCAATTTTCGTCTTTGGCTTTACCTCGTTACTCGACCATTTTACTCTTAGATTTCAATGTCCCTTCCATGCTCTGATGTTCCAGGGAATATGGATGTTAGACTCCTTATACGAGTTTTAGGTATCTTGTGTTGATTCATTCTATTCCATCTCCATATCGAGTCTACCTGTCTCTCTCCATTGGGTTTCCCACCCTAGGTTAACCCCATTGACCTATTGGTTCTTTTGCCTTCGTCTATTCTTACGCTTACTGGCGTTCTCCAATTAGCGAGGGGTCCTTCATTTTTCCTGCTCCTCTCTTCTCTCTTGGCCTAGGGGTCATTATGCTTGCTAATATGTAATAATTGGACTCTTTGGGATTTACCCCTTTTTGTAGCTCTTGGTGGTAAGGCTTGGTGTTTAATTCTACGGTTACCTTCCATATTAATTCTTATTTGAGTCGTCCTCGAGGGATTTCTCACCCTTCTGACGTCCACCTTTCATGTGGTGTCACGCCTTGACCCAATTTGGTCGGATCCCCGTGTACAACCCATTACTCCATTTGGTCCATGAAGGGTTTCACCCTTTTCTAAACTGTGAGGAGTAATGTCATGCCCCGACCCAGTTTGGTCGGATCCCCATGATCAACCTGCCACTCTCTCAGTTTATTAAAGGGTTTCCCCTTATTGTAAACCTTAAAGAGTAAGGCATCCTTTGACCTGCACCATTTCCTGGAATAGCATAAACAAAACTGCATGAAATTTAAAACTTTACATACCTGTCTTACAGGCATCTTAGTTGACGGTCTTTAAGGGTAGGCTTTTCAGGATTTCCTTAAAGGGATATAAGGGAGGGGGTGAGTACGACTACTCAGTGAATGGGATTCAAATCTTTTGACTAAAAAAAATATTTATATGGAGTGTGCCAGACTCCTTTGTTTTCAAAAATCCCTTCATGTCAAAATTTGGATTTTTCCATTATTTCATAGTTACCACGGTGTGTCATCACCCAACACACATCCTTCATCATGAAGGTTACACACATTCGCAAGTCAATATCACTACTGAACCCGCTAGTGGCTTCGGAGCAACTTTTCCTGCCACCCGGATAGAAGCACGACCACTTCTACCGTGGGAATGAGTGGATGTACGCAACATCCAACCCACAATCCCAAAATCACTTCTTCGTGTCTGTATGAGGACAGAGACCTCATCCTATCCCACCCCTGTCTCATGTGCTTGGTGCTACTCCAGATTTTGCACAGACACCTGGAACGACGAACTGCCCTTATAGCCACCAAGTCGTCCAGTGCCCTTATGATGCACAGATACCTGGAATGACGAACTGCCCTTATAACTTTTAACTTGTGCTCATCATCCCAACCGGGTATGATGTTAGTAAACCCACTCACAACCAGTAAGTAGTTTTTAACTTTTAAGTTGTGCTCATCATCCCAACCGAGTATGATGTTAGTAAACCCACTCACAACCGGTAAGTGGTTTTTAACTTTAAACTGTGCTCATCATTCCAACTGGGTATGATGTGAATAACCCACTCACAACCGGTAAGTGGTTTTTAACTTTTAAGTTGTGCTCATCATCCCAACCAGGTATGATGTTAGTAAACCCACTCACAACCGGTAAGTTGTTTTTAACTTTTAAGTTGTGCTCATCATCCCAACCGAGTATGATGTTAGTAAACCCACTCACAACTGGTAAGTGGTTTTTAACTTTAAACTGTGCTCATCATCCCAACTGGGTATGATGTGAATAACCCACTCACAACCCGTAAGTGGTTTTTAACTTTTAAGTTGTGCTCATCATCCCAACCAGGTATGATGTTAGTAAACTCACTCACAACCGGTAAGTGGTTTTTAACTTTTAAGTTGTGCTCATCATCCTAACCGAGTATGATGTTAGTAAACCCACTCACAACCGGTAAGTGGTTTTTAACTTTAAACTGTGCTCATCATCCCAACTGGGTATGATGTGAATAACCCACTCACTCGTTAATGCTGTAAATTCCACTAGACTGGTTATTTGTACTCATGCGAGCTTGTCCTTGCTGGCGTTCCCGGTATTTAACATTCCGGTGAAGGCACAACAGTCCGAGCTTTTGATCTGGGCAGATAGGTCTCGTCCTGAGGTTCATCCTTTCGGTCCTAATTCGGCCATGGAAAGGCTGAGGAAGTGTTGGGAGGGCTTGGTTTGGCCTGAGGAGAGCTTGAAATAGCCGATTTCAACTTGGCTAAAATAGGGCAGCTTCGGTCCGCCGAAGTTGCTTCACTATTCCATCATGTCGGCGCTTCTCCAACGATTCTCGGATTGACTGGAGTTTGCTATCAGATAGTTGTCTTCTCCCCGATTCTAAAGAGCCCGACCTTTGTTCAAGTCGAAGCTCTAGTTCGAGCTTTACTGGGAAATGGTGCAGTAGAGAGAGAGAGAGAAGTGTTCAAGTGTGAGGAGAATGAAATGGGGATAACCTCTTTATATAGTCATAAAACTCGTGTATTAAATGGGCGAGATTTATTACTAGTATTAATATTGTCATAAATTATTAGTATTAATTTCAATAATTTAATTTAGGTATTAAATTATTGGTATTAATTTCAATAATTAAATATATATTAATTTATGGCTATTTATGATAAGTCGCATAAAAATTTTTTACTGAAATTTCGGGTTACAAAAAATCATACTTACTAGGAGGATACTACTCTCAAGTAAGCACGCTTAACTTTGAAGTTCTTATAGAATCTAGTTCACCTGAACCAATTTGGTTTTTATTTTCTAGTTTGTCTTAAGTTTCTTTTCCAATGTTTAATAAATCCTTTGGATCAACCGAAAGTTGTAAATTTTCATATTGCTTATTCCCAAATGTAAACCGGTTTGGTTTTCTTATTCGGTTTTACCGGTTCTTTTCCCGGTTTTCCTTAACTCAAATGTGCGGGGTTTACAACTCTCCCCTCCTTTTAAGAGTTTTGTCCCCAAAACTTAGTTAACATCCTTGCATGAGCAATCATTTCCTTTGATGCCCCTTTGGTGTTTGCTTAGCGTGCAAAGTCTTCTCTTGTTCTTTTAATTAGTCCTTTTTACATCCTTCACTTAAGGAATTTCTTTTCCTTTATATTATTTACTCCTTCCATGGAATTTATCATAACGAGACATACCTTACTTCAGGGTATATTCTTAGATTTATATCTTTCTTTGCTTAGAGCACATTCTTCCCTTTGAGGTTCTGTACTTAAGATTTGGAAATTCCAAGATACCTAACCATTCCCATGTCTGGTTAACCACTTGGTCGTTGAAACCTTTAGCTCAATGTTCTTTCGGGCATTACGTACTGGTTGCCATAGTTTTCTTTATTCTCACTTTTTCATCTCATTTTGACCCTTCCTCCATTCATTGTCTATTATAACTTCAGTTCAAATTTTTATATTCGACCTCATCATGCTTATTAGCCGACTCTTCCTTACTTTGAGTCATATTCTCCTCGGGATTGTTGGGCTTACATACCCCTTACAGCATGGCATTTTCTAGGACCTGTCTTTGTCCATTAGATTTCTAGAACATTTCCTTGAGGGTCTCTCTTAGCTTTTTTTTTTTTTACCTTTCAGGGAGCATATAACTTCATCCCTCTTTTCTTTTGATGGCATTCCTCAACTATCCTTTTTACCGTTATCCTCTCATCCATCATGCCTTTGAAGTTATGTCTCACATAACCGCATGGATTTCTCTTACCTACTCATCCTTTCCAAACGTTTTTATTGGGTCCTTTCAATTCCAATCGTTGGGTTTCCTGATGATTATTGACATACGAGGATTTTTTTTCCCTTCTTATGTCCTTTCTCTTCTTTAGTGACATCCCTTATTTAATGACTTCCTTTTTCCTTAATCCTCTTTTACTTGCTCATAAATCACTTCATGATTCTTCATTCTACAATAATTGCTTTCGATCTATGTGTCGATTACTTTGCTTGGGAAGGTTCACTCCATCCAGGTCATAATGGACCATTACAATACTTCCTTTCTTGGAAAACATTTCCTAAATAAGGGTTGGTTCTATTTCCTCTTAATTGGGATACACATGTCTTTCTGGGGCTTCCTTCCTTGGTAGGATTCTTTGCCTTTCCCCTGACATTCTTTTCTTACATTTGCTCTAGGGGATTTCTACCCTTAAATGACATCCCTTGATGTCTTCTTCTCCTATTTATCATTACTCCTCAAATCTTTTAGGCACATCTTTTATGCTCTATTTGCATCCTTATTCGTACCCAGTACCTGTCTATTTCTTTAGGGAGCGTACAAATCTTCCTTGTTTCAGGATCATTGTGGGAGAGGCTTGCCTATTCCTTTCTTGGCTTGATTTTAGTCGTTAATTGGCCCTTGGTCCTTTTAAGGATTTCTTGTATCCTTCTTTTCCCGAGCATTTGACCTTTCTGCCTCTCTCTTCTTTGTCGGAACTTACATTATGGCTTTCCCGAGTATTTGTTCGTTAACTGCTTTGCCTCCACCATTTGTTTGGTCTAAGTTTCTTAGCAGTTGTTTCTTGAGTCCTCCTATCCTTAACATCCATCGCACTGACCTTTTTAGGGTGTAGTCCCTTCTACTTCCCGGTCTTCCTTAGGGAGTCATTTGTTCCCTCTGACTATCTTATTGTAATGACTTGCTTTCTCTTGTCCTGTTGGTCCGAACTTCCTATTTGACATAGTTGCTTTTTCCAAGGTGATTTATTCCTGTAATTCCAATACGTCCCGTCTTGTCTTCTCTTATGGATGCACTCCTTTCTTTGCTCCTAAATGGTTTGGATTTTCTTCTTAAAGGAGGAATTCTCTTCAGCTATCCTTTGTTCTGTTTGTGGTTTTATTGAGGTCCTACCTTTACCCATTTTTCCTTCTTACCACTTTGCTAAGATTTTGATGAGTTTCCTCTTATTTGTGGTTGCAAATGGAGTCACATTTCTTGGGATGGTATCCTTTCAGATTTCCTATAGTTGTGGGGTGTTTATTCTTGGAAAATATTGTCCGGACTCCTAGCGATGTGGGACAGTTTTTCACTTCGTGTCCTATTCCCTTCTAGGTTAACTTGATTCCTGTCCTTTGTAGGGTTGTGCACTTCTCCACGCAGTGTCCCTATCATTCATGCTTGTAATTACATGAAAATAAGTGGTTCCTCCTAGCATTTTCTTAGAAATTGTTTGTTTTAGTGCTCCTTCATCCTTAAGTCTGGATATTGTGAGAGTTTTTTTTTCTTTTTGGAGTCTTCCTTGAAGATCATATCATTTGAGGGACAGGGTTTTTAGGAATTTGGAGTACTTTATTAATGTGAGAGTGGTGGGTTGATCATGTTAGGGATTTTGGCCCTATTACAGAAAATGGTCACCAAATAACTAGGGAGCTACGAGATTCTTGATAAGCATCCTTCTATGTAAGGTTATATGCCCCCATTTTATGGCTTCACGCTTGGCTTTCTTTATACTTAGAGTTGTGACCTCAATAGGTCCTGTCACCATTCTCTGGGATATTTTCTCATTTCCTCTTTTGAGATTCCTGCCATACTTTAGGCATTTGGGAAGCTTCTATGGTTGTCTTTCTACGAAGATAAGGTGTTGAGTAGAGCCATTCCTAGTTTTCTTGGTTCCTCTCCTGGGAGCCATCTGAAAATTTTAGGATAAATCCTATTAGTTACAATATTTTATAGTCTTGATTATGTATTCGAGGAAACAGGCTCCGATACCACTCTAGTTGTCATGCCCCAACCCGGTTTGGTCGGATCCCCATGATCAACCCACCACTCTCTCGGTTTATTAAAGGGTTTCCCCTTATTGTAAACCGTAAAGAGTTAGACGTCCTTTAATTTGCACCTTTTTCCTGGAATAGCATAATCAAAACTGCATGAAATTTAAAACTTTACATACCTGTCTTATAGGCATCTTAGTTAACGGTCTTTAAGGGAAGGCTTTCCAGGATTTCCTGAAAGGGATATAAGGGAGGGGGTGAGTACAACTACTCAGTGAATGGATTTTTAAAAGCTTTTGACTTTTAAGAAAAATATTTATATGGAGTGTGCCAGACTCCTTTGTTTTCAAAAATCCCTTCATTTAAAAATTTGAGTTTTTCCATTATTTCTTAGTTACCACGGTGTATCATCACCCAACACACATCCTTCATCATGAAAGTTACACACATTCGCAAGTCAGTATCACTACTAAACCCGCTAGTGGCTTCGGAGCGACTTTTCCTGCCACCCAGATAGAAGTACGACCACTTCTACCCTGGGAATGAGTGGATGTACGTGACATCCGACCCACAATCCCAAAATCACTTCTTCGTGTCCGTATGAGGACAGAGACCTCATCCTGTCTCCACCCCGGTCTCATGCGCTTGGTGCTACTCTAGATTTCGCACAGACACTTGGAACGACGAACTGCTCTTATAGCCACCAGGTCGTCCAGTGCCCTTAGGACGCATCACTACCCCTCATGGGCGTCTTGATGATCACGTACTCACAGTGCATGCACAAACAATGTTTTCTTATATTGTCATGTAATCTGTGGTGCCACTAGTCCAATGGCCCTGACTCTCAACTCAACCCGCAGCTATTTGTCTTGACTAGTCCGTCGACCTGTCATGTCGCACTGCCGCTAGTTGACTGAGCATGTCGGTCCTATCTTGGTACCATGGCCAAACAATTCACTTATTAAGTTTTATGGCACATATATCATGTTCATTTACGAACTCCTGCTCGTGCCAACTGGCCTTGGGCCCACTGTACGAGATTTTCAAAATCGGGCATTTAGCCCCCAAGTTCCAAAACCGAGGCCCCCGGCCTATTAGAGCTATTCGAGCTCCCGTCGAGAAGGTCTCCCAAATTGTTTAAGCATTGGCACACAGTCAGGGGAGAGCACTTCCGACAAAAATAGGTTTTTACTGTCCATCATACCGACCGGTATAAGGACATCTCCGTTCATAACCGATGAACGAGTTTTCAACTTCCTTTGAGAAAGTCTTATCATACCAACTAGGTATGATCTACTTACAACTCGTAAGTAGTTTTTTTTTCGCATAACTTTCACATCACTTTCTCTAAGTAGTGATGATTAAAATACCACTAAATAGTGGATTTTTATATCGAGACACTTATCATCCCCAACCGCGTATGATGTTAGTAAACTCACTCACAACTGGTAAGTGGTTTTTAACTTTAAATTGTGCTCATCATCCCAACTGGGTATGATGTGAATAACCCACTCACAACCGGTAAGTGGTTTTTAACTTTTAAGTTGTGCTCATCATCCCAACAGGGTATGATGTTAGTAAACCCACTCACAACCGGTAAGTGGTTTTTAACTTTTAAGTTGTGCTCATCATCCCAACCGAGTATGATGTTAGTAAACCCACTCACAACCGGTAAGTGGTTTTTAACTTTAAACTGTGCTCATCATCCCAACTGGGTATGATGTGAATAACCCACTCACAACCGGTAAGTGGTTTTTAACTTTTAAGTTGTGCTTATCATCCCAACCAGGTATGATGTTAGTAAACCCACTCACAACCGATAAGTGGTTTTTAACTTTTAAGTTGTGCTCATCATCCCAACCGAGTATGATGTTAGTAAACCCACTCACAACCGTTAAGTGGTTTTTAACTTTAAACTGTGCTCATCATCCCAACTGGGTATGATGTGAATAACCCACTCACTCGTTAATGCCGTGAATTCCACTAGACTGGTTCTTTGTATTCATGCGAGCTTGTCCTTGTTGGCGTTCCCGGTATTTAACGTTCCGGTAAAGGCACGAAAGTTCGAGCTTTCGATCTGGGCAGATCGGTCTCGTCCTGAGGTTCATCCTTTCGGTCCTAATTCGGCTGTGGAAAGGCTGAGGAAGTGTTGGGAGGGCTTGGTTTGGCCTGAGGAGGGCTTGAAATGGCCGATTTCAGCTTGGCCGAAATAGGGTAGCTTCGGTCCACCGAAGTTGCTTCACTATTCCATCATGTCGGCGCTTCTCCAACGATTCTCGGATTGACTGGAGTTTGCTATCAAATAGTTGTCTTCTCCCCGGTTCTAAAGAGCCCGACCTTTGTTCAAGTCGAAGCTCTGGTTCGAGCTTTACTGGGAAATGGAGCAATAGAGAGAGAGAGAGAGAAGTGTTCAGGTGTGAGGAGAATGAAATGGGGATAACCTCTTTATATAGTCGTAAAACCCGTGTATTAAATGGGTGAAATTTATTACTAGTATTAATATTGTCATAAATTATTGGTATTAATTTCAATAATTTAATTTCGGTATTAATTTCAATAATTTAATTTCGGTATTATATTATTTGTATTGATTTCAATAATTAAATATATATTAATTGATGGCTATTTATGATAAGTCGCATAAAATTTTTTTACTGAAATTTCGGGTTACAAAAAATCATACTTCCCAAGAGATCACCCATCCTCACACTACTCTCGAGTAAGCACGCTTAACTTTGAAGTTCTTATAGAATCTAGTTCACTTGAACCAATTTGGTTTTTGTTTTCTATTTTGTCTTAAGTTTCTTTTCCAATGTTTAATAAATCCTTTGGATCAACCGAAAGTTGTAAATTTTCATATTGCTTATTCCCAAATGTAAACCGGTTTGGTTTTCATATTCGGTTTGACCGGTTCTTTTCCCGGTTTTCCTTAACTCAAATGTGCGGGGTTTACAGGCCCACTGTACGAGATTTTCAAAGTCGGACATTTAGCCCCCAAGTTCCAAAACCGAGGCCCCTGGCCTATCAGAGCTATTCGAGCTCCCGTTAAGAAGTTCTCCCAAATAGTTTAAGCATTGGCACACAGTGATGGGAGAGCACTTCTGACAAAACATATGTTTATTTCTATCCATTATACCAATCGGGTATAAGGACACCTCTGTTCATAACCGATGAACGGGTTTTCAACTTCTCTCGAGGATGTCTTATCATATCAACCGAGTATGATCTACTTACAATCGGTAAGTAGTTTTTCCGCATGATTTTCACATCACTTCCTCTAAGTAGTGATGTTTAAAATACCACTTAATGGTGAGTTTTCAAATCGAGGTACTTATCATTCCCAACCGGGTATGATATAAAATTTCCAATTATAACCCGTAAGTGGTTTTTAATTTTAAGTTGTGCTCATCATCCCAACCGGGTATGATGTTAGTAAACCCACTCACCCGTTAATTCCGTGAATTCCACTAGACCGGTTCTTGGTATTCACGCGAGCTTTTCCTTGCTGGCGTTCCCAATACTTCGTGTCCCTACACGATATGAACATCTTGGTTCATTATCCTTCGGCCTAATCGAATTCATTCATTCCAAATGAATGAGAAATTCAAACTTTCATTTATTTGCAATTAGGTCTCTAAAGTTATTTCTCTCTAACATTAACTCCCAAATGCTGGTTTTTCCTCAAATTGAGTCTCGAAACTTATAAAATTTATCATAGGATCTCAATTTATTCCATTTCACAAAAAGGGGTTTAATTTCCCAAATTTCCAATTTGGTCCCCCAATTTTCCAAAATTACCATTTTGCCCTTCCTTTACAAAAATGGTAAATTTTGCCCCAAAAATTTCAAAATTCCTCAATTGGTCCTCTAACATTATTTTCATGCCCAATTGACCCTCAATTTCATAAAATTTCATTTTAATCCTTTGAATTTTGAAAATTCCCAATTTTCCCCCAATTTCAACTTCTTAACATAGTCGAATTTGATTTCATCAAATTGACCCATCAAACGTTTCAAATTGTTGAAATTGAAGTTGAAATTGAGTTTCTACATGTTCATACGATTCTTTAGAAATGTGAATCACAAGTTTTAACGTCGGGACGAGCTCAAACGAAGCTTCGCCAGAAAATGAACTATAGAGAGAGAGCTTCGATTACTCACCAGTGAAGGCACAGCGGTTCGAGCTTTTGATCTGGCATATAGCTCTCGTCCTGAGGTTCATCCTAGAATCAAGAATCGCATTAATTGATATAGAATTGGATTAGAATTTCGTCATTGAAATTCGGTCAACCCTCTCTCTAGCACTGATCGAAAATTGTAAAGGGAAGCCAAATTGGCTTACCTTTCGATCCTAATTCGGCCGTGGAAAGGCTGAGGAAGTGTTGGAACGGCTTGGTTTGGCTTGAGAAGGGCTTGAAATGGCTGATTTCAGCTTGGCCGAAATAGGGCAACTTCAGTCCATCGGAGCTGCTTCACTATTCCATATGCCGGCACTTCTCCAACAATTCTCGGATTGACTGGAGTTTGCTATCAGATAGTTGTCTTCTCCCCGGTTATAAAGTGTTCGACCTCTCCTTTCGAGGTTAAGAAAAATGTTTAAGTCGAAACTCTAGTTTGAGCTTCACCAGGGAATGGAGCAGTAGAGAGAGAGAGAAGTGTTCAGGTGTGAGGAGAATGAATGGGGATGGGGATGACCTTTTTATATAGGTGTAAAATCCTGTATTAAATGGGAGAGATTTATTACTATTATTAATATTGCCATAAATTATTGGTATTAATTTTAATAATTTATTTTGGTATTAAATTATTTGTATTAATTCCAATAATTTAATTTAGGTATTAAATTATTGGTATTAATTACAATAATTAAATATATATTAATTTATGGCTATTTATGATAAGGCATACGTTCGCATAAAAAGTCATCCTCACACTACTCTCGAGCAAGCACGC
Source organism: Trapa bicornis (assembly GCA_030064425.1). Lineage (NCBI taxonomy): Eukaryota > Viridiplantae > Streptophyta > Magnoliopsida > Myrtales > Lythraceae > Trapa > Trapa bicornis. The sequence continues at coordinate 16,012,273 of CM057758.1, read as the reverse complement.
TTAACTTCAAAGTTCTTATGGATTCTTGTTCACCTGAACCAATTTGGTTTTCCTCTTCTAACTTGTCTTAAATTTCTTTGTGAAGGTTTAATGAATCCTTTGGATCACCCGAAAGTTATAAATTTCCAAATTGCTTGTTCCTAAATGATCTGGTTTGTAAACCGACTCGGTTTTCTTACTCATGTTGATATGTTCTTTCCCGATTTTCCTTAACTCAAAAGTGCGAGGTTTACAAGTAAGGCGTCCTTATTTCCTGTCTTACAGGGGGTCTTTAAGATTTTTTTTCCCTAGTTTACCTGAAAGGGGAAAAGGAAGGGGGTGAGTTCTACTACTCAATGAGTGGGTGTTGGGAGTGAGTTTTAATAATAGCCATGCTACGATTATCATTTCCTTAAAAAGAAGGTTTTTCCTCAAAGTTCGGTTTTCAAAACCTTTACCCTACCAAGGGTGACATTTTCTTTTAAAAGGGTTTCCACAATTTCAATTTCTTTTCCAAAAACCTTTTTCCAAGATTTACCATTCCTTTTTCCAAGGATTCTCAAAACCTTTTACCTATTTCCATATTAGGTGTGTTTAGCAAACAACACACGCTCTTCATTAGGAAGGGTACACAGATTCGCAGGTGCAGCCGTCCACTACACCCACTTGTGGATCATAGTATTTTTACAGTCCACCAAGGTAGAAGCCCGTCAACTTCTACCCTGGGTCTAAGTGAATGTTCTCGACATCCGACCCTCAGACCCAAATGCCATTCCGTGTCTGTATGAGTACAAAGACCTCATCCCGACCCCACCCCGGTCTCATGCGCAAGAAGTTACTCCAAGCTTCTCGACTGACTAGCATGACGAACTGCCCTCATCTCCACCATGTCGTCTAGTAACCCTTAGGACCCATCACTACCCCTCTTGGGCGTCTTGATGGTCTTGTACCACAAGTGCATGCATAAACAATAGTTTTCACATATGGCCATTATCTTTGGTGCCAATGGTCCAACAGCCCTAACCATCAACCCGACCTACAGCTGTTTGTGTGGGCTGGTCCGTGGACCTGGCCCTAACATACTCTCGTCAGTCCATCGAGTATTGTTGGTCCTAACTCAGTACCATGGCAAATTTGCACAACAATTTCATTAGAAATTTTCATGGCTTTCTTTACCCAAATTTGTTTACGAGCTCCTACTCATGCCCACTAGCCTAGGGCTCACTGCACGTGATTTTCCAAAACTAGTTATTTAGCCCCCATGAGTTCAAAAATTGAGGCCTCTGGCCTATCTAAGCTGTTCTAGCTCCCAAATCTTTTAAGTATTGGCGAACACTTCTGACAAAAATTTATTTTCCACTTTATCATACCAACTGGGTGTGATGATATCTCTGGTTACAACTGATAAGCTGGTTTCTCCTTTTCTCAAGGAAGTTGATCATACCAACCAGGTATGATGTTAGATAATCCTACTCACAACTGATAAGTAGGTTTTTAACTTTTAAACTTGCTCATCACCCCAACCGGGTATGATGTTAAATATGCCCACCCACCCGATGACTATGACGTGTTTGTCCCCAATCGATTTTTCCAAATTACGCGAGCTTTCTCTTGTTGGCATCCCAGTCTCACATGATCCTATACGATTTGGCCATTGTTATTAATTTAGCTTTGGCACAACAACCATTGTTTTCTTATGTATGAGCGACAAGGCTCAAAATTGGTAATTAATTGCACTTAGGTCCCTAAAGTTCATTTTCCCTAAACTTTAGGTCCCTAATGCCAACTTTTCCCCAAATTGAGTCCCAAGGTTTCCACAATTCCCTTTGAGTCCTCAATTTACTCAAAATTGTATAAGGGGCTCAAGTTTTCCAAATTTCCAATTTGGTCCCTAACTTTTCAAAAATTACAATTTTGCCCCTACTTTCCAAAAATGGCAATTTAGCCCCAAATGTTCCAAACATTGGCCAATTGGTCCCCCAACATCTTTCTCATGACCAATTGGCCTTCAATTTTGGGAAATTGAAAAGAAGTCCCTCAACTTTTCGAAATCCCCAATTTCTCCCCTTCAAAGTGATAGAATTTGCTTTCTTGAAATTGGCCATTCAATCGGGGTTAATTGCTCAAATTGAAGGTATGGATCAGTTCCTACACTTCCATATAGTTCAATTAAGCTTATAATTGCAGCATTTGGGTTTGAATTGAGCTCAAATGGTGCTTCGCTAGAAAACTACTCGTACAAAGAGAAAACTTAGAAAGCTTATCGTCGGAGGTGCGGCAGTCCGAGCTCTCGATCTGGAGAGGTAGCTCTTGTCCTGAGCTTCCTTCTAGTATCAAGAATTGCTACAATAGATGTCCAATTGAAGGAGAATTTTATTCATAATGTTTAGCAATTTGTATATCTAACTCCAACATGCAACGATTAAGGAGGGCCGAATTGGCTTACCTTTCAACTCTGTGGAGGTCGTGTGAGGGTTATGAGGGTGCCAGGGAGGCTTGATTTGGCCGGAGGTGTGCTGAATTTGGTCGAATTCAGCTCGGCCAAAACAAGGCAGCTTTGGTCCAACGGAGCTACTTCACAATTTTATCTCATTGGTGCTTCATCAGCGGACCTTGGGTCGAAAGGAGGTTGTTGTTAGGTAGTTGTCTTCTCCCGTACTCTATAGGACCTGACCTTGCCTTCTGAGGCTGAGAAAAAGACCTATGTCAGAGTTCTGGTTTGAGTTTCACCGAAAAATAGAGCAGTTGAGAGAGAATGGAAATTTGAGGTGTGTGGAGGATGAGTGGAGAGGAGCTCTTAATATAGGGAGCTTAGGGACCCTCTACCCGACAACTTTCCATTTTGATCGAGCTTATCCTCACCCTAAAATGGCATGATCGGATCCATTGTTCCTTTGATGGCATTATTCATTTTCTGCATTAATGAACAATGCTGTCATCCAAAGGAAGAAGATGACACTGTTCTGAACTGGACCAGGTCGATCTGACTGGGTTCAATGCGTAAATCGACTAGTTCAGGTTCGATTCGACCGATTTTCTCAAAATTAAAAATTTCAAAATTCATCTAAATTCATTCTCTATCTAATGATGGCTTCAATTCCCCAATTTGATCATTTTAAGCTATGAAGAAAAATAAATTTAGAAACCCATTCAAGTATAGTTCAATCTGGTTCACCCTGAACCAGTCTGGTTTTCTCTTCCCAATTGTCCCAAGGTTCTTTTCCATGATTTTTATGACTCTTTGAGTCACTTGGGACTTGTCAATTTGCCCATTTTGCCCTTTGTTATCAGTTATGGTTTATGAACCAGCTCGATTTTCCTAGTTGACCGGTTCTTTTCCCAATTTTCTTATCGATAAAGGACGGGGTTTACACATGGGACTGGTGAGGGTTTCAGGAGGTTTCTCACTTGTTCTGAGGTATGGTTTCAGGTTCCATCCTTGAGGGCTTGAGGCTGGGTCCTCCCTTGCTGGTCCTCGGTAGTTCTGTTTGGATCATCGTCCTATTTCAACTCGTCAGACTACCCACTCCCCACTTGAGGTTGTCATGCTTATGTGTCAATCCTTCCTTCCCTGGTTTGTGCTCCTCTTTGTGCTTGGGGTCTGTGCCTCTCTCACACCTTCCTTCTTACGAGTTCCTTTCGATTTAGCGTCTTTCTCGAGTTTTGAGTCTCTCTGTCACGCCTCGACCCGGTTTGGTCGGATCCTCATGATCAACTTGCCACTCTTCCGGTTTACCAAGGGTTGCCCCTTCTTATAAACCATGAGAAGTAAGTCATCCTTTTTAGCATGCGCCTTTCCTAGAATAATATAAATCAAAACTGTACAAAATTTTGAACTTATCATACCTGTCTTACATATGTGTTAGCTGGCGGTCTTTGGGTAAGTTTTCCGAGATTTCCTAAAAAGGATATAAGGGAGTGGGTGAGTACAACGACTCGCTGAATGGGTTTTCAAAATTTAACTTTCAAGAAAAATGTTTGACTGAGAGTGTGCAAGACTCCTTATTTACTTTTAAAAACTTTTGTTCTCAATTTTAGTTTTTATAACCATTTCTTATTACCACAGTGTGTCATCACCCAACACACATCCTTCATCATGAAGGTAAAACACACAATCGTAGGACAGCCCGTCCACTAAACCCACTTGTGGTGTCGGAGCGACTTTATCGGCCCTCAAGATAAAAGCACGTCCACTTCTACCAAGAATGAGTTGATGTTCATGACACCTGATCCATAATCCCATAACAACTCTTCGTGTCTATATGAGCACAGAGACCCCATCATGTCCTCTACCTTGGTCTCATGCGCTTGAAGCTACTCCGAGCTTCGCAAGACTTCTGGTACGACTAACTGTCCTTATATCGACCAGGTCATCTAAAGCCTTGGGACGCATCACTACTCCTCTTGGGCATTTTGTAGGTCCCATAAAAATAGTGCATGCACAATCAACAATTTTTCACATAATGCCATATAATCTGTGGTGCCACTGGTCCAACAACCCCGACCCTCAATTCAACCTACAGTTATTTGTCTTAACTAGTTCGGAGACAAGTCATGTCGCACTACTGCTAGTTGACTGATTATGTTGGTCCTGTCTTAGTGCCATGGACAAACAACTCATTACTTAAGTTATAATGGCATGTTAATCATATTTGTTTATGAGCTCCTACTCGTGCCAACTGGCCTAGGGCCCACTGTTCGAGATTTTCAAAATCAGCCATATTAGCCCCAAAGTTCCAAAAGTGAGGCCTCCAGCCTAACAGAGCTATTAGAGCTCCTGTCAAGAAGATCTCCCAAAAATTTTAAGTAGTGGCACACAATCAGGGGAGAGCACTTCCGACAAAATAAACTTTTCTACTGTCCATCATACCAACCGAGTGTGAGAACATTTCCGCTTATAACTGATAAGCGGGTTTTTCACTTCCTTCTAGGAAGTTTCATCATATAAATCGGGTATGATCTACTTACAACCGTTTAGTAGTTTTTCCGTATAATTTCCACAAATCTCTTCTCAGATGTGATGATTAAGAAATCACTTAGCAGTGGATTTTTATTTCTGAGGTGCTTATCATCCCAATCGGGTATGCTATTAAATCCCACTCACACGTTAATATAGTGAATTCCTCTCGATCAGTTCTTTGTATTCACGCGAGTTTGTCCTTGCTAGCATTCCCGGTACTTCATGTTCCTAAATGATGTGAACATCCCTGTTCATTATCACTCAGCCTAATAGCCTTCATTCATGCTAAATGAATGAGAAACCATATTTTTCATTTATTTTCAATTTGGTCCCTAAAGTTATTTTTCTTCAACTTTAAGTCCCAAATGCGGTTTTTCTTCAAATTAAGTCCCGAAACTTTTAAAATTCATCTTGGGACCTCAATTTATTCAATTTCATAGAAAGGGGTTCAATTTCCCAAATTTCCAATTTTGTCTCTCAACTTATCCAAAATTACCATTTTGCCCTTACTTTAAAAAAATGGTAAGTTTTGCCCCCAAAAATTTCAAAATAGCCCAATTGGTCCTCCAACATCTTTATCATGCCCAATTGGTCCTAAATTTTATGAAATTTCACTTTATTCCCTCAAATTTTTGAAATTCCCAAATTTCCCCCAATTTCAACCTTTTAACTCTGTCGAATTTGATTTCATCAAATTGACCAATCAAATGAGTTTAATTGTTGAAATTGAAGTTAGATTGGAGTTTCTACACCTTTATACGATTCAATTGCACTTTGAATCACACGATTTGGTGCTAGAATGATCTCAAACGAAGTTTCGCTGGAAAATTGGACTTAGAGAGAGAAAGCTTACTGTCGGGGGCACGACGGTCCGAGCTTTCAATCTGGGCAGATAGATCTAATCCTGAGGTTTCTCCTAGGATCAAGAATTGCATCAATTGATGCTGAATTGAATGAGAATTTATTCATCGAAGTTCTGTCGATTCTCCCTCTAGCACTGATCAAAATTTACGAAAGGGAGCCAAATTGGCTTACCTTTTCACTCTAATTCTACTATAGGAGGTTTGTGGAAGTGTTTGTGATCAGGGTTCATGATCAACTCGCCACCCTTTCCTGTATCATCCGGGTATTCCTACAATAATGATACAGGGAAGGTAAAGTTATGTCTATGTTCAAACCCTTACTATAAGAGGGGGTAGGAAACATACCTTGAGGGTCCAAGCATGTTCGGGAACTTTTCGTCTAGGTGTTAGACCTGAAAGGGGTGAGAGGAGGGGAATGAGTACATAATACTCAGTGAGGGAAACTACTATAATGTTTACTTTAATTCATTTATCGGTTCATTAAATTCTTCCATTTGTCATTATTGACACTTTTCACATGATCAACAATCGCCCTCCTATCATAGGAGGGAACACAGTTCGTAGAATGGTACCCGACTGTTCCACTTGTGGACCAAAGCGCCTTTTTTGTCCACCCTGATAGAGGTGCACTGACTCTACCCAGAGTTTAAGTGGACATCAGTAGTTCAACCCTAAAACCCTAATCACTTCATCATGTCTGCATAGTGGGACGAGACCACATTTCACCAACTACCTTGGTCTCCATACGCAGGAAGCTCTTCGGGCTTCACGACCTACTGAACGACACACTGTCCATATACACCATGGGTCATCTAGTAGTCCTTGGGTCCCATCACTACCTCATGTCAAGTGTCCTTAAGACCCAAACATTATAGTACATGTACAATCAATAGTCTTTTAAGTTATTAGTCGTTATCTTTGGACTTCTAGCATAATGGACTCTTAGCTTGGCTTCAGCCCACGAGTACTGGCCCAACAGGTTCGACGAACTGGCTTTGGCAGAGTAGTGATTTGGCTCAACAAGCTCAACAAGTCAAACTTGGATCGATGGGTATCACACAAATTTTCCATTTTCTGGATCTTTTAGCATCATTCATCATGTACTAATTCTGGACGGGTCCATGCCCGTATCCATCAACCTTGGGCTCACTAGCATACCGAGCCTAAGCCTAGAATTAGCTCCCAAATGTTTTAAGCAAAGTCACCCAATCAGGGGAGGCCTATTCTGAGAAAATTGTTTTCAAAGATGAACCGCATTCCAATCGGAATAGAGGTTATAACAGTTCCCACTCACCCGATAATCTTGACGGGGTCATGCCGACAGATTCTCTCTCCTTAATGTGCGTATAGGGGTTGGCGCTCGGGTATTCTGTTCTTGCAGGGTACGAGTGTTCGTATCAAGATGCAGTGACAAAAAGACCACATACTTTCTCATATTTGCACCTAGGGCCTCGTACTTTGCTTTAATTGCACTTGGGTCCATGATTTCCCTTTTATCTCTACTAAGCCCCTGTGTTTCCAATCATTCTTTTTAGGTCCTTAATTCTTTCAATTTCACCCATTGGCCCTTAATTTACCAAAATTACCTTTTAGTCCCTAATTTTTTAAAAATTGTAATTTGCTCCCTAACTTTTAGAAATTTCCAATTTTCCTCCTATTTTGCCCAATTTACCCTCAATTGGGGTGAATTTCATGAAAACACTCTCAATTTTATGGATTTTCCATTCAGTCATCCAATGTTTCAAAAATTACATAAAGTCCCCAAAATCCCCAACTTGAACTTCATATTCTTCCCCAATTTAGGCATATGAACCTTCAGATCTTACCTTGTCCAATTGGCAACTTATTAGTCCTTAACTCCTCCAATTCTTGCCTCAATTCGTCTAATTAGCTCCCCTCGATCATACTACACTTTGAATTTTTTATTTTGGTTGAGTTTTAAGCCTAGTCGAAGCTTCGCTGGAAATTTTACAATAGAGAGAGAAAGCTCAAGTATCTTACCGATGGAGGGGCGGTGGTCAGAGCTTGAGATGGGGGCAGCTAGTGCTCACCGAGGGGAATTTGAAGAGAGAAGTTTTGGGGGGGTGCAGCTTTGAAACTAGGAAATTCTGACAAGGAGAGGCAAAATTGAGCTTACTGGGGTCTGTAGGTGCGGTTGTGGAGGGTTTTAGGCGGTCAAAGATGGCCAATGTGGGTGGCAGAAGGGCCAAGAGGGTTGAGGGTTGGGTCGGACAGGAGCTCGCTATTTTGAGCTCCGAAGCAACTTCATTGTGCGATCCCTTGTACACTTTTGGGGTGTCCTCTGGTTATTCTGAAAGGGTATGGAGCTAGAGTACTCTTCCCCGGTTCCAATGCCACCCTTCTTAGCTTCTTTAGTAGAGATTTTGCCCATCGTCGGAGCTCTGGTTTGCTACTTGTTGGAAACTACACTCTTCTTCATATTCTTCACTCGATTGTGGATGTTAAGAACAAATGGAGAGGTGCTCTTTATATAGGGAGCTCGACAACTATCCAGGCTACCCACTAGTGTAAGACTCGATCGCCGGCGACCTAATCGGAGAGTTTTTCGAGTCACCGGAAACTCTAGCTTTTTCGGCGTCTCTATCATGCCCCGACCTAGTTTGGTCAAATCCCCGTGATCAACCTGCCGCTCCCTTGGTTTAAGAGGTGTTTCCCCCTTTCTTTAATCAAGAGGAGCTAGGCGTAATTTATACCTTGTTCCCTGGAATAACATAAATAAATAAAAATGTAAACTTAAAATAAATTTTAAGCACACCTAACATAGGGTAGATTCTGGTGTTTTCTTTAATCATGCTTTCTATACTCCTGAAAAGGGATATAAAATAGGGGTGAGTTCTACAACTCAGTGAGTGGGGGTTGGAAGTAATTTTTTTTCAAACATATAGTCTTTTACTAAGTGTGCCAAGGTTGTTGTTTTTCTTTCAAAAGAGATTCTCTTTAGAATTCAGTTTTCAAAACCCTTTTTCCTCAATTCTACATTATGTGTGTTTAGCAGACAACACACGCCCGTCATGAGGAAGGGAACATACATTAGCAGGTGTCGCCCGTCCACTGCACCCACTTGTGGCTTGGAGCGTCTTTACCAGCTACCAAGATAGAAACCCATCCACTTCTACCCTAGGTTTGAATGGATGTTTGTGACATTCGACCCTCAGACCTAAAAGTAACTCCTTGTCTAAATAAGGAGAGGAACCTCATCCCAACCCCACCTAGGTCTCATGCACAAGAATCTATGTTGAGCTTCCCGACTACTAGCACGACGAACTGCTCTTATCTCCACCAGGTCATCTAGTAGCCCTTAGGACGCATCACAACCCCTCTTAGGAATCTTAATGGTCTTGAACCTCAAGTGCATGCATAAACAAAGTTTTCACATAGCCATTTATCTTTGGTACCATTAGTCCAACGACCCCCACCCTTAACCCCACCTATAGCTGGTTGTATAGGCCAGTTTGTTGACCTGGTCCTGACGCACTGCCAACAGTCCATCGAGTATTTCGGTATTGTCTTGGTACCATGGCGAAATCACATAACCATTTCATTAAGAGTTTTCATGACTTTCATATCACGTGTTTGTTTACGAGCTCCTGCTCGTGCCAATTGGCCTTGGGCCCGCTGCACGTGATTTTCCAAAATGGTGCATTTAGCCCCACAAGTTCAAAAATTGAGTCCTTCGACCTATTTGAGCTGTTCCAGCTCTTGTCAAGAAGGTCTCCCAAAAGTTTAAGCATTGGCACACAGGGGAGAACACTTCTAACAAAAATAATGTTTCACTTCATCGCACCAACTGGATGTGATGATATCCTCGCTTACAACTAGTAAGTGGGTTTCTTCTTATTTTAAGGAAGTCCATCATACCAATCGGGTATGATTTCCTCTACTTAGAACCGGTAAGTAGTTTCTAGCTTAGTTCACACATCACTCCAATGGGGTGTGATGTTAAAATCCCACGTATAAGTGATTTTTCATTTTTAAAGTGCTCACCATCCCAACCGTGTATAATGTAAACAAACCCACTCAACTGATAATCGTGGTATATTCCTTTCCAGTCAGTTTTTACCTCCACGCTAGCTTATCCTTGCTGGTGTTTCGGTCTCTCAAGTTCCTACATGTTTTAGGCACCCTTATCTATTAGAGTTTGGCATAAGATCCTTTGTTTCTCACATATGAGCGACTAGGCTCAAAATTGTTAATTAATTGTACTTAGGTCCCTAAAGTTCATTTTCCATGATTTAGGTCCCTAGTGTTAACTTTTCACCAAATTAAGTCCCGAAACTTTAAAAAATTTTCACTTTTGGTCCTTCATTTACTCAAAATTATTTAAGGGGCTCAAGTTTTCCAAATTTTAAATTTGGTCCCCAACTTTTTTTAGATATTACCATTTTGCCCCTACTTTCCAAAAATGGCAATTTGACCACAATTATTTCAAAAATTGACCAATTGGTAATCAAACATCTTTCTCATGGACAATTGGCCCTCAATTTTAAGAAATTGCAAAGAAATCCCTCAATTTTACAAAATCCCCAAAATTTTCCCCCAATTTCCCCTATCAAACTAGTTGAATCTGATTTTATCAAATTAACCATTCAATCAGGGTTAATTTCTTCAATTGGAGGTATAAATCAGTTCATACACTTTCATAAAATTCAATTGAGCTTTGAATCGCATGAATTGGGGCCAAAACAAGTTCAAACGGAGCTTTGCCGGAAAATTATGCGTAAAGAGAGAGAGCTTCGAAAGTTTACCATTGGAGTCTGAGCTTTCTATCGAGGAAGATAGCTCTCTTCTTGAGGTGTCTCATAGGATCAAGAATTTCTACAATTTACCTCGAATTAAGGGAGAATTTTGTTAGTGAAATTTCACAGTTTCTCTCTCTAACTACGACCGGAAATGATAGAGGGGGTCAAATTAGCTTACATTTCAGCTCAATTGAAGTCGTATGAGAGCTGTGAGGGTATCGGGAGGGCTTGGTTAGGCTGGAGAGGGCTAAATTTGGTTGATTTCAGCTCAATCGAGCAGGGCAGCTTCAATCCTTAGAAGCTACTTCACTATTCAATTCCACCAGTGCTTCTCCAGCGATCCTTGGATCGAATAGAGGTTACTATCAAGTAGCTAATTTTCCTCGGAGTCTAAAGAATCCAACCTCGCCTTCTGAGGCTAAGAAAAACACATATGTGAGAGATCTAGTTCGAGCTTTGCCAAAAAATGGAGCAGTTGAGAGAAAATGGAGATTTTAGGTGTGACGAGGATGAATGGAGAGGAGCTCTTTATATAGGGAGCTCGGGGACTCTCTGCCCAACTGTTTCACATCTTGGTCAAGATTATCCTTGACCTAAAACGACCTGAACGGAGGCATTTTCTCTTCACCGACACTGTCCGTTCATGCATTGAATTAACAGTATCATCATCTAAATGAAGAAGACGATACTGTTCTAAACGGGATAGGTCCGACCGGGTTCAATGCTTAAACTGGCCGGTTCAGGCCCAATTCGAACGAATTTCTCAAAATTAAAAATTTCTAAATTCATTCTCTATCAAATTGTGGCTTCAATTCACCAATTCGAATATTTTAAGCCACCTAGAAAAATGAATTTAGCAACCAGTTCAATGATTTTTCAAACTAGTTCAGGTCCGGTTCACCTGAATCAATCTAGTTTTCTCTTCCAATTTGTCCCAAAGTCCTTTTCCATGATTTTTATGACTTTTTAGGTCACTCGGGATTTGTAAATTTCTCATTTTGCCCTTTCTCTATTGGTTAAGGTTCATGAACTGGCTTAGTTTTCACTTCGAAAATGACCGGTTCTTTTCTCGGTCTTCTTATCTATAAGGAACGGGGTGTACAACTCTCCACTCCTTTTAGGAGTTTTGTCCCCAAAACTTAATCAGCATCCGTTGCATCGGGTATAATTTCCCTTGATGTCAACTTGGAGTTTGCTTTACATGCTAACACTTCGGTTGTTCTTTCACTTAGCCCCTTTTAAATCGTGCACTTAAGATATTTATTTTTCTTTCCATTGTTTACTCACTCCATGGAGTTTATCATAACTAAATATGTCTTGCCCGTGAGTCCAAAGGTATATCCTTAGGTTCACATCTTTCTTTGCTTTGGGTAAGATTCTTCCTCTTGAGGGATGTTGCTCAAGATTTCAGGCTTGGCTGTGTTCCAAGATGTCCTATCATTCTCGTGTCTAGTTATTCTCTTTATCATTGAGACCCTTAGCTTGGTGTCCTTTCAAGCGCTACATACTTGCTTTCACAGGTTTCGGTGTTATTACCATTTCGTCCTATTTTGACCCTTCCCTCTTCCGTTGTTTATTACAACTTCGGTCCAAATTTGATGTTTGACCTTATTATGCTTAACTAACTGACTCTTCCCTAATTGAGTCATATATTTCCCTGGGGTTGTTGGGCTTACATGTCCCTTACAGCATGACATGCTCTAGAACCTGTCTTTGGCCATTAAAATTTTAGAACACTTCCTTAATGGTTGTTCTCAACCTTCCAACCTTTTGGGGAATGTATAACTTCATCTCTCTTTTCGTCTGGTAGTATTTCTCGACTACATTTACCGTTATCCAATCATCCATCTTGCCTTTGACGTCATGTCTTACATAACCATGTTAGTTTTCATTACCTACTCATCCTTTCCCAACTTCTTTATTGGGTTTTTTCGGTTCCATTCATTTGGTTTCCCCATGAATTATCGACACGAGGGAATTCTTCCCTTCTTATGTCCTTCCTCATTTTTAGTGGCGTCCTTTCCTTAAGAACATTCCTTTTTTTTAATCCACTCATACTCGCTCGTGACCATTTAACAATTCTTTATCCCAAGTTAATACTGTTCGTTCTATGTGTCGATTATTTTGTTTGGGGAGTTCCCTTCTTACGGTTTTGTTATCTACTATGTCCCTCACAGTAGAGACTTCCACCTCATGAGCTACATGCTCAACCTTCTTACCATTCCATGAAGGTTTCTTTCTTCATTTCTTCACACCCCTTTCTATATTGGGGCATTTTCCCATTTTGAATCCTTTTTCATCTAAAAATTTCTGTTTCATCCATTATTCCTTACTTGAGAAAATTCTGATTATCGGGTCTTATTTCCTGTACTACATACTATGCCCAGCCATCCACTCTTTAGGCTCCATCAATTGAGCGTGGATCACAACCAGTTTTGATGTCAATGGTCATTTACTTTAATCATTTCTTAACTAGAGGGCTTACTTCTTCCAGATTTCTTAGATGTGCTTTCCTCTATTTCCTTTACATAGGCAATCCACCCCTTTCTTACTCAAACAGCACCTTTTGATGCTATCTTCCTACTTACCCATTACTTGGGTTTAACTTACTCCTTGGGCCCTCATGAGTACTTTTCCTTTGTACTTGATCTTTCCATCTCAACCAGCATATCATTTATGAACTTATCTTCTTTTCCACTTTTGTTAGTTCCATTACCTCTTAGTTGGGACAAGTATGTCTTTCCAAGGTTTCCTTCCTTGGTAGGATTTATACTCTTTTCTACGAGAATTCTCTTATCGTATGTCACTGAGGACATCTAACCTTAAATGTCATCCTCTGATGCCATCCTCTCTGCTTAACTTTACTCTTGAAACCTTACGTGTACATCTTATGTACCTCGTCCTCATTCTCACTTGTATCTCAGTACATGTCTATTTCTTTTAGGGAGAGCTCACATCCTCTTTGTTTCAAGATCTCTTGATCATTCTGCGAGAGGCTTACTTAACCTTCTCATGGTTTTTTGTCGTTAATCCTGTCTTGGCCATTGATCTCTTTAAGGTTTTCCTTCATCCTTATATCCCAAAAGTTTTGACCTTTCCACCACTCCCTTCCTTGCTGGAGTTTTAACCTTCACGAGGGTCAATTCGTTAGCTGCCTCATTCCTACTATTCTCCTTGCGTAATTATTTTGAGACAGTTGTCTCTCGAGTCTTCTTGTCCTTAATGTCCATCCCATTGTCCTATTTAGGGTGTAGTCCTTACTACTTCCCAATCCTTCTTAGGGCTTCGTTTATTCTTGTTGTTACTAGTTGTTTCCTTTCGCTAAGTTCGTCTGAAATCCCTATTTGGCTTCTCTACGCTTCCAGAGCATGTCACACTTAGCCATCTAGGTACATCCTTAACCATATATGCCCTTTAATGAGGTTGCTTATTTTGGTTTAAGCCTCTTATGGTTCATCTGTCGGTTATTTAGCTTGGAAATTTCTCTGTCCATGGTCCCACTTCCTATCTTTATCCTTCTTCCTAGGAACTTTCATTCTAGGAGTTTCACGTTCAACCTCCCTAACGCTCCTTGAAATCTTTTCCTTCTTTCTTTGCTTACACATTTCTAACATCGGTATGGTTATTTGCCCTTGATTTTTCCCTGTCCTCCAATTCCTTTTCATTACTTATCCTTCCTTCGAGGAGCTCCTTATTGTCGGTGAATTTCTAATAATTTATGTCATGCCTATCACTAACTCTTTCAAGAGTAATTGTGTATTCCTCCCGGTTCTCTTCCTATCACACTTCTTTTCCTCTTCCCTCTCTCCATGTCTTATCCTAAAGTGGCTTACCACTTTCCGCGCTCCCACTTCTTCCTTACTTTCCTCTTAGTTAGCTTCCATTCCACTGGTTTCCCTTGGGGCAGCCCAATTCTTCTTGGTTTCCTAACTTTTATATGGGGGCTCTTCCTTAACTCCTTATGGTCCTTAGGTTTTCCTTTACTACTCCTGCACCTTTTGAGGCTTACTTCATTTACATATGAGCGACTAGGCTCAAAATTGTTAATTAATTGCACTAAGATCCATAAAAGTTCATTTTCCTTAACTTTAGATCCCTAGTGCTAACTTTTCCACAAATTGAGCCCTAAAAATTTTTAAAAATTCACTTTGGCTCCTCAATTTACTCCAAATTATTTAAGGGGCTCAATTTTTCCAAATTTCCAAGTTGGTCCCCCAAGTTTTCAAAAATTACCATTTTGCCCCTACTTTACAAAAATTGCAATTTTACCCAAATTATTTAAAAAATTGACCAATTGGTCCTCCAACATCTTTGTATGGCTAATTGGCCCTCAATTTTAGGAAATTACAAAGAAGTCCCACAATTTTAAGAAATCCCCAAAAATTTCCCCTAATTTCACCTTTCCAAACTAGCTAAATCTGATTTTATCAAATTGACCATTTAATCGAGGTTAACTGCTTCAATTGGAGGTATAAATCAGTTCTTATACTTTCATACGATGCAATTGAGCTTTAAATCGCATGAATTGGGGCTGAAACGAGCTCAAATGGAGATTCACCGGAAAACTATGAGTAGAGAGAGTGTGTAAACCCCGTTCCTTAAAGACGTTGAAACCGGGGAAAGAATCGGTCAACCCGAGTGATAAAATCGAACCGGTTCGCAAACCCAATCATCAGAATAATGGGCAATTTGGGAAATTTACAACTCTTGAGTGACCCAATGGGGTCATAAAAACCTTGGAAGAAGGCCTTAGGATAATCTAGGAGAGAAAACTAGAACGGTTCAGGTGAACCGGATCTGAATCGGAGGACAATCTAGGAGAGAAAACTAGAACGGTTCAGGTGAATCGGATCCGAACCGGATTGAACCGATCACTTCCAAAGAGAAAACTAAGTCGGTTTATAAACCGGAACCGATAGAGAAAGGACAAAGTGGGAAATTTATGGAACCCGAGTGACCTAAATAGTCACAAAAGTCACGAAAAAGGACTTTAAGATGAATTGGAGATGAAAACCAAACCGGAACTGGATCCGAACCGGATTGAACCGATTTGGACTTATTTGAAGCACTATGGAAAGCAATGCGAAATTCATTTTTCTTGGTGGTTTAGAAAATACAAATTGGAGAATTGAGGCAACCATTGGATAGAGAATGAATTTAGAAAGTTTTAATTTTGAAAAACTCGGCTGAATCGGGCCTAAACCGGTCGGTTTAAGTTTTGAACATGGTTCAAACCGGTCCGGTCCGGTTTGGAACAGTGTCATCTACTTCCTTCAGATGACAGCATTGTTCACTCATTGAAAAACCGAGCAGCGTTGGCGAAGATGAAAAGTCTCCAGCCAAGGAGTTTCAGAAAATGAATGGCCGCCATTAAAGAGCCAATCATACGGCTAAGAAGTCCCCAAGCTTCCTATCTAAAGAGCCCCTTCTCATTCATCCTCTCCATATCTAAAAACCTCACTCTCTCTCAGCTACTCAGTTTTCTAGTGAAGCTTGAACCAGAGCGCTGATATAGGGCCTTTTTATGAGCCAAAGAAGGTGTGGTCGGGTTCTTTGGATTCGGGGAGAAGTCATCTACACGCATGTGGTATCCATTTGCTCTGAGCATCACCGGAGAAATGCCGACGTGATAGAATAGTGAAGCAGCTCCGACGGACTGAAGCTGCCTTATTTTGGTTGAGCTGAAATTGGCCAATTCAAGCCCTTCTCAGGCCAACCAAGCCCTCCCAACACCTCCACAGCCCTCCTATGGCTAAATTAGAGTGAAAAGTTAAGCCAATTTCACTCCCCTCTGTATTTTCCCATCAATGCTAGAGAGAGAATTGGCGAAAAATTATTGACCAAATTCTCCCTCAATTCGACATCAATTGATAAAATTCTTGATCCTATGAGTAACCTCATGACAAGAGCTATCTGCCCAGATTAAAAGCATGAACCGCTAGGACCCCGACGATAAGCTTTCCAAGTTTTCTCTCTCTAAGTACAGTTTTCCGGTGAAGCTTCGTTTCAACTCGTTCTAGCACCAAATAGTGCGATTCAAAGTGCAATTAAATCGTATGAAGATGTAGGAACTAATTTTAATGTTAACAATTAAACTTATTTGATCAATCAATTTAAAAAAATCAAATTCGGCTGAGTTGGTAGGTTGAAATTTGGGGGAAAATTGGGGATTTCAAAAATTCGAGGGAATAAAGTGCAATTTCATAAAATTCAGGGCCAAATAGGCATGATAAAGATGTTGGAAGACCGATTGGGCAAATTTTTTAATTTCTGGGGCAAAACTTACCATTTTTGTAAAGTTGAGGCAAAATGGTAATTTTGGAAAAGTTGGGGACCAAATTGAAAATTTGGGAAACTTGAACCCCTTTTTGTGATTTTGAATAAATTGAGGTCCTAAGGTGAAATTAGAGGTGTCGGGACTAAATTTGGGGGAAAATAAGCATTAGGGACCTAAAGTAATAAAAAGGAACTTTAGGGACCTAATTGCAATAAAACAAAAAGTTTGAGTATTTTATTCATTCGTGGTGAATGAAGACCGATAGGCCAAAGGATAATGAACAAGGATGTGTAGGAATACAAAGTACCAGGAACACCAACAAGTACATGCTCGCGTAGAGGCAAAAAGCCAAACAAGAGAAATTCGCTACTAGATCGAGTGAGTGGGATGATAAGTACCTTGAAAATGAAAACCCACTAATAAGTGGTATTTTAACCATCACACCTAAGAGGAGTGATGTGAAAATTACATGAAAAAACTACTTAGCAGTTGTAAGTAGATCATACCTAGTTTGTATGATGAAACTTTCTGGAAGGAAGTAGAAAACCCACTTATTGGTTATAAGCGGATATGTCCTCATACCCAGTTGGTGTGATGGACGATTAAAAGTTTATTTTTGTCAGAAGTACTCTCCCCTGACTATGTGCCACTGCTTAAACTTTTTTGAAGACTTTCTTGATGGGAGCTTAAATAGCTCAAATAGGTCGGAGGCCTCGGTTTTGGAACTTGGAGGCTAATATGCCCAATTTTGACAATCTCGTACTGTGGGCCTAAGGCCAGTTGACACAAGCAGGAGCTCGTAAATAAACATGAGTTAAGCCATGAAAACTTTAAATGAATGATTTTTTTGGTCATGGTACCAAGATAGGACCAACATACTCGATGGAATGGAGGTAGTGCGACATGACAAGTCACGGACCAGTTGAGACAAATAGTTACAACTCGAGTTAAGGGTCGGGGCCGTTGGACTAGTGGCACCACAAATTAAATGGCTTATGTGGAAAACTGTTGTTTTGTGCATGCACTGAGTTACAGGACCTTCAAGATGCCCAAGAAGGGTAGTGATGCGACCTAGGGCTACTAGACGACATGGTGGAGATAAGGGCAGTTAGTCATGCCAGCAGTCATGGAAGGTTGACATAGCTTCATGCACATGAGACCGGGGTGGGGACGGGATGAGGTCTCTGTCCACATAAGGACATGAAGTTTTGTTTATAGGATTGAGGGTCATATGTCACATACATCCACTCATTCTTAGGGTAGAAGTGGGCGTGCTTCTATCTAGGTGGTCGGTAAAGTCACTCCAACACCAAAAGTGGGTGTAGTGGACATGCTGCCCTGCGAATGTGTGTTCTCTACATGATGAAGGGCATGTGTTGAGTGATAAACACACCATTGTGATGAGATATGGCTATGAAATCCGAGATTTAAGGATGAAATGTTTCAAAAGACAATAAGGAGTTAGGCACACTCCAATTCAAACTATTCTTTTTGAAAATAAAAATCTAAAACCTCATTCACTGAGTTGTCGAACTCACCCCCTCCCTTATACCCCTTTTAGGTAACCATGGGAAAACCTACCCAAGGACTTCTAGTTAACTACACCTGCAAGACAGGTATGGAAAGTTTAAATTTCATGTAGTTTTTATTAATGTTATTCCAGGAAAGGTACAGGTTTAAAGGATGACTTACTCTTCATGGTTTAAAGAGGGGAAACCTTTAATAAATCAAGAGAGTAGCAGGTTGATCACGAGGATCTGTCCAAACCAGGTCGGGGTATGACAACTTGAGTGGTATCAGAGCTTGTTTCCCCGAATACATTTATCAAGACTAGATAATATAATAACTGATAGGAATAATTTTAAAATTTTCAGATGGCCCTAAGAAAAGTAGCCAAACAAACCCACGCTACCTTAGCCACTCCGGAAGCCAGGGAGAACCCCATCCCAAGGGAGGAAATGAACCAAGAGTATAGAAGGACACTTGGAGTAACCCTGGGTTAAAGACGATTCGACAAGAAAGCCTCCATAGTGTTTCAGCTCAAGATCGGCAAGGCATCGAACCATCAGCAACCCCTTAGAAAGGCCCCACAATGCATAAAGTATATGAGGAACCACAAAGGTCCATGCAAGTTGATAACCTATTATAGATGTGGGCAATGGGGACACTTCATTAGAAGATGCCCGACATTTCTGAGGATAAGACCCAAGAGGATCTGTTATGAATGTAGGTGGGTGGGACACATAGCAAGGAATTGTCCCACACTACAAGGAATTTGAGTGATACCTTCCAATAAGGACACCTCCACTCCTACAAAAGCCCGAAGGGATAACATTACAAGAACCACAATTGTGGCTAGGAAACTCAATATCACTCAAGAAGAAATCCTTCTAGACCATAGCTTAGTACTGAGTATTCCCCAAACCGACATTGTAACAATCTCACTCAAGAGATATTAAAACCCCAAAACAGTATTTTTACTTCAATGAATAAAATTCTAAATTCCTGAAAAAAAATTTCTCTGACCCTTAATAATACGATTGTATATCTCAATTACCTAGGGAAGGATCATGAAAGAAGATTAAGGGTAGGACCTTAAGAAAATACAAAAATAGCAGAATATAGACAAAGGGAGTTTTCTTTAAGGGGCACTACAAGCAACCTAGGAGCAAAGAAGGAAACACCTCATCTATAGAAGATAATCTAAATGATAAAAGACAATTGGGATGTCTCGAGATAACAAGGTATGATCTACCTTAGAAAAATAGAGGAACCAAGTAGGGTTGTGGACTAACCTAGTAAGGAATGGGAGGTGGAAAGGCTAGAACAGTGGAAAGGAAGGATGAAGGAAATCCTTGAATATATAAATGGCCGAAAATGAAATGATGACCACACACAAGACATAAGGACGATTTAGTAAGTCCCACACAAAGAAGTCTTAGAGCAAATAGTGCATGAACCTTTCCCAAGGAAGGAGACTGTAAAGGCATACATGTTCCAACTAAGAAGTAATGGACCAAGTGACGAATGATGAGGAGATGAAGTGCACGCCAAAATGAAAGACCGGTTGTGGTCGACACCCAAATGATTAGAATCGGAAAGACCTAATAAGGAAGTTGGGAAAGGATGAGTGGGTAAGGAAAATCAACACGGTTATGTAAGTTGATTGGATAACGGTAAAGGAAGTCGAGGAATGAAGTTATACGATCCCCGAAAGGTTATAAAGTTGTGAACAACCATAAAAGAAGTGTTATAGAAATCTAATGGACAAAGACAGATTATGGAATATGTCATGTTGTAAGGAACATGTAAGCACAATAATCCCGAGGAAAAATGCGACTCAAGTAAGGAAGAGTCAGTTAATAAGCATGATGAGGTCAAACGTAGTTGGACTAAAGTTGTAATAAATAATAGATGGAGGAAGGGTCGAAATAGAACGAAGGGGTGATAACAACAAAACCGTGAAAATAAGTACGTAACGCTCGAAAGAACATCGAGTTAAGGGTTACAACGATCACCTTTTTGGTGATCATTTCACAATTCATTATTTCAAGTTGATCCCTTTTTGGTCTATGTATTGATTGTTTTATTTAGGGAGTTCCCTTCTTACAATTCCATTCTCTACTATGTCCCACACAATGGAGATTTCCATCTTAGGAGTTACATGCTAAACCTCCTTATCATTCATTGTAAGGTTCTTTCTCCCTTTCTTCACACCCCTATCTATGCTAGGGCATTTGCCCGTATTGAATCCTTCTTTATCCACAACTTCTATTTCATCCCTTATTCCTTACTGGAGATACTTTCGATTTTCGGTCTTATTCTATAAACTTTACACTATGCTCGGTCCTCCACTCTTTAAACTTCATATGCGCGTGTGGACTATGACATGTCTTACCAATTGTGGTTATTCCTCCTTAACCACATTGGTGATGCAATTCTTAATTCTAGGATGAACCTCAGGACAAGAGCTATCTGCCCAAATCGAAATCTCCGACCACCGTGCCCCCGACGGCTTTCGAAGCTTTCTCTCTCTACAGCCTATGTTCCGGAGAAGCTTTGTTTGAGCTCATTTTGGCGTTAAAACTTGCGATTCAAATTACTAGAGAATCATATGAACATGTAGAGACTCAATTTCAACAATTTGAAGTGTTTGATTGGTCAATTTGATGAAATCAAAATCGGTTGTGTTAAGAAGTTGGAATTGGGGGAAAATTTGGGAAAAATTAGGGATTTCCGAAAATTTGAATGACCAAAATGCAATTTCCTAAAATTGAGGGTTAACTGGGCATGGTAAAAATGTTAGAGGGCCAATTGAGGAATTTTAGAATTTTTGGGGTAAAATTTACCATTTTTGTAAATGAAGGGAAAAATAGTAATTTTGGAGAAGTTGGGAGACCATATTAGAAATTTCCTAAAGTGAACCCTCCAAATAAGATGTGGTTATGGAGGAATAACCACAATTGGTAAGACAGGTCATAGTCCACACACGCATACGAAGCTTAAAGAGTGGATGGCCGAGCATAGTGGTAAGACAGGTCATAGTCCACACACGCTTAACTTCGGTGTTCTGATAGGATCTAGTTCATCTGAACCGATTTGGTTTTTCTCTTTTATGTTGTCTTAAGGTTCTTTTCCAAGGTTTTATGAATCTCTTTGGGTCACAAGGGAGTTGAAATTTCTCTAATTTGCATGTTCCCCAATAAACGGGTTTATGAACTGGTTCGGTGTTTCTCACTTGGTTTGACCGGTTCTATTTCAGGTTTTCCTTAACTCAAAAGGGTAGGGTTCACAGGTTTGAACCACAATTGAACCGAATGCTAAATACATTTTTCTAGGTGGCTGAGAAAATTCAAATTGGAGAATTGAGGCCACCTTTAGATAGAGAATGAATTTAGAAATTTTTAATTTTGAAAAACTCGGTCGAATCGGACCTGAACCGGCCGATTTAAGCTTTGAACCTGGTCCAGTCCGGTTCAGAACAGTGTCATCTTCTTCCTTCAAATGACAACACTGTTCACTCGCTGAAAAACCGAGCGGCGCTAGTGAAGATGAAAAGTCTCCGGCCAGGGAGTTTCAGCCAATGAATGACTACCTTTAAGGTGCCAATCGGACGGCCAAAAAGTCCTCGAGCTTCCTATATAAAGAGCCCCTCCTCATTCATCCTCTCCACACCTGAAAACCTCACTCTCTCTCAGCTACTTAATTTTCCAGTGAAGCTCAAACGAGAGCTCCAATATAGGGTCTTTTCTGAGCCAAAGAAGGTGTGGTCGAGTTCTTTGGATTCAAGGAGAAGTCAGCTACACACCTATAATCTCCATTTGCTCTAAAAGTCACTGGAGAAACTCCGACGTGATAGAACAGGGAAGCAGCTCCAGCGGACCAAAGCTGTCCTATTTCAGTTGAGCTAAAATTGGCCAATTTGAGCACTTCTCAGGCCAAACGAAGCCCTCCCAACACCTCCACAGCCCTCCTATAGCTGAATTAGAGCAGAAAGGTAAGCCAATTTGGCTCCCCCTGTGTATTTTTCGATAAGTGCTAAAGAGAGAACCAATGAAACTTTATTTACCAAATTCTCCATCAATTTGGCATTAATTGATGCAATTCTTAATCCTAGAAGGAAACTCAGGATAAGAGCTATCTGCCCAAATTGAAAACTCGAACCGTCGCACCCTCGACGGTAAGCTTTCGAAGCTTTCTCTCTCTAAGTTTAGTTTTTCGGCGAAGCTCCATTTGAGCTCATTCTGGCATCAAATCGTGCGATTCAAAGTACAATTGAATTGTATAAAGATGTAGAAACTCCAATCTAACTTCAATTTCAACAATTAAACTCATTTGATTGGTCATTTTGTTGAAATCAAATTCGGCTGAGTTGAAAGGTTGAAATTGGGGAGAAAATTTTGGGGATTTCAAAAATTCAAGGGACTAAAGTGCAATTTCATACAATTGAGGGCCAATTGGGCATGATATAGTTGGAGGACCAATTAGGCAAATTTTGAAATTGTTGGGGCAAAAGTTACCATTTTTGTAAAGTAGAGGTAAAATGGTAATTTTGGAAAAGTTGGGGACCAAATTGGAAATTTGGGAAACTTGAACCCCTTT
Source organism: Trapa bicornis (assembly GCA_030064425.1). Lineage (NCBI taxonomy): Eukaryota > Viridiplantae > Streptophyta > Magnoliopsida > Myrtales > Lythraceae > Trapa > Trapa bicornis. The sequence goes on along the minus strand of CM057758.1, from coordinate 15,989,332 downwards.
TTGTGATTTTGAATAAATTGAGGTCCTAAGGTGAAATTAGAGGTCTTGGGACTCAGGGGAAAATCGGCATTAGGGACCTAAAGTTAAAGAAAAAAACTTTAGGGACCTAATTGCAATAAATCAAAAAGCTGGAGTATTTTATTCATTTATGGTGAATGAAGGCTAATAGGCCAAAGGATAATGAACAAGGATTTTCATATCGTGTAGGAACACGAAGTACCCAGAACGCCAACAAGTACAAGCTCGCGTAGAGGCAAAGAGCCAACTAAGAGGAATTCACTGCACAATCGGGAGAGTGGGATTTTATAACATATCCAGTTATGATGAAAAGTACCTCGAAAATGAAAACTCACTACTAAGTGGTATTTTAACAATCACACTTAAGAGAAGTGATGTGGAAATTATGCAGAAAAAGTACTTATCGGTTGTAAGTAAATATACTCGATTGGTATTATGAAATTTCCTAAAAGGAATTAGAAAACCCTCTTATCGGTTATAAGAGGATATGTCCTTATACCCGGTTGGTGTGATGGACGATTAAAAATTTATTTTTTTCAGAAGTGCTCTCCCCTGATTGTGTGCCACTGCTTAAAGTTTTTGGGAAACCTTCTTGACGGGAGCTTGAATAGCTCAGATAGGTCAGAGGCCTCAGTTTTGGAACTTGGGGGCTAATATGCCCGATTTTGAAAATCTCGTATAATGGGCCCAAGGCCAGTTGGCACGAGCAGGAGCTTGTAAAAAAATATAAGTTAAGCAATGAAAACTTTAAATGAATGATTTGTCTGGCTATGGTACTAAGACAGGACCGACATACTCGATGGACTGGAGATAGTGCGACATGACAAGTTGATGGACCAATCGAGACAAACAACTGTAAGTCAAGTTGATGGTTGGGGCGGTTGGACCAGTGGCACCACAGATTAAATGGCTTATGTGGAAAACTATTATTTTGTGCATGCAATGAGTTATAGGACCTTTAAGATGCCCAATAGGGGTAGTGATGCATCCTAGAGCTATTGGACGACATGGTGGAGATAAGGGTAGTTGGTCGTGCCAACAGTCTTGGAAGCTTGATATAGCTTCATGCGCATGAGACCGAGGTGGAGACGGGATGAGGTCTCTATCCTCATACAGACACGGATTTTTGTTTACGAGATTGAAGGTAGGATGTCACGTACATCCACTCATTCTCAGGGTAGAAGTGGACGTGTTTCTATCTAGGTGGCCAGTAAAGTTGCTCTGACACCACAAGTGGGTGCACTGGACGTGTCGTCCTGCAAATGTGTATTCCCTTCATGATGAAGGGCGTGTGTTGAGGGATAAACACACCATTGTGATGAGATATGGCTAGGAAAACCGAGATTTGAGGATGAAATATTTTAAAAGAAAATAAGGAGTCTGGCATACTCCAATTAAAACTATTCTTTTTTAAAATCAAAGTCTTAAACCCCATTTACTGAGTTGTCAAACTCACCCCCTCCCTTATACCCCTTTCAGGTAACTAAGGGAAAACCTACCCAAGGGCTTCTAGTTAATTACACCTATAAGATAGGAATGGAAAGTTTAAATTCCATGTAGTTTTGATTAATGTTATTCCAAGAAAGGTACAAGTTTAAAGGACGCCTTACTCCTCATAGTTTAAAGAAGGGGAAATCCTTAATAAATTGAGAGAGTGGCGGGCTGATCACGGGGATCTGACCAAACTGGGTCGGGGCATGACAGAGAGAGCTTCAAAAGCTTATCGTCGAAGGTGCAGCAGTCCGAGCTTTCTATTGAGGAAGATAGCTCTCTTCCTAAGGTGTCTCCTAAGATCAAGAATTTCTACAATTGACCTCAAATTGAGGAAGAATTTCGTCAATGAAATTTCGTAGTTTCTCTCTCCAACTTTGATCAAGAATGAGAGAGGGGGGGGCCGAATTGGCTTATCTTTCAGCTCAGTTGAAGTTGTATGAGAGCTGTGGGGGTGTCGGAAGGGCTTGGTTTGGCCGAAGAGGGCTGAATTTGGCCGATTTCAGCTCGGCTAAAACAGGGCAGCTTCAGTCCTTCGAAGCTACTTCACTATTCGATTCTGCCGATGCTTCTCTAATAGTCCTCGAGTCGAAAGAAGGTTACTATTAGGTAGTTGACTTCTCCTAGAGTCTAAAGAACCCGACCTCCCTTATGAGGCTGAGAGAAACACCTATGTTAGAGCTCTAGTTCGAGCTTCGCTGAAAAATGGAGCAGTTGAGAGAGAATGGAGATTTCAGGTGTGAGGAGGATGAATGGAGAGGAGTTCTTTATATAGGGAGTTCAGGGACTCTCTACCCGATCGTTTCACATCTTGGTCAAGCTTATCCTTCACCTAAAACGGCCTAAACAAAGGCATTTTCTCTTTGACAGCACTGTCCGTTCATACATTAAATGAACAGTGTCGTCATTTGAAGGAAGAAAATGACACTGTTCTAAACCAGACCAAACCGGTCCGACCGGGTTCAATGCTTAAACCAGCCGGTTCATGCCCGATTTGACCAAATTTCTCAAAATTAAAAATTTATAAATTCATTCTCTATCCAATGGTGGCTTCAATTCCCCAATTCGAATATTTTAAGCCACTTAGAAAAATGAATTTAGCAATCGGTTCAATGATGGTTCAAACCAGTTCAATCCGATTCAGGTCTAGTTTACCTTAATTAGTCTAGTTTTCTCTTCCAATTTGTCCCAAAGTCCTTTTCCATGATTTTTATGATCTTTAGGTCACTTAGGATCTGTAAATTTCTCATTTTACCCTTTCTCTATTGGTTAAGGTTCATGAACCGGCTTAGTTTTCTCTTTGGAAATGACTGGTTCTTTTTTCGATCTTCTTATCTATAAGGGATGGGGTTTACAGTCTCCCTCTCATCCATTCTCTCTGCCAGCGTCTAAAGGTTGAAGACGATGATGTGGCGGTCGTGCCACGTGGCACGCTGTGATTGGCCGATTTTTCTAACGTGGAGGTCCAGCTCAACTACCGCATCAACCGTTGACCCATTGACTGCTTGTGTCTGCGTGGCATGCTAACGGGCGCCAACTGTCCATTGGCCGAACATGTGGCAGCCTCCCATTGGTTGCCCGTGTCTACGTGGCAGCTGACATCGCGTCGTTGACCGTTGACCGGTTTAGTCTGCTAACTGGTTGACTGTTGACCGGTCTGATTCATTGACCGGTCCGATTCGTTGATCAGTCAGACCGTTGACCGGTCTGGTCCGACCTGGTTCGCTCTCTCAAATCCAAAAATCGGCTGGTTCGAACCCGATTAGATCAGTTTTCTAAAATTTAAAAATTTATGAATTCATTTTCTATCTAATGGTAGCCTTAATTTCCCAAATTGACATTTTTAAGCCATCTAGAAAAATGAATTTGTGAACCGATTCACTATGGTTCTGTCTGGTTTGGGTCTGGTTCACTATGGTTCAGTCTGGTTCAGGTCCGGTTCACACTAAACTGGTCTGGTTCTATCCTTGATTCCACTTCCCAATTCTTGCTCATAAGTTTTGTGAATTTTTGGTCACTTGTGATTTTCAAATTTTCCACGTTAACCCTTATTTACTATTTTCTATTGATTAAATTGGCTCGATTTTTTTATAATAGTATTGGTTCTCCTCCTGGTTTCTTTGGTCGGAGGGGAGTACGACCCAAAATAAGCTTCTAAGGCTGAAGGAAGTGTCCAAGTTGGAGCTATAGTTTGAGTTTTACCGGAAAACTGAGCACTTCGGAGGAGGAGGAGATTTGAAGTGTGTGGAGCATAAATAGATGGGAGCTCTTTATATAGGAAGTACGTATGTGAAATTTATATATAACAAATTTTGTGTTCTCTAAATTTTATTGTGTGATAACACAACAAAAAGAATATAAGAAAATTCAAATTTTATTAATTTAGATGAAAATAAGTACACTATAATAATTTTAACAAACGTTAAATAATTCTTCAGAGTATCTTTGTAATTAAAGTTGATCGTTTTTAAAACAATAAACATGGTTGACATTAGTTATTAACAACATGAATCATATGACTAGATCTTTGGTGCTTTGAGCAAGTGGTTTGATGTTGTTGATATAAGTAGAAGTTGGATGCCAAATATTTTGGATTCGTATGAAGTTGATCCAATGATTAGTGAGATTCTTCCGATTAGAGCTTGATTGCAATTAATTTTTATTGTAGTTGCATGGAAAGTTGTGGAATGTTTTTTATGACAAATCTTATTATTGATCACGGAGGTATAATGAATTAATTTGGTGAGTTCAATCACAATTGAGAAGTTTATATTCCAATACAAACTTTAAATGAATTATTAAAAATAACTTTTGAATTTGATGGAGTTTATTCAAAACTTGTATTTTATGTCGTTCAATTTTTTTATTTCTCATTCCAGTTATTGAATACTCTATTTATAGAGAAAATATGTTAAACTTGAATTTTAATAGTGCATTAATATTATTTTTTATAAAGTTTACCAATTTAATGGATAATTATATAAATATTTATCCATTTAATATTAAATAATATTTTAAATTGTATTATATTTTTTTATTATTTAAAATAAGATTTAATTAATATAATATTTAATAATATAATTTATATTATATGTTATTAATTATTTATTTATCTTTATTGATATTATAATCCAACAATATAATTAAATAAATAATATATGCCAATTTTTAATTAACTATAATTTTTGTCATATTATATATAATATAATTAAATTATATTACTAATAATTATATGTATACTAAAATAAAATAAAAAGTTGTGAAATAAAATATTATATTAAATATAAAAATATATAATTATGTTGTATAATTATATAAGCATAACAATGTTAATGAGAAATAATAAATACAAGAATTAAACGGATGTCCATTGTATCGTTAATTAAGGCAAAAGGCAGCATCAACTAATTACGAGATACACAGTTGGATTCAGTTTTTCCTTCAGGCGGATACTAAAAAAAGAACCCTAACAGACAACAGACAGCGGACAAGGAAAAAAAATACACCAGACAGCGGCTGTTTGTTTTTTTGCCCCCTCTCCGAAGACTGAGGCTTGACTTTGTTGTTTTTTTTGTTGAGAGATGGGGATAGAGAGAGACCCCTAGTGGCTCATAGGCTACCGTTGTCAACGGCTTTCTCTCTCTGTTCCATTATCCAACAGAAGCACGACTTTGGGTCCCTCTTCCTGCTGCCCCTCCTTCCTCCGCCTCCTGTTCCTGCGACAACTACCTAGAGCTGCCGGCGATGGCCATTCTTTCAATACCCACGCCTTAAAGCTTCCTAGGTTCAATTGCCCTTCAATCTAATACTCGATGCAGGAGGAAAAGGGGCGCCTTTCCGACCTACAATGATCAGCACATTATGCGTTGGCTCCAAAACTTCTCCCTCTCGGCCTCCTCGTTCACCCCTTCATCCAGGTCCCATTCATCATCATCATCATCATCATCGGCGTCCCCGACGACCGGCGACCACCAGATTCGCCGCAAGCTGACCCGCCAGACGAACCTCCGGTACCTCTCTGAGCGAGAGATTACTAGTTCCCTCCACCCCCCGCCGCCGAACGGCGATCCCGCCTCCACGGCGGGGGCCACTCCACAGCCGCTCCCTCTCCCCGAATTCTCCAACGTCGTTTTCCGGCGGACTGGAGGGTTCATTGGCTCTCGACCGGATAGAGGTGACTGCCCACTTCCTTCCCCTAAGAAAGCTGGCATTGTTAAGGATCGAGGCGATGGAGTCATTGATGGAAGGTAAGCCATAGATTAATTCAGCCACGTGTAGCAAATTCTCTGATTCAATTCGGATGATTTTCTGGGTATTGATGACATGTTCTACTGGTTTGCTTCTAAATCCAATTATCAGATACTGTATACATGTTTATTGCCCAGGATGATAATTTCACTGTGAAAATATATGGTATATCTACTGGTTTGTTGAAAACTGATAAATTTATGGTCTTGAAAGAGATGGATCGTGATGTTTTGATTGCTCTCTCAGAGTTCATGTAGTTGAACTATATACAAGCCATAATTTTCATGTCTTGCTCCATGACAGTCTTCTTGCTCGGCGAGATAAATGCTTGATTTTGGACCCTACTGAAACGAGGACATCTAGGAGGGTACACCAAGACGCAAGTGCTGCAGAATGCTCAAGAAACGAGTTCAAGATCAATGTGCCCACAAGAAGTTCTCCCTTCATTAGCTCCCCCATAATGTCTAGTGATGATTTCTTCCCCTACTATTATATAACCCCAAAAGCCAACCAAATATGGTCGGCTCCGGAAATGCCCACTGGCACACCCCTGCCGATGTGTCCAGATTATGCTACCTTCAGCAGTGAAAGCTCGCCACACCATAGCCCTCAAACGAAGAGTCCACTGACAGGCTCTTCAAGAAGCACAAGTGTACTGAGCCCAATATCACGGCGTGAGAGTAACTCACAGACGAGTGTTCACCCTCTGCCTCTGCCTCTGCCTCCCGTGGCTCCTATTCTTTCCCATGTGAATAGCAGTTCTCATGCTCCTATTAAGTCAGAGGCTTTTCTTCTTAAGAGCCAATGGCAGAAGGGAAAACTCATTGGACGTGGCACATTTGGGAGTGTATATGTCGCTAGCAACCTGTGAGCTTATTTTATAGCTTCCTTGAATTTGTCCAGATTTGTTCAGAACATGGTCCTTGAATATCTTTGCTTTTTCACCTTATAACAGGGAGACAGGGGCTCTTTGTGCTATGAAAGAGGTAGAATTATTTCATGATGATCCAAAATCTATAGAATGCATGAAGCAGTTGGAGCAGGTATCAGTATCATAGCAGTTGCTTGTTATGCATGTCCATTCTATTTATCTCTTTCAGGGACCTGTGTTTGTCTTGTAATGTTTAGTTGCGACTTACTTGATGAAAGTATATTTTCAGTCTGGAGAGATGTGTGCACTTTGAGTGGAAAGCTTTTGTACTTTGCCACATTATTAAGAAACTTGTTTATATGTACAGAGAAAAAAATGGCATGACTCGTACATATATAAAAGGTTAATCTTGTGCTTGAAGATATTTTTAGCAATATCTAAATATGTCCCGAGTACATGGCATGTTCTTCTGTACATAAGCTATTGCCAGTTAAATGGATGGATTGTTTATTGTAGAGTTAGATAAGTCTAGGATTCTCAATTTGTATGAACTTGTGATGTTTCATACAATCCCTGCAGGAGATCAAAGTTCTAAGCCATCTAAAACATCCTAATATCGTTCAGTATTATGGCAGTGAAATAGTAAGTAATTCTGTTTGCATTTAGAAGAAATTTCATCCCTTAGTGACTGATTGTTTCTACTAACTATAAATTCTATGAATTGATATGCAGATTGACGACCATTTCTATATATACCTGGAGTATGTTCATCCAGGTTCCATTAACAAATATGTCCGAGAACATTGTGGAGCCATTACAGAATCGGTAGTTCGCAGTTTTACTCGCCACATTTTGTCAGGATTGGCTTACCTGCACAGAAAGAAGACAATTCACAGGTTCTGTGCAGAACATAGTTTCATTTATTAGATCTGGTAAATACTGACGTAATTTAGGCACATTTCAGATGCATCATAAGTGGGTTGAGAGTTTAATGATCAGGAACAGAACTAAGTTCAACTGGTTAATGCATGGACTAGTATATCCTACAAAGGGATTTCAAGGGGATCTTGCCACTAATAGATCTAGCCATATGAAAAAAAAAACAGAAGGAATATACTCAAAAAGTGTTAAAGGGATATTTTTAAAGTCCTGGATCTGCTCCATTTTAGATGTTGAGGTTGGATATAGCCAATTATGGCTGTCATTCAAACCAGCTACCTAAACCAGCTCCCAACTTGTGTTTAGAGATTTTTTTCCCTCATCATCATATGCAGGGACATCAAGGGAGCTAACTTGCTTGTAGATGCTTCTGGGGTAGTTAAATTAGCCGACTTTGGGATGGCTAAACATGTGAGCCTTCCACTCTTTTAATTCATACATATTGGCATGCAGTTTATTTTGCGTTTTAAGATATGTTTACATCTACTCCACACCATTTAAGTTGTTCTCTTCTGCTCTTGCTTAATGTTCTATTTAATCAAATTTGTCTCTTAACTCAAGCACATGTGGATAAGACTTGGAAATCCAAAATATGATTAGGGATTTTCCTGTAGAAAAATTAAGGGAGTAAAAGTTCATCTATTATATGGATTTTAGTGAAAAGAAATAATTAGACTTAACTTGATCAGGTTGTTGGTATCTGCTGAAAGCACACCACCAGTCATGCACTTTATAATTATTCCAGTACATTCAAATTCTGTTATCGCGGGTTCTCTTCCATATAATCCTTTTTCTGAGTTATAAATTTTATCTTGGAAAAGGACAATCTTCTTGTTGTTAATGTTCAATGAACTTATTCAATTGCTCAGCTTTCGGGGCCGACATATGATCTCTCTCTAAAGGGGAGTCCATACTGGATGGCACCTGAGGTAATGGTTGTTCTTGATGAAAGATCACTTCCCTTCTAGAATTCATCTTCAAGCTTAGCTTAAGTGCTGCTCTAATGGACAGTTCTGTACCTTCCTGCAGCTCATGAATGCTGTAATGCAGAAAGATAGCAGATCTAATGTTGCTCTTGCTGTTGATATTTGGAGTCTTGGTTGCACTGTAATAGAAATGCTGACGGGAAGGCCACCTTGGAGTGAGTATGAAGGAGTAAGGACATCATTATTCTCTGCCTTGACTGTAACTTTAAAATATCTTCTAAGAATTTTACTTTAATAATGGAAGCCACTGAACCTGTTCACATTTTGTGCAATCTAAATGCCCAGTTGTCCAAGCATGCCTTGTGGTTTGATCAACCTTAGCTTTTCCCATTTCTAATTTTCCTTTGTCCTTTTAATTATATTTCATCTCTATTTAATATTTTGATCTAGTAAATCCACCTTGAATCCTTTTATTATGCAGCCCGCTGCCATGTTTAAGATTCTGACGGATACCCCACCAATTCCTAAAAATCTCTCAATGGAAGGCAAGGATTTTTTGTGGCGTTGCTTCCAGAGGAACCCTGCTGAAAGACCATCAGCTGCACTGTTGCTTGAGCATCCATTTATTAGAAACTTTTCGTTTCATGACAACCTGCCTTGCTCCTGCCATATATCAAACGGGATCAAATTAGCAGTAAAATTGACATTTTCATGCACCTTTTCTATGCCATGAATGATTCCTATTCGAGAATCTGATTTTTTTATTTTTTTTTACATCATTTTGCAGGATATGCCCCTAAGCCCAAGGCAGCGAGGATACAAGACTGTCATTGATCCTTCTCTTGCTTGCCCAGGGGCAAATACAACCTTTGATTGGTGAGGGAGATGTATGAATTTCCTCTAGACTATTGAAAGTCATTCTTAGCATTAGTTGCAGGTACAAAAATTTCATGGTTCAAGGACGGATGCCCATAGTTAGCATGTCTGTTAGATCTGTTTCTTTCTTTTTGTTTATGGATAGATGGAAGACTAGATCAATGAAATTTTCAATAATTCTTTGGGAAAAAAGATTGAGATTGATAACAAGCTGTCAAGATGCCAAACATGGGTGGAATTCTTTTGAAGTAACCAATTATGATGCCATTACTAACAGAATTTCCACTTTTTTTAAATTCTGGCAGGATCATCTCCAAGTAAAATTGCATGTATACCATATTTCATTATTTTAGCATGTCATTACTGTTACATTGTTAGCCTATTTCACACAAATTACACTTCTTTTTCTATTCTATCACCAGTGAGAGTGGCGGGCAAGGGCATGACAGGGCAGCGAATGTCATAATGCCACCCCGAAAATCTCCCCGTTCCATCCTGGAGCCTATCCTCAGTTCGTCTCCTGTCAATTCAGATGGTTCAACAAAAGACCCAAGCTCATCAAACCCCGCTGGAACAGTCCACTACAGTGTGAAAGACCATGCTTTCAGATGATTACATGAGAGAAATCCTGCTATCTCCTTGCAAATGGCTTTACTGATCAAAATGCCTCAGCGTTGTGAACTTCTCATAGTGCTCCAGTAGGTCAAAAGATTGGCAGCATCTTGGTTGTTGCAACTGTAGAGTACCTGTTCCTACTTTCCAATAGAATCTCAGTTTGCCTGCTGAAGTTGCAGAAAGATGCTTCTTTCCTGCTTTTGGCACAAGCAGATTCTGCATAGTTGCAGTTGAGATTCTTTTGAGCTGTGGGCCCTTAGAGAAGTTGTTTTATCCCCTACTTCTCAGGGTAATCTTCTCAACTTCTGAGTACATTGTGATTGTAGTTGGAAAGGGATCTATAGATAGATAGCTGTCTCAAAGCCTCTTGTACACATCATTCTTTTTTATTCATCACAGAAAGAGGAAATCCTGTTGTTTTATTACATTCTCATTTCTAAAGCATAAATCACAGATAGATTCAGTTCTTTTCAACTCTTTCTTGCCTATATAAAGATCTTACATAAGCAGGAGCATCACAGACAGGCCGAAACAGAAGAAAGACGCTGAAGTCTCTATAGATCCATGACCGTTTTCTTTATTTTTGGCATTATTTAAAACAAATATTCCAATTTTTCTCCCATTCTGTACTAGTTTTGAACTTTAATATTTGCCATTCGATCTACCAATGATTTCTGAGTCATCTGGGAGAAACCAGTCTTATTGATTCATAAATTAGTGCAATACAATGTGAAAGTTCAATTATGCACAACTATTATGCAAATTATTTAGACTATTTTTGAATTGAGTATTTTGTATAGATTTGAAGTTTATGATAGGTGTTAGTTAAATGATGGATTTTAAGTTGTTAAAATTTTTTAATAATTTATGATTTTCGATATAATAGGTAAAATATTATTAATAAATAAATTTATTATTTTAATTAAATTAAATAATTTATTAATTAATATATATAATTAAATTACGTTAAATAAATTTGATACCGTTAATTTTTAATATGTAATATTTTTATTATATAATTTTATATAAACTATTATTAATATATAATTTTATTTAAAATATATAATATTAAAAATAAATAAATAATATTATAAATAATAAATAAGAATTTTAAAGTAATATAAGTATTAAATAACACAATATATATTAATATCCCAAAAGTGGTTCTCCAAATCTCTGCATTTTATTTTACTAAATAACACCTATCCAAATCACTCACTCTTTAAATCCATACAAACTCATCCAAACATATAGCTTAGTATATTTCTACTAGTCCACGTAACACATGAAAGTATCATCAAAGAGTTGATTAATTCCCAAAATTTATTAATAATTTTATTTTTTGGATTTAATGATTTGTAGTTATTTGTAAGTATAGAAATTACTAGTTTAGTAAAATAAAATATATTGATTTGTAAATACCTACAAACCCCTCTATTTATGTTGTATTAATCACTAAACTTTTGGAGTTTTGGAATGGTTTTATTATTTGTTATTTAAATTATTTTAATAATCTTATTTTATATGTTTATATTATTAATTAATTATTATTTATTTATTTTATTATTATATATTTATATTATAATTATAAAATGTTAATATGTATTAATTATTATATAATTAATATAATTTATTATTATAATAATAAATTGATTATTTTAATATATAGTATATTTAATGTAATTTAATTATATATTATTTAATAAATTATTTAATTTAATTAAAATTATAAATTTATTTTTTCTATTTTTATTAATAATATTTTATATGAATTAATTTCTATCCACATAATAAATTATTAAAAATTTTTAATATCAATTAATTAATTAATTCACTTACTCTTTTAATATCTCTAACACCTATCCTTCACATCATTACAAATCACTTAATACAAATATAGTATAGATCCAATTATAAATTTTAACACTTATATTTTAGATCATTACAAATCACTTAATACAAATGTGGGTGATGAAGTATGGGGGCATGATTTTGAAAATGGGGAGCTCTAAAATATGACGAGGTTAGAAAATTGATTCTGCACGTCATCCCAATCATTTGATTTATTTTTCTCATAATACAGGGCAAATGATTCCACTCATAATATTTTTTTTTGCGTACAAGTAGAAAATAATCACTTTTAATTTGAAAATGAAAATTTTAACTTAGAATATATAATTTTTATTTTTTTAAATTCTCATAAAAAGTTTATAGCTCATTTAAATATAATATTTGGTATTTTTGAATTGTACGATGGTATGCTTTTGTTTATTGTTTAGCGTAAATATATAATATTTTCCATTTGATAAAATATAGCACAAATATATTTTTTTGACAAAATTGCACTAATAGCACACACAAATAATACTCGCAAAATAAATAAAAATATTTATTATACATATAATATAATTTATCATATATATTATTTATATTATCGACATTAGACCATATGTATTATTATAAATTAATATTAATTTATTTTTTAATGTTAACTATTACTCATTTTTATTATATAATAAAAAATGATATTTAAAATATATAAATATATGTGATATATATTATATTTTATTATAAATATATATTTATTATAAATATATATTTATTATTAGTATATGATAAATTTTCACTTTCAAAAATGTCATTAAATTATTGTACATGTGTTTTGTATAATATGCAATTTTGAAAAAAAAGTTGAGTACTAAATTTAACAAAATGAGCAAATGGCTTGTATTAAGTATGAAGGCTTAGCCTTGTTTTCTTTAGATGTGAGAAATTATTGCAAAAAACTTCTTTGATTTTAATTATTTATGACAAGAGTATGAATGGAATAATAAAAAGAATATTGGGAATAAAAAGTTAGTAACCCTTTATTTGTATTGAGTGAGGAATTTAGAGGGTAGTAATTTGTAGGATTGAATAATTACTTGATTGATAACATAAAACAAATGGGTTTGCACCGGCGGAGAATTAAATTCAAATCACTGCATTTACGTACCAATACCTCAATTTGAGAATATTTGGAGTAATGATTTAATTTATTAGTTAAATTACTTTAATACAATTATTTATTTTTTATATTATTGATTATTAATTATTAATTATTAATTAATTTTATTTTTATATACTTTGAATAATTTTTATATAAAATTATATGATATAAATATATAATAAAAATATTATAAATGAAAAATTAATCATACAAAATATATAATATAAGTTATTATGTATATTTATATTATTTATATTATAATTATAAAATATGTATATATATTAAGTATTATATAATTAATATTAATTATTTATATAATATATAATTTTAGTATATAATATATTTACTATAATTTAATTATATATATTAACTAATAAATTATTTAATTTAATTAAAAGGATAAATTTATATTTCTAATTTTTTATTAATAATCATTTATATCACTTTAAAATTTTTATTTAAAAGGATAAACATAACCTTATAGATAGATTATTTAAAATTTTTAATAACTCTAAATTAATCACATAACTTCCACTCCCAAAAATTCACCTTCAAATCACTCAAAACCACTTAATCTAAATATAACATAAAAAATTTTATTAATAAAAAAAATTATAATAAAAAATTATTGTACAATTTATACTAACATCCTCGAACTAATAAAAATATTTGCTTTAATCTATTAACAAAAAACAAATTATTACTTTTACTTCAAATAAGTGCAACAATATCATCTTTTTCGATACTCCTCACAAAATAGGTATATAAAAATTATTTATCCTCATCTTGTATAATAATATCTTGAAAGGGATGCAAACATTTAGTCAATAAATCATTAAATTAATATTTCAATTTAACGTGAATAAACTTAATACGTGCTTAATTTGAGATGTGCAATGTTAAAATATCATTCAAAATTGTTTGTATAATATTTTATATAATTATGATATATAATATAATTTTATTAGTTAAAATTATATCATAATATTTTAATATTATTTATTTCTATATTTAAGTTATTATGATAATATAAATAAACATGTTTATATGTAATTTATTAAGTATTTATCAATAAACTCTCATATTTTTATGATTTAGGTACATATTATATTTATTTTTCAATATCTTATCATTTATTATTTTAAATTTCTATATGACATTAGAGTTATTATATAATAACCCCTCTATTTATCCTAACGCTATAATATTTATGGTACCAAATTCATGGTTGATGACTCGTCATCTTTATATTCTTAGAAATATTTGTTATTATCTCTCATTTTTACAACTACTACAAAAAAGCATGTTGGGTAATATGTTATTGTCCTTAATGCATATTTCATATGCTCTTAATATCTTCTTTATATAATCCTCAAATATTGTGATACACCCTACTACTTACTCTGGTTATCATGTCACTCTCTAGTTTTTCGTTGCTTATATGCAGTAGAATATGCTTGGGTGCAATATGTAAATATAAAAAAGGTAATATAAGTTTATTAACTACTATCATTATCCCTAGTACACTACTAACCTTACTAATTAAATTAGATAAAACTAATTATTATTTATGACACAACAATAGTACAACAATATGAGTAATCTACTGCTATCTTATCAATTGTATGTATACGTTAGCCTAAACCCACCAAGTTACTAAGGGAAAGTAATAAGTGAAGGGTATTAATCCTAATATGAAGCTTGGGTAATCTGTGATAAATTTACTTTAATTGCCCTTATAGCTTATTTGTCCACATAAGTAAATTTGTAGATAATCACGGTGCTTACCTCCGCTAAAACTTAGATGCGACTTTAAATATTATCATACTAAGATACAAAAGAACATCCTTAAATAACAATGGTTTAAATTATATAAATGCGATTAACCCATGACAACTTACCTGTCAACCATTTCCAACCTAATGATAAACTTTGTTCATATTAGGCGAGCAAATTCTGAATAAGAAATTAAGTTTAAACTATTTGATGGACTAGATCCAGAATGGGAAGCAATTACTATGGTAATATCACCGGTGCTCGAAGCTATGACACTCGACTCTCTCAAATCTCTTGTTTTCGACTAGGATGCTCGTCCTGTTAAAATACTACCGCTCCTCTTTCTGACCTTCTAAAAAATACTTAGGTGGTGCACCCTCCAGTTGTTGTAATCTCTTACGAAGCTCGTGACCTTCTTCCTGCTCCTGTCACTGTGTGCCCTCGACACTTTGATCGCTCTTCATCGCCTCGCCCCATAGCTTCTATCAACCCTAATCAAACAATTGGTGCAAATGACAACTTAAGTGCAGTGGGGTGTGGGGTGGGGCAGAGGGGAAGGGGAGATGACTTCACCTAGGCTTGGACCCTGCTTTCGTTATTAGTCTAGACCTTCCCCAAGATATTCTGGACCTAGGCCGCATTAATATTTTAACTCACATAATATGGGTTTTAATCAGCCCACTTCCATTGGCCTCGTAGGATAGCAGACCACTCGACCCACTTATCAGCCTTCTGTGCCCATCTGTCAACTTTGTGGTGAATATGGATATTCAACCCATTATTGTCCTTCCTATGAATTAAATAGTTTCTCTTCGACCCCTTAAGTTCACTATGCATTTGGCAATGGACTCAGTCTGCATTATCTTGATTGGTATGTTAATTTAGGAGCGACAACTCATATGTCACGCCTAACCCGATTTGGTCGGAAACCTGTGAACAACCTACCACTCCATCTAGTCCAAAAAGATTTTCTCATCTGATACCATGGGGAATTAAATGTACTTCTTCTCATTGTTTCCCTATAATGATATTATCAAAACTATTAAGTCAAGAAAGTTTTAAACATAAAGTACTTGAAGTTGGTTAGGGGTTATGATGGGCAGCTTTAGAAATTCTTCCTTCCTGAAAAAGGAAAAGGGGAGTGGTGAGTTTCTCAACTCAGTGAGCGGGTATCATAGGGAAGGGTTTGATTGACTTTCATATTTTATTAGGTCCAAACTCATGATTAGGCCACATTATTTTTTTTACCATTTCCCTTTTTACACAGCAAAGTATTCAGTTCATATCATCGAGTTAACAAGCATCACACACCCTTTTATCATTAAAAGGGATTACACGTTCGTAGAATAGTCCCCAACTATTCTACTTGTAGATTATAGTGACTATACCATCCACCCTGGTAGAAGTTCACAATGTCTACCAAAGTTTGTGTAGGTATCAATCGCCTAGTCCACAGACTCGAATTCGTACTTCATGTCCACAAATGTGGGATGAGACCTTTCCCCCTCCTACTTCGGTCTCAATGCACATGAAGCTCCTTGAGCTTCCTGACATACTGAACGACAAAGCTTCCCTTATGCTCCCTAGGTTGTTCAACAGCCCTTAGAACCACCATTATCCCATACCAGATGCCTCGATGGTTTTGTATCTCATGCATGTACAAACACAAGTCTTTTTAGTTAAGGCCTTCTATCTTTGGTGCTACCAGCCCCCATGAGCTTGCTGACCTGGCTTCAACTCGGTAATACCAGCCCAAAGGGTTCGATCACCTGACTTCGTCTTGGTAATCACTGGCCCAACGTGTTTGACAACCCCTGTTGTGGCTCGGTAGCTATCACACATAAATTACTCATTATATGAGTTTTCATAATTTTGTTAATAATCTATTTATCTACAAGCCTAAGCTCGTACCCATTGGCATTGGGCCCACTCAAAGAATATTAGCTCTAATTATTGCATGATTCATGCTCTCATCAGAAAAGTCTCCTAAAAAATTTTAAGCTGATTTAAAAGGTTAGGGGAGAGCATTTCCGGAAAATATCTTTCAATTTGGGAAGGTGCGTTCATCAGCCCAACCAAATGTGATACTAAAAACTCACTCACCCATACCTCGTGACTCATCCCGATTGGATCTTGGTCAGCTACTAGCTCCTCTACACTAGTCCTTGTATCAACCATCCTACCTATCCAAGCATTCACATTAGTATAATTAGCATGGGCCCCATATTTGTACTTATTGGCACCTATGTCCTTAATCATACCTTAATGGCACTTAAGTCCCTAAAGTTCATGATTTTTTTTCTTTAGGTCCCTAATGTCCAATTTATCTACAATTAGGTCCTAAGGTTCTCAATTTCCCCCTTAGGTCCCTAATTTCCTCTTATTTTTTCTCAAGTCCTCAATTTTCATTTAATTACAATTTGGCCCCAAATTCCCCAAAATTTTCCAATTTTGCCCAATTTTCTTTTAACATTACATTTTGACCCTTAAATCTTTGTTTCATCAAATTAACCACTCAAACTTGATTAATTGTTCCCTATCATACTGCTAATCACTCTACCTTCTCTTTACGATCATTTAGGCCTTTGAATCACTTCATTTGTTGAAGATTCAAGCTCAAACAGAGCCTCGTCGGAAAATGATCTTAGAGAGATAAGGGTCGACTTTCTTACCAGAGAGGGGGCGACAACCTGAGCTATGGGTTGGGGCAGCTAGCGCTCTTCCTGGAGATCCTCCTAATATCAAATTGCGGGTCAATTAGGTGTTTGAGGATAGAGAATTTGATGAGGGAAGTTCTAGTATTCCAATTTTTGCAACTCCACTGTTCCGGCGAAATGGGCCAAAATTGGCTTACCTCAAAAGTCCCTCGAGGTTGTGGTGGGCCGTGGGAGGTTTGGGCTCGGTCACAGGAGGGCGGAGTTTAGCTCGAGGCTTGCTGTAGTTTTGGGACAGCTAGAGTGACGATAACATGTGAGCTTCTCGGTGCTTCTCCAATAATCCTCAGACGGAAAGAAGGTGGCAGTAAGGTAGGGAACTTCTACCCAGTTCCAAAGAGTCTGAATGCACCTTCTAAGGTTGCAGAAAATGCACACATCGAAGCTCTAGTTTTCGTCTTGCCGGAAAATGGAGTACCTCTTCTTCTTCACTCGCTTATGGGATGAGGAAGTCTAGGGGGGGGTGCTCTTTATATAGGAAGATCAAAAATTGCTAAGGCTACCGGTCAATATAGGACTTGACCCCAGTCTCGCTCTTCGGTGGTCTGATAAGAGAGCTTTCTAGGTCGCCAGACTATCCCTCTCTCCCTTCCCTCTTTTTGTCAATTTTTCAGAGGAGGAAGACGAGATTGTGTCACACATGTGAGCTTTGCACATGCAGGTTTGCCATATGGCACATTGTGATTGGCTGGCTTTGTTAACGTGGCTTCCTACTCAACATCCTAGTAAGCCTTTGACTCGTTGATCGGACACGTGGCAACCTTCCATTGGTCATTTCTTCCAATGTGACTACTGACCGTATTTATGTTGACTGTGATACGTTGTGCCCTCTAATTGACCATTGACCGTGATACGTTCCGATTTAAATATGTCAGATATGCCCTCTAGTTGGTTGAGGCCATCCAACGTGGCTCTGCCACGTGTCAACCTCTGATTGGTCGACCATTTTCAAGATATCCTAGCCGAACACTAACGTAGCAGCTTTCCCACGTGTCCACTTCCCATTGGTTGGTCCGATTGACTGAGCTTCTCTAACATTGACCATTGACCGGGGACACGTGTCGCTCTCCTATTGGTCAGTCATCACTGACGTGGATTTTCCTCCTCTGACCGTTGACCGAAGACATGTGTCGTGCTCTAATTGGTTAGTGCTTCCAAGCATTGACTGAGCGCTGACATGGCACGCTTTGTTATGCGTTGCCCACTGATTAGTCAAATCTGCTCATTGGAAGCTTACCTGGTAGTGGTCCTTTGAATTGACCTAAGAACCACCCCATTCTGATTTGTTTACCTCCCTCTAAAAATTGGGGGTTATGGCTCGAGTCAGCCCGAACCTAGTTTGAACCACTTCTTTCTCGAATTTTTCCCGATCTTAAATTTTGGATCCCGAGACATTTCTTAAGGTCACTTATGACCCTTTCTATCCCTCTAGTACTCTCTATCAAACCTTTCTCTCGGCCCGATTCGATTGAACTTATCGGTTCGTGTTTCCTTCCTAGTTTGATCCCATCTTCCAGTTCAATTTGACTTAATTTTCAAATTGAGTTTTCCCCAGTGTTACGAAAACATTCTTTTAAAAATATAACAGAAGAAGATGCTACTTAATTTAAACCTCACATAAAATCCCTCTTAAAAGGGGCACAATCAGGAGGGGAAGGCCCTCTAAAAAATCTAGCAAATCTGTTACACCTCTCAAAGTAAATATAGAGGGAGGCACATGATGAGCAAACCTAGCTAACACTCGCTAAACAAAGAGTAAAAAATGCATTAAAAAATCTAGCAAATCTGTTACACCTCTCAAAGCAAATACGAAGGGAGGCACATGATGAGCAAACCTAGCTAACACTCGCTAAACAAAGAGTAAAAAATGCATTCTAGTAAGCATGTGCTAACTAAATCCTAACTTTCAAGAAGTTATCACCCAACATGATCAAGCTAAAACTTGACCAAGTGGCTGCAACTTTCATGCAATGAGCGTATAACAATGAAGATTTAGTGCTAAAAAGGTTTGGAGTGAGGGTGCCAAGAGATCGTTAAAATAAAAGTCAAACCTAATTATCATAAACCAGTGAAAGTAATATGAATACATACACCAAATGTGAGAAATATAATGGAGTATCCTACCCGACAAATGAGCTCGGCACAATTGCTCCTAAATAAAGATACCATCGCACATCAAATAGGATCAACCCACCTAAGGATAAACTAATATTCTTTTTCCTGTTTTTCTTTTCCCTTATAATAAAGCCAGTTTAATGGCTAAGAATAAAGAAATAAAATAGTTTAATTTTTCCTTAACAAGAAGTGATTCAACACCTTATCTATCAAACCCCATCTAATATAATACACAAAAGTCTAAATAACCCTACTTAGGAAATAACCACAAAGGGGACATGAATTCTAGTAAGAAACCCTTGAGATAAAATTGAAAGAGAAACGACAATCTCGGTAGGGAGTATCCAAAGAAAATAAGATGAAACTCCTAACAAAGACCTAAATAAGGCTAATTCCTTTACGTGAAGGAAACAAATCTTAGGAGACCTTCCTTTAATGAAGTAAACCGGTAGAATTTCCTTGAAAGGAATATTGGAATCTAGGATGAAAGACCAACCCAAAATCTGTGGCATTGACCATGAGCATCCAACCCGAATAACTTATAAATCCAAGAAAACCCAATAAAAAACTCGACTGAAGGAGAAGAGAACCAAGTGTGTCCCTAAAGAATCCCAATAAAATATGTTATATTCAACGAATGTACAATATGCCCTTTCGAAGGAAGGACAAATGAGCTTAAGGTCGGTAAGGAACACTAAGACCCTATAAGGATCATACTATAAGTAAAGTTGGAATTCTCAAACCTAAAGAAATTATGAGAATCTAGAACTGTGAAATAAAATGCCAGTAACTCAAATCGCAACAAAATAAGACAAATAGGATAACAAGTGAATTATTTAGGGAGGCTCAAAAGAAACACACCCACAATCTCGAGAAGCGAAAATATGGTATAAGAAGTAAGATACGCAGGAGGAAATATTAAAAAGTAAAAGAAATAAAGAGGAAGTGGATAATTTCAGCATGTGTTCATTCTTCACTTGTATTATAATTTATATACAACTTTTACATACAAAATAAGAAAAGAATATGCAATAAATAGAGGTAATTATTGTTAATAATAAATTTCTATATATATGTTGATTTGGCTTTTATTATGCAATCACTCTGATAACAAATCACTATAGATATGCTGAGTTGACTTGTAGGTGGTGTGGTGGTTGTAGCTGTAGATATGCTCAATTGGGTTTTATTCCCCCACAAGCTCAAGGGGAGATCTCGGAGATTGAGCTTGGACCGTAAAAAGTAAAAGCGAGAAGTAGACAGACCTTTGGTAAGAATGTCAGTCAATTGAGAATCAGTACCAATAAAATGAACACGAAGATGCCCATTGCTAATTTGTTCACGAACAAAGTGATAATCAATTTCAATATATTTGGTGCAGTTGTGAAAAACAAGGTTGTCTATGAGATAAATGGCTGAGAGATTGTCACACCATAATATAGGAGGGCTAGAGAGAGGTTGATGAAGTTTATGAAGTAGGGAGCGCAGCCAGATAATCTTTGTAGCAGTATTGCCAATGCTTTTATATTCAGCTTTAGTGCTTGAGCAAGTAATAGTGTGTTACTTATGGGAGCTCCATGAGATCATATTACGACCTAGAAAAATGGCAAATCCACTAATAGAGTGGCGATCATTAGGGTTGCCGGCCCAATCGGCATCAGAAAAATAATGCAGATCATGAGGTGAGTGATGCCAAAAAGTTAAGCCAATGTGGGTAGTACCTTGGAGATAGCGAAGGATACGCTTGACGGTAGTCCAGTGAGCATTCGTGGATTGGTGCATAAACTGACATGTTTGGTGAACAACATAAGTGATATCAGGCCGCGTAAGAGTGAGATATTGAAGAGAACCCACAATCTGATGATATTGGGTTAGATCAGAGAGTAAAGTGCTCGTAAGAGTAGACAAACGGGGACTAGAGTTAATGGGAGTTGAGACGGGCCGACAGGTAGTAATGGAAACTTTAGAGGATTGCTTGACTTCAATGCCAAGTAAGCAATGCAGTGAACCTAAATCATTGATAGAAAATTCAGCCTGAAGAGCACAAATAATGGGCTTAATAGGAGTAGTGGGCGACCCCGTGATGAGAAGATCATCAACATAGACAAGTAGAAATATAACAAAACGAGCAATGCGATAAATGAAGAGAGAGCTATCAGCAATGGATCCAAAAAAAACCCATAGTTTGAAGAAAGGAGCTGAGGCGGAGGAACCAGGCACGGGGTGTCACACCCCAACCCGGTTTGGTTGGATCCTCATGAACAACCCGTCGTTCTTTCTCAATTCAAGAGGAGTTCCCCTCCCCCCCTTCTTTTACTCGAGAGGAGCCAAGCGAAATTTCAACCTTATTCCCTGGAAGACATATATCAAATAAAATGCTTAAGGAAAAATTAAGCATACCTGATAAAGGGTAAGGCTTGGTGTTACTTCTAGTCATATTCTCTTTTCCCGAAAAGGGGTAGAAAAGAGGGGTGAGTTTCTACAACTCAGTGAATGGGTTTTTCAAAAGTCTACTTTTAACTCTTAAGAAAAATATTTATATTGGAGTGTGCCAAACTCCTCACTTTTTAAAAAAAATTATTTCATTTAAAATCTCGGGTTTTCCCACCATTTCCTTATTTAATCGCGGTGTGTCATCACCCAACACACATCCTCCATCATGAAGGTTACACACATTCACAGGCCAACACAACTGTTGGACCCACTTGTGGCTTCGGAGCGACTTTACCGGCCACCCGGATAGAAGTACATTCACTTCTACCTTGAGAACAAGTGTATGTTCGTGACATCCGACTCTCATTCCTGAAATAGATTCTTCGTGTCCATATGAGGACTGAGACCTCATCATGTCCCCACCCCGGTCTCATGCACTTGGTGCTACTCCAAATTTC
Source organism: Trapa bicornis (assembly GCA_030064425.1). Lineage (NCBI taxonomy): Eukaryota > Viridiplantae > Streptophyta > Magnoliopsida > Myrtales > Lythraceae > Trapa > Trapa bicornis. The sequence goes on along the minus strand of CM057758.1, from coordinate 15,966,863 downwards.
GCACGGTCACCTAGAACGACGAACTGCCCTTATACTCACTGGGTCGTCCAAGGCCCTTAGGACGCATCACTACCCTTCATGGGCGTCTTGATGATCTCGTACTCATAGCACATGCATAAACAACATTTTCTTATTATGCTATGTAATCTGTGGTGTCATTAGTCCAACGGTCTCGACTTTCAACTCAACCTACAGCTATTTGTCTTGACTAGTCCTAGAGACCAGTCATGTCGCACTGCTGCTAGTTGACTGAGGATGTCGGACCAGCCTTGGTACTATGACCATACAATTCTCTTATTAAAGATTTATGGCATATATATTATGTTTATTTATGAGCTCCTGCTCGTGCCCATTAGCCTATGGCCCACTGTTCGAGATTTTAAGAAAAAACCGGGCATAATAGCCCCCAAGTTCCAAAAACCGAGGCCCCCAGCCTATAAGATCTATTCAAGCTCCCGTCGAGAAGGTCTCCCAAATTGTTTAAGCATTGGCACATAGTAAGGGGAGAACACTTCCAACAAAAATATGTTTTCTGTCCATTATACCGATCCGATATAAAGACATCTCTATTTATAACCGATGAACGGGTTTTCAACTTTATTCGAGTAAGTTTCATCATACCAACCGGGTATGATCTACTTACCACCGGTAAGTAGTTTTTCCACATGGTTTTTACATCACTACTCTAAGTCGTGATGTTTAAAATACCATTAGTAGTGGGTTTTTATTTCAATGTGCTTATCATCCCTAAACGGGTATGATATAAAAGCCCACTCACCCGATCGTGCAGTGAAATTCCACTTAGTCGAGTTCCGTCCCTTATACGCTGGACCTCAACTAGCGTTCCCGATGACTCGTTCTCCTACATGAAATGAACATGGTTGTTCATTATTCTTTGGCCTAATAGCCCTCATTCGTTCCAATGAATGAGAGAAAACCCAACTTTATATATATATTTACAATTAGGTCCCTAGAATTATGTTTCTTTAACTTAAAGTTCCTATTGTCAGGTTTTTTCTCAAATTGAGTCCCAAAACTTTTAAACCTTATCTTAGAACCTCAATTTATTAAATTTCACAAAAAGGGATTTAAATTCCCAAATTTTCAATTTGGTCCCTCAATTTTCCCAAAATTACCATTTTGCCCTTCCTTTACAAAAATGGTGAATTTTGCCCCAAAAATTCTAAAATTTGTCAATTGGCCCTCTAATATTTTATCATGACCAATTGACCCTCAATTTTAAAAAATTACATCTTGGTCCTTCGAATTTTTGAAAATCCGCAATTTTCCCCCAATTTCAACTCTTTAACACAGCCGAATTTGATTTCATCAAATTGACCGATCATACACCTCTATTCATTGAAATTGAACTTGGAATTGAGTTTCTACATGTTTATACGATTCTAAGGAACTTTGAATGGCAGGTTTTAACGTCAGAATGAGCTCAAATGGAGCTTTACCGGAAAACAGACTATAGAGAGAGAAAGCTTCAATTTCTCACCGGTGAGGGCGCGGCGGTCCGAACTTTCTATATGGGTAGGTAGCTCTCATCTAGAGGTTTTTTCTAGGATCAAGAATGACATCAATTGATGTCGAATTGGATTAGAATTTTGTCATTGAAATTCGACTGACTCTCTCTCTAACATTGATCAGAAATTGTAAAGGGGAGCTGAATTGGCTTACCTTTCTGTCCTAATTCGACCGTGGAAGGGCAGAGGAGGTATTGGTAGAGCTTGGTTTGGAATGAGGAGGGCTCGAATTGGCCAATTTCAACTCGGCCAAAACAGGGCAGCTTCGGTCCGCCGAAGCTATTTCACTATTTGATCACGCCAGCGCTTCTTCGGCGACTCTCGAAACAAACGGATGTCACCACCGTGTAGCTGACTTCTCCCTGGTTCTAATGATCCCGACCTTGCCTTCTTTGGCTCATAATTGACCCTATATCAGAGCTCTGGTTCGAGCTTTGCCAAAAAAACTAAGCAGCTGAAAGAGACTGAGCTTTTCAGGTGTAGAGAGGACGAATGGAGAGGGGCTCTTTATATAAGGAGCTTGGGGACTCGTTGGCCATCCGTTTGGCACCTTTATGATAGGCATTAAAGGCCTGAAACATACGGAATGGAAACATTTCTTTTTTGTCGGCACTGATTCGATTTTCTGGCGAGTGAACAGTGCTATCATCCTGAGGAAGAAGATGACACTGTTCCGAACCAGACCGGACCAGTCCGAACCGGGTTCAAAGCTTAAACTAGCCGGTTCACCCCTCATTCGACCGAGTTTTTCAAATCTAAAAATTTCTAAATTCATTCTCTACCCAATGGTGGCCTCAAATCTCCAATTTGAATTATTTAAGCCACCTAAAAAAATGAATTTAGGATTCAGTTTAATAGTGATTCAAACCGGTTTGACCCGGTTCGAATCCGATTCACCTGAACCGGTTTGGTTTTCATCCCCAATTCCTTCACAAGTCCATTTCCATGTCTTTTGTGACTTCTTGGGTCACTTAGGGTCGACAAAATTCCCAGTTTACCACCTCTTAATCGATTTTGGTTCATAAACTGGCTTTGGTTCTTAAACTGGTTTAATTCGGTTCGGGTCTAGTTCACCCAAACCGATCTAGTTTTTCTCTCCCACATTATTCTAAGGTTCATTCCCAAGGATTATAAATCACAAGGAATCCATAAACTTCTTGGTTAACTCATTTTCTATCAGTTTCGGTTCATGAATCAACTTGGGAAGAAGCAATTCATGAACCGGAACCGATAGAGAATGAGTTAATCAAGAAGTTTATGGATTTCTTGTGATTTATAATCCTTGGGAAGGAACCTTAGAACAATGTGGGAGAGAAAAAAACCAAATCAGTTCGGGTGAACTAGACCCGAACCGGATTAAACCAGTTTAAAAATCGAGCTGGTTTATGATCCAAAATTGATTAAGAAGTGGTAAACTGGGAATTTTATGGACTCCAAGTGACCAAAGGAGTCACAAAAGACATGGAAATGGACTTATGAAGGAATTGGGAATGAAAACCAAACCGGTTCACGTGAACTAGATTCGAACCGGTTTGAATCATTATTGAACCAAATCCTAAATTCATTTTTCTAAATGGCTTAAATAATTTAAATTGGAGATTTGAGGCACCCCTGGATAGAGAATGAATTTAGAAATTTTTAGATTTGAAAAACTCGATCGAATGAGGGGTGAACCAGTCAGTTTAAGCTTTGAACCCGGTACGGAACAATGTCATCTTCTTCCTCGGGATGACAGCACTGTTCACTCACTGGGAAACTGAAGAAATTCCAGTGAAGAAGAAATGCCTCCGCTTGGTACGTTTCAAGTCATTAATTCATGTCATAACGGTGCCAAACGGACGGCCAACGGGTCCCCGAGCTCCTTATATAAAGAACCCCTTGCCATTCATCCTCTCCACACTTGAAAAGCTCACTCTCTCTCAGTTTCTTAGTTTTTTGGTGAAGCTCGAACCAGAGCTCCGATATAGGGTCAATGCTGAGCCAAAGAAGGCGAGGTCGGGTTCATTAGAACCGGGGAGAAGTCAGCTACACGATGGTAGCATCTGTTCATCCTGAGAGTCGCTGGAGAAGCGCTGGAGTGATCAAACAATGAAGCAGCTCTGGCGGACTGAAGCTGTCCTATTTCAGCCGAGTTGAAATCAGCCACTTTGAGCCCTCCTTAGGCCAAACCAAGCTCTCCCGACACCTCCTTAGCCCTTCCACGGCCGAATTAGGACCGAGAGGTAAGCCAATTTGACTCCCCTTTACAATTTCAGATCGTTGTTAGAGAAAGAGTCGGCCGAATTTCAACTAAGAAATTCTAATCCAATTCGACATCAATTGATGTCATTCTTGATCCTAGGAAGAACCTCTAGAGGAGAGCTGCCTGCCTAGATAGAAAGCTCCGACCGTCGCGCCCTCACTGATGAGAAATCGAAGCTTTCTCTCTCTACAGTTTATTTTTTGGTAAAGCTTCGTTTGAGCTCGTTCTGACGTTAAAATCAGCGATTCAAAGTTCCTTAGAATCGTATGAACATGTAGGAACTCAATTTCAACAATTAGAGGTGTTTGATTGGTCAATTTGATGAAATAAAATTCGACAGTGTTGAAGAGTTGAAATTGGTGGAAAAATTGGGGAAATTTGGGGATTTTTGAAAATTCAAAGGACCAAAATATAATTTTCTAAAATTGAGGGTCAATTGGTTATGATAAGAATATTAGAGGGCCAATTGTGAAGTTTTAGAATTTTTGGGGCAAAATATACCATTTTTCTAAAAAAGGGACAAAATGGTAATTTTGGGAAAATTGAAAGACCAAATTGGAAATTTGGGAAATTAAACCCCTTTGTGTGAAATCAAATAATTTGAGGTCCTAAGATAAAATTTAAAAGTTTCGGAACTCGAATTTAGGAAAAACCCGGCAATAGGGACTTAAAGTTAAAGAAAAATAACTTTAGGGACCTAATTGCAAATATATGTAAAGTCAGGTTTTCTTATTCATTTGGAATGAATGAGGGCTATTAGGCCAAAGAATAATGAACAATTATGTTCATTTTGTGTAGGAGAACGAGACATTGGGAACGCCAGTCAAGGTCTAGCTTGCTAAGGATGGAACCCGACTAAGTGGAATTTCACTACACTATCGGGTGAGTGGGATTATATATCATACCCGGTTGGGAATGATAAGTGCCTCGGTATAAAAACCCACTATTTAGTGGTATTTTAATCATCACCACTCAGAGAAAGTGATGTGAAAATTATGCGGAAAAACTATTTACTGGTTGTAAGTAGATCATACCTGGTTGGTATGATGAGGCTGTCTCGAAGGAAGTTGAAAACCCGTTCATCGGTTATGAATGGAGATGTCCTTATACCGATTGGTATAATGGACAGTGAAAACCTATTTTGTCGGAAGTGTTCTCCCCTGCATGTGTGCCAATGCTTAAACTATTTGGAAGACATTCTTGACGGGAGCTCGAATAGCTCTTATAGGCCAAGGGCCTCAGTTTTGGAACATGGGGGCTAAATGCCCGATTTTGAAAATTTCGTACAGTGGGCCCAAGGCCAGTTGGCACAAGCATGAGCTCGTAAATGAACATAATATATGTGCCATAAAACTTAATAAGTGAATTGTTTGGCCATGGTACCAATATAGGACCAACATGCTCAGTCAACTAGCAGCAGTGCGACATGATAGGTCGACGGACTAGTCAAGACAAACAATTGCGGGTTGAGTTGAGAGTCGGGGCCGTTGAACTAGTGGCACCACAGATTATATGGCATAATGAGAAAACATTATTTGTGCATTCACTATGAGTATGGGATCATCAAGACGCCCATGAGGGGTAGTGATGCATCCTAAGGGCCTTGGACGACCCGATGAGTATAAGGGCAGATCGTCGTTCCAAGTGTCTATGCGAAATTTAGAGTAGCACCAAGCACATGAGACCGGGGTGGGAACGGGATGAGGTCTCTATCCTCATACGAACACGAAGAAGCAATTTCGGGATTGTGGGTCGGATGTCGTGTACATCCACTCATTTCCAAGATAAAAGTGGTCGTGCTTCTATCCGAGTGGCTGGTAAAGTCGCTCCGAAGCCACTAGTGGGTTCAGTAGTCGTACTGACCTACGAATGTGTGTAACCTTCATGATGAAGGATGTGTGTTGGGTGATGACACACCGTGGTAACTAAGAAATGATGGAAAAATCCAAATTTTTAAATGAAGGGATTTTGAAAAGAAAGGAGTCTGGCACACTCATATAAATTTTTTCTTAAAAGTTAAAAGTAGACTTTGGCAAAAAACCCATTCACTGAGTTGTAGAAACTCACCCCTCTTTTCTATCCTTTTCGAGGAAGAGAGAAAATGACTAGGGGAAACGTCGATCCTTACTCTTTATCAGGTATGCTTAACTTTCATTAAGCTTGCATTTTAATTGATATATGTCTTCTAGGGAACACGGTTGAAATTTTGCCTGGCTCCTCTTGGGTTTTTAAAAAGGGGGAAACTCCTCTTGAACCGAGAAAGAGTAGCGGGTTGTTCACGGGGATCCAACCAAATCGGGTTGGGGCATGACAACTACAGAAATGTGATCAACCCATAGCCACCTACCTCTCCATCATCTCAACCCTCGCCACCAACTTTGCCCAAATCAGTCACCCCAAACCTGACCACGAAATCAAATACAAATTGTTCGATGGTCTTGACAGGGAATGGGAGGCACTCACCCTTGCTATGTCGCCCGTTCTGGATGACATGACTTTAAACTCCTTGAAGGCATTACTGTTCGCCCAAGACGCCCGTTGTGTTCAAAAGTATGGAATCAATTCAGGGTCTGCACCCCTATCTAGAATCACAAGAGCTACCAATATATCTCAGCCTCCCGTAGTTGCTATAGCTGCCCGAAGCTCCCGCGGTCTCCTCTTAACGCCTCTGATGCCTCCTTTTCGTTTTGTAGGTCGACAATCGCAACAGAGGTTCTTTCCAAGCTCTCATAAACATATTGCATCTCATGTAGGTTATGCTCGATGGAATGATAAAATCCCTAATAGGAGATTTTCAGCCCAACGACTTCTGTCCAGTCCAACATCTGGGTGTCGTCAAGTAGGCTCCATTTGCTCTTCTGGAACTTGGGGCGCACAAGGCCTCCTCGAGAAAGAAAAAGGCAGTCCATCTAAAAGGCCCGACTTATAGTCTTCCGGGCTTACATGCCAATTGTGTAGATTAATGGGTCACATGGCCAACCATTGTTCATCATACGAGCTCAAGCCCGTCACACCTGAGGCTCATCCCTCTTACAATTCGGAGCCCACCCCCCATCAACTCGATTGGTATATTGATTACGGTGCTATCACAC